>PUFA01000019.1:14875000-17384333 GCA_003508835.1 Eonycteris spelaea | reverse complement strand
TCCACCCTTTCACTTTGAGTCTATATTTGTCTTTGGAGCTGAGATGTGTCTCTTGGAGGCAGCATATGGTTGGGTTTTGTTTTCTGATCCATTCTGCAACTCTGTGCCTTTTTATTGGTGAGTTCAGTCCATTTACCTTTATGATGATTATTGAAATATGAGGTCTTCTTATAGCATTTTATCTTTTGCTTTCTGGTAGCTTGGTGTTTCCATTGCTTCCTTGTCCTTGTGTTTCTGTTTTCTTTATTTTGGTTGGCTTTTGTGGGTTTTGCCTCCTGTTCTTCTTGTTCTAGATTATATATTTCAGTTCTGAATCTTCTCTGTGTGGTTACCATTGCTAATATAAAAGGATAGTAATATATATACACACACACACACACACACACCACACACACACACATACATATATGTATATATGTATAATCCATTTTCTTCTGTGCATGCTTTATTTCCATTCCCCATTGTGAATTTAGACCTTTGAATCCTTTCCTTTTTTGCCATTGTTTTCTCAGTTTGTCCCTATGTGTGCTGAACATTCATTACTATCTTGCTATAACAATTCTCTTCTTCTTCTTTGTGCTTATAATGCCCTGTTCTTAGTTAGGATTGCACTCCTCTGCTTCTATTTGCCTGATAGTCACCTTACTCCTAATTATGTATTTTTTAAAATAATTTTATTTTAGGTGAGCTGACTCCTTTCAGTATTTCCTGTAGTGCAGGCCTCATATTAGAGAATTCCCTCAATGTTTGTATGTCTGGAAAGGTATTTATTTCTCCTTTATATCTAAAGGAGTGTTTAGCTGGATACATTATTCTAGGCTGGTAGTTCCTTTCACTTAGTAGTTTGAATATTGGATTCCACTCCTTTGTGGCTGCAAGGTTTGTGCCAAGAAGTCTGACAACAGTCTAATAGGCTTCCTTTATAAGTTAATGTTTTCTCCCTGGCTGCCCTGAGAATTCTGTCTTTGTCACTGATTGTTGATAATTTTAATATAATGTGTCTTGGTGAAGGCTTTTTTTGTTGTTTTAGATAAGTGGGTGTTCTGTTGACTTCTTGAATTCCAAGCTCCAGCTCATTGTTTAGATTTGGGAAATTCTTGTCAACTATTTGTCTGAAAATGTTTTCTAGCCCCTGCTCCTTTTCTGCTCCTTCGATAATGCCCATTATGCTTATGTTTCCTCTCTTGATGGTATCAGCTAGTTCTTGTATTTCTTTTCCATGTTTTTCATTCTTCGGCTTCTCTCTTCCTCCTTCTGATTTATTTCTAGATTTCTGTCTTCGATATCACTGATCCTTTCCTCCATTTGGTCGACTCTATTTCCCAAGTTTTCTATTTCATTTTTCAACTCTTGCAGTGTGTTTTTTATCCAAAAGATCTATTCTGTTCTGTTTGAGGGTTTCATTTTTTTGCTAAAGAACTCATTCTGCTCATCTAGTTGTTTTTTCAATTCCTGAAATTATTGATATGACTTGTTTTGGAACTCATTGAGTTTTTTCAATCCTGAATTCTCTATTATTTAAGTTGCATATTTCTATCTCTGTAAGCTTATTTTCTGGAGATTTTTTTCTTTTTCTAAGATGCCTTGTCACTTTGGTTGTTCATGGTGTTAATGGACTATTTCCCCCTTGAGCATTAATGGAAATGTATTCTACTTTTTTTCCAAAAAGAAGATTTATTATATAAAGGTCTCTCTTTAGCCTGTTGCAAAGAAGGTGCTTGTCTTTTGATTTACAGTGGGTGGCATCTAAGCCTCTTGGATCTCTGCTTTATAAAAACTTAATAATGCCTTTTTTTCCTTGTAGATGTTTAATCTTGCCCTCTATCCTCGGTCTCAGTGTTAGTGACAGCTTTGGTGGCATTTGCTCAGATTCCCTTGGGGCTCCACAGTAACCGGTCTCGGAGGGTATGGTTGAGGGGTTTTCAGAGTGTGTTGGCGGCTGTGGTTCAGCCTCGGCTTTGCACCACGACTAGTAATAATCAACTCTTGCTTCTCTGCCAACCCGCTTCTCTGCTTTCTGCTCTGATGACTGGGCCCTGCCACTGGCCGCATAGAGCTCACAGCTTTACCAGGCAGGGCTATTCAAGGAACTTGCCACACCTTCTCTCCTCCCCATTCTCCTACAGGGCAGCGATGAGAGACATCTTCTTTATTTCTCCTAGTCCACTGCACGACACCTGGGGTTCTGACCTGTGGTAGCTCTTATGTGCATATCCCACGCTCGGATGTGCTGGTGTGCAGTTAGGGTGTTTTTTGTTGAGTTTTAGATGTTCAGCTTATTGTTTCAAGGGGAGAGATCTGGGAACATCTCTCACTCCACCATATTTCCGATCCAAAAGTCCAGTGATATTTACTTTCAATTATTTGAGCACTTCCCTGGTATGACCATAAACTAAACCCCGACATTACCAATATCTGCTACCCTTCCAGCCGATCAATTTTGTAAACCTCATTGGCTCATTACCTCCTAATGTGTTAACTCTTTCCCTCTGGAACTACAAATTCTCACTGTACTTCCTGTTCATTATTTATATCAAGCTACCTGAAAGTTCCTCCTTTTCCCCCTTCTCTCTCTCTCCCTCTCTCCCTCTCACTCTTCCTCTTTTAAAAATTTACCTTACCTTTCTTATAATGTCTTCTAGTCTCATGGTATTAAATACATATACTATATGCTGATGATGTTCATGTTAATATCTACAGCCTCCTTCTCTCTCTCAAATGTCAGATTTACACTAAAAAAATAAGTGAAGAAGGATAGAAATCTCTGCCTATTATTTTTCTTTGGTGATATGGTAGTTCTTCAATAAATTCTTATTCGATATGTTTAATATGTAAAATTACACTGTAATACAGCCACACAGGTAATAAAAAGGTACACACCTTAATGAAGTGACTTTATGTAGGAGCATTGTTTATACCTTGTAAGAGTTCACAAAAATCAAAGATTTAGCTACTTCATTTTCATATAATTAAATAATAAAAGTCATAAATCATCCTAGATAATTTTACTATAAGAAAAGAGAACTCATAAACAGATACTAGATAACAAGATCTGAAAAAAAACTAGAGACTAATTTATTTGGTAATGTTAGGTATGTTTATATGAATTTATTGTCTGATAACCATATGAAACATGAATATAATAATTCATAGGGTATGAAAAAGTTTAGTAAAACTTTTATTGACAGTATATGGACAAAGTAAAATAGGTATTTAACATCTTATGTTTGTTGAGATGATTTTAAAAATATATTGGAAAAGAATAACTTGCATACCCTTATTCTCAAGCGAAATGCTTCACCAGAACTTGTAAAATATAAGGATGTTTTAACTTGTGCAATTTTGCCTCAATTTTAAAAGGTTCTGGACTATAATGACTGGTTTGGTCCCAGCTTGTTATGTGATAGAGATGAGTGCAAGAAAATTGGCCTGGATATTCTGTAAGAACCCTATGTTGTTTCATTGTGATTTAGGAAATCATTGAGCTTTGTATCACTTTGAACAGACTGTCATTCTTCCTAACAGTGCATGAACAGGAATAATGATTTATAATAAGTGGGCCATTCTTTAATAAAAGATTTTTTCAGATGGGGCTAGGGTAGAGATCTCTGCTTCAGTGAAGCAATCATAACTGTCCTTGGATGTCCTCAGCATTTAGCCCAGAGTCTCAGTAGAGAAAGCAGAGGAATTACATTTATCAAATTTCAATTTTTTATTTCTTTCCTGTTAAGCAAAGCAGCAAAGTATTATTAACTCTCCAGCATCACTTGTTAAGCAGCTTATGGTATATCTCTGTTGAAAAGGAAGTTTCTAGACTTATATTCCTAAACTTGCATTTATGCTCATAATTTCTAATACCAAATTAATAACTTTTCAACATCTCTAGCTTTGTTTTCCTATATATGTGACAACTAAAGAAGCTAAGATGAAATTTGAGACCATATACTCAATAGGTTTTATATACTAAGGTAAAATAATAACAGAACTTAAAAAACAGAAAATATTTAAAAATTAAAATATTAATTCTACTAATGTTAAACTTTTATAATGTGTAAATTTACTTGTATAACCTAATTTCTAAAATATTATAATTATAAATTTACAAGATTTTTCTCCGTTCATCTTCAACATTTTTTTTAAAGGCTTAGACCTAGATTTTTCCCATTTTCTTCTTATCTTTGTTCTTTTGAAATTTTTGTGTTTCTTCAGAAGAATCAGTAATGCTGTATTCAGAGAAGTTACATTTCTGAAGTAGAACTAATAACAAGTGCGAGTCAGTATTAGAACTCAGAGAGAGTAGAGTCATTCATTTTACTACCTGGTCATGCAGCCTTCTTCTTTGACACCTTTAGAAGTTATTCTTAACTCTTTAGAGGAATTAATACACCAGACTTAGATAGGAGATATCTCTGAACTACTTATCTTTATAAAACAATATATTTTCAATTGCTACTTGGTTTACTTGGATTTTTCTTCATTTACCATATTTTTTTTTTTATTTTCATGTAATTTTAACATCCTATTAATTTTGCATATTACTAATTTAAACTTTACAGAAGTAGTTTATTGTGACTAATGAAACAAAGATATATTTTTAAAAATTAATACTCCATCACCCACACTTCCACTAATGATCTCCTAATGTGTCAAAGGTCAACAACTATTGTGTAACCTTCAAAAATTTCTCTAGCTGACAAATCATACACAAACATAGGTGATTTAGTCATAGTTTATGCATTTCTTTGAATCTGACTTTTTCAGTTAGCATTATGAATGGATATTTCTTTATTTAAATAGCCTCAGATAATTGTATGTTATTCATTTATTGGAATCTCTTCAACTATAGTCCGTATGGTATAAATTCAGATCGTTTTGAGGTTTTTTGCCAGTGTAATAACTCCAGGAGTAAATATTGCTACATATACCTTTGTATGTTGATGACTTGTTTCTAAAATGAGATTTCCACATATATACCATTATTAACTGAATAGGTGAATACCTTTAATGTTAATATATATTGTCGGATTATTCTCAATTTAGAAAAGTTGAGAGGAACATATGTCCCACCAGTCATGTGTTCAGGTGTCTACGTCCGACATCCTCAAAAGCATATAAGTTTTTACCTTTATTCACACTTATGATTTTTCTGGTCTAATTTTAAAAAGTGGTTTTCTTCACCTAACTTTTATTTTACTTACCACAAATGAAATACAATATTGTCTGCATCCTTTTATTACAATATTTATTTTCCTTTTTATAAATTTTCTAATATATAGTCTACCTGATTTTGTTAGATTTTTTTATATTTTCACCTAATTTAAAAGCTTTTTGTATACTAGTGGTATTAGCTGTTTTTTGTTACGTATGTTGCAAATAGTTTTTGCATTCTGTTGTTATTGACCCATTATTGTGATGATACATGACTTTACATATACTATATGTATACTATAATATATTTTATATACTATAGATATAAAAACAGTATTTTATCATGCTAAGAGAAATGTTAGGCAGGAAAATCTGGGAACCATATGATTTCACTTGTGTGAGAGATATAAACTGAAAGCAACAAATGAACAAGACAAACAAACAGAGACTCATGGGCACAGACAACAGTTTAGTGTTTAACAGAGGGAAGGGGGGGGGAAGAGGTAGGTAAGGGTAAAGGAAGTCAAATATCAAGTGATGGAAGGAAACAACTTTAGTTGGTGAACACAAAATGCAATATACATATGTATTATTGAACTATACACTGAAACCTATATAATTTTATTAACCACTGTCATTCTAATAATTTAATTAAAAAAAAACATTATTTGGGCATTGATCATGACAGAGTGAGTACCTGTTATCCAAAACCTTCTGTGTAAAATCAATTAGAAAATTTAAAAAATATGTCAAGTAAATGATTTTGAAAATTGGACAACAACATGGAGCCATGGTCCCTCAGGGAATATAAATGAGGAGAGCCCTGAGAACAGCCAGGCTTTTTATTTTGGTGGGAGTAGTTTGGCCTACAGAGAGCTTGGTAGTCTCATTGATGGAGGACATAGAAGTTGATCTTTGAGGAGAATGAGGTGGCTGGAATTTGTAGGGCAGACAGCCAGAGAAGAGGAAGTTAATTATAGAAATATATCAGAAATTTGTATAGAGGGCCTCTTCAATGTTTGCCTCAATGCTAAACTGTGCATGGGTAGGGTTCAATTACATGAGGCCAGGCAAAGAACAACCAATGAGAAGAGTACAACCTCGAGGTCATGAGCTAACCAACAACCATAGCTCATGCAGATACAGAAGGTTCAGATCTGAACAGGCAAAGTGGAAGATTACTTTTCGAAAACATGGGCATTCAGTAGAGAATGTAAGTGTAGAAATAAATTAGTCTATATCTAACAACAATATTATTAAAATTGAAGGTGAAATATAGTTTCATGTGAATGTTTTCTTATGTTTTGTTCTAGTATCTTTATTATATTTAAATTTAATTATTTAATCTTTCTGGATTTACATTGGGATAGTAGTCTAAGTTAATAAGATAAAGAGTTTTTTTTTTTCACTTTTTCTCTTGGAGATATAGACAAATATGGTCTCCCAGTTATTAAACTATCTTTTTCTGACTGCATTGAAGACGGTCTACTTGTGTTGTATATTGAGTTTTCATGTATACTTGTATATCTATTTATGGATACTTTAATGTGTTTCACAGATTTATTTTTATTTTTCTAAAACATTAAATATTTTAGTGTATAGTATTAGTAGATTTAATATTTAGTCAGGATTGTTCCACCACACTAGTTTTCATTTTTATTGTCCTCACTTTAAAAATTTCATGACTTTTCTTGGGCATAGTTCAAAAAAATATGACTATTTCAAAAGGAGGAAGAGAACCACGGCAACAGCAAAAACACAACAGCAAAATTTCCTTGAGTCAGATTACAACCGCATATAATTTATAGAATATTTTGAATAACTGAAATCTTTAGGTCTTCCTATCCAAGAATAAGAGTAATACTTTGAATTATTTCAGTCTACATACACACACACACACACACACACACACACACACACACACACACACACATACATACTGCTGAATATACTATAAACAAAATTATACATAAAATATACATAGATTTCCTGTTAAATATATTATGCTATATAATTCTTATAGTTATGTATATATACATATAAAAATGAAATATAACAGTATTTGTTGTTTTATTTATTCATGTGGATATTTCCTGTTCATGTATTGCTAAATATTATTTTGAAACATTTATGGATGGTATATCAGTTACCTATTGATTGCTAATTAACAAAATGTCTCAAAATTCAACCCATTTAAAAAAGAGCCAACCTTTTATCAACTTATGAATCAGAAAGCAGTAATTTAGACTGAGTTCAACTGTCAATATGTCTTCTCAGACATGTCATCAGTCTGGTTGGTTTGTCCTCGTTTCTGGGTATTGACTAGCAGTGAACTGGGGTGCAGTTTTTACCCTCTTAGGTTAGCCTATATTCTCATGAAGGAACTTGAGTTTGAAGAGAAGAAATTAAATCACAAAAGACTTTTCAATGCCTTAAAATGGCTAATGTCAGTTTCTCATACTCATTCGGTGAAAGTCACACAGTCAGAACGATTAAAGGAGTGGAGAAATAGTGGCAACTATGTTAGATTCTCTTCTTTGCAAATCAAATTGCAAATCATGTACATATAAGGAGACTATTGATTAGGGTTATTGCAGCATTCAATCTACCAAAAGTAATATTTGGTAATTATACTTTGAATTAGTCTATTGTAAACACAGAGTCATATCTCACAAAATTTTATTTTAATTTAGACACATATTTTAGAATTATACATTAGACTTTGTACTTGATTTTATCATCTAGAAATGCATATAATTTTTTTTTCTGGTACTTTATAATATTTTCCTTAATTTTTTTTTTTATCATGTCAGCCAGAAGTTCCAAAACAATATTGAAAAACAATGACAGTAGTAGGTTTCTTTAACTTGTTCCTTAGGAATTCCATGTATTAAATGAGAAATATGTCTTAATTTGGTTGTACTCTCTAATTTCCAAGTAAAAAAGAATTCAACTTAATAACTAAAAAGATTATAGATTGGTATGTATAACTATGACTACTTCATTATGATGAAATAGTTTTTTTTTTTTAAATTTCAAACAGTATTCAAATAGTGTACTTTACTATTTAGATTTCCAACAACAACAAAAACAAACAACAAAAAACAGAAAACAATTTGAATGCACATAATTCAAAGAGAGTTTATTACAAAAGTTCAGAAACTGCAAGGGATAGTGCTAGAATCTCGGACTAGTAGTAGACAAAGACTCACTACCTCTGGGTCTGTGGCTGAATGAGTTTTCCCAAAATGTCCATAACAGTATTGGGGGGTCTTATGTATCCTCCATGAGAATCTTGCCACTCCCTAATTAAGAGTTCGAATCTATTTCTCCTCTTCTTAAAACTGGACAGGACTTTGTGACTGACTCAATAGGAAGAATAGGGTGGAAGTAGTGCTACAAGACTTCCGAAGCTAAACCTAGGGTAGGTTTTTAGGCTAAATCTAAAAAAGAGAAGAGCTTCTGTCTAGTTTCTGTCTCTGTCTCTCCGTCTCTCTCTGTCTCTGTCTCTCTCCTCTGTCTCTTTCTGCCCTTCTCTCACATTCAGGGGACTCACATTTCGAATCTAGTCACTGAATGCAAAGAAGTCCAGGCTATTTAGAAGGTTCCAGGAAGGTGTTCCAGTGTGTGCAGCTGAAATTCCAGCTGACAATGAGTTTCAAACACCAGACATGAGAATGAACAAGCCTTCAGATAATTCAGTTCCTGGTCACTTGCTATTTCTGAGTCTTTCAATTTTCATTGGAGGCCTCAGATATCACAAACCCAAGAAACCTGACCCTACTAAGCCTTGTCTACATTGCTGACCCACAGTGCAAAATGCAACCAAATAAGACAAAGAAGCAACAGGAAATACACTAACTAGAACTAGAGAAAGGAGAGAATTTCATAAGGTCATCCATTACTGAAAGGATCAGTGAACTTTGTTGGAAGATGACACACAGCTCAAGGCAAATAGGCTGAGGGAGTGAAAGGAATAAATACCCCTCACTCTTCGCTATTTCTTTTCCCAACTTCTGATGATGTTCAACATTGTTTGAACCCAGACAGAAGACAAGGCCTTGGGAGTTCTATTGATGTAGGTTATACATGTCAGCTCCCAGGCAGAAGGCAGGGTGAAGGGTGCAGAGTATATCTTGAGACACAAATGAATGATTTCAAACATATGTACTATGCACAACTTTCCAAATGATTTTACCCTCAAGTGAAATAGTCTAAAAGGTAGGCATAAGAGGAGAAAAAAAAAAAAATATATTATATATATACTGTTTATTGTTAATAAAAAGCTTACTTCTATACCACATGGATATTTATGTTGGCATTCTGAAATCAGGGAAAAAGGGATAAACTAAAATATATTCTCTGAGTTCATGAGAATAAGAGACTCCTCATTAGCAAAAGTAATGAAACAATATAGGGCAGTATAATGTCAAAAAACTACTCTCTTTTTTACTTCAGTTCAGTTTTACTAGGAATTTCTGAAGAAATTAAAAAGATAATTATGGTGCTCACTTTGGCAGCACATATACTAAAAAAAAATAAAACAATATAAAGAAGCTTAGCATAGCTCCTGCGCAAGGATGATACACAAATTTATTTTTAATAAATGGTCTTGGGAAAATTGGACAGATATCTGAAAAAAAAATAATAGAACTCAGACCACCTTCTTCCACCATATACAAGAATAGAGTCAAAATGGATTAAAGACTTAAATGTAAGACCCGAAACTATAAAACTTCTAGAAGAAAACATAGGCAGTAAACTCTCTGATATTGCTAACAGTAATTTCTTATATATCTCCTCGGGCAAGGGAAACAAAAGTAAAAGTAAATGGGATTACACCAAACTAAAAAGGTTTTGTACAGCAAGGGGAACCATCAACAAAACAAAAAGACAATCAGCTGATTGGGAGAAGATTTTAGCTACATCTGATGAGAGGTTAATATCCAAAATATATAAAGAATTCCTACAACTCAACAACAACAAAAAAATCGAAGTAAAAAATGGGCAGAAGACCTAAACAGATATTTCTCAAAAGAGGATATACAGATGGCCAAAAGACATATTAAAAAGATGCTCAAGGTCACTAATCATCTGAGAAATGCAAATTAAAACCACAATGAGGTATTACCTGACACCTATCAGAATGGTTACCATCAATAAATCAAAGAACCACAAGTGTTGACAAGGGTGCAGGGAAAAGGGAACCCTTATCCCTTGTTGGTTGGATTGCAAACTGGTATATCCACTATGGAAAACAGCCTGGAAGTTTCTCAACAAATTAAAAATGGATATACCTTTGACTCAGCAATTGTACTTCTGGGTACTTATCCAAAGAAAACTAAAACAATAATTCATAAAGATCTATGCACTCCAATATTCATGGCAGCACAATTTACAATAGCCAAGATAAGGAAGCAATGTAAATGCCCATCAACAGATGACTGGATAAAGAAGTTATGGTTCATATATACAATGGAATATTAGCCATTAAGAAAATGAAATTATACCATTTGCAATGACATGGATGAATCTAGAGGTTATTATGCTGAGTGATATAAGTCAGACAAAGATAAATACCTTATGATTTCACTTACATGTGGAATCTAAGGAACAAAAAGAACAAGCTAATCAAAAACATTCAAATATAGGGGATAATCTGGTGATGGCAAGAGGGGAGGGGTTGAGGGGCTGGGAAAAAGGGGTGAAGGGTTAAAGAAGTACAAATTACTAGTTGATAGATGATCATGGGGATGGGGAGCATGGTATAGGGAATGCAGTTAGCATTAATGTACTGGCTAGGAGGTAAAGACCTCATATTATGCACAAATGAATATGTTTGATAACAGACTAATGTAAAACTATTAAGATACTAGAAGAAAACAGAATATCTTTGCAGCTGTGGGTAGGTCCAATATTTCTTAGAACCAGAAAGCAGGGGCCATAAAACAAAAGAAAATTAGATACAATGCATGACAAAAGATGTGATTAGACACATGAATAGTTAAGATAGATTGGGAGAAAAATTCTGTAACACATATATCTGGCAAAGGCTTTTATTCAATAAAAAAACTCTTACAAACCCATATTAAAAAATTAAACAACCAATAGAAGATGAGCAAAGTATTTGAACCAAAACTTCAGAAAAAAATATATATATATATATATTTAAGGGTCTGATAAGAACATGAAAAAATCATTTGTAAAATAAAAACTAAATCCATCATGTTATAAAAATAAGAGAAGAGTGAAAACGTTAAAAGTTGGAGAGAATGTGGAACCACCCAAACTCTTGTATATTGTTGGGAAAAATATAAATATGTATAACTCCTTTGAGAAAAAATGGTATTTTCCTTATTTACCTGTATAATTCTTGATCCAGCAGTTCTTCTTTGAGATGTTTATTTAAAGTAAATAAAAAGTATTTCCTTGAGCCTTTAAAAAAGCATTCATAGCAACTTTCTTCATATAGCAAAACAACAAGAAAACTCTGAAAAATAATTTTAATATTCATCAAGAGGAAATGAATGAACTCACTGTTATACAACTACCCAGTAATAAAAAAGGAACAAACTATGGCTACTTGTAATGACAGGATGCATCTCTAAAATATGCAGAATAAAAGGAACCGGTCAGCCAAAAAGGATAGACTGTATGATTCCATTCATTTGAAATCCAAGATTATGAAAAACTAATTTATGTTAATAGAAATCAGATCAGTTGTTGCTTCTGGTTGGAAGAAAGGGCATGAGTTTTTTTCATGTAATGTTAACATTCTGTGTCCTAATATGCATTTGTCAAAAGTTGATTGAAAGTTACACTTAAGAGCAAAGCATTTCACTAAATGTAAATTATATTTTAACCAAAAATAAATTAATAAAAAGAGGGAGGAAAGAAAATTCCAAATATATAGTAAGTAAAGCAAAGCAAACAAAAGTCACAAAAAAGATAAGTGCTTATAAACCTCATCTAGCAAAGAGCAAACTATTATTTGACAAAGACTTTTATTGAACGTTTAAAGAATGGCTTGCCAAATTCTCTCTCAACTCATTTAAGCTAAATCATTGGGGAAAGAATACTTAGAGGCATTAAAGTCATATTTTGGGGGGATGAATTATTGTGCTTTAGTTTATTATCAAAAGAAAAGCACCTTTAAACTTTTATACTTTATTACTATTTGTAACAACACTTTTGTAAAGTTGTTTTATATACAAATTTTATATATTCATGAAAGCTAAATCTGACTTTGAATCCAACTAGTGCAAGTGAACTTTATGTAAAGAAATATGGCTCAGATGTCCTTGTACTTTCACTGCAGATATCACCACTGTCTGTAACAGATCAATGGATCAATGCACAGCACGTTCTAATGGCTCGCCTAAGTTTATTTTGTTACCATCAGTAAATTATGATTTGCCAGTTACTATTTTTAAAGTGATTTGAAATCTCCAAAGGGAAGCTACTTTTTTTTTTTTTTTTACCACCCACTACCCTTAGCAGATACACTCACAGAAATATAAATCAAACCAAAAGTTGATGTACTTCCCTCTTCTCTCTGGTTTAGTTAATAGATTCCCCGCTTTCTGATGTAATATATTCTTTTTTTTTTCTTTTTTAATTCAGAAATAGAAAAAGAAGGCTTTGGTTTATTTAGTTGAAGCTCTGATTTTGTCTTTTGTTAATCTCTAGTGAGACCAGCTGTTTTTCAGAAGAGGCTATAGGCTGCAGGCCGAATGGCTAGACATTTTGTCATAGCAGGAACAATAATGTTGCAAGCTCCCATGGTGTGTTAGCCAAGCTTTTAATGTCTAAACTAAAAACACTAAACCCTGGGGCAGAATCTAAAATAGAGACTCCAGCTAGCTTTCACCTCAGGTGACTTTCTCAGTTTCATTTCTAAGATCGATTTCTACCTTGAAGCTTAAATTAATGGGTCAAAAAACTAAATACTGTACTAAAATATCTCACATGGCAAAATTAGCTTCTTTTTGTTACTTGGGAGTAGAAAATAAGATATTGCATGGACAACACAAGAGTCTGTGCCTATTCTCACCATTCTTAAACCTATTAACATTCCTGCCTTAAACCAAAAGTAATCTTGCCCTATTACTAGTCATTCCTAAATTGGGCAATTTGGCTGGAATGACTAGTTTATTTTCACATACAGTGCCAATAACGATGTAATTTTTCATCTCTGGTGTGATGATGATGATGTAATTTTAAAAATAGCTTCACTAATCTCTTTCCACAATAACTGTTATATCTTTTGTTTTCCCTCATTACTAATCCAACTCCTGATGATTTTAATAGGAAGAAAATGGAAACATGATTATATGTAATTATAAAATGACACTAATTGTTTTGACTATAACTAGGTTTAAACATGCTAACATACTTTCTGTATATTATTTGAACCACATTTCTTAGAAGAAAAGAGTCTGTTTTAGGTTTCTGATGAGACTATCAACTTCAAGCATGTGACTCTTGTTCTTTATAAAAATTAACAATGTATCTTCGCATAGTGATTTTCTAAAATAAATCCTTCTGTTAGATGCCCATATTATATATTGATATATCCAAGAATTTTATTTACATAATTTAAAAGATTCACTCAGAAAGCACAAAAATCTGCTGTTTTGTGACGACCTGATAGCAATGCCTACATTGCATTTGTGAAATGTAGACTCAAAAATAAATTTTTATTCTTAATTTAGCAAAATTATCAGGACTATAAGTAAGAATATTAGATATCTGCTGGAGAATATATATTGAAGTAAATATAGACATTAGAAATCAAAGACATTAGCAAATGTTGATTAAAAGAAAGGTAGTTTATCTTCTGTTTATATGATTGCCTGGAAAAGCACTAAAACATTCCTTCCTACATTTCTGTATTTTCTTATCAATGAAATCACAACAGCGTAATGGTAAAACGTGCCAATAATTTTAACAACGTGCCTTTATATAAAATTAATGTATATAATAATAATAAATATTTCCTATAGATCCCTTATACTTGAGGATAGAATAAAACAAATCACTAATCAACATAATTAGTAATAATAAGTAAATAATTTTGTTCATTCATAAAGAACCTTTTAATGACAACTGATGCCATGGCTCAATGCATTGTTTAGGGGGAAATGTGTGCTAGAGGAAAGGCAAGTGTCCATAGAGAAGGTAAAATTGTGCCATACGACAGATGAAATACAAAACAGTATATGTAAAAATTAATGTTAAATAATTGAACAAGTTCTCTTTGGTAGCTTTGAGAGCCATGATCTAAGAAGGGAGAAGTAGTAAAAACAAGCTTATTTAATTTTTGTAGCAGCCTCATATATCAGAATGCAGGTTCAGTTAAACATTTTGGGAAAATGATCAAACCAAGGCTGCAGGACCACATGAGTCTCTTTGGAGCTGAAACAACTATCATTATGCAAAAATTTACTAGGTGTATTTAAGTGCCATAGGGCACACAGGTTCTTTAAATACAAGCACTCTTTTAAAGTACTTACAATCTGGTTGAATAGATAAGACCTATACAAAGGAAACCACAATTCAGGGAAGTATCAAATAAGTGTCAAGAGCAAGCTGGAAATTTTTCTATTGAAATTTAAAGGGAAATATAATTCTGGTTAGAGCTTCACATTAAGCCTTTGGGTAATCTCAAAGAAAAAAAATTATGAAATGTTCTGATTTGGGTTAAGGTAATATTGTTTTCTTAGAAAATTCTAAATTGATACTACAGTGTGAGGGCCTCAAAAGGCCTTATATACAATCCATGAAATAATTTCAAAGACATACATTTAAAGTGATAAAAATATATGACTCAATAGTGATAAGCGTAATTAATTTTAGTTTGTATCCCCTTGAATACCTTTGTAGTATATATTAGGAAGTGTATTTCCTATTAAAACAATGAAAAATCAGACAAAATAGGAGTCGGTAAGTTTTAAAGTTGTCCTGTACGTACACAAGCAGGTCATATTGGTGTACTGGCGAGAGAGAGAGAAAGGGAGTTTCTAGGAGTGACAGACCACGTTTGTTGCTTACAATTAAATTCCAATTTTAATTAACTTCATGTAGAAGTTAAAATAAGTAATGGGAACCAGCATCTTAATGCAGTAAAGGTTGAGTTTCTGGTGTCATCACAGTCTGATATGGATCAGACTGCTTTCCTTCATGTGGTCCTATCTGAGGTGAGTCAGGATATTGGTTTCTTTCTTAATTTGTTTCGCCATCTCCTAGTTTTTCACTTTCAGTTCTTAAGGTGAGGAGAGAGAGAGGATGGATGTCCATGATGGATATCTTAGTGTCTAGATTTGTAATGTTTGATGTTTCTACTCACATCCACTATTTGGTACGCCTTAGATACAAGGTAGGGAATAGATGCTGGAAAATATACTCTTATGTGTTCAGGAAAAGAATAAACCAGACAGTGCTACCTATGTTAAATTTCTCTTTCAACAAATGTGAATAGAGTGACTATTTTAATTTTATCACCTAATATTCATTTCTCCTATAATACTGCTTTTTGTTTGTGAGGTACTGCATCTTATTCATTTTCTGCAGTCTTTTTATGATAATAAATTAATGTCGTTTTGTTACGTGAAACCCAAAAGCTTATCATGTGTTCTTACTGTTAAGACCTTTGTCACATTTTCCTTATATAGTAAAGGGTGAACATGGTACATAACACCAACACCACTCTCCCTTGTATATTTGAATTATGAGAGAAATGATTCAAGATTAAAAGGAAAACTGGGATAGAGATATTCATTTAACGATGATACCCAAAAAGTATCTCTTTGTCTCTAGATGATTGTAATCACCTGATTTTTATATTGGTTGTCATTTTTTTTTTTTTTTTTTTTTTTTTTTTTTTTTTTTTAGCCAAGATATCCTGGCACAGTAATCCATCATGTAAGCTAACCATTATTCTATGAAGTTTCCTTTTTTTCCCTTAAGTGGTTTGTGATTGCTTGCAACTAAAAAACGACCTTAACTGATACATTAGTATTTTCATATAAAATACAAGATTAAAATTGGTTGTGTATGAACTATTTGATAATAAATTTTTAATGATTTTTTAATTTCTATTTTATTTTTATGTATTTTAATTTTTTAATGTCTCCATATATTTGACCTCCTTTATCATATCTACCTCCTTCCACCTCCCTCCTCCTCTATTCTCTGTTAACTACTAGTCTATTATCTGTGTCCATGAGTCTCAGTTTATTTGTCTTGTTCATTTGTTGCTTTTAGGTTTATATCCCACATATAAGTGATACGTGGTTTTCAATGTTTTCTGTCTGGATTCTCTTTCTTTCTTCCTTTCTTTCTTCCTTAATTCATTCATTCATTCATTCATTCATTTATTTGTTTGTTTTATTTATTTGTTTGTTTATTATGGTGACATTGGTTAACAAAATTCAATGTTTCAGCTGTACACTTTAACAGTAAGGCATGTATATATTTACACTGTGAGTTCACCTCCCATAGTTAGATTTCTTTCTGTCACCCCATATTTGACCTCCTTTACTTCATCTACCAGCCCTTCCCCCAGCTCTCTACCCTCTGGTAAACACTAGTCTATTGTCCATGACTATGAGTCTCTGTTTGTCCTGTTCATTTGTTGCTCTTAGGTTTATATCTCACATATAAGTGATATCATGTGGGTTTCAACTTTTTCTGTATGGCTTATTTTGCTTAGCATGATTATCTCGAGGTCCATCCATGTTTTCATAAATGGCAGTATTTCATCTCTTCTTGTGGCTGAGTAATATTCCATTGTATATGTACCACAACTTCTTTAGCCAGTCATCTATCATAGGACATTTCAGTTTTTTTCATGTCTGATCACAAATAATAAATTTTAAAATGAGAATTTTCTGGATTATGAAATAAATTTGAAAGAAGTTGGTTTTCACGATCTAATTTAATGGAGAAAACATTAATTTGGCCAAAGTTAGGAAATACTAAATCAGGATTTATCAGTATTTTTGCTGACTTTTGTTCCTATTCTTAAAAATAAATTATTAATTCATATAAACACTCCCATTTATTGAAATAAGGCTTTATTATTTCACAGGTTAGTACCTTGGTTCAGTATTATGATATGCAAACAATTAAATTACTCAGCATTGTAAGTGAGTATAAAAGATTAATGAACATATGGTTTAAAGCAAAAAAGTATCTTTTGTAGTAGATATAATACCCAAATTCAAGATATAGGAAATTTCTGTATTTGGCCATATAATTTCATTTTGAGAGCCACACATCAGCATTACACCTACTCAACTTATTTTGTAACACAAAATCAGCTTTTGCTAATACATATGTGCGTGGATATGACTATGTTCCAATAAAACTTACCTTCATTAAAATACTTACCTTCATTAAGCTGTTGACAATAATTAGAAAGGAACACAAACAAATTCTATGCACATATTTGAGGAGAATAGGAGCAGGATTTAATAAACAATAAAAATAATCATTTGGAGGGAAATTCAATCAAGTAAACATAAGTTTCAGGAAAAAATATTTCTGAACAATACTATAAAAATAAAATAAGGAATAGTGTAAATATGAGAAAAGTTAAGTAAGTATTAAGAAAATACTTTTAAATATTAAGAAAAAGTTATAAGTATTGAGAAAATTGTAAGAAAACCAAAACATGATATTGCACATTGTTAGTGAAAAAAATTAAAATCAGGAAAATAGAAACATTATAGAAATGAAGCGCAGTGTAAAAAACAAAATAACATCAAAAAAGAATTAAATGACCAAAAGGAAAGACAAAGCAATATAAGACAAAATTGGATAGAAGAGAATTATTTTTTTCTTAAAGTACTTTTGTTGAACAGCTAAAAGTTTTTCCAACATATTTATAATTTTTCTTTGCAAAAATAATATAATAAACAGAAAAGTATTTGATTATATGATAAAAATGATTCTAAAATCTTGAAATGATATTGCCTTTCTCTGGTAAATAAAAATAATCAGCATCGTGAAAATCTAGTACAGTTACTAAACTTTATAAACAACAACAAAAATAATGTGTATCTACATTCAGAAAAAACAACTATAACAATAACAGCAACAAATAAATGTTGAATATTGAATTAATTTAATTTTAATTGTGATGATGGCAGATATAGAAAAGAATGTTATATACTTGGACAATATAAAAGTGACATAATTTAGTATAGGAGATGGGTAGTGTCAGTAGGATAATGTGAGATTTTAACTCCATAATCTTTTCTGTTTTATAATATAAAATGTATAGATATAGCTAAGTTTGAAACATACAGACTTAGAGAAATCAAATGTCTTGTTTTAATATTTTTAAACTTTAGAGGTGTATTGTATATGTACATATTTCTTATTAAGAAAACACTTCTGAATTTCAGCAGTTTCTCCATTTCTTTTTTTTTTTTTTTTTTGGTCTCACTAGGGAACATAATGCACTCCGTATTTTTTTTTTTCATTTTTATAAGCCAGTATAATCCACTTGCATTTTACTACATTATATCTAATACGTAAACCCTTTATAGGCAGGAAGAAGTGTCTATAATGTTGCTCATAAAAGTTTCATTGTGATTATTTAGGAGTAAAGAAATTTCAAGTGATATTGTAATTCCTTTTTCATTTTTTCAAGCTGCTTGGTATTTTCCAAAATGCCACATACTATTTAAAATTCCAAATAATTTCTTTTTAAACACTATGGATTACTCAGATATGTGGAAATACTTTTACTATAATATCAACTTCTGAAAACAGTAGACCAAAGTTTCAAATGTATACTTTTGGCATTCATTTTCAGTGCTGGCTTACAAGTAGCGAACAAAAAGGGCTTGATAAATTTCTAAATTTACATTGAATATGAGCATTTATTCAAATGAGAAGTATCATAGATATCACTTCTAGAAATTTTGTTGTTGGTTATTGTTGGGTTTGTGTATTTTTTTTTTCCCACACACACCTTTATTATTTCATGAGTAAGGAAAAGTAAGAAGCATCACTTTAGGGACTTGAGTATTATAACTGTGGAAGTAACAACTGATGCTTTAAAACTTTGAAATATTAATTCAATGAATGTAAAAACTATGAACCAGGCTAGGGCCGCATAGACCTTAGTATCTTAGTTCAAATCAATGGTATATCTACTCACATCTGCTAAGATGATTCAAATAGAAAGTAATACTTTACAACATTCCTAAAATCTTAAGACCAACATCAATGAAGCTTAAACAATACAAATATTTTTTGAGTCACTATCTATTATAAGTATCTGGCGTGAACTCCATGAAGTTCAGTTATTTATAATTAATTGCAACACCTTTCACCTGTTTCAGAGCATAATTTTAAACCCAGAAAAATATATAGATATACATTGAGTTTAAAGTTAAATTAAAAAAATGAACCGATTATCAATTCATGGATCTTAATTGTACACCTGATTTGGATATATAAAATACAAAAATTTTAAATAGTAGAGAGGGGGAGGAGGAGGAGAGGGACAAGGAAAGAAAAGAAAGAAATGAAGGAAGAATGGGAAGATTAACACAGCTGAAATGGGAAAAGAATTTAGTATGAAAAAGAGCAATAACGCAGTGGTTGCCTGAAGGGGAAATCTCATCTGCTGTAATAAACATCAAGGTAAGAGGCCAAGATGAATTTGAACAATTTTCTCACTCTAAGCAAGGAAATTGAACAAGAAAGTTGTTAATCACAACTGGTCACCTTCCCTGCTGTTATATGAAATTGTTATAAAGACTTTCTGGTTAAAAAGCTATTGGTTAGAGATTTATGTAACATGTAAATTGGGATAATGGCAGACATATTCTCTAAAGGTGTTTAGAGCTAAGCTCCAAAGGAGGATGTTTTGTAAATTTTATGAGTGTTTTTAGCTTTTCATCTCTGCGTGTAATAGATATCTATCTTTTATTTTACATTAAGCCAATCAAGAAGCAAGTGGAATGAAATTTCCTATCAAAGATGAAGAAAGTTGCTGATGGTAGTTATCTGATTTAAAGCTAAGAGTATGTAAATTAGAGGAATGTAGAATTTTGGATAGGAGTAGTAAGTATCAGACTCTTTGCAAAGAAGGAGGGAATGAAAGGAAAAACTAATAGGCTCGAAGGAGGAGACTTTTTTTTTTTTTAAGATATCAGGATTCTCTCATGTAGTTCAAATCTTGCTTCATTCAAATCAAGACAAGCAGCCTCAAAAGTTAAATCAGCTCTCAAATCACAGTGTTATGTTGATGTTGTATTCCAATCATCTAGCTTTTGCTCTAAAATAAAAGAAGTTGTGGAATGAACGGGGATGCCATTTTATAACATCAGAATTCTCTGAAGTTTTGACAAGCTTACCTTTTCAGACCATATATTTCTAATGTTGAATATATTTAAAACATTTAGGTACTAACTGCCTCCCATTTTGTTAACAGTCTCTTCACTTTTCAATACAAGTGATTTGTGCGTGGCATTGTGGCTGTCGCAGAATGGTTTCATCATAGATGGTAGATTTCCTGCCTTTAAATATAAAACATCAAATTTAAGTCTTCAAATTTGACGTTTCCTCAGTTGGTATTGATGAGAGCACCTAATTCATGCAGCAATTTAACCCAGTTTAGGAGCAAAACAATATATTTTTTTAGTGTTCCCAGTGATTGAGATTTTTTACATTATTAATTTGAATATAGGTTTGAAACAACTTTTACTTTGTAAACCAGAGATATTTTGGATAGACACTATTGTACTTACTCTAAAACAAACAAACAAACAAACAAAAAACATAGTGATATGAGTGGGTAATGTAACAGTTTATATTGCTTAGTAATTTAAACAGAGTTTAAAAAGTAAACAAAGAAAATGGTCAAGCTATAGCATAATAAATAAGGTATCTACTTTGATAACAGATTCTGAGATTTGCTATAATCTGGAAATCAGTGCTTCACACAAGAAGAATCTTTCTTTTTTCCCCTAGATTCTTTTTCTACATTTGCAGTCATTGGGAGAAGCTGTTTAGCAGAATGGGATACAGGTATTTGAATCTTATTTGTACAGAGCCTTTTTAGCAGTATGACTGAGACAAATCACCTAAACTCTTAAGATATTATTTATCTAGTCCATAAATAATGAAAATAATATCTTCTCTTTCAATTTTCTGTCTAGATCTGCAGATCATATGAGATGTATAAAAAATTATATAAATATCTATTATAATAATGATATAGTGAGTGGATTTTTTTAATATTGTGATTTTACAATATTCTTTAGTCAATTAATTTTATTTAATTCTATTCTTCAGTGACCACATACTGATGCCAGACATCTGGCTATGTTTTAGTGTATAGAGGCAATTCTTTTAATCAAATATTCATGTTTAGAATTGGACCTGAATTGTTTATAGCAATTGTCAATGAACCTCGGATTCCCACATGAGCTGGAATATGTATAAATATTAGAAGTAATATGTTTTCTTCTGGAATTATTAAAATAATAAATTTGGATACCAGTTTCAGTGGTCAACCAAAAAACATTTTGTATATTCCAGGTGGGGTAATGTTTGATCCTAGAGAAAATAGGAATCTTTTATAAGTGTGTTTTCATTTGTTAATATTATCTATTTATAATAAATAAATCATGAGTTAAGCTTTTAGGTTTGTAAAATGATAAAAGGAAGTGGGGACAAAGGTGGAAGAGAAGAAGAGGGCACCATAATTTGTATTCCTAAATGTTGTCTTTTAAGTACCTTAGTTTTGAGTTCTTTAAATGATCTTTTTAATAAGTACCACCAGTCCCCAAACTTCTGTATTTTTTTCCTAGAGTTTTGAGTGGAAACACAAGATACACACACACACACACACACGCACACACACACACTCACGCACACACACACACACACACACACCAGGAAATGAAGTTTCATGATATTTAACCTATTATAATTTTGTTTTTCTGTTTTGCTGAACTAAGAGGCAATCCAAGGTATTAAATGATCTTCTAATAGTAAAACAAAGAGACGAAAAGCAGCACATAAGTTGCTTCAAGGAATACAAGGAAAAATTAGTTTTAAGCATGGAATAATTATTTACCATCTTTGAGATAAAGAAATTAATCACTAAATTCTCTAGAATTACACATTTCTTTCCTATTCCTATTTTATATAACCTTAGTAAACCTACTCTTTATTTCATGTAATGGATTTCCTATGTATTAATTTGGATTAGTGGACAATTGGTCCTGTCCAAAACTCCCATGGAGACATTTGATCCATACCAAAGGTTGTTGAAGTTTTGTCCTGTACATAACATCCAGGAGCACATTTGGTCCACGCCAAATAGTCTTTTCAAAAATGTCTACCTTTAGAAAACGTCCCTGTGTTCAAAGGGCCCATAAACTTTATTTATACTTTTGGTTTACAGGATTAATACATTAAAAAATGCCATCATGTTTAATTGGTCCAATAATGTGTTGTGGCTGTATTGACAATAATAACCCTTCTTGCTGCAGTGCCCAAGCTGGTTATGGCACATGAGGTCAGGTGGAGGGTTCTGAGTGGACCAAATGTCTCCATGGACATTTTGGACAGGACCCAAAACCTTGCAAGGGTTAACTTGTGTATAACTAACATCAAGAAGTAAATTCCAGATTAATAGGCAGATATCTAGAGATTAAATATTAGCCATTAACCCATAATAAAAAAAAAATATATATCTATATCTCTATCATCTATCTGTCATCTATCTATCTATCTATCTATCTATCTATCTATCTATCTATCTATCATCTATCTATATCTATCTATCATCATATATTTATTTATCTATCTGTCTAATCTGTTATGAGGTTTAGTTTCTTTATTTTTGTTTAATTCTACTCATTCCTTGGACTGGGTATCAGTGTGGGGTACCACCATTTATATCTTTAAAAATTGTTTAGGGACAGAATTGTAAAAGCCACCTAACACCTTGATATGACCTTGTAAAGGACTGTTTCCTTGTATTTCTCTATCAGAATGCTCTCTGCTTCTGTCTCTTTTCTTTATTTCATTTTCCACTATCCAGGCTAAAGTGTGTTTATTTTTACAGATTTATTGGTAATATATTTTAATTTAAGTTATATATTTGATTGTGTTATTGTGGGACAACTAAGTATTATTTATCTTTGGGTGCTCTCTGGTACAATGATATTTTATAAATATTGGATATTTTAAGAAAATATATATCTTGGCAGTATGGTAAAACTCTTAATAGTGAATATCTACTGAGAGCATCAGTGCATGGGCAGAGGAGTTCACAGTAGATAAGAACTATCACATGAGAACCTAAATTGAAATTTTTGATGAATTCAAGCCTTTATTTGTGCCATAAAAATTCCGTTTAGTGGATAGATATTATATTTTAGGAAAACAAGTTATTCACTACGTTATTTACTCAACTACACTTTGCTTATCTTTGAATTTTAAAAAAGCACTGATTTGAAACATCACTTGAACATGAACTACACAGATTTATAAAAGTTAGATTTAACAGAATTTGATTACTGTGGCTCTTAAACGAAAGACCTTCAGTTTCAAATTTGTTGAATTCAATCAAGAATATAGCATTTAGATTGCCAGGCAATTTCTCTTCTATTCTTTGACTTTTACCTTGTAATTTTTTTATCAATCCAAAAATTACCAAATTTTTTAAATGAAATCATTTCTTTTCTGAACATCCACGATATAGAGATCTTTCAGAATGCTGGGGAAAAAGAAATGGTGAACGCTAAATTTACTCAAACCCTTGCTTTTAAGCCTGTGGATATAGATGAAATCACACTAAGGTGGTAAATCTTATTTCTATAGCAAAGTTGAAGAGTTTTCCTTTCTCATCTGATTTATATTACACACTTAGGAGAATCCTAAAAGCATAGCTATCACCCATTATCTCAAGAATTTTCATGAAACAGCTCATTAGTTCTTAGTTTCATCTCTAGGATTTCCTAAGAATTCATATATTTCCTATAGGGGCTGGGTGATGAAACCAAGTGAATGAGCCACTTTACTCTCTTCCTAAGATAAAACTTGTTGCATGTCCCAATGTGTATCTCTTGGTCAGTTCATCTGGCATGACCTCTTATAGTTGAGCCCCAAATGAAGACAAATTTTAGACTCTCCCTGGGACATTTGCCACAGAAGAATGAAAAAATCATTTATAATACCACCACCTAAATGTAACTGTTACTAATTTTTTATATATTAAGTTCTAGGATCATTCTATACACATGTGTATTGTATTTTTAATATATGTTTATATAAAATTGTTTCTTGTTTCTAACCTAAATGTTATAATATGAATAGTTCATTTAGCCACTGGATATTTAAACATGTATTTTAATATATGCATGTTTCACTGTGTAGCTATATGATGGTTTGTTTTACATTTTCTTATTGTTCATTTAAGTTATTTCCATAGATTCATCAAGTTACAAATATCTTTGTTTAGAAAATTTAACTCATATTTTTGCTTCATTAGAATTAATTCTTAAGAGGGGAATTATTGACCACGCTTATTAGCATTTTTAAGGTTCTGGAGGCCAGTTGACTGTCTTTCCATGTGAGTTCTACCAATATACGCTGAAATTGAAAATCTATAAGTATATCTATATCACTATGTTCTTGCCAGCATTTGATTAACCATCATTACTTTAAATAGTAGTACACTTCCTTGTCTCATCTTTCTTATTCATGTAACACTATAAAAGTTCAATATACTTTGAATTGGGAAAATATTTGAAAGTTGAAAGACAGAATTTATTATCATAACCCAGAAAATTTACACTGACATATGTGAAACAAGGAGAGTTTTAAAAAGAATTTTTTTATTTTTAAATTATAGTCAATATGTAATATTAAATTAGTTTCAGGTAAACAACATAGTTATTAAACATTTATATGACTTGCAAAGTGATCATCTCAATAAATATAGTACCAATCTGGCACCATTCATAGTTATGACAATATTGTTGACTATATTCCCTATACTATACTTTACATCCCCATGACGATTTTGTAACTACCAATTTATACTTCTTAAACCCTTTCCCCTTTTTCACCCATATTCCCAATCCCCTCCTATCTGGCAACCATCAAAATGTTCTTTGCATCTATGAGTTAGTTTCTGTTTTATTTGTTTGTTTATTTTGTTTTTTAGATTCCACATATAAGTGAAATCATTTGGTATTTGTCTTTCTCTGTCTGACCCATTTCATTTAACATAATACCCTCTAGATCCATCCACATTGTTGCAGAAGGCAACATTCTTTTTTATGGCTGAATAATATTTCTTCGGATCTGTGAACTAATTCCTTATCCATTCATCTGTGAATGGACACTTGGGTTGCTTCCATATCTTGGCTATTATAAACAATGCTTCATTGAACATATGGATACATATGTCTTTTCAAATTAGTATGTTGGATCTCTTCAATTAAATACCCGAAGTGGAATTACTGGATCCTTCTTTGTCTTGTATTATATCTCTTGTTTTCCAGTCTATTTTGTCAGGCATAAATAGACTATCCTAGCTTTTTTTCATTTCCATTTTCATGAAGTTTTTTTTTTTTTTTTAATTCCTTTATTTTCAATCTGCGTGTGTCTCTAAATCTGAAGTGAGTCTCTGGTAGGCAGCATATGTAAGGGTCTTGTTTTCTTATTCATTTAGCCACTTTATCTTTGGAGTATTTAATCCATTAACATTTAAAATAATTGTTGATAGTTATGTAGTTATTGCCATTTTATTCATATTTTTTATCTTCTTAAAGAAGTCTCTTTAACATTTCTTGTAATACTAGTTTGGCAGTGATGACTCCTTTATGTTTGTTTGTTTGTTGAGGAAGTTCTTTATGTGTCTTTCTATTCGAAGTGATAGCTTTGCTCAGTTGTAGGTCCTTGCTTTTCATCACTTTGAATATTTCATGTCAGTCCCTTCTGGCCAGCAAAGTTTCTGTTGAAAAATCAGCTGACAGTCATACAGGAGCCCCTTTGTAGTTTAGTTAACAAGCTGCTTTTCTTTGTTGCTTTTAAGATTCTCTCTTTAACCTTTGACATTTAAATTGTGATGTGACTTGGTGTGGGCCTTTTTGGGATCATCTTGTTTGGGACTCTGTGCTTTTTGGGCTTGTGTGTCTATTTCTTTTGGGGAAGTTTTCCATCATCATTTCTTCAAATGAGTTTTCAATTCTTTGCTTTCTCTTTTTCCTTCTGGTACCCCTATGATGCAAATGTTAGTATGCTTGATGTTGTCTCAGAGGCACCTTAAACTATCCTCATTTTGGATAGTTTTTTTTTTCTGTTCTAATTATGTATTTTCTGCTACCTTAATCTTACAAATCTCTGATTTCATCCTCCGTTCCATCTATTCAGTCCCTTTAATATATTCTTCATTTCAGTTATTATATTCTTATTTCTGAGTGGTTCTTTTTTATGTTTTCTATCTCTAATTTTCTGTTTTCTATGTCTTTATAGTAGTATTCACTGAGATCATTGAGTATCCTTATAACTAGTGTTTTGAACTCTGCATCTGGTAGGTTGCTTATCTCCATTTTGTTTAGTTTTTTTCTGGAACTTTGTTCTGGTCTGTCATTTGGGACATGTTTTGGCTGCCTCCCTGTATTTGTTTCTGGGTATTAGGTAGAGCTGCTATGTCTCTATGTCTTGGTAGAGTGGCCTTATGTAGTAGGTGTCCCGCAGGGCCCAGCGGCATAGTATCCAAGGTTGTTTAAGTGAGGTGGTCCAGGGTGCCTTTGTGTGGGTCGTGTGTGCTCTCCTGTTGTACTTGAACCTTGATTGCTATTGGTGTATGAATGGAGGGATTGACCTTCAGGCTGAGTGGTCATGAAGACTCACCATGACAATAGTGGAGGAGCTATTTATTGTGCAGGGGCTGACCATGAGGAGCAGGATTCACTTTAGCAGGGCTCTGGTGCCTGCCATGTTTGCCCTTTGGATGTGTCATCTGTGGAGGTAGTTGGGTGATACTCCTGTATATTCTGAAACTAGCCACTGGGTTCTGGGGCCTCCAGTGCACCCAAGATCAGCTGCCTCCTGGCCTGGCCCAGAGACACTTGATATGAGGTACAAAGTGATCTGCAGATGGTTACCACTTGTACTGGGGTTGGAGGTGCCTGGAAGAGGCTAAGATGCAAACCAAGGCTGGCTGCCACCAATACTAGGCTTGGGACTGCTCAGCAAGAGGTTCAAGACATACCAAGGCCAGATGCTCCTTTTCAGGAGTTGGTGAACCTTTAGTGATTTAAGAATGTCTATGACATGAGCTAAGACAGGCTGGTAGTATGGAAAAAACACTTGAAGCAGCTTGGATGGGCCTGCAATTTGGTGGGTGGTGTCTGGACAGTCATTAGGGCAGGGAAAATGAGTTAGCCAGTTTGATGGAGACTCAGATATGGTAGCCACCTGCATCTGCGCATGGGGTCGTGGGGAAGGCTCAACAAAGAAATAATGAGTTCTGCCAGCATTTCTGTCTGGGAGAAAGCTGCCCTTCCAGCCCCTCTCCTGAAGCCAGACAATTCAGTTCCTCTCCATATGTCCCTAGTGCCTTTTAAGCTGCTGCCCCAGAAGTGGAGCTCAGAACAAGAGAGTCCATCAGTGGTAATTCAGGTATGGCCCCTTTAAGAGAAATACCTGATACTCCAGCAGCCATTCATCTCACCCAGCTACAATTTCTGCTGTTTTTCAAAGCTAGAAGTTATGGGGACTTCTCTCCTTAGCACTGGAACCTTGGGCTGAGGAGACTGGTTTGGGGCTTCTGAAGAGTGGGCCTCTGCAACAGAGCTATGCCTCCTGATTTTTAACCACCACATATGGATGTGGGACCAGCCCCTTTCATGTCTCTGCCCCTCCTACCAGGCTTGAGGTGACTTCTTCTGTATATCCTTAGTTGTAAGACTTCTCTTCAATTAAACTTCAGGTAATTCTCAGTGATGGTTGTTCTGTAGTTTAGTTATAATTTTGAGATGGTTGTGGGAGGAGACAAGAACAGTGTTTATCTACTTTGCTATCTTGACCAGAAGCCAAAGGAGGCTTTTTAAAAATTATTATTTTTGTTAACAGCAATGAAGTTTATTTTAAATACATTTGAATAAAACCCTTGTTTGTGATAACTTTAAACTTTCTTAGAGGTTTGCATTATCTATAAATCAAGGACAATAACTATAATAAATTATTGTTTCTAATGAATAAAAATATATATGCAAATATGATATAACAAATTTTGTTTTTGTTCATAGAACAGAGCAAAAATCATTTAGGAATGACTAAAGAAGTATAAACTAGAAAGGTGAAATTTGGATGCTGAATAAGAGAGTGATATGCAATTTGTGAAATATACAACACCTTTAATAGGGAGAATTTGTCTATAACATTTAGCTCTTTGATAAAGGTTAAAATTTTTAACACCTCTATTTTAAAGAGTAGAGATAACTGAGCTAAAAGCACTCCTCATATATACTCAAACAAATTACAGAATCATTGATGAAATAAATACTCATATAACAAGCCTTATTTATCTACATAATCATAGCTCCCACCATAAAGAAACTGTCAATCTAAATTTTATATCAAGCAAAAACTGTTATTCAAGATTAAAAGTGAAATACATTTATTTTTTCACTTTTCCTGTCAGCACAATTTCTAAAAGTAAATTCTTTCAGATTAATGGGAGAAGATACCAGTTATAAACTCTAATCCTCAAGGAAGACAATAAAGAAGAGGAGTATCAGAAATGGTAATAAACTGGGTAAATGACAAAAGATTATATTTTGAATTTTTTCATCTTGTTACAAATCATATGGCTATTTAAAGAAAAATAAGAAATAGTCTTAGAGTTTCTTAATTCACATAGATTTAATATATATAATAACTAACATAAGGAGAGGGAAATATAGACCTATAAACTTGTAATATTTCATGTATTAGAAGCTTCACTATGATTAAGCTTACTAAATTTCAAATTTGGTAAGCTTTTTTTTATTTGTAGAAATTAACAGCTTGATTCTAAAATTTATATGAAAATAAAAAAAAGCTAGAATCACAAAAATATTTTTTAAAAAGAATGACAGTGGAGGACTTAATCTCCTTTAGCATTACTCCGAAACTACACTAATGAAACAGGGTGGTTTCATGATTGACTGTAAGGACAGAAATAGAGATCTATGGAACAGTATAGTAAGTCCAGAAATATACATATCTGGTCAATTCATTTTTAACAACTGTTCCAAAATGATTCAATGGGAAATAGGTACATGATTCAACAAATGATGTTGAAACAGTTAGATATCCATAGGACAAAAATAATGAACTTGATCCATGCTTCAAATTATTTTTTAAAAATTAACCAAAAATGGAATTGAGATCTAACTGTGAGTGAAAACTATGAAATTGTCAGAGGAAAACCATGATAAAATTGGTGTTCTTGGTTTAGGCAACATTATCTTAGATAGGATATTAAAAATAAGCATGAAGCATACAACAATTACATAGATAGTTAGACTTCATCAAAATGTAAACTTCTGCTTTTTGAAAAACACTATGAGGAAAATGAAAACACAAGTAGCAGATTGGGAGATATTATTTAGAAAACATATATCCGATAAAGGATTTGTATCTAAAAATAGCAAGAGCTCTTGCAATTTAATAATGAGAAACCAAATGAATTAATCTCAAGGGGCTCAATATATATATGTGCTCTATATTGAAGAAGTCACATAGAAAAGATACTCAAAATTATTAGACATCAGTCAAATGTAAACAAAACCTCAAGATACAACTGCACACATTAGAATATCTAAAATTAGTAATATTGATAATACCAAGTGTTGAAAACATGTGGATAAATATACTTCTCAATAATCACTGGCATATCATTGATATATAAGTGAAATGAAAACATATGCCAACACAAAAATGTGTAAGTATTCTGTATTATTCCCAATAGCCAAAACCTGGAGGTAAACCAGATATCTATTAATCATGGATGAATACAAAAACTATATTATATCAATACTATAAATACTACTCAGCAACAAAAAAGAAATAAATGGCTGATAACACCAACATGAATAAAGTTCAAAAGATTATGCTAAGTGAAAATAGCCAGACACAAAATACTATTGTATGATTATATTTGTATGATTTTCTACAAAAGTCAAATCTGTAGTTCCAAGTAAGTAGACCGTTGGCTGCATAACACTGGAGGATGGGTGAGAAGGTGCAGGGGGAAACTTTTTTGGGAGATGGAATTATTCCGTATCTTGATTTTGGTGGTAGTTATACAAGAGTATATATTTATAAAACACATTAAACTCTAAACTTAAAATCACTGAACTTTATATTATATAAATTAAATCTTAATCAAGTTGATTAACCAATTAGTAAATCAATATTGTATGGTTTTTATAACCAAGAATATACATTTCAACCGATCTAATGCATATCTCTCACCTCTTCCCCAGACCCAGAATCTCTAGAAGTGAAGCTAAGGAATCAATGTATTTAACAATCTTCCTGTAGATTCATGTTGCTTTTAAAACATCTGCATACTTTCTTCTATATATACTTCTACTCTTTTGAAGACACTATAGAGAAAATTAAAAGACAAGTTAGAGTTAGACACTAGGGGAAATATTTACAAATCATATGTCTGATTAAGAATTTGCATCTAGATTATATATATATTAGAAAAAAAAACTTCAACATTAATTAGAAGAAAACAAAATACTCAAGTATTTTTTAAAGCACAAAGATTTGAATAGGCACTTTACGAAAGAAGATACATAAATGGCAAATAAGCATAGGAGAAGATGCTCAGTATCATAGTTATTAAGAAAGTACAAATTAAACCAAAACAAGAACAGTACACACCCTACACACCAAACAGAATAACTTAGACCATAAAGGCTGACTATATGACGTTTTAATAATCTATGGAGGAACTGGAACTCTCCAACTTCATAGTAAGAATATAAAATGTTATTCCTACTTTGGAAAATAATTTGCCAGTTTCTTACAGTGTAAACAAATACCTCTCATATGATCTAGCCATTGCACTCCTGAACATTTACCCAACGGAAGAAAACATGAGTCCATGCAAAGAATTTTACACAAATATGCATAGCAGGTTATTTTTAGTAACCAAAATTGTTTACCCATAGGTAATTGGATAAAAATTAAATGTTACACTAGCATATATGAATGCATTATTGAAATGTAGTGCAATATAGATGAGTCTCAAAATAATTTTGCTGAGCAAAAAAGGCCAGAAAAAAAGAGTATAGTATTATTTAATTTATATAAAATTCTATAAAACACAAACTAAATTATAGGGACAGAACACAGAAATGTCTGGGTAAGGAGGTTCAGGGAATGGTCAAAAGAAAGCATAAAGTGGCACCAGGAAATTTTGAAGGTGATGGATACATTCAGTATCTTGATTATGTTGGTTTATAATGCATGCATGTCAAAACATCAAATTGTACATATAAACATATGACGTTTATTACATGCCAAACATACCACAATACAAAAATTTTAAACCTAAAGATGCAAGAGGAAAAAACTTGAGGGTTTTCTGATTATTTGGCTGGTTAGGAAACCAGTAACGCGGGAGTAGTTCAATCTTGGATTTCACTTTTAACATTTAATGAGTGTTTGAAAATGTTTTCTTTTCTCCACATTTTCCCCAGCATGTCACTTGTTTTTAATTATTTTAATAGCTATGAATTTCTCTGAAATTGCTTTGGAAAGGAAATAAATTGGTTTCAAAAGCAACCAGTGATTCATTAGCAGGTGGTGACTTTTAGTAGCTGATAATTCTTTTAAAATTCTAGCTAAATAGTGATGCCAAGTTATTAAAGTTTGCACTTTTAAAATGTTAACCAGTATAATTGCTGTCTAAACTGTATATCTTTGTCAACTGCCATAAGACCAGAGAATTTTTATTATTCTAAACAATAAAACAAATAATTTGCTGTTGTAATGTTTGAAAAGACTTTACTAGTCAACTGTCTTTATCTGGTTGTTTTCCTGTGTTATTTCATTTTTACTTTTTTTAATGAAAGTATTTCATTTTGCCATCGCTATTTTCTTTTAAAATCTTATTTCTAATAATTATTAAGTCTTTCAGAATCACTCAGTTTATCGTCTTTGAGACATAATTTTCTTCTTGACTGTATAAAAATGCAGTTTAACTTTATTGCACAAAGCATAAACAGGCAGGCAGAAAAACTAAGAACACTCCATTTGCTAAGAACATGTTGGGTTTTTAACACCTCCAGATTTCTACTGATATCTCACAACAATTAATAATAGGTTTGGACAATTTAATAGGTTTGGTTGGAAGGAGAGCAAAATTATGAGAATAAAGGCTTATCATCCTTGAAATAGCGTAGTAAATTTGTTTTATTTCTGTTAGCATTTTAATTGTTCAAGAAAACAGAAACTGACAGTAGGCTCTTCCCTGTAAATGTTGGTCTAAATAAAAGAGAATTCAAGGTGAATTTTCAAGAAATATAAATATATATGTACATAGGTCATTATATCTTTATTTACTATCTGCTTGGAACCAAATGTTGTGTTGCTATCATAGAATCAGGGTAGAGGTAGTGATAAATTAGACGAGGTCCCAGTTTTCTTCCATTTACCAGCAAACCACCTACTATGCAGTGCACCGAGACAGCACGTGTTGAAGCAGTTGATGGACACTTCATATGTTTGTTTACCTGAGTTGAATTTTGGTCAAAATACATATGGATAACTCTGTATCCCATCCAATTTCTTCTATTTGAGAGTTAAACATTTTAATGACTTGAAAACACTGTGGTGAAAGTGGTTACGGCTAAAGTTGATGCTTCAGTGTGGAAAACTCTTGTTTGCAAATGTACCACAGCATCAAGTGATAGAAATCCTTCCATCTGTGCAGTTTGCTGAGGTAGATCCACAATTCCTATACCCTCTGTGACTCCTGCCATTAATTGCAGATGTCCCTAAGTCAATCCCAATCCTTTCCAGCTATCTTCATTCATATTAATTTATTTTTAATAGAGGTTTCACAACAAATGAAAATCCGAATTGGATTGCAGATTTTATAATAGAGCACAGTGATTCTTATAGCTGCACTTAGCAACGAATGGCTTATGGATATGTAGAGGAAAGAAAAGCTTCAATCAGAACAAAACCATCAAGATGAATCTTTGGTGAAAATATATTATGGGAAAAGAAAAATATTTTAATTTCACCAATATTATTTAAAAAATAATTTATTTGATGAAGTTTATATTTTGACTCATTTTTTTAAAATCAGATTTGGTTAAAATTGTTCTCTTTGTGGGGTATATATATGAAAACTTTTCTAATATGTATTTCTAAACATCTTATACATTCTTATGTCTATATTTAGATAAAATTATTTTATAATATTATATAAATCAGAAACTTGAACAACCAACAGTTAGTGAAAAGATGATTTTGTAAAAAATTCTATGAGCCTGTCTAAAATAATCATGCACCCCAAACTGAATGAATTGCTTTCCTAATTATGAACCCTTTTCTAGGTTATCACTACATTCCAGCACTGGCTTGGGGGTAAATTTAATTTTTCATATGCAGTCCATTGGCCAAGCTGTTAGAATGGCATATGCAGTGAATTCTAAACCCCTCTAAATAGGATACCTTTAATGATTTACTATACAATTCTATATCAGAGAAAATATAAACTGGAGAAAGAAACAATGTTTATTAGAACAATAACATTTATTTAACAGAAATGACAAAGCCATCAGGTAACTTTGCCATATGTGTGAGGAAATGCAAGTGTACACATTGTTATTTTACCCCATCTCTTATGGTGCCAATTGGTACTTTCTTAGGGTCTCCAAATTAATTTATCCTGTGAGTATTGTAATATTAGCCCCACATTCTCTCTTCAATGTATGCACTACTAAAACATTCTGAAATCACGGCCTTTTAAGCACTTTGGTAAGATATTTAATTGTCTTAGGGCTTTTGAATGGTTAAGTTCCATTAAAAGAGCCATAAGAATTGGCTTTGGGCATAGAACTTTGTACTATACTGTAGACGATTTTGTATATTATTTTTTAAATACAAAAATATATGTATATAAACACTAATAATTTCATTGATGAATTTGTTAAAACTTAGGTACAATTGATATGCCAACGTAAAAAAGAATTTTGCTTGCATCCCTGAAGTGTTTATTTCTCCTTTTTTATAAAGGCTCTCTCTGACCATCTTATCAAAAGGATGATTTTTCAGTTTTCTGTCATATTTCCTTATTTATTTGATTCACAGTAGTTCTCAAAATCTGTTTTTCTTAATAATGCATCTGATTTGCTTATTATTATTTGTCTCCTCTTCTAGAAAAGATAAGATTTTTTCTCTTTTAAAATCACACTATAAACCCGGGGCAAACCCTATAACCAGGACATATTTATTATTGAATGAATTGTTAAATAATTTGAATTTAGATTTTAATCTTTCTTGATATAAGTAGTTTAGTGATTATATATGTAGTTTAGTTGTCATTCTCTTAGATTGCTATTATTTATTTTGTAATAAATATGTCATTAAATACATCTGCATATGATACCTACTTATGTAGAGAAAAAAAATATTGAGATGAACAGAAATCATGACAGGCTGCTAATATAGCCATATTACATAATGAGAGGCCAAAAGATACTCCTAAGTTAATAAGAACTAGAGATTTCCATATGTAGTGTATATATGTAAATGTAAACAAATATATAAAATTTGAAGTTGGAGGCATGAAAATTATGGTGAAATAATTTGTATGGGCATAATCTCTTATTCACTAAAGTTAATAAATCAATTACATTTTGCATTTATACATTATTTAGAATTACAGAACCTAAAAACAGAAAATTTGAAATATAAAACAAAACTTGCTCTTTTTGGAGATTAGATAGAGTGAGGAACAGGCTTTGGATAAGGAGGATGTTATTATTTATTATACATCCTTCTATAAGCATTGACTCAACCTAAATCCATGCACACTTATTTTTTTAGTGTAATGTATTTGATTTGGCAACAATTTGAAAATTTTGACTTTGGCATTAATATTTAATTTTAAAATCATCATTTAGAAAAATAATTGAAGCGTTAGCATACAAATGCTAAAATAACCAAATTGCATTAACCAATGATAAAATATTCATTGTCATTCATCATTTTTTAGTGCAAGTGTTTTCTTTAACTTTCATGTTTTCCTTTTTAATTCAGCAAAGTATTTTTATTAAGTAACATAAAAAGTAATGCTAAAAGCCTCAGAAATATACCTAGGAAAAATGTTTTACCAATTGCATGGGAAATAAATAGAGTAGAATCTTCATGATCATGTCCTGTGAAACAGTCAGAACTGGAACTGGTAATTTTGGTGAAAGAAATAAAATTATTGTAAATTTGAGATTATTTCTCAAACCTTCTTAGATTAGCATTTTAATAGATATTATAAAGATCACTTAATATTTCTTTGCACTAATGCTATTATGTCTGTCAATAAACACACATATAAGTATATACACATTTCCTTATGTCCCAAACATAGCTGTCTGCAGGACATTTTTTGGGTTTCTTTGATATTATATGTTTTAATGTACTTCTGTTACTTTATTTTACTTCTAAGCTTTTTATTTTGAAATTATTATAGATTTACTTACTGTTTAAGAAACAATACAGAGTCCTTATGTGCTGTTTATAGTTTTCCCCAGTGGTAGCATCTTGCGAGATTATAGTACAAGATCACATCAGGATATTGATATTGATACAACCTACCAGTCTTATTGAGATATTTCCAGTTTTATCTGTAGTCATGTGTGTGAGTGTATTTGGCTCTATATAATTATCAAATATGTGATTTGGGGTAAACACTAATAAAGTTTTGCTTTTCTAAATCCAATAGTAATTTATATGATTATTGTATATACAACTATGCTATTTTTTTAATCACAAATAAACTATAGTTTACTCTTTATTGAACATCTACACGGTGTGCAACACTGCAAACGTATTTTTAAATTTAATCCAAATCAGATATGGTCCATTATGTAGGTTTAAAAACTTCAGAATTGTGATTCTAGGTTTTTATTTTTTTAATTGTTCACATCCTATTAAGACAGTCATTTTAATTAAAATAGACTTACAAGAGGACTTTTCTCTTCCAAAATAAGGTAAAAGAAATTTAGATGTAAAATCCAAAGTTGAAACAAGACAGTCAAATAGAAATGAAAATTTCTAGTATAATTTCAATAAATCTTTCCAGCATAAAAGACTTCACAGTAAATTAATACAGCTTGCAAGAAAATCAAAATAAAATTTAGCTGTTGAAAATTGAATGATATATCTATTAGTTTCCGAGAGTTGCCATAACAAATTGTCACAAACTTGGTGGCTTAAAACAACAGAAACTTATCCTTTCACAGTTTTAGAGACTAAAGTCCGAAATCCAGATGTCAGCAGGGTCTCATGTTTCTTCCGAAGTCTCTAGGGAAGAATCCTCCCTTGCCTCCTCCTAGGTTCCATGTGGTAGTGGTAATCCTCAGCTTGTAGCTCTATCATTCTGCTCTCTGACTATATCTTTACATGACCTTTTCCTCTGTGTATCTCCTTCTCTTATAAAGATACTACTCATGGGATTTACAGCACCCCCCCCCCAATTCATTATTTTAACTAATCATCTGCAAAGACCTAATTCCAAATAAGTCACATTCTGAGGTTCCAAGTTGACATGAATATTGAAGGGACACTAGTTAGCCTACTAAATGCCCTGAAGAAATAGAATTCTAATTAGTAGAATTGTCATTTCAATCATATTTAGTCAGCTGGAATAGTGGGAATGTGACCATTTGTCTAAGGTAGATGTAATTAGTGCTCAACACCATCTGGCTCTCCTTTTGGGCTCACAGAGAAAACTAAATTTTCTAACACTTTTTTGGTAAGATTGATCATTATATTTTATTCTCGTCATAGTGGTGTAAGCAGTGATATACTTTAATTCTATGCAAATAATCTATTTATGGGGCTCTCTTTCCATCTCTTTCCCTGATGCAGTGACCGACCAAAGAGACCTCAGTGTTACAGATTGTGGATTGACATGTAAAACAACGTAGCCTTCATTATACTGCGTCCTTCATGATTTTATAGAGCTGAACCAACCAAACATGCATTGGCTATTTGGGTGAGTGAAAAACAATGAATGATTTTGTAGAATTAACCTAATATAATTGCTGTTAGCATATCCTTTTTTTTTTTTTTTTTTTTTTGCCATAACCAATACTTCCTTTGTAGATACTTCCTGTTCCAGACTTCCATTCACCCATTATTAGTGAAATATAGTATTAAATTATTTTCCCTGTCTTCTGTTTGGTAGCATAACTAACCAAATATCAACTGTTTTATATTACTAAAAATAAAATTATAAATTATATTCAATCTAATACTTAGTAAATTCACAAACTTCAGGAATCTATTATTTTCCTATTTATGGTCCTCAAAGAATAAATGTTTTTCTCTCAGACTTTTTAGTTCCTTAAAAATTATATTAAAAATTGTTATTTCATTATTTTTAAATGATAAAACAATTTAAATTATAGGTATATTAATGTAAAAATATATAATCGTCAAGAAATTAAAGTGAGATATTTTCTCTTTTTATTTCTACATATTCTATAATTTTAGAGTGTGTTTATGATTTTTTATGTGGACCATAAGAAAGTATGCTAAAATGTTTTATAGTTGATTTACAAAGTGACTCCTTTTTAGACAGTGCTATTTCTGTGAAGCTATATAAGTGAGTTCATGTTGTAACATATTCTATATTCCTTGAAATGGAGAATTTGCATGAGATATGGATTATATAGAGACTCCAGGGTAGAAATATATAGCAATAACATAAAAATTACAAGTCAATTACCTGTAGAAGTAAAAAATATATATATGTTTGACAATTTAAGAATATAAATGTACGGAACATACACTTGTTTTCAATTTCAACTGTCGTAATGGAAGAGACCCAATTACAGTATGTTCCAAATTAGAAGGCTAATTAGCTGCTTACAACTGGCATCTTTGTAGTGCAAAGTCTTGTATTTCATATATAAACACTTTAATTTCAAGCATTATGCTTTAATTTATTGTCTTGTGTGGTATAGGTATATTACATATATATGTGTATGTGTAGATATGAGTGTGTCTATATATGCATATTGATTCCTAAGTAATCCTTCATTTCTTTAATTTGGACTCTATTTTATCAGATCAAAGTTAAATAAACAAAGAAAATACTCAGCTTCACAGGAGTACTAAATGATACAAGGTATGAAAGAGAAATACATTATCTTCTGGTGCCCCAAACAACTTTTCAGCTGAGTTGAACTGATTATCACTTTGTTTCTTTAAGAGTTATATTTGATGTGTTTCCCTCGAAAGTCCTTTATACCCACTCAGAGTATTCTTTGGCATAGCACAAAAAAATTCATTGAGTAGTTAAACTTATAAAATGAAAGAAAAGAGTGAAGTAAAATGTACATTCTAACTACAGGTTGGAGTGGAAAGAAAGATGAGTAGAAGGATGTTTCAGTGTATCAAGTCTTACTCTCATCCTTTTGGCTACATTGCCAAGGTGAGAATCATTAATTCCAGCAAAGTGTATTATCTAATGGGATGTTGAAACTTAGAGACTCAGTCCATGACCACAAGGAACTGTAAATCCAGTTCCAGAGAAGTTGAGTCAATACGAACATCAGCTAATATTACAAAGTAGTAACTGAAGATCCAATGAAATCTGCAGAAAAGTCTTGAGTGATGAGATAAATTACTGTAGGTGTAGTTGGATTTGCTAATTTATTATTTTTTTCTCACAAATTTATGAAAAATTTAATCTTTTCATGAATAAGTTAATCACAAATTTGTGTGTCACATAGAACCCCATTTTGACCCAGAGTATTTAAAGTATATATATGCACAATTTACATGTATATATATTATAAATGTACGACAGCAAAATACATTATATTTTCATTAATATAGATTTACCCTTTATGACATAGCATAGCATAGATCTGAAAAGCAATAGATTCTCCTCTATACTTAAATACCGGAGGTATTCATTTGAGAGAAAATGAATTAATCATTCAACTTACATTAGATCACCTAATATATCTAAGACTTTATCAGAAAAGGTGCCTGAGTTTTTTGTTACTTTTGATAATTAAGATAAATATAGTTTTTTTGGTTTTTTTTTTTTTCCGGACAACTGAAACCTTGGCAGTTAGAAACACAATTCAACCTGTCACTCTCAGATTGATGTAGGAAAAGAAAATAACAATACTAGCATTAGAAGGGGAGGAAGAAAAACTATTGAATTATAAAGATTATTTCTAATTCAATAAAATTATTTCCCAGACATAGAAGATGGATGTAGATTAAAAATAGTTTCTGAATTTTCTAATTTTAAAATATTAGCACATAATAGTATTCCGAAACTACAATATCTTGAATTGACATGAATTAATAATGAATGTGCAGTATAGTCAGCACATATTTGGTGTCCCTCTTTCCCCCTTGGAAACTGATACTTCATTTGTTTGTATCAAAGGAAACACTCCTAGTCACATCCCAGGATCCTAACTTGTACTTAGTGCTAAATCAGAACTTCTAAACTGTTTCATTGTATATATGGGCTGTAAGTAGGTGTTTTTATATTTAAATTTTAAATTTCTACAAATAGTGCATATTGAATTAAAATAACTCATCAGGTTCCTTCTCTATCAGAGATTTTTTTCCCCTCCGTGATAGAAAAACATCACGGGAGTCCTGTGATTTGTGAACTCTGAGCGATTTTGTGAGTTTCTAGAATAAGTAAGTAAAAATGTATGTGTTTGTGCTTTTGTAATATTTTGAGGGTATTGAGGGCTAGTGCGATTGTATCTCTAATGTTTTTCTCACTTTATGATATTATATATCTCTGTGCTATAATATTGGCCATATGGTTAGACACTGATCAGTCTAAGTCTTTATTTTGCAATCAGAAGTTATGCCCTATTAGTAGATTATCAAGTCAGTTTACAGTGTTGTAACCATCATTTACATAGAATAAAAAATGGGAGTTTTGTTTTTTGAAAAATTGGTTGAAGGAGCATATGTTTGTTCTGTGTATGTATATGTACATATGGAACTAACGATTCACAATGTAAATATATGTTTTTGCTTGGTGAGGTTTGTCATCAAAAAAGTTCAAACCCACTCATCTGAGCTAGCCAGTATAATTAATCCTGTTCTGTTGCTGGAGATTCATTTAGACAGGGACAGACTAAAGCCAGTCCAGGGCTTGATAATGCCCTAGCTACTACATAAATAAGTACTGTGGCAGGTTTACTGAGGGCCTTTTCTTTTTTTGAGTAAGGCTTTGGAAGTGGTTTCTATTCTTTCATGTAGAAATTGAGTTTGAATATGTACATCCTAGAATAACTGTGATTCTTTAGGAGTCAGTCTGAAGAAGAAACACACAAAGTATTTCAGAGCAACACAGGCAGAGCTTTGATGAATCTGGCTAGATTGCTTACGTTCCTCTCAGTTATATGAATCTAAAAGTCTCTTTAATGTTTAAGCTAGGGTAGCCAAAAATGGCAACAGTCAAAACATTCCATATAAAATGTATCTATCATAGGTCATTCCAAACCACTGTAATAGGAACTTTTGTGATATCTGCCATAGTAGTGAAATAGTAAATTCAGTTACATTTAAAGGACAGCTTAATAATGATATAAAAATAATTTGGTGTGTTACTATTTTCAAGTAGAAATAAAGATCATACAGCTAATGGCATTGTTTCAGAGACCTGAAGACATAAGGTCTAGTCTTAGCAATGAACTTGGTCATTTCCTTATAGATGTAGGGTAGCTGCTTTGTCACCAGACATCTTGTTTGAATTTTCTGCAGAAAGAAGGAGGAAATGTTCAAAATATGATGGGAGAGTAAATTTTTCTTTTCATGCTGGGCATATTAGGGTGAGAATAAAATTAGGGCTCTCATGAGAGAATAAGGAGAGAACACATATTGGACTAGGAGCCAGCAGTCTCTGCCACAGCTACTGCAGCATGGACAGAACAAGAAATTTCAGTTCTGAGAAACTATACCTTTTATTTTTTTTTTCATGTACACTAATAAGATATGATGGGAGTAGGTTTACTCATTATTCCAAAATTAAATAAATTTCAGCTACTCTAGAAATCCAGGGAAAGGAGAAGTATTTTTTTCAAAAGTCTCAGATAAGAAAATAGAAAAGCCATGTAGGTTGTATAAGATCAAATGCCTCTCTGTTTAAGATAAGACTGATTCTCCAGCGCCATTTTTCATAAAGAAAATTCTGCTGCATGACAGTCATAGTCTAGAATTCTAGCACTATCAAGAAAGAACTAATGACCTACAGAACAAATTAAAACTGCTCATTATCCTGAGAAAGTGCAGTTTTCAATGGTATGACAGAATGTTTCTCCCAAAATAGCTACTGTATCCATCTTTAGAAAGATGATAATGGAAAAAACTTCTCTCATGAGAGATAACAATTGAAAATTATGTGTCTGAAGATTGTAGACAAAAAATTCTCTCATGTCGTGTAATTAAGTTCTTATGTATTTGATAGATACATACATATAGATATATAGATATAGATCTATAATTATATATTATATATTATTTATAACATAAGTGTATCTAATATTTATATATAATACTTCATATAAAAATAGTCAAGGAGATTTTAAAGGAAGGATCTGAGATCAGATAACTCTGAATCAATCATTGCAAAATAAGTTAATTATCCACAGACTCAAACAAAAATATGATTTTATCTGCCTACAATTTTGCCCATTTGACCAACTGAGATGATCATATGCAAAGCAAAATGTGGTTTGTTCATTGAACAGACAAAATAACTACTGAAAAATGTTTTGCTAATGAAATCAGAAGCACTGCTTCTCAGAATTAAGCATTTAAATTGTTACTTTTTTAAAATATGGGCATTTAAATTGTTAAGCATTTAATTAAGCATTTAAATTGTTACTTTTTAAAAAATACTCATTCTCAAATGAGTATATAAGTGCAAGGAGAAATAGACCAGTCCACAATTTTGAAATTTAAATATCCTTCTCTAAGTAATTATAGGACAAATAAAGAGAAAATTAATACAATATAAAATATCTGAACAAACCAATCAAACAACTTTAAGTGACTTTTATAGAACAGTCCACCAAACAACAGGAAAATATGCATCTTTTAAAACAAGTCTCAATTAATTGAACATGATTCTGTTAGCAGAACTCTGATTGCCACAATAGTAACAGGTTTTTTTTTTTTTAATCACTGATGCAGAAATGAATGTCAACTCAGTGAATATTCAAATTATACAAAGTTTATTTCTGATCACAATTGGATTAAATTAGAAATCAATAAAGAAAGATATGTGTAAAATTCACTAATATTTGTTAATGAAACAACACATTTCTAAATAGCTCAAAAGTCACAAAGTAATCAAATGACAATTATAAAATATTTCAACTGACTGCTCATGGGGTAGGGTGGGGGAGGTGCAATTTACAAGAGCCCACTAAAGCTGTATTAAGAAATTTATGGCAGAAGAAAGTTCTCAAATTAACAATCTCAGCTTCCACCCTGAGAACTAGGAAATTTAGAGTAAATTAAACCCAAAATAAGCAAATAAAAGGACAGAGTAAATGTTAAAGTGAAAAACAATGTAATAGATAATGTGAAATCAATACAAAATATCAATGCAACCAAAAAGTGGTTTTTGAGATTGTAAAATTGATAAACCTGTAGGCTGTCAAATCACAGGGGGGAAAAAAAAAGAAAAAACAAATTACCGAATGGCAGAAACGAGAATGGTAATATCACTAGCTTTTTTCAGACTTTAAAAGGATAAGCAGAGAATATTATTAACAAATTCATGGTAGTAATTTGACAATGTAAATAAAATAGACTCAATCTTTAACATAGCCTACTAAAGGTCACTAAAGATTAAAAATATAAGCAAAAGAAAACAAAACAAAACTCCTGGTGTAGATGGCTTCATTAATGAACTCTTCCAAATACTTAGGAAATAACTCATACTGCACAAAATTTCATAAAATTAATGAGGTGGGACAACTTTTCAATCAAAGACATTCAAGAAAAGAAAACTGCACAATATCCTCATGAATGTAGATACAAAAATGCTTTAAATTTTTTTAATTGAATCCAAAAACTGGATTTCTTTCAAGAATTCAAGGCCAGCTTAGAATTGAAAATCAACTAATATAACTTACCATATTAACACTAAAAAAAAAATCAAAAAATACATGTTCATACTAATAGATGTATAAAAGCATTTAACAAAATCTAAAAGCCAGTCCTGATGAAACTGGGTGGACTATGAATGGGAGGGAACTTCCTCAGTTTTACAATGTGCATCTATGAAAAACAGCATTAATAGCAAACGATGTGCCTACACCTAATGCGTCCCTCTTAAGACCCTCATTTCTATGCAATATTATCTTCAGATTTTAGGCAGCAAAATAAATCAAGAAAATACACCACAATTCACCCAGATTAGAAAAGAAAACTATTCCAAGAAAAGAATCACCTACATAGAAACTTCTGCAAAACTCTCTAAAAAGCTACTAGAATTAATAACAAGTTTAGTAAGTCTGCACAGTACCAGAGAAATATACAAAAATATCAATTGTATTTCTATATACTAGCCATATAATCAGAAATTGAAATAAAAATATACCATATACTGTAGCATCACAGAATATGAAATCCTTAAATGTAAATTTGATGAAATATGTGCAAAACCTATACAGTAAATACTAAAATCATTTTTTAGATAAATTTTAAAAACATCTAAATTACTGGAGGAATATACTATGGACATGGGTAGGATCACTCAATATTGTCAAGGTGTAAATTCTCTTCATATCGATCAATAGATTCTACCTAATATAATCAAAATCCTAGTAGGTTTTTTTCTTTTTGTAAGAATAGTCAAGCTGATTCTGAATGTCATGTGGAAATGCAAAGATCCTAGCATACATACTCAAAAGAATTTTAAAAAGATATAAAGATGGCAGACTGATGGTACGTGATTTCAAGCTTTTGTAGTTTAGAGACAGTACTGTATAGCTCTAATGGAACAAGAGCTATACACCCAATAGAACAAGAACAATACACCCAAACAGAAAAGGATAACAGATCTTTGACAAATTTGCAGAGGCAATTCAGTGGAGTGAGAATAGCCTTTCAATTGATGGTGATTGAAAAAGAGGATGTCTGTGTGTAAAGAAAAGTGAAATTTGATCTATACCTTAAATAATAAAGGAAAATTAACTCAGTACGAATCATAGACTTAAATGTATAACCTAAAACTCAATAATATCAGTAGAGAAATTATGACCCTGGGTTTCTTAGATCTGACACAAAAATTGTGTTCCATAAAGGAAAAATATTAATAAATTGGACTGCATCAAAATTAAAAATGCCTGCACTTTCAAAGACACTCTCAAGAGAATGAAAATAGAAGCCACAAATTGAGAAAACTATCGCAATCCATAAAGAAATTGAATTCAGAATTTATAAAGAAATCCCGAAACTGAATAAGAAAAAACTAAATAATAAGTGAGCAAAAGTTTAGATCAGACCCTTCACAGAAGAATGACTATATATCATACATATATATTATATATCATACATATATATGAAAATAAACACATGAAAAGTTGTTATTCAATATCATTATGTACTTACAAAGACTCATATATGAATGTCCATTGCAACTTTAGTTGCATTAACCAAAAGCTAAAGCAATGGAATTATCTATCAGCAGGTGAATGGATAAACAAATTATGATGTAATTGGTACAATAAAATACTTCGAGCAGTATAAAAAAACAAATTGCTTCATGAAACAACATAAATGAACCTCAACATAATTATGCTGTATGAAAGAAGTCAGAAAAGAGAACATCTGTACAGTACCATTTACATAAAATTCTAGAAAATGCAAATGCAATCTCTAGTGGTTGCCTAGGAACAGGTAGGGGTAGGAGAAAAAAGAAGGAGGAATTAAAAGGGGGCATGAGGAAACTTAGGAAAATAGATTTAGGGATGTTTTTCATTTTATTGTGGGGAAATATTTCATTAATATATATTTATTGCAAAATATCAAATGTGCACTTTATGTCTTTTTATATGTCAATTTTACCTTGTTAAAGAAATTAAAAATAAAAGACTAGAAAAGGCATATGACAGTGGGTGGCATAGCAATGAAAATAAATTTAAAAAATATAATAACAAAGAAAATCATAATGATCCCTGGCTACGTCTCAGTGTCCTAAGAAGTTTACATGTATTATCTCATTTAATCCTTCAAAATGACACTATGAACTCTGTATCATAGTTACCCAGTTTTTGCAAATAAAGAAATTGAGGCACACAGAGGTCGAGTACTTTTTATGTGGTCATTCAGCCATATGGAGTAGAGACGATTTAAACAATGACAGTTCAGTACTAGAACATATAGTCTTCATGACATTTCTATATTTTCTCTCATTTACAAACACATTTGGTCTATTCACATTGGTGATAATGATAATGTAAATATTAATAGTAAGTTGTTAAAAATCTTTTGGTAGAATCCATACTTCATGCAACTAGGACTCTCCATGTTTCTCATGCATAGAAACAGTGCCTAGCATATAGTAGAAGCTCATTATTTATATTGGAAACAACTTATAGAATTAAGAAAATGAACATCTGATACTACCAAAACTTAGATGGTATATTTTTAATTTTCAAAGACTGGCTCAGTGCTTGTAGATGAAAACATATGTGGTAGTCATAGGGTAAGGTACAGTCTATTGGAATGCAAGTCAACACTCCTGAATCTCATCTCCCAGGCAAAATGATTTCTGACAAAATGGATATCACATGCCTCTTCCAAGCAGCTATTTCTTTTTCGATAAAATGGAGCAATTTTAAATGATGACTGGCACTGAAATTTAATTCTTGCAGCAAAACATTTTCCCTTTATCTCCACCTCCTAGAAACACTTCTATATCTAGGGTAACAAGAAATGTGATTTGAAGATTCAGATGAATGAACTTCAGTGTCTTTTCCAGGTACAAAATCTGACTGCTTAAAATTTAAAATAGGGAAAGAAGACTTTCACTGTTTTTTTTTTTTTTCAGTGTTACCCCTGTTTCCTTTGCCTTGAATTTTCTGTCTATGTTCATGCAAAGCAAGGCCCTCTTGAATCCACCCCTTAAGGTCTGTCTTATCGCCAAGAAGTTGCTCAGTCCTCTAATCAAAATTAATCTCTATCTTCCTCATACTTCCCTAGCCCATTTCTTATACCATATCAATTGAGTTGATCGCAATTGGTCCCAAGTTGCTATGGAAGTGTTTTTCTCCTCCATTAGACTACCTTCTGGAAGGAAAGAACTGTGCCTTATCCTTCTCTGAATTCTGAATTCTTTGCTCATAATTGGCTTTCAGAGTTTGGCACTTTGCCATTCGTTTCACACCTTCTCTTTTGCAAGTAATGGCAATAAATTGATGCCTTTTTAATTTAGCCTTTTAAACTTAATTCCCCAGCCCTGGTCAAAAATTAATCCATTCTCAGAGAAAAAAAAAAGCGGCAACAGTTTTACTGCAGACAGTACAGCAGGTGTCTTTCTGCATCAAGCCCTGAACTTTCCCGAAACAAATTTCCTTAAAAAATATGTATTGAAGAGAAAAGTCCATCTTTGTAATGACCTTCTTTATTTGTCTACTTCTATTTGGCTAACAGAAAGCTTTGGACATTTCAGCATACTTGAATTACCTGCAGTTATTTCTCTGAAATCCACACCATAAAAAGTCTGTAATAAATCTAGACTTCTACTAAATTTCCCTTTTGACTTAATGATCCATTTTGTATTAGTCCAGACCCCAGAAGAGACTAGAAACAGAGATCTGATTCAGCTGCATTACATCTTATAGCAAGCCACCTGCCAAAATAGGGCAATAAAACCAAAGTGTGTATATCATGAAGCAAGCATGAGTAACAAGTAGACATTTGCCTTAAATACTCAGGAGGTTTTATGATGATAAACAACATAATGTAGATAGAAAAGGCTTATAGTCTCTCAAATTCTTGAGCAAAGCAATTTTATCCACTTTCAATCCCCCGTGTATCCTCAGGAAGCAGAGTGATGCTAGTGGCAAATAATGAAAATGTTCATTAAAAATAATAAGAACTTAGTGCTTCATTATGTATTTATTATAGAAGAATAGTTGGTATTTTTTTACCACTCATTTGGATTATAATGAACATTTTAAGGTGAGAAAGGAAATGGTAGTGTTCTATGGAAAGGTCATACGCCTTACATAAAACCATGCTAACATTTCTCCCTACACAATACCCTAGAGTGAGATGTGACTCTAGGGAATGGGAGGTTAGGCAAGATGAGGAATGAGGTTTGCTTGACAAGTGGCATGAGCCAGATTTCTTACAAATGAGTCTGGGATGAGGGGTCTTGCACCAGGGCACCCAGGTGTTTTTCCTTCTAAGACTCCCCTGTCAACCCCAGGGAATTCACCAGAGCCCTGGGAGATTGAACTTCCTCTGGGAAGAGTGATGGTAGCAGCAGCACCTCAGGCCTGTTCTGCTGTTCTCTGAACTGCCCTTGTTGCTCAGTGCATCCAAGCCCATCCTCTCTCCCCTTCATCAAGAGCTGCCTTTACTCCTTCACCCCATGCCCAAAGCCACATAGTACGCTGTAGGCTCCAACTGTACCCTGTTTGCCTCTCTGGAATAGCACACACTCCAGCCTGTCTGTGGGCATCATCCATAGAAAAATAAAAAGTTCTGAAAATTGAAATTTTGATTATAATTGAATTCCTTTTGTTGTCCTATTTTAATTCTGAATATTTTACAGTGTGTTTTGCTAAATTTATTAAATTATTTAGCTATGTAGTAACTATGAGATAGAATTTAAAAAGTGATTTAATTTTACAGTGCTATTGCTGTAATATTTCTATTCCTGATCCTACATTATGCTAAAAAAAGGACTTAAGGTGTTATTTTAATTATATAATGAGGGTATTTCTGCCTTGGGTGTTAATGACATGCTGAATCAGAATCAAATAATAAGTCATTTTTTTTTTTGTTGAGATTTTCATCAGTAATATGTTTTTCTTATTCATTAGTTTCTTATCAGTCATTCCTCACATAATGCATGTCTCCTACACCAAGGTATTTTGCTAGACATTGGGGACACAGCAAGGAGAAAGATATAGAGGGCCCCTGTCCTCAAGGAATTTGATACATCTATTTTAAAATATACACAAGCAAATACTTTGTATATATAATAAAATAATTAAAGGGTAATTGATAAGTTTAATAGTTAGCATATGTGGTTTTTTTTTGCCAAGTGCTATGCCAACCAATTCACTCTTATTGAGAATTATAAATTTTTAGCAAAAATAAAATACCATATTTCAAAATTATCCTCTATAGAAAAAAGTCACATTCAAAGAATATAATATAAAGATTTTTATATTTTTGTCTTCCCTTTTATCAAAATGCTAATCTGGGTGATGTGGTACTCAATTCAAAGTCTCTCTGATTGCTTAAAAATTTGTACAACAGAAAATATGTGTTTTTATACCAAATACCTTTAAAATATTTTTGACTCTCTCTGTGTAGCACCAGAAATTTTAGAGGAAAAGAATAAATATTTTTCTTGTTTTTGTTTGGAAAATCAACTTTAGAGACACATCATATTTCTATTAACTAGAATTTCGTGGGTTTTTTTTTTTTCTGGGGAAAAGGAAAATAATTTTGACATGTAACATTTTACTATGTCATATTACTATATCATAGCCTGTATCTTCCTTTTTTTTTTCTTTGTAAGTAAAATATGTAACACAGTAACGTGAGTAATTTAGGAACATGTAACTGAGACTTTTGAATTCCAGAATAGGGAACTTTCTCTAGTAAACATAGAATTATCATTGCTGGAACACAGACTACCTTTTCAATGAAAAGGGTTTTTTCTAAAAAGTTATTAATTTCCATTTCCTTTGGAATTCTCTTACCTATTTCTGAAGTTCATCCTTAAATTCATTCTAATTCATCAATGGAGATTTTTACTCCCTACTTCTTTTTTGTTATTTAAAATAATAATTTCAACTGATTATTTTTACTCCCCATACGGGTTTGGTGAGGTTTTCATTAATGGTGTTGATATTTCTTATATATGGTTTCTCTATATGCTTATTATCTTCAAATATTGCCCCATTATATAACCTTTATTTAATAATCAATCACCAAATGCCAGTAATATTTGAGATCTGTGTTGAATACCCCAAAATGTCACCAAATTTTAAAGTCCATGTACTACAGAAAATCAGTTAAAGCAGAGGACAAAACAGATATGTAGCAGAGAGTGGGGGAAGCAGTGATTTTAAAGTGAAATATAAATTTCCTAATGAAATGTCTTTAGATTTAGAAGACAGGCGATACCTAATTTTAACTGAAAAATAAAGAAAAGAAAAAGAAGGACTATAGAAGTGCTATACAGGTAACAGAACATTTGAAGTCATCTTTATACATTTTTGTATCTGTAACCAAGGTGAAAGAACTAAAGACAAAATTCTTTAAGTTTATCAGATTAGTTGTGGCAATGAGTCAGTTGGTGAGGCAATCTCGTTTGAAATGATTTGGTAGACGGCTTGTGCTGTAGAGGCCACGTTGGAGAGAAATGTAATTACCATGTCCTCATTGATTATAAGCCTAACAACACAGAAAGAAAAGGCTTGAGGATAAAGAAGAATATCTAATGAAAGTTTCGTTTTTTTTTTCCTAAAAACCAACAAATGATTTACAGATACAGATCCGTTTTGTGTTTCAAATAAAGGGTCATTAATTCCCTCAATTTTTTTTTGCATTTTAGCTCACGTGTGTAGACTTTTGGGTGTTATTTTTTTCCTTTCAGATAATTAAGTTTTTTCTATGACCCCAAATTACTTTTGTCAGCATTAGTTTCAGAAAACATTGTAAAGAAAGAAGGATAAGCATAATAGAGTGGGGAAGGTCTCCTGTCTATCAGAGCAGGCACAGGCTGTAAAACCAGGGAGCTGGGGGTGACTGTTCAAGAAAAATAGAATTGCCCTTGATTATTCTATTATAAAAAGCAAGTACTACTTTCCTGGTTATTGGGCAAATGGTCCGTTGTACTCAGAGTTAGAGCCTCTCAGAGAACTAAATATAAAACACAAATTAGAGGAAGCTTTAAAATGTGACATATTACATTTAAGGGTTTATCACATGATAAAAGCACTGTTTTTATTGATTATTTCTGAATTTCAAAAAGGATGAGGTACACACTTTTTCATACACCTTGCCATTTAACCAAGGGCAGAAATAGTCCCCCACCATTAGTGATTATGATCAAATTAAAGAAAAAAAGTTTCGAATTCCATTTTTTTCTTCAAATTAGAAAAAATATAAATGTTAATACTTTCTTAGATAAATCAGGTCACACTAACTTTTCATCATTTGGGGTTTATAATTCTCTAACACTATTTTGTTTATATAAAACCACACTCAAAATGTTTCAGTGACATGCTTTTCTCATATTATCATTTCCATGTTCAAATGGAACTCTTTCTAATTTCTTAAATAAATGGACTATATAAGTTCGACAGCAACAGATACAGATATAAAGACTCTTCAAAACACCAAGTCATCTTTTAGGTGTCAGACGGGAAGAAATTTCTTCTCTGAAGTCCTTTCTTAGGTCACCATTCTGGTAAGGGTCTCAATTTTTCAATCTCTTGTCATCTTTAGTTTTCCCATTTGTAAAGTTTTCATACCTAAAATACTTTTCTTTTGTCCCAAGTTTTAACTAAGTTATATATACATACAATTTTAAACATCAAATAGTTTTTTAAGGGTTCTTAAGAAAAAGAAATGATCCCAGTCCTACAATTACTCTTCTACAAACACAACCTCTTTTAATTGTTTTAGTCAATTATTTTGACAATTATTTTGACATTTGCCTATATATTCCTAAGTAATAGGCTGACTTGCTAATTCTAGATTTTTTTTCCTGAGGTATTGTTTATTTATATCCTACTATGGGACTGAGAATTTGTCTCTTTTTTCTATCTCCTGTCTCCCCCTTACACAAGCACATTTTCTAAACCTTCTCCCTCCATATTCTCAATATGATTATATTAAGATTTAGATTAGAAAAGTAGTGAGTGTTAACATTTTGTATTAACCACATAAGCTACTGCTATAAAAACAACCCTAACTCTTTAATTTACCACTATAAAAGAAAATTTCTACTCATCTAGTAATCAGGTCGGAAGGTACTAGGAATATGGCTTCTGTGTGGTGTTTCAGTCTCCTTTCATCTTCACTAGGGCCTTGGAGGAGGCCTCTGCTGGATCATTAATATTCAGCCTGTGGATGTGGGAAGAGTATAGTGAAAGCACAATAGCTTCATAGCCAGTTTCGCTGAAAGGAAATAAAGGTTAGTGAATACATATTAGTTTCTATGTAGTGTGGGTTTATTTTCATTTTTTCATTAAATATATTTCATTAAATATATCCATAGGGAGACATTTTGTTGTAGTTCTGAAATTTTCTTGAATATTGTATTTCCCTACAGAGTTCAACTAATTTTTTTTCCTTTTGTTCACTCTTTTTGGGATCTCGATATTTAGATGTTAACATGCCTGGATGGATTATCCAATCACCTTAGCTTTTGTTTTTATTTTTTACAATTATGTTCTGTTGTCTTTTCTGGAAGATTCTCACTACTTTAACTTCTTTTGAGTTTTTCAGTACTGCCATTATGTTATTAGTTTTCTAAAGTTTTTAACATGTTCTATATATGCTTTTTTCTTACTATCCCGTTCTTACAAATGCTAGAATATCTTATTTTATTTCTCTGTTGATATTTAAAATATATTTTGACATTTATTTAATCTTTGAATTGTTTTGTTTCCTAGAAGTTGCTGTTTATTTATTGCTTCGGTCTCCCTCTTTCATGTCTGAGATATTTTTCTGATTTGAGAATTCTTGTTTGTCTCATCATATTTAAGATTAGAACTCTAAAAGACTTATTTAAAACTATGAGTAGTGTAATGGGGATTATTGTGTGGGGATCTAACTGAGCATTTTGACTGAAACACTACTTTTTTACTTAAAAAACTTTCCATTTTTTTCTGGGACTGCAGTGACCTAGGAGAAAGACAGCTGAGATTCCAGGCATTAAGAAGATAACCAATTCCTTAATCTCTACATTTTCCATATGATTTTCCCACTCTTAACCCTGCCTGGTTTCTAAAAATTTTCTGTCTAATTCTCTTCATAGACCACTAGTATACTCATGAATCATATAAATAGTTTCAATACTTTGCAAAAGGGTTAAAACCAGTTGGCTATCAAAATCATTGATAGACTTATAAGATTATACATTAAAAATTTTATTGCACAAGAGAAACAGATTCTCTAAGTTTAAACAAGACAACATCATGCATGTCTTAAAGAGTTATATTTTCATCCTTAGTGAACAGAGGTCAAAGGATAAAGATATATTGCATTTATTTACCTGATTCAGTATAGCACATTATCATGTCAGAGGATTTGAAAATAAGAGAAAAATTATTATCAATGAATGTCTGCACCATTCTGTGTTCTGATGACCCAGTGCAGAGCTGAATTTGTATTCCCTCCCCCTCACCATTTTCTTCCTTTATATCCATCGTCATCCTAAAATGCCCACCACGTTGAAAGTGGAACAGAACCCGAAGGAGAGGAAATCGAGGGGTCAGACCAAGTATTTTTACTTTTTCTTCATTACTTTTAAAAAAGAGTAGAGGTTTTCTGTAGAAACTTGGATTTTTAATGAAATCCAGGTACCTTCACAAGTACCTGTTGGAATTTTCCAGTCTATTTGCCAGTCTTCAAATTCAGACAAGTATGAGCATTCTGCCGAGTTGCCATAGTGTGCACATAGCTGAGCTAGATGTCACCCTGAGAACACATGCAATTCTTTATATATCACTATGCCTGTGAATAGAAAAAAGTGAAAGTAATGAGAAAACCATTATGGGTTGAATTGTGTCCCCTTCAAAATATATGTTAAAGCCATAACCGCCAATATCTCAGATGTGACCTTATTTGGAAATATTGCAGATGTAATTAGCGAAGATAATGTCAAACTGGAGAAGAGTGGGCCCTTCATCCAATATGCTTACAGTCCTCATAAGAAGAGGGAAATTTAGAAACAGAAACAGGGGAGAATGCCATATGATGACGAAGGCAGAGACTGAAATGCTACAGCTGCAAGCCAAGGAATGTTAAATGTTTTTAGGAAGTTACCAGAAGTTCATAGTATGTATGGAAGGATTTTTCTTTACAAGTTTCAGTGCATATTGAATAACTAGCTTTCTTGTGTCTATTGATGAGGCAATCTCACACTAAGAGGGAGGCTGCCGGAACCGGTAGGTGAGTGCAGTAGCTCATCACCTGTTCTTACTTCCTCCTTGAATTCATTTAGGTTCAGTAAATCCACTCAGACTATTCTAATGTTTAAAAAACAAAAAACAAAAACTTTGATACTACTACTGATATATAAATAGGGCAGAGCCTGAAGGCACACTTTGCCCCACCCATACTTTTGCCACATTTACTTTTGTTTTTCTTTTTATCCAAGAAAAGCAAGGCATGTCTGTTCAGAAGAGCCTTTTGTTAATTTATATGCCAGCACGGTAGATGGCCTAATTGAGGGTGATTTTTGAAGTACAACCATTATACATAGACTACATAGACTCCGAAAGTGCTTTATAAAATAGTGGATACAATGTGAGTTTTCACCAATGTGGTAGGCATGGCCACTGTTGTTTGCAAAGCCCCAAGCCTGGAAATGTATGTGTGTGGCAATTCCTATGTAATGTGTAAAACCTGATAAGTTGAAGAATTCAAGGCCATGTGGCATTGTTATAAATCTAATATCAGGAAGAGAGAAGCAAGATGTCTGGAACGTGCAATTCCAGGGTAGTTTTGTTGTCATAGACAGTAGCCATATGATCTGGCTTTTGAATAAAAATACCAAGGGTGTCTAGGGCATGTTGCCCTGAACAAGCCTGATCCTGTCTGATCTTGGAAGCTAAGCAGGGTCAGGCCTGATTAGTACTTAAATGGGAGACCAGCTAAAACGACCAGGTACTGTAGGCATAAAGATTTTTTTAAAAATACGGGATTGTAAACTTACTGAGGGCAAGTTAACTCTAGAGTTCCTCTTACATGGTGTTATGCTCACACTGAGCACGAGTCGTGAAACCAGATTTCCTCAACAGTTAAAGAAGTCACAGGAGAGTTCACTACTTTACTATTGTTGCTATCATGGTGAATAAATATCTAAATATCTGATTTTTTGCTGACCCATTTATTTCCTGAAAGTTATTCGGCAGAATAAGAAAAACTACCTTTATTGTAACTACAATAACAAAACCCAGCTCTTGTTACTAGCGCTTTGAAAATAAATTTTCTCTAAAAGCATGCAGTGTTTTAACTTACACAGCATTCTTCGTTTTTCATCTGTTAGGTAGACTTGCCACCATAATAATCACACTCTGAGCATTCAGTTAGATGAAAAGCATTATGGAATTGCAAACACACAGTAATGAATACTATTTTTTACTTTAAAGAGAGAATGTTACTTCTCTTTAATGTAATGTCCTATTATATTCCTCTTGGATCTTTCCCAGTGATTATAATGCATTTCTTGAAAAAAATTTTACCTTTGATACATTTAAAAAAATCTTAGGATGGCGTATTATAAAATATGCTTCTAGAGCAAGCTGTTTTTCCTGTTATGGTTCTCTAATAAATCAGGAATCAGAAGAGAAATTACTTATTCTTTATTATATAGTCTATGTGTGTTAAGCTCTAGAAAAGGCAATTAGACCAGGGTATGAATTTGAATACTGAATACTATAGTAAGAAAAAACAGGTAAACAGCATTATATACAGTTTCTCATCTTATTAAAATGTTCTTTTAAAAATAGGCTTTTTACTACACTATCATAGCTAGTGGGAGGCCAGTGCAACCCTAGAAGAGTCGCAAGTTCTCTATATACCACAAAACTCTCTTTTGATCTTAGAAATGCTAGAAATATGAATTTCAAAGTGTATTACTAATATTATTCATAGGATACTACTCTACTGTTATGCAATAAATGAAAAAAATTCTAGAATGCATTCTGCAGAGAGAGAGAGTTCTTTAAGGTGATCAAAAAAGAAAACAGTTCTATAGTCCATTATATTTGGATATCATATACCATAACCTTCTTTGGAGATTCAGCATGTTAAATTATTATCACCTCAACAAGTCCTGAAACAAAAAATATATGAAAAAGATCAAGTTAGTTGAAATTACAGTTTTTCTCTTTAGTCCACCCTGCAAACTTCTTTTACTGTTCCACCTTTAATACTATCCAGCATATTTAGGATCTCATAGAATTTGTTTTCAGAAAAAACTAAAGTAAGGCAAGTATTAATGAAACTTAAGTTCAAACCAGCATTATATACCTGCAGAGCATCTGATAAAATGTCCCAAAGCCTCTGTAGAGTAAAGTGTGCTACATAAATGTGTTTCTATTTTTAACAAGAAGAAAGATCGAGGATGTGGAAATCCTAATTGTGAGATACTGTGGAACTCTGGTAAACTATTTTATTGATATTGTTTAAAACTATCTAGAACTCAACTTATTGAGTTCTCTAGCTACTTTTATATCTCTAATATAATAGAGGTGTAAACTTCTGATAACTTCTCTTTGATCATATCACACATTTTATTGATCATATGTGCTTTTATGGCATTTATAATACTGATGTTTATAGTATTTGTTTATTATTACCTTTTGTATTGTTTCACATATTCTACATTTTAAAATTAATATTAACAAGCAACATAAATACTTTTACAAGTTATTTCTTACATTCTTAAAATGGTGTATGGCCCATATGACTTTCAACTAGGTAATTACCAAAATTTAACTATACTATTCATATGATGGGTGCAATAAATGAAAATAGTTTCCTAAAGCACATGCTGCAGAAATGTAATTCAGCATATAGTAATTTTTTGTGAACATTCTTGGGAAAATTCTGTGATTTACCTTTAGCATATTTTAAGTACCTGTCTTTTTAAACACCATCATGAACTTACAGCTTTTACAGAATCAACTTGATAGAACTGACTACAATCACTTTTTTTTTTTTTTTCATGAAGCTCAAATTGGCACTATTTGGCAGGTGGGAACTATGATGCTCTGGCTTCTTCATTCTTATTAGTATTACTTTAGACATGTCTGGTTATTATCTGCTTTCTGGCCGTAACAAGATATTCCTGGGTTATCTTGACTTTTCTTTCCACAAACGTTGATTCAGTTGACTCTTTGGATAATATCAGAGGTTCAAATGTGGGTGCTAAGTTTTATTGAAAAAAGCCCTATTAAAGCATGGATCACAGGTATGGTGGCACTGAAAGTTTCAGAAACTCTTTTGTACCTAGAAAGGGTTTTATTTTTAAACATATCATGAGGTTATATTTATTTCTCTAATTTAATATTAAATTTACAGTGTTCTTATCCTATTCTGCTGTAAACTTTATTTAGTACATTACTCATTTTGTTGAGCTAGCAGCTTATATCCTTTGTCATTAGAGCTTTTTTTAATCAACTGCAATGTATAATGCTATTTACTTTTTATAGAAGAACATTTATTAAGTATTGGTCCAGTTTCCATTTATATTATCAAATATTTGAATAACAATGTAACCAAATAAAACAGTGAGTAGCATATTTTAAATTTTCTATAGACTATTTGATATAATAACTCACAGCTCAGTTATTATTGTCATTGATTTAATAATTTGTATAGATGAGTGGCAAAATATATTTTAGATCTAAATACAGTGATCAGACTTAGGTCTAATATTCAAGGAAATCTGGAAAGTGCTCTCACAAGTGTAGTCAGGCAAGATTCCTAGAAGACTAGGAAAGGTACAGAACTGAGGCAGCTCTGCCCATAGCTATGACACGTGATTGGGTGGAAACAATTGAAAGTACTACTGTCTTCTACATACCTGCCTTACAAGAAATGCTGAAAAGAGTTTTTTCAAGCTGAAATGAAAAGATGCCAATTAGAAAATATACAACACTGATAACAGTAAGTGTATAGTCAAATTCAGAATACACTAATACTAAAATATGGTGGAGTGTTAACAATTTAACTCTAGTATAAAGGTTAAAGAACAAGTATTAAAAATAACTAGAGCTACGATAATTTGTTAATGAACATAAAATATAAAAGAGGTAAATTGCAACATCAAAACCATACAAGGAAGGAAATAAAAAGTAAGATCTTATATGTGCTTATAATCAAGTTGATATTAATGTAAAATAGACTATTATATCAATAAAATATTTTATGTAACCCTCATGGTAACTACAAAACAAAAATCTATAGTACCTACACAAAAGAGAAGGAAAAGGGAATCAAAACATACCATATGGAAAATCAGTTCAGAAAGGAAGACAGCAAGAGAGGAAAGAAAGGAAGAAAAGAATGAGGGAACAATAAATCAGCCAGAAAGCAATTAGTAATATGGCATTACTTAGTTCTTACCTATCACTAATAACTCTAAATAAAAATGAGTTGTATTTTACAGAGGCAGAGACTATAAGAGACTCATCTCAACTTTAAGGACACACATCAACTCAAAGTTAAGAGATGAAAAAAAAAATATTCCTTGCAAGTAGAAATCAAAAGAAAGCAGCTGTAATTATACTTCTGTTGGACAAAGTAGACATTAACTCAAAAGCTGTGACAAGAGACAAAGAAGGTCTGATAAAGGGGCCAGTTAATCAAGAAGATATAAAAATAGTAAAAATATTTGTATTCCACATCAAAGCACCTAAGTATGTTATGCAAGTATAATGTATCTGAATGGAGAAATAGACAGCAATATAATAATAGTAGGAGACTCTATTACCCCACCTTCAAAAATGCATTCAGATAGAAAATTAATAAGGCTATGTTAGATTTGAACTGTACTTTATACAAATGGACCTAACAGACATGTTCAGAACACACCATCCAAGAGCAGCAGAATATACATTCTTCTCAATTGCATACTAAACATCCCCAGGATAGAAGATGTGTTGTCACAAAAGGAACTTGAATGTAAGAGATTGAAATCAATCCAAGTTTTTTCCAACCACAGTGATGTGAAACTAAAAATCAATAACAGGAGAAAAACTAGAAAATACACAAACATGTTGAAATAAACACACTCCTGAATAACCAGTGTGTCAAAGAAGAAATCAAAAGTTAAATTTAAAATGTCTTGAAATAAACAAAAATGGAGCACACATACTAAAATGTATGGGATGCACCAAAAGCAATTTTAAGAGATGTTTATGGTGATAATAACCTAACTACATTAGGAAAAAAGAACAAGTGAGTAGAAAAAGAACTATGAAAAATTGAACAAATAATCAAAAAACTTCCAACAAAGAAAACCCCAAGACCAGATGGTTTCATTAGTGAAGTCTACTGGACATTTAAAGAAGAATTAATACCAAACTTCTCAAAGTCCTTGACAAAAATTGAAAAGGAGAGAATATTCCCAAATACATTTTATGAGTCCAGCATTACCCAGATACTGAAGGCAGATAAGGACACAAGAAAAGAAAACTATAGGCCAATATCCCTATTGAATATAGAAGCAAAAATTCTCATCACAATACTAACAAACCAATTCAACAGCACATTGAGAGTATCATGCACCATGATCAAGGGGATTTGTCTGCACAATGCAAGGATGATTAAACATACACAAATCAATATATGTGATATGCCATGATAGAATGAAGGATAAAAATTATATGATCTTTATAATAGATGTAGAAAAAGCACTTGACCAAATTCAATAGTCTTTCATAATAAAAAGTCTTGAAATATAATGTTAGAAGCAAAGTATTCTAACATAATGAAGACCACATATAACAAACCATCATCAGTGGTGAAAGACTAAAAGCTTTTGTTCTGAGATTGGAACAAAGACAAGGGTTTTCACTATCACCACCTCTATTCACCTAAGTACTGGCAGCCCTAGCTAGAACAATTAAGTAAGAAAAAGAAGTAAACTTAAAAAAATTAAAATTAAAAAAGCAAAAGTAAAACTGTCATTATGTGCAAATGATATGATCTTATACAGAGAAAATCCTAAAGACTACACCATATAACTGTCAGAACTAATCAGTGAATTCAATAAAGTTGCAGTGCACTAAATTAACATAAAAAATCAGTTACATATATAAAAACTAATAATGAACTATCTGAAAAAGAAAGAAGGCATCACATTGACAATAGCATCAAAGACAAGAAAGTACTTAGTAATAAATTTAATCAAGATGGTAAAAGACTGTACACTGAAAATCATAAGACATTAGTGAGAGGAATTTAAAGACACAAATAATGGAAAGATATCTCATGTTTATGGATCAGAATAATTAATATCATTAAAATGTCTATATAACCCCAAGCCATCTATAAATTAATGTAATCTATATCAAAACTTGAATGAATTTTTCACAAAATAGAAAAAATATCCTAAAAATTGTGTGGAACTACAAAAGACCCCAAATAACTGATACAATCTTGAGAAAATAGAATAAAGCAGGAGGCATTACACTTCTTGATTTTAAACTTTATTACAAAGCTATAGTAAACAAACCATATGATACTGGCCTAAAAACAGATACATGAAGCAATGGAACAGAATTGACAGCCCCAAAATAAACCCCTTCATATACAATTAGTATTTGACAAGGGAGTCAAGAATACCCAATGAAGAAAAGATAGTTTTTCAATAAATGATGTTGGGGAAAATGGATATTCATATACAGAAAAATAAAATTGGACCACTATCTTACACCATTCAAAAATTAACTTGAAATAGATTAAAACCTTAAATGTAAGACATAAAACCACAAAACTCCTAAAAGAAAACATAGGGGGTGAGGTCCTTGACATTAGTCTTGGCAAAATTTCTTAGATATGACATCAAAAGTACAAGCAACTAAAGCAAAACAAGTATGATTACATCAAACAAAAAAGCTGCTATAAATCAAAAGAAAAATCATCAAAATGAAAAGCTGTTGACAGAATGGGAGAATATACTTGCAAACCATCTATCTGAGAAGGTATTAGTACCCAAAATATATAAAGATCTCATACATCTCAATAGCAAATCATTATCATCATCATCATCTGAGTAAAAATGGTCAGAGGACTTAATAGACATCTTTCCAAAGAAAACACACATGGCCAACAGTTATATGGAAAGATGCTCACCATCACTAATCATCAGGGAAATGCTAATCAAAACCACAATGAGATGTCACCTTGCAGCTGTTAGAATGGCTATTGCCCAAAAGAAAAAGGCTAACAAGTGCTGACAAGGTTATGGAGAAGAGGGACGTTTTGTGTACCGTTGGCGGGAGTATAAATAGGTACAGTCATTATAGAAAAGAGTATGGAGTTTCCTCAAAATTAACAATAGAGCTACCATATGATCCAGCAATTCCATTGGTTCCTTTTGTTTCTGTATGCATGTCAACATTTATTTAAAAGAATTTTCCCTAATTTGACTTAATTTTTTAATTTATATCTGCCATTGCAACTCTATACTTACTACTTTCCAACAGGATTAAATATTTTTATTTTATTTTTAGCACATAAAACAATAGTGTAGCACTATTTTTATTTGTATATAATAACAGCTATGGAATCTAAGTATATAGTGTGTTATCTCAGAAAATGAAAAATGAAGATTCATAAAATAGATATCTTAGTTACTGCATAAATTTGCTTAGGAGAGTTTGTTTTGCAACATTAATATCTCTATCAATGGGCTTATTTTGTATTATTCACTCTGTTTTAAATATAGTCTCATCTCTTTTGTAATATCATTGGTAATAGCCTAATTTTTATCCCTAATAATTGAATCTAGCTCTGTTGTTTAGTTGTTTATTTTTCGTCTGCTGTTTATAGTCGTGGTACTTATAGCAGTTCAATTTATTGATTACTTAAATGACTTCAAATTTCTATCAGATGCAAGTAATGTACATGAACGCCTCATGCAAATTGTCTCCCCTGAATTACATAATGTTGCAGTTACTGTCATGTATCATTATTCTTAATCTTTTCTGTAGAAAATACCCATTTATTCTGTACTAATTTATTTTAATAGTTCTAGTGAATGCTGAAAGATACTTTTTAGAAATGTGTAAAAAAATAAAAAATACAACTGCTACTATTTCCTACAAAGCAATGAATGCATGATTAAATTTAAAATAAAATTAAATAGTTGATTTTCTTGGAGAGTGAGAATATTTTAAACAAAATATAGTATATATAGTCAAAGTATGATCCAGCTATTAAATTATACTTTATTAGTACATTTTGGAATATATAGTTTAATTCAAATTGTTATGTTGGAGCCTAAAGCAAAAAAGAAATATCAGTGATGCTGATACTATCTATATTTAAAATTTGCTATTGTATTTATTATGGATTTTTCACATTTTCTTTATTTTTAAAAGTTGCATTTAAATATTCTTTATATTGATTTCTGATTTTTTGGAACTTACCTTAGCAGGCAGTTCAATTAAAAAGTATCTTTATGTCAGTGTTCACTAAATGATTAAAAGGAGCTTAGTGTAAACTCAATTGGCCTTTTCTAAAGGAGAGATTGAATATTGACATATTAGAGTAATTGCAATGTGATGTAATTCAGAGGCCACAGTTTGCATAAGATTTCATGTATATTTGAACTTTTGTAGACTTTTTTTTAAACTTTGCTAGTGTGGAACTGTGGAAGGCCAAGTTATTCCATAGTTCTAGCTTGAAGAACTCAACCTCCAAATCCTCTGTTCCCTAGGGATCTTTTCAGGACTTGCTTTAAGTCTGTCTTCTAGAATGGCTCTAAATGACTAGGGGTTGGACAGTGTCTCCATCCCTTCCAACAAATTCATCTATTGGTGTCCTAACCCCCAAGTACCTTAGAATGCAAACATATTTGGAAATAGGGTCATTTCAGATGTATTAAATTAGAGAAGGTCATTTTTGAGTAGGGTGGGCTCTAATCCAATATGACTAATGTTCTTATAAAAAGGGGATATATGGACACAGATCCACATAGAAGGAGGATATCATGTGACTATACAGGCAGGGATGGGGTCCTGTGTCTACAAGACAAAAGATGGCAAAGATAGCTGGCAAACCACCAGAAACTAGGAAAGCAGCATGGGACAGATTTTCCCTCATAGTCTCAGAAAGAGCCGAAACCGTGATCTAGGACTCCTAGACTCCAGAACAGAGAAACAATAAATCTATTGTTTAAGTCACCCAATTGTGATTCTGTGTTATGGAAACCCCAGGAAGCAAATACAAGCCTTAATACAGGTCATTAAGTAAGGACAAGATTTATTCTTCAGATCTGGCCATTTTGGTTTCTCAGAGGGATTCCATGGGTATTAAGGAGGTATCAAGTAGGATGAACAATTCCAACAGAGTCAGAATTCCTATGTCCCAAGAAACTCATCTCTTATATCTATTCCTCTTTTAATTTTTGATCAGCCACATTCTGGTAGGACTTGAGTAGGCTCACCCTGCGTATGTACAACCCAGCTCTCTGTCATGGACCCACAAGAAACCCCTATGCTAGATTCTGAATTCCACCTTCTTCACCAATACCCTAGCCTTCAGAGTTCTGTCACTTCAGCTGACCAGAATTTGATTTCTGCCCCCTTAGACTGCCATGCTCTGCAGAATACCACATCTCTATGTATGCTAAGGAAACTGTCCTCAGTCAGAGGTAAGGGTGATTATGGAGCTCACATCATGAAGTTATTTTGAAATTCTGTCAGAGATTACAGCTTTGCACTGTTGGCCACTTGATAAAACCAGTTGCCCCAAATGCTTTGTTCAGTTTTATAAGTGTCTGCAGCAGAAAACTAGTCCAGTTCCAGTTATTCTACCAAGGCTGGCCTACATCTTTAAGAGTGAAACATGAAATTTAATAATTTAGATATCAATAAGCTACAATCTAAATTTCTATTATATAAATTTTTGTTCCTAAATAAACAACTATATCATATCAGCTTCCCCATAGCTACTGCAATCTTTTGGGTTAATAGTAAATCTCTCTTTTCTCCTCCATGAAATAAATATAAAAATGTATTTAAAATAAATATAAAAGAGGGAAATGGATGAAACTGTAGAAGTGCCATACCTAACTTCTCTTCCATAAGCATGAAAACTTTTTCATTTAATTTTAAATGTTAATCTAAATTCTCTTTGTTTAATCTAATAACTAATTTTACATGTAAATAAAGTGGATGGTGGACCTAAATAGCTTAGAAAATTTCACAAATTACGTTTTCCCAGTCTTTCTCTATGAAACTTTAAGTCTATACTATGCTTATCTATTTTCCAGCTGACCCCAAACTCTTCTTCCACCCACCCCATTTATTATTCTGTATATTTATTTTTACTGTAAGGTTTTGTGATTGTTTCATTAAGCAGTTCCATTGACCAAAATATGTAAATGTTATAATGCTGTGCCAACAAGGCCCATAGCAGTCACACAGACAATTCATAAATCTTTTCTCTCCAGCCTCAGTAGTTTTCTGATGCTGTATTTTGTATTAACCTAGAGTGATATATAATACCTTTGATACTAATAAATCTATTTTTGTCACTTTTTTCTTCACCTTGTAGAAGAATATAATGGTATAAATAATTTGTTTTTGGTAACACAATTTATGATTAATAATCTCAAGTGATAACTTATTTCAATTTTTACTTAAAGGAATGGAGAGAGAATAAGTTAACTTTCTTTTTTGAAATATGAAAACAGTGATTTGATTTGCTTGTGTTAATTCCACAAATAATTCTTAGTAAAAAGCTCATCAGCTACCAAAGCAGCAATGAAAATGTAGTAAAGACGATTTTAAATATTGATAGATTTAACCATCTTGGACAGTTCATAACAACAGAGGCTACGGACAATGTAAAATATAGAAAAAACACTAAACAGCAAACAGAGCTAAATAAAGTCTTAATGAGAGAAGCAGAACTGAACAAAATATATACTACTTTACAAATATTACTATTCTAATGTAACTGTTCTAACAGGCAGGTAATTTTTGACCCAGATGTTATTATAAAATATGTTATTATCTGGTTCATATGTCAAGTCATAGTCTTTTGTGCATAATATTGCTGAATTTATTTTTCAAAGAAAAATACTAAGCTTTTCCACAGCTGTCTTGATAAGGCAGGCTATCCAAAGAGTGATCTTTTAACATAAACTTAAATGAGAACACCTTCAGGGATAAGCTGGTCTCCTTTAAACAATGAATTCTCTCATAAAATTATTTCTCTTAAAAACTCTAATTAAATCATTTTTTTCTTATGAATTACTTAAAGTCATTACTGTTCAGTTCCAGAAAACTGGACTATGATAATTTTCCCATCCCAACTGCCAATTCTGGTTTAAGGATTTTCTTTGTAATACTATCTCTATGGATAACTTTGTATATCTTTCAGAGTAATGTGTAAAAGCTGTTAAGTTTAACTCAATCTAATGTTAATTTAACAGTCGTTTTTTAGAATCTGATATTAAAAACCATTAAATATCAGAACTAGCACTAACATTTATTGTCATAAAGCAATATGGCTGATTCTGATATCAAGATGGCAGGAGAGTATATTATGTTTATTCTGAAAAAAGAACTTGATACGTTGAACAGAAAATACAGCATACTTACCACAGCTAGTAAGTGAAATATTTGGAGATTGCAAGGAATCCACTGTTTCATCTAAAGCCCAACCCTTAATTTGTGCACCAGTGGTAAGATCTTACCAATTTTAGTAAGAAACAACTAGAGTGTTCTTCTCAAAAGTGAAGATGCTGAGTTCTTAACTCAAAATTTGAAGACTGTAAACTCAGTAAGATACATTATGGATGGGCTGGAAGAAATTAAAAGTTTAAAAGGAATATGCTGAAAATATAATGAATTGTAGACTCTTAATAAAAGGAAAATATAAAATATGGTGGGATATTTAGTAATTTTTTTTTGAAGAAGTGAAAAGAATAAACAAATGAAACAGTATTCTAGATAGAAGAGAATTTCCCAAAAGAAAATTTGAATCTTCAGGTGAAAGTGACACATTGACTCAGGAAAAAACGATATGGAATAATAAACAAAACATTCTGTTGTGATCTTACAGATTCTTCCAATTTGTAACTCATAGTTCATCACCTATGTAGCCTTGACCTTGCTCTACATCCTCCTACATTATCATCTTAGTTGAAACTGGTTGTGCTCAAGGAAGCTTCTTTTCTCCAACTTTCTCAAGAGGCCACTAGTTTGTTCCTCGTTCTATTAACACCAGACTCAAGGTAGAACAGAAGCTCTTTTTGCTTTTCATTATCATTTAGAGGCCACTGTCCTTACTGCCATCCTAAACTCCTCCTCTCATGCCATTGGATTATACGATTTACTCCTCATCCTTTTTTCAATCATTTCCAGAAATCTTGGTTACCATATTTCATTTTCTGAAGATTTTAGCAATTTGGTAACTTGTATACTTTTCAAAAGTATAAGTAAAAGATGAGTTGATATGTTAGCTTATCCTAATATTATTGCATGTCTCTTAATTTATTTTTTCTTATATTTCTAATAATTCTATCTGTCACCTAATCTATCCATTTATCTAGATACGTAGATAGATAAAATTAAGGGGAGAGAAATATTTATGCTAGCTATATATTCTTTGTGAATTTTATTATTAATATAGTATTACTCTATTTGTCTTGAATGTTTTTGCTTAATATTTTATATTAATAGAAATTTATTAACAAATATTTTATTATATCATTGCCTAAGCTTTTATACTGTTAGAAAATTTGGAACCTCACACATGTACATGATTTAATTTGATGTGACTACCTTTATATTAATTTGATATTACCACTATAGTTCATTTTGTGGTACTCTGTATTGGTTACTGAGAATTAAAGGACATTATTTTTGAGTTATTACAGCCATTCTGAAGATAGTTTTGTTTTGTTTTGTTTTGGCCAGTATACATATGAAAATACCATGAAACTAGGTGTTAAATTACTTGTAGAGGTGAACTTATCAAAGGCCATAAAATGCTCTTGTAATTATTTGGTCATTTAATTAAATAAATCTATGATAATAATTATTAAATTTCTGAACAAACTTGCCTTAAACAATCAGTAGCTTTGTCTTTTTTATGGAAAACACTGTATTAGTTATAAATATGGAATAAGTCTATCTATCAAGGATAATCTTATAATTATATCAAATGTATTATTTGTTAAGTCAAAATTAATTCCTCTGCGTAGGGTCTATTTTCTTCTTAGTCTTACTTGTCATCTTGACAACTATGAAAAACTTTAAAAATTTTCTAGCATTATCGTCTATTAAGAAGAGGAGTAACTGAACCTTTAACATTTTCCAATTTTAAACTTAGAAAATACATCCCAAGCAATAATTTTAAATGGCAGATAATTTCAGGAAAGACTTGCATTGAAGGTCACTTTAATAGTTTGACTTACAGGGAAGTCCAACTTTTTAGCCAGCCTTAGCCAGTTATAGGAAGAATGTATTATCAAATGTCTATACTCATACTTTGCTCTTCACAATTTTAGGTGAAAAATATAACTTGCCAGAAAAAAAAAAATAAATTCACATTGCTTACGTACTCTCTCCTAGATTCTTGAGATTTCCAGAAGCAATACTGACATTGTAATTGCATTCCCCTGGCACATGTAAATGTTTAATTAGGCCAAAGATTCTCAAGTATAAAACTTGGTAGGTAACATACTAAGTATACGTAGTTATCTTCCTCATGGAGAGGTTTTCCAAATATACACATGTCTTAGTAAAGCCTGATAGACAAATTATGTATTGATTGAAACAATATATGTACTTAGCTGCTTACACACCAAATTAATTTATTTACTCTAAGGGATTGTGACCATTAACTAATCAAGAAAGTATATTATCATTGCCCAGATAGACCAGTAGAAAAATGGAACAGAAGAGAGAGTCATGAACTATAACTATAAATATGTAGAAAGTTAATTATTTTCAAGATGCCAAGGCAATTAAGTGGAGAAATATAATCTTTTTAACAAATGGTTTACACCAATTGGATATCCATATATAAAAATAATATTTGTATCCATATTTTTATCATGTACTAATAATTTTGATCCCTGTTTTATACTAATTAAGATATATAGATATAAATGCAACAACATTATTAAATTTCTGAAAGAAAACATCAGGAAAAAAATGTGCCTCACTTAGGCAAAGATGTCTTAGGTATGACACTGAAAAGCACAAGACATTTTAAAAAAGATAATTTGAACATCATAAAACCTGAAAAGTTTTGCTCTTTGAAGGGCATTGTTAAGATAATGAAAGAATGAATTATAGACTGGGATATAATATATGAAAATCATGTATCTGATAAGGGATTATATTAATACTTAATAATAAGAAAGTGAACACCTTTGTAAGGGGCAAAATATTTCAGACAGAACTTCATCAGAGAAAATATATGAATGGCATCATGAGTGAAATATATGAGTGAAATCATGGAAAGAGTAAGACGTATTATACTATTTGCCTTCAACTTTATATAATGGAAATTAATCTGTAATGTCAGAAAGCAGGTCAGTGGTTTTCAGGACAGGAAGGGGACAAGGAGGGACAGGAGGGAGAGATTACACAGATCTGGGAGGCAGTTCTGGGAGCAGTGGATTGGTTCAAAATCTTGTTTCTATTGATGATTTCAGAGAGAAAATATACATATACCAAAACATAAAATGTTTTTAAATATGAGCACTTTTCTACTTTCCTGTATGTTCTTCACGTCTCAATAAAGATGATGAAAAGAAAAAAATCTAGAAAAATATTTTAGTAGTTTAGTATTTTGGGTTTTGGTTAAGAAACACTAAAAACTAGAATTATAATGGATTCATAAATTAATATAAAAATTAATGGTATGTTTAACCAGTCATCCATTGAAAGACATCTGTACTTTTTCTAGTTTGTTCCAAATAAAGCGATAATGAAAATTGGCATAGATGTTTTGTGTGAACATAATTTCTCATTTCCCTGAGATAAATGCTCAAGTGTACAATTACTATACTATATGATAATTCCATTTTTAGTTTTATAGGAAATTTCTAAAGTCCTTACCAGACTGTAACATTTTATATTCCGACGAGCATTGTGAATCCTCACCAGCGTTTGGTGTTATCACTATTTTTTGTTAGCCATTTTAGCAAGTGTGTAGTGATGTCTCATTGTAGTTTTAACCCGTGTTTTCTTAATGCCTAATGAAGTTAATCTTCATATATTTTTTTGGCCATCTGTACATCCTCTTTGGTGAAATATCTTTGAAGTCTTTAGCTCAATTTAATTAGATCGTTTTGTTTTGTATTTTTCTGCGGAGTTTTGACCAGTTGAGAAGGGCAAGGAGTGTGGGGATACTTATAAAAGCATAACATAAAGGATCCTTGCGGTGATTTTATACTCTGTGGTGGTGGTCTCATAAACCTACACAGGTGGTAAATAACATAAAACACACACACAGTGAATACAAGTAATACTGAGGAAATCTCTGAATGAGATTTGTGCAAAGCATCAATGTCAATACCCTGGTTGTGATGCTATATTATAGTTTTAAAGATATAGGATGAAATTGGATAAGAAGTATACAAGTATCACTCTATTATTTCTTACAACTCCACTTGAATTTACAATTATCTCTAAAATAATGAGAATGATAAAAAATATGAATGATATGTGTTCAAAGCTATACTCAAAATAAAATGTTAAAAGATTAAACAATAAAGAATTAATATCGTGAATTTTGAACTCAAACTGAAACAAAGGTAGGAGTGATTAGACATGGTTTATACTAGGAATGAGAGAATATATAATATTAGTAAATTTCTCAATTCATATGACCTTTAGAATTATTAAAATGTATGCAATATTATTTATATCCAACCTTTAAAAAATCTCTTTCAATCATGTTGGAAAATAAAATATTTCCTTGATATTGGTAACTATAGCCAGTAGTGGAAAATTATTCATTTTTCTGCTATTACCAGGTGGATGATAGAATGGAATACACAGAAATCATAAATATGATGATATTTTAACAAAAATTAAATCTTCATCATATATGTGTATATTTATTTATTTATTTAAGTTACCTCAGGTGTAGTGTGAGTAGGGGATTAAAAAAGGTTGTAATTTATATTTGTGTGCATGCTTTTTCATACAAACAAATATTCATGGGCATTTTATATATGTATATAAAATGAAGCATTCTTATTTATTATTATTGTGAAAAATAAAAATATTAAAGAAGCACTGTTAAAGTATAACTAACAAAATTACTGAAAAAAACTAAATGTCTACATAATTTTAAAAATATAGGTATTATTAGAGAAAGAAAATTCTATAAAACCTTAATTGGGTAAATGGAGAGAACTCTGTGTTCTAGGTTAAGAAGTCTTAATATATTATGCATGCTATTTCCACAGAAATTTATTTACAAGATTCTCAATTTAGAACTTCATAGACATATAATAATATTCATCTGCAAATACATGAAATTAATTTTAGGTAATTTTTTTTAATGGATAAAGAAAGAATACCTCTTTGACCAAATCGTGAAAAGTTTTAGGAAAATAGGTTAATTCAGTGTGACACTGATTGAATTGTAGGCAAACAGATTTTACATGTCAAAATAATAGGTATAGAGGCAATCTCACCATAAAGTGTGTGTGTGTGTGTGTGTGTGTGTGTGTCTGTGTGTAAATGGTAGTAAATCTGCAAAGTAGATATTCACAACGATAGTAAAATTTTGTTTAGTGAAATTTAAAATTTATTTCCTTTTAACTGAAAAGTCAAATAGAAATGCTAAAATATATTGTGTAAAAATACATGAGTTAATTAAAATAATGTATAAAAATTTCAATATTATACTTTGTCAAGGAATTTTGTGCCTGTGTTTTTGAGAAATATTTATCTATAGTCTTTTTGTTTGTTTTGTAATCTCATCTGGTTTTATAAATGGTTAATGAGTTAGAAAGTGGTTCCTCTTCTTGTGTTTTCTGGATTGTAAATATTTTGCTTGATTTATTTCTTAAATATTTATTAGAATTTACCAGGAGGAAAAAAAAACATCTGGGCCTGGTTATTCTTTTTTGGAAGGTTTTTTTAAAAAAAAACTACAAAGTAATTTTTTCAATAGTGGATAGATTATTTTTGTTAGATATTTCTTTATGAGTGTATTTTGGTTTGTATCTTTAGAAAAACTGCCCATTTCATCTAATTTATAAAACAGAAGCATAGAATTATTTACAATATTACATTATTATTCATTTAATTTATCTGAGATAATTAGTGAGATCTCCTCTTTCATTTGTGATATTGTATTGCGCTCTCTCGCTCTCTCTCCCACCCCATCTCCCACCCCTATTAGTTCCGTTAGAATTTTGGTAATTGTTCTGGTCTTTTCAAAGAAACTACTTTTGGTTCATTTATTTTCTTGTTATTATCCTATTTTCTTATCATTGATTTCTGCTTTAATTTTCATTAATCCCTTTCTTCTACTTTATGTTTAAGTTGGTCTTTTTTCTCTAGTTTCCTAAGGCACAAGCTTAATTTAATTTTTTAAAAGAGCTTTCTTCTTTTCTAATTAAAAAAATAAGACAATTGTGTGCATTGACATATAGATACCTAACCCATACAATAAATTGAGGGGGGATAAAGCAAGAGACGTAATAGTATTTTGAGTGGGAGTTCATTTTTATAAAGCAAATTATATATGTGTGCGCTAATACATATCATTAAAAGTATAGAAGAATATGCTAACAATCTCAAAATAGGTTATCTCTAAGATTGTAATGTCAAGGTCATCTAATTTTTCATATATAATTTCATATATATTTTTACAAAAATATTTATTATTTGTATTTTATTAGTAAATATGTATGCATATGTAATTAGCGAGTAAGGAAACAGAGGTGTTGAAAAATAATTTAGTGATATTTAGACAATTAGGTAACTCTGACATATAATAAAGTATAAAAGCTGAAGCACTACATTCAATATTCCACCAAAATAAGTTCTTGATTAAAAAAGTAATGTGAAAAAAGGTAAATGAATTTAAAAAGCAGAAAACATAGAGATGACTTTTATATGATACTTGGGATAGGAAATAATTTTAAAGCATAATTATAAAAGCAAGAATCATAAAGTAAATCATTTGAATATGTAGTATTAAACATTTTTAATAATTTTTAAAACATCTATACAAAATTAGGCTGATTATCTGAGAGAAAATGTTTTTCAGAAAAAAAAGCTGCAATTATTATACTGTAAATACTTCTTGCAAACCCATGAGGATAAGAAATGTTCTAATATAAATATTGGGTATAATAAGTAAATATGATTAAGAAATAAAGGTGATACAATAAGAATATTTAAACTTCAATGTTAAATGATCTGGCAGTCACACTCCTTGGTATTTACCCAAAGGAGCTGAAAACTTACATCCACCGAAAAACCTACACATGGATGTTTATAGCGTCTTTATTAATAATTGCCAAAACTTGGAAACAGCCAAGTTGTCCTTCAGTAGATGAGTGGGTAAATAAACTGTGATGCACCCAGATAATGACATGTTATTCAATGTTAATGAGAAATGAACTACCAAGCCATGAAAAGGCATGGAGGAATCTTAAATGTATATTTCTGAATGAATGTAGTAAATTTGAAAAGGCTACATACTGTATGATTCCAACTATACAGTTTTGGAAAAGGCAAACCTATGGTGATAGTAAAAAGATAGATCAGTGGTTATCTGGAGTTGTGGGGAGAAGGGATGCATAGGTAAGCACAGAGGATTTTTAGAGTAGTGAGAATACTCTGCATAATACTGTAATGATAGATACATGTTATTTTACATTTGTCCAATCCCATGGAAGGTACAAGACCAAGAGTGAATCCTAATGTAAACTATGGACTTTGGGTGATTATGATATGTCCTTGTAGGTTTATCCGTTGTAACAAGTGTACCAGTCTGATAGGGTATGTGGATAGTGCAGAAAGCTACACATGTGTAGAGGCAGAAGGTATATGAGAAATCTCTGGACCTTTCCTTCTTAATTTTTCTTTGAACCTAAATTTGCTTTAAAAAAATAGTCTTAAAAAACATTGGTGAGATTTCAGCTTGTTTGTTACATTGTTGTGATGTGACTCATCTGCATATAGAAAACTCAATAACTTGTCTATAAAATTATGAACTTGAAAATAAGCCAATTTTAAATGTGTAAGAGTTATAAAGATTATGAAGCAGTTTACTTACTTATCAATTAAGCATATCGAATCATGTCAACTTTTCTATATGCAATCAGTTGAAGATTGTTGTCATTAGAGAAAATAGATCATAAATCCAACCATACCTAAGCAGTATTTTCTTCCCTATTTTCCTCAAGCAAATACAATATTCTCTTCAATGTTTTTGTGGCTTGGATTTAACTGTAAGCTTCTTGTAGTTGTAGAATTTTGGATGGTTTATGAGAAAAAGTAAGAACAACTATTATTTTTTGGAAAAGTTTTTAAAAACTTAATTCATATGTTAAATTTACTTAAAATATTTACCCATGTGGAGTATTTTTTTTTTAATTTCTGAATTTAACCAGGAGAAACTATGTCTTATTTGAGTCTCTTACCAGTTAGCACTGTGCCTGGCTCATAGAAGATCTTAAACAAATATTTATGGAGTGAATGAATGAGTTGGTGAATGAATGAAGAAACTGTGTTAACATATGACAATCCTTTATTCTATTAAAAAATACAATCACTAAAAACCTTTATTCTTAATGACATAATTTTATGCAAGAAACTTTGATTTTCTTTAGAGAATTAAATTTCAAAAACTCCACATTAAATAGAATGTTTATGTCAACTGTAATTGGAAAATAAGTTGTAAAAAACTCCACGTTAAAATAACCTATATCAAGTCATTAAAAGAAAATGCTCTAGGTATCCATAAAAAATGGATTCTGATATGTGCTTGAACTAGGGATAAAATAGCTCTTCTAAGAAAATAGTATATATGACCCTCTAATAAATTCATACCAAGCTTCAAGTTACTACTCTAGCTCACCCCTTTTTCCAGACACACGTGTGCACGCTCACACACACACACACACACACACACACACACACACAGACGCTTCAGGCATCTAAAAATCCAAGTGCTTCCTAGCCTCATTTTCCATATCAAAGCAATTACAATCAATTATATCAGTTTTGTGAAATCGGTTTCAACATGTAAAGCAAGTCTTGCCTTTATAGCTACAGATTTTAATTGATTGTAAAACTAAACATTTATCGCTTGTTAAATTAATTTCAAGTAACAGCAAGTAGGTGTAGAGGGACTTGGCAGAACCTCATCACATCGATTTGACCACCCACAGCTACGTATTCCTGGATACACTTTTCTGATCTTAAGAAAAACAAACTAATGCTGCTGACGATTCCTGGGAAGAGATCAGGATAAAAGGAGTAGATTCTGTGATCACTAGCTTTCTCAGGAGCATTTTACAAAATAACAAGGACAAAGATCTGTACTGAGCATTTTACTTTAGTAACATATAATTCTCACAGCCATCCTATGAGGAAGATAGTACGATTTTCTTCATTTTCTAATAATGAAACTGAATTTTAGACATTGTAACCTGATCGAGATCAAACAAGTACACAGCAGATACCAGGTCTCAACCTGGAAATTAGACTTTTCCTGGCTCTGCACAGACAATCAGTACCACTCCAGCCCTTGCATCAAAGGGAACCTCCCATCCACTGCCTAAGTATAATTCAGTCCATTCCTACTCACTTTCCCAGCACTCACAGGTATTATAGTTTATACCTGAGATAACTTTTTTATCATTTTTATTCAGGCTGAAGTATATTTCCTGTCACAAATTCTTTCCTTTAAAATTCTAGAATACATCAGTAGACTTCTCTATCACTTGAAATTCTGGTAATGAATTTCACAGAAAGTTTATGGATAAATAAAAGAGATTCTCTTAATTCATAGAAGGATTGTTCCATTCTTAAATTGTGAACCAGAAATTAATTGAATATTTACATGTGCTCCATCTACCTAAATAAGTTTTAAATCATATTACTTATATCCTTGGTTGCTAATCATTTATAGTCCAACAACCACCATTTACTTAAAATACTAAGTATATTTTGCAAGTTGATAAAATATGTGAATTCTTTCCCATATTTTGTTGTATATATTTAATATAGTTATCAAATGGATATAATAAATGTGCCATAATACACATGTAATAAAATGTTATATATGTATATATAACACTATACTTTTTTCTAAAAATTAATTGCGTCTAAATATCCTTTTTTAACTGAACTTTTCATTATTTTATTTATTCTTTTGTAAATATTTACTGAATACCTATTTACATCCAATTAGAGAAAACTTATACTAGAAAAATCCACCATCAACTAGATATTTCACACACTGAACAATCACTGAAGAATAACTAACCAGTGTTATTGCCTGAGTGTTTCAGAACATTGATTCAGAAATTCCACCTGTTCAATCACTTACTTAGATAACAGTATCAATGCATTTATTGTGATGTACTTATTATTTAAAAATATGATTATGTTTTTTATAGCCAGGAAAAGAAAGTGTATTTTGATTAAAGTTATAGCAGTAAATTAAAATCTATTTTTAAAGTGCATTCACTGGATTTTGTGATAGACATTTTACTGTGGACTAGGTTTCAGCTTAATCTTCATCCATAGGTGTCTGCTTACTGACGTATTGGGGAAAAGTCCTGGATTTTAAAGTAGAAATTAAGTTACCAGATATAAGTCAAATAATTATATTTCTACCTGGAATATCAAGAAAATAATTTGGTAAAAATTTCAATTCTTTAAACACCATTTCAATTTTCACTGTTCTTTTCTCAAATGTTTTACCTTGAGTAGAGAGAGATATTTTACTATATATTCATTACTATAATCTTTAACTTAACTATTCTATTGGCTCACCTATATTTTAGTTAATAATAGGTTGAAGATAACTGTCAGCTTCAGAGAAATATGGACCCTAAACAAGTTTCTCCTTCAACCTTTGCATTTCATAGTATAGGATCCAATGCATCATTCTGATATAAGAAAGCATGACATGCAGTCATCCATTTTGTTTTATTCTGTTGCCATATTTAATCAATAGATGACCTAGAATTTCTTTTGCTGCACATAAGCCTATTGATATTTTTTGTCCGTCATTTTTCCCAAGATAACAAAGAGTTTAAAGAAAAACAAATATCTTTTAATAGTTACAAATTCCTATATCAAGCATTCATATTTGATTCCATTAAATGTTATATTTTAACTTTATCATGCTTTTTATGTTTGAAGTAACTTACAAACTTATCTTTTATCTTATTCATACTATGAATAATGATTTTTTACCCAAATGTATCCTCAGAATTAATTCTATTATTTCGCTATTTGACATAAATACTAATATTTTTATAACAGCTTTATTGAGATGTAATTCACATTCCATATAATTCACTGAATCCTGTAATGCAGGCACTAATTTGCGATTCAGGACACAGTTGTTATTTGTCATTATTTCACTCTGGTTGCAAACAAGTTCAAAAAAATTAACTTTTAACTCAAATGAGAGTGTACTACGATTTTATTAAAAACTGTTGCAATAATTTATATTTGTTTCCAGAATATTTTTACACTTATTACTTCATTTGAACCTTGTAAGATCATTTATAACTTATGGCTAGATAGCATTCAAAATATGTCTAAAATTCATATTCTTTTCAGAGATCTTAAATATAACAAAGACAGTAATTATATGACTATTGTTCAGTAAGGGGAAATTTCAAAATGAATATGTCATATGGAGATATTAATATTACCTGAGAATAAAAATAAATTTTCTGTTCACTCACCCCATTACTGAATTTGTATTTGTTTCATGTTTTTTCCTTAATTACTTGAAAGCTAAGGCTGTGAATTTTTGTCTTTGTATCTTCAGCATCTGCCAAAGTGACTGAAATCTAGGAGATGCTTAATAAATATTTACTCAATAGCTGAATGTTTCTTTTCCAGAAATTGCCTGAATTCTTTTCTCTATTTCCAGTGGTAATCAATTTAGTGTCTAAAAAGACTTACTATCTATGCCTTAATTTTATTATATTGAAAACAAGAATGTCTTTATTAAGTTACAACTAATATTTGTCCAATCGTGTGTTTGTTGATTGAATAACTGAGACGTTTTTTCATTTACCCATCTCATTTTATTTAGTCCGCCATATATCTAGTGACCATATAACTATATATTTGATACATTGCTGGACATTGGGGAGTCAAAAAGCAGGTACATAATCTTTACCATTATATATTGAGAAGAAATTAATCAAAAGTGTAAAAACATGCTAAAAAGGGAAAAGTGTGAGTTATGAAATCATAGAAGAGTGAGAACAGGTTTACTCTATGTATGACACCAGAGAAGGCATCACAAAGAATGTGAAAGAGGTGAAGGTATCTGAAAAATAAATAAGATTTTAAGTAGGTCAAAAGAAAGAAAAGATTATTCTAGCCAGGGAGAACAACATACATAAAGGCTCAATTTCAGGAGGAAAGGTGGTCCATTCCAGGACAAAAAGAATTATGGTATAGACCACAGTGAACAATTAGAAGTTAATACTAAAGGAAGGATGAGATATAGGCAAGGGTCAGATTAGCGAGAAATTGCATGTCATGTTGAGGATTTTGGTTTATAATCTCAAAGTGAAATCCACTAAAGTAGTTAAACTTGTAAAAGTATGCTCCTACTTGAGATTTAAGTAACCATTATAATAATCATGATTCTGGCTTTATTTTCTAAGACTGGAAATGAGAGTGGAAAAAGTAGATGGAAAAATATTATTATGTGTCTAGGTCATAATTTAAGGGATGGTGCTTTAGATGGTACTAAATCCAGTAGACTTTTTAAAAGAAATTAGTTGTGCTCCTGGCTCTTCAGGAGGTAAAAATGGACTGATTAGTTAGATGTTGGTGAGTGATGGAAGAAAGATAGTATTAAGGGAGCCTAATATCTATCTGGATTTGAAACTGATAGTAAAAATGGGAAAAACAAATGGAGAACTGGCATGGGAAAACTTGAAGAGGGAAATATTTTTGTTTTAGCCATATTTGGTATGAGATGCTTTTACATATCTAAGTGGTTATCCAAGTAGGCAGATGAATAGATATGTTTAGAGTTAACGATTTAAGACAAGACATGAATTTGTGAGTCATATAGATGAACTTATATGGAATTTTACCTACGGGCATGAGATTTCTTGGTGAAGCTATAGAAAATGAGAAGAGAAAGGTGAGTGGGATGAAGCCATGAAACTCTCCAACATTTAAAGGCTGAGAGAAGATACCAACAAAAGCAAATGAGGAGAGGACAGAAAGGTAAGAAAGAGAAAGCCAGAAGAGTGAGGTGGCAGAAACTAGGGAGAGAGTTCGAAGCCTGTTTAGATGTCATCCATATTTAGAACTGAAAATTACTAAGGAATTTAATGGCATAGAGTTGACCAATGACTACATCAGGATCCATTAGGTGGACTGACAGGGTTAGTCACATTAGTGGTGCTAAATACTGTGATTGGACAGTAAAGAAAAAAGACAGAAAAAGAAACAACTACTTGCAGAAGCCTGTCAGGGTGAAAAAGATAAAGAGCCCAGGAGTAAATGGTATAAGTTAAGATGATGGAAATAAAAAGAGGAAGGGCTCAGAGACAGGAACAGTGGACCACTTGATAACTTCACTTGAGGAAGCACTCAGCTACTGGTTTCTATTTTCTTTGGAAATAAAAACAAGAAGTGTCAAGGATAAGGAGGGATGGTATGGTAATGGAATGGTTGGAAATATGAAAAGAATGGGCGAAGATGAAAGTAGTCCTTGTTGAAACTAGGATAACCTTTCCATGTACATGTCATTCCTTTAAATAATCTGATAATAACTCTTGGACTGGCTCTAGTTATGGACTTTCTTAGTTATTTTTGCTTTTTCTTCATATATGCTTTTAAATTTTATTTATGCAACTAATATAACATGTTTCAATCAGGAGAGAAAGTTTTAAATACTACTTAATAAACACACATTGTTTTCTTAGATATACCATAACTTATCTTTTCCTATTCATTTAGTTTATATACAAATGTATACACTTAAAGAAGAAATTGGTTGGTCTTAATTAGTAATGTATTCTTCAGCTTCAAATAAAAGAGACTTATAGCAATAAAAATAGGCTTTATTTTTCTCACATGAAGAAATGGGAAAACAAAAAATTAATGTCAAATATTAATGGGTTTTTGAAATATAGATCTTACTTATGATAGTAATTCTAGTGTTTTATTAAAAATAAATTCTTCAGAATTAATTTTAAAAGTAGAATTAAATTTTTATTTTTTAAATAAATATAAAGAAAAATAGAAACTTATGTATGTATGTGTGTGTATATATATATTCTCTCATTCTCTTGCTTGTCTTCTCATTATTATGATATGTTTTTGAGGAACTGAATGTTTTGACTTTGATAAAGTCTAATTTATTATTTTTCTTTAATATTTCTCTCTTCCGCCCTTTCATCTTCTCTCTGCCCACCTGCCTGTCTGCATTTTAAAGATATTATTCTATTATGTTCTGGCCTACATTGTTCTTGTGAAAAATATAGCAGTTATTTAACAGTACATTTATATATTCTTATAAAATTTTAAGCACAAAATTGTTAAATATTCATCAACATTCTAATATAAATTATTAGCATTAGTCCAACTGCTTCCATTGATTCTTGCCCTGTTGTCAAGGAAGACCTCATGGATATCTCCTCTAATGTAACTGGTCTACTGAGGTTCAGTATTGTTTTTTCTGTCTTTAACACAAGAGAAGTATTTTCATTTCTTTTTTAGGCAAGGCAACCCTTGGTTGGCCTCACAGATTACAAGGACCTTGTCAGCTAACAGCGCCTTATTTTTTATTATTATTTATTTATTTCAAATTATTTATTTATTTATTTTTATGCTTACAGCACCTGGTCTTCCTAGGCGGTCTCCCATCCAAATACTAACCAGGCCTGACCCTGCTTAGCTTCCGAGATGAGACAGGATCGGGCTTGTGCAGGGTGGCATGGCCACAGACTAAAACAGAGTACTTCCAAACCACCATTTCCAGCAGCTCTTCTGATCTTTGCAATGGTACTGAGCTGCAGCAGCTTTGATTTCTCTTCCACTAACCCAGAAAGGCTCTTATGTATCCCCTTCCCCAGTGAAGAGCTCATCTATCTTCGTGAGTTTCCCCTGAGTTCATGATGGCCCTTTCTAGGTGAGTAGAAATGGATGGAGATATAGGAGGTGAAGGAGGTCAGAAGTAAAGAAAATTGTGAAGGCTCGTGGCGAGGTACCAGAGATGAGAGTAAAGGGAGGTAATTAGAGAATGGGAGGGGAAGGGAAGATTAGGAATAAAAATAGAAAACACAAAAAGCTATTTACCAGCATCTGAAATAGCAATACCCCAACAAAATACAAATGTTTTGATATGAAAGTAATGAATTTACAATAACAAAAAAGTACTTAAATCCTCGGTGCTGAGAACCGGTACTGTAATTACTCCATGCAAAGTCTCCAGATCGGCATTACTGTTGCTAAGGTAGAGTGATGCCACAACTGGCACTCACTGTAAGAGACGGCTGGAGCTTCCGGTGTAAAGTCTGTGAGCATGGCAGGAAGAGACATAAGGGAAGCTTTTAGCTACACTGTGGAGAAATAAAGTTGGAAATCACTCACTGCAGAGTGATGTTGGATTTAGCCATTATCACTCGCTGGTGTGGAAAGCAGTCAACTCTCCAGCCACATTCCGTGTAGTATACTTCTTGGTTTTGACAGATTCTGGTTAGTACACTGTGACATAGTTCAATCTGTGTTGAATTTGCAATATTCAACTTGCAATAAATTGGTATTTTCCAGTCAGCTTTTCAAAAAGAGATTACATACAAGAAATAAAATCTTGTATTTACCCACATTGTTTTCATTTCCATTTCTCTTCCTCCATTGGGTAAATTCATGTTATCATCTAATGTGGACTTCCTTCTGCTTGAAAGACATTTTTTTTTTCATTTAATGTTTCCTGTCTCTTTCTGGCATTCATATAGATATTTGTACCTGTGTTTATATTCTCTAAACCACTTGATTTATTAAATTTTTCTTTCTCTTTATTTTTTCTTGTCTTTTAGGGTAATTCCTCAACATAACATTTGAACTCATTAATTTGTAGTTTACCCATACCAATTCTATTATAAATCTCATGCATGAAGTTCTTTTTTTAAACTATTTTCATGTTTAATATTTTCAATTAGTTCTTCTGTTAACAATGAAAAATTTTTGTTTGTTCCTGCTCTATATTATTATTTATCTTCTTCTTTGAGAATTTTTTAAATTGTATTTTGGCTCACCTATTAATATTACTTTATTTAGTGTAAGTTTTTAGTTTATTATATTTCATTTAGGCCAGTGTTCTACTCAGAAGTCTCATAGATTTTCCTGGGAGCAAATTTTCCTAGATAAATCAGCTAGCTTACATGATGTTATTCCAAGATATGGGGTAAAAGACTTCTTTAACTTAGGGAGTGGGTGATGTAGGAACAACTGCAAAGCTAATGACCCCTTTGTTCTAAATTTGTTCTGACACTATTTCTTTTGACCACTTCTATCACGGGTAGCTCACTCTTCATAAAAAACACTTTTATGACATCACTTTGCCTTGGCGGTATGAGGGTGAAGAGGAGGAACTTTTGGTTCTGCCTGTACTTGTTTTTATCTGCTCACCCCATTTTCTTCCCTCCTAGTCCCTGGCTATTGTCATACCTTTTATGTCCATATCTTATAAGTCCCAAAATATGTTTTATAATTTTTGCTTAAAGAGTCAATTATCTTTTAATGAATTATATCTAATTAGCCAACAAATGAAGTCAAGCAGAATTACTTCACCAAAGAAGATATGCTGATTGCAAATAAGCACATGAAAACGAGGTTAACATCAATAGACATTAGAGAAGAAATTTAAAACTAAGGTAGATACTACTACATAATTATTAGAATATCTAAAATTAAAAAGTATGATCATACCAAGTGTTGGTAAGGATTTGGAGCACTTGTATTTCTCATACGCTAGTGGTTAAAATGTAAAATGATAAAACATTTTGGATAACTGTATGGTAGTCTCTTAAAAAGTTAAACATATATCTACCATACACTAGTCATTTCACTCCTATATATTTGCCCAAAAGAAATAAAACTATGTGTCTGTATCAAGACTTGTATAAGAGTATCTGTACTAGTTTTGTGGTAGTCAAAACCTGAAAACAATCCAGATGCCAAAAAAAGAATCACATATCGATACATGCAACAACATGGATGCATCTCAAAACAATTATGCTGAATGAAAGAAGCTAACATAAAATAGAAAATGCATGCAGATATGTAAAGAGTAGAAAGTATATGGTTGTCTAGGGATGGAATAGGCAGGACTAGACTGGAGAGACGGTTTATAAAAGGAATGATGAAACCTTTGGGGGTGATGAACATACGCATTATCTCGATTGTGGCGATGTGTGTGTGTGTGTGTGTGTGTGAGTGTGCGTGTGTGTGTGTGTGTGTGTGTGTGTGTGAGTGTGTGAGAGAGAGAGAGAGGAGAGAGAGATCTCACCTAGCCTGTATCCCTGAGAGAAGAGATGGCAAAGTGAATGAAGTAAGTGAAGACAATCCAAACAAGAAAAAGCAAAGGCCTGCAACAGTGAGCCACCACTACTAGCATTTGACAGAGACTCAAAGAGAGGCAGCAGAGTGGAAAAGCTTTAGAGCAGAAAAAAGAAAAGGCTATAGGTATGCCCTGGTTGGAATCTCTTGGCTTGAGTAAGCCGTAGGTCAGAATACTAAAGCCGGGCATACTATGAAATGGTAAGGGGTGTAATTTGGCTTTCTCTGGTTGATCCTAAATTGAAAGCAAAGACAAAAATTAGGGAAGCTGGTAGTTATTAAATGGCCATCTGGGCCAATTGTTACACAGCTTTTTCTTGTCTTACTGTACAGAGAGACAGAGTCAGAGGCAGAGAAAGAGAAAGAAATAGTGAGAGAGAGATAGCCAAATAACTCATTACTTTTCTAGTCTGGCATTATACTGTACAACTTTCATCATAACATATAATCCTACTTAACATATTCACTCTTAAACTAGAAAATTCATGAAAGTCCCATGTATTTGAACATTCTTCAATATGATCTTTTAACTTTATGCTCTTTTAAATTCTAACCTCAAAATGGCATTTAGATTTCTGACAGTGGCTCTAAACACATCAATTTGTCCTTTTTGTAAATTGTTACACACACAATGCTTTATATCAGCTCTTCGTTTGATTTCTATGGGATGCCAAAAGATATCTAAGGACGTTAATGTCTGTTTTTAAGAGGATTTACAGAAAATTATGGTATCTAAATGTAAATATAATAGAAATAAGCAGTGGAGAAGAAAAGTGGGTTTCTGAGACAAAGATTAGAGGAAATAGAGGTAATAGTTTGATAAAAGCAATGTTCACAGGGTATCTACATTAGGCAGTTGCGGATGGGTTTGGGAAGGGGGATAAGGGAGAGACTGGATATTCAGAGAGTGTTTCAAAGGGTTTCTCAGCTTTCAAGGTCACCATTAACATGCAGAGAAATAAAGCACATATGCAGCATTTAAGTAATAGAATGAGATAAGAGAAACTTCAGTGGTTCTAGGGAGCCAAATCTTTATTTAAAAAAGATATATTTTTTTCTTATTTCTGTACATCTAAAGAAAAACCACTAAGTGAATAATACTAAAAACCACACTCCCCTAAAATAAGAATAAAGAGCTGTTAAGAACTCTTCATTTTCAAGTATTTATTGATTTTAATGCATGAGCTTTCCTCAGACAATGTTATTAAAATAAGTAGTTAATTTGAAGAATAAACTACTTATTAAATAAACCAGGGAAGTATTAAAATGATATGTACCCCAAATTAGCATAAATCTTACAATTTTTGAGTGAAAAATTAAAAAAATATTGATTGATTAGAACAAAAAAAAAGTCTCCTTATTTTCAATAAACATTTTTTACTTCATATTGGGGAGAAAAATGGTTTTCCTAAGGGAAATGCTTTCTGAAAATCTCTATTTGGACTTTCAATGGTGGACAATTCACTAGCTGTGAGAGAAACTGAAGTGATAAGTAAGAACTCCGTCTTTAAAATCAGACACATCTGTGTTCAAATCTCAGCTCTGCATCCATTCCCTGTGTGCTCATGGAAACCTCCTTTAAACTAGGGCTTATTTTATTCATCATAAAATGAGATGATAATAGCAAAACAATAATAGAATCATATAATTTCAGTAGGGGCATTTTCAAAGGGCTCACTAGGTGTTAGGCTGTTAAGTATTTCATATGAATTGTCACACTTTTATTCTTATAGCAGCTCTATGAGTTATGTACTATTATCATCATTCCAGTTTTATGGATGAGGATATGGAGTCACAGAGAGGTGAAGTGATTTGCCCAAAAGTCACACAGCTGGTGAGTGAAGAAAAAGGCTGTGAACTCAGGCAGTCTGTTTCCCTCATCTGCGTTTGCTGTGCTTTTATGAGGATTACATGAGATAATGCTTGTGTCATGCTTTCCATAATTTACCAAATATACATTTGGAAAAAGGTAATATTACTGGATATTATAGAAATAAACTCTTCTACATTAGATTAACCTCTATAAGATATATAATGAATGAGCTCTATCACATTTCATTAACCATTTTTTAGGGAATTGATTCAGATATAATGCTAGCAATATAAGATTGAACTTTTGATATGATGCTTTTGATTGAAATAAATACATATATCCTTTGTGACAAAATTTTTTAAGCTTTAAATAACTAAATTTTATCTTTGGGCCCTTTATTTGTTAATTTGTTTAGGACTACCTGTTCAGAAAATCAAAAAACAAGTAACATTCAGAAAGCCATGTATTAATTGTCCTGGCTGAACCAACAAGATCAGATGAACTTGGAAATTAGCAAATATGTTCTTTGCTTTGTATCAGTATTATTACTACTATAATTTGAGGAACTGCTAATAAACACATGGGCTAAAAATATTAATAAGGATTTACAAATAAACCATGCTTTCCCATTCGCACTATTTCCACCTCCTTTCTTTTCTTTGGAAATTCTGGAGAATATATTTTGCTCATTGAAAAATATTTAAATAGAGTCTATTAGTATTAAGTCATGTTGAAGATGGAATGAAAATTGTTAGTTCCCATAGGAAAATATCAGTTACGTACTAACACAGGAGGTAACTCTGATAAAACTATGACCACGAAGCCTAGGTGGACCTGAAAAACTGTAACTAATCTTTGTAGTCCAAACTTCCAATTCAGTAATAAATACCTTTGGAAACTGTAGCCTATCAGATTAGAATAAGACCCAACCTGTGACCTGTAAATAAATCATTACTAGGGGCAAAGGTGTGTTTTAAAGTAACTGAAAACTTAATCAGTAATATTGGACTGCTAGCCGCCCCAGCTTTTTAAACATCACTTCTGATGCTGATGAGAAAAGAGAAGTTTCTTTTATAAATGACCGATTAGAAGATCCACAGAAATTTCAAGATGTAAAGTAATAGCTTCCATCCACTTTCCAGTCTTTTCTCCAACCTTCCTGTGACCATCTCTCTTGAGACCAGGTGAAGATAAAATGAAAAATTGGACATGGGAGCACAGTTGACGACTTATTTTCTGTGATTAAAAAGAAAAATAAAATGTGTCAGTTATACCTCAGTAAAGATGGACAAAAAGAAAACAGTGCTCAATGACTTAGAAAATTGTTCTCCTGTATTCACTCTTATGCATAAATAAAGCGAAGTAAATAGATATATAATGCAGAGTTAATGCAAACTTATATAAAACAGAATTGCTTATAAAAAGACCAAAAAAGCTTTGCTTTTACCAGTGGCTAAAAACATTAAAACAGAGGATGATTGCGAGTCATAGGAAAACTCTTACTTTAAGAAAAGATTGATAATTTATGAAGTCAAAGCAAAATAATCCCATGACAATAATGAAAAACAATCTACGTTTGGAAAAAGACTGCATGACTTTGCTAGCAATAAGAAGCTGAAGTGCAAGAAATAGGAGTTTATTGATTTAGAGGGTTTGAAAAAAGTGGTCAGAAGTTGTTTTTTTGTTTTTTGCCTTTTGTTTTACTGTTGTTTTTAATCTCCACCTTTGACTATATGGCAAGTATCTTTTGATAAGCTCTGAGAACAAACCAAAGTAGATGCTAAAGTGACACATGTGAGTGAAATCTATAGTGGCATCTCCGTGGAGGTGGCAGACCCAATTTACATGGCCTTTCTCAGCAGTTGGTGGCTGCCCAGACAGTGGAGCCAGGTTGTGGAATTATTTCTGATTTTCATCTTGGTTACCATTACAATTATAGCTGTTAATCATGGTTAATTGAGAGCACAGTAAAAAATCTGTCAATTGTAGAGTGGAAATAGTGTTTAGGTTTCCTGTAAATAAAACTCCTGCAAAACATTTGGATAGAGAGAGCAGAAATGAGGAAGGAAGTGGTTTGAGTCATGTCCCCAGGGATATTAAACTGTCATTGACTGTTCTGAATTGCACTGGAATGGCTAAATAGAGTAAAATTGAAAAAGAAAGACTGGCTATTTGTCCCATGAAGGCCTCAGAACCTCCTGGCAGGTGCCAGAACAGCTTCTGGTATAGATGGCTCCAGAATGCTGCTGCCAACGCTCCAGAGAGCTCCCTACCACGTTAGCCTTTGGATCCAGTGTCACTGTCAGCATTCCTAGTCACCACCCCAGACCCTAGGATGCATCTCTTCTGTGGTAGTTCTCTTCCTAGGCCCAGGTACTGTCTATAAATGTCCAGTACTCTCAGCCGCCAGAAGCATGGAAGTGCTCAAGCAGAACCAGACCCAGAGATCCTAAATAACAAGGGGATCTTTTATAAGACTAACAAAGTAGAGTAAATGAAGCTGAAACAGAAATCTTATATTTCACCCTAATTTTGAGCAGTGTAAATATGCCTAACAGTATATACATTATATAATCTTTATAACAACCATCTAAACTTTAAATTGTAAGAATGCCCATTTTGCAAAAAGAAAAGTTGCTGCATCTTGTACATAACCACAAATACAGTGAGTCTCAGGGCAGTGACTCAAACTCTGACCATGATTCCATATTGCAGCTCCTTCCACAGAAATGTTGTTTGGCTGTGACAGCTAAACGAATCTAAATAAATGGTGAGTCAGAAAAAGAACAAAGCTAAAAACAGTCACAAAATAAAACAAAGTACTTTAAAACACCAAACATAGGAAAAATTTTAATGTTGATTTTACAATGGCTTTGTGTATATTCCAGATATTTTATTTTCCAACATCTCCTTCCCTTTGGTTCCAATAACCTTCTTAGTAGAATATTGTCACCTTAAGCTTTCACTTTCTTCTCTTTCATTCCTGTCCTGAGTTCTAACTCCAATGGATCCCAAATTATTTTTATCTGCCTTATCAACCTTATCTCTTCAGGCTGTCTTCTATCTTCTGATACAATTTATACTCCAAACTGGCCTGTATTTAGAGCTCTGTACAGATATAGAATAAGAGTGTTGTGCCTAGATATTTTGGGATTAGTGGTAGCCATAGCCTCAGACACTCCCCACCGGCATTTCTACATTAAGGATGCCATGACAGGAGACTACTAGCATAATTCCTTCCAAAATCACTCTCAACCTCACCCTCATGCCAACCTATCCCTTGCAATTACTAAGAAGGTATACTTTAAGAAAAAAGGCTTTAACTTTCCTGTACTAAGTCAGTCATTTAGGTTTTATTGAGAAGAAATGGTAGCCATGTGGTTTGGAGTGTTCTTACAAATAGAGGCAAAAGATACACACTACAGTATTAGTTTTTACATCCAATACCAGGGAATTTCAGCAGTTAGGTCATTACTGATTTAAATACATGTAGAAGACAGACTAAGGCCAACACGGGTTCTGGATATACCAGAAACATTATAATCCTTTTCTATCATGGAAAGAGATGATTAGGCTAGGGAAGTGGAGCTTTGAAAAAGAGCGCAATTGGGCTCTAATATTGATAATGAGATGAGAGCATGTGCAGTATTCACTAAACTGAGTCCCGTCTAGATTTGCTATGTTTTACTGATGTGATGTTTTTATTTACGGCATCATTCAGAGATTTCATAAGGTTGATTACTATCTTTAGTTTCTTAAATATTCTGCTAAGATAGTATTAAATATCTCTGTTAGAACATGATTCCTATTGTTATTTATCCTCAATCACTCTGATCTTAGAAAAATGTTTTTGAGGGCGACAGAAATAGCTAACTCGGTGGATTTAGTGTTTAACTATGCTTAGCTCATTTACACACTGTAAATACATTTACATAAATAAATACAGTAATTTCTTCCATTTAGCAGATCATCATTTAATTGATTGGAGTGTGAGGAAGCCATGCAGAGGAGCTATTCTTTAGTAATTTTTTTTTGTTATGTTGTCCTCTTTTTCCTCTACTGAAAATCAGGTAGTAGTGTAGGTTTCTTCTTGTATCCTTCTTTCCTATAGAACACAAGCCCTTAAAGAAGGGCAGCTAATTCTTTCCTCTTGTTGCAGCATTTTGACTCATGTGCATGAAAGCCATCGGTCCCCTTCCCTTTTACTACCCACCCCCCCCACTGCAAACATTTAGTGAATTACTAAAAGAAATGTTTTTCTAAGTATCTACACATACCAACCTTGATATTTACTTAAGTCCATTGTGTCCCCTCATAATAAATAAAATAATAACAGCAAAACAACACTTATCATATACTAGGTACTCTTTTAGAAGAGTATATATATATATATATATGGTGGCATTTAATACAATAACCTGTGAGGTAGTTACTAAGAGATTAAACATTCTCCCCATTTTACAGTCAAAAAAGAGGAGGCAAAGAGAATCTGAGTCATTTCCCTAAGGTCTCACAACTATTCAACAGTGTTAGGCAATTTAGTCCCTGAAACAAAGGTTTCGACCATTATGCCAAAACAACCTTGAATCTTTAACTATTAAATAAGAGGATATACTAAATGAGTTTTTTAATTTTCTGTAAAATTCTAAAATAAACTACAGTATTCTATAGTAGATATGCATGATTAACAAGCCAGGTTAATACACATGCTGATACAGGTTTTAAAAAAGGAGCTTGCTAACCTCAACTGGTCAGTGTTTTGGCAATATAATTAAATAAACTTCATTCAGAGCAGAGATATTTTCTGAAAAAGTTACCTTTTCTAAGCTTCTTAAAAGAGTCATCTTGGAAAATAGCCTATGCCAAAGGTAGATCTAGGTCCTACTTATTTTAATGTGATCTCATTTATAAATGAAAGCCTAGTCTTTCTACTATCCTTTTCTTAATTGGATATGCATTCTAAAATTATTTTTAATATAATTTATGTGACAATAGAGTCACTTTTAGAAAGTTTTTACTTAATACACACACAAATTATGAGATATTTATTGTTTTAAATGCGTGATATGCTTCTATGTCATGAAAACCTTTTGCTCAAGTTACTGAAGAATACAAAATGCTACTAAATAAATCGATTACATTAGTCATCTAACAAGGGTATGGGAGCACAGCACAACTCATGGAAGCACTTTATTGGGCATGTTACTTTATACCTCAGTCAGATCATCCTATTTTTTATGTCTGTGTCAAAATACAGAAAGGGGTTAAGAACCAGATAAGAGAATTTGCTCTAGAATATCTAAGAAAGTTCCATGAAGAATGAGTCTTGACTAGTTTAATGTTAGTCAGTGGTATATGTTAAATTATTAATGACATGAGTAATTAGATATAAGGAATGAGATAAAATTATTTCATCATATGCATATATTAGGAGATGAAAATTTTAGGTTCTATAGAAAATGTAGATGTAATATATACTATACATAAACAGATAATTTTATCTTCTGTTGTCTTAGAAACTAAAAGCTTTATTTCAATTACTCAACTTCAAGAGTAAATTGGCAATCCATTTTGTATTAAGAATTCTGACTTCCCAGAATAGATCACAGATTCTTAGACCTCTACCAAAAAGAAAAAAAAATTACATTTCTTCTAGCCAGTATACACATTTTTATAATCTTTGTATTGTCCCACCATGCTACATGAATGTACATATTTATAGTTTGAGTTGATTTTTATAACTTGGAATGGTGGAAGATTTAAGAAAGTGTCTAACATTGGTTGAACATTATGAGTCAGGTATTGTTCTGTGTGATTTATATTTATAGAGTCCTCCAATTTTCACCACAATTCTATGAGGAAACAAATTTATTTTCATACAAAGCTAAAACCCTTTAAAGCAAAATGTAGTAAGTTTAAAAGTTGGCAGTCTGACAACAAAACTCTCTTAAATACTGCATGGTAATGCCTCTAAAATAATATGTATCACAACACTATTTCTTTCCACTACTGAGAACTAAGCAGAGTTGTAAACGGAAATAAAATAGTATTGGGAATTAAAATGTAAAATATTTTTCTAATATGTGTCAGGAAAGAAAAATATTTCCTCTGTTGTCTTATATCGTAGCGCTGAGACCTGTAAATTAAATGGACAAAAGAGAGATTAACAGGAAAAAAGGAATACAAATTTCATTTAATGTTAATGTTTTAATTTTTCATGTGAATGGTAGGTAGCCTTCATAGAAAAGTCAAGGTCCAAAGAAGCAGTTAACCTTCAGTAGCTTATATACCATTTTGACAAAGGACAACAAATTGTGGAGAAGTGAATAGATGAAGGAAAAGGGGTTTGTGATTCTAGGGATGATAAATTATAGAAGGTAAATATTATTTGGTAAATTTTGTAAGATTTTATGCAGACTCATTGTGGTACTGCCTCCACCTCTGATGGTAAAGACAGTTCTTCCTTCTTGGTATGAGAACGAAGGACACCTTCACAAGGGAAATTTGTGCCCTGCTTTAGGCACATAGAGAGAAGGTATCCCATGACTTTTTAAAATTGTTTCCAATCACCTTAAGCTCAAAATAATCCTTATGCTAAAGTGGCATATTTTGGGGTGGCATATTGTGACCCCCTTCACATGGAAATCAGAACCTGGCTATTTAAAATAAAAACACAGTGTGTAGGAAACGCACTTATATCCAACAGCAGCAAAGGAAGTGAAGGGCCAGTTGCTAGAGGGCCTTCAAGGTGCTAGTCAAGCGTTAAGAAATGTTAGTCATTCTTAGTCACATAGAAATGTAAAGAGATAAACTTCTTAAAAGCTATTTCCTGTTTTTCTGAATATAATACATCCTTGATGAAAAGAGGGAAATAGGTTACTACATTTTGATATGCTTAGTATTTAGGAGTAAAATTATGATATAAGTAAGAATGGTGAAGAGGGTAAGCCAGCTGGATCGGGTACCATACAACTGATTAAAAAATTTAAGAGCACTGAAATTTTTTTCTGAAAAGGAGTGGTAAAGCCCACAACACCTGTCACCATTTTATATCCAATCATCTGGAAGAACAGTTGGTACAAAAAATACACCAACCCACAGGCATTAGTCAGAGCTGGCTTCATATGTAATCAAAGTGTTGTTCAATGTATTTGCGTTAGCTTGAAGTTGCACAAGGGGCAGTAGGAGAGAGAGAAGTCCTAGCCCCTTTGTAAGGAGTTGCAGACAATTACTGGACTGTCATTCATAGGCCAAAAGAAATGAATGTAAAACAGTTATTAAATAGTTTTAGTCTCTTTCCTTTTACTTAACTGACTTGTGGGTTTACCAGTGCTCTACACACTGATGCCCACAGCACATTGATTCTCCAGGATGCCCACACAACTCTGCCTAACAGTAGAGTCAAATGCTTCCAACAACAAGAGTATTTTTTCCAAAACTTGTTTATGCCGTTTTTTTAATTATTGTAATTACTTGATTTAATTAAGCTCAATGCTTTCAACATTGCATAACAATTTTGATATTAAGTTAAATGTAAGACAAGTTAAATGTAATGATATTACATTTAATGATATTAAGTTAAATGTAAGAAAAAAGATTGGGGAAAATGATAAAATTTAAATTTGTCAGTCAGAGTCCTTTAAAAATATACTTAAGTTTATATTCTAATTTAAAGAAACCTAACTGAAAACATAGATGCTCTGTGAATACAGATTTGATTAAAAAGAAAAACGCTGAAATTAAATCAATTTGAGGCACATATTGGTATTTTAGCAAATAAATCAACATTATGCATTTTAAATTAAAGGTGTATCAATATACATATTTATGCTTTCCAAGATCATTTCTTAGGTTAACTATTTCAAGCTTTTGTTGTGTCTCTAAATTTAATTTAGTAAAATAATGGAGTCTGGCATACTCATTGTATGGTTTGTGTGCTTTGGGATACAGGTATCACATTGAAACATGCCCATCCTCAATACTTTATTCTTTGCCCCACAATCAGCCATTGTAATTAGAGGCCAAAATCTGTCTTGGTAGGGTTTGAGTCTAACATAAAGACTTCTTATTTATTTTTGATCAAAAAATATTTTCTATTATATAATATATATTCTATTACTTAACATATTTTTTAAAAAATCTATGTTTCTGAATTTGTAAGGCTGATATCTGAAAGTTTCATGGATTATGCTTTATAACATTTTTAAATGAAAGAAAATATATTTTTTCTCAAGGAAATTGAGGTAGTATGGTGTGATTTGTATGAGAAGGTAAATAATAATGTCAGGACATTGAGCTTTGTATTATACCTCCCTTATTATCCAAAGAAGGCATTATTGTTTGGAATATATCAACATCATATAACAAATTATTTCCTTGATCCATAAACTTATCTTTACAAAAATAAATGCAAAGATTTTTAAAGTCACCCCTCCTACTTTGAAAGAACTGCTATTATTCAAAAAATGTCTAACTTGTGTCTCAGGAACAATTTATAAATCATGAGAAAGTGTCTCAATGATAAAGCAAAGCTGGCAATGTATAAAGTATCTCCCAAGAAGCTTGAGCCATAGACGATATATTATTTATACGTTATCTTGGTAAAAGGGCCAGTATTATTTTCCCTGGTTAAGTTGTTTAAAGTAATATTCTACATTTGATCAAATATTGCGACTTTATACAAGTGAGTTTATTTTTGTCAATGTATGTCCTGATTAAACCATTTTGTATATAAAGCATTAATTCATGATTTCTTTTTAGGTGTTTCTTCCTGTGTAAGAAAAATTTACACAAACATTTAGTTTTAAGTTTAGAGTAACATCCAGCTGTTTTTCAACTATATGCAGATAACACTCCATGTAAATTAATTATGTAAAGTGGAAAGCAAATGGGCTTTGTCATCTGAAATCACAGATTCAAATTCTGTGCTTTGCCACTTACTAGCTATTTATTCCAATGGCCTCCGTAGGAAATCCAGTGAATCAACAGAAACATCTTAGAACTAATGAGTGAGTTCAGCAAGACCGCAGGATAAAAGGTAACATAAAAATCAATTATATATCCGTATACTAGCAATAAACAAGTAGGGAATGACATTTAAAATACAACACCCTTTATAATTGCATAGAAATGAAATATTTGGGTTTAAATCTAATTTTTTTTTTTTTTTTTTAGAAAAAGAGGATTTTCATGCCAAAAGTTATATAGTGCTAATGAAAGAAATCAGATTTTTTTTTTTTAACATGGAGAGTCATATCATGGCAATGGACTGGAAATCTCAACATAGTAAAGAACTTAATTCTTCCCAAATTGATATTAAGATTTAACAAAATTCCCATCCCAGAAAAATGTTTGCAAATATAGAAAATATTATTCTAAAATCTGTAGGGAAAGGCAATGGAACTAGAATAAGTAAAACAGTATTTAAAAAGAAGAATACAAGAAGAATCATTCTACCTGATTTCAATATTTATTGTATAGTTCCATTAATCAAGTCTATGTGGTACTGGCAGAGAGATAAACCTTTAGGTCAATGGAGGTAATAGATATTCCAGAAATAGACCCACGTAAATAATGCGCATCTGATATTTGACAAAGCTGCCAAGGTAATGCAATGGGGAAAAAAAAAAAGGTGTTTTTCAACAATTGTGCTAAAACAGTGGGACATTAATAATAAAGAAAAAAAATAGAAAAATGAACCTTGACTTAAGTCTCACATATTACAAATATTAAGTCAGGATGAGTGAGAAACTTAAATGTAAAAAAGTATAATCTTTTAGAAATAACATAGATGAAAACCTTTAGGATCTATGGTTAAGAAAAACTACTTGACAGCAAGAACATGATTCATAAAGGGAAAATGATGAATTGGACTTCATCAAAAAATAAAAAGTTTGCTCTCTGAAATACCTTATTAAGATGATGAAAAGGCAAGCTAGAGACTAAGAGAAAATGTTTGCAAACCACACATCTGACATTGGCTAGTATCTGGAACATGCAAAGAACCCTGAAAACTCAACAGTAGACAAATAAACAAACAAAAACTAATTGGAAAAATGGCCAAAAGTCATGAGCAGGCATTTCACTGAGAGGACATACAAATGGAAAATAAGCATATTACAGTAAAATTAATATTATTAGCCATTAGGTAGAGAAATGGGATTAAAACCATAGATATCATTATACACCTAACAGAACGGCAAAAAAAAAAAAAAAAAAAGTAATAACACCAAATTCTGACAAGGATGAAGGACAATTTATTACTCATTCATACATTGCAGTGAGGAAATAAAATACTGTGGCATATCTCTAAAATACTGGCATATTTTTTTAACCTTTACTAAAGTATATTTGGCAAACAATACATTAGTTTCAAGTGTGCAACATAGCGATTCGACATTTGTGTAACTTGCAATGTGATCACCATGATAACTGTAGTAACCATCTGTCAGCATACAAAATTATTATGATGCTATTGACTATATTCCCTGTGCTGTACATTACATTCCCGTGACTTATTTATTTTATAACTGGAAATTTGCACCTCTTATTCCCTTCACCTTTATCACCCATCTCCCTGTCTCCCTCCTCTTTAGCAACTTTCAGTAGTCCTTTCTATGGATGAGTTTGTTTCTGTTTTGTTTTATTTCCTAAAGCCCACTTTAAATAGGCTGTGTAATAAAACATTTATTTTTAAAACTTTATTTATTAACATTTGCAAAGAACTTAGTATGAGCTTGTCAATCCTCCAAGCACCTTGGTAATACTTGATCCTCACACCAACTCAATCAGGTCAGAACTAATATTATCTTCACTTTAAAAATGAAAAAAAAAAAAAACTGATGCAAAAAGAAAATAAGTAACTTGCCCAAGTAATTTAAATAGTGGAAAATGGAAATAGAATTCTTACAGATTGTCTAACTATACTATTTATGCCCTAAATCATATCACTAAATTTATTTAAAATTTACTGTTGGTAATATGGACACTAATATTAATATATCCATGCTTTACCATGTGAAGTTGCTTTAAATTTAAAAATCTTTTTAAAAAATCTACTAAAAGGTAATTTATGAGACTCTAAACTGTGGTACATATAATGACTGACATTTTGCCTTAAAGATTATCTTCTTTAATAATTCATATCAATAATAACAACATATAATAGCATTTACTATTATATATGTAATATGTAATATATAATAGTATTAGATGCAAAGCATGTGCTAAGCACACCTCATACATTATCTCTTTAATCTCCACAATCACTCCATCAGGTAACTATTATCAACTTAATTTACCTCATTTTTTCTCTGAGTAAACTGAGATGAGTTGAGGTTCTGTGTGTAAAAGATGTCAGAGCTGGGAACTGAACCCAGTTCACCAAATTTCAAAGCTCATGTGCTTTCCTGTACAACATGTTGTCTCTAACCACCTATATTAAGCCTTCTGTGAGTACTGATTCTGATCCTTCTAATTTGTCATTTGAAAAACTGAGAGCAGAAAAAATTCTATGTATTTTTCACTTTTGAATAATTTCAAGTCTACCATCAGTTAGCAGACCTAAATCTAGATATTTCTCATTATAAAATAACCATTTTGCTTAATACTAGTATTCAGCCAGCAAAAACTGTGTTTATACAAATTAATAAGCACACAAGAAATTAAGCACCACGAGCAAAAGCCAGCAGAGAATCAAAAAATCAGATCTAACTATTCAAACACTAGAATGATCAGATACAGAATATAAAATAAATATTTCTAAAAAGAAAGAGAAGCTGAAATATAAAAGGGAAACTATTTGAAGAAAAGGACTACACAACACTACTAGAAATAAAAATAAAAATACAACCTTGGCAAATTAAACTTACTAGATGCTTTTTTAACAAAATATTTACTCCTACAGAGAAAAATTAAGAAAATAAGATAGTCTGAAAAAAAATTATCCAGAATTTATCCCAAAGAGAAAAAGTCATATGCATAAAATGAGACAGTAAAAGATATGGAGGATGAAGTGAGAAAATTTAATTGAATTTAAAAAAGGAGGATTTAAATTTAAATTGAATTTAGAGGAAGAGGTGAGGCAAAGTTGAAAGTGACAGATTTTTCCAAAGCCGATTCAAAGAAAGCATCATTCCCATTTTATAAAGCCCACAAACAGAAAGCAACTTGAAACTTGGACACCGTGAAGTGCAGAACAGCATCCTGGTGGATCGTTTCCTATTCTGATTGTTCAGTATCTATATTATTTCATTCCTAAATGTTTTAAATATTACTTCTGGGCATCCTAGTAATGAACGTTTGATGAATCAGGCCTGGGAAACATACGAGTTGTTGTAATGAATGTGCAATATGTTGAAAGATTATGTTCTAACACTAACTGTGATAGTTTTACAATATATCCAATCCAACATCTTGACTAACTGTATCCTTTAAAAAATACAATATGACACTTATCTTCAAAATGTAAAGCCAATTTCTCACTTCTTGAATGTTGGTCAGATTTAGGGACTATCAAATAACATGTGGCCAAAATAGACCTCTGAGAGTAGGTTATAAATAGGTTATGGCACTTGCTTGACTCTTTCTATCTCAGATTGCTTGTTCTGGAGAAGACAGGATGCAATGATTTGAAGATATTCAGACAGCCCTGTGGAGAATGAAACAAGCTTTTAACCAACGTGCAGGGCAAATGAATAAGCCACTTTGGAAGCAGGTCCTCTATTCCCAGTCAGCCTTCAAACACCTAAGATCCTGTGGACATCTTAATAGCAAGGTCATTATAGAGGCTGAGATAACTTCCCAAGGAAAACACTGCTAAATTACTCTCCACTGACACTGGAGAGATAATAAATATTTATAATGGTTTTGAAGCACATAAGTTTTGTGGTGATTTGTTATGCAGCAATGACTAATTAATAGAATAAAGTAGATGACTATGAAGGACGCTAGTGTGTTAGTTTATCCAACAACACAGTTTGGAGAGTAGTGAAAAGAGACTTTGATGAAAGTGGAAAAATAATAATAATTGATTATTAGTAACACCATTAGCAGGATAATAAGAGTAACTCTTGTTTGAAAAATTATTGGAGAGTTCATAGACTTAGAAAAGTTCTGATCTAGTGTAATTTTTAAATGTAACAGTCCTGAACTAAAGGTCAACCCAGTTCACACATAACTTATATCAGCTGTCTTGTATCTATTCAGTCTCTTTTACCAGAGAAAGAAAGAAATCAGATAATCAAATCTAACCTCATTCTTATACACAGATCAGTGACAGTCCTTATATCTGGAATGGCCGTAGGAATGGAAGGACCTTGGCTAAGGATTATGTATGGTAAATAAACTCAAAATCTATGGCTTATGAGATATTTATTCCTGGAAAATGTCACATGTGGAGTATAAAATTTAGGAGATATTTCACAATTTGAATGCTTCCCACCTCTATGAATTGCAATTCTCACTTAGAGATCTCACCTATTTTTCTGGGCTAGATTGTTCATTTCCAATAAGGAAAGAAAAGACCTGAATAGCTGTGTGAATATTTTTAAACCTGCTTTGTCTCAACATCTTGCCTAACTGTATCCTTTTAATTACTGGTAAAGTTTGATATTGGATAAGATCTATGTTACATATAAGTTTGACCTAAGAATGCAATCTTTATATTGGTTCAGCCTAGAAGAAGATATTATCATTATGTTCTGTGTGCTTAGGGGTTTCCAAAACTGCTATCAGGTTAATGATTTGTTAGAAGGACTCTCATTACTCAAAAGCTGTTATCCTCACAGTTATGGTTTATTACAGTGATAAGATGCCAACTAAAATCAGCAATGGAAAAAGACACATAGGGCAAGATTTAGTAGACACAAGATATAAGCTTCCAGTTGTCCTCGCCCAGTGGCGTCATATAGACAGCGCTTAATTCTCCCAGAAATAATGCATGACAGAATGCAGGAAGTATTACCAAACAGGAAATTTCACCCAAGCCTTGCTGTCCAAGGATTTTTTAGGGTTGGTCACATAGCAATGGCTGACCACCTGCATGGCCGAACTTCAGTTTCCATCCCTCCAGAGGTCAAGCTGATAACACATGGCCTAAGGCTTCCACCTTATCATATAGTAAGCATAAATTGTATGGTGTGGTCTAAGGACTCAGGCAAATGAACATACTCTGTACAAGGAGGATATTCCAAGGGTACAGAGGTTATCTTACAGGTGATGAGCAAGAAGCAAAGCTTTCTTTGGAATCTGCAAAATTTGGACAACTCAGACCTGCTGAGTTAGTCATTTAGTTCACACACTGTATGTAATGTAATTATAGTTTCTTATGTATTAAACTACAATCTTATAAATGATAATAATAAATAATGATAGATTAGATAGGTAGATAGATGATAGATAGATACATACATACATACATACATACATACATACATACATACATACATACAGGATGAGAGGGAGAGTCTAAAATCAACAAGACAGACCATCAGAAGAAATTCCTAGATGTTTTTCTTCTAGGAAAAGAAAAATGATTTCAGATGGAAGGTTTGAGGTATAAGACAAAATGAGAAAAATTATGTATATAGATAGATTTAAGTGACTGTAGAGAGTAATAGCAATAAATATTTTGGAGCTAAAAAATGAGTGAGAATCAAAACATATTAGAATAACAGTTTATGAATTTGGATAATAAGAATTTAGGTGTTCTAATCCCCCTTTTTTGTAGAATAAAGAAAATAAAAATCAATTAACCTTATTAAATTAACTCAAAATAGATTAAGGACCTGAAACAATAAATTGCATAGAAGAAAACATAAAGGCTAAACTCATGAACCTTGGACTTAAAGAGGATTTTATAAATTTGACCTCAAAGGCAAAGGAAGTAAAAGTAAAAATAAATGATTAGGACTACATCAAATTAAAAATCGTCTCCACAGCAAAATAAACCACCAACAAGCTAAAGAGACTATCATCCAAATGGGAAAATATATTTGCAAGCAATACTTCTAATAAGGGCCTAATATCCAAAATATACAAAAAACTCATATATCTCAATAACAACAAAAAACAAATGATCCAATTAAAAAATGAGTAGAGGACCTGAAAAGACACTTCTCCCAAGAAGACATACACACGGCCAACAAACATATGAAAAAATGCTCAACATCACTAGCTACTAGTGAAATGCAAATCAAAACCACAATGAGATACCATCTCACACCTGTTAGAATGGCTATTATCAACAGGACAAGTCATAACAAGTCTTGGAGAGGATATTGAAAAAAAGGAACCCTCGTACACTGCTGGTGGGACTGCAAATTGGTACAACCACTATGGAAAACAGTATGGAGTTTCCTCAAAAAACTAAGAATTGATCTACCATATGATCCAGCAATCCCTCTACTGGGTATTTACCCAAAAGACTTGAAAACCCATATCCAAAAAGATATTGGCACACCGATGTTCATAACAGCATTATTCACAGTGGCCAGGACATGGAAGCAACCGAAGTGTCCTTTGATAGATGATTGAATAAAGAAGCTGTAGTATATATATATATATATATATATATATATATATATATATATATATATATATATAATACATACAATGGATTATTATGCAGCCACAAGAAGAGATGAAATACTGCCATTTGTGACAATATGGATGGATCTCGAGATAATCATGCTAAGGGAACTAAGCCAGACAGAAAAAGTTGAAAACTACATATCACTTACATGTGAGATATAGACCTAAAAGCAACAAACAAACAAGACAAGCAAACAGAGACTCATAGACATGGACAATAGACTAGTTACCAGATGTAAGGGGTAGGGAGGGGAGGTAGATAAGGTGAAAGGGGTCAGATATGTGACAGGAAGAACTCTAACTGTGGGCTGTGAACACATGACACAATGTATATATGCCTCTGTTGAATTGTACACCCGAAACTTACTGGATTTCATTAGCCAATGTCACTATAATAAAAATAAATGCATTTAAAAAAATAATTTTATTTTAAATAAATAAAAATTTTAAAAAGTCTATGGCTAAAAGGAATCAATCAATTTAAAAGAAATATATAAGAAGAAGAAGAACATAGACGGGGTAGATCTTTCACTCTCATTCTCTTAATCCTCATCTTTGTTTTTGGACTGCAGATGAAGGTTAATTATTATTCTTGGTTTGTGGCATACCGTTCCCATCACAGGTCCATGAATGCCTCACTTTTAATGATTTATTTAGCCAACTTAAATGTGTAATAAAATCCTGTAAAATTACCACATACTCAAAAAAACCCCAAAAACCTGGAACATGGAGAATGACCTGACCCCCATCTCATCCTCCGCCTCATCTTCCTCAAACAGGAGAAATATTTTCCTGAAATTCTTCCTTATCATTTCCCTGTTTTCTTTCTGATTTTCCCTTACATGGCATAACATAAATCTCATTAATTTGTCTGTGTGTTTGTTTATGCTCCAGAACATAATCTCTTTACATACAGGAAGTGTGTCATTCAGTAGCACCTAGAGCAACACAAGATATATCATAGGACTTTAAAGTAATTTTTTATTGAGTAAATGGAGAAATAAATGTATAATTCAGTTGTTAAAATTTCCAGCATTTGGTAGTGGCTCCATAGCGCACATCTGCTTTGCATGCAGAAGGTCCTGGGGTCGCGTTCCAGGTGGAACCACGGACCATATCCTGGGTGCACCAGGCCTTGGGTGCCCTCAAGCGGGAGGAGATACCCCGCCTTCAGAGATCCAGTTATTAAGGGAAAACAGCAACATCCATGGATCAGAGGTTGAAGGGAGGGAGGAATTAAAGAGGGGGAAAAATAATAAAAATTAAAATAAAATTTCCAGCATTCAATGTAATGCTTAATATATACACCATGGATGTTTGCTAAAATAAACATATGCATTAAATTGTGTTTCTTATTCTCATAGATTAAAACTCATACAGGGCAATGACCAAATGCAATATATACATGTATGTATGTTGTTACTGCATCATATGGCCTAGATCAATTTTTTACACAGAGAGGTTGCTGAATAATGAAAATAATAAAAAAGAAAATGGCTTATTTTAAAACAATTATTAGCATTTTAAAAACATCAAATATTTTTACGGGACTGACGACTTATACCTCTTGGCCACCATGCCTGCGTTAAATATTTTTAAAGTATACACAAAGAAGTAGTCTATTCAGAGCACTGTTTATAAATATATTTCATTGTAAATTGCTCTTTTCCTTCCCACTCTCTAATAAGGGACATTAAGTCTTTCCATCTTTCTAATTCTCTTTTAAAGCAAGTGACACAGTTGTACAGCTGCAAAAAAAAAAAAAAAGATAACTTTTTATTCTATTACTTAGCTTTGCTATACACAAATACGCTATATGATTGCTTCTTAGCTAACCCATGCAGAAGTCATTTTCATCCATTACTTTTAGGGTACTTATTACTAGTAAATCTAAAGTAAATACATGCTACTCTCATTTTACAGATAGAATCTCTAGGAAAAACTGATGATACATGTAATAGTATCTTCTCTTAAAAGGAAGTCATTTAATCTGCCCAATTGGGCTATTTTAATATACAGACACATTTAAAAAAAATAAGAATCTTTGTCCTGTGAATGAATAAAAATCTAACTTTAGCAGGCTACAAATGTAAACCACCACTTGTAGAAACTTCAGAAAGTGAACCATGGCAACTGCTGGGTGTTAAGCCTCAGGAGATTTGAAGAAGCCTGTGTGCGATACATAGAAAAAGATTATAGCAAAGCAGGTAATTGCTCATGTTCTTCTATAGTCAGCAGTAAGAGTTCAACCCTAGGACTCAGTTTGACTCTATAATCCATTGATCCAATGATTTTTTTCACTGCCAATCAACACTCTCATATGTACATTATTCTTGTTGCCCAGCTTGTTTCATGGATCATCATTATCATTATTCTGCATAAAACCTCCGCTGCCTTTCCTCTTTGTTAATTTGTGATACTAACCTGGCAAACCTCATCCTCTTTTAAAGCCATTCTTCTGCCTAGTAGATCTGCAGCTGATCTGTGCTTGAGAAAAACATGCCACTGCTAACTTCATCTCACTTTAAATACATCCCCAGTAGCCTCAAGTGTGATTGTAATGCTGCCAGACAATCTCATCTCGTTTCCATGGTCCCCTCATTGGAACGCTCTTCCAATTCAGCTCCAAAACATTTTCCTCAATCTTCATCAACTGATCTCTATGCTATTTGAGAGGAAGTAGAAGCAATCAGAGGGTAATTCTTGCATTTTTACATTTACCTATCTCCAAAATACTGCTGTTAAGTTTTCTTGGAATGATTCTTTTAGTGACTATGCCACTGACTCATAATTCATTTAAATGTATTAGCTTTAGTTTGTTTTTAATATGTAGAGACCCCTCAGATTTTGTTATTTTTATATATGTATGTATGTATTTTGGTGGCTTAAAAAACATCAATTTATTATTCACAGTTCTAGAGGTTGGGAAGTCCAAAAACAAAGTGTCAGCATGAACAGTTTTGATAAGGACACTTTTCCTGGCTTGTAGATGGCAGCCTTCTAGGTATATCCTCACCTAGAGGGAGGGGAGGAGGAGGAGGAGGGAGAGGGAGAGGGAGAGAAAGCAAGCGTTTTGATCTCGCTCTCCCTTTTTTGAATTAACTTATTTCTAATATACAGTACATTGATTAGACATCTATATATTTCATAAAACGATTGCTCCCTCCCACCCCTGGCCCTCCACCTAGCCAACGTATTAATGCTAACTGTATTGCCTCTGCCGTGCTCTCCATCCCTGTGACAAATTATCAACTACTAATTTGCACTTCTTTGACCCTTCACCCCATTCTCCAGCCCCCAAACTCCCCTTCCCTCTGTCCATCACCAAATTGTCCATATATTTGTAAGTTTTTGTTATTTTAAAATAAGCTTTTTATTTTGAGATAATTGTAGGTTCACATGCAATTGTCATAAATAATACCTATTACCTAGTTTAACATCAGCAAGTCTGTAGTACAATTTCACAAGAAAAACATGGACATTAATACAGTCAAAATTCAGAACAACCCCATGACCATGGGGATCCCTCGTGTTGCTCTCTTACAGCCATGCTCACCTTCCCCTGGTGCGTGGTGCCACCACGCTGTTCTCCGTTTCTCCAGCATAACTGGCAATTCATCCATGTTGTATGTGTAAAATAGTTTGTTCCTTTTTATTTCTGAATATAATTCCCTGGTATAGATGTAACACAATTTTTCAACTATTAATTGTATTATTTTAACATGGTAATATACAAAATTATATAAATAATGAAGCTAGACTGTTATACTTTTAAAAGAGAGAAATAACAGATTTTTTAAATAAACTTTTTAAAACTTTAGAACAGTTTTAAATTTACAGAAAAATTAAGATATAGAACAGAATTACCATATATAAAACACCCAACCTCTTCTATTATTAATATCTTAGGTTAATTACTATGGTATATTTGTCATAATTAAGGAACCAATATTGATACATTATTACATACTAAAGATCATAGTTTGACAGATCACTTTGGTTTTTATATACTGTTCCTTTACTGCTCCAGAGCTCCATCCAGGATACCACATTACATGTAGTTGTGATTTCTCCTGCATTTCCTCTAAACTATGACACTTTTCTCTGACTTTCCTTATTTTGATGTTCTTGACAGTTTTGAGGAGTATTGGTTAGATATTTTGTAACTTTATAATTCATTATCTTACACATTTACAGTTATTGTATAAATAAATAAATTTATACATATATATTATGTACTATATTTATACATTTGTAAACTGTCCTTCAGTTGTAATTTGTCTATTGTCTTTCTCATGATTGAGACTCTGGGGTTTTAAGAGGAAGAAAACAGATAAAGTACGATTCTAATCACATCATAACTAAGGCACATACTATCAGTATGACTTCACTGTTGATGTTAACACTGATTGAAAGTTTTCGCCATTTTAAAATTATTCAAACACAGCCTTCAATTGAGGGAGAAGTATCTACATAAATTATTTTAATTCTGCATTGAAAGTTGGTCTCCGTTCCTCTATTTACTTTTCTGTTCAATAATTTATAGCAGTATTGATTTATGAAAATGTATTTTATATTTTGAGTTATAATCCAATATTTTATTTATTTTGTTATTTAAATTGTTCCAGCATTAGCCACTGGAGAGCTTTCATTTGTTTCTTACATCCTTTTGACATAACCATATCAGGTTTTTGTTGGGGTTTTTTTTTGCTTGGTTTGGTTGGTTGGTTTATTTTTAGCATTTAATTTCTGGCATTGCAAGATGCTGCAGGCTCATCTTGTATATTCTCTATTGCAGTCCTAGACTTGGCCATTTCTCCAAGGATTTCCTAGTTCATGGTTTGGGGGAATAGTATCAGAAATCAAGTCCAAGCTCTGAATACAGTTATTGCTGGGGTTGTCATTGTTTTTAGGCCTCAGCTGACAGAATAAGGAAATATATGTGTGTATACTAAGCCTTTTATATTCATCTACCTATTAATATTTCTGTGTAAACAATTGTATCTATATTAAGGTTAACAACCATTAGATCTTTGGCTTTAATCCAGCATCATATAGATCACTCTAGTTTCCCTCCTTTGCTTATCTGTAAACCTCCCACTCCAACAGTGAGAAATGGCTCCTACCATCGGCTATCCATGTACATAATTGTTTGTTTTTGATATATATGTGGAATACTGGTTTTCAGATTCAGTATATATATGGCATTTGATAATGGTGTTATAATTGTTAGTGTATGCTCCCATAGAAAATGACTTTACCTATTACAATACAGTGCAGTTGTTTTTACCTAAAAGTCTTCAATCATTTCCAAGATGACTGGGGGCAGCGCATTGTTTACCTACTAGTTCAGTGAGGCTAGTTTATACCTTCATAATACTGTTACATATTTTTGTCACAATCTGCATACCATTCTGAGAGTCCCCAAATCTCCTGTATGATTTTTTAAGTCATATACATTGACATTCATTCTTCAAGCTGGAAACTATACATTGGTTTTTAAAAATGTATAGTGTCTTGTATTCAGCATTACAGTATCATACAGAATATTTTCATCACTATAAAAAAAATCCCCTTTACCCGTTCATACTTCCACTCTCTCTTAAGGCCTGGTAAGCAGTATTTATTTACCATCTCTATAGTTTTGCCTTTTCTAGAATGCTATGTAAATGGAATCACACATATAGACTTCTTTCTTTTAACAATATGCATTTAAGATTCATCTGTTATTTTTCGTGTCTGTTAACTCATTTCTTTTTATCACTGAATACTATTCAGTTTTTTGGATTTAATACAGTTTGTTCATCTGTTAACCAATTGAAAGGCATCTTAGTTGCTTGCAGATTTTGGCAATTATTACTAAGTGTCTTAAAAACACATCCATGTGTAACATTTTGTGTGGATATAATTTATTAGATAAATTATATAAATTCCTAGGAACATGATTGCTAGATTGTATGGTAAGACTATGCTTAGCTTTGTAAGAAACTTTCTTACAAGTGATTACACCTTTTGTATTCTCACCAGCAACAAATGAGTTTCTGTTGCTCCGTATCCTCACTAGCTATCAGTTTGACAGTCTTTTTCTTTCATTCTAACCATTCTACTATATGTGGGATGGTATCTCACTGTACTAACTGGTATTTCCCTAATGACAATCGATGTTGAACATATTTGTATAGATTTATTTGCCTTCCGTATATCTTCTTTGGCGAGGTATCTGTTTATATCTTTTCATTTTTAATTGGGTTGTTTTTTATTGTTGAGTTTTATTGTTCCTTATACATTTTGTATATAAGTCCTTTATCACATTGTTGATTTCAAATATTTTCTCCCAGTTGGACTAGCTCCTTCAGGGAGTATGCAGAGAGACTTAGTTTTATTGTTGAATTGAGCAGAGGGAAAATATGGGAACTCCCCGTTGGCTCTTTTGTGTCTGGGAGATCATTAGTCAGCGGCTAATTAGGAGCTGGACCTGGGCAGCAGTTGGGAAGTAAGTATCACACTCTTCCAGGGGACAACTAAAAGCATTTTTGTCTGCTTCTTCTGCCTTGAGTTTCGGGGGATACACGCTAGTGCTGCTCCATACCTGTTAACTATTCTTGTTTGTTAATACTCCTGTGGGATTCATGAATGCATGCTCCATTGACTATAAGAGCTAAGTGATTTGGGGGCTAATCCCAGGGTGGTAGCCATAAAGTTGAGGGTGTTAAATGTGTGGAATTTTTTTTTTTCCCCAGAGGATGCTGTGTTACTTAGTTTTATTGTTGCACAAGCTGGAGGGAGAAAGCAGAAGTATCGCTCTTCTGTTCCTTTATATCTTCCTGTAGTAATGAGATGCATTTGTAATAAACTTCGGTTTGTTTTCCCTCATTGTTCCATCAGGGACAGAGTCAGACTTAGAAGGTAGTGGGAAAATTTTTTTCTCCCTACAGACATAAATGTACACTTAAAACTTTTAAATTCCAAGAAAATAAGAGAAACTAGTGACCTAAGGTTTGAGATGACTTTTAAGTAAACAAAGGCAATGATTCAAAAAGGATTGTAAGCGGGATGTATTAAATAATAACTTATGTTTGTGAAAGACAATATCAAAAGAAGAGGATCATGCAGACAAGGAGACCTATTTGCAAAAAGACACATTTGATAAAGGAATTATACTTCACCTAGATTTTATCTATAGCTTTTTCTTTGATTCAGCTGATTTTGCCTAGATAATGGCATTGTGACTCATTGACTATTTTTTCAGCCCTTATCCTTCACTTTGTATGCTTATCCCTTAACCATTAAGCCTTAGGACACAAGTTTGGCCAGTTGTTAAATCTTAGAATAAGCTTCAGGTTATGATCATGAGGGCAATAAGTTCCGTTTAAGGATAACATCTAGGCTTTAGAATATGTTTCAGCCCCAGGACCATCAAGCCAGAACAGCCCACACACCTCAGGACTGATGGGATAATGCCATAGTTGATTCCAGAACCAGAATCATGCCTTGATCGATTATCCCAGGCCTTACAGTCAGTAGTGCCCAAGATCCAACTCCCTTAGCTTTCACACTAAGGATTTTCCTCTATGTAACGTATCCCTCGAGACACCCGGGAACCAGGTTTTTGAGAGCAATAGCTCACTTTTTTTTTTTTTTTTAGGACTTTCCAGCTCTCTAAAATAAATACTTACTTTCTTTGATGCAAAAGCTATATGCATCTTATTGACTTAGGCACGTGTTGGCAGACTGACCCCTTGTTCCAGTAACACTGTTATCCAAAATGTACAAAGAACTCTTAAATCAACAATAAGAAAACAAACAATTTCATTGAAAAAATGGGCCAAAGACCTTAACAGATATCACAAGAAGAAAATATACAAATGCCAAATAAACACATGACAAGATGCTCCACATCATATGTCATTAGGAAATGCAAATTAAAACAACAGTGAAAAACCATACATACCTATGAGATTGGCCAGAATTTAGAACATTGAACCCCAAATGCTTGCTAGGATGTGGAGCAATATGAACACTTATTCAGTGCTGGTGGGAATACAAATGGTACAGCTACTTTGGAAGACCGTTCAGCAGTTTCTTACAAAACAAAACCATTTACCATATAATACAGCGATTGTACTCCTTGATATTTATAAAAGTTGAAAACAAGTTCTATAAGCACCTGCACAAAGACTTTTACACTAGCTCTATTCTTAACTGTCCAGATTGGAAGCCCCAGGATGTCCTTCAGTAGGGTCATGGGTAAATAAACTGAGGTGCATCCAGACAATGGGATATTATCAGCACTATAAAGAATGAGCTATCGAGCTATGAAGAGACATGGAGGAAATCTAAGTTCACATTACCAGATGAAAGAAGCCAATCTGAAAAGGCTACAAACTGTATGATTTAAACTATATGATGTTCTGAAAGAGGCAAAACTATGAAGATAATAATAAGCTCAGTGGTTACTAGGGGTTGAAAGGGAGGAATGAGGTGGATGGAGCATAAGAGTTTTTAGGGCAGTGAAAATACTCTTATTATGCTACCATAATGATGATTATGTGTTGTCATACATTTGTCCAAGCCCATAGAATATACAACACTGAGAGTGAACTCTAATGTACATGATGGACGCGAGGTAATGATGTGTCCATTTAGGTTCATCAGTTGTAACAAATGCAGTACTCTGGTGAGGGATGTTGATAGTGAGGAGGCTGTGCATCTGTGGAGGTAGGTTGTATACTAGAGATATCTATATCTTCCTCTTAATTTTGCTGTGAATTTAAAATTGCTCTAAAATATTAAGTCTTTTAAAAAAATCCATGTTGTCAAATTGAGCTCATCAGCAAAATTCTATTAATAGTGATCACTTCAGGTGAAGGGAACAGGGTTTTGGGGGACAAGAGAGGAAAGGAAATTACTGTTCACTTTTGTGAAAAAGTACTTTTGTACCTTTAAATTTTATTATTATGTGTCATTTATTCAAAGTAATATATACATGATAATTTTAAAATTAAATACAGCATCATTCATATGGAAAAGGGGAATATTTCATAAGAAAAACTTACTCTGTGCATTGACCAAGAAAGTCTCCCTTAATATTGATTATTAACCTTGGTAAAATAATTCTCTTAAGAAAATATTCAGTATAACATATATATTTTTCTTACTCTCTCTGGCTACTGCCTAACAAAGTCTGGTGGCACTTTGGGAAAATTTTGGCACCCTCCCTTGATAATTTGGTGAGGCAGGAATTTAGGACTTCCCTCTGTCAGCAGTGCCTATGGCCCAAGGTGTGGGGAAGCTCATGGAAGTGTAGAAATGGTGGGTGGGCAAATCTCACATGGTATTACCACATACCAACTTGCCTTTGAAATTAAGTAATTTTCTGTACTCCCATTCTGTATGGGAGGGCTTAGATGAGAAATGGTTTTTAACAGAAATAGTAATTTGGAGCACTCTGACAAAATTAGGACTTTCCTAACAGAATTGGAAGAGCAGACTTGAGGATAAATACAGGCCAGATATTGAAAGTGAAGTTCCCTTTCATAGCCTTTTGTTTTTAAATAGAATTTCAGCAATTACATGATAAACGTATATTTTAAGAGCAAGACAAATATTACAGTAAATTTAGGAAAGAATAAATGCATGGAAGATTATCTTCACCAAATTAGATTTCCATATTATTGATGTAAATTATATGCAAGGCAAATTTATAAGTGACAACTGGCATTCTTTTCTCCAGATTTACATTGCTCCAAATTACATGGTTGATAAACATTTTATAGCCCTAATCTTTGCATGAATAAAAGGCATCTCAAATTCTTGAATGTGGTGTAACTTGCTGTGCCTAACTTTGTGTGGTTTATACTCTAAATTAATGTAGTTTTTGCCCTTAATTGGTGTGCAGCTTAATTAAAAAGCAAGTATTTATGTTGAAAATAAGGAATTTTTTCATGGACTATTTCACAATAAAATATAAGCATTCTGGTATTCTATTTTTATTACTAGCTAATAAAAGGATGCTTTAACTAAGATTTAGAATCTTAAAAAGATTGATTTATATAACACAAAATATTCTGTGTAGCACAACATCTCTAAATAGAAAAACACACATTCAAATAAAAATAAGCCTTAACTTGATTTAAAAATATAAGGTTAACATTGTTCCCTTCTGGCTTCATATTCACATAAGAATACCTACTACAGTGTTACACAGTACATTTCATGCCATAAAGTAGCAAGTCTGACACTGAAAAACAATCTATTTTACTATAATCAAGAAGGAATAGGAAGAGGATCTGTTTTACCTATGGAAGGTGCTGGGTCAGAGTTAGAGACCTCTCCTAGTATTTGGCTCACATGGATACATCATGAAAGCCTAAAATCCAAGAGAAATAAATACTAGGATTTGTATTTGTAAAATACATGAAATGTAATTCTATTTTTAGCTACTTTTTCTCATTCAGCTCTTCCCCCCGTCATAAACGAACTTCATGGAACTCAAATAATAGTTTAACCCAATCTCCATTGAAAAATTAAACTCTCAAGGCGTGGATCAGAAGGAAGGATTTCTGTATAGTCCGCCACTGCTGCTTCCTAATGTGTGGTATTAGTTCCTAGAAAAATCAATGAAACAGTTAATGCAGGTTAACCTAGAGGCTGTGGCATAAATTTCTCTCTGGATTATCAGAGACTTGACACCATGTTGTTAGCTTTCATGTACCCCTCAAAAAATAGTATAAGGGAAAACATATACTCACATTTGTGTAAATTTTTAAAAATTCTAACAGACCTATAACAGCCTAAAACTGACCCCTTCTTTCCTGGAAAGAAAGTCAGAATTGTTTTTTTATCCTTAAATTTCTAGAAGACACAAACAGGAAAATCAGTCCTGGAGTCATAGCTAAAGACTTTCTGAAGCTTAATCTAGTAGAGATGAGGTGTAATTACCAATATAAATACATCAGACTAGTCCTTATTCATATTGTAAAATACAAAGTCAATCCAAACGTGTGTGTGTGTGTGTGTGTGCGCGTGTGCGTGCGCATGTGTGTTATTTATTACTACCACAGTGACTTTGAACAGAATAAGCTTTCCCACTGAAGCATCTCTCTTCGCCCCAAGGTAGAGAGGTTGCTGCAGGAGTGTATTAAGGATTATATTCCTATAGCAACTACATCATTATCTGAAGATAGCTCTTATTCTAAAAATACTTTCTATTTGCAGGCCTTCTTTAGGGTCATGAGAAAATCACTTCCTATGTAATGTGAACTTATTTCCCAAGTCTAAGTCTTTTTCTCACTGGTTCTCTCTCTCTCTCTCTCTCTCTCTCTCTCTCTCTCTCTCTCTCTCTCTCTCTCTCTCTATCATTTTCTCTTTTAATCAAGTAACTTGGACTACACTGCTCTCAGAAATCTATAGAAATTACCTATCTTCAACTCTTTCTTGTGGCAATGGGTAAGATTAGTAGTAACAAAAATACTGCATCCAGTGACTTCAAATACTGGGAGATACACTGTCAAATGCTCATTCTTCATTTCTATCTTTTTGAGGAATTCAGGTGATAAAATACACTGTGTGTACACTCAAATCACATGTTACTAGACATGTATTTTACTTCACGATTCACATGCACTTAACTATCATTGTTGTTATAAAGCCGAGATAATGCATTGCCTTAGCCATAGGATATAAGCAGCTCCAACAGGTAAAATTTTTTTTACTTTGGCAATTGTGAAAGTGAAAGAGTGCTAGACTCCATCTGTTCTGAGCAGCACTCCACATGATCATTCCTGACAAAGAGGAATGCACACACCTTCTATGATTTCCTAGTGTGTGTTTCAATAAATGTTCAGCATGAGAGTTCCTGGGACTCTTAAGCCACATTTAGAATCTCTTGGTCAGGGAAGCTTGGACAGAGCTCATCCTGCAAACTTCAGGGTCAGGGGAGAAACTGTAAAAGCAAACGATAGTGTTTAAAACGAATTCTCAACCCTGAAAACCAGACTTCCCTTTCCTAACACCTGATAGATTTAGCATAAGGGAGTTCAACATCACCATATGTCCATGTTTTAAACTCAGAAACATATCATTTAAAGTCTGGATGCTGCCCAGTGATTCTGTCATGAACTAAGTCATGTGCAATTGCTCTGTTTTCAGTTTACTGATAATGTATTTTTCCGAAGCACTGTATATCTAGACTGTATGTAGAATGGCTGATAACAGTGAGCCTTCAGGAACTCTAGAGATTTTACTGAATAGGCAGTCATTTGGAATTTCTCATCAGCTTCAGTCTACACACAACTAAATCCAAAAGTATAGGAAGGAAGAATAAAGTCAAGAGAATCATATCTGTTTCACAAGCTCAGAGCAATACAAACAATGACAGCTTGGGGGAAAAAAACGATAGCAGAATGTGTCATCAATTATGATCTCTCTCTGAACAAAGGAGCCCATGAATTAAATAGAATAGACTATTGTGTGCTCTTGTTGCTAAGAAAATGTTTAAGAAATAGAAAGATTCAGACACTGCAATACCTAATTGTAGTGTGACTTAAATTTCTATATAATAGCTTCAGTTTTCTGCATGTAATTTTATCTACCATAAAGAAATGAGAAATATTGACTAATCTTTGTGATGACCAGTGAAATCCAAGTTCTCATCACCTTTTTCACAAAAAATATTATGAAACTAGAACAATCTGCTGACTTTGGTATAACAACTACTACACTACTTATGACAGTTATTTACATACTTTTTAGCACAGATTTCTTATAAAATATGTATAAACAAAACTAGTTTCCTAAGTACCATTTTTTATATGAGCACCAAGAAAAGTCATTAAAGCCCTAGAAAACATAAATATGAGAAAAAATAAGATGATAATAATTCAACTTTATTTCTTATAGATATTGTCCAAGAACAAACATTTTCATCTATCCAGGATAGTCTAGATAGTCAAAAGTGTGGTTTCCTTGGGAGAAATCAATTGTACCCTATAAATGTTGGAGTTCTAGCATCACCTGATAGCCAGACAGACAGTTCCAGGATGTCTAAGTAAGGAAAGTAAGATTGAGTACATTATTGTGTGCATTCTATTTTTTGTATATTTGTAGTTCCTCTCACCTATTTTCTCTATTATTTTAATGTGTTTAAATTTGTACAATTCCAAAGTTCATTCAGAAGTGAAATACTATGCATCTTAAAAGAGAACAATCATAGAATATACCTAAGACCCAAACCCCTGATCCCAGAGTCATCACAAACAGTGCACTGTAGGAGATAAATAGAACTGGCACCTGGCTAGAGGCAAAAACATCTGGGATCTAGCATTACTTCCAATGAGTCAATAATGACATTGGTAAAATCTCTTAATCTGGGTTTTAGCACTCAATCTTTATTGTTTTGGGTTACCCCCTTTTTAATTCCTTGATAATAAGAATTATGTCTCTTTGGGGAAAGGAAACCATCCTTCTCCCATCCTCATTTCATGTGGTATTGGGAGGGGCAGCACTACATCTTCCAAATCTTAGCAGCTTCCTCACCTAGAGGCAGACACAAAGCTCAGGCTTGGCCATTTAGCACCTTTCACTCTGTGGGCTGAAACAGTTATTTCAAGGATGGACACTAAACCCAAATCAGCCTAGTGAGAGTCAGTATCAAGATCTTTGCTGATATTCAGAATAAAGTGTTTACTTTCTATAGGACTGTTAGACAATAGAATGTTAAAACTTTGATTACAATATCTAACTTTTCATGAGGTAAGCTAACTTGAACAGAAGATGACAAAAAGAAAAGTAGAGCTACAAAATGGAAAGAAATAATGTTCTGATAATGTCATTTGAGATCCTGAATCCAGACTGACTGAAATAAGCTACATCCATCACTGTGAACTCTGGAGTTACAAAAGCCTCAAAATTCTAATTCAATTACAGTTGTAATAGCCCTAAATAACAGGATCTCAAATAGAAGTATAAATACAAAGATTATATTATTGATATAATCTGGATAATTTCCATTGTTATACTTTGCTTAACTCTTTGACAAAAATATTCTACTACTGACTCACAGTCCATGTATTTAATCAAAATGTTATATCATAGAGATGAAGTTCTGTCCACATTCTAAATCTATACATGTTAATTGATTTTCTTTGTATGTCTTTATGTGTCTGACCTTGTAATAAATTACCTTATCTAAGTCATTTCACTTTTTAAGTCAATAATAATCCTAATACAGTCAGGTTTCTAATACCAGTTTTCCAGATAACTAAGAGAGCTGAGCACTTTTCTCTTAATTTTTAATTTGTTTTCTAAATGAACTCATATGCAAATTGTTCTCACTTCCTGTAAATATTTGGTCTTATTCTTTGTTGCAGATCTTTTATGCATTCAAGCAATTAGTGCTTGTGCATCAATTTCCCCAAGTCCAATTTCAAGATCTACATCCTCTGAGAACTCAAATTCATCATAGAAACAAAGAATTAGGAATCGTTCTTCTTCTTTTTTAAAAAAATTTTTAGTTTGGCTAAATATAAACAGGTTTCTAAGATGAAAGGATAGAACTGGAATCAACTAAAGATATGAAAAACAGAAGAATTAGGTAGATGGAAGGTTAGGGACAGTAAGAAAAGTGCATTGGAGTTGCTATAGGAAATAAATAGAAGATTCAAGAGTTAAGTCCTTTCCATTAGGGAGTCCTCTAAATAAAGGAAGTCATATGGTATCCAACAACTGAGAGCGTGGTATGGTATTAAAAAATGACTCCACATTAATTTGGCCAGTTCAAATTATTTTTGTAAAATCTATAAAAGAAACACTAAAAATATAAGATCATAGGTAGAGGAAGCTAAAATGAAAGATATTAGAAATACCATGCACTGTTACTATGTAGGCATTAAGGAATCATCTTAATGGTAGAATAGAGGGCTTTGGCATAAACCCAGAGGGAGGTCTCCCCTCACACCATCTGAACCACCTTATTATCCCAAAGATTAGTAGGCTGAGTTACAAAAGCAAAAGCAGAATTACCAGAAGCTCCATAGAAAATTCTATAAGGGCAAGACACTAGAAGTGACAAGATTAAAACAGAGCCAGTATCTAAACCATATGACCTCTGTCCTTTAAGAAGTTATGAGTAGTATGAATGGTTTATTTATCTTGCAACTGGAGGTGCTAAATACATAATACATACACAGGTGATAAAAGTAATAGGGCAGCATAATTGATTACATAATCGCTCTTATTTACAAGTGCCTATGAGCATATAGCAAACCCATTGAAACACTTACCTCTTGAAAAGCACAGGATAATCATAAGGAATGTTTTGAATGAATGCCAGATTGTATTGTAGTACTATGGCATAGACTTTTCAGTGGAGATTATAAGAAACAACATATAAATATATACTGTATTTGATATAAAATATGTTATGATACTTTTCGATATCATAAATACTCTTTGATATGTCATCACTCAATGTAATTTATATGAGGCCCCACATAGAAATTAGAATAAAGGAAACTGTAATCTGGAATTGCTTGTGTGGTCTTCCATTCTGATAAAATAGAAGGTCCCTCTAAGGGAGATTATGCTAAAAGGGATGATGAGGGCCTTAAGTAACAGAAGTCAGAATAATGACATTACCTTTATGGTTTGTATGTTTTAGTCTTTTTTTTTTTTTGTGACTGTGATTTACTAGGTCTATGTATATTTTAATACCCTCATTTTAAGTATATTATTTACTATGAATAATGTAATAAATTTAGGTAGAGATTAGTTACAGTTGAACTGTAATATATATGTATAGTTTAACTAACATAGGAAAGACAAGTGTACTAAGAAAAAGACAAAATTCTCATTCAATATTTATAATTCCACAATGCAAAAATTAGAACTTTTCCTCAAGTCCTATATACTTCACATCATTCTAGTTAGAAAATAAATGGGAAAAGGTCTCTGAACAATTTAAACTTGTAGGTAAATTAATATTATCTTGGTGGAAAAAAGGTAAAAACATATCAGGTTTTTATCTTTTATCAGAGAATACTGCAATCAAATAATTTTAGGTTCTAAAGTATGCATCTTTGTTGCAATAATACTGTAATTTTAAAATTCTTATTAAGTCTGGATTCTGAACTATTATAACCAAATTCATATTGATATTTTCCACAATTGAGCATTTTAACATGTAAAAACTCTATATTGTTTAAAAGTTAATGTTTTGTGACCCCAAATTATTTAGTATAGTCTAAAAATAATTATATCACATGTTTCTAAAAAACATTGTGGAAGAAAAAAATACAGTGACCTTCACCTTGCTTTATTTTTCAACAGAACATTTTTACATGTTAAACCACTACCATAAAAATGAAGCTTCTCATTTTTTTTTAAATCACCCTTTATGTCAAAGACAATGACAAACATTTCAGTTTAAGGTGGAAATTTTTAAAATCATGTGACATTAGTTTTCTGGTCTCTGTAAAATACCCAATAGATAGAGGATATATCATAGTCACTGCTACCGTCACTAATAAATCACCAGCTGTCACTGGCCTCCTACACCCCAGCTTGAACTGATGAACTAGATGAATGTGTAAAGCAAGACCAAGTTGGGAGCTATAGCCATTTGTCTACTTTTTTGATGTTCTGTTTTTCATTAAGTTTGATGCTCACATTGAGACCGGTTCCCATTATATATTTGGTAATAACAGGCGATTAGAGTCCGTCCCAGATGCTGGACACAAAACACACACACAATCATGAAGAATCAACATATTGATTTTGGCTATATTTAACTGTAAATTGAAAATAGCACATCTTCCTTCAAAAGGAAGCAAAAATTCTTCTGTAAAGGCTATAAACAATCTGTTTATTTTGCAGAGACATGGGTTGAAGAGAGCCTGCACCGCAGAATTATTAAGAAAAATTTCAAATAGCAATTTATTGAGAATTGAATAGCAGTGCTTTGTGTTGGGAAGCACACAGCGTGTGTTCAAATTCAGGCCTGGAGATGGTGCATGGAAACATTGTTACATGGTACTGGCTTTATAGAGGTAAGTGTCCAAGTAGAAGATAGAAAAATATTCTTATGGAAGCCCATTCTGAAATCAAACAGAGCTGGGTCATTTACTATAATTCTTTCAGTAGTATGAGTTTTATAATTAATGTTAACTTTTAAAAAATTCTCTAGAATCTATAACTCTGGTTTGTCTAGATCAATATTCAAAGAAATTATTTGGCAAAAGTATAAACAAATCTAATAAAGGACATTTTCTGTCATCTCAGAGATTTTTTGTCTGAGGCTCTATTTCTCAGCATGATGGGTGAGGAGTTTCTACATTTTTTTTTTTTTTTTTGGCGAGGCAACCCTTCGTTGACCTCACAGATTGCAAGAACCTTGTTAGCTTACAAGCCTTTTTTTTTTTTTTTTCATTGTTTTATGGCTACAGCATCCTAGGTGGTCTTCCATCCAAGTACTAACCAGGCCCGACCCTGCTTAGCTTCTGAGATCAGACAGGGAGTTTCCACCTTTTTAGGCCACCCCTCTTCAAGGTTTATTAAAAGATATCAAAAGATAGTTCAGCTGTCACGATGCATTATAATAAAAGAAGAGCAGAGATTCATTGAGTAGAAAAAATATTTTTGAAGGAATCAGTATGAGTAGAAAGGAGTGAGTCACCCAATTTGGTTTCCAGAGAGGAGACCAGAACTTTTTTTCTAGCTGGACATTTGTTAGTCTGTAGAAATAGATCTGACCCTGTTATGACACAGTAAACAGATATTTGGTAAACTTGTCATCATCCTCTGTAGTTTGGTCAGGGCATGAAAATTTAGACTTAACTCTCTGAATTCTCAAGGAGAGAAGCTGACTGTAGTGTACAAACAACAGGACAGGGAAAGAGGAGAGTGATGAGTGTGACCTGGGCTTGCTGAGCTATTGGGGCAACAATGAATGAATTCCCATTGCCTTTCCTCTTTGATATGTGTATATATTTTGTGGAGATTTAGCCCAGAATATCTGCCTTTCAGATACAGGTATTCTAGCAGAAAGGCTGGAAGTATAGTGCTAGAGGGCAAGAGTTTGAGAAGACACATAAGAAGTTGTTTGAATAGAATGTTACCTACAACAGGTAATATTTCAGTACAGCAGTCCCCAAAAGAAGGTTCTCAAAACTACAAGAAAAAGCCTCATGCAAGAGATAGCCAGAATTTGGTCATATTCTGTATAGTGCTAGTTTACATCGGTACCAGACAAAGAGGATTTTGACCTTTTCACCCTCACTCTGTTTCTTGACCCTGATCCCACAGAAGCCAGAAACAGCAAAAGGTGGGAGAAGTAAGTATAATGAGGAGGACAAAAAGAGCAGACCATTCTCCCTCACCAACTGCTGGTCTGAGAATTCTAGGGATGGCCTAAGTTAAAAAGGGTGTTATGTTTGAATTGGATGAGAGATTAAAGTTTGACTCAAATTTGTTAAGACTTTTAAATAACTGAAACAAAACTGTTCTAAAAGCTGAAAATTAATAGGAAATTTAGGGAATATGTTCGAGTTGTTGACAAAGAATAAGAAAAAGAAACTTAAGAAAATGGGTTTGGAGTCCCTGGTGGAAATAAAATAAAGCTATTTCAATATTGTATCCACTGAGAATACATACTCTGTCTCATGATTACTCATATTATAAAATATTTTAAACCATTGACCTAGGTCAGGTATTCCCAGTCCCATCCACAGACCAGGGTCAGTCATTGGTAATGTTTTTGCTTTTCCATAAAGAAATAAGAAAAATGTAACAAGTTTATGCAACTTAATTTATTCAGTTAAAGAGCCAACACTTTATTGTAAGATTATGCAATTTACACTTAAAACATCCATTATGCTAAAAAATATATAGGAAGAGAAAAAAGTGGCAGTGTTTTTCTTTAATTATATATCCTTTCTTAGAAAAATAAATAAAGGTTAATGCTATGTCCACACTATTTTTTAACATTCCATATATTCTATTGGTCTAGGAAATGTTATTTAATCTGAAATCATCTAGTATTTTGTCTTATTCTAACTTCACTGACTTAAAAATTACTTTAAAAAATTAGTTTCATGAAATTTAAAAAAAGATAAAAATGAATTTATTTTAGGAATTTCTATGGTAAGATAAATGAGTTATTTACTGTCTAACAGATGAACCTGGAATTTTAATCTCATCCTGCATGAACTGTTGTTTTTTTACCATTACCGTCTTATAGTTCCTTCTTCACCTCAGAAGAAGCAAGTGAAGGGGCAGTGCACTGCACCATATTTGGAGTGGTCACTCTAGGAGAAACAGTTTGCATTAAGGGAAAATTTTTACTGAAAATGTCTACATCTTTGTCTTATTGCCCATTCCATTATTTCCAATATACAAAGACATTTTCATTCTTTGTGCATAGCTATTCAAGCCATGTAGCTAATCATTTTAGGCTAAACAAACAAAATCACACATAGTTGAATGAGTCATTTTCAAGAATAAGCTCCAAATAGCAACTCTCCTCATCTTTGTTTCCACCAGCAATTTACTTCACAACACAGTGATTTCTGCCAAAGTAATGGGCTATGGAGGAAGTAGGGAGAACTGAAAAAAGCAATTTTAAATTGAATTGAATTCTGCTAATGCATACTCTTTAATCAAATTCAGCCTCATGAGTACATTATGTTCTGTGCTTTGTTTCATGTATTTTTCTAAATTGGAATTCTCTTTCCCACCTACCCATAATCTTTGACATCAATTGATGCTACCTATTCTTCAGTTGTCAGGTCAAAACATCTACCACAAAGCTTTTCTTGATCCATGTGTCCAGAGTTTTTCTTCCCTTTATCCCACTGTGCAGTCTGTCACGTAAAGACCTGCACCTAATCATTTACTGTTGTGTATTTTGGGGCGCTCTCCACCAGAGGGAGATCCAAAATTTGTATTTTATTTAATCTTTATGAGGCACTTTAGGGATTCGGACACGGCCTTTGGAGTCGATCAGCTTGGATTTGGATTCCACTATACTGCCACGTTGCCAGATATTGGTGTGGCAAACCATAAAAAGTATTTAAGAGAGGGCTTGGTAAATCAGAAACATGCAATAAATGTTACTTGTTGCTACTGCTACTGCTCCCTACAGCTGTTATTGTTAAATAGTTTTCATGTAGTTAAGATTAACAGCAATGATCATTTGTTAGAGACTTAATAAGTAAGTGTTACCTCTATGAACGTCCAAGATTTCTTTAATTCATTCAATCTTTGCTTCCCTACAAGCTCTACCAATGTTTTCACATATTCATATTTTTAAAAATAAGACCTCATCTTCATTAATCTAGCCCTGGTGGCACAGAGCTCTGTGGACTTCTTTATAAAATTACACTATATATTTTTATGTGGATACATATTTTAGACCTATATGTCTGGTTTTTAATAATATGAGTACCTTAAAAGTAGGTATTGGAAGACCATGTGGACTGTGCTTGCTTAATTTAATGACTTTCAAAAAGTTTTAAATACGAATAATGACATATCTCAAAAAGAAAACATAATCAGGATAATATTTGTATATCCGACTCAGTCTTGGGATGGAGCATCTGTCTCTGCCATATTCTTGTCCATAAAAAGAACTTGGATATCTTTTCAGCAGTAAGATGAGCTCTTAAATAATTCTAATTAGCAGATTTAAAAAAAATAAACATCATTTTTCAATTAAAAGGTGTTGAAGTTTGTAAATTCTGAACAATTAGTAATAGTTAATATAATTCAGGTCAAGCTGAGCATTAGGCATAAGATCTCAAGGGCAAAAAGGTCTTTTTATAAGAATCCATAATCCTAGCGATGGAGGACACAAAACAAAACAAAATCAGGTCTCGTTTTCTCAGCAAGACGACCTCCTTCTGGGGACCAGAGTTTCTCTTATCTAACGTCCTTTTATGTCTTTCTTCATTTCCAATTTATTTGAACGTCTTTTCAAACAGATTTTCTCATCCTACCAGGGATAATGCAGCTATCTATTCTGAAACTCAAACTAATGCTCTGAAATAAGAATAAAGGAAAACAGCACATACACGGATATCTCTTTCTCTTTTAATGTGTGTGGTTTAAGAGAACAGAAGGCTTACAGTATGGGAGATGTTTTCCTCCTCTTTCCATGCATCATTTGCCACATGAGCTCTGCTAGATGGTTTCCAGGATGAGTGCAGAACCCACTGCCCTGACACAATGCAGCCATCCTTTTTGACAGTTGACTCCTGAGCTGCGGGAAAGTGTCAAGCACCTGCTGTCAGGGGCAGATGTTCCTAAGATTACGAAACATAAGGCTAAAGTACAAACTGACTGGTCCTTCCTTTTTTTGGAGGAAGTGCATTTCTTATTTTATTTTCAGAAGGAGAACAAGTCTACTGAATATATAAAAAGCAGTCTCGTCTATAGGTATGGTAACACAAGGAGTGCCTTTTTTTTTTTTTTAAGATAACATCACCAGTTGGAATATGTGTAAAATTTTTTCTCAGTGATTATTTTGTGTGTTTCTACATGATTTTAAATATTTAGAAGTGACTTTTCAGTTCAATATTCAGATATTTCTATTGCCATACCTTAGATCTTAGCTTTTTAAAAGAAGAGCGTACACAATGGGCAATAGCAGCACAATATTACCTTTCCTAATAAATCTGTTCACATATTGTCAGCTTCAAACTTTACATCCATTTACCTGTTGGACATGGAAAAGCATTACTTTAAAAGCTCATTATTTTAATGACTCACAAGAAAATAGGAAGATAAACACTGCACTGATATTAACAGAAAGAAAACATTGAAATTGCCCTTCTGACTTTACTCTTTCACATGCTCTCTCAAATAGTGAAATGATTAATAATGGCAAATGTACGTGATAAAAATTATCATAATGAGTACACAGTCCCCATTCCTCTTGAGGTAACAGTAACTGCCAAAGCAAAAGCTGCATCCAGGAAATCTGAAAGACAGTTTACCTTGCTCTCTAATATGGCTGGTGCTACAAACACTGAAATAAATACTGAAGACATTAATCTATAGACACTAAAAGTGCTGTGAAACATATGTATGATTTAACACTTTGACTGTTATCCTAAAACCACATCAGAGATAGATTTTGGTTTACCCAAGAAGACATGTACATCAGACCTTACAGACCCTATGTCATAAGCAACACCAACAAGCCGCATACACTGTTAATTTTAATAGACTCATTCAAATATATTTTACAAATGCCAGGTTCAGAATACAAACAAATAGTACATATATTTGAAGAATGCAGCTATTATTACAGATGAATATTTTTGCCAGAAAACATGAAGTTAAATTCGAACAGAAGTCCAACATCATAAGCATTATCTAATTTAAGTATAGTACTAAGCCTTTATATTTACTTTTCCTCTTGTGTTTTGAAACCACAGCTTTTACATGAATATTCTCTAAGAACTTTTCTGAAATCATATCTTATCAATAAAAAAACACAGGTTTTAATTTAAATATATTATAGACAGGTTCAAAAAATGTGATTGTTGTTTATAGGCCAGGCCTCATCTAAGATTTGTGGATCAAGTTCTGATCCACAGACCTAACTGCTGTTCCACCAATACTCATTTATTTATCAAACATTAATAAAGTACCTACTGTGTGTCAAGTTGCATAGCTATGGACTCATGACACAGAAATAAACACTGCATTTGTTATCCTCAAGGAAATTCAGACTAGTAGAGTCAACAAGCATGTAGAGATAGTTGTAACATATCACAGTACTGCTACATATAGAGGTACTTACTCACAAAGAAGGCTCAAGGAGGCGCACTTTACCTGTGGAGAAGAGCATTAAACTGGGCTTCATTGAATAATCGAAAGATCACAAAGCAGGTAGAGTTCTGGGTATAGAGATCAACAAATGTAGAAGATGTGGAACATCTCGATGTGTTAGGGTACTGCCAGAGATTTGGGATGTCAGAAATGAAGTAAGTGAAGTGAGGAGATACAGGCGATGTGGTTTGAAAAAATCAAAGAAGAAAAGGGCTAGATCATGGAGATTCTAGGGGGGAAAAAAAAATTGAAAGATATTGTGCAGAGCATGGACATAATTATATAATGATATAGGCATTTTAAAGATATTTCAGAGTAAGAATTTTCAAAAGAATGAAGAGGGCAAGGAGACCAGTTGGAAAGTCATTGTGATAATCCATGTGAAAGATGTTTAAAGCTTCATGTAGGAAAGTTAGTTCCTATATCAAAGGAGGCAATAGATTCAAAAGACACTAGTCTGACCTAAACTTGACCTTATTTGTAAAACCTGGTCTTTAATTATTCAGAATGAAATTTTGGGATATCCTAAAAATTTTAGATGGGTAGCCAAGAGGAAGACAGAAATAAAAAAAACATAAAAAGCAAAAACAAATGAACAAACACTTCCCTGATAATTCAAAGTCAGTGTGAGTTTGGTAATTAAAATATAAAATGATCTATCATCTCATTAAGTTGGTGAAAGCCAATAGTGCAAGCTAGTCCTGATCCTATGACAATTATTTAGTAAGGGTCAGTCACTCCCCCTCTTGGTGTTTCCATTATAAATATTATTGCCACCATTCTATGATTACTTGATTTCTAAAAATCATCTATATACTTTAAAACAGGTATTCCTACACATTTATTAAGTTCCTTGATTAGTAATAATAGAATTATGAATAAAAATTTCTCTTTTGTAATTATGTGACCTCAATTGAGTTAGCTGTTTCTTGCGAATGTGGCAGTTAGAGAAGGGAATAATATAATGCAGATGTAAAGAGCTATTAATTTTTCTAAGCCATTTAAAATAATAATTTGATTTCTTCAAGGGTCTTTTTTCTTTCATCGTATGGAAATAATTTAAGAAACTATATCAATAATGGCAACTACCAATCACAGTTAAAAGAATTAAAGCAATAGGTAACAGAAATTTAAAATCTTTGGAACATGATAAATAGAACTATTCAAGTCTTGTCATGCAAAAATTGAGTTTATGAGGATTATTGGTAAATGATAAGTGAATTATGATTATTATTATGAGCTATATGATTAACTTGCATTTCTGAAATTGAAAGTGACAGTGTTTTGATAGAGAGCAACAACAGTACAATAAATACCTAGTGTGTGTTGTGTGTGAGAAATACATGTTGGATATCAATTTGAATGTCATCTTATATTTGAAAAGAATGTCATCCTAGAAATGCTGATCCTTTGGTAATCATTCCTAGTGGCTGAGCTGCTTTAAGGTCTTATATTCACAGTCATTTTGAAATGTTTCATTAGGTTAAAACTTTAATTTTTAACTTTCAAATAATTAAAAAATTCTTATATATTTCTCTTGCCATTCATTTGATATTTTTGCATAGACATAGATATTTTTACATCAGGCCGGGTATCTTCTACTTATGTTAACATAATTTATTACTCAATAGTTATATAAATTTTACATTTTAAATACATATATTGATATGAGGAAAACTACAAAACTTTGATGAATGAAATAAAATAAGAACTAAATAAATGAAGATATATTCCATGTTCATGGATAAGACTCAATATTATCAAGACATCAGTTCTTCCAACTTGAAATATAGTTTCAATGCAATCCCAATCAAAAAACTAGCAAGTATTTTATGAGTAGCCATATGGATATAGATATTTTATAGATATCAATTTATTTTAAAATTGATTCTAAAGTTTATAGGAATAGACAAAAGACCCAAATAGCCAACATAATATTGAAGAAGAACAAACTTGAAGGACTGATGCTACCCAACCTCAAGAGTTACTATGTAGCTACAATAATCAAGACAGTGTGATAACTGGCAAAAGGCTAGACAACTAGATCAATGGACCATAATAGAGAGCCCAGAAATAGACTCATATGGATATTATCAACTGACCTTTGACAAAAGAGCAAAGGTAATAAAATGAAGCAAAGATAGTCACTTCAACAAGTAGTACAGGGGCATTTGAACATCCACATGAAAAAAATTAATCTATATACAAATGTTACACTTGTCACAAAAATTAACTCAAAATGTTAAATGCAAAATTACAAAACTCCTGGAAGATAACATAGGAGAAAATCTTGATGACCTTGAGTATGATGTAGACATTTTAGATACGAAACCAAAGACACGATCCATGAAAGAAATAATTGATAAGCTGGACTTCATTAGAATTTGAAACTTCTGCTCTGAAAGACAATTTCAAGAGAATGAGGAGATATAATTTATATAACTATAAAATGTTTATTAATTATATGTAATATTTTTGTCAAATTGAATGTTCTAATTGATAACATCCATATTGGTTTTCAATGAGTAAATTTAATTCCTATCTTGCCTAGGTTTAACATCCTCTTTGTAGACTGTCAAAGTTAAAAAAAAAAAAAAAAAAAGAATCCTGCCCACTGTGAGGTCTTTCATATCCTAAGCCACAAACTCAGGACTGTAGAAAAGACTGAACACCAACAATAAATACTTTCTACTATTCATAGAACCCATAGTGTTGGTGATGATGAAATAAAATATTTCTAAAACCATAGAAAGCAGATGTTTTTCTTTTCTATTTCAATATCTGATGTGAAATATCAATCGACACCTGTTGGATAATTTATCTGTATAAATACTGCTTTATTTTTTCCTGTATAATTTAAAAATATTTGGGGGATCTTTTGAAGTGAACAGAGGCTCAGTTGATGTCAAATAACAACACTATATAGTATTCAAAACTAGAAAGTTAACTTGCTTCCCAAAATGATGGAATTTCATTGAATTTCATTTCTTATTTAGTTGACGTATAGCTGCTGCATGATACATGGAGACATTTGATGAATTCTTGAACTTTGTTTCAAGTTTTACATTGACTATAATCAAGGCAGTTGTTTGATATAAAACTTAAAGCCTACATTTAATTTAGCAAAAGTGAGTTGTTATATTTCATCTTTATAGAATCCATACTGCAGTATATACTATAATAGAGTTTAAGAGAATCTGTTCAAAAGCTTTGCTACAAATTTTAGAAATGGATGTTGTAATTATTTTCTGTTAGGTTTTGTGAGCTTGTTCACAGCCCTTGGGTTTATTCATTCCTGATTGCTGCTCCACTGTTGCAAGTCTCTTTAAAGAAGAAATTATGCGTTGTTACTTAAGAGCAATTACTGGTCACATCTGAGAAAGCAAATCTGAGAAATCAAACTCATTTGTAACATATTTCTAACTTTGCATTAATGTGGGTCTGTTCACACAAATAACCTATCAATTATGTTGTTTTCCAAATCCACAGAATTACACCAAATCTTTCAAAACATCAAAGATGTGCATAAGAAAAGGAAATAGGAAATTGAAAGGATATAATTTAAGAAAATTCAATTACTGAACCACAAGGACTGTCCATTTCCCTGATTCGTGCCTAAGCCTTTGATTCTTAACTTCTATTGATGGGACTCTATGATAAAATCCTACTTTTCTAATTTTAGAAATTTTGTTTTGTTTATATATATTTCCATTTATATTTTCAGAATTGAATTAGTTCTTTTAAAATGAAAAAGCAGATATGAGAGGGAACAATGCACCTGAAAGAACCACTGTCAAAATTTTGTGATAATGAAATTCAGAACAAATTTATCTTTATCTTGGTAAGATGTTGAAAGGAGGACCTTAGCAACAGTGGAAGCTGCATGTAGTGGGGTAAAAGGAAGTGCTGAGTGGAATGGAGATGAATGGGGTGGTACGCAGAGTGGACAGTGGAAAGAAAAGCCCCCTCTTCCCTTATGAGAAGAACTGAGGCTCAGTCAGAGATCTCATGCTCTCTTCCTTGTCCTATCTGTGCCACTAATAGGCTAGATCACTGCTCGCCACGGCTAAAGCTGTGTTTTTTTCTTTGTACCTACACACACACATGCACACGCACACACACACACACACACACACACCTTTTTGTTTGACAAGTAATGCAGCAGCAGGGTCCATCTGAGAGTATATTTTTCAAATTTTCAGAAAGGGGCATGTCTATAAGCCCCTGATCTCAGGTACTGAGATTAATTAAGTGACCCTGGGATCATTTCAATTCTACATTTCTAAGTTTAGGGTATATGCAGGGTGGATATAATGGTCTTTGTAACAACAATTTGAAGAGCATCAAAATCAGTTACTAAGTATGGGTTTTAGTTTCAGCTTTACCACTCACCAATCTCGACCTCAGCCTCCCCTTCTACATACAACGTAAAGATGTTAACACCAAATGAAGTGGTATGATCACTCATAAACTGGAAAGTATCAGAAATATGTGAGCAAATATTGATGGTTGTTACCATAGCAGTGGAGAGAATAGTGAACTTGAAAGGGTAAATACAGCTTTTTTTTTTTTTTTTTTTTCTGGACAATACATTTAGCTCAAGAGAAAAAAAGGGAAGAATGGAAGAAAAGCAAAAGTTTTTAACTCAGACATCTTTCAAGCTTCAGAGAGTCAATTTTGTAAATACGCCTAAAGAATTTTTGATGCTGAAAGAAGTTTAGGCTCAGCAAAGTTTGTATAATTTTTAAGATTTAGCATCCATCCATTCAATTTACATATTCAGTAGAGAGAGAAAGGCAGAGGAGAAAATGACAGAGAACAATTTAAGCCAAATGTGAAACTTGGCCAACTATAGAATATAAAAAGTTTGTTCTGAAGAAATCATCTTTACTCCAATCCCTAAAGTATTTGATAATCTCAAGATACTGATATCTCACACCATCTTATTTCATAATTCGTACCGAAACTCTGTAAATAGTTCAACCCCAATTTAAACATACATACAATACACAATATCTAAAATCATTATGTCAGTGAAGCAATTTTTTTCCCCTAATTAACTGTTCAAATGCCTGTTTTGATTTAGGTGTGTAAGTGGGACCAGGTTTAACTGTGATGGATGTTTTTGATCCAGTAGCTACCCATGAAATGATGCCACTGGAATTTTATTGGGGATATACTCATGAATTCTGTTACATGAGAGAAATACCAAAATATACTATGGTAAGAAAAATAAAGTTACTAGAACTATTATGTTAATAAATTGTAATATACAGTTATTCAATAGCAGTAACATTAAACATGTGTCAGTATTGCAGAATTGTGCCCCTGAGTGAGTATAAGCTAGACAGTCATTTGCCATTCCACATTATTTGTCCTAACAAATTAAGTGCCCAGAGGTCCTGGAAGCAGAAGAGCTCAGAGTGGGTATAATCACAAATTTATAGTAACTCTTCTAACCTTTAAGTCAGTACTTTATTACAAAAAGCTCTGAGGACATGCTTGTAGATTATTCAGAAAGCATTTAGGATCTTTTTATAGCAAAAAAGCATACATGTTGTCAAGGCATAAACAATATTCAAGCAACCCAATTTTAAATGAGAACATGACTATGCATAACATAGCTATAGAAATATATCATAAAAATAATTTATGTGACAAGTTATCTTGTTCCAACTCTCCCCCATTTAAATGTTGGTTGTTCACTAAATCACAGCTTTTAGCACCAAGTATGGAAACCACTATAAGCATGTTTATTGCCTTTATGATCTTATAAGAAAAATCCAAATACTTAGAGGTTTGGAAATTTTGTATAGGAACAAATAGAATTGATAACAAAACTATTAAATTAATCACCTGGCATGGCAACGTGCCTGGGATTACTTATCTTTGTTCCATATTCCATTATTACTTCCCAGTGGAATACTTGGTATTCCAAGGGGACTGCTGTCTTTCAAACTCCTCCATTGTACACCAGATCATAAATAAGTACATAAATAAGTAAAGTCTAAGCACAAACATGGATGGAGTGTTAAGTTTCCATGAAATTCTAGGTCATATGTAACTCATTATTTCTTACAGGAGACACTGAAAAGTTTTAGGCGCGTTTCTCAAGTCTCTCACATAAGTGGATCAGTAGTAGTTTTCAGTCATGATTCCGATATGGTTCTTATGTTCAGGGATTTCCTTATTACTGATTCAACTATCAAAGCAGTTTGGAATTTCAAATAGTATGTCTTTAGGTACTTCATGAACATCTTTATCTGCAACTCTCGCTAATAAAGTAAAGATAGCAAGATTTTAATCATTTGATAAGGGCCACAAGTATAGGATTTAAATAAGTTCATACATTGTTTTCAGCCTATAACCTATTACTCCAGGAAAGTTGACGAAGGCAAATTCAAACAACAATAACAAGCAAAAGTAGGAATCAAAGGGGCTTTTTTGTTTGTTTTTCGTTTGTTTGTCTGATTGATTGATTTTAGTTTCATGTTTGTTTTTATGAAAGAATAAGGATGTGATTTTTCTTGTCCACAGACTGGCAGGATGAAGTCAGGACAGAAATTCTTCCTACATAATGGCTGCTGGGCATATCAGTAAACAAACAAACAAACAAACAAACACGACTCTCTCAGGTTTTAGATCTACCTTGAAAGGTTATAGTCATGTCCAGGTATCAGGGGTATCTGCACATACAGGTGGCTTTTCAGATAACCTTTTCTTCTATGAATTGATCTGGAAGAAGGGATGGAGAGTGAAATATTTTTTTAGTATCTTCAGATATTTTAGACTCAAAAGGCATACTTTTCTTTTTCTTGTTAAGTGCATATATAAATACTTCAGAGTATTATCTGGATATAAGAGGGAATTAACAGTGAATTATGACATAGAAAAAAACTTGGATTTAGCACTTATAAAAACATCACATATAAATTTTCATATTACAAAGGTGATGACAAATTTAAATATAAATTCAAATCACCAACAAATGTAAGATGTATGTAGTGTGTGTTCTCTGTCATCCCACAGATCCTTAGAATCAAGAAAAAAGTCTAGAAGAATATGTATTGAAATAACACATCGAACTAGGAAAAAAGTTGATTTATGTGTACTGTGTGTCATGGATAGAACTGTCTTTGCCCTAAATATTTTAAGTCAAGCATATGTTTAAAATTTTGAGACATTATTCTTAATTCATATAACAATTTCTTAATTCTTTTTCAAAATAATATTTCTTCCTTATTATCTGAAATATCACTTTGTTAACTTGTCATAAGAGTTATTTTCGAGTACCTTATATTATGATGTACACATCTTTTTTTTCATCTCCACTAAATTCAAAGTGTTATAGTGGTAGGCACCACATGCTATTTCATTTTTGTATTTCTGGCATGAAGCCTGTTGCTTGGACTAGAGCAAGTGTTTTATGAATATTTATTAAATAGAACAGGCCACTTTTCCTTATCTTATTATCCCTAAAGTCATGACTAAATGTAATCACTTAAATTGGTGATAATTGAGAAATGCCATACACTCAAGGGATTAAGGACTATGGAAAAATTAGAAAGCATATATATATCTGTATATTACATAAAATATTTATTTTTTAGTTATATTGAAAATTAAATAGTCTAGGTGGTATTTATGTTTATTTGAATGATAGTTTTCACCTCTTAATCTCACTTAAGCACGTTTTCTTCTTTCTTGAAGTTGGGTGAAAAAAGAAAATATGCTTATAGCCCATAGGAAATGTTTAACATCTTTAAATACTGAAGGTTTGTAAAAGATGCCTTAGAACAAATTCAAATTGCAAAATATGCAGCATTTCCTAATGACACTAATCTTTAGATTTTTTTTTTAAATTGCTTCTATTGCAATGAAGACAATAGAATCGCAGCAGACAAAACCTCAGCTTGTAGTAAATTCGCAAGCAAGAGTTCCCAACTATATCAAGATGAGTTCTTCATGTCTTTATATTTACTGACAAAAATTGTTTACTAAAAGGAAAAGCATAAATAATTTCTGCTGTATCTTAAAATGCTAATACTCTCAATAGGATATTGCATGAAGTATTTATATAGCACTGCTGGAGACTCTGGTAAACTGTAAATCATGACACAGTTCTTTCTATACAAGACTCTCAAAAATAAGCTCCATGATTTTAGAAACACAACTGGTAGAAACATTTGGATTTTTCTGCCTAGAATTCGTCACTTGTTGTTGTTGTTGTTTTTGCACATGTACAAGCACACACTTTTGTTTCATGCTAAACTTCCTCCATAGTGTCCAGTTTTAAATCTGAGTATTATGGAACAAATAGGATCAGTAGAGTGATATAGTAAAAACTAAGATAACTGTGCTCATTAATAGCGCATGTTCTCATGATCTCTCTCTCCAGGTCAGTTTTGTAAAATTTGTAATGATTTGTGTCACGCCTCCTTGCTGGAGAGGTGAGGGTAGTGTTAGAAATATTTTTGACTTGTTCTTGGAAAAAGCATAAGGTGAAAAAGAATGTGAAAGGAAGCGTTAAAGGAAAGACTATGAGAACACATAAATGCACAGAAACTAAAAAGAGAGAGCCTGCAGTTACCTTTCTCATAGGAACTCATGAGAGCTGATTACATGTATTAATCAAATCAGGAAAAGGGAATCAAAGATTCAGGTCCTTGTGAAGGTCCAGTGTGAATCTGCGAATTTACTACAAGCTGAGGCTTTGTCTGCTGAGATTCTGTAAAGTCTTCATTGCAATAGAAGCAATTTTTTTTTTTTTAATATCTAAAGATTAGAGTCATTTATTTAGGTCCTATGTAAGGAGATTGGTTAGGTGAAACATGAATAAATGAATCAGAGTAGAAAGACTAAATTTCCTGGGCACAGGCAAGTTGCCACATTCTTTTATTCTAATTGACTGGATTATGAGTTTTGGTGTAAAATACAGTAGAATTTGTTGATTCGTTTTAACTTCTTAATATGTGAGAATTCTAACGTGTAATCAGTTTAACATTAATAAAAATGTTTAGCACTTAAAAGGGAGAGACTTTGTTGGGATGTTTTTCACTCCAATTAAAATTTTTATACTCAATACATAAACTGGTATTATACCATTAAAGTAATACTATAAAGTTATCCCAATATCATTTAACTGAGGTGGAATAATTCATGCAGGATCAGATTTGAAATATAATTTATAGTTCATGTGAAGGAAACAACAATGGAAAATGAGAAATGATAAATTTGCAACAACAAATACCTTTAGTAATTAAGTTGCAATAAATTAACAAAATCTGGAAAACACAATTTCAGGAAACTATTGTTGCTGAATAGATATTTGAAGTTAACTTATTACATACAAGGCAGTCTTCAGAGCACAGGCTCAAGAATACTCTTTTCCGATCATACAACAATTTTCTGATATCTGTAAAATGTAGGCTGATTCTAGAATTTGCCTCTTGTGTTGAGAGCAAGGTATTAATATATATTTTACTTATGTGTAGACATATAGAGTGATTACATAACACATACAATATATTGCTATGTCTTCTTATTCAACCAGCTAAAGGAAAGTGATGATCTTTTAGTATTGATGGGATGATAGAAATCTACTCTAAACATTTTTTTTTATTTCTATTTATTTAAATTCATGATATAGGACATAGAGAAGAAACAAATACACATTTTATGCTTTTAGCTAAACATATCCATGCAAATAATTAACTATAGAGTTATTGGTGAGTATAAAGAGTAATATTTGCTTTAAAAAGAAGAAATAATTACTTAACAGATGTAGAACTAAAGATTGTTTTGAGGACAGACAATATTACAGGAGAAGGCATAATGTATGAAAAACATAGTACAGGTGATTGACATGAAATTAAAATGTTTACATCAGTAATTTAAAAAGTTATCACATTCTTAATATATAATATAATAATATTTTTTTAAACTCACCTACCAAGAATCAGAATATCTAGGTCAGAAGCAATGTTAAGTGTAGTCAAATCCAATTATACAGTCAACAGGTTAAAAATCGGACCTACTTGCACTAATGGAATACATATTGGAAGCCTTTTTTAAGTGAACACTTGAGTCATTCAATCTTATACAAAATTAGACATAGGCAATGAAAAATAGCTTGATGTAATAAAATGAAGCGGGTTCATTACTAATAAAAATGATGGTGAAACATTTACAGTTATTGAAATCTGAATCAAATATAGATGGTAATAAAGAAATTTCTCATTATCCTTTTTTAAAAGATGTCATGATAAAAAAATTTACACCAGAATTACAAATATATCATCATATAATCCAAAAACATTAATTAAGCCTGCACCCACTTCCTTGCATTCAGTTAGCCACTGTGGGATTTGTGGTTCTAAAAGGATCTACAAAAAACTGATGTGATTATAAAGAGGGTCTCAGTGCATCACTTTCTAATTATTAAAAAAAAAATGTTTACTTCTCTAATGATAAGGTCTTTATTCAGCTGTATTTATTAAGCAAATTAAGCAGTATTGGTGAATACTGTTCTTAATGACCCAAAAGAATTCAGGGAAATATTATTTGAAATGAGAGTTATTAAGACAATCTAAGATACATAGTTCCCATGTACACAGGAAACATTTATATGCAAATATTGCTCTGAAATAAAATATTATTTTATTATAAAATAATACATGTACCAGAAGGATTATTTTTATAAGATTATAAAGGATGTCAATATATAAAAACACATTTAACTTATATAATAAAGCTACATAAAATTTAAGTTTTTTACTCAAAATAGCTATAAAAATAATGTACCTGGAGAAATAATTTTATAACTTAATGTTCTAAATTTATTCACATAGGGATATGCCATCCTGTGTTTCTATTCACTTTTCAGTACGAAATTTTTTGCTGGATATTACCTTTTTTGTTGGTCAGGAACATTTTTCTCTTGGATAAAATTTAAATTATTCTAAGTTTTTTGGAGTATTCATTCATTATATTTTGTAAATAAATATATGTGCATACTTTATATTGTATGTAAATGTATCCCATGAAATTATATTACTTGGTTTATGATATTTGATAGGACAGAACAATGTTTAACATGCTATTATTCAATAAGAGGTAACAAAAATCTAGTTTTGAATTTTGGGGAAGATAACAGGAGCTATGCATAACTCCTTTCCCATTTTCTCAGATGCAGTCCTGTCTTTAAATGAATGACACTGCCTAGGATCGGTTCTAAAAATAAATCCATCAAATTATTAAAAAAAAAAAACAATAAGCAAATCCTTTCATAGTAGGTGATACATATACAGCTCTGTGCCCCTCACTGTTCTGGCTGTTTCCCCACTCTCCAGGGCTATTAGGTCAGTGGATCTGGGCACCTGCCAAACAGCTCTTTGATGAAGACTGCCACACTTTTACCTTTTCCTCTAATTGCCAAGTGTCCTAATAGAGATATCCACTTTCATAATATTATGCAATGCCATCTCATTAATTGGAATGTCTAGTTGTGTCTTGCACCAATTCATTCAGAGACAGATTTAAATAGCGGCTATTTATATGTTAATTAATAAAGTGACACACAGCCTTGTGATTAAACCATGCACATAGCCTGTTGAGCATATTGCTGTTTTCCACTGCCTCGTACATGAGGATGAAGAGCTACCCTCACTAGCCCCATTTAGTGTGCTTATTCAAAAGAGCTCTGCTCTATATCTATAATCTGATTAATAAGTAGCATCTCACCATTAAGAATAATTTCTAAGAGAAAATAGCAACTGCTTCTATATCATCACATTGATTTTATTTTGTAAGGATTTTGCAGGCTTTACTAGAGACTCTTTAACCACAACAAAGCCTCCCTTAGAATTGGATGGAAGGAAATAGAGAGATCAGATCATTTGAAATTAATAGAGTACTGATCTAAAGGTGAAGTATTTTTCAAAGTTGTCAAAGAAAACAATTTGGTAGCTGAAAACACTAAACTAAATAGAGGTTGATTATGATTAATTTCTCTTTACTAAATATGTATTGAGGACCTACTATGAGTGGGTTTTGTCCAAGCAATAGTAAAAGGGAAACACAGGTGGTATGGAAATCTAGCATTCTTACGGTATTTTAAACATGAATTACAATTAGCAACTGATCTCTAGGAGTAATTATTTGATGATTGTTTTTCAAACCACACCACAATTTAGCAGTTTAATGCAGTGACCACTTACTTTGCTTAAAATTTTGTATTTAGGTTTAATAATTTCACTTAGGCTCAGCTAGGCTATACTACTAGTCTTGGCTAGATTCACTCGTTCTTATATGTTTAGCTGCTACTTCTGCTTCTGATTCACTTCTGCTTCTGGGGGTTGACCTGTCAGCTGAGTGATGAGAATGACCCTGCCATGTCTCCTTCATCCAGTAGGATGGATGGAAGTGTAGAGGATGGAAGTGTAGAGGATCAAAGAGCATCAAGAGAGGACAAACCCCAGTAGTCAAGCTCTTTTCAATTATCTATCTGTTTACATCAAGTAGATTTGCTGCTGCACTATTGACCAAAATAAGCCATGTAGATAGACCGAGATTCATTATAAGAGGAGACCACCTGCAGGCGTGAATATGCAAGACATGAATAAATAAGGAACCATGATTGCAACAATATCTTCCATAGTGTGCCCTGAGAGCCCAGTGCTTAACTTTCCTTACAATGCAAAACACATTCATTTCTTACCAGGATCCCCGAAAATCTCATTGGAAAATCATGATATCCCAACCTCAAAATCCAAGACCACAAAATCTATAATGAGATTTAATGGGAATCCTTTGATATAGTTATTCATGATCCAGAAATCTATGAAATAAAAAGTCAAGTTACTTGTCCTTTTCACATCCAACACCTGATGATGAGATAGCAATAGGATAATCACAAAAGATTTTACAATTCCAAAGGGGGTAAACAAAAGGCACATAGTCTGTTTCTTTTTACTTTTTTCTTTTTTTTTTAATAGCCTACAGCACCTGGTATTCCTAGATGTTCTCCCACTCAAGTACTAACCAGGCCTGACACTGCTTAGCTTCCGAGATCAGATGAGATTGGGCGTGTTCGGGGTGGCATGGCCATAGACTTATACAGTCTGTTTTTATAGAACTTTTCTAAAATCCTGAAAGGTGCTTATTGTGAAGGCTTTTACTTTGGCGGCAGGGAATGTTGCTTTATGAAGACTCACTTCTGCTCCCAGGGAGTTACACCCCAACCCATTGTTTTCTATTTCTCTTAGCTCTTCTTTCTAGACTTGAATGCACCAACTGACACGTTTTTTTCTTTTATGTAAAAAAAAAAAAAAAAAAAAGGTCTATACTTGCAAGGTAGTAGCTTTCTTAGACTGCTATTTATTCATAGAAAGACCCAGAAGTCTTATGACAACTTGAGCAATCTCATTCCATTTTGTTTAATTTGGTGTGGTCACTTGTTAATACAACTCTTTAAAAAATATTTGGAATTTCTATGCATCAGATTATGGCCTGCTCTATTTAACGAAAGATACAGCAACGTTTCCTTCTGAGGTAGGCTTCTCTCCACTATGGGCATTTTAGGCTTCTGTGGACGATGTCATAAAGAACCTTAGAATCTGTTTTGTCTAACTCAGTGACTCTCAACTGAGGGTACTTTCACTATTCACTAAATGTCTGGAGACATTTTTTCACTGTCATAATTGGAGTGAGGGCAGTCTTCTGTCAGTTAGTGGGTAAAGGCCAGGGACATTCCTAAATATATATTTTTTTATCCCCACCTCCACTCTCACTACACCCCCAAATTCAAGGCCTCATATTAAACATCTTCTGTTGCACAAGATCCTCCCCACAGTGATTACTTGGTCCTAAAGGTCAACAGTGAGAAACCCTTGTCTCGTTTGTAGTATCTACTAGGCTTACATCATTTAGAAGTTTTAATAGAAATGTATGGTGCTTACAGCCATACCCTTGCCTAAAACTTTCTCTTCAGACTGCATTTTCTTTGAAAATCATTTATAAGCTAGGGAGAATGAATTGAGAGCCAGTTTTATTTCCTAACCCAGCAAGTTCTGTCCCTCTGTCTTCCCTCTAAATTCTGCTTATACGTTAAATGGTTCCCTGTTTAGCTCAACGCTCTGTTATAATACCATATTTTATGTGGTTAGGAGTATCTAACAGATGTTTTCAACATCCCTTCTAATCAGACTCAAAAAGTACTTCTTTGCTATTCCAAAATACCACAGTTGACGGTTTTGCCAACACCAACTTTTTGTTACAGACTCACACAAGTTGCCATTTTTTTAGTTATTGATAACAATTTCCTTACCATTTTTTCTCAGCCCTCACTAACAGTTTTCTCCTTGCTTTTCCAGATACCATTAACAACTTCCTTGTTGTCCCTGCTTGTCATGTGGTCCCAAAGCCAATGTCACACGTTTTACGTTATTATAATAGTGCCTCATTTCTTGTACCAATTTCTGTATCATTTAGCTTTTTTTCTATGTAATAAATCACTTTTAGTAACATCAAAATACAAATATTTATTTAGCTCATGATTCTATGGGTTATCAGTTTGGCCTGGCCTCTGCTAGGTGATCCTTCTGCTGTATTGGATGTACTTTCTCGAATGCACCTGCAGTCAAATACTGGTCATTTGGAAAGCACTGCTTTGCAGGGATGACTGGCTGTCAGCTTTAGCAGTGGAGCTCACTAGGTCATTTATCTCTCAATATGTAGCAGACTATCCCAGGAGCAACAATAACAATAAAAGAGAAGCACTTTTCAAGTCTCTGCTCCTTTGTCATGTTTGACATTGACCCGTTATCCAAAGGGTCAAAACAAATTGCATGGCTAAACCAAGATTTGGTTTAGGAAGGGATTACCCAAGGTAATGGTCAGGGAGATATAAGTATGCCATAATCAACAAGAGGACATCTTTTAATCATTTTATTGAGTATGATTAATATATAAAAAGCTGTATATATTTAATCTTTGCAACTTTATGACTTTGAAGGTAAGAACACACCATGAAACTATCACCACCATGATGAAGGCCATAAAAAGAGTCATCACCTCCCAGTTTCACCTGTCCCTATATTATTATTATTATTATTATTTTATTATTATTATTATTATTATTATTATTTGTGTGTATGATAAGAATACTTAACATAAGTTCTATTCTCTTAGAAAACTAAGTATACAATACAAAGTATTGTTAGTTATAAATATTATGCTATAGGATAAATCTCCAGAACTTATTTTGTACAACTGAAACTTTGCAACCGTTTAACCATCACCGCCCCACTTTCCCCTCCTCACAAATGACTTAATGCCCATGACTGGATATGCTACTCAGCATTAAAAAGGAAGAAAACCTGTCATTTTAGATAGCATGACCTGGAGGGTATTATGCTAAATGAGATAAGCCAGACACAGAAATACTATATTATCTTGCTTATAAGTGGAATATAAAATAACAGTCAAATCTTATACAATCACAAGGTTTTAAGCTTTAAAAAAAAAAGGTCCTTATTAATAATAATAAAAAAAAACCTATTACACATTAGATTAGTTCCTTTAGTAGTAAATAACTGTAAATACTGCACGAAGTACTTTTTTGATTCAATAAGTTCTCATAACAGCTATGAAAATTGTAGGGAAATCTAATGTATATATGAATTATATACGATACCATGGCAGAATTAAGTAATAATATGATAATGCAAAGTAAAACTTCAGACATGTGATGATAATTTTGAAAAGAGATCTGAATCAGGATTTATTAGTTTATTCCCTGAATTCTGGCCCTAATCCTAAACCCGTTATGCATTGTAATAGTAGTCTCTATGAAGTTGTGGAAGTCAAATCAGGATTCCTTGCTGTTAATGTATTCAAGAAAGAGAAGCCCAGGAAACAGCCTCATTTATGTCAGTACTCAGGAACCTCCCCTACTTTCGCTTATTTATTTATTTGTTTGTTTGTTTGTTTGTTTATTTGATTAATTCTTATCATTCCAGGAGAGAGAGACTTAGATTAGAATTCTCCTTATTCTCCTTTTACCTCTTAACACTTTAAGATTCACATAATAAGGGCTTTTCTAATAAACAACCAATTTGTTTTTTAATTGTTTTTATTACACTGATGGTGAAAAGAAGATTCAAAGAGGCTTATGTGGCAACTGGACTGGACGTCAAAACTCAAAAAAAATGTAGAGCCCTAACGGCCAAATTCTACTCTAAAGTATGAACTACTCTGTCGTCTATGGGAAAAAAAAAATCATAATTTTAGGCTCCATTCAATATAAAAGCCTAATATTAAGCAAGATAAAAATATTCAAAGCCTTACTTCCCGCTTCTTTGATTTTTAGTAAAACAAAACAAATCCAACAAAGCATAAAAATGGATTTAAAAAGAAGTCATCTGACCACCACATCAAATCCTCCTGTGTCTGTCTCCAGGGTTTTTGGGGGAGTAGGGGGTGAAGAGAGCAGGAAGGAAGGGAGGGCAAAGGGAGGGAGGGAGGGAGGCAGGGTGAGAGAAAGAGAGGGAAAGGTATGCAGGGATGGGGGAGGGAGAGAGAATTAACACCCTTGATCAAGGCAAGACGAACATAGAAATCCCTCCTGCAGGTTTCAGTTCTAGGCACAGCTACGTCTTCTACCACACACATCATCTAACTCAAATCCAACTTAATTATTAAGCTTTGGGGCACAAATATTAGTTGTTAAGAAATCAGTTTTATTTGCTTTGTTTAATGGCAATTAGAAAACTTTTATTTTTAGCACTTTATTTTTCAACGTTTGCTTCAGACTATTTCATGAAACTAAAAAAGGAAGAATGGAGTCCTATTTGCTCACTTTGATTTGATTTGATTTGATTGAATTTATTGGGGTGATGTTGGTTAATAACATTATATAGGTTACAAGTACACAATTCTATAATACATCATCTGTATATTGCATTGTGTTTTCACCACCTAAAGTCAAGTCCCCTTTAGTCACTATATAATCCCCTTTAACCTTTTCTACCTCCTCCCACACCCTTTTCCTCTAGTGACCAGTAAACTGTTTTCTGTGTCTATGAGTTTTTGTTCATTGTCTCATTTGTTTTCAGTTTTATAGCCCATATATGAGTGAAATCATGTGGTTCTTGACTTTTTCCATCTGACTTATTTTGCTTAAGATGATTATCTTAAGATCCATCCATATTGTCACAATGGCTGTATTTCATCTTTTCTTATGACTGAATAGTATTTCATTATGTGTATGTACCACTTCTTTACCTAACCATCTGTCGAAGCCCCTTATTGGAGGTGTTGTTTGAAAATATCTTCTCCCATTCAGTTGGTTATCTTTTTTGTTGTTGATGATGGTTTCTTTTGCTGTGCAGAAGTTTTTTAGTTTGATATAGTCCTATTCATTTATTTTTGCTTTAATTTCCCTTGCGTTTGAGGTCAAATTCATAAAATCCTCTCTAAGACCAGGTCTATAAGTTGAATACCTTTGTTTTCTTCCATGTATTTTATTGTTTTGGTCTTATATTTAGGTCTTTGTTTCATTTTGAGTTAATTTTGGTGTATAGTGACTGATAGCAGGCATTTCATTCTTTTGCATGTGGCTTTCCAATTCTCCCAGCACCATTTCTTGACGAGGCTTTCTTTTCTCCATTGTACGTTTTTGGCTCCTTTGTTGAAAATTAGTTCTCCGTATAAGTGTGGGCTTATTTCTGGGCTCTCAATTCTGTTTCATTGGTCTCTGTGTCTGTTTTTCTGCCAATACCATGCTGTTCTGATTATTGTGTCTTCATAGTATAATTTGAAGTCAGAGGGTATGACATCTCCAACTTTGTCCATTTTCCTCAGGATTACTTTGGTTCTTTAGGGTCTTTAGTGGTTGCATAAAAATCTGAATTTTTGTTCCATTTCTTAAAAAAAAAATGCCTTGTGATTTTTATAGTGGTTGTGTTAAATCTGCATATTGCTTTGGGCAATATGGCCATTTTAACTATGTTGAGTCTTCCAGTCCATGAACACAGAATATCTTTCTGTTTCTTTGTGTCTTCTTCAATTTCTTTTAATGTCTTATAGTTTCAATGTATAGGTCCTTCACATCCTTTGTTATAAGGCATTTTGTTCTTTTTTGGTGTAATTGCAAAAGAAATTTTCTTTTTTCTTTTTTGAGCTGAGTAATTAACAAGTTAAAATTGATGGATTTATATAATAGTGAGAGAAACATGGAGAGGAATATCATAATAAATACTTAAATGTGTCAAAAAATCTTATTACTTTAGGTTTAGATAAATGTTAAATCTCCCTTAATCCTGTTTCTTGTCACTGAAATTGAAAAAGTATCTTGACTCTTCTTCAAAAGTAGTTTTCTTTTAATTTTTACATTGCTTTGGCACAGCTAAAGTATTAAGATTTAATGAAGTGATATTCTTATTAATAAAGATACGATGTTTGTAACTACATAATTTATTATTAGAAATTAAATCTATTGCTTTAGAAATACAACAAATAGGTACTGAGTGCCTAGGGATAGCACTGTAATGATACTGTAATGATTGCATAATTAAATAAGCCAAGATGCAAGTAAGTAAACACAATTCTAAATATATATTGGCTACCCTAGGGTTAGTTGGAATACGATTGTAGTAAATACATCAATTTATTCATATCTTTATGTAACAAATCCACTGGATGGCAGCCAAACCAACCAAGGTCAGAATTTTTAAATGGTTCATAGAAAGCATGTTATAATGTGGCACAATAAGCTGACTATTTAGTCAACTTTCAATCTAATCTTTAAACTATAAAATGCTCATTTGTGAAATAAAGGTAAACAATATTAAAGATAAAGAGCTTTCTTCCAAAAACCAGGCATGATACAAATGCAGGTCAATAAAGTTTAAGTAAAATATATTCATAGGTCATCTTTTTTTATGTGTTCTAAACCATTAAACAATTATTGAAAGTTTCTATTTTACCTTGAATACGTTACTGTATACTAGAATATTATATACTCTTTTTACTTGAACATTCATCTTTAAATTTTGTATGCTTCTTTCAGTTTGTTTTTTATTTTAAAAATTAGCTTTTAATAGTCTTATGTATTCACCCAGATTTACTCTGCCACATACTTTTGACAATGCTTTGTACCTTTATTTATTTTATTTATTCAGTTGAGAATCTGTATATCATTATTTTGCATAATATATTAATGACTTCCTCAACTGTTTTGAGAGTTGTCTCTTTACTCAGAATTCATCTTCATCCAGGTTAAATATGAGTCAACATTTATTGCCTTATGTGTTATTATAATTTATCACAGTTCCTCAGATTAGAGCAATAGATTTGTCATACTCCAACAGTGGCATGAGGTAAACCATGACTAATATAATTTATTAGAGATATGGTGTGTATTATCACATTTAATTTTAATATATATCATTTAAAAAATTTCTATGTCTTCTTGAGTCTTTGGAACTCACTACCTATTATTTACTACTTAATGAAAGAAAATAACAAATACAAAATTGATTGCAAAGAACTAAAAGAATAAGTAACTCAGAAGAAGCCAATGATGCTTATTTTTACCACTTGTGTTTCTACCTTGTGTGTTTATGGGTATGTGGACATTAGTGCTCGTGTTTGTAATATGTATGACACATTAATATAACTTAATCTTATTTGCCAACAACCAGGTAATCCCTTGTATTAAATCAATCAGCTTTTCATGGCATTGCACATAGATCTCCTTGCCTTCCAGAACATCTCACCTAAACAAATTTTCCAGGCCTAAACTGGGTGCCTCATAATCATGCACTTAACTATTTGTCTATTGTTCAAATAACAAGAATCACCATCAGAGTAGAATTGGAGGGCAAGGAGACAAAGCACCCATATAAATCCAGTGCTAAATGCCAAGTTACTTTAAGTCACTCAAGACCATAGTATTCCACAAGCTTGTTTTGGAACTATCAATACATTTATGTGCTGATACATTTTAAGTCATTTAATTGAAGGGGAAATGTGCAATGAATAGCCTATGCAATGACCACCTCCTGGGATTAATAAATAGGAGACGAGGAGACATTGATCATAACTTGACATCTTATAAACATGTTTATGCCCACTCCAGATCCACGGAATTTTTAAGGAAATTTAAGTCTCCCCAATGGTAGAATTCCTTCAATAATGAGCATAAAAATGCAAACAGATTTTTATTACCATCAAATGCTGAAGGCTCAGGAGTGCTTCATGGAGTGCTGAGGGACGGCATAAATGATCAGAGTTATTTTAATGATACTGGTTTAGCAAATCTCTTTAAAGCTACTATATTTATAGTATGTGTATATTAATTTATATATTTATCTGAAATATTCTTTTCTTCTGGATCTAAAACAGGCAATTTTACCTCGTTATGAGCAATTCTGGTCAGGAGGCACCCTTAGAAGTTTTATACAGTGATACATTTTACCTATATAGGAAATTTGTAGTCACAACTCAATTCTTAGAGCAGCACAGAAGGGAGGAATTATATTATCACTAGCTCCTTTCAATTTTCTCTTCATGATGTATTATGTTCACAAAGCTTTCCAACTCCAGATTATGAGAGTCACAAAGATATTAAAATAGTCATTCTTGAGAAGTGACATCAGGAATAATTTCACAAGTTCAATAACTTCAGAAATGAGCCTCAGAATTCCATGGGCACCATTTGGAATACACACAACACCACCCAACACAGAATCCCCAACCAAGCTACATCACACAAACATTTCAAGATAATAGAGGCCATGAAAATCTTGAACATTTTTACATAGAGACAATGTCAGGACAGATCAGACTTGATAATATTGCTAACACTGTTGGAATCTGGAAAGGACAACATTTGTTTCACAGGACAAGAATCGAGGGAACAATCTATCTTAGTGCTTGGACAGCAATTTTCCTTTTTTTTTCTTTACAGCATAGATATGTTGAACCCCTACCAACACTTTTAAAGTCATTTTGTGTTAACTGTATATTTGGGTTATTGTCAGAAAGGAAATTTAATAGAGTAAAATTTTTAAAAACAGCTAAAGAAATAAGTATTTTACCTTTTTAACAATGATCACATTAAAAGACTCTTGAACAAAATGAATAATTTGACTGTGTTATCAAATAGAAGCAGCTGCTTATTCATTTAGGCCTGAATGGATGTCAGGTATAAGTATTCTACATAAACTTGGCCCTTCCTTTTCCTCTACTGTTCCCATTACATCCCCATCATGAGTGTACCCCATGGTCCAACCACAAAAAAGTTTTTGTTTCCCAAACATGTATGTCTATTTTTTTGCATAATTGCATGTATTCTTTTTTCATATATTCAGAACATAGTAAAGATTTATTTGGGCAAAGCAAAGTCCTAAGTGCTAGGGATGCCAAAGTGATAAAGCCAGAAACAGCTTCTGCCTCACTGAGCTTAAAACTTAGTTGAAATAGTTTTATATCTTTGCATGTTGCTTTTCTCTTCCTGGACTATCTGCCTTTCCTCTTTTCTGCCTGATAAACTCATTCATATTTAGAGATCCAAGTCAAGAATACTTCATTTTATAGTTTCTATGCTGTTTTTCTCTAAGAAAATAAAATCTTCTCTCCTATAGTTATTAACTCTTGCATATGCTTCTGTTGTAGTGTTTTATCCCATTATAGAGAAAATATGTGTTTATATTCACCTTCTCTCTGCACCAGACTGCAGCCTGCCAAAGATAAGAACTGTGCTTTATTCATTATGGGCTTTATATATAGTTAGTATTAAGGTGGTCGGTAATTTTGTTGGATGACTAAGTGAATGAATGAATAAATGAATGAAAAAATGAAGGGTTCTTTAATTTTCTTCCTCAGTGAATTATGGGCACCTGTTCTGAACTTGAACACACCAGTAGGTGACTATTCAATGATCTTAATATGGGCAGCATATTTCTACTCAATTAAAATGATGGGAAAAAAATCACAAAAATATATACGATCAAATGACAACTGTATTAGTTATCTATTACTAGATAAAAAACTACCCAAATTTTCGCAATTTTATACAACATACATTTATTATCTCAGTTTTCATGGTTTAGGAATCCAGGCATAAAATAGCTCCTAAGCTCAGGGCCTCACAAAGATGCCGTCAAAGTGTCCCATTGCCTGTGTTCTGGAGCTCAGCCTCTTCCATGCTCATGTAGTTGCTTCCAGAGTTTGACTCCATTTGATGGAAGGATGTAAGGCTCCATTTTCCTTCTGGTTGTCACCTAGGGACCACTCTCATCTCCCAGATGTCACCAGCAATTCCTTTGCATATGGCCTTCTCAGAGGCCCTTTTACAACATGGTAGCTTACTTCTTCAATGCCACAGAAAAATTCACTCCAGTGTACTAAGAGGAATCTTATATAATGCCAGGTAACCTTGTAAAGGTAATCACCTTCTACTAGGAGGGAATTATACAATGGCATGAGTCATTGAAGGTCACCTTAAGGTGTGCTTACTATCAAAAAAAAAAAAGTAAAAAGAAAACCACCACAAATAAAAGTAAAAACAAATAATGATTGAAAAAATAACCAATATGGCAAATATTCAAAATATTGAACTTCACCTCATATCAATAAATTAATGAAGAAATGTCAACCAAATCAATTGTTCTGTCTTCTGAGTTGATATATTTTCTTTAATTTTAATCCTATTATAATACCCAAAGCTAGTGAAAGAATAGCAAGATGGCCACTTCATTATATTTGTTGAGAAGTACATACCTTCCTTGTAGAAAAAAAAAAAAATCAGAGTCATTACCTATCTTCATCCTTGCTCTGTAAGAACGATCACTGCAATATAAGCACAAGTAGGGAGAACACATGGAAATTCTTTAGGTCTGTAAGTTGGTTTTACAGTACATGAAGCTGTTTGAACAATCTGCAAGACTAATATAGCCAATAATTATCAAAAAGAACTTTCTATCTGTAAGAAATAGAAGGTCAATGCTATTCCTGAAACTATATATAATTTTATAGTCATAACAGAATCTGTGCTCCACTTTTACCAGCCACAATGAATATTGTAGTTCAAGGCATGTCAAATATGTAGGGCTTGGTACACTCAGATCACCTTGGGTTAGGACCAGGATGGCTATACAACAGAACAAGAGAGAAAAAGAAATAGACCATCTCTAACAGGAGCTGCTGCTCAGTTAAATCGTTCAATGCCCACATCCAAATAATCATATTTTTAAGATTCCATTTGCTATGTATTTCTAAAATCTTCCATGATTTTTTACATGCTACCAGATTCCCATCATGTCAGTTCTTGATTACTGCAGCAGTCATATGCTGGTCTTGCCTCCAGTTTTACTCCTTTCCAGAGTGTCAGCAGAATGAGCTTTATAAAGATTACTTATAAAGGGAAAATCCTATCTTTTAACCTTTTTGGTGTCCTCCACGACTGATCTCAGACCACAACCTGAAATCCTTCATGTGTCGGTAATAATCTAGTCCTTAAAATAATTCTTCAGTTAATCTTCCACTGTTCTTTCCCTTCTCCATCTCCTTCTCTGTTCCCCAACTTCTGGAACCATTTATCGTACTTGGAATGGACATGCTTTTTTCCTACTAAACCTTTAGACATACTCTTTCGTTTACATGATGTCATCTATTTTCTCCACTCTTTACCTGGCTATCTCTTGCTGCTTCTTCTGATCTTAGACATGCTTTTCTCGTGACTTCCAAAAAGTCTCTCCTAACTATCCACAGATGTTTCAGACTTTAAGTGCCCATCACCATTGCCTAGATGTATGATAAATGTCAGCTTGTTTAGTCTGTCCTGAGAGCTCTGTGTGACCCCGTACTGTTTTCCTTGACTTTGTTTCTCCAACCCAGTGTTCAGCACTTAGCATATTTTTTAATAAATATGAGGTAAGTGAATAAAGGATCTAAATATTCAGATACTATCCCTGAAGTCTTAGCAGTCCACGGATCACCTGGTAATTGCTCATAAAATAACAACTGATTCTAGACCTCAGAGTACAAAGTAGCTGTCCTCCTGAGCAGCTCACTGGATATTTAGGTTGACAGATTTAAAGTGGGCACTAAAACTTCTAGAGCAGCCTCAGATGCAGGGAAGGAGAAGAGAAACCTGGGGCATATCTCAGCTAAGATTTTATAGCTTGGTCTGGCACAGATGGCCCATGAAGACACACCTCTGTGTGCTTCTGCTTATAGTTCTTTCCATCTATAAAATGATTGTCCTATCTTTATGTCTTTCTCCCCAGAGGAGGCCCTATAAGGATTCATGTGTTCATTTTCTAAAGTCTGTATTGGTATTTCTTGACTAGAGACCCTCTATTAATACAAAGCATTTTGTCATTAGTCCAGATGGCATACCACAGTCCAACCTGTATGATTCTGTGCTACCAAACAGCTGCCAGCACCCACCAAGCATCTGGTTCCATTTCATGTCGGCAAGGGCTCCATTAGCAGTAAAACAGCTAATGCTTTTTAGATGGCCTTATGATTACAGCTTTTATTGGTCCCCAGGTAACTGAGTTAATAAATTTAATTGCCAGTGCTGACACTTCCTCCCACCTGCCTCCACTATGCTAACTTCTTTCCCAGGTCCTCTCAGTCTCCTCTCTCAATCTCAAAAAAAAAAAAAAAAAAAAAAAAAAAGAGAGAGAGAGAGAGAGAGAGAGTGAGAGCGAGAGGGAGAGACAGACAGGTGGAGAAACCATTAATAAGATTATGCATCTAACAGGACAGGTGACCTAACAAAACATTTCCGAATAACTTCAAAGTGTCACTGCGCCCATCCCAGTTTGTTTATAACAGCATGTGGTGCCATGACTCACATTTACTACCCTTTTCCTTTCAAGCTAATTTATAGAACTGTCCACACTTGCATGGAGCAGTACACAGAGCATATAGTGTATGGCCACAAAGATTTCCAAGGAAATATTTATAGTTGCATAGGAGGGTTTGGGCACACATTTTTGGATTTATCAACTAATAATTCATATACTACATTATAAATCATGTTGAAATATTACACAATAAAACAACAACAGAGAATAGACTATTTAAAACTGAAATCTACTTATGGGAGACATTTTTAAGATCTTGAGGAAAGAATAACAGATCTTGGATTGCACTATGTATTTCTCTCAGGAAGGTACTCTCGTGGGTGGCTTTGTGTTTTTTCTTTGTTTGTTTATTACTCTTAGAAACTCTACAATATTATTATTGACTAATGCTACATACCCAAACTGCTCTTGTCCTCTCAAATTAAATCATTTACCCTTGTAAAACAAAAGGCATTACCCTTATCTTTGCCTAGTCGAAAGAGCTTGGTGGAGATATCAATAATTCAGATATACAGCCTAACACAATAATCTATGTTACCCCTTAAATTCCTTATGATTGCTGGGCTCCTGATTCCTGTCTCATTGATCTGTGTTGTTTTATTCCTGGTATCCAGAATATTAAATCAGAGTTAGAAATGATATCTAAGAGGGTACCAGTTATTAATGAGTTATTTCCATGTAGTAAGAACTTCACAAATATTATATATTTAATCTTTACATCTGTAAGGCAGTGGTCGTCAGCCAGGGGTAATTTCTCCCCCAGAGTATATTCCCAATGTCTGGAAATATTTCTGGTTATCGTAACGAGGGAGGTACTACTGGTAAATAGTGTGGAGGGGCTAAGGATGCTGCCAAATGTCCTACAATGCACAGATTATTTAGCCTAAGATGCCAATAGTGGTAACACTAAGAAACTCTAAGAGATTGCTGAGCTTCGCTCAGATTGTAAACGGTGGAGCATCAGTTCCAATCTGGATTCACCTATTTCCAAAGTTCATTCTCTGCAGGGCAATCTAGCTTCCAGGAGCTTCTGAAAACCAGGAGATACATAGAAATGTTCAACAGGAGGTACTTTAACTGCCAAGCACCCCAAATCACATTATGTTGTGAGGACTTTCTTCTAATGGTCATTATAACAATCACATTGCTGTGATTATAGCAGAAGTCTGCCACAGTCTTCAGTGCAGGTATATGTGTGACTCTGGCGACAAAATTCTACTTGGGGATGTCATGGTGGCACGTCTGCAAAGTGTAGATACATCAACAGAAGGCACAATAAATGGGTCAAAAAGGACTATGTGCAAAGCAATTTTATGTTATGAAATGGCAAAAATTTATAAAAATAAATGTCAATTACTGCTGAGAAAGTGATACAACAGAGTATAAGCTGAAAGAAACAAGCCACAAGGTATAACAAGAGCCAGATGATGACAAAGTCACCTTGTTTCCAGAGAATTTTCCAGGTTTCTTACATGAAATCCTGATGATGAGTGATATTGTCCTTATTGTTAAGGGCTTCTCAGTAAATTGAATTTTATATATTTTATTATTTCTTAATGTTTTTCACCATTCCTAGGGAAAAAGAGTGCATTGTAAAATCTAATTTTGGAAGTGAAAATTAATAAATTAACTGTTTTAATTCAAATAGTTGCTTCATGAATGTGTTAGAATTTCTCTTTTCAGCTAAACCCAGATGTTTCCAATTTATACCAAATACTCCTTGTTTTCTTCAACTGATTTGCATAATTATTTATAGTAAACAACAAAGATTTTCTAAGACATTTAGGCCTTTCATTTTTTCCTGTGCCTTACATCCTATAATCATTGTGTACCTAAAGTTATTCCCCCCCCTCCGCCCCCCGCCTTCTACTGTTTTCCTTTAGAGTTAAGATATCTAAACTCAGGTCATTTGCCTTGGTTGGGAAGGTGAGAATGGGAGGGTGTGGAGGACAAGACAAAATCAGTCTAGAAAGAGGCCTGTGTTAGGGCACACAGGAAGAAAGAAAGCAAAGCTCACTCCACGGGTAAGCCAGAGGCGATATGAAGCAAGGTGTGGACTAGGAAATGAGTCAGATAAAGATGTTGAATCTGAGATAAAGACTGAGAACCAAAATGTGCAAAATGAAGTGACTCTTATATTAGAGGAGTATTCAGAAGAGGAGCAGGTATGGGTCATTGTGGCCAGGACTGGAAGAATCTTAAAATGCCCAAGCAGGGAGAAACTTTCAGGGCCTTTATTCTACATGTGAAAATAGGCTCAGAGTTCTCCCATGATGTGCTACTGATGACTGGCAGGGGCGGTGCTTGAATCCAGATCTCCTTATTCCTGGTCTAATGTCTCAGATAGAGGAGAGAAGATGCTCTGAAGTGTTCAAGCCTTCTAAGCTGCCCACTTGGAGCCCTGTGCTGCTTCCTTACTTGCTCCTAATCACCGGGAAACTCTGCAGTTCAGCCCTCGGTTCCATATCTGTGTGCACGTCATTGATTTGGGACTTAACTGAGGCTCTGCCAAATTTTAGCTTAATGTCAACTCCTCAGAATTCTTAGTTGTCTCCTTGGCTTGCAGAGGTTATGGTTGACATCTGTGATTGTCTGGTCACAGGACACAGGTGCTCTACTGCTACCTACAGGCAGAAAGCAGCACCGTCTCACCTGTGCTGGAGTGCTATACCAAGCTAATTAGTGTTTAGGTATTTATGAAATTTTTTGAATTCCAACCACATTTTCTCCACTGTAAAAGTAAATAAATATATCACTTTTATTATTACTATTCACAGTCATTAAGGATGGTCGTTTACCAAACTTTTACTTCTCAAGGTCTTCTGAGGTATCTGTACTAACACTAGATAGTTTTATCACAATGAAATCCCAAGGAATTTCATATGCTGTAAGTTCAAAACAGCTTGCTATGTTCTGTCCCCATGACCATCATTAAAACATATCTGAAGGAAACACACCAGCAAACATCCATTTTATTTCTGCCAATAGCACCAAAAATTTAGTGGGAAAATAATATTCTCAAAGAACTTGGCTACTAAAGATATTTACTATCTCTCTCACACCCACAGCTTGCTGGTTGATAATAAGATAAAGGGAACAGAAAAAGCCACAAGATTTTACTAGGCAATCTTCATATTAATACAAAACATTACATATTGGACAATTGAAGCAGGCGGTTAAAGTTCCAGGAACAAAACTACAAAAATATATGTGTGTATGTATATATGTATGATTATATATATATATATATATATATATATATATATATATATATCCTGTATATATGTATACATGCAAAATATACATGTATATATAAAATACACATGTATATATACAGCAGAGCATGGATGGTGGAGAGTGAAAATAATTCTGTTGGTTTGACATATATACCCACCCATCTACTTCTTTGAAATATGACAGAATCAAGAAATGGATAGGACAAATATATTGTGGAGTTTCCACATTCTTTTAAATAGTGAAAAAATATTTTAAACATATATTCTATTTGAAAATTGAATATATAAAATAGAGAAAAGCATAGAGTAATTTCTAACTTTCACCCTGTGAAGATCTCTGAGGGATTCTCCGGAGTTGTGGAAATATCTGAGTATAGCTGGCAAGCCACAAGTGGGGTAAAAACCCAGGCTCTAAAGTGAGACTTACCTGGGGACAAGTTATTAGCTATGTGACCTTGAGATGGTTGTCTCTCTTTGGGGTACTCATCTATGAAAAACAACTAAAACAGTAAAGCCATACGTTAGGTTATACCCTAGACTAAGCTCTCAGTGAGACATATTTCCCTAGATAAATTTCCCGGGCCTCCAGGTCTCATTCCTTTCAATTTTCAAAACTCACACATTGAGAAATGGAGGGCTGAGTATATATAGATCATCTCCTTGGAGTAATCCTCTCATCTGGGGCACGTTAGAGAACACTGTAGCAAATATGGCTCAAGCAGTTTTTTTGTAATCCTGCCTTAGGACTTTGGTCCTGAGGACAGTTGCCTAGGCACACCTTCTTTTGCCATTCTCATTCCAGTACAGAGATCTCAGCAAACCCAAGAATCTCACTCTCTCTTGGTTGAAGACTCCACAGATTTTTGCAGGTAGTGGTGGTATCGATAGCAGGCAGTATGGAATCTATCAATGTGATGCAAACAGGGAAAAGAGCCAAAGCACCTCAAATATGCAAAGGCAGAGATTTTGCAGCAAGAAATCTAGTAGACTATGAATTTTGCCATTCTCTAAGTGCAATACTAACAGAATTTATGCTAACATTGTCTTTTCGGTTTGGATGAGAAGAAAATGTATTTTCAGATATCCACCAGTAACAGCTTTCTGTAGATGGTTAAAAAGAAAAACAAAACAATTCAGTTTTGATTGAAAATATATGTTTACTCCAAAAACAAAGTAAACTCCAAAGAAAGAGGGAGGGGTTGACTATCACAGCTTCTTTATAATCTCTGGCTTCCTGGCCAGCTCTCCATTTCAGTCATTGAGGTAGAAGGAAACTGTTATTTCTACTCAGAGAAAAATAAGCCCTTCTTTGGAAAGAGCATGAGTTATGTATTTTTTTTATGAGTCAGAAAAGTCTCTCTGACTAGCTGGATTCTCACACAGCACAACAGTTCCTCTTAGTGAAAGGACATAATATTTATAATTGTAGACCTTCTTTTCTTACTTTACTCTTGGTAAGGGTCTACAGTACTTAATGAGCTCAAAGGGAAAGCCTCTAGTTTAGGATCTTAAAATTGGCTCTGTATTCAAATCCAGAGCATTAGCTTACTATTAAAATATCAATTCTATGCAAATAAAATCCTGAAAATTAATAATGTTTACTCTTCTGGTATTGACAACCATTGCTCAACTAAATGTAGATAGATAAATAGGTAAGTAGATAGGTAGAGAGGTAGGTAGGTAGGTAGGTAGATGAATTCATTCATATTTGGGTTGCTTTGTCTATTTTTTTGGCTCTTTTTCCTGTTTTCTATCTGTATCTCCATCTGTCCGTCTGTCCGTCTGTCCGCCCATCCATCCATCCATCCACCCATCCATCCATCTACTTCAAGCCCTTATCTCTTTGTCCTGCAGAAAGACAATTTCTATCATCACTGACACCAAACACTAACTACACCCATCCCATGTCAAAATAGAATTTTTTCCACACACAAAATATTAGGAGACACAGAAAACTCGATTTCATTTAAGTCTAAATATACTTTAAGACCTTGAGTATAACCTTAGTATTGGCATGTGTAGTTGAAAATGCATCCGTATGGCAATGTAAAATATGTCAAGAGTTGCAGAGTGGATCATCCCTTTGATGTATTTTGCCCTTTAGGTATAAAACTATCAAGAGTGACTTGATATAAGGCCCAGTGGCTACAAAAAGCTACACATACATTCTTCTTCATTTTTAAAAACATGAAATAGCACAATATATATTAGAGCAAGTGAAATGCTCTGACACAGAGTGCAGCTTAGGTGAAGACTCCAGTAAAGCAACCAAGTTGTGAGGACTATAGGAGAGTTCCACAGTGTTTTAGTGAAAGAAACTTAGTTATCTGAATACCTCATTTTACAGATGAACAAACTGAAACCATAATGCTAATTAGTAGTGGGACTGAACAAGAAGTAACACCTCTTGACCCTTACCCCAAAGTTTTCCCATGATCCTTCAGCCAATTACTTCTGCCAGCAGTACTTACTTCTTTAATGCCATGAAATTATGTATTATGAAATTATGACTACTTTTCCATAGCTTTTTGAATTATAACCACTGGGGAGAAAAAGTTTCATTCTAAACATTAAGCAATGAATTTGTGAAAGCTTCAATTTCTTATAAACTTCCCCAGCCACTGCTATTCTTCAACAGAGCACTTTGAACAGCAGCAGAAGAGTGGGAAAGGTGAGTGAATTACAAAGTCCTCAAAGGCACTACACTGTCCATCCACCCCCTATGGGTCCAGAGATGGCCTGGATCTGTACACTGAATGCCAATGCTGTGGACACAGGCATGCCAACAGAGGTAGCTTTATCAGACCAATGTTGTTTTTTTTTTTTTTTAGATGACTCTGGCCAAAGCCAACGCCATTCTACTGACCTGGTAATGTGCCTTTTCCATATGCCAGGGCCTCTGGGCTTCTGGAAGATCCTAATGGGTGTGAACAAGCACTGTAGATCCCCAGCATGGAAATTACATCATCAATAGAATGCTTTGGGCAGTAATTAAAGCAGAGGGAATTAGTTGTGTGTGTGTGTGTTTTTTTTTTTCCCAGTTGTTTACTTAAGACATCATTGAGAGATGTGAAGTCCCAAAATATTTTTTAAGGCTCCTTTCTTCTCTGCTACTTTCACTGGTGCTGAATTCTCTCTACCCTCATTATGGAAAGAGGGCTACTTAGCCAAAGGCATTATGATTTCACACAATAGGAACTGAAGGCATTCTCCTTAAAGATCTCTCCCTTAATCAGAAGGAAAATATTTTCCAGAAGGTTTTATGCAGACATCCTTTTTCATCTCTTTAACCCCTGACCTCATGCTGGACCTACCCTGGGCAATAGTGAAAAACATTAACATGAATTAGCTTAAAATATTTTGACCAATCAGGATTTACCCTTAGAAGTGGGATGTTAGCTACCTGAAGAAAGTCAGTGTTGAGTTAACAAAGAAAAGGAATGCATTGTACCCTAAACTGGATCACTTCTTTACTACTCCCACCACCAGGTAGTGTCTCCCAAGAAGGTTCTGGCCTTGGCATGCGGGGGCTGGAAGTCAATACAGATATCAGATACTACAGTTCAAGATTAGAGTTTGCTGTGGATTTCCTTGGCCTAGGAGAGCCCATCACCTGAAATCATTTCAAAAGCCTCATAGGACCACCAACCTCTGAACACTATGCTTGGAGTCACTCCCAGCATCCTAGGACCACTACTCACAGAGCATCCACTAGAAAGCCTGTGACCCTGCCTGCATTGCTGGTGCACATCTGGGGTCTCAGAAAGAACCTGGAATGTCATAGTCCAAATGTGTTCTAAGGAGCAGAATCAAATCTTCTCATTAATGATTTTCAGAACACTGTGAACCTAATCTTTATAGAGCTTGCCACGTTGCCAATGGAAATTGGCTTTGTGATGTACTTTACAACAACAAAAGAATTGCACCAAATTAAAGGCTCTGAGGATAATGTCTTGCAGTATTGAAAATGTACGGAATATTAACAACATCAGTAAAAAGCACTATCAACATAGAATTACAGGTAATCTATACAAAATCAAATTAAATTCTAAAATTCATTATGAAAAAAAGAACTTTTCCATGGCATTTTATGGTCTTCTTAAACTCTCATTTAAGAAAGCAGAGACAAGTTCTCTTTCAGGTTTATTCAGTGAAGTTGGAAGTTTATGGTTGTGTTGATCTTTGGCACTCAAATAATTTTCACTATTTGTATAAACAGAAACATTGCTGTCACATGGATCCATCTAATTTGACAGCATAATCCTTCTCACCATAACAATCAAGCTGGAGCTTGATTTCACCACTTAAGTGAAAATTGGTTTTCTGCTGGAAAAAAATATATCATAATGTGTCAATAAAATTCCTGAGCAAAGCCATTTAACAATGCAAAACTCAACATCAACTCTTCATGTTGCAGAATACCTCGCAAAGGGCTTCCTAACCCAACTGTGCTGTTTTCTTTACTTATACTAGGTCTTTCCTTATTACTCAGTTATAATAAACTAGCTATTTAATTCTACAACCAAAAAAATCATGCTTAATAATATAAATGATGATGCCACTAACTTATTTTTAATGTTCCTTTTGAAAGAATAACAGTTTCTTCTTCTAACAGGGAAAAAAATTACCTCTGGTTAAGACACAGATGTAGTAGCCAAATGTCAATGCCACTGGTATTTCCAAAGAGTGCTCAGGGGAAGCATTTTTCTATCTCTTTCTCTTTTAAACATTAACTCATTTGTTAATCTCTGTATTTCAGTTCTTTGACAGCTTAAACAGTGAATGAAAAGTATTGCACAGTCGAATACATTGCGTTATACATTCTCCTAATCTCAAATCGCATTAGATATACATATGTCCTGTCTCAATTGCCACTGGAAATACTGAAGACAAAAATAGGTCATTAATTAACTAAGAATTATTAAGAAAGATGTTAAATTCTTTCCAAGAACAAAAATAATAATAATAATCCTGATCATCACTGCAATAGTAATTTAATGTGAGCCATCAATGGGGCCACATGTGTAATTTTAATTTTTTTAGTAGCCACATTTAAACTGTAAAACAGTTAAAATCAATTTTAACAATATATATTTACTCAATATAGCCAAAATATTAACATTTCAATGGGTAATCAATATAAAATTTATTATAAGGTATTTTATATTTTCTTTCAAATTATTTTTTTTAAATACAGATATATTTTACATTCTCAGCACATCTTAATTTGAACCCCTGATGTTTCAAGTGCTTAAATGGGCTCAAATGGCTGGTGGCTGCCACATCGGGCAGTATATCTCAAGGATATATGGTAAAAAGACCTGTCTTAACAAAGACTCATTTCCTAAGACTATTATAGATCAGCATTTCTTAATAAAGTTCCATAAAGTTAAGTAAATTCTAAAAGCCTAAACAGTTAAGGCAAAAACTTTTTTCTTTCTTCTAAGGAACTTCTATGAGCCAAGAGATGACTCAATACATGTACTGAAAACTTACCGTATGCCCTTAAATATCTGTTTATTTAACCCTAACTATATAGGTAAATAAAAAGTCTATATCTAAAGGAATTCTCAATTATTTTCCATTTAAGAAAACTATTATCTCAGCCACTTTTCTTTCACTTCACTTGCCTAGTTTACACCAAGCATTTGAGATTTCCTTTCTTATTGTTTCTCTTTAACCCAGATTAGAATGATTCAGATTAAGATCTGTGATCAATGTAGACTGTTAATATTTTTAAAAATGAAATTAAAAGGATGGCTATTTAGTATGCTAAAACCTGATAAGCAATTTTATATTTTACTGAGAAGACATAGTCAGCATTTGTCCACTTTACCTGCCATTGCTCCCCACCTTAACAGATACAATGACTCCCCAGCAGAGATGAAACAATCATTTTATGGCTCTGTGCATATATTTGCCCAGTCTTCAAATTGTGCCCCTAAGGTAGTTAGTTATACTAATCATATCATAAGGAGCAGAAATTAATAATTTTTCCTATGAAGTAACAGGGACAATGGACACCTACACATGATAAGTAAAATATTTTTCCAATGTGAAAAGGGATGTATTAAAATACACAAAACAGCCATTTTGCATTTTGACCCTTTCATCATCCCACTTCAACATACTTAAAAAATATGATTACTTCCAAGTAATTTATTTCTGGTTGCTCTTGAAGTTTTCTGAATCTCAGAAAAGTGGATCTTAGAAGAGTGGAGGTAATTGCAAATAAATGTTAAATTTCCAAGTTAGAGTTTTTGAGGCTATAAGCTAGTTCTCTCTTTTTACTTACCAGTAAAATAGAGAGAAGCATTCAACTTCTGGAAAGAGGCTATTTTTGGTTTTCAGGAATTTGGCACATTTCAGGAAAATGTCTGCAGGAAAACAAGTCAGAAAGCAAGGATATTGGTGGCTAATAGAAGATGTGAAGCCTCAGGAATAAACTGATCTATAAAGTTAAGGGACAAATTAATGTCATGTTTAAGGCAACACTGGCCCCATAGAGTTGTATTCTGCAACTTTCACTGTATCTTGTTAAATTGTATGAAAAGACAAGCCAAAGTTATTTTAGCTCTGTGATTATAACTGAGTAACAAGGCATTCCAGGGCATTTTACTGAGCTGCCATGGAAAAACGCAATGAAACTGCTAGTGACGGCCAAAATGAAAACTTTTCAACAGTAATGTCACATTAACAGAGCAATGCAGCAGCATAGCAATAAGGTCATGGAATAGCAGTGAATGTTTTTGACAGCCCCTAAGTATTTGGGATTATCCAGACAATAGCAGAGAAAACAATTGCCCATCAAGTGACTTATACAAGGTCTGAGGAAGGATCATGACTAAAAGAACATCCAATAATCCTAAATTTTTGTTAGATCATCTAACACAAAGCAAAAGAAAAGTCGATAAAGGGTAAAATGGAAAACAGTTAAATTAAAATTTATATAGAGAAGGGACTTGGAAGGCATCATCAATCTGTGAGCAAATCCTAATTTGCCACCTAGCGTCACTTTTCATTGGGATTCTTTCTGCTATTACAATATATGAGAGCTTTAGGAGGAAAGTGTCAGACATTCTGGGACCTTTGCACCACTAACTAGAGGCTGAAAACCTCATATGTGAGTAAGTAAAAGATTAATAATAATACCAACTAGCAGAAGGAAGAGATAAAAAGATTACATCTTTTTGGAATACAGATTCTAATTCAGAAGGTCTGGGGTGGGCCTTGTAATTCTGCATTTATATCAAACTCTCAGGTGACGTCATTGCTGCACCTTTGCACAGCACACTGAGACAAGACTGTAGGGGACTGTGATGGCTGTATTCGTTGTTTACCGTCATTCACTCTTCGCTTCCTTTGTCCTTTTTCTCAAAGAACCCTCTCTTTGTATTTGGTATTGTCTAACCTGCTCACCCCTGCACCCTTCACCCATGCAGAGGTTGAAGTATTACCCAGATCCATCAATCAGATTCCTCATTCTCTAGACTCTAATTAGTTTAAGGGTATGCACATGACACAAGCCAGGCAAATCAGAATCCTGTTTGAATCTGCTGAAACTTTTGGAAAAGAGGCATTCTCTTTCACTGTGTTCTGCCTTGAAAGACAATTCAATCCATCAGGTGGCGGCTGTTTTTATTCCTATGAGAAAAAAACCTACTGCCAATGTGGTCAACATGGATGAAGGTAGAGTTAAGAGGTTGAAAAAAGACAGCTTTCTAATCACATTGTTTTCCTGCCAAGATCCAGTCAGATTTGAAGCCAGTTTACTCCTTTGAAGTTCCCAGTTAGTAAGGCAGTACATCTCTTTTTCCTGTTTAAGATAAATGAGTCAGTTTCCTCGATGAGGAAAGAACTGACCCTCTTTCTCTCATTCCAATATTCTCCTATCTAAAGTTTCAGCTTTTCTTCTTGCCTTCCAAAGCCCCCTTGTTTCCAATATTGAAGCCTTAAATAGACAGCCTCGCTCCTTTCTCAGGTGTTAGGAACAATCCTGATTCAGGCAGATACACTGTTTTGACTTTCAGCAGAATTCAGAGGACTTCTTGGTGCTTCTTGTAGAATCATAGGTCCAAAAACAAACAAACAAAAAAAACCATAGTGGACTTTTAAAAAAATTATATACTTTCATTTTACTTATTCAACGTAGAAGAGGAGAAACAGTATTCTAATATATAAGTAGAACTCCTAGATGTATTTGACAAATTAGACGCCCTCAGGGCGAGGCTTGATATAAGCAGGTGAGCCTCCTTTACTTTAAGTCTGGGCACAAGCGGCTGCTTCTGCGCTGGATCCCGGGACGCGTGAGTACGGCGAGGAGCCGCTGGGCCATTTCTCGGGTCACTGCAGTCCTGTGGGTCTCAGGAGGTAAGCCGCGTTCGTTTCCAAAATTAGATGTTTGGGGAGCTTGTCTCTCACATGCAGATCTTAAAAGCTGAGGTGCCTAATGTGGAGTCGGAACGCTTTGTTCCTCGTGGGGAAGCTCTGGGTTTTGAGTTTTCTCTTGTGTCTGCATTGCGACGCGGGGGGGTGGGGTTTAATGCAAGGTTGTGTCCCAACCTCTCCTACATGTTTGGATTTGGTTTTCTTTTGTCATTGTTGTATAGTCATTGCTCAGCCAGACTTCAGGTGTTTTATTAAGGGAACATGGTTCAAAATCTTCCTAAAATGCCATCTTGAAACAGGATATCCCATAGCTGACTATTAAGACATCCATCTTTTGTGTCATAACTTCTTCCCATATTTACATCCTTGTCTTCTTTCTAGTATATTTAATTGACTTGGTACCTGCATGTAGTTCTTACAACTTCACAACTTTTAATACTTTTAGCAATTAATTAAAATATATTAAATATTCAAACAGAACTTTAAACTTTTTCTGTTTATTTTCTGCTTCTTGATATACTTTCATTTCACTTATCTAATGAAAAAAGGAATCAGTAATATAGCACGAAGCAGAACCTTTTCGAACAAAAACTCAGTAGATGTCATTTAGAGATAGCATTATTGTCATTCGGCATTTATATTGCATTTCGTATCATAAAGTGTCAGCATTCTTTTTAATCTCCATAAGTTAGTGTTTGTTTAAAAATGAGGTAAGAGTTCATTTAACAAGGTGTCTTTTTAAAAAAGTAGTTTCGAAGTCAATTAGTCTCTAAAACTCTAATCTGAGAATTGATTTATACAAAATTCTGAGTCTAAAGCCTGATTTCTTCCAAAAGCAGCTCAGCTTTTTAGAGAAATGTTGGTTTCCATCCTTGGCTTTATTTAAATTTAAGACAATTATCAATACCATAATATTTTTGAATTTGAATTTCCTACATTCACTCTAGACCTACCATAGGAAAAGATGTTGAAAAACTCTGTTTTCATGGTTTTTAATTCTCATCATGGGAAGATGCTTTGCCCCAGTGGTTCTCAGGGTCAACATGTGGCTTTTAAAATGTTTACATGAAGAGACACAATTTAGAGAAGCATTGTTAGCACAACAGGCTATGGAATCTCAGTCTCATAAAATGAAGCCAGAACACCATCCAGATTTACAGCGTTCCTCTCTGGCTTCTGTTTTGGTAAGTGTTATTCATTTTTAGGACTAGCTTCTCTTAAACTCCTACTCCATCTCTCCCCTCTTCTGCTCCACCCAGGAAGTACTTCATGCCATTTCTTCACTCTCTGGAACTCTGCGTTGAGGTGCCATACTTTAACTTTTGTATCGTGTACTCCAAATCCAAGTCTGTTTTATTCTTAGGAGGGGGGAAAAAAAGGGTTCGCTATAGTTTTTGATCTATAGAGCCTCAGTGAGGTCTCTGCCATAAATATTTTTCAGTGCTGTTTCTACATAAAATTTTACCAATAGCACTGTCTTCTCATTGCACATAATCCACTAGTGTAATTAATTGTTGCTAACACATTACTGACTTTTACTGATTTCATATATAGCTTTGCCCCGTAACACATTATATTTTAATACAACCTTTATAAAAGAAGCTTTAAAATTATTACTTAGTGATACTTTTAGGTATAAAACCAAAATCTCAAAACAGAGAAATCTGTAATTTTTTACAGGTAGCCTATGTTTTTTGTTGTTTGTTTTCCTCTCATGAGTGCTTAATAACTAGCACAGTGTCTGGCACCCAGAAGGAACTTTATAAGTTACTGAAGAATGTAAGCTAGAATCTGTGTTTGGACTGGGTTTCTTTCATGGTTTCACAGACACTGCTCACGTCTGGGTCCAGAGCCACCTGAATGGGATGGCTTCTGGCAGGCCATTCATTTGCCAATTACATCAATCATTCTTTATTTCTTCTTTATAAAATAATCTATCGGGCACCTACTGACCCTTAAATCCTCTTATCACAGTTGCTGAATTTTTCAGTCTCTTCACTGGGTAAAGCCGCTAAATCATCAATGACTTTGATATCAAATTTAAACTTTCTATTTCTAAATGTGTCCTCAAAGGAATACTGACTACAAAATGATGTGGAGAAGAAAGAATACTCATCTGATTTCCCCCGCAGATCATTCTCAAAATGTTGTTTTAGTCAAGCATAGAATGTAAAAAAAGCTAAGAATTGACAATGATTTAGTCAAATTTATGTAAAAGCTGGGCTGATCCAGATTCAAGTCACTTTAGGGAAAAAAACAGTGTTTTACTGACAAATACATAATAATTGAACATGGAAAATGGTCAAAAACTGTGACCACTCTCTCCGTCAGGGCCTTTGGCTCTTTGTGTTATTTCTCCTTCCTCTATCAGCCAGTATCCTCCGCTTACTAATAGGTCTTGCTCCCCTGCTCATGACCCATTTCAATCCTATGTGTAAACCAAGTGATCTCTCAATTAGACCTGTTTCTGGACCCAACATCAGCTTTTCTCAGTCACTCAATGCTGCCCAATTCCAAATACTCAAGGGAGTAATCTGAATGGCCCAATTCATTTTTGTGCAAAAGATCATATATAAGTCATAAGTACTAGCCAATGATATCCTCACATTCCTCTGGTTTCATCCCTAATGGTAAATAATATATGGTGAATATGGCAACTTATGTAACAGGACCTGTGGGCAGAAATTTACCCCAAAGTCAGTGTGGCCTAGTACATAAACTGAGAGCACTAATACAATAATTGTATCTATTTATAAGATTTTTGGGAATTTTTCCACATAAAAGAGGAAAAATAACTCTAATCCCAAGAGTACAGATCTTAAGAGTATTGGTACTCATGATTTATTAGTTTTACAAAACCAGTGTTCTCATTTGCCACCCTGTCACTTGTATGGGAATGACTTCATTGTTACTACATGTTACTATGTGTCTCTCTTTGAATAAAGGTAATTGATACGTGATATTAGGGCATGGTTCTCCTCTTGAAATTTTCTCTTCCACAAAGTCAGAGTTAATTAATAGAAAAGAGAGAAAAGGGTATCAGCCTCTGTCTTAGACAGACATTTAAGAGATCCAATGGTATATCTTTCTATACTTGAGATTTGATCACAATGAGGATGAAATTTTGTAAGGTAATCAGGACCTACACAAGGCAGGAAAAAGGGTCATTTGTTCCTAGGCCTCATATTTCTAAAGAAATTAAATTTTTGACTATTAATTACATAGCTAAAAGTGCTATACATGCAGCAGTTATATTTATGTGTTAAAAAGTACAAATTGGTTTACATTTGAAGAATAACCAGTATTTATACAGTTTGGATTTCTTCATTATTAACATATTAGAAACCCAAAAAACTGGTAGTGTTTTAGACTTTTCTGTCTTAGTCAGTTTGGTCTGCTATACAAATTTCCATAGATTTGAGAGGCTTAAAAACATTTACTTCTCACAGTTCTGGAAGCTGGAAGACCCAAGTTCAAGGTTCTGGCAGAGCTTTCTGGTGAGAGCCCATTCCTATTTTAAAGATAGCCAACTTTTCATTGCATCTTTACATGGCGGAAATAGAGCTCGCTAGCTCTCTGGCCTCTTCTTACAGGAGCAGTAATCTTATTTACAAGGGCTTCACCTTCATGACCCGATTACATCCCAAAAGCCCTACCTCCAAATTACTGTCACATTGGAATTAGGATTTTAATGTGCGGATTTGGGGGAGAAACAAATATTCAGTTCATTGTACTCAAATTCTGAAAAATGAAAATATCCCTTCTAGTCCAGATTCCTTATACTGTCATGATTCATGTTCTTCTTTTACTTCCTGGCTCTTTAAATCTTAAATTATCTCCATCTCTACATAGGATTACCAAGGAAATGTGTATTTTTTGGTCCAGAGTGATAGAAGGGAAGATGCAGACCTTGGGATTATAACAATGGCAACAGTCATCAAAGAGAGAACCTTAAACGAGCTGATCTATAACCAGTGGATATAGCTGCCCCTCTGTTTCAAGAGATTCCCTTATAGTTCTAACTCTAGGTAACCTAGAATATTACTCAGAGACTTCGTTATCTTCTTAAATTCTGTTAAATACCTTTTCATCATAATAACACATTTATGGGATTTGGAAGTTTATCCTCAAATGCTTTTATCAGACAATGTATAAAGAAGAAACAAATCTTTAATATTTAGAATGTGATATGCTAAATTAAATATTTGTTGTTTTTTTTTTTTTTACCTTTTATAAGTAACTAATGAGATACAAACAATGACTTTACTTTTAGTCAGCTGAGATATCCATTTCAATGGAAAAACACAAAAACATTATTTAGTCACTGCTAAGATTGCCAATTTCATGTTAAAACATTACATCAGCCTTCCATTTAATGAATGTATTTCTATCTGTGAATTCCAGAACTCTTTTTTTTTTTTTCTATTCTGAAGTTTTCTTCTTTCTACTCCTTCAATTCCCACCATAGGGAACTTTTATTTTCTATTACAGTTGACATTCAATAGTATTTGTTTAAGGTATATATCATAGTGGTTAGACATTTGTATAATTTACAAAGTGATCCCCCCCATTAGTCTGATACCCACCTGGCACTATACATAGCTATTACAATATGATTGACTATATTCTCTATGCTGTATTTTATATCCCCTTGACTATTTCATAACTACTGCTTCACCTTTTTCACCAAGCCCGCCAATCCACCTCCCATTTGGCAACCATCAGTTCTTCTTATCTATGAGTCTATTTCTGTTTGTTCATTCATTTTCCCTTTAGATTCCACATGTAAGTGAGATTATACGGTATTTGTCTTTCTCTGTTTGACTTATTTCACTGAGCATAATACCAAAATAGTTTTAGTTAAGACAAATAGTACTACAGGAAACTATTCAACCATCCAGTGTTGCTATCTGCTAAAATTTGACTTCATCAAGTGATCATAACTGCTTATGGATTTAATGATCACACTTTTCTATTATAACTTTTAGGGAGACTAAAATAAAAGGCATAGTAAAGAAAATGTTAGCCACTGAGAATGGAGACTATTTTTGAAAACTGCTCTGATCTTTCAAAATCATATTTGCCATATTTTTCTTGTGTATTTATCGCTTTATGTTATTATCAATGTCAAATTCTTATTTTTTATCCTATTTAGTTTGACTTAATCTGATTATTGCCATAAAGAGAATGTTTGATTATTACATGTTTAATATTCAAATTTTTGATGCATAGCAATTAGAAATCATATTAAATAGGTATATGCGCCCTTAAAATAAGAGTAATTACAGATTTGTTAATTGCATACATTACATTGAAATTTACTAAAAATGTCAGGAAGAATCACTATGTGCATGAAGACATTATTAAGCATTTAATATTATTCAAGATTTTGCTATTTTCTGGCCTCTTTAGCTTTAATAGCCCTTTCCTGCCCTGATAGGAATGTATCCAATTGTACAGACACAGAATACCTTTCAACTCATTAAAAGAAAAAGGCACTTACTCTAGTAAATTTTGATGTGTTCTATACTCCTTTTACAAGTATAGCTAATTTTGTTCTTTATGTGAGTTTTTCATTATAATTATTAAGCTCTCTAGTTGTATATAATGGCATATACTGCCCCCTTTCCTCTCTAAAAATATTGAAAATACTGAGCAGTGGATTTTCAGTTGTTGTGTGTTATGTATGAGTATGGGTATTTATAACATCTTGAATAAAATTAAAGTAGAACCCCCTGTTCTAAAATTATAATATTAGTTTTATAAAATTAACTTATTTGAAAAGCATGTAATATAGTAATCATACCAGTTATCAGTTTATATTTCTCTTAGAGTCTGTATCTGGAATTAAAAGCCTAAAAAGGTGTTGATTTTTTCCAAGTGTTACCTTTATATTTATAATTTTTAATTATTTTAAGATATTAGTTGAAATTATTACAACTGGGAAAATAGAAGTAATGTTTAAGTTTGATTTAAGATTTTTGCAGCCGGAAATGAAGAAAGTGGAACAAATGGTTTCGGAAAAAGAACCATAGGAATTCCTGTGCACTGCTTAGGCATTCTTCCAGGCCCTATGCTGTTTGCTTTTTTAAAAGACATTCTGTTAAATTTAATCTTGAGATAGCCCTATTTGCATAGCCTTATTTCTACATATGTAGAAACCAATGCAAGATATGCTAAACAACTACACAGAATAGATTATCAACTATTTGAATTAAAAGTGATAGAAAGTTAAATTTAGTCTGAGTCTTCTAACATCAGAGCTGATGCTCTTTGAAATATAAGTATAGTTTCCCAAATGGAGCGTAGATATCCCTGTAATGAGATTTTGTGATGATGCAAAGAAATTTTTTTTTAAAGTTAATTTTTCTGGTCCTTTTCTACTTATGGCATAGTTTTTGATATCCTAATAGTGTTATAAAGATTCTCTCTAAAATAAATCTTTTAAAGTAAATGATGAGATATAATAGAAATTCTGTGCAAATAGTTCATAGCACATGTGGAATTTTCTTCAAAATATAATTTTCATAGCCTTGCTCAAGACAAATACTAAAAGGAAATGTTTCTTCCAAGAAAAATAAAATATAAAAGAAAATAAAAAAAGAAAACCATAGTAATTTTCAACATAATGGAATCTGATATCATTAGAATAGTTTAGGACTTTGGAGATCCTGTAAGAAACTCAACACTTTATATTTTTCTAATCTGAGCATGTATATGGCAGCTAAACTTTCTGACTGCTCCTGGAGGTTCGTAACAAACAAAAACTGTTCTCAAAAGCACAGATTGCTTAAAAACAGCTTGAGCTATCTAGAGTGGCACACATTTGGCAAGCCACTTATTCTTACTATACCTTATTAGAGAGTACAAGATGCCCAACTGTGGCATTGTGTTCTGTCCTGTAGTAGAGATTTCTCCACTCATGCTTCTACATTCATAATTCACCAAACAAAAGGAAACCACTAGTGTCTTTCTTCACCCAATCTATATTCAAGTGCAACAACAAACTCCAGAGGGCATATTAGGCTCTTCCAAGAACTCTCCATGTTACAATCTGATATTTCCTAATCATTTCACCTTTTTTTCTCCAGTTGTTTTTTCCATTTTTGTAAATGTATTAATTATAGTTAAAGTCCTAACCTGTAATCTCTAATATCTGGATTATCCATAGATCTTTTTCAGTTGTCTATTTTTCCTCTTGGAAATGTCATCTGGAAGCTTTCTAAACAGATTAATAGAAAATGGTATTTGATTGAAGATAACTGGACATTTCAAGAGTCAGGAAAATCCTAAACCAAGGAAAAAACAAACTTTGTATATGTATGAATAAATAAATTGCATATAAATACATATGCATGCATATATAGACATATGGATGGACCATAGTGAATATTTTTTTTAAATGTTATTTTTAAAGAGAGAAAAGCCTCGGGAGTGAAATATAGTTATTAATAATAGCAATCTGATTAGTATAGTAATGAGTGACATATGTTTCTATTACCATAAATGGTCTCCATAATCATTATATTATTGTAAAGTTTTTAATGTTATAGTAAAACAGAAAAACTAAATCTGTTCTCTAATTTGCAAAATGTGTTTTTATGTTTGTTTTGGTTTTTGCTTAATGTGTGTGCTAATTGAAAGATTTCCCAAAAATATTGTAGACATGAATAGCTTAGTCTCATACTAAAAATGAAGGCAGGATTTAAGCCTCATTAGCAAGAAACTGGTTCATAATTTGGAAATATTTCTTTTTCTTTTTTTACCTTGTATTAGCCATGAATCATTATTGTTAGCTACTTCAGTATGCTGAAAATTAGCATCATAATATAAATAGCCATTAGTGTATGAAATTGTAACTTGGTTCACCCTAACATAAAATTTATTTACTTATAAAGTACATAGGCCTGATATTTTCACTGTAATCCAACAAGAACTAGTCCAGGGTTATTTTCATAAGAACACTCAGCATATTTGTACCAAAAGAGGTTAAATTACATATTGTTTCACCATTTTAATTAAACATTTTTTTTTTTAAGTTTGATCATCTTGACATTGCTCTTAGAACCACTCTTTAATTAAGGGCCCAATACATCTCTCCACTTTCATTATCTCTTTTCTTTTAAAGCTGCTGCAAAGTTAACAATTCAAGATGGAACACATGTAGACCTGTCAAACCATAATTAATAGATAGGCCATACTCAGAGATGAATATAAAATTAAGTTCTCCTACGCTGAGATCTAAATGTACACTTCTTGGATAGAGTTGTTGATAATGGAGAAATAGGTTGGGGAAAGAAGAGGAGTTTCTGAGGACAGAGTAACTGCAAATACTTTTTTAAAAGTCTGCTCAGAAACACATTATTCAGACATTTATTCCATTAGTTACAAGGTCCTTGAAGGCAGAGAAGCCAAGGCCTTTTTCATCATTATTTAACCAACACCTAACATGGCATGTCATGTATAATTAGAAAGTTAAAGTAGTATATTCAATAGCTTTTGGTTTTTCTAAAACTAAACTTACAACTCTGCAGGACCCCAAATCCTGAAAACATTGCAGTGATTTGTCAGTGAGTAAATTAGATAATTGAACAAAATGAGATTCTGATTTTGTTAATAAGGAAGCAGAGAAGAAATATTTGTTGGGTAGAAATAGAACTCAAATACTGGTTTATATACTCATTTCCATATGACTGATGAAATAAGCATCAAAATTGCAGCTTCTATTGTTACAATTTACAGTGATTTTTTTTTACATTTTATTAATGTTTTGATACAATATGGAGGAATCTCCAGTAGATAATTATGTATTCTATTATCAACATTACTAGTTTGTACTTAGTTGTTCTTAGCTGCTATTAATAGAAATACAATTTTCAAATAATTGTAATGGAATAAAATAATACCTATAAAAGCATTTGTTTACAAGTACACATTTTGTAATTGCTTGATAAGGAAAGAAAATATTTAACCTAAAGGCTGATCGTGGGAATAAAGTATAATCTGTTAATTACATAAAACCTGGCACACGGTGCAAGTAAAATGGCAGGCAAATGGACTTACTGTTTAATCCAAAAGTGTTCTTAATGTTCACCAGCTTAAGAATATATGGTAGATACAGCTCACATCTTTTTAAATCTAAAACAAATAATTTTCTTTCATGAATGTTTTATAGTTTTTAGTGTACAAAAATTTCATCTTCTGGGATGTTTATTTCTAAGTATTTATTCTTTCTTGTAAATCGGATATTCTTAATTTCCTTCTTGCATAGTTTATTATTGTATAAAAATGAAACTGATTCTTATATGTTGATTTTGTCTCCTGTAACTTTACCAAATTCGTTTATTATTTATAACTTTAAAAAATATTTTGAGTTTTTTTTTTTTACATATAAAATCATGTAATTCACACACAGAGCTAATTTTACTCTCCTTTCTCATTTGGATGCCTTCATTTTTTTTTTTTCTTGACTAATTGCTCTGGCTAGGACTTTTCAGTACTGCGCTGAACAGAAGTGGTGAAAATGGGCATCCTTGCCTTGTTTCTATTCGTAGGAAAAGCTTTCAGTTTTTCCTTATTAAGTATGTTAGCTGTCAGCTTTTCATGTATGATCTTTTTATGTTGAGGTAAAGTGCTTCTAAGTCAGATGCTTCTCAAAATGGACTGGAAGACACACATTAACATTGTGTTCAACATCATGTTTGACAGATAATTTGATTTCAATAAGTGACAGCTGGTTCTTTACTTGAACGAAAGGTAACAGCTCCCATGCCACTGGAATCAATAATTTCCACAGAAGATGGCTAATATACCAATCTACAAGTTGATGTCTTTTGTGAAAATATTATGTTTGTTTTCGTCAGTCTGTCAAGTGGACAGTCTATGGAAACTGGTCACACATTGATTTTGTCGAATAGATAGCCATAACCCCAAATGCAAGTGGCAGAAAGCCCAGTCTTTCATAGTTTAAAATATTCATTTCTCTAATACTAGACTATTTCTTCCATTTAAATGAGCTATTTAACCTACTATTTAAGTATGTTTCCCTCGGGGTTTTTCAGCTATTCATGTTACTTATAATGATGCAAGAGTGCTATAAAATTTATAATGAAGTTCAATGAAGTTGTCAGTGAATGCACAATAATAACCATTCATCAGTGATGCCTATACAAACCCTTGTGGTAATCAAAACACCAGTGGGCTATCTTTCACCATGACCTCCTGTGGTTAAAACATCATTATGGGATGTCTGTTTTTACACAGCCATTGGGTAAACAAATTAAGTTGCAGTTTTCTTCTTTTTCAATTACCAGAGCAATCTAGATTTATATGAACTACTAGTTTTTAAAACTACAGCCTGAAAATATGGTGAGATCGAATATTAAAAACTGTAATACTAAATCTTCTCACTATAACCTATAACTATAACTTTCTACACATCTCTGAGTCACAAGAATAACCAGAGTTGCAGTAGTTCTGGTATAAGATTTTGCCACAGAATTTCTCTTTTCAATTAAGAATTCTGTGGTTCACTGACAACTGGGAAATAAAAGAACTGAATTATAATGTTTTTTAGAAATATCAAATATGTTTAATTTTACTTAATTATAGAAAGTACCAGTAGCAATAAACTTCAGTGGAAAGACTCTGAATTTCAATATAATACATGTTAAACGGTCTGAGATCAAAAGCCAAGAGCAGTGGTTCCAGTATATGGTCATCCATCAGCAATGTTAGGATTCCCAGCAGCTGTAGAAATGCACATTCTGTGGCCCCACTCATACCTACCGAATAAGAAACCTTCACGTTGATATACAGCAACGTCTGTTCGTCATACAGCTACATCTCCCATTAGCAATGTGACTTTGAACAAAATAAGACAGTGATTACAAAACAGGTACAAATGTGAAATTGCATGGTTTGCATTCTGCTGTACTATGTCTTGCAACCCTTGGGTGAATTGCTTGTTTTTGCTATTTCAGTTATCTGTCAGTAAAATGAGAATAACAAAATGACAATATAATTGTTACAACCCAAATGTGGTAATATATAAAGAAATTTAATAACACTGTCTGCAGCATAGTAAGTGGTCAGTCAATATGCTATTGTAAAATCATCTTTCACGTCTTTGTATCAGCTATTGTTGCCAACAAATTAACACAAAAAGTCAGCAGCTTCAAAGCTGATAGGTCCCCTTGGGCAGTTTTCCTGCAGAAGTAACCATTCTCAGAGGGGGTCATTTATATGTCTGTGGTCAGCTGTGGGCCATCTGATAGTAGCCTTTATGGTAAGAGTCTGGGCTCCCGCACATACCTGTAATCTCAACTGAAATGCTTCATCTCTGTTCCTCGTGGTCTCTCATCCTCTAGCAAGCTAGCCCCTGCTCATTCACATGACAACTATCAGAGTTTCAAAAGAGAGAAAAGCATGGAAGGCCTCTTGAAGCGTGGAAGGCCAAATCAGGCACAACATCACTTCCACCACAGTTTATTGCCCAGAGCAAGTTACAAGGAAGCCTAGATTCAAGAGGTAGAAAAACAGAATCCAGTTTTGATGTGCAGAGCTATAAAAGCACATTCCTCAGGGGCAAACACATGTGGAAGACTGAGAATTGTGTCCATATTTGCAATCTACTGCAAACTTATTTCTCATTCATATGACATTACCATCATTTTCACCTGTCATCTCTGCTGAACATAAAAACTCACTCTGGGGCCCAGGCCAGCAGAGAAACTTGGATTATTTGCTGCAGGAGAAGAAAACTTGACAGGATTTTGTTCTGACTATAAATTCACTAGCCCAGGAGTGTGACATGTATCACTTATACCCACAACTAATTGCCTAGAATTAGTTCCAGGGCTAGCTACATAAGTTGTGGGACTTAATGCAGACTTTAAATGTTATATCTCTTATTTGCAAATTTTTAAGACTTTAAGGATAACAACTGAAGATTAAATCAAACATGGGAATATTCGAACCAGGGCCCTGTGTCCAGATAACATGCCCACAAATCAGCCCTGACTAGTTTACAGGCCTTCATCCAACAATAAATAGGTAAAAATATGAAAATAAACAGTAAATTCTGGAGGCAGAAAATTTTAAATATTTGAAGAATAGTACCAAAAATTCTCACAATTTTTTTTCTTTTAGTTATTATTTTGGGGGTAAATCACTTAATGTAAGGTTTGTTTTGATACCCTATCATCATTTATTCAGCATATCCTTTACTATGATACCTTTGTCACTCTGAGAAGCCTAGTGCCATGATCCTTGCCTGAGGTGCACAGAATCCTCAATAAAACATATTATGCAAGCCTGACTTTACTGAATCTAGATTTTCAGTCTAAGTTATATTTTACTAAGTTCAATCATGATAAAACCCCTAATAACTTTGTTTATACCAAGCCGTTAGTATTTATTATTATTCAGTATACATAATTACATAATTATGTAATGAGAGATAAAATCTTAATCCCCTGAAATAAATATCTAATGGACATTTGAACATATGAAATAAAATTGAAAGTTCAGATTTTCAAATGCACTACTCATATTTCAGTAGACAGTTGTACAGCCCTCTACACACCAACATCCTTTTCAAGTACAAATGAAATATTTACCAAGATAGACAATATTCTTGGCAAAAAAAAGAATTCAAATCATAAAAATCTCTGGCTACAATGGATCAAACTAGAATTCAATAACAGAAAGGTATCTAGAATATCCCAATATTTTAAAAATTAAAAAAAATACATACACATTTGAAATAACTCATGGATAAAAGGATAAATCAGGAGAAAATTATGAAATACTTTAATTTTAAAAAAAGCACATAATATCAACTTGTGGGGTGTCGATAAACAGTGCTTACAAAGAAATTTATTGCATAAAAATGGTAAAGGCCTTTATTCAATGACCTATGATACCTTAAACCATAAAAACGAGAACAAATTAAAATAATATTATGAATAACTTAATGCTCACAAATTCCGCTACTTAGATAAAAGACAAGTATCTGGATACTAACCACTAATGTTCACTCAGGGGGAATAGATAACCTTGGTAGACCTATAACTCTTAAACAACTCAAATCCATATATAAAAGTCATCCCACAAAGAAAACTCCAGGTCCAAGGCTTTACTGGCAAAATCTATCAACCATTTAAGGAAGAAATATTACCACTTCTACAAAAACTCAAAATAAAAAGGTAGGAGAACTTCCCACCTTGTTTTAAAAGTCAGCATTACCCTGACACCAAAATCACACACATGAAAAATTATAGAATAAAACTACAGAACAATATTTCTAATGAAAAGAGATGCAAAGATCCTCAACAAAGTATTAGAAAATAAAATCCAGTAATATATAAAATGAATAATTTTTCATGTTCATGTAAGTAGGTATTAAGATACATAAGGGTAATTTAATTTAGAAAAGCAAGCAATTTAATAGATGAAAAGAGAAAAATGATAAGATTCGCGGTGTCTAATTCCCTTGAACCAGAAGTACTAAAACATTCTTCTTTGTGAAAGATATAATACCAGTGACCAAGTGCAACTGCAGATCACGTCTCACACTGTTTTGCATCACAACCATTTTGTTACAAGCAACCAACAATCAATGCAGATTTCTTGGGGAAACTCAGTGTCAGTGTGATGAAGAAAGTATACTCCTCTCAATTGGGGGTGGTGGGAAGGTGCAAATTTCGCCGAGCAGTAATTCAAACTATATAGCTTACTAAATAGCCCCCTGTATAAAACAATACCTTAGGCAGATATCATTGTATAACATATCAGACAAGCAGAAAACATAAATGGCAATATAACAGATAAGGGGGAGTGGGGGAATTTTGCCATGAACAACCTTCCTTTTTATGCTTAGCCATATCAACATTTCAGTAAAATTAAATAGGCACAGAACAGGTTTTCAATAAGTTCTTTATATGTAGATTAGTTGGAGAGCACTAAATTAAAGTCTAATAGACCCTTTTTTCATCATTTTCTGCCACTTACTAGCCAAAATGAGCCTAAACAATTTATTTTTTCATTCTGAACCTCAGTTTCCTCATTTGTGAAATGATGCTAAAATGTATAATTTTGTTGTGAGGATTATATGTAGAACCAATACAGTGCCTAGAAGATAATAGATATTCCCATAAATGGTAGCTATCATGAATTAACAAAATGGATGATGTAACTAGTGTGATGAAACAGTATACTCAAAGAAAATGAAGTATTCATGCAAGTAGTTCTCTGCAAAACAGAATGTTGAGGTAAGCCTAATACAGAGTCTTAATTACTTTATGTTTATATTTATATTTCATCTGTAACTAACCTTCTTTTGACTGGAATACCTGTCCTCAGGACAAAAAACATGTTGGAACTGTTTGTCTTTAAATTTAGAGAATTAAAGGCAATTATGAATCACAACCCTTTTATATTCCAATGTGAGACTATTACCTTTTAATAGGAAGAAAATTGGGCTGCTTACTGTCATTGCTGTAATTATTACACTAGACTTGGCTTCAGCCTCTCTAATTAACAATTTCTATTTGTAGTGCTTTTTTATTAGTTTTTTTTTTCTATTTTGTCTTTAATATATAGCATATTCATATTGTTTTTATTCCCATTACCATTTGCAAGGCAAATGTCTTAGTCTTAGTTTTTAATATATAAATATATAGACATATGTAAATTTATATTATATATTTGTGAGAACCTTACAAAAAATATAATTTATTTTTATTAAAGGCTAGTGTAAAGAATTAAACTGTTTTGCCACATGATTCAACAGAGAAATGTCATGAGAAATATTGCATTTGAATTCAAGCCTCTCTGACTCCTCTCTGACTTTTTAAACACTCTGATCTATGAGTTTATATAATTTATATAACCACTGTCTTTATCCTTAGAAAATTATCTCTATAATAGGAAAGTCATGAGCAAAAACCATCATCCCTACCATCTTCCTTTCCTTCTCCTACAATGCTGGTGGAAATGTGAGTTTTTTCCAATCAGTTGGAAGCAATTGAGTACTGTCATTAAAGTTGAACCTATGAATATTCTAAAAACCAATAATTCTGTCTTTTTAGAAAAAGACACATGTATATAAACCCATCGGACAGTAAATAGGAAATAATGGACTCAGAATGGCAGGCCAAGAATTTTAGGATGCGAATTGATCAGTCATAGGAAACCAGCATTCATTCTTGAGTTACAGATCATTGAAATAAAACTTTAAGAATATTGGCCATATAAAGGAATGGCTAAAGCCTCTGCATAGCAAAAATAGATACTGGGCACTCCACCTTGTTAAAATCATAATATTTCTCTTACATTATTTTTTCATTTTATTTTTCACTTGAGTTATTCACAATCATTATGTTTTGCTTCTTGAACTTATTTGAGAAAGATTTTTTAAATAGGCAAAATAGAGTTCTTAGTACTATTATAATAAAAAAAGACTGACTTTTAAAAGCCTATTTATCAATTTTTATTTACAGACATAGAAAAAGAAGTGACCCATGTGAAACATAATATTCTAAATATTTCTAATCTATATTTGCTTATCCATAAGCCAGTTTATCCTTCTCTTTCCTACCTGTTATTAGGCCTTAAGAAAAGAGACTGAGTGAATATCATCTTAGGAGAAGGACATGATATTGGAAAGTCCTGTTATTGAAAAGAGTATAAGAGAGCAATGGATATTAGGAAGAACCCAGTGGATATTAGGAAGGAGAGTGATCTATTCAAATGTGGTGGCAAACATTCATGTCCTCATATTTTCCCTGTAGAATTGCACAGTCAGAAAAAGTGTATCTTGAGAACATCAGAAGGGAGTGGCCAGTGATATAATTATCGAGAAATTTGAGAAGGCTGCAAACCTTTGGGATAAGACTGACATACAGCCACATTCAGCACGGCATGTATGAAATCATATGGCACTAGGAAATGGGAGTAATTAGCCTGTGGTAGTCCCCAGCTCCCAACTAGCTTCAGAAGGTGTATATGGGATTCAGGAATTTCCTCTTGTCCCAAAAAAGGCTTTCAGTGGACCAGCAGAGACCTGGATTGAGATAAAGCCTGGCACATGTTTGGAACCACACATTTTAGGATAGATGTCCTCACAATGTTCAGTGAGCCAAAAGAATCAGTTGTACCTTAGTGGTCATCAGTATAGAGAACAGAAGGGACAAACCACTGTTTAGGAGAGACCAGAGACCAGAAACGATGCATAGAATATCATTGGCTCCAATATCTGTTTCCTGACACTACTACAAGGATATGTAAACATTATGACAGTAGCCAAAACATATTTTAGGAAAAGCAGGTGAAGAGAGAAGAAATCTGAGTAGATCAATTCATTCAAAAAAACAGATGTGTATATCTAAAGAAACAGTTTAAATTTCTGGATTCAAACAAATTGACTGGGTTTTTCTAAATATAGTGTATGACACTGTGGTTCCTGTTCTACCTAATAGGTTTATGATAAAGATATTGTAGAAAAACAAAGTGAATACTACATTTTCTTTGAATTTCTGCATATCCATTAAGAAAACTACAACTCATTAGACATATTTTCACCTATTGTGGAAGAGAGAATGAAAATCCAGTGCCTAGCCTCTAAAGTCTACACCATTCTTATTTACCAAGAAAGAAAGAATCCTTGATGCAGCTGTCACCAATATGATAGCTACTTCGCATTAATGACAAGTAGCAATTTTCAAAAAGCAAATGAACACATCACTCAGTTCCATATAATTCAAAAACACATTCAAATATGGTTTTATTGTAAGGTTAGCAAAATCACTTCCCCTTAAAACTACCTCTTTTACTTCCAAATTCCAAGTGATAATATTTATTAAGACTAGGAAAGGCTTAAAGGGCTTCTTGTTTTTGTTTTCTTTTGATTTTTTACACTTAACAGCTAGACAATGTGCTAAATTTAAAGGATTTGTTAGACTTTTTATCCTAATCCATCTTGGAACTTGCTTTATATTAAGAGTATCTAATTGTTCCCATGTCAATTTTACATCACAGTAACAATATGGCATAAAATGCCAAAGAATCTATTTAAAAACAAAGTACAACAATGGTCTAACAACTCACACACACAATTAACATATTGTAATTGAAGAATAAATTTAAGCTCTATCGTTCTAGGTGTCATTTGCAATATTCATGACAGAGGTGTCCACAAGGATCTGCCTTTATGGTGGTTTGTTTAACTGCTGGAGTAGTTTCTGATATTCTGAAAGTTTACATTAGGATATTCATTAAAAGGTAGAATCAGTGGCTTCTGAATCATTTCAGAAACTACAGTTTTTATTATTTTGTGTGAGTAGAGGAAAGCTTTACAAAGACTCGATTATTTTGCTTATTTGTTTTGTTTTCTGGCAACATCAAGAGAATCTTCATTCTAGTAGTAACAGATTTTGACGAAACATTTTTACAAGACATTATTTTTAAAATGTCAGAAACTAAAAGCTCCCTGAACCCTTAAGTTATGTATAACTTAAAGTTTATATTAAGATGTTCATTAAAAGTATATATGTTAATCCAGGGTCTAGGATTCAAGACAGAAATGTGATTTATGTATCGGTTTTAAATGTTTTGTCAATCATATAAAACTTTTGTGCTGATAATGTTGCTTTAATTGAGGGTATGGTGGTTGGTATGCAAAGCATCCATGTTCTTATTTGTTGCTATTAAATTCCATTAAAGAATTCTAATCTTTGTTGATAAATATAGTAATTTTTAGTAAATAATTTTTCTTATTTAAGGGGATAGTTAAAATTTTAAAATGCAACACTCCTAATTTGAATCTACATTTCTTAATATTTCTTTCATAATTACAAATTTAATTCTACAAAATGCCTATTGCAAGTAAGATTTGTCTATGGGAAAATTGAAAAAAAGACAAAATTGTGAAAAATTGATACACATAAATTTAATAAATACTTTATTTTCCTTTCAGTATTAGGATTTCCAAGTTTCTTCGTTTAAGGAAAAAATATATATAAGCAGATACATTTGTTTTCTTTAAAGCTGTTTTCTCCCTTTCATCCTTCCTCCTTCCCATTTTAAACAGGTAGTCAAATCCTCAGCATTTTTCTCCTTGCAAGGGAAAAAACAAGAACAAAACAAAAGAAAAAACCTACTTGAAGCTAAACCTTATAAAAGCTTTAGAAATTTTTAAATTTATTATGTTATCTCACAATACTGAGGCTAGTCAGGGAGCAGGTAGGGTAGAGATAAAATATAAATTGTGCAGAGACTGAGGTGCCAGGGGAGAGAAGGAAGAAGGAGTAACAGGAAAACCACCACGCCCAAAGTATGAAACATTTCCCCTATCTTCTTCCCCTCCCCATTTACTTATCATAGGATGAAAGCCAAGAGAAAAGACTGGGTGAGAAAGTACAGAAAAGGAATCTAAAATTAGCATAGATGGTCAGGATATAAAATTGCTTAGCCATATCCAGTTCTGAATTCCTGGGACTTATTGTTCTCTAGAGAGTAAACGCTAAATGAAATCTCACTGTTTGCAGGTGACATGAAAAGGCCAGACAATTTCACTTAGCAGCTGGTGAGAGCAAAACATCTGTTAATGAGTTTTACTGGAAGGCCTGTATAAGAAAATGCCAGGATATATTAGCATATTTATTTCTCTAGGATCATGTGCTCCTGATTATCAACCATAAACTTGAAAAACCTTTAGGGGTCATTAAGACTTGTTGTTGGTTGTTTATTTTTTACTATAGTAACAGGACAGTGCTTGACTGTGATCAAAATGGTCAGGTAAATTCCCACACTTTTCTTTGGTATTAGACCTATATAGCCCAACTTCCAAGATGAGTCGGTAGGTTAATAGTTGTTTTCATGAATGATATGTTCAGTAGTTACATTGAATTCACCTTTGGAAACTTTGCAAATATGCTGGTTGGCGTTTTTATACACTTATTTGTATCAATACAAGATTTAAAAGATTTGAAGAAGTTTGCCACATGCTATCAAGTAGTTTATTTTGTTAATTTAATTTTAAAATTTTGGTAACGAGAAAGAAAACATGTATGATGTAATAAAATGAATATTAAGAACACAATAATTTATCAAATCCATACTATTTACATAATAAAATGCAGTTATTGGGACAATGAGAGGTTGAATTTCCATAATAAATTTTATGTTTGCATAGTTTTTTGGCATATTGAAATGGATTTATGTAGGGACTATATATTGCATCAATACATGGACTATGAGATGAATTACTATTTCTATGGAAGTTTATAATTTATTTGATATATTCAGGCTTATAGATATTTACATTTAAAAATTGCCTTTTAAAATATGCAAATTTTGAGGCTGAGTAATGCTTTATATTATTATCATGACCTTATAGAAGGTTTTGTGATTTTAGGGAGTATGAAGGAGGTGCATTTTATAAATCTATTAATTTATGGAAGCATCAAAGAGAAATTTGCAAAAAGTCTAATAGAAAAATAAAAGAAATGCTAAGAGAACACTTCCAAAGTGTACTCATACGAATACATTTTCTTCATCATATATCCTGCTTTATTAAAAGAGATGTGAAATTTCTACCTAAGTAAATCATGAAAATTACATCCCTTGTCACACAAATCAAGTAAATAGGTACCCTGTCCACCCAGTTCCAACAGCAGAATACTAGCAGTCAATCATTTTCTTCTGTGGAATATTGGCACACACTGCTACACTCTTTGTGGCTAATCTATGCCCTGTTGGTCATTTTGCTTTATACAATACAGGATACATCACAGCTTAGATGATGGTTGACAGCATGTGGTGTAGAGAAGGGATGACCATGCATCTTGAGCCAGGTTGCTCAATTGATCACTACCCGAGATGAAACTGGGTCTTTACATTTTGTCATTGGTATTGGTATTGCTGAAGGTCAATGCTGTAAGATTTTCTAGCTCCTGGTGGAAAGGCTCTCAGTGGTTTAGGCAGGAAGTACAACATGCATCTCCTTCGAACCATTGCCAAGTAGAGAATGCTAGGATGTAACAAATATATTGAATTCTGCTTTCAGTTTTTCTGCTAATGTACTCAGGAACATATTTAGATATTTTACATGACAAGTTCTTTTAGAGTAGGGCACTATTGACATTTTGAGCTGTTATGGGGGGCCGTCCTGTGCTTTTTATGATATTTAGCAGCCTTCCTGGCCTTCCCCCAATATGTGCTTATAGTTGTCCCAATTGTGACAACCAAAATACCTCTAGACATTGCCAAATGTCCCTGGGGGAAGAAGTATCCTGGGTTGAGAACCACAACTTTAGAGTAAGCAGTGTATATATTTACATGAACTCAAATCATCTTTCACACAGCCTCACATAAAGAATCAATGAAGCTTACATGTGTTGGGAATCTGTCATGTGCCAGCAACTGAATTAAGTGCCTCCACATATATTAATCGATATATATTTTCCAACATGTAAGATGGGGATTATAGATAAGGAAATGGAGATTCTGAAAAGTTAATCAGCTTTCAGGGATTCGAAGTTGAATGTTTGTGACTCTAAGCAACATGAAATTAAAAAAAAAATGTGTATCTGTTGTAGGTACAGTAATATCTCACAAGGTGTCTAACATTAGACTGTGTCTAACACTGTTAGTAGATCCAAGTGCTGAGTCTAGGTCAGGAATTCAGCATTTGGAAGAAAATCATATGCAGCATAATATTTACTTTATTCTAAAGAACATTTGAGTTAAGAATAAAATCAGGAATTATCTAGGTTACTATTAGGAAATATTTGATTCTCATGTTTTTATAAATTATAAAACAACTCCATGAGGCACATCAATTGTAATTATCATATTTTTCAGACTTCTTCCGTTCACCAAGATATATAGCCAAACATTGCCATTGGAGGGGAAATCGCTTTGCTATAGGAGTTAGAATGGAGTCTGGTAATGCACTCTTTTCTGTTGGCACTCTACCTTTATCTTGGGTTACTCTACCATTACATTATCTGCCTAATGGGGTACATGAACATAAACTTTAGAAATGTTGCATGACTAAGAACATTTGATCTTGCTATTATTTTTTTATTTTATTATTATATTTCATCAAGTTACCTGTCATTTTTAATTAAAAAAATAAAACTTTAAATAGCCACAGAAGGATTGTTTTTAATATGATGCAGACAATTTACCCTAAAACACTATTTAGTGAATACTAAAAAATGCTTTAATAAAAAGAACTTTAGAAATATACCTGGAATTACTGGTATTGTTTAATATATTGTAGAAATTTTAGCAAAAGCAACAAGATAGCTACAAGATACAAGTTTATCAATAACCTATGAAAAGTGGTTGCATTTTAAAAAAGACAACTCAAATGGCATGATAATTCACAGAAAAGCAAATTGCAATGGACAAGTTCACATGAAACATGTTCAAACACAATAGTAAGAGAATCCAAACTAAATTAACATAGCTTTTTAATCCATTTAATTGGCAAAATTAAAAAGTGAAAATGTGGAAGACAGTATGTTTTTATGGAAATGGAAATGTAAAATTTTCAGCCCTTGTAAACTACAATTTGACTATTAAAATAGAAATATGTACCTCTGGCTGCAATTAACAGAAAATATAATATGACCATAGTGGAACAAAATAGAAGTTTCTGTCTCACTTGAAATAAGTCTAGAAATACAAAATCTGGTTAGGACACTCCATGGTCATAAGGGTCCTATTCACAGCTGTCATCCTTAGCCCATAGTTTATATGTTATGGCTCAAGACAAATACTTGAGTTCCAGTCATCACATTTGCACTTTAATCAGTATATGAAAGAAAAGGCTTTAAAGGGTTCATTGCCTTCATTTAAGGACATTTTCTATAAATTGTGCTTATATGACTTAGTCACAAAGCTACTTTTAGCTACAAGAAATAAATATGCTCAATTGAAATTTAAGGGATGTATGGCTAAGGAGAAAAGTGAAAATGGTTATTAAGAGATGCTAGCCTGCACCCTTTGATAGAACAAAAGAAAAAATATACAAAGATATATGTTCAAGGATATTTGTTGTAGCATTGTTTATAGTGGAAGATAAAAGAAATTTAATAGATGTCTATAGTGGAAGATAAAGGAAATGCAATAAATGACTATTAAGTAACTTAGGGTACATTTACATCATGTAATACTATGCAGTCATAGAATTAATTAAGGTATACAGGTAACTTTGAAGTATTTCTACAAAGAATGACTAAGTAAGAAAACAACTGAAAATCAGACACCTGACCTATAGCCATTATTATCTTGTGATGATCAAATGCATTCATGATTCAAAAGGCACTTTTAAACCTGTGGAGTACCAAAAAATTCAAGGGATCTTTATGCAACACCTACAGTATAAAATTACAGATACTGGATTGACACACTCAACAGATATTGTAACTTCTTTAGTATGTCTCCTACTCTGCACAAAATGGTAATCTAAATATTGCATTTCCCAGACTTTGTTATATCTGGAATTCTGAATGTGATTTACAGTCACCTTCAGATGTATTCCTAGAAAACTGGAATTCAGACAAGATATCAGTGGGAAGTGAAAGCAGAGCATAAGGTGCCATCTTCCTGGTGTAGATCATGACAAGGTCATCAATGTCTTAGAACAGGAAGGTGAGCATCAGGGTCAATAGGAAGCATTCTCTGTCACAGGAAGGCAGCTCCTTTGACTGCCCAGGTCTGTGGTGACCTAATAAATAGTTTCTAGATACTTAGCCTGAATTCTATTTTATCAGCTAGCCTAATTTTTTTTAAGTCATTCAGTACTCTGTAATATATCTTTCTACTTAAATCAGCAAATTTTGTTCTTGGAATGTGAACCCTATCTGATATTGTACTTTTCCAATTTTTAATCTGAAAAGATTGAAAATTACTTCTGTATTCCTGTAATAATTCTTAAAATATAAAATATGCTAGCTAAATATACATCTTTAAGATTTATAATTTTGCTAAAATGATTGACTAAAATCAAGGCATGACATTTAAAATTATGCAACAAGAATCTAATCTCTATAAAACTACAATGCTTTGTTATCTGCTGGACTAATTTCCTAGTCACTCATTTTTTTCTTACCTTTAGCAATAAAAAAGTTATTAGATTTTATCCCTCCTCCATTCCCCTTTATTAGTCAAGTAAATATTCATTAAAATCTTATGGAGTCTAGCAAAATCTTCTTATCTTGAGGGAAAATACACAGATCCAAAATGCTTCCTGGCTTATGTTCCATTTTTCTACCTGCCAATTGGCCCATTGCAAATTTGCCACATGAATAATACACATTATTCATATTTATTAGTATATGATAATGGATCTTGAAAAAATGACTCTCCACCAAAATGGAGACGTCCAGCAACTGAGGACCAGACCTTCAGGAACTAGCAGTTCAGTTAAAGTTGGAAAAATCTGTTTTGATAGCACATCCTTTCATCAACCGAACAATTATTAATGTATAAGCCAGCAGGTTTCTAACTGATGAATAATATAATATCAGAAAAAAATCTTTCTTCAGCTAGATAATCATAGCCCACAGCATCCATGCTTAGGAATTGTAATATGCCTATAATTTTCTGTTATGTATCTAATTATTTACACCATGAAGAGAAGGAATAAAGAAAGAAGACGGACTGGGAAGACAAAAAGGAGTTAACTAGTATGCAAAAAGGAGTTAACTAGTATGCAATCAATCACTGGACGGGTCTGTGTTCTCTTACAAATATTGGATTCAGAATCATTACCAGTGAAGGTCGTTCACTTTAACTAGCAATAAAACACAATAGCAATGTAATTTTAATCTCCCACATGACTTTCCTTCCATGCATTACATTTCTATTCCTCATTTCTTTTTGTCTCATTTCATGTCTTCCATTACAGTGGCTTTAATATGTTTACTCCTCAATTTCTTATTGGCCTTGTTTGAAATCACTTACTGTAGGTAATTAGCTTTAGTCTCTCTGAGTCTGTGTTATCTCAATTCTGTTCTCAGCAGTCTTATGCATTCTCTTCTTCATTGAGAATGTAAAAGAGTCAGGGCAGAATCAATGTCCACTGAGAACTGTGTGTTTTAGTTTGTTCATAATTTCAAGCAGCTAATTGCTCTGCTTCATTTTCTTGATTAAAAACACTAATTCAATGGCAGAAACTCTGTTTAATTAAAAAAATAATGAGTGAAGTCAATGTAACGTTCAAGAGAGGAAGGGGCTGCCATGTAGCTGAATCAAATACAAACTAAATGTGAAGCAGCCAGAATATAAGAATATGCACTAAAAATATTTTTAGCCTTTAGGGCAGATTTAACCCTGATCACTGATTTTTGTATCTACCAATAGCAAACAAAGTAATAGTAATATTATAATATCAACAAAACATGCAGTAGCTTTTTTTTTTTTTCACCAGGAATGATCCATCAAGAAAAGAGATAAAACATTTTGCCATAAAATCTGAAAGTAGACAAAAGAAATCACATGAAAATTCTGGCATGTTTGTTCACTGATTCAGTTCCATCCCCCAGAAAATATACAGGGTATAGAAAATGTGGTTAGAAAATCCTGAGACTAGTCCCTAGCATTCACAGTGTAGAATGTGGCCCAGTGAGGAATGGAGCCTGCATACGGTTATGAAGGAAGCCATCAAAATGGGATTTCAGTTGAAGCAGGAAAAATTTCCAGAAGAAAGCACTGTCCATATTTTCTCTTCAGACTGAAATAAAAGTAGAGGGAGTAAGTCATCATAGCTCTGTCTAGATAATTATTCTAAGCAATACACAGAAAACACAGACTTTGCAAGGGAGCAGAGTGCTGGAGTGAGGGTGAAGTACATTGAGAATTCAGGGTCACTTATCCTCCAGCCACCACTCCACAGAAATCCTCTTCACTTTCTGCCCCCTGCCATTTAGGGGAGTGGTCTTGGCTTTAGGAAACTACCATCTGATTAAGTAGACTGAAACATCAGAGCTTCAGGCTTTTTTTAAGTTAAATTGCAGAATTCCCACACCAAGGGACTAAAATATGTTTCAAGTTTGGTGGATTAAAATATTTAACACAGCTCAGAGAGTCAAACCAGGCTGTAATAAAAGGTATACTCCCTGCTGAATTCTCCCAATCCTATGCCCAAACCTGATTTTTAATAAAAGTGGATATAAAGTAATTCTCACCCCCACTCTCCAACTCAGAGTAGAGGAAAAAGAAATCACATACATATAAAAAGTTACCTCATCCACCCTATATGAAATCCTATCATGGTCTCCCATGACACATATCTGACTCCTTAATCCTGGTTATGTGGACTGAATTGTGTTCTCTCAAAATGCATATGTTGGAGCCCTAACTCCTAGTACTTTAGAGTGTGACTCTGTTCAGATATAGGGCTTTAATTAATTACGTTAGATGAGGTCATAGGTATAGGTCTCTAAGGAAATATGGCAGGTGTCCTGACAAAAACACCTAGATGCGTGTGCACAGAGAAAAGGCCATGTGAGGACACAGCAAAAAGATGGCCACCTGTAGGCCAAGGAGAGAGGCCTCAGGAGAAATCACACCTTCCAACACCTTGATCTTAGACTTCTGGCCTCCAAAACTGTGAGAAATAAATTTCGGTTAAGCCACCTAATCTGTGGTATTTTGTTATAGCAGACCTAGCAGATTCATACACTGGTGCATAAAAACTTACACTATCTGTACCTGATTAATTTCTCAGCCCTTTTAAATCACTGGCCCAGTTCTATCTAATTTTTTTTTTTCCCCTGAAACTGTTCAGTCACTGTCTTGGCCCAAGACTATGCCCTTACTTTCATTCTCAAGATCACCATGTGGGCAGATCATTCTTGTCATTCTGGTCCTTGCTCAAATGATACAGAATAAAATAGACCTTCTCTGATTACCTAATATAACATATATCATCTGTGTTTAGAATGCTGCCTAGAATACAGCCAGTTTTGGAAGTAGTGAAAGAGAACAAGCCAGTCAAAAAGCATTTACTGAAAATGTAAAACATAAACAATCTGGTTTGAAATCCTCAAGCATGAGAAACATGGAGAGAAATGGTATAACATCTCTGCAGTCATTATGCCAGTGTATGTAAGAAAGGGATAGAGCAAGTGAGGATGGATGAAACACGAAAGAGTCATGAAAAACTCAGAAGAAGATAACCAAATCATAGGAAAAAATATCCCGAGTCTCTATCCCGAGCAAAGCATTTTATGAACCTGAAATTAATAAAATATGAGCAAAAAGATAAGCTGTTAAACCAACAAATCAGATAAAAAGAGAAACACTGATCCAAGAAAACAAATAAGCAACAACACTAACAGGCATAACACATAAGTTAGAAACAAGATTAGAAATGATAGAGAAAAAAAAAAAGAAAAAAAGAAAACCAAAATCTACTAACATGGCATAAGGGTTGAGACAGCCACTGTAAGCCAAGGTAAACCGCCAAAGAGATGAGAATTTCAACTTCCACAACAGGAAAAATATACAGGAAGCTTATTGAACAAAAAATATCTTTCATGAATTTAAATGCATTATAAATAATTAAATACTTAAGGACAATTTTTTATTGTTCATTGGGGTAACATTGGTTAATACAATAATTTTCAGGTGTACATCATTTGACATCTGTATATTGTATTGTGTGTTTACCACCCAAAGTCCAGTTTCCTTCAGCTACCATACATTTGATCCCCATTACCCACTTCACCCTGCCCTGCCTAAACCCTATATTTGACCCCCTTTATCCCGTCTACCTCCCCCCTCCTCTCTACCCCACTAGTAGCCACTACTTTATAGCCCTAGTCTATAGTCCATGCCCATGAGTCTCTGTTTGTCCTGCTCATTTGTTACTTTTAGTTTATATCCCACATATAAGTGATATCATGTGGTTTTCCACTTTTTTTGTCTGGCTTATTTCGCTTAGCATGATTATCTCGAGGTCCATCCATGTTGTCGCAAATGGCAGACATCTCTTCTTATGGCTGAATAATATTCCATTGTATATGTGTACCACAGCTTCTTTAGCCAGTCATCTATTGTAGGACATTTTGGTTGTTTCCATGTCCTGGCCACTGTGAATAATGCTGCTATGAACATAGGTGTGCAAATATCTTTTCGGATATTAGTTTTCAATACCTAGTAGAGGAATTCCTGGATCAATTCTTAGTTTTTCAAGGAACTCCATACCATTTTTCATAGTGGCTGTGCCAATTTGCTGCCCCATCAGTGTATAAGGATTCCTTTTTTCTCCTCATTAAGGATAATTTGAAAATAATATTCTGTGACTAAAAACTAATAATTTTAGTAATATAAATATCTGTTAAATATATGCTATATGTATGTCTAGATTACTTATTTTTAAATATTTATTGTAATCTGTCTCATTTTACAATATAATGGAGAAACATTTTATCCACGTTTTAATATGCCAATGACATAAAACAAATTACGATAAATAATGAATTTCTGAATCTAAGAGGGCAAATATTTGGGAGCAATAATTCTTAAGAAAAATTTGGTTTAACTAATTTTTTAATTAAATGTATTGGGAAACTGGTTAATAACATTATAGAACTTTCAGACATACAGTTCTATAATACCTCATATGTATTTTGCATTGTGTGCTCACCATCCAAAGTACCCTTCTGTTATCATGTATTTGACCCCCTTTATCCTCTTCCACCTCTCTCCACACCTCCCCTCGGGTAACCACCATACTGTTGTCTCTGCATTTGTTTTGTTTGTTTGTTTGTTGCTTTTTATTCCATAACCCACATATGAGTGAAATCATATGGTTCTTGTCCTTTTCCATCTGACATTCACTTAACGTAATACTCTCAAGATTAATCCATGTTGTCACAACTAGCATCATTTCATCATTTTTTTATAGCTGAGTGGTATTCCATTGTATATATGTACCACTTCTTTATCCAATCATCCATCTAACATTTTGATTGTTTCCATGTCTTGGCTATTATGAGTAATACTAATGAATATAGGGGTACCTATATCTTTACAGATAAATGTTTCCAAATTTTCAGATAGATCCCCAGAAGAGGAATCAGTGGGTCATATGGTAGCTCAATTAATTTTGGGAAACCTCCATACTGTTTTCCATAGTGGTTGCACCAATTTATATTCCCATCGGCAGTGTATGAGGATTCCTTTTCTCCACACTTGTTATTTCTTGTCTTATTGATAGTAGGCATTCTAACAGGTGTGAGATGGAATCTCATTGTGGTTTTGAAATGCATTTTCCTTATAGCTAGTGAAGTTGAGTATTTTTATATATCTGCTGTTAGCCACCTGTACGTCTTCTTGAAAAAGTGTCTGTTCAGGTCCTCTGCCCATTTTTTAATGGGATTGTTTATTTCTTTTTGTTTTTGAGTTGTATGAGTTCTTTAGATATTTTGGATATTACCTTTTTTTGGAGATTTCGTTTGCAAATATTTTCTCCCATTCCTTGGTTGCCTTTTTGTTTTGATGGTTTCTTTTGCTATGCAGAAGCTTTTTAGATGATGTAGTCCTGTTAATTTGTTAAAGTAAATAAATTTTTGCTGAAGTATTAAAATATATTTTGATTCTGGATGAATTACTCAGCTATTAGTAATGACATTATTTCCTCTAGCATTTTTGTTTTTGTTTAACTCATATTTAAAATATATATTTTTGCATCCAATATGGGAAATCATTTTTCCATTTAGTACCTCAACTTTTTTATTTAGAAAATGGGGATGTCTAAATAGATCAATTCGAATGCCCATTCACGGTTTTTATTTTAATATATTATGATGGTATTTTAAGTGCAATTACATTTTAATATAAAAAGGCAAATGTTCATGTATTGAGATGAAAATAAAAGAGGCATTATACTTCAAACTAGCCCCAAATAATTTCTTTAAAATTATCACAGCAAAAATTTTGATGAAGAAAGCTAAATTAAATAAATCCATCACATGAAACATTACCTTTTTAAGGTGGGAAGGAATGAAGAAAGGTGGGAAGGAAGGATTTTTTTTTTATCTATTGAAGTAAATAGAAAATATATGGTTCTAGAAATTATTTCTGTATTTCTTGAAAAAGTATGTGATGCATTAGGAGAACAATTACAGTTTCTAAGTATACTTTTAATACTTGTGGATTTATATTAATAAAAATAAACAAGAATCATCCCGACTGCAAATTTAAGAACTAAGAGACAAAATCATAAAGGGATATATATGTGTATAGAAAAACATTCCATAATAATAATCATGTGTAATTTAATTCAAGAATTATAATAATCTACAGAAAGCATTGTTACAGAGTTGAATACACTGTTTTCCTAATTAAATGAATATGACGTTTATAATAGCTTTAGCACTTTGAAATACCAAAACAAATTATTCTTTATATACAACTAAGAGTATATTAATATGCCTACTGTACCATCAGCTCACCATGGACACTAAACTTTCAAATTAAGGAGGCCCAAGTACTTACAAATCAAATACATGAGTTGAGGGTTTATTCTTTAGGCAAAAATTTCAGTACGTACAGCCTATCCTCACTCTACCTTTAGCATGGTATAATGAAAAGAATTCTGTTCTGAGAGTCAGGACATATTCATTAGCTTGTGACTATGGGCAAATCATTTGTACTCTTAGGGCATCAACTTCCATATTCTTTTATACTACCAGTAAAAGAATCTTGAAAACAAAACAAAACAAAAATGGGGATGTTGAACTAATAAATTCTAATGACCATTACAGGTTTCTGTTTTAATAAATTGTGATGGTACTATGTTTCCTCTCTCGTTATTATTTCCTTTACATCTAGAATCTTAACTTCCCATTCTCTCTTCATTCAAAACTTGTCCATCATTAGTCTCTATGCTATCTTCAGTTTACACCAAAACATTTAAGTCATTACTTTTGATTGCTAATAATGGCATAAATGAAAATAAAATAAGAAAAATATAATATATTACATCTGATGCCTTTGATAGCTGAAATATATTTATTCTAATTTTTTGTTTTGGGTTATGCAACATGGTGTACTTATCTATTTATTTGTAGTTATGTAAATAAAACTTTCCCTATGATTCATGTCCTTGTTATCCCCCTCTTGTGATCAGAGTTAATTGACTATATACTGATCAAAGGTTTATATTAAACAGCTTAAGTTGTTTATCCAGCCCTCAGAGGAAGAGTACCTAGCAAGGTAGCTGTGATCCTATTGTATGATTAGTTATGGAATCTATTTCCCTTTAACTGACACAAAAATCTAATTTCCTAAAGTTATTTTGAAACCAAGACATTCACAGAAACCTGTACTATAAGTCTTGGCTTCTAAGATATTAAAATCTTCCTGCTGTTTTTAATACTTTCATTTTTGTTGCAGTGGTGAACTAATTAGTTTTATTCCCAAGACCAAAACTGTATATAGATGATACTAATCTATAAAGTTTATTATGACTCATCTCTATCATTACTATGATTCTTTTCTGACAGTATTTTAAATATCCTTAGGAAATCATTATAATTGCTGAATTTCTTTAAGCCAGGCAGTATGAAAACTTGAATTGCTTCTCAGATTCTGGTTTATTCCAATAGGTAGATCAATACCTAGGCTACTAAAATTTATAGTGTCTATATTACATATATAATTTAAAAGTATATGTGTATGTGTGTGCATATATATGCTCAAATGCATATATATATACACACACATATATATTCTACTTGTGCATATATGCATTTAGTATATATGCACACACATAATTTCTATAACCCATATATATATATGTTGGTTGGTAAAGATACTTGAGGTAATTGAATAGGAGATTTCATCTAATGTGGATTTACCCATGTAGAAATATTTGTTACCTTTAAATAGAAAAAGGAATGCTGTTTTATCATATAATTCTCATATATTGTGTTTATTATGTTCTCTTATATTGTAGTTTATATTTCTCTTAGGTTCTCTCACTGGTTATGGTAACACATTATTTACCGGAAGGTTTGGTAATTTGAAGAGCATTTGTTACAGAGCTCTTAAATTAAGAAAAAAAAAAAATCTTTCAGTTGTAATGAAGGTATAATAAAATTCTAATGAGTCCTCTTTTTGCTACTTAACTGTATTGAAAGAAATAGCATCTGAGTATAGCTGATATGCACTTTAATCTACATTTAAAGGCAAAGTCATAATTGAGATTGAATCAATAATTTGGATAATAAATGCTGTATGCCATGGTGTATCAGACGAGATAAACAAACACTTATCAAGTGCCTATTATACAAGCTGTGCTAAGAATAAGAAGTAGCCACAAACCTTCAAGGAATTTAAATGTAATTGAGGAAAACAACAACATAAAAATTAAATAATATTTTACAACTACAGCAAAAGTGGTCTCACAGGAAGTACATGAATAACTGCCGAATAAGTTATTTAAGAGGAACTGCATGTGAAGTGTGAGGTGAAGAGTGCCCTGTAGAGGGGCACAGTCTAGGGCTGCTTCCTGGGCAAGGCAGGGCATAGCAGGAAGACTAGGCACTGCGTAGGTCCACTATCAGGTTCAAGAAGGCTATTTATAAATACATGAACTTTGTTCTTCCCCAGAGTTAACACCATAAAGACAAGTCACTTTTGCATTTCTTTTTTGTAACTGAACTTATGAAACCTGCAGAGCAGATAGTAAATCACTGAATTCTATTTCAACCAAAAAAAGGGTAATAATACGCTTGCAAGCAATTGCAATTAGCATTAAAAGTTACGGCCAAGTGTCACAGTTCTCCTGCAAAGGTAACCAATGAAATATGAACAAACTATGTATAATATGTAATGAATAGTGCAGAAGTATCATCATATTTTAGTATTCATTTTTTTTTTACTTTACTCACTTAATGAATATTTATTGAAATAATCAATCAAAACAAAAATTCTTCCATTGTAGACTTGCCATCTAAGGAGAGAGAGAGAATGCAGAAGTTTATAAATTTGGAAAAATATATAATAACTATCAGTGAATGAGTCTGTGCAAAGCAATAGAGGGCAAGGGTAGGGGAGGCTATTGTAGATGTTGTAGACATGGTCTCTGTGAGAGTACAGCACTGAAGCGACCCTCAAATCTCAGCTCTCGGTAAGTTTAGATAATAAAATCCTTGGTTAAAATTCTCTTTAGACCATATAATTTGCACGAGGGAGTTCATAATTAAATTTGTAATAATCTAGTCAAAGGGTGCTAGTGAATGTGCTTCAGTAGAGCTCTGTTTCAGCATGTTTAAATGTGACAGAGATTTATGTCCCTAACAAAACAACCAATAGCGAATATGTCACCACAATGTCATATTCCCTGACACCAGTGTTAGAAAGGATGTTCCCTGTATAAATATAACAGAAAAGATAAAGTTGGAATAAAAAGGGGAAAGAAAGTGGAAATGATTGATAAGACAGATAAAAGACAAGAAAATATAAAGCAAAAAGAGAAAAATATGAGAAGAGGACTACAAAGGGAAAGAAGATATTCACTTTTATCAACTCCAGCTTTGTACAAGTTACTATTCCAATACTTGTCATATTTTATGTCAATCATTTCTGAATTCATCACTGTAGTACATCACTCACAGGTACAGAAAGTATAATCGGTGTTAAGCCTTCTGGACTGAAGCTCTGGTCTCTGCTACAGCATGTTTTCTTAACTCTCATTACAAAATGGATAAGACAGGAGGGTTACCCTTCCTCTTCCTCTCTACCTCTTTTTTTCAGTCTGTCCTTCCTTCCTTCTTTCCTTCCTTTATTCCTTTCATCCTTCCTTTCATCCTTCTTTTGTTCTTTTATATCTTCTATTCCTTTTAACAGTGGAAGAATATAATTCTCCTGACTTTCAGATCCCGCATTTTTCCACATTGCCTCTTAAAAGGAATAGTATCACCTATCACATAAATCCTAAGCAAAACTACTTATTTCCTCATTTATTATTAATTTAACCAATACATATTGACTGGGTATTAGGCACTGTTTTGGTATTAGGAATACAGAGATATTCAAGATATTTTATACTCTTAAGGAATTCATAGTCCAGGAATAGAGACAGACAGTGACAAATATTTGCAAAGTGCATTTTGGAAGCACTGAGGAAGCCACACCTAAAACAAGTCAAAGTTTGAGGAACAGTGACTGAAAGAAATGGTGCCTAAGATGAGTCACAAAGGATGACTAAGGAAGGGAAATGGAACTTCAGATAAAGTATAGGAGTGAGAAATTACATTTTATATGAAGAAATATGTATTTAAGGGTGGTAAGAATTGATGTTGAAAAGGAGTAAAAATTTTTTTTTAAAAGAAATATTCAAAGTAGCTGTACAGAATTGAGGATGAGTTGTGCAAACAAGAGGATTGATTACAGTGTCCCAGAGAGTGGATGATGACAGTATAAATTAAAACTAAAGTATGATATATAGATTATAGAGAATAGATTTGAGAAATGTGTTGAGTATGGAATCATCAGGGTGTCATGTCTGATCAACTGAGATGGGAACTGGTTGAAGAGTTAGGGTGACTACAAAATGTCTTAATTTGGTTTTTAAGAATTGAGATTAGAACCACGTACAGAAAAAAAAATGTTTGTTTGTTTGTTTGTTTGTTTGTTTGTTTGTTTGTTGAGATTAAGAGCCTCAAATTCAGAGAAGAAATCTGGCCTGGAGCTAGAGATCTTAATATCATTAGCATATAAGCGGCACCCGAAACCTTGCTAATGGGTAAGATGGACCACATAAAGGATGTTCAGAGAGTAGACAAGCCAGGGGAGTTCGTTCATTCACAAGTACACTGTGCTAGATGATAAGAATATTTTTTGAGTGAGTGAAATTTTATAAAAATTTCATTGAAAAAAGTGAATCCTTCTGATGGTAGAAGATAGATGATATGTTGAAGAGCGACAATATTTAAAGAATAAGCTGAGGAAAAAGAGCTCATGAAAAATACATTGGAGTAAAGGGACAGCCACAGAAACCAAATCAGTGACAACTTTGAAGATGAGAGTGATCAGACATGAACAAATTTCAGTCAAAAGTTCCAGTAAGATAAAATCTGACATCACAGAATTATCAGCCAAATGCTGCAAGTAGAGCTAGAGAATTTAAGGTTGAAAACAAAAATAAAAAGACATCCAACACATATTTCCTATTCTCAAGGGATTGCCAATTTAGCTTGTATCTTTTATGAAGTTTTTCATTAATTTTGAAGGAAACTACATTTTTAGAAAAATAATAAATATATGTATAGTTTAAATTGTTTCCCATTAGTAGTAGAAACAAAACATTAACTTTTTCTAAACTGTTATTCTACAATAATGCCTAGATTATAATAAAAAATACCCCTAAACTAGAATAGCATTTTAATAGATATGTCAATAAATATTTATGCCAGTGACAGAAAAAAATCTTATGCAGGGATATTATGATATTTCATATTGATTATGAGGTTCAAACTGTTGTTAAAGAACAGCATTCAACTGAATAAACTTGAAGGTCTAATTGGTTTTATTAAGTGATTCATGTATCCAGCAGCATCGGTCTAGCAAGTGGACCAGGCTTAGAGGGTTTTACAGAATGGAAAGTTTTTATAGGAAGAAAGGTGGGGTAAGAGAGCTGTTAAGAAAAGAAAAGAAAGGATTATGTTTAGACCAGGACATCTTCTTTTGGGATGAAAGGAACTGGCAAGGGTTTTTACCATGCCAATTTCCTCTTTCCTCTCTTGGGAGGGGTGGACTGGAGTTGGGGGTTGGAGAGGCCCCACCTGATAGATTACCTCATTGGTGTTGGTGTTGACCAGAAAATTCTAGAGTGGTTGATTAAGATTATATTTCTAGGAGAGGTTGAAACAGCAATTAGGTCAGATATTATTAAATTTAGGTTTAGTTTCATGAGCTTTGGCCATTTGGGCCTGTGGTTTTCTCTTTAACACTACAAAGAAAACAAATGACATTACTAATACCAACTATTAAAATAAAACCCAAAGCAAATTAATAACTAATAATGCATTTCTAAAAGAATATTTTTAAAATGCTCTGTTAATTCAAAATAGCATCATGCCTATAGTAAACAAGTAATAAATTAATGCTGGAATGCATTAATCTTAAGGTTTTAGGCTATATTGATAAACAGGGCATAAAAATTATTATTTCATCAGTAAGGCCACTTTATTACTTCATAACCACAAAAACTCTCTTTTATATATACCTGTGTTTAAATAGCTTTGTACTGAGAACAGCAGAACTTTCAGAGCATTGAAATTTCTCAAGAAGACACTTTTTAAAAAGGGCTGGGATCATTGTAGGCCCATGCCCTATGCTGATAGAAGCATGCTAGACTTTGGTCAACCCTCTAAGCGTGGAGGTTAGGAAGGACTCCCAGCCCTGATGGGAAGATAAGGGCCTCTCTTAAGTGGACGCCTTATTTCAACTTGTACCACTGCCTCCTGTCATAAAGATATGAGTATGTTTTTCCTCAGGTGAGCACCAATTAACAAATCCAGGTGGTCTAGTCAGATGAACCAGCTCCCGCTGACAACTCCTCAATGCCTTTCTTGTAGCACCCCCAGCCTTTCAAAAGCCTCCTGCCTTTTGAGGATTTGAATTTCATGCTGGGTTCATTTCCCTGTTGCAAAAGTTGCTGACTGAAACCTGTCATTATTACTTCAGTATCTGGCTTTATCCTTGACAGTACACTTTAGAAATCATATGTCTTCGCAACATCCTCCTCTTCTACCCACTCCCTAAAGAGGTCTCCTGAAGTCCTCAGCCTTTTCCTCTTTATATACAGCATTTCCATATGTAGCTTATTTTGACTATACTGCCGATGCTATGGGCATTTTAATATCCAAAGCAAGAAAGCTAAAATTAGAATTTTTGTCCATGAAGGTGGGGTGTGTGAGTAATGCAACAATTTAATTCTTTCTTCTTGACATTGAAAAAGAAAAAAAAAAAAAAAACAAAACATGGACTTTAGCTTTTTTTCATTATTGAGTAATATTGAGGAAACCACTAAGTATTTTCTCCCTATCCCTGACCCTTAACATCCCTTAGTGGTCAATACCCTCTTCATCACAGATGTTCTACAAAAATGATTACAACACACTTTCGTCTCTCCTGGGCAAATTACTACCAAATGGTTCTCCATCTACTCCATTTGCTTCCAGGACCACGTACTATTCGATACTTTTGATATTATCTCATACTTTATGCTTTTTTCTGAAGAGCATGCAAAGGAAGTGCTTCTTGGGAAGGGTTTTGGTAAAGTTATGGGAGTGAAAGCAGGTCTGCCTAACTTATCTCTACCTATTTTCAACACATATATACATTTTCCTTCTATTTCCTGACACTTAAAGTTTCTTCCAAACTAGTTCCCGAACGCCTTAGCTTTCTTTGCATATCTTCTCTGTCTTTGGCTTTTTTCTAATCTTTAAGTCAAAATTCTGTTTATACAGTCATTTGAAATTTCATTTTCTTTTTTAGACCAGGAAATCTCACAGCAGAATGAAACAGGTAAACTTTTGTTCCTTTTAGCCCTATTACATTTTTATTTCTCCTAGTACCTAATTTCATTCTGTTTTATTTTCCAATCTCTCCCTTTTAAGATAAGTCAAGATTTTGTCAAAGAGGTCTGTACATAGACGATAGTCAGTAAACATTGCATCAATGTAAAAGAATGACAGGAACATGAATACCAATTAATCTTTATAGTAAAAGTAAACAAATTAATCTTTTTCAAATATATCCTAAGATTAGCTTTATTTTAATTCCAGTTTAGTTGTCCATACAGCTAATATGGAAAAAAATTTCCCATCAAAGGTATATCTAACTTTTAATTTAAAACAAATAGAATATATAATTTTAAATTATCTTCAGAAGACCATTAATTATAGAAAAGAATAAGATGTTAAATATAAGTACTTCGTTGACTATGTTAATCTATCAGTGTGAAGATAGTGTATTCAGAACTCACATGTTGATCCTGGACATGCCAATCATCTAATGGTTTTTTAATAGCATCACATCATTCATTGAGCAGCATTAAATTGAGCTCATATTAAAATATCTATATTTAAATTATAAATCAGTGTTGAATATGTTGGTCAAGCACAGGATTTCCATGACATCGTGAAATTCATTATGCAATATTAAATAAATTTACTTTATGTCCAAAAACAAAAATGAACTGATTTTGCAAACTTCTAGAGAGTGTTAAAGATGGAAGAACTCTTAATGAGAGATCAGTTCAAACAGAGTTCATGTTCTCTGAAATGAAACACAAAAAATGCCAGCTCCCAGAAAGTAAGAAGAATTTTAAGTGGCAGGATGCATAGTTTAATTTGATTAATGGTTAAGGTAAGTTATAAATGCTATTTATTCTATATATTTTAAGAATAGATGAGCAGTATAAAAAAAGTCTGAAGAATAAAGGAAATATTTTTACTTTAATATAAATACCTATACCTGTACTTTTCAGTAAACCTTCACATATAAAGAAAAGTAAGATTTCCAGGAATGGACTATTAAATGAGTTTACAACCAGGTTCACAACCTCAGAAATAGTTCCAAGCTATGTGAGCAACACAAACTTATAGCCACTTCCTGGGCAAACTTCAGAATCACAGAGATGATATTTGTTAAAGACCTCATCTGTACACAAACAGGGAAGAGTTTATTAAATCTATGTGTGCAATACCCAGTTTCTAATAGTATACCAAAGCCTATAAAAAATCTTTACACCAAGGAAGGGCAAATAATGTGGTATCCTTGATTGCACCGTCACTTCTGATTCACTATATAAATCTCCATCAGCCTTTCAGGAAACCAGCTTGTATCTTACCGGAGTGACAGGGCAGAGAAAGAAGGAAGGGCAGCGTGCATTGGAGGAACAAGAACAGGTTTTTCTTGACATTTCTGCAGTGACTTCTTTGGCATGGTGAGCCCTGGTTATCAACACAGCTGACACTACTGCTGCACTGGGAAAGTTGAGCTCATACTGGGAAAGCATAGAAAAGCACGCAAAGCTCAACATCATCCTTTGTTTTTAAAGTCATAAGACTAAACACAAACAAGCTCATAGGAACACGCATGCTAACCCAACTCTCACGCTACTGTCTATATTCACATTTTGTTTATGGCTTGACTTTTTGTTATATCCTGGATTACCACATGGGTTGCATTTCCCTCTGTCCCTTAGTTCTCGCTATTTCTTTTTGTCTTATAAAAGATCAGGAGCAGACTTGTGCACATCGCCCACCTCTTTCTGAAGGAGCAAATCATAGGTGCCTGGGAAAGTCGTGGAGGCACCAGCTCCGTCAAGCAGATAATTCATGGCGGCCCAACTCCGGCTAAATTTTGGAGATGCCACTCTGTCCTGGGGCCTAGCTAGACCCAGGAGCTCCACACAGCCTGGCAGCCTGCTGGTGTCTAGGTTTTCTTTTTCAATGAGCTTCCTCGTGCATAGGAGGTGTGGTGGTTACAGCCCAGCAGTAGAGCTCAAGGTTACCACTGGTCCTTCCCTCTTCCCAGCAGGAAAATGAGAAAAACCAGCCAATCTCCTGGATCAGAGGTCTAAGTTTTTTTTTTTTTTTTTTTTTTTTTTTTTTTTTTTTTTCTGGAGTTGCAGGAGGTGCCTTGTCTGCATTGTTTAGGAGGCAAGGAAGTGCTCCCCACTCCACACCCCCCAGTGCCCAATCCTCCACTCCATTCTCACCCCTCCAGGACTGGTACATTCAGAGAGAGAGCTCAGCTCAGCACTCGGAGAGGGAGTCAGGCAGCTTTCTCAGAAATCCGAAGCATTTGATCCCCATTCCCCATCCGCAGCAGCGTGGAGAGGGCACTTTTGCCCAGGACAGATTAGAGACACTTCTTGATGGAGAAAAGCTTCAGAAAGAGCTGGACATGCATTACAAGGGTGGCTTCTTCCAAGCTAAACATACAAGCACCCATCTGCATCCACACACATTCCCTCCCAAGCAGAGTGAACTGGAGGAGAGAGAGAGAAGGAGGAAGAGGACCTTTTATAAACCGTGCACAGCTCTATCTGAAAAGTACAAATACATGAACCAATTAGCCTATTGCCCACTTAGGGTGAGTGGTAGATGACTCAGACTCGGGGTCCTGCAGGAAACACGTGATGACAGAGATGTCATTAGAAAATTTGTGTACACTTATGTCTCTTTGACTGCCTCTGTGGATTCTCCTCTTGCAGATGTGGAGAAGATTCCGATCCCACTTAAATATCCACCGTGGAGAAACAGGATTCAAAGATAAAGAAACCACCCAAGGCCTCCCTTTTAAACACACCTGACAACCCACATTCCCCACTCAAAAGGGAGGAGAAGGGGAGGTTAGGAGAATGCTCTGGAGCTCTCTCAGTAATTGGTTTAGTCAGTTTCTTTGCTTTGATATATCTGGTACTAGAAGCTGTAACAGCCCTCATTTCACTGTTTCTCACAGGACCTGGTCCCTGGAGGAAGGGACTACCATTCCCCCACCCCAATCAAAATTTAGGAAGTTAAGAATTCCTGTGTCTGGCACCCATCCTCACCGGAGAGTGAGCTAGGGAACCGGATCAGAATTGCTCTAAGAATCTAGTAATTATGAAACTTCATTTACACTTCTAGTGGATCACTGGGAACATTTCCCAATTATTGGTACATCTGTAAATCCTCTTACACTATTGCATTTCTGTCGCTGTGACTATTTGTCAATGAACAAAAACTGCAAAATTTAAATGGGTGGAGATTGGCATTTGTTATGGTGATGTTGATTAGGATTTCAAAACTCATACATAAGTTTCTTGATTTTTAAAATGGTAACTGAATAATTTTGCATTAAAAATGAAGAATTAATCAACACTTAAAGTCATCCAGCCTTATTTGACCAACTATCAATGGAGCAGGCTCTATGTGAGTGTGGGAACATAGACATGAATAAAATACAGCCAGCCCTTAATCAGACAAGGAGCTCGTTATCTCAGAGGGAGATCAGACCTCAAAATAAATTGCAGTGTTATATAGTTCACTAACAATAGCTTTGAAGTATGCATCTATTACTTGGGAAGCTCTTAGGATGGTTAGTTTTGAGTTGAGAGGAAGAAGGACAGCTTCTTGGAGAAGGAAACTTCTAGCCTCTATTTTCAAGGAAGTCATTCTAGTCAGGGAGTTAGGCAGCAGACAAAAGACAGAACATCCCAAGCTGAGCAGAACATGTACAAAGTCAGAGGCATAAAAAGAAGGATGCTTCAGGGAATGTCATCTGTTCAGCACAGTTGCAGCACTAAGTGGGAGGGGTAACTCTCAAGAGATAAAGTTAAACATTCAAGTAGAAATATTTCATTGGCAAAATATCTGCAGATGGAAATATAATGGGAACTCGTTCACTGGAACAGTTGGTTGGATAATAAATTTTAGATAAAAATCAAAACAAAACATAGACTCCTCACCAGAATAAACAAATATACCAAGGAAGAAATTGTTGTACGAAATTCTTAGACAAATTAGTTATAAAGAGGAAAAGTAAAATTTTGAAATTTTATAATGTTCCTTCTGAAAATTGTATGGAATATCATGTTTTGTATGTATGTTATTAATGCCTGACCAATGAGAGTTCAGGAATTCTGCATCCCATATTAGCATAGTTTGGTGATCAGAGTAGTGTTTGTTATATTTGATCAATATAATATATAACAGGTTCATGAAATACACATCCTCCTTAATTTGCATGAATGAATGAATGAAATGAAAGGTCTAACACTCAGGGCCACATTGAAGACAGTTTAGTCCTACTTGACATGTTATCCAAGAACTACACACTTTGGGTAAGCAGTACTGTTTATAAAATTTACTTTTCTTATCTCTTCCAATTAGAATAATTTAAATAAAATTGTGGGTGGCAGATGACATTTTAAAAATATTTATTGAGAGCTTGTTATTCAGATAATTTATAATGCAGAGGTTCATTAATCCGTACCATGGGGGTGAATATAACCCAAGAAGTGCCATGTTTTCCCATATAATACATTAAAGATTTTAAAATGAGATGCAAAGATTCTAAAATCATGACATTTCACATACAAGAGTTTAAGATTTCAAGATTCTCTTCAAAAAGAAAAACAGACCCGATAGATATGTACTAACCTTCCCACATGATAGCACTAGTTTGTAGTTAAATGGAAGTATTACTCATAATGGGATACTTTGTCCCTTTTACATTGTTACTACTAAATCTTGAAATATTTTCATTTAGTTTCTGTGTTATTTTTCTTATATGTACTCTTCTTTATTCATATATTTTAGCTACCAAGGTGTCTCTCTTTGCATTTGAATGTAAAACATTCTCAATCAGGGTCCTGGGAGAATAGGGTGAAGGGTCAAAGAAGTACAAATTAGTAGTTGCTAGATGGTCACAGGGATGGGGGGCACGGCATGTGGAATGTAGTTATCATTAATATACTGGCTAGGTGGAAAACCAGAGGAGAGAGGAACCAATGACGGGGATCATTTTATACACTATATATATGTCTAACCAAAGCACTGTATACTTGAAACTAATTTAAAAAAAAAAAAATCAGATTTTCTCATCTGAACCAGAATATAAGAAAATAGTGTAAATGGTGACTATCTCAATTATTCTAAAGGTATTTTATAACTAGGACCACTTTAGGTGCATAAGAGAGAAGTTAATTCATTACATACAGTGATGAATTAGTGCACTGGGGCTTAATTCTCTAACGACCTTAGTTTAGAAAGTCTTGAAATAAACATTATTTGATTTACTTGTCTTGTAGTTATCCTTTTTTAACAAACTGGATTTAAGGTGAATCATCGAGCAAATGACTAAAGGAAGTATTTGTGACTTGAAAATGTGTATGCAGAGTTTATAGCTGGTGGGGGCCTGTGAGAATAAGAAAAAAAATGGAGTCTCATTCACATCTGACCTGCTTCTGCCCACAGTAATATAAATAATTGATCTCTACTCGGTTCTTCTACAATTTTCTTTCTTCACATTCCTCTCAAAAAGCTTTATGTCAATACATATGGATAACTTAGAAAAATTGTGCTCCCATGATAAGACAGATTAGCCAGATTGCATGTCAGTTACAACCGTGACCTATAATTAGAAGAGTCAGTAAAATTCATTCTAAAAATCTTTCAGGAAAACTCAAAATGTATCTGTTCATGATCTTCAGTGAATCTAAAGTATAAACTACTCAACTTTTGGCTATATGCCTGGATAGCTAACTACAAAGGACATTGCAGTGGAGACCTGGGTTTGGAAGTAGAATAAATCCATTTATTTGCAAGATAAATATAGATATGGATATGACATGGACATAGCAAAGGGAACGAATGAGCAGAGAAGGGTGTTCTCAGGAATGAATAAATTAGAATCCATGGGAGACTTGGTTGCTTGTTTAGTATACTACAGATACACATCACATTTCTAGTGAGGTGACTTTCTACACAATGGGGTGCTTGGACTGCTGATTGCTTTTTTGCCTCTTGATGGATAGGCTTCTTTTTAAGCGTAAAAGCAAATAATCAGCAAAGAAGGATAGCAGTATTAAGATCCAGCTGTATAGCTTTTATTCTCTGAGGAAACATAGCAAAGCAAGCTTAAGTAGACTTAGCATCAACAAGTTGAGCTAACTCAGATTGTAGTCAAGGGGTTAGAGATGTGACTACAGTTATAGAAGAGACTTTGTATATCATGTAGCCCAACTATCTCATTGTACAGTTGCGACATCTAAAGCAAAGTGGTTTCAAATGAATGTATGAATGTATCATTCATTCATTCATTTGTTCATTCATCCATTTATCAAATATTTATTATGCTTCTTGTATGCCAGGCATAGGATAAAGCAGAGAAAAAAAATTCATATTTCCTCCTTTTCCTACTATCTAAAATGGAGATAAAAATACAAATAGAAGCACGTGAGATAATTATTTTAATAAGCACAGAAAATAAAATCCATGAGGATAGTGTAATGGGTAGTCATCTTTAAATAGAGTGGTAGAGAAGTCCTTTCTGAGAGGATGACATTGATTTAATGCCTAAAAAGTAAGAAGGAGCTGGTTCTACAAATGGGCAGTGAGAACAGAAAATTTAAGGATAGAAAGCATAAAATGGCTTGGCTAAAATGGATGAAAAAGAACATAAAAGAGACCATTATGGCTAGAACAGTAAATTGGATGGTAGTGAGAGAAAGGTTTGGGGATATTTGAAAACTAAACATTTCACATAGTTATATTGGAATCTGGAAAACTGGATTTCTAAAGAAATTACTTCTAAACAGTTTTAGTTTGAAGGGGTGGATTTAAAGAGACATCTTTCATATCATATATTCCACCTTTAAGTTTAGGCACAGAGAATCAGTATTTTTAAATGTGTATGTTAAGTTTATGTATGTGATTAAAGTCAGCAAAAGTTGGATTTTTACCAGGCAATATGACAGGGAAAGAGAAGAACAAATGTTAAAAGTGATTTACATGCCATGATTATAATAATAAACAATGGTCAAAGTTGGGTAAAAGAGAAGTGAAAGTAGAAGCAGCAGAAAAGTAATGAAAGAAAAGTCAAGAGCTCAATTAAATGGAAAAATGATAATAATATAATGAGGTTACTAGAAAAAGTTAGCTGAAAATCTTCGGCAGTCAGAGAATGGCATTTTGAAATTGGAATTTCAGAAGTAGTATAATAATGCAAGATTCAGGGTGTGTCCATGGGAGGGAGTTAGACACAATGGATGCAGGAAAAGCGTTTGTTAGAACTGACGAAGTCTAGAAGCAGAAAGTGAGTGAAGTCATTAAGATGATGAAAAAAGCATAGAGTGAGTGTGAAAAGGTAAACTGAGTTAAACAGTCCTTCAGTGACTAGGAGTGGATGGATAGAGGGCAGGAATTTGGCAGCATGAGGAGAAACAGAGGAAGACAACATTGATTACACTGATTTCAGAGGGGCCAGGGTCTCCTGAAAGAAAAAGGCTGGTAGACGGAGGTTTTGGAATATGTAATGAGAAACAAAAGAGGATATCTCCCTCATCTTCTGGCCATATCAGTGACTTATAAGAGAAAATATAATCTCACCTTGAGAGGGCTACCATGAAAGGAGATAAGCTCACCTTGAATACTCAGGATTAATTCAATAATCAGAAAGTTTGTAACTTCTTAAGCTACCACAACCACAAGGCAAAGAAGACATCCTTTTTTTTTTTTTTTAGCAATTGTAGATTACCTAGTATTAACTTCCTGGTTTGTTTCAATATAAATTATTTAATAAATTTAATCATATTGCTAATATTTTAAGCAGTATTTTCCCCACTCTTCATTGATATTATCACCTAAAATGGATTCAACCTCACCATCACAATTCAACTGTTAAAATATTTCCTCTTAATCAGGATTTTAAAATAAGTGTATTAAGTGGATTAGCTTGTCTAGAAACAAACTCAAAATCTCAGTAGCTTACAATTTGAATTTATTACCTACTTGTGTTACTTGTCCATAACTGTGGGTCAACTGCTGTGGTCCTGCTCCATATCTCTCATTCTGTTGTCTAAGCTGAAAGAGTAGGCCTTATTTGGAAAATAAAGTAAATACTTGGCAGAAACTCCCAATGTCTTCTAAAGTTTCTGCTAAGACGTAGTTTTAAATTCACTCCAACTTCACTGGCCGAAGCTTGTCATATAGTCAGGCCTAATTACATTCAGGGGCAGCAGTGCACTGATATCACTTCCCTCATTGGCGCTTTGCATGTCTCATGGCAAGGGGCGAGGATGTATCATAGACTTCAAAGAAGATGGAAAATGGAAAAATGTAGGACAGCAAAAATCTAGCACAAGCTCTGAAAACTTATGCTAAATATTTCAGATGATCCCAAGAATGTATTTATTAATTAAACCCAAACTCAACTGGGAGACATGTGTCTGCTAAGGTCAAAATAATAAATCCTGGGTAATGTCTCTAGCAGCCAAAGAGGTAAAGAACTAAAGAAAAAAACAAGATGTCAAGATTTTTTTAATTCTTGTATTATAGAAAATAAATACAGGTAAAATAACGTGGTAATGTTGGTTTACTAGGAAAAAAAAAAAAAAAAGACTACCTAATCCATTTGCCTAAAGTCTTCACTGAGAGGTAATCATTCCTGATAAATTTTTTATGCTTCAGTATCTGGCCACAGAATATATTCGCCCAGATAAATGGTTTGGTCATTACTCTGATTTAGGTTCTAGACACTTGGATAAACTACATTTAACTTTTAAGATACTGTGTCAACTGACCAAATGGTCGAGATGTTCTTTTGGGAGACAGTTGCAGATTAACCGGGTAGGTAGATACTCCTCTCTCATTTAGTTCCCTTAACACAGATATCTTGATTATGAATAAGAATTTCAGGGCTCCATTCTTTTATTCTTAAATTATCTTCTATTATTTATTGAGAGCGTTAAGTGAGCTGATTCAAGAGTATGCTGCTCTTTATTCTCTGCTGTTAGCAGACTGACACAAACTCCAGCTATTTTAAATGTACCATATGATGTTGCATTCCTAGGAGGATTACAAAACGTTTCTTTAAAGAAAACCTGAACTACATGATGCAAAATCAGTTTTAATCTGAAGCCTTTTCAAAAGGTCACCCAACCAACTCTAACAGTTCTTAAGGCCATGCAAAAATTGTGCAACTGAATTAATTCTTGGAAACCTATAAAAACGATAGAAGCAAAGAAAAAAAATGTAAAATCCTACCATTTGGTTTATGTGAATTTTGTTCATCTTGCTCTTTGGAGCATGCCATTCTTAACCTCGGAATATTTTACCACTTGGCCTTTAAACTTCCAGGTCAAAGTTAATGTCACTGAGATTCACAATCTTATTGAAATAAGGATGTAGCAAGCATCTCAGCTCTGTTCTTTTTTTATTTTTACTTTTCATAGTGAGGCATTAGTGCTCAGAACCATTGAGCCAAACATCACAGTGTAATAGTGCCCTATGGCTCATAACATAATATCCAAAGATGAAATGTGCAAACTCAGACTCTTAATGCTGTATTAAAAACCTCACAGTAAGTTATTGCAAAATTATGGTTAAATGAAAGTGTTTCTTTGTTTGAGACAGTGCACATTCACACACTTGCTGAATGTTCAATGTGGCATTTACTTGGATGATGGAAGAGTTAAACAAATACTCATGAGTGATCACACAATTGCACATTAGACTCAGAAACACTTAACTGGATGTTTTCCTATGAGCTTCAGTAATGCACAGAGCTTTAAGCACATATTAAGATGCAGGATTAATAAAAAATAAATCTCTATATTATTTGAGATATCATCTGTTTACATAATTTAATATCTTGAGGGGTCACTGGTGACTTTCAAGTATGAGAAAAAATATGGAAAGAATTGTATAAGAATGTTTATCAGGCTATCCCAAAGAATGAAAAAAAAAAAAAAAAGAGAGATAAACCAGGTGCCATTATATTGAAACATTCACAGATTAAAGAAGCATAATGAAGAACGTTTACACGATGAGTGTTTTGGAAGCTTGCAATAAATGGAGATGGCACGATTTCTATTTAAAGCCTGGAGGGAAGCCAATCACGTGCTGTCTTTGATCTAAAAGGGACATATTTCTGTTCTGCCTGTTGTTTTTTCAAGTTAGAATGCTTGGCTGAAACAAAGAAAAATCTCTAGTCACTAGTCAAGCCACCTTGCCACTTATGGCAGAAGAAACCTGTGGCATACGGGAAATATACCTTCTATATACCTTGCTGAAAGAGCAAGAAAAAAACTTCCTGGCAAGAACACCTCATGGTATTTTTCAGGAACTCATTGTATGACTCTTGTCTTGACTTTTAGGGGGAAGTTCAGATAAATTTAAATGAAAATCACCTGCTTCCTTTTTAAAATTTTAATCAATTTATTAGGATGACATTGGTTATTAAATTATATAGGTTTCAAATATACAGTTCTATAATACATCATCCTTATATAGTGTGTTCACCACCCAAAGGCAAATCTTCCTTCGTCTCCATATATTTGACCCCTTTTACCCTTTTCTACCCTCCCACGCTCTTCCTTGCTGGTAACCACCATACTGTTGTCTGCGTCTATGAGTTTCGTTTGTTTTGTTTGTTCATTTGTTGCTTTCAGTTTTATATCCTACCTGTGGGTTGGGATGAGAGTTAAGTGGATGAAAACAGGAAACAGTCTTTCTCCGTTCAGAAAGAGCCAGTGCAATTAGTGCTGTGTGTCCTCTTTGGAAATGTGTATGACAATGGGTGAGGAATTTTCTATCCCTGGTTTCATTAAAACTGTGAATTACTTACAGCATTAATATAGTACTTTAGTATAGGATATGGTACAGATTCTAAAACAACCTGTGCATATGAGTCTTCATGAGTCACCTTTTGGTCTCCCTGAGCAATTGAGACCCTTCAATAGGGGCATATGCCTGAGGGATTTACAAAGGAATGAAAATATGAAACTGGAGTCCCTTCTAACATCTTCCTTCAGCAGAGCAATTCGCATTTCCTTGTGTTTCCCATAACTTCCCTTGTCCCTTTCCACCACAAACTTTTATTAAATATACTTAACATGTGGCCATTTGGAGGAATCTGTACAAAAGTTGAAGAAGGAAGAGAACATGATTTGAGGGACACAAAATAATTTTAAGTTAAAGTGAATGCAGTCAGTTTTTAGGAAAAGGGAGAGGATGTCAACTAGGTGCCTTAACTGAACTAAAATATTGTTACAATGTTAAAAACAAGAAAAATGTAAAAAATAAATAATCAAAATGACTTACAAGTACTGAAGAATAAAGCAATCTTGTAATTACTTTAAAAACACTGTCTTGAGGTAATTCTGCCTAATAGATGGAATAATTCATTTCCTGGTCCAAAATATATTAGGAAAATCTCTTGGTGGGCAAAAGAGGTATTTTTTAAAAAAATATATTTTTGGCTTAGAAAATTTCACATAGCTTTTATCAAGGAGACAAAGAGCGATGATGAAATATGTCCAATGCAAACTTCAAATAAATTTTATGACTAATATAGAGCAATTTAAAATAATCATTTTACTAGATTTATGCTTTAGAGATATACAAGTACATATTTGGGTTTTTAGCATGTATTGTAAGTGTTTATTAGTTTATTAATGTAAATACTGCTTCAGTTGAGAAAGATTTAATTAAATATATAGAGAGGCTATATAACAAAAACAACACTTAAAGATTTGGAAATATATTAAATAATTATTTAAATTAAAATCGGAAATTATACTTTTATATATGCAAGAACTTCACTTTAAAATAGGTAAATTTAAAATGATTTAATATTTATAAATAACATAAAATAATGTGTTGAATACACTTTAAATATACAAGGAAATATAATATTTTTAATAATCCCAAACTACATTTGTAAAGTCAGTTATCTTCAATAATAACCTTTTTACTAACAACTTTAATTTGGAAAATTTACAGGAGCACCTCCATGTTTCATAAGCATGCCAAATATTATTACCCAGATAATCATAGAAAATAATTATGTAACTATTTATAATTTATATATTTAGTTTTCTTCTCCTTGAGTAAGTCTATCTGAAAGTTTGAATCAGACAAAGGCAGCATTATGAACAATGCATATTTTGAGCACTAAAAAAAAATTAAAATAAAACTTGAACTTAAGAATGGCTCTGTACACATGGTTCATAAGTTTTTTTCTCTCTAATATCAAAAACATCTGCAGTGACATACATTATTTATCTTGTATATTCAGCCCATTGCAAGATGCCTGAATTAGTGAACTTAAAAATGATTGCTGAATGATTATATAATGGATGAACAAATAGGTTAAGACTCTCTCTCTAATCACACATGATTTCTCTTCCCTTTTCTTAAATCTCTCTTAATTCTTTCATGTTATTTCTTTTGTGAACATTGTTAACACATTTAGAAGCTCCAATTCACCTATATCTAAGTGCATTTGAATTTCAGTAGTTTAAGTATCCACTTCAGGCTCAATCTCATAACTGCTCTTCAGAATCCTCAAGTTTTAGTGGAGTATTTTCTTGTTCTGCTCTGTCATTTTTGGATTCTGCCACTCTTCTCAGCCTAGTTTGATTCTTTGTTCCTGGTTATTTTATCATATCACTCTTGTCTCACACTCACATCTGTCTATTTCTAATGTTCTAATATTTTACACAGTTACAAAATAAATTTTATAGCCATATTTTTTAGTTTTAAATAGTTTTTATAAATTGAAATTTGATAGTAGTGTTCCCTTTTAAAAAAGATCTCTATTCAAACTGAAGAACCTTTGTATTTGATTTTCAAGTGAAGCATTGTAACAGCATCTAGTTTGAAATTCGATAAGTAGAAAACTGCTAAATTGTTTGAATCATTTGTACAGGTGCAATTTACAACATATTATTGCATATTTCTGCCTAATGTTAAAATTTATAGATTTTAAAAAATGTTTCCAAAAGAATAAATTCCAATTTCAAAACTTTTCTCCTTTGAGTTAGTAATATATGCCATGTTGAACTAGATAATTAAAAAAATGGGCAGAGGATCTGAAAAGACACTTCTCCCAAGAAGAAACACAAATGGCCAACAGACATATGAAAAGATGCTCAACCTCACTAGTTATTTGGAAAATACAAATCAAAACTACGATGAGATACCACCTCACACCTGGTATAATGGCTGGCATCAACAGAACAAGTAATAAGGGTTGGAGAGGTTGTGGAGAAAAAGCAGCCCTTATACATTGCTGGTGGGAATGTAAATTGGTACAACCACTATGGAAAATAGTATGGATGTTCCTCAAAAACCTAAGAATAGAATTACCATATGCCCTAGCAATACCTCTTCTGGGTAATTTACCCCAAAAAACTTGAAAGCATTTATCTGCAAAGATATATGCACCCCGATGTTCATTTCAGCATTACTTATGGTGGCCAAAACATGGAGACAACCAAAGTGTCCTTCCATAGATGATTGGATAACGAAGATGTGGTACATATAAACAACGGAATATTACTGAGCTATAAAAAAAGTGAAATACTGACATTTGCGACAACATGGATGAGTTTTGAGATTACCATGTTAAGTGAAATAGTCAGAAAAAGTTGAGAACCATATGATTTCACTCATATGTGGGATATACAACTGAAAGTTACAAACATGATAAACAAACAGAGACTCATAAACATGGACAGTGGATTAGTGGTTACCAGAGGGAAGGGGGAGAGGAAACGTAGATAGGGATAAAGGGGGTCAAATATCTGGTGATGGAAGGAAATTTAACTTTGGGTGGTGAACACACAATGCAATATACATATAACATATTATTGAATTGTACATTTGAAACTTATTTGATTTTTTTAACGTCACCTCAATAATTTTAATGAAAAAAAGAGACTATATGACAATTTAGTGGAAAATTTAGTAAAATTTTAAAAAATCAAAAATTGAAACATGTTCATGAGCATATATCTATCCTCGATCTTTGTAGAAGGTTAGGAAGACAAACCTCTCTTCTACCATCTGATTCTCTATTAGAGTGTAAAAGCCCACCTTCCTACACACCCTTACCCATGCTCAACAGTGAAGGAGTGGCCAATATTGAAACAGTTTTCAAATGGTTACTTTCTGGAATCATTATAGTTTTTTGACATGTGTCCGCACACATATTCACGAAGCTGAGTGATCCAGGCCACCTCAGCCACTCTTCTCATTTACTCCCAAACACACATACCTGGTATACATACTGACAGTTTCCCTTGTTGAAACCTGGTATTGTCCCCATTCAAATTAATGGGTGTAGACTCTGACAAGAATCAACGTAGGAAAAGTGAATGTGTATAAGGATAGGGTCTTCACTCAGTGTTTTGTTTTCGTTCTGGAAAAAGCTAGCAATTTGAATTGATGGTTTCCTCAGATAAATTTTAAAGGACCTTTGTGATTCATGGTGATTAATAACAAAACAAAAACTGTGGAGTTCCGTATGCTGATTTCATCTTAACCTCACTTTCCTTCAGCTTCAATTCCAATTTGATTTTCACTGTATTGTTTTTCAGGTCTCCCCCCAACCAGTGTCGTGTTTGAGCACTTAAGTTTTGTGTCTCTTTGTCTATATTATTCTTCATAAATATACTTCTACTTACCTAGGTGGAAATAGCAAAATGATAATATCTTTGAATACATTAGTAAAATTAACTGCTTCAAATAGGCCCTAACATCACAAACTATTTTAGTGCAATAGGTTGTACAATGGTTTTCACAGGCAGTTAAATACATCTGTGTTGAAAATGAAAAATTCTTTTAAATGAATATCTTTTAAGTTATTATCACTAAAAATAAATGTAAATCCCTGGAAAGTAAAATATTATTTGGATAATTGAAAAAAAGCTTTCAACCAAGTTTTGGTGATTATTATTTTTTAAAATGATCTACTAAAGAGAACTTTCTCAGTTGGATAATAAACGCAAGAATCATTAAAGAGAATGGGGACCAAAGCTATAAACTATGTATTTGGATTTTACTTCTGCTACTGTTGTATAATGACTTTATGTAAGACATTTAATCTTCCCTGAACTTGAGTGTTGCCAGCTGTTGAAAGATAATAATACCTGACTTAACCTCAACATAAAGTTCCTGTAGGAAAATAGATGGATATTTCAATATGCTGAAGCCTGGTAGTTATTGGTTATAGAAACAGCATTAGGTCTTTCAGAATCTTGTTCAAGTCCACCAATCCACAGGGCAGGCCTGGATAACAGTGTGCTTTGATGGAATAAAGTATTTAAACGTATCATCATTCTGTGTACCACTGCAGCTGATCATCTAGAAATTGTGGTTATGCTTACCATATTTTTAATCTATGTAAAACTGGCTTTAAAATATGCCACAGTTTCACAAACTTCCTCATGAAAAAAGTAATACTGACAAGTTATTAAAGTCTGGTAAAAATCAGTCCATGGTGCCTCTTGTGCCACTACAAAATCTTGTCCAAGGTAATTTCATAGTCTCCTATATTTTTTGCTCTGTAACAGGGCTGCCGGAAGAATGATCTATTCCAATGTTCCTGCCCATAAGCTTCAGACATCCTTTGGAATAACATCACAATCTTTATTTGGAAAGGTTAAATTACAAAGCGATGTTCTAGTGCATCACAGAATTTGCCTTAAAACTTTCAATAGCCCTTTGTCCCTGAAGCATAACATGTCCGTAATTCCCTGCTCATCATTCCCACTAAAGACTACAACACACAGAACTGCTAATAAAAAACTGAATCTTTTCTTATCAAATTGAGATACCTGATCATCCCTCTTATCAAATTACTCATTGCATGTCAATCAGTGTTTTTCAACTTTGTTCAGTATTATCAGTCTTATTCTTTATCTAAAGTATGCATACTTTGTGACTTCAATATGACATTTTCTAGCATATGGGTAATAAAATAGGACAGTCTTCAAATGCATGATATATTTAGAATATTATTCAACAACCCTTAGAAAAATGTCTGTCTCTGCTACAGAATCATTTTTATCAACATGAAAATGTCAAAGTTCTATGTTTCTTGTTTCCTGATTTTAAAAAGTGATGTGGATTTTCTTTAAAGTCTCTGAACTAAAATTGTGAAAGTGAAAAAATATTTTATACCGTACTTAGAATATTAAAATGATACCTTCTTCTTGATACTAAATGAGTTTTCACTGGAGGCCCAGGGCACCAAAATGTTTAATTTAAAAATGTTTACCTTTATGTCACTTCTTTATAATAGCTATTTTCTGATGTCCATTTTGCCATTTGTGTTTTCAAGCTATGATTACTCAAAGTTTTTGGATTATCATTCTACTGTTTTTTGGGGGCAGGGGCAGAAAAAACAATAGGAAAAAATTAATTTGACAATTTTTGAAAACAAATATTACAAAAAAAGTATAAGCCATCAGCATATCCATATAAGTAGAGCATTACTATGATCACCCAATGTGTATATGTGTATATGCATATATATTTTTTTTATTTCATTATCAAAAATATATCATTCGGTATCAAGCATCTTGAAATAACTGAGTCTATAAATATACAGTTCAATTTTCACTATAAATCCTAAAGGACTTCCAATACTATGACTCCTCTCTCTCAAACAAGTGAAAAGACCCCAATATTTGCTACTACTGTCTTAAACTAAAAAATTTGTAACTGATTTTACTGCATTACTATATTATATTCCATATTCAATAAGGCTTATTGCTAGATTTTCCATTCTGTCTCCCTGTTTCCACAAGTGCTGACAAATGTTTAGTTATGCAACCACTACCATGATCAAGATATAAAACTTCTTTCACCTCAAACCCTTAAGCTACTTTGAAGTCTAATCCTCCTTGAACCCCAGCCCCTGACAATCACGGCATTTGCCTTTTTCAGAAGTTCATAAAATAGAATCATACAGTATGTGGTTTGTTTTCATCTGGCTTCTTTAACTTAGTGTGAAGTTTTCTTCATGCAATGGAAAATTTCTCCTATTTAGTTTTTGTGCATTTATAATTTTTTATCTCCATTCAGAACTCCTTTATTAAAACATTAGTATTCCTGGATCTATTCATGACTTCTGTAATATTTTTTCTTTTCTTTGTTTTATTAATTTTTACTTGAAATATTAGGTCACTAACTTATGTCCCAGGGAGCATATCTTTTATCTTTAATATGTCCATTCAGTTTTAATATTGGGTAATCATCATAATGTCTTTAGGAAATCTTTTTTCAAATACTTAAGCTAAGTACCTTTAAGTGATCTTATTTTATTCAAATTTTCACCTCTTGTTTTTAGAATTTATATTTCAATTAGCATCTATTATTCTTTATTGTCCTAACTCTGCACTCTGCTCTTTCTGGTTATTGGACACTTCTAAGGGATATATATGACTTTTAGAAGAGTGGCTAACAATCAGATTATTAAAAGTAATTAGATGATAACTTACCAATTTTCATTTTATTTTCTTTTGTTAAGACAGAATGGAATAATCAGAATAATATACATATTCTTACATTGCTTTACACACATACAACATACAGAAAAATTATTACCTCTAATTAGCTGTTGGTGAAAACTCTTCCATACTTACAATTTAGCTATTATTATGTCCAATCTTTTATGGTATTATGATGCTGAAGTTTAAGGTAAATTCAAGAGGAATAAGAAGTTTTTAAAATAATAAACAACTTATACCTGTTATGCTGGAAAGAATAACAACATACCACTTCATAAAAGAAAAATGAGATTATGAATAAAAAATGTCATGATGTATCATTTATGTCAACATTTACAAAATGAACATTCAGTACTACAGGAGGTATGTTATTCTCTCACAAGTATAATGTTATTCCTAGAAAATATTTTTACTTTATAAAGCAGTAGGAAGCATTTATGAATTTCATATGCTTAAAAGTAAAAAAGGATATTTCCGATAATGAAAATACAGTCTGCAGTTACAGTTTTATAATTAATTTACTGTGATTAAAGTATCATTTTAATACCTTCATCACCAATTATTAAAAATCAGAAGATTTTGATATACCTTATGGAAAAAAAAAATCCCAAGATAAGTATAAACATTTATTAGTAAGGGCAGATTTGAAATTCAGTCCTGCCACCTTTTGTCTCTTAGGTTCCTTACAATTTTCCTTCTTCAATGTTAAATAAATATGATTAAATTTCTGCTTTAAACAAATTTATACAGCTAATAATTTAATTAAATGCACAGCTTTATTTCTGGGTTACCATTGGCTCTCATTTACTTATAGACTTTAATTCAAGACTGGTTTTCCCCGACATGTATTTTTTAATCTAGGCCAAAAATGTATTGTCAGAGAAAATATTTTCATACTCAGACATTGTGTTGTCACTCATTTGCATAAGTGCACTTTGTTACAGCATGGATGCTGTCCCCATGATCTGGAAGTGTCACCCACATACAAAGACAGTACAAAAAAACTGGCTTCCTTTTCCTGTGACCTTGATCTTTCCTCCCAACTTCTTAACACTTATTAATTTGTGAAATGGTTTTTCTCAGTGCAGTTTTGTTTAGTGTGTCCATTGGATTAATACTTTATTTAAAAATACAAAACCTAATTTTTATTAGTCTACTTGGAGAATTCTATCCCAATTTTATCTATGTATAACTTTTGACTCATATAGATACAGGTATATTGGTTTATCAAGTTCTCTAACTATTTCATTTTGTTCATAAAAATTTTCTTAAATATATATGCTAATTATAACAATAAATGCAGTTTTTATCATATAAAAATATTTTATTAGGAGAGTATGAGAGAAATCACCTGAGGAGCTCAAAAGAAGAGAATTTTAGGCACTACACATGCCAAAGAAGTGTGATAAGGCATTCAGAGAATGAGATTTATGAAGGTCTATGAAAGCAAAACTCCTTTTCCTTGTTGAAGTGCCTTGAGATTTATATATCAATATACTAAAATTTTCACATCTTTTTAAAAATATATTAACACTTCTGTTCAAAAATGGCATTTCGTGTCTATTCTCACAGGCACATTTTATGGAAGAAATATAACGTGAATTGATCTGCAGTTGCTCTACAAAAAACCCTGCAATATTCAAACCTCCTAGCAAGGGCATTCTTAGTCCTGTATTACATTAATGTCATGTAAAATATTTGGAAATTACTTAAAGATAAATGCGAACATGTGTATTAGAGATCCTATCATCCTTACCACTGTCATTCAACTGAAATGAAATGTCATACAGTTGAAAACTAGCTTTAGCATAAAAACCGTTTGATATAGTTCTATGACAAATGTTAGGTAAGAAGCAAAAAAAAATGTATTTTATTAGTTGTGATAATCTGTCTAAAATATAATATATTTTCTAATAATGCCTCCTATTAATGTGATTTTGTATAATGGTTCATGTAAGCATTACCTGAAAATAAATTTAGAAAGATAGATTGGGATCATACTTTTCCAGAAAAACGAAAGTCATTAAAATGTCTGAATATAAGAATAATAACATCAATAAAAGAGTTTTTAAATTTAGAGTTGCTTACAAGACAAGCTGGAGGAATGACAGGTGGGAGCAGAAGATATTTAAGAAGGCATGGCCAGCTTCCTGCTTATTTACAAATGCTGTTTTGTAAATAAAACCAGGCTGTTTTGTGAATAAAATGAATGCATGTTTGTGTCATGAAAAAAGCATCAAACTTTTATAGAAACAATCATAATGAAATAAACTTGGTTTGATAGTATTAACTAAAAAACAGAAATAGTGAATTTAAGGGATACCGAAAGTGTTGTCAATGAAATCTGATGACCTATTTGATGTAAGATTAACTAAAGAAATGAGAATCTAAAATTTCTCTAGATTTTTAACCTCAATGATCCAGAGAATGATGATTTAAAGAGTGAGAAGATAAGTTTTATATTCAAAACATTGGTTTTAATGTACTAGTGGTATTTGTACAAATGGTAAAAGAAATATCTAGCAAGCATTGAAAATTAAGGGCATTGAGGAAATTTATATGAAGTATGGGTGTTAAATATCCACCTCATTCAAAATACTATTAGTGAGTATCACTGTGACAAAAGAAGGTGAAAGATGACAGCAAGTCCATTTTAAAACAAATTATGTCAAGCAAAATATAAAGGATCTTTTGACATACAATTTCCTGGAAAAAAATAGCAAATATATTCATAATATGTCTGTAATTTAGGAATAAGAGAGTCCTGAAAATAAGTGAAATTTGGAAGGACGTATTAAGATAAATAAAATCAAGAATGAACTAGTTTTGTCACAATTGGGGGGGGTGGAGATTTAGTACTAGCAATGCCATAGATAGGAAAGCTCTTTCACTACCAAGGCAATTTCCTTCATGATGGATTCATCTGGTCCCTTGCTAAGTTATATAGAATTAAGATTATGGTTAGTTTATACCTTATTGTTGAGCCGTAAGAAAAAAAAGTTTAGACAGGAACATTCCTGGTGAAACTAGGCCACGTGACTACCTAACCTATAATTTTTGTTCTCTCAGTATAAATATTACTCACTACAAATAATATTCTGATAAATATGAGCCATTCACTTTGATTCAAGCTGAGTTCAAATTGATAAATCATGGCATTTGTACTTTTTTAAAAAACATTTTTACAAATAAATTTAAGGTAGTGAAAGATCTATACCTTGAAAACCATAGAACATTGACATACTTTATATTTAAAATATTTCCCCTGAGAAAAAATATAACTGCCTTAAATTTATAGATCATTTGTAAAATCCTTTTAATTCTTCCTTATCACTTTACAATTATTTGTACGATTTCATGTCATATCATCATGAGCCACTCTGTCCTGCTAAATAAATAGTTCATATCCATATAAATATCCACATTACAGAGTTTGTTATGGGCCAGATCTGTTTACTGTGTCCTACTTTAAGAATGCCACTGCCTTTAAGCAAAGAATCAGAACATTTACCTGTGAATGGAAAACATTCAAACCTAAATATTTCTACAGGAATACCTATAAAGAATACTGAAAATATCCTTCAAAATTGTATGTCAAAAGGTCCTTTCTAAATCTAGTACCTGTAAATATATCTTGACCTTGGTTAAGAAGTCTAAAATTAGGTGCTAATTAATAATATGGCATATTAAATATGAAATGTCTTCCATAATTTATGTATATAGTGGCTATAGTTTTGAAAAGATTCTATCAGTAGATTTTTTACCAATTAAAAATTTACCTCTCAGGGGCAAATTTACATAAAAGGAAAAGATACAGAATATTGCTTAAATATACATAATTAATCATCTTCACCTAAGCTCATTTTTCTAAATATCTTAATTTATAAGTGGGACAAGTCCTTCAATTCTTATTAACTATCCACATGGATACCATTAACTATGCTATTCTAATTCATTTTCCCTTCTACAAAGCTAATTATAACTAATCACAAAGGATTCAGATTTGGTCAGCATCACTTATAAGTGGAAATTGACATGGTTCTTTGTTCTGAGAATATGCAGGCAGAAGAGATAGGGCAAAGGACAGTGAAAACAACCTGACTATATTGTTCTGATAAACCCAAACTGTCTGTGAATATCTAACTTTTAAATCCCTTTTCCAGTTGCTTGAAAATTATCCATTAAAAATCACTGCAAATGATAAATTGACACAAAATTCTAGGGGGAGTAGCAATTAGTTCTAATTAAAAGTTTTCAGAACAAATTCATTTAGTTGATTTTTAGTAACAGATTTATTAAGAAATAAATGACATAAATGAATCCAGTTAAGTAGCAGAAAAATCATCCTTAATTTTAATGACATACTGGTGACTGATCTTTAAGCTATGGACAGAAGGCATATCATTTTTTTTTTAATTTTAAACCTTATAGATAGCACTCTAGAGCTTTTATGTTATTATAAATGAAATCAATGTGTCTTATTAATATAAGCTATTCAGTTTGGTCAGACTGAGTTCAAAGTTGAAGCCATTTATTATTTTAATAAAAATTATTTCATTATTGAATTATGGAATGAATTTCATATTAGACATTACAGTATATCATAGTGCTATGAAATATGCAAGAATAATCATAAATATAATCTATACTGTCCTTTGTGACATATGAGATTTTTAAAGAATAATTAGAATTAACATAATCCTGAATTTTATTTTATATTGTGCAATAGTAAAGTAAATATATTGTGTATATTACAGGGAAATTAATATACATAATCAATTCATTTCAAATTTAGATTTTTAAAATATTTCTACAGTCATTTATCTAAAAGATATATCTACAAAGAATCAACTAAAGTAGAAATCTGGTGATTATTCCATGCATTTATTTAAAACTTGTAACCTCTAAATCATTAACCAACTCATCCAAAAATCTGTTTTGTACTCTCTTATATTCATCAAATGTAGCAGTTGGCAGCAAAATATCTTCTTTAAAATCTCTAAAATCTCATCACTGACAGAATAAATGCCAAAAAAGTTAACATGGAGGACAAGATCCTTTTTGGCTCCTGCACTGAAAAGTCTATCCCTGCATCACTTTCTCAGATCCCCTCTGGCTCTTCGAGATTACAGTACTTCCTGGAATGAAAGTACCTGTTATGTACTTTCATATCGCTATGCTTTTCCTTATTATCTCTATTATCCCTTAGTCATCATCTAATGTTCAGCACAAATATTACCTGGACTCTGTAAAGAAATCAATAGTCAATCACTTTAGGATTCAGAACACTTTCTATAAAATTCCTTTGGCACTTAGTATCTTCTACTTAGGTATTTGTTTATTTTACACTTCCCCTACTAAAATAAAATGTTCTCAAAAGCTGCAATTACTTATTTCATATTTGTGTAACAAAATTTGGCTTAACTATAGCTAGAGTTGGGGATGAGAAGTAAATCCAGAATAAAGGGTAGAAAATAGAAAAAGAAATAAGGAAATCCTTTAAGATACATATCAGAAAAGAGAAAGTCAATTAACTGGCTCGCTTCACTTAAAATAAAACCAAATAGATATACTAAATATGGATATTCAAACATTCTTCAAAGAAAGGCAGATAGTATTTTGACACTAAGTATAACTCAAATAACAATAAATAAATTATGACAATTCACAGAATTTCTAACACAATACAAATATAAACACTTACCAGAGTTCTCAGAGACTGATTATCCTAGATCCTGGAAAGGATTCTTCTTTCCACAGATACTGCTTGAAGTGAACAGTGAAATCCATGATAAAATACTTTACCTGTGTCACCACTGCTTGTGGCATCTCTGCATTATAGCAGAAATGTCCTAGATTTACTGTGTTCTCATTTAGTATTAAAACAATATGTGTGCATTCTCAGGAATGGCAATTATGAAGACTTAAGAGTCCTATACAACCTGATTTAAATCTCTATACTGCAAAGCCAGATGGAAAAAGTGAATTTCTCAAGTAATTTTACAAGGTAGAGGTTTATTGATGGACAGCATTATACAGAAATGGAATATTAGATGTAGAATTGGCTGTGTGATTTTGGGCAGGCAATTCAAGTTCTCTGTACTTCATTTTTCTCAAATGGACATTGGAGAGATTAGCCTGTATGATATCTGAAGTCCTTGCTAACACTGTAATGTCAGTTAAGTGCCTCAGACTAGCTATGTTTTAAGCCTCTATAGTTGGACCTTTTAAAAATGCATATCGTAAAGTTATGCCACCCATTGTGTTTAATGGATGTCCTTTGTCCTACTTATCAAGCACACTACCTCCCACTTCTCTTTAAAGTGCAAAGAACTTACACATCTATCTTCAGTCTTAGGCTCTGGACATGTGAACATGCCTTAATTTCCATGCCTGTTTTTTTTACTCTAAAAATTCTCAGATATTTTACTCTGATGATGTCTGTTGAACCTCTAATTTAGGAGTGTAGAATGCAGCATCTCCTTTTTTTTTTTTTTTTTTTTTTTTTTTTTTTTTTTTTTGCAGGATGTCTAACAACATATTTCAAATTGCAAATTTCTGATTCGTTTTCTGGCTATCAATATTTAAAGGATCTTTCCTTCAATTGTAATTAAATTATTAACCAGTCACAAAGCTTTAGTGTTCAAATGAATTTTCATTGTATACCACATGTTCTGCTATGGAATTATTCTCAAAATTATAAAATATATTTTGGAAAGCTTATGAAAATTTTCACTTTTTAAAAATGTTTATTTTTAATTTATTCTCTTAACTACAGTTTTGTGGGTTGGCTAATTACAAATATTAAGGTAATTAAAATAAATTTAAATTTCTGACATGTTTAAAACTAGTACTTATGTTTAAAGAGAATACTCAAGTGCAAATGTTTTCAGGTGTCTGGCTACTGTTCCCTTGTGGATTATAAATCACAGATCCAAAGGCTTGAGAGCTAAAATGATTAATTGACTAGCTAACTGATCAGAAGTGGCAAAACAGAAGTGGGGAGTCCAAAGTTGGACAAAAGGAATCTTTCTTTTTCTTCCTTTCTTTCTCCCTTCCTCCCTCTTTCCCTCTCCTCCTTCTTTCACTATCTTTTCCTTCCTTCCTTCCTTCCTTCCATCCATCCATCCATCCGTCTGTTTGTCCTTCTTTCGTTTGACTCCATCATAAAAACTTCAGTCAGAAAAAAATTTGCGTAAAATTTGCATAGAAATCGTGAGATCTAGCAAAATGGGTGAGGTGAGTTCCTGCATGCCTAGCACAGAGTAATAGTTTCTCTTAAGACAAGCATGATTCTACCATCAACCACAGTCCTCATTTTATTATATTAAAACTGACTAAACAAGCAGTCATTTAAGTGAACTGGTTGTCTGACTTAGGATTCTGAGGATAGTGACAAATTTTATTTACATTCTTATTCTAGACTCAATTTCACCTTAATGGCCTATCTCCTTATTTGTGACCAAATATATGTAAGATTCTCATTATAAATTCACTTTTTCTGTCCCAACTCTACAACAACTATCCTGTGTGCCACTGGTCTATAAAAGACAATGCTACTGAAGTCCCTAAGCTGCTTCAGAAGATAAAGGAAATCTTCATAATCATACAATTGAGCAACCCTCATCTTTTAACACTGGTAATTTTAGATTACTACTTTGTTTCCTCATTCATATCACCAACAACTTCTGTCAAGGAGTTAGAGTGACAGAATAATTTCAGAGTATCATGGTAATAGGTTATTTAGCATTTATTTTGCTTTAGCTAATAAAAATCGTGTTTTCAACAGCAAGATACCTCCATATGAAGATATGGTTTCAATGATAGCAGGGATGTTAAAAGGAAGAACAGAAAAGTGATATCTGAGCTGAGTAGACTGGTCTCTAACATTAACCTTATGATGATGCCCAATATGACTTGTCTGTGGCAGAAGAGAAGTTACTTATTATCAACACAAAAGGCTAGAAGAAAACTCATTGTGTTAACTGTTCATAAATGAAAACCAATGACTTGTTAGTCTCCACCATATTATTGTACCCAGGCACTTCATGTCTGATAGAATAGTTAGTGACTTCACATGGAGTGCCATACACCCCACACAAAGCAACACTTTTGTCTCTTATTATCTCAGACAATGCAGAAATCTTCCTGTGCTGCAGAACTTGAGTCATTTTTCTGAAAAACAACATTTAAAACAAAAACAGGAGTAGACCACATATGTCAAACATTTTAATTAAGAAGTCATTGGTTCCCTCTTTTTTATAACCTCTATCTTTCTACAGCCTCTAATGAAATTTGACTGTTAGCCTACCATTTCCAATTTATGCTTGCATGCTGATTTTACTATCTAATTACCATTCTGTTACAGAAAAAGGACCATTAGAGGAAAGTAAAATGCTAAAATTGTACTTTTCTAAATAAAATTGATGTATGTTTTCTACATCACACATAACACATGGACAAAATGTTTAAGGAGATTTTGGCCCCTCAGGAGGACAGAACAACTGAAAGGAAGGGTAACCACTTCTTGAGTCAGAATATCTGGCTCCATTTTTCACTAAGAAATTTTATCTTATGTCATATAACCTCTCTGAGCTTCATTCAGCTTTCCAGTAAGCAGAAGATAATGATAGTAATAATAACAACAATAATAATATTTAAAATATTTCACAGAATTATAAGAAACAAGTTTACAAATATAAATAAAGGCTACAAACATCTATCTAAATTATAATATAGGTGATAAAATTACTACCCTGTTAATACCGTTTCACAACATTCCATCCCCACTCTCACCTAGGATAGAAAGTACTGTCATGTTTAATTTATGCTGACTGAGCCTGTCCACAAGGGAAGGAATCTAAATCGAGAGCTTCCTCTTCCTCAACTCAATCTACCTTAGCTAGATAAAGCCACGTTGCATTCAATTAAGGTTTTTCTAGGAGATTATTTGGTTTATCAAATATATCCTTTATTGCTAAGACATTATTAGATTAAATATTAATTAGAAACAAGGAATAATAACAATGATAGCAACAGTAATAATGAGGGGAGATACAATGTCAAGGTTCTAGAAATGGGCAGCAGCCACTTTACATATATTTATCCAGAATCTTATATATATAAACATATGATTTATACCTATTATCTAATAGGTCTTATAAATATAATCTATTTTATTTCATATACAGATATTTAATCTGTATTATCACCTTTATCTAAGGTCACACCAAAACTAAGTATTGGATCTGTGCTACCAGATATAATTTTTCACATCCCAAAGCTACATGATGGCTTCTTTAATTCTGAAACAAAAATAACACAATGCAGGGAAATTTACACACAATGGCTATTGGCAGAAAACCTTTACGAAGCTTCTTCTGCAGAGCAGCAAATCAACTACCTGCTCAGACTACACAGAGGGCTGGAATAACATTCAAGCTGGTCCAAACATGCAGTAAAAAGAGAATATGTGAAATGATCATCTAGATGAATCTAGAGGTCAACAAACACTATCATCTTGAGATTTAGAGTAATTTATGCTAGTTGCCCTAATAGACAAATCTCTGTGACCTAACTTTATATCTCACTCTTTACAGTCTGATGAAAATCAGTTGTCTTTCCTAATTCTTATATCTGCTTAATCTAACTGTAAAACACAGACCCATTGTTGTGTAACAAGGAAAAGTGAGGTATTGGAAAAGACATGCCAGCAACTAGCTGTTTAGACCTCAAAGTTATACACGTCACTTCATTTCAAAGGTAGCCATATAGGGCAATCTTATTGCAAGGGAGGCTGAAAATTGTAAGCTACAATGTAGGTCACTACACAAAGGGGGAGATGGACCACCTGACCTTAAATTTGATCCAAATCCAGACTGATGATACTACAGATGAACCAAGAGGGTACAAAATAGTTTATTATTCATATAATGAAGCTTTTGGGGGAGAGTGCAGGGAAAGCTCACAAACGGGTCCCAAAATATACAGATAGGGCCAGTTGGTGCATACTCTCCATAGTACGCAGGAAAGGTGGTTAGGGACTGGGGCGAGAGTTCCCTCACAAGGGCTAGGGCTTGCATGGTTTTGAGTTCCCACCTTTACCAAAGGAGGGTGAATTTAGGCTTCTTCATCCTTAGATGTGGGACAGAGGGGGAAGGGGAAGAGATGTGGCTTGAAAGTTATCAGCAGGCAGTCATCATAATCGGAGTCAAACTCTTTATTATATTTCACCTCTGAAAGTTGACCGATGACTGAAATGTTTCATTGATTTTCATTCAGATTTGTCTAGGTAAGCCATTGTGATGCTCTATGAGGTCTGTAGCTTCGGCTACTAAGGGAGGCAAAAGTTCCACTAAATGGCTTTTTCAAAAGTCTATCATTGTGGATTTTGAGAAGTGAAATGAGTGTTCTGGTCACTGTCAGCAGTACTAAATTCTGAAAGGAATATGGAGCATCTTGGCAAGGACTTGTGGATTTAGTATGTGTAGAGACACGTGTGCCTTTGATTTATATTTTCAAAATCTGTGAGGCAAGAAACCCAGAGTTCTTTTCTCTCATGAAAGAAAACTTGGATATGAAATTGTTGTTTCGTCCATTGACCAGATAAGATGCTCAAACCAATGATAATAGCCCAAAAATCTAAAAATGTTTAGAGGTGACCTATTGTTTACCAGGGCACCCTGTGCTAAGATAATTGATTAAAGTTGAGACAATTGGGCTAACCCTTCAGTCCTATCCTTTCTTTATCAGGGGCATCTCAGTTAAGGGATGAAAAGCAGAGCTATTCATACTTTACAGTTTTCCTTTGTTGTTCACAAGGGGCTCACCAGATAGCCAAGGGGTCCAAGAGAGGGGTGATCTCCAGCACTATGGTATTTGTCAAGGGACAAATGAGGACAGGAAAGGTATGATACACTAGAGGGCCCAGGTTTGACTCTATCTTGTAGGTATAATTTTCATTTAGGAAAGGAGGCCACTGTGGTTGTACCCAGCTTGCAAGCGGCTTCTTCCATGAACCAAGACATAATGGACATCTGGGTATAGAGGAAATCAGCATTTATGTGACCAACAATGGCCACTGTGATGACATATAGTATAAGATTGAGGAAAGCAATTACTTGTATCAGAAGCCAGTGGACCATTTATGGTCATCAGGGTGATCCAGAGACTCCAAGAGACATGAGAGGATATTGCTAAATCCTCTATAATGAGGGAGTTTCTTGTGGACACTAGTGAGAGTGTCTGTCATATTGCAGTTTAGACAGATTCCATCACTTTTTTTTTTTTTTGTAAGGGTCCCAATCAACATGGGCCTATTTGTCAGTGACAGCACAAGTGGGCTTAAGTAAAATTTGTTGTAAATGAGAAATTTGTTTCCTCTAAACACAAAAAGGATGAAAAGATATTGGGCTTATTTTCACGATGTGGGTTTTAAGAGGGTAAATAGATGTATTTAAGGTCGGGATGGAGGAGTCTTCAGTTTATTCCCAAATTATTAGATATTAACTGAGGTTTCATGCGGATCAGAGTCGATTTCACCATGAATTGATATGGATGGGGCAATGGGGCCCATCCCCTTTGTGTTTGTGCCTTTGTGATGATTTATATATCCTTAGTATGTCAAATGGATCTCTGAGGAGATCATTAGTGTGATGTCACACTTGTCCTGAAAACATTGGATGCGGTTAAGACATATTCATGCAATTTTATTATTTACAGTAATCACATATAAAATCTAGTAGCTGAAAAAATACTTGTTGTTCATCAGTTCATGTAACTTTTAATATCCAATTACCTTTTCTTCTAAATAATCTCTCCTGACTGCCCCATATGACTTTCAAAATACTCTGCTCTGTGATGCTATTACCCCCACCTCACCTCCCACTACTTCCTGTATGTTCTACTGCTCAGTATAGGTTCATTTTTCTTTAAACTCCTCCCAACTCATCTTTTTTCAGCTGTTGCTGTACCTATGACAGACTCTGTCAGATTCCTCTGCCATCTACTAGGATATAACGATCCCATCATTCAAAGCATACTTCTTTCAGGCAGAATTCTTGGATTCAGGAAAAGGCACAATAGCTCATCAGCAATAGTTCTTGTGCAACTGTTTTTTAATTATTAGATGTATTTGTGTGTTATTACCTGAAAGAAAAAAAAATTCAGTTATATTTATTTATACTTTTCTTTATACTTTTCACATATATTTCTTCTTTTAATTATTACAATAGAACTGAAAGAGTTGTTTCACTCTCTATAAGGAGAAACAGCATGTGGAAGGTAAAGTGGACAGCTTAAACGCTGTCTTAGCCATTTCAGTCTGTTGTAACAAAGCACAGTAGATTGGGTATTAATTTCTTTAACAAGAGAAATTTATTCCTCATGTCCTGGAAGCTTAAATTCTACGATTAGGGTGCCAGCGTGCTCCGTTTCTGGTGTGAACCCTTTTTTGAGTTGCAGACCATTGACTTCTCATCTGTGTCCTCACATGGCAGACAGAGAGCCAGCTAGCTCTCTGACTTCTTGTAAGAGCTCTGATCCCGTTAATGAGGGCTCCACTTTATAACCGTATCTCCCATAATGCCCCACATCCAAAAATCATTGGGATTAATTAAGGTTTCAACACATGAATTTCAGAGACACAAACATTCAGTTCATTGCAGGGACATAACTGTTAAATATGAGAAAACATGAACCCAGGCTTCTGATTATTTGGCCTATTCTAATCTATTGTTTGAACTCACAACTCCATAGAGTTATGCTTGCACCTTTTTGATGTTTAGAACATCGGGGCTTAAATGTAGATAAACAGGAAGATGCTTTCATAGCATGTTTACTGGTAGCCATTAAAAGCCTACAACATTATTTTATTTTATTTATTTTATTTCAGATGTTTTAAAATTTATTTTAATTAGTTTCAAGTATACAGTACATTGGTTACACATCTATATAGTTTGTAAAATGGTCTCCTCCCTATAGCTTCCTCCCTCCCTTTACCCTCCACCTAGCCAACATATTCATAATAATTATATTCCCTGTGCCATGCTCCCCATCCCCATGTCCACCCATCAGCTACTGATTTGTACTTTAACCCTTCACTCCTTTCTCCCAGCTCTGCAAACTCCCCTCCTTCTGTACATTACCAAACTGTGCACTATATTTGTGAGTCTATTTTTGATTAGTTTGTTCTTTTTATTCTTAGATTCCATATATAAGTGAAATCATATAGTGTTTATCTTTCTCTTTCTGACTTAAATACCTTCTGGATCCATCAAAGCAATATGGTTGCCCCCCTCAAGGCTTCATCAGCTATTATTGTGACCTCACTCCACCATTGGCAATATATCGATCTGAGTTCAACCATAGTTTTTCCAGGAAATCCCTTGCAAAACGCAGTTGGAAAGAGTCCTCTTTATATAATTTACCTAATTAATTGTTGATTATGAATTAATTTGTTATACTACTTAGTACACATGTGGGAGTATGGACAATATATCAGATACCTTTTGGGGGGCAGGAGAGAATAAAAGGGTTAGAATTGGAAGGTACCACTTTTGATGGGTATATCCAAATGAGGTTCATAAAATGGTGCCTAGATAACACAAGGTCCTGGCTTCCGGGAGAAAATCAATGGCTATATGGAAAGCTGATAAGATTATTTATACTAGCCCTAAAATTTATACAGGTTTATTCAAAGATAACACTAAAATATTAACAGCATTTTAGGGACAGGGGACATAGTAGAATTTCAAGCAAACTTTTAAAAAATATGTAGAATCACAAATAATTGGAGTAGGAAAAAAATGTTAAAGAACGCATTTACTCATTTTTCAGATAAGGACTGGGGATACCAGATAAAGCTGAGTAAACTTACTCAAGATCAGAGGCATTACTCTGTAGTGTAATCACAATTAACTATTTGCAGATTTTTGTTTAGATGATGTTTTTGCTCATTTGCCACAGCCCTCTCTACTGTACTGTACTCATATAGGCTCTACTTGAGGCTTAGTTCAGAAGAGCCCTGTTATTTCAGTCTGGGTCAGGGCCTCCTTCAATTTGCTTCTCAGAAATATAAACTTAATGTTATGTAGTACTTATCACATAGAGGATACTTGACTGTTAACTTACTTTTCCTTCAGACACTCCTTATATCCTTACATTCTATTCTTCTTTGTAGCCCTAATGCTAAAAACTATTTCTAATCACTATCCCTAATCCCTCAGTGGCTGACACAAAGTAGGTGCTATATAAATGTTGATTTTAAATATGAATGGATATTTGCTAGAACTCTCATTTATACAACATAAATTTTCTCTATTTCTACTTAACTGTAAGGCTAAATCCCCTCCTATGCAACATGAAATTCAAAATATATTGATAAATTTTTCTTCTACCAGCCATAATTTATAATATCTTAATGTATAATAGTATTTATCTTTTCAAATTTAAAATATTTCTCTTCACCATCTTATTGAATTCACTTTAGAACTTTAATTCACTGTCATTTCCCAAACTCACTGTAGCTCTGCCATTTCCATTCCCCACTAAGTTCTCCAAAACAGAACAAATCTGTTTAGACGGATACATTATAATTTTCAATTGTCATAGTTCCATTCATTTATTCTAAATATCCGACAGGCATTTTCCCCTATGTTTTGACAGCTTGAGTTCCACTGCAATATTCATATATTCCCAGCCTCAAGCAGTGTTTTCCTGAGAAGCTTCTGTAAATTCTGAACACATCAGAAGGATAAAGAATTTCAGGTTATTTTAACTATTTTGCACTGAAAAAACACATTTATCAAATTAAAGAAACATTGTCAGAGGCATGATAGAGTAATGGGACTCTGCAGAGAAAAGTAACTAATGCTCATATGTGGAGGAACATTTCATGCAAGTTTCTCCTGATCATTTCCCAACTACGAAAGAAAAAAATAGACTTTTTATCTAACTGTATGTTTTCTTCTAAAGTGTTCAACTTCTGTTATGGTAAAAAATCCTTTGGCTTCTCTAATTATATTTTATTTGTGATATCTGAATATGTGTGGTATAAAAAATTATGCATTGCACACTTCCTCAGTATGCATTCTATGACACCATTATCTAATTCAAATTAGATGTCTTCATCATTTTCAAAGAAAATGATATTAAGTTTCTATTTATTGTTATTTTAGGAATTTAGCTTAACCATATCTACAATAGTATAAAGTGATGTTCTGTGTTCAGTTATAAAAACTATAAAGTATAGGTTATATCAAGAACTATGAAGCACTTGTATTTTTATACTACTTTCAACTAAAATTAGCCTTCCACAATGTCATAGATCTGAAAGAGTGTAAGAGATCTCTGAGTCAGAGACAAAGGACAGTATATTACTTATAAAAATAGCAGTAGTCAGAGTACCATCATCTTACACTGTTTGGCTGAGCCTTCGTTCCCATCATATGAAATGAAAATCCTGTGATGCTTATGTGAGTACGGTGCATGTAGTAGATTGTGTTACAAGAGAGGAAACTTGAGTTTAGGGGACTGAATCTTTTATACAGGTCTGCAAACAAACATACCCTTTACCCTGTAGCTGGGCAAACTATCTTTATTATATTGGAGCTGTTATATTTATCATACTAAACAGAAAACAAATCTGTCTCCTGTCATCCCAGATGGAGGCACTATCTCTATATCTGTTTGCAGAGAGCTCAGAAAAAAAAGCAGTCAGTGCCTCCTGCTTGCTTAGAAGATATGCAGAAATGCAAGAGACCCGTTTTATACTCAAATTGCCACAGAAAGAAAACCAATAGGAGATACTTATATATTATATATCTATATATCAGATATCTATATATCTATATTTGTGATTTATTATAAGGAATTAGCTAACATGATTATGGAGCCCAAGAAATCCCAATGTGCAGTCAGCAAGTTAGAGACACAATATCAGGTAGTATAGTTCTAGTTATAGTTCACAGGCTTGAGATACAGGAAAGCTAATGGTATAAGTTTCAATTCAAGAGCAGAAGAAGATTAATGTCCCAATCAGGCAGTCAGGTTGATAGAGTTCCTTCTTATTCAGTCTTTTTGTTCTATACAACTCTTCAATTGATTGGATGAGGACCAGTTCATACTTTGCATGGATATTTTGTTTATACACTTATTCATTGATGGACATTTAGATTATTTCCATTCTTTGGTTGTTTCGAAAAAATGTTACTATAAAAATTCTGATATAAATATTTGTATGATTTTTTTTAACTGGTAGTGGTATTAAAATACTTTAGTCAGATCTTTGTTATATTAAATGACTTTTAAATGATTTTAAGTAAATTAATAATATTGCAGTACCTTCATAATTTAGGACATTACTAATTCATAACTTCTTAGGACATATCCTTACAGTACTTTTCTAATAGTGGTTGTTTTATTTTGAGATCTCTGTCCTTCTTTGATTGTTGGTTAGGTGTAGGATTTGATTAAATAAAGAACTGGCAAACTATTTATGTATGTGAAGGGCCAGATGGCAAACATTTTTGGCTCTGTTGGCCACACAATTTCTGAAGCAACTTCTTAACTTTGCTATTGGTCATGGACAATACATAAATGTATGGCCATGTGTGCTCCAGTAAAGTTTTATTTAAAAAAATAAATAAAAAGTGGCGGATAAAGTTTGGCCTATGAGTTATAAATGTAGTCAATGAGTAAGGAAACACTGGGTAACAAAAGTGTTGTCTTTTTACACCAAACCATGGCAAACGAATGACTCGCCCTTGTTATTATGGTTGTCCTAAACTGCCAATTAAAAAAAAAAAAAGGAATTGGCTCAGTGATTTGATCATGATTCAAATCTTTCAGAAGAGCAGGATTCATATTAACCATGATCCAAATGTTTCCATGAATGTTCTGGACAGAACCAAATATCAAGAAACTAAATTTCGAGGACATTTTGGACAGGACCAAATATCAAGGATCTTTTGGCATGAACCATATGTATCCATGGACATTTTGAAAAGGACCAGTTGTCTGCTAGTCCTTATTATGATTTTATTCCTTTTAATTACTGACTGTATACATGCCTTGTATGGATATGTTATTTATCCATTCATTAGTTGATGGACATTAAATTGTTTTCAGTTTTTGATTATTTCAAAAATGTTACTATAAAAATTCTGATATAAATATTTGCATGGAATTTTTTGTATCTTGGAAAATACATAGGAATGGAATTGTTGGGTCATATGGTCAATTTATGCTTAACTTTTAAGAAATTGCCAATTTAACTCCCAAATTATTTTCAAAAGAGCCAATACTCTTTTATATCTTTATCAACAATGTTGAGTTACATTTTTTCCAATTCTAGCAAATGTGGTATTTTCTGTCTTTTGAGTATAGCCGTTCTAGTAGTGGTATCTCACTATAGTTTTAGTTCGTTTCTATAATGACTAATTAAATTGAGCATCATTCCATGTGCTTATTAGTAATTTGTATGTCCTTAGTGAAATTTCTATTCAAATCTTTTGCCCAAATTTTAATTGAGTTATTTGTCTTTTTTATTATTGAGTTATAAATGTTCTCTGTACATTTGGATAAAAGTCCTTTATAAGACATGAGATTTACAATCATTCTTCCCAGTATGTTTTACTTTTTCCTTTCTAATATGGACATTTTATTTTCCCCTCCCCTCTCTGTCTTCTCTTCTCTTTTCATTTCTTCTCTTCTTTCATGAGGGTTAGAACCTCCAATAATACAATGTTGAATAGAACTGCCAAAAGTAGACAATGCTTGCCTTGTTCCTCATTTTAGGGCTAAAATATTCAGTATTTCATCATTAAATTTCATGTTAGGTGTGTGTGTGTGTGTGTGTGTGTGTGTGTGTGTACAGTTACCTACAACCAGTTGAGGAAACACCCTTCTATTGCTAGTTTGAGTATTTTTTGATCAGTGGTGTCAGATTTTAGTAAATGCTTTCCCTTCATCTCAGGATGATAATCTGGGTTTTGACCTTTATTCTGTTAATATTGTATATTACATTTATTGATTTTTATATCTTAAACCATTATATTCCTGAGATAAATCCCTCCCAATCATGATGTATAATTCTTTTTTTTACATATTGCTTGATTTGATTTCCTATTTTGTGTGCGTGTGTGTATTTGTGTATTTATGTACATGAAGGATATTGACCTGTAGCTTTCTTGTGATGTTTTTGTCTGATTTTGCATCAGGATAATGCTGGCTTCAATGAATGAATGGAGAACTGTACTCTATTTTCTGAAAATTTTATCTTTTAAATATTTAACACAATTCTCAATTGAAGCCATTTGGACATTGGTTTTTCTGTGAAGGAGGGTCTTAAATTACTCAATCAATATTTAATTAATAATTAACAATTTCAGTTATAGAGTTTTAGATTTTTTATTTTCTTGTGTAACTTGACAATTTCTGTTTCACACTAGATATCTGTTCATTTTTATCTATTTGTTGGCAAAAAGTTCATAATATTTTCCTAAAATTATCTTAGTTTTGATAGGGTAAATAATGACATTCTCTCTTTCATCCTTGATTTTGATGTTTTGTGTCCTCATTCTTTTGAATCATGATCAGTCTAACTATGGTGTACTGATTTTGTTGATCTGTTAAAGAACCAAATTTGGTTACACTGATTTTTTTTAATTCTTTCTCTGTTTTCCAATGTATTGCTATCTTCTTTAATCTTTATTATTTCTTCTTGTTTTGAATTTAGTTTGCGCTCCTTTTTCTAATGTCTCAAGATGGGAGTTTAGGTAATTGATTTTAGACTGTTTTTTATTTATTTTCTGACATATTCATTTAAGCTATAAATTTCCCTGTATGCATTACTCTAGTTGCATTTCATATATTTTAGTATGTCATATTTGTATTTTCTTTCAGTTTGAAATTCTTTCTAATTCCCCTTGCAATTTCTTTTATGACTTCCATTTCTAATTTAATTATAAAATTTTTGTAAAATTTCAATTATACTAATTGAAGAACATTTCTGGAGCACATTCTACATGAGTTTGTGAAGAATGTATATTCAGTCATTGGGTAGAGTATTCTATAATTAGGTCAATGTGGTTGAGAGTTTATTCATGTTTACTATATCCATGTAACAATTGTAATTGTTACAATTATTAAGAGTGATATATTGAAGTTAATTGAAAAAATAAAAATATTCTTCATTGAAGAAAATATTTTTCAGTAAATTTTCTTTATTTCTATTCTGTGAGTTTTTACTTTATACATTTTAGTACTTTATGTATTATGTGTGCATACTCTTCTATTTTCAATGATTTAACCAAGCAATATGCATATATCTTAGTATTTAGTAATATCTTCTAAGTTTGTCCAATACATATTTTAATCTTGTTATAGAGATGCAAATGAAAATTAGTATATTTACTATGATTACATTTTACTCAATGAATAAACTGTAAACATTTATGTAAATCCTCCACTTAGTTAACATTTAAATCTCTACAAAACTATTGTCTTTGGCCAGGTTAATGTGTCTTAAAATTCCATATACATACCATCTATGCCGAAAATAGTGTTTTTTTAATTGCAAGCTACTCAGTAATTATTTGGCAGATTAATTAATGAATTATGTTTTTAAATACTGAGTTGAAAAATAAGTGTGGCATTTTATATATGTCTATAATAAATACTAATTTGTTCAAATTTTTGAAACTCTTTAATAACATATGTTTCGCTACCATAAAGGCAAGATAGCACAGTTGGGAATGAGAACCATATAAAAAGTAAAGTTAGCGTCGCTTCACACTTATTAGTACTAGTACAGGCAATGCAATAGAAGTAGTCTCTTTATGAACAACTTAAAATGCAGGCAAGGATATATTGAAGTATTTGTAAAATAATGATACTGAAAATATATTTATTCTTTACCTTAGGAAGAATATTATAACTCAGTATTATAAGACAAGACCCATTGTAAATTCAAGTAAACAACAAAATGATGCAACTAGCTATTTCCTAGATGATTACCCTATGGTAATGTACATATAGAAAGTAACCAATGGTCTTTTTTATTTTTCAATTAAGTCGACAATCCTAGTTAATTCTTTCTCCCTTTCATACAAAAGAGAAATCCCCAGACATGAAAATGTTGTTAGAATGAGTAGAAGCTTCTTGTTATTAGTTTTCTGTCAGCAAATAACTTACAAATTTTCGATGTTCCCCATTGTGTGAATTTCTTTTTCATTAAAATGAATAAGGTTTATACTCTTGTTAGAATGTTGCACATTTTGTTCCTATACTTGCATATTTCTAGAGTGCAATAAACACAACATACAAAAAAAAAACTAAAAATAATTGAACAGCAAAGGAAAATAGGGTTCCTATAGCATCTTGTGCACTTTTAAGATTTTTTCCTACAGGAATATTAGCAATGAACTTCACCTATAATAAATCTGATAAATGTTTTATTCTAATATCTTTGTACCTTTATACTAACCATTCAGATAAGTAAAAGAGCTCAGTGTGCTTTCACATACAAAATAAGGAAAATAGCTTCTCTGAATGGAGTAATGGATTTGACTCAAGATTATACACTATGAACAAAAAGAAGCAACATTCAGCTGCTTTAAACAATATTATGAATTTATTGACTCATATGACAAAATCTAACAGTGGCTTAGACTTCTAGCCATTTAAATCAAGGAAATCTATCAGTTGTTTACGACTTTCTCAACTCTGTCCTTTTTGCATTGATTTTATTGTATTTCCATAGTCACAAGATGGCTGCTGCTGATAATAAGAGCTACAACTTCTTTGTGGACATCTACTGGAGAAAACATTTTCTCCTACTGCCATGAAACAAATTATCTCAGCTTCATCTTGACTGGACTAATAATGTAAACTAATAATATAAATGCTTTGTTCACTGGGATGCCAGTGAGATGTCATTCCTGATTGGTTGAGTGCTCATTGTTGAAATATTTACAACCAAGAAGACCCCCGTAATACGTGAGATGAAGTCAATAACACCTCCACAGCATTTGGCTATTATTTGGAAGAGAAGGGAGTGAAAACAGTGCAGCTCAGAAATAGTAATTTGATATAACCTTCAAATTTGTTTTATGAAGACCACACTGCCTTTCCTATCTCCTTACTCTACTTCCTCTTCTCTCACAAAACAATAAGAATGATACCATCACAATGCTATACCTCTTACAATATAACCTACAATGCTATACCTCTTACAATATAACCTATCTCAATTTTTAAACTACTCTCTACATACTGAAATCCCAAAAGCTAGAAACATGAAAATCAACTTTTGGTTTTGCCTTATCCCTAGTAACCAAGTGATACAATGTACACTTACCTGCTAATCTCTTCAAGTGGTTCTTCCATTCTAAATTCTTTTCCTTTTTTTATTGATTGATTGATTGATTGATTGATTGTCAGATGGGTATGATTTTTCATGTTTGGCCCAAATAGTGTAGCAGCAATATAAATGCTTTCCTCTATGTTTCCTGATTCATCATCTCTGTTTGTTAATCCAATTCCTTTTGTAATTTTTCTTTTTACCTAAGTTAAAATATAATAGGCTGATGTTTTTCATATAATGACTTTTATTATCTGCTACTGAATTTACAGTCATGTCCCAGTTTACATTCCTTATATTGTTTCTTTGTGTACTCTTCTTGATCAGTGTTGGCTTAATTTATAAAATTTTAAAATAATTTTACTTTATATTAAAAATATATTATTTAATTTTTTTTCTTTTTGCCTTAATATTTTCTTCTCATTTTGGAGTGTTTGCTAACTTTTTCTAACTTACTAAATTGGAGTCTTATTTTCTTTTTCATGATACATACATTGGAATTATGTTCATAGCTATATATTTTTCTTCTGTGCTCATAAATTTTCTAATTATTGACTACAAGGATCTAAGTGAATTTTTACTTGGCTAATTAATTAGATTTATTTTTATTGCTGTTATGGTCACATTTACTTGGCCTTTAAAAAAATTAGCTTCTTTTCCTTTTTTGACTTTTTTTTTTTTTGCTTTTTAATGAGTTGATTGATTTTTTTCATTTTCCATTTTTGATCCTTTGCTGTCTCTTCAAACCACTAGTAGATTAACTTTTTAAATTTAAGTTACTTCCCTGGTTAAAATCCTACAAGAGTTCTAGATTTGTGTTTACTTAAAAAGATGAGTTACACATACTGAAAATTTCTGTTTGTCAGTCAGAAACATAATCATGGCAATGAAATGCTTTGACTATGAAAGGAAAATTTTAAATTAGTAAAGGAAAAATGACCTAGTGCTATGGGAGTTCAAGAGGGAGGTTCCACATTCAAACTTCAGGGGTCAAGGAAGAATCTCAGATAAAAATGAAATACATGCTTAGGTCTGAGAATAATTTACACTGGTGAATTTTAAGTGGAAATGTAGGGTCAGATTTGGGTATATACCCAAACTCTTGGTCCAAGAAAATGGCATTTGGGGGGAATTGATGTAGTTTAGTGTGAGCAAAGAATCTATGTGTGGGATTACAATAGGTTAAAGGACTGGAAACATGAAGCATTGTAAGCCCATTTTAGACTATGGGCTTTAACCTAAGAGAAAGGCATATTCTGCATTTAGCTAAAAAGTACAGCTGGAAAGGGCATCAGTCGCAATGTAACAACAAAAAGCCAGATTATAACTTCCTTAAATTCATTAAATAACTGAGGTGAAAGGGCGATCAAGTAAACTAGATCAAGTAGCTACTAGAACTAGTAGTCACTGAGTCTATCAAAGCCTCAGGATAAAATATTGAAAATCAACTATATTTCTACAAACTAGCGGGGGGCATTGGAAATGAAGGTAATAAAACCATATCATATACCATAGCAATAAAATCATGAAATACTGCAGTAAAAGCTAACAAAATATGTTCAGCAACTATAAACTATAAAAGTATAAAACACTGATGAAGGAAGTAAAAGAAAATGCATACAAATGGAGAGATACACTGTGTATCTCAGAAGCAAACCAAAATCAGCAGCACCTTGCCAGAATCATACACCATGACTAAGTGGAATTTATAACTGGGATGTAAGAAGGTACCACATTTGCAAATAGGCAGTGTGATATATCACATTAACAGAATGAAGGAAAAAAAAAACATATGATCATCTCGATAGATGCAAAAAATGTATTTGACAAATTCCAACACCTTTTAATAATAAAACCCTAAACAAACTAGAAATTATCTCAACATAATAAACATTATATATGACAAGCCCATAGTTAACATCATCATATTCAGCAGTGAAGAGCTAAAAGCTTTTTCCGTAAAGTCAGGAACAAGGCAAGATGCCTACTCTCACTATTTCTATTCAGTATAATACTGGAAGCCCTAGCCAGAGCAATTAAGCAAGAAAAACATACATACATACATACATACATACATACATACATACATACATACATGCAAAGCATCCGACTCAGGAAGGAATAAGGAAAATTTCTGTTTGCAGATGACATAATCTTACATCTAGAAATCCTAAATACTCCACTAAAAAGCTATTAGAACAAATAAATTTAGAAAAGTTGCAGGTTACAAAATCAATATACAAGCCAGTTGTGTTTCTATACACCAAAAACTAATTATGCAGAAAGGAAATTAGGAAAACAATACCATATTGTGTCTCAAGACACAAATAAATACAAGACATCAAGTTCTGATGGATTGGGAGACTTAAATTGTTAAAATGCCTGTATTACCCGAAACTATCTACAGATTTAAAGTAATCCCTATCAAAACCATAATGGCATTTTTTTAATCAAAAATGGGGCAAAAATCCTAAAATTTATTTAGAACTACAAAAGACCCCAAAGAGCCAAAGCAATCTTATCTTGAGAAAAAAGGATGAAGCTGGAGGTATCATATTTCCTGATTTAAAAATATATTATGAAGCCACAGTATTAAAATATTATGGTGCTAGCATAAAAAGAGACATATAGACCAAAGGAAGAGAATAGAAAATCATAAATAAGTTCATGCATATAAGACAAACAGATATTTGAAAAGGGTGTCAAGAATATACAATAGGGAAAATGATAGTCTTTATAATGAATGGTAATATGAAAACTAGATATCCACATAGAAAAGAATGAAATTGGACCTGTATTTCTCCACTCACAAAAATTGCCCCCAAATGGATTACACTTAAATGAAAGACTTGAAACAGTAAATTCCCAGAAGAGAGTGTAGAGGAAAAGCTTTAGGACATTGGTCTTGGAAATGTGTTCTTGAATATGACATCAAAAGCAGGGGTAAGTGAAGCAAAAATAGACAAATGGTATTACATTCAAATGAAAAGTTTTTTGCACAGCAAAGGAAACAATCAACAAAGAAAACATAACCTACAGCATGAGAGAAATGTTTGTAGACCATATATCTTATAAGAGGTCAATTTCCAAAATATATAAGAAACTCATAACTCATAGCAAAAACAAAACAAAACAAAACATAAAATAATCCAAATAACTCAACTGGAAAATGGACAAAGTACTTCAATAGACATTTCTCTAAACAAGACAAACAAGTGGGCAACAGATATACAAAAATATGATCCACATCATGCATCTTCGGGGTAATGCAAATCAAAACTACAATGAGTTACCTTCACACCTGTTAGAATGGCTATGATGAAATGAATAAAAGATACATGTTAGTGAGAAACTGGAATCTTTTATACTTTCATAAGAATGTACTAGTGCAGCAACTATGGAAAACAGTATGGATGTTTCTCAAAAAATTAAATACAGAATTACTATGTGATCTAGCTGTCATACTTCTGGGTATACATCCCAAAGAACTGAAGTAAGCAACTTGAGGATATATCTGCATTCCCACGTTTATTGCAGCACTGTTCACAATAGCCAAGATATGGAAACAACCTAAATGTCCTTTAGTAGATGAGCTGATAAAATGTTGTATATACATACAATGGAATATTATTCAGCCTTGAAGAGGAAGGAACATATTCACAATATGGATTAGCCTGGAGTGTATTTGGCTTTGTGAAACATATTTATTTATATTCACAAAAAAGTGGGTGTGTACTCAAATCTTGTATGTAAAATTAATTTTTTTGCTGGTTATCTTTCTCTTCCTGAGCCAGTGTACATCATATCATTCTTTGAACACGATAAAGGAAATAAATTTCTATCAAAGACAGTTTGATTCATGAGATTCATGTCACCATTTGTATTCTCATTCTTATTTTTAATTTACTGATTCCTTGAGTTCAGAGATTGTCTGAATTTTACTGATGCTTGTGTTATGTACAGTTTAAGGCCCTCAGACCAAAGCTACCAACCTCACAGAGTTTATATTCAAATGTAAAATCTGTGTGTTCTGTACTCCTGGCCTTATATTTAGAGATGAGCACATGACTCATTTTAGGCAAATCAGAAAAGAAAACTGTTCCTTGTAAAACTATTTTATATTCTAGAATTCCTGGGGAAGGCGTGAGATCCTTTATGAAATGGAGGTACTGCTTATATTGCTTTTGTTCCTATCTCAGCCCTATCTTTGATTTTTCTCAGAGAACTTATTTAAAAGATGCAGTATTTTACATTTGTAGATAAGGAGATGCACCAAGGGACCAGTCCCAGATGAAGACTCTTATGAAATGAGACAGATTGAAATAAAGAGAAATGTTAGGAGATGTTTGGGTGTAGATGCCCAGGTCACTGGATAAAGGAAAAATATCCTCAAAGGCACAGAGATTTTTAAGCATAATAAAACATCAAGGATGATTTTCTTTTAATTTGAGATTTTAAAATCATATGTCTGGGAAATGAGGAGGACATTCAAATGATGTTTTTTAAGTATCTTTCTCAGAAAAGGTTTTCCCTGAATAATTTTCCCCCCATTTGAGTCTTTTTCAGCATTATAAATATGATAAAAATCATCAAATATATCAAGGGCACTTTTCATTGGTATGTTGGAGAAGGTGATTTTTGTGAGGCTGAGAATGAGGAAAATTTTATTTTAAAAGTTAAATTATATTGGAAAGACAGGTAAGATATTTAGATCCATGCTTTTATCATCTTCAATTAAAATGGGAGACTTGAAATATCATATATCATTTACTCCAGAAGGGAACATAATACAACATTTAAAATGTTTCTGGAATTAGTAGGTAGACTTTCAAAGAAATGGTGAAGCAGAATTATTATTTATAGTAAAATTGTTATTAAAGAATGATATGCAAAGTAGCATTTATGTTGCTTGTACAAGATTAATTTTTGAGGTCATATATATGTACACAAAGGAAAATAAACAAGATTAAAAACATTCTTTTCCTATTAGGTTTAAATGTTTCTTTTAGATATTAGGAATATTAGAAATAATTATCTTAATAGTTTCTTATGCAAAGTTTTTTAAATAATTCATTTTTCCTTGCCTCTGAATGTATTTTATATATACTATAATAACTATTGTATCTCTTGCACCAATCCATCTAATACCTGGAGTAGTTGTCAGCTTTGCTTATTTGGTGATTTGCCATTTGAGAAAATGCAACACAAAGAGAAAATGCAATTGTGTGACATTTGCAAAGAGTGCAAACTATACAGTTATTTGCAGCTTTGCAAATTTTATCATGTTAGAATTTATTTTTTTTTGTATTAAATTAACTTTTATTTTACTTGTCCAATTAGAATGACTTGGAATTCTCAGCATTTGCAGTGCAAGATAAGAGACTTTGCTAGGTAAAAGATAGTTTTTATTGTATGCTCAGAGGAACTAGAGAAATTGTGCAATCTTTATTTTTTCCTCTTCAACAGTCTTAATTCTTTTTCATTTCTCTTATCCTCTGTTGCTTATATTTCCTTTCCATGATGTTTATCTGAAAATTTAAGTTTTTCATTGAAGATTGGAATGAATATCCATATTTATACCTGCTTCTTACAAAACTCAATCAATATGACAATAAAAAAGAATGTTAAGCTATAAATCCCCAAGAGCCATAAAGAAAACAAACACAAAAAAGTGACAGTGATAGAAGAAACGTTGGGAAGCTAGAAAGCAGAGGCTCAGAATGTGCTGGGTTTGCAGATCTGTAAATATCCACTGAGTGAACTTCTCCGGCATTCTGGGAAGGTAGGGATGGGGCAATATATTAGTTAAGAAGGAAGCCATACGTCTGAATTCAAATCCTGGTTCTACTATTTTCCTCTTCAATGTCTCTGTTCCCTAACTGCAGCATGAAGTACCTATAGTAGTTCCTACTTCACAGGGCTTTCAGTATTAAATTAGTTAATTTAAGTACCTTACACAGTGTCTGGAGCAGTTATTTCTCAGAATGCTCCAGACCAGAGTTCTCATCCCAGCATTTAGACTTACTCAGATTAGTTGCCACTCTGTGTTTAAGTTTCACTCTTTGCACATTTACACAACTGCTCCCAAATCCAATGATCAATACAATACTCACAAGCTCCCCAGACACAAGGTTCCATGCACACTCACCAACAAACTCCATGAAAGTATGGTACTCCAGTTCCAAGCACGTTGGGTTGGATCAGATTTACTACGTGCTCAAGGCTATGGACAGAAGGAGTGGACATCTGTTACACATATTATAGAGTTAATACAGGCTTTAGGCAGTGTTGATATCTAAATACACAGGATTCAAAATTCACAGATCTGAGGCAAAATAGTAGTTCTATCTATTCAGCTTTAGGCAAGCTTCTTAATCTCCCTACCCATATAAATATCTAATGTCCCACATTGAGTTAACACGTACTTCATAGTGGTACTATAAAGCACCCAGTGAATAGCTTGGCGCATAAAGAACAGTCAAAATAGCGATTGAAAATTTTAAAAGCTCTGAAGCACTTCCCAGTATTCTCCAAGTTTGTATGTTATGCCTAACTTGTGATTCTAACAAGTTTTCAATGGGGTACAGCTACTTTCAATGATAGGATCCCCCATGTCCTTATTGAGAAAAAATGATTTTTGTCTCCAGGCAGACAACACACACCCTCTGTTTCTCTGTATTTTTTTATAGCATCTACTCTGTATATGTTACAAATAAACACTAAATCCATTTACAGTTGTAAAAGCAAAATTATGGTGCTGATAATCATAGATCCATGAGCCAGTTTAGTTATTTCCTAACTTTTACTGCTTAAACTGGAGAAGGTTCTTGGAGGTGACATGAACATCATACAAAGACACAAGAGGATCTTTAATAAATTTAAAGTTCTGCCAATGATTTAGATGTTTTACTATCGGTCTTTAAATCTAGTCCATTGTGTCAAACATTTGAATAAATTAACTTATAGAAATGTGTGCATATTTGATTCTGGAAGCAGAATGAGGGATAAAACAAAACAAAATGTTTAAATTAGCTGTACTGAGATCAAATGAATTTAATGTACATCTTTGAAAGAATAAATTTATTTTAATCAGGCATGATTTAAATAATGCTTATTTTTCTTGCTATAAAACATATATCAATTGTTTGAAAACAAAAGAATAATACAAACATTAATAATTCCAAAATAACTATTGTCAATTTGGCAAATTCCTTTTAGTATTTTTCTTTCTAAATGCTTTATAGTTTCAGATAGAATATACTGTATATGCTGTTTGTATCTTACTTTGTTTCACTTGGTGTTATAATTAGAAGAGTTTCACAGTTTATTAAATAATGTTCAAAAACACAACTTTTAATGACTGCATAAAAGCCCATTATATGATTATGTTGTAATTTATTTCCTATTTCTAAAATGTACCTTTATTGCTAATATGAATAATTCTTTCCATTAGGTAGAGCTATTAGGTGTAAATCATAAAACCTTCTACAAACTAGGTTAGAGAAAGGGGTAATTTATTCAAAGATTACTAGTTTACTTTGCATTAGTGAAATCCCACCACAGGAAGACATAACAATGTCTATGAATAAATTGAATAAGAATTCATTCTCAAAGTTTCTTCAAGACTCTTCAAGGTCTCCTTCCCCACCCTCTCTCTCATACACACTCTCCTTTAATGTATATGTATGAGTTTGTGTGTGATCTGCCATCTCTGCTTTTCTATGGATATCAATATCAGTTGCTTCTTTCTATGTATAAACTTCATTTTCTTGGAATGCACAGTCTTCCACCACTTGGCAAAAAATAGCCACTGACAACAGCCAAGGTATACTACGTTTCACAGCCTCCACCCCCCCCACCCCACACACACTCCTCAACTCCTTTTATTCAATTCTAATTCAAAGCATACAAGTGAAGGATTGTAATTGATCTGGCTCAGTCTGTTGACAATTCCTGGTCCAGATATTGGCATTCTGTAATAATAGGCAGATCCACAGTAGTTATGTGCGTGTGAGCTTCCATGGGGACAATTTCTAGAAGTAAGTGTGCTCTACAGATTACCATATAGACAATTGCCTATTGGAATGTGCACCACAGTACATATATCTTTCACACATCTATGAAATATTTTGTGATTAATTTTAAGAACTGGAATTATTAATTAAAAGGGAAAGAAAATATTTAAGCCTTTTGATATATATTCCTATTTGTACCTCCTATAGAAATTGGTTATCAATTTGATACCCTTGTAAACTGGATTTGACTGAAATCTCACTGATTCCATTTTAGCATATTTTAGAAGATGATATACATATATCATGTTAATTTACATTGTGAAGATACTGTAAGTTAAGATACTTAATTTGGTTTATCTAGTCATTATCTATGTGACCAGTTCTCTCTCTTAGCATAAGTTTCCTATGAATAAAATTTTAAATTGTATAATGCCTGTTTTTTTTTCCAGTTAGTGAGCACTTACTATAACAAAAACTGAATAAGTTGAAGGAAATTCCTCAACAGTGTATGAACATGGTTATTTCTGTTTTCTAAAGTTAAGCTTTTTCAAGAACTTTCATCTGACTATTGACTGATGACAAACTCTTTTGTCTCAGCCTACAAACATCTTCCAGATCTGCACTTTTAAATTTCTAGTGTCACTCGTTATAAATCCAGAAATGTTTTAAGAGTGAAACTTGACGTAAGTGGCAAGGCATGTTTATCATGAAGGAAATACTTTGGTCTGATTGGCAATGAGTGGATTGAGAATTAAGAGGAGATTAAGAAATCAGGAAATGAGTGAGGTAAAGATAGTGTCTCAGCTACAGACATTGGGGTTTGGCATTATTCCATCAGTGACATGCGAAGAATTAGGCAAGTAGATAAGTGATGTTAAATACAAGGAATCAACTAGTTTGGTTCGTAGAAAAGAAAAAAACACTCTCTAACCCAGAGATATAATGACTTTGCTAAGATAGATTCATTTAATATTTAATATATTAAATAACATTAAGTCATTAAACTATGCCATTAAAATTTATAGGAGACATTGAAATCCATAGCAACACATTATTTATGCATTAGAATAAATGTCTTCTTGCCATTGAAGAACTTGCATGAATTTTATGAGTCTATCTTGACATAAGATATACATGGGAATTTTTCTCTAAAAAAATAAATAATATATTTGATCATATATGCACTAATCTTTGAATAGCAGATACATTCTTTAAACCTAAAGCAAGATCTCACTTCTGTTCCTCTACTTATATTTGTGATGCTGCTTTCAAGTAGGCAATACTTGAATAATATCGGTTGCCTCTACTGAAAGAAAAAATGCTAAGGTATTGTCCTAATGATTACAAAACTATGAAGTTTTATGGTTTACTAAATATCAAAATAATTTTGCTGAAGGAGGAACTTGTGAGCTATATGAATAGGAGTGAGCTTGATTAAGGAGAGACAGTCTATGACTAGTACCATATGAAATCACATTTCTTTCAAACAGATTACTTTGGATGATAATTTACAAAAATATGAAAATGTTTCATGGGATGATGTTTGTGTAACTATTTTATACTAACATATTTGTACATCTCTGTAAGACTAACCTTTATTAAGACTTACAGTTTACATGGCATGGCTTTAGTTTTCTTTGGGAAGAAACACCTGGTTGAAATTTCTGTTGTATTTCAAAAAATCTTAATAAATATGCCATGTGTGCATTTTTGATTCAAAATTTCACTGTGCATGACTCTAAATATGTTTACTGCAGTAATACACACTAAATTTTTCCTTTACTTTTTGAAGAAATCAAGAAATGATATTTCACTATTGTTTCATGATCTTGTAAAGAGAGTGTTTTATTATCATAATTGACCATTTTGAAAAGTAGATTCAGAAATTATCTTCTCATAACCCAGCATTTATCAGAGTGCTGTGTATCCTTTGATTTTATAAGCCAGAATGTATATCATAACATTTATATATTTCAGGAAGATATACCATTTAAGTAGAACAATGTAGTATGTCACATACTAACAGTACCATTTGCTTTTTAAGAGAAAACATATTTAGATTGTCATGCACTTTCAAGTTTTCCAGTATATTGCCATTATCAGACATGAGAGCTGTGATTTAGAAATGTTTATTTTTCAGCCAAATAGAATCCAACTAAATGCAGATGTTTTATACTCCATAAAGTAATTTAGGGAATCACTTAGCAAACGCATTTTCATCAATGTTACAATTCAAACCATTTCATGGCAGTTGCATTTACAATTCAGTTCCCATAAAAACAGCTTATCAAACCACAAATCATTGGTCTGCTAAGCAGTACCTGAATGTGCCAGTAGTTACACTTAATGTACACTGTGAATTGTTGGACTGCAGGAAACCAGGGACTCCTTTGTACTTAAGAAACTTTGCAAATAACAGAATTATGATTGTTGGTATTTGACTTTTTTATTTCACTGAGAGTGGAAGAAAGAAAATGTGTGAGGAAAAGAGAAAGATGGAGTTGGCTAAATCTACATTAAATAGAAATATAATCAAAAAGAAGGGGGAAAAATCAAATTTCTGTGGTCTTTTCACTGAATCTTCTACCAAATTTTCCTTGAGTCTCCCTCAGAACTGCCAATTGAATGATCTTTTTCATTTTCCCACTCAAAGGTAGATGTTATTCTTTCCAAACTCATCCTTTACTCAATTCTTTGTATTATTTACTCCATAAATTATCATCCGCTATAATAAGACATGATAAGACTGATAGGAAAATCTTAGTGGTATATATTCCCATCAGTACTTTCTCCTTTCAATGGACCGATCACATGCTTATAAAAATAAAAGACAGTCATAGTCATATTTATTGAGTGGGTACTATTGTTTGCAGAACATTAAATATTAAGAAAAGAAACGCCATTTTGAAATGTCTATTATAGAATTAGAGATTAACTTTAGACAATGATAAATTAGCTTTTCTCCTGACAACAAAGTATTCTAATTACAAAGTTATTATTTAAACCAGATACAGTACCTGACATTCTACTGGCTAGAAAAAATTCATGTTCTTCCACAGAGTGATTATCCAAATCTCATGATAATTAGTATACCAGGAGGATCCAATTTCTCTTTCAGATATGATTTATTCTACTTCATTTGGTTCTGGGGGTCATGAAAGAAGCATTTTATGTACCTAAAAGCCCATCTATTAGCTTCAGTCAACAAATTACCCTCCTATCCATCCCACACATCTTTTTTTTTTCTATAGCTATTTCTTTTTGATTTGGTTTCCCATAAGCCATTATGTAGAATTGTGTAGCATAAACCTGTCACAGTTTTGCACTATATGTTATGCAAGGAGTTCCTGAAAATTTTCTCATGAAAATCTTTCAACTCATGCTTTCAACAAGAGATATTACCCTTCATCTCCAGTGGCTGAATTATTTGAAGCTGATGAGTCATATAATAGTTCTCAACTCCCCAAAGCACCACTGTTATGGGAAACTACTTCTGTACTGTCATTTAGTTTGTGAAATATGAAATGCTGCCATGTGGCGTCTTCTCAGAATATGTAAGAGAAGAAAATATAGATGCCAATTGCTCATAAGATAGAAATCTTAAAAGGATGGACTTATACTAGTCATGTTAAATTTCTCAAGAGTGATCTCACTTAAACTTAGGGCTTGCGATCACCTGTTGTTAATATTGTGCTTTCACATTCCAAAACTTAGTCATTAGAAATAAAATTCAGTTTAAATTCTTTCTACGGTCTTTTTATTTTATAAACTAAATATCATAGGAAGTAAAAAAAAATAATAATAAAACCTAGGGAAAAAAAGATGGTAATAATGTTGGCAGTAAAACTTGATTTGGGGCCTCACTGAAAGGAAAATTGAGAAACCTGACAAATCTCCTTATTTATTCAAGACCCATGCTCGCAGTTGTAAGGTATTAAATAAACATAATCCAATAGAAGAAACAAATTTAAGGCAAATAAGCAGAGCATTCTGTATAAAAATTTAGTTTAAAATCTAGAACAAAATATATATTAAAAAAACAGTTTAATTTACATTCTAGGCTAATGTTACATTTTCTAAATAAATTTATGTTGCTTAAAACTGGTATTTGCTTGTATACTTTAATAGCCAAAAAAAATTTCTCACCGTATTACTGTATGTCTTCTGTCTGATCAACTCTTGTCTATTATTTGTGTTGATGTAGTAAGAGATAGAGAAAAGTATTCAAAGACGCTCCAAAATGGAAATTCACTAACTTAATGAAGTAACAGATCTGATAAGGCTAGTTAAAAAGAAGAGAGAGGGAATGATAAATACAAAAATGGGCTCAGTGTTAGGAGAGCGTATTGAGGAACGATTTGCAAGACTGGCAAGTAGCCACTGTGCCATATGAGGTAATGGTAGTCAAAGGGAAGATATCATTAAAGTAGCTGTGTTGTTTCATAAATGCATTTTTTCCTTACCATTTTTAAAACATAATTCAGAAATGGTTTAAAATACTTTCCAAGGGATTTGAATATTTAACAAGGTTTTTACACAAATGTGACGTACTGATTTAAGCTGTTAGGTAGATTAGCTTTAAGCCTACTACATTCCTTAGTAGAAACCTGTTTTGTAATGGTGGGAGGAATAAGTAAGCATGTAAGAATGACAGATTAGGCTTCTACTTTATATACTGTAAAGATTCCATAAGGTTACTAAATCCAATGTACCTGTGAATCTACATAGAGTTAAAAGCAATCCTAACTGTTTTAGTCCAGAAAATGGGTTGTTATTTTAAGAGACAAGAATTATAAATTCATAGAAAAAAAATGTAAACTTCTTTGATCTCCTTTATCTCAGAATACTTAAAAATTCACTGATTTTGATTCTGTCTAAACGAAATTAATATTCTCCTAGAGAAAATAGACAAATTTCATACAGATAGGTAAGGTTTTATTTTGTTTTTGTTGGTTTTCATTTTTGCTTTTCCTTCAGTGACATGTTAAAAGGAAAGTCACTATTAATTGCTTTGGAAAAGAAACTCATGTTCTTAAATCTTAAGAATAAGTTGTGTTTTTAGGCACTTTAAGATGATAAAAGATTTCATAACCTTCCTATCAAAATAGTGTGCTGAAATAACAGACATTCCACAATTTCAGTGGCTTACAATAACAAATACTGATATTTTTGTTCATGTTACCTGTCCATCATAGATCACTGGGCAGGGGCAGGATATGGGGGTCTTCTGCTCAGTAGTCACTCAGAAATTCAGGCTGATGGAGTTTTTATCTTAGCATATCCATCCATGATTACCAAGCAAGGAAAGAAGACCTGGCAAATTTTGCTTTGGCTCTTAACACTCCTAACTCTATGTGACTATTCTCATACCACTCATATTTCATTGTCCAAAGCAAGTTAAATGGCAACATTTAATTTTAAGGGGGCTGGTAATTGAAACCCTACATAATATTCATATTGAGGCAAAACCAGGAATATTTGGTGAACTATATCAATCATTTATATATCCTTCAAAATATGAAGATGTCTTTTCTGTTGAACTCCGTAATAGCTTATAAAGCTACATGCCAAACAAAAAGTCTGAATTTTACTAATAAGGGGATTTTAATAAAGAGCATAGAAAGCAGGTGAAAATTATAGTTTTGAATGCCAGAAAAGGAAGCCTCTTTCTCTCCCCGAGTAATAACACCTCAGTAACAGAGCAGAAAGGGCCCCACATTTACTCTGTAAATTTAAGCATTTGTGTTGTTAATAATGTATTTTCAGTTCATTAACATTAAGCTAAGTAAGAAAAGACATTTATTTGAGAATACACATGATATGACTAAATCAAATTTTCTCTAATAAGGGATGACTAACTCAGTGGTTCATTTTATTTTATATTCTCACTATTTACTTTATGTTTGTTTCTAAATTAGGAGTCTCGAAGATTCCTGTTCTCATACCTATTTGTATTAAATCATGATGATATTTTCAAAGTTTTTTTTTTCCACATGACTTTTCTTTTTATTATACTATCTTGTCACATAATCTTGTAAACAATATTTTCTTTTCTCTCCTGCTTCTGTTGTTAAATATTCTTTGTCTTCTAAGGAAAATCTTGCACACTCTATCTACTCCATGTTGCTTTGATATTGTCAGTTGCTGCCATTATTCTATTCCTATACTTCCTTGTTCTATCTTGAGCCTTAGATTCTCATATTTGCATTAATTAAAAACTTTTGGAGTTGAAAAGATAAATCTAGAATTTTCTTCCTTGAGTTATTTCCTGCGCCAACAGGAAATAAGTATATCTTTACTTTATGAAAGGACTGAGTTCCTAGCAGTGCTACCATGAGAACAATTCCTCAGACAATAAAACAAGTACCATGATATGATATGTATTCGAATGGGGCATCCCTAACATAAGCCTAGATAGACTTCAGCTCGAAGTGTTTCTATAGGAAGTCTTAAGGCATAGCAACAAGGGATTGCAAGGGCTGTTGTAACTAAGTATCGCAAATTGGCTTAAGCAAAAGAAAAATTTTGTCTCACAGTTATGGAGACAAGAAGTCCAAGATCAAGGTGCTGACAAGGTTGGTTCCTTCAGAGGCTGTTAGGGAAAATCTGTTTCATGCCTCTCTTCTACTTTCTTGTAGTTTGCTGGCAATCTTTGGCATTCTTTATCTTCCGCTGTATCACCTTGATCTCGCTTCCATATTCAAATGGCATTCTCCCTGTATGTGTGTCTCTTTTATAAGGACACCAGTGATATTAGGGACCCACCTTATTCTAGTATGGCCCTATCTTAACTAATTACTTCTGCAATGACTCTAGTTCCAATTAAGGTCACAGAGGTACTGGGGATTAGGTTCATCATACGAATTTTTAGAGGACGCATACAGACCATAATGCTAGCTAATGACAGTTTTCAGATATGATCTTAAAATCAAAAATTGGATTTGTTTCAAAATTTGGCCATAATTATAATGACATGGGGGACTTTTAAAATTACCTATCACTGTGCTCCACTCTCAGGAACTGTTGACCAATTGATCTGCAGCAGGACTTGTGTGTCCATGTATTTTAAAAACTCCCCAGATTATTCTTAAATGCAGAAAGAAATGAGAACTATGCTAAAAGAATCTGATGTTTTATAACACCAAAGGAGCCAACAGTTTGAGATTAGCAATCCATTAGCTCAAATCTAATGCTGTTTTCTAACATTTGGAAGCTTCAGTGTAAGTTCAAAGCTGCATCAAATTTCCTGTTGAAAACCACTAATTCATCTAGGTTTACTAAATTTAAAATTTTTGTTTATTTTTAATCTTCCTCCAAGTTCTATCACTGGCATGTTTTATCTCATTGACTTACATTGTATTGTTATATGCAAGGGCGATATTTAAAATATTCATCAGCTGACAGAGCATAAATACAGACTCATCAGAATAGACACCAGACCAATCAGAAGAGAAATGGCCCAAAGCACCAGGGAGCCATAATGACCAGAACCACTGGGAGGCCATTCAAATGTGTGCTGACTGAGTACTGCAATTGTGATTTCTCCACCTGAGACTGGCTCTGGTTTCTCTATTCACTTAATGATTCATGACGTGAAATATTACTGCTAGCCACACAAGCAAGCATGAGGCCATTTGGTAGCTTCTATTCTAAGCCATGCTGCACAACTCTAAAGAAATTATATTTTCAAAGCTATGTTTACCTAATTCAAATATCCCCGGGACATCCAGTTATAAAAAGGGACGTTTTAGTCAAAACAATTAATTTATTTGTAACAGAGAGGCTCCCACCCTCCAAAACACTCCATAGATTCTCTTTGTTATACCCATTGCATACAATCCAGTGCCCGGAACAACTGAATGCTAATGGGCAAGGTGAGCACTTGTGGTTACAGCCCTATCTTCACACATAACTGTTCATGAACTACTTCAGTTCCCTCAGTTTTCATTGACATAAATCAGGTGACAATCCCAGTTGCCTTGATAAAATTCTTGGGTAAATCAGTCAGGCAGGAGCAATCTTCCCCAAAAGTATGAAATATGTTAAGCTTTTCTCCTCTATTCACAAGTTACATTCTTTCTTTTACTAGATCATGAAGATACATTAAAACAATTTTCTAATAAAGTTCCTCTGAATGTATACATGTAGGCATAAGGTCAAAAGATATCAAAGGGCAAAATTTTATTGAGAAAAAATTTTCCTGACCATGAAATCTCTTCAGATTGTTGAACATTAAAGTGGAATAATCTTTCTTTAAAGTGGCTATCAAGAGTAAGGGAAGGTGAAATAATATGTCTTCCACCAACTCTCTGGAAAAAATAGTTCTACTTTGTCTATCAGTTCAGCTCAAGGGAATAATTTAATGTTATTTCCACTGTATTGCAAAGACTATCAGATCTGAAATAACCTAGCTAAATAAGCTGAAACAAGGTGTTTCATGTAGTCTAAAAATACATTACCATGAACATAAGAATCAAAGAGCATCCTTCTGTGGTGTAAACTCTCTCCCAAAAGGTACCAAGGTAGTCTAACATCTGGGAATTTTAATATCTTATAACTCATTCCTGAATCTTAAATTAATTCTTTCTATGCAATGATATTTTCCTAAATTGTGCCTAGTATGTATGGAACATAACAGAAATGTAATATATTATTGCATAAATTACTTCTGTGAAATTAGAAAATAATACTACCAGGAGATAAGTATATCTCTACTATCCACATCTATCTTGCTTCAGAAATAATTAAACTACACAAAAGGGAAGTATTAACATATTTCTAACTTTAACAGGTAAGTGGTTTCTTCCCTATAGCTGTTATCAAAAAGCTGGGGCCAATTCATAGTGCTCAACTGTCACGCAGTATGAGAACTGTAAGGTGACCTTGTCTGCACACTTTCATTTTAGTTCTTTTCACATGGGAAACTTCCTTTGTGATTACAGTGCTGAAATAAATTGTTGTTAAAACCAGAAAAGCCCTTTTGTAGCAACCACCTTGCCATTAAAGTCCCAAGTACCATATCAAAGATTTTCTGTTATGTGTTGAACTTTCTTATTTCACTTTCTGTACAACACGTGTTCTGTCTCACTGAACTCAACTGGAGAACATTTGTGTAGGAAAGGTTTTTCTCTCTGTGTCCAATTTTGTTCTTCTTCCTCTGTATCCACTATTTTAGTGTTTTGGAGTTTTTTTTGTTTTGTTTGTTTTTAAATCTCTCATGTAGGCCACATCTCTCCTTCTCCTAACCCCAGCTTCTGGGAACCTGGCCTCAACCTGCAATCTTATGTTCTTGCTTGCCTGGGAAGATGGTGTGCGGGAGTCAGCTAACTTGGGCTTGTGGGAGCTGAATGTGTGCATCTTTTCTCAACCCTGTGTTCAGTGACTTCACTTCAGTAGCTTAACATTGGCCATGGTGGGAGTACACCCATCAGGCATATTAGCAAACACTATAAGTCAGGGACTCCTCTTACGGAGAGCTATTATGGCTATGAGGTTTCAGCTATGAGGTCTGGGGTCTAATTTTCCACATTATTCAGAATGTCTGAGTCAAGAGAGGCAAGCTGAATGATTTATCATCCAGCAACCCTGCCTTACTTTGTTAGCTTAGGCTATTGTGAATCTATTTTATTATATCAAGTACATTTTTTTTAGTGTATCTAAAAATAAATTCTGAGAGAATGGATTGCTTAAAGTAGTTATGAAATGAACATTTTCATTTTGATAGATAATGCCAATTGTCCTGTATTTTAAGATTTTTGTACTTCTGCTAATAGTGCAGAAAAGTACACATTTATTTCTCCACACCCTCCCAAGTTCTGTCGCCAAGTATTATTTAACCATTCTGTGAAGTGAAAGATATTTTTCTTTTGTTTTTTTTTTTCCTTTCATTTCATGTTATGTTTGCCCTTCTTATGTATTTATTGGCCATTTTATATTTATTTCTGTTACACGGCTTTTGATCTCTAGCATTTCTTTTCGATTCTTTGTTGTCCACCTCTCTGCTTACAGTATCCAGGAATTCTTGCATGTTGTCCACTTTTTCCATTACAGCCCTTGCCATATTAATTACAGCTATTTTAAATTCCTGGTCTGATAATTCCAATACCTCTGACATATGAGTCTGATTCTGATGCTCGCTTTGTTTCTTCAGACTGATTTTTGCCTTTTAGCACACCTTGTCATTTTTTTTTTTTTTTTGAAAGCCAGACATGATGTAGCAGGTAAAAGAAATTGAAGTAAATTGGCCTTTAGAGTGAGGTTTTCTGTTTATCTGTCTAGGAGTTAGGCCCTACTGTTTGCTGTAGCTGTGGGTATCAGAGGCTAAATTTTCTCCGTTGTCCTTATTTTTGTCTCTTTTATTGTCTTTAGTCTTTCCTGGAGACTCTTTAAAAAGCTTGAGCCTTCCATTTCTTTCAGCTGTAATCTCCTATTATTATACAGGCTCCCAACTGATATGATGTAAACTGTGGGGTGAGCAGAAGCATCTATAATCCTATAAATAGATTTCATTCTTGGAGTGAACCTACGCCCCTGGGTTGTGACCTTTGCAGGTGATTCTCACCTTTCTGTCTTCCCACTTTAGGTGATTTAGGAGGGCTAAAGGGAGCCAGAGTTGGATATTTCTCTCCACCCAGGTCAGTTAGACTCTAGTAAAGTTTATTTTAAAGACACATGTTTGTTAAGGAGAACAGAAGCCTTGGACATATTTAAAAATGGGTACTTTTCCCCTTCCCTTACTGGAAGCACCAGGGGATTTTTTCTGCAGTTCTCACGATGAGAACATGGTGAGGCTCCTTGAGGTAAAACTTATGAAAAGTGTGGCAGCCGTGTAAGACTGAGCCCCTAGGAGTTTTACTGAAACACAACCACGCTCATTTATCTACTTATTGTCTATGGCTTCTTTTGCATTACAGTGACAGAGATGATCAGTAGTTGTGGCAGAGACTCTGGAACACAATGTCTAAAATATTTGCTATCTAGCCTTTTACAGAAAAAGCTTGCTGACCCTTTGCCTAGATAATACTGAACTTCTTTCAGTACTATGTAAGTCAGTGGTTCTCAAACTCTACCAAACATCTGAATCACCTGAGGGATTTTAGAGTACAGATTACTGAACCCCAAATCCAGTACCACTGGCCTAAGCTATTTGACAAAAGTACTACAAATATCCTAAGAAATTGAAGTCTATATCTACTTCCTTTTCCTTGAGCTTAGATGAACTCATTTTATTAGTTTTGAGTGTGATTTCTCATAGAAGCAAAAAACCCTAAACTCAGAGACACACCTGAGAGTACTAGAGAGACCAAGCATGGCCCCACATGCAATCTCTCATTTACCCCTTGTCTCCACCTGCGTAAGTCATTAAATGTGTTCCCAGCTCTCCCCTTCTCAGCCTCTGCCACTGGAGCTTCAGCTAGGCCTGGAATCAGATGCTTTTACAGTCTTCAGACTGCGGTAAGAACAAATATTTTATAATATTGACCTGGGAATCTGTAGGCAATGATAACTGAAAGCTAGAAGATCTGACTGAGCTTGTGAAGGTAGGAGTTGGACAGTTTTCTATTGGGAGGTTTTTCTTTTTGACGAATTCCAAATTATACCGTGAATTAGATATACATTATAGTTGGATGGACTTAGTTGTTAAAGAAAGATGTATGCATTTGTAGGTATTGGTTTTAGGGTTATGGGCTGATCCAGTCACTGCACTTAAAGTGAGAGAAAAACATTTAAAAATTTTAACTCTATCTACGTTTTTTCTTTCACATCAGATTTATTTAGATTTTAAATGCTGTGAAATGATATAAATTATATTTTTTATCACACTTAAAATTTCCTTAAATTCAGTTGCACAAGTATCTGTTGAGCAATTGCTATATACAAGACACTGAGAAACAACTAAAAAGATTGGTGAGAGAGTGACTTGTTTTAATGCATTTATTTAAAGGACAGATGCAATTAATATATAAATAATACAAGAAATAAGAAGTTAGTACCTAAGTAATAAGAAGATACAGACTAAGATAAATGTTCTTAAAATACGTAAATGTATGAGATTTATATATAAATGTATGAGATATATATATGAGAGAGAGAGAGAGAGAGAGAGAGAGAGAGAGAGAGAGAGAGAGAGAGAGAGAGAGAGAGAGAGAGAGAGAGAGAGAGAGAAAGAAAGAGAAACACCTGTGGCCAGGGACATCCAGCAGCTACCTTGAGGCTGTAATGTTAGCCATGGGTCTTGAATAATGGCAGTATTTCCACAGGTGGGCGTGCAGGATGAGGGCATTTAAGTCAATAGAAACAGCATGAGCTAAAGCAAGGAGTCAGAAAACTATCAACTATTTGGGATGGTAGATAGTTTTGTTTGGTTAGAGATATATTGGGGAGAAAGGTGATGAAATGAATAATTGTAGATTTCTGGAATATGCACTAAATCTGGGCTGAGAGTAGAAATTTTTAAGCAGGAAAAGATTTGTTCAGAGATGAAGTACAAGTTGCCGTATCTGGCAAGGAGTTTTGTATTATATGAGAATAAATTAGAAAATAGAATTTTAAGCATCTGAAATAGGGTAGCAGAAGTTATAAAAAGAGAAATTCAGTAGCATATACATAGAAAATATATGTTTCACGGTATAGAGTCAGAGGTTTAATATGTATCATTTCAGGTTTATGTATAATTCTAAATGTATAGCTAGGAAAAATGCTTGAGAAAAACAGTTTTGTCTTTTCTACGTAGGTGACATAGTAGAAACAGAAATATACATGACAATATTTATAATGAAGAGGTTCTCTGAGGGATGATATCAGGAATGATGTTTATTATTCCTTTCTACTATTTTCTACACTAATTTTTATGAAAGACTATATGACTTGTATTATAATCTTTAAGTTTGCATTTTAGAATTACATGTGTATTCAACTAAACTTCATTGTTAATATAGGTTATTTTTCAAAAGTTCTCTTTAATGCGTGTGAACTATTTGTTAGGTTAAAGGAAGTATGAAAACAAGTGGTCAATATTACTATGCTAATTTTATGTGAGTCATTTTCATTATTTTAATACCACACTACTGAAATTCAGTAAAAGAACTTTTACCACTTAATATTATTTATTGTGGAAGTGTTCCCTGGGACAAAAATATGAGAAGTATTAAGGTTTACAAAGCACTACATTTTGGGAGGACTCAACTTCATTTTTTAAAAATTGAAACTTCTTGTGATGCCATTAATGTTTTCTTTTAGTTAATACATAAAAACATTATCATGAATGTTATTGAATTATCTTGAATGACAAAAAGAAGCGTTCTTACATAACTGGAATTTAATGATTTACAAAGGAAAAAGTGGAGATAAAGTTTGTTAATGATGGTTGTGACTTTCATTGGGATTATAGTAGTTCTGTTTTCATTTTATGTATTTTTCTATATTTTTAAACATTTCCTAAAAAGCATAAAATATACATTTCTAAAATAATGTGAAAAATGCTTAGAGAGTGTGATGGTTATGTGTCAACGTGACTAGGCTAAGGAATGCCCAGATTGCTAGTAAAATGTTATTTTTGAGTGTGTCTGTGAAAGTGTTCCTGGAAGAGATTACCATTTGAATTGGTGAACTGAGCAGATGGCCCTCCTCAATGTGGGTGGGCAGCATCCAGCCCACAGAAGGTGAAAATAAAAAAAGGCAGAGAAAAGATTTTTGAGCAGGAAAAGATCTGTTCAGAGATAAAATACAAATGCTGTCTGCTTGAGCTTAGACCCATCTTCTTGTGCCCTTTGACATTGGTGCCTCTGGTTCTCAGGCCTTCAGACTCAGACCGAATTACACCATCATCTACCCTAGTTCTCCAGCTTGCAGACACAGATCAAGGGATTTCTTGGCCTCCACAACCACGGGAGCCAAGTTCTGTAATACGTCTCTCCATACAGTTATATCTCCTATTGGTTCTGTTTATCCGAAGAACCCCAATAATACAGGGAGCATCTTTTAGGTGATAGCATTATATTTCTAAAAAGTTATTAAATGAAGTTAGTTCAAGTATATGACTAATTTGCTTATTCGATGAAACATTTTAACATAAACACACAACCTAACCAACGTGAACTGTGGGAGCTATGGATTGAATGTATGCAATTGATTACAGAATAGGATTTGGATAATAATACATAATCCCTGTCCTGAAATACAATTCAATATTGAAGGCCTATATTCACAAGCAGAAATGATAATAAAATCCAGTAAGTGTTTAATAAGGGAACAAAATTCTGTGGTAAAACAGATTAACGAACACCCATTACTTCACAAGGGGTTATGGACTAACATCAGAAAAGGGAAATTTGAACTGAATAATTATATGTTTGAAAGAGGAATAGAAGATTAGGATAAAGACAAAAAGAAGAAAAATGTACAAGAGACACATTGAAGAATTTGACATTCTCCCTGAATAAGGAGATATTCATCATGACCAGGACATACTGTAATCTTGGATAGAGGCAGAAAAGGAAGCCAGATTTAATTAAGACAGATCAGGGCCCGATGATAAAGTTCTGTAGAACCCTATGCTGGTGTCCTATAACTTCCTAATGATGCTTTAAGAAAAGAATGATTTCATTTGCACTACAGAAGGATAATTTTGGTGTCAATGCAGAGTAACGGTGGGAATGAGGAAAGATTCATTATGGAAAGACCAAGAAGAAGCTTGTGAACTAATCATCCTGAGACAGGTTTGCATGTTCTCTAGGGAGACTAAGAAACTCCTTAGGGTATGTTTCTACGCACTCTGTTATTAGCCTGCTGATTATAATTTCTGTAGAGTTATGTAATTACTCATATTGTCAAACTTGTGCATAGGTGAGGATTGGGGCTGAATGAAAGGAAATGCTCCATATGGTTAGTGTGGCCTGATCTCTTCTGTGGAAACCCTATTCCCAGAACTGGATCTGAGAAGAAAAGGTAATGCAGGGCAGTGTTCAGGGACTGTTTTCTCAGGTTACACAGCTAAATAATTTGCTTTCTAACAATTAGTTTTCTTATTCTACCCAACCATTTTATTTATTCTTTCATACAAAAATAATTGATGTTTTTACATTTTTCACTATTCCAAATATTTTTATCCATACATTTTATGCCTAAAATTTTCAGGAATTTTTCTTTACTAAAAAGCTAATCTTTAGAGAGACTGGGGAAAGGGGGTTTGGAGGAAGGCCCATGACAGAACTACAACAAAACCTATTGTCCAAGATCTTTCCTTGGAACTTTAGAAGTTTCCTCTTAAACATCACTGCCTTTTCTTTATTTAGGCCTTTATGTAGGCTTAACCTATCCTTGAGGACAGTGGTTCTAGTTTGCAGCCTTTCTGCCTGCTTCGGGGAAGGTATAAGTGTATGGAGCTAAAACCACAGTGTCACTACACCACAGTGATCTGTAATGCATCGTCCTGAGCTGTGTCCCTAAGGATTCTTGCTGTCAATAACTGCCTTGCATCACTACTCATCAGACCCTTTTCTTTGGAACTCTGCCTCATTTATCTGCTTTTGTATTCCTTCCCTCTAAAAGTGCCATTTTCTTCTAATTAAAAGAAGTTTTAATTAGTTTCTGTGTGGTATTGGAGAAGGAGATTGGGTAGAAAGCGGCCCTCTTTGCAACTGGCTTCAGAAACCATTCTAGGTCTTTTCCAGAGTTTTTTCCATTTCTATATAATGTTTAGCTAAGAGGGTGTTTAAAGAATCATACTATCTAAAAATGTGTTTAATGCAAAATGTTCTTAATGGACTTGTGTCAGTTTCTGAAAATTACTTGTAATCCTCTGGCACTATGACAACCAGAGCATAAGTAGGCTATGCCTCTTAGTTATCACACATTTCACAAAGTCACACATGCTGGAAAGTATTCTATATATTTTATTTTCCATATTTTTGCAAAAATTACAAACATCTTAATTACTTTCATAAGACTTATGATAATGGTTAATTTGACATAATTTTAAAATAATTTTGAGATATGTATACTAACACAATATATAAAAATACATATATTCTGACTATATTATTACATTTATCTAATACGATAAAAATATTTCCTAACCTCTGTCAGGGGCCATGTTATACTGTCGGCCAGTAAACAAACAAAAATTTAAACACTTTGGTCCTACTTATTACTTAATCATCTACCCTTTTTGAAGAGGCAGGCTCAAAGACATAGTTTATTCTTTTATACTCACAAAGTTAACTTTTATCTGGTTGAAAAACACCAGTTTTCTGTGAATAGGACTGCTAATTAACTGGACCAAATCAAAAATGTAGTAATAACCATAAGAGATTCTATATCCCTACATTCCAACAAAATGATAATACTTTCATTGTGCTTTTGTTATATAATATTAAAACTTCGTGACTCCACAATCTTTTTCAATGGAATTCTGAGCCTGATATTTTATCTAAAGCTGATTATTCCATTATATATAATGTTACATTCCAAAAAGTATGTAATTCAGTTATGCATTGGAAAATTAACTCGATAGTATAGATATGAGTATACATTTGCTACATCTCTTGATCTTTAAGATCAAGATATATTTGAGAAAGGGAATGAAACACCAATTGAACTGTATAAACCAATCACTCATCTTTAATATAAATAATCACTGCATTCTTATTCTAGATCTCTTCAGTATTATACTTTTTTTATACTTTGCTTAGGGAAAAGGGCTTCTATTAGTGTTATAGGTGAAAATCCAAACAAAAAAAACAAACTAAGTCTTTGGATTGTAAATTAGGAGATTTTGCTTCTACCTCTGGCTCTGACAGAAATGAGAAATAGGATTTTAGGCAAGTCATATGACCTCTCTGGACCTGAATTTTCACATTTATAACATCAATGGTTGGCATAAAATAATGTTAAGGCTGTTTCCAGCATTACATTCTGATTGTATTTTCTTCTGGAAAAATTAAGAGAAAAATATTCTAAGCTAGTACATAGCCCACAGCACATCTGCTATTGCAGAAGCATGCTCAGGAGAACAAGCTGGAAGGAGGAGATAGACCAGGGACAACTATGGAGCATCACACAAAATACCTCTTTCTACTTGTTGCATGGGACTAGAGTTTCGCATGCACATTGTTTTCTCTAATGTTTTTTCAAACTGATATAAAAAATATGCCAACCAACCAACTACCTTAAATGGTTGTTGAAAAACTCCATTTTTGGAGAACATGCTCAAGTGGGAGAATAATCATCCTCTTATTTTCTGTATAACTTTAATTTTAGTTTTGAATACATAGTGAACTGTATCAAGAGAGGTGATAAGCCATCATTTCAGCAATTGTGTAGTTAACAATTTGGTAGGGAGATGGTTGAAGTCAAAACCATGTGAAAACCAAATGAACCTTGAACCAGAAAGTTATTATATTCTAATCACAATGATAATAGTTTTATCGATAACTAGTGTCTTAGGACTTCTGAGGTGACCTGCCATCTCCTTTCCACAGTGGAGGTAGGGCATACCTCTAAACGCATTTACAGTTTCTTCCTTAAAATTCATTTTCTTTATACACTGGTGATTGGTGTGCCTCTTAGGTTACTGATCTTGATTTTAAACGTACTGAAAATACTGACAACTGGTGATTTTAGTTAATCACCACAGTTTTAACATTGTTAACTTTATTTTTGCCCCTCTGTTTAGTTATCACTTTAAGAAATATATTTTTCCTTTTGTATTTAAAACATGAAACTAAAGCCTGTTTTCCCTACCATCTGTACTCCCGAGTGGCTTCATTTGAAAGCACTATGCAAATTGCACCATGTAGTTTCAATGGTTCCCTGCCTTCTCTCTAGTTTTGGTTTTATCTCATGAATTCCCTTGATGTTTTTTCTAAGAAAAAGTTATATTTTATTACTTCATTTTTAAAAAATTTTTAATTTGTTTTAACTCAGAGGGCATAGTTGGCTTTTCAAAAATACCCATAGAAAGTATAGGGACTAATAAAATGGGCTTGTATAGCATTTTATTATATAAATTGATGCCTCACAAAAATCAAAATATATTAAAAGCTAAAAAATAATTCCTTTTTTATGTTTTATATTCTTACACACTTCTTATAAATTCCTGTGGAATTTACATTCCAATTTTACCTAACTGAATGCAAATTCTCAGTAAAAGGTTAAGAATTCATGTATATAAATACATCGACAAGTTTAGTAACAGTTTGTTATGGCCAAAACAACTGTAGAAAAGCTGGACAATTCAATTAACAGAATAGTCTATTTCTTGTTCAGTATCTCTTTTAGTTTTAATTTATATATCCCTAATGGTGTCTCATTGTAGTATTAATATGCATTCCCCTAAGGACTAAAGATGTTGAGTTATTCGTATATCATCTTCACTGAAGCGCCTATTCAAATGTTTTGCATTTTTGTTCTAATAAGGAGGTTTATCAACTTTATTATTGAGTCATGGAGTGCTTTATATATCAGATAATTGCTCTGAAAACATTTCCCCCATTTTCTTTATGACGTTTGAAGAGCAAATATTTTGAATTTGATGAAGTTCCATAATTTTTTTTTTTTTTTTTTTTTACTTATTGTGCTTTTGACATGACATTTGAGAATACTTTGCCTAACTGAAGAGCACTCCAGGTTTCTCCTATGTTTTCTTTTGTAAGTGTTTTTAATTCTTACTTTTGGGGTCTATAAGCCATAATTTGTCTTGTATGAACTAATGGACAAGGTTGTTTTTATACGGATAGCCAATTTTTCCAGGACCATTTTAAAATTGTCTTCATTCATTCACCTTGTCTTTGTCAAATAAATTGGCTGCAGAGATGAGTCTAACTCTGAATTTTTTAGACTATTCTATTGATCTGAATGTTTATCCTTATGCATATATATATGCTTTCTTGAGTACTATAGCTTCATCAGAAGGTTTGAAATGAAGTAAAAGTCCACTAACTGTTGTTTTTCAATATTATTTGACTATAATTGAAACTTTATATCTTCATGTGCATTTTATGATCAACTTATAGATATCTGCAAATATATCTGTTGGGATTTGTTGGGGATCTTATTAAATCTTAATGTTTAATTTTAATAAATCTTAATTCCATCTTTATAATATTTAGTTTTCTGATACATGAACGAGGTACATCTGTCAATTTGTCTTTAATTTTTCTCAACATTCTTTTGCACATTTCAGTGTTCAGATTGCACTTTGTTAAATATATTCCTAAGCATCTTATTGTTTTTGATACTATTATGAATGGAATTGCATTCTGAATTTTATTATTAAATTGCTTGTTGCTAGTGTAAAGAAATGCAGTTAAGTATTGTATACTGATTTTGAATCTTAAAATGCTGGTAAAATCATTTCTAATATATAATTTAAAAAATATCTTTGGACACTATGCACAAAAGATCATGTCTCTGAGTAAAAACAGTTTTACTTTCCTCTTTTAGATGTGCATGCTTTAAATCTTTTTCTTGCCTTACTACAATGGGTAGAACTTCCAGGACAATGTTGACTAAACAATGGGAGTGGACTCTTTGTCCTGTTCCTGACCTTAGAAGAGTTCAGTTTTTAGGCATTAAGTATGATGTTACCTGTAGGTTTTTTAATTGATACTCTCCGTCAGGTTGAAAAGGTGTTTATCACGAATATGTGTTTAGATGTGATCAAATGCTTTTACTGTATCAAGATGGCTATGTGATTTTTATGCATTATCATATACATATATATTTAATATATTTAGATAACCAATCTAGCAATCCTGGCTATCAGTGTTGATTTATAATCATTTTTATATATTGCTAGTTTTAGTGTGCTGATAGTTCTAAGGGCTTTTATATTTAGGTTATGAGAGATACTGGCTTGAAGTGTTTTTTTTATATTTATATTAATTATATTTTATATATTTATATTAATTTTACATAGTACAATGGTTAGCCATTTATATAATTTGTAAAGTGATCTCCCCAGTTACTCTGGTACCCATCTGGCACTACACACAGCCATTACAATAATATTGACTACTTTGCCTATGTTGTACTCTATATCCTCATGACAGTTTTATAACTACTAATTTGTATTTCTTCATCCCTTCAACTTTTTCACCCAGCCCCCAACCTCCCTTCCTGCTGACAATCACCAGTTCATTCTCTGTATCTATGAGTCTGTTTTCATTTTGTTTATTTCTTTTGTTCCTTAGATTCCGCATATAAGAGAAATCCTACGGTATTTCTTTGATTTATTTCACTCAGCATAATACCCCCTAGGTCCATCCAGGGCATTGTGGATGGTATAACTTGAGTTTCTTTTTTTTTTTTTTCCCGATTTCCTCTAGCTTTGTTATCAGGATAATATTAGAGTTTTAGAAAGAATTGGAAACAAGATCCCTGTCCATAATTTTTGTGAAGAGTTTTTGTAGAATTTGTATTATTTCTTAAAAAATATTGAGTAGATTTCTTGTTGAATGTTCTTGTCATACACATACACACACAAAAGAGACACAAAGGAAATTTGGAAATGATGGATATGACTGTTATCTTGGTTGTGATAATATTTCATGGGTTATTTAGTGCTCTGAAGATTGCCAAATATTTGAGAATTCCCCCAAGTTTCTTTTGTTATTGATTTTCAACTTAAATCTCTTGTAAGAAAATATAATGTGTGTGATTCCAATCCTCTAAGTTTATTAAATTAAAATATGCTTTAGAGGGAAGTAGATGGCATTATGTTGTAGGATGTTCCCTTGTGCTTGAAAAGCAAAATGCATATTCTTCTGCCTTAAAGTGGAATATTCTATAAATATCAATTAAGTTCTTTAATAGGGTTTTTCATGTTTATTATACCGTTCTGATGTTCTGTGTAGTTGCTTACCAATTCTTGATAATATATCAAATGTTTCAACTCTCCTATTTTCTACTCTTGATTTTTGTCAATTTTTGCTAAGGAAATAAAAGCACAAATGTTTGTATATAAATGTTATGGCAGCTTTAGTGACAGTAGCATAAAAAAGGAGGAAACTATCAGATGTCTATTAAACATAGATAGTATATCTACATAACAGAATACGATTCCAAAATTTTTTTTTAAAAAAGAAATTATACACATAAATACATACATGTATACATATATAACTACTGATACCTATGAATTGAATTGATATAAAAATTAGTATTTTCAGTGAAAGAAACCATATTCAAATAAAATCTATTTTATTTCACTTACTTGAAACTCTAGAGAATGGTTTTTTTGTTTGTTTGTTTGTTTGTTTTTGTCATTATACATTTGCAATAAGTTGTTGTCTGAGGCCAGAATTAGAGGAAAAAAAAAGATAAACTACAAATGAGAATGGGAAGATTTTTGTGGGGGATGAAAATACTCTATCTCTTGATTATAGCAGTGGTTTCATAGGCATAAACATTGACAAACTCATCAACTTTTACTCTAGTTGGTGCAGTTTATTGTGTTATATATATATATATACATACACATACACCCATATATGTATATACATGTGTATCTCAATGGAGTTTCTAATATAATTCACTTGTATATCATTATCCTTAATCATGTGGGCTGCTTCTCTTGGAAAGCCTGCTTATATAAATTTAAGATACATGAACACTTTTCAATGGTGACAAAGAACTCAATATAAATAGGGAAATTTTAAGTTTTAAGACTTTAAGATGCAGAATGTCAGCCTCTCTTGTGCACAAATGATCAGCTTAACCCAAATTTAACAGTCTTATAGAGCTTTGGGTAAAATAAATCACACACACTATCCTTTATAAATATTTTTATTTTAATTTTTCATAAACTGTCATTAAAATCATTATGATATTTTTTAGTAATGAATGAGCAAACAAATCTCCACTAGTCACAGCACTTTGAGGTAATGTAAGTGATCAAATTTCATACATTATGGTTGCGGTAATGATATAAGAATCTTATTGCTTTATTTCATATAAATTTGCAAAACCAAGTATTTTCTAAAATATGATTTGGAAAATACAATCAAAGTTACTGAATTTATTTGCTTATCAACCATCATAACTTGAGCTCTTTACCCAGTTTCAGGCTCTGGGATACAAACATCATAAATCTGACATGGTCTTTGCCTTCAATGAAGTTAAAATCCAATAGATGGACCAAATGAATGATTAACTATATGGAAAGACTTTTTTTTTTTATGTTTAAGTACTGTACACAGAATATGTGGTGACAGAGGACAGAGGTGTGAGGTTGAGGGTGGCTACTTAAAATTAAAAAGGTGTGTAGTTGAAAGGGGAAATGCTGCTGAAGAGACATTTGAGAAGTAACCTTAAATACAAAAGAAGTCACCTATACGAACATCTCCAGGATGAGTATTCAAGACATAGGTCATAGCAAATGCAAAGTGCCAGAGACAGAGACCAGAATGACTTCTGTATATTTCACATATGGAAAGAAGCCAAATGAGCAGAAAGTTGGTGGATCAGGTTGTATTTATGGAAGAAGTTGGGTAAAGGAACACAATTTATTAATTTTAACCTATTTACCAAACAATATTTTTAGTTCCAACTAAAATTATTCAAATTCTAGTTCTACAGAAATACTTAACTTTAAAAATGAGCATATAACACCATGGGATAGATATTCGTGGTATAAAAAAAAGCCAAAATAAAATTTGAGAATTTCATGCAAAAATGTTTCTTCTTGCAGCACTAAAAAAAAACAAAACAAAAACCTCTAATTGTAAAATTCACACACACTTTAAATACATGTTTAGTATTTACCTGCCTGATTAGATACACATCTTTATAAAGTAGAGATATTCACTTCACTAATTGAACATGAGATTTAAGAACTGAGTTGCAGTAGCTTCTTAATCTGAAGTATGGATGTACACAACAACAACTCATATCTTTAGTTATCTAGAGTTCAGGAAAACAGTTCAGGCACTAAAATGTAAACAGGCTTCCTTCAAGCAGCAATTGCTCTTTCAATTTAACTTAAATCTTTAATAATTTTCCATAATTTGAGCAAAAGCATGTCTAATAAAAGATGCGTATAAAAATAGGAAGTTTAATTTTTATTCATTGCTCAATTGTCTTTGAAGTGCTCTCTGTTTACCTGTTCAGAAATTTCTAGTTGGCTGATTTGAAAGATTCTAACCTTTAGAACTGTATAAATATTTCACCATATGGCCCAACAGCAGATTTAATTAATGTTTTTAAAATATTGATTGCCTTACATTATAACTTAAGATGCCCCACCGTAAGCTTCTAAGTATTTAGAGTTATAATATTGAACCAAGAGTTCATGTAATGTTTGATTAGTGATCTTCGACTAGCAGCTGTCTCCTTTCTTCTATTCATTTTTCACATTTCAGACCTCTGAGATTTTTTACAAGATACAAAATACAAATTTAATTAATAAGTCATAATCTAAAATACATGAGTTCTTTATTGCTATATGTATATTTTAAAGTAGAAAAAAATGAATAGGCAGATAATGTGTACATTGATAACTAACGCAAAAGAAAAGAAGAAAAAAATTTCCACCAGGTATGCAGAAAGGGCTAGCCATAAGGCCAGATGCTGAATAAGCATCACCTTTAAAACTAAGAGCTGTTATACATATACAATATTATCACATCATATGAAAAGGAGGCATTCAAAGAAACTTGGTTGAACTAAGTGACTTATTAATAAAGGAGAAGAAACCAAACTCAAAACCAAGTCTTTATGGCTCCAAAGCCCTGGCGTTCCCTTTGTGCCATGTTGCTGCTAGGAGACTGAATGTTGAAAACAATGAATGAATTGATCGTTTATTAATGGTATTCTTTGTTTTCATGTGTCAATGGAAATTAAGTTATAACAGTGTTGTTCATGAGGTCCGCAACCTGGCACTTGTCCTAAGCAGAATATGTATCTACTGGCCCCCAAAGAGTAGCTGTTTTCAGGGCCCTTTACTTGACCCAGGTCACCAAATGACTATCCCATTCCATTCAAGTCCTGCTGTATTGAACAAGAGTAAAGAATATAGTCATAGGGACACATATTTTAATGTGCTTTTTTCCACCCTTTCCCCTTTTCTCATCTAAAGAGAGTGCTGCCTTTTTTCATTTAGTGTTTTCTTACTTTAAGGAGAAGGTGCCTATCACCAGGAATTTTTGATGTGCAATTTAGGGAAAATAAAAGAATAGAAACAACACAAATAATTAACATATTCTAGCTAGAAAGGCGGTGAAAGCAAAAAGAATTGCGGATGGCCATGAGACAGAGTGTCGAAAGAATTCCTTTCTGAAGTGTGAATAGTGAAAATCTTTGGGTTTGGGAAGTAGATGGAGATTTTATGGATTAATGAAAAGGAGATTTTAGGAAGTTTTATGGATTACACAGTTGGTTTTCTGGATTTTGGGGATGTTTGCATTATACTCTGACAGGCCAGAGGCGTGACCATTTCCTGCACGGGAATGCTTGCTTAATCCATCTGTGGATATGGACTGGAAAACTTGCTGAGAGAGCCTAGCAGTGTGAGGGCACTATGTTGTAATCTCTCTTAGAGTTAACAAGGAAAAGTTGTACCTGACCAATACTGTGAATGACCTTGAGTATAAAAGATTGTGACAAGTTATGCCACACAGTGGAAGAAAGATAATAAGATTTGTTTGTATATCCTATATTAAAGTTAGAGGTTCTCACACCTTCAAAGCTATTCCAAAGAGTGATCATATTAGCAGAAGCAGTATCTGGTAATGACTTTTCATTCTGACCACAAATATGAGGTACTTTGTTAAAATATCCTTCTGTCTAAGAGAGTTGCATATTTCATTATTGTCTTACATAGTAACTTATTAAGTAACCTATATCCTAACAAGAAGGAAGTCTCTTACTATCTTTTATAAAATTATTCTCAATATAACAACTTTAACTTTTAAAAAAGTATATTATAATGAATGTATTAATCTATTTCAAAATCAGAGTAATACTTTGGATCGTGTCTTCTTGAAATAAACACACAATGTTATAACCCATTGGTTAGGTTCATAAAGCTTACAAAAAGTTGAAGGAATGGGGAAATGAGCAGTTAGACTGTTAAAAGTGGAGAGCAGGGTAGAGTGACGGTAGAAATGGGGTTAGGTGGGTGAATATTGACCAACCTAAACCAGCAAACTCATCTCTCACAGAAGAAAAAGACAATAGAACTTTAATTGATCAGAGAAAATAGTACAATGGATTATATCCATTTGTTGGATTATTGTCATAATTTTTTCAACAGACATGTGGAGCAGATAAAAGCACATTAGGGGATTATATTTGAAGTCAAATTCATTACTTCTGAGATTTTATTTTAGAGTTTTACCCAATATACTATACTGGTAGGACACATTACTGTCACAGCAATCACCCAGCAGTCAGATGTGCAGATTAGGCCAGAGACATATATTTGTTTTTTTTTTTTCCAACCATTTTGGCTCATTCATTCATAGAAGTTATTGCCAAAACACTTTCTTGAAGTTATTGGAGACATGAAGAAACAGATTGTGAATAACTTGATAAAATGGAATGGAGCTAGTGATATAAACCTAATTTTAAAACTTGCTTAAGAAATACCTAATAAAAATGTCATAAGACGATCATAAAGCTTTGTATAAATGGTAATATTTTCTTACAAAATACAGTAAATAGAATTGCTTTTAATACATTTAAATAGCATGAGCATTCTGGTACACTGACTGTTCTGTATTCAGTATATTCATTGGTACAAACTAGTATTTCAAAAAGAAAATAGTAAACTGAAAATTATTTCATTTTATTTTAGTTCCTCTTTAAAGACAAACACTGAAAAAGCAGTCTTTCGAAAAAAATATGGTTAAATAATAGAGTTCTGCTCTAAGGACACATTCAAATTTCAATTATTATCTATGTAAGATGAATAGTTATTTCAGTTGCTCAGTTCTGAAACTTTATGAGACATGCTAAAGAATATGATTATTAAAGGAGCATAATTTCACCAGCTTTTGCAAGTTTTTTGTTTGAGGAATGAAGCTTCATGAAGAGGATATCTAACCACATTGGGTGAACTGACAAATTTCTACAGTATCATTTTTATGAACATAAATGCAATTTTATAATCTGTCTTAATTATACAGATGTTAGGATCAACATAAGTTGATAAAATAATCTAACCATTTGTTATGTTGCTCAGATTTAGTTCCTTGCCAATATCTTACTCTAGGAAGATTTTCCTCTTACGAGCAGTATTAAAACAAAAAAAGCAATATTTGAAAAAACATGAAGGTCAATTATTTGAGATTTTCATCATTGTTTCATAGACTGTTATGAGGTACATGAAGCACTTCCTACTTGCCTGTAAGTATAACAGAATAGTGATTTCAAAGATTCTGCAATATTTTCTTGATATGCAACACAGAATGTTACATTTTATGAAAAAATAGCTAATATTTTCTCCTATTATTTTTCTTAAAAAAAAAAAAGTTGTAAAATGAGCCTAACACCTCACCATACCTAAAGTGTTCAGCCACTAGAGTTTTCCAGTTTCTATTCTGTATTAAATAAGCCGTCTTCCCTGTCACAATGAATGATAAATGAATGCAGCATGAGTATTCTCTCTCTCCCATTAGTAAAAGTAATAAAGTTCTAGGACAGTTAAATATTCTAAATACATAAGGTATCCAGGTATCTTTAGAGAAACACACAATCCAAGATTCATGATGTCCTACTTGACTTTGGGTAATTTCTGACCAGCTTATAGAGATTATAGAAGTCTGGGTCTTTGCTGCTTCCTGATCTGGCCAATTCTGACCTGTTGACTAGTAGACTTTCACTATGTACTAGATATAGTAAACCATGATTCTCTAAACATGCTTACATCCAGACATTAATCACTCTGAAGAACTGATCCTGACCTGCTTAACCTCCTACTTCTGGAATACTCTTCATTTTGCCACAGCCTAGATCCCCAGAAATCTTGAAGATGCTCTTATCATCTAAGGAAATTTAACAAGTCCCTATTTCATAGACATTCCTCATCATGTTTCTTCAAATTTCGGATATTATTTTCAAAACTCAAGTGTAATTGCTCTCTGCATTCTCGTTCCACCTACTACATTTATTGTAGAATTTCTAACATGACTGTATGATTTAGTCACATTCCTGCTTACACTCCTAGACTGTAAACCCCTCAATGGAAGGTGCTGTATTTGTTTGAGACTCCCAGTAACTTGCTTAGCGCAAGTAACACTACTTAGCACATGTGTAGCACTCAACAAAAGCTTACTGAATAAATGGGTAACTTTTGAGGGCCATCTGAAGCAGGACTATAATTGATGAGATATGTAAACTCTTATGAGGACTTCTCCAGATCACAGCAGATCCCTATCCCTTCTTCTCTTTTCCAATCTAATAATTATGTACAGAACCCCAGGTGTTGGAATGGAAATGCAATTTTCCTTAAATACATTCCTATGGTGGGAAAATATCAGGCAAATGCTTCGCTATATTCCTTTCTTTCCAACTTGAGTGTAGAATGACCCAGTTTAGCAACAGAATATTATTCATGGATCCCCAAAATAAGCCCAATTCACTTTTTTAAAATATACTTTTCATATAAGTTTAACTATAAAACTATGGGTAGAATTGTTATGCTTATAATTCTCTATAAAACTAAAATATATTTATACTAAATACAAACAAAATACGGAGTAGGTGGAATCCTTAAAGTATGTTTCTGGATTTCTTGTTTTCTCATCTCCCTCTCTAGAGCCACACAGTACTCAAATGAGCCTACAATTGGATCTCAGAAGGCAGGGCTCAGTCTTGAAAATCTCAAATAGCATGGGAAAGCAAGTGAGATTTCCACTGTCTCTTTTCAGGCAAAGGCTGAAGGCCCAGCTGCATAAGGTACACTAGTTTTTCTTAGAAACATATAGGAAAATCAGATCTCAAGGTGACCTGGGCCAAAATTGCTAGTTAATCTATCAAAGAACGATAGGTGTCAACATGCTATTTATACTCTAATGGGCTATATCTGCTTACATTTCCTGCTGGAATAAAATAAGAACCTCCATCATGTTTCTAACAGAATCCTATCCCTTACTCCTCCTAATGGCCCTTATACCTCCTAGAGATATGCCCTTGGGGAGATAGTAAATTAGCCAACTCATCACAAATTAGTTTTGAAAATGATCTAAAGTAGCATAAAACACGGTAGAGAAGTTGCTAGATGGCAGTTTGCTTCCTACAGTCCTCACAACTAGGCCCAGAGCCCCATTCCAAGCAGCAAGCCTCTACCTTGGGTACTGCTCACTTGGTGGTGGTTATAGACAGACTTGATGGAATTATATAGGTTTAATAATGCCAAACTTAGAGGGTATTTACTGTACCATGCTCAGCACTAAGTTCTTTATTATATGTACTCTCAAATTTGAATAAACATAAGAGGAAGTTATTAACATCTTTTTATAGGTGAGCATCAAGTTTGTCCAACTGAAAAAGAGGCATATCCAGGATTAGTTTTTTGTCTTTTAATTTCCTCATTCAGTTAATGTATTCAAGGGAAATATTTTTATAACCCTCTTTATGTCTATGTACAGAGACATTTCCATTTTTTGTTAATAATTTTAAATTACAGGAAATGTAGTATATTTTAAAATTGTTTCAGTCCACTAGTTTTTAATATTTTTATTCATCAAATAAAGTCTCCCAGAAACCCAGTATATAAAACGTCCAGATGCAGGCCCTCCCTGCTTAATTTCCTGAATATTTCCTCTGAGTCTTAAGGCAAAGTATGAAAATCACTAATCTAATTACAGCATATAATTCAAGAGCCATGAGATTTTGAAGCAAGGGTTCAAGGTCACTAGGATACTATTGGTAGAAATGAGATCATAGTCTAAGTATTCTGACTTTCAGTCCAGGGTGTGTTCTGTTACTTTTGCTTTATTTTCCATAGCATATTATAATCCAATTAACATTTAATAGTATTTAATGAATTTCACATTAAGAAATAATGGGAAATTATGTAAGATTTTGGAAACTTATGTAGAAATTCAAATTAGATAACCACACATTATTTTGGGTTACTTTTCCTATATCCAGCTACCAAGTGAACTTGCAAATTTAAAGGTGGAAACTTGTAAACTAATCTGAAACCAGTTGTAATAGGCTAAACAGTGCCCTCTCAAAGATGTCCATGTCCTAATCCTGGGATTTGTGAATATGTTACCTTACATGGTTTATTTATTAGAGAAGGACTACACCTGCCATCGTAATCATTCTCTTGACAGACTATGTCTGCTGAGATCTCCTGCTGGAATAGAATTGAAATGTTCCTCAAGATGGGCTGATAAGTATAAGATCCCGAAATCTTGAGTTTTTCCTATAATCTTGATATTTGAAGGACATCTTACATGCATATAAAATCCTTATTTTAGTTCACACTTTTTTCATGGAGCTTAAAAAATGCGGCTCTGCTGCTATCTTGTTTTGTATGTAGATTTTGAAAAGTCTGTTGCCAATCTATTTTACCATTCCACTTACTTGATCTTTGCCTGGAGGCCTTGAAGATTTTATCTTCAACTTTGAAATTAAATAGTTTTCCTAGGGTATGTTTCAGAGATGATTATGAGTTGATTTCCTTGGGTAGCCGGCAGTCTTTCAATGTAGAGATTTCCATACTGTTCAATTTACGGAATGTTTTCTGGGATCATAGTTTTAAATAGTGGCTCTGTTCTACTGTTTTTATTCTTCAGGGAATCTACTAATATTAATATCATTCTATTATCCTTGTTAGGATTTCTACTGCATGGTTTATGACCCACGTCACTTCTTTATATCATTTTCATTCTTTTGGTTGTTTTCCTATCTTTCTCTATTGGTCCTTATTAAATTTAATTTGTGTGTATTCTCCCATGGGCACCTTGTAATTCATGTCTGATTTTTTTTTTCATTTTTTTCTTAGTTTAACTAACATTATTTGCACTTTATAGTTTTTAATTTCTGTGTCAAGGTGATTTTCTAGATCCACAGATACTTGTTCGGTATATATAATTCTGATGGAATGTTGAATTATATTATCCTTTTCTCAAGGTTATCCTTTGGAAATGGGTTTCCTCACTTGATATGTGTACAATTGTATTTCCTCAGTTTGTATGATAGCTCTCTGTGAACTTGACATTATATTTTTGTTCATTTTTACAGTATTGAGGTATTTTTATTAATATGTCTACCTCAATGATACTCTTCTCTTAGATTTACAAAGTCCATATACTCTGGTGGTTTCTCATTTAATTGTTTTCGCTCTGGGGTGAGTCTTCCAATTCTACTAATGACTTTCATCCTATAGGATTTTTAATTTTTCTTTTCCTCTTCAATATCCAGTTGCTGGTGGCTACCCAGTCCCTTCATTTGTTTTTATTGTTTTATTTTTTTGCTTTTGCCCCTGCAGAAGCTGTGTTTTGAATAGCACCCCTGTAAGTAATATTTAAATCATGTATACTTTTCATTTGCTTCCTTGTGGTTCATGCTCTAATCTGCCTGGATTTTTTTTTTTTTTTTTTTTAGTATTTTCAAACTAAGGCTAGGCTTAGTATTTCTGGTTAAGCCTCTATTTTTCTATCCCTTTAATTTCAATTTTTCTTACATTTCTTATTACATATCTCACCATTTGCCTCATACATCTTTCATTTGATCCAAATTCTGTGTTAAACAGTATCAAAATTACTTGGAAACAGACATATTTAGTCCAGAATGTGGGGTAAAGTTGAGTAGGTAATTTTCAGAGTCTCTGGCAGGCAGGAATGTAGAAGAAGACTGTAAACACTTATACAAAAATGTTTTACTTGGCATTTGTGAAAATACACACAATACAAATTTGAATCATACCATAATCAGAATTGTAAATATTTCTGATATCACTAAATGGTTGTGAAAGGTAAATTACATTTTCTGTAAATGTATGCTACCTGATGAAAGCAATTCAAACAGTAGATTTAATGCTGCCAGAAAGAATTAATCAGACCTTCTTGCACTTAGAGACATACGTCTATATAAATACATAAATAAAATTTATACTTATTAGTTCCAAACCATGTAAAAGTAAATGATTAGAAACGAGCATATACATATATCTTCACTTTCCCAGATTTAATCTTTTTGAAGAAACATAGATGATACAACTAAAATTATATATTTTTAAAAATACAAATTTCTAAAAGGAACATATTATGAAAATATGTTCATGTGAATACACAGATATGATTCACTTCCTTATGATATTGAATACTTACGAAATTAAGTACCGTTTCACTATGTGTTATGCTAATTGTCTAGCTCTGTTTCATCGCTGTCTGTACTCTCTTCTGTGCCACAGTAGAGATGGAGGCTAACCTACTATATTATCTGGCTTGAAGTTAAGAGTCTTTCTAGGAGAGCCACTGGTAGAATATTGTACAGAGGGGTGAGAAGAATGAGCATTACTTTTTTGTGTTCTGGAATCAGCACTGTAAATGGCCAGCACGTGTGGACTCCAAGGGTCCTACTTGGGCATCGTGGTTCCAGCAGCAGCAGTAACAGCTGTGCCCTGGCATCCTCAGCAACACACACTATGGGTTTCTGTTTATAGCAGCAGCAAGTTACTGTGGGCTGCTGCCGTAATGGCAAGTGGTGGGAACGTGTCTGAGAGCGGGGTGTCTGCTATCCTGCAAAGAGGTGGTGATGAGTTTCTATCAGTAGTATCACCAGCTGCTGATACCACAGCATTTTGGCTTCTAGGTAATACCACATTCCGTTGTGCTTCTCTAATCATATGACATAGTAGCAGCTTTCTAATGTTAGTAGCCTTTCAATAAATCTGTCTTCTCCTCTTTGAAACTTCAGCCACAGTCATTTTTGTTTTTTCTAAAAATATAGATCGTCTCTGTGGAAATAGTTTATATTTTCATATATGTGTGTGTATGTATATATGTTCAAGTATATGTATATTTCAAGTGTACAGATATATTCAAGTATATATTTGTTCAAGTGTATATAAATATTTAAGTGCATATATATTCAAGTGTATATATTCAAGTGTGTCTATTTATTCAAGTGTATATACACACATATACACATATATACACATACATACATTCACAAGGGATTCCCTATAAGAGAATAATGGCTTTACTCCTAATTTTTACTCTATAAAGAATGTTAAAATAAATATACCTAAACACGTATATTCATCTGATCATTTCCGTAGAATAATTCAAGGCAAGGAGTGATTGGTCCAAATTATATATATATATATATATATATTTGTGTGTGTGTGTGTGTATGTTGCCATATATTCTGCCCAAAATGCTGAAATTTTTCCCCTCTAATGTAGGACACTGCGCTTGCCAACACAATGATATGTTGTTTTAATCTGCAATATTTCTAAAGACTAAAAATCACAGTTGATTGATCTATTACAAAAACATGTGATTGTTTACAACTTAAGACTTAAAGGTCTAAGATTTAATTTACTTCATAAAGCCAGGTTTTTTCACTTAATAAAATATGAATTTCAGGGAGAGAGGTTTCTATTTCCTAAATGTTCTCCCTGACCTAATTGTTCATCTTTTTTTTAGGCAATCAGGCTAACAAGGTTTCAGAATAGCTGGAAGATAATAACCCATCACTCCTTTATAAAAACTTTTAATATTTACTATGAAAATTTCCACATTTTCTTAGTTCAGGGTGCACTAGCATGTCAGTATTTTTTTATGGCACTCTTACACCAAAAGACACACTAACAGTTCTTTAAAAGTAGTTAGGTCCAAACAACTTAATAAGTAAGTACCTATATCTTAACCACTGAACACTGGTTGGTCACTGCATGACTTTCAAACTGTCGATTTATATTGGACATTATGATGCTCCTTTCCTGTCTTACACTGATTTTCCTATTTTTGGTTTTTAATCAAGCAAACCACTTAAAAGTTCAGCTTGGTAAATATTTCATCAAAAGTAATCCAATACTAAAAAAAAGTAATCCAATACTGAAACAATGAACTATATTAAGCTAGTAATTCATGAAGCATCCAGTGGAAGTTGTTTTATTTCCTTTGAAAATGTAAAATACCTTATGACACCCTGATGACTTTGCTAAGGTTTCCCTTGGTGCCTTGACCCACAATTTGAGAACTTCAAGCTCCGCGTTATTGTTTTTTACCTAAGGCTGGAAAAGCTGAAGGCCATTGCCATGCTTACTCTCATAGACTGATTTGCTTAACTTGAAGTTATTTCCACAACTATGAAACTGCTAAAAGATTAACTTTTACCTGCATTTGTTTTAAAAATCATCCTTAAGAAAGATATGTCTTACATCTAGCAGTCTTTGTTCTCATTATTTTAATAACCTTAAAGATTAATCTCCCTTTCAATGCTAATGTTTTCATGATTTCTCTATATCTTATTCTGAAATATCTTTGCCATATCTCTATGTCTTTTAACTTCCTTAAACATCTAAAAATTTGAACATTCTCTATTCAGTTATCAAACTGAGTTATTTTGTAATAATGAGATAGATTTATTTGCATGCTTTCTTAAAGGTATCTGTTGTCAAAGAAAATGCCTTCATGTAAGCACGTTACCTACTAATAATATTCTTGATTTGGTTAGATGATCTTCAGTAATTTGGGATTCAATATTTTAGTCAATATCAAACTTTCTAAGTTTCAAACATTAAGAAACTTTGTCATCACACATTATTAAGAAAAGATGCAGAATATCATCTTCATTCCTTGGCTGCCATTTTCCTTACATTGCAGGGGGTCATGCTTATACAAGGTCTGCGTTATTTAACTGTACCTACCTAGAGAGACTTTGGAGTCTTGACTTTCAAATACCATTTTGCCTTAACACTTTTAATAGTTTCCTGGGGCCGCTATAACATAGTACCAAATAATTGAGTGGCTTAAAACAATGGAAATTTACTGTCTCACAGTTTTGGAGGCTGGATAACCTAGGTGTCAGCTGGGCAAAGCTCCCACTGAAATATATAGAGCAGTGGTCTCCAAACATTTTACCACCAAGGATCAGTGCTCCTGTGAGAAAATAACGCCTGATGATTTGAGGTGGAGCTGAGGTGATGCTAGCGCTGGGAAGCGGCTGCAAATATAGTAAAGCTCACTCACTTGCCTGGTGCTCATCTACTGTGCAGCCCAGTTCCTAAGAGGCCATGGACTATTACTGGTCTGCAGGCCAGGGTTGGGGACCCCTGATGTTGTTATAATGATTAAATAGAATATGCCATTGCTTACACTTTGGTTGAGGAGGAAGTAACACATTAAATCAACCCCTCACACTTATTTTTTTTAAAATATATTAATTAGCCTTAGGAGAAAGAAGCCAGAAAGAAGATCAGATAAATGTACATAAGAATTAGCAGTGTAGAGAATGACTTAGGTAAGAAGAACTCAGACTTCAGACTCCAAAAACTGTCTTTCTAAAATCCTATGGTTCTTTCTTTTCTCATTATTCCCTTTCCTTTTTAAATTTAAAAGATATTTAAGTGTCCATAAACATGTTAGGATTGTTTTCATTTTGTGAATAATGCCAGTGAAATTTTGATAGGGATTGCATTGAATCTGTAGATTGCTTTGGATAATATGGACACTTTAATAATAATCTTCTAGTTCATGAACATGGAACATCTTTCTATTTATTTGTGCCTCATTCAATTTCCTTTATCAATGTCTTATTATCAGTGTACAGATCTTTTAGCTTCTTGGTTAAATTTATTCTTAGGTATTTTATAATTTTGATGAAAGTAAATGAGATTTTTAAAAATTTTTCCTTTCTAATGGTTTGTTATTCATGTATAGAAATGCAACACATTTTTGTGTATTGATTTTGTATCCAACATTACTGAATTTGTTGATTAGTTCTTAATAGTTTTTTGGTGAATTCTTTAGGGTTCTCTATAATACTATGTCATCTGTGAAAAATGAGTTTTACTATTCCTTTTTAATTTAGATGCTTTTTATTTTTGTTGCCTCATTGCTGTGGCTAGGACTTCCAACACTATGTTGAATAAGAGTGGTGAGAATGGGCATATTTGTCTTGCTCCTGATCTTAGAAGAGCTTTCAGCTTTTCACTTTTGAGCATGTTAACTGTGGGCCTATCATACTTGGCTTTTAATATCTTGAGGTATTGTCCTTCTATACACACTTTGTCAAGAGTTCTTATCATAAATAGATGTTGAGTTTGTATTGTTATTTATTGTGGAAACCAGTAAATGTTTCCTGGGAGAAAAATATGAAAAGTATTAAGGATAGAGTTTTAAAAACATACTACATTTTGGAGGACACATTTTATTTTTTTAAGAAAATGAACCTTGTTGCAATTCCATTAATATTTTCTTTAATACCATATAAAACAACATTGTCATACTTGAATGCCTAAAGTAAGCACTTTTACATAATTGGAATTTATTGGTTCACATAGGAAAATTTTGGGGAGATAAAACATTGATAATGATTGTGACTTATTTTGTTGGGTTTATGGTGGTTCTATTCTCATTTTATGTAAATTTTATTTTCAAGCATTTCCTTAAAAAGAACATAAAACATACACTTCTAAAATAATATGAAAACATACTTAAGGAGTGTGATGGTTATGTTACATGTCCACTTGAGTAGACTAAGGGATGCCCAGATTGCCTGTAAAACATTATTTCTGAGTGTGTCTGTGAAAGTGTTTCTGGAAGAGATTAACATTTGAATTGGTGAACTGAGTAAAGCAGATGGCCCTGCACAGTGCAGTGGGCAGCATCCAGACCACTGGGTGAAAATAGAAAAGGCAGAGAAGGGGATATTTGTGCTGTCTGCTTGAGTTGAGACCCGTTTTCTCCTGCCCTTTGACATTGGTGCCTCTGGTTCTCAGGCCTTCAGACTCAGACTGAATTACACCATCATCTACCCTAGTTCTCCAGCTTGCAGACACAGATCAAGGGATTTCTTGGCCTCCACAACCGCGGGAGCCAAGTTCTGTAATACGTCTCTCCATACAGTTATATCTCCTATTGGTTCTGTTTATCCGAAGAACCCCAATAATACAGGGAGTATCTTTTAGGTGATAGCACTATATTTCTAAAAAGTTATTAAATGAAGTTAGTTTAAGTATATGACTAATTTGCTTATTCGATGAAACATTTTAACATAAACACACAACCTAACCAACGTGAACTGTGGGAGCTGTGGATTGAATGTATGCAGTTGATTACAGAATAGGATTTGGATAATACATAATCACTGTCCTGAAATAGAATTCAATATTGGAGGCCTATATATTCATAAGCAGAAATGATAATAAAATCCAGTAAGTGTTTAATAAGGGTACAAATTCTGTGGTAAAACAGGGTTAAAAACACTCATTACCTCCCAAGGAGTTATAGAATAACATCAGGAAAAGGAAATTTGAACTGAGTAATTATATGTTTAAAAGGGGAATAGGAGTTTAAGGTAAATACTAAAAGAAGAAAAATGTGCAAGAGACACATTAAAGAATATGACATTCCCCTGGTTTAGTGGTGATAAACTTTTTTAGTATTTTTGTCTATAAAACTCTATCTTCCTTCAGTTCTGAATGATAACCTTGCACCACAAGAGCATTCTAAGTTCATGGTCCCCTGATGTTATCTTTTACCCATCTCCCATGTCATCTTTTTAATCATGCTTTTGATAATTTTGTCTATCTTTTGTTCTATGTCAGTCTAGTTAAAGATGCATTCGTTTTGATGATCCATACCAACAATGAACATTTTGTTTCATTGATTCTCTTATTTTATCTTTTCATCGATTTTTTTTCACTCATTTTATCATCTTGGCTTTGGTTTAATTTGATCTGTTTTATTGATTTGTTTATGTGTTCACTTTAGTTTTAAATATTTAGGCTTAGTTTATTAACACGAGACATTTCTTTTTTGAATAGAAAGCTTTAAAGCTATAAATTTTCCTCTAAACCCTGCTTACTTGAATTCCGTAAGATTTGATATGTCATACTTTTATATTCAATTCAAAATACATTTTCCTTATTGACTTCTCCTTTGACCCATGGGTTATTTAGAACTGTGTAGGTTGCCAGATACTTGAGAATTTCCCAAATTTCCCCTTTTTATTGATTTATAACTTATTTCTTGTCATTAGAGAACATCATGTATGAATTCAGTCCTTTATTAAGATATGCTTTAGAGCCAAGCAGATAGTCTTTCTTAGAGAATGTTCCCTTGTGCTTAAAACAAAATGTATATTTAGCCTTAAAGCGGATTGTTTTATAAATATCAGTTAAGTCAAGTTGTTTGATAGTTTATTCCTGTTATACTGTTCTTATATTCTGTGTAGTCATTCTGTCCATTATTGAAAATGGTATATCAGATCTTTCTACTGTTTTCTGCTCTTGATTTTTGTCAGTTTTTACTTTATGTATTTTAAGGATCTAGGTATTCAGAAATATCACAAAGTTTTATATACAAATGTTCATAGCTGCTTTATACACAGTAGCAAAAATATTCAGATGTCTATCAAACAATGTAGCATATCTATATAATAGAATACTAACTTTTTAAAAACACTAAGAAATCAACAAAAACAAAATATACCTGTAACATAGATTAATATAAAAATCAGCATTCTGAGTGAAAGAAGCCATGCTGCAATAAAAACTTATTATTTCATTTATATAAAACTCTAGAGAATGCAAATCTATAATGACAGAAAGCCAGTGAGTGGTTGCCTGAGGCTGGAAGCAGTGGAGGAGATAGACTTCAAATGGCCATGGGAAGATGTCTGTGGAAGTTGGAAATGTTATGTGTCTCGATTGCAGTGGTTTCATAAGTGTGCATATTTGACAGAACTCATCAAATTGTCAACTCTGATGTAGTTTATTGCATATAATATATGTATGTGTAAGTTTTCACACATATTTCAATACAGTTGATAACATACATAATTCACACATATATCCTTAATTATGTGGGCTGCTGCTCTTAGAAAACTAGCTTATTTAAATTTGAGATGGACAAACACGTTCCAATGGCAATGAAGAAGGCAATATAAAGACAGTTGGGAAATTCTAAGTTTTAAGCCTTTAGGATGTAGAATGTTAGACCCTTTTACGCACATGTGATTGGCTTAACCCAGATTTAACAATCTTAAAGAACTTTAACTAAAATAAATCACATAATATTCTAAGTATTTTCATTATGTTTCATAAACATTCAAATCATTATATTAGTAAGAGCAAACAAACTACTAGTCACGGCACTTTGGGGTAATGTAAGTGATCAAATTTCAGACATGGTTGTGGTGATGATCTAAAACAAGATTCTAAGTTATTGCTTCATTTCATATAAATTTGCAAAACCAAGTATTTTCTAAAGAATGATTCAGAAAATATGATTAATATATCATGTTCAAAGCTGCCTAATTTATTTATCAACCATCATTACCTGAGCTCTTCACTCAGTTTAGCGCCCGGGGATATAGACATAACAAGTCTAACAAGGTCTTTGCCCTCACTGAAGTTAAAATCCAAAAGGTATGCAAAATAAATGATTAACTCTGTAAAGACTTTTCTAAAAAACATATTTCTAAGTGCTGTAAATGTAATATGAAGTGATAGAGGACAGTAAAGTGTGAAGGTGAGGGAAACTCCTTGAAATTAAGGTTTGTATTTCAAAGGGAGAATGCTTCCTTGGACTGATATTTCAGCAGTGGTATCCTTAGGTCACCTGTGTGAATATCTCCAGGAAGAGTGTTCAAGACATAGGTCATAGACAGCAAATGCAAAGTGCCAGAGACCAGAATGACCTCTGTATGTTCTGCTATATGTATAGAAGGGACACAATTGAGCCTGAAATTGGTAGGTTGAATTGGAGAGGGGGAGAAGTTGAGTGAAAAGAGAAAAATCACTAATTCGACTAATTTACTGAACAATAGAATTCTTCAAATTATCAATACTTCTTAACTTTATAAGTGACATGTAACACTATAGGGTAAACAAAAATAACATTGGAGACATTCATATAAAAATATTTCTTTATGCAGCACTTAAAAAAACTCTGCCATTGTAGGACTCAAAACTACTTTCAAGAATACATTCACTATTTACCTGACTGGTCAGATATGCATCCTTACAAACTGAAGATGTTCACCTCACTGTTGAACATGAAGTAAAAAGAAAGAGTTCCATTAGTTTCACAGTGAAATGTGGAATTAACAATTCATACCTTTGGTTACCTGAAGTTCAGGAAAAAAGCAGTTTAGTCACTAAAATGTAAGCAAAGCAGTTACTCCTTTGGTGACTTAAATCATTTAATAATTTTCTGTAATGTGAGCAAATACATGTTTTATAAAAGATGTGTGTGTAAATAGGAAGTTTAGTTTTATAGTCATTGTCCAATTGACTTCGAACTGCTCATACATTCACCTGCTCAGAAATTTATAGTTGGCTGATTTGAAAGCTTCTAACCTTTGGAATTTATTAATATAAAATTTTCATCATGCAGTTTCAAATACTAGATTTAATTAATGTTTTTAAATATTCATTGCCTTAGTCACATAATCATTTAAGTTTAAGATTCCCCACTGTCAGCTTCTAAATTCTTAGAGTTAGAACACAGAAGCAGGATTTCATGTGATATTTGATTAGTGATCTTTAACTAGCAGCTGTCTCCTTTCTTCCATTCATTTTTCACATTTCAGATCTCTAGGATTTCTTACAAGATATAAAATAAAAATTCAATAAGTCACCACCTAAAATAAATGAGTTCTTTATTGCTATACCTATGTTATAGCAGAAATGTAATTTTGAATAAATAGACAAATAGATAATGTGTACATTGATAACTAACACAAAAGAAAGAAAAACATAGTCCATCCACCAGGTAAGCAGAAAGGGCTAGCCATAGGCTAGGTGCTGAATAAGCATCACCTTTAAAACTGAGCTGTTATACATACATAATATTATTACCTCATATGAAAAGCAGACATTCAAAGAAACTTGGTTGAGCCAAGGGCAAAAAAAAAAAAAAAAGACTCAAAACCAAGTCTTTAAGATTCCAAAGCCCTGGTGTTCCCTTACTGCTAGGAGACTGAATGTCAAAAACAATGAACGAATTGATCGTTTATTAATGGTATTCTTTGTTTTCATGTGTCAATGGAAATTAAGTTAGAACAGTGTTGTTCATGAGGTCAACAACCTGGCACTTGTCCTAAGCAGAATATGTATCTACTGGCCCCCAAAGAGTAGCTGCTTTCAGGGCCCTTTACTTGACCCCAAGTCACCAAATGACTATCCCATTTCATTCAAGTCCTGCTGTATTGAACAAGAGTAAAGAATATAGTCATAGGGACACATATTTTAATGTGCTTTTTTCCACCCTTTCCCCTTTTCTCATCTGAAGAGTTCTGCCTTTTTTTCATTTAGTGTTTTCTTACTTTAAGGAGAAAGTACCTAGCACCAGGAATTTTTATGTGCAATTTGGGGAAAATAAAGGAATAGAAACAGAAAAACTAGCATATTCTAGATAAAGAGTCTGTGAATGCAAAAGACATGCTATTGGAGATTCCAGGTACTCAGACAAGGGAGAGGGGATAGTTAGTCACAGTGGGGTAAAATTTAAATGTTGAGATGGCAATGTGACAGTGTTGAAGGGATTCCTTTCTGGATTGTGGATAGTGAAAATCCTTGGGTTTGGGACGTAGAGATTTTATGGGTTGATGAAAGGAGATTTTAGTAAGTTTTATCGGTTACACAGTTGGTTTTCTGGATGTGGGATGCTTGCATTATACTCTGACACGCCACAGGTGTGGCCATTTCCTGCATGGGAATGCTTAATGCATCTGTGGATATGGAGGAAAATTTCCTGAGAGAGCCTAGCAGTGTGAGGGTACTATGTTGGAATCTCTCTTGGAGTTACAAGGAGAAGTTGTACCTGATCAATACTGTGGATGACCTTGGGTATAAAAGATTGTGGCAAGTTATGCCATGTAGTGGAAAATAGTGATAAGGTTTGATTGCCAACAAAGTGGACAACCTAGAAGGAATTGGTGTTAAACCTCAAATTAGGGTTAGTGATGCTCACACATTTGAAGCTATTCAGAAAGAGACATCAGCCAAAGCAATATCTGGTAATGATTTCTCATTTTGAACAGTATGAGATGCTTTGTAAAATATGCTTCTGTCAAAGAGAGCTGTATAGTTCATTCACTGCTCTTATATAACCAATTTATTAAATAATCTACACCCTAACAAGAAGAGAGTTTTTACTACCTTTTAAAAAACAAGCACTCGTTTTTCGTTTTTGTTTAGATTCCACATCTAGGGAGATCATATGGTACTTAACTTTTTCTGTCTGATTTACTTAACTTTGCATAATGCACTTGAAGATGGCACATGTTGTTACAAATAGCAAGATTTTATTTTTTATGCCTGAATAATATTCTAGTATATATCTCACATTTTCTTAATACATTCTTTCACTGATAGAAATTACAGCTGTTTCCAAGTCTTAGCTATTATAAATAATACTGCAATTAACATGGGGTGCATATATCTTTTTGAATTAGTGTATTTCTTCAGATCAATACCCAAAATGGAATTGCTGGATCATATGGTAGTTCTTTTTATTTTTTGTGGAACATCTGTTTTCTGTAGAGGCTGCATTAATTTACATCCCCACCAACAGTACACAAAAATGTTCCCTTTTTTTCACATCCTTGCCAACACTTATACCTCTTATATCACTATTATCAAAAAGATCACTATTATCAAAAAGATTAATAAGACGATATTTCATTGTGCTTTTGATGTGCATTTTCCTAACAATTAGTAATGTTGAGCATCTTTTCATGTATCTGTTGGCATTTGTATATTTTCTTGGAAAAATGTCCATTCATTTCCTTATTCCATTTCTTAATTGGATTGTCTTTTTGCAATTGAGTTCTGAGTTTTTTATAGATTTTGGATATTAAGCCTCTATCAGATACATGATTTGTAAATATTTTCTCCCTTTCAGTAGCCTGACTTTTCATTTTGTTGAGAGTTTCCTTTGCTGTGCAGAAACTTTTAGTTTGATGTAGTCTCATGTGTTTTTTAGTTTCTTTTGCTTTTGGTGCCAAATCCTGGATTATCACTGAAACAGAGGTCAGAGAGCTTTCCACCTTTGTTTCTCCTAAAAGTTTTATGAAGACTTTAATCTTTTTTGAGTTATTTGTTTTTAATATAAAATAGTGCTCCAGTTTTATTCTTTTGCATGAAGATGTCCCAATGTTCCCAGCACCATTTATTAAAGAGACTGTCCTTTACCCCATTGTATATTTTTGATTCCTTTGTTAAACTGACCATATACATGTGGGTTTATTTCTGGGCTCTCTATATTGTTCCATTGATCTAAGTGTCAGTTTTCATGCCAGTACCATGCAGTTTTGATTACTATAGCTTTGTAATATAGTTTGAAATCAAGGAGGGTGATGCCTTCAGTTTTGTTCTTTCTCATAATTGCTTTGGTTATGTGGGGGGTTTAGGAGTTCCACACAAATTTTAGGACTGTTTATTCTATTTCTGTGAAGAATACCATTGCAATTTTGTTAGGGAATGCATTGAATCCATAGATTGTTTTGAGTAGTATGCACAGTTTTACAGTATTCTTTCAATCTGTAAATGTGGGTTATTTTTCATTTTGTGTCTTCTTTCACCAATGTCTTATAGTATCCAATCAGGGAGATCTTTTGTCTCCCTGATTTATTCCTAGGTATTTTATGCTTTTTGATGTGACCGTGAATGGCACTATCTTAATTTATTTTTTGAAAGGTCATTATTATTGTAGAGAAGTGGAACAAATTCTTGTAGGTTGATTTTGTATCCTACAACTTTACTGTATTCATTGATTATTTCTAACAGTTTTAAGGTGGAGTCTTTAGGGTTTTCTCTATATAATATCATGTCATCTGAAAACAGTGACAATTTTACTACTTCCATTCCAATAAGGATGACTTTTTAATATATTTATTGCCCAATTACTCTGGCTGGGACTTTCAATACTTCATTAGTAGAAGAGGTGAGCATGAGAATCCTTGTCTTACTTGACCTTTGAGAACAAGCTTTCATCTTTTCACCACTGAGTATGATGTTAGGTATGGGTTTGTCATATATGGCCTTTATTATGTTGAGATACTTTCCTCTGCATCTACTTTTTGAGAGTTATCACAAATGCATGCTGAATTTCATCAAATGTTTTCTGCATCTATTGAATTTACCATATGTTTTATTCATCATTTTATTGATATATCTCATCAATTTATTAGATGTTGCATTCCATGCATCTCTGATACATCCCACTTGATCATGGTACATGATCCTCTTAATGTATTGTCAAATTCACTTTGCTAATATCTTGTTGAGGATTTTTGCATCTATCTTCATTAAAGATATTGGTCTGTAATTTTCTTTCCTTGCAGCATCCTTGTCTGGTTTTGATATCAGGGTAATGCTGGTTTCATAAAATACATTTGGAAGTGATCCATCTTCTATTTTTAGAAGTATTTGAGAAAAATGTTTATAAGTTTTCTAATTTCATCAGTGAAACCATCTGGTCCTGGACTTTTGTCAGGAGGTTTTTGATTACTGATTTAATCTCATTATAATTAATTAGTCCATTCAGATTTTCTGTTTCTTTATGAATAAGTCCCAATGAGTCTTATGTTTCTAGGAATTTTTCTGTTTCTTCTAGATTGTACACTTTGTTGGCATATAATTGTTCCTATCAGTCTCTTAAAATCCTTCACATTTTTGTGGTACAAGTTGTAACACTTGTTTCCTTTTTATTTGAGTTTTTTTCTTTTTTTTTTTATGGTGAGGCTTGCTAAATGTCAATTTTTGTTATCTTTTCAAAGAACAAGCTCTTAGTTTTATTGATATTTCTATTGTCTTTTTAGTGTTTCACTTATTTCTGCTGTGATCTTTCTTTCTACTATCTTTGGACATCATTTGTTCTTATTCCAGTTCTTCGAATAATAGACTTTTTTATTTGAGATTTTTCTTATTTTTGAGTTCAGCACTTATTGTTATGAACCTCCCTCTTAAGAACTACATCGCTGTATCTCATTAGTACTTTGCATTTCCATTTTATTTTTCATTTTTCTTCTTTTATTTATTGTTCAGTAGCATATTGTTTATCTCCACATTTTTGTGAATTTTCCAGTGTTCTTGTAATTGATTTCGGTTTTATACCACTGTGTTTGGAAAAGATGTTTAATATTTTGGTCTTATATTCAGACTTTTTTGTGGACTAATACATGATCTATCCTGGAGACTGTTTCATGTGCACCTGAAAAGAATGTATTCTACTGCTTTTGAATAATATGATGGCCATATATCTCTTAAGTCCATCTTATCTAACATGTCTTTTAAGGCTGATATTTCCTTATTTTCTGTCTGCATAACCCCATTTATGTAAGTGGGATATTAAAGATCCTTCTATTATTGTGCTATTTCTCCCTTTAGGTCTGTTAATATTTACTTTATATATTTAGGTGTTCCTATGTTGAGTTCATAAATATTTACAAATATTACCTTCTGATTACTGATGTCTACCTCTTCCAAAAATAGTACACATCCTATTGACTCATGACTCATACCTCCATTTGTCTGAATGCCAACTAAGATATTTGCTTAATAATTGTTTTTTTTTTCATATTATACAACTAGGAGATAGGTTGCAAAAATAGTTTAAGAAAAATACATAATATATTTTTAAACCATCTAAGAGAACTAATGAAGTATATATATACACACACACACATATATATATATATATAAATACACTTAAATTTTATGGCTAAAAAATTGTTTAAAGAATTCTTTTGAAGGGATAAGTTATTTCTTGAATAATGTAGCATTTGGAGTGAGCAACTTATATGAATAGGTAATCAAATTTATTTTAGCTATGTTCTCATTTGAAAATTAGAATGTAAATTTAGATGCTCATTTGAGTGGATCCAGCTGGAGAACATATATATCTAGTTAATTGATGCATCTATTTAACTCATTATTCTGATAAACATTTTCCTTAATCACCTCTGTGCACTGAAACAAGTTGTAAATTCATAAATTAGAAAATGTACATTAAGGGTTAAATAGATGTCTTGATGCTTTGTGGAACATATGGTTTCCTATGCCATGTTCAATTCTGAGGTAACTTTTCTCAACATCATTTTTAATTATTATGAATACAGTGAAAAAATCAAATTGGAATGACAAGATCATTTACTATTTATTGGACTTACATGTGTTTAACACTATGATTTTATCATTGTCATCCCTTGAAATCTTTTAAAGTATCATTTGATTTGCCATACACCTGAGAATAAACTTTGAAAATTTTTCCCCAATGTGAAGTATTGTTAGTGCATAACTCTGATATTAAAAATACTAATACTAATAATCTTGCCCATGTCATCAGGATTAGTGACATGAGTCTCATGCATGCAGGATTAATTGAAAATTATAAAATGTAATCCTGTTTTCCTAGAAGTATAAAAATGAGAAGTTGCTCTAGGTAAATGAGGTTTTTGTATATTAATTCATCTAAAGTTTCCTAAGTCTTTCACTAGAAAAAAAAAAAAGATAAAGTATCACCTTCAGATGTTTTGACATCTGTATTGAAAAAAAAATTGCTATACAATAGTAATTTAAGTTATTGTAATTTTCACTCAAGGCTTTAGAAATCATGATATCAATGAACCAGAGGCTTCATTATTCTTACACCATAAAAAATGAATTCTCGATGAGTGAGCAAGTGAATATTTGTAAGACTAATTGTTTTGATTTAGCGTAGTGAATAGCTTCATGAAAAGTACAGAAGACAACAAAGTAAACAGCATTAAACAGACATGGTAATTGAACAGTGGGTTACTCTCTAGATTTTGGGAGCATAGGTACAGTTTGTGGGTTAAGAATAAGCTTTGCCTTCGGAAAAGAGGGAGGCATTAATCAAAGGGGTATAATTAGACCTGATGAATAAGTCCCAAAGATCTGCTGTACAGCACAGCACCTATAGTTAATACTGTATTATAAACTTAAAAATTTACTGAGGGGAGATCTTATGTCTAGTGTTCTGGAGGTGATGGAAATGTTTATGGCAGAGATTGTGATGATAGTTCCATGGAAGGATACTTACTCTGAAGTCATCAAGTTGTTGACATTAAATATGTACAGCGTTTTATAAATCAATCATACTTTAATACAGTTAATTTTTTTAAAAAGGTATGAATGAAAGCTGAGTTGCAAATACCACTCAAGTCCATGTCAGCTGACATATTAAATGGTCTGATGAATTAAACCTAGATGTGGTAATAAATTGTATTGCCACATATATTTTGTAGGTGCATAAGAGAAAGGGTAATTCAAATGTTTTTCAAATAGACATATTTTTCTTTTTCATTCCTTATGTAATTCCTATTCAAGTCATAATAATGTATTTTTGTGTAAAATTTTTAAAATTTCACATATTTGCAGGGTTATTAATATTCAAATTTTATAGCTGAATATTTAAGAGAAGAGAAACTGAGTGACCAAGTAAACACTACTTGTTAAAAAATGACTTTGAAAAGAAACCAAAAACAGTTTCATGTGACTGAATAGGGAAAAAAATGGGCTTTTTTTTTTTTTTTCTTTCTTTTGAATGTACTAATATAGTTAATTATGGAGGATGTTGAATATATGATGCTCATTCTTCCTAAATTCCTTAGGGAGAGTTTAAAAATGTTCACTTGCGATCTATGACAATAGAAGATAGATCCAGGAATACAGAGAGGGGCTCCATTTACACCACCATTTATCTTCCCAGCAAACACTTAGTGCTTCATATTGGGATAAGGTAAGTCCAATACAGGCTCTGCCCTCCAGGAATTACTACACAGTTCCTTAAAATTGTAAATTCAGTGGCTTTTTACAATTCATTAGATGTTGACCTCAGACAAGATGCCTGTCTTTGAATCCAGGACACTTGTGTAAGCATTCCTGGCCACTGCAGGTCACAACAGAAGCAAGGGGATATGGCACAAATTTATGGCAACAAACATTGTATTAACAGTCTATAAAACATAGACTAGAATTAACCTCACTTGAGTAATATAATTAATGCATAGACAAAATATAATGGAAGTCCATTTAGAAATGAACCTTAGTAATCAAAAATAAAGCAATACTTATTTTTATACACACAAGTGTGACTATATTAAATACTCACTTCTCACCTTACAGGGAACCCAGTAATGAGGTTCTTAGAATCTCATGGCATATTGGCCTCTGCTGATAGTGAATTGTGTGTGGTCACAGCAAATTACTAACACATTGAAACAATGAAAGGAAAATTCCTTTATGAAATTACCCAGAAGGAATCAAAAGGCTGGAAAGGTAGTAAGAATTTAGAAAACATATTCCTTAGGTATGATTAATTTTTAAAAGTTTGATTCAAGTAATGAAGTCGAAAAAAATACCAAATTCAGTAAATCAAGATGAAGGTTTTAGCTTTTCTTCATGGTTTTCTATTGAGAAGCAAATTCCTAGTCGGAATAATATACAGAGAGCATAATTATAAAGTATTTATTTATAAGAAATAGTATCTCAAGAACTTTGTATTAGTTTTCTGTTGCTGCTATAATGAATTATTAATGGCTTAAAAAAACAAATTTTATTCTCGTATAGTTTTGGAGATTAGAAGTCTAAAATAGGTTGCATTGAGCTAAAATCAGTGTCAGCTAGGATGTGTTCCCTCTGAAGGCTCTAGGGAATAATCAATCAGTTTCCTTGCCTTTTCAAACTTCTAGAGGCACCTGCATTCCCTGGCTTGTGGCCCCATATCTTTTAGATCTATGCTCTATTAATCACATCTCCTGATTATGACCTTTCTGCCTGCCTTTTTTCTTATAAACCCTTGTGATTACACTGACCTCACATGTAATCTTGCATCTCAAGATCCTGAATATAATCAAATTTACAAAATCTCTTTTGTCATGTAAGATACAATATACGTAGATTCTAAAGATTAGAAATAGACACTTTTGGAGAATTTTTATGCTGCCTGCCACACGTTTCTAGCACTGCTTATTATGGGGGTAAATGTGCTATCACAGAATATTGTACATGGAAAAAAAAAATGGATCCAAGCCCTGGCTCTGCTAATATCACTTTGACATGTTCTGTATGTTCTAAGTCTTCTTTTCCTAAACAGTATGAACAGGAGTCAGAATGCCTCTTTTGATTACTTTCCTAGATATGTCATAAAAATCAAATGATGTAAGCTAGGTAAAAGCATTCTGTAAATTTACATAATTTATAAGAAAGGGGAAGACTCCATTCTGAGCTGCACTACTTATATCTAAATCTTTTTCCTCATTTTCAAAAGCAATTTGAGGCTAGAATTGATTACTTAGTCCATCTACCTAAAGACAGAAGAATTTGCTCAAAATGATGAAAATTTTTAACAATTGCAATGGAAATAGAACCCTAATTAATTATTTTTCTGTTGAAACTGAGTTTGAAAAACCTATTCGGTAAAAAGGTATTAAATCAATTGTGCATATAAATGGAAGGATAAAAACTAAGTGACTGACGAGTCAGATAATCAAACCAATGCTGCGTGGAGATGTGAAGTAAATAACTCCTCTTATAGAATTTAACTGGCCATTAGCCTGCTTTATAAAAGTCTTAACTAATTCCCATTGACCTCTTCACTCTGGAGTGCACTTTTGGGTCATTCTACTGAGATGAACAGGCTTACTCTAGCAAAAGAGATTGTTGAGTAGGTTAGTAAAAATTCCTTTTCTAATAGTTGCCAGTTTAATAGGTCTTGATTCGAAAATTTGTTTCACTCTATTGCTTGTACAGTAATTGTTAAACCCATATTTTGTTGGTAGAGCTCCTATCTTTCATTTCAAGGATTCAAGAATTGCCAAAGTTATTTCTATGGCAAGGATTAACTTTTATTTTAGAATGTTTTCATTAATAATTCTGGCTTTCTATTTTGTAATAACTGTAGATTCACATGCAGTTATAGGAAATACAGAAAGACCCCACGTACCATTGTCCAGTTTTCCCCACAGGTAACATTAAGTATAGTACAATATCACAGCTAAAATATTAATATTGATACAATCAATTTTATTCAGGTTGCATCAGTTTTAAATGTACTTTGTGGTGTATATTCCATGCAATTTTTTATATGTGTACATTTGTGTGACCATCAGAATACCCTGAACATGTTCTATAGTGGTTACAGGATGTCTGTTCCCACAGGTACTGTCTTGTTCTTTTCCTTTTTTGATATATTACTAGTGTCTTTACTATAAAACATGATCATATCATAGAGGTAGCACACTATGAGACTTGGTAGTTGCCATGGTAACTATAAGTTTTACTTAACAGAAAAATAAATAGCTGCACACATTATTTGCAATTTATTAAGCTGGTAATTTTCTAGCTTTAAAGATAGTGCACCTACTTATTTTTAATTCAAATTGTAAAATACCCATTTCCATTCTCTCGAAATTAATAAAACAAGATATTTTCTTTGTACCTTATGTATTTATTAGTTGTTCTAAAGCATTAGAAAAAGTACAATGTTTGCAAGTTACTTTCTGGTTCATGGGACCTAAGGAGTTGCTTTTTAGAGATTTTGTTTTAAAGGCAATATGTCAGGCTACTCTAAAGTATTTACATAACAAATGCTTAAATAGCTCTTATTTTGTGCCAGACTATTTTCTAAGAACTTTATACATATTAATCAAATCTTCCTTGCAGTGTACATCTCTTTGTAAGTCAGATCAATAGCAATACTCAAACTGGAGAGAAAAAAAATCTTTTGGTATCTGTTTTTGGGTAATTTTTCTATGTGGAGAATAAGGTATTCAACGTCTAGTAATAGAAATTGTATTTGAATAAAACAAATATATTGGGGTAAAATACATTTTGTTTCTGAAACAACATACTTATTTTTATCCCTCTGACCCAATTATCCTGCCCAGTACCTATTAATCCATTTTGAGATTTTACCATTTTTCCCCTCTCCACCTAGCATTTCTAAAAGCTTTTATTAGGCCCTGGGTATTTTTTCTGGCAATTGGTAGTCTCCTAAACCGATATTTTTCTTAAATCTTGAAAATATAGAAAAATTAAAAGGGAAAAGAGGTCATTGTACCATAATCTAAGAAAAAGTGTTATCACCATTTTAACTAGGTGTGTTCATTTACATAGTTATACATTATACTATGTATGTAACATCTCTTGCTTTAATTTTTATGTCTGCATAAATATGTATAATGGCTCAAGCCATAGTATGTTCTTATCATTGTTTGCTTATCACTTTTTTACCACCGAGTATGAGATTAGGTGAGGGTCTGTCTTATGTGGCCTTTAAATAGTTTCCTTCTATATATGTTATTAAATATTTCAATCATAAATGGATGTTGTATCTTGTCAAATGCTTTATTTGCAGCATCTATTGATATGACTTTTACTCCTTTATTTTGTTATTGTGGTATATCACACTGGCATCCCTGGGAGAAACCACACTTGATATACCATCTTTTTAATGTATTGTTGCATTTGATTTTTGTATCTGTTGGCTGCAGTTTTTTCATGTGTGTGCTCCTTACCAAGTTTTGGTATTAGAGGAATGTTAATCTCATAAAATGAGTTAAAAGAGTTTACGAAGGATAGGTATTAAATATTCTTTAAATGGCTAGTAGCATTCACTAATGAAGCATCTGGTCCTGGACTTTTCTTTTGGGGGAGGTTTTTGAGGACTGTTTCAGTTTCCTTACTGTTGATCCATCTATTTAGTTTTCCAATTCTCATGGTTCAATCTAAGAAGGTTATATATTTCTAAGGATTTGTCTCTTCTAGGTTATTGAATTTGGTGGCATATAGTCTTTTCATAGTATTCTTGTATAATCTTTTATATTTCTTTGGTGTCTGTAGTAACTTGTTTCATTTGAGTTTTTTCTCTTGAGTCTAGCCAGGGTTTGTCAATTTAATTTTTTTCAAAGAACCAGCTCGTTTCATTAATTTTTTTCTATTGAATTTTTGTTCTCTAGTTCATTTAATACTGCTTCTCATTTTTATGAATTCCTTCTTGCTACTGACTTTGGGCATCATTTGTTCTTTAAGGTGAAATATTAGAGATTTTATTTCTTGAGGTAGGCCTCTAATGCTATAAACTTCTCCCTTAAAATTGCTTTTGCTGAATACAAAATTTTAATACCTTTTGCTCTCTTCTTTGCCACAGTAGTTGTTGCAATCTCCACTTATTTGTCCTTTTCCAGCTTTCTTTTTGAAGTTAATTTCCAGTTTCATAACTTTGTGGTCAGCAAATACGCTTGGTATGATTTCAGTCTTAAATTTATTGAGACTAGTTTTGTGTCCCAACATGTGGTCTATCCTTGAGATGTTCCAGGTACACTAGAGAAGAATATATATTGTTGTTTTGGGATAGAAAGTTCTATAAATATAGACTGTTGTCATTTAGGGCAGATATTTTCTTATTAGTTTTCTGTTTGGATGATCTATCCATTGTACCACGGGGTATTTAGGATAAAGAAAGACCCATTTAACAAGCTACAAGGTGAAGAAATCATAGAGGAACAGACTGATATACTTGATTACATAAACACTTTTAAGAAATTTGTTTCTGACATAATTATTTTATAAAACCTAGTAACAGACTGGGAAAGCTATATAAAAGATAATAGGCCAATCACAAAACTACATAAGAATTTAAATATATGAAAATATTTGACCTCATATGCTATCTGGAAAGTAAAAATAAATATTTTTCTTCCACCAGACTATTAGATGAAAGGAAAAATACATTGTATATATTTGAGAATGTTCAGAATTCACCAAATGGTGGAAAAACATGAACAATTTAACAGAATATTAATTGGTGCAACATTTTTCAAAAGCAATATCACAATGTATCTATTTAAAATGTGCATAAAATTGCAAACTCACTATATAAAAATCTGTGTGCAGTGAAAAATGCATTGCATTTTTATAATATTTCTTAAAAGCCTTGGAGATCAACTAAATATTCACTAATAGCAAAACTGTTTATAATTAAATGGATTCATATATATGACAAGGAAAGTTCTCCAAGTTGTATTTTTTTTAAATATAATTCATAGAAAATTCTTAGTCCGATTTCAGTTGTAAAGAAAGACCATACTGATCACAAAGCTGCAAATTTTTCAATACTCATTTACAGTACCATTAAAATTATAGCTATATGTATTCATTAAAATGTATTGATCAGTTTTGAATATAGTCTTAGATACACCACCATAGATCATCGACTATTTGATAAGTAAAATGATAGTGCCAAAAGGAAAATGCTTTTCACATAAATCACTGTCAATTCATCATAACCTTTCCTTGAACTAATTTTTTTAGGCGTTACGCAGTAACAGATATAAGGGGAGTATACTCCTAGGAGATAGATTCCATACATATTGCATGAATGGCATCTATCAACATGTTAGCAACACATTGCAAAAATACTTGCTATACAATGGGGAAAGCATGTTTAAATGTGAAGGACAAGAATGGTAGTTTCATTTGAAAATTACAAATTAGAATTTAAAGGAATGCAAATTTAACATCCACTATGGTGTTTGAGGAATACCATTTTGAGTGATGAAGCATTTCAAACATGTTAGGCTTTTAATATGAGAATTGTATTTGTCTGTTCAACTTACTTATAACACCTCTGCCTGAAGGCTAAAGAAGGCGTCCTACTTTAGAGTCTTGAATGTTAAATGCAAGATATTAAAACTCGGAGAGATGAGAAATTTCTACATAACTGACTCTAATCAAAAGGGAAATTAGTCTGCTTACCAGATAAGTCCTGAATTTGGGAAAAGGCTTTAACATGTTTAATAATGTCAATGACTTCATGTTGTCTCCTCATAGAAAGCCCCTAGAAAGGAAATCAGAGGCTCAACTTCTAAATTTAAGAAAATACTTAATTTAAAAGCATATTTAATACCTTTTAATTTTCATTGGTTAAAAAAAAAAACAACTTATAAAAATCTTTTTCTTATTATCACCTGCTGCCTTCTTATTCCTCAGGAAAAGTAAAGCTTAATGAAATTCTTATGTAACAATAGAAGTTCTTAAAAGAAAATTAAAATGCTTGCTTCCAAAGGGATTTACAGATTAATTTGCCCAATCACCTCATAATATTTTCTAAAAATGAAAAGAACTGCTTTTTTGTACATGATAATTATGCAGTGCACCTTGGCCGGCCTCTCCTAGTGTGATGTATTTTTAGGTTTTGTACAGTTGACTCACCACTCAATGAAGGACAGGTAAGCATCAGGAGAGCATTTGGGGGCTGGTAAACATGTGGGTCATACCCAAGTCAGAATATGACTCATGCTGTTTTTATTTTTGAATTTTGTTTTGACTTTACTAAGGGCTGAGAAAAATAAATCCTAAATATTTAGGATTTATCTAAGATTAATACCCCTCCCTGTATACATAAAGGCTGGGGACAGTTTACACAATCCAGGGACACCTTCCACCTACCCGTTCCCCAAGCTACTTAGGGTGGAGTAGGGAATCCCTATTTCACAAACGACATCAATATTCTCCATTCTATTTATACATTAAACTCTCCATTGTACTGGATTCTGTGTAGTCATGAAACCATTTTTCCTTTAAGGTCATTAAGCCTCAATTCAGCACATAATTTTGAGTTCTATAGCTACAGATATTTATATCCAAGAATTTCATTAAGCTTTACTTTTCCTGAGGAACAAGAAGGCAACAGGTGATAATAAGAAAAAGCAAATACGGAAACACTTTTTTTTTTTTTTAATTATCCAGCATACTCTCAATTACATAGGATACTAACTGTGACTGTTGCTCTAATCAGCCATCATTCAAATTCATGGGAAACTTGCTTTGTTGCAGCTGACATGATGAAAAAAGCAACTAAATATGGTGTGTAAGATACACACATCTTAATTACCTGCCAATCACCTATGCATTTTGAGAAAGTCATTGGTGAGCCTCACGTACAACCAAAATATAAAGGGAAAAATCATCTGAAATGGAACATAATGGAATTGTATATTTTATCAAGGGAAGAAGTCCTTGGCTATTTTAAATAGAAATATTACATGACGAAGCCCGACTTCTTAGGATGCAATTCCAAGGAAGTGGATTTAATCCCTAAATTTAGGCAACAGGAAATGTGTGACCAAGATAACAGAAATATCTCAACCATTAATTTAGGAGAATTCTATTACCCATGGATCCCATGCCCACCACAGCCAAATAAGAAATTCTAACTGTACCAAATTGCCAATGGTCAGGCTTAAAAGAGCTCCATCCTCTTCAATGCTCTACATCGAAAGCACTTTGGCCTGAACAGAAGTATAAACTGAAAACAAATCTTTCCTGCACAAAGTTCTGCCCATGGAAAAGTCCCTCTTTCCTTCTGATCCAAAAATATCTCCTCCAGACTTTGTAGAAGACTCACAGGTACTGAGGATTTTAACTACTAAGGTAATTTGAATACAAATAAATACATAAACCACAGCTTTGCCCCCCCCCCAAAAAAAAAAACTACCAGAAAAAGGAAGCTCATTATTACTGACATGACTATGCCAGGAACCACTGGACTTGAGTCACTTTGTTCCTTAAACGAGGAAGGCATTTGAAGGCAGGGTTGGGCTGATAACTATTGAGAATTAGCTTCCTCTGCAGGGCTCCATGGAGGAAACTGAATAACCAGGTAGCTTTGGAAACAAGATTCAGCTAGTCATATCTCCTTTTGCTGCCCTACCATTTCAATTCAGTTTGGCTCAAGTTTAGACAATATTTTTGTATTACAATAGCCAAGTTGATATGCCCAATGAATCATGTAATGAGCAGACAAGTAAAACAATACTCTCAAAGCTTTCAATTATAAGTAACAATTTTAATTTCAAAACTAATATCTAAGAATATAAATGCTATGAAAGAAATCTAGGTAAAATATTGAGGATTTCTTTCAATAATCAAAAAAAACCTAACATGGGTAAATAGAAAAAATATTTGCCTCATTATCAAGACTTTCTAGTTCCACTTGCTTATTAAAAATGTACCAGAGCTGTGTAGCAACCATATACACTGGCCACAAAACAAACACACACCCAAAAGGAGAAAACAAAGTGCCTTTGGAGAACCAAAAGTAACTTACCTCAAATAAGTGATTTTTTTTCTGCTATATGCATATTAATAAATGATTTATTTTAGAGTCTTTCTTATCAAAAGGTATTTATAAAGAACTTATATTAAGGAGCTCAGCACACTCTAAGTCATTCAAATGGAATTATTTAAATACTGGGAATATTAGTCTGACATAAAAATTAGAATGTAAGTACATTTCATCAATGCGTCCATTGATAAAGCAACGAGAATCAGCAACCCTGATTGTTACAAAATTTAAAAGTTCATCCTTTCCCAAACAATAGCAACACCACAAACAAGATTTTCTGTTTCATTCAGTTTCAGTTAAATTTTAAAAAGTTAACAGTATTTATACTCAAATCTCAAAAAAACAGGGCCAACAAACTTAACTTGCTAGTATTTTAAATAGAAATATCTCTGTTTCAAAGGATGATGTCCAATTTTCAAACATTCAAAATGTTTCTATTGTAACCTAAATTATATTTTTACCTGCTGTACATATTGGTGCAAATTAATGTTATAGATACTAGAAACCATTCCCTTTTGAATAGCAATACAAAGTCAAGTGGCTGGAGAACACTCATATTAGGCAGCTTTCAATTAAAAGATGAGACCCTGGAGAGCCTTTAAGTATCAGGATGGTAGTTATTTGATGGCTTAACAGCAGTCAGACCACTCCCTAACACATTTACTGTTTTATTTATGATATTTGGAAGTGTTTTAAGAATCTAGACAAAGAAAAATCTTTACTACAAAAACCTGGCACCAAATAGAAATAAAACATGCATTGCAGATTTGAAATATTTGCTCTCGTTTCTGGCGCACAAATCTCATGTTGCAATCTCCATGAATATTGCACAATTCCTGCTCTCCATGCAGTTCAAGGAAAGAATCATGTGGCCCCACTGAGACTGTCCTGGACAGGACCTTATAAAGAATCCCGGGTTGAGTATCAACAACGGGTCTGGACAGAAACATACCAAGAGGGGCCTGTTCTAGGAAAGCTGAGTCAAGTCACCTCTGGGACACTGGGAGAGAAAAAGAATACAGTAAGCAGGCCAAGAAGCCTTTGTAAATGTCACTTCATTAATCCTCACATTCCATCTTCTCATGCAAACATTCTGAAACCAACTAAACCGAAAAGCTGTTGTTCTCATGGGCCTTCTCAGTCACAGGGTTAATGGAGGGGGCAGCCGACTCTATTACTCATTGACGTTTCTCATCTAGAAATTCCATAGGAATAGGTATACATTTGACATTTCCTCTTGGTCCTATTTACTGTGAAATATGAAATCTCAAACTCTAGCAATAAAGGTACATCTATGGAGACACAGGATGATTTCTTGCTTGTTGAAAAATGTAACACAGCATTAGTATTTTGATAACTTATAAAATCTCCTGTTTACTTCATGCTTAAATAAGAAATGCACATATGCGTTTTACTTCAATGCTCACTATTGAAAAGTGGCCTTTCAGAGTGATATGGAGAACTATCATTTTAGCACTAAATTTGAGATTCAAAAAAGTATTTACCAGAACAGAGCTTCTGCTACATCTTGTGACTCAGTTTTTGTGACTGCCATCCAGGAGATGCCCCTTGATCACCTAGCTCTAAAGGTTGGGGGGGTAGGGGGATTGTGTTCCTGGGTTTGTAATAATTGTAGAGACAGTTTTTGGCACACTACCACTCCCAGGGCACTGCACAGAAAACAGACTGAAACACACCCCCTCCCACCTCCAGTCTTTCTGAGAAAGGGGCCTATTTTCTTGTGCAGAAACTTTGGCCTGAGGGGCAGGCTTCTGGTTTAGCATATTTGTAGAGCCCATAGAAGTGCTCTCAGAGAATGGAGGCCATGGATGCAATCTCTATTCTCTCCTTCTGCCTTGCTACAGATCACTGGATCTTCCAGAAAGGAGCTAATACTTTTGTCTGATCCTCTTATTTTTGCAGCCACTGCCTAAGGACATTTCTATAAATCTGACTCTGGTGGCCAGCAGGGTGTATGCTGATAGATGTCACAGAACTATAACCAATGAAGAAAGAGTTCTTAAATAGTTACCACCCCTGAGGCACAGCAAGAGGCAACACACCCAGGAGCTCTGTCTTCTTGTGAAAGAGGCCTTATTAGCTTATCGTAGCTGCAGCCTGAGAGGCAGGCTTCTAATAAAACACACATCTACAGCTGACTATAAAATTTTCATGAGACCTTGGAGGATGGGCAATATCTTTGCACTCTCTCTGCCACACTCCAGAGCACCAACATCTGTTGGACGGAGCTCTTGGATGTGTCTCATTCCTTAGTTATAACATCTGGTGCCCTAGTTTTTGTAGGTACTGCCCAGGGGACATGCCTTTAATGCTTGGCTCTGGTGGTCGGGGAACTTGCTTCTCTGGGTCCCATGAGCCTATAACAATCAGGAAAATTTGTTCATAGCAGGTTAGTACCTCCAGGGCACTGCACAGAAAGCAGACTGAAACATACCCCCAACCTCTCTGTGAAAGAGGCCTACTTATTTGTCCTTCAGCTCTGGCTATTACAAACAATCATATACTAACAAATGGGGCAATCTAGAAGAAATGTATACATTGCTAAAAACATACTCTTCCAAGACTAAATCATGAAGAAATAGAAAATCTGAATATACCAATTACTAGTAAAAAGGTTGAATCAGTAATCAAATATCTTCCCAAAACTAAGTCCAGAACCAGATGGCTCCACTGGCAAATTCTACCAAAATTCAATGCAATATTATAACCTATCCTTATATGGGATATAAAACAAAAACCAACAAATGGACAAACAGAATAAAAAAACTAATAGATACAGACAACAACAGAATGGTGGTTACCAGAAAGGAACAGGGGTGGAGAAAGAACCAAGAAGGTAAAGGGGGTCAAACACGTGGTGACAAGAGGCGACAATGCTTCAGGTATTCAGCACACAATATACAGGTGTTGTATTATAAAGTTGTACAGTTGAAATATATATATAATCTTATTAACCAATGAATGTTATTCCAATAAAAGTAATGAAAAATTTCTCAAACTCTTAACAAAATAGAGGAGGGAACACTTATGAGGCCAGCATACCCTGGTACCATAACCAGAGAAGGATGCCACAAAGAAAATTACAAGCCAATATCCCTGAGAAAGATAGATACAAAACTCCTTAATGAAATTTTTGCAAACAGAATCAAATAATACATTAAGAGAATCATATATCATGACCAAGTGAGATGAATTCCGGGGATGCAAGGATGGTTTGGCATCCATAAATCAGTGTGATATACCACTTAACAAAATGAGGGATAAAAATAATAATCGTGTCAATAGATGAGGGAAAGGCAATGGACACAATTCAAATTTGTTTATACAAGAAAACAAAGCGAGTACAGAGGGGATGTTCCACAACATAATAAAAGCCATATACAACAAGACACAGCTAAACCATACTCAGTGTTGAAAAGCTAAAAGCTTTCCTCCTATCACTTTTATTCAACACAGTATTGGAGATCTTAGCCAGAGAAATTTGGCAACAAAAATCATAAAAAGACATCAAAATTGAAATGAAAAAAGTAAAAATTGTCACTATTTCTAGATGACAGTATAGAAAACCCTATAGACTCTACCCAAAAACTGTTAGAAAATAATAAATCAGTAAAGTTTTGGAGCACAAAATCAATATGTGAAATATGTTGCATACCTATACACTAATGAACTTTCAGAAAGAGAAATTAAGAAAACAATGCCATTAACAGTTGCATCAAAAAGCATGAAATACCTAGGAGTGAATTTAACCAGGGCAGTGAAAGATCTGTACACTGAAAACTATAAGACATCAGTGAAAAGTTGAAGACACAACTAAAGGGAAAATTATTTCATGCTTATGGACTTAAAGCAATCTACAGATTCAATGCATTCCTATCAAAACTGCAATGGCATTTTTCACAGAAATAGCATAAACAGTTCTAAAATCTGTATGGAACCCCAAAAGCCCCCAAATAGCCAAAGCAATCTTGAGAAAGAAAAACAAAGCTAGAGGAATCACACTCCCTGATTTCAAACTATATTACAAAGCTATAGAAATCAAAAATGGTATTGGCATAGATATGGCACATAGATAAATGGAACAGTATAAAGAGCCCAGAAGTAAACCCATGCATATATGTACAATTAATTTATAACAAAAGAGGCAAGAATATATGATAGGAAAAGGAGAGTCTCTTCAATAAATGGTGCTGGGAAAACTGGAAAGCTACATAACAAAAGAATAAAATTGGATCACTATTTTATGTCATGCATAAAAATGAACTCAAAATGGATTAAAACACCTAGAGGAAATAGAGGTGGTAAAATCTTTGATACAGGTCTTCGTGATAATTTTTTTTGTATTTGATACCGAAAGCAAAGGCAACAGAAGCAAATAAATGGGACTACGTCATCTAAAAAGCTTCTGCAGAGCGAAGGAAGTCTTCAACAAAATAAAACACAACCTACTGAATGAAAATATTGTATACCATATATCTAATAAGTGGTTAATATCTAAAATATATAAAGAACTCATAACTTAATAGAAAAAAAAATTCTATTTAAAAATGAGCAGACGATCTGAATAAATATCTTTCCAAAGAAGACCTAAAGATACAACATCACTAATCATCAGGAAAATGCACATCAAAAACAAAATGAGATCACCTCGCACCTGTTAGGATATCTATTATCAATCAGAAGAAATGACAAATGTTGGCCAGGATATGAGGAAAAGGGAGTGCCTGTGTCCTGTTGATGAGAATGTAAATTTGTACAGCCACAATGGAAATCAGTATGGAGTTCCTCAAAATGTTAAAACTAGGACTACCATAAGATCCAGGAATTCCACTTCCGGGTATTTATCAGAAAATGAAAACACTAACTCAAACATATATGCACCTCCATGTTCACTGCAGCTTTATTTACCATAGCGAAGACATGGAAAAAAACACAAATATCTATCAATGGTTAAATGAATAAAGAAATGTGTATATATATCTATGTGTGTGTATATACATATGTGTACATGTAGGTAGGTATGTATTCACACACATAACATATGTAGATATGGAGAACGGAGTGGTGTTTTCCAGAGGTGAAGGATTGAAGATTGGATGAAATCAGTGAAAAGAATTAAAAGGTACAAACTTTCAGTCATAAAATAAGTCCTGGAGATGTAATGTATAGCATGGTGACTATAGAAAATATTGTATTGTGTATTTGAAATTGCTAATAGAGTAGATTTAAAAGTTCTCATCACAAGAAAAAAATTCTGTATGTATGGTGGTGGTGTTAACTAGATTTATTGTGTGATCATTTTGCAATATATACAAATATCAAATCATGCTGTGTGCCTAAAATATAATAGTGTATGTCAATTATACCTCAATATTGAAAAAGATAATGTAAGCAACACCAAAAGCATGATTCATAAAAGAAAAAAGTTGAAAAATTAACCTTTATTAAAATTAAAATCTGCTCTGCAAAAGACACAAGAGAATTAAAGACAAGCCACATGCTAGGAAAAAAAATGTATCTAATAAAGTTCTACACAAAATATACATAGAACTCCTGAAACTCAATTATAAGAAAACAACCACAATTAAAAATTTGTCAAGAGACCTAAACAGATACCTCATTAAAGAAGAGATACAGATTGGAAACAAGCATATAACAAGATACTTAACATCATTTTCATTAGGGATTTACAAATTAAAACAGCAATGAGAGAGTACTACCTACCTATTAGAATGGATAAAATCCAAAATTGACAATAGCAAATGCTGTCAAGGATATAGAGAAAGAGGAACTCTCATTCATTGCTGGTGGAAATGCCGAATAACATAGCCACTATGGAAAAGTTTGACAGTTTTAAAATTTGAACCTTATTTTACCATATAGTACAGCATGAGACCCCTAACTATTAAATTGAAAACCCAAGCCACACAAAAACCTGCACATGATGGCATATAGCAGCCTTACCCATTATTGTCATTACTGGAAACAACCAAGATGTACTTCATTAGGGAAACAGACAAATCGCAGTACATCCATACAGTGGAATATTATTCAGTGATAAAAAGAAATCAACTGTCAAGCCATGAAAGGGTATGGAGGAAGGTTATATCTTATATGATTCCAATCAAAAATATTCTAGAAAAGAAAAAAAAACTATATAATCAGTAAAATGCAGTTTGCCAGGGATTTAGGGACTTGAGGGAAGATTTGAATACATGATTTTTTTTTTTGGTATGATACTGTAATGGTAGACAGATGACATCATGCATTTGTCAAATCCTTAGAACTTTACATCATAAAATATATTCAAATTTAAATATATCATTTAAGAGAACAGAGATTATAAAATGGCATAATACAGACTATGACAAAGAACCTATCCATATTACAAATGTTAAATAGTATTAAAAATCTGAGAGAAGGTAATGGTGCTAAACCTAGTAACTTTAGATGAGTAATGTCTATTAGACTAAAGGCAAAAGAAACTGAACATGAGCACTGTACTCTAATTCATAATGTTGATCCCATAGGAGTACATGGTAAAAATTCTGATACTGCTATACATGTATAGTGGAACTGAGCAATAAAGTTAACTGTGGATGATAGGAGCCATGTTTCTCACTATTGGAGTGGGGATTTATAGATAAGCAAGGGGGGTAGTCTAGAACAATTGATTTGGTAATAAACTTGAGTTGAAAACATCAATATGAACTTACATATATACCTTAATATAAATACTGATGGACAGATTATATAACTATTTGAAGACATGTACACAGGTTGATGTATAGACATACATTTCCTTGTTCTTTCACCTAGAAGCAATGATAACCCAGTAGCATGAGCACATCCAGCACTCAGACTTTGTTTCTAATGTCCTTCTCTAATAAAAGGAACTAGAGATTTTTGGAAAATGACTCATTGTGGACCTGTGTTGGAGATGTACAAGATGAGCCTGGAATATCTTGTATTAGCAGAAAATAAAGGTGTACCAAAAAAAATACACATGAAGATTCATTCATATTCATTCTCCCTCCCTCCCCTTCCCCTACCTCTCTCTCCCTTTCTCCTGTCTGTCTCTCTCTCTCTCTCTCAGGAGCCAATTCGAAGAGCTCTCAATGGCCAAAGATGAAACAATTTGAATAAGAAGTCCAATAGTCAGATTACAACCTTAAGTATAAAAGTCGTGAATTCACAGTGATATGAGCAAATGATTGAATAATTAAGCAGTGGGAGAAGAGACACATTTTTGTAGGATTCCAAATAATTTGTATAGATACACTCCCCATTTCCTAAGATTAGGCTATGCCTAGTGACTTTTAAAGAGTACAATATGGGTATAGACAGTGTCAGATGGGAGAAACTTTACTGTGGAGAAACCTGACAGATTTTACCTTAGCCAGGTGATTAAGGTCAACATCAACCATGATAAATTATATTAATAATGCATACCCTCAGTATGATGTGATAAAAATGTCAACTTACCCTTATATTCCTAAAACCCAACCCCAGTCTACTAATGAGAAAAACAGAAAATTCCAGCAGATCAGCATCATTCAAAATACCTGACCAACATTCCTCAAAACTTCCAAGACCTTAAAAAAAATCTGGGAAAATGTCACAGCTAAGAAGAGACTAAAGAGATATTATGACTAAATGTAATATATCCTGGATAGGATCCTGGAACAGATAAAGGACAGTAGGTAAAATAATAATAATAATAATAAAATAAGGAAATATGAATAAACTCAACTTTAATAATAAGAATTATATTTGATCATTAATCGTAACAAATGTACCATACTGATATAAAGTGCTGATAGGGGACACTGGATGTGTGGTGTATGGGAACTCTCTTTACTATTTTCTCAACGCTTCTGAAAACCTAAAACTGTTCCAAAAAATAGCCTATTTTTAAAAAGTTAATGTGGCAAAAGGTAGATTTAGAAGAGGAAATAAGAAAAACAAATATATGGCCTCTGATAAAAAGATGTTGAAAAAATTTTAGAGTCATTTAAATCTCTGAGGATACTGAGCTGCAAAGAATATGAGCCAAATGATAATCAAATGTAAACAATGTAAAATATATTTTATATTACACAGAATATTTCATATTATTGAGTACTTTCACTAAAAATGATACTGTTAGGTCTTTTTTAAAAACAACAAACACTGATTTTACTGAATTTGTTAGTTTGTGAACAGACTGCTACTGCATGTATTTCCAAGATGTGAAGGAGTTTTATTACTAGAAATTATTTCTTGGACATTAAAAGAAATAGCATCTTATTAAAATGATCTATTCAAAGTTAAAAATGATTTAGGATTGTATTAATTTAATACTTATACTGAATAAACTTCATTCCTTCTGTATATTAATGAGATATTTTTAGATTTTGCATATAATACACATAGTTTGTCAAAATTATATATGTCTGCAAATTTAGGCTTTTTTTTTTTTTTTTTTTTTTTGCTTAAAAAGTTTTGAGAAATGTGAGAAGAGGGTTGCCTGGGATGTTCAAAAGCTGGTCTGACACTCACATTTTGGCCATTTATTCTCCAATTTGATACACAATCTCACAGTACACTTGGCCCTCCATATCTGCATCTGCAGATTCAACCAACAGTGGATTGAAAATATTTTTTTAAATGTCATATTGTTGCTAACATATATTATGTAGTTAGACCTATTTAATGTTGCATCTGTACTGAGCATAGATAGTTTTTTTTTTTTTTTTCCCTTGTCATTCCCTAAACAACACAGTATAACAACTCTTTCCACAGCATTTACATTATATTAGGTATTATAAGTAATCTATAGCAGAGATGATTTAAAGTATACGGGAGGATGTGTGTAGGTTATATGCAAATACACCACCATTTTATATAAAGGACTTGAGCATCCACAAGGTCCTGGAATCAGATACTAAGGAATGGCTGTATATCAGCTTCAGAGAGGATTACTCTGATACAATCAAATGTGAAAAAGCAAAGCCACTTCATAATTTGTCTCAGTACAAACAAAAGCAAGGTCACTGTACCACCAACAAGAAAATAAACACTTTTTTCTTAATGAGCGGCTGCTACTCTTCACCCAGTCACAGAATTGCCCGTGTTTCCTGACAGTCCATTCCACAGAGCTCTCTCTTCCTCAAACCTTCCTCCAAATCACCCAACTAAAACTGAAATCTCATAACAGATTCTTTCTAATACCCTCCTTTGGGACACTGCATGGTCCCCATGGTGTGTGCTCGCTCTCCCTCACTGTAGTGAGCAGCAACTTGTTCACTTTAAATAACTTTCTTCCTGGAAGTCTGGCTGAAAGTCATTGACAGAAATAAAAAAAAAAAATTTATCACAAATAGAAAATCTTTAGTTTCTGTAAAATCTAATCAGTAAATTCTCTGTAAATTACTTATACTAGGGAAAATGTTACTTGGGCCTGCACGCTAGTTTTTCCCGGACCTTAACATAACTTCTTACCACTCACCAGCGTTTATTATATATAAATATCCTTTTGGTAACTGAAGAGAGGATTGCCATCTCTCTCATCCACTTGGTCCAGGATCTTTGCAACCTCTAAATTTGTCCCATTTTCCCCTGTCTTGCCTTTTGCTGCTTATTGCTCTATGTTTAACTTTTCCATTTATAAAATGTGAGCAGTACTGGTACAGAACAGGCTGTTATAGAGGCTGATATAATTTATTAAGACAAAGATTCCTGAACTATGAAAGAAGGGATCATATCTACAGTAAGAGGCTGCCAGAATATATATATATTAAACCCATATTTGCTATAAAGTAGGCTGTTGTGATTAGAATATAAACTGTTCTGCAAATTTTTATTCTTGTTTGGGAAGTTTCAAATTCAGGGATATAATTTCTTATCCTTCTAATGATTCTAGAGTTTCTCTAGTACATTCACTTCTATATCTATGAAACTAACTTAATGATATATGATTGGGCATCCATATACATTTTTATTCAGTTTCTCCTATAATCATCCATCATTTTAGACATCAAGTTGAACTCAGTGTTCTTAGAAGGAATAATAAAATAACTGAGTATCTATTAATACATTTTTTATCTACCTTTCCATGTTTCTATCATTTATTTACCTATGCATTCACCCATCTACTCATTCATTACTGTAAGTGACTGCCTATCATTTATCTCTATAGTTTAAATCCTGCTTTTGTGGTTTATCACCTGTGTCATGTGATTTGCAACAAGCTACCCCTCTACCTTCATCTTGCGGCACTCTCCCTCACTGGGCTCCATCTTTGCTGATAAAGTTCTACTTTGGGGGCTTTGCATTCGCTCTCTATACTGAGAGAGCTCTCCCTGCAGATAAATATTTGGTTTTCATTCTCAGGTCTTCAGTCTTATGTTATTCTTCATGAGAACTTTTTGAACCTTTCCTAAAATTTTTGGCCCCTCTCTATCCTAATTCTCTATTTTTCTTTTCTGTATAAAACAAATATTAATATTTGTTTTACTTAAATATATTAGTATTTTTAAAATCTTTTTTTTTCAACTAGAATGTGATCTCTGTTGGAGCAGAGATTTTTCTCTGTTGGTTCAATGCTGCATCTCCAGATTCTAGAATAGAACATACCCATAGAAATCCTCATTAAAAAATTTTCAGATTCATGTTGCTCTTAGGAAGACAAAAAAACATAATGTAAGCAAAGTGCTTGTCACTGAACCTAGTACAGACCACAGACTAAATAGATGGCACACATGTCTTGTATTGTTGTATATAACACCATGCAGAGAACAATTATAACCACAAAGAAACTCAAGTACTCATCAGTCTTGAAGGATGTTATTATTAGCAGTAGGTATCTAATTGTTATTAGAGAAATCACTAATTTTTATTCCGAAATATATACAAATATTAATACATACTCTACATGAAATCATTACATTTTTATAAGACAATATATTTTGAGTAACTTTACCATGATTATATGAGGTTATGATTTAAGTAATATATGAAAATAAATTAAATTGCATTTGCATAACTATAACTCAATTATAATGTTCATAATCACATCAGAATTATTATAGGAAAGTGTAAGTTTAATAAATGTAGTTGATTAACTTTAATTTGTAAATTGGTGCATTTAAATAATTTTGAAATTTTACCAATAGAGAAAAGCAATATATTATTCTCTAAATTTTAAATAATGCATTGGCTTCTTATATGGTTACTTCAGCAACTTACAGAAGCAATGCATGATGGTTTCTAGTATCCAGTTTTATATCACGGACAGTGTTTAAAAACAAGTATATAATTTTTGGTGAAATGAAAAAGCTTCAAATAGAAAGTTTAGAGTGTTAATAGCTTCCTCTTTATAAATTTCCAAGACTGGATTTTTCAGTCAGAATTCTTTTTAGCCATGAAAGTATAATTTTGAGTACATCACCTCATCTCTCCAAACCTAATTTTTCTCATCTATAAAAGAACATTATAATCAATATAATCTTTATGTATAATTTATTCACAAAAATATTTTTTGCAAATATGTATTTAATAAATATAAGTTAGTAGTAGTTAGTTGTCACTGCTGTACTAAACTTGCCACAGGGGAAAGACTAGCCTTATTATATAATCCCTAATATTTCTTTCTCTCACATTTATGAGTCATGTACTTATTGAAGGAGAGAATTACAAGATGAGAAATATATCTACTTGTGTTCAAGCTGGGTAAATAACCTCTGTGTCACCCCCCAGGGAACAGCACTGCACCAGCCCTGTGGCTTCTCAAGCATGAGCCTGGCGTGAAATCTACCCCATTTGTCCCAGATGAGACTACAGGCATCGGGACAGTAACCTAATGAACATGTAATCTGTGCACCAGGAAAAAGGGGTAAATGTGGCACCCACCTTGTTATGACTCTACACACAATGGTACCTCATGGTTATAAATTTTGTTTACTTTTTGTTCATACTTTTAGCAGGACTACACCTTTGACCAACGTATTCGATAATTAAAAGCACCTATAGAAAGTAACAGTTTGCTATACTTGGAAAACAAAAGTAGTTTAAAATCTGACATGACAGATTTTTTGCTAGGTGAGGGTTTTTCTGCTATGGATATTCAAGTAAGCCAGTTTCCAAATTAAATAGGACTGAAAAACTCAAGTTGAGAGTTATTACCTCTTATGAAAGGAAATTTAGATTATGACTTTATTTTGCTGTTACATTTTAAAACAGACTCCAAAAAACTACTTTAACTCAGTATCACTAAATGAAATATAAATATTAGTTGTTAAAGTACTTTCACATCAATTTAGCAAGTCACCTTCTGCCAATATCTTCCTCAGAGATATAGGACACATTTAATTAATTTATATTTTGTAACGTAAATACTAGCAGTGGCATCTATGTTATTAGTCTTAAGACTGACTAAGCCTCTTAAAATGATAAAATTATACTTTCCAGTTAGAATAAGAAAACTAGATTGTAGCAGATGATGGATGAGATTTTCTGTTTTGAGAACACCAGAGAGCTCTTCCAGTACTCAGCATCCCTTTGTGGTTATCTGGCAATTCTCTGGCACACTGAAAGTTCCCATCCTCAGTTACTATTCTCATCTACAGTATGATAGTAAAAGTTGATAAAGCAATGAAAATATCTTATTTAAAGTGGGCCACAACATTGAACTTCAACTTTTATCTCTACTGAAAGGTCTCCAATTTTTTCTCAGATTTGTAGTGATATTATTTTTAAATTTTGAACAAGTCATATTCTGCAGAAATACAAAGTATATACTAAAAACTCAGCAAAGTCTTTGGGTGAAATAGATCGTAGTGATTTTAAATTGGCTTGAGAAATAGATATGTCAGTTATTTTGGGAAGCATAAAAAGTGCATGCTAGGGTGTTACAAAATGATAAAAACCTTTCACCCGATTTAAAAATGTCCGATACTGAAAATGATTGATTTTATGATTATACAATATATATCTTAGCTTTATCAATTTTAAGGACAGTATTTTATAAACTTTGAAATAGGTTATACTTTAGTTTTAATTTTCCTCTTAATCTATACATCAGAATACATTTATTTTGGCTCTGTTTTAATCAATATTTGCTTAAATTTGATGTGTTCATTTTCAAAATAATGAACAGCAGACAATGATGTTTCCTGTTTTCTTTAATTAAACAACTTAAAACTCACTCCTACAGCTATATTTGTCTAATCTATTGCTTCTAAATAATGTACGGTTCTCCATCCTGTGTACTCCAGTTTGTTACTTGAAATGGAATTAGGGTGAAGCAAGGGAGGAAGCTAGGGTACCAAATTTAAGGAGACACTCTCAGGTAACTGCACTGGTCTGTATGGATGTTTTATATGACCATAACAGTGAGTGTCTCATTAAATTTCGTAGCCAAGTTGCCTCACTTACCTCACGTTAGTCCTCAACGACATCTTCCTGAAAGAATAACACAGTGTTTCTGAAAGAGCAACCTTTCATACTTATGACTTTATGTGAGAATAGCTTTGGATCATATGCCTAGTAAAGAACTGCTGTATCATAGGGTATGTTTATTCATAAACTCGCTGGTACTAGATTATTTTCCAAATGTCCACAATCTATATTCCTTTAGATGCGCATGTACATTCCTATTCATTGTTGCATTATTAGTATTATTTAGTGCTCTAATGTTAGCCAGTCTAATGGCTCTAAAATGATATCTTAAATTTATATATTTATGATTATTAATGATTCTGTGACTTCCCCTTATGTGTGCTTGGTAGCTTTGGGCTTTAATCTTTTGAAAATGCCTTCTCATATCTTTCACATATATTTGTATTAGAATTGCTTTTTTCAAAAAATTTCTCCTATACTACTATTGATTCTTAGTTGATTTTAGATGTTACAAATAACTTCCCCCCAATCTATTATCTGTTCATTATCTGTTCATATACATAGTGCCTGTCATTAAAAATCTATCTTGATGTAAACAGATTATTTTTGTTTTGCTTTGTACTTTAAAATTTTTAAAAGTTCTTCTTACTGTCCTCAATAGTTTCCTAGATTTTCTTCTATTAACTTTTTATTTTTACCTTTTATATTTTGATCTTTAACCTATTTAGAATTCATCATCATATGTGGTAACTAGTGTGATTAAATGGATTCTGTTCACCACTATTCCATTTTCTCCTAATAATGGAATATGTCAAAGATTTTTGTAAGACCTCCCACTAGAATAGGACTATACATTCCTACCCTCATTGACTTCAGTGTTGCCCAGATGACTTGCTTTGACCAAAGAAGTATGGACAGACATGAAATGGTACAATGTTAAGAAGAGACTGAAAGGAATCACACATTTCCATTTGCCCCTCTTGCCTTATTGCTATCCACTATGAAAAGAGCAAGCCCCCAATACTGCTATTCCTTCCACCTGCGTTTCAGAATGAGAAATATATAGAGCGACCCTGATGCCAAGCGTAGCTGATCTCGGCCAAGGCACAGGTTGATGACTCAATCCACCGGCAAGAAGTATGTGTTGCCACAGCAAAACCTGAGTAACTGAACACGAATTCCTTTTTACTTTTTTCCACAAATAGCCATTTTTTTCTGTCAGAATGACATGAAGAAGAAAACTAAACTAAAAATTTTCAAAATGATCTAAATAGGTGTCATATAAAAGGGCAGAAACTAACCCATTCATGTTAAAGAGTAATTTTCCAGATGTCAAGTTAATCATGAGCATTTTAGTAGAAACTAGAGTTTATATTCACTGCTAAAGCATAGTGCTACACTTTTCTAACAGGAGTACACTTTCAGACATTAAATTCATACACGGTTCTCAACAAAGTGTACCACTGGGTGTTGAGATCATGATAACTGTGTCATGTGTGCTTTGAAAGTTCACCTAAAAAAATCAAAGTTAGACTGACAGTCTCTCTAATCATAAGACCTGGGTGCAGTCATTTTTTATCCAATCTTCTCCCCAAACTTTCCAGCAATATAGGTGGTCAAGCCATGATTGATGACTATAATTTTTACACTTAGAGGTGTTTTATTTACTACTCAGCTTTCTTATTATTTGAGTCATTTAATATACTCAGTGATTTTGGCTTTCCTATTTAGTAGTCTTGAAAACATACACTAGTACTATTTAATCTATTGAGGGAGGTGATAGCATAAAATAATTCCACAATTTTTTTCTTTTCTTTTTTAGATTTCTCATCTTTTTTTCACTTCTCTCCTTTTTCTTATCCTTTAAAACTTCAGTCTTATTGTCATAGCTCTGAAAATTAAAGATGTTGCTGCTTATATAAAGGAGTGCATAAATAAAAAGACACAGTATATGTAAATGAAAAGATTATTACTCTCATCCTAAAACATACCACATGGTATATCAAAATAACTTAATATCTAATGTACTCCCTATTTGTCTGATATATCTTAATTTCATTTTCATAAAGATCATTATCAATGAGAATAATTGTGTTTCATTTCCCAATAGGCCCACAGAATACTATGATGATGATGATGATGACGGTTATCACTTAAGGACAGTATGTAACAGGATACTGTACTAAAAGTAGTTCTCAGGATCAGATTGGTTATGCTGTAGTAACATATCCTGAAATATCAAGGACTTAGTAATATAAAAATGTATTTCTCATTTATGAAAAATTCAATGCAGCTGAGCAGGAATTTCCTTCCATTTACTGATGTCTGCCTTCCATGGTTTCTAGGATTGCGAAGGCAGAACAGAAAATTGAGAGAGGAAGAAACACACTAACTAGCAGTGGTGACACCTGGCATTCTCTCACATTCCCATTTACCAGAACACAGTCCCATCGTCCTGTACTAACTCTGAGTCAGACCTGTGAATGTTGTCATCTTGTCTGTCCAGAAAGTGAAAATAGTTGAACGATTAGAATTGTCTTCATTGCATGAATAAAATGTTATCCTTTTATATCCATTCATATTCCTATTAATTTACTTTGATGATTACTAATTGCAACCAATCTTGGATTTTTATTCCAAAATCAGTACTATTTTCTCCATGTGCCACCAAAATGGATAAATCATGGGGTTGTTAGAAAAGTTTAAAATATAATGTGTTCACAGAAACAGACTAGCTAACTGGCCATCGTTATGTGACCCAAGTACATTTGCCCCCAATACCTGCTCTCGGCAAAGGACATTCGGAAACCTCTTTCCTGAGTGGAGTGCCACCGTGTCCAGAATTAGAAAGGTTATGGTGTTCACAGTTTATCAGCCATCAAGCTTCTTCACTATTATATAGAAATATCATTTTAAAATTCTCTTTTAAAAAAGCTTTAAAAGGATAGATTGTCATCAAATTTAGGAAAGCTGCTAGATTAATCCTTGTTGAGGTGAAAAAATAATAATAATAAAATGAGAAAACAACAAAAAAAATCAAGTATCTCCCTAATTGCTATTTCTTCTCATTCTTTCACCTTGGCCTCATTTCTCTCAGACACTCTCCCTTGGCCACCTCCATAAAAGCAATTGAATGAATATCTGTCAATGACCTTTCCCTTACTGTGAGGGATGAAACACAAAATCAGGCCTTTAAGCATCAAAAGAAGACTGGGTTCAAGCAGGCATGTGCCAAGCTGCTGTACCCTGAGTGCCTCACACACCTATATATCTCACTATTTTTAGTGACAACATCCAAAGTAATTTCAGCAGTTTATAAAAAACCAAATGACTTCCCATGAAATTACCATTAGAGCATTTTATGTTACCATAAAAGAGGCACTAATTACCACAGGAAGGCAGGGACAGCTTTATATTTTTCTTCCTAAGTAACATAAAACACTGTAAGCTCTATAGTTAGTATCATTTCGTCATGAGCTCTTTTTAGATTTAAATATAGACCATTTCCAACTCATTTTGCAAAGCTCATGGTTGAAGAGTTATGAATGACATATTTACACTATAAGCATTTCTTAAAAATAGATATGCCAAATTTATTTCAGTCCCAAATCAAAAATTTGTGCTAAACTTGTGTGAAACAATCACCAGAGTTTCATATCCAAGACTCCAATTTTCTACTTGATTCCCTATCAGCAACAATGAAGCTTTCATGCAGATGGAAAGGATTTAAACATGGCAACTTTCAGTGGTAATACTATAAAAGTTTTCTTTCTCTTGCAGGCATTAAACCTGGATAGAAGAGGAGGAGAGAGTTTTATTTTATTAAATTACTACAAATTGTTGCCTTGAGATCATGGTACTTCTTGGATAGAATAAGATCAAGTTTAAATTTCTCGAAGTATAATTTTGCTGTACTATATTTTAAAAATAAAAATTCTGTAAGGTCTTTCACATGGGATAAAAATGAGTACATAAACATTAACTACAACAACAGCTGAAGTATAAGGTATGTTACATCATGGCTGAATACAATCATATTTTGAACATTGTTGTTTCTTCACATGTTTAATCTTATTCTAGGCAATTTCAAATCCACTTTTCTATTTCAAAGCCAGCCTACAATTTGTCAAGTTGTTATATTCTATAGTCACAGAGCTGTGTTACCAGTGGGTAGTCAGTAAATACTAGTATAATAATTGTGAGAAGTTCTACACAACAAAACTTGTAAATAGTTCAGCAAATGCAATACAGCTGCAAATAAAAATACATTCACATATATTTCTAACAAAGAAAAGTAACTGAGCTTAGAGCCACTAAGTAGCCACTTAATATAATTAGTAATGGTTGACATAGGACTTGAAACAGTATCCTCACTCAAAGTCTAGGAATAAAATAAAAAAGAATTAAAAGAGCCTTGGCATTAAAATTTTAACTATTAGTTTTAATAGTATTGTAAGGTGTAGTCTTCATAAAAGTGTGCTACCCAACTGTACTAGCTTTGAAAAGAAATGGAGTATCGAAAACGACTCATTCCTGTTTGTTCATTAGAAAGAATCAGCACGTTGTTATTTCAAAATGTATATCTCAAATCCATTCTTCTAGTATTCCTTACTGTCATAAAATGTGAAAAAAAAGGAATATCATGTATTCATTAAATGCCAACTACATGTCAGGTATTGTGCTCTTCACTTAAACTTCAAATGTGAAATGCATTCTTCTTGCCTTTAAGGAGCATGATTAAGAGTAAGCATAAAAATGTACACACAATTGCCATTCACCGTAGTAACTATTCTGAAGTATGTAAGAAACGTAGAGGAGCCTAAATACTTGTCTTAAAGCTACTTGTCCTATCTCATAACAGCTTATTTATATTGCTTTTGAAGTGTGATGATTACAGCAAAGAATATCTTTCCTATGAATCATTTGTCTTTTTGCAAACCAGGTATAAGTTTTAAACTAGGGAAGATTCAGGAAGAAAACCAAAAACAGCGTCTATCTCCCATTCTTTGAAATTATATTGTCAATCTCTTCTATTTGGTCTAGAATTAAATCAAAATAGAAGAATTAGCAGGGATTATAAATTGAGTTTTGTAGGTCATGCACTCTGCAAAACTACCTTGCAAAATAGGTATGTCAAGAAAAAAATCCAGCCTACATTCCATATGCAGAACTAGGTATCTTTGCACTGGGCCCTGTCTACAGGCTTTGTGAATTGAGGTAAAGGTTCTTCATGGACCAATGACAGTCCTGAGTTTTAGGGCCTCCATTACTGCGCATACCATCAGAAGTCTATCCCTGTTTTAAAAAAAAAAAAAAAAAAAGTGCCCTGTCCTGCAGCAAATATACTAAAATTAGAACAATTCAGAGACATTAGCATGACTCTTGTACAAAGACAACACACAAATTTGTAAAGTGTTCCATATTTATACATCCTGTTTTCATGAATTGGACGAATTAATACTATTAAAATGGCTATACTACCCAAAGCCATCTATATAGTCAATGCAATACCCATCAAGATACCAAAGGCATTCTTTACAGAAATAAAAGAGACAATCCTAAAATTGGCGTGGAACCTCAAAAGAACTTAAATAGACAAAGCAATCTTGATAGAGAAAAAAAGGCTAGACATATCACACTTCCTGATTTAAAACTATAGTATAAAGCTAAATAAAATAGTATGGTATTGAAACAAAAAAATAAACATGTAGACCACTAGAATAGAATAGAGAGCCCAGAATTAAATCCTAGCATATACAGTCAACTAGTATTCAAGAAGGGAGCTAAGAACACCCAATAGGGAAAGAATAGTCTCTTCAACAAATGGTGCTGGGAAAACTGGAGAAACATATTCAAAACAATGAAATTGGACCCCTGTATTACACCATTCACCAAAAAGTAACTCAAAATGAATCAAAGACTTAAATATAAGAACTGATACCATAAAACTGCTCAAATATATGGGGAATAGACTCATCAATATTGGTCTTGGCAGTGATTTTTGGACATGATGTCCAACATACAAACAACATAAGCAAAACAACAAATAAAAATCAACAAGTGGGACTACATCAAACTCAGATGTTCTGCACAGCAAAAGAATCAACAAAATTAAAAGACAACCTACAGAAAGGAAGAAAATTTTTGCAAACCATATATCAGATAAGGGGTTAATATTCAAAATATATCAAGAACACATACAATTTAATAACATAAAAGTAAACAATCTGTTTAAAAAATCAGCAGAAGAACTAAATAGATATTTTTCCAAAGAAGACATCAAAATGGTCAACAGGCACATGAGAAGATGCTCAGCATCACTAATCATCAGGCAAATACAAACCAAAACCATGATGAAATGTCACATCACACCTGTTAGAATGGCTGTCAGCAAAAGGACGAGACAATACGTGCTTGTGGATGTAATGAAAAGGGAACCCTTATACACTGTTGGTGGGAATGTAAACTGGTCCAACCACTATGGAAAATAATATGGAGCTTCCCAAAATATTAAAAATAGATCTACCATACAATCTAGCAATTCTGCTTCTGGGTATATACCCAAAGGAAATGAAAACAGGATTTCAATGAGATATATGTACCCCACATTTATCACATCATTATTCACAATCACCAAAAGATGGAAATAAGCCAAATACCTATCAATGGATAAATGGATTAAAAAAAGAGATCTGGTGTATACACACAATAGGATATTATTCAGCCATAGAGAAAGGAGATATCCTGCCATTTGTGACATTGATGGACCCTGAGCACATTATGCAAAATAAGTCAGACCAAGAAAGTACTGTGTAAAAAAAAGAAGAAGAAAGAAAGTACTATGTGATATCACACATGTGGAATCTAAAAAATAAAAAATAAAAACAAAAATAACAGAGTAAGCTGGTAGTTATCATAGGATGAGGGTGGGAGGATAAGACTAACAGTGTTTAACTTGTAACAGATAGTAAATAAGCCATAGAGATCTTATGCTCTGTATAATGAATATAATTATGTAACATGATAAATATTGCTACAATAGCAATCACAGTATATATGTATATATCGAAGTAACATACTATATGCCTTAAATTTACACAGTTACCTGTCAAATTTACTCAGCATAAAACAAGTCCCCCTCCAAGAAAAAGAGACACATAGATCAACAGAACAGAATAAAGTGTCCAGAAATCAAATTGCCCATAAATAGTCAATTAACAACAAAGGAGCCAAGAGTACACAATAAAGAAAGGATAGTTTCTTCAATAAATGGTGTTGGGAAAAGAGGAGGGCAACATACAAAAGGATAAACTGAATTCTTTTATCATACACTAAAATCAACTCAAAATAAAGACTTTATATATCAATGTCTACTTAGTCTTAATATCATGCCTCTTCATGAAACTGTTAAGAACCCTGCACAGTGTAAGTTCATTGATACCCTTAGCCTTTATAGTACTATTATCATATATCTTACATCTAAAAACAAATCCCACAGTACAGTTATAATCTTTACTTTTAAAAATATAAAAGATACCAAAAATGAGGTCAATCATTCTAAATCACCCATCAAACTCAATTCATGAGGGTGACAACCCCATTAATGTAGTTCAGAATCCTCGTGAAGAATATATCTATCCATTTCAAACTTTACTCTTGGAGGGTATGTAAAAAGGCTTAGAAGGAAATCCATCTTACCCAATAAATGTAACACATAATATTTAAATGTCAATTATTGGGGGGGGGGAATTCCCAATAAAATATTTCCCCATGAGTCTTACTTTAACCTTGGGGAAATTTCAATAACATTGTTAAACACTATCTCCCGAATAGTGAATCCTAGAATCCCATTCTCTAACTTTCATAATTTAACCCAACTTGTATCCAAAATACCTTTTCCTTATTCCCTTGTTAGTTATTAGACATACCAGGAGGCTTAAAAAATAAGTGCAGATAATTGAATTGTTAAACAAACAATGGCTTGCTTTAAAACTGCCCTTCTGCTGCAGAGTATAAAGGCCCTGTTCTGAGCAGCCTTGAGAGAGTCAAATGCTGGACTCAAAGACTGGCAGGTTCTCAAAAGCAACTTGTCTGGATTTCTCACTCTTCCTTTACTTGCCAGCCTCTTCCCAGGGGATACTATTTCGTATTTTAATATCAAGGGGTCCTCCTTGTATTAACAATAAGAAAACTCTGAAGCATCTGTGCTCAAGGAGACCAAGAAAGACAGATTTTCATTCTACATTCTACCTAGATTTTCCTTGATTTCCAGTATTTGGTATGAAAAATGTTCCTAATCTCCTCCACCCACTTTGAGGTAACTGTTGCTGTGATGGATCTTCTTAACCTTCTAAGCAGACTTACCACAGGGGCTTGACTTTCCCAATCCCAGAAGAATTGTTTTCATCTCTATCAGGGGATTCAGGAAGAACATAAATCACAAGGTTTTACTGAGTTCAATTCTGAATGGAACTAACTAGGGAAGACCTAAACTGTCATGGATCAAAAAGAAAGAAAAAATTCTAAGAAATTCAGTATGAGCTCTTAGAATTACTTGGCCTATTCTCCAAGCTCCAGCCCTGATGTGTTTGTTAATCCTCCCTTAGCCCTTCTTAGGTCAAGGTTTAAAGTTTCTCTTAGATCTCATGCTTCCCTGGGAAGCTGATTTGTTTTACCAATGATCTTTCTAGAACTCTAACCCTGATCTCTGTTAAACAGACCACATGTCTTGCCTCATTTTTTTGCTCGTTTGGTTGGTTGTTTTGGCAATATCTTCAGCATGACCCAAACCAACATTTCCACACCAGAAAAGGGAAAATCTATAGGCATTATGGTATAACAATGTACCCTTGAAAAGTACTAAAGGAATTTTAAATTCTAAAAGAAGAGGCTTTTAAAAGAATCTAATCTAGATATGTCCATTAGAGCCCCAATCGCAGAATCATACACAAGAAGAAAAGGTTAATTATACATAGTCTTGCACTGGAATTACAAAAGCAAGGACAGTACCCAGTAAATCTGACAATGTTTGAAGACAGAACTCAGAGTCAACAGGAGAAATCTGTGGACATATTAGTCTTAGATTTGAGAACTATTTCAATAGAGTATGTGCAGAAAAGACTAATCTATGGGACAGAAAATAATTTGTCATGAGCATTGTAAACAATCACAGGTAAATATTGGAAGGCAAATAGTTTTTGGCAGTGAAACTGCCTTAAAATGAGTGGACAATTGTCACTCAAATGGGGCAACTTTTATATCTAGTGTAAGAGATGTGGCATGAACTAATAAAATGTGCAACCATGGAATAGTGATATATTAGTAAAGGGTAAAAGTAAAATAAAAATAGAATGATTTGAATAAAAGTAATTCGAGCAGAGCTCAGTGATTACTATTTAAATAAATATATTGAGAGCAATACAACATCTTTGCCAGGCCATATATTGAGAGTAGTATATGTAGGAAAAGAATAAACAAATAAGAAGATTCCCATAGACTCTAAGAAATAGGGCCACTATCTTCCTTGAGTGTTTACATTCCAAAGGATAGTTCTTGGGTCATATTTAATCCATTATTAAATATGAACTTTGTATTCACCATCATCAGAAAGGAGTATAAAAATTGTTACCATACTTATAACTTCTGTGCTCTTTGGGGAAGTAAAAGAGGAAATGTTGAAAAGGGAGAGAATATAAAGAGATTACACATGATAAGTAAAAAAAACAACAACAAACCCTGCACTCATTGATATCTACATGACTTTTATATTTGTTTTATTTATTATTATTTTCGATCTTGAATATATTTGAGTTAGTCAACTATTCCTGAACAAATGATGTTAATTTATAAACAAATGTGGGATTTTAAGAATATAATTCTTGCTGATCTTGAAACTTCATGAAGATTATAACTTCCCTAGGAGATAATGTAGAGTACAGTAGTACCATTTTAATATAGGTAGGAGAAAAATCACCTTCTGAATTTACAATTTCAATTTCAATAACTAAACATTAATATTTGTACTGTGTTCCCTTGCTAGTCTTTGAAATTTTCCATGTGCATATGTTATATTTGAAAATAATTTCAATCAGTTAAGAAATCTGTATATATAATTTTCTAGCTACCATTCAAAGTAGAGACTCATTCAGAACTGAGTTAAAGGTTTCCACCACACACTTCAGTTCTTCTGTCTTCCCACAGTGACACTGTGGAGTATAATCATTTTTATTATCCTTCCAGTGATAGATCACGACATATGCTTTTAATACTTTGCTACACAAATATTCCTTACTATCAGCTCTGTTCTGTACCTTTGGTTACTTAATATATCTCAAAAAATATTACGTGCCAAAATAAAGCTTCCTCATTTGAACACCTGTAAAATATCATATCAATTTTATATATGAATCATGATTTTAAAATAATTCTATTTAAAAATTCCAAACTCAATTTAGTAGCAAACCAAATAGCAATACCAGGAAAATGTGATTAATGTCCAATGTCAATCAATGGAGGCCTCTAGAAGAGTTCGTGAGGTATTTTTATGTTTTCTCTACTGAAGATACACAAATTTTTGCTAAGAGTAAGCAGCACAAGCTCACTTGTCCATTCTGATACCTACACGTTCAGTAGATTGCTTCACATGGTCAAAAGTTTGCTTAGCTGACAACTGAGATATAAAGAAAACTAGCACAAGAAATGAGCTCCAAGTAGTGCAGCCCCGATGCCAGCTCACTGTGCTGTTTAGTCAAACATGGCTCCACGAGCAACTCGGAAGAAAGGCTCCACGTTGGCTTCATTCTGCCTCGTTACAGGCCGCCAAACAACACTGAGCAGTGGGCAATGCTTTCACTCCTCATCGCCCATGAAAAAGCTGGGGTTTCATCTTCTCTCTTCCATGAAGCAAGCACCTTCTTTGGCCACTTGAACTCCTCTCCCCTCCTTCATCAGGCTTTCTGGTTCATTTTGTACCCAGAGCCTTTGTACCAAAAACCAGAAAAGGAATCCATTTGAAAGTCTGAGCTGGATATTTGTGTTAATTTTTAAACCTTAATTGTATTACTGTGGATGTATTTGATGTTTTGTGGTTAGTGTACAGTGTGCCCAAACACCTATGATCATGTCTACAGTAGCACTCTGGAGGGGCTGAAAAAACACAGGCTCTCTTACTTCACATAGTCCACCCAAACAACAATGCCTTCATGAGGGCTAGGATATACTAAACATTTTACAAATTATTTACCAATAATTTGCCTCCAAAATTTATGAAAACCAGTACCCTTCCTTATAATTTCCACTCTAAAACGAATGAATATATTCAATGACTTGTTTTGATACTCCATTTTCAGGTACCACAAAAATATCTAAAAAATTTAGGACTATTTGATATGATTAAAGATGAGATCAAGATTCTGTGCCTCTGAGATTACAAAATTGTATTTATCGAAATATCCTATTTCACTTAAACATATGAAACTAAATCCCAAACCAATCAACCAGCCAGGTCACTGTTTTCAGCAGCATTTTAGATTAGATTGATCTGCTCTGTGTCAAAATGATCAATGAGTCCACATGTCTCCTGGAATAGTTTCCAGCCTAGGAAGCAATATAAAGGCTTGGAGTGAATCTCTGCTCCATGACACAGACCATTCAGACCCTCCTAGTTCCCAGCCTATGGTTCCAAAGATCATTTATCTCATCCCAACTTGCATACAGAATGGATCCTTTCCCTGAATAATACTTTTCCTCTCTTCTGGTAAACCAGGTACACTTTCATTCAAATCCAATACATGTCATCCTTTCTTGATCAAACCTTTTGACAATTCTAGTCATGGAAGCCTCTCTCCATTATTCTTCTCTAAACTCATTTTGAAGTTACAATCTATCTCAATTAATAATTAATTATGTATTATTGAATTTCCTGTAAATATTTTCTCCCAAATATTGTTTTAGTCGAATACAGAAATCATAGCCTTGTTTTCTAATGCATACCAAAGTGACTACCATAAATTGGTGAAGAAATGGTGGCTCTACTGTCAATACCTTAATGGACAAGGACTAAGTGCCACTTTAAACATCCTAGTGTAATCTTTAAATAGAACACTCTCTATTTGGACCTACACAAGAACCCTGCTAGGTATTAAAAATCTTTTTTATGAATACTTTCAGATGAAATTATGGATAAATGACTTTGTGCCGAGTTATTCTGGGAAATGCTTAACATCTTTAAATAATGTAATTCACTTTTCCAGTGCATAATAGGCTTTTCAAAAACTACTGCCAGAAATTGTTTACATCAAACTGCTCTGTCCTTAAACATGATGTTCAACTAGAAATACATGTTTTACTTGATCTCCATTAGTGGCGCTAAAATGAAAAATGTTCATTTGATTCCTTAAAAAGGAATTAAGTTGATATACTCTTTATAGTAAATCAGATGTTTTAATTGAGCAGTTAACATTCTTCTCCTATATCATTATTTTATATTATGAAGATTATAATGAGCCCAATATTCATTTTAAAAAAATGTCTTCAATAAATGCAGAAATCATATTCTCTCCTCACCTAAGTAACTGCTGCTAAAAAATTCTGTAGATATATGCAGGTATCTAATAAACTTATGACAATTCAATAGCTTAATTTGAATTTCTTGATAACCTAGCATATTGATTGCACAGGTCACCATAGTATGTATTCTCATAAAAATCCTCATTTTCCTTTGTTATACTTATATTCTGTTATATTTATTGTTATAGTTATAAAGATTGATTAGATATGTATAATTCCTTTGTGTCATTTTTCAACACTAGAATCTATAAGGGCATAATTCATACTTGTGTTATTTACCTTTACATTCTTAGTGCATAAGAGTTACTGTACAAAATAGGTTCTCAATAAGTATTTAGAAATGAATGAAAAGAAATTCTGGTTTCAGCACCAACTGTAAAGGGTTCAGAAGCATTACTATCCCCTTACAATAAGAAAGAGCTACAATAACTGAATTTACTTGTAAATTCTATCCAATACATTTCTCCTTCATTCATTCATTCATTTAAACATCTATTAAATAGTAACCTAAACTGGATACAATATTGATTTGAGCCACATAACAGAGGATAGAAATTTAATCAAATCTACTTTTTAAAAACAGAAACAAATGAGCCATAAGTCCTTTATCTCACTATCTCAGTAGCTGGCCTTTTCAAGGCTATCTCCTGTTTAGAAACAGAATATCCTGTTTTCAGACACTTCTTTTCATTATACATTATTTAAATTACTAACATCCTTTTGTAGTCATAGCAGGAGTCCTCAATTTATGATCCTAAGGACCTTGTCCGAAAAGAAAATTTTCAGAACCCACTGCCAAGAGTTTCTTATATAGCAGTTTTTGAGTATAGCCCAAGAAGTCACAGTTTCAAAAAATATCACAGATGATTCTGATGTAGGGTGCCCTCAGAAAATACAATGATAAAAATGGGTTATACCATTTTTTTCATATATATATGCCAAAATTATTCTTTTGCTCTTTTGGTTTAGCCAAATTTTAAAGGACTTCTATAGAAAAGCAATATAAACCTTTATGTCATTGTATTACTGTAACTATTAAAGCCTTGCCATAACTCCAAGTACCTGGGAAGGAGCATGAATCTTCAAGTGTACACAATATATTTCTTATGTGAGCATCTGAAACTTAGCTGAACAAATACACTTCAATTCTGCACATGTCTGGGTATTATTCAATATCAGATTCCTCACTTGTTTCTCTTCTTCAGATTTTGCTTTTTCAAATATGCATTATTAATTTATATTCATTCACAAAGGTTTTCTCATTATAGTGACCTAAAAAATCTTACATGCAATTCCCATAATTCTAGAGATTAGAAAACTCATATCATATTGGAATTGGATGAAGTCCTAGAGGTTATCCCATTTAACACAAACATTTGAGAAACCTGAAATGGATGAAATTAATTGTCCCACATAACCCATTTGAGTGGCCCATCTCGGTTCCCTTCTAATTCATGATGCGGTACCTTCTTACGCAAACCACGCTTAACTAACAAGAGTTCATATGTAGCACTAAACAACATATTTCTTGTTTTGTAAACTTTTTTCCTTCATGTCTTATATCTTAAACCAGTTTGTAAGCTACTTCAGACTATGACCAAAACTTCCTTGGGATTCTCCTCACAGTGACTAGGACATAGTGGTTACTCCAAAATGGTATACAGCACATTTCTTATTATTTCCCTTTTTTTTTTCCTACTAGACATAGCATAAACCCATAAGCATAAAACAGGAAAACCAATTATTTGGAAAGAAGAAGGAGAGAGGGGAAAAAATGAGCATAAGGAAACGCAACCAGACCAAGCTAAGCAGGTTGCTTTGGTAACACTAGGCTCCCAAGACTTGTTCTTTTGGAGCCAAACATTTGCCTGATAGGCACAACACAGAGCGCCATCTAGTGGTTTTATTAATTCAAACAATCCCCACTTTCGTGTTCGATTTCCAATCAAACTAAATAAAAATATTTTTTGTAGGATGCGACACTTCAGTTATATTTAGAGACTCAGTCACAAAGTCAAATTGTTTTATGTGAATGTGCAAAATGCATATTGGGGAAATTTGTACTTATAATTTTCAGAGCTTAAAAAAATGATTGTCATAAAGGACTAATCATATGGCATTTGTTTAAAACTTGTGAAGAACATGAGCATCATCACACCTGAAATAAGTTTATATGTAAAATATGTAAAACAAGTGTATGCACAAGCTTTAGTCAGAAAAATACCCATTTTGATCAATTTACATTAGACAGAGACAGAGAAAGAGACACAGAGTGAGAGAGACACACAGAGAGAGAGAGAAACAGAGAGAGGAAAGAGGAGAGAAGAAAGAGGGGAGGGGAGAAAAACCCTTCATTCTATAGAAATGTGTGCATTTGCAAGGGAGATGAAGGTTCAACTCCTTAATTACTTGCTTTTTCCTTCACGCCAATAAACTCAGCCTAATTTGGATATCAGCTACCCATACCATTATGAAGAATGGAAAGTTATACCCAAATTAAAAATTATTGTATTCCACAGATATTAAAACCTTGGCCAAGATTATTCATTTTACACATTGGATTAAAAAATAATAATACCTATTCTGGAAGCCCATGTAAAATATGTATATGTAAATAGAGCATTGGGGTAAAGATTTTCAGGTTCTATATTTTGGATCTTTATATTTTAAGAATATTTATATATTTTTTTCCCAAATCTGCCAAAATGTCATATGTCCATGGACCCATGCTGGAGAAATACAAACAAGAGATAGAATAAAAGAGGTTTGCAAAGATCATTTACACAAACATCAAGATTTCAAATAAGCCAATGGGCTTATTGTAATTTTCCAAGCTATTTTCTCTCCTTGAAGTATCTATGTCAATATTTTACCTTCCATGTTCTATGTAACTCTCACCCATCTCATAAGACTTAGCCTAAGCACAACATGGAATAAAAAAAAGTAGTCAATATTTTTTTCCACGTTCCTATTCGCAACTGGGTATACATCTGTCTCCATGGTCCTCAGCCTTAGCTGCACATTGGAATCACCTAGGGGGCTTTGAAAAGTACAAAGATTTTAACTTAGTTGGTTAAAGGCTGGATATTAATATTTTTAAAAGATCTCCAGAGATTCCAAAGTATAGACAAAATTAAGAACTGCTCTGTATTATCCTTTTCACATTAAAATTCTATTGTTTTATGTGTGGATCTGTCTTCACTTGTGAACTCTTTCAAGGAAGCAATATTATTTTATGTGGCCTTTTTACCTACAGCCTTTAGAAGAGTGTTGGTATATATTAGACACCAATAAATGTAAACAGTATTGAACTGAACTAAAGATCTTAACAGGACCTTAAGTTTATGTAAGAGACAAAGAATTTGGAATCAGTGAATCTTGGAAATGAGGCAGTCTAGTATAGGGTATTCTTAGGGAAATATGGAGGTAGCTATAAGCTCAGGAATCTGAAAGTCATACTCGTGAGCTGAACAAAGGCCAGGAATATGGGTAAGAACTAAAGAGAAAGCAAGGCTTCTGAAGTGATTTATTACATCTGAAAACATTAAGTGCAGTGGCGGCATAAAGGGGATTGATATTAAATGTTTATTCTGTCACTTTGCCCCAGCCAATGCTAACTTGTGCTAAGGATGCCTGACACCTGACTGCATATTTCTTCCAGGTTCTTTCATCAGAAGACCCTAGAAACCAAAATAAATACAAAGATCAGGATTATAGATCCAATAGCCATCCCCTCTTGCAGATCATCTGCGCTTGGGGTACCAAACATGAGAAACAGAATGTTCAAAATGAGACATTTTTTAATAACACTTTATTATAGGAACTTGAAATCTGGCACAGCTCCTGTTACTAAGATGCCTCTCACTTGACATTTACATAGGAATGGCTAAGTTATGTTACTTTTGAAGGTTAGTGAAATTAAGTCAACTCTTTTCATATTTCAAGTGAGAGTTACCTAAACTGTATTAAACATGTATTTTTCTTAACACATCTCCTTTATCACAAAGGATATTAGTATTCTGTAGAACTGTTCTGTTATCTCATAGTGTTTACTAACTTGTGGATGCCAGACTTAATCACTGTAATTGATTTCAGCTTCTTGAGAACAAGATCTAAGTTTTATGGTTTTATATTTTTTTGGTAAAATATGGTTATATTCACCTCTGAACCCCATACTCTTAAAAGTGCAGACATTAGCTCAGTAGAATGATTAGCAGGCATATTTATGGGCTGTTCAATATCTCCTGAAACCATTAACTCAAAAATATAATCCAAAGTGAAAAAAAAAAAATAGCTACACCAATTTCTAGAGTGACAGAGCTGAAAGGGCATTGACCTCAAGGTACAGTGAGTCCTAGAAAACTAACCCTAACTTTTAAACATTGAGAAGAAAAAATAAAAAAAAATCATTTTAAAATTATGGCCATCTATCCTTTCATTTACTCAAGAAAGGAAATTGCAGGGGGGTTGGGGGGTGCGGAGGGGTGGGCAGGGGCTTGTGAATAAAGACTCAGTGAAGTAACAGAAGTACAAGCCCTCTGAAAAACTTATAAAGTGCTATGAATTTTCCACTGAAATTTGAAGGACCTTTGTAGATGAAGAACTTTCGTAAAGTTGTAACTGATTTATTGAACCTGGTTTTTCAGAGCATTAGAATGATAAATGCTAATTCTATATAGCCATCAGGTCATTTTCGAAAGAATTAACCTAAAGAAAAATGGCTTGAGTCAGTAGTCAAGTAGCTGTAGCACTCTTGATATGTTTATTAATGACACTATAATTATGCTCCTAATATTTGTCAAGTTGTGCTAAACTCTATATGGCTACAACATACTAACAAAATCCTGAAGGCATAGTACCTTATAGTGGGCTTCTTATAAGTGAGGAATTTCTTTTCATAATAAATAATTACCAAGAGATTACTTTGTGCCAGGACTTATTATAGTGATTTACTTCCTTTCCATTGAGCTTTTAGTAGGGGAGGACAAAGTAAATTAGCAAATCCAAGAAGAAAAATAACAAAGACAAGCCACCAAGAGTTTACCTAAACTACTCCATGTATTGTTTCCTGGCTGTTTTTGCATTTGACCTTCAGGGCACTTAAACTGACACTAGCCCCCTAGTGCAAGCACAGGACCTAGACAATAGACTCAAGACAAGTAAATGTTGAGTTTCTGATATTACTTCCCCATTGTTTGTGTGATAAAAAGTCTCCCCACCTCCAGGGTTCTATAATTCAGATTAGGGCTTGAATTTCATTCTAATTTAAAGGTTGAGAGCTATGTTATGGAGCAGATATATGATTTTTTAAAATCAATCTGCATTATTAAGAACACATGGTATAGGAGCAAGGATGCAAATACAAAAAGCAATGGATGAGAGAAAGGTGTTAAAATCGTGGACCACAGCAACAGAAATGAAGATGAGCAGACATAGATAGATTGAAGATAAGCTTTGGATTTGGAGGAAGAGGCAAAGAAGGGTAATTAAGGATTTTGCTGGAAATTTTCCTGAGCAACTGGGTAGACGGGTTTGCTTACTGAGTTGTGAAGACTAAAAAGAGGGTGGGCTTAAACACTGAAAGTATATTTTATGGCTGGGATTTGAACTTATAAAAAATAAGAGTTCAAGAGAGAAGACAGTGAGCCAAAACAATAGAAATCCAATCCTACTGTAACACTTACTCTCATAATGAACTGAAGACTTATGACTCCATTCCAGCCTATAGCAATGTATGCACTCCTGTTTTATTTCTAATAAGAACAAACATAGTCTTCCTTCTCTCCTGGCAATACAAATTTATATCTAGAAAGAAAAAAACCAACCTGATAGTATATATGGAAATATGTTTCTTTAATTCACTGTTTCTAATGTATGCAGAAGATATTTGGGGAAGGAAGATATGTGAATATGTAAAAGTGACAGAATATACCTGTGCTAATTCTTTAAAATTAAGCAAATACTGGGATATCTACTTAGAATTTATCTTCTGAGTGAAATATGAATTATATCTAACAATTACAAATAACATTTTCCATTACCCATGTAATCAAGGTATGTTGTCTAAGTTTCTTGACTGATACGGTTACTGATTTCACCACTTTCATCACCTACCCTATTGAATAGGAAAATTCCCCTTGGTAAAACAAGATTCTTAGATAGAAGGAGAAAACTGTGCCAAAAGCTGTATTAAAATTTATGGCTCAGCTATGTTCAGGTAAATGGTCTTAATATTCATTATCATTTTATATTCCTCATGCTGAAATTGCTGATTTTGCTTTATATGTAAATCTGGAAGAGTGATGTAGAAATCAGTGTAATTTAAGCAAATAAAAAAAATCACTATAGCATGAATTTCCCAGGGGGGGGAAAAGATATATGTACCTTATTGTGGAACGGTATAATGATGTATTTATTTAAAAAAAAAAAAAAGAGAATGTCCACTAACGCAAAAAGTATATGAGTAATTATTATATACGACATTGTGTATTTTTATACTACTAGTGACATCACTGTACATTTTCATAGTTCTCAGATTTTCAAGAAGCATCCTTAACTATCATATTCCTAATCAGTCTACATAATTGGGTTACATAAAATTTCATGTAACCCAATTGAATTTATTGAATATTTACTATGTGTTGAGACCAAGAAAAAATGAATGAATATGAAAAAAGCCTCATAATTAAAGAGCTCATTAATTACACTGTTTTCCGAAAGTTAAGACATTGATCCAGAATTTATAAGCAAGCTTTGTTGAAAACACTTTGTGTAGACTGTTCTCAGATGCATGAGTTCACAGAAGTGCCCTCTCTAGCAAAGAGGGATTTCAAAATTCCAATTTGGGTATTCTTAGTGAGAATTCTTATTGTTCTGTGGCAACCACAAAAGTCTGAGTATTCTAAATGAAATTCTTATTAAATTTGGACATTTTATGAAAACATGTTTATATTTGGTAAATGAAATTTTTGAAAATCCTTGCTGCTCTCTGTCATATGAGCAAAAATCTCAGGGGGAATAGGACATCTCTTTCCCCTCACTCTCCCCTCTCTTCCTCTCCCTCTCTCTCTCTCAATTTCATAACCTAAATTATCCTCTCAGAATAGTAACATTATGTTTTGGGGTGTAACCAAACCTACCTACTACTACTGAGAGACCAGTGATCGTCTAACAGAGGACAGTGAAGCATATAAGCTGGTTATCAATTAAATTATCCATCCTCTGTTAATACTGTAAAAACCATTAAAATTTCAAAACATTTATTAAGAATCTAATATATTGCATTATATTTTAAGTAACTCACATTTCAAAGTATTAATATTTCCTTCATTTCCACTTCTTTTCTCTATAACAACTTATACAGAAGCATTCAACTTGGACGAAAAAAAATAATATTTAACTTTGTGTAATACAGTATCTAAAAATGAGAAGGCAAGATAATAAGACAAAATAAGAGTACTGGAATCTTCAAAATGGAGAAAATTAATTTTAGATGTTAATTAATGTACTATCTATGATGTCTGCCCCAAAAAACTGACAAAAACTCATACATAAAAATGCATTCATCACAGATCAGCTGTCTTGATACTTCAGTTTTCAATTCTTTTTTTATAAACAGTGGCTATATCTTTGTCGTAACAAAGGTAACATTGACAGGTTAAAGTATTTTGTGAATACTCTATGAAATTATTCTATGAAATTATTCTCTTTCAATACAGTATTAAATAATACAACACCAGCTTTTGGACTACTGACAAACTTCAGCATTGTCTTTTTACTTCATATCAACTCTGTTTTTGTATGTTAAGAGAACTTACTATCTTTGTTCTGCTCCTGTCACACTGTTTTTTCCCAATTTTCTTTACTGATTTTATCTCCTTCATCTCTACACACTGAAATACCCTGGGACTCAGTTCTTGGATATCTGCTCTGTCTACACGTACTCGCTAGGTGATCACATCTGGTTCTTGGGTTTGAAAATTACCTGTTTGATGACCCCGACTTTACCTCTCTACCTCTGATCTCTCTCCTGAACTCTAGTCCTATAGAATGATCACCCTATTTAGTATTCCAAGTCTTCACAGTGGACCTGCAACTCTTCTGATCTCATCCCCTTCTAAACATCCTCCCCTGCTCTAGCCACACTGGCCTTCCTACCGTCCCTCAGTTTCCCTATGCAAGCCTCTGCCTTCTAGTCTTTGTACTTGCTCAAACTGCCTGGAGTGCACTTTCTCCAATAGCTACATGGATCACTCCTTCATTTATCCCAGGTCTCTGTTAAAATCTTATCTGATTAGAGAGATTTTCCCTGACTGCTATCCAAACATAATACTCTGCTTTATTTTTTTTTCATAGCATTTATCATTTCCTGACAGATATTCTCTGATTACTTCTTTACTGTTTCCCCTCCTTCACTACAATGGAAGTCTTGTGAGAGCCTTGAACTTATTGTTTCTGGTTTGTTTCTATAATATATACTGCTCTAGAATATTGCTTACAATGTAGCAGGTGTTCGATAAATATTTGTTGAATTAATAAAAACCCCAATATTAAATACGGTAGTAGTCCCTTAATTTCATAATTTCCTGAGAGATATATGGAATTAGAATTACATAGTATTTGTATATATTCATAGGTACCATAGGTAAACAGATTCCAAACCCAAAGAGAAAAAATTTTTAAATCCCTAATTACATTATGATATTTAGACACTGCTTGAAAAATGTATTTCTACTATGTCATATATATATACTTCATTTTATTTTTTCTGAAAATTTAATAATTTATTTTGAAATGATATTAATATTCATCATTTAACGTAGCTGCAATATACTCTTCTTTCTCATATGCATTACTTCTCATTGAGAATCATTACTTTTAATCTTGTTTTATATTCTTCTTACAACATATGGGATGAAGATAATAATATTCCCATAAATATACCAGTGATGTTGTAAAAACAAAGAAATTGATTCAACTGAAGCAAAATGGTTGGTTGGAAGGCAATTCTACCATACCATAACTTTTAATATCTTTCATTAGCTCATGTTCAAAAGTTCAAGTTTAGTGTACAAAGATTTTATAAAACTGGTGAACTCAAGTGTGAGCTGTATAAAATTTCATTGTAAAGAAGGTGGAAAATTGGGAAAAATTTTAGCTCACCTCATGATACAAAGATAATTGTCACCCAGTCATCCCCAAGCTCTCGGTCAGCAATTTTCAAACTTCAACGTGTACTGAATCCCCTGGACGTTACTATTAAAACTTCACTCTTTCAGTTCCAGATAATCTGATTCAACAGTTCAAAAATAGCCCAAGAAACAGTATTTTTACAAGCACTGCAGGTAAGTCTCATGTAGCCAGTCTGAGGACCACACTTTGAGAAATGCTTGTCTAGCTGAAGAAATGCAATATGGTATTATACGCTTTTATGACTATTAGCCATTTTTTTTTGTTTTAGAAATACATACATTTTCTTGATATGCTATTTTATCTATTTTTTTTTTAATTTCAAACTTATTGACATGATGGGAAGATTAACTTCTGTCTCATAACTAAAACTATAGTCAAGGAGCTACCCTTCATTTTTGCCTCCTTCACCTTCCTGAAATGAGGCACAAGATGATTTTTTTACTGTCATACCCATATTTGGAGAGTGTCGATAATCATTTGTCTAGTACTGACTTTTAAGCCTTTGGCTATTTGGTATCAACATATAACTAAAACTTCAATTACTTTGTCAGAAAATATTGCTCTATCCCAAGGAAAATACCATAATGAGGTTTCAAAGTATAAATTTTATGTAAGGCTGAAAAAACTGCAGCATTTAAAGAACGGGTAAATCTCTTGGGGAAAAAAAAACCAAATAAAACCATTTAAAGGTCGATGGTTTTTTTCAAGGTCAATGTTAAATGAAGGTTCTACATAGCTAAAAGTTGTTATAATTAGCATAACTCTCTATAAGCAACATTATACTCAATAACAAAAATTATTTTTCAAGACAAGTAAAAAAAACACATTTTGCTTATGGGGCTTTGATATGCATGCTAATTTCCTTCCATTTATTTTCTATCCATGTTTTTCCTTTTGGTATTATTTCATTTATTATGTATGATTTACAAACCAAAAGAAGTTAAAATACAGAATATTCCTTGAAATCAAATTTGTTAAATTTGTTAAATTTGAATTAGGTAACATACAACTCAAATTCTCTAACAAACCACATTTTACCATAGACTAAAAATAAGTTACTAGACCTCTTTTGATTGTATTCTTAATCAAATGACTTGAGAAACTCAGTGATTTTTTTTTATCTGCTATATGTATATTTTCTGAATGTCCGGTTCATAGGGACATTGGAAAAATTAATTTTAACAACAGTAAAAAATCCCATTCAGATAATCCACAAGAAATATCAAGGCAAATTATAGGAGTTACATGGTATTATATACTAGAATGGAATTTTCAAATGCAAAATAAGGTGCCCTTATTGAAGTGGCTTACAAGAAGGAAATTTTCTCCATTTAAGCAAGAAGTTCAGTTATTACTTTTGCACTGTTTTTCTCTCATCAGAGATTACAGGCTGACTCATCTCATGGGAAAAAGTGTGTGCAATATAGCTTTAGGCCTACATCTTATTCTGTCAGCAACCACAGCAGAAAAAAAAATAGATGCTTCACAAAAAAGGATCAATAAAATCAAGGCTTTGGAAAGCTGGCCCAAAGTAGTCAAGAGCCTTCCCTGAAACAATTGCTCCTCATAGGAGATGTACTGATTGGCTTGGTTCTGGTCACAACTGCCCTTGATGTTGGGTTTGGAGTCAACGCTGCCAGAGACACTGAGTTCAGAGTAGGAAGAATGGTTCCCTCAAAGGAAAATCAAGGTTTCTTTGGACGATGAAGGGAAAATAGCAACTAGTAAGCAGAAAAAAAAACGAAACGAACAAACAGACGTCCATCCCATCTAAAACTGACATACATTTAATTAGTATGCTCTTAATAATAACGTGACTTATAGGGTAACTGTATAATAAGTGCAGGGCAAGTTTTATTGGCTTATGTGTAGGAATAGCAGAGTAGTTCACACTGTTCCATTTTGATTGCGGCTAGAAATATCAACTTTGAAAGCCTGTAGCATTCTTTTGCTTTATGCTTGGAAAAGGGTCCAATTTTTAACCAAGTAACTACAATTGCCCATTATAGTAATAGAGACCAATTGTTGAGGGATGGTGCGGTGGGCGGGGTGGGGGGGGGAGAGAGAGGAAGAGGGTGGAGAGGCTGAGACTGATTTCCCTGTGCCCACCACTCTCAATGTTTTTTGGTCATGCATCATGCATTCTCATTGGGGGATTGATTATAAAGCAGAATGAAACTATCAGTAACACATAGCACTTCTGCCATTCTATTTTAAAAGTTATTTTCTATGCTCCTATACTCCCATAAGTTGTGATTTCTTAAAACTCTTTACCCACTTTTAGAGAGAGAATTAGACTTAGTTCATTGTCAATCTTTCAGAGGCACTAAAGCAGACTTCCTTAAACAGAGATAAAACTATTGTACTTTTTTTTTTATTAATAATTCCTATTGTTTCTTGTTGAATTCCAATTCTGAATTTTAATCAACATTGGATAGCTATGAATCAAATAATTAAGTTTGGGGGATATTTTATGGTTCCAAAACATCATATATTGACTCAATAATCTTACTTTCTTCCTTTACAAGGTTAGCTTTGGATTTAGACTACTAAATCAATAGTGAAATTGAATAAAGTATAGTAATTAAGTCATTTTCTAATGGGAATTAAGAAATTTAACTGAATATTTACATTTGATAAAAGATAAAACTAGATACATCTAAGTACACATGAGATTGAATTGCACATATCAAAAATCTGCCGGAAGAGATTAAAAGATCACTACACCATTATAATGGTGGCCAAAATCATTAATTCTCTTATTAATAGATCATAGACTATTACTCAATACTTAATCATTTTTTGTCACCATGGTTATAGATTGATGGTTGTAGCTTATTTATAAATATAGAAGTTGACAAATCATCTAGTTTAACCTCTCATTTGATAGATGGGTCAGTGAAAGTACATAGCAATGAACTGATATGTCCAAGGTAGGTCATCAACTTAACTGACATTAGAACAAAACTGGACCTAGAATGAAGATAAGCAGACTTTTCTTCTTTTTCATTATTTGAAGTAAAATAATGCTCTATGCCTATCAATAATCTTTTTCCATTCATTATGTTCTTAATGTCTTCAAACTTGGTTCGACATATAATAGGATCCAACCCTTGTAATCCTAATGAAGTCACAAATATAAACATTTGTTTTAAAGCGATAATGTACAAAGGTCAGGAAGATATTACCCTTCCAGGTTTTGTTTACTGTGTAAACCCTGTCATTTGTTCTGTGCTATTTAATAATAATTAAATGGAAAAGTAATCAGTATTTCAATACTTTAATTTTAATACCTGAAGCTGAAGATTCTCAATCTCTGAGTACTTTAAAAATAATGAGTTGTGCTTAATATAATAACATTAGGTTACATAAGAGTATAAGTCTACTGCCCAAATTTTTCAGTCTGTTCAAGAGCTACAAACTAAAGTGTTATTGTGTGCTTAATTAGTACATTGTCAGCACCGCAGGAGATTCTGAGTAAGCATACAAAAAGTCAGGGATGGTTTCTCAAAGCTTTAACAAGTACATTGGTTGGGCATATGATACAGAGAAGCTATTTGAAAAGAAGGCAAAGCAGCACACAATAAAGACTGTACAGTGCTATTCAAATACACACACACAGGTGTTTTGAGAGAGATAAAAATATAGGATGACTCTTATAAATTTAATTGATCCAAATCTCTTACATTTATTCTCTCTTGTTTTTCTTCTGCTCTATAAGTTAGTGATTCTCAAAGTGTGGTCTCTGTTCTTCTGGGAATTTCTAATACACTTCCAGAGAGTCTTGAGGTCAAAATAATTTTTTTTTTTTTACTTTTTAAGGTATAATTGTCCTATAACATTATATTATTTCCAAGTATACAAAATAATGATTTAATACTTGTATATATTGTGAAACGATCACCACAATGAGTCTAGTTAATAACCTATATTTTAAAGTATTAATATTTACTTCATTTCTACTTTTATCTATAACAACTTATACAAAAGCATTCAACTTGGACCAAAAAACAATAATATTTACCTTTGTGTAATACAATATCTAAAAATGAGAAGGCACGATACTGAGACAGATAAGAGTGCTGGAATCTTGAAAATGGAAGAAAATCACTGTGTGATTAAATTTGAGTCACTTTTTTCCATAGAATGTGATGTTTACTTACTTGAATAACTGATAAACCAACTATAGTTATTCAGACTTGGGTATCTATCAGTCATTTTCTCAAAAATATATGAGATAAGCCTGCAACTTCAAGTAAAAAAAAAAATCAATAATATGACTGTCATAACATTTGAGCTTTCAACTGAAAATTAGGATTTTGGAAAACTAATATTCACTATTAGCTTAACTGCTTTGAAATTCTTAAAGGCTATTATGATGAGATCATCAGTGATAACAAGCATGATTCCATAAAAAACTGCATAATGAAATGTGTCAATATTTGAAAGTCATGAGTAATGAATGCAGTGTTAACCAATATTTTCCAAACAACTCATTAATTGTACTGTAAGATCATTCACAGTGAAAAGATCCATTCCAAGTATAAGATGACCAATGGACTTAATAAAACTGCATATTAAAAGTTTACTAATATATATTCAGGTTTTATACTGAAACTAAACTTTAATAAATCTCCCTTAAGTTTTGGTGTAGTATTAAAGACAACATCCAACATTAACTGAAAAGGTTATTAAAACAATCCTTCCTTTTCTAACTATGTCTGTTTGAGACTATGTGTTTTTCAGATACATCAACTAAAACAACATTGATCGTTTTGAATGCAAAAGCAGATGTGAGAATCCAGCTGTTTTACTAAGCCAGACATTGAAGAGACTTACAAGACTGTAAAATAATGCTACTCTTCTAATTTTTTTTTTAATTTGGAAAATATATTTCTGCAGGAATTCAGAATAACATAACTAATAAAGGGACTGAAAAGAATTTTGAAAGAAAATTTGGCTGCGTCATATTAATTGAGAAATGAGTAGAGGTAATCATGGTTTCTTTTAATAAGTAGAGGTTTTAGAAATCAAAATACCCATTATTCTTGTGTTATCATGTGAAAAATACAATTTGACAGTCTGATCATATATTGATTGGCATCAATCCACTCTCAAAACACTGAAACTCATAAATTGCATGTTTGTAGATTTTGACACATGATGCTATAAAGAGAATAAAAAATTGTACCAATGTTAGAAAGTCTATTTGAGAAAGGGAGGATTTCAGATCTAGATTTCCCAATTGAAAAGTAAAAGACTGCTCCAGGTAAATGTCATATATTTTAAAAGAGATACTTTTAAATTGCCACGGACAAAATGTACTATCTCATACCCTGACAGTGTTTGCAATGCTTTCTTTAGATGGAATCTTCTCTCAGGTCATAATAAGACCCAGAGATATGATTTAGGGGAAAAAAGGTGTTCCTATAGATCTTTCTACATCAAAGCTAGGCTGTGCCACATCCTCTGTGGCATATAGAGCAGCCCTCTCTATGGAGTTTATTGGATATTTTCCTGACCCCATTAATCAAGCTCATATTTAACCTTGATCTTCATCAATTTTCCAGGTTTCCTATAAACCCTAATGATTTACAGAGACGACAGTGGGAATTCTCCTCATTATTGTGCTCTAAACCAGCTGAGAATAGATGATAGTTTGATGAGTGTTTTCACTACAGACACAACAGAGGATTGGAGGCTGAAGCTTAAAGCTGAGCCTGGAAAGTTTCTTTTACTTTCTTTCTCTAAAGTGAATTGATGCAGCCTTGCCAAAAGAAAGGAAGGGACCAGCTGGAGAGATATAGACCCCACTTATTCCCAATTATGAAAGCCCTATTCTAGGCTGTCTAGTGAAAGGGAGAGTCATCAGAGGGATAGATGAAGTAATTACAAGCAGCATAAGTAAGAGAAGAGAGAGCTAGAAGGAAAACAAGATAACAGACAGAGATGGGGGAGGGAGGGAGACTGACAGACATTAAAAGGGAGAAGAGGAACAGATAGAACTATAACAGACTGTGACTGTGATACATTATACAGGTTGTAATATTGTAATAGTAGACATAGCAGGAATCAGTTCATCAACAAATTATCTAATATATTTACTTTCCTTTTGGAGATAGATAGAACTTATACTCATTTGCTCAGTAAGGGACTGAAAATCCTCTCTATTTTCAAGGACCTGGGCAAAGACCACAGCTTCATGGAAAGACACAGAAGCAAAATCCATCTACCCCTGGGAGAAAAGAAGGAATAAACTCTTGGCTTAGGATCCTGCAAAAGTTTGAATTCACTAAGGAATGAGCTAAAATTCTTTTCCATCCAAGATGTACCATATATACACAATATAGATACCATTCCATGATGGTTCAGGGTGGTTGAGATAGCTCAACTCTTGAGGCCATCTCATGAGGTCTAAGAGTAAGGCTAAATCAGGAGAATGGAGATTTCCCTGAGCCCACTATGACCTTAGCATCTAATAACAGGCAACAGGAATTTACTGCTGGGGTCTGGGAAAGACTGAGGAGAGAGCTATTTTGCATGACTCAGGAATGAAGGAACTGCTACAGTTACAGAAGCAGAAACACTAAGAAAAACTGTCTGGTGCAGATACCACAACAGGCAAAAGGAAACAGCTACTCACAGCTGGAAGAATTTGAAGTCTGAGGAAATGACAACACAAAACCCAAACCATCATAAAGCCCTAAAAGATTCAGTGCCTCAAAGTAGTAGCCTGATTGAAGAGAAAAGTATGTTCCTGTGTGAAGATTGATTTGAAAAACAAATATAAGAATTCTTTATTCTATAAAATTTCTAACAGTACTCAGTGAAGGTGAAATATATTTTAAATTCCTTTCAGGTAAATTTACAATAATCTATCCTTAAAGGCTCATGAGAATGTGAATTTGCTTCAGAATCAGAGTATTTTCATAACAGATGTTAATTACATAAACTAAAAAAATTAAGTCTTCATTCTATAATATATTGCTTGGTTACCAATATTTCTTTCTCTGTTTTTACTGTAACCTTAAAGTGTGATGTTTTGTTTCTGCTAGTACTTCCTATTATATAATCTATGCAAATTCTTAAGAATGCCTAGTTTAGGGTAAGAGTTCAATAAATGGTAGAGATTACCCTATTAATTACTCTTGATTATATATTTGTACAATGTATTGATTGTATATGACTGTGTCAAGTTCCATGAGAACATATTTATTATTGTTGTATCTTCAGCATCTAACACAGTGACTTAACGCACGGAGAGCACTCAACTGCAAGGGGTGAATGCATGAATGAATAACTATATTACAAAATCTCAACCATGACTGATCTCATCATTTAATTTCGAGTATCATAACACCTCAACACAATTTTCTTAGTATAAAATTGGGTAAATCTAAATTCTCAATACAATGTGGAATCAGTAGTAAATATACAAAGCCTTGCAAAACATCTCCATATTAAAATTGTATGACTTGGGATGCATGCTTTTGCCAAGATGGTGTAGGCACCTTTCTCCCAGGAACTCCCCCTTATAACTAAAAAGCACTGGACATAACAACAGGCATAAGACACCTCTCAGAGGTAAAGAGAAGAAGCTGGTCTGCCTAGAGACTTCAGGAATGACTTGGGTTCCTTGGCTTTTCTTATTGCCTTTCATACACAATGGACAGGCTTAACCCAGTGTAACAAGGATTTGTTTCCATATTTTGTTAGAATTTTTATAGGTTTATGTTTTATAGTATATGTATTTTGTATATGATGTGAGGTATGAATCACAGTTCATTATTAAAACATTTTTATTCCAGCATATGTGTGAAGGAATCAGAGAGGTTTTATTTAAAAGCATTTAAGTCTCTTCCCTGGAATGAAACTATTTCTCATTGAATCTTGATAAACTCTTGAATGAAATACATGCCCCTTGTTCTGCTATAAGAAAGAAAAAATACTGTTTGTACTAAAACACCAAGTTCTCTCTCATTAGCTTTAAAGAAACATTTCCATTATTTACTTACTAGCATCATTAGATTTCCTAAAGATAAATCAGATTGGGATTTCTCTGCTCAACATTTGAAAGTCTCTTTCTTTTATATCTACATTGTATTTATTTTTATCATCCTAAAACATATTGAATGCTTAAGACAAACATAATTGTGGAGTCACAATGTATGCACATTTTGTCTCATGAAGTATGCATATTAATTTTGTTGCCCTATGTTGATAATTTTCTTACTGTCCTTATATCATGCAGCTCAATTAGAACTCCATTTCTGTTCTCTCCTGGGTATCTTTTTTTCTACCATATCATAGAGAATTAAGGCAAATTCTGGGGTTCCTAGAGCAAGGATTTTCCTATGATATGGATTTCAGAGAAATAAGCTCAGGAACTCAAGCATGTTCAATGGTCCAAAGCTATCAGGTAACCAGAAGAAGTAGTAGATAAAGGAGGATGTTGTGAAGATTGGCTTTTATTCCAAATCACATTTCTGAGGCATGCATTTTCTTGATAAATTTGGGGGATTAATACACAAAGACATTTCTTATACCCACTGAAGTAAAACCTTTGCTGTTCTCTCTGAGGGCTAATACACAATCTGTCTAGGGCAAATGAGTGAAACTTGAAGTATAAATTTTAAAAGTTTCTGATTTATTCTTACCACTACAAAAAAAAAAATCGAGTATGAAATAAATGGCATAATGTCAAGAAGGCTGTAAACAACGGAAGCTTGAAGACCAGCAGTTCATAAAAGATTTGGTGACTGAAGTTTATGACTATGTAAATTTAGTGGATGTTAAGCCTTTCTGTATTCTTTATTTCACCTGACCCTTCTAATAACAAGGCCTTTAATCAAAGTGGTGATTTGGGTCTATTTCTTTTGTTTCCCCTCTCAATAAATCAAACATTTTGTGATAGGTGACATGGATAACAGACTAGAGAAGTTTAAAAATTGGAGGACAATGAAGTTTTCTGAGAGAAGAGAATTGAGTTTGAACTTCAAGGATGGGTTCTAGAATAGCTTCCAAGTATGATGGCATTTAAAAGGACATTCTAGGGGAAAATAACAGGAGCAAAACCCTGAACAGTCATGAACATATTCTATTATCCTAAATTATAAATAATCATAGATGTTTTTAGCTGGGAAGGACCTTGGAGTTCACTAATTCCATTGGTCTACCAATCATGTGACATGTCCCTGGAGTTGGCAGAGGTAACTCTAGATCATAGAAACAAAAAGGAGGGCAGATTATGTTTCATAAAAGTATATTGTACTAAAATTAAAATGTCAATACCAGTAGTTTCTCGCAATCACTTTATTTTACATGTAAGAAAGTAGCACAATGGCAACTTTATGTACTCAGAAATCCTAATCAGAACAGAAGGACTATATGCTTTAAATTCCACTGGTAGGCCACATTTATAGAAGTGTTAGAATTCAAGGGAAAGTTCATTTTCCAATAATTCTCAAGAAAGGGAAAATAAAAGTCTTTTCAAAGTCAAGTGCCACCGAGAATAACAAGGACATATTCCCAAAGTAATCTACTCCTTCAGGATAAATATATTTTATAAAACATAGTTCAAAGCTCAATTCCACCACCATCAAGAAAAGAAATAATGATCTACTGAAAAATTGAAACTACTTGTTATACTGAGAAAATACATTTGTGAATGTAAAAGTGGAAGTGAATTTATTACCCATCTTTTGAAAGACTACAGGGAGAGATACTATCTAATGATGGTTAACAGTGGAAGAAAACTTCATAACTAAGGATTGGAAACTGAAAGAATACTCCTAAATTCTAAAAAAAAAAATATAAGTTGACCTAGATATATGATTCAGGAAATTTTATTATGGAAACATAATGAGTTTCTTTTTCCATTTTTTTTCTTGTGGGGGTGCTCTACATTAAGCATTTCAAAAGAATTAAAGGTTCACATCAATCCAATTAAACATTTAATTTTAATTTTATTTCCTTCCAGATTTTGCTAGTGATAGAACCTAATTGATTTTCATCAGATCAAAATAATGCAATCGTTGATGCTCAGAGTTTTCCCCTTTCTACTGAAGATCTGCTTATTTTGCAGTTATGAAATTGTAGCCAGAAGCAAAAAAGTTTAAATTCATGCTTTTTTTACAAATTGTGCAGAAAATGGTGAAATACTTTGTACATTAAACATTCAGCCAGCTCTGTGAAAAGGAGTGTTCAATTTTGACAGATATTCCAGTTAATTCAAAAAACAATAATTAAAATTGATCTATCATTGTGGTGGCATATGTTACTTCTTTCTGGCTTATTAAGAGACTATCCTGGATGCTACTGGCTTGTAAAACTTTTATAATTCCTTCAGTGAACCTGTGTTAAAAGAACTATTGACAAAGGCAAATAATAAAAATAAAAATAAGAATAAGAATAATAACAACAACTACTACAACAATAAATGTATGCTGAACTGTAAAACCATTCAGAGATCTCTTCATTTCTATGTTTTTTAAATTTAAAAATACAGGAAATGAATTTTTAAATTTAAAAATTAAATTTAAATTTATCTATTAAACTTTAGTTTTTGCAAAACAATGCATTTGAAAACCTCAACAAGTATATTTTCTTGCAATTTTCAGTTATAAATTTTTTAAATTAAAAATAAAATAAATCACTACTGCCATATTAAATTGGCAGAGTACTATTTAAAATCCAAAATACATTTTTTCTAGTGTATTAAAAATACAAATTTCAAGGATTCACTACATGTCTTTTTAATCTTGTAGTTTACTTCCTTATCCTTAAGAACACTGTTTTTTTATATTTACTTTTCACTCTTTGAGAATTTGATACTGGCTCCTGAACTTATATTGCTAACTAGGTTGGGTTCGAATTATAAGAAAACTATAATACTAAGTACAGTTTAATTAGCAAAAGTTAAGCAAGCTGGGGTGACATTTATTATACCAAATCTTACTTACTTATAATAAGTACTCTAATTAATTGATTATTAAAAAAGGAATACTCCAGAAATTTAATTAGAGCATATAAAACCAAGTATTTTCAGATTTATGCCATCTCAGAAAAGGTGAACCTATCTTAATTCAAATATCATCTATTTACCATGTGCATGTATCGACTATATAAAAGTCTCTGTATTTTTGAACCTCGAAATATGTTGACTCAGAAAGAAGCTCTTTAGAGCTGACACCTAAATTCATGACAAAGATTATTTATGAAAAGGATGATTTTATCATCAACTGTAGAAAAAGGCATAAATGAACTCAATTCATATCTCAATTATTTCTCCCTCCCTTGAGTTCTTTCTTGGCCTTATCAGTTTCTAGTTATATTTATTAGCTGTTTTCTTGTTCCTTTGTCCTCTATTAAACTAGATTTAAACCTATGTGAATTCAAGGAAGTATCTTCAAGCTTTAATATCCCATTAGACACACTTCACTCACACTAATAATATCTAATTTAGCAATATAGTAACTAGGGAGCTAAATTATTGCCTAATGGAACATCAACTTATTACCTTCCTTCTCATTCATTCTGTTCAACCACGTGTTTTATTTCATTCGTTTCACTTGTTTTATATATTTATTACCTAATAATCTTTGTTCAAAACTGAGATAAAACTGTAACTCAGTAGTAAGGTTTCTGGGACAAAACACAGCAAGATAAATGAAAATTTATAGGATGAGAAAGATTAAAAGATAGATTTTTTTCTTCTTTATTTTTTGTGTTTTAAATGTTCTTATGAGAATGTCTTTGTTTTCTTTCTGATTAAATATAAATACAGCTTAAAGAGTGAAATTATTATTTTAGAAACATTTGTTCAAAAGACATAGCTAAAACAACTCAGCATAAAGCAGTAAATCAAAGAATACACACTTAGACATTAAAAATTGAAACCCTAATTATGATACCTTGCACTGGAATCATGCCAGTTTTTGTGAAACTAATTAGCCTTCTATAATGGAAAACATTATAATTGGGTCTATATGGTTATGGGAGATAAAATCGAAAACAATTGCATATTTCCTGACATTTATATTCCTAAATTATCAAACATAATTGTTTTTATTTTGCAGGTAATTGACTTCCAATTTTAAAAGTTACTAGAATATGTTATTGCTTTTCAAATCTTTTCATAATCCATATCCCAACAACTCCTTCATTTCAACAACTTCAAATGTGTTACAGTTTTAAGTCATTAGTTAGCTGCAAGGAAATACTTTCTTTTACTAAAAGGGAAACACTTTATGAAAAAGCTAATAAAATATTTCATCACCTTTCACCACCTGAATGGCAATAATTTTTTTTTACTACAAAATCGATATAAATATTTCAGAAATGTCTAAAGTGGGGGATCCTTAATTCCACCAACATAAAATGATAATACTATAAAGTTATTCTATTATTGAAACTCTTCTGTGATTGTTATATAGCTGTGTATGTAATTTCTATATTTGACATTTTCAAATGTGAAAATGTTAAGGAACTAAAAGAACTGAAAGAAGATCACCTATTCAGAGAGAACCAAAAATGAGAGAGTAAAATATTACTACATATTATGAATTCACAGAAGATCAAATTAAGTAATTATAATAATGTTTGAAGAAAAATAAGGCAAAATTAGAGAGAACGGATTGATTAAATTGGCAAACAAGTGAAATATCAAGCACCACATTATTCAACTCATGGTTAACTAAACCTGTAAAGTATTAGTCAATTTAGTTTCCAAAAAGTTAAAAATCACAGGACTTCCAGTCAAGATGGTGGAAAGCAAACATTGGGTTTGCCTCCTCCCATGACATCAAAATTACAACTAAATTACAGAAACAACCATCATTGAGAACCACCTGAAGGCTAGCCAAACAGAATTCCTATAACTAGGATATAAAGAAGCCACACTGTGACTGGTAGGAGGGGTGAAGACCCAGAACTGGCACATCCCATTCCCAAGGTGAGGTGGTTAAGAAACAGGAGGGATATCTCAGCTGCAGAGGTCTGCCCTACAACTGGCTCCCCAGCCCAGGGCTCCAGTGCCTAGAAGCAAAGTCTCCATTAAAAACCAGTCGGGGTATGGCTGAATGAGATGGAAAGCCACTGGAGTACCAGGCATTCCTTTTAAAGGGGCCCCCACATATTAACTTACTTGCTCACAAACTTACTTGCTCTGACCTCCAGCAACGGGGCAGCAGCTCAAAAACCACCAAGGACATAAAGAAAGGAACTGAACTGTATGGCTTCTAGGCAAGAGCTGGAAGGGCTGGGAGATCAGAGAAGCTCTGTACAGGGACAGCTGTGCTAGCATGTGCCATGGTTCCTTTGTTGCATCCTTGACCAAGCTAGCCAAAAGACACAAGCAGGCACAAAATCTGAATGCTCCATTAATTTGGCTAACACCATTTGCCCCACCCTGGTGATTCTGAGACCTTGCCCCACCCAACACACACACACCTGGCCTGAAATTCTTAACAGTTTTTTCCATATAAGTGGCCTTCCTCAGCTTTTCTGTGACCTTTCCTAAAATCCCTCAAAGGTCCACAAACCCCAAACGAGCAACAGCTAGCCTTAGCATGCCTCTTTCCTCTTGCTAAGTGGCTCCAAGAACAGCACTAGTGGCAGCTGGCCTCTGTTCACAACCTAGCCTCACCCGGACAACTCCAAGCCCAGCACAGGCAGCAACCAACTGCTTAAGCTTCTACCAGGATACCCAAGGCCAGAAATAGTCAGAAGCTGGCCTTGGCCTATACTAGATTTTTGCCAAGAAGCCCAGAACCAACACATCCAGTGGCCAGCTTCAGCCCACACCAGAACCTGAACACCATTCAACCAGCTCTAGAAATGATACACCCAAAAGGCAGACTCAGCATGTGCCAAAGCCCAGTGAAAGCCAATCCTTCTACACAGGATCATCCCCAATATAACAGCTCATACACTATAGTCATAGCAATTCTTCACAGTCAGTTAGCCTGAGGATCCATCCCACCCACTGGTGTGCCATGAGAAATCAAGGTTCAACTACACCAGGAAGGCACACACAAGCCACACAAGGGACATACCCGAAGCATCCAGGTCAGGAGACGAGGAAGACTGCACCACTGGGCCACAAAGGAAACCTATCACATAAGGCCACTCTGTTGAGAGTGGTAAATGTAGCAGATTTATCTAATACATAGAAATATACACAGGAAATCAGCCAAAATTGGGACACAGACACATCCTAAATAAAATAAAACTCCAGTGAAAGAACTTAATGAAATGGAGACAAGCCATCTATCACATGCAGAGTGGAGGATGCTCAGTGAACTCGAGGGAAGAATTAATGATCTCAATGAGAACTTCAACAAAGAGATAAGAAACAAAAGATGGAAATAGAAAATATAAAAAGAAACTAGTCAGAAATAAAGAATACAATAACTGAAATAAAGAATATATTAGAGGTAATCAACAGCAGATTACATGAAGCAGAGGTTTGAATCAGTTTTCTAGAAGATAAGGTGGCAGAAAACACCCAATTAGAACAGCAAAAATAAAGAAGAATTTTAAAAAATAAGGACAGTTTAATGAATACTAGGACAACATCAGGCATACCAACATTCTCATCATAGGAATGCCAGAAGAAGAAGCGTGAAAGCAGGGGACTAAAAACCTATTTGAAGAAATGATGACTAAAAACTTCTTTAACTTGGAGAAGGAAATAGACACAGAAAACCAGAAAGCACAGAGTTCTAAAAAAGATGAACTCAAGGAGGCCCGCACCAAGACACATCATCATTAAAAAGCTAAAAGTTAAAGACAAGAGAGAATCTTAAAAGCAGAAAAAGAAAAGAAATTAGTTACAAGGGAGCTCCCATTAGACTGTCAGCTGATTTGGCAACAGAAACTTCAAAGGCCAGAAGGGATTGGCATAAAATATTCGAAGTGATGCAAAGCAAAGACATATAACTAAGATTACCCAGCAAGGCTATCATTTAGAATAGAAGGAGACATCATTTCTCAGACAAGAAAAAACTAAAAGAGTACATTGCCACTTAACCAGTATTACAAGAAATGTTAAAGAGATTTAAGATCAAAAAAAGAATGAGAAAATATAGGAAAGAAAAAATTTCATCGACAAAGAGAAACACATAATAAAAGCAGTGGATCAATTAATTATAAAGCTAGTAAAAAGGTTAAAAAGCAAAAGTAGAAATATCATGTGTAATTATGACAAATTAAGGGATACACACAAATATACACACAAAATATAAAAAAAATAATGACAAAAACAGAAACATAGAGGGATGACTAAAAATTGTAGTGATATTAGAATGTGTCTGACTTCAGTGATCATCAACTTAAAATATACTGTAATAAATGTATCTTGGTGTATAGGAAGCACATGGTATCACAAAGCAAAAAGCTGCAAGTGATATAGAAGAAATAAAGAGAAAGAAATCCAAATACCACACTATAGAAAGTTATTAACATACAAGAGAGGAAGAAAATAAGAACAGAAAATAACTACAAAAACAATCAGAAAGCAATTAATAAAATGGCAATAACTACATGCCTATCGATATAAATCACTTTAAATGTAATACTCCTATCAAGAGAGTATGGTGGCAGAATGAATGAAAAATCAAAACCTGTACATATTCTGCTACACAAGATGCACTTTAAATCAAAAGATACGCATAGACTAAAAATAAATGGCTGGAAAAAGATGCTTCACGCAAATGGAAATTAAAAAAAAAAAGAAAATAGCTATATATCAACAAATAGACTTTAAAACAAGGGCTCTAACAAGAGACAAAGGCATTTCATAATCATAAAGGGACAACTCAACAAGTAGATATAACTCTCACAAACATCTATCTACCCAATGTAGAAAATCACCTTAACATACAAGCAAAGATAGATTGACGTAAAGGGAGAGATCAGTAGGAATACAGTCATAGTAGAAGTCTTTAACACGCCATTAACATCAATGGACAGATCATCCAAGAAGAAATCAACAAGCAAACAGTGGCCTTAAATGACACATTAGACCAGAGAACTTAATTTTTTTAGAACATTTCACCAAAAGCAGCAGAATATACATTTTTCTCAAGTGCATATGGAACATTCTCTAAGATAGACAATATTTACCAAAAACAAGTCTCAATAAATTTGAGAAAGACTGAAATAATAATATCAAGCATTTTCTCTGATCACAATGTTATGAAACTAGAAAGCAATTACAAGATAAAAATTGAAAGATGCAAACACATGTAAACTAAATAACATGCTTATAAACAATGAATGGGTCAACAATGAGATCAAAGAAGAAATCAAAAGGTACCTTGAGACATATAAAATGAAAATACAATGATCCAAAACTAGGCACAGCCAAATAATTCTTAGAGGGAAATTTATAGCAATACAGGTCTATCTCAAGAAACAAGAAATACTCAAACTAACCTTACACCTCAAGGAACTAGAAAAGGAAAAACACAGCCCAATGTGAGTTGAAGGAAGGAAATAAGGATCAGAATGTAAACAAATGAATCAGTCTAAATAATTATTGAAAAGATCAATGAAACCAAGCAGTTTTTTGAAAAGATAAAAGTGATAAACCTTTAGCCAGACACATCAAGAAAAAAAGTGATATGGCCCAAATAAATCAGAAATGAAAGAGAAGTGATAACTGACACCAGCAAAATAAAAAGATTATAAGGAACTACTATGAACAATTATATGCCAACGAACTGGACAAACTGGAAGAAATGGGTAAATTCCTAGAAACATACAATCTTCCAAGGCTGAATCTGGAAGAAACAAAAAATCTGAACAGGGCAATTACTGTGAACAAAATCAACTCAATAATGAAAAAGCTCCCAACAAACAAAAGCGTGGTTCAGAGAGCTTCAGAGGTGAATTTTACCAAACATTCAAAGAATTAATACCTATCCTTCTCAAACTATTCCAAAAAATTGAAGAGGTAGGCAGGCTCCCAAATTTTTTTACGAGGCCAGCGTTATCTGACATTAAACCAAAGATTCTACTAAAAAATAAAACTATGGCCAATATCTCTGATGAACATAGATACAAAAGACTTCAACAAAATATTAGCAAACAGAATTCAGCAGTACATCAAAAGTTATAACCATGATTAATTTGGATTTACTCCCAGGATGAGAGTGAGTCCAAGATCCGCAAAGCAATTAAGGTGATATATGACAAACAAAATGAGGAACAAAAACCATACGATCATGCCGACAGATACAAAAGAAACATTTGACAAAATCCAACATTCATTTATGATAAAAACTCTCAGCAAAGTGGGGCTACAGGGAACATACCTCAACATAATAAAGGCCATATATGACAAACCCACAGCTAACATCATAATCAACAGTGAAAATCTGAAAGCTTTTCCTTTAAGATCAGGAATAAGACAAAGATGTTCATTTCTACCACTTATATTCAACATAGTACTGGAAATCTTAGCCTCAACAATCAGAAATCTAAATTGGAAGGAAAATGTAAAACTGTCATTATTTACAGAAATATATACTATAGGGAGAATTCTAAAGATTCCACCAATAAACCTTTAGAACTAATAAATTCAGTAAAGTATCAGGATAAAAAATTAATATTCAAAATTGGTTGTGTTTTTTCTATACCAACACTGAACTCTCAGAAAGAGAAATTAAGAAAACGATCCTATTTACAACTGCATCAAAAAAAAAATACCTAGGAATAAATTTAACCAAGGAAGTAAAAGACCTATACTCAAGAAACTATAAGTCACTGAAGAAAATACAAATAAATGGAAGTATACTATACTCATAGATAGGACATCATTTAAATATCTGTACTACCCAAAGCAATCTGTAGATTTAGTGCAATCCCTATCAAAATACCAATGACTTTGTTCACAGAACTGGAACAATCCTAAAAATTTATACAGAACCACAAAAGACCCCAAATAGCCAAAGCTATGTTGAGAAAGAAAAACTGGAGGTATCACACTACCTGATATCAAACTATATTACATGGCTATAGTGAGCAGAACAGCATGGTACTGGCAAAAACAGACATAAGGAACACACACACACACACACACACACACACACACACACACACACAATTCGGCCCAAATCTCTAAAACATACTTCCAAATGGGTGATTTTATACTTAGAAATCTCTTGTGTCTTTTTATTTCTGTCTGACATAAGTCCAAATGTGATTTGGAAATTTTTATTCCTGATCCTTACCCCTAAATCTAGAATCTCCTTCTACCTCCATTTCAGCATTCTTAACTTCCTAGAAATAGGCAAAGGAGGTTTTATCTAGTATTTTAAACAGACAGTGACAAGTAATAATTTATAAATATATGCCAGATTTTTTTGCTTATTTATATAGAATCAAATAAAAAAAAACATATTGTTGTATCAACTAGCTATTTCTTCATACCATATAACCCTAAAACTTAGTGATTTAAAATAATAAACATTTAAATTATCTTGTAATTCTACATTTAATTGGCACATTTTATAATCTAGATAATCTTCGGTGGGTTCTGTTGCACCCTCTCATATATTTATTGTCAGCTACTACTAGGTCATGAGATAGCTCTGGGGTCCCCAACCCCCGAACTGCGGACTGGTACCTCCATGGCCTGCTAGGAACCAGGCCGCACAGCAGGTGAGCAGCGGGCAAGCGAGCAAAGCTTCATCTGTATTTGCAGCTGCTCTCTAACACTAGCATCACTGCCTCAGCTGCACCTTAGATCATCAGGCATTAGATTCTCATAAGCTCCTGTGCCAAAAAGATTGGGGACCTCTGAGTAGCCAGATGATTTAATATGTCTTCACTCATATGTATAGTTGGCAAACGATTCTCCCAAGCACACTGGTTTTCCTCCACATGTCTTTTCACCCTCTCGCAGGCCCTAGATTAGTCACCTGTTGTCTAAGTTTTCCATATCCAAAACAGCCTCCTTGTGCAACATATCTCAAGCATCTGCCTCTGCCACTTCTACTAAAGTCCCACTGGCCTAGTAAATCACATGGCCTACTCAGATTCAAAGGTTAGTGAAGTCAGATCCACCTCCTGATGGAACAGTGAGACAGCTTTTGTAATTTGTGTCTGTCCATTACATCTAACTTGTCAATTTTTTGCATAATATTCTTTTATAATACTGGAGATATTACTATTTATTATTCTGTGTCTCTATTTTCAAAGATTGGTATTATCATAACTTTATTGAAAGAAAAATAATTATAATTAATCCCATTTAGTATATTAACTGAAATTATATTGTAGGACATAAAACAAAAACTGTACTTGAGCAGTTTATAGTAGTCTGGTAATAGAAATACACACACGTAATAAACACAAATAAGTTCGTATACTAAAGTACACCTTATTCACAGATGTAACTATAAATTATTTTTCCAGGACACTATATAGTTAATAATATCTGGATATATTCTTTAAGAGGAACCATATAAAAACTGGAATTTGATGAATGTAATTCTTATTCTCTCTCTACCAAGACTACATGCTGAATCTTGAAGACATGCAAAGACAGATATTACTGCTTCAGTGAAACAGAGCTCTCTAGCTATAGCCCATCCAAGAAATCTTTACTAATGAATCCTACACCTATTGTGAATCATTATTATGCCCATGCGCTGATAGGAAGGAAAAATGACAGTCAGTTCAGAGTGTTAAGCTTAATGATTTTCTAAACCAGGATGAAAAAACATTGGGTTGCGATGGTAAAGTCTGGCCAATTTTCTCACATTCATCTCTATTTTATAACAAGATAGGTCATTCATTTATCTGCAGAAATATTTTTACATTGGAATAAAACTGCTTAATTTTTTTCATATATTTTCCAAATTCTTATCAAGTGCTTCTTTGGAAGCACACATAGTGTATTTTTCCAACCCAATATTATTTTTAAATTTTCATGATGAACAAAATATGATATACATTTAATACATATATATATATATGTCCATGCACATTTTACCTGTCTTTTCATATATTCATTGTCTATTATAATACTTTTTATAGTTATACTTTTCAAAGTTATTATTAAATTCATAAAAATAGACACGACATACCATAACTGAGATAATGCTCAAGCTATGAGTTCTTTTCTGAATATGAAATAAGACTATGATCCTATAAAATATCAATATACTATGATAACAAAGAATCTTTTATTGAAGACTTAACCTTTTTATTTATTGAACCCTACGAATGCAAAAATAAAATATGGTATGTTTATATATGTGTGTATATACATATGTATGTAAAACATCTGCATATATATTAAATACAATGAAATAATTTTGTTTATTAACTCGGACTAGTTAGAAACAAAAGATGTTTTTATGTATACATATTCCATTTTTTAAAAAATAAGTTTTTGTAACTTTCAATGATATTCGTTACAGCTGCTCTAAAAACCTGGACTTCTGTATGAAACCTGTTCAGAGAAAAATGTTTCAGTGAATCATATGAACAACTGATATAAAGATGCACTCTATTGGAATGAAAAAACAATATTCTCAAAATTATTCACAAAATATGACTGAATCTCACCCAGTTTTATCTATAAGGGACAGTTCTTCCCCTTGAGCTAATGCTCATGTTAGCATTGTAACTTATCTTTTAATCGTCTCATAGGAATGTCAAATTCAAACTCTAAGAAGTAATTCTTCTGACATACACACATATATCACCTATCCCAATCTGCGTTGATGGCTTCCCCATCTACCTGTTCACTGAAGGCAGAAATTTCAGATGCTTAAAATCATTTGAGATCTCTATCCGAATGATGAAGTACAAATTCCTTAAAATCTACTCCAGCCAATATCCTCATTCCTATATACACACATGCACTCAATTTCAATCACATAATATTACCCAAAATTATTTCAGTAAGCTGTGTAACAAAGCCTTGCTTTGGTGGGCAATGAAGACGATCATTTACTTATTGAAAGCCTACGCTTCCAGACACTACTCAAGGATTTGAGATACACAAATGAACAAAATAAAATAAAAATAATTGCCTTCAAGAGGCATAATAAATTTAGTCTAGAGTTTAAAAGAAAGGCATACAACAGCTCAAACAGACTAAGACAGCATCTGAGTTAAGGAATGTCAAGATTAGAAAACTGTCAACACCAGGCTTCTTCAAACACCCAGAAATCTATTTGAAACATTCTAAGACAAATAAAGATGCCTGAATTTTTTTTTTTAAAGAAGAATGAAAGGCATACCCTGGAGATATGAATTTGGGTATCATCCACACATAAGTGATAGTAAATGCATGTGATGAAATTATATCACCGGGAGTGAGCGTAGATAGAGAAAAAGCACAAGGGCTGAGGAAAAGAAGAGAAAAGACCAGCAATGAGACTGGTAGGTTAAATGGATGGGAGGTTACAGTAGGGTCAATATTGCTGGATGTGGAATTCTAGAGTAGTGAACTAGAAAAAAGAGGGAATAGTCAAATAATTAGATGCATGAAAATGAGATTTTGGAAAGGTGCAGATTACAGGAACTGACATGGTCTAGCATATGACCATAGGAGTGAGTGGCTGTAATACATGATGGTCAAATTCTTGCAAAGGAGTAAAGAAACTAAGAGGCTAAAGAGAGAGCAGGAGCTCTATCAAATCATCAGGAAACAAGACATAAGTACATTTGCAGAGGACAACAGTGAAAGAGTAGTTAAAAATCATTGAGAAATGAAGTGAGTACCAGATATCTGTAGATGATAGCACAATGAAGAATAGAAGTGACATACTGTAATACAGTAAAAACAAAAAAAAAAAGTAATTGTTTTAGGGAAACGGATGGAGAGGATTATGGAATTATCAATGAACTAAAAGAATAAAACACTCTACCTTTAAGCCCAGTGATCTTAGAATATGAGAGAAAAGCAAGTACCACTTGTGAGGGCTTCAGGTAAAAAAAAAAAAGTATCATCAGGAAGATCCATGTTTCTTTTAGAGTAAAATGGTAAAGTAAATGCTCAAAAATAGATTGACAATATAGATTTTGCTACTGATGAACCATGAATTCTAAAGCTTTGGGGAGAGAGTCAGAAAGGGACTGAAAGGGGTGTGCAGGCTTAGATGGCATTCAGGAGATGACTCAGAAGGTATAAGGAAGTCTGGAGCTTCCTATGGTAACTTCGGAAATATCATCAGTTTAATCCCAGTGGAATCAAATTATATAGTTTTAGCAAAAATGTGACGTTGTGGGGCTTGAAGCAGTGAGTATCTCAGTGTACAGGAGTAAAGATCCTGTCAGGGGCTATGTAGACCTGCTCTATGTAGTTGGAATTAAAGACTTTCCGGGAAGTTGTCTTACTCTAAGCAGTTTCCACACACCCCTGCTGATGAAGGATTGAAGGCTGAGGAAATACTCCTCCCAATTTGACAGCCCAGTTGAAATGTCATTCGTTCTGTCTTTTCTGGCCAAAGGGAGCTAACTTATTTCCCCTTCTTCTTCCATAGCATTCTGTTCACCCCAACTATCACCATGTGTGCCTACCTGTCTTTCTACCAGACTGTGAGACTCTTCCATGAAGGAATAATTTATCTTAATATCCACAATGTCTAGCATAGGGTCTGGCATATATGAAGGAAGATGCTGTGCTTGGTAGATTAAAGCATAGTATTCTAAATCAGGACTTCTCAAACTTAAATGTATACACGGATTACATAGGGATCTTTTAAAATGAAGCTTCTGATATCTGGTTTGGGCCTCAGGTTCTGTGTATTTAAGAAGAGCTCAGGTAGTGCTGATGTTGCTAATCCTCAACCACACTTTAAATTTCTAGGTTCTAGAATATATCAAATAGTAGGCACACTGACATTACAATTTTAATTATCGTACATTTTTCCTTGAGTCTTTAAAAAAGTTATGCACAGTTTTGTTGATTTGTTATCAATAGACTTTAAATTTTCCTTTGCTACAATCTTTAATAAAGCTTTGTATTTAATGTTAAACTTGAGGTAAAATTACATTATTATTACTAGAAAATTGGATAGGTAAACCAACTATGAAGTAATAGCTAGAAATCTATTTGATTAATATCTTCTGATAAACTTGTCTTTTGTCCTCAGTGGTCCAGGGCAGGCAGTATCAAAAGAACTGATCTGAGGAAATAAATAAATAAACCCCAAATCCAAGCATCTCAGAACCCAAGACACCTTTGGACAACGAACTTTCAATTGTGCTGTGGCTTTGTTCAGTAAGCTGCTCATTTTGTTAAACAGCTTAATTTCTTAGTAGTGAGATCTCACTAAATTTACAATAAATATTTGTATTTCGAGGACATTCACTGTTAATACTTTTGAGATTAATAACTTTCTGAGGAAAGTGATCTGCTAAGCTAAGATCATGTAGGAACCCATCCAGGAACAAAGTATAAATATACTGAATTCCAGAGTGGAAAAAAAATCCAACTCCATAACAACACTGTGTCTAGTCTCTTTTTAGGCTGAATATAAAGAAGATTCACTAATTAATTTCATTTGTAATTAACTGTAATTTAGAGTTTACATTCAGGTTAAAGAAAAAATGCAATTTTTTTAAAAAAAAATTTTTTATAGTCACAAATATACATGTGTATTTTTCTGCATTAATTTTAACTTAGTAGGAGTATAATAAATCAGAAAAAGAACTGATATCAAGTCTTTTATGATAAAACTAAAACAAGCATTTTATATGTTTTTTTTTTTTTTTAACAAATTTGAGATACATATACTGATGAAAATTTCACTGAGGTAACACTATATTACTGACATCATCACTTTAGAACTGTCTTCACTTTTTAATCATTACATTTGTATTGCCAGGACACAAGGGTTTTATGTTCTTTCTAATTTAATTGGTAAGCTCTGCAGAGCTTTTATAGTCTATTTGAGGTTTCCATACTTCCTATTTGCCAAATATTATATAAACCTACTTAAAGCCTTATCTGTATTTACAACATAGAAAAATCTTAAGCATTAGGTAATAATATACAGTGGTAATGGAAACCAAAATCCTTTATTCATTTTATTCAATTAAATTTGATAGATGGATTTTATAATTAAAACTATGGTTTAAGATTTCTTCACTTTTTATATGACTTTCAAAGTAGAGATGTTTATTGGAAGCTAAGCAGGGTCAGGCCTGGTTAGTACTTGGATGGGAGACCACCTAGGAAGACAGGTGCTAAGGTGTAAAAAAAAAAAAAAAAAAAAAGGGTTGTAAACTACAAGGTCCTTGCAATCTGTGAGTCAACCAAGGGTCTCCTTGATTAAAAAAATATAATAATAAAAATAAAAACAAAATTAAAATTTAAAAAAAAAAAATAAAAGTAGAGATATTTAAAATCTCTATTAGAAAACCCAATAAGTTAAGAATAATATCCATTAACTGAAAATTTGGTGGAAGATTATCTTTATGGTCTATTCCTTGTAAATTTACCAAGTAAAAACTTAAATATATAATAAATATACAAAAATATATAAACTAATTTATACACTAAAGGTTCTTCCCAGTGATATGTTTTAATAATGCACTAATATTTGGAATGAAATATATTATGTAAAGATAAAGCTTTGTTTAAAAATTTCTTGGCTATACAGAAATATTGGCATATAATCTCTGTACTCCAGTTTAAACTATTTGTTTTTGAATGAAAAGTTAAAACAAGACCATATAATTTTTCCCATAAATTCTTATAAACACAGAAATAAAAGATCGAAGAGGCTCAGACCTTGTATTTTCTTCTTATTTTTTTTTCCCAATTCAGGTAAATTTTTAAAGAACACATGCTGGCCAATAGTTCTTGCAGACTTATTTAAGAAATAGCTTATGTTATAGGCTGATGAAGAGAGAGGTAAGTAGGCAGCCATTCTCTAAAGATAGCTACTTATTTTAGTGAAGTCAGCTTTTGGCTTAAATGGAGATACCTTTGGAAATCAAGAAACATTAATCTCTTGTTTTCTAAGAAAGAGTTTATTTACTCATTTTCTTCTAGCTCATTAAATCTGAACCCTCACTACTACTTATGCTCTTTCTACCCTATCTGAACAGCAGAGTTAAAAAGCCATTTACTGTCCTCATTCAAAATCCATACTTCATTTTATTTGATCTCAGTATTTATAATTTTGCATAATTCTCACCAAACTATTCAATTCTAATATAAACCAAAAAATACTTCATTCTAATGACATGCAATTTCCTCCTTTTTAATGAAGATGAAACCTATCTCCACACTTATCTTTCTTTCATTAGGAAGAGAAAGTGCCTTATCAAGTCTTTAACGAAATTTCAGTACCTGGGCTTCAAGTCCCATCAATTTCTCACTCCTAAAAGACAGTACTAACCACATTTATGTCCTCCTTTAAATCATTCCAGTAGACTTCTGGTCAAGATGGCACAGAAATCCTATGACTAAGGATATAAAGAAGAAGCCACATGGAGATGGTAGGAGAGGGAGATGCTGAACTGGCTGGCCCCACACCCACATGTGGTGGTTAAAGTCAGGAGCAATATCTCAGCTGCAGGGTCTCCCCTGCGAAGCAAAGGGTTCCAGCTCCATAGCAGGATCCCCAACCCTGGGCACCAGAGCCAGGAAGAGGAGTCTTCATAACATCAGGCTGGGAAAACCAGTAGAGATTGCATCCGAGTGAGATAGAGGGCTACCTGACACTTCTTGAGGGGCCTACATATAGACTTGCTCACTCAAGCTCACTTGCTCTAAGTCCCAGTGGAGGGGTAGCTGCTTGAAACTGCTTCAGACACACAGGGGAACTAAACAAGTTCCTGTAAAGTGAGGGCTAAAGGGGTAGGGACGTGGCAGCTCTCTCCCAGGACAGAAGTACTGTTAGGCACCATTGGTTATTTATAGACTCCCTCCCCTACACACATAGAGCCAACTAGGCAGGCACCAAATCTGTGCTCTCCATTAAGCTGGCTAACACTATTTGCCCTGATCTGATGATTTGCTGAGACCCCAGTCAACTTGCAAAACCTGGCCTGAGCCATTTCCAGTGGCTTTTCCACAGTAGCTGCCTAGCTCAGCTTAAGCTGCAGACTATCCTAAAATTTCTCAAAGGTCCACAAACCCCCAAAAAGGAGCAGGAGCCTCTGCATGTCCTGTAACACATACTAAGTGGACTCAAGTCTAACTTAAGCAGCAACCAGCCTCAACTTGCATTGCAACATCAACCAGGTAGTACCAAGCCTAGCATATGTGGCAACCAGTATTGGCTTAGAATGTAGCTACAACTAAGCATCACAAACCCAGCACAAGAGGTGGTTGGCCTCAGCTTACAATGTGGTGCCCAAGCCCACACAAGTGGTAGCCAGCCTCAGTTCACAACATAGCCTCTCTCAAGAAACTCCAAGTTCAGCGCAAGTGGCAAACAACCTCAAATCAATTTGTAGCACTTACCAAGTGGTGCCATGCCCAGTGCAAGTGGCAACGAACCTTTGCCTACACTGAAGCCCCTCCCAAAAGACTCCAGAACCAACATACCTGGTGTCTAACTTCAGACCACACCAGAGCACCAAGCAACCAGCTCCACAAATGACCCACCCAAAGGGAGGACTTAGCTGGCACCAGAGCCAAGCAGAGGTAATTCCCACTCCAGGGGGTCAGTGCCTGCACAACAGCTTACCTACTGTAGTCACAGCCAGCCCTCACAGCCAGTCAGCCAGAGGGTCAACCCTACCCACTGATGTACCTAAAGCTAACGAGGCTTAACTATAATAGGAGGGCACACACAACCAACATAAGGGACACACCTGGAACATCTAGCTTAGGTGACTAAGGAGATTGTGCCACAGATCCCCTCAGGACACCTACTACATGAGGCCACTCTACTGCAACTGGGAGACATAGGGGCTCTACGTAATACATAGAAACAAATACAGGGAGGCAGCCAAAATGGGGAGACAAAGAAATATGTCCCAAATGAAAGAACACAACAAAGCTCCAGAAAAAGAACTAAACAAAATGGAGACGAGCTATCTACCAGATGCAGAGGCCAAAACTCTAGTTATAAGGATACTTAGTGTTCTCAGTGAGAACTTTAGCAAAGAGATAGGAAACCTAAAAATGAAGATAGAAAATATAAAAAAGAACCAGTCAAAAGTGAGGAATACAATAATTGAAATAAAGAATACATTGGAGGGGATCAACAGATTAGATGAAGCAGCAGATTAAATCATCAGGTAGCAGAAAACACCGAATCAGAACAGCAAAAAGAAAAAAGAATCCAAAGAAATGAGGACAGAATAACATGAAGCGTACCAACATTCACATAATAGGGGTACCAGAAGGAGAAGAGAGAGAGCTAGGAATTGAAAACCTATTTGAAGAAATAATTACAGAAAACTTCCCTAACCTGGTGAAGGAAATAGACATACAAGCTCAAGAAGTAAGAGTCTCAAAAAAGATGAAACCAAACCATGTTTTAAAATAGTTTTATTTTACTTTTTAATGAGGAAATATTAGAAGATACAGCACACTTCATTTCATATTACCCTAGAAATTTCTAGTAGATTATCAAGGTTGTAGCCATAGGCAATTCATGATTTTAGGCTACTGAAGAAAAGCATCATCACAAATGTAAATCTTCGTCAGAACTTTGCTCTAAAAGCCCAGAGAAGAGCTTAATTCGTGCTCTGTTTCAAGGAATCTTTTTTTGCCCATTACACTATTTTCACAGCAATACTAAAATCACAACCCAGTTAAGAAATGGAAGGATAGTTAGAAGAGAGAAAGAGGTTAGATCAAGTATTGATTTATCCCATAACCTACAGAATGGGGTTAAGTGGGCTATAGAAACATCTAGATAGGATAGGAAGAAATCCTAGTATATTTTGAAAATACTTGAAGATTGAAAATTTTGCAAACCTATTTATGAATCTCTGAATCCAGCCTAGCACCAGAGTATAGCTGAGCTTACACTTTAGAAATAGCTGAGAGTATCATTGACAGGAATAATTTTAAAATTTTGTTCTTTGCCAAAATTTCTTTTGGCTAGAAAAATGGAAGAGACAAGAGTCTGTAACATCTAATGTTTACAAAAAAAGCTACAATGTGAATCGGTTAATCCAAATGACCCTCTTCAAAGTAAAGGATAAATATATTTCCTTCCACTCTCCCCCGTCCTGCCTTCAACAGGATTGAATCTAGGAAGGGAGAGAGGGAGGAAGGAAAGGAGGGAGGGAGGAAAGGGTGGGGGTGGGGACGTGAAGGGGAAGGCAGGGAAAGGCGGGGCAGGAGGGAAGGGAAGGAGAACTAGTTGTCGAAATTAAAGCTACTATAGTTTTTGATATTTGAATATTATGTACAAATTTTCAACCACAAAAATTTTTAATCTTAGGACATAACACTGCGATGTTTTTGAAAAGCTTCTCTGTAAGGGAGAAAAGAGAAATTGGACAGTAGTTGCAGGAGAAATCAAGACAGATCCACCTCTCCTTGCTATGACATCTATAATTTTCTCTTCCAAGTTATTTCCTTGTGAGGTCAATAAATTCTTTCCCCAAACACAGTATTTATTCTTAATTCTTAAAACTCCTATCTTTACAACTAACCTATTTTTCCCTCTTCTCAATGTTACTTTTTCTGGTTTCCCTCACTATATCTCTCCTTTCCTTCCTGAAATTGTACCAGCTGTATTATCAACTTTCACGGGAAATTTTACTAAACACAATATTCTGACAAAGAACTCATTTTGGGTTGTCATAACTTATCAGAAAATAATAGTTCTGAGGAGATGTGTGAATGTATTTCCTATTTTCCACCAACAAAGTAACATGGGAAAGGACAGAATGGGGACAGAATTAGGCCTTCTATAGAGTTCTAGAAAGTTACTGGCAATATGTGGAATCCCTATAGAACTGGTAGTGAAGAATCAGATTAGAAGTTTACTTTTACTTCTTCTTGAATAACTGTAGTCAAATACGCCTGTTATTTTTCTTTCTTACTCTAATTTTAATTGATATTGATAGTTATTATGTCCTGTTCTTTTTGACATTTGATACTTCTTTCTTTCAGCCAGAAATATTCTTTCAAAAACACCTAACAACTTCTGTTCTTCTCATGATACACATGTCACAAAATCTGAGATAAAAAGATGTCATGTTTGAAAATCTGTTTTTATGAAGTAGAACGTCACTTTATAGCCTCTGAACTGGAATCATGCATGTATTGATTTAACTTAACTGAATTTTACATACTGAAGTAAATCAGATGACATATACTATGGAAATATCTAAAAATTTGTGACTTAAAAATATATACTAAAATCAGCAATTTAGTAGTGGCAAAAATACTTGAAGTCTCTCATTTTAATAAGGATGATATGGTCCTGTCTTTAGGAACTAGTGGCAGTTTAATTCATTATATGTACCTCAAATTTCATTGGAGTCATGTTATATGTCTCTTCATTATTAAAAAGTATTTAAGATAAAATTGCTGGGCCTGGTCCCCATCTTGTCCCCCCCAAAAGGATTGAACACTCTAATGTATCCAATGATTTGTATTATGGTCTAATCTAGATACAGGCAATGCTTCTGTGTGAAAGAAATTTGAAGAGTCACATAAATAAATAGGTGAAATTATGCCATAAATAACAAAACTATAAAAGTTCAAAGAAAACTTGAAGAGCAGTGTAGAATTTAATTATTTTCTGTTCTTAACAGTAGCCTATCAACAATGATATTACAAAGGAAAAAAGACTAACTCAACAGAATTAACACAAGCTGACTGACAAACATCCACCATGCAAGAAACTCTATAGACAGACTTACGCAATAGCTGGGATGTCTATTTCATGTATCTTCATCTTTTATCTTTGCACACTATATGCTAGAGCACGGTTCCCACTATTATACTTCCAATTCAACCAAACAAACCACAGACAGCTTAGGGGTCATTATTTTTTTTTTAATTTCTTTAAGTTAAATAGCGATCAAAATTAAGCAAGCCAATGAGTCATATGCATTTAGAAAGTAATAATTATAGGGTTGCTAATGCAGCTGGTAAATAAAAAGAGAATTAAACAGGACAACGTTTAGACAAAAAGATTTTCTTGCAGCTGTTCAATGCAGGTGAACCTCAGGAATTGCTGAACATTTGATGTTTTTCTCGGAGGTGTGGAACCCTGAAAAACCTCTCTTAAGCAAGAAATTTAAGATTCTGGCTATTGAAGTGCCAGCATCTTAACCTGAGAAACATGTGCACACATTTGATGGTCACTACATTTAACAGACAACTTCCTTCTTCAAGCTTTGCTACAATTCTGTGCAGCAAACTTCATTTCACTCTCCCATTCGAATCTAACCTTTTTCTTCATTCAAACTTATTCAAAAGGAAATTACCACCTAGTTAATCTTTCCTAAGGTAAGTCTAGTTGTGCCTATGTTGTGCTCTATAGTACCTCTTCATGAAACTCATTATTAGGGGTTCTAAGAGGGTTTATTCAGATACACGAAATGAGTTCAGGAAAAGTGCCAGAGGAAGGTAAATCTAGACAGAGCAATCTTCAGCAAGGGCATCATCACCTGGGAGCTTTGAAGAAATGAGAAATCCCAGGCTTTAACCCAGACCTTCCAAATCAAAATCTTCACTTTAACAAGCTCCTAGATAACTCTAACAATAGTAAACACTGAGTAGCAAAAATTAACAGATGTTAAGTCAGTCCTAATCACTAAAGAGCTGTTGAAGCAAAATAAATACATAATAATATAAAAATATTCTTTATGTGAAAATAGAAACAAATTAACCTAAACAATAATTAGAGATGAGGGGAATAAAGGTTCTCATATATGTAAAATTGAAAGCAGAATAATATTTATAGAGATAATTGAAGTATATTTGAACAAATAATATTGTTAAATAAACAAATATAGGTATTTCTTGTCTAATCAATTGAGTAGTTAGCCACAGAGCATTAGGTATATATGTATGAATGTGTGCATGTATGTATGTATATATAGAGTTAACTAGATACTTTTTAGAACTGAGATCACTGAAGATATTACATTATTTTACCAATACTCCTGTGTCTTAAGAATGATGACATTCTCTACATATAGTATGATTATCAAAATCAGAACATCGATACAATGCCATTATCTAATCCATAATTTGTAAACAATTTTCACATACTGTTGCAAAATATCTATTTTAATAATTATTTTCCCGAGTCTAAAATTCTACCCAGAGTTATGCATTAAATGTAGTTGTAATGTTTTTTAGTCTGCTTTATTTGGAACAGTTTCTTAACACCTTTTGGTAATTAATGACCTTAAAATTTTATTTTAAAAAAATTTGTAAAACAGTACAGGCATATCACCTTATTGAATGTCCCTCAGTCTGGGCTTGAGTGATATTTCCTCTCGTTTAGATTCAGGTTGTGCATTTTGGCAGGAATACAGAGAAGCAGTACGTTATATCAGGAGACATGTAGGTTTGTTCCAAGATTGATAGTCCCCTTTCTCATTACTATAAAGTTACTATTTTTTCTCTTTGTTTTTAAAAATAACTGGTGGAAGATATTTCACAATTGTGTATACATCCTGTTCATCATCATTCACCCACACTAGTTACAGCATCAAGATTATTCTTGCTTGAATTAATTATTGTACTGAGAAGTTGCAAAGTGGTCAATTTTATATATTTGAGAAGATGTAGCTTTGTTCCAGGAAAGAGCTATTATTTCATTTCATTTCTGTATCCTTATTTTTCCAAGGCACTACCAATGGGCAGATTCTGCGGCGAGGAACACCATCATCATTACAGTGTCAACACATGAGTTTAACCTCTGGCGTGTGGTGGCTGACTTATTTTTTTCATATCATTTAATTGTTTTGTAACTGGATAAGTAACTTACTTGCTATACTTCAGTATCTTCATTTCGAATGAGAAATTATGTTAACTCTACAGGGTTTTATGTGATAAAATAGTGTTTATAAAATATTCAGTATTAGCATAATACCTGCCAGGTAGAGAACATAATGAATGGATGTTAACGCAGATCCTGGAGAATTCATTAATGCCTCAACATAGATAATGGAGAGAGCCAGATTTGAGGGGATAATTAGAGTCCTATACTTTTCTCGAACTGTCTCTATATGAGATAAGATTGTGAATTTTGGCCATTCTAAAGTAGCAAAACCCAACACATTTGGCAGAAATCCTGTACACATAAAAAGCTTCCGACATTATCTACTAACTCAAGCACATAATAGCTTTGTGATATTGGTCAACTTATCTAACCTCTTTAGATGTCAGTTGACTCATCTGAAAGATGTGTGTAAACTGATCGGCTTTCACTTGCCATGTTGTGCATGCACAATAAATGCTAGTGTTACTAATATCTGTGATGCATCTAAAGATCCTTTTCCTAAAAGCGGTCTCTTCAACAACAAAATGTAAGGAAAGATACTTTTTGTGTTTCACTCTCAAGTGTGATTTTTATTTCATCTTGAGGCTGGCACTTTTTTCAGTAAAATATATGCAATTTCATAGTCATAAAATAAACAGTATTTTACGCATATGCTTTTGCTGCCAACTTCTTTTACATAACACCTTTATTTCACTTTTTGTAGATTGCTTTAAAAGATGACATTCTCCTTAGACTTCAAAGCTACCAACATTTTTGTACGTATCAGGAATAACTTCTAATGTTTTCCCTTAACTTAAAATACATGTTGTTATCAATAATAATATCCAGGCTATAAATGATACTTTCTTGCACTGAGATAAAACCTACTATAAATCAGTAAAAGATTTTTCCATTTTGTAGCAATTCTGGGAAATATGCAAGTTTTTAAATACCTCTTTCCTTCTTTCATATAACATGAATACAAGGTTATTGCTGACATTGAACTGAAAGATGATGAAGCAAATGCAAAGCTTAAAATTGATAGAAATATTTCCAACAATTTCCTGAGGAAAAGGTCTAAATCCAACTAAGAAAATTACACCTTGCCCTTTGAAAAATAAGTAGTCAATCTTAAAAGCAATTTGAAGAAAAAAATAAGTTACTCAGGTCATTTAAAAGCAATTACTTGTGTTCATGCAAGAAATTAAATGTTTTGCTTTACATTCTTAATGTACACTATGAAATTTGATGATTTTCTTATTGAAATTTATGGAATTTCAAATCAGTAGATAAACTCAACATATAATAATTTACTATTATATTAATACTATGTATTTTCTCTGAATTGTTATCACTATTCAGTTTGTTCTGGGCATTAGCATTAATATGAAAAATATCCAAGTATAATATAATCATTTATTTTTTGAAATAGAAATGTCATGTCCTCTTCAGCAAACTTATTCTGGAATATCTCTATTCATAAGTTCATCTTGATCACAGATCCATAGACCAGATAACATAAGATTTCTGTCTAAAACTTAATTTGGCATAGATCTAATAAAGTAATCATGTACACAGACACACCACACACCCTGAACATATTGTTTCCTAATAAGGCACCTATTTTTGATACTGGAATATCAGTTTTTACAAATTATTTCATCTCCTTATATGTTGACTTACGTACCGACTACAATTCTCATTAGAATATAAATTCTAAGATGCTAAAAATCATATCTACTGTATTCACCAATGTTTTCTACTACCTACCACAGTATCCTAGCACATTTTTGGTATTTGTAAATATTGTCAATGAATTTGTTAAAGTAAAATAACTTTTTTTTGTAGAAAAGACTAATTCTATATCACATAAAATTAGATTCAGTGCATTAGCTCCTAGGTCAAATCCTTTACATTACTTAGGTTGTATATTGTTCTATTTAAATAGCCATAAATTCTGGGGTGGAGGGGAAGAGTACTTCTTTGAGACCTGTATAATGTTGCATTTTCATTATCCCATCTGTCATTACTCATGTTACTGGCTAAGGATACAGGTTGAAATAAAATAACATTGAACATAACTGTAAATAAGGTCTATCATATCCATAACTGAATTGTCTATTACTTCTCAGCTACGATTGCACTATTTTAAAATTCTGATAGCATTTAAGTCAGTTGAAATAATTTCAGTATTCATTAAAGCATGCCTTTATTTATTTAATCATTAATTTTTTTTTTCGCTGAATCAATTTGAGAGAGGCATGGCTTACTCACTCAGCATGCATTATTCTCTGGTTCTTAAATAATCTAGTCTGTTATACTTTCTAGTCCTCCTGAATGCTCATCCCAATAGCTATCTCTGCACATAAACTTATAAATTATTTTGAATCCATTTCCTTTGTTTCAAACTTCCTTACACTCCATCAGTGTTCTTCATCTTATTTATATTTGCATCCCTCACCTACTTTAATTGCATTATGAATAGAGAAAAAAATTGCCATTCACCATGACTTAAAGTAGAACTCCCATAGCCACCTGGTTCTGGTGATTGTCACTCAACTATGCATTCCACAGGCAAGAGTTGCCCAACTCTGTCCCTCACCTGCTCCTTCAGGAAGCTGAGCAGCCTGAGGTTACAGTGCCATCTTTCAGGTTTGTGCTAACAGTAGCCTAAGTCTCAATAAGGCTTATATTCAAACTATATATTAACATATATCTAAAAAAGGAGATGGTTGATTAGTAAGTTATTTTGTATACTTCAAAAGATTGATCAGAAAGTCAATAACAGGTACTCAATATTTTATATCAAATGTTTGGTTATCTAAGTGTTAATGAAATAAACATGAGAAAGTGAACTATTATTAGAAAATGCAGTTGGATAAAGAATAGCAGGATATATTACAGGTTTTAAAAGAAAATTATAATAGAGCTGTTATCTCAGAAAAGGAGAAATGGATTTGAAGAAAGTTTATAGCAGGATAGGATGAGAATCCTGTAATTCAGGTTAAAATAGACATCTACATAAATTCATCACCTTTCAGAAGTTAACTATATCTCCAAAGAGGCCTCCTGACTTCACTTTCCCAGCCACCATTACTCATACCAGACTCCTACAGCATCCAAATTTGGGCCTCTAATACTGTCTTCAGTCACCAAAGCTAATAGGTAGAATGAAGCAGTATGAAAATTGTGCTATTAAAAATACATACATTGTTTTTAAAATTAAATAAAAATATTAGGGTACCTAGAACCATTTATAAGCCGAGGCAAAAAATGTACACAAACATTAGGTGTGAGAAATGAATAATAAAAGCAAATATCAAACTGTCAAAATTAAAAGTTTCATAAAATCAAGCCCAACATAAAATTAATGTGAATTTCTCAAAGATTCTGTAAATTATAATTTTATATAACTATTTCAAGAACCAAAATATATGACAAATTATAGTGAGTACTTATTTAAATACTATGCTTTAAGTTCATGTACTCCCATAATAAAATCCTAGTTGTAAATATTTTTTTGTATCTATATGATACATGTTAAACTTATTGTGATAATCCATTCACAATCCATATAAATCAAATCATTATGCCACACAGTGATGTATGTCAATTTTCTACAGTGATATATATATATATCAATTTTATCTCAATAAAACTCTAAAAAGATCCTAAGCAAAATAAATCAGAAAAAGTTGAGAACCATATGATGTCACTCATATGTGGGATATAAAAGTGAAAGCAGCAAACAAGACAAACAAAAACTTATAGACACAGACAATAGTTTAGTGGTTACCAAAGGAAGGGAGGGAGGGAGATAAGGGTAATGAGGGTCAAATATATGGTGACAGAAGGAGACTTGAATTTAGGTGGTGAACACGCAATGCAATATATAAAGATGTATTACTGAACTGTATACTTGAAACCTATATAATTTTATTAACCCATGTCACCTCAGTAAATTTAAAAAAGAAAAAAAAAAAGTCCTAATAGTGAAGCAGATGCCTAGAATAAACGGCATTTTCAAATAGACCTGGAGCTTCATGGATCAGAGCCCTTTGCCCACAGAATACTCAGTCTCTACCTAGGCTGGCACCACTCGCCCTGAAGGCCCATTGTTCAAAATTGCTGACCCTTCCATCAGCTTTTAGTGAGCTTTCTAGCTTTTCAAAACCCAACCCTTGGTAAACACTAAGAGACATGATGTGCTCATCATACTCCAAGACTTTCTTCAGTTCTTTCTCCACTGAAACAGACACCCTCCTGTGCGTGTGCACACATGCACACACACACTACCCTAAACATAGTATACCTGTAAGCTCAATGAAATGGAATGAGGCCCAGGACAACTAGTGGCAGTGATGTTTGTGGGAGGAACTCCCTGAATCCACACTAGGGAAGAGGCTGAAGGAGTAGAGTGACTAAGAACAGCTGTCTTGTATCTTTGATAGTTCATTTCTACTTTAACACTTTTATGTACCTGCTCTACATAAGTTATTCAATTTTTGTGTATTTCAGAACCTTACTTCTAAATACATACAATAGGTTTATTGTAGGGCTTCTATGTCAAGTCAAATAGTTAACAATTGTCCCATGTTATCTAACTTGCAATTATTTCTCTAACAATGCTTGAGAAAGTTTAATACAGTAGCCAATCCTTATCCATGGTTTTTTTTCTGAGGTTTCAGTTACCCGTGGGCAACTGAGGACCAAAAATATTAAATGGAAAATTCTAAAAATTAACAATTCATAACTTTTAAATTGTGCCATTCTAAGTAGCATAATGAAATCTCACCTTGCCCACTCCATCCCACCCAGGACCTGAAGCATCCCTTCATCCAACATCTCTACACTGTATACACTGCCTGCCGATTAGTCACTTAGTAGCTATCTCAGTTTTCAGACTGACTGCAGTGGTATTGCAGTGTTCAAGTAACTTTTATTTTACTTAATAATGGCTCCAAAGCACAGAGTAGTAAGGCTGGCTATTCAGATATGCCAAAGAGAAGCTATAAAGTGCTTCCTTTAAGGGAAAAGGTGAAAGTTCTCAATAAGGGGAAAAAATGTATTCTGGGGTTGCTAAGATTTACAGTAAGAACGCATCTTCTGTAAATTGTGAAGGAAAAACATTCATGCTAGTTTTGGTGTCACATCTCAAACTGCAAAAGTTATGGCAACTGAGTGATGACTGCTTAGTTAAGACAGAAAAGGCATTAAACTTGATCTCAGACATGTACATTAAGAAAAAAATATGGTATACATAGGATTTGGTACTATCTGTAATTTCAGGATCCATTGGGGTCTTGGAATGTATCCTGAAGATAAGGGGAAACTACTGTAATTATCCTTTGTGATAAAATTAAACACCTTACACACTGCAGGGAACAAAGGGAAAACTGTTCTATTATTCATTTAGAAAACAAGAGTGAACTAGCAATTAGGTATGGTTTAATCTACATAAAATTGAATTTCTGATAATAAATTAATATAAGAATGACCCTAATATTGCATGGAACATTATTTTAAAATTAAAATTCATTGCTTATCTAAAATCTAAATTTGACTGGATGGCTATATTTATCTGGCAACCTTAAATTAGCATAAAGATTAGAGTGAAATTGACATGACTATATTATACAGGAATGTTACACTCATATTGAAAAATACAGGAAATCTAATCTACACATTCAAAAAACATTTCCCAAGCAGAAATAGGAGCTCTATGCACTTGTATTCTGACATCTGAAGCTTGATATTTTGACTCCTGAAACATTAAAAGTGCCTTGAGAAAAATATCACTGAAGAATGTTGATCAGTAACCAGATATGTTACGATGGAGATTCAGTAAGCCATTTTACTGATTTTTGTTTTTACAGTTATATTTATAGCTAATGTAAAATAATTTGTTATATACATTTATATATTAAAATATATTATTAAGTATAATATATATTTTATAATTAGATTATATAAAAGATTATATTTTGTAATGTATTTGGGTTACTAATGAAAATGAAAAAGTGGGGAAGGACTCATCCAATAGACTGAAAAACATGTAGCAAAGAGAAGGACCATAATCCTTATGCTTTATAATGTTTATCATTTTCACTTTTTTAGTACCCAGAAGTTATGTATAAGAACACCCCCCCCAATGCAACATTTTACATATTGAATCTCATGTAACTTTTGCAACAACTCTTACTCAAGAAAAGCAATTACCTACACAAAATATTCATGCCACCACTACCATCACTTCCACTGCCAGGATCACTGGACATTTCTTGAGGTATATGCTCCTGAGAGTCAGGGTCTCATTCATCTTCAAGCTCATACTGTCTAGGACCCTGCCTCCCATAGCTCCCTGCTCATTTCATAATGTCAGAAAATAATCAACTTATTCTAAACCCTGATGAAAGCACACCAGCTGATGTTATTCACGAGGAGCAAGAGTACTTGGCACAATCTCGACAGATAAGCAGAAGAACCAAACCATAGGTCATAGATGTTACTGCATGCTCTCAAACACCAGTAAACTACAGAATGGTAGTTTAAAACCATCTATGTGCTTAACATGTGTTTTTTGTGCATTTTATGAGAGAGGAAATGGTAAACAAAGACAATCTATGATTTCATGATTAGCAGTAGTCTGAGTTGTCACGATGTTACTTAAAAAGAGTCAAGATTTAGAATCACAATTAAATGCTCCATACAAATGCATTTCTTCATTAAAAAATGAGCTTTATGTGTTATCTATACTTAAAGATAGATCCTTACCATCTTCCCAATGTGGAGAAAAAAATTGTTTTTTTAAAACCAGATATTTAATTTAAAATACAGTATTTCATATTTTTACAAGCAAATCCATTTTTTTTGTATCTTTATTTCCACTAATTATATAGTAGTGAAATATATTGCTAGAATATTAGGTGAATTAGAAAGATATCTATTCTTCATATCTCTTGTTTACAACAATGACATAGGATTATTTATCACAACAGTTCTGATTATTACATTGTTCAAATCTATGAGTTGAGAAAGTCTCTTCAAAAAAGACTTAATAGCCTGAGACGTTCATGTGAAGCATTATGTTTGGAATTTTGATGTATATAAAAACATCAATTATTTTTCATAAAAGGTAAAGTACTGTCAAAGCTCTGTTGTTCTTAATACAATAAGGACTGCACATTTTGGCTTGACAAGACAAACAAACCTTTTAATGTAAAGTTCAGAACATTTATATGAGATCATTTGGGAGCAAAGTAAAATACCAGATCCTCAGAACACATTTTCTTGGTATTAGCAGAGGTATTAAAGGCAATGACCACACTGTAAATACTGACTGCACTCAACCACTTAATCGTGTAAACACAAGCAAAGTTGAGATCTTGGTAAACCGTCAGGCATGACTGAAATCACTATGGCAAATCTTATTAAGTTACAATTCATATTTAAATTTTGTAAAAAATTAAAGTGGCTTATTTAACCTCTTTCACATTAGAAATCATGGTAAATCTGTTCAATTTGAAAGACAGAAAACTTCAATGTACACAACTGTACGCAGAATTTCTATAGCAGATCACTGACCAGAGAGTCTCCTACCCCTCAGGTGGGCTGGGCAGGAAAAGGGATCTTCTGTTATTGTCATAACAAAGTAGATCAAACAGTGGCTTAAACAATGCAAACTTATTATAATTCTGTGGGTTAGAAATCTGACATGGTCTCATTGAGCAAAAATCAAGGTGTGGACAGAATCTGTGTTCATTTCTGGAGGTCCTAGGAGAAGATCCATTTCCTGTTTATTTGGGTCATTGTTAGCTGAGGGCCTTACCAGCCTAGAAGCTTCCCGTATTTTTTTGGTTTATGGTTCCTTTTCACACTTTCAAAGGCAGCAACAATAGACACTAATGCTTCAAATTTGACCTCTTTTTTCCATCTTATATATGTAACCTAGTCAGGAAAGGTACTCTGCTTTAAAGACTCAGTGATTAAACTGGGACCACCTAGATAATCCAGAATAATCTCCCCATGTCTAGGTCAGTATCCTTAATCACACCTGTGAAGCCCCTTTTGCCTTGTAAAGTAAGGCTCACTGGTGAGGGAAGATATTATCCTGCCTACCATAACCATCATACAAATAAACATATTGAGAGGATGTCTCACAATTTATATGTAGTTGTATAAAATAAATTACATAGACATTTTCACAGAGTAAGCAAGTGTGTTTACGCTATGAAAGAAGATTTGGGGTCCTATAAAATGTCGATAAATTTTGATACATGTGATGATACCTATTGATGCTGATCAAAATATATATCTCTCAAATTTTTGAGATATATGAGTAGTCCTAATAAAATATTTCATAAATTGTACAAAAAGTCTCCAATGGTCACATTTAAGAATACTCACAGTTAGCACTTGCTAAAATCTTTGCATATCACTGTATTACTCACCTAAGATCATATCTATGAGCTAAACTTTCTTCTTTAGCATTTTCACCAAATGCTCATTGGGTTCCTTTCTCTATAACACTTGCATCAGTACCTAATCATTGTTACACATAGCTATCAGGGACAGCATTTTCCTTCTCAAGTACGCTGTAAATTTAGAGGCATAAACTATGACATATATGCATTTTGTATCCCTCTTTCACAGTCTCCCACTCACAGCCTTACACAATGATTACCACACTCTATGTAATAAATATATTGATTTTGCTTTCTCACTGAGGTATGTGTATCTATTCAATTTGTGTTATATATTACTCCTGCCTATTAGGCATTATGAACGAATTTATTTTGGAAGTTTAGAAAATTTTCCCTAGGAATGAAGCTTGGTATACATGGATCACCCGCACTGTTAAGTGAGTTTAAAACTTGAGAACATTAGGCTCAATGACATGTTTACACATGCTTGGTGAATATAATTACCATGTCTGAAGCACCTTTTTTAAAACACCTTGGCATCTAGCAGAGAGTAGCTGTGAAATTCAAATAACATGTTGGTACCCCTAGTTATATATTTCACCTGAAACTTTAAGAGCAGAATATGAGTGTGAACAGATATGATTATATAATCATCCTGTTACTGGGAACATTTGGCTAAAAAGTTTGACATCCTTGGAAAGGCGGCTTTAATGTATACTTTTCCCTTACATTTTCTATTGTCTCCACTTCATGATTGGAATAAACCTGCAAAGTGTCTTATTTTGAAAAGTAAAATGTAAAATTTCTTGTTGTTTAAAGAGAGAACGAGACTAGAAAGCTATGAAGGTTATTCAGTTGCCAAGCTGATAAATGAGACTAAAGAGAGAATAGATCCTAAGTACAAGAATCAATTGAGGTTTCCTACAAAAGACATTTGCTATAATTATAATGTCATCCTTGATAGATTGACTCTTATAATTCTCATCTATAACCTATCTAGTTTTTCCCCAAAGACAAAACTGCTAATTGAATTGTGCAATATGTTTAGAAAATCAGTTGTTATATCACAGATTTGTTTAGACATCTATTTTATACATGTAAATATGTTATTTTAAAGAAAATACTGTGGCAATGATACTTTTATAATTGCCAATAGTTTTTACATTATTTTAAACATTTTATGTTTATGCATATTTGCTTACTATTGTTTTAGAAATCAAAGAAGGTGCTTTTTTCTTTCAATAACTAATGTACAGTATCACAATTAACATTTTTAATGATAGTCAATTATTACATTCTTGGTATCATCAAAAACACATTTGTTGGGAAGAACCAAAATGGCGTAGATGATAGAGGCTCTGTATCCCTCTGGTGACCAAATCAAAGTTGTGACGGAAACAAGGATCAGCAGCAAGAAAATTTGCCCGGGATCTTGATGAACAAGCCATACAACTAGGGAGAAATCCAAGCAAGCACCCTGCAATGGCAGAGGGTAGGATGGGGTGATGACATGGGGTAACCTGGTCTTGAGTGGCTGAGACTGAGGCTGTGGCTGAGGCAGAAGCCTCTTAAAGCGGCAGCGGCCATGAGCAGATTTTTGCAGTGACAGACCTGCTCGCTCTGAGCACCAGTGCTGATCAGACTGCCACAAGGGGCACCAGGGACTTACAGGGAGACATTGTTGGAAGGGCCAAGCAGAAACTCACTCTGTACAGAGTGCCAGCCTTATCCACTGTTCCTGTTGAGCTCTCCTCTCCCAGTGCTCAGACACCCCAGCCATTGCTGTGAGGTCATCAAACTGGATAATATAGGTTGCTCCAGAGGATTCCTGAAACCCCACCTCCCCCAACTCATGGCCTCACCTAAGCCTCATCCAGCTGTATTCTCAGTGAGTCAAGTTCTCCTTGCTGAGCAGCACCTAGACTCACACTGGAGGCAGCTGGCCTGGTTTCTGGTGTGGCCTTTTGAGGCAACTATAAGCACAGCATCTGTGGATTGCTTGCTGAATCTTAACAGGTGGCCCTGAAGAGCTTGGGCTAAATTTGGCCTGCAGCTGAACCCTCTCAGGACTGTGCCACTGGACACCTACTTCACAAATCCACACTAATAAGACCAGGAGACTTAGGAGCTTTGCTTAGTACATAGAAAAGACACAGAAAGGCAGCCAAAATGGGAAGAAAAAGAGCAGAAACCATATGAAGAACAGAACAGAGATCCAGATATAATGGAGTCAAGTAATCTAACAGATGCAGAGTTCAAAACACTGGTTATAAAGATGCTCAATGAACTTTTGGGAAGTGAGATAAATTCAGTGAGAACTTCAACAAAGAGATAAAAAAAAAAATGGAAATGGAAATTATAAAAGGGAACCAGTCTGAAATGAAGAACACATTATCTGAGATGAGAAGTATATTAAATGGAAACAAAGGAATAAACAAAGTGAATAAAGAGGATCAAATGCCCTATCTAGAGGATGGGAAAGCCAAGGACACTCAATCAGAATGGCAAAGATAAGATGCCAAGACTATAAAAATAATTTAAGGAGCATATGGGACACTATTAAGGTCCAAATATCTGTCTGATGGTATAACTGAAGAAAATCAAGATGTTGAACAGCTGTTTGAAGAAATAATGATGGAAAACTTCCCTAACCTGGTGAAGGAAATGGACATAAAACCCCAGGAAGCTCAGAGAATTCCAAAAATCAGGGATCCAAAGAGGCCCACACCAAGACACATCATAATTAAAATGCCAAAGGTTAAATACAAAGAAAGAATATTAAAAGCAGCAAGAGAAAACAGATAGTTACTTATAAGGGAAACCCATAAGACTGGCAGCTGATTTCTCAAAAGAAACTATGCAGGACAGAAGGGCTTGGCAAAAAATATTCGACAGGATGAAGACCCAGGATCTACAACCAAGAATAATATCCAGCAAAGCTATCATTTAGAGTTGAAGGACAGATAAAGAGCTTCCCAGACAAAAATAAGCTAAAGGAATTTATCACCACCAAGCCAGTATTACAGGAAATGTTGGAGGGACTTCTTTAAGAAGAAAAACATGTATCAAAAACAGGAATAAAGAATGGTAACAACTACATTCCTATCAATAAGTACCTAAATGGAAAAGAATTAAGTGCTCCAACAAAAGAGTGGATGAATGGAAAGGAAAACAAGACCCTACATGTTGCCTATAAGAGACTCACTTCAGATTAAAAGACACAAACTAAAAGGAAGGGATGGAAAAACATATTGCTTTGATGACCTAGAAGGTATTTAAGTCAGAGAAAGATAAACGCTATATGATTTTCACTTACATGCGAAAATCTATTTGGTGATGGACAGAGGGGAGGGGAGTTTGGGGGTTGGGAGAACGAGGTGAAGGGTTAAAGTAGTACAAATTAGTAGCTGATGGATGGACACAGGTATAGGGACAAGGGCATAGGGAATACAATTAGAATGACTACATTGGCTAGGTAGAGGGTAAGAGGAGGGAGGGAACAATTGGGGTGACTTACAAACTATATAGATATCTAACCAATGTCCTGTATACTTGAAACTAATTAAAATTTATATATATAAATTATATATATATACACATATATATATACACACACACATATATATATACACACATATATATATACACACACACACACACACATTAAAATCACATTTTAATATAATGAACATATCTCATCAGAAAAGTTATTAAGTATGAGGAAACTGTCAAGCTCAGGGGTGGCAGATTCAAGTTTTCTGAAATTCTTATTTTCTTTTGAAAGATAAGATTTTTATCTTTGGCTACAGTACTACTAGTTATTTTCCCTTTCAATGACAAGCTAACTTTCTTTATTTTCAAGAAAATCAACTACCAATATGTGAATAACCATTTTACTTGTCAGCCATTCTGTCAGACAAACGTAGTATGCTATGAAGTAAGTGGCTATCTCATATTACGACTCGAACAATTGCATGAGTGTTTCTTAGAGATGTCATCATACTTTGGTTTGCACCAGAAGCGCTTTATTAAAAATATGGATATGTATTGAAATATTACATTGATTAAAATATTAAAAATATGACCATTCTAAGGTAAAGATTTAATGGAATTAGAAATTTTCTCTGCTTCGGCAAGACATTCTTAAATGCAACTGCCTGTTTTTGAACAAAGTGTGGGCTGAAAAAGACTATTAACATGAGTTGTGGGTTGGTGCCTTAGTTCATGTCAAGAAGCCAGGCACTGTACCTACTACTGTTTCTGTAACATCAATCTACATGCCAACATAACAAAAAAAAATGATTTTATACTATTACTACAAATATAGTTTTGACCTTATGGACCCCTGAAAAGAATGATAGGTACCTCAGGAGACTGTGGACCATATATTGAAGACTGCTGGCATTGTAAAGGCTGATTTTATACATTTGTGTGTGTGTATTTATGTTTAATTTCATGACCTATAAATAAAATCCTATTTTTCTTAATGTTCAAAAAGTATTTACTAAAATTGATTTTATATTGGTTTATAAAGAAAATCTCAATAAATGCCTAAAATAATACAAGAGCACACACTGACCAGTATGCAATTAACAAGATTTTTTTTCCCAAACAACAAAAAATAACTTCAAATAATCGAAAATATTGAAAATGTTTTCAAAAGTGCTAGATAACATATAAATGAACTACATCTAAATCAATTAGTGACTACTTAGAAATTGCTATATAAATAGGTCTATGTATTTTCTTAATACTTGATATTCAATATATGAAAATTAATGCACTGAACATTCAACTTAAACCCTATATATGAAAAAAATCAAAACAAATACAATTTTGAAAAATGATTAACCTAATAGTGTTTAAGATGGAAAGAATGTTAAATATTGGTAATTTAAGAACTTATCTTGCCAAGTTATTCAAATTACTATTCCTTCTAGTATATATTGGTTGCAATATATATTTGATGTTTTCAATTATTATCCAATTATATTACAAAAATGGTAGTTTTGAAAGAGATACATATATCACTTTATAGTAATAAGAAACAAATTATTGATGTTATCAATAATATCAGAAAATATTTAAAAATCAAGAATTTTTCAACTTTGTTCTCTAAAGCCTAAAGTATGTAATAACAAGAAAGAATAAAGAGTTAAAAAATGAATGTAACATTAGCATATTTACAAATGAAAATTTACCTGAAAATGACAGAAACTATTTTATAAAGCAAAACCTATTTTGTATAACACCAATTGCCAGCAAAGCGAATGTGATACATGTAAATCAGATCACTCCATTTTAAAGGTGTGAAAGGACACTCACTGGAACCATAAACTAGTACAGGGACAATAAAAAGATTGCTGTTTTTTCTTTATATAAATATATGTAAATGTTTGTTGCAATAAATCATGTATACCAATTTTAATTGTTGAAAAATATAAAACATTTTAAGTGAAAAGGGATAAAACAGCATTATACTTTTAAACTTAACATATAACTTTAGGCATTAACTAAATAAAAAAGATGTCTATAAAAAATAAAACAAGACACTCAGAGAAAGGAAAGGAAAAAATTCATGTACCAGGATATGAAACCTTAATATTATAAATATGATAGTTCACCTATAAAATCATCTCAGTTTGGGACTTGACAAAATTTACATGAATACAGCTTGGAATAGCAAAGAGAATGTCACCAAGAATTCTTTGAAGAAATAAAGGTAAAGAGAGAGGACTATAAAATATTAAATATTACCTTTATTTAAGTATTTTACTGACTAGGATCACATAGTTTTAAGGAATCTGAATTAAAAGTTCACATAATACTAATTTTTACTACAATATCAATATGACAATGTGACATCTCAAACTGAGCTAACAAAGCATTAGATTGTCAAATGAGACTCAAACAAATCAGAAATCTTACCCAGTACAAAATTTCACTAATAGTTGCAAAGATACAAGGAATCAAAGGGGCAGGATAGTTCTCAGTGAAGTATGCAGATTTCACAAGCAGGATGGATTTATGTCATAAAATATCTCCATTTTACACACAAGAGAGTTGCATAGCTTATATAATATTCTCCAAGGAGCCATGCTTTGTAAATCCACAAAGTACAGGTTTACTTAACATAAGCAATTGTATACCCATAACACGCTTGAGGTGCATCCCACACATTGGTTCTTTCCTAAAACATATTTTATCCCTTTATGAGGTGTCAGTCACTTACAATGGAATTAGACTGGGTTGTATTTCCTCCCCCTGAGATATCTCCTCCGATCTCTTAATCAGAAAAGAAATAGATCAAAGACTACTTTAAATCCTTGCTCAAAATTTTTCTAGGTAGTTTCTCTGCATTGGCTAATTTTAGTTTTTTCACAGCGTGCATCTACAGAATAGACTGAAGGGTTCAAGAGTGAATATTCTAGAGCACAAAGCAGCAGCATCAAATTTTATGACCTAGTCTCAATGTCATGTAGTATTATTTCTACTGTACTTTATTAGTTAAAACACTATAAATTATTGTTAGTTTTAAAAATCCCACCCAGTTACAAGAGGAGGGGACAGAGATAATTGCTGTAGCCAACTTTGGAAAATATAATCCCCCACATCTCACCCAATGTCTAAAATAAGTCACAACCTTCCCACATAACTACATAATATTGACACAGGCATAGGAAAAGTCACTATATTAAAAATAAATATTACCCTTCCTATTAAGAATTTCTATAATTGCTGATAAATTTTTAACCTGCTGATAATAATTGTCATTATTTTTAAAATCTGGAGATAGTGATAGGCAAAGTACTGTAATGATTGCTATGGTCATAAAGGACTTTTAGACTCTTGAGCTCTTGTTTATTAAAATATTCTGTTTGCAAGTATGAAGAATCTATTAATTGGATGTTATTGCAAGTAAACAGAGATTTTGCCAAAATTTTAATACACCTTTGTAAAGCACCATGTCCTGACTTCGAAAGTCAAACTTTGACAGCAGACTTAAAAGATGTTCAGAAAATAACAGCATTTAATCCATTCAATGGATAAATTAGAATGCATACTAAGTTAAACAGAGTAGAAGGCAGTATAATTTTAAAACCAGGGAAATATAGGGCTATCAGAAACCAGGAGTTATCAGATTTCTAAAGACAGAGATGTAGGATCTGTGACATTTAGATAAATTCTGCCCTAAATCCCCATCCCCATTCGCTAGTATTTTTATTGGGCAGCCAGATATTGCAATTGAAGTCTGAGTTTCTTTAAGACCTGTGGTCATCTGGCATAGTGACAGCCATCAAAATCCTATTAAAGACCAATTGATTTGGTCTAGGTTTAAAAGAAAAGACTGAACACACACACACACACACACACACACACACACACACACACACTCTTATCAGCAAACTTAGAACATGGTTTTGTTGTTGTTGTTGTTGTTTGATTTCTATCATTTGTTTCACATTTTGAACTAGAAACCTTCACCTAGCACCAGAGAATCAAAGAGCACTGCTATGTATTACATTGTGTATCTATCCACTGGTATTTTACAAAAGCATTAGTCTGGGATAATTAAAAATTAAAAGATACAAGAGAAAGAAACCACAGGAAAACTTCTGAGAAGTCTGATACTTTTAAGCGCAATTTTCAGAATCCTTCAATCTTACAAGAAGTGCTTCATTTTCAGATTAAAGTGAGATGCATTGATCTTAGTAAAACATTAGTGTCATCCAAAAAGTCTTTTATATGACTCCTAGTCAGGTAGACGAAACTAGTTTGCATGACTGGTTTTTCAATAATAGGAACTGACTCCAAGTAAATCAGGTATAACCCATCATTCTTAACATTTTACATACATACATACATACATATATATATATATATATACACACACACACACATATATACACACACACGTATATATGTGTATATATATGTGTATATATGTATATGTGTATATATGTATATGTATATGTGTATATATATGTATATATTTACACATACATACACACACACACACACACACACACACACATGCTGAAAAACTGCTTCCTGGTGTATCTGTTCCTGGTACCTTAATTCGGAAATTCCTCCATTGCTAGTTAGAATATTCCATTCAAGTTTGGCCAAGGGTTAGCACCATGTCTTCAGGGTTGTGAGAGATCAAATTCAGATAATATTAACCCTATATTTACAGGATGTGCTGGAGGGTGGGGCAGAAGAGGAAAAAAGGGAGGAGGAAGGGAGAAGATGTGGGTAGGCATGATGGAATCTCATAGTAATCCAAAAGAATTTGGCTCCAGAAGAATCTCACTTAGTAGTCTCAATATACTTCTTTAATATATACTTCCTTGAAAGCTGATGTATCATGGCCTTAATCACAGTTCAGAAACAAAAAGCAGATGCTTTTCTTTTCCTGACCTCGTATGGAAGTTGGGCAATCTATCCGTTAATAAAAAATTTAAAACTACCTGTCAAAAATAAATTTTGTTATTTTTATATTAAAATTAATGAATGCCAATATAACTACTGCATTAAGTTTAGATGGGACAAACAGTGACTTCTAAATTTAGTGGAGCAATAGATTGAACAACTAAAAGGCTTCCCAACTAGTTTCCTCTTCTTATGCTTCCATTTATATCTCTAACGCTCTCTCCATTTTCCAACTGTGAAACAAAGTGCAAGTTACTTAACCACTTGTGTGTCAGTTTCTTCATCTTTGTATAATAGAGATAAAAAAAAAGTATCTTTCTTACTGTTCTATGGAAATTATTTCATAAAATATTTAAAACATTGTTCCAAACACAAAGTATGTGCTTAAGAGTATTAAATCAGTATTGTTAGTAGCAGTAATATGCTATATAATTCTGTTGATGGTTCTCATTCATTTTCTTATTTCCCAATAATTTTTTAATGATCAGGAGGGTTTTTTTATGTTTTTGTCCATTTCTTTATCTCATTTCTTCAAAATTCTCAATCAATGCTCCATAGGCTTAATAAGTATATGTTTTAGCATTAGTTTGTATAGTTGCGTTCTATTTCTTTTTATAGCCTCAGTCTGATCAGGATTAGTCTCTTTCATTCTTAATTTAAAAAAAAATGGATCTAATTTTTTCCTGAGGTGTGAATTTTAATAGTTTGCATCCCACACCTCCTGAAAAAAAATCATGATTTAAAAAAGTTTAAATATGACAAATTCCATTATCCTAACACAATTATTTCCAAAATTAAATAAGCATAGCAATAACCATTGCATTGTACATATTTTTTTTGCACTCACTACCAAAAATTTTCAATATTTGAAAATGCCCAAAGTATTTTTAACTCCTGGATACAAATACCACTTAAGACACTTACAGTAGACCCTGAATATATGAAAGACCCAAAACAAATAATGAGCCTGCCTTTACCATCTCATTCTAGAGAGGAAAACAAGTGTTGATGAGATAAGAAATCAATAGTCATGATTTTCAAATAAGTAAAAAATATTTCCTATTAAAAATCATAAGATACCGTAATTGAGAGGGCACTCCAAGATGATATATAAATTAAGAAACTTTCAAACAGATAGTAGAATCTGAGAACTTAGGGATAGCCTGCATTTTCCTGGAAAGAAAATTTATAAAAATGACTCATGCCATGAAATAGTTTACACACTTTCAACTTCAATCAACAAGAAGATTCAATTATTGCACTTTAAATTCTGTGGAGGGGAAGGTAGACGGGGCGGGTAAAAGGGTCAAATATTTGGTGACGGAAGGAAATCTAACTCTGGGTGGCGAACACACAATGCAATATACCTATATGACTTACAGTTGATACACTTGAAACTTATTTGATTTGGTTAATCAATGTCACCCTAATAATTTTTATTTAAAAATAATTCTGTGGAACTAAAGTTTTATAATTCTTAAACATCATCATCATTAGGAAACATGTTTCTTTCTTTTTTTATAATTATTTTTTAGGTGAGGCAACCCTTGGTTGACCTCACAGACTGCAAGGACTTTGTCAGTTTATAATCCCTTATTTTTTTTATTTTTTATGCCTACAGCACTTGGTCTTCCTAGGTGGTCTCCTATCCAAGTACTAACCAGGCCTGACCCTGCTTAGCTTCTGAGAGCAGATGGGATCAGACTTGTTCAGGGTAGCACAGGCATAGACAGAATCATGATTCTTAAGCAGCACTGCAAACACCACAAATATATACACAAACACATGCATGAATGAACAATGGAGCACCAGCATTGTGGGGAAATCAGAAAACTTTACAATGTTTTGGGCTCTGGAATCCTGTTATGCTTGGCATTCAACCATATCATGCTGGTGCCTACTTTTCACAGGTGTCAGGCACAGCAGGAGAATTAGACCAAAAAAAAAAAAAAAGGCTTTTTTTTTTATTTATTTATTTTTAGCTAGATTACATTTATTTATTTGTTTTTTTAATTTATTTTATGGTGACGTTGGTTAACCAAAAAAAGGCTTTAATAATCAGTAATGGACCAAATTCAAAGATGTTAGGTCCTGAAAACATTCGTTTTCACTGGGATTTCTGTTTATCCTCATCTCTGTAAAACATTTATCAGAAGACAACTGAGCTATTAATGACTAATTTCCAGTCTAAAAAAAGGCACCGAGCCTTCAGTGAGCCTTGAGCCCCTAACCGCTCTATTTGCAGCACTCATTGTGTATTACATGGGAATATAAGAGGTGATAGGCATTCACATACTATTAACTGTTTAGCAGTTTACACTATTTCTGCAAATACAAACCCTTTCTTTATTCTTCACAAATATGAAAGAATCAATGCAGAGAGCTAGAAAATAAAGCTAGTGTCTATCTGTAAAAAGTTAGAAAACAAAATGTTTTGACGTATTTCACGTTACAAATAACTAAACAGTATACAACATTATAGAAATTAAAGAATGTAAACTACTGCTACTATGAAACTTATCGGTGTTTGCTTTTCAAATATATTGCTTAAAGAAATGGAAGAGCAAACCAGCGTACATATGTATACATAGATGTATGCATATGTGTACACACAGATTTTATATACTATCAGTATTAAAGAAATTAAAAGTATTAAAAGAGGTTACTTTTCTATGCTAAGTTTTGAAATAATAATGTAAAAAAATGAAACTGAAATTTTAAAAACTTTAGGTGTCAGGTAAGGAAGAAATGAAAAACAGGATCAAAGTACTGGAAATACATGTAAAATTTTATTTTTTTAAAGTAGTAACAAAACACCACCTAGTTTTATAAAATCTAGAAGTTGGAGAGAACTTCAATCTTGCTAAACTCAAATAAAAATCTACTTGATTTCTCTCTATAACATCTTATCAAAATGATGGTCCAGTTTCTATTTAAGTCCCATCTCAGAAGCCTCACTACTAATTACACAACCAAAAAGACTGTAGAGACTGAAAGCTGTCTGGACCCCAGACATCCTTCTCTAATTTTCCAAGAAAATTATTCTTTACAGCAGAAAAGATAGAAGGAGCATGCCTTCTGAGCCTGAATGCCTCACCCCAAGCATCTTTTCAAAAGCTCAAGTTTCTTCGAGAGCCTGAGGTTCATTTAAAAAATTCGAAGGAATTTTGCATTGTTCTTCAAAATGTATCTCTATCTGTAATATGCTTCTTATCACTTTCCATAAGAGTACGATTCATCTCTCTATATCTAATACTCTGTACTAAACTGAACAACAAACACACCAGCTTGGCTCAGTATCATATCTTTCCTTGGTGTCCTGGTGTTTGCAGAAACAGTCTCACATAATAGCAAGCATACAAAAGGCAAAATGTCTCTTCATGTGTAACTCTTTATATATGTATCTACATGTATGTACCATTTCAGAGTAACACTAAGATGAAGGCCAGAAAACACTACCAAAGAGGTAGTTTTAATACAGAATTCCCACACTATTGTTTGTGGCAATTTCGAATTGGGTTTCTTTGAGAGATATTTTCTATCTTGTCAAGACTGAAATGTTGGTCCACCTGTCAGTCTTGCGTACATTATGAGGAATTTTTCATGAAAAAGATGCCTGATATTCATCCTTAATTTTTTAAACCATGAATGCAGTGACTTTCATAACATAAATGCTCTATATGTCTCAAAGGATACTTACATAAATCCTCATTTTATATATGCCTTAGACTTTATTTCCTCTAAAGCAACTTTATCATGAGACATTGAAACATTCAGTTTTACACTTGTGGTTCATGCTTGAGTGTGTCTGGACTTGAAAATACATATGATAACTGAGTTACTCCATGGGCCATTCTTTATCATTAAAAGCATCACTGCCTTCATTGACCACATCAAAATTCACAGTTTATCATCACATCATTTTTACCTATAAGAAAATTTTAAAACTATTTAGTTAATAAAATTCTGAACAGGAATTCACTCAAACTAAGCCAGAATAAAGCACATCTCGTTCAAAACTTTTTAAAAACTGTGTATTTAAATAAAATTTTTAAAAGTTTATTTAGCTTTTTACTACCCATGAGAATTTTTAAAAAGTCAAAATGAAACTCTTTGAAAGTACTGGTAAATACTTGGTGCCAACAAATGCACTGAGGATGCTCGGTGACCTTGAAGCGAGCTGCCTATCTTGCTAGTTCTCATTCTTTTTCCCTATCAATACTTTGCTCACATAAACAAATATGTTTTCTCAGAAATGTCTTCATTACTTGATTAAACACTTAAATCAGCAGTAATCTTAATGTTTCTTTAAAAAAAATCTGGATTAACCTTAGACTTTCAACTACATTTTCAAGTTTATTTTCTGAGTAAAAGAAAATAATGCATTGTTAATATTTTTGTACAATAAGGCATCAATTTTGGCTTGCCTGCTTTTTTGCTCAGAGATACGTTTGCCATGCTTCAGGGCTTCTAAATTTTCTTCCATTACATGAAATTTTTGTCTCAAGGCAATTCTAGAACAGACCCTAAAATATGTTTCAAACAACTTTTTACTTGCTGTTAATGTGGTCTTTTTACTGCAATAGCTTTTAGCTAAGACTTCTTTAGTACTGGTAGCAGAAGAGTTCTTTTTTTCTTTAAAAATGAACCAATTACTTTTTAAATATAACTACAAGAATTCTAATGTCATTCAGTGGAGTGTTCTCCAATAGATACCAAGAATTAGGCTCTTTTATAGGTTCACACATGAAAAAAAAAAAAAAAACACAATTTTTAATTAGTATCTAAATTGGTCCTATTCTTTTATATTTATTTTTCACTGCTCCTTTCACGGTGGGGAACCTCAGCATCCAATCCACATCTACGATGGCCCTTGACCTTTACAAGTTGTTCCAAAATGCCTTCTCAGCTTCCTTTACCTGATCTTCCTCGATGACTCATTTTTAAAAATGAGGTAGTAGGTTAATGATATCTCATTTGATATCATGCATACAACATATTTTTTATAAATTTAAGCATTTAATTATCTTTAAATGAATACTTAAGAATTGACATGCAGAAGCTTTAAGATTACCTTCTAGCTCCATCATCTGGAAATATATGGCAACCTCCATATTAGATGACTTTCACTCTGCAATAGATTATTTGCAGTTAAGACTGTAGTCTTAATATTTCAAGATATTTCTTCACAAAGATTTTGGGGAAAAATTTTATATTGACATAGCAGCATGCTTTGAATTTAACATATAGACTGTAGGGGCTCTCTAATGTAAATCTTCTCTAATTTTATTACTTCCATTTAATTTTTAATTTAGTTTGTGAAAAATAGATTTTTCTCTTTATCTCAGTTTTTAGCCATTTACATTCTTTTATTCAGTCTATTCATTGATTTCATCATTATTACCAGAAACACATGCACATACACATGCACACACGCTCATACACAGTCCTTGGATAAATTAAAGAAAATCCCACAGAGCTGTCATATCAGTTTAGTGACTTAACCCTGGAAGAAAGACACTCTTTGCTTTCTTCTTTATCCTTGAATTCTCAGACAACGATAATAGGAAAATAAGATTATTTCAAGGCTGCACCTAATATGGCTATTTCTAATAACCAAAGTAAAGATCACACTTATTTAATACTAAGTTAAACAAAAATATCAATTGTAAATGTTTTGGATGTTTTTGTTAGACACCACTTGTTTCCTCCCCTGGAGAGCCTCTCTCTAGCCAGAGGGAGAATTGCTTCAGAATTACACTCAAGATTTTATTACTGTAGTGATTACATCACACTCTGAAGACAGCTTTCCTCCTTAGATGCTCTCCAAATGATATGCCTCCTCTGGGGGTATTAAAGCAGCAAATTCTCTGGACTGAAAGCTCATTTCTCAAGTCTAATTCCTCAGACAGCCATCTGTTAAATGTAGAGATTTGTGATTTAATAGTTACTGTTGATTCTGTCCCTCAAGTCACCTCTTTGAAGTAAAATAATCTCTATTCTATTACTCAAGGAAAATAATTTGAAATTATTCCAATTCAACACTTTGCTATGGAGATGGCAAAAAGTTATTTGTGACAAGAGGAAATATAGCAGTAAATAAGTTATAAGATTACATGGTAGTAGTAAAAGATTCATTCTCCATTCCCATAAAGAATGATAAAAGTAATTGTTATATCTCAATCATATATTACTCATCTACACTTTTCTACATTAAACTTGATAAGTCCTTTTTAACAATCATTAGTTTTTAGACTTATCAGAAGCTTTGGATAAGCTATGGCACTTGCCCATGAAAATATGTCCATAGGTAACATCTAGTAGCTAAAATTTATTTCATATTGGCAGATGCTGGCATGAGGAAACATTGCTAGGCTCTTCCCACCTTGAGCAGCATTAAAGACCATCAATCTTGACAATGGGAATTGCACGTAGTTCCTGTAATTCCACACTATGTGTTTTACTAAATGCTCAGCATGCTTACTGTTGAAACTTTAAGCACTGTTATTCATCCAACCAGGCAGATATAGTGAGCTCAGTCTACAAAATTCAGAGAGAGGGGAAATAAAAGCACAGGATAGTTATTACTTATGACACATGCTTTAATCTAACAAAGCTTATTTCTCTCAATAACCTGACAGAGTATGCACAAGGCAATTCAAGGGCACAAAGAAGTAAACTACGATGAAAAACATAAGATGTAAAGTCAACTCAGAATGTGTGTGCCTCATGATGGTGTCCTGAACTAACATTGAAAGCAAGAGTTCTAGGGGCTTACTGCAAGGGTGGCTATATTAAAAGTTTCCAATTATGACCTGGATATTATGAAAAACAGCAATAAGGCTTTGAGGATGCTCATGTTTGCAGAGTAAGCTGTCATTTTGAGTTTCCCCCAAACAGTTTTATGGCACAAAATCAAAAGTATAAGAAGGAAAAAGCAGACATCAGAATCACAACTATTCTAAGACTCAGAGCAATATGAACAGTGTGGGTTTTCATGGAAGGAAGAGCAGTAAGTGTGTCATCAATCACAATCTTTTAGAAGATGGTTTGTATGTTAAATAGAATATTGTTCTTGCTTTAAAAAAGTATGTGATTTAAATAGATGGACCCAGTGACTATAACCCTGCATTTCACTGTACTCACCAGAGATCATTATATTATAAACCAGTTGCAATATGTTTCAACATTGCAATTTTGTTCCTAGTCTATAATTTCATCTTCTATTAAGCAATAAGAAACACGATCACTTTCTGAATCACCAATGAATACTATATCATTAGTTTTCCAAAATTATTAATAAAAGAGAATATACACAAGAAACTCTACTGTCTTGGTATTATAAGGGCTAGAGATTTATTGTAGTTATTAATGAACAGTTTGGAAAATCATTTTGTACAATAGCACCAACAAAGAAAAATAAAGATACTATTTAAGGTATAAAATACCAAACAAATTTTAAGCCATAGGAAAATATACATCAAAAAAAAAAAAAAGGATGAAATGATAATTTTATCTATCTAAGATGTGCTACCAGGCCAAATCTGTGGTCAGCGTAATGAACAGACCATTTTCTTGGAGATGGGGTCAATACACAAACTCTTCACTTGTATAGATCCACTGAAACTTGGCAGGAAAATGATATTTGTCTCCATATGGGAAGGTCACATACTTTGATCCTTTTTAAACTTGAATGTTCTCAGCTTTTCTATATGTGTTTTTTGTGTTAAAATTCACAGAATTCAAAGTTCTACCAAAAATGAAATATAATGACATCTAGGATTTATTAATAAATCCATTAGATTATACTCTAGCTAAAAATCTTGGTTAACTCCATTAATCTTAGTCATCTATAAGATGATTTAGAAGGATGAATTGATATTTCTTCATTGATCAGAAATGTTTTTGTGTTGGGTTTTTGTTTATTTTGTTTTGGGTTTGGTTTTGCTTTTTGTATAGATTTTGTGTTTTATTCTACTTTATTTTACTAGCTGCATTCTTATTTATGATGTTTTGTTTTCTTTTGAAGGACGAATCATTCTTAATTCTCATTCCATATGGTTATGGAAGGGACAGAGATGACATACAACATCCTTCCATTCCTCGATCATCCTAGTACCCATCAACTACAGGGTTTATATCATAGACTAGATCAATCACTGTCTACCAATTTCTTGGCTAAATTAGGTCAATAATAGTGAAATAGTGAAATTCCAGCTTTTGCTGTAATTACTGAAAAAGCAGCACTCTCTTTATGTTGACATTGTTAGCTGGTAGAATTTATATATGAGACTCTGGGCGACCTTATACTTTCATGGCAAGAGCCTTCATGACAATAAAATAGAATAAAGGAATTCAGAGCAGAGCAATGGAGAAAAACAGTTGCACAATTCCAAATGATACCGTTCCTTAAATCTTGGATCCAGTCATGCTTTAAACTATTTCGGCATTGAACTTCCTAGTTTCATGAGACAAAATATTCCCCTTTGAATATGTAATTGGTATTAAGGTTTTATCATCTGTAACTGTAATAGTCCTAACTGATCCACTCTTTAAAACTTAGATAAATTAATCCTATTAATTCCATTCCATGCATTGCTTAGTTGTTTGACACACAAAAAAAGAAGTGATACTATAAACTACTCCACCTATCACTTATTTAACCAAAACTTTGTGTGAATAAAATGAAGTTATTTCTATATTTTTAATTTATTCACTTTAATGTAATTTTATTTGTAAGTCTTTAAGGGCTTGGCCTTGCAACAAGTTACCATATTAAAATCACACCACTTCTTAAGGCAGCTGCACACCACATACACACACACAAAAAAAAACTGAATTTTTTTCTAGTACAAACACTATGATTAGTATTTTTATTTTAAACTCTAATGAGCTGTTTATGGTGACTCGGTTACACATCACTCTCTTCATGTAAATATTCAGGCTTTTATTTGTTTATTCAATTTTCTTTGCATAAAGTTCTCTTACACATTTATCACATTTCCATGAGCATCACTTTTTTCAAGTTTCAGTTCAAGATCTACCTTCTCCAAGAATCATTTAACAAACCTTTCCAGTGATCATTATTTTGATTTACACAGAAGTTGCATTCATCAGGAAAACAAAAAGCTCACATAATTCAAAAGTTCAAACTAGAGCTTAAACTGTTTTTGTGTGATTTTGTTTACTGTTTTGCTTTGTTTTGGAATAGTTATATATAGGCTCGATTCTAAGAGTAAGTATGAACCCCAAAGAAAGTAAAAAAATGTGAAGGAGAGATATTCAATTATCAGTGTAACAAAACTACAATAGAAGAGTTAGACCTAGAAATAATTATAGAAAGTTATTGTTCAAAGATCAGATAAAAGGAGATGCAGTTGAATAAAGAGGATCTGGATACATATGTAGGAGAAGGTTAATGGGAGTTGAAGGCGTGCTTTGATGGCCTCTTTATCATTGACTATTATACAGATGACAGAGTGAGGTTTTGAGAGTTAAAACAATTTTCTAAGGTCACAGAATTGGTATCTAGCAGAAGGACTCCAAACCACAAATGGAAATTGGAAAAAAGTGATTGATCCATTCTGTGTAATAAGCCTGTAGTTAATGGGGTGGGATAATCAAGGAATGGAGGAGTGGTGTATATCTGTATTTCCCCAAACCATACTATCTCTGTGAAACAGAAGGCACAGGAGGAAATGTTTGGAGAAACAGCTTCTAAAAAAAAAAAAAAAAAAAAAAAAAAAAAAAAAAAAAAAGGAGGGGAGGATGCCCTGTAGTATTGCATATAGGAAATGAAGAAAGATTCAATCAACAATAAATGTATATGACTTACCAGCTTTGAAAGACACTAAGATTATATTTTAAAATATGTTTAAAAGAAATACCTGATTTTAGATATCTACTTTGTTCCTTAGTTCACTTCTGTGATGATCGAGGGCATGTTATAAAAGTTAAATCCATGCACCAATAAGCCCAAGCTAAAGAATACCCATGTATGCACATCATGCTCCAGTCTCCTTCTAGGTAACAATTACCTTCTCAAAGATTTCGCTGAAGTTAAAGCCCTAAGGAGTCTATGTATTTTATACCCACCCACAAGTTACAGCTAATTTGACTAGGAGGAGTTGGTGCCTAAATCAAAGGACATTATGATTGATAGTGTGTCCAATCCAAATACATCATTAGAAATCAGAACAAGAATTATTAATAAATAAATAAATAAATAAATAAATAAATAAATAAATAAATAAATAAATAGAAGATGTAAGTAAGGAGAAGCCGAAAACTAAATCTATGCCATAAATAAACCATGCAAGCAAAACATGTTAATGTTAATGTGGAAAGTAATGCTGTCTCCACTTCATCTAACTGGCTAATGAGTCTGAGATGGAAAGAGGCTCGTAACAATCATATAAGAAGTCCTGGGTGGGCCCCTGGTAAATTCCTTCAGAGCGAGGTACCAGAATAAGGAACCTACTATCACCACATACAGTTTCTACACTTAAATAAGCAGTTACTGGTAAGAGAGTGAGTTTCTGTTCCTTGAAGTGCTAACCTGAAACATGGCATTGTTGAAAAGTAATAAGACCATTGAATGACTAGGTATTTACTGTAAATTAAGTCTAAGTCAAAGTTTCTATAAATACGATGAACCCGTTAAAAACCCTGCCAATTTCAGGAACAGGTAAGGATATCTCGTCTCACTTCTTTTTCAACATCATACCGCAAGTCTAGCTATATTAATAAGATAAATAGAAATAAAGTTATAACAGAGTGGGAAGGAAAAGATAAACTGCCTTGAGTCTCTGTCTGTCCTGGTTCGTTTTGCTGGCTTTTAGGTTTATATACCACATGTAAGTGATATCATGTGATGTGCAACTTTTTCTGTCTGGCTTATTCACTTAGCATAATTATCTTGAGGTCCATCCATGTTGTTGCAAATGGCAGTAGTACACAAGGACAATAGACTATGGTTACCAGAGGGTAGGAGGAGAGGGAAGGTAGGAAGGGTAAAAGGGGGTCAAATATGTGGTGACAAAGAAATCTAACTATGGGAGATGAACATACAATGTAAATGTGTGTGTGTATGTGTGTGTATGCCTTACTGTTTAAATGTACAAACTGAAACTTACTGGATTTTGTTAACCAATGTCATCATTAAAAAAAAAAAGCAGCCTTTGTTTGCGATGCATGATAGTCTTATGGAGAAAATCCAAAGAATTATATTTTTTAAAAAGCCCTCCTGGAACTAATAAGCAGTTATAGTAAGATTTCAGGAACAAGGTTAATATATAAAAGTCATTTTTCTACATTCCAGCAAAGAATGAATAGAATTGAAATAAACAAAAGCATTTACATTAGCACTAAAGATATGGCTGTTTACTTATAAATCTAACAAAATATGTATAAAATCTATATGAGAAAAACTATAAACAACTAATGAGGGAAATCAGAACTAAATAGAGACATAACCCTTTTCACGGATAGGAAAACAATACTGTCAATATTTCAGTTTTTTCCAATTTGATCTATAGATTCAATACAATCCAAATAAAATCACAGCAAAACATTTTGTGACTACAACTAATTGTAAAGTTTATATGGGTAGGGGAAACACTCAGAATAGCCAGAAGAGTATAGAAGAAAAAAACTAAAATTATAGGACAAACACTACTCAACTTCAAGACTTACTGTACAGCTACAGTAACAAGGGAATGTTGGTAATGGCAAAAGAATAGACAAAATCGATGGAAACAGAATGGAAACCCAGAAAACTATGTCAACTGATTTTTCACAAAGGAGAAAAAGCAATACAATGAAGAAAGATAGGCTTTTCAATAAAGGTGCTGGAGAAACTGACATCTACATAGAAATAATTATAAGAATCTAGACACTGACTTTACGCCCTTCACAAAAAAAAATTCATTCAATTAGATCAGCAATCTAAATGTAAAATGCAAAACTGTTATGTTCCTAGAAGATAACATAATAAAACATTTAGATGGTCTTGAGTTTGACAATGACTTTTTAAATATAACACCAAAGACACTATCCATGAAAGAAATCATTAATAAGGGGAATTCACTAAAATTAAAATTTCTGCTCTAATGGAAGACACTGTCAAGAGAGTGAGAAGCTAAGCTACAGACGGTAAAAATATATTTGCAAAAATATTTGATATATCTGATAGACTGTAATCTAAAATATACAAGAATTTCTAAGCTTAACAATAAGAAATGAACAATCTAATTTTAAATGGGCAAAAGTTCTGAATACTTTACCAAAAAATTGTCCAGATGGCAATTAAGCATAGAAAAACAACATCATATGTAGTAAGAATGGAAATTAAAATGGCAATGAACACCACTACATGACTATTAATATAACCAAATCCACAACACAAACCACCAAATGCTGGCAAGATGTGGTGCAACAGAATTCTCATTCACTGATGATAGTAATACAAAATGGTACAGCTTCTTTGGAAGACAGAGCAATTTGCTTCCCCTTGATATTTACCTGAAATAGTTCAAAACATGTCCACACGGAAACCTAAATATTAAATGTTTATAGCAGCTTTCTTCATAATTGCTCAAACTTGGAAAGCAGTCAAGATGTCCTTTAGTAGATGGATAAATAAACTGTAGTATATCCAGCAATGGAATAAATTTCACACTAAAAAGAGATGAACTATTAACACATGAAAATGTATAGAGGAAGCTTAAGTGAATATACTAAGTGAAAGACGTCAATCTAAAAGGGCTACATACTATATGACTCCAACCATAAATTCTGTAAAAGAATGAACTATGGAAATGGTAAACAGATCAGTGGTTTGCCAAGGGCTGTGGAGAGGTGGGATAAATCAGCTAAGCAAAGAGGATTTTTAGGACAGTGAAACTACTCTGTATGGTATATATAATGGTAAATACATGTCATTATACATTTGTCAAAGCCCATAGAACTGTAGGAACTAAAAATGAACTCTAATATAAACTATGGATTTTTGATGCTAATGATGTGTTCATATAAATTCATTAATTGTTACAAATATGCCACACTGGTGGGGGATGTTGGCAATACAGAGAGGCTATGCAGGTGGAAGGGCAGGGCATAATTGGAAAATCTCTGTACCTGCTGCTCATTTTTTCTATCAACCTAAACAACTCCAGAAAAAAATAAATTCATTTTAAAAATGACACTCAAGGAGCATAGGATAAGTGAAAAGTAAATTTCTTTTATTATTAATATTATTGGAGTGACATTGGTTAATAAAATTATATAGCTTTCAGATGTACAATTCAATAATACATCGTATGTATTTTGCATCATGTGTTCATTACCCAAAGTTAAATTTCCTCCCAACACCATATATTTGACCCCCTTTACCTTTATCTACCTTCTCTCCTCCTGCTTTCCCTCTGGTAACCATTGGAAAGGAATTTTAAATGTGTTTGAATGTGACTTACATGGGTTCTGATTTGTAATTCCAAAAAAAAAAAAAAAAATAGCCATAAAGAATATATTTTACAATTATTTTAAAACTCATTTAAGGCACTATTTTTATTTCATATACATTATTGTATAATGTTTCACACAGGAAATTTATTCTCTATATAGAAAACTTTACTTCCTTAAAAATAATGGTATGTTCCCATTTCTTTTAATTTATCAGGGTGACATTGGTTGATTTCTGATAAGACCCTTTTTGAGCTAGCTGCTAAGTCATAGTCCAAGATGATAATCATGATAATGATCTTATTTCTTTCAGACTTGAGCATTTTATTCCTCTAGTATATGTCCTTAGTTAACGAGTTTGATAAGAAAAGGGGAAGCGTTGAAAATGCGGCAGTTTTATCAACCTGCATCCACTATTTTCCCATTAGATCATATCAAATCCTAATTAGAAGCATACCCTTATGATAATAACACTATTATTATTACTATGAGATTCTGAACAGTAGAATGGCAATCACTTTTATCTACATTTGAAACTATGAATATATTATGGCTCTATATTAAAAGTTATTTATTTCCAATATCTGCAAATTATCTACAGCCATATAAAATATTGCTATTGTAGGGTAACATGAAAGTTTTGAGGATGTAGGAAAAAATTCATGGCCTCCATTCTTGCATGGTTTTTCAACTAGAATTCTCAGACATTAAACAACTATCATAAAATAAAACTTCATTATTTTCTTTTATATCTCTTCATGAGAAAGGCATTATGAACATATCAGGTTAAAACAAACATGAAAGCCTTGTGCATTAGTTTTCTGGTCTCTGTATAACACTCAGTGGACAGATGTTGACATATATTCATTGCTGTCAATAATATGTCTCAGATGAAAATGACAGACCAGGCGAATCTGCAAAGTGAAACCCAGGGTGAAGGCCTGTAGATATAATTTTGTTTTATAATTGTGTTTTTCATTATATTTATGTTAGATTGAGGTTTGCTTCCAGAGTATTAGCCCGTGACAGTAAAGAGAGTTAGTCTGTCCCAGAAGCTGGGAAAATACATACACACAGACACATACACACACCCCTCAAGGAGGATCAAAATGTTCATTTAAATTCTATAAGAAAGCTGTAAATAAATCATACAATTCACCAGAGATATGGGATACAGAGATCTGCACAAAGGGCGATGTTAAAAAAGGCTTTAAAACAGTCCATTTTAAAAATTTGGTTAGAATGTCTTATATACCTTTCGGGGATCCACAACCACACTGAGGATTCTGCCTCAATGTACCACTTGGAACCACTGACCAGAAGCTTTAGAGACTAAAATTTCTAAGCAGCTGACAGAGAAAATTTGATATTACACATGCCCATTTTCTTTCTTCTATTTATGGAGAGTTTTATTTTCCCAGGTTTGGGATATAATTGACATAACATTGTATTTAAGGCATACAACATGATGATTTCATATATGTATATTTTGCAAAATATATACCACAGTAACTTTAGTTAACATCTATTACCTCAGTTACACTTTTTGTGCAATGAGAACTTTACGATCACTTTCTTAAAATCTTTCAAATATACAATGCAGTATGTTAAATATAGTCACCATATAATTTCATTATGTGTATGCATGTGTGTATAATCTCATCTTTATCCATTCATCCATCAATTGACACTTTGGTGATTTTCAGTCTTGGCTATTGTAAATAATGCTTCCATCAGCATGAGAGTGTGGATATCTCTTTGAGATGGTAATTGTTTCCTTCAGCTAAATATCAGAAGTGAAATTCCTGGATCATGTGGTAGTTCCAGTTTTAACTCTTTTGAGGAGCCTCCATACTTTCTCCATAGTGGCTGCACCAACTTACATTCCACCAACAGTGCACAAGGTTCCCTTGTCACCATATCCTTACCAATACTCATTATCTTGTCTTTTTGATAATAGCCATTCTATTAGGTGTAAACTGATATCTCATTGTGGGTTTGACTTGCATTTCCCTAATGATTAGCGATGCTGAGCACCTTTTCATGCTGGCTATTTCTCTTTGGGAAAATGTCTATTTAAGTACTTCTATTTCTTACTTGAATAATCTGGGATTTTTTTCCTTGAGTTTTTTGAATTCTCTATATATTTTCAATATTAAACCCTGTCAAATACATGATTTGTAAATATTTTTTCCCATTTGGTAGGTTGCCTTTTTATTTTGTTAAGGTTCCTTTTGCTGTATATAAGCATCTTTTCAATTTGATTATAGTTTCTCCCTTGTTAATTTTTGCTTTTGTTGCCTCTGTTCTGGTTGTCAAATGCAAAAAAAAAAAAAAAAAAAAAAGCATTTCAAGGCTCATGTCAAGTAGCTTGTTCCCTATGTTTTCTTTTCTAGGAGTTTTATTGGTTTTAGATATGCTCAAGTTTTTAATCCACTTTTAGTTCATTTTTATTTATATAAGCTAGGTGGGCCAGTTTTCTCAAATCATTAATTGAAGAGATTACCCTTTCCTCACTGAATATTCCTGGTTCTTTCATCATAAATTATCTGACATATAAATGTGGGTTTATTTTTAGACTCTCTAGTCTGTTCTATTGATCTGTTATCTGTTGTTGCAACAATAACAACTGTTTTGATTACTATAGCTTTGTAATATAATTTGAAATCAGGAAGTATGAAGCCTCCAGCTTTTTCTTTTTTCTCAAGATTGCTTTGGCTGTTCGGGGTCTTTCCATACAAATTTTAGGATTGTTTTTTTCTATTTCTGCGGAAAAATGTCAGTGAAATTTTGATAGGAGTGTACTGAATAGGTTAGGTCACTATGGGTGTGTTAAACATTTTAACAATAATAATTATTCTAATCCATAAGCACAAATATCTTTTTCATTTGTTTGTCCATTTATTTGTCTTCAATTTTCTTTCATCAATGTTTTATATTTCTCATGTACAGAGCTTTTATATCCTTCATTAAATTTATTCCTAGGTATTTCACCCTTTCCAATGTTATTGTACATTGAGATTTTTTTCTTAATTTCTCTGATAGTTCATTATTAACAACATAGAAACACAATTGACTTTTTGTAGGTTGATTGTATCCTGAAACTTAACTGAATTGTGTCTATTAGTTCTAATGGATTTTGCGGGTAGAGTCTTTAGGGTTTTCTATATATAATATTATTTTCATCTGAAAATAGGGACAATTTTACTTCTTTTCCAATTTGGATGCCTTTTATTTCTTTTTCTTGCCTAATTGCTCTGGCTAGGACTTCTAGTACTATTTTAAATAAAAAGTAGTGAGAGTGGGCATCATATCTTATTCCTGATCTGAGAGTAAAAGCTTTCAGATTTTCACCATTGAGTATGATGTTAAGCTGTAGGCTTGACATATATAGCCCTTTTAATGTTGAGTTGTTTTCTATATTCCGTTAGTGACATGTGCCCATTTTCAAAACATAGCTGGACTGTTTACTATAATTTCTTTCACCTGTATAAACTTGATATTTATTAACAACTGTTCAATAATTCCCCTAGATTCAATGACATCGTCTATACATCAATGTTATTTTTTATTCAAATTTATAATAGTATAAATAAATGTAATAGTTGTTAGATCTTTATCTGTCCTCACAGAGATTTAGCCTTAAAACAAAATATAATGTGTGTTGAGCTCCTACACATTCTAGGCAGAGGTATTAGACACATCACTGCAAGTTTTTAATAAAAGATGTTTGAAATTGTTGTGCAATGGCTACCACTCCATCCAGGCTAAATAAGAGAAGCCTGGTGTTTATCATGACGAAACAGGATGTTTAAAAAAAAAAATGTGGGATTACAGAATGCTAGGGTTAAGTAAGATGACCTTGATGTGACAGGGCAGAGATTCTTTCCAGAAGGAGGAAGAGATATTTTCCCCCAACACAAATGTTTGCTGAGCCACAGAAACTAAAGGCCTGAGGCTGCTGCAACACCATAATTGAGCACAATGAGAGAGAGCTTAGAAATGTGACATGATTGTCTAGAATTCTGAAAAATACAGAAACTGGGACTGACTCCTTCCTGAACTCTGAAAGAGAGTAGAATTCTGGAGCTTGCTATTTCATAGGACAAGGATAAAGAACATCAATGGGTGTGGCCTCACTTCCAGAATTGAGTTGAGCAATGATGTGAATTCCAGGGTTTTGAGTGATCTTATAAAGATTCTGCCCAGCATATCTGTCTTCCAGATGTGGGTAATCCAGTAGAAAAAACTGGAGGTATAGGAGTTTAAGAGGATGAATAAGAGGTTATCCAAAGATATCACTAACTATGGAAATGAATGGTGCAATACAGAAGTCTCTAGAGGGAGGATCTTCAAAGAACCTCATGCAAAAGAGAACCACAATTTGTCTATCTACTATATAGGGCACAGATAGCCAGGTTAAATCCGCCCCAGGCAAGTAGTACTTTGACAATTTTCTCTAACCTACTCTCCCCTTCTCTTTTGACTATAGAGAAGCCAGAACAGCTCAATAAGCTAGAGGGGAGGAAGAATAACAAGAGCTAAAGATAGACCATGGTCTTTTCCCCATTATTATTTAAGAATCCTAGGAGTTAAGCAGGGGAGGAGATTTTAATTGGTTGATTTTAAATTTTTTTATTTGAACAGGGAATTTTAATACTGAAAGATGAAATTGTTCTAACAGCTGAAAAATCACAGGAAGTACAATGAAATATTCATAAGATATTGAATAGACAGAATACAGGGGTCTGGGGAAGTGGATTGGGAAAGAAACATTGGAAAAAAGAAACACTGTTTTCATACTGTATCACATGAAAACCAGATCATTCTAGAAACCAGACAAAATAAGGAGAATAAAAACAGAGCTTGTCATTAAAATACTATTCCTAGTCTCAGGTGCTCATCTCCTTTCCTTATACTGGTCTTTGAACGTTCCCTAGGCTGTTTCAATAATACAAAATCTTTAATGAAAGCATGACACACAATATAAGCTGTATACACTTATGTTTTAAATGTTAAGATAATAACAATTCTCAAAAGAAAATGATAACCAATATAAAACTTTTTAATTTCATATGTAGCTCAAAGGATAAAATAACTACCTATATTGTATATTTTCTTATAGAAGAAGCCATTTATTGCTGAACACTGAAATGATTGTAGTAATTTTTTTTTAAACTGCATCTTTAATCAGAAGTTTAAAAATCCAAGTGCTATAGTTACTGCATTCTAATCAACCCAAGCACAGGAATTAGACCCAAGTACAAATGAAACCACAAAAGAGTAGATTTCCTAGGTGCAAAGGAAGAGAGAAAAGGAAGAAAAGGAGAACTGAGTCTCCTGTTTTCAGCAAAACAACTGTTATCTGTTGGTCAAAACATCTTTTTGTCTCTATGCTCCTGTATCTCTTTATCTTTTTTCCAGTGTATTTAAAAGTCCTTTCAAATAGATTTTTTCAGCTAACAATACATAATGTAACTTTCTGAAACTTCTGAAATAAAATTATAAAGTAAACAGTTTCTCTTCTTGTGTATTTAAGGGAGCAGTAGGCTTAAAGTACGGTGGTGGTGTTTTGCCTTTTTCCATCCATCATTTGTAACATCGGCTCTCCTAAAAGCATTTTTTTTTTTGGTGCGGGGGAGGGGGGTTGGAGGGGGGGGAGGATTCCAGGATGAGAGAGGAGCCCACTGGTCATAACGCAATGCAGTCATCCTTTCTTATCAAACGCCCTTCCCATCCCTAAGGCACTGCCAAGTAACTGCTGTAAGGAACAGATGCTCCTAAAGGTAGAAAAAAATAAGGTTAAAGTGCAAAATGGGTGGTCTAATCTTCCCTTGGAGGAAATGTTTATTTTCTCCTAAAGACAGAGCACTTCTAGTAAATATTCAAAAAAAAAAAATCTTGCCTGAAAACACCACAGAATGTATAGTCCTATACATTGGAACTAATTCACCATTTATTACATATTGGTGTAGTCATATGGTTTTGAATATTCACTATTAAATGCTTTTTAAATATAACAGAGAATTCTGCTGTCACACAGTGATCTTAGCTTTTATAAGGAAGAACATGGACATGCTAACATACAAAATAGGCAATATCAATAAGATAATGCCATTCTACTAAATATTTATTATCAGCCTCAAAATTTAAATCTCTCTAGTAACCTAGAGATATAGCATTACTTTTTAAAGTTTTAGCACTTAATGACCCTTTAAACAAAACAAGGAGAAAATTATAGATATTATAAAAAGAAAGTAAAATAATACTAAGAAAGCCCTCTCCTCATTTTATTCTGACACATGTTTTTACTCTGACACGTGGTTCCCATTATCTTGGGAAAAGGTTACTGTCAGAACAAAAGCACCCTGCAAGATATCTGATGGTCAACTTATTCTCTAGTACAATGGGTACTAAAGGCTCTGGTAGAAATACTGAAAACATGAATTAAGCCACAAGTAATAAAAATATTAAAAAAGACATTGATTTGGAACTCAAACTTTTACTTTAAAACAGTACCCCAAGGAGAATAATTTGATTCACAAAACAGCAAAACACTTTTTTGCACGTGGCATTTTTAATTTAACCTTATGATCACATGAGACCCTCTATCAGCTGTACCCATAGATGGCCTATGCTATTTTAATGGATTTATTTAAATATGTTTTAAAATTTCTCTACCTAGTAAAGATACTAATGCCACTATTATACAAACAGTGCTTGCACTTATGTAACAGAGTCAGCTGTTTTTATGGGTAAATATTTTTGTCAGAAAATATGAAATGAGATTTGAACAGAAGCTCAAAATCATAAAAACCACTTTAATACAAACTATATACGTATCAATTCTCAGCTTACTGGGTTTTTATTGTTATTTTCCTCCTTCTATGCATTTTGATGCCAGAGTTCCTTCATGAATATTCATGAGGATTGTTTCCAAAATCTTATTTGCTCACTCAGGTACCTGACAATAAAACAGTAGGTTCGATCAAGTCAGGTCACTTCTTGGTCAGGCTCAAATTTAACATGCCTTGTTCTAACTTACAACAACTATGAATAAGGCAGGTATCTGCTATGAGTATGCCAAAATTTGAAATTTGTACAAGCTACACTGATTGATTTACCAAATCTTTATAAGCTCCTACTATGTCTGAAATTGCAAAGCTGTGGATTAATAATACAAAAAATGAATCATGCATTTTCATTTGTGAATTCCACATCCTGAAGTAGACTAGTGGTAGTGATTAGCATGCAAATAGACAACAGAAACAGTACCTCAGAGGTACAGGGTGGGAGATATGGACCTGTCTCTGGAGGAAATATTTGAGTTCGAGTTTTATGAACATGTATGGGCTCACCAGGCAAAAAAAAAAAGGGGGGGGGAGTTCTAGGCACAAGAAATAATTAAGTATAAAAGCCCTAAAACAACTTGAATTCAACAGATTACTAAAGATAGATTGCTATGATAAGAGTGTGGAGAGTGAGGTGATAAGACACAGAACACAGGTGGGGAAGGAGAGGTAAAGACATCAAGCCCTGAATGGAAACTGCCTATTATCCATCGGGGCCACCAAGAGATCACTCAAGGAGTCAGTGACAATCAGATAAGCATTTTAGAATCAGCTAAGTAATACTTCAGTGTTTACAGTAGACTGAAGAAGGTTAAGGAGAACAGCCTGGAAGCTTTCCTATAATTTTGGTGCAAGAGGTTAAGGGTCTAATTGGCACAGTGGCTGATAACAAAATAGGTGACAGATAGAAGAGACATCAATCCAAACTAATTTCCACCTTCTTAACCAAGTATCCAAAAAATTACTGATGTATGAATCTGAGGGAAATGAGAAAAAAAATAACTTGAGAATTCAAAGGAAGTATAATTACAATAGCGAATGTATAAAATGTTACATTGTCCCTTGGCATTAGTACGAGCCCCTAATATAAATGAAAATAAAGAAAATAATGTGTGTGCTACCTCTGACCCTATCAATTTCCTGGAAAGGGACAGTAACTTCCCTCTATGCATCTCCATTATTCCTTCCACAATCAATTAAAACAAAATTCCAATGACATCCACAAAGTGATATGATAATAATAATAATAATAATATAATAATAATAAGTACTATTATTATTCAGGTTTTTCCCCCAGTTTTATTAAGAAATAAGTGACACACATCACTGTATAAGTTTAAGACATACAGCATGATGGTTTTATATGCATATATTGTGAAATGACTATCACAAGAAGTTTAGCTAACATCCATCTCATGTTCATTCACGTTTTTAGTTGATAATTAGTTCATTCAAAAATAGCTCACATATTTATAACAGTTGTCTATATATACTACATACTGTATATTAAACTGTTTGAATTTTAATATCAGAATGATTAAATATTCCTGAGTTACATCATTTTTTTTGTCACATTCATCTTTCTTGTTGATTGGATGAGGTGAGACAGACTGCCTTTCAGAAAAAAGAGCTTTTGAATTTGCAGACCATTTTATTTTTTCCCCATCTTTTCTGCCATTATGTAGAAATCATTTAAATAAGCTACATCTGTAATGGAAACTGCCAATCGAGGTTAAAGTAGTTTAACCACCAGATGACAGAAATTTAAAATCTACCAACCAAAGCCAAATATTCAGTTTAATAGAATTCAAGCTGTCTCTTACTATAACTGGGAGTGTGTGAGGGCTATTCACTGAGAAAATAAATGAATGTCTTGTGAGCTGAGTTAAATATGATTAAAATCTGCATTTCTGAAACTGAAAAATAATCTCTATATCAATGCTCTTATGCGAAGAATAGATATCCACAATTGCCTAGGTGTTGTACAAAAGTAATTCATGTAGGATAATAATGTGAACATTATCCTATTTTCAAAATGATGTCACTCTTGAATGCTCAGCTTTTCATAATTGTATGCAGTGGTTCAGCTTTTGACAATCTAATATTCATTGATGATTTAAATATTTCATTGTCCCTTTAACCCAAATGCATTTTTAATATTCAAATGGTAGAAACATTTTTCTACCAACGCCACACCTACTGCCTCCACCACCAACCTCTCTGACTTTTTCCTATCACTGTTTCATATTCTAAGGCAAATACCTGGCTTAGTTAAAATACACTGAGGCAGGGAAGGGCTATGTATGAAACTATGATATGTGTACCCCTATGAGTTCACATTAAGAATTCTCCAAAGGAAAGGGGTATATAAGTAAAAATTTCAGACGTCTGGCATAATATCTTCTACTTGTATTAGCATATATAAATATACTGCTCTGTAATCATAAAAATTTAAGTTTTTGACCAGAAAGTTTGTCATTTTCTAGTAGAATCACAATTTACCTCAAACATATTTAAAAGCAATTGACTTGATTTAACAGCTCTTAGAACTTAAGAACTGACAGCAAACTGTCAGACCTCATATACATTTACAAAAATACAGAATTTTGAGTTTTCTCTGGTGGAGCAAAACAAATGGAAATCCCTGTTCCTCTTTCATCAAGGGAGAAATTTTGGGCTCAGATGATAAGATTTGTGGGTAGTGATCCATTTCAAATTTACTCTGACAGAAACATTCTCATCTATTGTAGAGGCCCTTTTGATGACAATCTACTCAGGAAAGTATCAAAAGGTTGCCAGTTATTTTTTAACAAGGTAGAGAGAAGTTTGTACAAAGAATGATTTTGTTTATGTACAACTCTACAGGCTTTATTCTGGAAAAAATAAAAAAGATTACGTTTGAGGGCATGACTTCAATGCTTTTAGAAAAGTAGAAAACCAATCAAAGCCTTGCTGATAGTGATTCTGAACTGGAATTGGAACAATCACCGCTTTTCTACCTCTTTATTTGGAGTGAGATGAATCCTCAACTGAATCTTCAACCAGGAAAAGCCTGCATTAATATTGGCTGAGTCTGATACATTAGGCTTTTCAAGAGAGTCAAAAGTCAGAAGCATCATCCCTGTGTAAGGAATGAAGTTTCCTGAGTGAGAGGGGCTAAAGGAGAAAGGCCAGTTGAATTAAGGAGATGGAAGAGGGTGGTCAAAATTAAATTATAGTGCAAATTCTGAGGCTGGCCATTCCTCACCCCCTTTTCTTACAAGGTAATATATTTATTAGTTAGTCCCATTCCTTACTCTGTAATGCTGCAGGTTGCTTTCCTGACTGTTCCAGTGAGGCTCATCATGCTGTCAGGTTGGGGAAGACATAGTGCCATGCCACTTAGATGATGGAACACATTTCCTGTTGATCTGGCAAAGTCCATGTGAGCCTCTAGGCAAAGTGAACTCAGACCGTAGGCAAGTCCCCAGGCATGACGGCACACAAGACCAATCCTCTTATCTTTCCCATTGACCTACACTGTATCATGGAACAACTATCCACCCCATCCCTGGCTATGGGTCAGAGGTATAGAAGTTATTCCTCTTGGATTGCCTATATCTTGCCTGAAAAAGAGAAACATTAATTTCATCCTTAGCATTCTTCTTCATCTCTTTGAGAGGTTAAATGTTTAGGTAAAACCATGAGGAAGTATGAACTTGATTCCTTTTAAAATCTCGTAAAATATTCTGTGCTCATGTTCTTCACCTTATGTATTTTCATTATAAAGAACATAAATCTTGTGGGAGTGGGAGTGTATTTTCACAAATACCCTGTCTGCCTAAGAGAGGAAAGAGCAGTATCTTAGAAAATTTTTTATAAGGACAATTTCTTGTATCAAACTCCTGAAACAACAGCTTTAGCCAAACCATTGATAAACCTAGGTCATATATGTACATACTCCCAGCATCTAATTGTGGCAAAATAGATAATAGTATCATCCTCTCTTTCTAGATACAAAATGTTATGGGTTCCAAGTAGCCTTACACATAAGTATCCTATTTTTAAAAATGTGTTCTCTGTCCAGTGAAGTACAGGAAACATCCTGTTTTGGGGTGGGTGATGTTTGGGGTAATGTTTCATAAAACCTAGTCTGAGTAAAAAAAAAAAAAAAAAAAAAAAAAAAATCCTGGGAAAAGGACTGCAGGATGTGGATGTCTACTGTAGGGATGACAAAAAGAGGTGACCCTGATAAAGAGTCCATAAAACAAAATAAAGATCAACCCAGTAAGGTAAAATCTAGTGTACCAAGATGTATTTTATATATTGAGGAAAATTAGCCTAATCAGGCTGGTTCTTTGGAGTCTGGAAAAGATTGACAAACATTAATAACTAATGTAGCTAAGATTATGGTTGAACAACCCATGTTTTAGGGGCAGAGTATCAAGAGAAGTTACTACTGAGGACAATAATTACTGCTGGACAAGATAAGTGAAATACACGTTTTGCTTCAAAATTTCGAGCCATGCCTAAAATCCATAATAAATACCACAGGAAAGACCTTAAACATTGCCAGAGACAGACAAGAAAGAAGCAGGTGTGACTTAGCACTCGCGAGAAGACCGTGGATGAAAAACCAGGACCCTACGACAAGCCCTTCAGCTGAAACCAGACAGCGACTTTGTATAGGAGCACTGTGCATGAACCTCTATAGGAAGGCACAGCAGTGAATCTCTTGGGTATGGCTGGACAGAGACTGGATGGATCAATCTTCTCCTAAAAGATTCAAAAAACTGGAATACAATCACTGTGGCCCCTGTGGGAATCCTAGCATCATGACATTCCTAATTACCTAGAGTGTGATGGCCAATCCATCACCTAATCTAATTTATACTAATATTTTTTAAGGAGTACTGGCTACAAGTCTGTTGTGGGGGAATCTTTCCACATTTCTAATTGAGGGCTTCATACAGATGTCCATGTCCCATAAGTCATCTCATTACTGAGTAACTAACTGACAGTTGACACTAATACATGGATTTTTTAAATCCAGAGGAAAATTAAAAGTTAAAACAAATTTTAATCAGCTAATCTGCTCCAGCTTTTTATTTGCAGAGTTAATAAGAAACTTGTATCTTTTAAATTTCCGTTTCTCTCTCTCTTATCAATCTACAGCTAGACATGTAATTGAAGAAACAACTGAACTGTCAGCTATATATGAAAACACATTAGAACTACAAAGTTCAATATACCAATGAATATGAAAGCACAATAATATAATAGTAAAACAGTCAGTGAAAGATAACATCAGCTGAGATCCTGATAACCAGTGTACACTCTGGAAGCTAACATAAGCTTTATAACTTTTTTCCTATAAATTTCTATTTTTTCATACTTGTAGCAGCCTGACGAATTATTTTTTTTTTTAATTTTATAGAGCATCTGGAGCACTTTCAGTTATAATAAACCAGGTAGGTCAGAAATCAACCAAATTCACTTCTTTTAGTCAGTAATCAAAAAGGTAATGGGTGGCAGAGCCTGGCTAGCTCTCCACCAAACACTCTGATTTCAGCACATGCGGGGCTGCATTTCCCAGCCTTCTTAGCTGTGAGTGAGCCTATGACAGTCTTACAGAATGGAATGTGGGCAGAAGCAATGCACACCACTTCCAGGCCTAACCTACAAAACCCTTGCCATAAAATCCTCCATTCATGTTTCCCATCGACCAGCTGAATGGAGAAGATCCCTAGGTCCTAGAGTAGGAAAGACACAAAGAGCGAGCGAGAACTATAGTATTATTGTTTAAAGCCACTGAAATTCAAGCACTTTTCATAACTTCATAATTTTTCATAAATTAGCCTACCCTGATAATACTAAAAAATATTTATATTTTTTAATTAAAATATATGGTTTAATCTACAACCTCCCTTTTGCAGCTAATAATTCAAGTTCACTCCTATCTTGCCTTATTTTTACATCCTCTTTATAGACTGAAAGGAAACATCACTTCACTGCTATTTGTCTTTCATAAGACATATATTAGTCTTGTCACAGGATAACCCTGGTACCTAGAATTACTGAAAGCCTACAATAAAGGCATGCATTCTGCTGCCCAATTCTTAATTCTGGAGACACTGAAAATTTTTAAATGTCAAAAAAAGAAAAACTGAAGAAGCAGGTGCTTATTCTTTTCTTCTTGTTTATGGAGTAATATTTCAATAACATTTCAGTAATATTTCAACATATACAGAACAAATATCATTTTTCCTGTATAAATGTGAGATTTTAGTGTTATGTTTTATTTAAAAACATATGACTTTTTTTGAAATGTATAAAGAAAAGCCAGTTACCATCAAAATACAGATAAATGTGTTCAAAAGTGGAAAGTTAACTTGACCTCACAGCTGTTAAAATGGCTCTTATCAAAAAGATAGTGTTGGCAAAGATTTATGAAAAGGAAACTCTTGTTACTGCTGGTAAGACTATAAACTGGTGTAACCACTATGGAAAACAGTATGGAGGTTCCCCCCAAAATTAAAATGGAACTACCATATGACCCAGCAATTCCACTTCTGGGTATTTATCCCAAAGAAACGAAAATACTCACTTGAAGAGATATATACATCCCCTTGTTCATTGCAGCATTATTTATAATAGTCAAGATGTGAACACTACCCAAGTGTCCACCAATGGATAAACAAAAAGTGTGGTATGTACATACACACACAGAGAAATATTCGACCATAAAAAGGAAATCTTACCATTTGTTAACATGGTGGACCTTGAGAGAATTATCCTAAGTGAAATAAGACATAAAAAGACAAATACTGTAGTGTCTCACTTATATGTGAAATCTTAAAAACAAACAGAAATCTCAATCTCATGGATACTGAGAACATATTGATGGTTGTCAGAGGTAGGGGTGAGGAGTGGGTGAAATGGGTTAAGCTGGTCAAAGGTACAAACTTCCAGTCGCAAATAAGTGTCATGGGACATAATATATATAGCATGGTAACTATAGTTAATTCTGTATTGTATATTTGAAAGTTGCTAAATCAATAAAACTCAAAAGTTTTCAGCAAAAGAAAAAAGTGGTAAGTTAACTAGTCTCCGAAAATGATGGGATTCAAATACACTCTACTTAGTTGAGGTATGACTGCTATATAATATACAGGCATGTTTTCTGTTCTTTGTGAACATCTGTCTTTTGACTTTATATTGATTCTACAATCAAAGTAGTTGGTACTTTGGTTTAAAATAAGGCCCAATATTAAATTTGCAAAATTGAGTTGTAATGTCACCTTACAGAATCCATATCTAATCATGAGTTATAATAAGATTGAGAAGATTCAAAAGTTTTGCTACAGATTTTAAAAATAAGGGTTGTAATTATTTTCTCTTGGGGCATGTGAGACTGTTCACTGTACCTGGGTCTAGTCATTCCTGACTACTAAGTGAATCCTAAGACTTAAAAAAGAAAATAGTAACTTATTGCGTAGGAGTAATTTCCAGCCTTGTGTAAAAAAGCAAGCTTGAGAAATATATTCACTTGTGACTTTTAATGTGGATGCCCTTTAAGCATACTGTTTCCCAAACCCACAGAATTAAACTAAATCTTTGAAAACAGCAGGAGTATCTATCCTATGGAAACAGATGCACACAGATAAGTGTTAACAGAAAATAAATGAGGCATAATTTGCTGAAGAAAAGTTCAATGGCTGAACCACAAGGAACATTCAAAACATTTTTGTGCTTAGTTGTCAGGCCCTCAATTTTATCACATTATCACAAAAATTACATTTTCCCATGTTTGGAAATTGTTATGTTTTATTTAAATATACTTCCATTTATAGTCTCAAAACTGTCTATCACTCCTTTTAAAAAGCAAAAGCTCATGTGGGAGAAAACACAAAGTCTACTAGACACTGCAAAAGGGATATCGCAGTTAAGAACAATACCATGTTTATTTGGGGAATGTGTTAAGAAAGGGAGCAATTTAGAAGCAATGGAGGAGGAGTGCTGGGTAAAACAGATGTTTGGGATAAGCAGGAATATTAGGAATGAAAACCCCTGTTCTCAATACTTGGGGCTATTTCTGCCACTGACTGGCACTGGGTCATGTAGGTCACGCATTTCTCTAAGCCACCCACCTGAAGGTATGAGGAATGTAATTTCACCTTCACTCCACTCACCTGGTGAAGCACCCTGGCTAAATATACATCCTGGGGAGGAAGCTGGAAGATGTGTCTTTGACGCACACACCCCCACAGAGTTCTGCTATCCCAGCCATACTTGTGTGGGGATCTATCTATCCTCCAAGGAGAATCATTTCCTAATTTTCATAAAGGTTCATCAATGCCAGCAAAAGGCTTAAAACTAAACAGGTGGCCATGAGCTCTTTCTGATGCCAAAACTCTGGGGTTAGCATGGCTGCAGTGTAGGTATAATGAACTCCATAGCAACAGTTTGAAAAGCACTGAAATATTTCACTTAGATAAGAGTTCTGGTTCCCACTCCATCACGACTAACCACTCTGACCCTGAGCCTTATCAATGACATAGAGATGCTGCCTTTTCACCTGCCACAAAGTGCTGTGTATGCCTCAAATGAGATAAAATATTCACATAAGCTCTAAAGTACTATGGACTTTAATACACAGATGAAAGCAAACTTGAAAAAGAAAAGACAGCCTGCACTTACTGTTTACAAATAAGCAGAATAAGTTTTCCCAATAAAAAGATAAAAATGCTGAAGCAATGCAAAATCTTTTATCTTCGCACATTCCCCAAACTTTAAAGATTCAAAACCACAATAGTCTTAAAGAACTTGATTCTGGAAAAGAATCTGGCTAAGTAAAAAATGCTGTTTCCTTCTTATGTTTATAGGGTTTCATCACGTAGATATACTGAACTTAATGAGCTCTTGAGAAAAAGAACAATGAAGAGAAAAACAATAAAGAATTTAAAAGGTATGGGAGAACCTCAGATCCTATCAGTGAATATGCATTCCATGTGAGCATGAATAGAGATGGAGATTCTCTCTTAGCTATTTTTAATTCCAATGTACTTCTAGTGTAAAAGATTCAAATATATATAAAAAGCATCTACTTATCTGATGCTAAAAAAAAAAAAAAAAAAAAAAAAACAATGATCTTTTCAAAGCTGGGGCCAAAGAACGTTCTGTTGGACTCTGTACTGCAATACTGACAGAACTGAAGAATATTCCAGAGTAATATTATTATTTTAATTACATATTTCCAATTTTAGAATTTAAATCATATGTGGTAAAATTTGATTTCACTCTATATTAAATAATTCTAAAACCTATTGGAATGACTTCCTAATGAATCTTCCTTGGTTCTAACCTTGATCCCTTTCAACTGACCCTTGAAGAGCTACCAAAGTAATCTTTCTATATGAAATTCAGATCATCTATCTCCCCTGATTAAAACCTTTCCCAATGAAGTTTTTATTACTGAGAGTAAATGCCAAGTCTGGCATAAAAGTTTCTCCTTGACTTGACCCCTAACTGTTCATTTTCATTTCATTGCACCAACCATTCCAAACTAACACTGAATGTCCAGCCAAAATGAAGAGCTTATAGTTTGTTCTGGAAAACAATTATCTACACATGTTCTTCTGTGTGCCTATAATATCTTCTCACCTTCCTTTCTGCCTACACCTGTTTTTTATCTTTCAAAACTCAGCTCAGCTATTAACTTGTTCGGGAAGTCCTCCACAAGTTCCCAATAAAATTTAATTTTTTCTTATCCGTGCTTCACTTACACTTTTATATACTTATAATCTAGCTTTTTTGCCCTATAAGTTTAGTAATCGTGAACTTCTTAAAAGTGAGCACTGTAACTTTACTTTTTCCTTGCCTGGTACAATGCTTAATTCAGTAAAGTGCCCCATACATAAATTGTTTTAATAAATCAATAAAGTACCACTGCTTTAGGTTCTCATTTTGCATTCTAGTACCAACTAAATTCCTTCACCATTTTACTCTCCTCTGAGGTTTAGAATACCTATGTTTGTTCTCACTCTTGATTCAAGATCTCTATAATTTCCCCCTGAAAACTAACCCCTGTCAAGCAAATTTAATGAATTCCCTAGAACTGATCCTATTATTGTCTGATCTTTGATATTTATCTTTGGCTACAGTAATAAAGTTTATAGCTTAAGTGGCTCACAACAACAGCAACAAAAAAATGTATCTCTCACATTAAAGGAGAACCACAGATGACTACAGGACTGAAGAGGACAGGAAAGAGATATGCTCCATCTCTCTCCTAATTACAGGATTTAGGCAGTAGAGTGGCTCTTATCTGGCAGTCTGTTCTCTCCTGTTGAGCAGAATGAGAGACAATAAAGCAACTGCACAGTCCCAAAGTTTCTGCTTAAGTTTATTCAACATCCATTGGAGAAGCAAGTCACCTATGCTAGCCTGACAAGAGGGCAGGGAAATATCTTCTACTCTACCTACAAGAAAGCATGGAAAACTCTTGCATGGAAGGGAGCAGATAATTAGTCACAATAATACAATCTACTACAGAATCTTCATAACATGCCATATCCCTCCACTGCAATTTGACGAGGTCACAAGACATCAATGACAATCCAACTAAATCTGACCAATTTCCCAAAATCTGAACTGTCCCCACCAATGTATAAATTGAATATGCCAGTAACAGCACACAATGTCTAAGGAACACTCTTCTATTTGAGTATGGCAGAATTGCATCAAACCTAAGAGGAAAGAAAGCATCTGAGACAAGTTCATAAATTCTCAGCAAAAAGATTTTTGTATATTGGTTTTCAAATATTTGACCTCAATAATTGTTAATAAAATTGACAATATCTGGGGGTGGGGTCTGTTCTTGACAGTCATATTGTGCAGGAGCTTTAAAAAAAAACCTGTTTTCATATAATTGTATCAAATGAAATGGTCTCAATTGCCCTTGAGAGCGCCGATTGTCCCCTGCCTTTGTAAAAGGGACAGGGGCACCACTAAGACACAGCATTTTCAAAAACTTACTTTCCTAGTTCAGAAGAGCTTTACTGTAATACCAGTATCTCTTTATTTAGCAATAAATCCTTTATTCCTATCTAAATTTTATCCATGTCTACAAAATCTAACTAACTAGGTAACAAATAAGCTCATTATAATAAAGAACTCTTTCCATTAACTAAGTCACACATTTTAATCATACATATAGAATGAACTAACAATTAGCAAAGACACTGACCATCTAAGCTTGAAGGGGAAGGTTCATCACATTCAATGGTAATTTCTGAGAGGGTATAAAATGTGCAATTTTCATCATATATGTCAACTTGTTGGTATATAAACTTTAAATTGTCATTGTTTCCTACATAACTAAGTTGGTAAACACTCCTACTGCCACTAGATATATGGCTCCTTTGATGAAATCTCAAGCATATTCTATATGGTTCAGGCATGTTCAGTCATGAAAACAGCAAATATCAGTTATCAAGATGCATTTCTCTTCTCTAGTGCACATGGAACATTCTCAAGGATTGACCGCATACTGGCACACAGAGACAGCCTCAACAAATATAACAGGGTTGAAACCATACCAACCATATTCTATGATCATAGGCTTTGAAGCTGGAAATCAACTATAAAAAGAAATCAGAAAGAACCACAAATACATGGAGATTAAACAACATGCTACTAAAGAATGACTGGGTCAAAGAAGAAATAAAAAGAGAAATCAAGAGATACATAGGAAATAAATGATAATGATAGTACAACATATTAAAACTTTTGGGACATAGCAAAAGCAGTCATTAGAGGAAAGTTCATATCATTACAGGCCTGCCTACAAAAATAAGAATGAGCCCAAATGTTTCAATCTAATGCTTCATCTTAAAAAATTAGAAAAGGGCCATCTACAACCATACCACTGTGAACAAGCCTGATCTTGTCTGATCTCAGAAGCTAAGCAGGGTCAGGCCTGTTTAGTACTTGGATGGGAGACCACCTAGGAAGACCAGGTGTTACAGCGTAAAACATAATAAATAAGAGATTGTAAGCTGACAAGGTCTTTGCAATCTGTGAGGTCAACCAAGGGTTGCCAACCACCCCCCCCAAAAAAAGGAAAAAAGAAAACTAGAAAAGGAAAAATGAATGAAGCCTAAAATCAGTAGAAGGAAAGAAATAATCAAAATTAGAGCAGAATTAAATGAAATTAAAGAAAAAATAGAAAAATAAATGCAACAAAGAGCTAGTTCTTCGAAGTTTAATGAAATTGACAAACTCCCAGACTCACTAAAGAAAAAAAGAGAGGACAAATAATCAGGGATGAAAGAGGAGAAATGATGACAGACACTACAGAAACACAAAGAATCATACAAGAATACTATGAAAAAGTACATAACACCAAAATTAACAACCTAGAAGAAATGGACATGTACTTAGGTAGATACAACCATCCTAGACTGCCAAGAAGAACTTGAAAATCTAAATAGAATGATCAGCAGCATGAAAATTGAAACAATCATCAAAAACCTACCAAAAAGTAAAAGTCCAGGACCAGATGGCTTCACCAGTGAATTCTACCAAACATTCAAAGATTTAATACCTATTCTCCTCAATTCTCCCAAAATGGAGAAGGCAATACTTCCCAACTCATTTTATGAGGCCAATATTACCCTGATACTAAAACCTGGTAAAGATAAACAAAAAAAGAAAACTACAGACCAATCTTTCATGAACATAGATGCAAAAATCCTAAATAAGATACTAGCAAACTGAAAATTGAAACATATTTAAAAGATTATACACCATGATCAGACGGGCTTCATCCCAGGGGCACAGGGATGGTTCAACATAGCAAATCGATTAATGTGATACACCACATAAACAAAAAAAATAAGAATCATATGGTCATATCAATAGATGCAGAAAAAGCCTTTGACAAGATACAATATCCATTTAGATCAAAACACTTAATAAAATTGGTGTAGAAAGAAAGCACCTTAACATAATAAAGGCCATATATGACAAACTCACAGCCAACATTATACTTAACGATGAAAAACAAAAAAATCTTTCCTCTAGTATCAGGAACAAGACAAGCTGTCCACTATCGCCACTGTTATCAGTATAACATTGGAGGTCCTAGAGAATGCAATCAGGCAAGACAAATATATGAAAGGCATCCAAATAGGAAACAAAGTCAAACTCTCACTATTTGTGGGTGACATAACTCTCTATATAGAAAACCCTAAATATGCCACAAGAACACTACTAGAAATGGTAAGCAAATACAGTAAAGTTTCTGGTTAAAAAATCATGGCTCAAAATTCCAATAATGAAGTGTCAGAAAAAGAAGTGGAAAAAAATAATTCCTTTTGCAATTGCAACAAAAATAATAAAATATCTAGGAATAAATTTAACAAAATATGTGAAGGATCTATATGATAAAAACTGTAAGACCCTATTAAAAGAAATCGAGAAGATACAAAGAAATGGAAAGATATTCCATGTTCTTGGATTGGAAGAATCAACATAGTTAAAATAACCTATTACCTAAAGTATAGTTAATTCAATCCCCATCAAAATCCCATCGCATTTTTTAAAGAAATAGAACAAAAAAATCAGATTTGTATAGAAGCAAAAGACCGAATTGCCAAAGCCATCCTGAGAAAAAAGAATGAGGCTGGAGCATCACTCTGCCCACTTCAAATTATACTACAAAGTGCAAGTAATCAAAACGGCATGGTATTGGCAGAAAAACAGACACATGGACCAGTGGAAAGAATCGAGAGTCCAGAATTAAACCATATTTATATGGGCAAATAATTTCAACAAAAAAGCAAAAACATACAGTGGAGAAAGAAAAACCTCTTCAATAAATGGTGCTGAGAAAACTGGAAAGCCACCTGCAAAAGAATGAAACTAGACTGTTGTCTATCACCACACACCAAAATTAACTCAAAAATTGATTAGGATCTGAAGACCCTAAAACAATAAATTTTATAGAAGAAAACAAAGGAAGTGAACTCATGGACCTTGCACTTAAAGAGGGTTTTATGAATTTGACCTCAAAGCAAGGGAAGTAAAACCAAAATAAATGAATGGAACTACATCAAACTAAAAAGCTTCTGCACAGCAAAAGAACCATCAATGAGGTAAAGAGGCAACCATCCAATGGGAAATATATTTGTAAGCAAGGGCCTAATATCCAAAACATACAGAGAACTCATATAGCTCAATAACAGCAATAAAAAATTATCCAATTAAAAAATTGGCATAAGACCCGGACACTTCTCCCAAAAAGACATACAAATGGTCAGTAAACATGAAAAGATGCTCAACATCGCTAGCTATTAGGGAAATGCAAATCAAAACACAATGAGATGTCACCTCACACCTGTTAGAATAGCTGTTAGCAACAGGACAGGTAACAACAAGTATTACAAGGATGTGGAGAAAAAGGAACCCTCATACACTACTGGTGGGACTACAAATTGGTACAGCCACTATGGAAAACAGTATGGAGGTTCCTCAAAAAAACTAAGAATTGATCCAGGAATTCCTCTACTGGGTATTTATTTACCCTAAAGACTTAAAGACCCATATCTGAAAAGATATTTGCACACTGACGTTTATAACAGTATTACTCACAGTGGGTAGGACATGGAAGCAATCGAAGTATTCCACGATAGATTGGCTAAGGAAGCTGTGGTACATATATACAATGGAATATTACTCAGCCATAAGAAGAGATGAAATACTGCCATTTGCAACAACATGAATAGACCCTGAGATAATCATCCTAAGCAAAATAAGCCAGATAGAAAAAGTTGAAAACCACACATTACTTATATGTGGGAGATAACATAAAAGTAACAAATGAACAGAACAGATGAGCAGAGTCTCATGGAGACGGACAATAGACTAGTAGGAACCAGAGGGAATGGGGGAGGTAGATGAGGTAAAGGGGGTCAAATATGTGCTGACAGAAAGAAATCTAACTATGGGTGGTGAACACATGATGCAATGTGTTCTTGCTGTTGAATTGTACGCCTGAAACTTACTGGATTTCATTAACCAATGTCACCATAATAAAAATTTTAAAAATAAATAAATAAAAATATAAATGCTTGGCTAAAACAAAGATTTTATCTACATATTTTTCGAATTTACAACACATCTGATTAAAACATTTGTACACCACTCATGCAGGCTAGACTTGTTGCCATGCTAGCTTGGTGTGAAGGCGTGTTGTGCTCACTCTCTCTTCTCTCCAACTTAACTGCCCTTAGAAACTATTATTGGATTGAAGAAGAGAAAAAGGAGAAAAAATATCTATGTGTGAGTGCCTATGAAAAGTTTGCTTTCTTCTTTATGTTGACATCACGACTGAGCTGGACTCTCTAACATTTTAATCACAAGCAACTACCAAGCAAGATTTAGTGTCTTCAAGAACTATATCCTTCCAAATCACGCCATCAACACACACACTTCAGGTTCACAAAGCATCCTCTGGTATGTGCACCTCCTTGTTGTGGTGTTGTGGTGAGCCTCAGCAACCCACTGCTTCTACCTTATTTAACATCTATAGCCCCAACATAGTGAAATTCATCCTTCACAGCCTTAAAACCAACAATTCAAGGGTACTCTCTATACCCTCACCATCTGGCCTTTTATCACATCTACTACTCTGGTATCTTTCTCCTGTGTTTTTCTCTAGTTTCAGGTAAGAGGCATATGGACAAGTCCCATAATCAGCAGGTATGCAACAGAGGAAAAAGCCAAGTCTCTCCTTTTGCCAGAAACATAAATTTTATGAACAATTCTATTCTCACCTTTTTCCTTATCTTAGAGAACCAATAGTGTATGTACTGTTTTTCCTTTCCAAAAGGAAGAGAGAGGAATGTGTGTTGACTTCCTTGAATTATATGCTCCATAAAAGTGATCTATCTTACCTCCCAGTACTACTTCTATGTTTCCCATGATTTTTTTAAAAAGGTTATTTTGGCTTATTTTGCAATTGGAGCATCATCAACTCACTCCAAAAACTGGCCTTCTTTAAAACAGCCTTTGGAGAATTTAGTAACTGCTTTCATCGGTATTTCCACAGCAATCCTTAAATAATTTGGTAATTTAAGCAAATGGATAAGCTCTCCACCAGTGATTTATTGTTATATTGACACTCACCTGAAGTAGAGACAGTCTGTAAATAATCAATTGTGTTTTTAAATACACACTGTACACTAGACATATACACTCTTCTGGCAAAGGAGTTACTTTCCCATAATGTTTAAAATTCCTGTAGCTTCTTAAATTCCTCTTGTTATTTGATTTCAAAAGTAGGGTCAAGTTTGCCAATAACATGATTTTGGTGCAAGTAGTTGTATATCAAGAGAAAAGAAAATGATGCCATTGAAATAACAATTAGAATTTACTGCTCCTTGGATATTCTCACAAAAGCTATTCTAAACAAAAGATGTCAGGGAATCCCATGAAAAGGAAAACAATTAATGACTAGGTATGTAATTTTGAGGAATATGAGTCATGTCTCTAATCAAGAGTAGTAACATAAAGCATGTGTCAATGTTATAGACCCGTTTCAAGTCAAGAAGGAGAGTGAGGGATAGGGAGCCATTCATCATTGCCATGATTTGCACTAACAAATGAAGTGCCTAGAGGCCATGGTTTTAAAGATGCTCAGAATGGGGCATAACAGATTTATAGTCACTCTTCTATAACCTTTAAATCAGTGCCTGATTACTAAAAGCTCCGTAGAAGTACTTGTAGAATATTCAAAAAGCATTTAGGAATTTTTATAGTAAAAAATGCCATGCATGCTTTCAAGCCATAAACAATATTCAGACCCAAATTTACATGAGAACATGTTCATGTATAATGCAGTTACAGTAGTATAACCTAAAAATATTCCATATGCAGTAAGTTGTTTTATTTTCTAATTTTCTCTGCAATTAAATGCTGATCATTTCCCTGAATGGAGCTCTTAACAGCAAGCCTAGAAACTAGTCAGCCTATTTATAGTCCTGTGATCTCTCAAGAAAAGTGAGTATACCCAGAATATACACATATGAAATACTTTTGTTACAGCTAGAGTCTAGTAATAAAAATAAATAAATGTAGCAAATGAAACAACATGCCTAGGGAGTACTCAGCATAATATTCATCCCATATTCTTTTATTAACCTGTATATGGGCATATTCAGTATCATAACCTCCCAAATGCCATCCCACAAACTTCACAGCAGATCATGCAGAAAAGCCAAAACACCATATATGCATGGCTTATATGTTAGAATTTTCTCAGAGTCTGAGGTCATGGGCATTAATGTCATTTTTACAGAATTCTTAGAAATACTTTTTAAAAACACAGAACTTTGTTCAGTGTTCCAAATAGAAAATTTTTCTTAGTATTTTCAATCATGGTTCTAACATAGCTCTCTAAAAATATAAACTTTGCCAAAGTATAAGTTACTTTCTATTCTACTACTGCCCTTAGTTCTGTCAGTTTTTGATTTATAGAATTTCAAGTTCTGTTATTAGTGAATTTAGAATTGTCTTCCTAACCAATTGTCCCTTTTACCCTTATGAAATATCACACTTTATCATATATAACACTTTTTGTCTCAAAAGTGACTGTGTCTGTAGTAATACAATTATTCCAGTTCACACAGTTTTAGGGAGAATTACGACGAGGTGGAGGGAAGTGGTCAAGGATTTCCTGGGGCTTCTGACTCACCATGGAGAGAAGTTACTGCACAGGATCTGGTATATCCTACATACAGTGTGTTTCCTTACATGATGTTCTTCTGTAATGAATTGGTCTGAAAAAAGAGATAGTGAAGAAAGATGTTCTGTACTATTTTCAGATTTTGAGAGATAAAAGCATGTTTTGCTTCTTGTAAACTGCAACCAGAGTGTGCCAAAGTAATTACCTGGATACAAGAGGAAACAAAAATGGTAACTAAGAATGATGATATAAGTTTTATTATTAGCATTTTATCTTTAGATTATAAATTTCAAGATTTTAAGTCAAACGAAAATACACAGAATAGCCACATATAAATCACCAACAATTGCAAAGCATAGGTAGACTGTGTCCTCTTTGCCTCTGTAACTCCATAAACCCCTGGCATCTGGAAGAGATGCCAATATAGCATGTATTGAAAAAAAAGTTAATGGATTAGAAAATAAATTAAGCCAAAGTGAACTATATGCTACTTCTATAAAGTGATCATTATCTCAAGTGCTCTAAACGAGGACCTTGATGAAAATGTCTAAATTCTGTCATTATAACTTCATTTTCTTCTTCTCTTTGAACAGTATATCCCTCTATTCACCTACATGACTTTTTATCTCCATTATAATTGATTTTTCAATACTTTAAGCACATGTCATCTCACTTGTCTTTTACACTAAATGTGATATTTCAATTACAACAAGGTTTTGATAAATTATTGTTAAACATAAATGCATGTCTTTCCTCATTCAATCCTTCCTAAGCTCCTGACAAAATACTATTGTTTAAAATGATGTGTTTTAACTATGGACCTTGAACAAATTAGAAAAATTGTACTGGTTATATCTTGTTTAATTTAAAAATCATTTTAGAAGTAAAATGTTCTGGAATGATGTTTATGATTATTTTAAATAGTAATGCTCACTCTTCCAATCTCACTTAAATAATGAATCTTATTAGATTCTAACATGGAGAAAGAATATTAAAGGTCAATGAGAAAGATCCAATACTACTTAAGGTATTAAAGATCTGTAAGACACTTCAAAACAAACTCAAATTTAGTATTCATCTAATGATAATTATTATTACGTATTGAAAATATACTGAAGACAACAGAATCTCACCAGGCAAAGGCTCTGCTTGAAGTAATACCTTAAAAAGGTTTTCTAACTATAAACATTCTTCACATCATTATATTTACTGACAAAAACTGTTTATCCCATACACAGACATCTAAATAATTTGTTATGTATGGGTAGAAAGTTTCATTTATGCTTGATGAATGTTCTAGAGATCTTTTTGCATAGATCCAAACTCATTAAATTGTACACATTAAATACATGCAGATTTCTGCATATCAATTATACTTCAATAAAGGTATTAAAAAAATAATTCTGTATTCAAAAAACCACTATAGCAATGAACAGAGAACTGAAGTGATTAGGCTCATCAACATGGATCACTGTTCTTAAGATTTTCTTTCCAGAGCACTTGTATATTCATTTCTAAACTCTGTGTATACATACTTGGGGTGCAGGAAGGCAAAGAAAAGAGAACTATTTTTGACGTGTTCCTAAGGAAAGCAGAAGATAGAAAAATGTGCTTGATGCTAAAAGGAAGAGTTAAAAAATAAATTACAGTATAAACACAATCTAGCAACAGAAGATATACAACTGCCTAGCACTTAAATGTTCGGAGAAGTTCATCTATAGGAGACAGGAGATTTAATTTGAAATTGGGAATTTTCAGCCAATGACCGACTGTAGATTAAGTAATTCTCCTTGTACATTGTCTCAGGTCACTAATATAACTGTTGAGTGTATAACTGGGCTAACTCAGTTCTACATATATTCTTTCTCTCTCCCTCTATCCCTATGTCCCTAAACACAATTTCTCTCCTCTTTCTCAGGCCCTTCCATGAAGCAACACTAGCAGGGTAGTCTGAACCTCCTTTATTATGGTGCCTGTGTTTCATTGCACAATAGCACAACCATAGTGAATATTCAGTGATGTCCTCAAACTGATGTTTAAATAAAATATTGCTTGTTGCATCCAGTCACATAAGCTCTTTAAATAAGAAAGTAGAATTCTGATACTCAAGTTATGGCATCTGAACTAAACTCTCATGACTAATATAAATGATAGCAGTATTTTACCACTCTTTAAAGGAAGTGGAATAGTATGGTCAATCTCAATTTTAAAATATTTACTAACCTTAAATTTTTCTATATTGCTCCTAAATAGCTGGAAGCCATTGCCACTTGATTAACAAATGCAAGCAAATGACACGCAAATGAATATCTAAGGAACAAAGCAGAAAATTCAAGATAGAATCTATTTCTATTTTATGTGTACTTATTTCTATTGACATGATGTGTTGCATGCTTATGTTTTTATAGTGACATATAATGTAATTTGCCAATAACCAATCAAGTTTATGTGTATATGCTAAAACTGAGTCAAACCATGTTTCACATGCAGCTTCTTGACTTCCAGAACTCCACACTTGAACATACCTGAAAGCCTGGAACTTGGTATGTTAGAACAATTAAGACTCTCAACTGTTTGGCAATTCATAAGATCAGGGAAAATACCATCAGAGAATAATTGGAGAGCAGGAAGGAGATGAATCAGATAAGCAAATCCATATACCAAATGCAGAGTCACCCTCAGCCACCCAAGACTAAGACATTCAGACAAAGTGTTATAGAACAATAGAGTGTGTGTGTGTGTGTGTGTGTGTGTGTGTGTGTGGTGCTGTTACATCTTAGGAGATATCTTAATGAAAGGGAAATGATTAATGAGCAGCCATGCAAGACCTCTGCTAGGATTAATAAATAGGAAACCTCTATCACCAACCCCATCTAAGAAGGCACCAATCATAACTGTCATCTTAATAACACTTTAATGCCAGCTCCAGATTCATTGCATTTTTATGGAAATTTAAATCATGCCCAAGTGTAGAACACCTCAAATAATGAGCATGCAAATGCAAAGAGATTTTGACTAACATCAGCTACTGAAGAGCCAGCTTGAGGGGGTCTTTAATGTTTATATTTTCGGGAGTCTTTTAATGGCATCAGTTCAGTTACTATATTTACAGTATGTGAGCGTATTAAGGTTGTATCTATGAATATTATTTTTTCAACTAAGATTTAAGAAAATACTTTCTCATTATGAACAGTTCCTATCAGGAAGGATCCTAAGAAGCTTTATTCAGCAGTGTACTTTACACAGATAGAAAATTTCTATTCACAACTTTACCCCTATAGCTGTTCAAAGTAGAATATAGCACAAATCTTCTCAACTTCAGACTATAGAAGCCAAGAAAATGACAAATTCTGATAGTCTCACTTCAAAAATCACATCAGAAGGTACACTTCAGATAACTTCAGAATGTGATCTTCAAATTATATATCATTTGGAACACACACCAACATGGTATTCCCAAACACTGACACTATGAGATAGTAAAATTCATGAAAATTTTCAATGTTTTGCAAAGCAACAATGGAAGGAAAGCAGAACAGGCTTGTTGGCATCTCTGACGCAGACAGGACCTGGAATAGATATCACTCACTTCACATATAACAGAACTAGGAAATAAGTGATATTTTGATGTCAATATCTTTCTCCCTTTTTTCAGCATAATATGTAGGAAACTTGTCAATACATTTTTAAACTATACTAACCTTGGATTTACATTTAGATAATTTTCAATTAAAAAGATTATAGAATTAACTTTAAAAACTAAAATTAATATTTCTAGCTTCTTAGCATTATGGATATGACACTTATGCATTATAAAATAATTTTACAGTGTCAACTGAGTGGCCAGACATGCTTCTGTTTAATAGAATGTCAGGTGCAAGAGCTCAAACCATTTCTTCCACTATTTCCAGCAACACTATCATCACAACTCCACCCCACATTCCAGCTACACTAAACCTCTTGCTTCTCCTTCATCACCTCATTATTTCTTGCATGAATCTACTTACCAATTTATTTTTTAAATATTAAGAATATACTTATGCAAAGCAGAGGGATGAAGGCCGAGTCTCCAAAAATGATCAAGCCAGAAATGAGCACTATCTACAATGTACAACCTAGTTGAAATGTTTCTGTATTTTTTTTGCACATGTATTTTCCTTTCTTTGAATATATCCCCCTCGTTCCTCTCCTACCAGAATTACCTCAACTCATTATTGTCATCCAGCTCAGGTAGGGACTTTCTTTCAAGCCTTTCCTTATTCATCCTCCAAGAAATACTGAATATTCTCTCTTCATTACTCTCATATACTTTTTATAAATGACTCTGTACATATATAAAACATTTGTTTACATATCTATTTATCCCCCACCAGACTATGAACTTCGTATGAGCAGGAACCATGACTAATTAATTCATCATAGTGCTTCAATTACAGTCAATATTCAAAAGATCAGTTAGTTTTATGAACGGATAAGAATAAAGAAGTTTCTTTCATTTACCACCTTTCCCAAAAATGTTTGGCATTTGTCCTGTAACTACATATTTTTTTTTCTACCTATAAGTATATATTTAACTTATCTTGATATGGGAAAAGAATTTCTATCTTGTGCAAAATACCAAAAAACAGAAAGATAGATTTTACTATAGAAACACTAAGAAAAATTCAAGAAAATATCCCTAAAATTTTAAGATAAATGATAAGTGAAAATGTTGTCTTCATTAAATATGACAAATATCTAACTCTGCTGCTAATCATTAAGCTAATCAATGCAATATTAACTAAAACAGTAATGAAATAGAATCCATATTCTTCACAGAGAGATTTTTTATTCAGTGCCACTGAGGAAGCCAAATGGGCGCCTGCATACACTACTGGTAAAAGCATACTTTCTGGAAAGCAGGGGTAAAAAAAATGTCAGTCATTTCATGTCTGCAGACTCTTTTCCCCTTCCCCACTGAATGTATCATTAAAAGTTATCCACAAGTAAAAAGGACATAGAAAAATCCCAGAGGACATTAATATTTAATAATATTTTAAATTATTTAAAATATTGGCAATAATATTATAACCAATGGTTATCAAAAGGGAATTCTGTTTCTGAACTGTGAAAAGTTAAATTATTTACTTTTCCCAGAAACTGCATATCACCATTAAAAAATATCTTTCAACAGCTTATGAGGAAAAAAATCTTTTTGAAGACTGTCCATTTCTCTTTGTGACATCATAGAACAATTTACGGCCAATTAAGTTCTATTTACAGCCAATTATTTACTTTCTAGTTGTACAGAAATTAACTGATTTTTGGTGAAAGACCATCATGATGTGTTGAATTGTGTCCCCCACCAACCCTGAAAAAATATGTCCTAACTTCCAGTACCTATGAAGGTGACCTTATTTGGAAAGAGTCTTTGCAGATATAATCAGGTTAGGATGAGGTCTTTACAGTGGTCCCTAATCCTTGTAGGAACAAAATAGGAAGGAGAGAATCATAAAAAGCAAATCCACTGAATGAAGTAGCTCATCCAGTTGATAACTGGATATCAGTTACTGACATCATTAGTACTACCCTTTTCCTTACATGTTCATACTCTAACCACATTCAGCTGTCTGACTAAAACTTTCCCTTTATGTGATGGAATACTTGTATTTTCTGCAAAGATTAAGTTATGGTTAGAGGTGAGTTGTAATCTAACAAACATCATTTGGTTTTAATCTCTAGTAACAAATCTTGGTAATATTTTCCCCCCAAGATGGTAAAACATTTACTAAATGCCAGCAATCTGAGTGTTTACTTGATGTTTTAAGAAAATGCAATGAAAATCGTAAACTTAAGGCTCCACACAAACCCTAAGAGTTTTGATAAAGTTAGAGAATGAGTCATAACATAAATTAAACCAGAGTGATTCTTCAAAAATGTAATATGATAATTATCAGATAGAAAATGTATTTTGTTATAGTAGAATACACCTTTTGTATTAACTCCTTTCATTGAATAAATTTGGTAGACTAGTTTATTCTGACATGTTAATGAACTGCTATAGTTCAGGTTTTAATAAAAGTCTTGCTGTAGTAGTAAGTAAGGAATACCTGGCTGGGTTTGGATGAACTCGGGTAAAGTCATTACCATTCAACACTGGAAAATTAATTTGGATAAGAATCTCTTCACTGTATACATTCTATCTAAAGCAACCCCGTGTACCACTGCCTCGGTCTTCATCCATACTTGTGATTTTAAAATATATTTGCTAGCCTCTATCTTGGATTTTAGATCTCTATATCCAATTACATACTGGCCATTTTCAAGTATAAGTCTAATAATTCAAATATATCATATACAAAACAAAATACATCATCAATACCAGAGGTCCTCAACCTTTTTGGCACCAGAGACCGGTGCTCCTTTGAGAATCTAATGCCTGATGACCTGAGGTGGAGCTGAGGCAGTGATGCTAGTGCTGGGGAGTGGCTGCAAATACAGATGAAGCTTCACTTGCTTGCCATCTCTCACCTCCTGTGCAGCCCAGTTCCTAATGGGTCACAAACTGGTACACATCTGTGAACTATGAGTAGAGCACCCTTGATCTATACCCTTCCACTCGACTCCACCGTCACTACTTCTTTTGTGTTCCTTGTTCCAGTGAGTAGCATCCCCTCCATGAAAATGTCCCATCAGAAACCCGGACCTATCTTTGCTCATTCATAATCTTTATCCAAGTAAAAGCAAAGTTTTGAGGATTTTATTTAGCATGTCTCTAAAACTCTTCTTTCTCTCCCCATTATTCCTATTAACTACTTAGTTCCAATTCTCATCACTGTACGTCTCATTTACCAGATACCTAAAGCAAAATATCAGCTCAGTCCCTCTTTGAACTTTCAAAAGCTTTCACCATTGACTAACAATAAAATTAGAAATTCTTCATAAGACTTACACCCCTTCATGGTCTAGTTCTCTAACTCTCCAGTCATCTCTGCCACCTTTCCCCTTCCATTCTGCCTTCACTCCTACCATGCCACTCGCCCTATCATTTGTTTTTCTTTAAACACATAATTTGGTTTTCTTTTGTTTTTTTCCACCTCCCCTGTATATATCTTTTCCTTTATAAGAAACTGTCTTTCCCCTCTACTGGTCCCTAGTTAGCTCTTATTCTTTCTTCTAATTTATCTAAGACATGCGTTCTCACTTCTTTACCAAGAAGTCTTCCCTGACTAGGTCAGAAACTCTAGTTTTGTCCTCATCACAGTTCCCTAATTACCTTGCAAATACCCATTTATTGCCTTTTTCCCCCACTATATAAAAAATCTGTGTCAACAAGAATCTGTTTTCCTTGACTTTTTCATATCTAACCCATGGGAGAATAAATGATAGATTTATAACAGATATTGAATTAAGCATTAAATGTTCATATACTATCATTATGAAAGTGGTCCAAGGACTATCCTGTGATTATATACAAAATCATAAGTGATTCTAGATCTCAGAGTACAGAATGAATGCCTTCTCCAAAGCAGCTCAATACTTAGTTGGCAGATTTAAAAGGGAGCCTTAAAACTTATGAGCAGCCCTAGATGCAGAACTGAGGAAGAAAGGGAAATTTTCGAGTATATCTCAGTTAAGATTTTATAGTTCATTCTGTTACAGATAGCCTCTGTACACACTTCGTGTGTTCCTACTAATAGTTCCTTTCATCCACAAAAGGATCATCTACCATTATGGCCATCTCTCAAGGAAAGGTCCTAAGAAGATTCACAACTTCAGTTTTGAAAAGGATTAAAACTATATCTAAAATAAACACAACTAGTTTGATTCTGTTACCAAAACACCCACCCAAAACAGCTGGTTCCTTTGGTAAGGGCTCACTGGCAGTGACATTGTTAAATGTCGATAGACAGCCTCCTCATAATTATAATTTTCATTGGGATCACAATCATGTTACTAAATTTAATTGGCATAGTTGACAAATTGTCCCAACCTGCACACCTCTAAATTATTCCCTATTCTTCCCTACCTTTCCTGGTATCCTCGGAAGAGAGAGGGAGAGGCAAAGAGAGGGGGAGAGAAAAGAGAGGGGGAGCAGGGAGGGAGGGAGATAGGAGGTAAATAGCAAAAATGGAAAAAATAAAGGCAGAGAAACTGGTAAAAAGAATACTTCATATGATGCAGATGACTTCAGAAATATTTTTAAACTACTTCAAAATGTCACTGGACCCATCCCACTTCGTTAATAGCTGTATTAGTACAATGACTCTGAGTTACTTTTTTCCTTTCCAAATTATCATATTGTCTACACTACACTGAGAAATAACCAGAGTATATAGTGCATTGACATAAGAGATTTCCAAAACAATATTTATCGTGAATATAATGTGCATAGATTTCTGTATTTCACAACCATAATTTAAATACTATATTGTTAATCATGGATCAGTTCTTATAGTCATCTGGATAGCTCTTTTACCTTGTCATCAGCAACTTTCTGTATCACCACTAAGGGAATCCAGTAAGTATGTCAGCAGTTGGTGAGGTTCCCTGCCTATCTGCATTTGTGGACAGTTTGTGGCTCTGTGTAATCTCACTCAGTATCCACAATGTTAACTCAAATTAGTCTTTCAGTGAATGACCTGCTAATATATACTAAGAAATTATCACATATTATCAAATTTAATCTTCTCAACCTGGAAAGTATTATCCACATTTTATAGATAAGGAAACAGAGGCTTGGACAGATTAAAGATCTTCCCTATCAAAACACAGATAGTGATAGGACACAGAGGAAAACTTATTTCCTTCTGATTCTAAAGTCCAGTTTCCTCCTATAGAAATATCTTAGCTTTGGAAGCTTCTGGAAAGGAGGGGACATAAAGAAGTTGAAGCAAGAAGCAGCGCACTAGATCTGTCAAAGTCCACTCAAAGACTCTCTGTCTAGAAAGTATTCGTTAACAAAGTGTTAAGAGGTTATTTTTACTAATGGTCATCCGTTTTTAGAAAGTACATAATTATTTTCATTGCAGAAGTTTTTGGCACAGTCTGCTGTGCTGGTAGATATGATCTGGTTACAAATTCCCTCTCCAGATGTCACAGTGACCTATCTATAAACATAGACAGGCATCAGCTGCCTTAGGACAACCTCTAAAAACGTCAAATGATTGAGGTTTTGTATGATTATAACCTATTTTGGTTTTTTCACCATGAATAAGGTCCAAAGAGTTCCTTGAGCTGCCATTCTGAATGTTGCAGTCCCCATTTTCTTCAAAATTTCAATTTTTATATATTTAAATTTTTCAGAATAATTTTTAGATCATTTTTTTATTAGCGTATAATTTCCAGGCAATAAAATACACAGAACTTAAATGTCAGAATGATGAATTTTCACAGCTGTATTATACCTGAATAACCACCATACAAAATAAAATATAAATCATTATCCACCAACCTGGAAAGTCTCCTCAGGTGGCCCACACAACATGGTCCCTACTTCCACTTCCACTCCTTCAAAGTAAAACACTTTCTTACGTCTATCACCACAGGTTAGTATGGGATTAGTTCTTTTGTCCAAGTGGTTGCATTCTCCATTACATTTTAATCTGACTTTTTTACGTTTGGGGGAAGAAACTGAACTTCACGGTGTTACTCAGAGAATATTTCTTTAGCCAAGATCATAAATCTTCATCTGAGTGAACCAGAAGAATCTATATTTGACTCACTGGATATTTCCAAAGCCTAGAAATTGCTTTGCAAGAAATAGCTTCAATAAAGAAATAACAGGCCAATTTTTTATTGGCATCAACAGTGCTCAATTCAGACTGAAGTCTGTAAAACATTCAGACTTCACTAACTCCTTTAGGTTAGGGTATTCAGCAAGCCACCAAAATTTCTACTCAATGTAATGAGCAACCAGTGCTACACCAATGCAATACTGAGCATCTGTCTACCTTTGCCACCAGTTTCTGCTGTAGCATATGTATTTTTTAATATAAAGTATTAAGAAGCACAGAAAACTCCATTTCACTTAAGTCAACCAAGGACACTTTCAGACCTTGACTACCACTGTAGCATTGGCATAAGTAGCTGAAAACACATTGGTGTGATGATGTAAAATATGTCAAGAGTTACAGAGAGGATCATCCCCTTGATATATATTGTCCTTTAGAAATAAAACTCTCAAGAGCAGGCTGATATAAAGCCCAATGGCTATAGTAAGGTATGTACACACTACTTCTCATTTTCAAAAGAAGTAGCAAAATATATTTTAAAGCAAGTACACTAAGGACTCAGAGTTCAGCTCAGGGTTGAATCCTTTACTGAGGGCCATGGTAGAATCAGACAATGTTTGACTGCAAAAGACTTTAGTATTCTAAATGCTTCGTTGTATGAATAAATCGACCTCAAGGTCGTGCTATTCGTCAGTGTTACCCCCCAGTTGAACTCTCCTGATCTCTAATCCTCTGCTTTTGCCATGATAATATATTGCAGTTCTCTGAATATCCTTCTATAACTACTCATGCCTATAAAGCTTATTTTGATCCTGACTCTTATTCCTTTTAAAATTATAATAACTGTTTCTTAGGCTTCCTTTGGGTTAGAAAATTGTAGATAAAACCCCTCCTAGGGGAAAATAAGACAGCATGTTTTGTTGAATCCAAAACAATAAGATTGTGAAATCTTCAGCTACTTATTATCGATCGCAGCCCCAGCCAGTGCTATTTTAGAGACTACAACCTTAAGGTGCAGAGAAGGGAAACAGTGGGGGGAGGGATGGGAAATGATGAGTTCAAAGGACCATCACTAGAGATGGTAAACTCTTCGAGTGTTCTCTGCCTTACCCTTGACCAGTGGTTCCCAAAGGTTTTGGCACCAGGGGTCAGGGTTCCTATGAGATTCTAAGGCCTGATGATCTGAGGTGGAGCTAAGGTAGTGATGCTGGTGCTGGGGAGTGGCTGCAAATACAGGTGAAGCTTCGCTAGCTCTCCTGCTCCTCACCTCCTGCTGTGTGGCCCAGTTCCTAAAAGGCCACGGACTGGTACCAGTTGTCAGCTCGGGGGTTGGGGACCCCTGCCCTTGACCACAGAGTTGGACAGGAGCCAGTGCACTGAATGTCAGCACCAGTGCTATAAGGTCTATTTATCCAAGGCTCTGGTCTTCACCACCCTACTAATGCCAAAGCTAAAATCATATGCAGCATAAACAGAGCTTCTGCTATTCCAGATGAGTCTAGAGAATACATGCAAGGACTCCTGTCCTAGGCTGGGGGTTCAATACCTTACTGGGTTTTTTTGTTTTGTTTTGTCATTTTTGTAATAGTGACCATCTCACAAGGGCTTATATTATTAATGAGATAGTTTTCCACCATGTACTGTCAGACCCTTATTTTTAACTAGAATCCTTAGTTTTCAAGGAGCTCTAAGTTTGCATCTCCTGTGTATGACATACTTCTCAAATTGACAGTAATGGATTATATCAAGTAAGAACTTCAAAGAACAAACCCACGATTACACTGCATTCAAGGAACACAATCAAGTCACCAACTTTACCGCTGAAAAATTCAACTCGACAAATTACTCATTAGGCCAGAAAATGATTTTCAAATAACAAGAGAATCACACCAAATTAAAGACTGTGAGGATAAACTCTTACAATGAGAGCACAAAAACCAATATAGAAAATAAATGTCTTTCATTCATTCAATACAATCGAAATGAAATTTTTAAGTCAATATGAGAAATTAAATTTTGCTAAAAATGGTATTTTCTGGAATAGATTGAGCCACCATTGTAAACTTTATTTTAAAAGAAACAAGTTTTCTTCAGAGTTTATTTTATACTAGACTTTTATTGTTGTGCTTTCTTGCACTCAAATAATTTTCAGTATTTGCTAAACAAAAATGCTGCCTTCACATGGATCCATCTGACTTGACAGCATAATCCTCCTCACTATAACAATCAAGCCGGAGCTTGATTTCACCACTTAAGTGGAAATTGGTTTCCTAATGGAAAAATCCATCAAAATGTGTCAATATATTTTCTGTGCAAAGTCATTTAACAATGCAAGATTCGACACCAACTCTTCATTTTGCAGATTCCTCTGCAAATTGTTTCTCAGGATACTAAGCATTCTGTTCTTATTTTTTATTTATTTGGTTGGTTTTCTTTTTTGTTTTATTTTACTAGCTATTAGCTTGTTAGTCCATTTTAAAAAAACCTGGCTATTTAACATGAGTACTAGCAAAGATGAGCCCTTGGTAATGGGAAAGGAATGCCATAATTTTTAATATTTCTTTTGTGAAAATAACAGTTTGTACTTCTAACTAAGGAACATGTTACCGCTAACAGCTGAAGATGTAGCAACCAAACAGCGAAGTCATTGGTGATTTTAAAGAATTCCCATGGGAAACATCTTGGAGTCTCTTTTGCTTTTTAAACTTTTGTTGCTTATACAGTTCCATATTTTTGGTATTTCACAGCTTGCATAGAAAATCAAAAGCACTCCAAACTCAAATTCTACATTTTTTAAATTGCATATCAAGTTAGGTATGCCATATACCCTATCATCTAAAATGCCATTAAAAATACTGAATACAAAAGGATCTCATTAATCAGCTAAGAATTTGAGTAAATTGTTAATCAAGAGAAATTTACAAAACAAGTACTCTAGAGATTATACGACAGTTTTATAAACTCCAATAGTCTCTTCATTAAATTAAGGGAAACCAATACCACCTTATAGGGTATTTGTATGAGCCTTGAGAGATGACTCATTCTAACATCTTAACAAGGTATTTGAAAGTCTTCACTTTTTGACTTCTTATCCCATATTGTTTTTCAAATTTGAAGAGATAAAAACTGTTTATAACAAAAGAGGATTCTGCCTATTTAATGTTAATAGTGGAAAAATGGTTCTCCAATTTGAAGATGGCTTTATGTAGAGTTAACATGCAGTCATGTTCTGGAAAATGTTTACCAACCAGTTATTCAAGGGGAGGGAGGAAGCCCTGATTTGCAGCATTTTCCAATTCCCACAGAGTGAACATTCCCACCATGGCCAATTAACTCACTAACACGATTTCCCTGAGGGAGAAGTTAGAAAAAGATGAGCAGTAAAGATGTAAATAACTTCAAGAGCATAAATGATAATAAAATGCAGTAAAATAATTAAGTGATGAGTATTTATTAACTTTGTTCTTAATATACACGTTTTAGTTTCTATCATTTATCCACCCTAATTGGCTCACAAAATCACTGAAAATTTGACAGTTGGCTCTAATGAGCCAGGAAGTGCCAGCTCCAGCACACCTCTTATGACCTGGTTTGTGGGGGTGGGGGAGTGGATCTTACCCCACAGCAAGAAAGAGTGAAGATGTTGGATTATCAGGACAGGGGCTCAGGAAAGAAATCTGTCCAAGCGCATTTATAACACAAACATGTAAACTGTTGGAAAACTGGAAAATTAAGGAAAAACTAATCACTAAAGCTACATTTCCCAAAATACAGATGGAAGAACATTAGTCCAATGACATATTCCATTAAATATGTCATCGAATATTAATTTTATTAATGTGTCAGCTTCGGTTTCTATTGCTGCAAGATTAAACATTCAGTGGCAGGAGTACTTAAATCAACCTTAGTAAGTGAGATACCACATTGGCGGACCCATTAATAGTCTCCATTTCTGCAACCATAGCCACTACAATCACACGTCTATGACACCAGAATCAGGATAGGCAACCACAGTGGTTGGTTGATGTGCACCAGTAGAGTTATCTAGTATGCTTGGTTGTAACGCGCCTGCTGAGTGTGCTCTGATGGGCATCATAAGACACAAAGATCTTTACACTTCATGTTCTTTTACATGAACATGTCTCTAACGCAGATAGCCACATTCCTAATCTTTAAACCTTTCTCCTTGACTACCTGAAGTAGTCATTTGCCACTGGTCATTGGTCCATGTGTTTTCTTATTTTGAGACACTCCCTGAACAAAGTAAATAGCCAGGCACATCCCCAAAGCTCTGCCCATTTTGAGGATTTTGCATCTTTACTTTTTTCCACTCTCTACACAAAGACACCACTAACTGGGGCTTTGGTGTAGCTATCTTCTATTTTTAGTGTACACTCACATATTCAGCCAGTCCATTCACAAGCAAAGTTACGCTTTATCCTACTCCATCATCTAGTCTTAAGACAATTTCCAAATGGCCATAAGTTTGACTTGGGGGAGAGCAGTGTCTGAGACACGGGGGAAGCACTGTGACCAAAAGCCTAAAATTTTATAATTAGCAAACATACAGGACAATAAATTAAAGTTATAACTTTAATTACATAGTAGATTAGGTTCATTAGTTGAGCAGAGTCAGGACTCAGATTAAACAGATAAATATAAAGAAAGGATAAATGGATTCACTAACTGGGGGTTCCAAAGGAATAAACAGAATTCAGACATAACTAGATCAAGGCATTCAAGCAATATGATTAGGAATCTGTTTCTTCCTCTGTCAAATCTTTTTTCCTACACATTATCTTATTTTCAGGTGAATTCTTTCCTTTTGGTGATCAGCTCCCCTCCACATCCCCCGACTTTTTTTTTTTTTTTTTTTCTGTACAAGTACCTACAGCTTACATAGAAATGAACTCAGAAGGATTACTGGATGTATTTGTAGTCCTTGTATGAGTTGCCTGATTGGCAATCTGCTATTTTCTAGACAGTTTCAAGCACAGAGACAAGACTGTCAGAAGCACTTACTGTTCCTTCTCTTCTTTGGCCTAGCTGCTAAGATGCTGCTTCTCACTCTACATTAATGTGGCATTATTATTGGAAAGTTTTCATTTTGGTCATCACTGATAATATCACTCACTGCCTTTTTCATGGCAGCTCAGTAAAATGTTTTGGAAGGCTTTATTGCTTATTTATAATCAAAAAGGAAAAATGACTTTGGCATCTCTGCTGATCCCATTTACCAAAATATCGAGAGTCTGGCAGATCCTTGATACAACCATTGACAAGACTGAAAGAAGACATTTGTTATACAATTTTGAACTTGTGTCTCATTATTGGATCACAATGCCTATAATGGCTGTAATAATATTCTTATAACTATGTGGTAACAGCTCTTCTAGATTGTAGTATATTCAAGATTATGGGATAATGTGTATTAAAAATATTTGTATTAAAAGCAAATTTTGACTGATGTAAATAAAACTATCATAATTTTGTAATAGTCATTAGCATTTCTCCATTTTTAACCATTTTTAATAATTTAACATTTTTCAGAAGTTACAAAGCAGAGACAGTTCATGCAGTTTTATGACTTTTTCCTGTAGGCTAGGGCTCAGAGTTGGAGAGTTGAATACAGACCTACAAAATGGGATGACAGAACCCTGAAACAAGAGAGACCGGATGGTGCCTCTTAGTCCTCAGAAGCCAGGTGAAACCAATTTTACAACGAGTGGCAAGGTCAGAAAGGATGGAAGGAGTGACCTGAAGATAATGGAATCTGATGTTTTAATATACAGGGAACCAACAAAGGTACAAATCTACTTGTGTCATCAAAAGAAATCAAAGATGGAAGGTCAGAAAGATGAAAGTTAACCCAATAAAAGATCTTGCCCAGTTTCCATTCTAGAGGCAGTTTTCAGACTTGAACCTACTGACTGAAGGAGGAGGAAGCAGCTAGCAAAACCATGGTAAATGCTGATTACGATAGTTTCCTCATTCCTTCCTCAAAGAGACCTATGGTCATTTACTCAGGAACTTGGGAAGATAAATAACCAAACATTTTTAGGATTGTTGGATATAGAAGTCAAACCGATATTTATATGCAGATGCATACAGTGCTCAGATCTGAACCCAGGCAGCCTTGTTTCAGAACTCTGCTCTTAACCATTACTCCATACAGTTTTTTGCCAAATGTGGAAACAAACCTCCCTCTTTTTTGCTCTTTTTTTCTCCCCGTTTCTCTCCTTCCCAAGAAATACCTACTTTTCTTGCATCTTGCTATCATTCTCCTTGATCTGGATTAAATGGATGTGTGGAGAGGTAGGGAAATTAACAGTCTTGAGTAGTGATCTTGTTTCAAGCACTGTGTTGGGTCTTTTGCATACATTTTATTATACAAACTTCATATTATGGAAGCAACTTAAGTGTCCATCAATAGTTGGACAGATAAAGGTGACACACACACACATACAATAAAATACTATTCAGTCATAATAAATGAAACCTTGCCATTTGCAACAACATGGTTGAATCTTGAGGGCATTATGCTAAGCAAAATAAGTCAGAGGAAGACAAATACCCTATGATTTCATATATGTGGATCTAAAAAACAAAACAAACCAAAAACAAACCTAGACTCATAGATATAGAGAACAGATTGGTGTTGCCAGAGGTGGGGGGCTGAGGAGGATGGTTAAAAAGGAGCGAAAGCTACACACTTCCAGTTATAAAATAAGTCATGGGGATATAATGTATAGCATAGGGAATACAGTCAATATTATTATACTAACTTTGAATGATGACAGATGGTAACTAGATTTTTCATGGTGATCATTTTGCAATGTACACAATTGTCAAATCATTGCGATGTATACATGAAACCAGTATACTATTTTAAGTCAATTATATGACAATGAGAATGGACATTATGTGCATCCATTTATGTCTGTATTTATTGCTCTTTAATTCAGTCATGGAGAAAAATCGTTTCATACCATATGTTTTTTTTTTACTTACTTGAAAGAAAAGCGTTCAGCTATTATTATCTTTTAAATTTGTCAAGGTTTTGATATATAAAAAACTGGAAGTATTCTTTAAAATAATTTTAAAAATAAGAAACATTAGGTTTCTTTTTAAACTAAATTAAATAGCTGCTTACCAATTATGTAAAGTTACTGGAAATACACTAATGATACCAGGAAGAATTCTTATATGCATGAAGACACTTATTAGCCATTTACCATTATTCCAGTTTGTGCTATACTCTGAGCTCTGCAGGTTTAATAGCCTTCTGCTGTCCTGATAGGAATGTATTCAACTGTATAGTTACAGAATATGTCTCAGGTCATGAAAAGGACAAGCACTTACTCTAGTAAGTTTTTGGATGTTCTGTACTCCATTTCAAGTATAGTTAAAGAATATGTATAAACAATTGTTTTTTATGGGAGTTTCTAATCACTAAGGTCTCTAATTATAACATCCTTATGCTCTACAGTCTTTAAAAATTCTCTCCTGCAATTTATGTGTATTGTTTATAACTTGAAAATAAATCATGACAACGTATAATCTCCCTTCTGTTAATTAAAAAACAAACCTGTTTTATGAAAACAACTCTTCTCTGAAGGAAAAAACTCATTCAATATTTATACTAATTATACAGTTTCTTTAAAACTAGAGGAAATCACATGCAATAAAAGACCAAAAAAGTTTACATTTGCCATTTTTACTTTTTATATTTATGTTTTTAAATTATTTTAAAATGTTGCAATAAATTTTATTTACAGCAAGGGAAATAGGAGAAATCCTGGAGGAAGAAGTAATGTTTAGTTTAGGTCTTAACAGTGAATAGTACTTCAGCAGTTCGAGATAAGAAAACTGCAGAAAACAGCTTTAAAAAAGATTATTAAAAGACTCGACATTATTTATTACCTACTTTGTTCCAGTATTGCTGTTTGCTTTTATCCTACATTTCATTATACTTATTTTTTAAGAACACTAAAAATTATGTAAAATTTTATCCACTTTACAAATTAAGAAACAGGTTATGATAAGAGACTACTGAGGATCACCAATCACGTTATGTGAACTGTATGACATGCAAAGATTTAATACAGGTCTACCTAACAGCAAAACAATGTTCTTTCCACCGTGAAACATGCGACCATTTGTAACCAGTTTCTGTCATGGTTCTTTTTTTTTTTTTTTTTTGGTAAGAGACATTGTGTAATAGTGATATAAAGTCTCCCTTTTAAGTAAATTTCCTTAAATAAAATTATTTTTTTTAAAAAATGACACAGTAAACATGAGTATAGGTGATCTGAAGATATGGTCAAAATCGTGATGGTGAAACTCAAGAATTTTGGGTTACATTTCAATACCTATGCCATTAAAAGCATCCCAGACCACTTGAGATTCAATGAGCTATCCTAATCATAGTTACACTAAAGTCCATGGTACTGCCCGGCCTCTGAGAATGAATTAGCATCATAGTCAAATATTATCCCTGACCCCCCTTGACAGAAGAAATACCTTTGAAAAACTGAACATGTCAAAAGTTGCTAAATCATTGTGCAGGATGCTACTGCAGATGTTCAGAATTGAAACTCTGTCCTACCATTTGGTATTTCTGTGGACTCTGAAATTTTTATCACTCTTTGGAGACCTAGCATTCAAGGAAGAGACTATATTTTGTATTTCAGCAGTGTTCTGAATCATGGACTCAACAGAGATCATGGACTTTAGATTACAGGTCATGAGAAACCCAGGGAAAACAGATGATATTCTTCTTCACAAGAAGGAGGCTGTTAACCATTTTTGATAAAATGATACTGAAATATCAATTAGCCTCCATACCACTTAGGGTAAGGTGTTAGAAAGTATATCAGATCTTTAAAAAGTCAAAAGATTTCAGGCCTACCTCTCTGACTACTCATTTTCTAGTACAGTTTTTTTTACAAAATGCAAAAACTGCTGGGCATATTCATTGCCCACTGGAAAATATAGTCTATGATTCTGAATATCACCATTGTGAGGCACTTTCTAAATTGTAAAGTATAAAGTTTTCATAGCAAGCATGCTGGCTTGGCTACCAGCTATGAGGAATGCTTCTTGAGGATGTAAGGAATCACCTGTACATGTCTCTCAGCCTGAATATTTGCACTTGAATGTCACCTGAAAGTGTTCCTTACAGACCAATTGATCTGGGAAATCAATAATTCCATCATTTATTGATTGCTTAAATTATGAGACAAGAACCTTGGATGTTTAAAAAAGAACCTTACCAACTGCAAATGGACATAATAAGTGAAAAATAATTTAGTATTCTACTCACTCTCTCCCTCTTTCCATCTCTCTCTTCCTGTCTCATTCTCAAGCACACACACAAACATATATACTCTTGAAGAAAAAGTTTCTGAATGGCCAAAAAGTGGGGGGAGAAAATAAAAAAAAGGAAATCTAATCCCTGGGCAACCAGGGACCACAATAGCTCATTTTCAGGGATTAAATACTTGACACCATTTAGTAAATTGTTACACCCAAGTTTCAAGTAGTACCTTCAGATCCAAAGAGGCAATAAGTTGACATATAACCAGTGAGTTCTACAGTTCTCATCCAAGGGCTGAGCTATGCAAATATGACATCCCTGAGGCTAACCTGATTGTGTAACACAGGAGTTTCTGAAACCATTGAAAAGATACAAGGGATGTAATCCAGGAAAATAAAATAATTTTCATCACTACGTGACTGTTTTTAATAACTTGGAAAGAGTACTATTAAGGTCCGAAATGAATCAGATAAACTTTGTCTTGTTTGCCTTATCCTTTACAAGTTTCGAATGATTATATCTGAATAGCTGGAGATGGACACATCTCTGGTATTTAGTGAATCCTAAAAAATAAAGATGTTCCTTTATATAAAACAAAATTTAACATTTATAATCATCTTAATAGGAAAAAAATACATTCAAGTCTAATTTTTAAAAATTTTTATAGTTCTGTTACTATATTTTAATTCTTCTAGAACATAAAGCAATTATTTAAAAATTTTAAATAATTTTTACAGCACTACTGTTATATTTTAATTGCTGTAGAATATAAATGTAATATAGTCTGTCAGATTTCTGGGAGCTTACTACCTTGAATCTCAATTCAGTGTGTAAAATTTAATTTTTTCTCATTAAATGATATCTGAAAAACCTTTATACAACACTGCTAATTGACCTCATAGAATGTACCAATCTCTTTATTGCAACAAGAATAATAAGATATGGAATGTAAATTACAAATAAAACTGTCAAAAGATGTTTTTATTTAAAATAATCTCAAACTTGGAAAATTTGTAAAAACAACTCAAAAAATGTTTATACTATTTGAACATAAGTTGCAGATATAATGCTCCTCCTCCCCAAATACTTTAGTATGTGTTTCTCATAAAAGATAGTCTTCTACAAAATCCAATACAAAAACTGAAAAAAGGATATTAACATTTATATGTTACTGATATTTGGTCCTTCGTTTTGCTTATCAAGAGTTAGGGGTTTAAACTTATTCCATTATAGATAATTTGGTCACTAATTAAAGTACTATTTGCCATGCTTCTCCACTAAAAAGCCATCCATTCTCCCTTGAAACAGTATTTTGCTGGAAGTTATTTTGAGGCTCTGTAAAAGTCCCATTCTAATCAAACATTCAATATATTTGTTTATAGAGGTATGAACATATGGTATCTATTTTATTCAGTGGGTCATGATCCATACTATTATTTGAGGCTCAAATTATTACAGATTTGATCCTTGGAAACCGATCAAAGCTGGCTCCTATTTTCAACATATACCATTATTCTGAACATTTTCTCACTTTACAGTACAAAAAGAAGTTCTAGTCTCATCTGGTACATTCTCTATCCCAGGCCTGGAATTTCTTCATGGAACTCTGGTTCCTCATAGAACATAAATGTTTAGAAATTAAGAGCAAATCATTGCTAATTGCTATGATTTCTATATCCTGTCTTTTGGGCTACTGTTGTCATTACTTTTATACAAGCCATAAAACCAAAGTGCATTGCTACTTTATAACTTATTTTTTTTTTGCTTTTGGTACTTACTTTCTTCCAGAGCAATAAAGAACAAAGAAAATCACTAGTATTCCTTGTTCTGCATCATTGCTAACAGTTGGTATTGTCAGATTTTTGGATTTCTGCCACATAAATAAGTGTGTAATGATATCTCACTATTTTAAATTTTTCTAGTGATAATATTGAGCACCGTTTAAATAAGCATAGTATTTGTCATACATGTCTTCTTTGATGTGTTCAAACTTTTCACTCATTTCTTTACAATGTGCTGTTTACTTTCTTATTTTTGAGTCTTAAGAGTTCTTAATGTATTCTGGTTATGGATCCTTTAAGAGAGAAATCTGCAACTCTTTCCATAGCCTGTTTGTTATTTTATTCTCTTACCAGTGTCTTTCCCAGAGCAAATGAAACCCAATTACCTTTTTTCCCCTCTGAGACACCACCTTTTGTTTTTAAGTCTAAAAAAGATCTTCACTTGTGTCCTGAGGCCCTCAGGGTTTGCTGCTCTTCTCTGAGAGTAAGGTTTTCATCTTGTGAGAGTAAGGACTCCTGAATTAAAGCCTTTCCCAAGGTTCTGGCTGCTCCTCCTCTTCTGTATTCTACTTGGAGACTAGGCTTTCCCTACAGCCTACGACCTCACCTCCAACCTTTCTGGTGAGTACACGTAGGGAGTTCACGGAGAAGATTCTGAGAATGGGTGCAAATTCTTTTATCTGAGGCATAAGGAAGGGGTTATCTTCTCACTATAGTCCACACTCAGCCTTTAGCAATTTCTTACAAAATTTAACGAGATTCTTGCATGCTTGCAAGGTGCCCAGCATCTTATCTTCCCATGCTATGAACAGTTGAGACTGTGGTATAAAGTATAGAACTGTCTCCAGTTCTACGCCCTTAGAGGGGTCTATTTTTCATTAGGCAACTGGTCAGCTGTTTGTCCTATGACTTCAGCTATCTTTTAGATACAAAAAAAAAGTGATGATTTTTTTAGTTCATTCAGCCCGTTCTTGTATTTGGTTGACAGTGACACACTTTTTCCAATTTTCTATGTCCCGGGCAGAAGCAGAACTCTGAATAATCTTTTAAATTGTTTTTACATTAAAGACTCAGAGGATCTGAATAGACATTTTTCACAAAAAATAAAAACGCAGTGACAGTAAATTTCTCAAATGATTAACCAAACTTGCTATGTGAGTGTTTGTGCATGTGTGCATACACATACATGAAAGTGAAAAGAGGTAAATTTCCATTTTATTCTATTAAGTTACAAAGAGGTTAATGAAGATTTTCAAAAACTCTAAAGTGTGACACAATGTATTACACACTTTAGCCTAATTTCATTGTTGATTTATACACTGGCATTTTGTTAGATGCCAGTGAGCATAATAAGATAAAACAGGAATGTATTCTGAATGTTACTGTTCAAGGAAGTTGTTGATTACCTGTCCTTTACTCTTGATTATTAAACATTGATGTCTTCAAGCATAATCTGAGAACATAGTTGGTGATCTCATCTATGCTCTCTCTTTAGGCTAAATGAACAAATATCAATACTCTGTAGATTTTGCTCTTTGAATATTTCAGAATGTTTTGTGTATTTTACCTCATAATATGTTATGGCTTTGCCGAAGCCAACTACTAAAATAATGTCTCCCTCCAGAAACAAATTTTTTTAAAACTAGCTAAAAAAATCAAAATGAACTAGCAAAATTATGGTGTCATCATCACTGAAAATGAAGCCAATGAAACCATAAACATAGCACTAGCTATGGATAGCAGGCCAGCATCGGGGTGACTGCATACTACTGACGTGCCAATTAGAAAACCTGCTGAGAAAGACTTACGGTCAGAACAGGGGGAAGGCAAAAGATAGAGTGGTGTGAACACTCGGGCTTCCTGCGTGAAGGCTACAACACCGTGGAAAGGCATGCTAATGGTGTCTTGAATCATTCATCACTGGGGTGAGTGGGATCCAAGCCATGCTTCAGTGATAGCTAGGTATAATACATTTCTTTGACTAAAATAAGTTTTTCTTCAGATCTACTCTGGGAACTTACAACTCTTCACTGTGGATGCCTCCGGGTTTTGTTAACAATTGCTCAATTTGAATCATGAGAGAAAAACAAGGGTCCTGCCTAGTCACTGAGAACTTAAAACTTAAAATGACAAATAGCATTTTGACTGATTTTTTTAGGCTTATGCAGCAGTGTGCCCAGAATGATGTAGATCTATGCATAAAACTTACTGAATTCACAAAAGGAATTTTATTTTTTACCCTCTTAAAATTACATATGCAGCATCCATGAAAATTGCCCTTTTGTTTTTCTATTTTAGTTCCCATCAATCCTGGGCTTCTTGTTCTCTCACTCCTTCCAGAATAAAAGATCTTCCCCATGATTAAAAAAAAAAAAAAAAAGAAGAAGAAGAAGTCTGTGGCCAGCCTACCCTGAACAAGCCCAATCCCATCTGATCTTGGAAGCTAAGCAGGGTTGTGTCTGGTTATAGTACTTGGATGGGAGACCACTTAGGAAGACCAGATGCTGTTGGTGTAAAACAATTAAAAATTAAGAGATTGTAAACTGACAAGGGCCTTGCAATCTGCGAGGTCAACCAAGGGTTGCCTCGGCTAAAAAAATTAATTAATTAAAAACTTTTTGTCTACTACCTTTTCTAAACATTTCCACATTTCAAACCCTCTTTACAGTCTATCAGTAAACCCAAAACTAACCACTGAACTCATCTTTTCTTGCCAGAAGTGTACATACTCCCCTTTCCACTGCTGTCTTCTTCAGCTGCTCTTTTTTCAGGATGAAAAAATTACTTTTTTTAACCTCCCAACTCCATAGATTCTTAATTGTCTATGTATTTTGCATATCTGTCCAAAGACGCTGATACTTTAACTGAAATGAAGCGCTGCCTATATCATTGCAGAGTCAGTGTTAATGAAAATGTTCCTGAAGTTAAAGAGTTCCCAGAAGAGAAGGTAGCAGTGCGGAAAACCAAGACAAGGACTCAGTTTACTCTGGTTAAACAATAGATACTAGTTATATTTTGCTCAAACTAAATGATCTCTACCTTTTTTACATTGCTAATGAAATAAAAATTATTCAGAAAGCATAGTATTGACTAGTTATGTTATTGTGGCTTCAAATTCAACATGCAGAAAATCCTATGACAACATTATAACACGTTTAGAGAGACCAGGAAGTCACTTTATTTTTCTACAAACCTTGCCTTCAACTCTGTTCAGAACAATCTCTGTTCCTACATATACATGACTTTTGATTCATTTTAAGGTATCAAAATCCATGTTCAGCAAGCAAGATTCGCATTTAGGTACTAAAAAACAGTATCCATTCTAAACCAAAACTTTCAGCTCATTTTCAATCCAAAGCTTTTCTCCCCCAGTCCAGTTCTGATCCACTGGTGTCTATAGCGAGCAAGATAAAATCTGTTCCTTCATTCCACTTGACTTCTTTCCCCCATTTTCTGGCTTTTCTAGAGCCTTTGAGAAGTTTAGAGACACAGGGTGAAATTTAATATTTGCATGTCTCTCTCCTTGCCTCATACTGCATGACTTCTAACATCCCTCTGTATGGCAAACAAAAATGCAGGCTTTTTTTGAGCAGCACAGGCAGCATTCCTTAGAGGCTCTGTGAGGACCTGGCCTTTCACATTTTCTAAATATGGCTACCACAATTGAGCTTGATTCACACTCCCCAAAGTACACAATACAACTTGCCTTTACTTTTGGATTCTCCTCGCGCCAGCATGCTAAGGCACTGCTTTTAATTTACTATCTTTGCCAGTGAGAATAGAGGATAGAAGCAGTTTTTTTCCATTATGTCACCTGATTCAGTAGCTTTCTTGTTTTTACACCTCACGGCATTTCTTTATGCATATTTGTGATTCTCCCATGTAAAAAAGTGTACTAAAGATAAACACTGGCATAACTCTAAAGACAAAAACAGTGGCAGTCCAGGGAAGTAAAAATTAGTTATTGTTAGATATACCGCTATAGTAAATATCTGCGCTGTGGATCAGACTGTCTCCGTTCCTATCTTATGAAACCATTTTATTAATGTCTGCAAGACATCTGGAAATAAGATTAAAGTCTCCAGCTCCTTATGATCTAAATCTATTCTTCCAGGACACTGAGAATGCTAACAACATCAAAAGTTTCTTTTTGACAATATCAAATGTAAGCACACAGTCAAATTCCTTTACCTAGGTAAATCTACTCCGCTTGTCATTTTTATATCTTTTACTTTGTAATGGACCAGCTAAGAACCTGAATGTCAGTTCTCTTCAGAATAATGAACTTAAAATTGCCAGCAACAAAAGCTTCTATTGTCAAGTTCTATTTATATAGGAAAAAGTTACAGAGGGCAGTGGATCTTACAGACTTGGCACTCACTGCAAACCCAAAACATTGTAGAAAGCAAAAATGTCAAATAATTCACACATAGGCCACAACAAGGAAGTGAAGTCTATGTATAAAATTTTTTCTACTTAAATGCTTCTTTACACATGCCAGAGTTTGTCTAAAGTGTCAGATGTCACAGAACTAGGTAAGTACACACAAATGCCATTTGCATACTATGCTGAATACACTGTTAACAAATATTTAGCTCTGTATATCCTATTTGTTTATAAAATACCTGCCTACCTCAAAGAGAAGGTCATTCCGCAGGGTATGTGGTCCAGGGCTGCCTCCAGAGAAGGACTGACAGGGGAAACCACAGTACACTAATCACTCTTTCACTCTGACCTTCACCATTCCTTATGAAGGAGGCCAAGTTGAAACAAACATTAGTCTTAAAAAAAACAAACACCTGCACAGAGAGAGAAAAGACTGGGAGTTCTCTGGCATTCTCTATACCTTTTGTTTATCCCAGTTAATTCTCCAAACTTCTGCACAGTGTCTTTTTGTTCCAAGATAAGGATCTGAATAGAAAACATCATAGACCCAACCCTACCCCATGCCTTTTGCTCTTCTGTTTGAGAACCCCGATATTGGGGGGAAGAACAGGGCACAGTGATAAGAGGGTAATCGGGATATTTATTCTCCAAGTCCCTCTGTGAGAAGTCAGCTTGGATTGGCAGTATCCTCCAGTCCAACTGAAGGTCACAGCTTCTCTCAAGGTGGCTCCTCTCCACAAGGCTATCTTCTTCCAGGTTATAGAAACCACGCTCTTCACTTGTTTCCTTATTTTCATTTCAAGAATGAAAATAGCTGTTACTGGCCCTAAGGAACAACCTTCTACCACTTTTAAAATACTCCTTCTATTAAACCATTCTTGAATTATGCAATTTGGAGTGTGCCATCTCTCCTTCTGGAACCCTGGCTGACAGACCTGAAGGGAGACAATCTACTTGCTTCATTCCCCACTGTACGCCTAGCAGCTTGAATAATGCCTGACAAGGGCACATTATAAACATTTAATTCAAGAAAGGAAGGAAGGAGAAAGGGAGAGGATGGATGAAAGAGAAGAATCTGCCTATAGTACTTACATTTAAAATTAACATAAAAAATTAAATTAGCAATAGAAAGACCTACCTGCTTTTGTGCCCCTCCTTTGGCGATTGTCTAGGAGGATATTTAGACAAATTGTACTGAGTCTCTGACTCAGGTCTCCCCTCCAACATCTCCCCTGAACTCTTAAAACTGCTTTCACATGGCACATAAAATCTGCCATCTCTAGTTCCTATCATCCTCTTTAGACTCATCTATCAAATCCTTAACACTCTTAAGCCCTATTCCAGTCACAATGAAACAATTCCTTTTTCCAAATGTATCATATTTTCTTTCTTATGATCTTGCCATATGCTGTTTGTCTTTTCCACATTCTTTATCAGAATACTTCCTACACATTCTCCAGATCCCAAACATGCATCATCTCACTCTAGAATTCACTGACCCTTTTAAGATCTTCTTGAGCTCCCACAGGACCCCATGCTTCTATTTCTCAAGGCATTTTTCACCTTGAATTGCAATTTACTGTTTATTTCACTTTTCCCTTTCAATATCCAATATATGCCTGGCATAAAGTGCACTATATTTTCCAATGGATGAATGAATAAACCAATAATCAGTCTGATCGATATGAACATAACTGCTAATTGATTCAAGTCCTATTCCCCAATCTCAATGATCTCAAATATTCTAAAGACTCTTCACTCTGACAATAATCTGGCATGCCCCCGCCAAAATAAAATGTTTTCAGTAGATCTTTGGGTCAAACACAGTCTGGCAGCATATACAGAGAAAATATCCTAAAAGTAGATTAATGATCATGCAGGAAAATGAGTAAGATATTTATCAACTGACAAAGTTAATAGTGTGTTGTCTTTACACCCTAGATATGAGTTCCCTATTTTATATCCCCTATAAGAATCTGACATTTGATATATTTTAGGTACTATTAAAGTTTTGAATCGCTCAGAGATTTCGTTTTTATTGTTTCGACGTAAAGCAACTGGCTAACACGATTGAAAAAGGAATTTATTAGAAAACTGTCAGTTAACTCACAGCTTCAGTGAGAATAACAAAAGATCCAAATTGGGCAAAAGGACAAAAGCAGGGACACTGCTGAGGTCAAGGACGGCGACACTTCTAAACACTCTCTTGCAGGCCACCGCCACTGGAATGCATGAACTACAATTTTTTTGTCTTCACTGTCCATTAATCATGAGCTGAGCATCGGGATATACACTCTAAGATTTGGACAATGGGGGCAGTATAATTTTTTAAAAAGAAATCAAATGCCATTACCAACAGAATGGAGACTATATACTGAGGTAAGGATACAAAGACACTATGTGGAACAGCAAATGTTCACTGAAATTAGACTAACATTTTTTTTTAACTTAAAAGTGGGGGGAAAAATCATATTAGTGAATAAGATAACAATGGACTTAGGACCTTTAAAATGTAGGCCATAGGAATAAAATAAGTATGATGGACTGAAAGAGAATAATTTTAAAATGTGTTTTAGATCACAAAATTCCATCATCCATATCTAAGATACTATACCAAAACTAAAAACTCCCTTGAATATTTATTTAATAGTTTGTAATATAAAACAGTTTTTAAAGGATTTTTCTGCTTTTGAAACATTTTAAGACACCCTTTTTTTCTCCCCCCACCCCCATTAGAACCTGTTTCAGAGGAGGAACATGGCTAATCCTAGGGGAAGTTCAATGCAGCAAACAGATGCTATACCAAAGAAATATTGCAGTATAGGAACTGTTCAGAAAAGCATCAATAGAGAGTGTAAGATGCATTTTAATCTGTGTGGTTCCTATCACGATGTGCAAACTAAACAACATGCTTTTTGTTGTTGCTGTTTCACATAGCTTGCAGAACATAATTACAGAATTATAGGCTGTCTACTCAGGACGGATGTCTAATCTCGAAAGAAGTCAATCGCACACAGCTTGTCTCATTCGTTTTGGTCCCCTTTAGTATCAATTACAATGACTGTCGATTTGACACAATTTTTGCACAAAGATTAAAGATTATACCTGGTTATATGTCATCATAGAAGGAAAATCCAATCTTTCTCAGCTCTATTATAGTAGGCTTTTTCCATCTGCTTCAACATTTATAGCCTTTTAGAGAAAGAAGGGATCGAAGTGATAAGCCCTGTTAGTGAAGATACAATAAAACAGCTACGAATTTTCACATAAACTCCTCACCTATTACTTACATTTAGGACTCTTGGTTATAAACCAACTTATAGAAACTTAACTCAAAAGAGAATTGCTTAATGCAACAGAATGTTGAGTATGACTTTGCATTTTGCCATGAAATTGGTCATTAGGGCCCCAAATGAAAACCAGAGGCCTCAAGCAGTCACCATTTTAATGAAATTTCCCCAATTGTTAGTGAATGTTACAGGTTAAATTCTGTGGAAAGCGGGACTCTGAGACAGAGTTTATGGTACAGATGTTTATAAAGGAGCGCCACCAGGATCAACAATTGTGGAAGAGAAGGGGATCAGAATTGAGAGAGGGAGAGGCCTAAACTACTGTCCAGGTCACACAGCCTCACTAGGCTCCACGAATCATCTGGAGCTAAAGTGACCTCAGTTATATGGGCCCTTATACTCGGCCTCTGTTAGTCATCAGATGAACTGACCCTGGAAGAACATGCCTTTAGGTGAGACAGCTCTGCAGTTGAGACAATCACTCAGCAGATGAAGACTATTTGCTGCCTCATCTGGGGTAGCAAGTCCTTCCTTGGAGATCTGTGTGGCACACATTCCTGTCTATACAGACCCCCTTTGCACCACTGAGATCCATCTCCACATGTGTATTTAGAGAACAACATCTTCAGGGATCTAGTAAGCCTCACTTCTCCAGAGAAATGCAAAAGTAGATAGAAACTACTGCCTAGTGCATAGTGATACAGATTTTCACCTTTGTCCACGACCCATGCTAAATTCCCAACTCTCTGCTACCACTTCTGCTGGTCTCAGAGGCTTATTTTGTGACATAACTCAAACGCTCATCCCAGAGAGGAACTGGTCCCCAGTCAGTATGTCATTTTCAGGCTGTGGTTGCTATAACTGCTGGTTTGCAGCAAAAATGGGGAAACAGGAGTGTGTTAGTCAGCTTGGACTGCCTTAACAGACTACCACAGACAAATTGAACAACAGAAATTTATTTTCTCACAGTTCCAGAAGTCTGAAATCAAAGTCCAGCAGGGTTGGTTTATGGAAAGGCCTCTCTTCCTGGCCTGCAGACTGACACTGTCTCATCATGCTCTCACATGGCCTTTCCTCTTTACACACTGCAGAGAGTGAGAACTCTGGTATCTCTCCCATCTCTTATAAGGATATCAGTCTTATTGGATTAGGGCTCTTCTCTGTGACCTCATTTTACCTTAATTATCTCTTTAAGTGTCCTATCTACAAAATAAGCCACATTAGAGATTAGAGCTTCAACATACTATTTTGGAGGAGGGGACACAATACAATCCATAACAAAGAGCACTGAGGGGTGCCTACGTAGTCCACCTCAGTTTCTTAAGTATCCCCCTCCCGGCACTGCCCCAATAGTGGTTCAGAATCCTATGTACTTCCTCCTGTCCTCCTGATGATCAGGACCAACTACTCCTGCCAAGATGGCATCTCCACTTCTCTCACCTGTTAGTCTCTGAACACAAAAAGTTCAAAGTGCCCAGCTGACAGATATGAATTGTAATCCAATGGGACCCTTGCAAGAGTGTGTCACTCTGGGGACTAGCATACCTAACTCTAACGGTAGAGAGTTTCAGGGACAGGAAGCAAGCAGCCCCATTCAGGTCTCCATCAATGACTCACTGAGATCACTCATGCTTCTACTCTTTGGTTCTATCAAAAATAAACACAGCTGAGCATTGGTTAAAGTGGTGAAAACAGATTTCATTTAGTAACTATTAACAGTAGGGGAAAGAAATGAGCTCATTCCTATTTGTGCAGAGGTGATTTGGGCATTTTAAAGGGAGCATGTGTAAGGAAAGCAGATTATGGATCCAATACATACATTTTAAAGTTTTAGTCAACATGAATTAGCTATTAATATTATTGTCTTTGCATTCCCAAACAGAAAACTGGGCAAGGAATTTTATCTGTGGCTTTAGGACAGAGTCAAGCGAACTGGGTCCTGTGTACAACTGCCAATGTAACACCAACCATAAACGCTGAAACAAAAAAATATAATAATAACTAACATTTGTTGTATGATGTCTATGTGCCAAGTGTTTTACATGGATTATTTCCTTAATCTTCAAAAGCTTTCTATTATGTAGTTATTATATAGACATATACGTAGACATATATACATATACACAAATATTATACATATATATATTTAATTCTAGGTCATAAGAAACTTGCCCTAGATTTATTTAAAAAATAAACATACCTGCATATTTCAAACTGTGCTACCCTAAAATATATTAAACATTTCTCTATAATGAATCCTTTTATATTTTACAATACAGATTCAGGTACCTAAAAAATAAATTCTTTTAATAAAGTAAAAGCTCACCACATCTCTCATTGAGAAAAACAATGAGCTTTTGAGGAATTGTTAAATGACTTAGCTATAAAATAGGATTTATTGCCCTGCAAAAGCTAACTCCGTGGTGGAATTTACTCAGTCTGTCTTCATCTCAGAGAATGAGAAATAAAATCAACGTGTTTGCTATTGTCCTCCAGTGCCACTCAATGTTATTCAAACTTTCTCATTACTATGTAAAGCCTGTATCAGCCATCACACATGTTAGAGGAGAAAAGGAGAAGGCAAGCTGTGTGGTTACAGAATCATACTGCTCCAGCCTGCATCACTCTGGGGTCACCATCTCCTACACAACAGCACAAACATTAATACATCGTAGGGTATAGTTCCCAGTTCAACTTAACTCCTTGCCTAAAGTGGATTCCACTGTCTTTACAATCCTCTAAACTAAATAAAGCAAAGCTCTATAACTTTTGATTTATTTAAATTGTCACATTGCCATCTTGTGGCTGCAGTTGGTAGACAAGGAAAACTGATGATTGCTGAGAGGCCTCCATGCCTCTTTCCCTGCTTTGAACTTGGGTTAAAAGGGTTATGATATCAACTTTACTGCCTGAGTCATGGGAGGCTAAAATACTTTGCTTCTCTAACTGGCAGCTGTAGGACTTGATAGACTAAGTAGAACTTCTATATAATATGGGGATGTGACTGCTGAATGGGAAAAGGAATCTTTTAAATTAGTATTAAAACAAAAAGGAGTGGGGTAGGGTCAAATATTTGGTGGCGGAAGGAAATTTAACTTTGGGTGGTGAACATACATTGCAATATACATATAACGTATTATTGAATTGGACACTTGAAACCTATTTGATTTTATTAACCAATGTTACCTCAATAATTTTATTTAAATAAAATAGAAACTAAGTTAAATCTGAAAATCTCTTGGTACAAAACACCATACAGTGCTCCAAAGAATGAAGTTTTTTGCTGTACTATTCCAACTTGGACAATTACAGTATGAATGTTTCTCAATAGCGTAATAGATTGGACATCCAATTCACACAGCTACAGATCAACTTTAAAACAAGTTATTCTAACCAAGTCCCCTGCTTGGCTGATTTGAAAGCTCCGCAAAGGTCTGCATTGAGATACATTCCCATACCTACTTTATTACCTTAAATTCTTGACCTTATTTTATTGAATTTTTTTCTCCTAAAAATCTTCATTTGAAATATAAATGGCACAACCTAGAATGGCTGCATACTAATACCTATTTACATGTGCCTGTGGATTCATTCATTCATCGATATGCGCCAACTTTAGTATTGGGAAGTAAACAGGGAACGTATGAAATTCATAAAGAAGTTTTTTTTTTCTCTCTAGAATAGCCCAGAGGAGTAAAATTTAAGAGAAAGATGATGTATCTTGATGACTTAGCAAGCAGTTTCTGCTCAGTTAGCTAGGGTGGGAGGAGGAGGGAGTAAAAATGGTCCTAGGAGGAGGAAAGAGGGAACAAAAGACAGGATGTTTAAAGGAAAGTTACAGGATCTGGAAGATTGCATTTTCTCCTGCCTTAGTTTGAGACTGCTTTGCAATCTATGACCCATGACTGTCTCTATGACACTCCAAGAAAAGTTGTAGAGAGAAGAGGTCAGTTCCCAAGAAGCTGCCACTATGACCAGAATGAATGACCAGAGGCTGAAGAGACTCGAAGACCTCCAGCTTACCCAGTAGAGCTCCTCTGCAAGTGAACTCATCAAAAACACAGGTTAGCTGCTCCACGTACACAATGTTTACCTCCAAAATCCTATTTATCATGGGAGAATTCTACTGATTGATAACTTCAAGGCAATAAAAGGTTCTTGCTATATTTCGACTTGCCCCACCTGGTCATCAAGCTGTGAGAAAGCTCTAAACTGTTTATTAGTCTTGAAGTGCCATTTTCTGTTTCCTTTAAATACCTAAATTTACACTAACCTTAAAAATGTTATATGTTTTCTTATTACAGTCTCACATTGATTTGAGATATGAGAACTTTAATAAACAAAAATATGTTTCTATCTCCACTTCAATTAATAATTTCTGCCCTTATTATTTATTGCCTGTTAAGAGATATGTGGTCAAGATTATAATTTGGGTATCACTCACGCTCCTTATCCATATGGATGCTCCATTCGAAGTTAGCGGAGCTGTCACTCCATCTTAATGTTCTACAATTTGATCATCATGATAATTGCTTGACAGTGGTCAGATCGCTAGAGACATTTGGATATAAAATTACAAAATTGACTTGCTCTTGAAATAGAAGAAAACAATGAAGAGAAATCATTTTAGTAAAAATAAGAATTCTACTCATCTCCAAATATCAATCCTCTGAAGAAAATTTGTTTGAGAATCCCTGTAAACACAAATATTACAGGGATTTTTGGTTTAAGGAAATTGAAAATATATAAAGAGGAGACATTCTGGGAAGTTGAATCACTGGTTTCAGTCTTAACTGATGTCTTCATTTAGGTGTAACAGTTGGTCAAAGGCACAAACCTTGGAAAATGAGACCATGGAGCCAATTATAATGTTTACAAGATACTTATAAATTTTAAGATATACTTTAAGTCAAACATTAAGATATACTTGTGCATATATCTGTTATTGTGTTACGAGGGTCCCAGCTTGAGCCCACCTTGTGTCCTTTGCTGGGACTCAGAGTTGGCCAGGCATGCCTGATGTCTATCAAAGAGGTATGAAAGCAGTTGAGCTTTGCAGCCTGAGCTGATCTTCCTGAGCTGAAGGCAAGAGACACATGAAGTCTTAGCCTATTCCCAGAAGAGAATCTGAGACAAGTGGTGAGGCTGCAGGCGTATATAATTGAGATATATTCCTGACATACTAGACTTAGTCCTAGTCCTTGAGTAAGAATATGTAAGTTCGAATCAGAAAATCAACGGTCTCTCCAGTTCCACTAAATACTCATAATAGCTCTAGGGACCATAGCACCAACCACTCTGGGCCCCAACTTTGCAAGTATCAGAATCTAGGTTCTAGCACTGACACCGGTATTTTCAAGGTGGGCATCAGCTGTAGTGACAGACAAATCCATGTGTTCATAGCCAGGAGCCATATAGAGAGGGCTGGAGCTGCAGAGGAAGAATATGGCAAATGTTCACAGGGTAACTGGAGAGAAAAGAAGCCTTTTATATCTTCAGCCCTCTCCCCTTTTGGTGGCTTGGTATGAGCAGCACAATGCAGAGCAAGGCTTCTCTAATGTAAAACAGCAGCCTTTAGTTAAGTTCACTACTAATAAGGTCATTTCTCTGGCGTGGAATTGTACATGATATAGAGCCATAGCTATTCCCTCCTACCTGCCTCATAAATGTATAGAGCAGTACTGGTGCAAGTGACTCACCTGAAGCCTTTACCAAAATTGAGTAGTGCAAAGCAAGACTAGCCCTTTGTATGCCAAATTTCCCTATGCAACTTATTCAGACTTCAGAAATTTTAATGGTGGTGATATATACTGATGTGATAAACAGCTGAGCCATAGTTCAGGCTCCTGAAAAAATTATGCATTTGGTCTGACAATGCAAGCATTTGATTAATGAATATAGATTAATGGATAACTTCTATTTACCAAAATATGAAAGATAAGAACACTAACTTAATAAGCCTCAGAATAACAGGAATGTACACATCTATAGTTGTCTAGGCCAGTAATGAACATGAGGCTGCTGGTGTTCTGGCTCCACTGAGGCCTCATTACTGATGGCTATCACTGTTCAAACCACAAGATAGATCTGAAAAAAGTCACTCGGAAACTCCAAGCTGGTTCAGTAAATTCTAAAAATGCATCCAAGTCTAGCTCTAATCCTGGTAGTTTGCTTGTCTTCTCATGTTCCTTTCCTATGAAGAAGCCCTGATTGGGTTTGTAAGAAAAGCAGTAAGTAGAAGATGAAGAATAAAGCCAAGATTGGACAGGAAGACAAGTGGGAGAAAATTGACCTTGTCTACAGATAACTGCTAAAATGACATGCAAAGGCAGGTGCGATTGAAGGTTAAGACTGAATTTACCTACCCCAGTGGAGAGCTACAGACCTATCATGTTGTCATTCTCAACTCTGGTCTGAGAGAACAGCCTGGTTCTCCCTTCCACCCTCTTTCCCACCTCAGCTCAACAGGCCACCTTGCTCTTTTCAAATTCCACAACGACTAGCACAACCACATTTTTTCAAACTTCAATCAAGACATATTTGTATTTAAAATTAAATTATTCAACCAACGAATTTAGTGAAGAAAAATGTTAGCCTCTGAATTGTCTTATAGAATATCAAAAACACAGACAAAGTAAAAGTTATATTCCATGATTATGATAAAGCAGAAATGTTTTCTCATTGTCATCTAATATAAAAAAAATGAACCTTTTCTATTACTGGTTAGATTTCACTGATCTTTTTGATAATACACTTTTCTTTGTTATTAAAAATCACTATCAAAACCATAGTCACTTGTAGTTTTGAGACATACAGTCACAGAAAATTAAAATTACATGTTTCTTTAAATTCTGCGGCAGTATCTCCCTTCATCACTGCTCTTTGTCATTCTAAGATTTCCTTTGTAGTCACAATTTTACTTTTCACCTGCAAAATTGCATTTAACTGAGCTCTACTAAAACATAAGTAACTTTGTTTTTTCTTTTTTACTGAGTCATTAAAATTAGAGATTTCATATAAATCCCCATTGAAAATCTTAATTGCAGTTTAGTTTTTTAATTCATTGGTGATGGAAAGCAGTGCCTTTACATTATCATCAAAAGTATTTTTAATTCATGTTAGCTGTCTTGGATAATCTTGGAAAACGTTAAAGAATAGAATTTCTTTAACCAGCTCCAATATCCTTCCTATGTATTTATTTATAAGAGTGTCTTGATTGTTCTGGTTTACATTTTATTTCAATATTTTTTAAATATTTATTGAACTTTTCTTTGTGACCTAGTATATAATATATATCCTTGGGTGTAAATATCCACAAATGCATGAAAACGTATATCAACTACAGTACATAAAATACAATATACATCTACTGATTCTACTTTTTTGCTGACTTATTTATATCAATTTAATTAAATAAAAATTAATTTGTTGCTATTGTATGGCCAGTTCTTTCAATTTTATTTACATGATCAGTCACAGATTTGATCTTTTTATTTGGTCTCCAAATACAATTATATATTTGTATCAATTTTCCCTTTTGCTTACAGGAATTTTTGTTCTCTATATTTTGATTTTCTATTATTCAACATTAGGATGTCTGTTTGTTTTTACGTGATAATTGCATTTTATTATTTGTTATCCATGCTTTCCTTTAATTTTCTTTTAATTAAATTCAGTTCATAACATCTTTGTTATCTAATGTTTTTTTCAAGATCTCTAGCTTGTAAATGCCATGTTGTTTGATTACATTGGTTTCAAACAATAAAATCTGAGACTCTACTATTAACCAAAAAAAATAAACCATTTACTTCTCTTTGCCAGATTATTAAAAGATTGATTTCAGTTTTTCTATTTAATATTTTCTACTTCCATGTTCTCTTGACACTTTTTAAAAAATTCTGCTCTCAGAGTATACACTAGGACATATTTATGTTTGCTTTTATTATTTACAAAGCAAATATCCTAGATTTCTTTACTGGAGATTATTTTCGCACACACAATTCACAAATGTTTTAATAAGTTGTACATCTGTAATAATCTAATAAAAAAAGGCTTTTCATTTACTTTTATAAAGGGCTACTATAAAGAAACTGCTTTGTCAAATACTATAAACAGAAATGTCATGAGAAATACCATGTTGAATTCAGGCTAACTAGATTTAAGACTGATTTGCCTCATTTTCATTGTTGCTTTTTATCCTTAGAAAATAATTCCATTGCAATAGAAAAAAAACATGAGCATTAGCATCATAAAGGACTCTACCTTCCCTCTTTTCCTGTGTTTACCATGGTTCTTGACATGTAAGTTCACTTATTTAGTCATGATATTGGACATAGATCTATTGCTTCATCTTGATTTCCATTTATATTCTATTTCTCTCTCACAACGATTGCCATGTTCCTGTTACTGCTCTATTTCTATCTTGATTAAACAGCTGTTGCTAAAGTATCTTAATTCTCACATTCATCCTACACAAAGGAAATCAACAGTGCTTTGAACTTTATTTCAAACAGTTTATCCACTTAGTCTTATGGTATAGATGCCTACCTTTTCCAAAAATGCAAATAATCTTTCCAGTGTTAAAAAGAAAAAACAAATGAAAACCAGCCTTGAAAATTCCCTGAGCAGACAGAAATCAATTTAGTCACACATACGAAGAAAAGTTTATTTAGCTTATTCTGTGAAATTACCTTGCTCATTTCTTGTTCATGCCTCTGGTAACCATATGTAAAACAAACTGTTTCCCAAGATTGATATGAGGTAACCACTAACCAGTAACCAATCATTTAAGAAAATTTTAAAATTATAACCACTGCGAAGAATAAATACTCACTGCCTTCTCACTATATAAGTTGCTTTATAACAATTATCCCTGAACCTCGTGCCACGTTTTGGCTTGAATGCTCCCAGTTCACTGTCTTTTGATATGTGTACAATAGTTTTTACTAATTATTACTTTGATGATTCATTGCTTTTTACTCATGTTATTTCTAAATTTTTGACGTCGCCTTCCCCAAAATTCATGTTTTAAAAAGACTATCGTAGGACTTCCTACTCTATAGGAGATTAAATTACATCAGACCAACCTTCCTAATAAGAACAAAGAAAGTATAGATCAACTATTTTTTTAAAAAAATCTCTTTGACAACACCAACAACCTACAAAAGCAGGCAAGACTGAAGTTTTAAGATATTTGTGGTGGACCAATTTCAAAAATGTCCCCAGTTTCTCCCCTCCTCCCACTTTGTAACTCCCCCTTGCAATATGGCTTTGTAGATCCTCCGATCTAAAGATGGAATCTTTTCTCATATCCCCTGGTTTACAGGTGGATTTGTGACTTGCTTTTAGCCTAAAATGCAATTAAAAGATATGTTGTGCCAGTTTCCAAAAGACTAACATTCAAGAAATTTTGAGAAGTTTTCTTTCTCTCATGGATAACCTAGCACATGTGCACAGTTTTAGTGGATGATGAGATGAGAACGGCAAAGCAGCCCAGGTTTACAGCCCACCAACCTTCAGGAGGAGAAATACGTTACTTGTAACTGATTTAAGAAAAACGAGGAAACCCAGCTGAACAAAAGACTCCATCAGAGTCCAGCCTAAATTACAAACCTACAGGATAATAACTGCTATTTTAAACTGCTGATTTTTAGAGTAGTTTGTTTCACTGCTGTTGCTAACTGGTATAATCCTGGAAGAAAGGAAAGTACAAACACTTGGTTTCCAGTGAAACTCTCCAACAACAAAGGTGAAATAATATTTTCAGACAAGGAAAACTAAAACCTACCTTTGAAGAATGGCTCGGACTCGCCCGGTGCACCCCAACTCTTCGCATCTCCAGCTGCAGGCACACACCAACCCTGTTCCCTGCACACACAGCTGCAGCTCCGGGCAGTGCCTGTGAACCGCCGTCTCCTACCTCAAGATGTTCCCAGACCTCTCTCGCCCTGTCGTCCAGCCTCTCCAGGCCAAGGGTGTACGCAGCCTCCACTCTCAGACACTGTCCCGCTGCACTGTGGCCTCCTAGGCAGCTTGCAACTCGGCCTCGTCACTCAGCCACCCTACCGCTGGCCGCTGGCGTCCTATGGAGTAGACAAGACCAGGCAGCTGCGCACACCGCGGCTTATAAGGTCATTTGCACCAACAAGAAACAGCTGCAAGGCCTCAACGCCTGCTTTCCGTGCTCATGGAGAAGTGGCACCGCTGGAAATCGCAGAACATTAAAGGTGGCCTCTAAGAAAACCTCCCAGAAAGGTGAAAGTTTTGAAGAAATATTGGAAGAGACAGTAATATCTACTAAAAGAAAAAGAAAAAACTGAGAAATCATATGTAGAAGCACCATTTCAAGCCAAAAAAATATATAAATCTATTGCTTAAAATAAGTTAATGCTTCAGAGAGAATAATGTGCATTTGACTTGTTAAACAGCCTATTCCTGAACCAAAACACCTGTTACGCACACTTCTTCACGGCTTCAGTCTCATATGTAGTATTGAATACTTACTTTCTGATAAGAAAGTCACACTGTATAGGAGCAAACTGTAGTCTTAGCAGCCACAGAGAAGCTATTCATCTAAGAATACAGTCTTCTCACCTAAAACTTGGGTTGCACAGCAATAGATAATTTAGGTACAGGAAAAAATACAAACCAGGTGCTAAATCTGTGATGACTGTCATTTGCTGTGAATTGAAATTAAAACCTGTGTTCACTTATTACCTACATAGTTGCACTGTAGATGCTTAAAACAAGATCACTGCAAAAAAATTCACCAGTGATCCACCCCTGACTCCTCTTGGCCACAACTGTTTCACAAAGATAGGTGTTTGCTTAATGCTCACTTTACGACCCCCCCCCCCACCGTCAAGTTCGTATATTCTTTTCTTTCGGGAAAAAGGAAGAAAGGACTGGTGTTGTATTCTTCCCTTTTAAACACATTTAGCTGCTTCTCAGAAGAACTTGCCCCCTTTAGCTCCCTTTACTCAATGGTAAATGAGATGCCTGTTGACTATTACTGTGATTCCTATGACTTATCCCTGCCCATGCCATAGGCCTTTCAATTCTGTAGGTTAAAAAAAAAAAAAAAAAAAAATGGCAGTGGCAGTGATGTTTTAAGGGTTGCCCTCAGCAAGTAAAATAATGAAAAAGAGTCCCTAATCAAATATAGTCCCTATTTGAATAGGCTTTCCACTTATTCAAATCCATTCAATTAGGGAAAAAACTGCTGTATTAGGAATGTGCCTTTTCACCTTATCTTTATAAACACAGTCATACTTACGCGAACCTGTGATTAAGCTGACCCTAGACTTAGCAGTATAAGCTAGGAGACTCAGTTTATTTCTGTGAACTGTGAACATTTGTGTGTCCGTTCATTTGCGGTAATAGAAAATTAATCCCCTGACACTTAGAATCCACATCTTCCCCTTCCTGCTAGTCTAGGTACAAAAGAAGCTTTGTTTTCACTCCTATGCCTTTTAAGATCACCAAGAGTAAATTACCTTCTTAACAGGACACAATTTTACTACCCAAAAGTAAAAAGAAGTTACTTCTGGTCAATCAACACACCCAACAAATATGGAGGGAAAAAAAAAGTTACTCTTTTCTAAAAAGAGTCTTGCCCAACAGTTTTTCCCTTGCTGCACAATTGGGCTCTCCCTTACCTGCTGGAGAGGAAGAAACACTGATGGAAGAGGGGACACACATGCTCTTACTCACAAGCTAGGAAGTAGATACTGGAGAGTCAACTTTTCATCCACTCAACTGTGTAGCAGCTGCACTGCCCAGTCTTCCACATGCACCAACTTTGATGCAGGATTAATTCTCTGTCGGAGTCCCCTCCACCAGAGCTGAAGAGTTTCCATCTATCTGTTATACATCTCTATCAAGAGCTCTATGGTGATAAAGACATGATGCTTTTATTGAATTTTGTATATGCTTTAATAGCAAGGAACTTGAAAAATGCTTTTCTGTTCTTCCTTTTCCTTTCCCCATCTGTGTCTTTACTTACCAGACTTACTATGAAACATTAGTAAAATAAGAGAAGCCACATAAATTTCACCAAAAAAAAAAAAATAGAATGGGTAACCAGAATTCTTCAAACAGAAAGTATATGATAAAAGAAAGACTCTTGGAGCATCAGGAAAAAAATAAAAATAGAGAGCTGAATTATGGGTACATGCAACAGACTAACTTTTTTCTCATGAGTTTTCTTATGAACATAAATTTTTAAAAATGTTACCAGATCAAAGGCAACAAAATATAAAAGTATGATACCTCACCTTCAAGTGGATTCTATTCCAAATATTACAGGAAGTTAATTATAATATTAATCAATTTATATTACTATTTGAAATCATAATTATGTCAATAAATATAAAAAGCATTTGACAAAATTCATTTATGACAAAAACTATTAGCAAAGTATGGAAGAAACTAAACTTTATAAAGACTATCAAACCAATAACAAATCATATTTAATGATTTAATGGTGAAATTTTGAGAGAACTTGCCTCCTGAAATTGTAAGTGATACATCTCTTACCACTATTATCCCTTATACTTGATATTATACTGAAGAATCTAACCTATGTAATAATACAAAACAACCAGCAAACATAGTAACTTGTCATTGATTTTATGCACTTGAAAAATCCAGACTCTACAGATAATTTAAATTTTTAAATGGTATAATTTAAAATAGCATTAAAATATCAAATCTCTAGGAATAAACAATGAAATATCTGTAAGATATCTACCTACAAGGTTACAAGAAAACTCAATATTTTAAAGATATTATGACTCTATGAATTAATTTATAGATTCAATACCACCCAATCAAAACCCAAGCAGTCTGATTTATGAAAATGTATGTGATGATTCTCAAATTTCTACAAAAAGGCAAAGAAGCGTGGCCTCTGAGACAATTTTAAAGGACACATACTGGTAGGACTACAGCAATTAAGAATATGTGGTACTGGTGCAAACAGAGAGACAGAACAGAATATGTCATCCAGAAAAACCACATAAAGGTAGAACCTAATTTGTAGCAAAGTTCACATGAAGAATAAAAAACATAACTTTTTAGTAAAATTTGCTGAATTTGTTGGATAGCTATAAAAAATATGAATTGCTATCTCGCAAGACACACACACACACACATGAATTGCAGTATTCCAGATTTTGATCTTGGTAACTACAGGGGTGTGTTCACTTTGGGAAAAAAACATAAACTTCATACTCATAATTTTTTCCACTTTTATCCATGTATGTTATTCTTTATGTTATACTAAAAAGTATATTTAATAAAATTTTGTATAGATCTTTTGTAAATGAATGGCATGAATGGCCTGTCTGTATCCATGCCTTTTGTTCGAACTGTTGTAGGTCCTGGGTCCTGTCCATATTAGTCTGCTAGGGCTGCCATATCAAAATACATAGACTGGGTAGCTTAAATAATTGAAATTTATTTTCCACAGTTCTAGAGGGTAGAAGTCCAAGATCAAGGTGTTGGCAGGTTTAGTTTATCCTAAGGCCTCTCCCTGGCTTACAGATGCTGTCTTCTCACTGTGTCCTCACAAAGGCCTTTTCTCTATATATATGCATCCCTGGTGTCACTCTTATAAGGACACCAATAATATTGGATTAGAGCCTCACTCTTATGACTTATTTAAACTTAATTACCTCCTTAAAGGTCCTATCTTCAAATATAGTCAAAATGGGGCGTATGGCTTCAACATATATATTTTGAGGGGACACAATTAAGTGTCTAATATCACACTTTCTGACTTTTGAGCCCAGACATGTGACTTGGTTTGCTAAATTGGATGTGAAAAAATATGATGCAGAAGCATGAGCCTGAATTCAGGAATAAGGAATAGCAATGAGGAAGTAGAAGCCATAAAAAACAAAAAACAAAAAAACAAAAAAAAAAAAAACCAAAAAAAACACCATCTTCCCAAGAATATAAATGAAAAATCTCAGGGATTCAGCAAGGAACACAACACACACACACACACACACACACACACACACACACACACACACACACAATATGGCCCTATAAACAAAAAGAGAAAAAAGAGATAGAAGGAGAAAGAACAGTGACATATATATTCATAAGTCCTCTTCAAGGCTTTGGCCCACCTGAGAAGCAGGGGACAGTATAATGGATAGTTTGAAAGGAATGTTAAGGACAGAAGGGCCTGGAATCTGAAAATCTGGAAAGAATCACTGTAGGCTGACCCTCATCTTCTTGAAGGCAGCCATGTTAAGGTAAGGTAAACCACATCAAGTCAACAAAATATGGACTAAGCATGTACCATACACTTAGATCTATGCTAAATATTTTGTTTTAAGTAAATGAAAGATAAAATATTATCTTTACTTTCAAGGAATGCACAATAATTGTTTTGGAAAAAGAAGACATCATCAGTACTACAAATACCAAGTACAGAAGGTCATACTTAGAAGTCATATAATCAGTTGTAAGGAAACAGTACCCATGTTTTTGCTAGAGTGTTGTGATGCAAAACTTGCAAGATTAATCTTGATATTTGAAGAGGAACGCCCTGTCAAAAATCTTTTTTCAATGTGTTCCAAAGTATATTTGCACTTAAATATTTCATTGTCAGAATATTGATAGAGGAAAATGCCACAAAGACGTCCAGTCTCCATTCTATGATGCAACACATTTATAGTTATAGAAACTAAGTTCATGTTAACCACCAAATAAGTATGTGTCTAGCAGCTTCATAAGGAACCATTATACAGGCAGAAATTAAGTCAATTAAATGATACCTGATCTCAACCCCTTTGAATGGTTTTGTTGATCTTATAATTGATTTAAACTTCAGAGGGATAACTGGTTTATATGTTGTCACATTTCTACATGGCCTCAGGCAAACAATTCCAATCTACAGGCCATATCTCCCTCTTTCATGTGTGGTTTTAAAACCAAGACATAAAATATGCTTTTCATAACTAAGAGAGGTATAAACTATGCTGAAGGGGTTGAGTTCATGCCACATTTTATTACACATTATAACATACTTATAAGACAAAACCATTTTCAATTATATCCAGTCAGGCAGCAATATTCAAAAATGATTTTAGTTAAAATCTCATTCCTATTCTTCCAAATAAGCAATACTTTTACTTTAAAGCCATGTTCTCCAAAGTGGAGTCAAAACTTTCCATGGACATACAAGTTTTTGCCAAGGCACAGACCTGTGAGGTAGGCCTGTATCATGAATTTTCAATAATTCATATTCCTCTGTCACCATCCTTTCTTTGCTTCCACAAAGATCCTTATTGCTTTGCTTTCTCCAGTTTCTCCTTCTCTCTTCATTTACTGGTGTTGCCTGTGTTTTCTCTCTCTCTCTCTGTCTCCTCCTTGCCCTTCTTCTTTTCTCTCTCCCTCAAACACACTCACGAGCATTTTTTTTCACCTCTCTCTAAACCACAGCACATAAAGAAACCAGAGCCAGACTTCAAGAAGTTTTTCACTCACACGATATGACCTTCAGACAATAAGAAGCTACTTATGAACAATTAATGACACTTCTACAGCAACAATAGTTCCTCTTATCTGTATGATCTGTGGTAGACAGATATAGGTGACATGATTAAGGCTGGGACAGTGATACACATACTTTTTTCTTTTCCATATATTCTCTTACTGGTTCTGTTTCTCTGGGGAATCCTTAGTAATACAGAAGGTTAAGGAAGTGCTCACACTTATATATTTTTGGTAGAGGTATATTTGAACATTACATCTATGAAGAAAGATTTGTCAGTATTTATCAGAATGCAAAATGTACTCAATCTTTGTCCTGGCAATTCTATTTCTAGTAATTCATCCTATAGATGGTGGAATAATACACATATGAGTATATGTGTGTGTATACACATATATATACACACAAGTCAGTATTTTTATAAGAAAAAATATTAGAAATAACCTAATCAAACTGAAATATTGGTCAATAGCAAATTGTTTAATCTATAGTATGTCATTACTTAGAATATAACCCATTAGAAAGAATTAAACAAACATACGAAGTAATATCTAACATAAGTTTAAAAGGAAAGTTGCATAAGGTTATAAATGTCACTATCAGTTTTAAATATAAATTGCATATACACATATCCAGATACACGTAGATATTATATCTAAAAAACTGACAAAAGGTGTCAATTTCACATCTACATAAGAAACATAATTTGCTATCACTTAAGCAATGACACAACACTGTCTTATAATTTAAAACTCCTATTTGGTATGTTTCTTAAAGATCTTTTAGTCTAATTTAGGCATAGGTTTCTTAAATCATATAGTTTTCTTGACCATACAGAATAGTAAAATTGGTTATTCCTAATATTTCTTCTTCATAGAGTCTTTTTTCTTAAGAACTTTTAAACTCAAGGTCATTAAATATGTGTTTTCTACACAATTCATCCTCCATACATCAAGAGAATGGTGGTACCACATTTCATAATGGTACTTTTTTGATTATCAGAAAATGTCAAACAAAAGGTGTTTTAAGGAATCAAGATCATAGTCCTTTTCTCAAATGACCCTTAACTGGTTTGCTGATTAAAATATATTTTTCTTACAGCACTCAGTTAATGACACCAGGAAAAAAATCAGGAATGACAAGCATAATCAATACTGCCAGTAAAAATCATTCTGATTTCAGAGCTGTTAAGTATCCAGGAGTATGAATATATGTGTAATTATTTATGCACATGCATGCTTCATTTTCTTTGTATATAATATTTCTGGAGATATGAGAGAAAATGCAATAATTTATGTCTCTAAGGAATGAATCAGATATTTTGGAGACAGAGAAATAGAGGGAGTTTTATTTATTTATTTATTACCTTATACCTTTATTATCAGTTGAGTTTTATACTATTGCTTTCTGGCAGTTGAATGCCATTCCTATCCACTATAGGAGGAATTTCTAAGAAATGGGAAGAAAAACACTGAGCGAGAGTAAGTTAGGAGATGTTAGAGAAGAGACATAAACACAAATTGCCCAAAACTGGTCCTAAAATATCTTATCTAAGAAAGTGACAATTTTTGAAATATTAAGACTAGTAGACAATGTTATCTTAGTTTTATTTTCTCACTTTAACATTTAATCCTTTTTGAGCTTTGTTTTATAATTGAAAATGTGATACAGAAATGTGAAGACAGCCCACTTCATAATTCCCAATAAGGTTTTGACCTTGCGTAGTTCTGGGTCCTGATAATCTGAGACTGAAAACTTGCAGAAATAGAGGGTCTATATAAGCTAAAGGATTGAAAATACAAATCATACATAGCCTCAACAAATATAAGTGGGTTGAAATCATACCAACAATATTCTCTGTTCATAATGCCATAAAGCTGGAGATCAACTGTAAAAAGAAAGTGAGAAGAACCACAAATTCATGGAGATTAAACAACACACTACTGAAGAATAACTAGGTCAGAAGAAATAAAAAGAGATCAAAGACACATAGAAATGAATGATAATGATAGTACAACATATCAAAACTTTTGAGACATGGCAAAAGCAGTAATAAAAGTTCATATATTACAGGGCTATCTCCAAAAACAAGAATGACCCAACCTAAAAAACAACCTAAACTTCATCTTAAAAAACTAGAAAAGGAAGAACAAATGAAGCCTAAAAGTCAGCAGAAGGAAAGAAATAATCAAAATTAGAGCAGAATAAATGAAATGAAAACAAACAAACAAAAAACAATAGAAAAAATAAATGCAACAAAGAGCTGGTTCTTTGAGAAGGTTAATAAAATTGACAAACCCCTGGCTAGACTCACTAAAGAAAAAAGAGAAAGGACACAAATAAAATCAGGGATGAAAGAGGGAAATTATGCTGACATAGCAGAAATACAAAGGATCAAGAATACTATGAAAAAGTATATAACACCAAATTTAATAACCTAGAAGAAATGGACAGTACTTAGAAAAACAACTTCCTAGACTGAATCAAGAAGAACTGGAAAATCTAAATAGACCGATCAGCAGTATGGAAATTGAAACAATCAAAAACCTACCAAAAAGTAAAAGTCCAGGACCAGATGGCTTCACCAGTGAATTCTACCAAACATTCAAAGAAGTTTAATACCTATTCTCCTCAAACTCTTCCAAAAAATCAAAGAGAGGCAATACTTCCCAACTCATTTTATGAGGCCAATATTACCTGATCAAAACCTGGTAAAGATACACAAAAAAAGAAAACTACAGACCAATCTCTCTCATGAACACAGATGCAAAAATCCTAAATAAATACTAGTGAACTGAATACAGAACATATTAAAAAGATTATACACCATGATCAAGTGGGCTTCATCCCAGGGCAAGGGATTTCAACATATGCAAATCGATTAATGTGATACACCACATAAACAAATTAAAAAATAAGAATCATATGATCATATCAATAGATGCAGAAAAAGCCTTGACAAGACAACATCCATTTATGATCAAAACACTTACAAAACAGGTATAGAAGGAAAGTACCTTACATAATAAAGGCCATATATGACAAACCCTCAGCCAACATTATACTTAATGGTGAAAAACTAAAAACCTTCCCTCTAAGATCAGGAACAAGGCAAGGCTGTCCACTATCGCCACTCTTATTCAATATAACATTGGAGGTCCTAGCAAGTGCAATCAGGCAAGAAAAGATATAAAAGGCATCCAAATAGGAAACAAAGAAGTCAAACTGTCACTATTTGTGGATGACATGATTTCTATATAGAAAACCCTAAAGACTCCACAAGAACACTACTAGAAACAATAAGCAAATACAGTAAAGTTTCTGGATACAAAATCAATGTTCAAAAATCCATAGCTGTTCCTATACTCTAATAATGAAGTGTCAGAAAAAAGAAGTGGAAAAATAATTCCTTTTGCAATTGCAACAAAAGAAAAAATACCTAGGAATAAATTTAATGAAAAAGTGAAGGACCTATATGAAAACTATAAGACTCTATTAAAAGAAATGAAAAGATATAAAGAAATGGAAAGATATTCATGTTCTTGGATTGGAAGAATCAACATAGTTAAAATGACCTATTACTAAAGCATTATACAGATTTAATGCAATCCCCATTAAAATCCCATAACAAATTTTTAAAGAAACAGAACTAAAAAATCATCAGATCTGTATAGGAGCACAAAAGACCTGAATTGCCAAAGGCATCCTGAGAAAAAAGAACAAGCCTGGAGGCATCACTCTGCCCAATTTCTAACTATACTAACAAACGACAATAATCAAAATGGTATGGCATTGGCAGAAAAACAGACACATGGACCAGTGGAACAGAATCTAGAGTCCAGAAGTAAACCTCTGTTTATATGGGCAAATAATTTTCTATAAAAGAGCCAAAAATATACAGTGGAGAAAGGAAAGCCTCTTCAATAAATGGTGCTGGGAAAACTAGAAAGCCACCTGCAAAAGAATGAAACTAGACTGTTGTCCATCACCACACACCAAAATTAACTCAAAATGGATTAAGGACCTCAATATAAGACCTGAAACAATAAAATGCATAGAAGAAACATAGGAACTAAACTCAAGGACCTTGGACTTAACGAGAATTTTATGAATTTGACCTCAAAAGCAAGGGAAATAAAAGTACAAATAAATGAAGGGGATTACATCATACAAAAAAGCTTCTGCACAGCAAAAGAAACCAACAAGGTAAAGAGACAGCCATCTGAACAGGAAAATACATTTGAAAGCAACACCTCTGATAAAGGCCTAATATCCAAAATATACAAAGAACTCATACAACTCAGTAACAACAAAAAAAATAAACAATCAAATTTAAAAATTGGCAGAGGACCTGAACAGACATTTCTCCCAAGAAGGCACAGAAATAGCCAATAAACATATGAAAAGATGCACAACATCACTATTAGGGAAATGAAAATCAAAACACAATAAGATCAAATCTCATACCTGTAAAAATGGCTATAATCAACAAGATAATGAATAATGCGTTGGAGAGGTCACAGGGGAAAAGGAATCCTCATGCACTGCTGGTGGGACTGTGAATTGGTACAGCCACTATGGAAAACAATATGGAGTTTCCTCAAAAAACTAAGAATTGATCTACCATATGATCCAGCAATCCCTCTCCTGGGTATTTATCCCAAAGACTTGAAAACCCATATCTGAAAAATTATTCGCACACCGATGTTCATAGCAGCATTATTCACGATGGCCAAAACATGGAAGCAACTGAAAAATCCTACAACAGACAACTGGATAATAAGCTGTGGTACATATATACAATGGAATTTTACTCAGCTATAAGAAGAGATGAAATACTGCCATTTGTGGCAACATGGATGGAACTCGAAATAATCATGCTAAGCGAAATAAGCCAGACAGAAAACTTTGAAAACCACGTGATATCATTTATATGTGGTATATAAACCTAAAAGCAAGAAACAAACAGAACAAACAAAGAGAGACTCATGGACATGGACAACATACTAGTGGTTACCAGAGGGTAGTGGGGAGGGCAGAAGGGGGAGGAAGATGAGGTAAAAGGGGTCAACCATATGGTGCCAGAAAGAAATCTAAGGGCAGCAAACACAATGCAATGTACATATGCACCTTACTGTTAAATTGTACACCTGAAACTTACTAGATTTTGTTAATCAATATCACCATAATAAAAATTAATAAAAAAGTATACAAATCATGAGGACCCACAATAAAATAAAGAAAAATCACTAAAGAAAAATTAACACTGCTCTTACATTTTATAGATGATTTAATGATTGATAGCCTTTCATGATCTTTATCACTATGTTAAACTCTTAATAACAAAATCTTAATTTACCAAATTGTGTTTTTATAGTTTTCTAAAGACTTCTTCATGTTTCATAATAAATTATTACTGGATTACTTTAATAGTAAAATTTTCTTGCATGTTGAATGATCTAAAACAATATTAAAGTGAAATAAAATAATTTTTAAATAAATATTTATAGGATGAATGAAAAGTACAGTACTTTGCCAGAGAATGATTACAAAGTTTCTTAATTGGAATTAAGATGTGAAGTTAAGGTGGTTACTCTTTATAGTACACATGGTAATAGCCATGAAGATGAACTCTTTCAATAATACAATTTCCTCCTTTAGTTTTTAAAACAAAATATTTCCTCATTTTTCATAACGTTAGAGATACTATTTTGTTACCTGCAATTCAGTTCTTATCACATAGTCTGTTTTTTAGTTTTATTTCTTTCATGGCTGCTTGCCTCCCACTATCTAAAGAGGTCAAGGAGAAATATATGAGAAGTGAAGTAGTTTTAAATGAAACACATTATTTAAGATTATAGGAGAAAATAAAGTCAAGAAAGAAAGAGTTCTTCGCTCAGTGCTCTCAGAGCAAAGCATATACCTGGAAGGAACTGAGAGTCGCCAGAACATTTTCAGAAGCTCTCCTTCACTGATCTCTCCACCACTGCCTGGGGCCAGATATCAGAATGATTCATCTCAACAATCCAAAACCTCATTAGAGATCTAGTAAAAAAGAGCTTTGTATTTCTCATTACCTTGACTCATTTCCAATGGAGAGAGGGATCATTCAGGATAAACTGAAATGTGTGAAAGTATGAGCATGTAAGCAGATTCAATCAGAGCCATTATTGTCATTGGAGGGGCCCTGGGGTATCAGAGCTTTTCATAAAAGGCAGATGTTACACACTGGGTGTAAGTGTAAAGCTATAGTTCGCATAGTGAGAAAATATTGCTCAAAAGTAGAAATGTATTAATTAAAGGTATCGCTGATGTTGGGTCACAACCTCTTTAAAAGCTTCTTGGGTGTAAGCTAAACCTGCCATCATTCCTGAAGGGCAGGGAGAAACCCCCCAAAAAGGGCAGATCACTCCAGATTGAAGGTTGCAAGTTTAATAAGGAGGGGATTTACTTTGGGTGGTCACAAGATCAGTAGCTTTTCACACCCATTTGTCAAATCTTAAAAGTTTATATAGAGGCTTTAACTGAGGTCAAACATAAGCACAGGAAGCCTTAACAGGGTTTAGTTGCATACTCGAAATGTTGCAGGATTCTCAAATGGAGAGACAGAACAAGCAGGAAGCAGCATTTATTGATGCCGGTATGGGCTCAGCGGATTCTTATCCGAAGGCTGAGCCCCAATTGTAACATGGTGGGCAGTTTTAGACAGTCTTGTCACCCCTACACAGCTACAGATATAAGGAAGAACATGAATTGGTTGTCAAGCTATGAAACAACTGATGTTAGTTGGAGAGTCCTTGAGGTTGGGGAGGGCAGTCAGGAACAAACTGGTTTGAGCAGGAAGTGGCCAGGCAGGGTCAGCCTGCCACAAGACCAATCTCATCACTTTTCTCTCTCAAGGTTGCATCCTTGGGCAGCTCCTAGTGCAGGAAAGGCAGGGGACCACACATTTCAAGCACAGCAGAGGGAGTGGGGAACCTTCAATTGCCCAGGTCCAGTTCACAGGTCAAACCAGCAATCCATGTCTTCTTGATGACCTTCCCCAATGATTGCCTATGCTTCATATCAACTTTAAAGTATATTCCACCTTTGCATCTGGTCATATTTAACTTCAGAGGCCTTGTCTTCCTAAATGTAATACAAATGAATTACTATTTCCTCCCGTCAACTCTACAACTTAGATCACTTAGGACACTGAAAATTATCATTGCATGAAATTTTTGTCTTAAATCCTACTAGGATTTGTAATAGCCAATGCTTTCAACCTAGTTACTTAAGTCATAAAAACAATCTTGTATTCCAAGTTCTCACATGTATAATACCAGAAGTTAATCAATGTCATCACAAATGACCCTATATCCTCCAAATTTATTCGGCTGCTTTTGCCTAACTCGTATACCTCCTCCTCAGTTAACACAGTTACTTAAAGTTCTTGTAGTGAATTAACTGAATTGGACTGAAACTGTTACATTGTCCAGGTGAAAGGCTATGTGGCCTGGGTCGGTGTGTCAGCAGTGGAAGAATTGAGAGTTGATCAAGTTCAGGGTATATTTTTGAAGACTGAGATGATGTTACTGCTCATGGTTTGCTTGTGAAATAGAAGATATCATTCCCATTAAAAATAATCCTTCTAATTTACACAATTCTGTAGCTACCGTTGCGTGATCCATTTTATAGCAAGAGTACTCCAAACACTTCAATATATACTTATTCTTTCCCCACTTCCTATTCTCTCCTCAACTACTCCAGAGTTTCATTTCCACTACTCATTAAAATTGTTCTTATATAACTGCTCTGTAATCTAAAAGGATAAGGTAGAGTAAAAATACAGGGAAGCAAGTAGATGTCCAAGTTTGCAAATGGGAAGATAAGGCAATTTTCTTTGGATTGCTCAGATCTTCTTAGGGGAATCAGAGGTAAAAATCAGCTGATATTAGGAGCAGGAAGAGTGAGTAAAATTTTGGAGTGACATGAGATGGGGAAAATAGTTTTTCTAGGGAGAGAGAGAATGGACATTCTGCCCACTCTCCTGTCTCTATGGTTGAGTAATCCGTGTTCCTGCCCAAGTCTTGCCCATAATATGACGAGTGGATAACCATCCACTCCAACATCAAGAATCTCCCACAGTTAGCCTATAAGCTCCTCAGCATCTTCAATTTCTTCTTCTCCACTGGTAATAGTTTTGCTAGATAGTCCCAAGGACGCATTTGAGATTTATGGTCATAAACTAAAAACGGGACCCATACATTTAGCTGGTTGGTGCAGGTAGTAAGTGGATAGAAATCTGGATTTAAAGATGTTGGTATTTTGCTAAATAAGTACAACTGATGGAAAAAAGAGCAGGACACACACACACACACACACACACACACACACACACACACACACACACACAGAGCTCAGATGACCATAGAATTTAGGGGTCAACAGAATTCTCACAAGTTAGCTGGATACTTCACTTGCTATTGCTGTATATAAAAGTCATCCCAAAGTTTTAAAATCATTTTAAAAATCTCTTTAAGTTGAACTCTCACAAAGGAGACAAACACACAACATTTGGCTGACAAACTGAAACAGCTCTTGATCAGCCCATGGAAATCCTGGAAACCAGGTAAAGTTGTAATTTCAAGAATACAAACAAGATGCTGTGTGAATAATTCATGATGCAAAAATCATGACCAAACCCTACCCCCGTTAATAATAATATAAAGAGCAGTGAATCCAGTTTGGTAAGAGATATAACAACATGTAAATAAGTATGTTTGATTGGAGAATATAAATTACAGATTTTAAAAATATTAATTTAGCCCAAAATTCCTAAATATTCCAAGGTGAAGCTGACCATGTTTAGCTCATGAGAATAAAATGATTTGCTTAGACCTAATATCTGTGAATGTTAGTTTTAATCTTCACTATAGCATAAAAGTATAATGAAAAATAAGTACACACTGTGGCTACTAGAAAAACCTCATTCAGATGGTTCCTAAATGTTAAGTCAAAAATAGCATGAATAAAGATATTACTATCCTCTTAGCACTGAAGTCTATTACATTATTGTATAAAATTGCCATAATGTAGTTGAATGTCCTCTCCCAAATTGTATAGCATTACACAATTTAGAGTTGATTGATAGAAAAATAGATAGAATGACATATATCCAAATGTATTAAGAAACAGAAAGTGATAGAACTCCTGTGTAGTAGAAACAGTTTGTACATTTCAATGGTTGCTAATATCACAATATTATTCTTAAAATGTCTTTCTGATTTGTATTTCACTTATCTAGATCATTCATAATGATGATGTTTTACTTAATTTGAGAAAAAATTCAAGTGAATATTTTAGCATTATTGAGAAAAACAAAGTAACCATCTACTCTTTTAAGTGCCTAGTTACTGGCATTTATTTACACAAGTAGGAAAATAAAAGCAGGCCATGTATAACAAATACAGTGTTTGTTGAATATCTCCTCATTTATAGCCTCCTCTTTGGAGCTTGTTTCTCTCTCCCCATCCCTACCTGCCATTAGCATCTCAAGAAAGGAAACAAAGTAAATACCATTACAGAAAGGAGACACTGATTTAAGGGAAATCCTGGCATACAAGAAGAGAATGTCCCCTGTGTTGTCTGAGATGTTAAAAAGAGGCGACATGAAGGTGGTGCGAGAGGTCAACTCATGTCCTCAGTGTTCTCTTCTGGAAAGTTCCTGCTGGGAATGGTGATCTCGAGAATAAGAGAGGGAAAAAGAGGTTAGTGACATGTTAACCCAGGATACTCTGGGAAGCTGCAAGCCTCCACTGCAAGCCTCAAAAAGGTCTGCAAATCTTTCTGTAAAAATCCAGACATTAAATATTTCAGGCTTTGTGGTCTATATCCTCTCTGCTGCAGCTACTCAGCTGCCACAGACAAACACAAATGAATAAGTGTGGCTATGTTTCAATAAAACTTTCTTTACAATATCATGTGGCAGGACAACTTGGCCTACAGGCTGTAGTTTGCTTACCCCGGCTCTAGTGAAAGTCTTACATGTGTCCTGTTAAACATGGCATGTCTAGAATCATATAGTACTGGCAGAGGTAAGTAGTTAGACAAAGATAGCCCCCCAACCATAGAAGCTGTGGAAGGGTGTCAATAGTTTTGTTATACCCTGGCAAAGAGAACCAGTGGATTTATCAAAAGCATGCGGGATGGTGATTAAGAGAATGCTATGTGTAGGGATTTCGTGACTGGTGTCAAAAGATGGCGACTATGCACTCTAATAAAATGCTATGTAATTAAACAAGAAGGTCATTAGACTGAGGTTGCTCTAGTGCCATGGTGGCCTATATAAGCAAATCAAAATCTAAACCCGTAAATCCCTCAAGGTTACAAAATCGAAGCTGGAGGACAACCAATCACAAATAGCCCACTATGCTTTAGCTAAAGCCAATTAATAATTTTCTTATTTTACTTCTGTCTTTTTTTTCTATAAAATCTCTTTCCCAGTTCCTGTCAGTGGAGCATCCTAATAACTTCCAGTTTGGCGCTGCCCGATTGGAATCAATTTTTGCTCAGATAAACTCTTAAAATTTTTAATATGCCTCGGTTTATCTTTTAATAGACCGAACATCCAAGGAACCAGCTCAGTAATCACTGATTCAAGGGATACATGATACTAGCCACTGCACAGAAGAGAAGAGAAGGAAATCAAGATAAAATTACTTGATTCCACAGACCTTGCCTCTTGTCACTATTATGAGATCACATAAGCCCCACATCATGTGCACCAGAAGGCATTCCAGCAAACAGCTTGGCATGACAAAATTTTTTTTTGAACTATCAAATTATTCCAAAAAGAATGTTATCAAGTTACCTAAATTAAAATTGTTTAAATTGGTGGATTTGAACGAGTTTGCTGCATTATAAATTAATTTAGTGAAGTGGGGGTGGGAAGAGATGGGAACTCTGTTCTCCCCTACAACGTCAAGGCCAAGGATAAGGAAAATCGGATAAATAATAGGCAGTAAACAAACACTGTTATTTGACTACATATGTTCAAAAAAAATTCAGCCCTAATATATGATTTTACATTGAGTATTTCTTATTCCTAGAAAATTTATTTTGTGAAGAAAAGAGTGTTAGTCCAATGTCCATTCTCACAATTCTGTACTCTTTCTACACATCGAGATAGAAAAAAAAAAAAGCATGCAACTTGCACTTACAGATCAAGATCAATACAAGGCTTAGACTCTAACAGGATGAGAAAAACTGAACAAATATTGCAGTCCCAAGAAAAAAATATCCAAATAGCTGGATTTTTTGATAATATTAGCTTCATTTTCTCAACTGCTAGCTTCATTCTTTAATTGCTTCATTTTCTCTCATTTCAGCTTCTTTACTTCCAAATTTCAAATATTAAAATTCAAACTTGGGAACACTAGAAATGATCAAAAGCATTTTTAAAGCACGACATTTCAATCAAAGCTAGATGATATGTGAAACTGAAAGACAAAAATTGATGGTTAAAGCAGTCCCACCTCAGTGGGCTTGTCCTTGCTTTTATGATACTTACTTGCTGCCCATTGGGGTAAGAGGGCACTTTGCCCATCCATTTACTCATTCATTCATTCATTCATTCATTTAAACTTATTGGGGTGACATTGGTTAATAAAATTATATAGGTTTCAAGTGCACCATTCCATAATACATCATATGTATATTTCACTGTGGTCACTGCCCAAAGTTAAATTTGCTTCCATCACCATAATATTTGACCCCCTTTACTCGTCTCTACCTCCCCTCCTCCCACCATTGCCTCTGGCCTTGCCTTGTTCCTAATGGCTATTCCATGTTCTCTTTATACCATGATGATGTTATGAAAAAAAACACAAAGTTGATCCATATTATTCTGAAGGTCAGTTTCTAAATATTATAACTAAAGATAGAAATTAAGCTCCATTTTCCTAGATAACTTGTAAAATATCAATGACAAAGATAAGCAGCAAAAATTTGAAAGTACAGGAGTACTTTATAGCTGGAATTTTATTTTTGTATTGATTTTAAAGATTTTTCTATTAGATTGATCTTTTAAAGACTAAATCAATGATGCCAAGACCTTTCCAGAAACCCATGTTCTATAATTTTTTACTACAATATAGCTTTGGAAAGACCCCCTACTATTTATTTAAATCATTATCATCATTACTATTATTATATTATTATTACTACATAAAAAGAAGCCTTATTCCTGAAAGCAGAGATTCTGACTTGATTTCTTTCAGACATTAATAGAATATTGTGAAAAATGAAAAGAACAGATCCTTGGATCTCTAAAGTTACAGGTAATTAATAATAGTATGTGAAAGAGCAGAACTAAATATTCAAAACAAAGAATGAATGTATTATTAAAATGGTAGTTTTTATTACAAATAATGCCATATTTATATGACAATAATACTATATTTAATTATTTAAATCCACATGTTTTCTCATAATTTCACTCTAAATGAAGGGTAGGTGAGTGGTATGCAAGCAGCTAGTTTCTGGTCTATGGTGACTCTTAACAAATCCTTTAAAATCACCATTAAATAAGGAATAATGACTGCTTTTAAGAGTCCCTTTTATTTAAGGATGCAGTTAATTAAAAATAAGGGAGTACCCTTAATTGAGATATCCATTCCCTAATATTTATTCCTTTTAACTACCTAATTACACAGAATATAATTAATGTATCTAACCATGAGAAAAGAAATTATCAGACCTTTCTTTTTAAGTTTTGAATTCAATATTTCCAAGTAACTTTGTTGTCAGGGATAAGGAAAAACAAGTCATTGTATTTGTATTCTCTATAATTTATCCTCTTCCGATTTCAAGGCTTTAACCAGTCTTTAAATACCTTGCTAAATAGAGTTTTTCAAGGATAGAAAACAAAATCCCTGAAGCCAAGTCTTTCTCTGTCCTTTGAAACCCATTAATTTAATGGAGAGTTATTTTAAGTGTGATTTGGGGGGTGGGCAAATATCTACAGGGTTATGACCCTTGATACAGGAATATAAGATATCGGGAATTAGAGTAAAGGAAAAAGGAGGAAAAGTAATGTAATTTTCTTCTGAGAGGACTACAGTCCTGCAGAGCAACTCTAAAGAATTTTCCACATTCCCCAATTCTTATTTGCCAGCAGTGATTAAAAAAACCAAAAATGGATTGAGAGGATGGGAAAAGGTCAATTGGAGATTAGAGGAAGATGAAAAGGCACCAGGCAGGGAAAGTAGTATTTCTATTTCCATTCTAAGTTCCCTGACTGTGGCAATGCTGGGCCAGTTATCTCTAATACAAATAAGTTCATTTCTGATTTATTCTTTAAAGAGAAGTAAAAGTTAAAAAAAAAGTATATAGTGATTACAACTGATGTATTTTCATATTGCTGTTTCTTTCAGCTCATGTATGAAGGAAAAAAGTCAAATGTCATAAAATCTAGATAATTTTCTATGGTCTTCTACTTACACAGGGTTTCTGTTAACATGGTAAATTTTATGATACATGATATTATTTCTAAGTATCGAAACTCATTTCCTGTACTATGCTTAATTATAAAGCTGTTACAAACAGTTACTGGATCCATAGCTGCCTCAAAAAGACACCTTTTGTGTATGTCGTGTACAGGGGAGGTGAGGTCTTTACATTACTGGCATTCTGTAGCCTGCACAGCTCTAAAGTGTATTCTTTCATTTATTTTATAGTGGTTAGTTTGAATAAGTCATTTAACCTCCTTGAATCTATGTTTCCTCACCTATTAAACCTACCTCAATAAGTTGTGTGTGTGGACTGAAAAGTTATTATATGTAAAGATATTTGGATTATATTTAGGGACATAGCACTTTCTGAATATATCTAAACTTTGTTGATTCATTAAGTGTCAACTATGAGATAAGTGATTTGGATGCATGTGAGGAGATATATATATATATATATATATATATATATATATATATATATATATATATAATATATATATATATATATATATATATGGCACATTCTCTACCCTAAATGTCTGAGGCACATTCATGACTAGGTCAGGGTGAAATTTAAATCATGACCAATAAACTTATTATGTATTAGCATTAGCAGGCAATGATTTAGGAGAGGTCCCTTACATACTTCCTGCCCCGGGCCACCATGGAATCTTTCTATCGGAAACCCAGAACTCTTTCAGCACTGACTGGTCAGCAATACCAGCACTAACTGCAGTATAGGAAGACTTAAGAGTCATCTGGACTAGCTATCTATGTCAGGCACCCTGGATCAAATTCCACCATGCTTTTTCTTCTACCCACTCATGATACTTCACCATCAGTTTAGTCATGATTTTGCTTTATTGCTTAGGGAAAAGTTATACCAGGTCATAGACAAGTCACATAGAAAATAACAAGTTCATAATAAGTATGCCATGAAATGAAATGACTGGCAGATAATGCCATGGTATGGGAAGTAGGTGGATAGGGAACCCACTCATTAGATTTATATGGCAAGAAATGTCATTTTGTGATTAGTTTAAGGCAGGGATTTCCATGTCTTCTTTAAAAGAATGGACAATATGATAAAAGCAATGTATGTTTTATGCTAGCACTGTGAGACTTCAACATTTCATCTTCTGACAGATATTTTGCAAGTTTCTAATATTTCTATAAATCGGTAGCTGAGTATATAAAATTGTGATTATGTACTCTCTGCAGAATCACAGAAAATCATTTTTTAGGTGATTAACTTCAATATTTTCAGTCTGTATATTTTATATATTTTAAATGTTAGTTTAAAATGTTAAATTATAAGCAATCAACTTTCTGGCACTTTCAGCCTGTTCCATACCTAGGTCAAACCTGCTCCCACAATCAGAGAATTCCCTCAGGTAACAGCAACAGGTAACAAGTAGAGCAGCAGTCTGTGAATAAGGTCCTTAGGATGGGCTGAGGGCATGTGGCTGGACACTGACATATCTTAGTATAGTAAGGAATGCTAAAGAATCCAAAAGACTTAAGATGATTTGAATCTGTGTGACTCAAAGGCAAATGATAGCATACATATAGTCAAAAGAAAGAGCAATGTGTAGACTCTAACTCCAGTTTTGAAAGCACTGGGTATGTGATACTAACAGAACAAAAGGAAATGTGTCTGGAACTTGAGAACTGACTTGGGCGATGCTTAAATGGTATAAACAGGAAGTTAGGCAGGGAACAGAATAAATATTGACATATAGGAGGTAAGAAGAATAAGAGTCCAAAAAAGAGATAAGCTTAAATATTGAAGAAGGACCAGGTATTAATGTTATTTTTATTGGCATTAAAAAGCATTATACAAGTTTCACAATATTAGGGGGTTTTTTTATCCAAGATAATTTGCCTCTAACATTAACTTGGAGATATACCAAAAACTTATGGAATATTTTCCTTTGCAATATCAAAATTCATCTACCACTGATTTAAGAGTGGCTATATGAACAACTATATAGATTAATATTTACAAAAGTAGACATTCTCCCAGACCTTAGTTTTCAAATATTGTGGAATAAATTCTTCTACTTCCAAATCATTACACTCTTTTTTTTAGGGAAGACAGCAGACTAGGTAAAAACAGGGTTCACCTTTTCCCAGGTCCAGATTGAAATTAAAACCAAATTATAAAATAACGTGGAGAATCACTTGAAGCTAAACTGATCATAAAACATACATCTAATAAGATAAAGAAGGAGCTACATCGAAGCTGGTAGGGGGGGCAAAGTCACGAATCAAGCTGGCCCTGCACCCACGGGTGGTGGAGGAACACCAGGAAGGAGAGTGAGGCTGCAGAGCCTCTCCTGAAGGAGAGCGGGGAGGGGGGGGGGGGTCCTGCTTCATTTAGAGGCTCCACAGCCCAGGGTCCCAGCCCAGGGAAGAGGAGATTCTAATAACTCTGACTGTAAAAACCAGAGGGGATTCCAGTCGTCTGGGTGAGACTGAAGGAGACGTCCCTTTAAAAGGCCAGCACAGGGTTTCTGACCTGTGGACACTCACCTGGGACACCAGCGGTGGCTCAGAGGCTTGCATGGGATCCATAATGAGAAAGTCTGCATTATCTGGTGCCAGAACTAAGGCTGGAAGGGCACCTACCATTGTGCCTTAGTCTGGCCCCCTGACAGGACAATCTACAGACCCTTCAGCTTGACTTTGCAGACCCCTCCCACAGGGCTTTAGGAAGAGCTGGCCTGAGGGGACCAGCCCGCCCCACCCTGGACTTCTGTTGCTGGGTGGCTGCCACACCCTGCATTGATTCAGGGCCAAGCATTCCCAGCAGGCAGCCAGTGCTACGAGCGCCCATTTCCAAGACAGTTTCAGGCAGATCACTGCTGACCACAGGAACTTGGGCAGATCTCGGGGATCTGTGGGTAAGTCCCAGACAGCAGATAGTCTTGCTATGATCTGGGACTTTTGTGGGAACTCAGAAATGGTTACTGAAGTTGCAGCAAGACTGAGACTGTATTGATCTGATGGCCACTGTCTCCCTGAGACACTGCCCCACTCAACCTACAAATTGCCTTAGGCAGTCAGTCCATTAACAGTCAACTGCCACCTCCTCCCCGTTCCCCTGGGTCTCTACTGGCAAGAAATATTCAAAGTTATGAAAAACAAGAATCTATAACCACAGATACACTACCTAGCAAGGCTTTCCATTAAAATAGGTGAGATAAAGAGCTTCCCAGACAGGGAAAAGCTTAAAGAATTCATCACCAACAGGCCAGTATTATGTTAAAGGGACTTCTGTTAAAAAAAAAAAAAAAAAAAAAAGGCGTAAAAAGAAAAAAAACAAATATGAATAATAAAATGGCAGTAACTAGGTACCTATCAGTAATCACTTTAAATGTAAATGGATTAAATGCTGCAATCAAAAGACATAGGGTGGCCAAATGGATAAGAAAACAAGACCCATGCATATGCTGTCTATGAGACACCCACTTCAGATCAAATGACACTCACACTGAATGCAAAGGGATGGAAATAGGTATTTTATGCAAAAACATTACCCTTATAAACACAAGCCTGAGAACAAATGCCAAAAACTTATGTCAAAACTAGGTTTTATTTTAGTTAATTCAAAGTGACTGAAAACATGGTATTTTGTTGAAAGCCAGCTTGTAACCTTAGTTATTACATTCATTATCACGTACCCCATAATATACATAGTCATTTCATCCAAATGACTTTCCCTTGCCTTTAATAAAAATGTTGTTTCAATTGTTCCTAATTCAGAGATAATCTAAAATAATACTGCCACTGCAAAGTTAGCCATTTCTGGAATAGCAAATATTACTGTCGTAATCAGTGTCATACTTCAAGCCTAGCATTTCTGTGACTAAAGAAAGTATGATTCAATGAAAGCATGTCAGAAATTTACTAACAGGAGGAAAGAGAATAAAGACTATGAGGTCCTTTTTGGGAAATTCTTCAGGCTTACTGTCTTTCATGGTAGTATCTTAGCAGCATAATGAACTGTTTTCTTATGGTTAATGTTAAAGCTCCTGATACCTAGGAATTAAATGAACTCAATGATTATAATAGATTATTTCTCACTTTCTCAGCTTTATAGTTTAAAACCATTTATCAATAACAAGGGACAAATGATCACTTTGATTTTCACAGTGCTTTACTGTTACTTACAGATTTTTGATTAACAAAGATCTGTGGAGCCCCTAACTATTAAGGCACACATTGAGCTAAAACTTATCCCATGTGAATGAATCACAGAGCTTGCCTTTCTGATCAACTCCTGATTATTTTCATGCCATAAGCTGCCAGTATTTAATTTTTGATTAAAAAAAAAATACATGGTTGTGCTTCTAAGCATAAAAACGAAGTATCCTATTCCCATGTATTTCTATTATTGTTGCCAATAACCTTTTTAAAACTCAGGATTTGAGCTCCTGCCACTGCTCTGAGTCCCTGCCTGCACAGCTCCAGCCGCCTGGCTCCCCATGCTAGGCATGAATATTTGGAGTTCTTACAACATGGCAGACATTGAAAACAATGAACTGTCTGAAATTATCAAGATTTGGATGATGTTGAAATAGTAGAAAAAGAAGAAACTGGCAAAGAAACAAAAATCAAAGTGTATCAGCTGACTGTTCAGATGATGCAAAATCCTCAGATTCTTGCCGCCCTCTAGAAAAGACTTGATGTTCTGGTAGAAACACAAACAGAATACAATGAAAGATTAACTAGGGTAGTTAAAAGATGAGTGAATGCTCTCTCAAAAACCTTCAAGTTAAACGTGCACAGACAGAAGCCAAGTTCTGTGAGTAAGTTCATGATCTTGAAAGTATGCTTTTCTCTCTCAGTCTTTATTTGATGAGTGATTTGAGATCATTAATGCAATTTATGAGCCTACAGAAGAATGTGAATGGAAACCAGATGAGAAAGATAAAATTTCAGAGGAGCTGAAAGAAAAAGCCAAGACTGAAGATGAGAAGAAGGATGAAGAAAAAGAAGACGTCCCAAAGAATTCCTAAATTTTGGGTGACTGTTTTTAAGAATGTTGACTTTCTCAGTGATATGGTTCAGAAACATGATGAACCAATTTTAAGCACTTGAAAGCTATTAAAGTGAAGTTCTCAGATGCTGATCAGCCTATGAGTTTTGTCTTTGAATTTCATTTCGAACACAATGAATATTTCACAAATCAAATGCTAACAAAGATCTCTAGAGGACAAGGTCAGAAACAATGATTTTGGTCCCTTTTCTTCTGATGGACCAGAAATTTATGGGTTGCACAAGTTGCCAGATAGATTGGAAAAAAGGGAAGAATGTCACTTTGAAAACCACTAAGCAGCAAAAACACAAGAGACATGAGACAGTTTATACTGTGACCAAAACAATTTCCTATAACTTTCTTTAATTTTTCTGCCTCTCCTTAAGTTCCTGAGAGTGGAGATCTGTATGATACTGCTGAAGCTATCCTTACTGCAGACTTGAAACTGGTCACTTTTTACATGAGTATATAATCCCAAGATTAGTGTTATACTTTACTGGAGATGCTATGAAGATGATGATGATGATTACGATGAAGAAGGTGGAGAAGCAAATGAGGAAAATGATCCAGATTATGACTCAAAGAAGGGCCAAAACCCAACAGAGTGTAAGCAGCAGTGAAGCAGGGTGTGTGTGGCCTGAGGATAATGGTCACTGTAATAACCTAAACACAACTGTTATTTACTCACAGCCTTATGTTTTTGCATTTTCTTGGTAAACTCAGCTTTAAAAAAAAATTAAAAAATTAAAAAAAATTTTTTTAAAGGAAAGGATTGGATATTTTAAAGACCAATTTTTCTACCTAGCATTATAACTTTAGTTTTTCTGCCAGATATATTGAATGCAGAAATTCTCTCACACATTTTCATTCATTGCTACATAGTTTTAGTTCTTCTGAAGTATTTTTATTGTGTAACTATTAGATTACACCTCTAAAAATAAACAACTGTTAAATGAAACAGATTTTTTGTTTTGCTAACTTTTTTCCAGAGGAACCAAAGTATTTTTTCAGCTGGTAATTAAATGGGTTTAAGTTTGCTTGCCTTTTACTGCTTTGTTTCAGAAATGCAGTATATATTCTAAGATAATTCATCATTTTAAAAAATAAAAACAAAACTTGTGAAAACAAGTATATGGTTAAAATTTTCTGGCAAAGCCATACCCATTAACTTAGATTCTTAGTGGATTTTTATATTTTAGGTTACATAGTTAACTATAAAGAACCCTAACTCAGCAGTATGGTTATTGGTTACTACAGGGAGTTGAATAAAACCAAGTATGTTCAGAAGTTAAGCTTGATTATTTTAAGTGTACTTTTAAATTTAATTTCCATTAAGCATCTTATCTTTGTGATAGAATCAACCTTCAACTTCCCTGGAAAAGATGAATTTTCATCATTTGACAAGCCTATTTTGACTTTTTTGTTTGTTTGCTTGTTTTTGTTTTTGCAACCTAAAATAAAAATGTCAAATATAATTTTAGTTCTCACAAGCTAATGTCTTAATTTTACATTAATTCAAGTAGAAGCAGAGTCCTAGCTTGAAGAGAGCATTGTACCCAGTTTACCATATTGAAGAAAAGGGTGCCAACTTAGAAGAGGTATACCTCATTTCCTAATAAAACAATGTAAAAAAGGCAGACAAAATCTTAAATGATGTAATATTTTTTTAAAGAAATTTGAAAAACTTAAGTTTTATTTCCTTTGATTAGAATGACCCAAGTCTCTATGGTCAATTTCAATTCTTATTGCTTAAAGTATGACTATTTATCTACCAATGCTTCTGTTTACTAGGTTTTAAAATGGGTAATGCTGTTTAATTAACTACCTCACTGATGTGTTAGACATATTAAGTTAAACTTAATGAAATGTTCTTCAACCTTATTAAAAACTTAATAATTTGGACCTATTTTCATCACAACTATGATATTTAGCATTTTATCCATATCAGGGTTTAATAAACTGGAAAACCAAAGTTAAGTACTTCATTCTGGATCTGGCCAGGCAACACTGTGTGGCTCCTATTTTAATAGAAGTAGATGATAACCAACTATTTTGAAAGGTTCAAAGATTGTTTTTAGGTATTTTAGTTATGACCATATTGTAGAGACTAAAATGGAAATACAACCATTTTTAGGAGGATAAAGGTCATTAAATTTGAGACTATAGAGCCACACTTAAAATACCTCAAGCTAATTACTATTATTTTTTTGTGGTGAATTTACAAGCTTTGACAGTGAGGGTAACTAATAGGATTGTTACTAGAGAACAGCTTAGAGTTTCTGCTCTTTAATAAAATTATATTAGGTGTATTTTTAGTGGTAATTGAGCTTCCATTTTTGAAATTTAGTACTAAGGTCTTGGAGTATGGACAATTTTGTTATTTGCATAGTACTATCCATTCTGAGATTTTGATTAACTACTGGAAATCATTAACTAATTGCAATAGCTGTAAGAAAAAAATGCCATGAAGGCACCTTATGTTTTTCCTGTTCATTTTCAAAATAATCTTGGTTGCTTTGATTAGACATTCTGTGCTGATTTTTTTTGTGCCCACAGCTTATTGAACACAGCTGAACTTAAAAAATTTTTCAATCGAAAGATAGGTTCCCATTTTTAATGAACTTAAAGTAGCAAAACCACTCTTTTTTCCCATTCCTTTAAGAAATAGCTATTGCCAAAGTGAAGGAGTAAATGCTATTTCTTGCTATCTAAGGGTGATGTGATTTGTGAGGAAGTTTCCTCTTAATAAAGTTGGAGTTTCAAGGGATATCAGTGTTTGTCTAGGCCATCTCTCCAGCTCTAAAATGGTTCTTTCATTCTAGAAATTTGAAATATGTAACTTGAAACCCTTAATAAAATTTGCATTTAATTAAATATATTCAGGATTTGACTCTGAGAACAAAGAGAATCTGTGTGTGTATGTGCGTGTGTGTGTGTGTGTGTCTGTGTGTCTGTGTGTGTGCATGTACACAAAAGCCTGGAGTTATATTTAACCACTCCACAGGAAATGTATTTAAAACACTTTTTTATAAATCCTAACAAGCATGGAGTTCGTGTCTATATAAGATGGAAAAAACTTGGCAGTGAGTCAAAAGACTTTTTGCATTCCCATGAATGATTAAATTATTCCCTTTTTAGCTGATTATTCTGACATCATGTGCAGGTGTTAGTATCTTCCAAATTTGTAAACAAATCACAAACTTCAGAAAGTCTTCAAACTTTGAAGATCCATCGATTTCTGCAGGGAGCTCCGGAGGCTACAAGAGGCAGCTTCTTGAGTTCTCCCAGTCCACCACCCGACACCCCAGGTTCTGACCTGTGGGAGCTCTCATGCACAGATCCTACTAAGACGTGCTGGTGTGTAGTTTGGGTGGTTTTTGTTCAGTTTTAGATGTTCAACTTACTGTTGTTTCAAGACGAGAGATTGGAGGACGTCTTTCACTCCACCATGTTTCCCAGAATCCCTGAAAATCCATCAATTTCTGTGCATCTTTTTCATAAATATATGGGAGGAGTAGAGTGAAAGAGGATGTGTTATGAAAGGTACATCAAGTTTATAAAACTGTAACTAAAGGAAAAATTGTAAACATTCTACTGAAAAACCTAAAAAACTCTTTGTAAGTCAATGTTTTATTTTCCTGAAAATATTGCTTTCCTATATGAATTAGGTTTTTAACTTTAATCTTTATATAAGTAATGTATACACACAGTTTGAAATGTCAACTAGTGCTGAAAGCTTAGTAAAATTATTTTTCCTTATCACCTACCTCTTCACCCTATTCCTACACACATATAATATCCTACTGACCAGTAGGTAACTGTTTTCAAGTGTTTTCTGTTTCTTATTTATTTACTTCTGTTACTAAAATGTATTTGTTGTTAGTTCTTTGTTCAACTGTATGCTGTAGTAGGTGAAATAGATTTCTTACAACATATCCTCTACTCATCAACCCACTGTAATATTTTTTGTACAACCTCTGTTTAACCATTTACTATTTATATTATCATGTTTCTAAAACAAGTGTTTTATTACAATTGTTTCTTTTTCCATCAATTTTGATGTTGGTGTTTTTCTGTTTTTTTTTTTTAATATGCATTTTACTTAGTTTTGAACCTCAGGCTACTTATCTATTAATGTGTTAATTAGGGTCTAAGACATTACTAGATTCTATTTTCTAGGCTCAAAAGTTACTCTGCAGAATTTTTGTTTGTTTCCTTATTTTGTGAGCTCAGCTCCTTACCTCTGTTCTCATATCTTGAGTAGTTGAGATCTACCCTGGTTAAATTTCCCTGGAGATTATGTATTTTTATTCTGATTATTTTTGAAATATCTCATTGACACTATTAGACCATATTGTGACAAAAAGAGTTTTAAAACAAGTCAGTAAATTTAACCAATTCAATTAATCAATTTAGATAAGTTAATTTCTCAAAAATCTGCTTGATTTTCTGTGGGAGAGAACATGGGGGATTTGTTTGGAATGCTAGGTATATAAAATAACATTAATAAAAACTTTTTCTTTAGTTCTTAGGATGTACTACCAGATACTATGCTAAGTACTTTATATGGAGAAGCAATGGGCAAAAAGAGCTATCAGTCCTGAATGACCATTAGAACCCTTATTGAAATTAACATCTCTAGGGGTTGGCCTCTGACACAGCATTTTATAAATAGTCAGGGAAATCTAAGGTGCAAGCCAGGTACAGAATTTGAGGCCACAATAACCTGGATTTGGACCCCACTTCTACTGCTTAATTAATATGTGACATTCTCAAATTGTTTTAGTGCCTTCATCCATAAGAGAAATTGTATTACCTGCATCTTAAGAGTTATTTAAGAATGACATATGAAATCTAAAATAAGAATTACTACTTATTTAGAGCAAAACATGACCCAGGCATTGAGCTAAAATGTTTTTTTAGGTAGCTAGTCAGACATGAGAGTCAGGGCAACAAAAGAATAGAGGCCCAGCTCTGTAACCATAGAAACTTCCCTTGAAGACCTTCCTTAAGGACCTTCCAGAAACACCTCCCTTTTAAGGTTATAAATTACCCCAAATCCTAGAGCACAAAGGCCATAAAAGCTGCTGACCTAAACCGGCTACAAACACATGCACAGAAAGTACTGCCCATAACTTCAGCCTCATTATACCTTCGTTATAATCTCATGACTATGCCTGGAAGTTCATGGATCTATCTAATTATAATAAATTGAATTCTGGGTAAACACCTGTACACTGGGCAAAGTTATATAGCAGCCAGGTGTCAATCAAGGTGACCTCACTTGCTGATCAGCTAGGAATGTCTTTAGGACCACCCCATCCCCAAACATAACTCAGACCTCTCCCTCCCCTGGGGTTACAGCTCTCCATCATCCCAGGCTATAACCCATACCCCATCTTTAGGGATACACAACCTCATTTCCATGTGGCTAGCTAGTTTTAGGCTTGACCTGTCTTCTATCTCATAATGTGCTTTTAATAAACAAATATTTCTGATATTCACTGAGTTGAAATTCATTTCTTCAGCAGTGAAAAGAACCTAGAGGTGTGTGTGTTGCCAGAACTCCGATCGCTCCAACGGTAACAGTTTTACATATAGTTTTTAATAGGTATCCCAACTGTACATGGCAGATATCTACTACTCGACTTAAACATAAAGACTGACGTTTAGAGATGTTAAAAGTGTCACCGAAGATCACACAAACAGTATTTTGAGAAGAAATTTTCAAATGCCAGCAGGGTCATTGAAGAATTTTAACTCTTGGACACTGTACTGGCAATAATAGGCGCTCAATAAGTACTGGATAATTTTTAGTTTATTTAAAGAGGTTAGCTGGATTACCGGATGCTTGTCTAAATTCATCACCCCATACAATGAGAAAATCTCCCTAGAAGTGCCCTCTATTTTATACAAATAAAGGGTTCGCTCTTGCTACCCCTTAAAGGGCCTTTTAACCAGCTATTGACGCTACAGGGTAAAACTTGAATTACTCTTACCATCAAGAGGCTGAAAGATAAACGCCTTAGTCTTCTTCATTGTGAAATGAGAGAAAAACCTGAATCATTCTTAATGGAGCAAGCCATCTAAACACTATGAGACTGAATTTATTATCAGAAAGAAATGAGATCTAAGTGATTTTACTCAAAGATTCCATCTAGTTCCCTGATTTTCTGTCATTTTTATCACATTGTCTTCTCTACCTTGCTTTTAAGAACCAACATGCCTCACAGAAAGCCTACAGAAGCTACACCAGGGATTTCTTGATGCCTAATGTTGACATCCGACCAATGTATTTAGGTACATACAACCCTGAGGTTGACACACTTCATGAAAGCTAGTCTGAGTCACACACTTGTCATTATTTTACTATTCTGTAGAGCATTTAAAAGTTTTTTTTAATGTTTATAATGCACATAACATCCTGAAATGTGCTTGAAAGTAGAAAGTTCTAAATTAAAAGCAGGATTTTATAACTCGAAATGTGAATCAAGAGAAAAGTAGGTATAGTATGTTTGTATCATAAAAATAGATTTCAAGACAAAAAAAAAAGGTAATAAGAGACAAAGGTGAACATTTTATAATGATAAAGGGGACAATTCATCAAGAAAACATAATACTTACCAATACATATTCACCCATCTGGGAGCACCAATTTATAGAGCTTTATATCCCAAAAGAACAGAATATACACTTTTATAAAGTGCACATGGAACATTTCCAAGGATAAACTATATGCTGGGGCACAAAACTAGTCTCATCAAATTTAAGAAGATTATAATCATGTCAAGCATATTTTCTGACTACAATGGTAGGAAAACCACAAATATGTCGAAATTAAACATCATGCTACTGACAACTGTTGGGTCAAAAAGAAATAAGAGATCAAAGGATACATAGAGACAAATGAAAATGACAATATGACATATCAAAATTTGAGGGACGTGACGAAAGTAGTACTAAGACAAAAATTTACAGCATTATAGGCCTACCTCAAGAAACAAGAACAATCTCAAATAAACAGTCTAATACTTTACCTTACAGAACTAGAAAAAGAAAAACAAATGAAGCCACAGTCAACAGAAAGAAGGAAATTATAAAAATTAGAGCAGAATGAAATGAAATAGAGAACAAAAAGACAATAGAAAAAAATAATGAAACAAGGAGCTGATTCTTTGAAAAGATAAAATTGGCAAATCTTTCATGAGACTAAAAAGAAAAAAAAAAGACTCAAATAACATCAGAAGTTACATTAGACACCACAGTAATGCAAACAATTATACAAGAATGCTATGAAAGGCTTTATGCCACCAAATTCGATAACCTAGAAGAAATTGACAAATTCTTAGAAACATATAAAATTCCCAGACTGAATCATAAAGAATTAAAAAACCTAAATAGATACATCAACAGTAAGTAAATTGAAACAGCAATCTAAAACCTCCTCCAAAACGAAAGTCCAAGACCAGATGACTTCAGTGATGAATTCCAGCAAACATTCAAAGAAGATTTTATACCTGCCCTTATCAAACTCTTCCAAAAAGATAAAGAGGAGGAAATACTTCCTAACTCATTTTACGAGGCCAGCATTACCATGATACCAAAAACTAGGCAAGGATATTACAAAAAAAGAAAATTACAGAACAATATCTCTGATGAACACAGATGCAAAAATCCAACAAGATACTAGCAAATCAAATACAACAATACATTAAAAAGATAATACGTCATTATCAAGTAGGGTTCATTCCAGAGATGCAGGATGGTTCAAAACAGGCAAATCAATGTGATACACCACATTAACAAAATGAAAGACAAAAATTACATGATCATATCAATAGAAGCAGAAAATGCATTTGATAAGATACGGCATCCATTTATGATAAACACACTCAATAAAAAGGGCATAGAAGGAAAGTATCTCAAAATAATAAAGGCCATATATACAAACCCTCAGCTAGTATCATATTCAATGGTGAAAAACTGAAAGTTTTTCCTCTAACATCAGAAACAAGACAAAGAGGCCCACTTTGCCACTGTTATTCAACATAGTACTGGAAGCCCTAGCCAGAGTAATCTAGCAAGAGAAGAAACAAAAGGCATCCAGATTGGAAGTGAAGAAGTAAAATGTCACTTTTTGCAGAGGACATGATTTTATATACAGAAAATACTAAAGACTCCACCAAAAGAGACTACTTATTAGAAACAATAAATAAATATAATAAAGTTGCAGGATACAAAATCAATGGACAAAAATCTATTGTATTCCTATATACTATCAATAAAATAGCATAAAACAAAATAACAAAAAACAATCCCACTCATAGTTGTAAAGAAAAGGTTAAAATACCAAGGAATAAACTTTACAAAGAAAGTGAATGACGTAGGCACTGAAAACGATAAGACATTGTTGAAAGAAATTGAAGATGACACAAAGAAATGGAAAGGCATTCGGTGTTCATAGATTGGAAGAATTAACATAGTTAAAATGGCCATATACCTAAAGCAATATACAGATTGAATGTAATCCCCATCAAAATGCAATAGCATTTTTCAAAGAATTAGAACAAAAAATCAAGTTTGTATGAAACCACAAAAGATCTCAAAGAGCCAAAGCAAATTTGAGAAAAAAAAAAAAAGAACAAAGCCAGAAAAAAAAAAAAAAAACAGTTACTCCTTGGTTTCAAATTATACTACAAAGTTACAATAATCATAACTACGCTATGGCAGAAAAATAAACATAGAGACCAATGGAATTCAGAACCCAGAAATAAACCCACACATGTATGAGCAAATAATTTTTAACAAATGAGCCAAAAACATATAATGGAGAAAAGAAAACCCCTTCAATAAATGGTGCTGGGAAAATTGAAAAGTCATATGCAAAAGAATGAAACTAAACTGTTATCTGAACCACGAACAAAAAATAACTCGAAATGGCTTAAAGACTTGAATATAAGACCTGAAACAATAAAATACATAAGAAAACAGGCACTAAACTTACAGATCTTGGTCTCAGATGTATTTTTATAAATTTGGCTCTAAAGGCAAGGGAAGTAAAAACAAAAATGAATGAATGAAATTAAAAAACTTATGTATGGCAAAAGAAACCACCAATTAAACAGAAAGGCAACCAACAGAATTAGAGAAGACATTTGCAAACAATACCTCTGATAAGGAGGTAAATATATAAAGAACTTATACGACTCAACAATAAAAAAACAAATCCAATTAAAAAATGGGCAGAGGACCTGAACAGACACTTTTCCCAAGAAGATGTACAGATGACCAACAGATTATGAAAACATGTTCAACTTCACTAGCTACGAGGGAAATGAAAATTAAAACCACAGTGAGATACAACCTCATACCTGTTAGAATGGCTGCTATCAGTCAGACAAGTAGAAACAAATGTTGGAGAGGTTATGGAGAAAAAGGAACCCTCATACGCTGCTGGTGGGAAAGTAAATTGGTACAGCCTCTATGGAAAACAGTATGAAGTTTCATCAAAAAATTAAGAATAGAATTACCATATGATCCAGCAATCTCTCTACTGAGTCTACCCCAATATTTGAAAACACTGATTTGCAAAGATATATGTACCACTGTGTTCACTACAACATTATTTACGTATCCAAGACATGGAACAACCTACGAGACCTCTGATGTATGAGTGGATAAACAAGTGGTACATATATACAGTGGAATACTACTCAGCCATAAAAATGAGGAAATATTGCCATTTGCAACATGGATGGGTCTTGGAGTATCATGTTAAGTGAAATAACTCAGACATAAAAGGACAAGAACCATATGATTTTACTCATATGTGGGATATAAAAAAGAAACCAACAAATAAACAAACAAAATAAAACTCACAGACACAGAAAACAGAAGAGTGGTTATCAACAGAAGGTGGGGAGGATGAAGAGGGTAAAGGGGGTCAAATATATAGATAATGTATTATAAAACTGTACCCTTGAAATTTATATAATGTTATTAACCAAAGCTATCTCAATAAATTGTTGAAAATTTGAATAACACCCATAAAAAAAAAATAATACTTAAATAGTGGTAACTCATAATTATTTGTTTCTAATATTGAGAAGATACTGGAGATAAATAATTTTTGGATAGCCCAATTCAAGAATAATCCAGTATTATAAACCTAGCTTTTGTATTCTTCTGGATTCTACACAATACCAGCTCATAAGTGAAGTTTTATATTATATTTCGATAAAATACAAATTATAAAAAGGAATTGGTTATTCTTCTTGGTATAAAAATCTATTATAACATTTACTTAGTAAAGAAAATTTAATAAAATATTGCCCAATTCCAAAATCTAACTTGCAAATGAATTCCTGTATATTATAAACTTCAAACACCCAAAGACCATTTTCTCATAGAATTTTAAAAGAAATGAAAATCATGTTTGCTTTAAGAAATTAGAATTTCATGTCATATTTTGATATAATTTAATATTTCAAACTATTTTATTTTCAGTTCTATAAAGACACAATTCAAAGCTGTATAAATTTCATTTGTCTGAGATAATTTTTTCTTTTTTACTGACTACCTTAATCTCATGTATCTTTATCAGTGTTCCAACAATATGTTACATTTTTTAAAATGTTCTGTAGTCTGCGCTTGGCACTGTCCTGGAAGAGAGCAGTTTTAGTGTTTTTAAAAATTACTGTGTTCTTTGATGATTACTCCTGGATGATTTTCAATGCCACACTTTAGTATTGTTCCAATATAATCTTGTCCCCTTAATGTTCCAATAAAAAATTTATAATCACTAGAAATTGTTCTAAAATATCAAACTCAGATCTGTGAAGTTGAATGACAGTGGTTGAAAAATTATTGACAAAGAAAAACTGTTTATCTCCTTATAATTTCCTTCGTTTTTATGTTCTAAAATCCCTTTATGTCCTAAAATATCATATTATTTTATAATATAAAATACCTGTATTTTATAATGTTAAAAAACTGTGCAGTCTCTTGGTAATTGATAGAATCAAATTTGTCCCTGTCTGACCAGAGTGCATTCAAACCTATAAAGATACCAGCCTGCATACTATTGTTGAAATTATGGAAAGAAATAACAAACTAATCATGATAACCATACATTAGAAATCTATAAGTTGTTTAAAAAATGGATTAGATCTGTCTAGACTTAACTGTACCCATGATATAGTAAATGAGGGGGGACAGGGAAGTAGTATAAAAGTGTGTATAACACAATTGCATTTTCTAATTTTGTAAAATTAAATAGACAAATAACTGACTAAAAAAAAACTGTGAATGTGTGTGTGCACAGGAAAAAAATTAAGAAACCTATCACTGTTACACTAGTTAACTAGGGTAGTGAGATTGTGAGGTGCTAGAAAGATTGATAAAGGAATATAGGATATAATGTTATAATTTTAACTAATACAGAAAAATGTCAATAAAGTATAATCTGAAAGGAAAATTCCAGAGCCTTGATTACACATGATTCCTATGTATTACAAATTTTAACACAGAGTAGATTTTTTTTCTCATAATTTAACCACATTTATTATCATTAAAAAACCAAAAAACAAAAAACTTTTCATAAGGCTATGGAAAGTAGGATGAGACACTAAAATTTAGGTGCTGAATTTGACTCTCACAAAACACATACTCTTGAATTAGTTAAAAATAACGAAAAAAAAAATTATCATACATACTCTAGGTACTAACATTGTCATTTTTCTGGCAACCCACATAATCTGTCAGAGTACTCTTTGTCTCTAAAAACTACCTTTAAAAAGGAGTGTTACACCTGCCCTGTAACATTTTTTTTTTTAAGAAGATTGTAGTAATGTTGTGGGATACAAACTATTTCAACATATAAAAAAGGGAAAATGACTATAACTCAATAATCACAGTTTGTTTGTAATGTTTGAACCAGGGTTACAAACTTTGTATCTAGGATCATATTCTGAAACTAAGCCCAAAAGCTTTGGAAAATATAATTAAAAACCGAATCCCCTCCAATAGAAAGAAGCTACAATTACAAGTTTTCTAAAGTAGATGCTTTAAAAAGGGGGAGAAGTCTCTTTCCTTATTTTCCACAGGGAGAATTAAGCCTCTTCTTTTAAATTTGTATTTGCCCTTATTCATCCTGGTATGCTGTAACAAACTCAAAAGGGCGCTGTGGGATATTTAAACATTTTAAGAAAACACAACCTTCAATGCTTTTATTAAACTCTGTACAAACTGTTAGCTTGAGGAATTTAAAGTCTTAACATTTGATTGCATTATGTATATTCTTTTAGATGATGTCATATCTTTGCAAAGCTGGGTTTTTAGCAATCACTGTGATAAAAAGCAAGCACCTATGAAAATCAGTGTGGGATAGTAAATAAGGATGGGAGTGTCCAATCTGATTCTAAGGTTGGAGTTGTACAGTGTCCAAGTGTTACACACATTGGTCATTATTTAAGAACTAAATAAAATATAATTTCTTTCAAGTTATGTTTTTTCAAATAACTATTAACTATAAAAAGATAAATATTTATTAAAGTTTGGACTGATTTACTTAAGAAACACAATTGTTAGCTGTTTCTTTGGTAGTGTACCATAAAAAATGACTAAGACACTAAATTTTTGTGAACTAAGTAAGTTTGAGAATTCCTGGCCCAGTTACTTCATTTCTGCAAAATTACTGTGCAACACAGGAGTATGGCAAATCACCTCTGTCCACGCCTCTTTTTTCCATAACTTTAAGGATAAAAAGGTATTGGTTCCCTCCCAACCTCTGAGTTCATGCATATTCATTAGAATGGGAATGATTCTAAGACAATCTTTCTACCTAGGACAGATCAGAGATGACACCAAATTTAGGTTTTTCCCCTATCTCCAGTGTCCACTGATGTCTTGTCATAGTAATAAGAAAGCACATTATTCACATTTATATGAACGTGAGAATAAATTAACGAAAAAATTACTTTCCACCAAATTGAGATATGCATCTAATAGAAAGCCAGACTTCCTGGGCCTAGTAAGTCACTGGAAGTTGGGAAAATGCTGTGACAACATATTTCTTCATCAATTAAACAGTTATTAATATATAAATCAGCAGTTTTATGACTAGTAAAGAGGACATCGCAAGTCGTCTTCAGCTAGATAAACGTAGCCTATTGAATCTCATTCTTTAAGGTTTCATGTGTATTGATTGCATATCTGCAATGTAGCTAATTATCTAAGCATTAAGGAGAAAAGAATAGGAAAGAAACAGAGAAAGGCAAAAAGGAGCTAACCTGTATGCTATTGTATGTGTCTGTGTTCTCTTATAAATATTGGATTCATGAACCATTGCCAATGAAGGTCATTCACTTTAACTGGAATGAAACACAATAGCAATGTAATTTTCTTAATCTCCTGTGTGACTTTCCTTTCATGCATTACATTTCCATCCCTCATTTCTTTTGTCTCATTTCATGTCTTCTATTATAGTAGCTTTAATACGCTTACTTCCCAATCTCTTATTGGCCCACATTCAAACCATTTACTGTAGGTAATTAGCTTTAGTGTATCTGAGCCTGTGTTATCTCAGCCTGTTCTGTTCACAGCAGTCTTTTATGAGTGTTCTTACATGAGAATTTGAGAGTCAAAATATGATCAATGTCGAAAAGACTGTGGCTTAGGTTTTCAGTTTCTAGCAACTAATTGCTCTATTATACTCTTAAAAACAAATCCATTGATAAATGTACTGTTTAATTAAAAAATAATAGAGTGAATCAACTAAAATTTTAAAAGGGTTATTATGGATTCTCTAAATCCAAAATCATATACCAAGCAACCACGAGGATATGCTATATAAAATGTGCTTAGAGAGACTTTAGGGAAAACTGAAATGAAGTCAAAGAATTTGCATCCTTTCTACAGAGAAAGCTTCAACATTGCCCTCAGCTTGACTTAAGATTAGAAAAGGTTCCTGACAGCAGGCTCCCTACCTCTCTTTTCTTAGAACAGTTACTTTAGAAACCTGATCATTGTGAATTCTTTCTCAGCCTTTTAGAGATGTAAAATATTTGTAAAGTCTCTTGCCTGTTTTGAAACCCAGGAATGTGGTCATCAAGGAAGATAGCATCCCTTTTCCCCATGCCTCCCATTTCTGTGGAAGCATGAGTGCATCTTCAGTGGGCTCCTCGCTCTGAGTTGTAATGCAACTAAGACAAAGTTTACTTTTCCATTGGTTAAAGCCAGCTGTCAGACACAGGGAGCCTATGATGTCCCTTCTCCCTACCTCTTAAAAAAAGATACTGCCTTTTGTTGCTGTGGAGTTGAGCTCAGACCAAGTTCTGATTTTTCTCCCCTGTTGCAACAATCTTGGATAAAGTCTTTCTTCCTTTTTAAATGTGTCCAGTGCAGTATTTGTTTTGACACCCTAATGCCTGATAAAATTATTTTAAAATATTCAAAACCATCCATTTATTTCACAGCTTTCCCCCAGGACTGTCTCTGGCCAATTAGCCAGGTGCTGTGGAGCTAGAAAACAAGAATTCAAGAGAAGATTTCTATTTTTAGTTTATATTAGCAAGTGATTTATATTTCAGATTAAATTATCATACGTTCATGAAAGAACTAATGTTTGGAAATCAAAATTAAGCCAAGAAATTAAACTTAGTATTTTATAATTATTGATTTTTCCTTAGTTCAATTGTTTCTTGATAATACATACAGATAATGGAGAAATAAAAATTTAGGTCTAGATACGGCATTTTATTTATTCTGCTTTCGCATAGTATAATGCAATACATAGTTATGGAAGAAATTAAAAATTATGTTTATATGTTATCCTTTCCTTAAAATTATAGCCGTTCTATACAATATTTGTTGCTAGTTTATAACCTGTTGTTCAGATGGGGATTGTTTAAGCATTTAGAAAAGGATTGCCAACGGGTTTAGAATGCCAAGTCAGAGGGAGTCTGGGAGTCAGCCGGGTGCAGCCATTAATAAAAATGGAGAAAACTAGAGAAGAAAAGAGCCTGAGTTGGGGGAGGCAGTGTAGATGGTGAGTTCAGTTGTTTACAAATCAAGTTTGTGATGCCTGTGAATTAGCCCAAGGGAGATGCCTACCATAAGCCTGAACAGGGGGAGGCAGATCAGGCCTACAGTGGGCATTTGGAAGGGAAAGATTCTTTAAATGTGAAAGAGAAGACAGAAGAGATTAATATAATCTACAGAGCAGAGAGAATTAATTGAGCAAGGTCTTGAGAAAGATCAGAGGGACTCAGAAGGAATGAAGGAGCTAGGTTGGTAGATTACCTTGTAAAAGGAAGGGCTTCTTTTCCACTGAGATGAGATAAAAAACAGATAAAAGTTAATTTTTAAACAGGATGTAAAGAGATGTAAATAGAAGCTGAAAACAGTCCTATTTAATGTCTCTCTCTCTCTCTCTCTCTCTCTCTCTCTCTCTCTCTCTCTCTCTCTCTCTTGGTGAAGTAAAAAGCAGTAGTACCACCTGTGAAAAATTAGTTTTGGATGCATAATTGGGGCTTCTGTCTGTTCCATTGCTCTGACTAAACCAGTGTGGGCACCGAGCTGTGCAAGTCATTTGTGATTAGGCATTGCTTTGTAACATTATGTCAATCCATCGCCTTCTAAATCACTAACTCGGCCGTCACTTTCCTGCATAAAAATTTCAAATAGAATTGTCAAGTCCCATCTCTTGTGTTCTGGTAACAACTTGAACACTCCACATTAAATTTTGTATAGATTTATTGACTGTAAGCACTACCTTGGGAAGTGGGGAGAGGGGAGGAGCTATATTCTTATACTATCAGTGCTATATTTGACACCAAACGCCTCTACATAAAAAGCATGGTGATAAAATTGAACTATATTTTAATATAATTGATTAGCCATGGTTCAATTTACAAAAGTTCATGAACCCCTAAAGAATAAATACAGAGTGCTTCTCAGTCCTCCACCCCTGTCCCATATTTTTGGGACTCAAAAACAGTTCCTGCATTAAGTAAAGGGCCAATAAATGTTTCTTTAAGCTGAATATTTTGACTTTTTGAATTGTTCAACAATTAGATGCTACATTTTTGAGGAGAGTAATTCCAGTCAGCACTGCACATGACAGCCCCAGTTGCCTTAAAAATAAAATGTTGAGAGAGGCAGTTTTGTAAGAAAACTACAGAATATAATGCATTTCTTAGCCAAAAGAGTTTGAAAATTGTAAATGCAATTGTATATAATTGTATGTAACTGTATAATAAAAGCATATATAAGTATGAGAACATATTATCTATAGCCTCAGATTCATTTTTAAAACTCTTTTTGAATCTTATATCGATGGCAGGAAACCCAAGTATAATATAGTAAAAAATGTTAATAATCTTAGTATGTAAAGAATTCATGGTTACCAAAGAAAAGACAGCCTGGTCAAAATTTTGAAATTTATTATTTTGGTCTTTCTTTCTATGCTTTATAATCAAAATCTTTCTATGAAAAGTAATTTAAAGAGCTATTTGGTATATTTAATATAAAATATAGAATATCAAAAAATTCACTCTTGGCCAGTATCTGGAAAGAAAACCTGTGAAATTAGAAATATGTCCCGTTCTACTTCGAAATGAGAAGTCAATACAGTGAAAGCTGCATCCGCCACACAATTCTTCTTAGTTATTAATTTCTCATCTAACTGAAAATCCTTCTAATTATCTGCAATGAGAAAAGATTTCTGGCAAAATCACTAGAATTGGAACAATGATAATAATACAAAAAAAAAAAAATGTAAATGCATTTTTCACCAGAGTCAGAAATACTCCACAAGGAAAAGGTTGAGAACGCAGAGCACCTTTACTTTGGTAGTAAAAACAACACCGCCACCTTTTGGTAGAAATATGAATTGCAAATCTAGGAAGTATATGAAAGGATTTAAAATTAACACCTTTCTTAATTTTGACCAGCACATTTTATATCGAGTGCCTCTAATTTGCTTACTAAATATAATTTCATTAAATATAATTTTTAGGATTTAAAGAGATATTGGTTGGTCCCCATAGCTAAAAATTGTGGGATTTTTGTTGTGTTGTTTTGTTTTTTAAATCTATGTAGTTATCCTCAGTATATGAGGGGGAGTCAAGCTTGGGAGCCACAAAAAACTGGACTCAAATTCTAGCTCTGACACTTACTAGCTTTTGGGTCTTAAAAACTTAATTTCCTTGGGCTTTCGTTGTCTCTCATGTGAAATAATTGTTACCATTGCAGTGAGTATAAAATGTGTAATACATCTAGCACACTTCCTCATACCCAATAGATAAGCAATAACTAATATTTTTCAATAAGCAAAAACAGTTTCATGTTCACTAGAATTACCTGATCTTTGCTATCTGTTTTTAAAGTGTTTTCATTAGCAGTGTTACCCAACACGTTTTGCCGCTTATAGCTTTCTGACCTTCAAATTCCCTGTCAAAGATATATGGCAATATCATTATATCATTTACCTATACGTATAAAATGAAAGCCAATAATAGATTGACTTAATCTAAGGCAAAAGAGGACATATACAAAACATAGAGAAGAGAGGGGAAGAGAAAAAAAAGTTAGCCATATTTGCTTCTGTTTTGCTGGCAACTAGAAAAGAGACCAGAGTATTCCGTCACTGGAAAGCCAGACGGGTCAGTTGTTTCCATATTCTCTGAAAAATCTCAAGAATACAGCTGAAGAGCACGTGCCAGACTATCTTTGTTTTGTGTCCATCAGAGTGTTAAGCATCTCCACTTATGTCAAATCTGCTCCATTTTCCTTATCAGAATCTCTCCCATTACCATCAGCACATGATGCCCTGCACTCCACCTACTCGGAGCTCTCCATAATATCTACTGTAGTGAGTGTTATGCACCCATTAGTACTGAGGTGGTTTACTAATGCAGGAAAAGAAGAAATTTATCAAATGGTGCTAATTTTTATTTCTGAAAGGAAAGCCTAGGAAAATTTTTAAGAACAGGTAAGTTTCTCTCCATTGCTTTCCAACTTTCTAGCACACTTTCTTTGCCAACTGACCTTATTTACTCTATCCCAGGGAGAACATGATTTTCATACTTTCAGAAGTCTCAAAAGTACCTCACTCCTTAAAATGACATTATTCCTTTTCTATCCTTTGTTTTCAAACCAAACTTTTAAAGATCAAAATCAGAAATAAGAAAATAATTAAATCATTGACAAAATGTGATTCATAAACTTCCCTCATCTTCAATGTTAGTTTTTATTTAACACTTTCTAACCCTGATTTCACTTTAGAATTACGTAGGAATTGTTTAACAAGTGAATCTAATTGGCCCTGGATGGGGCCTGAACGTTCTTAATTATAAACCTCCACAGGTGATTTTGTTGCCACTCACTCAACCCAAACTCTAGCTAATATTTTCAAGATTTTTTCCATAGGTTAGAGAGGAAAAAATGTACTAAATAAATAAATCTTTTTTTTTCAAATAAGTAAAACGAGGACACAAAGATAGTAAAGTAACTCAAAAAGATGAAACTCATGAAAATAACCTGTAAAGGGCCTTATTCTTAACTCGTTGCTACTTTCAAATACATTCTAGCACTTAACCTACCTACCCAACATCTTAGCTTAGACCAGCCTACCTTAAACATGCTCTGCACATTTCTATTAGCCTGTAGTTGGGCAAAATCATCTAGCACAAAGCCTATTTTATGAAGTGTTGAATAGTTCATGTAATTTATTGGATACCATACTGAAAACGAAAAACGGTTTTTTGGGTACTCACCATTAAAGCACACAGCTGAAAACACAATGGACCTGAGAACGTTTGAAGCACTGAACTAAAACGAAAACAGAAACAAAAACGCAGGCAACACAGCACACCATAGCGTTCGGGTTGCGTAACCTCCTGACCTTCCCGCTGCCCGGGGCGGGGGGGGGGGTGGGTTGCAGCTTGCTTCTGAAGCCCGACCTCTGGAGAACACCGGACTGCTTCTTGCTAGCCTGGGAAACTATCACAATTCAAAGCATGGATTCTATTGAATGTTTACCGCTTTCACACTATCATAAAGTCAGAAAATTTTAAGTCACATCATCGTCAGGCAGGAACCCTAGGTAGTAGGACCTCACAGCAGGCAGTTTTTGGGGACAGAGTCCCATCCAGACAGCTTGACAAAGTCGTGTTCCAAGACGTCTCATGGCATGCAAAATGCAAAATTCTCATCTTCAGGTGTCGTGAGCTACTTCTCCAAGGCTTCCTGTTTGTGTGTCGCTAGGGTTAAGCCAGGAACCCAATTCTGTTCTTCTCCTCCCTCAACATATTAGAGCACATACTCCATTCCCATGGGACTGAACTCAGCAAACATCCAGTTAGGGAAGATACCAGCCTCCTTTCTTAGAAACAACCTCATCATTACCATGATTCTCTTAGGGGCTTCTCATTTGACTTGGAAGCACACAGCAATGTTTTTTGTTGTTTATTTGCCCAGCAATGTATTTTTCGTTTGTTTGTTTTAACATTGTTTCTATCACTTCTTCTTTATAAGTCAATTCTATTGGGGTATAATTTACTTATTGTAAAATACACCATTTTAATATACAGAGTTCAATCATTCAAAAAAAAGACACTAATATTGCCATCATAGGAAAAAACTCTGCCATGCATGCCCTTTTGCGGATGTGGTATTAACTATTTCTCCAATGCTACTTTCTCGGGTTAGATAATTGCTCTATGGATATTTAAAATGTTAACATTAGAGAAAACTGAGTAAAGCTTACAGGGGAATTGTTCATACTATTTTTGCAACTTTTAAAAGTATAAAATTATTATAAAGTTTAAAAACAAAGTCAGACAAGTTAAATCTACAAATAGGATGTAAATTCTTGAGAATGATTTTTAGAAGCTAAATTAATTTTAGCTAAAACACTAAAATATTTTGATCCAATGTACAGATTCAGTTTTTTAAAATACGTCTTTTATTTATTTTTGATTGCTTACATATAATGTGTAAGTTAATGTTTAGTGTTTTGGGTACAAAAAATGCTGAAGGACTTTGACTGTGTTGTAGTGAGGGGTAAAAGACATTACATCTCATATCACTGTCCAATCTGATCTGTTTAAAGGATGCTATACTATTTTGACAACTCAAGATGAAAATATAACTTTTCCAAAACACATTAATTTTGCAGTGTCAGATATTTCACAGCCAGCCATCTGCAACATGTATCCTACTCATATAAATCTCATATATCCATCTGTCATAGATGGAGATTATTGTGAAGAGTTTTAGTACATATTTCATAATGTATGTGCTTTAAATTGAATTAAATTCATCTGCTGAGATACCAGAAATCATCAGATTAACTAAGTTACATTCACCAAGTTCAAAAATACACTGATTTTCCCTCTCCCAACCACCATGTGTGCATGTTTTCATAAACAGATAAATAGTATTTTAAAATCTGTACCATTTAATAAGGTTAACCATTCAAAACAATCCAGTACAGTCCGATTTTTTTTAAAAAAAGACATGTATACACATTTTGCATAATTGTTTACAAAAGAAAATCTTGAAAGAAAATAGAGCTAAAATTTTATTTATAGTTTCCTCCAATTTATGTAGCTAAATCAATTGTATATAGTTCTTTCCATGTATGAGTTTGTGGATTTACTACTTTTGGATTTCTTGCATTAAGGAAATCGAAACGTTAAAATAAAAGTCTTAAGATATATATGCAATTATGTACAAAAATCACCATAGGTCAACTTATAGATTCAAGCTAAGTTAAAAATCATTATAAATTATGAAAAATACATATTATAAAAAATTTTGCTTTAGAAGTAGCATACCAACCCATACAATTTAGGAGAATCCAAAAGTATAAACAATGTTTATAAATTACAGTAGTGTCTTTACTGCCATATTATAAAAGGAGGTATTCTTTATAAATATATATATATTATAAATAAAAGAAACTGACTTCCTTCAAGCACCAAAATTATTTTCCCTTTAATCATTATTAAGAAGCAATGTAAAAATGTATCAAATTGAGTACACAATGAAACCCTTAATAACTAAAATTCATTATAAATGCCAACTATTTAGTCACTTGTTTATCAAATTATTTCTATGTATGGGGTGATTTCTTTCAGTTAAGTGGACTTAGATGAATATGGTTTCAGTTATTGTGTTTCCTCTCTTGCTGCTGTTTCACATCTTTATCAATGAGTTCCTCAGGATTTGCCATTATTTTACATCTAGAAAATTTTTCAATTCCCCACTTCCGCGTATAGGACACAGAAAACCTAAATTCTCCTTTAGCCTTGGCTCCAAAAGGAAGCAGCATTTAAAATGTGTTTGCTGGGGGGAGAATGTTTCTGAATCAAAGTACAGGTTTGTTCCCCTGCCTACCCTGCACTGTCTCTTTGGTTGCTATGAATTTCCTGCTTCCCAAATACTTGAGTTTTTGACTACCCAGCTGGGTTCAACAACTGGTGTTTATACATTGGTTTAAGTAGGTCTCTATCTCATTCCTGACCCCATTGCTCCTCTAATTCTCTAATACTGAAAGTATGAGAATATGTTGGTAGCCTAACTCTAATTCATTCCTTATTGCATTTCGATTTATAAATGCTACTAGTTTCTTGACTCATCTTTGGCCACAGATTACCATGAAATCTTTTAAATTCTGTGAATTACTAGTGCTTCTGATGCTGGATTTCAGGCCATTACACTCAGTTTGTTATTCTGATCACAGTGCTTATAAAAAAAGCTAATTTCAGGGAAAGCTGATTAGAAATCTGATTGAATTGGTAACCTTATTTTACAAAAATTTCAAAAGAGTATGAACATCAACACTTTTCTTATCAGTAAAATTCCTGACCAGGTATAAGTTATTTTTGTCGATGTTCACTGATCTATTTCCTCTGCATGCTGAGTAGACAAAGTTGACCGAAGAATGACCTGAATAAATGGAATGTTATAACATTATTGGATACATGAAATACTTTACCTTTCAAATAAATGGATCAGTTAAAGAGAGAGTGTGTTTTAAACAAACAACAATAACACATACCTTCTATAGCAAAGCACTATTTCAGGTGCTATAATATAAGTAATGCACTAAGTAATCAGTTTTTAAAATGAAATTAAAAGTATTGAGTATCTAAACATTGATCAATAAATAGTTCATTAAGAAATTTTTTCAAAGAAAACCAATAAAATACAACTAAGCCATTGGAGGGGAAAAAAAAGAATCCTTTTTGTGTCTAATTGGTTATTTTCTTTATTGAAGCTGGTACTTTCCTCCAGAAGATACGTAATTGAATAACACTATCACAGATTCATTAGAGGAAAATGTTAAAAATCAACAATACAACAAATTACCTCCTGGAATTCTTGAGTTAAAGTGAAAATATGTATATGTAATGCTAATATTTCTGAATTCACTATTTACTCTAATAGTTGGGTAACTTTCTGTGATAAAGGACAGATTAGTATATGTAATTTAAAAAATAATATTATTTAGCTGGTTTTCAATTCATGGGCTTTCAATAAGAGTCTGAAAATCCTCAAATTTGATTAGTTTAATTTTACGCCATGACTTTTCTAAACAAGCCCCAACTACTGAAATGACAATTAAAATAAAATAAGTTGTTAGAGGGATGGAAACAACACCTTGTTTTTAAAAAGTCAAGTTAACTAATCACTGGCTTTTTTTTTTCTAGTTTAGTTTATTAGTTGGGTATTTCATATCTAGACAATGAGCAATGTGTGTGTGTGTGTATGTGTGTGTATGTTTTAAGAGGCTTCTGGTGGGCTTGAAGGCACAGGTCTGTATCTTACATTTAAACAAAAATAAATAAGAGTCCATACATATACAGAAAATACACTTAATTATAAAACATCAATTTTAAAATGATTGTCCATATTGAGTAGATAATGCTGCAATGGCAATGTGCATTCTTACAAATGGAGGCCAATTTTCCACCTGTAAAACGATCTCTTCTTTTTCTATTTCACCCTTCATTTCTTGCTTTGGTGGGGTCACGTTCTACTGACACAGGAGTCCCAACTGCATTCGGATTTTGAAATGACACATCTGTGTCTAATGGTGGCGGTTTATACAAAAATACTGCAAACCCATTGAAGAAAATGGTGACAATTTTACAAGTAACACCTAAATATAAAAAGAAGAATGAATCATGTATCTAGGCCTTGTAAATTATTATAAAAATTAATTCTCATGGAGAAGTTCTTCACAAATAGAAATTTACTAATTAAAAAGGAGTATAAAGGCATTATAATTCAGTGTTTTAAATTTTTAAAACTTTAGGGAAAAGATGATATTCTTCAATTAAAAAAACCATCTATATACACTTCACTGATCTAGCCTTTTTTTTCTAAACAATAAAAATGTACAATAATTATTCTACTCTTGGTTATGATTGTATATTCTTACAAAATAAATGTTGTATAGAATGGAATAAGTCCATGTTCTATTCCTAACTTCATTTACACAACACCATATCTAATAGCAAGCAATCAAAAGTCAAAGACAAAGGAAAACAGCTTATAATATCCTTGAACCTGAAATAAAGGTATAGAATCTTCATGTTCATGATAGAAAATGACTCTAAAAATAAAAAAGCTTTGGAGTTATTTTTTTTTTAGGATATAAAAAAAATGTTAAATTATAATAATGGTGAATGTTAAAATAACAGCATAATAGTCCCCATAATCACAAGAAGAAAGTCCTGCGCAGGTAGATAGCAGTGCAGAAGCAATGGGCCACCAACTCAGAATGCAGGGTATATCCTAGTGGCACTGCTACCTGGCTTTGGTGAAAACGATTTTTTTTTCTTTCCTCTTTATTTATTTTAAATTTTATTTTAGCTTTTTTAGTAAATTTTTTTCTTATGATGACATTGGTTAACGAAATCCAAAGGTTTCAGCTGTACACTTTAACAGTAACGCATATATATTTACGCTGTGTGTTCACCTCCCATAGTTAGATTTCTGTCTGTTACCACATGTTTGACACCCTAAGCTTTGGAGTTCTTAAGGGAAAGCCTCTATGGAAATATATCACATTCAATACTCACCCAAATTTACTTTTAAATATTAATTTGGAACATGAAACATTAAGATTCAATTCACCAGCTTTTGTTTTCAAAAAACTGTTTCGTGCTCAGCCAAAGAAGGGAAATTAGTTCTTGGCACAGTACAAGCACGTAAATTCCAGTCAAATTAGCTAAATGGCCTTTACAATGTAGTTTTTGCAGTAGCTACTTTGTTTGTGTTAACCATTAACATTTTACTCAAAAACGTATACTTGAAAAACAGTAATGTTACTGACCTAAGCATTTCTAGATTTATGGAAAGATTAATTATATAGTATTACTGTTACAATTGTTTTAGAAAATTTTAAAGTATATGTACTTTGAGAAAAAAATTCTCGTGTCCATTACAAAGTAGGAAAAAGAACAATTCATTACCTATATCTTTTGGCCAAAGAATACAAACAACCAATTAAGTTTTTAAACATAAAGACACATTGGGAAAAAAGTGTTTTTTTTAATGGGTAAAAGTGGTAAGATGATTAATTTTGCCAATTCTAGCCAATATTTACTCTCCCATTGTTTTTTTGGATTTATATATTTACTTTTTTGATAGATATTTTATTACTGTCACTATAAATTCTGACAGTATACTCTGGATTTAAAAACATGTAAGAGCAATAAGCTATCTAATACATGTGCCAAAAGAGTGTGATCACAATTGTAATGAATATCACATATTATATAAATATATATATTATATTTTTTATCTAAGATTTCTCTATTTTTAAATATTCTAATTTCTTATGTTGTTTTTAAAATTTTATCTTACTCTTACACTAGGTGCACTGCTCTACTTCTGTAATTTTCATTTATTGCTTAACCAAGACTATACAAGATAGACGGCCAAAGGCAAAAAGGGTTAAACATCACGACTAACCTTCTGAACTACAAAAAGATTTCTTATAAGGTGCCTTAGAGCCAAAGAACATTTCCCTACCTCAGCTCCATGTGCTTTCCAAAGCCCAGGCACCTAGGTGACAATCATTCCAGAGTTTCTCAGAATTCTCTTTCAGTTTTTATTAGACTTCCCCCAAAAAGTTGAAGGAAAGTTGTTAAAACAAAATTATACAATATGTGATGTTATGAAAGCTAAAATGTTATTCTCTTCTATTTTAGACTAAGCCTTGCAGACTCCAGGTAAAGCCTTTCATAACATGCTTTGATAACTGATCTCTACTTCAGAACCACAGGATAGCCCAACAGCACGACTAAACATCTCAAAACCTAAGTAAGTAACCATGTAAGATTTCTTTTCTCCTGATACATCACCAATCTACTCTAAAATTATCAAGAAGTCACTACTTACTTATGGCCACTAGCATATGTGCCATCTTGATATTATCATAAATCCAGCACGCTCCTTTAATTCCACATTCATTAATATCCCAGAGAATACATGTGCTGTCTATTGTGATGCCAAAAATAATTGGTCCAGGTATTGAGCCTAGAAGAATTATATGTGAAATACATGGGTAAAGATTACAGTTTATAATTATAGATTTTTATATTCATGGTTATACATATGTTTTATATAAATAAGAACAGGTATTAATCTGCCCATTTGCAACCCAATTGGTTCATGTACAAGTAGTAGGGATATAAAGAAACACAGAGAAAACATTCTAAAATAATTACACATAATTATGTACTTCGAATCAATTCAAAAAATTGTTTTAATACAAATCTCTGGTATGTATTGCATTAACATTTAATAAAGTAAACATTTTAATTCACTGCTTTTCTAACCTGATGAATGTCTTTGAAATTAGCTATTATACTTTTAAAAAATCAAAATAAATTATCAATGAATAATATAAGTCTGCTAAACTACAATATGTGTGTTATGTGTGTGTGCATATATATATAAACTAACATAGGCATGTGTATACATATATGGACATGTGCTGACATGTATGTGAATGCATGAGAATGCACATGTGTACGTACACACATATACCGATACTAACACGCCAGGAGTGCTGCTGTCTCAAATACATGCCGGAGGCACTAAACTTTCACATTGCTAAGGAGGGTCCAACTGTTACAAATTAAGCACATGATTTGAAGGTGTATTTCTTAGACAAAGATTTCAGCCTGTTCTTTCCTGACCTGTGGCATGATTGAGTCAAGAGAGCACTGGACTAAGAGTAAAGAGACCATTTCCCTACTCCCATTTTCACCAGCAATTGCATAATTATGGGAAAATCCCTGTATCTCTCAGGGCCTTAATTTACTCATCTGAAAAACGAGAAAGTTGGTTGAGGTGATCAGGTGATCTCTAATATTCCTGTTTTTGGTTTTGGTTTTGAAAATGATCTTAGTATGATGTACATAATATTATGTGTAAAAGTATACACACATAATTATGTGTATGACATAATGTTTCTGTCTTCTTATCTTTTCTACATCTGGAATTTTATACAACTTTCTGGTATAAATTCTTTCTTACACCAATTCTTTACTAACTTTCATTGCTAATGTAACAAAATTGTGTCCCAAATGGAGAAAAATGCAGGGAGAAAAGGAATTACAGAAGTTATAAATGAGAGATTATCGTAATTTATGTTGGTAATAGGTTTTATATAATAGAAAAAAGTGTGTATTTTACTATGCTCCATTAGAAATGTGTTGATGATCATATATTTCAAACAAATAGGATATACTCTTAAGGTTATATTTGCAGCAGAATTAGAAAGAATAGCTAACCAATCAGGTAGGTGAAAAGTAAAGTCATTATTAAGTGATATACAAATAGTACATTTTAAATACTAGAAAACAGCTTTTTTTTAAAGTATAATTACGTAGTTTTCCCCTACATTTAAATTATTTTCTTGGCGCATACCATAAATGAACAAATCAATAACACTAATGAACAAAACAACCAAGTTAGCAATGAAGTAAGAACAATGGCATACCTAATAATCGAAGCATCATAAACTGTGTTCCCAATGCTAGAGATCGTTGCCTTTGATTAACACACCTGGAGATAGTAAACACACATGAGGCCAAAAGTGGTTGTGTAGTATACTCACTCTTTGAACAGATTCATTTTTATACCAGATTAGCATTTCTAGATTAAAGTGAATGTTATTCACATGAAAGAAACAAATTACTCGTAACAGGTTATATACAGTTCAACCTTTCTGGAATCATGAAGGAAGAAAAATGTTATCTGAACTAAATACCACAAACAACACCAAAAGATTCAAATAAATTTTAACGAATATACTGAATATGTATGAATTTTAACACATGTAAAGGAGAAAGGATATTTATTAGCGAGATCTATTTTTGACTGTCACATAAGTCACATGTCACATGACTCAAGTCTCAACAAAGAATTTTTTACTCTCTTACTAACTTTGAGAAATCATACCTACGGGATAAGAGTACAAATTTGAAACAAATTTGTAAAACAGTTGTTGAAGTTCAATTTGATTCAACAATAATTCCTTAAATAACAACTATCAAATATGAATGATACATGGTGTTGGCGCACCAGAAAGTTAGATGAGAGATAAAAGAAATCAACTAGTCCTTAGAAACAAATATGCAGTTGAAAGGTGACATAGATAATATTCAGAATTTTTAAAAAACATATTCCCTATTCTTTAAAATAACCCAAATTTCCATACAGAGTAATGTTAACAGACTATTTAATGTTTTTAGACAGAATCGCTAAAACTTCTATTTGTCAAAAAGTATGTGAAAATGTAGTGAGTATCAAGGGACAAAAACTGAAAAGGAAAAAAGCTAGAGTTTGTTAAGAAATATGTAAAGGCTGATGAGCTTATGGAAGGGCAATAGGAAATATTTTTACAAAACACTGTGAAGAACCAGGTGACAGCCATCTTCTTATCTACTAGCACTGTTCACAGGAAGGTTTACTATCACATCACCTACTGTATAAGGTAGAATGCATGTCGTTCTGATTCTGATAATATATGCAGTACATTGTATTTCCACCATATAAGTACAAATGAACATATCTCCAGCTTAAACTGAAGCCTCATAAATGAAGGCGTAGACTGACATCAAGCATATAGCAGGTGGGCAATGTTAGGATACTTTCACATACATGAGTTCATTTAAACCTCATACTTCTGGGGTTCAATGAAGTAGCTTTTCTAATGCCATAGAACTAATGATCTTGCAAGCGCTTAATTGGTATTGGAACCAATAGTCAATACAAACCTAGATGAATCTTTGATTCCATTTTCTTTTCACTCAACATGTTGCCTTAGGGATGGCAAATTTCAAAATATAATACATACCTTAGGATGGACACAGTTATAGGAGTACCAGCCATAAAGGTAAAAACAACTGCAGCAAAGAAAATGCCAAGAAATATGGGCAGATTTGTACATCGAGTTTCACATTTTCCAGCTTTAGCTTCAAAGCCAAAACTTGCTGCGGTAGGTGTTTCTGTTTTCATTTCAATACAGGAACAGTTGTAATATATCTAGAATATTAGACATAAAAATACTGAAAGTGCTTATCTTAAAGACATGTTTTATCATTGCAAATTAGGTGATCTCTAGACGTGGCACTCTTACACAGTCTTAATCCATACACAACAAATAATGCTAAGAAAGAGTAATGAACCCTAAGAAAGTAAGCAAGGAAAAACAAGGGGCCATATTTACAAAGTAGAATCACCTGTAATTGACTTTTGTGTCCATTACTTCAACTTGAAACCTACTACTGACTCATGATTTATAAAACAAATGGACAAAAAGATAACAATTACATGATTGTGCACATTCTAGATTGCTCTGAATAGACCATAATTGTTCAAATAGTTTTCTTCTTTTAATTTTCTTCTGTTAATTTTCTTCTTTTCCATTATAGGATATAAAGAAGACACATAGTGACAATCTCTCTATTTACACTAGTTTAAAAGAACTATAATTTTACAAGTGCTATAGTAAATCAATATGTCACAGGAGTTTGGGGGAGAAATATTGCTTTCTACTAAGCCTTTTTACTATAATTTCTAAACTTTTTGAATTGCTTTACCAAAAGCAAACTTTATCCCTCTTAAGATGACATATTTATGACTATCAAAAACTAGAAGATATTACATTACCCAGGAGGCTATTTATTTTATATATAAATAACATATTAACTATTTAACATAAATACACATATATACACATATGTAGACATAAAAATTAATATACAAAATGTTAGAAGGCAACATGTTAAAAAATCACAAGTATTACTTTTGTATGAAAAATTACATATTTAAAAGTTAGGTATATATCTTTTTTAAGGGCCTTTTACCTCTCAACTCCATCCTTACCAAAATCTTTTTACATATTTAAGGCCCCGAGAAAGTCAGAGCAGAGCCAGAGAAGTCAAAGGAAGCAGTGCTGCTCTTGTTGTTCTGAAGGCCAGAGACCTTTTCTGGGTGGTAAAAGTATTCTATGACCACTGGTACTGATTCAGGACACCCAAATATGTGGACGACATCCCCCAAACAGACTAACAGGTATGGCAAACAGGTATGTTAAATAATGAAGTAATGTAGCCTTTAAATTTTTTAAGAACAGTAATATCTGTCTTAATGAAACTTTACTATTCTCTTACATAAAAAATGTATCCATTTGCCTAAATATAGCTAGCTGTTAGCATCTGTTTTTATAGTTTGGGTCACTAGTGTAAAATACAAAACTAATATTTCTGTGTACAAATGTGCATAGATGTTTATTATTAAATTACTATCAATACATCCTGGCTACCTGAAATATTCTATAAAAATATCCTGTGAAAAACTGAGTTGTTTCATGGAATAAAAAAGCCACATTACATAAAAAAGTTGTTACATGGACATAAAAAAGCCAGAACGAATAGAAAATTTGTAAATTAATGTAACTTGCTTTTCCTAAACAACCCCTAGAAAACAATGTACTGTTTAAAATGACAATTATAGTATTTGTAAAAAATATAAATATCAAATTAACCATATCAAAATAACCAATACCATTTTAAGTGTGTTGTGGGTATTAGATTTTTACTATTACTTGCTTATGTGTTTATTTTTGATTTCCTGTGCAGGATAGTATTTGTATTTATGCATGTTATTATTCAAGTAAAACCCTTCCAATAACTCAACTCTTTGTCATAATCTTCTAATTAGGGTTAGTCAATAGCACTTATTGATCACATTTTATATACAGGAAAATGCTACCTACTTATCTATCTACCTCTCAGAGGATTAGTTACGTTCCAGGCAGTTCTGATTCTATAATATGCATCATACTCCTTATAACAGACACAAACACCTAATTTTCTTGACCTGTTTTGAAACTAAAGCAATCCCAGATGTCCACTGGTTCGAAGGTATGATAACCTTCGGTTTTGGAATCGTAACAATCTTCCTGATGTCTTTTATTAACTTTCATAGGCACTTTATAGTACTGATCTAATTAATTGTATTCCAAGTATTAAAATTGCACATAGGTCATCCAAGTCTACTATGACATTTTTTCTGACATATTTTTCAACGTTCTTATATGATCATTTTAAAATCTATAGGCTAGGTAATAAGAAAAAAATGTACATTATTTCTCACATTCTGGTTTACCCCCAGCAGGAAGATCAAATCTAGTCTGTTGAGATAAAAATTTAATGTATTTATTACACACAAAATCACTAAAGATATGTGTGTGTGTATATATGTGCATATATATGCACAAAACATATATAAATGTGTATAACCACACATACATACACACACATCCATATTAGAAGAAATCTGAACTACTTTTATAGATTTCAAATAACTATTTCTACTTAATTATGGAGAAGTCTTTTCCAGCAATCTTAAATTTATCTTTATGTAGAAAAGGGAATGCCATTTCACTAGTCCATATTACAAACATGCTCCTGCCATCCTGTTCATTGCGGCATCTTAATCATAGTATATATTTCCCTCAGGTCCTTTCAGTTTTTTCACATTATCTATTAATGCACAACACATCATACAGTATCGTAGTATTAGTAATGTGAATATTACTTTGTGGAGGGGGCGGGAAGGGTTCTATGGAAAGTAACCTCTGGTAGTGAGGTTATTCCCTAGGCATATAACTTATTAGTAAAAGGTTTATCTTTGCCTTAAGCAAGCTCTGTCTACTGTTTATTTGCATCTAGGTTAACACACCTTTGAAATATTTCTTAAAGACCCTCAACAGAGCACATGATCTTGTTAACTATCCTGTAATCCAATCCTCACTCTGCTTTCCCTGCTCCCAACCAATCTTCCTTATCTTCTCTTTCTAATTTCAAATGCATAAAAGAAGCTGCAAAACAGTTATTCTCTGAAGCATTTGAGATCTTGCTCCCCTGCATATGTAATCGGTTTGGCTCAAATAACCTCTTATAAAAATTCTCTGTGGGTTTGGATGTTCTTACATCAACAATTTGTTCCCAAGGTTCTTAAATTTAGCTAAGATGAACTCTTTATTGTAGATACAGTATAATAAAATTGGATTCTCTTAAACTATTTAACTGTATTAAAAAGAAATCATATCTCTATAAACTAATATGCTTTCTAATCCAGAATTAAAAGTAAATTTGTATTTGAGAACAAGTTAACAATTTGGACACTTTTAAATGAATCCATGGTGCATCAAATAAAGGCAACAGATATGTATGTTTCTATTATATACACTGTACTTAGTAAGTTATCTGACTTCAAGGAGCATGAAGTATATTTGAGAAAAAAATAAAACAATGTAAGAGGGTAAATAATATTTCACTACTACAATAGAAGTGATATTTCAAAATATAACTGCCAAATTGATTTTCCAACAATAATTGCACCTGAGGTGTAAAAGAAGAATCTTTTTCAGTTTGCTTGTTTTTTAATTAAGGAAAGAACACTGAATTTGAGATCTACCCTCTTAACAAATTTTAAGGGTGCAATACATAATTGTTGATTATAGGTACAATGATGTGCAGCAGATCTCTAGAGTTTATTCATCTTACTTGACTGAAATGTTATGCCTGGCTGCTGATTGGAGGAGGTGGGCCAGGAAGGAAAGAAAGGCCCTCATAACTCCATCAGAGGGATCAAGAAGGCCATTCATAAATATACAAACACATTGCCTCATTACAGTAAAGCAGCAGTTACCTTTGTCTGTCTTTGTGAAACAGAATTTTTACAACCTGCAAAGCAGGGAGAAAAATATTGGACTCCATCTCTTCCACAGACAGGATAGTAATATGATCGCATACAGTTACAATTGGCATTACAAGGAGTAGTCAAGTTCCCCAGGTCTCCCGTTCTGTCAACAAGAAATGAAAGATGGGCAAATGATCTATAACTTTTAATGAACAGTTCTGAAGCATTATTATATCTTGTCATTTAGTCATTTATTCAGTCATTCAACACATCACTACTGAACAAATAAATAAAAACACTGCCTTTGCACATACAGCTTAACTTCTTGTGCAAGAGAAAGGCAGTAGAAACAATAGTTATATAATATAATGTCTGTCAGTGATAAGAAAAATAAGCAGAGTAAGTAAATAAAACAGAATTTCTCATTTGATAGCAAATGACTTTTGGAGGGCCTGATTCCGTGGATTACTGGATGTTTAGCAGTATCCCTGGCCTCCAGCCACTAGATGCCAGTACCATTCTCTGATGGTCTCTAGACATTGCCAAAGATACTTCTACAAACCCTTATTTATTCATTCATTCATTCACTTTAGACAGGAGCCTGAGGTGAATCCTAAAGGATGTGTAAGAATTTGCTGTGTAAATGGGGAAGGTGAGTGGTACTTAAGAAAAGCTGGTACAAAGGCATAAAGGTGAGAAACAGCACTCTATATACGAAGAAATATAAATGATGTCTGAAGCAGAGAACGTAGGAAATGAAGTTAGAGAAATGTCTAGATCACTGAGGGCTTAGAGGACCTTGTGAAAAACAATGGGCTCTAACTTATTTTGAAAAGGTAATCAGAGTATTTTTAGACTGGAAAGTGGCATTGTCAAAAGCATATTTTAAAGAAATAATCCTACAAGTTATACAGAGTATGAATTTGAAGGAAGGAGACAAATTATAATATCCCAGACAATAAATTATGATAATGTATAGGAGAAGTAAAATAGAACATTTAATTAAAGCAAACAGATAGAGAAATATTTTGAATGTAGAATAAGTAAGATTTGGTGTTTGATTGATTAAAGATGGAAACAGGATGGAAGAGTCAAGAGCGACGCCTAGTGTGTTAGGCATTTTGGTGGAGAAAAAGAACTAGTTTGGGGAAAGAAATGATGGGCATGGTTTTTATACATATCGAGATTAAGAGTCTCAAATTTGGTGAGGAAATTTGGCCTGGGGCTAGATTATCTTAATATTCATGTCACATATACATGAAGCAAAACAAGTAGAATATAAGAATCAACCCCATGTAGAAGGTAGGAAGGGGTAAAGAGATCTTGGGAGTCCCTTCATTTCATACATAGTAAGCTCCAATTACGTGCTAGACCCAAAGTGGTGGAATATATCTAAAAGAAATAAAGAGATTAGAGGTAGAGATAGAGAGGAGAGATAGAAATAGAGATAGAGACTGACACAGAAATAGAGACTGAGAAAGGAAGGAAGCAGGGAGGAGGAAGAAAAGAAAAAAAGGAGAGGAAGGGTAAAAATCCCCATTAACCATGAAACTTAACTTTTTGCTCTAGGGGCCAAAAACAGTAAATGAAGTGATTTATATAAGTATTAGAAGATAATAATTGCTGTGTTGGAAAATGACAATATTTAAAGAGTAAGAGAGAACAGAAGTTCATGAAAAAAATAAATTTAAAGATATAAAAGAAACTGGAAACAAATCAGGGAGTGTGAAGGAAAGGGTGATTACAGAGTAAATTTAAAGAAATTCTTCACTCTGCCCAGAGTCTCTTCTGCTTCTAATCTATTCCACAGGCTGTTGCTAGATTTCTTTATCAAGAATGATTCTATTCACAAAAGCGAGCATTACAGTCAGTCTCTGCCAACAACTAGTTTACAACATAGATACAGAAATAAGAGGACAAAAGAAAAACTATTCCTGCAACTCTAGAAATAGCCTCTGCACAATAATTTTTCAATTTAAATTTTCCAATGTATAATTCTCATATTATTAATAAATGATTACTGAGAACATGAAAGTTTAAGTCAGTATGATGCAAACCACAGTAGAAAAAAGAAATATAGCATATATTCCTTATCAAGGGTTGGTCACTTTAGCCTATATATTATATACAATTTTACTTTATGAGGTAAAAGAGAAACTTGTTAGAATAATACCCAGTGTTTGCAAAGTTTATTAAATATATGCATATTAATTTTTAAATATATAAAATACTTTAAATTTCAAAAATTTTTGAATATTTAAAAATATATACCTGGGTATATAAACACACATATATGTATATGTGAGAAATACATTTATCACAAATAGAATTTAAATGTTAATTTCTTATATGAATCCAAACTATTATTCTATAATTACTCCTCTAGAATAAGCAAAGATTTCCTAAATCTATGGCAATAGCTTGATAAATATGCCTCTTTAAGGAGTTATTCAGATAAGCAATGTAAGTCCATCTATAGGTTGGATAGAGAAAAAATAGTATGTGTACTTACTATGGTATTTCATATTCTAAGTATAAAGTAGGACACAAATCACCATTATAAACACTATCAAAAGAGACACTATCAAATGAGGCCATAGATTGTGTCAAGGCAATATGAGGACAATAGGAAATTTTTAGTAATTAATATATTTGTAGTAATATACTTAGACAATCACCTTTCAATTGAATTTAGTGTTCTGACCATTAAACATTTAATAATGAATTCATTTAAAATATTATGAATATTAAAATGTCCCTTGAAATAATCAGTATTATTGATCTTAAGTTTTTTGGATATACTGTTAAATAGGGCTTTAAATGAACTTATCAAAAATCCTGATTCATCATTCAAAGCCACAAAAGCTTGTTAACCCACCAGTGCTTGCCAGGCAAAGGGCAAAGACTCTCTGTACCACTGCACTAGTAACCCTACATCTTCACAACCCCTTCTTTCTCTACTCACTAATGTGGTATTTCTTGAACTTCTTGGTCTGTTCTTTCATATGTATTTTCTTATATACAGACATGTTTCTTGGATGAGGCTATTTTGACTAAGCTGTGCATGATATGGACGTTTTAAAATGCAGGGTACAGACCTAAAATTAAGAATTTGGGGCCACAGGGAAAAAAAAATCAATCTGACAATGTCGAACCTCCTTTGTGACATCAAAGTCATCTCTGTACTTACTTACTTACACACACACACACACACACACACACACACACACACACACACACAGTGCATATGTTTGTGTGTATATCCACTGTTTTTTTTCCATCGCTAAGAATACGTATGTATATTAAGCACTACCTCTATGTCCCAGCTCTTGATATTTCTTGATGACCAACCCCCACATGCACCTCAAACTGACACCATCTCACTTCACTTCCCTTCTGATTAGACTAAGGACAGCTCATCTGGGAGTAACTCTCATTTAAGGGAGAAAATACCAGATGGATTCACAACTAAATTATTCATTTGTCAAGGTGGTAAACTAGTGTTAAACTATTCAGCACTTTCCGTTCTTCTAAAAGGAACATTTAAAAAAGTGATTTCTTGGGAAAGGTTTGAGTCACATTTATATGTGTGAAAGTCAGGTCTGCCCAATTTACTTCTACCTACCTTTCAACATTTCCAAATGTGTTCCTGCTGTTTCCAGACACAGGACCTAAGTCCCATTCCAACAGGTCCCTGAACCTAGACTTCACTTTCTAGCAGCATTTATGCTTTGGCTTTAACAAATTCTCTATATAATTCCCTCTTTTCAAATCAATATCTCTCAAAACTCTTTTTACCCTTAAAGGATATCTAAACCCCATTTTCCCCTTCGGCCATGAAGCCTGTCTTGAATCTAATCAAAGGAAATTGAAAAGCTCTACTTTTGAATTCCATTGCCCTTTGTATATCTCTCATTACCTAATGCATTGTTCACTCACTGCTTTGTTTCCCAATCTCTCCTGCTCTACTTTAAACTTCTTTAAAGTATAAATTTTTGCCATAAAGTTCTGCAGGCGAAGCAGTCAACAAACGTTGAAAAAATGTAATGGAGCTGAACTAAGCACTGCTTTAGAATGTTTAGCATTTCATTAATGTAAAAGAATGACAGATGTGAACAGCAACTATAGATCGTAGTAACTGTTATTGGCAAACTTTTCCAAAATTTATTTAATTTAGGTTACCTGAATGCCATATTACACAAAATTATGGAGTCCTTGGCCTGGAGTACCATCTCCATCAACAGCCTCAAACACATGTAAGTAAACAATTACAGTGGCACTGAGGGCTATAAAATACTCAGTTGTGCAATGCCCTCTGCCTTACCCCCTACTCGGGGCTTATGATTTCAAAGCAAAACAAAAAACAGTCGAACCAGTTATAGGTAGAAACATATTTACAGGTCAGAAGTCATTTACTTCTATACAGTAAACATGAACTTCTAAAGCAGATAAAACAGTATCACCTAGGACTAACTTCATTTTAATTTCTCTCCTAGCCCATTTTCAAGCCTCTTAATATGACAACTTCACCATGGGGAGTCATGTCCATTTAAAAAAATTTAAATCAATAGGAAAATATGATGTGAAATTCTTCCTAAGATGTGAATCTCTTCAGGGAAAAGATTCTGCTATTATTAATCTTGTATCCCTGAGCATAGTACTGAATACTTAACAGTTGCTCCTTAACTGCTATCTGAATACCAACTTTTAAGAAGATGTCACTACTTAAACTAAAAACAACAACGACAACAAACTACATATTCTTACATAGGAAAAAGCCTTTCAATTAAAAAAAAAATCTCCTTCATTGTATCATACATTTGGAAATTACACAATTTATTATTCTGATATTAATATCAAAAAGCATTAAAATATATTTACCCATTATATGATTCAGACACACCAGCAAATGGCTCATTTTCACAGCTGGCATAAACAAATACAAAACTCAGCACAAGTGCAATTAAAGATGTGAGCAAAGCAAACTTCATTGTGTTTTTACATGTCATTTTGAATTTCGACACAAGAATACCACCTAAAATCTGACCAAGGGCAGCTCCAGGAATTAAAACAGCCCCTAATGAGAAAGAACACATAGATAGTGAAAAGAACATACAAATATACTCAATAAATAGTATGAACAATTGAAAAACATCAAAAACAAGCACCAAATTGGTTTTAACATATATAAGCACTTGTGTTTTAAAAACATACAAATGACTGTTATATTAAGTAGAGATTAATAAAATTAATGTTTTGAATAGTAAGATTAATATATTCTCTTTAGCTATATCTTCTAAGTTTATACAATAGATGGTTTAATGTCAGAAAATCAGAAATGTTATCAAAATCAGTATAAAGTTTCTATTTCAAGAAGTGGACTATCCAAAATTGTATGCTATTCAAATAAACAATCAATGTTGTACAGTAAAATTACCAGATTAAATAAGAACCAAGAAAATATTTTACCTCCAAGGGTAGCTGCAAAACTGGACGACAATCCAAATTGATTTTCTATAAATTTAGGTAAAAATGTAGCAAATCCAGTAGTAACTAAGGCTTCTGAAGATGTTGATATAACTAAACACATAAAGACAGTATTCCTCATCAAATTCTAAAGAAAAAATACAGTTCACCGAATGAATAACTATGATAATACTGCAAAATGCAGCATTAGAGTGGTAGCATAATGAAATGGTAAATTTTTAATAAACACAACATAATTATCTGTAAGATTTCAGCTTTTTCTCCAGCACAAAGGCATAAATATGGATTGTTAATAGCTTATATATACAATGTTGAGAAAATTTATCTGTGGAGCACCTAGAGAATTGATAGGTGATTCATCAGTGGGGTGACTATACCTATATCATATGTGAGACCAGGGAAGGGAGGTAAAACGCCACTTGGAAAGCCTCCCTTCCCAGTCCTACTTTAAATCTTCATACAATAAATCTACTCCTTATTTGATTTTTTTTTTACTATGTTCTGAACTCCAATGTCCAGTAAATGAAGAACTTGACTGTGAACACAGATGAGAATGGTCTTTAAGTATCAAACTTGTAGCATTGTTCCATGAGTAAAGATTCAGTAGTTAAGAACCTCAGACAGGCACAGAGTTAAGCCATTTTAAATAGGTGACTATGTTGCTGGAATCTCAGAATCTTATTAATCTATCAGAGGGGTACAGAGGTTATTTTAATGTACTTAACCATAAAGTGAAAACTAAAGTATAGTTCTGGAATATTAATGTAAAGAAAAAACTTCATAAAACAAAGTAAGACACACACACACACACACACACACACACACACACACACACACAGAGAAAAAGTAGAAAAAGTACTTGAATTAAGACATGAAATAATTTTAAAAAATAATAGTACAAAATATTTAAGTCTTCAGATGAAAGAGATAATGGATTTCTAGCACTAATTAATAAAAAAAAGACATATACTTAGGCATGACCTAATAAATTTCCCCAAATCAAACAAAGATAAATGAAAAAATTTACAAATTTGCAGATGGAAGAATAAGTAAGAATCACATTAACAAGGAACTTCTCAAGTGCAACTTATTTAGCTAGAAGAGGGCAAAACAATATCCACAGACTACTGGGATTAAAGGAGTATCCCGAAGTTCAGTCAGAAATATTCTGCTATTCAAGGGTTCTTCGATGGTATCTTATCTGTGGAAAACCAGTGATAAAAAGCTGTATCCATAGAAATATGAATCAGAATTGAGACCTTGAAGTGTGAGAACATAAGGATAAATAAAGGAGTGGCAAGTAATGGCTCTTGATAGCAACACAAATAAGAATCTTTAAAATAAATTAAATAGAAATATATGAAATAGAACAGAACTATTATAATAGTATAAATATATAACTAGTATAAATAAAATAATAGGAGTTAGAATTAAAAATTATAAGCAACCTCAGCAAAACACAAAAATGTGCCTATGTGAGAGGAGGAGGCAATGTTGAAAGGTGAGATGGAATGGAGTAAAAACGTGAAGGTTTTCATTTAGGAGAAAAAAACATTAATGAAAAGTAAATAACTTCAAATCTTGAGTGTAAGGTAAAATTATAAACTCCTTTAGGTACAAAACTTTGATGCTAAATAGAAAGAACACTTTGCTGAGTTCAACAGAACAGAACCCTTTTGTTTCTACAACCTCAAAATCAAACCAAGTAACCACTAATCGCTACTTCTTTCGCAAGGAAAAAAACACTGGTTTGGCATGCTCAAATATATATTTACAATTCAGCGATAACTGACTTATCTGTTACATAAGGGAAATGGCATGGAATAATGGGCTATAATGCTAAAGAGGAAGCACCAAAAATGATACTGCCAATAAGATAACTCATGTTCTTTCAACCATTCTTCTTTGGCATAGCTTTCATTTAGTCAAAGCAGAATAAAATTAAATCTGAAGAGTTGTTTACAGGAGCTAGAATAATAGTAAATTAGCAAATAAGAATGCATTATGGAAATATTTGTATGTGTATAGATATGTGTTAATGTATATATGGAATATATACATATTACTACATATGCATGTCGGGGTGGGGGAGAGGGTGGGTGGGTTATGAACAATGTTATTTTACCTTTAGAGCAGCTGGAAAATCTTTAAAACTTTTTCCAAAATTCGCATCTGTGTATTGCAAGGAACCATTACTCTGATGAGTCTGGGAAATTTTTCCATCTTGAATTTCTGCTGTACCTAAAAAGATAGTAAATGTACTTGCCCTTTCATTTCATGCTTCACTTTTTAAAATGCTTGCTTTTCAAATGTCACACACTTCTACAAGTATATAAATTCTATAATATAAGAAGCCAGTTCCTCTCTTTGTCAACAAAATTATACAAATATCTATGTCTATAATCCTGTGGTCCTAAGAGCTAATATTATTGCCATTAGCTAAGGAAGTTCCAACCTGTCTAAAAATTAAGATGAGACAGTTTTGCTCCAATCACACATTTATTCTTTAAAGTCTCTTAAATTTTTTTCCTCCTTGCATATGGTTCTCTTTCTCATCCTTTATACATTAAACAGAGTATATTTGAGGCTTTTTCCTTTATTCTCTTTAATTCTAACATACTTTGCAGATGAAATAATACTTCCAATCTATTGCCAGGTCCCTTTGATTTTTAATAGTGGTATTGTGAATAAATATGAGAAAATAGTCAATATATGGAGTCATAAGTTGGATGGCCCAGGGTAGAAAGAAATCAATGTGCCCACCTACTTCTACTCTGACAACATTCCTTTTGCCCATTTCCAAAAGTTAATCATCAATCCTGTTTCATATAATAGAAACAACTAAATATCTTAAGCCTAGCGAAGAATACTTCTGTAGATATATATATATATATATATATATATGAACTAAATAATTATAAAGAAGCAAAATCTCACAAAGAAAGAATGGATATTCTTTTCTATTAATCTTTTCTTTTTTTTGGATGGACTGACTAGCACTGAAATATAGTGGAAAATGAGTATGTTACAGCATGACTTTGGTGAAAATGGGGGGGGGAAGTATTTATACTTTCAGCAACAAATAATTGCCAACTCATAGTTTAAAATATATTCTATCTTACATATATAAATAAAGCAGAATTCCAGATAACACATAAGAAACAAATTTAGTAAGTATATAGTAAAAACGTGGATCTCTATAGTTTTATTGATTATCAACTGAAAATAAAAGAAAAACATAAATATTAAGATTGCTACAATATTTCCTAAAACAAAGACAGATATTCAAAAGTTTGCATAGGCAGACAAGTGAGATTCTATAAAACAATGATTTTCTAGGTTTCTTATCAATCATAGAGAAAGCAATATTTGGCCTAGAATTGGAATACAACTCCCTGGCTTTAAAGAAAATATGTTTACCTGGTAAATGTTTTGGAAAGCAAGAAAAGGGTATTATCAAAGACCAAGCAAAGAGCCAAGCCAGAAGAAATCCAATCCACCACGCTCCCAGCCATCGTGGATCATCCTCAGTGATACCGCTGCTGTACGACAGGAAAACGAAAAGTCAAAGTCAACTCTATCTTGCTAATAAAACTCAACTGTTAGTTATATGATAATTATATACTTTGTAACTCAAAGGCACATATAGAAGATATTATTATAGTATCCAAAATTTTAAGTGGAGCCATTATGATGAATCAGACAACAGATAGCAGGCAAATGGTTTGCAAAGTATTTCAAAATGGCAAATATGACATAGAAATGTAAAATATTTAATAGCAAATGTAAGTATGTTGAATATTTGAAAGCATATGTAGAATTTCTTAACATTCTTTATCTAACTTTGACTGTTTTTCTTCTCTACTATATTAAATATATCTCACAGCAAATCATTGATCTATGTTAAAAGCCCATACGCTATACTTCAATTGTATAGCATTCATTTAAATGTAAAATTCTTAAAGTCACTTATTAAGTTTTTTATAATGGTTTTCATATTTTTATATCAAATACTCTTCCCCAAAACACATCACTCCTACATGCAATTCTCCACTTAAATTAAAATGTCCTTTCTTAAAAATCCAGCTATCTGCTTCAAGTGCTTCCCCTACATACCTTTTTATTGTATCTAAAAGATTAACCTACTAATCTAATACTAACAATACAAAGGACAAATCAAATACCCATGACCACACAGTCATTGCTCGCAGTCATGCAATAACTGTGTAGTTACTATACAAGGATTGTGTAGTTATGATTCCCAGTGGTATAAGGGGAAAATATGGCCTTACCAAAGGTCACTAACTTCTTGAATCAGGAAAAGGAAAACATAATTCAGTAGTTAAGAGGCGGATTTTGGAGTTAAAGATAACTACTTTGACTCATGCCTTGGCCACTTACCAAGCTGTATCAACTACCTTACAGAATTATCAAGAGGATTAAATAAAAATAGCATGTAAGATAAGATAACACACATAAAAAATCTATGTTGTCTAGAACATAGTATGGGATAAACAAACATTACCTACTACTATCCTTCATTGTGGCATTATTAAAACTACAGTTGTGATCTTTATGACATTATCAGAGCTACTATAGAACTTAGTCTGAGATTCATAGATGCTTGAGACTCTTCAAGCTACCTACCTCCAGCTAAATCGACTAAAAGCACGAACTAGTTTTAATTAAATTTTTCTTTTTGAACACTGTATGGGGCTATATATTAATATTTTGAAAAATTTTACCAGGTAACTATTAAACATCCTTATTTTTGAATAAATACATTATACTAAGAGATGGTGATAAAAATTCATGAAGTAATACAACCAAAATATTATGTAAAAATTGTTTGTATTCAGTTTTGTTTCTTATAAATTCTCTCCTGCTATATTGAGGAAATATGATAAAAATGTTCTGTCTATGATGTTAATATTATTAAAATGAAATAAATTGAAGTAAAATGAAAAGAGATATTGCCTTGCCTTTGTCCCAAACCAACATCAATGTACATGGTTAACAGCTGTCCTCCCAACACATAGCCAATAGCAGGGCCTAATATTGACATAGAATAGCCGATTCCTAGAAGAACAACAAAGACATGGAAAATGGTCATCTTTACAACTCTGTGTTGAATGTCTAACAATATAGTAAAGACAGACAAATATTTTACTGCACAAAAATTGAAATGATTCAAATAACATAAAAATTATACATATTTTCATTAAAAAATGACATTTGAATAGAATCATTTATAGAGTCCAGAAGCTTAAAATATATAATCTAAGGTAAAAATTGCTACACTGTAATAATAATTGCAATAAATCCAATCATTATGAATCCATGGAAAGTTGCATTATGTTAACTGGCAGCAGGGCGGTATATCTACTATTATCCTTCTCAGGTGGTGATAACAATTATTGTTTACAATTCTTATGGAGGAACAATGTGGAATAATAAGCCTTTTACACTCTGAACACACTCCAAAAGCATTCTTCATTTTGCACTACGGCAGCTGACAAAAACCTGGATCTGGTCATTAGTCTGTTTCTTAAAAGTATAAGTGATTAAACACCTGCTCTTAGTGAATCTCACAGTTTTACAGAATTAAACAGACTTTGTTTCTCTCAGATATTTAAAAATTCACCAAATATAAAGCCTTCTAATTTTTTCATATTAAGCCCTCAACAGACTCTGAATCTGTGGGCACCCTGATCTTGGATTTCTGAACTTCCAGGACTGTAAGAAATAGATTTCTGTTGTTTATAAGCCAACCAGTCTATGGTATTCTGTTACAGTGGTCGGAACGGGCTAAGACAGTCCCCTACATTAGAATAATAAATTGATAAAGTGAAAACCCATGCACAAATAAAAAACACATTAATTGGCTCTAGGGTCATGCATAGTCTAGTTAGCTCTAACTTCTAGGACATGAGGGAAGAGATTTAAGAGGAACTTATGCTACCAAAAATTAGATCGAAAAGGAAAAAACTTGAGTTAATACCTCAAAAGAGTTCATCTGAAATGGAAAACTCCACAGAGTTTCTGAGTACCGCCCTGTGGTTTCTTTTGCTGACACTAGTAAGTAGGATGTAGTGTCACACAGAATGGCAGAGTTCAATCTCCACACCTTGTGTAAATTAGCCTGGAATTAAAGCAATCTAGACAGTCTACTGCTTGCATGGCACTTCTAGGTCTGGCGTGCCCAAACAGGAAATAGAGCAGGATGTCAACAAAACTCTCAACTGAATTCAACTGGACATAATATGTTAGTAAATAATTAAATTTAAAAAGTAATATTGCATCTATCTCATGAAAACACCCATGAAATTATTATGACTTTTTTTAAATAAGCATGCATTATGCTTTTCTTATAAATTAGATAAGCAATAAGATGAAATGATACTGAGATATTTATATTACAGAGCAAACTTACCTATATAGAGAGAAGATTTGTGTGTGGGCACGGAATCATCAATAAAAGCTGTTCCCAGGGTATAGAGAGGAGTTCCTCCTGTTCCCAGCAATAGTTGTCCCAAGATGAAGATGTATAAGTAGCTAGAAAGTGAAGAACTTGAAGAGGTACAACTGGTTCTATTTCCTGTTGTTAAGCAAGTATCTTCAGAGGGAAAAAAAATGAAATTGTGTATATGCAGAAATGTAGTTAATAATTCAAATACTTATCTTTACAAATTATACTTGCCTAACATAACCTTATTGCTTCCAATCACCTCACTTTGATTATATTTAACTATTTTAAAATACATGTTACTAAAGAAAATTTATGAAATATTATCACGTTAAAATCTAGTAAATGTCGAATGACATTGAGCAACAATACTTTAAGAATCAAAATTAACAAGTTTTCAGGTAAATTAATGTAAACACAATTGAAGCAAGTAGTGCTAGGAAATGATCATTTTCAGATTAAAGGAGGAAAAAAATAGCCTTTATTTTCCAAGTCATAAATACAATATGCCCACCATACTGAATTTACAATCAACATCTTGTATACTAAGATACTTTGGCCAAAACAGTAATTATCAATATTTACCACAAAGCAGTAATATTTGGAAGTTATGTCTAGTTCTTTTTCACAGGTCAAACTATTTTATTAATTTAATTTTTAGAGCGATACAGGATATTCTTCTGAATATTATCAAAGGAAAAATGGTTTTCTTTAAAACTTGATTAAAATTGTAAAAATCACATTCAAACCCTACATATTATAGTAAATCTCTGTTCCCTAAATTCATCTGATAATGTTAATGAACAAAATACACTTTTTAAAAATATATTCCCAGCCCTTTGAATCTGGTGTAGTATCTAGGAATTTGCATTATAACAATGGCCTCATCAGCTAATCCTATTTTCATTTCCTTAACATCAGAGCAAGACTTATTATTTCCTCATTGGTGAAATAATTAAGGCACCCAAAGCACCAATCTAAAGATTCTTTAACTGGTTCATGACCAACGAATATCCAGATGCAAATTTTATGCACAAAAATGTGTTTTTTAACATTTCTAATTCAAACTATACCATATAATATTGCATATATTCACGTTATAAGAGGTTGATGGCTATTTTGGCAGATAATTTGTATTTACAACTGGGCTAAGTCTGTATTATTTGGTTACCTGCTTGGCCACGTCAGACATTTGAATTGCAATATTCAATTCAATCTGCTGGAGGCAGCAGATAAGACCAACAATCTCATTATTTGATACATTGCACAAGTGAATATATATGTATTTCTTGGTTTATCATTTTTTCCTATTTCTTTTTTATAATAGGTAAATATCTTTTGTAGTAACTTGGTAGACATCTAATTAATATGAGTATTCTGTGGGTTTTGGTGTTTGTTGTTTTTCCCAGAGGAAATAATCCATGAGGTTGAATCATGCTTTTAAAAATAAAATTTAAATAACAGAGACGAATACATGAGAAAAACAAAACTCTGCATCCACTTTATGCTCTCCCACGTAACTTAGACGAAGGTAATAACCCCTGTGAATAGTTCCTTTTATCATTTTTCAGACATTCTTCTCACACATTCACATGTTTTATATCCCTTTACTTTTTTTTTGCACAAGCGTGATCATACTAAACGTACTATTCTTATATTCAACAACTTCCAGTTTTCATTTATGTCCTCGACATCTTTGATGTTGGAACTTAAAGCTGTATTTAAATTTCTTTGTGGGTGCTATTATATTATTCCATAACATAAACGTCCTGTGAGTTGTTTACCTAGCTTAAAACTTATACTTAATAACCAATAATATAGCATATACCATGAGTATTATTATATTATACATATATTTACAAACAAAGTTGTGATAAATATTTTTAAAATTTATCTCGGTATATTTATAACAAGGCTATCTCTAGGCTTCAAAAAGCGGAACTGCTAGGTTAAAGTGTATAAGTATTTATGTTTTGATAGTGCCAAATTGCTTTAACAAAAGTTATACAAATATGAAATACCAGCAGCAATGCAGCAATACTTTATATAATAAAACTTAAATAAGTACCATTCTCTTTGGTTACCAAAAAAAAACAAAAAAACAAAAATAAACAAACAAACAAACAAAAAAAACCATAAATGCAATTTTTAAATTTTATTTAAAAATTTATCAATAAAATTAAGCATTTTTCTATATGTTTACTGGTCTCTTGCATATTTTTCTGTGACCTAACTTTTTAAATTGACTTTGTTCTGAGTTTGACTTTGTTCTGAGATGTTCTGAGTTTGATATCTGGCTTATAAAAGCTTTCTCTTCTCCAAAGTTACATATAAATTAGCAATGATTTTATCCTAGCATTTCTATTACTTTATTTTTAATTGATATGTAACATATTTTAGTGGGAAGAGACAGGGATGCAGCATTCCTTTCAATTACCTAAAGAGTATAGCTTTTATTACATTTCTTATTTGTGGGTTTATTTTTGGGTGCTCAGTTTTGTGCCATTGATTTTTGCAATCCCTCTAGCACAAATCTCTTGTAATTACTTTAGTTGTCTAAGCTTTGAGGGTATCAATACCTCAGCCTGGCACTAACCAATTTTACAGTACTGCATGAAAGGCTCTATAACAGTTAACATCTTATTTTTTTTCCCAAATAAATAAGACCTAAGATCTACTTATGAAAACTACTGTATCCAACACATTACTCTGTCTGTATTTTTCTAAATAATTTTCTTCTCTGCTTTGCATAACACTGATAAAAAGAAATGACATATCAAGACACAGAAAGCCATAAATGAATCTTAAATGCATATTACTAAGTAAAAAGATCCAGTCTGAAATGAATACATACTTTATGATTCCAACTATATGACAATCTGGAAAGGCACAACTGTGATAATGGTAAAAAGATCAGTGGTTGCTAGGGGTTCAGGCAGAGAGGAGGAGGGTTAAATAAATGAAATGCAGGGGATTTTTTTTTTTAGGATGGTGAAACTGTTCTATATGATAGTTTAATTGTGGATACATAACACTGTGCATTTGTCCAAATCCATTAAACTTTACTGTACAAAGAGTGAAATTTAATGTATACGAATTTTTAAAAATCACTTTAGAAGTCAAAAGTTCCAAGATGAAATGTAGAACATGATAAAAAGATCTAACTGTAATAATAACATATGAAGCAACCTCACTTAAGAGGGTGGGGTAAGTGTGCTGACCTAAGTGACTTTGGAAAATGAGCGAAATCTGCAAGACTGCAGGCAAAAGGAACTGTACATAATTACTGCATTCTAGATGATAAAGTTATTTCTCATACTCTATTTAAAGGTCCTCTTGGAGAAATGGTTGGTTCCAGGACTGGAGCAGAAAATATCCAGACTGCGTCTGGATCATCTCATAGCGCCAGATAGTAAGGAATTGCTCAAAATAAACGAAAACTCCACAACTATAGAAGTATGTCAAATACACAGGAGCCACCTGAAAGGACTCTGGTAGCCAAGACTGGGGTAATTTGAGTAACAAAATAAAGTAGCATTGGATTATAAACCGAAGTATAAAAAATATATCTATCCAACTACGATGAAAAATAATTGATCAAATAAAGAAATAAATGTAAGAGAAAGAGACAAATCTCTGGTATAGAAGACTTTGTAGTAACTTATGTAGATATGCCACCCTCAAAGAGATGAAACATAACACCCCACTTCTAAAGTGTGAGTACACATAGTGACTTTCCTTCAAATAGTATGGAAAGTGGGAATAAAAAGAGGACTTCACAGTGGATTAACCTGAAAAACACTACCTCAGCCAGGTGATCAAGGTCATCATAAAGAGTGAAAAGCAATATCGATAGCATATACCCTTGATATAATGTGACGAAAACGGCATTTTGCCTGTGTGATCCACCCAGCAAAAACTCATAACCCCAGTCTAATCACTGGAAAAACATCAGACAAATCCCAGTTGAGGGACATTCTACAAAACATTTGACCAGTACTCCTAAAAACTGCCAAGGTCATCAAAGAAGAAAAAGAAAACAAAAATCTAAGATACCACAGCCAAGAGAAACCAAGCAACATGACAACTAAATGGAATATGGTATCCTGGATCAGATCCTGGAACAGGAAAATGACATCAGATAAAAGCTGGGGGAATCTAAATAAAGTCTGGAGCTCAGTTATATGATGTGAGTGAAGGAAAAAAAACCAACATATAATAGAAAAAATAAACTAAATCTGCTTAGAAATAAACGTGAACATCCTATATGAAGATTGTCTACCTAGCATCACAGAGAAGCCAATGAAGTAGGGCAGAACAAGGAACACTCCATCACAGAGGCAAGGTGACAGAGAAAGATTCTAAATGTGAACAGCAATGTCTGCATATGAGAAAGAAGTAAAAACTAAATAACCTACTCACGAGGAGCATCCATGTTAACCAGTGAGAATCCCTACTTGTCCAGAGCAGGGTTCTAAGTCCCTATCCTGCATGAATATTATGTTTTGCAGAACTCCAAGATGATCCCCCATGATTCCCCATCATAATTCCTGAGACTGATAATATGACAGTATCACACCTCTGATTATGTTACAGTGGCAAAAAGGGATTACACAAAGCAATTTAAGGTTACTACTCAGCTCATTTTGAACTAGTCAAGAAGATTACCTGGTTGTGCGCAATCTAATCACACGCACATTCTCTGACTTGCAGCAGCAGCAAAAGTCAGAAAAATCTGAAGCAAAAGAAAATTCTCTGAGCCATTGCTGGCTTTGAAGATGGAAAGGACCATAAACCAAAGAATGTGGAGGAGCTTCTAGAAGCTAAGAGCAGCTCCTAATGACAAACGTCAAGGAAATAGGGATCTTAGTTCAACAATTCTGAAAAACTATTACTTCTAACAGTTTGAATGAGCTTGGAAAAGGATTCTTCTCTAGGGACTCAAAATGAAGATGGAGTCAGTTAACACCTTGAGTTTGAGAGTCAGCGGAGTATCCAGCTGAGCTGAGCTGCACTTTTGACCCATGAATTGGTAAAAAAAAAAAAAAAAAATTTGTGCTGTTTCAAGTTGTTAAGTCTGCATGATATGTTATGTAGCAATAGAAAACTAACACAAACATCTTATAAAATGCCGTCCAAAAAATAATTCACCTTATTCGAAGGTGAACAACCAAAAAGGAAAAGCTAATGGCATGGCAGACTAGTCTCCAGAAAAATGTCACTGTGATGCAGACTTAAAAGTTACCATGTTGCCATACTTTTAAAAAAGTAATTAAGACAATTGTTTCTTAAAATCAAAGGCTGAAAACAGAGATTTAATAAACTCGAAAATGTGGTGAGATTAGAGAAGAAAAAAAAAATAAGCTGAAAGAACTCAGGAAAGACAAGAAATAATGAAAACAACCATAGAAATAAAATTCACACTGGAATGACTAGAGAATAGAGACTATTAGAATTACAAGGACAGACAGAATAGGCTTGAGAAGTGTGAACAAATTTAAATGAACAAAAACTAAGACTTAAAGATTAGAGAAAAATAAGTATAAAAAGGAGATTCAGACAAAGGAAATCAAACATAGATGTAATCGATCAGAATAGGGATATATATATATATATATATATATATATATATATATATATATATATATTTAAAAGTAAAACTTAGGAAACTTTCCTGAAGTAAATGAAGACTAACCTCTAATTTAAAAGGACATAGAGCATTTTAGGAAAATTTGTTACAGGACTTTCAGCAACAAGACATCCCCTTGTAAAGTTACTGATTTTTAAAGACGAGTAAAGACTTCTTTGAACAGTTAGGAAAAAGATAGTCACATTATGCAGAGGGAAATGAAAAACACTTAACTGGCATAAGACTACTCTACAGCAACATTAATCCCGTAAAGACAGTAAAGAAATGACAAAAAGTAATCGGTGAAAGATAATGTGACGTGAATTTCATGCTCCGTCATTTAAACATAAAGGCAAAAGACAAATACTTAATATATTTAAAATGTCATGGAATCAACCTTTCCTGAAGAAAGGACTACTAGAGGGTACATTTCAGAGATGGATGCCATGGGGACTTGAAGGAGCCATCATCATAAGCAATATTAAATTTATTAAATTGCATGTGTTAAAAATAGCTTTACAAAATAGCTAAATTTACTTGTGAATTCTGTGTATTATTGAAGAAACTATTTGAACCTTTTCAACTTCTAATGGAACATAAAAACGTTTCTGACAAAACACTTTCAGCACTAATTTAAAAGCATGTGATTTGAAATACACCACAAGAGGGAGCTCCTACATCGTTTGTGAACATGGAGACGCGCTAATACAATTAAGGCTTAGAACTTCCCCTAATAGGCCAACCAGTATCCAGTCCTGTTTAGAACAAAGACAGGAACTAAAGGCAAAAGGGCAAAATAAAACTGACATACCAGAATGTTTATAGGTTGAATATCGAGCTCAGCTAAACTCTCCTTCCTACTCAGAGACCCACAGCCTGTTTCTTTCCAGGCATTTACCTCTAAAACCTGGACAGTAAAAGAGACCCTACCATGTTTTCCTCCGAGGCTCACCCTGCTGCCCGGGCTAGGGCAGGATGTTGCAGTCTGAGATGGGGCTCCACACCCTCAGCCACACTTTTCTGCTAGTATTTCCAGGAGGTACCCATGCCTCCTGAAAAGCAGCAAAGTTTTCTGGGGAACCAGGTCTGCCTAATTATCTGTATCAGGTACTTCAAGGTGGCTAACTTTAATCAAAAATAGCTTCTCTCCTTCCCAGGGAGTTACTGTAAATTTTTCTTGCCGGCTCTACTTCCCACCTTCTAGCCACTGCCCTGAAGAAGAAAGAGCTGTTGTATTTGTTTAAACTTGATCATCCCAAGTCTAAACAGCATCCTCTGGGCTGGAGAGCTTAGGTCATCCTGACATACCTCTCTCTGTTCACCTATCCTGTTACTAATCTTTCAAAAACCTTTCATGCAAAACTTTGAAGAAAAAAAATTATCTTTGTGTTTCAGTATCTGTGATGTGGGTCAGGGCAGGGCCCTATTTCCCAGTCCTAAGAGCAGCTGGTGGCAAGAGATCTGAGAAGGCAAGAAAAACACTTCCTGAAGATGAGGAACAACCATCCCTCTGAAGTCCAGATTCCCCTCATTTGTAACAATCGATATAAGAACAGGAGATGAGCCAGGTGGCAGCAGGGACTTCTTGAGCTACTGCCAATCATAAAAAACAGAAAGGGTAGGAGGGAAGAGGTTGCCCAAGGAATCTCATGGGCAATTTAAGATTCTACCTTTGCAGGAAATAGGAAGATGAGAGACTGTCTGTGCGACCAACCTTCCTAGATGGCTAGCCAGATCACTCACCTCCTATGAGAACCAAACTGAGTCAATAAAGTGATTTCCAAAGGAAGCTATTACAGCATCTGTACAAAGATGTAAGAAGAAAGAACAATACATTTTTATTAAATTAAGGTTAGGACACTGATCACAAAAAAGTTTCATGGAGCAGATGAAAAGTGGGAATACAAAGCAATTATTTATAGGAAAAGACAACAAAGCAAAAATAAAATAACTTAGAAAATGGTGAAAGAAAGAGGAGGTGAAACATGCATTGCAGAACTCAGCAAAGAAGTAAAAGGGAAAAACTAAAACCTCATAGAAACGAAGATGAAATTGAAAAAGACGTAAATGTGAACAGATTGAAAACACATATAGTATAGCAATATAGCATATCGTATAGCAATGAGAAACGAGTATAATGAATGATAAAGAAAAAAAAGAGGAAATATTAAATATATAGGGTGGCCAAAGAAGATGACATACATATAATTGAAGTACCTAAGGGGGGAAAAAACCTGACATGGAATAAAATGTCCCTAAAATTGAAAATAATGTATATAACTCTATATACTTCAATCTACATAACTGGGTGCCACAGAAACTTGACACAAACAGTCATCACCAAGACATAGCTTAGACTGGACTTTGAAGACACACTCCAAATTGCATAAACTTATGGACTACTGAGAATATTCTTTGTAGAGAAGAACAGCAGTATGCTGTGTATCAAGTGTCATAAGCACTTTTAAATGACTTCAGAATACACAAGTGGACAGAGGCTATTGAGTACTTAAGTTATATAAGAATGGGATAAGAAATTTTTTTAAAAGCAATGATCAAATTATGAATATACAGAGAAAAACAATGAAGTTACAAATACGAATAGCACCTTCTGACAAATAATACACTAACCTTTTACACAATGAAACATAACTTATTTTACTCACATTGTGTTGTTAAGAAGGGGAAAAAATACTATATAAATAAATATAGCTAGACCTTATGATGCTTCTCAATACTCAAAGCTTTCACAGACATTTCCTAACCTAATCTGTACAACGGCTTTCTGCAATCCTTTTTTAAATGAAGAAACTAAAGCCCAAAGTCACATTTATAGTTTTTACAATATAATCCAATAATCTGATTTCTATTCTTTTGATCCTCCAATGTATTCTCCAAGAGCTTTGAGCTACAATTTAATAAGCTGAACCATCAACTAAAGAGGTACAAAGCATGATTTCCCCAAATTTACTTTATGGAACACTAGGATTCTGAGAATTTCCATGAACAAAAGAATTCTGCAATCAAATTAGCTTGGAAAACACTATATTATTGCATCTGTCCTCTTAATATAGTAGTATGCATGCATGTATAGATAATATGATTAAGTTTTGTATATTATCCATCATATATTCAAGGTATTTGTTTTCCTCTATTAATATCTATCCTCACAGAACTAGTGCTCTATAAAACACACTTTTGAAAAACACTTGTTTAAAAGCGTGACAAAGATGTGAAGTAAAACAAAACAACCCTAAATTAAATATTTTTAAATTTAACCCTGTATACACAGACTGAAATCCCAGAGGGTTAGTATTATTAATGATCAGTCACTTAATGATTCCTATTGTCAAGATTTAGGATTTGGCCTTTCGCCTCCTCTCTATCTAATTTAGAATGGACATCCACTGTCATCAACGTAGAAATTGTGAAGATGACCCCAAATCTCAGTGTTGAACTTCCATCATCTCTTAGGCTCTAGAGCTACATATTCTATCTCCAAGTTTCCACCTTTGATCCCTAAAACAAACTCACTCTTCCTCACAAAACCAACTTTTCTACCTGAGTTTCCAATATCTGTTTATAACATCCATTTTCTAATTATCACATTTCAAACATAAAAATCCTTCAATATTATATTCTTTGCTTGTAATGACCACACTATACGTTTTCCTACTAAAACTGTACCCATTCAAATGAAGCTCAAATTCTACTACCTATTAAAAGTTTTCCCCTGTATTGCCAAAAGGAAATTTGTTCTTATTTCAGTGACTGTAAGCTCTGAAGTTTTTACTGCCTGTATGACTCACTGGGTTCTTATTTATCATGCCTTATCTCTTATCCTCATGTATGATAATAGCAGTAATAACAGTAATAGTTCCTGAGTGTCTATCTTATGAGAGGTCCTTCACTGGTATGTATTATCTTATTTAATTCCCAGAAATATTCTATGAAGGAGATACTGTTACTTTCCTCATTTACAGATGGGTAAAGACAGGATTAGATTAACTTCTACGAAATCTCTAAGAGCCTAGCTTTTAATAAATTCATCTCATGGTTAATGGTGACGTAAAGTAAAATATAAAAGTTTACTAAATAATTTCAAATGTGAATTCAAACATTTCTATAACTTTATAGATAAGATAAAAGAGAGACAAAAACTTTGATATAAATCTAACAGTAACATCCTTATCATCTCTAAAATGCAAACTTCTGACGTAACCAGCCACTAACCTATTAAAAATAAGAAAAACAATCCAATACTGTGTACATAACACGAATGACTACGAATGCATAAAAAATTATAAGCATTAGAAAATTCTTTGCACAATCTTATACCAAGAAATTTGAAAATCTCTTAAAATAAAAAATATTGACCTTAAAATATATAAAATTTTAAATGAAGCTATGATTCTGCAATAAATTAAAGTGAGAATCAAAGGTCTACCTCTAAAATCAATCTATCTGAAATATGAAAGCTCACTCAAAAACAATCCTTCTGTGTTATTCTCCAATAAGAAAAAATAAAAATAAATGGTTCCCAACTTGTTATAAAGTATTAGCACAATTTCATTTCAAAACAGCATTCACTTGTAAGGAGGAACTTTATTTTTTAAAAGACTGAAGTTAGAATGTGTATGGATATTTTTATATATCGGTTAGGGCAGCAGTAGGATAGACAAAAGTGATCATGAGAGCAAACTTAACATTTGTGTTATGAATGTAAATTGTTTAATGGGGTGCATTTTTTTCCAAAAACAGAGTTAAGGGAACAAACAGAGAAGGCTACTACCACTAGGCAGTTACAGAAACCCTGCAAGAAGCGCAGCTGCAGGGGGCACCTCCAAGAGCTGCAGCCTTAAGTGGAAGCAAACAGCACCTGCTGCAACATGCCTGGTGGGGAGCACGCCGGGAAGTAGGCACCACGACCTCTTCCTTCTCAACATGCAAACTCACTTTGGCTGAACTCAACTAGATACCTGAGATGGTGCAATTTAGTCTAAGGGGCTTCTGTGGGGTGATACGATGGGGAGATAAAGTGAATAATGGATCTGGGAGAGACAGAGAACTATCTAGCACTGTCCATTTTTTTCTTTTCCTTTGGGACCTCTGCATCCACTTTTATCTTTGTCCGGACGAAAAACAAATCTCCCACACAAGAAATCCACGGAAACCTATCAGCGAAACATCATCCTGGGGTAATGTCAACCCAATTATGCTCCCACCTGAAACCAGGCACCACCAGTGGGCTTCATGTAGTGGTGGAGGGAAACCAAGCAGGAGGACAACTAACAAGCTCTTCCTCCTACAGCAGGTCAGAAAGCCTGAGTTGACAATCATTGCTTATTTCCTTGTCATCCAGGTCATGTTCCCTTGACTTCTTGCCTGTACCTCAGTTAGTCAGAAATTTTACATAGTCTTTACAAGTCTTCAGCTGTTCTACCTCTGTTGGGTTGCTGCAGTTTTCTTTTTAACAAATACCATCGAGTGTGGAGGTGTTAAAAGGTACCCAAATGCATTCCCTTAGTCCAAAATACATTTGTTACTGTAGAGAAACAACCCAATTTCTCTTCTTAACTAGTATCTATCACATCTACCAGTTCAGTGACCATCTTCTTCTCTTCCTGTTGATTATTTTGTATGAAGAGATCAAAACTGATTAAGGAACAGTCTCAGCTTTGAATTTAAGGGAGCGATTATATTGCCTGATGGAAGCATTCACCCTTTGGGGACTAGGACTCAACAAGACCAAGGCAGGAAGCAAAAATTTCATAAACTGATTTTTAGGTATGTTGCTTTTATGCATTAATCCACTAACCCTCCCTCGGTCCCTCCCCTATGCATTCTGGCTACGGAGGACCAAGCAACATAGAATGGTTTCTGTTTTATTTAATTCATACGCCATGTTCTGTAGGGAAGGAAATCTTTTCTGTAAGTGGTTAACAGACAGACACTATTCGAGCACGTCAGAGGCTTCTGCGTATTGGGATACAAAGTAAGACCCAGGAGTCAATTTCATGAGCAGTAGTTTGTTGCCATACTTTTGCTGCACATGAGTTTCTTGGTTAGACATTATGTTGTTGTAAGTCAAACAATCCTGAGTGTAGTAGCAATATTGCTGGAAGAAAAATAAATTCAAGTCTAGAATATATACTTATCCAAGGAGGACAAATTGCAACCAGGATAGATATATTTTAGTTGCCCCTGGGGTGTGCTGGTTGCCCTGGGGAATGACGCAATATCAGGAGAACTCAGAACTGGCCCCCGCAGTTGGTAAATTGGGCAAAAATCTGCAGTGGATGTAATTAGAACAGCCCTGATGAGGAAAAGGGCAAGTTTCTGATTGCTGGAGCAGCTTCCTTTTTGTGCTATATGATCACTTTTTACATGGGACAATTCGACAAGCACCACAGTAGCTAGAGAAAAACAGTGATTGAGATTCCCTGGACAGACCACCTTTTCTTCTTGATTGAGGGCCTCTTCCACAAAGAATGCCCTCAAGTGAGCATTAACAAGTGGCAAAGATATGTTTATATTTCATGCCCATGCCAATAGGCATACTACACATCTCTTAGCTCCTTGTTCTTTGTAAACAACTTTCATTTTGTTTTTTCCAAGTTTCTGACTGAGCAGCTTATCTATTAGTGCTGTCCATGAATCAATATTAATCTGTACCTCAGGTCTTCTCTTCTCTCAAAAGTGAATTTACAGTTACAATTGCCTTTTAGGTCCATGCCTGATTAGGGCTGTATCGGACAGCTGTCTACTTTTGGTGGGTGCTGGCATACCTCACGAACTGTCAGTAAAGCAGGCTATACTTCCTCCTCTGTTAACCAGCTGCAGGGAACTCTGTTAGGTCCTCACATTGAGAACAGCTAGGTTTTTGTAGGAACACCATGCTAACTTCTGCCTATAATGATAACCTTTCTGCATTTGAAAAGAGGAAAGCACCAGGCAATACAATTAAATAGCACAGTAGTCTGAGATGCCTGTCACCCCAGGCATAATACTTGATCCTTCCAACCCCACTTGCATCTGTGATTTCATTTAACAATGAATGCTACTTCACCTGTCTAGGTTTACGATTTGTTACAGTAGATAACACTTCATGATGGGAGTTCAAGTCACATGGTGTTCATAATTATGTTTATGTCGATCATATCAGCATCGATCATATCAGCATCGAGGAGCAAACTAAGAGTTGCTTTTTCAATGGAGAACAGTGTAAGCAGAAGAAAGCCTGGTCTTGCTATAAAACCTAGGAACCCTCAGTATGATTTCCCTGTGAAGAACTTCCAGAGGCTTCCTATAGCTTCCCTGTCTGCCACTGACACCGCCTGTATTTGCTGCCAAGAACTTTATTTATCTTATTCCAGTTCCCACTCAAATCTGGCAGCCTATGCATTACCTAGTCAGTGGGTCGAAATAATGTACACAAATGAGGTAGATGATGTATCCCAAAGCCCAACCCCTATGCAAATACAGAGTACACAAAGTGCAAAGTGGATTTTGCTAAAAATTTAACTGTTTCAGCAGACCCCTTAATATTTTTGAAGTTTATCTCCTATCCTCTGGCATGCATATGCTTTATTTATTTATTAGATGCTTTATTAAGCATCTAAAATATTGCACTTCATCAAGTCCAATTAACTTAAAACCATGAATGCAAAGCGCAGCATTGTGTTCTATGGACAGTTAAGATGATACCGGTACCTCCAGACCAGAGTTTCACTGCTGACATTTGGTGCCAGATAATTCTTTGTTGAGAGGTTCTCCTGTGTCCTGAGGATGTATACCAGTGTCCCTGGCCTCCACCCACTAGACGACAGTAGTACCCTCCGCCTCAGTCATAATAATCAAAAATGTCTCTAGAAACAAAAAATTGGCTCCAGTTGAGATCCAATTGCCCAGAACCATATTATGAGAAAGAAGCAAGAGCAAACGTTATAAGTTACTGAGATAAGGAGTGAATAGTGGACTCTTGTCCTTAACGGAAAGCAAACGACCTAGATTGTTTCTGCAGATGAGAAGTTAAAAGAAAACATTTGCTAGATCAACAACTACATATTAGTGTTGGGGTCTACGAGGATTTCTCTAGAAGAGGTACCAAATAGCTGCAATTAGCATCAAATACCTGGGTATGTTTATAATGTTCCAAAGTCATTTTCCATGATTTTACCCTGCATTTGCACCAAATACATGAAAAGAGAGAGAGAGAATAGTAGGAATCACCACCGCTGTTATCTTTCAAATCTTTGACGGTATCACCAAGCTCCATGGTTCCTTTAAGGATACAGTATTGTTTCTGGTTTACTTTCTCATTCGGGGGTTTCTACTTAGTTCTTCCTACAATAATACCTCTTAATCCATAAGTCAGGAAACTGATGTAGAGATTCTGCCAGCTATATACCTATACCCTTTCTATATCTTAAGAGTAGGGAAATAACTACAGGTTGAACCTACTGCAAGACAGAGTAGTCTTGGGCCACCTTTATTATTGAAACTCCCTAAGTCCTCAGTTTACCAGGGAACCATGGCAGGGAACCATTATCTAATCACCTCCAGTGAGTCTGAATACTACCCTGCCCAACAACACTTGGTTTCAGGATGGGTTTAGGGGAAGAGAAACATTATATACCCCTGGCTATGTGGTAAAGTTCTTCAAAGAGACCTATCCTCCCTATCAACAATGAGCTCTGGATCTATAAACTCACTTAGGCCTGGAACTGGTTAAAGGGTTGTGAAATTTCACCATGCTAATTCAGATGGGCTTTCTATAAATGAGACTTAGAATTTTTCCCCTTATATATGTCAACTCAGTCTCTGTAACTTGTTTGGGTAATTGAGCCAACCTTGCCTCTGAAGATTCGCATAGCCACTTAGTTTCTATCTCTCCAGGATTTGTATGGGCAAACAAAGACTATCTAGTGTAATATATAGCCCATAGGTCTTTATGAATTTCTCAAAAGCAAGGATTATTATAAGAATGGAAGATTAGATTAGATTTCGTAGGAGAAAACTGTGATTGTTAATTTAATTTATTAAACATTCACAAAGTAGCTAATATAAACCAGGCATTTTAGTTACTGTTAAGGGTGGAAAATTTTCCAGTACGCTGGCATTAAGGATTTACTCTGATTCTATTAACCAGGGTTTGGTAATCTGCTCAAAAATATGCTAACAGCCAATTTCTGATTCTGTAATCTGCTTACTTGTTTTGATGTTAACCAGGGTGTGGTAATCTGCTTACTTGTTACTTGTTGTGTGGTTCTAGGCTTTATAAACTGCCTCTTTTGGGAGCTCGGGACTGATCTCTCCTAACCCTGCTGGTAGAGAGTCAGTTGCGGGCCAGCTAATAAAGGCTCACAATTCATCTCAACTGGCTCTTTGGGTCTTAGATTCGATTGAACCACAATAGTTACTAAAACAAACAAACAAACAAACAAACAAACAAACAAATTATATGGCCCCTATACTCCCTGCAAAATTCGTCCTGATGTAGTAACAATGGTAATTCATATTATAAAAATTAAAACCTAACAAGTATCAAATTAATATAAACAGTATAGTAACAGAAGTAAAAAGAATATTAGGAAGAAATGCAAAAATAAAAAAATTGAAAATGTCAGACTATAACAGATTAATATGAAAAAGAATGAATAGAAATCATAGACTAAACAATGTAATAAGTGAAATTTAAATGCTATTAGGACTAGAAAATACACTTCAGTCTGAGGTAACCAGAATTGTGTCACAAAAATCGTGTCCTGGAAAATGGCATATTTAGCAAAAACAAAAAGACCAATATTTTATGCTAGTAGATAGTATGCCTTTCTTATATACCGAGTCTATAAAAAAAAGGTTAAATATTTTTATTACAGATTTACTAACTGCTTTTATTTTTGGAATTGAAATTGAAAAAATGACTAGATTGATAATGGAGATAATAGTAAATACAATTTACAAAAAGAAAATGGCATGGCTATAGAAAAATGCTCCCATTTTTCAAATAAATTTATTCCTAGAGACCCCCAAGAACAATTCAGTAATATTAAAGTTCTTAGAATTATTTTAATAAAGAAATCCTTTAACTTTGTTTATTCCTTGCCTTTCCGAAATAGTTCTTCCTCCTCTCCCTTCTGTGTTATAGGGAGGGGTTCTCCTTTGCATTGCGGGATGTCCCTCCCTTATTCAACAAGAATCTACTAACTGTTGACAGTATGCCAGATAATGTAATAATGGTATAAGCTTTATGCCAAGTCTTTTTTATGTAACATTTTTTTTATGTAACATTTTAACATCCTACAGAGCTTTATGGGACACTGGGCTTCTGTGATCCTTTCCAATAACTAAAATGACAGTAATGGCATTTTGGTGGTCAGTGGATCCTTGTCAAATATGCTGGGTGGAACGAAAGGGATTGGAAAGACTAGAACTTTAGAGTTGGAACAGGCAACTGCTTCTCATCTAAATTCTTTAAAAGATAAAACTCAGAAGAACTTTGAGTAATAAAGATCAATTAAAACATACTGTGGCATGGATAAAATCAAGGCTACAGCCCCACCCATTGTAAATACCATTGCATGGATTAAGGTGGCACCAAGCCACCTTATTTGGAAAATATGGCTCAGAGGAAAGTACCTAAGGGTATGACTTTTATTTGGAAAATATGGCTCAGAGGAAAGTACCTAAGGGTATGACTCTCTCATTAGGTTGATAGGTTTTATTAAGTCCAGAGAGAGACAGGAGGTTAAAAAAGATAGGACAAATAGCAAAACTAAGAGTATGGTTTTTCACATATATACCTGAATCAATTAGATAAGAAACTCGTCTTTCAAACAATTGCACTACTAGAGAACTGCTAGCCCCTTCTCAGAGAGATTATGACTGAGTATTTAAGTGACCCATAGTTCTCAAATTTATATAGACAAGAATAGGCTGATAAAACTTCCAAACATCCAGGGAGTACATTCTCCATTTGCCATCTTCAAATGCAGTTCAAGGATGATAACAAAAAAAAAAATTAAAATTAAAATTAAAAAATAAAATAAAAAAAGATCCCCAGAGGACAATGAACTAGAAAGCATCTCCCAAGAAGCAGAAATAGGGTTTACTTGAGGAACAAGCATAACGTTTTCTCAGTGGGTTTTCAGGAGTTCTCTGAACCATGATTCCTGTGTATTTTCTCCTTTCCAACCAGTAATAATTACTATGACAAATACATTTCTTAGATATTTGTTTTTTAAAAGAGAAGGCTAACTGGGAATATAAAGAGTCACATTAACTCAAAATGTATCACAGACTTTAATGTAAAATGGAAAACTATAGAACTTCTTGAAAAAAAAATAAGAGAAAAATCTCTGGCATTAAGAACTAGGCAAAGAATTCTTAGACTTGACAATAAATGCATAACTCATAAAAGAAAAAATTGATAAATTAAAATTTATCAAAATTCATCAAAACAAAACCTTTGCTCTGTGAAAAACTCTGTTAAAGGGTTTTCATAAAAAATACAAACAAGCTACCGACTGGATGTAAAGATTTGCAAATCACCTATCTGACAAAGATCTAGTACATACTGATTCCCCTCCTCCAGACTAGTGCCTCGGGCTGCTACGGCCAGCACCAGCCAGCCAGCTAGCCCCCCAGGATACCCCAAGCAGGCACCAGCAGGCACACACACAAGCAGGGTACACAAAGTAGATCCTACACAAGGCTAATCTTTCAAGATTGGGAGAGAGAGCTATTTCATCTGATTCACAGAAAGAAAGAAAATTTTTAAAAGAGAGAGAGAGAGAGAAGAGAAATAAATATGTTCTACATGAACAAACAAGAAAAAAATCCCAATTAAAAAAAACCCTATTAAAACAAAAATAAGTAATTTGCCTGATAAAGAATTCAAAGTAATGGTCATAACGATGCTCACAGAACTTAGGAGTAGAATAGAAGGAACTCAGTGAGAACTTCAAAAAAGGATTCGAAAATATAATAAAGAACCAACCAGAGCTAAAGAATACCATAACAAATTAGTGACCTGGAAGACAGAATAGAAGAAATCAACCAATCAAAAGAGCAAAAATATAAAAGAATTTAAAAAATAATAATAATAAGGATAGTTTAAGGGACCTCTGGTGATGTGAATTTAAAATTTTATAGTCACTCTGGAAAAATTCAGCAGTTTTCTCAAAAACCTAAACATAGAACTATCGTATGACCCAGCAGTTTTACTACTTGGAGACTATCTCAGAGAAATGAAACTATGTTCAATCAAACATCTGTAATTGTATTTATAACTTAACAGCCAAAAAAGTGGATCAAATCAGATATCCTTTAACAGGCTAATGGTTAAACAAATTGTAGTACATCTGTACCACTAAGTAGCAATGAAAAGGAATGAACAATTGATAAACACAGCTCTGAAGAGTCTTCAGAGAATTATTCTGAGTTAAAAAACCCAACTACAAAATGTTAAATATTGTATAATTACCAAAATATAATAAAATCTTTAGACATAAAAATGAGATAATTTATAATAGAAAACTTTTTAAATGTAAATATTCAACCCTGAGAATGGTTAAAATATAACATGTAATGTTATGCATAAACACGAATGCTCACAGGTTGCAAGCTGTGCAAAATATTTTAACTCCATGAAATAAAGGCAGAGTAAAAAACATTAAGACAATACCAAAGTTGTCCTCTTTGAGAAAAGAATAATAATAATTGTTTTTTTTCTCTTTCCACTTTTTATTGTTATCCAAATTATCTACAATAACCAATAAAACTTCTCTAACCAGAAAAACAAAATATTAATAAAAAACACAACAAAGGAGGATTGGCTAGATTAGCTACAAAATATAATAATATAAACAATAATATTCTGCAGCTTTTTTCTCATATATAACAATGTCCAAAACGTATTCTAAGAATAAATAAAAAAAAAAAAAGAGTAGAGAGCCTTAAGTTCAAAATTTTCTTTCCTTAAAATGTGCAGTTGAATGTGTATGTGTAAATGTGATATAAAGGTGATTATGTATGAATATTAGTAAAAGGGTCTGAGTGTGTATGTTAGTGTGTTAATGACCATAATGTAATAGTGTATAATTATGTAGATTGTAAATACATGTACGGGTGTGTATATACATTAAAAAGGCTGAACAATATTAACGGTGCATAACTAGGGTATATTATCATAAGAAATTTTACTTCCTTTTTTGTTCCATTTTTTTTCTTTGATTCTATTTTTGTGTTTTTCTAACTTCTGAATGTCCTGCAAGGAACATATCATGTTTAAAATTAGAAAAAGTTAAGATGTTTTAAAATAGGCAAGTTGGCTATTTAAAAAGCAATATTACAACATGATTCTTTAATCTGACCTACATCAAATAAATTTATTTTATTTCATAAGAATACAATCTTGAAAACACATCTAATTAAAATGCTCTCTACTATATTACTTTGAAAGTGGTTACCCAGACTTTGGGGATATGTCAATATCAAGTGGTACCTACAAAAGAAAAAAATATGTACCATATTGAAAGATTTTTAGTTGTTCATGTTATTTTGTAAGTACCGTTGCCAATAACGAAACAAACCACGAAAGGCAGGTTTTTTTACATTAATACAGCTGTTACTTAATTATCATGAACATCATTATTATTCAAGCTACTATTTAACGTACGCGCTTACCAAACATTGGGCACTTCCTTAGCACTGCTTGAGTACAATCTCCTGTGAGGTAGCAATTATTAGCATCATGATTTATAGTTGAAGAAACTTGCCCAGGGTCACATAATACTATCATATAGTGAGTGCTAGAGCAAAAATTTTAACTTAGTTTTGTCTGACCCTAAAATCCCTGCTATATTGCTGCATACTTTCACTCCATGTAATGGGCTAAGAGCATTAAAATTTAAGAAAAAAATACGTTAAAACACACATTGGCTGATTTGTACATTTTTAAGAACAGTGACTAAAAGAATTTCCTCATTTCATTCTTGCCACAAACCGCATTTTACCAACCTTTATGAGGAAGCTTCAAAAAACATTGCTTAATCTTTATGTCCCACACAGATAATATCTGATTAGATACTACAACTATACCTATGGTCTACTTGAATGACCTGTCAGAGCATTTTTTTTTTAATTTTATACATGAAGATAAATAAGGATAATCACTAATAGTAGTCCATCAAAAAAAAAAATCCTAACATTTAGTACCACCTTAGAAGTACAGTAGATATGTGGTTAAATAGTTTAGAAAGTAATTAAGATGAAAACCTAAAGTAAAATATCAAAGCATTTTGCTACTATTTCTGAATATGCTTCTCACTTTAGCTTCTTCTTGCACATTCCAAATCTTTCAGATCCCAAATCTTACCCATAAAAGTCATTTATGGCAAATAATTTTTGCCTCTGATAACAGAAAATAATTCTTCCCGATTCAGTGGCCAAGAAAAAGAGAAAATGCCCCATTACACATTAGACCAAGTTTATGAAAAATGTAAACAGAGAATCCCAAACTGCTTTTATCTGCCATTATCTACTCTTATTGCCTTCTGTGAAAGGACAAGTCATCAGACTCCTAGCATCAGAAATCTATTCATTCATTAATCTATTTGAGAACTCAACAAACAGTTCTTAAGCATCACATGCTGTTCATGGTGCTGGCCATAATGAAGTTTCTAAATTCAACGAGAGCCTTCAAAATTACATACTTAGATACAAGAAAGCATAGAAGAGATTTCCTCAAAGCCTGTTCACTGAAATACATCTAGAGGAGAGAACGTATAGTGAGCAATGAAACAGTGTAAAAGGTGACGACCATAACAATGGACTCCCTTTGGCAAAAAGTTCAGAACCCTACAGATCATTTACCTAATGATTCACAAAATGCATTCACCTTAACAGTGTTGCAATAGAGACACCTCTTTAACTTTCAATATTTCCCAAACTCATTGAGCCACGGAACACATTTTTAACACACTCGTAACATCTTCAGAAACTATGCTTTGCAGATTATATTTTGGAAAATGCTAAGACATATTCTCTTGGTCAAAGCCATGGATCTTAAAATGTCTACCTATCTGCAAACCATAGCTGTGAGTAGAACTGAGTTTGTGCTAACATCTCATTGACACATGCTTTCCTACTTACCTTTCTCTGTTAGTTTCCAGTATTTCAGAAGTTCGGTCATTGGAATTTCAACAAAACTATCTATATTAAGGTACCTAGTATTTCATGATAGTCATGAAATTCCTATTTTAAAAGAAGATACAAAGCAATAATCTTGAAATGAAAGAAAAACTTTCTATGCCCACAGTTGAAACTACAAAATAATTAAACTCTACATTGGACGTATATTTTTCAAAACTGACTGATAAGAATGTGGGTAATTTTTTAAAAATATAAATTCCCGAGTCCTACTAGACTTACTGAATTAGGATCTCCAGTGGGGCACTAAATAAAGGTAGCAACCATCCAGGGAAATTTATATTATCTAGGAAGCTGGGGAAGACTGAAGTGCCTCTGATATTAAAAATGGTGATAATTTCACCTGGAGCACTGACTAGCTCTAGTTCTTTTATTGTGCGTATTAAATTTTAAAATCTTTTTGAATAATTCATTTTATTACACCATTATATCTTCTAAGAAATCACCTGTCCTCTTTATTCACTTGTTACAATAAAACTGAAATACGTGTGAAAAAGTGATTTCCACAAGAAAGAAGTAATATCAAGAAAGAACACTGAAAGGCCAAATTAAAAAAGCAAAATTAATGAATGTTGTATTGAATTAGTATTTGAAAGCCTCTAAGGTTTTTGGCCTTATGTATGCCTTCTCCAATCTAGTCAAGCATTCCATGTTAAAAAATTCCTTAAGAGTATAAGATAAAAGACAAGACAATAACTAAAATTAAGTCCAACTTTGAGTCTGGCTCTAATTATTTTCCTAGTTTAACCTTTTTAAGTAGTCACAAGTTCTTTAGTGTGGAATTCTCCAGAAATACCAATCTACAACATTAGAAATTCAGTGCTGAAGTAAACGGAAAGTGTTGAGAGCTATCTTTTTTGGGAAGAAAGGAATAGTGAAAAAAAAATAAAATAAATAATATAACTTAGGAAAAGTTATCCAAAGATCGGTCAACAGAGAAAAGGAGCTTTACTGGATGTAGTAATTATTTTTCTACAATTCTTAAGTATTTACTAATAACTAAATAACCCCCTACCTGAAGTATCAAAAAGAGAAAAGATTATTTTGCTTAACAACATTAAATTAACACTCATCCAAAAAGAATTAAAGGTGCTTGGATGAAAAAATGTTATGTAGTAAAGATTTATTCATTTATTACATTTTAAAAATATTTAAAAGATATTAAAATGTTAATTTTACATTAAAATATATCAAGTGGCAAATATGATTTACTTGAAAACATTTTATAACGTTATTCTATTATCAGGGTAACATATGCAAAAATTAACCCCTAGAAGCATTTCTTTTAATTTTAATTCTTCCTTTTTTTTGTATCCAATAACAACCACCGACACTTTCTTTTGATAAATGTTTTTATCTCCATTCAAAGTGAAATAATCGCTCCTAACTCTTAAGTCTCCATAAGAGCTTCCCTTAAAAAATCCAGAATAGAAAATTCAAGCTGTTTCCAAAGATACTTTTTTTTTTTGCCAACTCAATCTTGTTTTTCTCACACCTGTGGAAATTAGACATGCTTATCATATTTCATATTTTTTCTTCTATTTAGCAACTATATTATATTACATTAATTTCCTCTTACAAAGATTACTCATCTAAACTGAGCTCTGACTGATTTCCTTTGAATTCGAAAACGACAGTAACAAAAAAAAGCACATGGGGAATATGCTAATTATTCAAATGATAGTTTCAATTAAATTACATGTATGATTTCAATTAACAAAATAATTTTTAATGTTATGCTGTTTGGGCTATTTATATTATGTTACCTAAGAAAACTGTACATTCCCTTGCTTATAATTTATTTATAGAATGCTTTCAACTCATTTGTTTACTTTTATCACATGTATCTCCAGTTTTCTTCTACATTATCCTTAAATTTAGACAAATAATTCAGATTTTTGGTTACAGGACCCCATATTTGCAAAAGTGGATTAATTCACTGGAGCAGACAAGTTAATGTGTATTTTAAAGAAAGCACAGGCCATTATAACTGGCTACTTGGAATTGGGGAAGCAGTGGTTAAAATTCATAAAAATATAACAATTATTCTATACAGTTAAAAACCTACTACAAGTAATAAACAAAAATTTGAAAAACATTTTTAAAAAAAAAAACTAGTATTAGTTTCAGCTGTTATTGACCATCTATACAATAACTATTAAGTCATTTCACCTCTTGTCCTAAGAGTCTACATTGTAAAAAAAAAAAAAGGGGGGGGGAGATTATGATTTCTAACATTCTTTATATTTCTAAATGTCTTGAGTTTTTAGATTTGTAATGCAACTTCAGTCCTGAGTTTTGTTTCTGTTGTATTGTAAACACCTACACATACACACACACAAACACACCACAATATTTCTATTAAACATTCAGAGAAAAAAAGAATATAAAAAATCAAAATAGCAACTGCATTTTTATATGTTGACTGTGAGAATAACTGACAGTTAAAAGTCGGTGTGACATTATTTATGAAAAATTATAATGAGGAAGCCCTTCAACCCAGTATTTGCACTTCTAGGAATGAAGACTAAAGAATGACTTACATATCTATGTAAACATATATGTTCAAAGATATATACTGCAACACTGGATATATAATATGCAGTTCATACTTAAATCCCAAGCTGAATTCTTGATTTCCACTCCCAATTCTGTTCTATCTAGTCTTCCACATTCTAGTAAAAGCCCCCAGTTAGTCAAGCCTAATACAAGCAGTCATTATTCATTCCTCCCTCACAATCAATTCCCCGGAAAGTCCTATTTCTTCTTCCTTTAAAATACATTGAAAAATTAGTCACTCCTCTAGATCTCTACTGCTATCAACCCAGTCCCAACCACCTTTCTCTCTCACCTGGACTATAGTAAAAACCCTGAGTAACTTCCTTCCATTTAACCTTGTCCTTCAAAACAGAAGCCAAAACGATCATTTTAAAACATAAATAAGATCATGCACTTCCCTGTGTAAAATTCTCTCATACTTTCCATCACACTTAAAGGAAAATCTAAGTGCCTCATGCCTCTACCTGCCTCTCCAAGCTCACCTCATGCCATGTTTCCCTTGCTTTGATCATGCGGGCCCAAACTGACAACCCCGAAAACCTAGCAAGCTAGCTCTTTACTGCTTGGAGGCCCTTGACCATGCTTTTCTCCAGCCTGGAAAGTATCTTTCAAAGATACTTAAGCCCTTACCCTACTTACGTGTATAAGTGAGTTGCAATATAGAGTTAATGGCCTAGTTTCATACTACTTCCTAAAGTAGAACAAACAAACAAAAAAACACAACAGAAACTTACCTTCAAAAGGGGATCCCAACTGGTATTTTCCACTAAAAAATTTTGGCAATGAGAATACAAGTGCTCCCAGTCCTATCATAAAGGATGCAAATGCAAGCCATCTTGGTTTGTGTCCTCTTTCACCAATGTATGATACAAATAAAGACAACAAACAGAATGCGATATCATAGCTTGATGATATCAGGCCCGTCAGGGAACTCTTCATTTCATAGCGCTTCTCAATAGTGGAAATGCTGATATTTACTAGGCCATTTACTACAACACCTAAAACAGAAAAAGGAAAATTGTGCATGATTACAACTTTACCATACACATTATGATTATTAACGCTATGTACTAACATTTGGTGGTCACTTTTGATATTTTTAAATGTACCAATTTTAAAGGACCCAAAGTTTCAAAGACAGGCAACCCAAACATACGTCCTTACAAATCAGTTTGCTTTTAAATTGTACACTTATGAATTTTCAGGTATTCAATCAAGAGAAATTTCATTTCTCTTGAAATGACAAACAAAAAGACTGGTAAAGTCTTACAAAGCCGGTTTGCCAGTGAGTTTCCAAATGTAACATTCTCACTCTCAGGGACTTCATTTGAAAGAGTACAATAGACAGCTGACTCCAGAGGTCATTTGAGTTAAATGCTCAGTTGCTTCCCAAGTTACTCAATCTTTAAACATATTTCTCTATTAACAAGAGATCCTTGACTTAGTCTTAAAAAAGGTGAAATTGAACTCTCAAACCTCATTTTTCTTCTAACACTCTTATGTACACAAAAGTTATCACTTAAAAGGTCCTGGAGCAAAAATAAACATAAAGTAAGAGTCTTATTTAAACCACTGACATTCTAAATCATAGTCAAAGTAAAAAGAAAAACAAAGATACTTAATACTTCATCTGTTTATTATAATTATGATGGAGTCACATAATGTAAACAAGGAAAAGCTGGAAATCCAATTTCAACTGACTTAAAAATTCTGTCCAGATATAGATTAAATTTACAGTTTAAATATTACTATAAATTGAAAATAAAAAGCATCTGATCAAATTATAAAGTCTTAAACTAGTTATCTCTTTTACTTAAGAGGATATATTTCATTCATTAATTAACAGAAAGAGTATACTCAAGACATGATCTCTACAATTTCTTTAAACTTTGCTTTATCAAGACTGTAACTGGAAATATATTTCAAGGAAATTGATATAACAAGTTTTAAAAGTCCTAACATGATTTTTACTCTTATGCCAGTTTAATAAGTCTATAAGCCCATTTACAATTCCTAATATTTCAAGATAAAGTATCAAAAGAACCTAGAAATGACACACTTATAAGGAGATAAAGTTCTCTGAGAATATGAAAATTTCCTCATCCAAATATCACCTTCCCAACACACTTGTCATACTGATCAAAAGTCAGTCATTAGCACTCATTGCCTTCATGGTAAAACTTCTCTGAAAAAGTAAATTTGTAACCTCTTGTGGAAGTATGGCACTTTAAGGCTATGAATTCCAATTCACATTGGAATGCTACAGAAGTTCCAAGAACTCTGCTTTCAAAGAAAATTCCATACTATGTCCTGGCATACTATGTCCCTCCATCAGAAATGCATGAAGATAGAAGGAAGAAATTAAGTGCTAAGAGAAATCCTGTTTATCTATAAGAAGTGGTGGGTCAAGTAAAATCCATGGACAAGTTTTGTAGTTGCTCCTTTCCAAATAAACACCTATTACTATACCTATACCATGGAAACTCCCAAGGATCATGTTTGAGAAACATGGTAATTATGACCTCAGTCATTAAAACTTAAACTGAAACAAGAATTTATTGGGTCACTTTCATTTCAGATTATGTTTCTTAAATTGGGGACCTCTAGGTAGACGTATCTCCAGGGTACATCTGACACATTTCTCTAAGACTGCCAATTACATCTGATAATTCATTAAAATATTTTATATTAAACATAAAATGATGTATTCTGGGATAATATAGAAATTTCAGAGTATGTTTTAAGACAAAACACAAAACAAGAAAATTTTTACTTGTGTCCAACTTCTTTGAATTTCCCATTCCTTTGACACTGAGATGCTTGACAATGATGGATTTTGGACAACTAATATTGAGACATTATGAGAAGGTGAACTTTGGTGGGAACAAGAAAGTCCAACGGCTCTTCAGCACAAAACCACCTTTAGTAGGAGAGCTGCAGTTTACTTGTAATCAACAAATACTTCACACCTAACTTGTGCAAACCAAGGCACAGGGTGTTTCTTTGAGAAAGGGGAGCTCCAAAAAGAACAGGAAGAATATGTTTACATTTATTCTTCTGAATTTCTTAGAAAAGAGCAATTTCCAATGCCTCCCAAATATCTCTTGGGATGTATTTCTTCCAGTCCTTGATTGCTTTCTTACAAAATATTTTAAAACTATGATTCAAGTGTCCAAGAATTATCTACATACCATCAAATTCTAATTATCTTTAAGCTTGTCCTTCAAGATGCTCCACCTTAATGCCTAAATTTGTCACGTTAGTGTAACCTCCCATTTCATTCATCTCCTGCAACACGGCAGCAGCTTTTGCCTTCGCTATGCTTTCCTTCCAGGGAACCAATTCTCTCTACCCTACCTCTCCTCCCAACCAGGTTTAGATTGCAAACTCCTGAGGGTATAAACCGAGACTTTATCAGTAACTCCCAAGAGAACTAAAAGAGATCCTAGAAAAAACAGATGCTGCATAACTCTTGAGTGTTTGAAAGACCTCACCCTTCAACAACGCCTGAAGCCTTTGCTAACTTACCGGACTCTACTTGTTTCCAGATAGAACTCAAACTAAATATATGCGGAAACATGAACGCTTATACCTAACCTATGCTGTACATATTCAACAAGTTCCTCCTTTGAGAACTTCCCTACCCTCACCTGCAAAATTTATTAATTAATCCTTCCTTCCCTTTAATCGGGAGTTTTCCTCAGCGCTTGCTTTTGTCATTAGAGTGGATTCCCCCAGGGCAAACCCTTCCCACAGGAAGGCTCCAGTAATTTCTACCTTCCTTAGAGAACTCAGATCTGCCAAACTGAGGTTAAAAAAAAAAAAAATTAAAAAGCTGTATGGCAACTTTTAAATAGTTTTGCCATAAAGGAGAAGCTAAATTGTGGAAGTCTGGACCGAGCTGGTTAATGTGGATGCGAGCACTTGCAAGTCCCAAGCCGGAGCCGCCAAGCAGGGCGCGTGGATCACCTGGCCCCCCGCGCACCCGCCCTCTCCTCCTCCAGCTCTCCGCGCCCCTCCTCGCCCTCCGCGAGGCCCACGCCCTCGCCAGCCGCGCCGGACCTTACCTTGCGTGAGAGCCAAGAGGCAGTAGTGAACCAGAAACCCCTGGGGCGTGTTGCAGAGCTGGAGACACTGGGGTTGGAAGTTCCCCCATCCGCACGGCCCCTCCTCAAACTCCGACAGCAACTCAGGCTCTCGGGAGCCAGGGTGTGTTGCCGAAGGCAAAGGGGGCTCCCGTGACTTCTGGGGCTCCTGAGGTTCATGTGGCTGCGAATCCTCTCTCTGAGTACTGGAGCACAAGACGGAGACCTCGACGTAAGAGGGTGATGCAGAGAAACGGCGCGGGGTGTCTGGGCTGGAGCTGACGAAAGCCGGGTTCTCAATGCCTTCGCCGCCCTTCATGGTCAGGACGGGATGTTCTCCCGACTCCAGTGCGTCGGAGCAGCAAATAACCAGGTCCTGCTCTGGCTCCACCCTTGGGCAGGTGGCAGCGCCCCCGTGCGGGAAGACTCCCCGCCTCCCGGCCTTCCTCTTCTAGGGCTCCTTGCCGCCGCCTCCGCCGAGGCTGCCGCTGGAACCCTCCTCCTCAAGCTCGCCGCCTCCTGGCTATGTAGTTGGCACTCCGCCGCGCCTCACCTGTCGCCGCTGGGGCCAACCCGAATGCTCGGGTGGGCGTGCGGCCAGGCCGCAGCCAGGTAAGGAGGCCGGGGCCCCTAAGCTGGGCTCGCAGCCGGCTGCGCTCCTTCGTGGAGCCCAGGGACTGGGAACCAAATAAAGGTTGTAGGAGTCTGGTGACCGTGAAGCTCCCCTGGGTGCTGGCAGGAAAGCTGTAAACACGGTTGCATCAGGAGATCGTTCAAGAACAAACGTAACCTGCGGTTTTCTTATTTAGCTGCCTCCTAAACCGGGCTAAGTCTAGACTCCAAGAACAAGCAGCCACATGAGCATCATGGAAAGACTTTTACCCGTCAACTTCCCTAAAAAGATAAATCCCCACCTCCCACCCCCGCCCGCATCACCACTGCCATGATCATCACAACATTGCCACTTTTTGGTTTTACTCTCCCAAAACTGAAGAAATATGAATTAAGAAACTTTAAAAGCATATGTATGATATTCTTTGTGCAGTATATTATCTAAGATCAACAGCGTTGAGAATCATGTAAATAATTTTTACCTGTGGAATAAGAAAAACACTGTGAAGAACTGAACACCTTTATGCGCTAGTGACAATTTATTCATTTATTAATAAAATTTTTATTTACCGGATGCCAAACGCTTTTAGGCTCTGGGGATATGCGTGCATAAAAACTGACAAATACCCCTAGCCGTACGGTGCTTACATTTATAGGAGACAGACAGTAAGTAATAAATATATAGTACATTTCATGGTGGTAAGTGCTATGGAGAAAAGTAAAGCAAGGGCAGGCTAGAAAGTGTGTGTTCTGGGAGAAAGGAAGGAATAGGATGCAATTTTAAATAGAGTAGTCAGGGAAGACCTCAATGAGAAGGTGACATTTGAGCAAAGACCTGAAGGAGGTAAGAGAGGGAGGCTGATATGCTGGAGAAATAGTGCCTAGGGTGAAATGAGATGCTTGGAGACCAGGAGGAGTTGGGGGCAGGTAAAGGAGTGCAGGTAGGGTGGCAGAGAAGTGATTGGGGCCAGACCTTGTAGGCCATTATAGGACTCTGGCTTTTATTGTGAAATAGGAAGGTTTGGAGCCAAGGAGTGTCATGATTGTGACATAATTAGTTTTTCAAAGGATCTCCATTCTTCCCTTCAGAAGATAGACTAATACAACCCAAAGTAATATATTTTAAACAAAGACGTTTTTTAAAGCCATATATCAAGATCTCAGAATGTTTATCTTTCCCTAAATTGAAATGTTTATAACAATAAGGAACATAATAAAACCACACATATATTTTTTGCTAGGTAATCAGGGCTACATACACAAAGCTGTTATGCTTCAGAAGACTATAGAGCAAGTGTTCCCAACCCCTGGGCCGCAGACCGGTCCCATCTGTGGCCTGTTAGGAATCAGGCCACACAGCAGGAGGTAAGTGGGTGAGCAAAGCTTTATCTGTATTTGAAGCCCCTCCCCAGCACTAGCACCACCGCCTCAGCTCCACCTCAGATCATGGGGCATTAGTTTCTCAGAGGAGCACCGGTCTCTGGTGCCAAAAGGTTGGGGACTGCTGCTAGTGTTAAAGAACCTACTTCCCTAAATCTAATTACTGTTTATAAAATATCTCAAAATAGGTCTCAGATGTTACTGGATACTATAATGCTATATTATATTGTTTTCAATACGCTACTACTATTATTCACATAAAATGACCTTTTCATTAGATGTTAGAGTATTTCACTAAATATTAATTAATCATGCTATTAAGTTCTAGGGAGAGTTTTCAAGTCTTGCTATTTTCATTTAACACCTGCTTGATTTCCTGCCAAAGAACCTACTCCAGATTCAGTGCTAATACCTCTTGAATAGCAATGATTTAGTTGCATATGATGGTCATATCAAGTGTAGCCTTTAACCCAAAGAAGAGAATATGGTGATGGAAAGGTTCCCTCTCATACTGAAACGAGATGTTTTTATTTCTTCTAACTGTAGACACTAGGCTCATTTAAGATGGCCTGGAGGAATATTTAGCAAAAACTGTTACTTCTTAATGAAATAAACTAGAATTCAGAAGAAAAAAAAATACACAGTGCATGCCACATAAGTACTATTTCTGTGAAAATTTCGTTTCAATTATATATGCTTTATTTACTGAGTCGAAGGATTGAGATATAAAAAAATCTTACTTTGAACAGACGTACATCCTTTTCCTTGTTCCCTTACAGTCAAAAAAAGTCTAGACTGACCTAGAACATAGAGAAAGAGTAGAAGTAGGAAATAACATTTTTAAATGTCTATTATGTACTCCATTATTAATCTTTACTAGAGCAGTAGCTATTATCTACATGTAACATATTAAAGAAACTATATTCAGCACAGATTAGTAATTCACCCAAAATCATATAGCTAATAAATGGCCTGCCACTTATTAAGGATATAAACTCAATTCTCTCAGTCAAATATCTTCCCTGGACTTTGTATTTTCTCTCTCAATTGTTACAGCCTATCTCTGTTGGTTAGAATTATTACATAGCAACTCTGAGAGATCAAAACTCATATTTACCTGATGTTGATGAGGTTTAGAAGACTAATTCTGCTCTGAATACCCCAGATTTTCTCCAAATTAGGCTTAGTATGTAATCCTCCGAGACCTTCTATCAAAAAAAAGTTAATGCAGAAATAGACTTAAAGTGGTATCTAAAGGTGTAAATAGATATGAGCGCCATTCTCTCTCTGAAATATGAAGTAATTTAACCAACAAGCCAATTTTGCTTTGATGAAATGTGATTATATATAGTCACAGCTTAAGATTTTTGCAGCTTTGATTAACAAATTCAGATTGTACTATCAAATTAGCACAATCATCACACACTTAAATCTATACTAAGGAAAATCTACCCTTACAGTATTAGAAAGTAAAGTATTGTTGAAACATTAGTAAAAGTACTATTGCTTCATTTTAAATATATCTTGCACTTACTGCAAGTGTTATCAACATCACTTTCCTGTTCCTCTACACCGTTTATGCTGCAATAGTGGAAGGAAGGGGGTTCAGGTTTGTAACAAAGACAAAAAAAAAAAAAGCTTTGATAGGTTTTTCTCATAATTCTATAGACAACTGTCATTTTTCAATTCTTTGGCCAATCTAGGGTAAACCTAGTGAGTATAGTCAAAATACACTATTTCAATTTCAGAAGGTAATTAATAAATTGCTATTCTTTTAGTGGATTTTATTTGCTATGTTTTTGAAGAGTAGAGAATGAGAGAAAGAATAGTTTCCAAATTGTATAGTAAAGCTCCAACAGTGCACCCAGGAACAGATGCCTCTGCCTATAGAAATCATTCTCTGAGATATACAGTACATCTTCCCTGTCAGGAATTGGATAAACCAAAGTAAAGTATTGTGATGGACAAAAGCTATCAAGATTATCTCACTAACTCCCCTGCCTCAGACTCCATGCTTAAAAGCAGTGTTAAAATGATATTTTTACCTTCCATGTAGGTATACCTATAAGATGAAAGTGTACTTATATGCCTATGTTGAGTACTTTATCATTTTCCTTTCTATGTGCTTTTAATACTTTATTAGTTCTCTTATAGCTGCAGACTGGATGTGAATCCTTTAGCAGTATAACACTATGAGCCTTATAGAATATTAAAATTAGATATACCTTGAGACAGCCTGAATATAAAGATGGTCAAGTGCAGATATTGTTGAGGTTAATAAAAAACCCCAGTATTAAAGATTTATTAATACCACTAGATCTTTTATTAACTAAATAAAACCAATGAAGTAGTCTAAATGATCTTAGGATTCTTCCTTTTTTTTTTTTTTTACATTTTAAATGCTCTACAAAATGTATAATTAGAAATAACATGATATCTATGAAAAAATTAATGCTGAACTAGATTATTTTAAATATTGTTTTCAATTGCAATAGCAAAGAAAGATATATGTATATTGAAAAGGAATTCAACTGCACTTTTTTTAGTCATGCTAATCATAAATCATTATGAAAGAGGTATATCCATTATGAAAGAGATATATGAACAGGGCTGATCATAATTTTTTTAAAAGAAAATAAACAATACAATAATCCTATGAGAAAACTAACCCAGTAGGTAGTGAAAAATATACTATTAGTATAAAATTTACTATAGTCTCAAGTTAAGCTTTTCACTTATATGTGATTATTATTATAATTTATTCAAAACATATGAACTCTATAAAAGCATTATAAATATCACAACATTAGATATAGTGAAGAAAGCATAGTTGGATTTATAGCTCAAGAAATGCTTTAGAAGAAATTATTCTACTTTTAATTAGTAATTAGGATATTTCTGAAACGTATTTCTTTTCTACTCAAGATCTGATTTTGATGCCCTAAAACAGTTTTTAATATTCTGTAATTCTATAGCATATATGTATCCACAATGTCATGATCATGACAAAATGCCATCTTTACTGAATAGAGAAATAGACATACTACAACTCTTAATTGTCCTGTCAACTCGCCATTTATCCCTACCCATTTCTTTTTAAAAAAATATTTTATTATTTTTCAATTATAGATGACATACAATATTATTTTAGTTTCAGATGTGCAACATAGTAATTAGACATTTATGTAACTTCCAAAGTCATCACCTCGATAAATCTAATACTCATCTAAAAGCACACATAATTATTACAATATTGACTGTATTCCTTATGCTATACTTTACATCTCCATGATTATTTTTTAACTACCAATTTGTACTTTTTAATCCCCTTCCCTTTTTCACCAACTTCCTGAACTCCCCTCCCATTTGGCAACCATCAAAATGTTCTCTGTGTCTATGAGTTTGTTTCTGTTTTGTTTGTTTTGTTTTGTTCTTTAGATTGTATATATAAGTGAAACTATACGGTATCTGTCTTCCTCTGATTTACTCCACTCAGCACACTCTCCTCTAAGTCCATCGATGTTGTTGCAGATGGGAAGATTTTATTCTTTTTTTTATGGCTGAGTAATATTCCATCGTGTATATATACCACCTGTTCTTTATCCATTCATCCATTGATGGACACAGAGGTTGCCTCCATATCTTGGCTATTGCAATTAATATGTGGATGCACATATCCCTTTGAAATAATGTATTGAGTTTCTTACGATAAATACTCAGAAGTGGAATTATTGGGTCCTTTTTTCTCTCTTGTTATAACCTTTGTTTTCAAGCCTATTTTGTCTGGTATAAGTATTGCTATCTCAAGGTTTTTTTTTTTTTTTTTCATGAAATATCTTTTTCCACCCCTTTACGTTCAGTCTATGTGTGTCTTTCAATCTAGAGTGAGTCACTTGTAGGCAGCATACGTAAAGGACTTGTTTTCTTATCCATTCAGCCACCCTACCTTTTGACTGGAGCATTCAATCCATTTACATTTAAAGTAATTGTTAACAGATATGTAGTTATTACTATTTTATTATTCCTATTTTTGATCTTTTCCTCTTTTTCATTTTTATAAAGAAGGCCCTTCAAGTTTGTTTGTTTGTTTGTTGTTGTTTTTATATTGTTTGGTGGTAATGATCTCCTTTAGCTTTTTTTAATCTAGGAAGCTCTTTGTCATTCTAAATGATAACTTTTCTGGGTAGAGTAATCTTGGATATAGGTCCTTGCTTTCTATCACTTTGAATATCATTTGAATATCTCCTGCCAATCCCTCTTGCCTGCAAAGTTTCTGTTGAGAAATCAGCAGACAGTCTTATGAGGTCTCCCTTTTAGGTAACTAACTGCTTTTCTCTTGCTACTTTTAAGATTCTTTGTCTTTAACCTTTGGCATTTTAATAATGATATGTCTTGATGTGGGCCTTTTGGGGTTCCTCTTGCTTGGGACTTCTCACTTCCTGGGCTTGTATGTCTATTTCCTTTTCTAGGTTGGGGAAGTTTTCTATCATCATTTCTTCAGAAAGCTTCTCAGTCCCCTGTTCTCTCTCTTCTCCTTCTGGTAAAAATGATATGAATTCTGGTACCCTTGATATTGTTCCAGAGGCCCCTTAACTATCCTCATTTTTTTTTCTTTTTGCTCTTCTGATTGTGTGTTTTATTCTACCTTATCTTCCAAATCCCCGATTCAGTTCTCTGCTTCATTCAATCTACTGTTGATTTCCTCTAATGTATATTTTATTTCAGTTATTGTAGTCATCTTTTCTGAATGGTTCTTTTTTATGTTTTCTAGCTCCATTTTTATGTTTCCTATGTTTTTGTTGAAATTCTCACTGAGATCCTTGAGCATCCTTATAACCAGTGTTTTGAATTCTTCAATTGGCAGATTGTTTGTCTTCATTTTGTTTAGTTCTTTTTCTGGAGCTCTGTTCTATTTTTATATTTTTGACTTGTTTCTTTTTCTCCCCATTATGGCTGCCTCCCTGTGTTTGTTTCTATGTATTAGGTAGAGCTACTATTCTCCCAGTCTTAGTAGAGTGGCCTTATGTAGTAGGTGTCCTGTGGGCCCAGTGGTGCAGTCTCCCTGGTCTTCTGAGTTGAGTTCTCCAGGTGTGTCCCTTGTGTGGGTTCTGTGTGCCCTGCTGTTGAAGTTGAGCTTTGATTGCTGTTGGCATGTCACTGGGAGAGATTGACCCTCAGGTTGATTGGTTATAAGGACTGGTTGGTGACTACAGTGGAGGAGCTTACCCTACGCATCAGGATTCACTTTAGCAGGGCTCTGGTGCTTGCCCAGCCTACTTTTTAAGTGTGTTGTCCTCAGATGCAGTCCTGAATGGTGCTCTGGTTCAGTCCAAAGCCAGCCACCGAGCATGCTGGCACTGCGGCCTCTGGGAAGTTTAGCCCCAGCTTGTACCCTACCTGGGGCCATCTGGCATGAACCACCAAAAAATCCACAGATGGCCACCTGTACTGGGCTTGGAGGTGCCTTGTGAGGCCAAGCTGTGAACCAAGGTCAGCTGCTGCTAGTGCCAGTCTTGGGCCTGATAAGCAAGAGATACTAGGCGTGCCAAGGTCAGATGCTGCTTGTTTGGGGTTTGTTAACCTTGAGAGATTTTAGAAAAGTCCTCAGCATGAGGCAAGACAGGCCATTTGTATGGAATAGCTTCTGGAAGTGGCTTGGGTAGGCCTGCAAGTTGGGTGGGGTGAGGTCTCAGGGAATCACCAGGATGAATGGTGTTAGCCAGGTTGTTTGAGACTCATCTATGGTGCCTGCCTGCTCATGTAGGCTAGGTGAGGAAGAGCTCAACAAAGGGAAAATGGCTTCTGCCAGTTCTTCCATCTGAAAGAAAGCTGCCCCTGCAGCTCTCCACATGAATCCAGACAATTCAGTTCTTCCCTGTATGCCCCTGGTGCCTTTTGAACAACTGTTCCAGCACTGGAGTCTATCAGTGAGTAAGTCCTTTTAAGAGAAACACCTGGGACTCCAGCAGCCTTTCATCTCACCCAGCTACAGTTTCCTCTGGTTTTCACAACCAGAAGTTGTGGGGACTTCTCTTCCCAGCACTAGAACCCTGTGCTGGGCTGGGGAGCCTTGTGTGGGGCTGAGACACTCTTGCTCCTCAGGGGAGAGCTCTGCAGCCAAGATATCACTCCCGATTTTTAAGCATTGAATGTGGCTGTTGTAACAGCCTGTTCCATGTTTCTGCCTCTTCTACCATTCTCAATGCAACTCTTCTGTATATCCTTAGATATAGGACTTCTGTTCAGCTATTTTTCAGGCAATTCTCAGTAATGGTTGTTTTGTAGTTTAGCTGTAATTTTATGTGGTCATGAGAGGAGGCAAGCATAGCATTTTTTTTACTCCGTCATCTCAACTGGGAGTCTGTACCCTTTTTTTAACAAAGGAAAGTTGATGATGAAGGCTATTAAAATTCAGTTTTATAGAACTATAAAGGATATCAAGATATAATTTGTTCCAGCAGCCTGCTTCTAGAAAGATAAATGTCACATGTGCCCTAAAGCTTAATGCAATCAGAAGCAGGAACTAGGCCAATAACAGAAAAAGTGGTTGTGGTGAGTAAAGAATTTCTATATATTCTTTCACAGTAATCTTTTCACAATTACTGGGAATTGGGAGAAGTCTAGTGTGAGGTTGAGGGAATTAGAAGACTACTATTACCAAAATAATTTACTTGTAAACACAAGAGCTTTAAGGAACAGAGTTCAAAAGCAGTGGACATAGATAAAATGAAACAACACAAACAAAAAAATAAAACCTATAATTCTACTTTATTTGTGAAAGCTTTCAGAAGTGCTCCTAAAAGACAAAGGCAAAGATTATATACCCTACAAAAGTGATATGAGAATAGAGAATTGCTTAAGTAAGCATGAGAAAATTCACAGAAGCAACTGTCTACTCTTTAATTGAAGAAGAGGTACAAGGATCTTCATACTCCAGTGTATCAGAGAAGAAAATTTACTAGACTAGAAATAGAAAATAATACCAAAATCATAAGTAAAACTTACAAAACTTTACAGAAGTAAAAAATTTTGAGGCAGTGGCAAAATAAGTACTAAACTTTTTTAAATATAAAAAGTAGAATATAAAAAAACTGGCAATAAAAGTACAGCCAATGAATGGACTTTTGTTTTCAGCCAATATGGAGACCAGATTTAACCTCCACTTGAAATATACAAAAGAAAAAGGTAAAAAAAAAATTGGAAATATATATATATACATATATATGTATATATGTGTGTATATATATATGTATATATGTGTATATATATATGTATATATGTGTATATGTATATGTATATATATATATTTCCATATTGGAAAGAAAGTTTCCATATTGGAAAGAAAGTTTTTCTAGACACTGGACATCAGGTAATGAAAGCCAATATTCTCTAAAACATGGGAAACAAACTAGGTGAGCAATTACTATGGCCTTGAGACAGTTTTCAAGTGATGGTATGGGAAGGTTGGGACAGGATGTGAGATCTACAGAAAACCTAGCAGATTCTCTGAGTTGAGGAGATAAAGCTGAAGGTCTAAGGAAACCAAGATGTCTAGAATGTGCAGGGCAGAGTACTGGAGACATGAAAGTTGCACAGAGTCCATCTGCAGAGGATCCCCTCAAGTACTCAGCTGAGTACAGACAGCACATGTGTGTGAAGAAACTATCGTACTTCAGGGATAGAATCATCCGAAGATACTGGAGGTACAGTGGCCAGTATTCAAACAAGGAAAGGATAAATGAAGGTAAAATAAAGATGTTTTCAGACATTAAAAAAAAAAAAAACCCTAAAATAATAAATCATCCAGAGCACCTGCACATGTTAAAAGAAGTCCTTCAGGCAGAAAGAAAATGATATCAAGAGGAACTAATGATATGTATACCATAGTCCTCCTTATCTTTGGGGGATACATCCCAAGTCCCCCAGTAGATGCCTGAAGTTGGGGGTAGTACCAAACTCTATATATACTATGTTTTTTCCTATACATACATACCTATAAAAAAGTTTAATTTATAAATTAGGCACAGTAAGAGATTAATAACAAAAGCTAATAATAAAATAGAAAAATTATAATAATGTATTATAATAAAATTATTAGGCAAATGTGCAACTTCTCCCCCCGCAACCTCCCCCCCCCCACTATTAACCAATCTGTCAGATAGCCACTATGTGACTTATGGGTAGGTAGCACATACAGTGTGGATATGCTAGACAAAGGCGTGATTCATGTCCTGGGTGGGATCAAGCAGACAGCACAAGATGTCATCACGCTACTCAGAACACTATGCAATTTAACATTTATGAATTGTTTATTTCTGGAATTTTCAATATAATTTTTTTGAACCTCAGTTGACCATGAGTAACTGAAACTATGGAAAGTAAAATTGTGGGTAAGGGGTTGCTACTGTACAAAGGAATAAAGAGCATCAGAAATGAGGAAATGGAGTTTAAGACCATGGAGAAATATATATGATTTTTTTAAAAACTATTTCAGCTTCTTTAAAGGATAACTCACTGTTTAAACAAAAATAAAAATATATTGTGGGATTCATAAGTTATGTAAAGGTAAATGTATGACAACAGTAATTCAAAGACCAGGCAAAGAAAAACAGAAGTATGCTATAGTAAATGTCTTATATATGAAGAAATATACATTTTATATTATATGAAGTGATAAGTCAAAGTATATTATAATGACAGAGCACAAGCCCTAGAGAACCTCAAAAATTGCAACAACAATAAAAGAACCAAGAAAAGAAATAAAGTAGGATCATAAAAATATTTGATTGATCCAAAAGAATGCAGAAAAAAAGACGACCAGGGAACAAAATGGATACAACAAAAAGAAAACAAGTGGGACATTGTTGCTGGGGAGTCTCAGGGATGCGGCACGTTACTCACATTCCGGCAGCGGGCAGCGAGGTACTCCTGCCGTCACGGTCCCTGCGCAGGTGCAGCCACTGGATCCCTCTGCTCTTCCGCCCTCCGCTAGCACCGTGATTGATCAGTGACCAAAAACAAATTGCTGAATTCAAGGAAGCTTTCTCCCTGTTTGATGAAGATGGTGATGGCATCATCACAACAAAGGAACTTGGAACTGTCATGAGGTCACTGGGTCAGAACCCAATAGAAGCTGAATTTCAGAGACTGATAGATGAAGTGGATGCTTGACTGTAATGGCACCATTGACTTTCCAGGATCTGTTACTCTGATGGCTAGAACAATGAAAGATACAGACAGTGAAGGAGAAATCCATGAGGCATTGCAAGTCTGACAAGGATGGCAATGGTTACATCACGGCAGAATTATGGCCTGTTATAACAAACTTAGGAGCACAACTAACAGGAAAGCAAATGAAATGATCAGAGAAGGAGATATTGGTGGACAAGGACAAGTAAACTGTGAAGAATTAAATCAGATGACGGCAAAACAAAGACCTACTTTCAATTCCTCCCCCACCACCTCGAAGAATTAAATTGAATCTTTTACTTACCACTTGGCAAAAAAAATAAAAATAAAAATAAAAATAAAATCATTTACTCATTTAGTTTCTACATAGCAAAACTGAATGTAATGTCAAAAGTAACTTCTGTCCACACTCACAAAAAATCTACATATTTTTTTTTTAATTTTTTTTATGGTGACATTGGTTGCATATATTATTTGGTGTTCTTGTCCCCTAAAGACCAAGCTACACATCAGTCTTACTATGTAAATATTTGTAACCCCTTAATGATAAGGAAGCACTTTGTGGACTCCTTGCAGTTCCATTTACTTATGATTAGTACACTGGGCTGGCCAGGTTTTCATGCATGGACCTTGACAATTGAGCACAGTCAGCATTTGTTTTAAAAATGAAAAAACAAAATCAAAACCTATTAAAATGTGGTCTAGTTCAGTTCGTTAGTATAAATTGTCATAGCTGGTTTACTGAAAGCAAACACATTTAAAATTGGTTTACCTCAGGATGTGTGTAGAAAAATGGGTGAAGGGTAAACTGTCTAGACATATCCCCACAAACAGGATGGTCCTCTTGTATTTCCATGTACCCCGACCCGTGGTGATGGTGACACACCCTGGTGGTATGCCCACGTGTATTGGTTTAGTGTCGTCTGCATTGTACTAGAGCAAAATAGGCTGTTACCATTCACACAAATTTTTAAAAAGAAACTTTTACCAAGGGAGCATCTTTGGCCTTTCTCTTTTTAAAACCTCCTGAACCATGACTTGGAGCCAACAGAGGTAGGTTGTTGCTGCGGACTTCAGCATAACCATCAACACTGCTGTTCAAGAAATTATAATTTACATTCATTCCCAGTTGTAAATGCTAGTCATTTTATTTTTTCCAATAAAAAAAATTATTAACAGAGGAAAAAAAACACACAAGTAACAAGGTGATGGTTTCAAACTATGTCAATAATAACATTAAGTGTAAATATAGTAAACGTTCCAGTTAAAAGGAAAAGATTATCAGATCTGGTATAACATGCAAGAACCAATTAATGACTGCCTACAGAAAACACATTTTAAATATAAATGATAATAGTCTAAAAGTAAAAGATTGAAAATGATATGTGCTTATACTAATAAAAGGAAGCTGGATTGTTTACATTTATAACAATCCAAATAAACTTCACAACAACAAAAAATATATTATCTGGGATAAATAATGCTATTTCCTGATGGCAAAAGGGTAAACTCATCAAGAAGACTTAAGTATCCTAAACAATTATTCACTTCAAAACATGGTTTCAAAATGCATGAATCAAAAACGGATGGGGCCGCAAGGAAAAATAGGCAAATCCACAATTATACTCAGAGATTTTAATATCTGCCTCTCAGTTAGATTATGATTGATGATCTAAGCTATAGTAGAGGTAGAAGCAGAAGCCAGAATGTGCCCTGAGGAGTTAATGGGAGATGAGACAGGAGACACTACCTATAGCCCTTTAGCAAGCTATTTGGTTATGTCAAGAATGATATACATAATTGATTTTGGTCAAAGTTGCACAACTTTGACTATATGAAAAATGATTAAGTTGTACACTTTAAATGGGTGAATTGTATGGTATGTGAGTTACAACTAAATAAAGCTATTTTAAAAAAAGAAAGATATAGGATGAGAACATCGATATAGAAAAGGACACAAAGTAAAAGGAAGAGTTGAGTGCATTTGTAGAAGCCAATGGAAGGTGAGAACTTAGAGAGCCGTGTTGTAAGGTTCCTGAGAAGATGGAGAGAATGTCACCTGACGCCTAGTCTGGAAGGGAGCTCAAGATGGCATGGAGGAGGCAAGGAAGAGGCACAGGTTTGTGGGTGGGGAGGGCTTGGAAGTGGAATGATCTCCCATTAATGTCTTGTATTTTCTCTGTGAAGTGGAGATTAAGACTTCTAAGAATGAAGAAATCCACCTTTCCTGCTTCCCTCTCCAGCTGGAACACTTTCACAAAAAAGTGAAGGGTAAACCTGAGGCAACAAAAGTTTTAAGACCAATTGAATTAGAGCCATACAAAATGAGATGGACTGCCTCAATAGATAATAAATTTTCTATCACTGGAGGAGCTAGCTGGTCAATTATTAGGGATATTGTAGGAGGCATTCAAACTATAGAGCTTTAAGTTGAACAATCACTGAAACCCATTTCAAATCTGAAATGCGGTGATAAAACTCTAATCATCCATTAATTTCATAAAATACTGGCAAGACTATATAAAGTTAGTTTAAATTTGTTTCATCAAACACCTATTTAGTATCAGAGCCATAATTAGAATTGTCTCTACTAGACACCTCTATATTCCTTCCTCTGATCTTATTCCCATAGCTAGCAACCCTATGTTTACATCTAGGCCCAGTCCAGACAAATAAATGGACTGTGTTCTATTCTAGCTGGTATCGTTCATGACCTCACTGGCGAAGATGTTTGTTGGTTGTGACCACCTCCCTTACTTAGAATCTTTGACTGAATAGACAATAGATCTCTCAAGCTTCTGATGTGCTGTTTACCTGGACTCTTGTTTTCTGTTTATGTCTAAGGCATCCAAAGTACATGTTAGCAAAGAAAGAAAGATTCAGTTCTTGGATGTGAGTGGGAAGTAAGAAAACAATAATGAAAATAATACCTAGCTATGAGGTCATTCATGGAGTGGAATGAGTCATAAAACAGTAAGCACATACAATTGTACACCAACAAATACTTTCCCAAATAATGGGCCTGAATATAAAAGGTATACTGCATGAATGCAATTGAGACTTTGTAAAAGAAGTATAAATCAGTAAGTATGACATGCTATAAGCATGAAAATACTGTAAGTGTAAACATTAATTAGTTACTATAATGCATGTGTCATAATATCAAGCATTACTGTAAATGTCAAAGTTTTGGATTCAATTACACGTTCCTTTAGAATGTCTCCGGTTCAGAAATTTATACCTTGCCCACATCACCTTCCCAATAAAAGTCAAGAGTAAAGGCAAAAATCCTAAGGTGAAATTCAAGTAGTAAAATAAGTTTGTCCACAAGATACTTACACAGTGACATGAGACACTAGAGGCTCATCTGGGAAATAGTTTCCCACCAGTCAGTAGGTACCAACCTGTAGCTGCCCCAAACTTAAACACTAGAGATAATTTCAATAGTCTCCAAACGTTTTTGCATTTATTATCTGAATATATAAACTGACATAATTATTACGATTTTTGGTTCCTGTATAGTAGTAGGTATAGAAATGTTGTTGTTTTTGAATCCTAGAAAAGTAAAGGCCAGTACAGCCATCCCTTGGTATCTGAGATTAATTGGTTCCAGGACCCCAACAAATACTTTCCCAAACCTCAAATGCTAAAGTCCCTTCTATAAAATGGTGTAGTATTTGCACATAACCTATATTTACATAGAGGCTACAGTGGGGTATGCCTATGTACTACTCATTAACACGAATTTGACATAGTGCTTGACATGGGTGACAAATTCAAGTTTTGCTTTTTGGAACGTTCTGGGATTTTTTTTTTCCAGAATATTTTCAATCTGCTGTTGTTTCAATCTGTGGATACAAAGCTTATTGATATAGAGGGCTGACTACATACCATTTTAGATGTTTTGAAGAAACTAGATTTGATCATAGAGGGTAATACAAAGCTGGCATTGTCATAAATTTTCACGCCACATAAAATGTATAAGGAAATTCTTGCACTACTCTTGCACGTTTTCTGTAATTTTGCAGTTAGACCAAAATTTGTAAAAATAAGATTGCTATCTTTCATAAAGTGCTCCAGTGCTTTCCATCATACTTAGAATAAAATAATGTCCTTCCCATAGCCTATAAGGTTCTGTATATTTTAGCCCTTGCCTACCACTCCAACATTATCTCATAACACTTTACTTCTTGCTCAATATACTTTAATCATAAGGGTCTCTTATTTCCTTCACATGACAAACTCTTTTCTGCCTCCTGGCCCTTGAAGTTGCTATTCTCTCTGCCTAGAATATTACTTTCTAAGGTCTTATAAAGCTGAATTTTTCTCAACATTCAATCCCAGCATAAATGTCATCTCTGGCTTTTCCTAGCTTGATAGAAATATTTATCTCTCACACAAACACACACACATGCACTCTGTTACCTTGTCCAGATTAATTTCCTTATATTATTTATCACAATTCACAAATATTTTTTTATCTGTTTATTGTTATCTCTCTTCTAAACTCAAGAGGTTTTGTATTTCCAGTTCTAGTACAATAAATATTCAACAAACATCTGTTGAATGACTCAATTGTAAAGAGAGCCATAAAATAGTTGTCATTGTAATAATCATTATGATAACTACTTTTTATTTTAACAGCAATACGCTAAGTTCTTTATGTGCATTATTTTATTGTTACCTTACCTACTATTGTATTCTTACCTTATCTTTCACACTGTGATGGGCAGCTTCTGAAATGGCTCCCAGTGACCCTTACCTCCTGGTATGTACACCACTTTATCATCTCCTTCCCTTGTGTTTACTGCCTGGATCTGGTAATTTGTCTCTAATGAATAGGGTATGTCAAAAGTCACGATGGTGGGATGATAAAAAAAATTACTAACTTTGCTGAAGTAAAACCTGGTATATGTAGCCTTGACCAAATTATCAAGGTTAACAACACTGGCAATACATTTGGATACAAAGCACCCATAATATCATACAATGGAAAGGGCAAACCATTTATGTGTTATTATTCTTTCCATTCTTCCAAAACCTCCATATAACCATGAGAAAATATCAAGCAAACCCAAATTGAGGGGAATTCTACAAAATAACTACCAGTTCTTCTCAAAAGTGTCAAAATGATGAGACACAAGGAAAGACTGAGGAATGATTACAGGTCAAGGAGACTAAGGAGCCATGACAGCTAAATGTAACATGACATCCTGGATTAGATTCTAGAACAGAAGAATGGGTGGAAAAGCTGGTGAAATCTGAATAAAGTTGTAGTTTAGTTTTTTAAAAAGTGGTGAGATGTCAATTCTGGCACAGACTATAAAAGACTATGACTTTCATCTTACATTTACTCCCTGGCTCTTCTTGCTTGCTGCTCTGATGAAGCAAGTTTCATGATGTGAGCCCACATGGAGAGCCCACAAGGCAAGGAACTGAGAATGGCCTTTGGTCAAAAGCCAGTGAGTCATTGAGGCCCTTAGTCCACATCCCTTGAGAAACTGAATACTACAGATTAACCATATGATTATCATATGATCGAGCTTGGAAGCAGAATCTTTTCTATGTAAGCCTTGAGATGACTACAGCCACAGTTGACACCTTCAATTCCAGCCTTGTGAGACCCTAAAACATGGAACCCAGGGAACCTACACCCAGATTCCTGACTCACAGAAACTGGATGATAAATGTTTTAAGCCACTACGTTTTGGGTTAATTTGTTGTGCAGTAATAGGTGACTAAGACCCATGGGTCTATACAATTATTATTATTCATTTTTTTCCAATGAAGAAAGTACCTTTAAAAAGTTAGATACAGGCAAAAAAGAAAAAGAAAAGAAAAGAAAAAAAGAAACTGGACTACCTTCTGACACCATATACAAGAATAGACTCAAAATGAATTAAAGACTTAAATGTAAGTTTTGAAACCATAAAATTTCTAGAAGAAAACATAGGCAGTAATCTCTGTGATATTGCTACTAGTAGTTTATTTTCAGACATATCTCCTTTGGCAAGGGAAACAAAAGAAGAAATAAACAAATGGAACTACATCAGACTCAAAAGTTTTTGCACAGCAAAGGAAACTGTTAACAGAACAAAAGACAACCAACTGAATGGGAAAAGATATTTGCTTATGATACATTTGATATGAGGTTAATATCCAAAATATATAAAGAACTCATACAAGTCAACAATAACAACAACAACAAACCAACTAATCCAATTAAAAAATGGACAGAAGACCTGATCACTAATCATCAGAGAAATGCAAATTAAAACCACAATGAGATATCACCTCACACCTGCCAGAGTGGCTATCATCAGTAAATCAGAGAACGGCAAGTGTTGGTGAGGATGTGGAGAAAAGGGAACTCTCATACATTGTTAGTGGGATCACAAATAGGTACAGCTACTATGGAAAATAATCTGAAGGTTTCTCAAAAAATTAAAAATGGATATACCTTTTGACCCAGCAATGGCACTTCTGGGTATTTATCCAAAGAAAAGCAAGACAATAATTCATAAAGATCTATGCGCCCCTATGTTCATGGCAACACAATTTACAATAGCCAAGATATGGAAGCAACCTAAATGCCCATCGACAGACAATTGGGTAAAGAAGTTACAGTTCATATATACAATAGAATATTACTCAGCCATTAAAAAAATGAAATCCTACCATTTGCAATGATGTGGATGGACCTAGAGGCTATTATGCTGAGTGAAATAAGTCAGACAAAGAGAGATAAATACCATATGATTTCACTTATATGTGGAATCTAAAGAACGAAAAGAACAAACTAATCAACAATAGACTCACAAATATAGGGGACAATCTGGTAATGGCAAGAGGGGGTGGGGAGTTGGTGGGCTGGGAGAATGGGCTGAAGGGTTAAAGAAGTACAAATTAGTAGTTAATAGATGGTCACAGGGATGGGGAGCACGGCACAGGGAATGTAGTTAGCATTGATGTAATGGTTAGGTGCAAAGCCAGAAAAGAGAAAGCAATCAAGGGGATTGTTTCATCAACTATATAAATGTCTAACCAATGTACTACTGTATACTTGAAACTAATAGTGAAATAAAATTTAAAAAAAGAAGATAACTACCCCAAATTACATAATTAAGTGAAAGACTGTAATCCAAACCCTAGTCTGTTACTGCATTATAATGTGTTCATAAGGTCCCTTCCAGTAGCAGTTATATTTCTTAATGAAATTACTCTAAACCAGAATTAAGTTTTATAAAGCATCTGAACCTAATAACAAATAAACTTAAGAAAAAAAATGCCCCTTAATATCTAACTATGTCAAATAAAAGCATGGATTTGGTGGGTGATTTTCATTATAATCCAAATGGATAATATTAAGTAATCCCATTTACTTAGTTATCTCAGCTACTTGGATATATTTTTGGCAATTAACATTTAATGGGCTCAGCAATGATAAACTCAGACATTCTATAAGATTCTATAGTGAGTTCAAGGGATTTCAGGGCTGATCAAGGAAAAAGATATGACCATGATGTGACAGTAGCACATGTGAGCTATATTTGGGCAACACTTTGACAAGTTTGCATGTTGGGGAGGTCCTTCACAGCATGATGCCATGAAGTCTAGAGCAAAAGGGAGGGGGTGAGAAGCACTATCCAGATGGGGAGGAGGGCGAAGGGGCTTCTGGGGCAGAGGAGACTGAGAGAGGGGCTTACAAGGCTAGGTGGTGTCACTCAGCAGCTGAGCAGGGAGTCCAGGTCAGAGAATTCTAAAAGGACAGCAGCAGTTTGGAGGCTTCTATAGCTGCAGGGTTTGTTTTATCTTTAGCTAGCAGATATTGGGACCATTTTCTATGATATATGAAGCAGATAGCCTCAAAATGGCTGAATACCATTTATTTGGCCTATATTGAAAACAATTGGGTGTGTACATTTTTTTAGTTTGGCATCCGTGGTGGTTTGAGTGAACAGATTCAATTTATATAACAGATTCACACTAAAGGTTTTATAATTGGCTCGGTCAAACCACTAGGCTAAAGATAAAATCATAACTTTTAGTTCTTTGACAGATAACTTCCTCATGCCACAGATGTATTTGTTCAGTTATACAAGAGGCTCGAAACTCTTAGAAAAATATTGGCTCCTTACCATGCGTTTCTGTAGACTGTGCCAGGCCCTTCCGTGAAGAGGCGAGTTACCTCTAAGCAAACATAAGACAACCTCTTTAATTTGTATAGCTGCATCTTATTCTACTACTGATCATTGTCCATAAAGAGCATATGATTCTGTTCAATAAGACACAGTCTTCATTTCAGGCACTAACAGCAGAACACAATTTAGAACTGTAAATTTTGTGTGCTAAAAGTATAGATGGGATATAACAGTCTGAGAGTAATGTTAGTTATGAAGTCTTTCTAAATTCTGTAAGCTGTATTTTTAAGCTAGAACTCTAGAAATTAGAGAAACTTAATTCATGATAGAAATGTCTTTACTAGGCTATAATTTAGTATTCTTATTGTGTGTGTGTGTGATAAACTATATCACAATGCAGTAACAAACTACCACTCAAATGATGGTAACTTAACATTAAAAAAAAAAACTATTTCTAGCTCCATTACATGTTCAGTGAGGGTTTGAGAATGTTTGCCGTGCTATGCTATCCATGGTCACTCAGGAGCCCAGGTTGACTGAAGGACCATCATCTTGTAGTTGTACCATTTGAACCATATATAACCCAGCAGAAGAAAAAAACCTGATCTGAAAGTGACCCGTTTCACTTCTGCTTACATTTCAGTGGCCAGAATGAGCAACATCTAACTTCAAGGGGACTGGAAAATGTAAGTAGGGAAATGGAGTGGAATATTTAATGAATATTATCTCTGTGACAATGACATTCCTGTAAGTTTTTGAGGACTAATATGATAGATATATTAGTTTCTTATTGCTGCTATAACAAATTACCACATATTAGTGACTTAAATTAAGAACATGAATTTATTACCTTATAGTTGTGAAGATCAGATATCCAAAATGGGTTTCACTGGATCAAAATCGAGGTGTCAGCATTTGGCATTCCTTGGCTCACTCTCTTCCATTGTCAAAGCAAGAAATGGGCAGTTGAGTCTTTCTTAAATCACATCATTCTGACACTGACTCTTCTACTTTCCTTTTCCACATATCAGGATCTTTGCAATTACATTTAACTTGGGAAATCCAGGATAATCTCACTGTTTTAAAGTTAGCTGATCAGAATCTTAATTCCATCTGCAACCTCAATTCTTCTTTACCAAATAACATATTCACAGGCTCCAGATATTAGGACATGGACATTTTGAGGGCCATCATTCTGCCTACCAAATAGGATATCAAAAACATTTGTGCAGCTTTGCCATACCTGATAATAAAGATAATGCTTATTATGTTAAGCAATGACTTTAATATAAAATTCACATTTAAAAAACTATAAAAACTGATCAGCTTCCTTTTATCAGTTCATGGAAACAAAGTAACACACTGTTTTCCTTTTAGTCTTAGAGATAAGGAAGAAGAAAAATGAATTCAGTAGTACCTTGCCATAAGCATTTTATTATCAGTTTCTGAAACAACAAAAAAATCCTGTTTTCCTAAGTAGTCTTATGATTTATTTCTCCTTGAAAAAAAAAAAAAACTTCATGCTGCTACTCATGCTTTTAGAATAAAAAAGTATTAAGCAGTATATTAATCAAAAAATAGAATGTCAACATTGCTGAATCAAAGGGAAATTATAAAATAATGGATGTAAAGTAAGAGAAAAAATAAATATTGAACATTATTCTGCAGAATAAACTTGCTCTTATATTTTATTTACAATCACGTGGATATCAACGCATATATGTGCTTGGAAGAAAGAATATTCAGAGAGCATGACATTTACTCAGAGTGACAAAACCACACTCATAAAGGCATCACTAGCTATACTTAGCATGAAATAAGCAGAAAATTACCTTTTAGGTAAATCCTATAAGAGTTAAATTATGAAGAAAAGAGGGAAAATGAGTAATTATATGAAAAAGTCTGATGGGACAAAAATAAGTTTGTTTTGTTTTTTAATAATGGAGTTTATATTATAGAGCTGTGTTTTAGTTCACAGCAAAAATGTGAGGAAGTACAAGGATTTCCCATGTAAACCCTGTCCCCAGTCCTCCACATGCATATCCTCAATTACCCGCATGCCCCACCAGAGAGGTACCTTTATTACCATTAATGAAACTAGATTGACAAATCATTATCACTCAAAGTCCACAATTTACTTTAGGTTTCACTCTTGATATTGTACATTGTGTGGGTTTGGAAAAATTTATAATGACATGTATCCACCATTTTAGTATCATACAGAGTAATTTCATGGCCCTAAGAATGGTCTGTGCTCTGCCTGTGCAACCCTCCCTCCCCCATAACCCCTGACAACTATTGATCTTTTTATTGTCTTCATAGTTTTGCCTTTTCCAAAATGTCATATAGTATATACCCTTATGATACCCTATATCATACAGTATATACCCTTTTCAGATTGGCTTCTTTCACTCGGTAATATGCATTTAAGCTTCCTCTATATCCTTTCATGCATGACAGCTCATTTCTTTTTAGTGCAGAATAATATTCCATTGTCTAGATGTACCAGTTTATCCATGATCTATGAAGAACATCTTTTATGCTTCCAAGGTTTAGTAGTTCTTAATCTGTTATAAATATCCAAGTGCTCATTTTCATGTGGGTATAAGTTTTCAACTTCTTTGGTAAATACTATGAAGGTGCAATTGCTGGATCTTATGGTAAGGGTATGATTAATTTTGTAAGAAACCACTGAACTGTCTTCTGAAGTGGCTATACCATTTTGTATTCCCACCAGCAATAAATGAGATTTCCTGTTATACCACATTCTTGTCAGGATTTGGTGGTGTCAGTGTTCTAGATTTTGACCATTCTAACAGGTAGGTATTGGTACCTCATTTTTAATTTGCATTATCTTGATGGCATATGATGTGGAACATCTTTTCATATGCTTATTTGCCATGTTTATATCTTCTTTGGTGAGATATTTTTTAAGGTCTTTGGCTCATTTAAAAATCGTCAACTGCATTGGTTCTTATTATATGACTAATCAAAAAGTAGTTTCATCTGTCAGCTCATGATACAAAAGTTCAATTTATATAGTCTTTGGAAACACTTTTGCAAAAATTGAGGTTAATTGAGGTACCCATTTTAATCTAGTTAAAAATTATATTTGTTTGCTCTAATACCAGCCTGTTTACTACTGGGGGGGGGGGGGAAGGATTCTATGTTTACTAACTTGAAGGTAATAAAATATGTTTAAAGAGATACTGACTAGGCTTTTGGTTATTTCCAGGTTCAATGAAGAGTAAAAGAGATTTTTTTTTTGGTATTTTGAAAACGAATTCCCTCGTAAGCTTAAATTTTGTCAGTAGTGCAGCAGTTTTAGAATTGGAACATTTCACAGTTTTTGTGTCTTTGTGATCCTCCTGAAATCATTGAGCATGAAGACTTTTCTCCTATGAAATTTCTTAAATGAAGTCTATGACTGGTAGCAAATGTTTCCTGCCACCTACTTAGTCATTGTTGTTTCCTAAGTGTCATTCATAGCAACTTAATCACATTAATTTAGAATCTTTCTTCTTAGTCAAACAACAATTGAAGCGAGGATTTTAAAAAGTCATAGAGGAAATTGAAAAAAAAAAGCAGTGAGATAGTGCATAAAAAAATAATAGTTAGGGCAGGGTGGTTGTTTGAATGTTAAAATAGCATACATTTTTTTCTCTTGTAGTTCCGGAGGTCAGAAGTCTGAAATCGGGGTGTCAGCAGGGACATGCTTCCTTCAACAACCATGGGAAAGAACTCTTCTTTCTTATTCCCTAGCTCCATTCCTTGGTGTTCTTTGATTTATAGATGTGTCACTCCAATTTCTGCCTTGTTGTTCACATGGTGTTCTTCTCTACGTGTTCTGCGTCCAATTTTTTCTCTTCTAATAAGGATGCCAGTCGTTGTATTAGGGCCTACTAAAACAACCTCATCTTAACTTGAGTCCATCAAATAATCCTATTTCCAAATTAGATCACATTTAGAGGTACTAGGGGTTAAGACCTCAACATATCTTTTTGTGGGACACAGTATACCTACAGTATACACAGTATACCTAAATTTTGCATTAACTAGTTTAAATAGGTTATATGCAAGTGAAGGAGGCTGGAGCAAGTTGGAAAGTGAATTTGAAAACAGCTTTTAAGATCTTAATTGTCAATTCTCTAAATCCCAGAGAAGATTTTATACTTGTACTCAGCAATATATTATCTGAGAATCTTTTTTAAAAAACCCAGACTTTGGTTCCAATGGTATTAAAGATAAAATCACTCACCATTCATTTCCTCAACTATTTTGTTAACATTTATTACATAAATAAGTGTAGAGTAATGAACAACACAATACTTCCTTTCAAAGGCTCTAATCTAGAAAAGAGCCAGGCAGGTAAGCAGTTACAACTCATTGTGTAACACGATCAGATCAGATTAGCATTTTAAAAAGATTCCCTTCACCACAGAGAGGAGAGTGGGTTGGAAGAGGAAAAGGTCAAGAGACTAGTTTGAGAGGTATCATGTTGCTTATTATACAACAGAACATAGCTTAAGAACAAAAATCAAGTCATGAAGAAATGAGTGATAAGGACAAAGAGAAAGACACAGAAGATCCTGTGGCTTTAGGAATCTCTATCATTCCAGCCACCAAACCTATTACGTTAACTGCATTTGCACCCACCCTTTCCTTTGTGCCCTCTGTTGCAAAGGAAGAAGTCCTTTTTTTTTTTTTACTATAGCTAATCTTTCTTCTTGTGCTTTGGAATATAGCCTACCACCTCTAAGTAATCTAGGTGTCTTTTAATTATATTCTTTGCTCTCAGACCACAATCTCTTCTACCAGTTGCTCCTTCTCACTACCAGCCTTTGAACATGCTCAAGCTACCCATCATAATACTAATAGCAACAACCATCACATCTACAACCCTCTGACAAACCTCAGGACTCCAGCCAATTACTGGCTTATATCTTCTATTAACAGCTGTACTTGGAGAAGTTGTTTACATTTGATGTGTCTAACTGTTCATCTCTAACACATTTCTTAATCTACTAGCATTTGGCTTCTGCTCCTACAGTTCCTCTGAAATTTCTTTCATCCTGGTTTTCAACAAACTCTTTGTCACTAAAACCAGTAGACATTTTCATTGCTTACTTCCTTTGACCCTTCAGCAGCATGTGACAATTTTGACTACTCTCATCATCTTCATATACTTTCTTACCTTGCCTTTTATTGTGTTGATTTCAGCGCTGGTTTTCTTTCTTCTCCTTCTTAATCTCTTCCTCTAGCCATTTTTCATATATGTTCCTTAAAATTCCTCAATTTATAGTAGATTCTCTTCTTGGGCAAATTTATCTCTTCTCCACAAATCAAATAATCATTTTTATATGATGATCCCCAACTGAGGTCTCTCTCCTCAGCTTCAGATTTGTATTTTCAATACCAAAGGGCCTAATTAAATTATCCAATTATAGCGATTATATTCCTCTTAGTAGTAATTAATTTAGGAGCTCAAATTTAAGTCAATTTGGTTACTATTACCTTTGCAACTATTATTGTACCAGGGTTATGTAACCAAAATTTGTCCAACCACACTGAATGAAGCAAGGGACTTTTTTTTTTTTTTTTTTCAATTTGGGAAGACTTATTTTCTCCTCGAATGAATATAAGCAAAGCAGCATGTTAGCGTTGCTGCTACAACTGATATTCCATTCCCTTAAACTTCTTTAAAATTGTATTATGGACGTACATATCCATAAATAACATTTATTGCAAGTTATAAACATATATATATATTTAACCTTCAATTTGGCATTTTTGTTCAATTTTATTTGTAAGAGTTATTCATTTTGTTAACTACTTCTCAGTTTCATTCTCTTATAGTCATATGGTTTCCATTACAAAAACATAACACAATGCATTTGTCCATCATCTTGTATTGTTTCTTTTATTTCCTAATATAAACCAATGCTTCTATAAACATTTTTGAATATGTCTCTTTTTGGACATATGTAAGAATTTTCTACGATATATATTCTCAATAATGAATTTCTGAGCTACAGGGTATATACACTGTCAATTTGGAAGATAAAACTGAAAGACTATCCGCAAGGCCTGTACCATTCTACACTCCTGCCAGCTGTCTAAGAAAGCTCCTGTTTGGCCAGATCCTCAATAAAAGATATTTTCATGCCCCGGCTTTTTTTTTTTTTTTTTTGCATTTTTAATGAGTACAACATTTTTTATGACGTTTTTCAATTTGTGTTTTCATGCTCACTAATTAGGTCAAACAACTTTTGTATGATTATTGGGCAGTTTTGCTCTCTCTATTAAATCACCCATTTTTTTTTTAAATGAGGGGTTTGTCTTTTGCTTATTGAATTTTAGAAGTTTCAATATTTATGTGTATTAATGTATTCGGTATTGCCCTAGACCTAGGCAGGAAGTACTCTTATCTTGGATACTTCACTCACTCTGGCTCTGCTCTAGCTACTCCTTTCCCACTGGGTGAGGTGACCAGGAGGCCAAGGGGATATGCCAGGAGTCCCCAGAACTTAGAGTTGCCCAATTCGGCAGCCCTGGTCCTGCTTCGTCAGCCCACTCTGGCCTCTTCCCCTTCCTCAAATCCATCAACTGGAGGTCCTACCACACCACGAGTGTGCACACTCTTAGGCCCCAGGGGTGGCCAAGGGGCAACTGTTTGCAGGGAGGTGGGGGCTACCCTATAGAGCTTTGGACCTGGGGACCAATGTGTTCATACACTATACATAGTGCTGATAAAACCTAAGCCAACATTTTACTTTAAAATAAAAAAAGAATAGAAATTCAGGAGAAATCAAAAGCAAAAGGAAGGTAGTAGAAATTATTAAAAATATATCAATAATTATGTTAAAGTATATGTCATTTAAAATAGATATCACATTGAATGAGAAAAATGCAATTAAAATATAAAAATACAGGAAAGTTAAAATTAAAAGGAGAAAAGTTACACTAGGCAAATAAAAAATTAGTAAAGTTATAAGATTAGAATTTAAAGCAAAGATGATAGAAAATCTGTCTTGTACTTTATTAATATTATGTATACTTTTCATTAATCTTAGTGCTGCTACTTACTATTACTACTTTTTTTAATCAGCCAGATTTGTTCAGATTGAGCCAAGTTTTCATTTGTTCACAATTCCATCTTGCCTTTTATACTGGCCTTCTGGAATCATTTTATATTGAAGGGATATAAAATACTATGGTACTGTAAGCACAGGGTTCTTCTCTTCTAACATAAGTCATTGCATGTGTAAGAAGATGGATAAACAAAGCACAAGCCAATGCTATGCTTTATTTAAGAAACATAGTTCAATAAAAAAGATTCAGAAAATTTAAAAATTAAATAAAATAGTAGGCATAAATATACAAAAAATACAACTAAAAGGAAAGACGAGGTTATACAATTTTAATATTTGACAATGTGAAATTCAGAACAAAAGGCAATAAAGGAAGGACTATAGAATTATTAACAATTCATACAACCCAAAACACGGTAACTGCTTTTGTAAAGCAGAAATTACAGGAGACTGAAGAAGAAATAGATGAACACTAAAAATAGAAGACTTTATCATACTTCTCTGAGGCTGCATTCCCCCAGAAGCACAACCTAGGACAAAGATTTGAATGTAGGTGGCTTATGTAGGAAGTGATTAGTGGGGACACCAGAGGAAAAATGAAAAGTAAGATAGTAATGAAAAGTAAGAGGAATGAAAAGTAAGCTAATAGATGGTATACCAATGCACAGATTATTACTGAATTTATGTTGGGCCTAGGCCTTCTGGGGATGTCTGAGAGGCCACATGGATCATGCTGGCCTGAGGGACAAGGAATATTCCATGTTAACTCTCCAACTCTTAAAGCTGAAGGCAACTCCTACAGCATTACTTTTTTGAAACCTCTGGCCTTCCCTTACAGGCTGAAAGAAACTTCTAAGGAAGTCAAAGGATTCTCTGGCATATAGAACAGGGAACATTATTAGTAGTGCAGGGAACTATATGAGTAGTGCAGGGACACATATGGTAAAGTTTACCCCATGCACAGCTCAGATTTCCTTGTGTTCCACATTAAGTTCACTGAAGTTCCATCACTCTGTTTATCACCTGGCCTCCATATATGGGTGGACCAACAACCCATTAGGGGCTCTGACACCAAGGAAGTAGGGATTGTGTAAAAGGCTACTGACTAAACAATCAATAGTATCTGCCACTGGCTCCCAGCAATCACTCACAAACTTCTTCCTACATATACATGTTAAAAAAGAAACAAGAAAACAGACTCTTCTGCATATGGAGATACTCCCAAAAGTCTCATCAAATTACTCCATCCAGCTTCAAACCCAGAACTTCTATGATATACATTGTTATTATCATTAGGTCTATGTGTAGCTTGTTGTGTTGGCATATTAATAGATAGAATACAAATAACCCCTATATAAATAATCAAGGAAACTATTTTAAAGTATTCATTTTGAAAAAATATGGAATAGATTTTAAAATAGTGATTAAGGAATATAGAATAGAAATATGGAGTAAATTTTCATATTCTCCTTCCCCTGTGAACATCATAGCTCCCCCATCACCCCTGGGTGAGGGGGTGAACTAAGAGAGACTGACAATTTGAAACATAGGTGAAACATGGAAGATGATGGTGATAGAAGAGGCCCCTGAATTTACATCCTCCCTTGGACACACTAAATATACAGCTACACATGGAACCATTTTCTCTGAAAGAGATCCAGAAACTAGCTGAGTACCTCCTATAGATTGGGTGAACAAGAAAACATCTGTATCAAAATTGGTCTTGGCACACCCTCAACTACTGAGAGCTATTAAGAATGAAGGAAGCTTGTACAATCACAAATGTTTGCGCAATAACCAAGAGCTTAGGCCAGTATGAAGGAAAAGAAAAATTACCTACATGAGAATACTCTGTCAGGAATGGAGGTGGAAAAAAAAAAAAAGAAAGAATGGGAAGTGGCCGCTTTATCTCATGCTCAGAAACCAACACACAGAAAATAAAGGAAAATGAAGAAACAGAGAAATACATTCCAAACAAAATAAGGTAGAGCTCCAGAAATGAATCTTAATGAAATGGAGATGAATGTTATCTCTAATAGAGTTTAAAATAATAGTCATAAAGATACACACCAAGATCAGGAAAACAACCCATGAATAAAGCAAGAATTTTAAAAAGAGAAAATATACATTACCAAACAAAAATCACAGAGCTGAAGTATATAATAAATGAACTAAAAAATTCAATAGAGGGGTTCAACATCAGACTAGATCCCTTTTGCAAGAGCATGTAAAACAATAAAATACTTAGGAATAAATTTAACCAAGATCTCTGCACAGAAACCTAGAAGACATTGATGAAAGAAATCAATGAAGACACAAATAAGTGGAAAGATTTCCCATGTTCATGGATTTGAAGAATTAATATTGTTAAAATGGCCATACTACCCAAAGCCATCTATAGATTCAATGAAATCCCTATCAAGATTCCACTGGCATTTTTTTTTTTTACAGAAGCACAAATAACTATTCTAAAATTTGGAACCACAAAAGACCCAAATAGCCAAAGCAATCTTGAGAAAGAACAAAGTAGGAGGCATTTCACTTCCTGATTTAGAGCTACATTATAAAGCTATAGTAATCAAAAACAATCTAGTACTGGAATAAAAAGAGAAGCATAGACTACTAGGACACAATCAAGAGCCCAGAAAAAAAGCCATAAATATACAAACAACTGACATTTGACAAAGGAACCAAGAATACACAATGGAGAAGACAGTCTCTTTAATATATAGCTCTGTGAAAACTGGATAGCTATATGTAAAGGAATGAAATTAGACCCCCTATCTTATGTCACTCACAAAAAATAACTCAAAATAGATTAAAAAAATCAAACTTAAGGCCAAAAATCATAAAAGTCCTAGAAGAAAACATAAGAAAAAGCTCCTGGGCAATACTTTTTGGAAATGGCACCTAAAACACAAGTAACCAAATAAAAAATAAAGCAGGACTACATCAAAATAAAAAGCTTCTGCACAGCAAAAGAAATGATCCACAGAATGAAAATATGACCTATGGAATGGGAAAAAAATTTGCAAATCATATACTTGATAAGGAGTCACTATCCAAATATATATATAGAACTTATACAACTCATTAGTTAAAAAAAAATCTGATTTAAAAATGGGCGGAGGATCTTAATAGACGTTTTTCCAAAATATATATATATATATTCGAATGGCCAGTAAGTACATGAAAATCTGCTCACCATCACTAATCCTTAAGGAAATGCAAATCAAAACCACGAGGTATTACCTCATGCTTGTTCAAATGGCCATGATCAAAACTTGATATTTTTCTACTCTACAAAAGACAGAATATATGCTTAATTTAAAGCAGGAAACCTTCAACCCAATATAAACGAGAATCCAGAAAAGAAAAAGATCAAGAAACTAGGATTTTCATAGTAATTATTCAAAGACTTTGGAGAAAACGCTATTTGTAGAGCACAAATAACTCTCATCAATTTTAAAATACAAGCATTTCTGCTGTCACATTATGTATGCATTCCTTTAAAATGTCCCTTTAGGCAAATCAAGCACCAGAAATAGCTAAGCTTATGAAGAAAATATTTTAGAGGTATGCCACACAAAAACCTATGCAACTTTGTAACTAGAGTCCTAACGAAAACAGTCACAGTCTTAATAAATCTTAGCACAGCTAAATCCCCAGCAATATTCACCCAGGACCACAGTCAGTTTGTTGTACATTTAAATGCTGGGGTTCACCCTCCTCCTTTGAGATGGACCTCTCTGAAGGCATGAATTCTCAATAGAGATGTTTCAGCATAAATTAAAATCCTTACATTTAGAAATATTTGCAGCTTCTTTATCAGCACTTGCAGCTTTACTAGTTACATCAACATTGTAGAAAACATAAAGATTCTTGATAACATTAAGTCATTCAGAAAGGACTCCAAAGGAAGGTATTTCTGTAGGTTTTTTCTTGACTTAATTTATTGTTAAGTTCTTCTCTTTAATAGTGAGAAAACCTCCCAATTGTTCCAAACGCTGCTAAATTGCTGTTAACCAATGGAATATCCCACTTATATCATTTCTCTATTTACTAATCTTCTATGAACTAGTTTGTGACATATAAACTGTTGTATGTTCTGGTGTAGCAGAAAGCTATATTCAAATTTAAAGTCTCAACGCTACTCCCTAAATTATTATAATTTTATTATACCTTTGCTGGTTTGTTTTTTGAAATAAATACATATACAGATAATATTCATTTATACATACACACATATTACAAGTATCTTCAAAAAAGATCTGAATGTTATTGTTTTACCTTTTTTTCTGGTTATATAAATTCTCAAGTATTTTTAGACAGTAAGATATTAAAGTATATAAGTAACCTAAAACTTAAATTATTTTAAAAATACCTATACTGCAAACTGATGTTTAAAATCCTATACACATTAAAAACAGGAGAAATGTTTCACAAGAAAGTATTTTATTATGAAAAAAGATTTCCATAGATACATTTCTGCCACTTAAGTAAACACGTGTGATTTTCCTTTTCTGAATGTAGGGCACAGAAATACATTTTGTAGGATCTTTAAAGGAGAAATTCTTATCTTCACATTCTGATCCTCAGATGTTCTGCACACCTGCTACTTCAAACAGAAGAGAGTCAAGCAGTCAAAGAGAGTTTCACATAAAGACTAGTTTATAGATGTTCAGAAACTCATGTTGAAGTCAAGGAAGAAAAACATATAGAAAGGTATGAACACTCCCAGCTTCACATTTCCATGAATAGGGCAATGTCTACCCTTACACTTAGTGTCACTGACTAATGTGAATAACAAGGGAGAAATTTTGTCAGTTGTTCATTCTCCCAAGAGGAAAGAAAATGGTAGAGAAGTTTTTGTTTTATAAGTCTGACTTTTATTCCAATATTTGGAAAATTGCTATGTAATTTGGATGGATGCACAAAAATATAAGAAATAATTAAAACAAAACCTTTTTATAGAAATACATAGAAGCTTAAGAAAAATTCTACAAATGGTTGACACATTTCTACATTCAAATCTGAATATTTCTTCACATGAAATAATTATTATTAACCATAAAATGAAATATGAAAGCACAAAAATGGATACCAACCGGGTGTCAGGTAGTCTTTATCACTAAAATTCAAGTCAAGGTAAAAAAAGAGAAGTATATGATCATATTGAATTTTATGTCTATTAAAATTAAAGGACCATGGAAAATATGTATCTCAAACTGGCCAACTGGCCTGAGAAATTTTCTGAGGAAACCTCTTCATGATCAAATAAAAGATAAATAAAATGTTAACTTTTAAAAGGTTTAAAATAGTTTTCTGGAGAATAAATATATCTTTAATTTAAATTTTTATTATATGAACTGGATTGGCAAATTTAATTTTATTCTGAAAAATATTGAGAAATAAACATCCATAGCACTAATGAAAAGTAACAAAAATAAAACATGTGAAACCTAAGTATTCCTATATAACCAAAGTCCAATAACTAGTATATAAGATATCATTGCAATCAGAAGTAACTTATGTGTATTTTTCCACTTCTACTTTATTCTGTTCTTTCAAAGTATTATCTTTCTATTGAAAGTATTAAATGCATATCTTAGAATATATTTTTAAAATTAAAACACAAAGACTATATTATTACATTTTTACTAAAAATATAATAAAACATAGGCTCAATATTAGTCACATTCATTTGCTAAATATATAGCTATGTTTTAATTATTTTAAATTTTATTACTATAATATTCCATTGAGGGACTGATAATATATAATTCTTACATAATAATGATCCAGTTATAAATTAGTATTTCTCTTTTTTTCAATTTTTAGATTCTTCACAGGTACAGGCAGGATGTCACTGTTTTCCTTCCGTAAACATTTGTACAGGCCAAATGCAGTAGCAGCAAAGATGATAGTGAGCACTTTGGAAAAACAGCCTAAATTTAAAAATACAACCATCAGATATGTCAGTTTATTTAAAGCAAAAATATTTGAGGAAAGGATGCCATTTACCAAAGTACATTTTATCTCTAAAGGTATCAATTTCCTAATTGTAGAATATAATTAATGTCATTAACATATTAAGCACTTAAATGGTATCTTTTAAATATTTACAAAACTTTTTAGATTTCTTAAACATATAGCCCAAGAAAAACAAAATGTGTTATTATTTCATAGACTGTATTAATTCAAAAATAGAAAAATGCATTTCTACTTTTAAAACTTAACTATCAGTAGGAACTGGAACCTGTTTAAGTCACTTCATGCTCTACTCTTTTTGAAATATTTACCATTTTCCAAATACAAACAAATATTTTAGAAATATTGATTATTTTGGGTTTTTATTCATTTTCATATTTCAAGTTTCAAAAATTTAATATAGTACAAATATTATATAAAAATACTTGAACTTTGAATGCAAACAATCCTGTTAAAGTAAAAAATATTTTACAACAATTAAAATAATTAAATTAAATTAACTAAATTAAATTAAATTAAATTAAAGTAGAAAATATTTCAGAGCAATAATATCAATTATCTGACAATATCAATTATAGTGATTCAAAAGATAAAATATGAAACATTAATGAGTCTATGTCATTTATAATGACAATGTTTCACACATTTATTTATAAAGCCAAGCACTATAAACAACCCAAACTACATAAATGAGAATGGATAGCTGTAATATATTCACAAAATGAAATAGTATTCAGAAAAAATGTTTAAAGCACAAACTACTGCTATAGAATAACATGGATGAATCTCCTAAAAGCATAACATTAAGCAAGATAGACAAGAACAAACAAACCAGTATATACTGTATTACATTCGCATAAATTTCTAAAACAGGGGAAACCAACATATTGCAATAGAAATCTGAAGGAGGTTGACCTGTGGAAGAAGGACATTTCTGTTTTTTATTTTGGGTGCTGGTTTCACAGGTTCACTCAATTATCAAAAGCCATCAAACTGAATATCTAAGATCTATATTACCTAATAGCATATACATTTTTATAGTAGTGCTTGATACATTTTTCACAAACTAAACACAGAGTGACCAGCATCTGGATCAAGAACAAAGCACTGTCAACACCCCAGAGACCCTCCCATGTTTCCTCAAATTCACAAACCCAAAAGGGTTAGTTTTTTTGCTTTTGAAGTATATTCAGGTCAAAATTATATAAGTAGGATCATACAGTGAGTACTAATTTATGACTGTTTTTCTTTTTAACATTATTTTTGTGTGGTTCATTCATGTTTTATATAGTTATATATCTTTCCTTTTTGTTGTTGTATAGTATTCCATTATCTATTTTATCACAATCTATTTATTCATTCTGTTGTTTATTGGCAATTTGATTATCCATTTTGGGGAAGTTTCTTTTGTCCACTTTTCTATTAAATTATGTAAATTGCTTATTATTGATCTGTGGGAGTTTTTTAATATATATTTTGAGTATTAGTTCTCTTTTACCTTTTTTACTTTTACTGTTTTCTAAACTGCAGCTGTCTTTTCTCTCTTAATTATTTCTTTTGATGACCAGAACTTATTAATTTTAATGTAGTCCAATTTTTCTTTTATAGCTAGTGGTTTTTGTATCCTGCTTATTCAGTCTCTTCCTACTCCAAGGCCATGGAGCTATTTTCCTGTTTCTCTTAAAAGGTTTTATTGTTTTATCTTTCACATTTAGATTTGCAATGCATCTAGAATTGGTTTTTGTATATGATTTGAGATTGGGATCAAGATACATTTTTTAGATATGCATATATTAAATGATCCTTTATTTTAAAAACCATCTTTTTACCATTGCAGTGTCTCCTTCCTTTGCTGTAAATCAGTTGAGTGTGCATGTGTGGGTTTGTTTTTGGATCTCTATTCTGTTCCCTTAGTCAGTGTGTTGACACTTGTACTCTACTGTATTAATTATTATAGCTTAATAATACTGATAGAATGTGTCTTTCAATTTTGTTTCATCTTCAAGATTCTCTTCATAATTTTTGGCCCTTTGGCTTTCATTTTAATTCCAATTCCCTTGTCAATTTCAAAAAAAAAAAACACCCTCTGGCATTTTGTTTGTGATCACTTGATACTATAGATTAATTAAAAGAATAAGCATTTTAAAATCTTCCTATCTGTAAACAGGATACATTTTTCCCATTTATTTAGGTCTTAATGTCTCTCAGGTAAAATTTGTTGTCATCAGTGTAGAGATTTTATACAACTTTCAATAGATTTTTTTCTTGGTATTTGATTTTTTTAATGTTTTTATATTATTTTTGTATTTGGTTATAAGAAAATACAACTGATTTTTATAGAAATACAACTGATTTTTATATATTGATTATATATTAAGTAACCTTATTAAATATACTTATTAATTCTAATATACTATATTGATAAGAATGCTAATTACAGGCATGTTCACTTTATTAAAATATGTTGAGCTATACATTTATAATATGTGCTCTTTACTGTATATATAATATATTTCAATAAAAATTCTATCAAAAAAAAAATAAACCCAATGAAGTGGTAAACATGACTAGTTAAAACAGGAAATGTTACAAAAGACATAAATCATCTCTCTACTGCTATTAAACTAGAGCTGATGGAATCCTTCATTTGAGTTAAAAGGTATGTAATGAGTCATCCCAATGAAAACTTAAGATTTGAGAAAGATCAGAAGAATTTTCTTGCTACCAAAGGGAACCAGTGAATTGATAAAATAATTTTTTTTTTCACTAGCTTTTCAAGTGATAAAACTTTTGGGAATCTGACGAATGCCACAGCCTTCCTCCACTGGGTAAAAATTTTTGGACATAATGTGTATAAACAGAATTTTAGGATTTCAAAAATATACTAAAGTTCAATGTGGGTTCCTAGGGTTCATGGATCCCTGTTAAATAAGTCTTGCTCTAAAGTAGTAGCGTACATAGAACTTCTTGTGACAATGGCAGTGTTCTACATTTGCACTATCCAATACAGCAGTCAAATGTGACCATTAAGCATGTGAAATTTAGCTGAACTTTTAATTGCATTTCATTTAGTTTAAATTTAAATAGCTATACATGTTTAATATATACCATATTGAACAGTACAGCTCTAAAGTCTTTCACATAGCTGTCTTCAAGGTGCTTTATTAAAAATACACATGCCTACCACCAATCCCTGGTATTCTAATTCAGAGACTCAGGTCTTATATTTTTAGCAAGCACTCCAAGTTTTTCTGATTCAATTGACTCATAGAATATACTTTAAAATGTACTAGTTTATACAAAATTGCCACAAATGCATATTCTTATGTTTCCTGTGTTTTGCCCTCTCTTATTATAATTTGTTATTTATTATTGTTATCTCCTTTTAGTAGGTCCTTAGCAGTTTCTCTAGTAGTTTATCAACATTCTCAGTTATGTTTTGTGTTTGAAAATAGTTAAGCACATTACAGGTATATCTAAAATAAAATTTAGAAGTCTCAGAGGTGTTTTTAAGAGGACTTACTTAAGAACAATGTCTAGTTTTGTTGAATTATCTCTGAGGAATTCATTTTGATTTCTTAAATGTCATTTTTGACTTTTTAATTTTTTTCTTGAATTTTACTTTATACAGTGTTGACTGAATTAGAAAGCATTACTGTATACTGTTTATCAAACAAGTATTTGTTACTATTAAATGGTAGAGTCTATCATTATGTGTTTTTTTAATTACTGAACCCACTTAGTAAAATCATAAAACATAAATACTTTAAAATATTTATCACACCAATAGCAACTCTACAGTAAAATCATTCAATGTTAACAATGATTAAGACTTCAGAAGTTATGTACTCCAAAATCCACATTTTACAAATGAATAAATTGAATCCAGAAAGATCTAGTGAATTTTCCAAAGTGATACAAGCATATCTAGACTTTCCCAACACTTTGACCATAGCTCACAGCACCACAGCATCCTAATTCCTGTATCTCTTATTTATTCTACAAATACTGAATGTTTGCAATGTGTCAAGCACTATTACATCATCGAGCAAAAGAAATCATACGAAATTTACATTTAAATGGGGTAAGAATATCTTGATGTTTTTTAGTGATGCAAAAAAACTTTTTTTTAATTATCCAGTCTTTTACTGTGAAAATGGAAAGGGCCACAAAGTCAAACTACTTGGTTGTATATATACAAAGAAAATTACTTTCCAAATTGAAATCCTGCTAATTATCACCCTTTACTCAGAAATAACATAACACAATTGTGTATTTAATGCAGTGACTCAAATATTTACATAAGTTCTATAGTATTTTAGTGTCCAAAATATTTTCAAAATAATATAAGGCTTCTTTAATCATCACAGTATTGATTTGTTCATAGTTTGTTATTACTCTACCTTATAAACAACTATAAATTTTTGAAACAATTTTACCTCTCTACATTTCTTCAATAGATATCACTTACATACTCCTACAAATAGGTAGGCCATTTTTGTCATGTCATAGATCCAACAACTTCCTTTTTTCCCACAGTGTCCAGTATCCCGAAAGGTACAAGAAGTTTCTCCTATGATTTTAAAAGCAATTGGTCCAGGTATACTCCCTATGAAAAATACCATGATTGAAATTTTACATGAAAACACTATAGTTTGGGATCAGAATGATTTTTATCCTAAAATTAAATTTACGCCTATATATTTAGTCATCGTCATTGTAAACGTATCATTTAAAATTATTTAAGAATTTACTTGTAGATAGGACTGTTAATAACTAGAAACAAAGTGTTTTCAAAAAGGTCTTATCCCTGTAAGTGTAAAAACCTGGTAGATGTGCATCTTTTTAGAGTGGTTGTGCGTTCGTTATTTAGTTGACATCTCAAAACTTGTTAATTTTTGAATTAAAAATTTAGGAGAAAGTATTTTAAAGAGGTACTAAATATTGCTTTTGAGAACTCTGTATACCTCAATCCAATCCAATCATGTTTCTTGACCCCACTAATATTTTTAATCAACTGCTTGAATCAGGAGTCTGAATATAGTCATAATGTAGATTTGAAAGCTGTGTTTGCTATTTTAAGAAAGCCTGAATACAAAGTGTATTATCCTCAGCAAAACCAATTTATTCTTCGGATATAAACCCCTAAAAACATCAGATTCACTGTCCTTGGTAATGAAATATTTGAAAAGCATTAGTCTGGGTTAGTGACTTCCCAAATGTGCAAGCAATGTATAGTTACTATGCTTATATAAGTGTTTTATTTCAGCTTACTAAACCACATGTATGAGCTTGATTAACGTATTTCTGATCAAATAGATTGTTTCTTCTAATCGAATATAATATTAATGCATATTTTATATGACAGTTAGGATGGGCTTTATATTAGGTATTGTTTTTATGTATTACTTCCCAAATTCTGCAAAGCAGCTCCCTCATTCGTTTCAGTTTACCATTATTTATTTGAAATTATAAATATGCATATAGACACATATCAAAAAATGAACATTTTGGTGTAATAAAAGATTGTCAAAAGTACATACCAAATACTCTCAAAATCACATAGGTCACACCCACGGCCAGGCAACGCTGATCATCAGATACAACACTGTAAGCAAATAGCAATAATATCATCAAAACACCATTATTAATAGCTATAGAGAATGTTTTCTAGGTTAAAGGATAATTTTTCTGTGCATCAATTAAACTAAAAATCTTGAGCCAGGTAATGGTTCAATCTGGTTCAATTAAAGAACTGAAACAACTCCCATTTCTTCATATCCTGCCCCTTGCCAACCAATTCCAAAGCTTCTTGCTTTCACAAAAAGAAAGCAGTTATGACCCAAACCCCTGCCCTAGCCTCGTTTTCCTTTGCTGGAAAAAAAAAAAAAGGTAGCACTAGATTTCCCACTTCTTTTTCTTCATTTTGGAGTGAACATCCATTATTTTAGAATCTTCTTTTTGCTCCTGTGAAAGCCACTCTTTACCTTTCTTTACCTTGCTCTGGGAGGCTGACCTAAATGAACTACATCAATAGACTGTCTTGCCTTCTGGGTTCTGCCAATGAGGTGCTGTGGCATGAGGAAGGAAAGTGAGATCATGGTCTTCATTCCCAAGGTCCATCCCTGCACAGTTAGGTCAGGCTGATGAGGTATCTAAACAAAGAATTCCCCCTATAGGTCTCTCTCCTTCTTACCCCTATTTCCCTTTGGGCCTGAGGTGGTAACAGACAAGAGGTATTACTCTGTACCTTGAGATTCCTTAAACCCTACCTACATTTTAAATAACCACTTTATTCAACCTTGAATTATCCTAATTTGAGGGTATCATCTCTTTCCTGTTGGACCTCTCACTGTTACACTCACTATTCAAAAGCTAAAATAAATGAAAAATAACTTTCCCAAATGGAAACAAGATCGCTATATAGAAATAGCAATAGGAATATTGGTCAAGCCAGGTGTTTGTTTAAAAAAGAAAAATAATATGTATAACATTACATATTGTAGTTTGAAAAATAAATTGAAAATACAACAAAAAAAATCAACATTTCAGAAAGTAAAAAATAAGAACTAAATTTATAAGATATGATATTTTAAGTAAATTGTTTACCCTTTAGTTCCTTGTTCTAGAACTTGCAAAGCAAACTAATGACCATGGTTTTGTTCAAAATAACTCAATGTATTAAAATGTACCATATGTACAATATTTTGTGACTATTTTGCAAAAAGTAAGACAATTTCACCTTTGTCAACCTGGAAAAATATATATATTCTTTCCTCAAATGTTTACTTCCAGGAAAATTAAAATAAATTAACCAATTCTTAAATGATAATATTTTTAAATAAAAAAATAATATACACTTTTATTATGAGCAGATTTACTAAAGAGAAGTAAAAGAAATAACATGCCACATTTTAGAACCACACTTAGTATAAAGTTTTTGGTATAAAGTGAAAAGAGTCTTATGCCCAACTGTAATTGAGTTTTCTGCTCATAATACATAATGATATGGGTGTTCTCTGAAACATCTATTTGGCAGACCATAACTCATAAGTATAATTAAGTATTTATATATCTTCAGTTTGATTATGACCTTTTTCTAACTGATATATAAAACAAGATGAAACGATTGATTCCCAGGATTTTGCAAAATCAATTAAATGAACAGCACAAAAACAAATAACTGATATGTATAGAAAAACAAAATTTTAATGAACAAACTACTATGTTTTAGCAACAAAGCGAATGCTTTTTTTTTGTATTCTAACAAGTAAGCCTATAATAGGACGATTTAAGGGTTTCATTGAGTAAACAAAAAACTTATTAATACTCTTCCAAATGTAAAAGGGAGCTTCTACTATCTCTTACAACTTCTAAATTTATATTTTCAGTCCATGTCTTTCATGTAAGACAAGAGTTCTAGACTTAAGTGTCTGCCTTGCACAAAAGTTGCTATTCCCCTAGTGTATTCTGTCACAAGTGGAACCATCATCCATGCAGTTTTCAAGTCCAAAACCTATAAGTCAAAGTGGCATCTTCAATACTATCCTTTTCCTTATTCACCTCATACAATTAATAATCAAGTTATTATTAAAAATAAAAATTTTTCATATACTTTTCTCTGATTTTCTTCATCTCTAATTCCACTGGCTTGTTCCAAGCCTGTATGTTTGCCTTAAAAAGAAGAAAATGAAATGACTTCCTAATTTACCTCCCAACAACCATCCTTATCCTTTCAGTCCATTCTCCATATAAGAGCCACAGTGATTTTTTTTAAGGAGAAAACCTGATTATTTCACTGCTCCACTAGCATCTTTCAATGGCTTCCCATCGTTCTTAGGATAAAATCTAGAATCACAAATAAATTTACAAGAGTCATCCAATCTTGGTAGTCTCATTCCATGCCACTTCACTTTTGCCTTTATCTCCCTCCTTGTTCATGACATTCTAAAATACAACAGTCTTATGAAGGTACTTTAGAAACTTTGTATATGTCATTCCCACTATGTGAAATACTCGTTCTCCATCTTTTATGGTTTAGCTTAAGTAACATATCTTCAGGCATACCCTCTCTGATGCTCCAAAGTAAGATCATCCTATAATTTTCTCATTGCATTTTTTTTTATATTTTCTTTGCAGCACGTTTTAATATTACAATTAAATATTTACAAGTGTACTTTTATTTATTTATTTATTTTTTTTTGCTGTCTATCTTTCCACCCTCAAATGTCCAAGCAGAAGGAACCTGGTCACTTTTCTTCCACTTTTCTTCCTCCCCCCCCCCCTTTAAAGTACTCATCTACCTTCCTGTTTGAATCCATGATGACTATCACAGTTGAGAAGACATAAACATGTAAAAATAATGAGAGATGGAAGGGAAAAAAAGAATGGAAGAACTAGTTTTTCTTAAGAACACTGACAAAGAGATATAAACAAATCATGATATTTTTCTGTTTAGACTAAGCATCACACAGCTTTAGATTTCAGAAAATTTCTTCAGAGGAAAAATTGTTTTGTCATTCTTAGTCCCATGTGATCTCCAAAATCTCAGACAAATAGAATGTACTAAAAAGAAATGAATTTCTCTAACTGAAAAATATCCTGAATTTAATATATAATTAGGCACAGATGAAGACAGGATTAGTAAACTAGTATATAAGTAACTGAAAAAGCAGGTGGAGGTAGAATTAACATATTAGGATATAGTAAGTGAAAAATACTTTAGTCTGAAGCACGGAGCACAAAAATAGAAAGTAAAAGAGTTCTATAAGAAACACATTGACACAATGAAAGATTTATGGTATGTATAATTTGATATCCCAAAGGTGAATAGAGAAAGAATGAAGCAGAAGCAGTATCTACAGAAAGAATAGTTAAGAATTTTCCAAAACCGACAAATGATCTAGTGGTAGATAATCATCCAAGGATGACTATCACCGATTCCTTTTTATTTCCCTATGTATACATGTATATTGATCCTGACATTAAGAGATGGAATCAAATCACCCTCCCCTTGAAACATAATGATTTTTTGACAAATAGAATGCATAAAAGTGACATCCTTGGACTTTAAGTCTAGGTCAAATTAAGCCTACGGCTTATGCCTGGGTCTTTTGGAACACTAACACTTTGGCCGCACTTTTTTGAAATTGTTGCACTTTGTTAGCAGAATATGGCAAGTATAAGAGGCCACGTATGGCAAATCGACAGTAGTCTCCCAGCAAAATTTTGCCCAAATTGTCAGCCTTCTTGGAAATTCAGCCCAGTTATGCTGTCAGATGACTCAAGTGTCATGTGCCAACTAACCACAAGCTCATATCTAACAATGAAATATCAAAATCTTTCATCCTAATAGGCATAAAAAACAAGGAGTAACTATCACTACTTCTATTCAGCATTGTACAGGATAGCTTAATCAGTGCAAGAAAAAAGGTATAAAGGTTGGAAAAGAAATAAAAATCATTATTTGCAATTATGATTATGTATATTAAAATCTGAAGTAATATACTATTTGAAATAATATGAACACGATCACAGAATATGAAGTCAAAGCACAAGAATGAATCCCATTTCTTCATACCAGCAATAAACAACTATACTATACTAAGCTATATTAAACATCAGAAACATCAATTACCTAAGAATGAATTTAATGGAGATATGTCACCTCCGCCATGAAAAAATTATGAAACATTATTAGAAGAAATAAATGAAGATTTAAATAAATGAATTGAAATCTTTTCATCTATTATACCTCACTGACTGATCAAGAGACTCAGTGTGGTAAATATAGCAACTCTTCCAAATTGATTCAAAGACATTCCAATAAAAATCTCAACATGTTTTTTAATCACCCAGAAATACAAAGGGCCAAGAATGGCCAAGATAATCTAAAAGATGGGCTTACAACAAAGCCTGACATATTCACAATAAATATACAGATATAGACCCACATACATAGAGCCTGTTGGTACACTGCTGTGGGGAAAAGATAGCTTTTCAATAAATGGTGGTGAATCAGTTAACGTATTTATTTAAAAAGCAAACCTAAATCCCTACTTTAAGAAAAAAAAATTCTGGCTGAATTATTGATTATATACTCTTTTATTAAAATAACACAAAAATGTCCTCATGATTTTGATTAGGCTAAGATTTCTTTAAAAGGATATTAAAATTAAAAAAATATATTTCACTCAAAAGATGCCATTATCAGAGTGGAAAGGCAAGCTGGAGAATTGGAAAAGATATTTGTAATGAATATATATGACAAATGACCCCCAACTTGAGAGTATATAAAGAATATATAAAGACTTCTTGGAAGTCAATAATGAAAAGACAGAAACCCATTGTAAAAATATACCAAAAAATGAACAGCTATTTGACAAAACTGCATACTCACATGGCTAATGAATAAAGGAAAGTATGTTCAATATTAGTCTTCTGAATAAGGAAATTAAAATCACAAGGAAATAATATATGCATCTATCAAAATTGCTTAAACTTAAAAACAACAATAGAATGCTAGAAGAATGAATTTGTGCAAATACTTTTGTAATTTATTAAAGAGTTTAACATATGTGTAGCTTATAACTCAGCAATTCTGTTTATATATGCACTTGATAGACATTTAAACATACACATGAATTTTTGACAATGTAACAGTTTCCTTTCTAGCAGTTGCTACTTTGAAACAAAAGAATAAACCATTTACTTACAATATTGTAAAATCTTCCTAAATTGACTTTTTTATGTATTAAATGAACAATGATTATGAATAATATATACATACCGAAGGATGGTCAGGAGGATTGGTACAGCAGCAAAATCAGCAAATACAATTGTACAAAAGGTAAGAACAAGGAACAGAGGTAATTTAGAGCACTTTGTATTACATATCCCAGATCGAGCATCAATAAAATCACCTTGATCATCTGGAGTTATTAATCCTTCATTAATGCAAGAACAATTGAAGTATGTCTATGAAAATTAAGATAGGAAACAATCTTAGAAATATAGTCATAATGCAAAAACTTTTATTGTAAAATAAAAATTAAATCAAAAACTACAGGAGTACTAGCCAGTTTTATTAGTAAATACCCTTATATTAAATCTGCCTGTCATTATTTAAAAATGAAACATTAATGATAAGTCCAAGGTATTTAACCTAAATGAAGTGTGTGTGTGTGTGTGTGTGTGTGTGTGTGTGTGTGTGTTTAATTTTGGTTACTTAGGAAAAATTCTATTTAAAGAATTCCACCAAAAATATTACATTCAATTGCACAAATAACTGTTGAAGAGCTATGTAAATTGAAGGGAGTTAAGGAAAATGTAATAAAATGGAACTTTAGCTGGGATTTGAAATACAGACAGTTACCCAACTGTGGAAGGTTTTGGGACTATATTGTAAAGATAAGACTTTATTTTCTATGTAATGATAATAAGGCTATTATCTATTACACAGAGGAGGCAGTGTCTAAGGCCTAAAATACAACAGAGCTACATAAAAAATGTTGTAACTTTAGTGTCTTAAAAATAAAAAGAATGTAATAATAATGAATTCAGTCTGGATCATATTTGTTTTTCACACAAATGTACATGAATTTCACATGCAGTTGTACATGAAATTTTTAAACTAATTAATTATTTTGATGAAGGAAGGGGCTTACAAAGGCAAAATGTACAGTGCCAGTGAAAGTCACAATGTAGCCCTGAATGGAAAGCAATGAAAATTTGGGGTGGTTGTTACACAGTTGGTAATTCAAGAAAGATGAAAAGGTGATATTTTCTCGGAAGAGCGATACAGAGTTTGAAGTTACAGAGACCAAGTAGCAATTTATTAATCTATTGAAAAGATTGTAAGTTACTAGTGAAGAAATAAGAGGAAACAGAGACGGGTTAAATCTGAGTGAGGCATAAAGTGGTGGTCCAAAAATCATCATCTCAGTTTGTGGGAGTTGCTAAGTAGCTACTAGATATGCGAAAATGAAAGAAAGAAAGAAAGAAAGAAAGAAAGAAAGAAAAAAAAAAAAAGTAGCTACTAGATATGCGAAAATGAAAGAAAGAAAGAAAAAAAGAAAGAAGAAAGAAAGAAGAAAGAAAGAAAGAAAGAAAGAAAGAAAGAAAGAAAGGAAGGAAGGAAGGAAGGAAGGAAGGAAGGAAGGAAGGAAGAAGGAAGGAGGAAGGAAGGAAGGAAGGAAGGAAGGAAGGAAGGAAGGAAAGAAGGAAGGAAGGAAGGAAAGAAGGAAGGAAAAGAAAAGAAAGAAAAAGAAAACAAAAAAAAAGAGAGGGAAAAAATATCCAAATATCCCAATTTCAATTGATACATTCCACTATATTTTTTAAGTGCCTAAGTACTAAATATCATTCTAGGTGCTGGGAAAACACACTAAACAACACAATAGAAATCCCTGCCCTCATGTAGAGAAATTTTTACTTGGATGAGAAATAACAACAATAATAACAACATGTAGTGGAGCACATGGTGAAAAATATTTTAGAGATAAAAAATAAAGCAAGAAAAAAATACAGGGGTTACAGAGGTGAACTTAATATAATCAGTGAATACCTCAATGATGCAGTGATATTTGAGCAGAGGTAAGGAAGTGAGCTGTTTGGTTAGCTGGAAAAAGTACATTCTAGGTAGAAAAACAAAAATATAAATTGAAAAGCCTTGGGGCTAGAGCTTACTTGATAAGTTCAAAGAAAAGCAAGGAGAGAAATGTGGCTGGAGCAGAGTGAACATGAAGGAAATTATGAGAAAATAAAATCAAATTAGTGGGGAAGGGTAGATTATACAGAAACTGGTAATTGCAAGACCAACTTAAAAACTTTATTTTTTAATCTTAGTAATGTGAAACCATTGGATGGATATATGTATAAATGACATATTTTGAAAGATCACTTGGCTGCTATATTGAGACTACTGGACTATGAAGGTAAGGGTGAAAGCAGAGAAAATAATTTAAAAGGTGTTGAAATAAGGTGCAAGACGATGTGACTGGGACCAGGGCAGTATCAGAGGAAATGATGGAGATAGCCAGATCTGGCATTTATTTTGAACATTGATTTGAAAGGATTTTCTGAGAGATCTTAGGATAGGAATGATTATCAGAAGGAGAAAGTCGCGTGGAGGCTTCCCTGGAAGACACTAAGACTTTCAGTCAAGGCAGGCAGTTAGCCCATGGGTCAGAGGGAACTGAAAAAATAACACTTTACTTTTTTCCCCCCAATCTTTCTGATTTTCTACTAGAACTCTTTATATCTTAATCCACTCAGAAATCAGAAGGCAAAGGAGCTCTTATCCTGTAGATCAGTCTCCTGGAACAATGAAGAGGGTAAAGAAAGTATATCTGGAGGTCAGACAAAAGATATCCAGTACAGCAAATGGTTGCAGGCTATACAATCTAGGCTGCCTAAGGGCAAAAGTAAAAAAAAAAAAAAGAAGAAGAAGAAGAAGGCATAGCAAACAAAATCACAAGATATAAGGCTCTGGAAATGTCAAAAATGGAGTTATATTCAAAGAGGTATAACCAAAATGCCAAAAGTTATATTAAGATAAAATAGTAAAACATATTCAATTAAAATAATGAAAAGGAAGGTAAATATAAATCCACCATATCAATAATTACAATATATGTCAGTAGTCTAAAAGACTAATTAAAAGACAGAAATTGACAGAATTGAAGAAAAAGCAAAACCACACTATATGCTGGCTACAGAAGCCACTTTAAACATAAAGACACAAATGATTGAAAAATAAAATGACAGAAATATGATGCACCATGGAAACAGCCAGCAAGAGAAAGCTAGAGTGGTTATTTAATATATGACCTAAAGACAAGGTATCACCAAAGATGGAAAAAGACATTTTATAAAGATAAAAGGAACGATTCATCAAGAAGATGTGACAATTATCAATGTGTATGCACATAACAGAACCTGAAAATACACAAATCCAAAATAATAATTATATTAGAAGATATTTTTCATACAGTGTTCAGGATTTAATATAACATTGTAAGGCATGCAAATAGACAAGAATAATTAGCTTAAAATTAAAAGATCAAACATAAGTAGACTCATAGTTGATCCATATAGTGAACTTAATAAAAAGAACTTTAAATTAGCCATGATTAATATTTTCCAAAAAACAGAGTAAAATGGATAAAATATCTTAAATGATGTAACATTTCACCAGAGATTTGGATTCTACAAAAACATAAATGTTAGAACTGAAAAAAACATTACGTAAACTTAGAACCTCAGTTAATGTGTTTAACACGAGTACACACTGCAGAATAGAGAATTAGGAATTGGAAGACAGGTCCATAGAAAATATCTACATTTAAACAAACATATAAACAGAGATGGAAAATAAAGAGCAAAAGAGTATTGGACACAGTGGAAAGGCTTATTTGTAGTCTGTGCTAGGCAGAATTCTAGGATGGCACATAAAATTCCCACCCTCCTACTGTATAAAGCCTGAGCAATTGGTAGGACTGTGAATTGTTGAATTTTACTCCCCTTATATGGCATAGTTGACTTTAAGAAAGAAGGTAAACCTCACCTAATTAGATGAGACTAAAAAGGTTCTAAGCTGGACTTAGCAGACAGCTGTCACATAAACAGAGCTTCATTTTTTACAGTCCAAAGGATCTGATTTGGCCAATAACCCAATTGAACGAGTAAGTAGGTTCTTTCCCAGAACCTCCAAAAGGATTACCAGTCAGCCAACACCCTGATTTAAACCTGTGAAACTGAGCAGAGGAGCAAGTCATGCCATCTCTGGACTTCTGACCTTAGAACTGTGAGCTAATACATGGGTATTATTTAAAGACACTAGGGCTGTGGTAATTTGTTATGTAGCAATAGTGAACTAATGCTTTGGACGAGACTGACTTTCCCCTCCATAAAGAATTAGAATGAGGTTTCTGCTAATCTAAAGCAGCGTTGGGAAGAAGCCCCTCATCCTGTTATTTTATAATGAAAGCTATATCAACTAATGAAAAAAAACTAGTCTTCGTGAGAAGATGAAGAAAAACTCATAATTTCTTTTATATCTATAGAAGGAAATTTGACGATCTTCAGTGGCATAGATAAGAGGAATACGTGTGAGTCTCAATGAGGTAAAACTGCCCAGGAATACCATCAATATGAAGAGCATATACACCTATTTTCAGTTTTAATAAAGCTGTGATTTTTCTATAGGAACTTAGAAATCTTCAAAGCTATAGTATTTCCTACCACTCCTCTTGCAAACTTTTGCATAAATGTAGCTGAAGAGCACCAATTCTAACTCATTTTGACCCTGATCATGTTCTGAAAATGAACATTTAATTAGAATTATCTCAAAGTTGACATATTTTTATTGAAAAAACTACTTTCCAGAGGAATTCCATTAACACCAGTTAGACACTTCATTTTTTTTTTGTATGTGGTGTTTCTTTGACTTATTTTTCATTTTGTTAAAATTATTTTTACTGGTATCAAGTCTTTCCCATTTGAAATTAATGCATATTTTATCCATTAATCAGTTGCATCCATATCAAATTGTACTAATCATAGATTCTTCTGTTCGTCAGTTTTCCGTCAGAGCCATTATTTCTATTAAGACTGTCCCATGCAATTTCTAAGAGATCTAATTTTCATCAAAAAATATTTTATTCTGGGAGCATTTGAGATCTCCTTGCTCCCCAGCATATGTGATCAGTTTGGCTAAAATAAACTTAAAAATTTTCAAAAAAATATTTTATTCTTCTTTCAATTTTTATTTAGTTATCAAAAGTTATCAGTTTGACTATTTTATTATTTCTATCACTGTTATTCATCATGAACTAATTATTCCTTAGAGAAATGCAAGAAAATTGTAAGTTTTTATGAAATGGAAACAAAATCCCTAAAAGAGATTCCCTAGGAAAAGAAAAATGCATTGGACAATACAGTGCATGGCCGTTTTAGCTCTTGAATGTTGTACTGGATCAAAACATCAAGGTCAAACAGCTGTTTTATACTGTGGTGACAACGTATTTAAAAACCATTTACTTGTTTTAAATGAAAATAGAGGAGAAGAAGTAAGTAAGAGAATAAAGTAAGATTTTCTATAAGTTAATAAATTGTTAAAGATCGGTAACTGGCATATAGGAGTTCATTATGCTTTTCTGTTACATCCAAAGCTTTGCACAGTAACATATTTTAAAGATTTAAATATCTTTTTAAATATATAATGTAACATTTAATAAAAAAAGATATTCTAAAGGGTATGCAACTTTTTAATATTAATAGTAAAAAAAAAGATAGAATATTAAATCATAGGCCACTGACAACATGACTATGAGGAACTGAAGTTGGTCAGGTATGCTGATATCTTATAATGAAATAGTCTGTGTGTAACAGGGAAAAATATTGTTATATAGGTGCATAACTAATAAAGGACTTCATTGCCTTCTAAGGGAGGTTGTATAATGCCTATGGGTCAAGAAATACATCTCTATATTGTTCTTTCCACTTCACAAAGACTAGCCAGAGAGGGGAGAGAACCATAGAATTTTAAAGCCTGAGTTCTGACTTCTATGCCACTTAAAAGGGAGAAGTTGAAGTTATCGTCCATTCTTTAGCTAAAAGCTCATTTATGCAATTTTTGGATGTAAGAAAACTAACCTGGAGTCAAATAAGTCACAGAGTGGTCAACTGCTCTGCATGACAAAATGAGAAAGTTTGACTGGAGGTTGGTAGAAGGCCCAGAGAAATAAGGAAATCTGATGGCAACTGGCCCCCAACATGAGCAAATAGGGGCATTTTAAAATGAGAACTGATTCATGTAAATATCAAAGGACAAATATAGGAATAACATATATTCAATTTTAAGTTATTCGTATTGTTGCCATATACATCTTCCCTAACTCTCTTACATTTCTAGAAAGTCTGATATGTTTCTAAAGGCCTTGTATGTAATCTCTGGCACATGATAAAAGAACTGATTACGACATCTGAGTTAATGTGGGGCAGCAATTGAGAGCAAGATGGTATAGCATAGATATTTTGAATTCCTCAGAAGAAGAAAAAACTGAGTGAAAGGTAACCAGAAGGATAGTATCAGTTAACCAATTGGAGCAAGAAAGATTGTGGTTCAAGATTTTGATGTATTGGATGCTACTGATAGGTAGGAGAGAACCATGGTAAGGTATATATAAGCAGAAGACAAAATACTTCCTTAGAGTGCTTCTTTCAACTTTGCTATGACAAGAAGTAGATGATAGTCACCCATTGTTTTAAAACCGTACAGTTGGGATAATGTAACATATGGAGGCATGGTTTAATGTGGGAGTATCTTTTCTACTCCCAATTTCCACAAGCATTCAGTATTGTGGCCACATAAAGCAAATGTTCTTTTCTTCTTTTAAACATTGATAAAAAGGAAAATATGTGGGGGGAAGGGAAGCTTTTATAGAGAGCTAAGAGTGAAATGTAAACATTGTCTACAAGTTCAACATCTTACTGGAGAGAAAGAAGCATAATTAACTACCTTCTGATTATTTTCTAATTTTTTAGAATATGTACACCCTGCAAAGCAAGGAGAAAAATATTCAATATCATCTCTTCCACATACAGTGGAATAAAATGCAGGTGAACATCCACAATGAGAATTGCAAGGAGCTGTCAGGTTTCCATAGTGTCCCGTTCTGTAAAAAAAGATTGAATGTAAGTACAACATCACTGCATTATACTTATTAATGTATATCTATGAGATCCATAAAAATATTAAAATAATCATTTAACAGCCTTATTAAGATATAAATGTTATACAATAAACTATATGTCTAAAGTGTACAATTTGAATTTTTTTGCTCTATGTACACACTTGTGAAACCATCATTACTATCATGTTAACAAACGTAATCATCATCCCTAGAAGATTCTTAATGCCCCTTTTGATTCCTCTGCCCCCTGGTATCTGTTGATCTACTTTCTGTCACTATTATGAATTTCATAGCATTTTGTGAAATGGAAAAATATAATATGCGCTTGTTGGCTTCTTTCATGCAGCTGATTTTTATGTGGTCTTTGTATGCATATACTTTCATGTCTCTTGAGTAAAAATTAAGGAATTGACTGTTTGGATAATATGGTAGGTGTTTTCCATAGTGATTATGCTATTTTCATTTCCACTAGCAGTGCATAAGAGCTTCATTTGCTTTGTGCATGCCTCATCAACACGTGGTATTGTCAGTCTTTTCAATTGCAGACATTCTAACAGGGGTATAGTAGTTTCCTATTGTGGGTTTTAATATGCATTTATCTAATGAATAATGACGTTGAGCATCCTTCCATGTGTTTATTTTCCATCTGTATATTTTATTTGGTTAAATGTTCAAACCTTTTGCCCATTTTTGTAGCTTATTTGTTTTCATATTAAGCATTGAGAGTTTTTTATATATTCTAGAAACTAGTCCTTTGTTAGATATATGATTTTCAAATATCTTCTCACAGTCTTTAGACTTTTTAAAATTTCCTTAACATGGTCTTTTAAATACCAGAAGTTTTTTTTTTTCTGATGATGTCCAATTTATCAATATATTTCTGTATGGATCATATGTTTGGTGATCTAAAACTTTCCTAAACCTAAGTTCACAAACTTTTTCCTTATATTCTGGAATTTAGCAATTCACATTTACATCTATAATTCATTTTGAGTTATTTTACATGGTACAAGATATGGATCAAAATTTATTTGTTTATGTAGAGATACCTAACTGTTCCAGCATCACTTATTAAAATGACTGTTCTTCACTACATTGCATATGTGCCCTGTCAAAAATCAATTATCCTTATAATGTGGGCCTATTTCTGGACTCTATTCTATTCAACTATTTTGATCAATTGTCTATATTTATACCTATACTACTTTCTGATTACTGTAGCCTTACTGAGTTAGTCCTCCACTTTTGTTCTTCAGAATTGTTTGTGGTTTTTCTAGATCTTGTGAATTCTAGCTGTATTAATTCCCTGGACTCTCGGCTCATCAGCTCAACTCAGGGAGTCTGCCAGAATCTGTCTAGTTCAGAATCCTTATGACAAGATCTCAAACTCTCACGAGGCAGTCAGTAAGCTGGAAGAATTGTAGGGCTCACTTTGAATGCGCCCCATTTCTCACTTTCACTATCGTTCACTGACTGGTTCCCATGTCTTGAAAACTATTGTTTTGAAATAGATTCATTGTACAGAAATGAATTCTATAAACCACCAAGAACCTACCCCCCAACACACACACACAAAAAGGCAAATTAAGATTACATCATAGGACTACTCTTCTTCGCAAGATGCCCCTCCCCAACTCTTCCTAGCCCTAAGACCTAATGCATTTGCAGTACTCTCAGTTTTGCATTAGCTGCTGCAGGTAATCTCTCGCTGACCACTGGCTTTTGTGTTACTTTTTCAAAAATCAAAATCTTGTAGGAGCAGTCCAATCAGCTGAGCTTAAGGTCATATCCTTGTTGATATCAGGCATATGAGGAAAGAAATATTTATTTTCTTTTCATTGATTTAGAAGTAGGCAAGTCCCTAAACTCATGTGCACTAAATGGGGGCCCAATAGCAAAGATGATGAATGTTAGGTACCAAAAAGACAAAGTCTTTTGTATGTTATTGGTTTCAATTTGCTAATATTTTGTTGAGGCTATTGCATCTAAGTTTATGAGAGAGACTGGTTTGTAGTATCCATTATTTTGTATTGTCCTTAGTTTTGCTATCAGATAATATTGGCCTCGTAAAACAAATTAAAGGAGCATTCCCATCTCTTCTATTTTCTAGAAGATATTGTGTAGAATCACTGTTACTTCCTCAAATGTTTGATAGAATTCTTCAGTGAAATCATCAGGGCTAGAAAATGTTTTGGGGGGAGTTTATAAATTGTGGCTTCAATTTCTTAAATAGTTCTATTATAGCTTTTCAAATTATCTATTTCATATTGAGTGTTTTTTTTTTCAGTTTGTGCTTTTCAAGATTAGTTCATATTATCTGTCAAATTTATCTGTGTAGAGTTTATAGTGGTTCCTTTTTATTCTTCAAATATCTATGGTGATAGTTTTATTGCCTGTTTCATTACTGATCATGGTAATTTGTGTGTTCTTTGCTTTTTATCTTTGTCATTCTTGCTAGTGATGTGTTAATTTTATGACCTTTCAAAGAACCATGTTTTTTTTTTATTGATTTCTAGTTGTATCTTTATTATTTGCTTCCTTGTTTCAAGTTTAATTTTGCTCTTGCTTTTCTACATTCTTGAGATGGAGCTTAGAATTACAGATTTGAGACTTCTCCTGTTTTCTATTGTGTGTATTTAGTACTATAAAATTTCCCCTAATTACTATTTTAGTTGTGTCCTGCAATTGTGATATATGGTATTTTTGTTTCCATTTAGGTCCATATATTTTCTTTTAATTTGTCTTCAGACTTCTTTTGTGACTCATGGATTATTTAGAAGTGTGTTACTTAGTTTCCAAGTGTGGTAGAAAATACACTCTATGGTTTCAGGTTTTTAAACTTTTTAAATTTGTTTTATGGCCCCAAATATGGTCTTTTCAGTGACTATTCCATTTGTACTTGAAAAGAATATGCACTTTGCTGTTGTTGACATGAGAGTTCCACAAATACAAATTAGTTCAGGTTGGTACTTCTGAACTTATTTGGTACTTCTTTATTCTCCCTTGAGAGGGTAATGATCAAGTTTCCAAGTGTACTTCTGGATTTGTCTTCTTTTTCTCCCAGTTGTACAGTTTTCCTCTTTGTATCTGTAAAGTCCATTGTTAGCTGCACGCATAAGTAAAATTGGTTGTTCTTATTGGTAAATTGACCAATTTATCATTTTGTAATGTTTTTATCCTTATCATTTTCTTGGTTCTGAAATCTGATATTAATACATTCCTTCCAGCTTTCTTTCGTTTAGTGTTTTTATGATATAACTTTTCTCATATTTTTTTTACTTTTAAACTATATATGTCATTATTCGTTGTAGGTCTCATGTAGACTAAATTTAGTTGGAATTTAATGTTTTTTATCCAATCTGAAAACCACTTCCTTCAAATAAGTAGGTTTCTAATAGAAATTAATGAGTATTATCATAAAGCACCAGATAGTAAATAGTTTAGGCTTCACAAACCTTATTCTTTCTGTTGTATATTCTTTACCCTTTTTAAAGGAGTAAACTTCACTTTTTAGAACTGTTTCAGGTTTACAGAATAATTGAGCATACAGAGAGTTACCATGTACTTCTTCTCCACCTACACACAGTTTCACCTGTTTCACCTATTATTATGTTGCTTTAGTGTGCTACACTTTTTACAACTGAGGAACAAAAAATGTCGCCTTTTCCAGAATGTAATATAGTTGGAATCATATAGTATGTCACCTGACTTCTTTCACTTAGCAATATACATTTAAGATTCCTCCATGTTTTTTGTGGCTTAAGAGCTTATTTCTCTTTATTGCTGGATAATATTCTATTTTATCTAGTTTATCTATCCATTCATCTATTAAAAGTTATGTTGGTTGTTTCCAATTTTTAGCAATTATGAATGAAGCTGCTATAAAAACTCATTAATAGATTTTTATGTGAACATATATTTTCAACTCATTTGGGTAAATACTTAATGGCAAGACTATGTTTAATTATGTATGAAACTGCCAAACTGCCAAAGTCACTTACCATTTTGCATTACAGTAGCAGTGAACGCAAGTCCTTGTTGCTCTATATCCTCACCAGCGTTTGGTTTTGTCAGTTTATTTTTTTTTTTTCAATTTTAACCATTCTAATAGATGTGTTTTGCTATCTCTTTGTCATTTTAATTTGCAATTCCCTAATGGCACATGATACAGAGCATATTTTCATATGCTTATCAGTATCTGTGTATCTTCTTTAGTGAGGTTTCTATTCCGATCTTTTGGCCACTTTTAATTGGATTGTTTATTTACAAATTGATGAGTTTTAAAAGTTCTTTTAATATTTTGCATATGTCCTATACCAGATATACATTCTTCTCCCAGCTTGCAGTTTGTCATTTAATTCTATTAACTGCGTCTTTCACAGAGAAAGGTATTCATTTTAATAAAGACTAACATTTTTTTTTCTTTACTGCTTTGCCTTCTGGTGTTGTATTAAAAATGGCATCACCAAATCCAAGGTTAGATTTTATCCTCTGTTATCTTTGAGAAGTTTTAGAGTTTGGTATTTTACATTTAGGTCTTGATCCATTTCAAGTTAATTTTTGTGACAGATGTAAATTCATCTAGATTCTTCTTCTCTGCCTCCTTTCTTTCCTCCTCCTCCTTCTTTTTTTTTCTTTGCATGTGAACATTCAGTTACTCCAGCACTATTTGTTGAAAAGACTATCCTCATTTTAATCCAAGATGTAACATATGAGCCTCCTAAATTTACCTGCTCCCATCCACACACCAAATCTACAGCTACACATGGAGAAAATGTCTCAGAGAAAAAAAATCCAGTAAGTAGCTGAGTGACTCCTACACACTGGGCAAATGAGAAAATATCCCCATCACTCACACTGAAATGGGTAGGAAACGCTGAGACACTCTCACCATAAACCCCACCCCTGGCACAGTGCCATTTTATTGGAAAGGAGCTCTCAATTCCCATTGATTTTCCTAAGAAGCAAAGGGTTTGGAAGGAGCCTATCCCTATGGACCCAGCTTTTGCAGCTGCTGCCCAAGGGATGAGCCCCTAGGTGCCTGACCCTGAGAGCCAATGGAGTTTGTATTCATGAGTCCCACAGGGCTTGCAAACAAAGAAGCAATTACTAACAAGAAGAGGAGCACTCCCCTACATCTATAATCACTTAGGCCCAGCACACAGGAAGCAGGTAAAAAAGCCCATCTCTCAAGTTTCTCCATAGAAAGATCCGAACAACATACTTTCCCATCTAGTGCTTGAGGGTCTAGTTTCCGATTAGCCTGCATATGGAGGCGCGGACTGCAATATTCTCTTTTAGGACACTGACAGGTTTTGGCACACCTTCAATCATGGGCACCACTAAAAACAAAGGTGGTTTGCACAATTACAAAGATTTGTGAGAGTGCCAAGAACTCAGATCTGGCTGAAATAAATATAACTACAATAATTTATTGACAGATACACGAGGTTAAAAGATGTGAACTGTAACATCAAAAATATAAAATATGGGGAAGATTAAAACTGTAGAACTTTTGTATGTATTTGAGGTTATCAGCTTAATATAAACTGATACAAATGTTTTATGTAAGCCTCATGATAACCACAAAGCAAAAACCTATATAAAATCCTTAAAAATTAAAAAGAAAGGAATCTAAGCATGCTACTAAAGAAAATCATCAAATCACAAAGCAAGAGCGAGAGAAGAAGAAACAATACAGGAACCACAAAATAGCCAGAAAACAACAAAATGGCAATAAGTGCATGCCTATCAATAATAACTTTAAATGTAAATGGATAAAATACTCCAATCAAAAGACATAGAATATCCAAATAGTTTTTTTTTTTTAAGACTATCTATGTTGCATACAAGATTCATTTCAGATGTAAGGACACACACAGACTGAAAGTAAAGGAATGGAAAAAGATCCTTCATGAAAATAGAAAACAAAAGAAAACTGGAGTAGCTATACTTAAAAACAGACTTTAAGACAAAGACTATAAAAAGAGACAAAGAAAAGACATCAATCCAAGAAAAGAATATAACATTTGTAAATATTTATGCACTCAACAGGAGCACCTAAATACATAAAGCAAATATTAACAGTCCTAAAGAGATAAATAGACAGCAATACAAAATATCAGAGGACTTCAATACCCACTTTCAGCAATGGATAAATTATCCAGACAGAAAAACCTGCTAGGAAACTTGAACCTAAACTACATGTTAGACCAGATGTACTTAATTGATATTTATAGGACATCCCATCGAACAGCAGCAAAATATATTTTTCTCAAATGCACATGAAATAGTCTTCAGGATAGATTATATGTTAGGCCACAAAACAACTCTTAATACATTTCAAATTGGAATCATATCAAACATCTTTTCTAACCACAATGTACGAAACTAGAAATCACAAGAAGAAAACTAAAAAATTCACAAATGTGTGAAGATAAACAACATGCTACTGAACAACCAATGGGTCATAAAAGAAATCAGAAAATACCTTGAGATACATGGAAATGGAAATATAATGTACCAAAATCCATGGGATGCAGCAAAAGCAATCCTAAGACACAATTTCATAGCAATAAATGCCTACATTAAGAAAAAAGAGATCTCAAATAAATAACCTAACTTTATACCTCAAGGAACTAGAAAAAAACTAAGCTCAAATTTAGTAGAAGGAAATAAAAATCAAAATGAAAATAAATAAAGACTAATAGAATAGAAAGATCAATGAAACTAAAAGCTAGTTTTTTTGAAATGATAAACAAAATAGATAAACCTTTAGCTAGACTTACCATGAAAACAAAAGGATCATATAAATGAAATTATAAACGTAAGAGGAGATGTTACAAATGATACAACAAAAATATAAAAGTTATAAGAGACTACTATGAACATGCTTTCTTTCATGCTTTCTTTCTTGTTCTCATCTTTCTCTCTTTTTCGGCCTTCTCTGATTTTAACTGACTGTTTTATGAGATTTCATATTCTCTCATCTGTTACACAGCAGTTATACTTCTTTTTAAAAATGTTTAAGTTTCCCTAGAATTCCCAGTATACATTTACAAGTCATTTAAGTACTTTTAAATAACACTACAGTACTTCATGGGCAGTGCAGGTATCTTAAAGTAGTCCTAATTCTTTCCTCCCCCTTTATAAGATTGCTATCACTCATTTCACTATCCATAAACTATAAACATTGAACACTCTATTGCCATTATTGTTTTGAACAAAGAGTATCCATTATGCCAATTAAAAATAAGAAATCAAAAGAATATGTTATTTTCATTTACTTATCTCTTAATGCTCTTGGTTTATGTGGATTCAAATTTCTGACTCATCCCATTTTTCTTTTTTTCTGAAGAACTTCTTTAAATATTGGTTGCAAAGCAGATTTACTGGTGACAATTTCTTCATTTTTGTTTGTCTGAGAACATCTTTATTTATCCTTCACTTTTAAAGGATAGTTTCATTGCACATAGCATTCTCAACCATTTAATAATTTCATTCCACTCTCTTCTTACTTGCCTGGTTTGTGAAGCCTATTGAAATTATCCTTGATCCTCTCTGTGTGAGTTTATTTCCCCTGGCTTCTTCCAAGATTTTGTCTTTGTTTTTGATTCTTCAGTTTAAATATGATATGCCTAGACGTAGATTATTTTTACATTTGCCCACCTTGTTTTCTGCACTTCCAGGATCTGTGGTTTGATATCTGTCATTTTAGAAAATTCTCAGTTATTATTACTTCACTTATTTCTTCTGTTCCTTTATTTCCTTCTTCTTCTGGTGTTCCATTACAGATCTGTTATACCTTTGAAATTGTTGCACAGTTCTAGGGTGTTCTGTTCCAGTTTTTTGTTTTATTTTGTTTTTCATTCTCTTTTTCATTGTTTTTCAATTTGAGGAGTTTCTGTTAACATATCTTCAAAGTCCTTGATATTCTTCTCAGTCTTATCCAGTCTACTGATGAGCCCAAGAAAGGGATTCTTCATTTGTGTTTTAGTATTTAGTGTTTTTGCTTTCTGGGACTTACTTTTGATTTTTTCCTTAGAGTTTCTATTTATCTGCTTCTATTATCCATCTTTTCTTTCTTATTGTCCACTTTTTCCATTAGAGCACTTAGCATTCTAATCATACTTATTTTATGTTCTCAGTGGAAACATTGGTCTGTCATGAGCTACTCCATTTGTAGCTGGAAATGGAAGTCTTATTTTCTTTACTAGTTTTAATTCCTCAGTCCTTAGGTTTCTAATTCCACTTCTTTTCCTCTGTATTTAACATCAATATCTGCCCTGTTCTTTAAATTTTTGCAAGTTTAGCTTAAGGGAGACATTACTCATGCATACTTTTTAGAGGTACTTCAGTTCCATTCTTTGTTGTCTGTAAGCAGTCAGACATACCAGTTCAGGAACACAAGTAAGACTGGCTTTGACAGATAGTACTGTCTCCACGATTGCCAGCCATTTTAATATAGAATTCTACTTCTAGGTTCTGAATCATCTCAATGTGTTTTTTCTTTAGTACTTTATGAATGCATAAGAAATTATATTATAATCTATCATTATTATATTTCTGTCCTTAATATGAAAGGTAAAATTATGCTTTATATTTCTTTTACATGAAATAATTCCAAAAATGATAAACATATAAGAGTTACTAAATAAATTATTATTAACTGACTGAGAAATACATTGTTGGTTTAGATGTAATATCTAAATACTAAATTATATTTACCCGCCATAATCTTCATTGATCCCAGCAAACGGCATTGGGTTGCAGTACACAAAAATTACAAACATGACCAGCACAACTGTTATTGTAGATGTAACCATTATAAATGTCAGAAGGCCTCTGCAATATATTTGTAGCTTAGAAACAATGATACCTCCCAGAAGCCGGCCAAGTGCTCCTCCTGGAATTAAAACAAGTCCTAAAAAAAAGGAGGAAGAGAAAACATAGTTAAAAATAATTAGCTAAAGACAGCACAGAAAATTCATACCTTGATGCAATCCCCTCTGATCTAAACATGTAGCAAACATAGACTTAAATAAAAAGACATAGAGAAAACCTAAAGGCATGATAAACATCTCAATGAACCTGACCTTAAGAGAAATACAAATTTGTGAGTGGGCTGAAGCCATAGGTGTAATGGACTGTAGGGCAGTGTTGGTGAAGTTTTGCTCCTACATAGTTATGACATCTAAGCAAACTTAATCCATGCAAAATAGAAGATGAGAGCTGTCTTATTGAGAGTTATAATTGGATAGCTGCCTGGATTTATGGTTTACATCAGGAGGCATGCCCATTGTGACAAGAGTTCACAGGGATTCGTTACCAAGAATGAAACCAATCCGCCCATTGCCTCTGTGAATGCATGTGCAATATCAACAATCTAACAATAAAGTGGACTCCGGAAGAGCCATTATGAGATATAGTTTTCTTTTCAATGAAGCATAAGGAATTAGGAAGAGGTAAGCACATGATGGTGGAAAGGAGTTGGAAGAGAAGAAATAGTTAGAAAATAATCAGATGAAGATAGCACAGTACATTTGTACATTGATGTGATCTCCTCAGTACCAAACATATAGAAATGGTAAATTTAAATGGGAAAAGAGCAAGAGAAATATAAGGTAGAAACATACAAAAAAAAATCCCATTAACAACAGATTAAATGTATACCATAGAGTTGTCTGACAAAGACTTGTAAATAATTTTAGAATGCTCAGAAAGATTAATGACAGTGTAACTTCCATAAAAATGAAGAAATAAAATTGATAAAGAAAAGAATAAAAAAAATAAGAGCAGGTGGATACAAAAAGCAAATAAAAAAACCTAGATATTTAAAAACATAATTTTTTAAATAAAAACTCAAATCCTAGACTACAGACTGAAAAGCAAATTAATGAATTGGAAGAAAGATTTTGTTTTTCATCCAGTATGTAATTTTTTAAAAAGAATGAAGGAAGGATAGCTAAAATAAGCACTTAAAAGACAATGATACAATGGAAAAAGTATAATATACACTACCTCAGCAAGATGATAAAGGTCAAATTTAAAAGGAGTAAGCTATGTTGACAGCATGTGCCCCTGATATGATATGATGAAAATGGCACATTACCTCTGTGGTCTTCTTTCTGAAACCCATAACTCTTGTCTAAGCATGAGAAAAATATCAGATAATTCACAACTGAGAAACATTCTAAAAAATATATGACAAGCACTTCTTAGAACTGTCAAATCATAAAGAAACAAGAGAAGACTGAGAAGCTGTCATACTCAAGAGGAGCTTAGGGAGACTTGAGAACTAAATAGAATGTGGTATCCTGAATGAGGTCCTAGAAGAGAAACGAGGACATTATGTAAAAGCTAAGGAAATCTAAATAAAATTGACTTTTATAATGTATTGTTATTGGTTCACTAATTGTAACAAATCTGCCATACTGACATAAGAAAAGAGAAACTAGGTACTTAGTATATGAAAACTCTGTAATATCTTCAATTTTTTTTCTGTAAATCTAAACTATTCAAAAATAAAGTTTGTTTTTTAATACAGTAAGAATAGGATAAGAAGTTCCATGAAATGTTTTATAGCTGTCATGAGAAATATAATGAAAGGTATACCAGAGAAACAATATTTGAAAAATTGTAGGTGAGAATGAGAAGTTTCCCTAATTAAATAAATATTAGTCCTGGGAATAAAAGTACAGTCCAACTACTGAGGAGTAAAAAATAAATAATAGAATCCATCATATGCTAGGAAAATTCATAACATCAATATTGTTATGTTAATAATCTAAAGACCAAGCACATAACACGCATGCACGCACATTCCAAAAGAGTGGGGCTAGTGAACTGTCAATGGGCACTTAAAATCTCCTAAACTAAGGGACATAAAATAAATAAAGAATGAGTCCATTGGGAGAAGACAGGATAGTAGGGGAAAAAAGAAGAAAAATAGAGAGTAATAAACAAAAATAATACAAATAAGTTAAAAATGACAAATATATCAGAATTCACAACAATACTAAATTAATAAAAGGTAACTATTAAAAAGACATTATCAAATTGGATTTTTTTAAAAAGTTTGAAAATAAAGTAGCAATATATATACACACACACACACACACACACACACACATATATAATGAAAATAGATCAAGACATTGTATAAATAAACAAATTATGTAAAAACTGCCCAGATTTCAAGGAAATTAAAAATCCATAAACAAAGTAATATTTTAACAGCTTTCTCAAAACAGAGACTTAGCTTATAACGCTTTTAAAAAGAGAAACAAAGTATATGTTTAGCAACTAAAAGTCTCTAATTCATGGCTTAAATAAAAATATGATAATGAGAATTAAAAATACTTATAACTGAACAATAATGAAAATTATATCTAAATGCATGAGGTGCTACTAAAGAAAATCTGTAACTAATGATACCTCTATCATGAGGTTCTTAGAATTAAAAGAGTTAATATTTAAGTGCTTAGAACAGTGTCCAGTCACAGAGTAAACACGAGTGTTTGTTAAATGGTAGATATTTGCAGACCAATTCATTTATTAGAAAGCAAAAAAGTACAAACTGAGTAGGGACAATATTTATCAAGAAAATTGTGGGAATTGGAATTGAATTGGGAGACCTCAGAGTGTGAGCAGTGAGCCTACAGGTAAGGAAGTCAAGAAGAAAAAAATTATACTTTACCCCAGAATCACAGAAATTAAGGGCAGTACATACCAATGAACCAATGAAAATAAGGATGTTAAAAACAAGAGGATTGGATGGAAATCTATATAAAATGTTTTGTCCTCGAAATTCCTGTGTCTACATACATGACATATGACTAAATAAGAAGACCCTAAATTTATTCAGTTTGAACTCAACAACTGTAGATTTGGGGAAACCAAGCAAATCTGTAAGCAGAAAACTGAGAACCTAACTCTGATAAGAAAATATTGGCTTCAGGCTTATTGCCCTAGGCAATAAGAAAATGCTGGATACTGGAGGTCCAACAAATAAATATCTGGGTCCTTGAAAGACTGCTCTCAAAGAAAATAAAACAGTTGAAATTTAACTGCGATGCATGGAACTTTCAATTAACTTTTATGTAAATATTTTACTGGTGTATAGTAAATTACACAAATTACAACTCTACATATTGATGAATTTTCAAAGTGAATATACCTATGTAACCACCACTCAGGTCAGAAATCAAACATTACCAAAAGACCAGATGCTCTTTCATGTACTTACAGAATTTTATAAAATACGGAACTTAAAGTATGCATACATTATTGCTTTTGTTTGACATGATGTTTGAAAAATCCACCTATGTTTTCATATATAACAATAGGTCATGTCATCTCATTGCTGGATAGCAATCTTTATGCATATACCACAACTAACTTGTTCACTGTGATGTTGTGAATTGTGCTGCTACTTTAAAAATTCATGTACATGTCCTTTTGTAAAGATTTGCATTTCTATTGGGCATATTCTTAAGAGAGGAACTTATGTTGGGCATATGACGAGGAGTGGAATTCTTGGATCAGAGGATTTGTATATATTCAGATTTTTATTTTGCTGCCAAAGAGATTTATAAAATGGTAACGTAAGTTACAATCTCACCAGTAGTGGAAGAACCAAAGCTCCACTTCTATGCCAACATCTGTCTCTCTTTTTCATTCTAGCCATTTTGCATTGTGGCATTTCCCTGAAAACCACTGAAGTCATGAGTACATTGTTATAAGAATATTGGCCAATTAATATCATATTTTATATAATGTCTACTCAAGCCTTTGTCCATTTTTATTGGATTATCTGCCTTTTTATTATTGTCAAATATTTTTACATATTTGGACACAAATCCTTTGTAGAATATTTCTATGAAAAAGAGTGTTTTGCTTGCATTTTCATTCTTTATGCCAATATTTGATGAACTGAAATTCTTAATTTTAATGTAATACCACTTATTTATTTTTATGGTTATGTGATTATGTCCTATTTAAGAAATCTTTGTCTTCTCTAAAGCCATGAATATCTTTTCCTATGCTTTATTCTAAAAAGCTTCCCTACTTTATCACTCACATTTAGAACTGCAATCCATCTAGAATTTGTATTTGTGTATGTAATGAAGTAGAGATCAAGATTTATCCTTGTAGTAGATCAAGATTTATCCTTTTGCATTTATCCTTATCTAATCGGCCCAATATCACTAATATCTAATTAACTCAACTTTTTGTTTTATATATTTTAAAGCTATGTTGTTGAGGACATACACACATATAATTATATTATCTACCTCTTTGGTTGACTCCTCTGACCTTATAAATTATCTCTCTTCATACTAAGTAATGACTCTTGCTTTGAAGAATACTATATCTAAAATTACTATGGTAACACCACCTTTGTTTCGATTAGTACTCATATAGTACAACTTTCTCTGTCCTTTTACTTTCAACATTTTCATTTCCTTCTTGTAAATAACATAGTAGATTCCTCCCCCCAATGTGACAAAATCATATATGTATATGTTATATACACACACACACACATATACACACACACACATATATACGCACACACATATATATATATTTTTACTACTCTATTTATTAGGCAAAGCTTCTCCATAATCCTATGATGTGATATATCCTGCAAGCAGAAGCACTGACTACTCTTTGCTCTCTCTTTTCAAGGATCTTTGTATAGTGAACACACAGTCTCGATTAATAGAGAGATAATGTATTCCTCGGGAATGAGGGCATGTTTGTTTATGGTTTTGGAAGATAGAGATAATTTCCCCTCTGGAACTAGAAGAAGACATTGCTTACTGTCAAGTATTATAAAAATACCATCTTCCTCTGGATCAAAAGGCAAACATGATTACTATCTATTATAAAAGTTCTGGGTTCCCTAAGCTCAGGGAATGTAATGTAATCTACTCCAGTAGAGCAACCAATCATGTATGTAGGTGTCACCAACTCTCCTTTACATTATCCTGTAGGAACTGGGCCTTGAAAAACTTACACATGCATACATGTGCATGCACACACACACACACACACACACACACACACACACACGCACGCACAGAGAGAGAGAGAGCGAGAGAGAGAGAGAGAGAGAGAGAGAGAGAGAGAATGCTCTAGCTACTGCTATCGTGAGTCACAAACTTTCCTTCATCTCTGACCAAAGAGTTTTATGTCTTCTGCTAGCATCCATGAAACTATGGTAGACCAACTTGTTAGCTTTAAAACACAGTAAAATTCAAGCTCTTCACAGTTCTTAGCACTTTTGGTGACATAGCTGGGATGCTGACAGAGACATGGCTTCATGTAAGATGAAGAATGATAGACCAATTAATGGGATCTGACAGAAGTACTGGAAATCAGTAGAGAACGTGCTGACTATTGCCTATTAATGATGAAGAATTGGAGAGGTGTCTGCAGGCTGACGTAGATTTAAAGACAAGTACCACAGAATGTATCATGGTTGTTATGAACTATTCTCTAGGAAAGGGAATTCCTCACAAATATGACCTCAGCCTCAGATTTGTCCCACTGTGACAGCTATTACTAAGAAACATCTTGGTTGGGAAGAGGATTCCTCCTGATTTCAGACAATAGTGACAGAGACGTATATACAATGACTATGTACAAGAGAAATATACAGTGACTATGGACAGAAACAAGTGAATAATTAGGAGTTTAGCTGATTTGTTTGGTTGATGAGGCGGTGGAGTGCATAGTTCCTCATTAAGGTGAAATGGCAATAGCTGGGTGGTCTGAGAGCTGTTAACAAAATGTGTGGCACAGACTGATGGTACTTGACATGCTGTCTACATTGCCAAAGCCTTCTTTTGTATCCCATTAGTTCCTCCTGCAGTCTATCATGTCAACCTTAAATCCACTCTAGGACAAAAGTAAGAATTCTCAGATTTGTTTTGCAGTGTGCCTTGACCGCTGTAAGGTAGCCGCGACCTTCTGGGGAAATTTTCCCTTAGGCAGACATATTCCTGTGTGAAACTACAGATGAGACATTAAATAGAATCTTGCCATTATTGCTTCAGAATAGGAGACAAAATGACCTTGTGGGTGAGGTTCTGGACAATTTCAATGAAGTTTTGTTGTGGCTTCAATATACTAATGCTGTAACTCTAATTTTGAAATATAACTGGTAATTACATTTTGCAAGCTTGTACTGTACGTGCTCTTAAACTCCAAAAGGGGTAGTGGGACATTTAAATTGCTCCAAGACTGTCTCCCTGTATCCTCTTGTGTGGCCCAATGGAAACAACACAGAATCTCAGGAAGAGAAAGCGAAGTCCTAGCTTTTGAGTATCGACTAAAAGGAAACCGGAGTAGTAAAAGGTACAATATCTTAATTCAACAGATCTATGTCCAACGAAACAAGTTATGAGAAGCTTGATATTTACAGTGGATTAACCAACTGAACTCATCTGTTGCTCCCATAACCCCGATGTTCCTGACATTGTGATATAACAAAATTTATGTCTTGGGCATCACCAAAGCCACCATGTGTATTCCATTAGCACCCAAAGACAAAGGTCAATTCTCATCCATGCCGCAAGGTCACAAACATACATCTGCAGTACTCCTCCCAGGGCGCCTAAACTCCTCTGCCTTTACTACAACGGGGAGGTCAGGATTCATTGTGATTACCACTACCCTCTGATTCCCGGAGCTTGCACTGATACCAGATATTCAGCTGGCTGGAGGGTGAAAAGTCTCAGACTCAATGGCTCTGACTTTGGTGTTATTACGCTTTTATCAGCAAGGATGACTGATAAAACTCAACAAAACTGAGAATACTTTTCATGAAGTTTTGGAGTGACTATGCAGACAGATTCACAATGTGTGAGCTCTCTGGCAGTTAAGAAAACATAGTTGTTGTCTCTCTTCCCCCTACCAAAAGTCAGCCGAACATCACTTTTGAACTCAAGTACTGGAGACAGCAGATGGCTCATTTGGGCATTCTACTTGGTCTTTTATATCAGCTAACCCACCGTGAGTGTAACACACAGACCTACACTGGAAGCTAATCAGCAAGCTGTGGCAAACTCCCTGTTTTGAGGTCATGTGATTTCTAACAAACCTAATGACTCCTTTGAGCTACAATTCTCCATAACAGACAATTTTGTGTGCTGGAGTCTCTGGAAAAGGGAGGCAGCCTCCCTTTGAAGGTGTCCCTTGGGGCATAGGACTCATTGACTCCCTGAAACAGCTACATCTGAAGAACAACTTCGAATAGTTTATTACTGGCCTCTCGTCAAAACCGAAAGCTCGATCCACAGAGGTTTTGTGACTGTGGAGAGATATTCTCATTTTGGGATGGAACAACTCAGACTCACAGCTAACTATTTGACTAGCCTTATTTGTCACTGAACACAGTATAATTGAGCCATAGGGGGATCATAAGAGATCTTCAGTTGTTTAAAGAAATACCACCAGTAGATTTTACAGCCTCAGAAGACTGTGGAAATCTCTCTCAAATGAAGTTAGTCTTGATCACTGAGGGGAACTTTCCAGAGGGATTACTGACACATTATTTACATGCACTCTGAAAGCATTTATCTCTACAGTAAGAGTAACCCAATTAAGAAAAGATGGTACAAATTTTGTCTCTGATTTTAGTTGAAATAATCAATGACACCACTTCATCACTGGAAAGCGTGATATTGATCAGCATTGTTATGGATGATAGAATTGCCCAAAACTTCATCCTTGCAGGCAGGCCAAGGTAGAATATATGCAATTACTAACATTCTGTTATACCTGGATTATCTCAGGCTAAGTAGAAATGACAATGCAGAAATTTAAGGAGAAAGACATTTTGCTTTCTAAAGCAGACCTTGAGGGCCAAGGAATTTGTTTAGCTGGCTGGGTCCAAGACCTTGTCAGCATGGTTGAGGCCAGTACTGTAGGTGGCTTATCCTGTTGCTTAGAGTCCTGTTGATATTAGCTTTAATTAAATACTGTATGAAACAAATTGAATGGATTTAGTCCCAATCTCTATTCATTAGATTAAGCATAATGGCAAACACGGTGTACTCATGGAAAAAAAAAAAGTCTATTATGGTCCTCGAAACTGTTTTTGGCTTTTGGACTATTTGCAGTCTGATAATGGTGTGCCCTCTATCACAAAACCTACTCAATAATTGGCTGATAGTCAATGTTTTTTGCACATCTTAACATTTGTTTTTTACTTGGTTCACATGTTTATGTTCCTTCCTTCTTTTAATTCTTGTTTCATTATTACTAATCAAAATTTTCAAATTAATATGCTCTTTTATTATTATTTTTATTATTCTTTTACTGGTTATCCTAAAAGTCACACCATAAGGCTTTGATATTTCACAGCATAAAATAAATGATTACATTTACCACTTTCCCACTAATGTTAGAACCTGAAAACATTTAATTCCATTTATAACCTCTTTTGGAGAGCCAATTCTCAATGTCTAGTAAAACTGAAAATGTATGCAATAGCAATTCTTCTTCAATGTCTAAACCTAGGTCAACTTTTACAAATGTGTGTAAGGAGACATGTACAAGCTTATGTTACTACATTGTTTGGAAGAGAAAAAGTAGAAGCAGCTTCATGCCATTAATGTAATGGAGAAATAAATGGTATATTCATAAAACAAAATTCCATGGCACAGTTAAAATGCATAGATATCAACATGAACCTGATTAACATAATTTCAGAGGAAAGTAATAGAAGAGTATGACACATGAATTTTAGAAACAGATTATATATAGATAGGCACATAAGCAATAAAAATATGCCAATGTGTGGAAAGGATGCACTCTAACTTTAGAAGAGTGGTTACCTCCAAGTCTTGCAATGTTTTACGTGTTAAAAATTATTGATGCAATGAAGGCAAAGTGCTCATTTTTCAAATTTGAGCAAGTGGTAGTTAGGTACTTAAAATCTGAGCAAACATTGCTACTCCTACTTTCTGCTTTTGAAATATTTCATAAATACATATAAGAAAACTTTACATAAAAATTTCAAAATGAGTACACTGAGCAGAAGAGTTACCTGAAAGTGTAGCTGCTTGCTGGGTGTTACCATAAACTGATTCTCTATATATATAGGCAAAAATGCAGAAGCTCCTATCGTAAGTAAAGAGTGTGAAGCTCTGGCCAGAGCTAGAGACACAAATATTGGAGTCTTTATCAGAATCTGAAATAGAAATAAGTTACACATGGATTACTATATTTTGTTGGGTAAGGAGAAATAGATGTACCCATTTATATGGTAATGACCAATCCACAAAAATTTTACCTTTTCCAATGTAAACTGAAAGTACGTATATATAAAAATCCAAATAGAAATTTACCATTGACCAACATACACATACTATGAAAGACATGCCGTGTTTGAACCATTTTTATTTGTAATTTGACTTCTATATCACCTTTAATTTTTATTTGTGAGTCTGACAATTTGCCAGAAAGATTAAGGAAAAATAGATGTCATTACCCAGGCATGTAGAATTTTCTTTAACTTTTTTTATATATTATTTTCTTAGCAAATTATGTTATTTAACATGGAAAAATAATCAAAGAATTTTAAGCAACACTAAAGTTAGATCGCTAGAATTACAGTCCAGATTCTATATTTCTCTACTACTGGAAATTCCACATACATGAAGAGTGAAGTCATTTAAATTCTGCAATTTAATAAATTTTTTAAACTTATTCAGAAGCCTTCTTAGAATATTTAGCGATGGTTGACTCTTACCTATTTTACTTTTACACAATACAGAGTAATTAACATGACAGTAAATTACACTAAAATATTAACTTTCAAACTAATTTCTGTATTTCCTGGATATGTATATATCTTAGAAAATATTTACTGGTGTTTTATATTTGTATACTTTTTAATTAACTTAAGTTTTTTCTACCCCTAAACACCTTTTTAAAAAATCTAATCATATTCTGGATATTATCTAATTTATCTTCTGAGTGTTATTTAACTTTACACAGTGTAATTCCATAATATTTATCCACTCCCACAGGGCTAAATGCTTATGCTGACTTCAACTACCTACTACTGTCAGAAACAAGGCTATAATAACATTCCTGTGCATGTACCCTTAAGGTCCTAGGATAGAGTGTCTTTGGAAGAATATATCTCAGAAAAGGGATTTCTAGGGCATTGGAATTTGATATACTGCATTTCAGCAGCTCTGGATTTTTTTTTTCTCCAAAATGTATCAGTTTATACTCCCACCATAATATAGGAGAGTTCCATTTTCTTCATGTAGCAGCTTTACTTTTTAAAATTCATCAGAGCAATATTTCCCCATCAAGAGGCATTGAACCTGGAAAGGTCTTTATGACTGCCTCAGTCATGAGCCACTTAACATTGGAAATACATTCTGAATGCATCGTTAAACAATTTGGTCATTGTGCGAACATCGTAGAGTACACAAACAAATCTCAGTGGTATAGCCTACTACACAGCTAGACTGTATGGTAGAGCCTATTACTTTTGGACTACAAGCCTGTACAGCATGTTACTGAACAAAACAATACAAGATTAAATCAAAACAAGAGAAAATGATACAATCGAGAGACAAAGTAAACATGAGACACATGAGGTTGCCACTGGCATAACACAGCATAGTGTTTTACAGCAAACATGTTTTATAAATAGAAAGAGTACACTTTAAAATAATGTAAAAAGTATAGTGTAGTAAATACAAAAATCAGTAACAGTTGTTTATTATCATCACCAAGTACTACATACTATACATAATTTTATGTGCTATACTTTTATATGACTGGCAACCCAGTAGGTTTGTTTACACCAGCATCACCACAAACACATGAGAAATGTTACTGGTATGCAACATTATGATGGCTATATCATCACTAGGTGATAGGAATTTTCCAGCTCCTTTATAATCTTATGGGATGGAACCACCATCGTATATGTGGTCTGTCTTTGACCGAAACCCTTTTATACAGCACATGACTATAATGGTGCATGACTTTAGAGGTGAAGTCATAAAAGGACAATATTACTTCTGCTTGGAATTCTCACTCTCTCAGGACTGTGAATTTGTTACTTAGTCACCATGTTGTGAGAAAGCCCAGACCAGATGGAGAGGCCATCCGAGGGTGTTGTAGAAAACAGTATCATAAGAAAATATGAAACACTGTCATTTGTGACAACATGGATGGACCTCAAGATGATCATACTAAGCGAAAGAAGCCAGACAGAAAAAGTTGAAAACCACATGACATCACTTACATGTGGGATATAAACCTAAAAGCAACAAACAAACAGGACAGAGACTCATGGACATGGACGATAGACTAGTTACCAGAGGGTTGCAGAGAGAGGAGAAAAGAAAGGTAGACATGGTAAAAGGGGTCAAATATGTGGTGACATTAAAGAATTAAAAATATATATATATAAAAGGATAAAATAAACAAACGCCAACATTTGAGTACAGAAGCCTTCAGATGATTCCATCTCCCACACTTAGATCACACCAGCTGATCACAAGCAGAGCTGAGAGGAGCAAGCCCTGCCCAAACCGCAGATTCACAATTAAAATAGATTCTATTCTATTCTTTCTTTTAAACCTTTAAGTTTTGGGGTAGTTTGCCATGTAGCAATAGATGACTGGTACACCCAACATAATCTCAAATTCTTGATATTATTAGCTGGCTTTCAAAATTTCCCATGCTGACAGATTTTCCAAGAATTCTGTGTTTATTCTAAATACGAATTGCTTATTGGATTTAGATCTGCCACCCATCTTTAAACATTGTCTACAGTCTCCTTAGAGAATAGAAATCCTTGACTTGATGTAATCTAATCCATAATTTTTACTTTGTATTTTATGCTATTGTAGTCTTGTTTAAACTTTTCCGACCTCTATCACAAGATATTTCTTTCATTTTTAACACTAAAAGTGTTGGTTTTTTAAAAATCACATTTTATTAAACCTAGATATTGCCTTTCTACAGGTTATGAAGTATATAGTCAAACTTATTTCACCATATAGAGAACCAAATTTGTCATCACATCTACTGAACAATTATCCATGCAGTTTCTCTTCTATTTTATAGCCAATTCTTATATGTATTAATTTGTTGCTGAGTTCTCTCTTCTGATCCACTGGTCTATTTATCTGTACTGAGGAAATGTTACACTGTTTTTACTACTATGGCTTGTACCTTATCTTAATATGTACTAAGACCAATGTTCTTTGTTTTCCTTATGCATGCCCTTATTCTGCCATAACAATTTTAGAATCAATTTGCCATTTACTAAAAAAATAATAAAATTCTTTCCATAGTCATGATTATATTGAATTCACAGATTATTGAGAGATCACATATGAAAGTTGTCATTTCATCCATTAACATAGAATATCTTTCAACTTGTCCCAGTCTTCTCTAACATTGTTACATAGTTTTAAATTTTTTCATGAAGTTCTTGAGCAGCTCTGTTAAAATAGTTTCTGAATTACTTATAGTTTTGTGATTCTTTTTTACTTTATTATTTAATTTTAAAAGTAAATAACTCATTTTAAGCATTCTTATTTGAATATTTCATTTTGTACAATTTAAAATTTTTATATTTACCTTATGTTGTACATTCAGATTGTGTTCCATTAATGGAGTATAGCTCTTTTCTAGTTCACAAATGTTAATTTATTTATAGTAGTGATTGAGAATTGAATACTAAATACAGTCAAAGACTATTTCATGATTCTATATGGCAGTCTTATCAGTTATAACAGGCAGAACAAGGAACAGAAAATCTAGTTTTTGTTTTGTCTCATCACAATCTTACATTTCATTTTTAGAATGTACTATATAATAGTAGACAGAGCAATGCCATTGGAGCCACGTACATGAGATAATCTTATATTCTTAATCTCAATTTGACCGTGTGTGTGTGTGTGTGTGTGTGTGTGTGTGTGTCCAAACATGTCTTTGGAAAAGTTACTCATTCTCTTTAAATTATTGATTCATCATCTGTAAAACAGAAATAATAATATCTGTATCTCTGGATTACAGGATTATGAGAAATGAATACATGTAATAATTTAATACAATTCCTGGCACATAGAAGTGTCTAGTAAAGATTACACACTATTTTCATAATTTATAAAATAAGAGGGTCACACTAGATTACCAGATTTGTTGTTTGCAAACTTTAGTGTGCATGAATCGTTTGGAGGGTGTAAAACATAGACTGCCAGGTCCTACTTCCAGAGTTTCTGATTCAGTAGGTCTGCAGGAGGGTGCAAGAGTTTGCATTTCTAACAAATTCCCCAATGATGATATTGACCTAGGTACCATACTGAGATCTGTTACACTGGATAATTTTTGTGTTTAGGCTATCTAGGATTAAAATGAACAGACTCTTTAGTTAAGCCAGTTGATGTGATTTATCATGTTACACAGGAAAGCAAGAAAGCCAAAAATACTTTCTCGGTGCTAAACAATTCATAAAGAAACAGAACATCATTCAGTAGATGATGGCAGCTTATCTTGTCTGCTTAATAATAAGAGTTCCTTTGCTTTGTCTTGATTCCTTCAATGGCCCAAAATATTCAGCTTCTTCTGTCAGCTTATTGTGCCTTTGTCTACTTCTATTATAGCTACTGACTATTCTCTCTGCATTTGTTTCTCTATTTCAATGGTCTTTCCTCGTTTATTTGCTCTACATCTATTTATCAAAGCTATATTGTTTGAGTTCCCCTCTCTTTCTCTTATAGTCCCCCAAGAAAGAGAAATTGACTGAATTAGTCAGTTTATAGCAAGATGCACCTATTTGACACTGTTCTCAATATATGCTATTTAATAGGTATTGGAGAAATCAAAAGATTGCTCTCTTGACCACAAGTGCTAATCCCAGACCTACTTTTGCCTAGAACATCATACAGAGCATGGGAACTACTGCACAAGGAAACACTTTTAGGCACTTTACTCAGATAGAAACTGTGAGCACAGCAAACACTCAGAATACAAGAGTCCCTTCTAATAAAATGTCCATGTTTTCCTGTATTTTTAAAAAATCTATTTATTTTCTTAGATATAAATATGGGAGGAAAGAATAAGGCCAGATATACAAATCAGGATCCAAGGTGTTTCATGTAGTGAACTCAGTCTTAATTCTGGTAGGCATTGCTATACAAAGGGAGAAATCAAATTACTCTGCACAGAAGCAGATAGTTTTATGCATCAGCCATATTTTGTAGTACTGTGACTATTAGTTAGCCTAATCTATCACAGAGTCTGTCTGCAACCTGGGACTTTACCATACCAGAGGAGGTTCATGCTCATCTGGGAGTGTGATTTCAAAGTAGGCTAGGTACTCCTGCATGTGCTTACTTCATAGGAGTCTGAAATAAGGACAGAATCAGCAAATTATAAACTGTAAGGTATAGAGGCCATAGAAAAGTAGACTAAGGTACAGTACAAGGCATAAGTAGCAGTGAGAAACGATTGTTAATAAGGCAACTAATGCAGAGGAATATTGCAGGGAAGAAAGAGATCCTAAAGACTCAACCAAGTTTTATTGATGATAGGGTGTTTACTGTTCCAATTAATTGTGGAACTTTTTCAACCGTGTGGCAGAAGCAATAATCTACTTCCTATCCTAATCAGCTCTGCATGACAAGAGACACTAATCTTGCCAGTGAAAGACCTTGGCGTCTACAAATAGAAAGAAAACATAAGTTGAAAAGAATATCAATAAACTTCTTTGAACTTAAGTGTTCTACTTGATAATTTAACTTCTCACTTGCTTTGGTCTTGATTCTTTATGGTAAATATCTATAATTAGCCATAGAAAATAACTAATGGTTATTTTCATTAAATATGTCAATAAAAGTAAAAGATCTCACCTAATAAATGCTACTATTGCAAGGTTAAAAATGTTTCAGACTTCCATGCTGTAATCTCACCACCTACTCTGCTTCCATGAATACCAATTTAGAATCAAGCCTGTAGAAAACTCAGAGACTAATACTAGTATATAAGGTCCTGACATAAATACAAACAATAAATATATTTTTAAAACCATATTATCACATCTAACGTACATCGATTATACTTTCTACGATAGTAATTTATTTTCCAAGGCAATTCAAAATTTTGACTACAAAGAGTAAAATATCTAAATAATTTGGACAGTAGCTCTTTTGGCATATTCTGTCATACTTTATTAGTCACACAAGTGGTGAATAACACCTCATATTCATTTTTTTAATAGTTCACAGAGTTCTTTCATATCATAATATTCTTGACTCTTCTTTGTTCGTTGGAGTCCTAGTATGCAAGTCCCTTCCTGCTAACAAGGCATGAAACTTAATACTTGAGATGAAGAAAAATAGGGCAAAAGTATTGATCTTTCTACTCCATACATTTAAAAGGGGCTTTTCTCCTATAAAACCTTATTCTTTACCTTCTTCTATCCAGTTTAACATCATTGCTTTTTTTCTTCTCCATGATTTAATTCCCTAACCTCCAAGAATTATATTTTTATTCTTAAATTTTTTTTCTAATCTATTATATTCTTCTAGCTGTAGATAGATAGCTATTGTTCTTATTCACTGACCTACTTTCTAGTCTTCAAGTTTAATCCCATCTACTTTTGTATTTATAACATTTTACCTAACGAATATTATAAAAGTGTTCATTTTCTCTGTTGTAGCTTTTTATCTTTTAATTTACTTATGCCCATTTTATCCATGTTAACACTGTAAAATTCTTTACTGACATTTTAATAAAACTTTTATTTCCTTACTTGATGAATTTTCTAAAATATATAACAGTCAGCAGGAAATATGGTAATAGTAGAGAGAATCTATTCTGAAAATAGTCACTTTACTGGCCTCCTTTAATAAAAATTAATGACAAGTAAAAAAGACTCATTTTTAAAAATCTACACCTAGAAAATTAGAAGGTGTATATTTCAACCAGCTGTTAGTCAATGTCTTATGATGATGGTGATACATTTTACTGACTAGAATGATATGCTTGTAGGAATGACTTTCCATCAGTCCTTATATCAGGGGCTTCTAAACAGTCACTGGACTTTAGGCAAACAAGACAACTAAGTTTCATGAACTGGGAGGTACTGAACTACAGGATTAGTAGAGGAGGAAGACAAAAGGCCTTTATTCAATTGAGTTTCCCATTCTAGTCTTAAATTTTCTTATTTTCTGTTTGATGACCCATTCTTCTTATTGAGGTAAAAGGAAAATCTTGTTATGAAATTTTCCTCCAGTTATTTAATACAGTTTCCTTCTCTACTATAAAATCAGAAATATCTCAAGTAGGCCTTCATTTTATTTATGTATTTATTTAGTTTTTACTATGGGCTATGCACTGAATTATAAACCTTACATTCCAATGAGGAAAGTACCATTATTGTCCCAAATTCTTAGCTGAAGAAAGTGAGGCTTAGAAAGATTAAAGGAGCATATTTTATTGAATCTAAAAATGCCAACAATTGTAAGAGATACCATTATTTTATGTATCAGTAAGAAAGAAACTGCCACTTACACATTACGATACAATGCCTTAAGAAAAGTTCTGCGTAACGCAATTATCAGTGTCATCAGCTTTTGAAATATATTAGATCTGTTAAAAACTTGCCAATTTTTCCTTATTAAGCTGCACAGCTTAGCATGTGGTAGGCAATCCCTTTTGCAGGCATCTCAATAAAAGTACATCAAAGCTGTCTCTACTTCTGGGAATCCTTCCCTTAAGACCCATAAAATACTTGGATGTTACTTTGCAAAAAGTGAACTAGTGATCATTTTTCCAAAAGGAAGTATTTGTTTAACTAATATCAAAATTTTATCCTGTTGCTGTTTCTGTCTTTATACACATACAATAACTTTACAGTTCAACGCTTAAATATCGAAGAGTTAAACAACAGTTTCACTCAATATGGACAGCACCGCTAAAGTAGATAACTCAATTAAAGATAATATGAACAGCCATAACCAACTCTGCCCATACTCAGGCAATATCTACTATGTCACAATTATGTCCTGACTTACAGTTATTTTGAGATTCCACCCATTTAATATCCAACTGTATTTCAAAGATGTTAACATGTGAAGGAGAAAAAGTGTGTCTTAGAATCAAAGAAATATGGAAATTTGCAAAAGTCTCACCAGTAGTAAATGCTATATAATGTCCTCACTGAGTAGCTCTACTAGTAGTTAGGTCTGCTAATAGATCAGAACCTATGGCTAAGGAGCCAACTGATTTACCGTTAGCCTTATTACCCCTTGGATAAACCATTGAGTTCAAAGAGAAGGCTACTGCTGGCTCTCTATAAGACTTTTTTACTAAAGAAGAGTAGGATGAAGGATGACACTCAGGTATTAAGATTCTCTAGTGTGCAACCTGGCTTTTGGGATTAGGTGAATGTAATAGACCCTTATGGGGAAAATCTCTCTACCTTTAAGATCTGCCACAGAGAAGCATAAATTCACATTTAGTTCTACTTCTTACTCATTCCCAAAAAGTCATAGCATCTCTAGCCCTTAACTGAAGAGGGGTTGTAAGCATTATCACTGTTCAAGTCCACACTACTTGCATGGATACTTTGATAATTTTCACCAACCTAGCAGACAACACCGGCTGCCTCCTTCATTACCAGGGAAGATGTGCTCTACTTTAATTTCACCAACATGGCTTAACAGATATGCTCTGTTGCGAAAGTCAGCATTGGCAGTGGTAAAACCATGAAATAAGCAAACCATTGGGAACTTGTTTAATCTAGTAGGAATTGGCTTGTTTTTGTTTCTTGAATGAAAGTTATCTTAAAACAAAAACAGACAAAAACTTGAAACATTCATTTTTAAATTTTCTGAAAAGTGTTTTTTTTAACAATTATATCTTAATCTTTAACAATATAAAAGAGGTTATACCTAATTTATTCATGCATTGCTAAAATACATATGTGTACTATTTTGGTAAAAATTAAAATTAAATAAAAATTTGAATGAAATATAATTCATTTCTAAGGAAGGGTCCAGGATTTGATAATGAGATAAAATACTGTGTTTGAATAAAAACAAGTAAACAAAATTTCTAATTTTATACAAACTATCTATTCATTTTAAGAAGAATTAGACTAATAAAAAGCACTATCTATATGTATATCCCATATATACGTTATGTTCTATTATATTTTGAACAAATGTCTATGAAAGCATTAAGGAAGGAGAAACTCATTTTGCCCAGGAATATAAGATAAGATTTGACAAAGAGAATGGTGTAGAAAAAGAAGTAGAGAGATTAGCTTCTACAAAGGTCCAGAACTATAAAGTACCTAAGGTGTCCATGAAAGAACATGTGGCTGGAATGTGGAGAAGATAGGGATAAAATTCTGAGATGAGGTAGAAAAATTCAGTTGATGCTTTGTGAAGAGTAGTCAATATCACACTAAAAGAGTGTTAAATTTACCTACCAAATAATCTAGAAAATGACCTGATAATATCTACATGTGAGAAATAAAATTCTGAGGGCAACATAAAGAATGAAGTTGTGCACAGAAAACAAATTGAATGAAGAATTACTGTTTACAAGTTGGGGATTTTTAACCCCACTATCTGTGTTACAGACCTTGTTTCTCACCTACAGAAACAAAGTCATGGGTGTTACAAAGTGTTTTTCTCCATTTGCTATTGAGATAAAATATTTTAATAAAATATGATATTTGTGAGAATATTTGTTAACTTCTAGAGTTCTAAGTCATTTAAATATAATAAAAGGATATATAATGTTAATACCTGTATGTCATCTCATTAAATTTCTTTTTTTTTTTCTGCAGGAAAAAAATAAACACAATAATATAAAAGAAATAGAAGAAGGAAAATACTTGGTACCAGGCTTTGACACTAGCCAAGTTCTTGGCAATGCCACTTAGGTAAGCTGGGTCCTGTTTTCTGATATCTATCAAAACAATAGGTTAATTAAAACTTCAAAAGCCCCACTCAGATTTAAGTTGAACATTTTACCGTTATTTTCTTAAACCCACTATTAGAAAATCATACAAGTGAACTTAATTGGCTTATTCATGTAAAATATTTTACTTTACCAAAATAGAAGCAAATAAATCTTTGATACTAGTTCTCAATTCCTGAGATTTATGTTTTTTGTCCACAAAATAAGGCATTTTGTGTTCCCCAGGTTTAATCCTTGTTGTACCTGTATTTTAACAAGTAAAAGAATCTTATGACATGTTCAAATAACTAAAACATATATAAAAATACATACATATTCTAATAAACCCAATATGTCTTGGAATGCCAACTGAGCTATTCTGAACAAGCTAGTCAATTTAATTAAGCAAAAGTTACATTTTTCTAAAACAATGTTGTCCTAAAGAACATTCTGTGATAATGAAAATCTTCCATGTCTGCACTGTCTAGCATTGTAGCCATTAAATACTTGAAAAGTAGTTCTTATGACTGAACAAATGAACTTATAATTTAATTTAGTTTAAAATTTAAATAGCCCCATGTAGCAAGGAACCACAGTATTTGACAGCATAGCTCTAAGATGTAAAAGAGTAATCTTTGATATTACTAAAAATATTTTGTGCCAATGAAATGTACTACCATTTGAAGAGTGTTTGATTTCACTAATGTTACATGCATTTTTTTAGTGTTTCTAAAAGAATTTCAACAATTATTTTATCTTAACAATTCTATGAGGTAGTACATGTATTAAATAATAGATTTAAATATAATTCTTTCTCTCAGAAAACTTGTAAACTCCAGATATAAAGCATTTTTTAAAAGAAACGACAAGCAATAATATATATAATGAATGTCTGGTACATAAATAAAATAACATTTGGCCACAGGAGGCTTTATTTGTTCAAATAGTGCTATCACATGTCCCTGTAACTCCATGACTGAAAGAAATATATTTCAGCCATATTCTGAGAATGGGGAATGAGGGTGGTAGGAGGAATGTACTATCCTTTAATTTAATGAATTATATTGTTATAGTCACCTTGTAAAGGATGTGAAAAACATGACAATGGTATTGATGTAGACCATGAAATAATTGAGATAAAAACAAAACGAATCCACCAAGTCTGTAGCCAGGATTGACTATTATTACTGCCTTCAGCGCTTTAATAAAGAAAAATAAAAAATTTCAATTTTACGAATGGTATTTTATTACAAAGCCACAATCAAACAGAAAAAGAAAAAGAATAAAGAGAAATGAAACACTTTCTGTTAATTTCTCCCTGCTGTTTTGCTGAGAGTAAGTGACTCCTCCAATTATGTAGCTACCTTTGTCCCATAAGATCTTAAGGTTTTCCTTTCCTTCCTCTCCTCTATCCACTTAGGTGATGAAGAGTAATTCTTTAATCCTTTTGAACTTTTTCCTACAACAGTTGCTATGCACTTGGAAGACTATGTTTTTAAATGTCACCTCTTCTTTAAAATCATTCCTACCCCTTAAAATAGCCCTATAGTGAAAACCTTTCCTTTAAGTTGTATGAGTAACCTTTTATTTGGCATCTGAACCTTTAAATCCCACATATTATGAAATCTCTTTCTTAAAGTCTCTTCTCTCAACTCTCAGACAAGGAGTGAATTACCCTTCTAGTGATCATACCTAATCATCCTTAGAACCTTTTGTCATCAGTTGTCTTCTCTCCTCCCTGCAATTTTTTTGGTCCACCTTTGTAAACCAAAAAGTCTTATAGTGAGCAGAGTAGAATGGAAAAGTAAAGGATCCTGTGCTGGTATTTTTTTATTTTCTTTTTTTACTCACAGTTATTTTATAGTTTCAGTTTCTTTGTCTTCAATAATGCCAAGGCCATGATTTTGTGGAGAATTTTCATAGTTGTGAAGTATCACTTAGGGAGAAGACTTGGGGAAGTTGATTACTACACAGCTGTCACTTTCTTCGGTTTCACACACATTTAAGATCTTGTCCAACCAGCCATCATGGGAAATGCCCAGGAACCACAGTTTTTAGAGGTGATGGTTTTTCACAGGTGTCTCTATTGCCAATAGAGACCTGATGAGTAGCTTCCTTGTAGGCCTTGTCACTAATTGAATGTGGAGAGTATTCCCAGTTTTAGTGATGGGATGACTCCTTATCCATTGCTACATTATTCAGGGATACAATTTCCAACTTGCACTGACACAGGGCTGTAATCTTGATTTCCATTATCCAGTAAGCATAAGCTATGCCCAGAGAGTTTCAGCTCCAGCTTGTCACTACAGCTACATGTTTCCTCATTGATTATAATTTTCAGAAATTTTCTTTTTACACTTTTGAACCCAGCTATGTAGCCTAACTATATGCATTATATTACACATGATATGATTATTACATATGTGTAAATAATTGAGTACCTAAAAATTGAGGAAAATAAACTTAAAAAACTACAAAGTATAGGAAAAGAATTTAATAGTGATATATATATATGACAAACTTATAAATCAATATTTCTTCCTACTAAAACTAAATTATTAGTAAATGTAATAATACAAAGATGCTATGCACAACACTAACAAAATACATAAAATCACTAGGAATAAGTTTAATGAGATATCTTCAGTAAAGAAAATCATAAAACTTTATTGAAGGGAATAAAAGAAAAGCAGGGAAAATAGAGTAACATACTATATTCTTGCATGGAAAGGTAACAATTATTCCCAATTTGAGCCATAAATTCAAGTATTTCAAATCAAAATGCTTGATTGTAATCTAAGATTATCAAATTTATCTAGAAGAGTAATTTTGAAAAATAGCTCCTTATTTTTGATGAATAATAATGAACAGGGACTTAGTCAAGAACAAGAAAAGAATGCCCAATCCCCTCACTGTTATTCAGCATAGCACTGGAAGTACTGGCCAGAGTGATCAGGTAAGAAAAAGAAAGAAATAGCATGCAAGTCAGAAAGAAAGAAGTACAATAGCCTGATTGAAGATGACATATTATATATAAAATACACTAAAGAGTCCACCAAAAACTGTTGATGGCACCAAACTATAACACGACACGATCAAGCCAGCTATTTCTGGATAATGAAAGTAGAGATTAAGACCAGTAAATTCTGAAGTTATCATACTGTCACACTTTCTTTGTCTTATCCTGTGTTCCCTAATCAGAGACAACATGGTGTGAGATATCACAGGGATGAATATGGTATCTGTAAGTCTTTGAATGGTGGTGCTAGCAGAATCACTTTAGACAGGGGTAATGGACTGAAAGTTTGTGTACCCTCAAATTCATATGTTGAGATCTTAACCTTCAATGTATAGGGGGAGGGACCTTTGGGAGGTGATTGGATCATGGAGGTGGAGCACATGTGAAGGTGATTAATGAGCTTATAAAAGAGACCCCAGAGAGCTTTCTCACTCCTTCAGCCATGTAAGGACAGAAAGAAAAGATGGCTGTCCATGAATCAAAAGCAGGATTTCACCAGACACTGTATTTAATGTCACCTTGATCTTGAACTTTCAAGCTTCCAAAACTGTGAGAAACAAATTTCTGTTGCTTATAACCCCAATCAATGATATTTTTGTTATATCAGCCCTAAAGTACTAAGATTTTAGAGAAAAAATTCCTGCCTAGAATATGTATCTTTCTCTGTAAAGACAAATCGCCATTATTTTAAAAGATGGCCAATATATTTTAAAAGATGGCTTATCTCTCAATGAAAGTGCTATATCAGAAACTCAGCATTGACCTCTGCTGTTGATAAGTTGGATATACAATCAAAGTAATACTTATATTCTGGTAAATATTCTTGAGAGATTGTTCTTAGTGTGAAGAAGTCCATGTTACTACACTCATGCAAAGTCACCATTACTGTCACCATGGCCACATTTCACATCATGGACTGATGAAGGAAGAACTGGGGTAGTTAAAACTGACAGGATAGGTCATTCTGTCCAACTGATTAAATAACTTCCACCCAAGTATATACCCTCTTCATATGTCCAATTCAAAAGGTTCACCCCACATTTACTACTTGTCACCTATTTTCCAATCTTATTCTAATTCCCTGGTTACTCAACTATAAATTAGTATAAATTTATACCTTAGGCCATCTCTCCTTCTACACTATGTGGACAACTATAACCTAAAGTTCTACGCACTGGAAGGATTTCCTGTATTCCAAGGGCACTGTTGAGTGGGGCTATAATATAATGGCATCTCCCATTCTCATCCCAATGACAGAACTTTATATTCATACACTCAAATGTTTCCTTTTCCCTGGGAATGTTCTCTATTACTGTTAAAATAAGCCATATGACCCAGAGTCTTAAAATCGCTTTTGTTACTCAAATGATTAAATGCTACAACTACTTAATTCCCAGTCTTGCCCTCCCCTGGATTTAATCTCATTCTATAACCTATGATTTTATTAAAGTCACTATGTCCAATTTACCCTCAGCAAGGAGGTTATTTGTGCATACAAATATGCAACCTAGTTCTGAAACCCTATTGTTACTTCTGATACTATTTTTAGTATCAGTTAGGATCCTGTTAGGAAACAGATGGTATACTTACACTAGATATTCTGAAGAGAGACTGAAAAAGAGATTATTTCTAATGGGGTAGACAGAATTTAGGGAAATGAACAAAGAATGTAACAAATTCTAGGGCTAGCAACAGCAGCAAGCTATTACCACAGGCCTGAATGTCAAGTATAACAGTGCTTAATAAATGGAGAAGGCAGCTTAAAAGGAGCCATGGCCTTCAGAATAGAGACACAGCAAATCTAGGTACAACCCCTCAGGAAGGGAGCCCTAGTCTTAATATGCTCCTGCTCTCTCACCTACCACTGCTTCTCACTGGCCAAATACAACTGAAATCCAGAGTTCAGGGGGTTATGTTGAGGTTCTCAATACAGGCCATTCTCCTAGGGAAGGAAAGACAGTAGAAAAGGTTCTAGAAATGTGCAGAGTGAATTAAAAGAATCAAACAAAATATATCCAATGTACGGCTTATTCTCTGATGCCTTATTTATTCCCTCTTTAAAATATTTGTCTGGTAGCTACTAAAACTTCACACTAGCCAGGTAAGAACCCAGATGAGCTAGCAAGGGAGCTTTCAGGAGAGCTTCCAGGTAGTACATATAGCAAAAAGTAACTATGAAGCTAGTTGACCATAAATAAGAGGAGCTAGTTGGCTTCTGTATCTCAGTTTTAGTTAGTTCTACCTTCACATAAACCCAGTTTCAGAAACGGGGGAAGGGGCTCTCTGATTTCTTGTAGTGTCAGAATATCTCCTTTATTAATTTCATCATCTCAATGACAAAACTAAAAAAAGCAAGGAGAAGTCACTTATGGTACTACTTCTCAAAACATAATTAAATATAGCTTTTAAAAAAAAAATTACATGTTTTTATATAATAGAAGGAAGGAAATAGTAATAATTAGAGCAGATAAATGAAATATAGAATAAAAAAACCAACAGAGAAAATAAACAGAACTAAGAATTGTTTTTTTTAAAAATCAAAAAATTGACAAACGCTTTGCTAGACTAGAAAAAAGAGAAGGCTCAAATAACAGTAATGAAAGAGGAGACATTACAAACAGATGCCACAGAAATAAAAAGGATCATAAGACACAACTATGAAAAATTTTATGCCAACAAAAATAACCTAGAAGAAATAGATAAATTTATAGAAACATGCAACCTATCAAGACTGAACCATGAAGAAGTAAGTATCTGAACAGACATATAACTAGTAATTAGATAAAATTAGTAATCAAAAACCTTCCAACGTAGAAAATTCCAGAACCAGATGGCTTCACTGGAGAATATTACCAAACATTTAAAGAATTAACACCAACCCTTCTCAAACTTTTCCCAAAAATTGAAGCGAAGGGAACACTTCCAAATTCATTCTATGAGGTCAGCATTAGCCCAATAACAAAATTAGATAAAGATACTACAAAAAATAGTCATATGTTACAACATGGATGCACCGTGAGGACATTGTACTAAGTGAAATAAGCCAGTCACAAAGAGACAAATACTGCATCATTCCACTTATATGAGGTATCTAAAGTAGTCAAAATCTTAGGAACAGAAAGTAGCATGGTTACTGCCAGGGGCTGGGGAAAAATGGAGGAAGAGGAGTTGTTGTGCAATGGATATAAAGCTTCAGTTTAACAAGATAAAAAACTTTTAGAGATCTGTTGCACAGCAATGTGCCATTATTAATACTACTATATCATACACTTAAAAATGATTAGGATTGTAAAGTTTATGTTACGTGTTTTTCCCACATTTAAAAAAAAAACTATATGCAGAATTAGTAGTAAAGTTGTCATTATAAGTGGTGTTTTTAAAACTATCTTTCAAGCAATAATGGTAAAAGTGTACATTTTAGATGAATTTATATGTACATATGTGTACATATCAGTCATGTTTACATATATTTTTCTAAAAATATGGTAATTACACATTAAATGTATATATTTATAAGCTACAGTGTCTATGCAATAAATATTTTATACAATGCAAACAAAAAAAAGAAAGTAAGTGGCTTACCTAATATCAAAAATAATATCCTCAAATGTCTTAATTAGGGGTGCTGCTATCGCATAACCCAAAGCATAACCAGTTACTCCTGAAGCATCTGCAAAGCCTATAAAATGAATTATGAACATCAAACAACTATATAAACCAGCTTTGTCATAAGATTATAAATACTATGTCTTTGAAATGGATTACTTCTGAAAGTTTCATAGCATACTTTATCATTCAGGGTTCTCCAGAGAAACAGAACCAATAAGATATTGAAAGCACGAGAAAATGTGCACACTTATTTGTGTGGGAAGGAGAGAGAGGGAAAGGAGAGAAGAGGGAGACAGAGATTTTAAGTAATTCTCTCATGCAATTGTGAGGGCTGGCAAGTCAAAATTTGTATGGCAAGCTGGCAGGCTGGAAATGTGGATAAGAGTTAATGTTACAGCCTTGAGTCTATAATTAAGCCTGAAATCCAAAGGGCAGGCTGAAAAAACTCAGGCAGAGTTTTATGTTTCAGTCTGGAGACAGATCTGCTTCTTCTTTGGGAAACTTCAGGCCTTATTCTGAAAGGCTTCAACTGATCGAATGACGGTTATCCACGTTACCCACGTTATGAAGGGAAATCTGTTTCATTCTAGGTCTACTGATCTGACTAACATTTACATCTAAAAAAATCACAGAAATATCTAGACAGTCATTTGATGAAACAACTGATTTCCATAACCTAGCCAAGCTGACACATAAAATTAACCATCAAACATATTATCCACTGCATATATTAGAGAAACTCAGGTAATTTAACTACATAAGTCACTGTATCTTATTTAATCTATATATTTAATGTAAGTAAATAGATTTATATTCAATATAAATTCAATATACCTTATTTCACTTAATCAGTGATAGTAAAACAAGTTGATACTTTATAATGATACCATATATCATTATATAATGATACCCTTGCATCTTTCACCTTAGCTGCCAGGGTAACAGGAAGTGGCAATGAAGTAAGCTCTCCACAGTGTATAGACATGTGTTTTAATCGTTATTCCATAGAACCAAAAGTAAAACAAACATACTTGCTGCCATGCTCAGTCAAGACTAATAACATCACTAATCATCAGGAAAATTAAACTAAAAACCACAATATCACTTCACACCTGTTAGGATGGCTGTTATCAAAAACTAATAAATCATTGGAAAAATATTTTTAAAAGCAAACATAAATATCATTTATTTTAGTGTATTGGCATAAATTTCCTTATCTCTGGTGAAAAAATTATTATTTTGGTGTAAAATGCTATTTTCTTTTAAGTCGACTTCACAATAAGTACAGAAAAACAACTTTAAATTTTTTTGGAAAATGATAGATAATCCTGTACAAATAGATGATCTACCGGGACTAGAAGTTATTGCAATATAAGGAAGTACAGATTATTCTGAGATGTACCTCAGGGTTACTTATTGTAGGATACAGTAGCATAAAACACTATCAACAGAGAATATTTCACTTTAGTCAGCTTAATACCATATTACTTCTCTCTCTTTGATGGAATGAACAAGATTACGTTTCATCAACTTCAAAATATCAGAGCCTCCCCCCCAAAAAAAAAGATTAAAAAGATTGAGTTAATGTATGTAAAGAACTTAGTACAACTATGATTATTATCCAATACCACACTGAATCTAGTACCGAAGAGACATAGAACGATATTTCTATCCCCTTATGGAAATGGTGGCAGCAACTTCACACATATAGCCCCAAAATTCAAACATGCAACTACTCAAGCAATTCAATTTGGTAATTTTGACATTTTTTTCCTAGCGAAATGAACTGCAGCCTATATAATTTGATATGACAAATATTTATATAAATATGCAATATATATGGAAAGAGTATAGTTTTTATTACTTAAGAATATATTTTTCCTTTTGCTCTATATCTTTTAGAATGACTTTTAGATGATTTGTCTACAATTCCAAATCTCAAGCAGCTCCTCAGAATTAAGTGGCTCAATGCGATTTTGAAGTTAAGCATACCAGTTATCATCTATTACAATGCTGTTATAAGGGCCAATAATTACCACTTACATATCAGTTTAGATATGCACACCAAAATATAGAAGCTCAATAAAAATTCAGGATGGGTTAATTATATTAGAAGGAAAATTAAACTTGCCTAAATAAATACCAGCTGAGTGTGTGTCAACACTCTCAATAAGAAAGTTTACTCCAAGGATAAAATTCAGCATTCCTGCTATTCCTTGCACAGTCTGCCCAAGGATGAAGAAAGATACATATTTGAATGGAAATGAAATGGTTCTCCTGCAAGTTTTGATAATCTTCATTGCTTTGCAAATATCTTCTGAAAAGATAATTATTTTTGTTAGAGTTTAAAGTTAAATATACAACAAATATACAGTATCTTTTATGAAATATTTTACCTTTTATTAGCTATTTTCACCATTATGCTTTTTCTTTTCATTAAGTTTTTATTTACATTGAATGCAGTAGTTTTACAATCTATCATAAAATTCTCAGGAAAAAAATGCAATGATAAAAGAAAGTTTGTGGGAATACTGAAAAAGATTCAAATATTATAAACCAAATACAAATATGTTTTACTTGTTATTCAGTAGAACCAAAAGTAAGACAAATATATTTGTTGCCTCGCTCAGCCAAGCTTAAGAAATAATTGCATAAGTAATAAATCACTGCAAAAAATATGTATGGCTATATGTATATACACACTATGTATACACAATACAAATACAGACATATTCCTTTTAAATTTGGCATTTAGTTACCCTGACCCAGGAAGAAGTATTTCCAATGTTTTCGATTATCTCAATCATCAAAGATTTCCTTCTGAGTCTAGTTCTATGTCCACTTCTTCAGCAATCTTAACATCAAGCTTGTGTCACTCTGATTAAATTATTTCCAATTTTATACCCACTAATTTCTAGAACATAGATATATAAGGACAAGGCATTATGCAATAAAACTTGCTTTCTGTTAGTCATTATATGGTAATCCACTAGATTTTTAATTCCTCTAAGTGACAGTCTATTTCTTATGTTTTAAATTCACGTGGTCATAAGCAATAATAAATAAATGTTTGTTGGAATTATATTTGTCATTAAATTGATAGATCAAAGCAATACTATTGGATGTCTTACTGTGTATATTTGATTGGCATTTAACAAATGTTCTTAAAATATTATTGTTGAAAACCAATTAACATGTAGATTGCAAAATAGTACAATAATGGAAAATTTCAGCTAGTTCAGTATTCATATGGAATATCTGAATTCATGTCAAATGGGAGGAGATCTCTAGAATTATGATTCAAAATATAGACAAAATTGAACGATAGTTCGATTTTAGAGACGCATTAACTTGTGGTGATATCGGTATCAATGTGATATTTCCAACATCTTGGCCTCTTAGTTCCTTGAACTGCTCTCCTCCCATGTACTTGTACTCCACTTACCTTAGCTACTCATTTTAAACTTTCAAAAACAATAACTACAAACCTTCCTTAATTGCAATTGCAAGTCTTTCCAACTCATTCCTTCTAGTAAATAACAATCCCTAAAACCCACCAGGACCTATAATGTATTGATCCTACTCCTTTTTACAAATTGCAATGTCTCTTTTACATCCTTACTTCTCTCATTGTCATCTAACCGCTTTTAAATCTTTTGCTCTCTTTTACATTATGCCTCAGTAAAACTGCAATCCTAGTCAAATTACACTCTTCTCCTTATTATATACCTATACTTTTAAAGATGGATGTGACTGTAGAAAACACACAACCATGCAAATCTCACTTTGAATTCATGATTATTAAACTCTCGGAGTTCATTCAACCTCATGGTAATCAAGTGTGTCCGTTGTCTACTACGCAGCCTTCTCCCAGAAAATTCAACTTGTGTATTTCCCTTCTCATAGGGATCACAGTCCTGAGATTCCTGTCCAGTATCTGAAACAAATGTTTCTACCAATAGAATAAAACTAATCTTTTAGCACCCTTCTTCATGTTAAACTATCCTTTGTTTGGATTACAATTTCAAAAGGAGGAAGCAGTCAGTACTACAACACTGGTAATAGTTCAAGAAATATAACAATGTTTTGATTATATTAAATAATATAAATTGTGTTGGTGGGTTGGTGAAAATAATTCCATTGCAGTGTTTAGGCTAGATGCCATGTTAAAATGGGTTGAAGAAAGAATATGAGATAAAACCAGAAAGCATGGACATTTCTTTAAAAAAAAAAAAAACTGCCAGTGAAAATAAGGAGATTGTGTAAAGTGACAAAAAGGGGGACTGCAGGTTATATCAATTGTTGGCTTTGTTTTTTAAGAATGGGAAGAATTTGAGTACATTTAAGCGCCAATGAATAGGACCAAAAGAAAGAGGAATTTGCAGAAGGAAGAGGGAGGAGATCACCAATGGAATAAAGTCCCAGGTAGGCAAGCGAGAGCAGGATATTTAGCAGGAGGATAGCTTGTCTATATGAACAAGAAGGAAGAAGTAAAGAATATGAACATGAAAATATAGGCAAAATTGTCATTTCTATGATAAGAAATTAAGGCAATTTTCTCTTATGGCATATATTTTCTATCCAACAAAGAAGAAAAGAGTTAAGTGAGGTACTATAGACTGAATGTTTGTGTCTGCCCATAAATTCATGTTGAAACCCTAATCCCCATTGTGATGGTATTTGGAGATGGGGCCTTTGGCAGATAATTAAGTCATGAAAGTAGAGCTCTCATAAATGGAATTAATGCCCTTAGAAGAAGAGACAAAAGAGACCATCCTCTTCTTTCTTTCTCTCTCTGCTACAACTATATGAGGACATAACCAAGAAGAGGGCCCTTACCAGGAACTAAATCAACCAGCACCTGGATCTTGGACTCCCAGAGCTGTGACAAGTAAACTTCTGTGGTAACAGCAGTCCGACTAACTAAAACATGAGGAAAGTCTAAAATTCTTGTTGTGAATTATGGAAGATAGTGAACTGAAAAAAAATGTCAGGGTAATGGATCCGTTTCAGAGTATAATTGAAGTTGACAGTAACAAATTCATTGTGGGAATAAACTATCCTCTTGTGTGATTTTTTTTCCCCCTCAAACATTCATTACCAACCCAGGAAAGATATATGGTTGGATCAAAAATTTTCTAGGACAGAAATAAGAAGTCACAATGGGATAGGGATCTTAAGATTATAGTAAGAGTATGTTCGAAATAATCTAATATTTCATAAGAACATAAAATAAACTACAAATGAAAGGAAGTAACAACAAGGAGACTCTTATAAAGGGAGAAAGCAGATGTCAACAGACTGAAGTTTCCAACGAAAAAAATAACTGCTATTTTCATTATATGAGTGAGCTGGAAGAATTAGTGGGTGTCATCAGAGAGTGTAATAATAGATATTTAGGAAGTTCTCAGTGAAGTGGCAGTGCACTGCAGCCATGGGTATGTTGGGGAGTCAATTAAATGCAGACATTTAGAACCTAAAGATCAGAGTGTGAAACGAATGTTTTCATGAACTAGTGGAGAAAATTCAGTACTAACTGCTCAAGGATTTTGTGGAATACAATGTCAACATGTTAGTTGAGGCATAGGGCTGAAAATCAACTTGTGAATATAGAAAATTATGATGAGCTGGGAGAAGCAGAGAAAGGGAGTGGGACGTGATGGTAAATGGGCTATTCCAAGAAGATTCAGACCGGGAAGATGAGCATAGAAGCTCATTGGAAACTACATAAAGAGAACAATATAGGAGAAATATACAGAAAAGAAGGATCAAAGGGATTGGGGGAATTAAAGAACATAGAAATTAAAATATATATACACACACACATACATATAAACTGAAGAGTGAATAGAAGAGTAAAAAAATTGGTTATGTAAGGATAAACTTTTAAACAAAATAAGTAAAATATTTGCGTAGAAAGATCTATGAAATGAACACTTTACTGCAAAGACCGTTTACTTTATTTCTGCTTCTTTAATACCAAGCAGAGGGTCACTCAGTAAATACACTAAATCGGTGTTGTTAGATAAATTTCATGTTCCTAAACACAATTAGAAAATAATATATAAAATTTAGATGATATAAAGAAGACACAAAGGAAGAAAGACTATTATTTCTACTCCCACGACTCCTGTTGACTGCTGACCAAGCAGCATTTTTAATATGTTTCCATCACTGCTTCCTAAATTTTCACTCTTTCTAACTAGGACAGGATTAAGGGAAGAATAGGAATGATGTGTTTTCCATTCCCTTCTTCCTAAAATTCATCTTCTAGTTCAATCAGTGGTTCATCTACAAATATAATAAGTATATTACAAATATATCCTACAAATCAATAAATATTTGACATTTATATTCTACAAATATTATAAATACATTATAAATATGGTGCATATTATATACTATATCAATATATCATATAGTATATATCAACATATTATTTAATATATGAATTATACAGTACATACATATATTATATTAACACATTATGTAAATTGTATTTAATATGAACTACTTTTTATTTATATTGTAAACACACATGATAAAAATACTTTTTAAACATCATAAGCTTGCATATACACACACACAGAGACAGCCTCATGCTTTTTTCAATCTTGCTAAAGCCAGTTTAAAGCTGCCAAAATGAGTAAATGCATTCCAACACTTTTATAAGCCTATATACAAGAAAGTGCCTAACACAACAGTATTAGAAACGGTGCTATGAATTTCAAATAGTCTATCTACTTGAAGTAGCAAACTGATTGTGGAATACATTTTTTAAAAATGAAAGAAGTGAAGAAGCTACCAATCATTTTTAGTTTCAAAGTGCTATGTCAAAGGGCAGCCCTCATTTTGTAATGATAGGAATAACTAGAAAATATTTGACCTTTCTTTTTGTGTATGTAAGTTTTTTATGTTTCTATTTGTGCTTGTGTATATGTGTGTTGAAGTCAAAATAAAGGGATTAATTAAAGCATATTGTGGAAGAAATAAAGAATTACTAAACTTCCTCAAGAGACTTATATATAAAATTGGCAAAAGAAAAACAATTTCACAAAATAATTATCCCAAAATATTCTTTCTACTTTCTATCCCCATCTCTTACTTGAAAGGGTATATGGTCATGAGAAGGTGAGAGACTGGCATATATGTTATTAGGGAGCTATAATAAATATTAGCTTAGTAAGTTTGATCATAGAGATAGATACAGATAAATGGATATACCGACAGACCAATATCACAATCTATTTTAAGTTCTTAGAGCCAATGGTTTAAATAAATAATAATAAGTATCTTTTAAAATCTTACCTTCAGTTTCTACATTTAATTGATAATTTTCACTATTAAAGTATGGGAAAGCAAATAAAAGTGATCCAAATCCTATTAAAATGGAAGACACTGTAATCCATTTTAGTTTGTTTCCTCTCCCTCCATAGTATGCTACAAATACTGCTATCAGGCAAGATGAAATATCATAAACCATTGACAACAACATACTAGCAATGGCATTCAGGCTACTGTCCCGCCGAAATGTGTCGATGCTCAGATCTACAAGACCAAACACAATACCTAAAATGTAAAAAGAAAACAGAAAACAATAATATGCATTTTCAGAGACAAAATAGATCACCACTATAAGCAAAGCAAATTTACAGTGATTTGAGTTCATTTTACATTATTCTCACTGCTTAAGATTTATAAGCACAATTCCTTCTCTAAAACACTATGAAATATTTAACCTCTATGAAATATTTGCTAATTAAATTATTGTAGCTATTTTTAACTACTATATTCAGAAATAATTTACTGAAGAATGTGATATTTTTAATCATCTCAGTAATCTTTATTTTAATGTAGTATATTTCAATTATTAAAAATAAATAACAATCTAATAAATATTAGTCTGCCAGCCAGAAAAAAAAAAAACATTATCAAAATAGTTGAAGCCCAACATGTACTTCCCAAATACACTCTCTTTCTCCATAACTTGAATCCTATACTTGAAATTTACCATGTCCAAATCTTTTTAACACATTTTTGACAACGTATGCATCCTTGAACAACATGGAGTATTGTTTGTCATGTTCTTGAACATTAAATAAATGGTACCACATATGCACATTTCCATCACTCATCCTCCAACTGGGGAAAAAAGTCATACTAAATGTTTGAAACAAAAATAAATTGATACAGGAGGTGGTTACGAAGCAATACATTTGTTAGATTGGAAAGGGGAAATAGTTACCAACTGATTTATGACGTCTATGCTACCAAAGCTGCTGGAGCATGGCCGGGGTGGCTGCTGCGGGGCCTGCACGCACTACCTCTTCTGCAGGAAGTCAGGCCCCACACTCCTGGTAAAGCTACAGGAGCTAGCTCACAATTACCTGCTGCTTCCGCTGCTCCTGCAGTTGCCAGCACCCACGAGCACTGTGCTGCTGAGTCATTCACTGTTGCTGTTTATGGAGGGGCACTGATTACTGACCATAAATTCTGAGCCTTCACTCACCCAGAATTCGCTGCTGTTGCCAAAAACACCACCAGAAACAAAGAGCAGGGGGAAAAAAAGGGAGAAAGACTTCCCTTTGCCCCTTTTTCAAATCTACTACCACAGCTTCTCACTGGCAACACCTAAATAGATGCCAACTGACAGGGAAATTTGGAAAATGTAAGTTTATAGGCTGCCAGTCCCCTTGCAAACAAGAATGAGTCCAGAAGGGCAACAATGGAGTTTATGGCCAACAGACAAATAACTTGCAAAGTTCACCCTTTAGACTGCTCAGGATAGATACATTTTCACCCTCTCCTCTTATTTAAACTTTCATACCAAATTAATAGCAACATCATCATGCTTCCACCTAGCATGTTTCATGTTATTCTTACAAAGACCTTCTCACTCTTTCCCAAAAAAAGAGAGACACACAGCCCAATCAGTCACAATGTCCATCTCAAAATAATGTTAATCCTTCTGGGTAAATCACAAACCTGAATGGATTTTTTTTTAAACATAAAAACTAAATTGCAAATGTACAAATGGTATAAAGCGGTATAAAAGTTATAAACAAATAATTAAGCAAACACATCATAGGCCTAAGTTTGTGAGGGAACTGTATTACAAAATATGCCATAAGTCCTGCTTAGAACCACAACAGTTTAATAGACCAAGAGCAGCATGAAACAAGCAAAAGCTTTGCTGCATCCAAGAGCAGAATTTTTTTCAACTCTCATTTTAGATGTGGCCAAGAAGGATATAGGCCAAGGCAAGAAACATCCTGTAACTGTGTACATCTCTTGGCTTGGGGCATTAATTCCCCTTCTAATTCGGAAATATTCTATAATGTAGAGATGAAGTTGTAACATTATCACCCACAATTCTTTTATAAAATAGTAAGGGAGAGAAAGTGAGAAAAAAAAATCGGGACACACACATACATATATATATACTCTTGTATATATATGTGGGTGTGTGCACGTAAAACAAAAGAAAAATGTATAGTTGCTACAGTTTTTATTTCTCTAAATGGTTATGATACACAGTTGGTATTCATAACTTCCTTCTTCCACTATTCACTCCCTCTTCTACCTCTTGATTTCACACAGTATATATAGATTGCTACTTCAAAGCATATACTTCACCCTATGGGACAGCATTCCAAACTTTTTTATTGTTGTCTCCTAACTGGAGCCCTATCTGAGTGTTCAATAAGGCATTATAATTATATAATGCCCAGAGTTTCCGGTTATTGAGCTATATAGTAAGGTCAGTGAATTCCATAAACATGAATTTCCTGATGTACTTCTTTTGCTATAAATGCATTCCTTCATTAAAAGCAATGTGATAATAAGATGATCATGATGTATATAAGGCATTCATTAAGTTCAGGTATAATTGTTCTGGTAGAACCATAGTGATTCAAAAAAACCTATATCCAAAACAAATATTTATTTCTGTGAGAAGAAATTATTGCCCACTCCATAATAGAAGCAGATGATGTAATCAACTTGCCCCCAGATAGCTAATTGATTTCACCAGAGAATGGAACCATTTCTTGGATTGTGTTGACTTATCCTCAGCAGTACATTCAGCAGTGCAACAGTCAGATCAGATCTGGTGAAGATAAATCCATTCATTCAGCTCTTGTATAACCTCCATTCTTGATGCAATCATCACTATAAACATGAGCTCATTGATCAAGACATACAATGGCTGAGAAAGAGGCTGGCTTATATTCATAGGATGGTTATATATCTACCTCATTATTGAGAGCTTCCTCTGAAATGCAGTTCTTTGGTGAACATTCACATAGGACAACTCTGCCCATTCAGACAGACATACTACTTACTCAGCCCTCCTACTCACCAAATGGTCAACTCATTAGGCAATGGAAGCTTGATACATAGGGAATACAGACAATCAGATATACTGCTCAACATTCTTCCCACTGGGAGGATTTTTCTTTTCCTCTTTTATTAGGGCCTCCCCTGAGTGGAACTACAATACGACCATAGCATAACTCCACTTTCAAAACCACAGGCACTAAAGATTACGTCTTTTTCTCAGAAGTGAGTGGTACAAGTGAAGAAACCTTTTTTTTTTTTAATTTTAGAAGAGGTAGACCTGCACACTCCAAACCAATTGGTCCCTAAAGACATCACTGAATTACGAGGCAGATTTTTGGGATACAGCATTATCTCTCAGGACACACTTTATGTTAGTCATCCTGGGAAGGCTGGGATCTGATTCTATTTAGGAGTCTGGCAGCAATAAGGGGTGAGGGGTAGGGTTTGAAGGTAATCATAATTCCCTTAGCTCAGCATCTTCACACAGGGAACTGCTTTTTCCTCAGTCATAGGAGGAATAGTTTCTCCTACTGGGAAAGCAGATTTGAGATTTCAGGGTTTATGGTTCTCAGATTCGTTGAATTCTACCCAAATGCCTTTATCCCAGTTTTCAGGGTCCTACTCCTCTCCAATCAATGCCCCAACTCTCACATAAGTGATCTAGTGAATCTGTGAATTCAACTTGTGTTGTAATTCTACAACCATGAATTAGGGTTGATACTATTTAAAATATGCAGTACATAGCTAAAAGTAATGAGACTCATACAACCATCAGAGAAACTCACACATTTTCTAATCATGCCCTAAACTTCCCATTTTCTTTCTGTAAACTATCCAGTGCAGTTAGAAGCAACAAGTCTATCACAGAATGTCTACAGTCTAAAGTTCCACCATAGGAGTCAATTGTAGAAGCTGCTGATCTCCCAAAGTGTTACCTTCTATAAAAACTTTATCTCAGGCAACATTCTGAATAACTCTTTTGTCACTACACACTGTGGACATCCAGTGTACTATTTTTCAAGCCAGTCAGGTTAGATAACCAATTACAGGTTCCTATGATTTATTTGTTTTTTCCTGGTTCATTGCTTGGCATGGAGTACTATATCAAAAATTATATTTTTGTAATGTATAGACAAATTAGGTTTTTTACACTGGTGAAGCTAAAAGTTTAGTCAAAGACTTTTCAAACATCTTTATATTTATACATCATAACATTTTAGAAAATAATATTATTTTTGATACATATATACTTTAATTTCTTAGCCATACTTATCGCTAATAAATTGTTATTGATGTTTTTATAAAGAATATATTTTTCATATGATCTCATTTCTAATTGTTCTCATGAAATAAGCTGCAATTCATTAGAGTTGCTTTTTATAGTTCTGTAGCAAAAGGTTAAACTCAGCGGGCTTTCATTGCTCAAAAAAAGACCTATCTTCAAGAGTGGCCTTTGGTTGGCTCCTGGGAATGACTCTGACCCCTTGAATATTTTGCCTGACAAGAGCACTTTTATATGCCTGAAGCCTTGGGCCCCACAGTACCAACTAGATCACTTTATATTAACAAGGTAATTTAAGGTGAGCATCTATTGTTATGTGCCTGAGGCCTCTGACAACGCTATATTAGTTTGATTAGACAGTTTATGCTAACAGTATGATTTATGGTAAAATGCCTTTGTTGTGTGTGTGTTGAGGGGTGAGCAGGTAATGGAGTCTGATTAGCTGAGGTTAGTCACATAGATCCTACATATGATTGACCCTACCCACTACTCCCCCATCTCGCCCCCAAAAATATTCTGAACACCAAGACTTATATGAGCTTCCTTGTTTGGCAACTCTTAGCATGTATTATCACACATTGTTACTGAAAGAATTAAGCACGTGACTTCCATGCGACTCTACTGAGAAAGGACACGTGGAAACTTAGACCTGGTTTCTTCTATACTTTGTCCCATGTGCCTGTTCCTTTTGCTGATTTTAATGTGTATGCTTTCACTCTAATAAATCATACCTTTAATATATCTTTCTTTGAGTCTTGAATCTTTCTAGTGAATCATTCAGTATGAGTGATGTCTTAGGGATGGCCAACATAAGAGTTAATAAATTTGAAGTTGTTAAGGCCTCCAAATGACTCTTCATTGTAGATCATATTTTAATTGAGAAAACATTCTCTACAAATGTGTATCTAGTCACCTCAAAGAAAACACCACTAAATAAATAATGTTTTAGTTCTATTTTTGTACTGAACTATTTTGGCCAAAATTCTCCATTTAGAGAATCTTTCATTGACAAATATTTTACAAGACAAAACTCTTCAAATAAGTTGTTTTTATGATTGTTTTGAATGTTTCACCAAATATAAATGTGCAAAGCCATAGGCCTTCTTAATTTTATTCCAATATGTGAAAATAAATGTTATAATTCACTATATTAATATAATAAAGAACAAACATCACGTAAACATCAAAATGCAGAAAAAGCATTTGACAAAATCTAACACAATTTCACAATAAAAATACTCAATTAACTAGGACTAGAAGGCAGTGTATTCACAAAGTATATATAGAAAACTATATATGGAAAAACCTACAGCATAATTTTAAAGTTAATGATAGAGTTACTCTATGGCCCACAATTCCACTCCTAGGTTATAAAATCCAGAAAAATGAAAATATATGCCCACATGAAAACTTCTATACAGTTTCAGCTCATATGTAAGGAGCTTAGAAGTAACCATTCTGCCCTAACAAGTTACAAACTGAACAGACTGAAAAATTAACACGTCTTCCCATATACATAAGCAAGGTGAAGACACAAGGCAAACTAGATAAGATTGTAAATTCAACTATCATTATAACTCATCAATCCATACATTTAAATTTTGTGTTTGATTTCCAGAAATATCAGCTCTACAGTTAAAATAAAATGAGAGCTTACTTTAGGACTTTGATGAGAGCTCTCGAATTCTCAAATTATGACCTGAGCTGAGTTTGCCATCTTTCTTCACAAGCACTTAAGGGCACTGAAAAGATTCTACATGACACAAGAGTCCTTATAATCATCAATACTACCATAAGGTAAAATGCAGCTGCCACTTGACCTTTTAAAGCACTTGCTTCAGTTGCTACTTCATCCCAAACAAGCATGGGTGATAGCTTGATGAGTTATGATGCCACTGTATGCCAAGAATTACTATCCATTTCCCATTGGCAAAGAGCTCAGCACTTCATTCAAGATTAAAAGCATAATAAAATCAATCCTGAAATCCCAGATTTATGGGTATATCTTCTGGCACCACTCCTGATACCAGTTCCATAACAGTCTGGATCCAATCAGGAGAAAGAAACTACACAGTAATTTGAACAAAGATGTAAAGAATCATTAACTATAGTAGGAACTAAAGTAACAAGGAATTAGCTAGTAAAAAGTAAAAAGAATGCTAAAGAACATAGAAATAGCCAGTATTAAAACAAAGTCACTTCCCCTAGGGCTGATATCGAACACTAAAGGGCTAAAATCCAGACATTATTAAAGAGAGCATAACAAAATTTTGGCAAATTGAATCCAGCAACATATAAAAAAGACAACAATCTAGTAATAAGGGTTTATCTCAAAATGCAAGGCTGGTTAAATATAAAATAGTCAAAAATAAAAGAATGCAATATATAATGTTAATAAAATAATTAAGGAAAGCCATATAATGGTCTTGATACGGGGGGGGGGGCGGGAAGCTTGATAAAATTCAATACCAATTCATGACAAATTCTCAACCAACCATAAAAGGGAACGTCTGCAAACTGATAAAGGGCATCTGCAAAAAACATACTTAATTGTGAAAGGCTCAAAGATTTCCAGCTAAAATCGGGAAAATAAATGAATTTCCTGTTTCAGAATTTCTATTCTACATTGTACTGGAGGTCCTAATCAGTTTAACAAAACAAAACAAAACAAAAAATAAATAAAAAGCATACAGATGGAAAATAAAGAAGTAAAACTGTCCTGATTCAGAGATGACATGATCATGTATGTAAAAAATCCTAAGGAATCTGCCAAAAGACTCCTATAACTAATACATTAATTTAACAAAGTTGAAGGATAGAAGAACAAAATAAAGAGATATACCATGGTCAGGCATCAAAACACTCAACATTGTTAAGATGTCAATTTACTCCAGCTCTATAGAACCAAAGAAATCCAATTAATATCATGGTAAGTTTTTTATAGAAATCAACAAATTAGTTCTAAAATTAATGTGGAAAGGCAGAATATCTAGAATAGCCAAAACAACTTTTGAAAAGAACAAAGTCAGAAAAACTCCTAATTCCATTACATATAATTAATAAAGACAGAGCAACCAATGCATTATAATATTTGTATAAGTAGAAGACATGGTAGGTCAATAGAACAGAATGCAGAGGCTAGAAATAGATGCAGAAAGAAATCAGAATCTCTAACAAAAGTGTCAAGGTATTTCAATGGGATAAAAGAGTTTTTTCATTAATTATGCTGGGAAAAATGTTCTATGGAAAAAATGAACCTTGACCCTTTTCATATACAAAAATTTATTCAAAATAGATCAGAGACCTAATTATAAGATCTAAACCATAGAAGACAACAAAAAAGAAAATCTTTATGACACTGACTTAGGCAATACTTCTTTAGATAGAAGCCAAAAAATATGAACCTTTAAGAAATTAAATTGAACTTCAATAAAACTGAACACTTTTTTCATCAAAAGGACACAGGGAAGAAAATGAAAAAAACAAACCACAAATTGTGAGGAAAGAGGGAAGGAGGGAAGGCAGTAAGTCAAGCACGGCCTCAGTCTAGTTATAACATCAAACATACTTAGCTTGAAGTTCAACATATAGAATGAGGTATACTTTAAGATTTGCATGGACATAAACTAGATAGGGGCGGGAATGAAGAAATGTTGGAAATTAAAGAAGTCTAAAATATGATGATTAAATGCAACATGTGTTCCCGGATAGAATTTTGTACCAAAACAGAAACAAAGACACTACTGAGAGTTAGGCCACCAATTCATAGTTTGATGGTAGTGTTGCACTGATAATCCTGCCTGGGAAGGGTAGATGATGGTTATAGGCCCTCACTTTGGAAAGATGCATATGGGGTATTTAACAGTAATGGGGCACCATGTCTGAGAAAATCTATTTGTACAGGGAAAGAAAAGGTGGAAGAATAAATGTGGTAAAATATCACCAACTAGGGAATCTGGGTGAAGGGGACTCAGGAATTCTTTGCATTGCCTTTGCCCCCTTTCCATATGTTTAAAATTATTTCAAAATTGTTTAAAATGTAGCAATACATGGGCAATGGACTAGTGGTTACCAGAGTGTAGGGAGAAATGAGGAGTCGGGAGGTAGACAGGGGGAAAAAATTTAAGCTATTTCTTCAATTAAAAAAATAACTAATAAATAAAGATTAAATTAAAAAATAAAAAATAAAATGTAACAATAAATAATAAATATATCAATTGGTAAATAGATAAGTGAAGAGATAGATCATTTTTAAGAATGGAAGACTCAATATTACACCCAAATGATCTGTATGAAGTCAGTTAATAAGTAGTGGAACTAAAACCAATCACTGTAAACCACTTGTTCAAAAACCTTCAATAGCTCCTTATTACCTACTAATAAGATTATGTGAACTGAGATAATCCCTGTGAAGCACCTTACTCATCATCCAGTACATTAATGGGAAGGAAAAGCCTTTTAGTATCCTTTCGAAATTCTCAGTCTGTTATTTAAAGTCCTTCATAATGTGGCCATGATTTGTCTTTTTCTTCTTTTTTATTCATTTATGTATTCAAGATATATTTACTGAGTGTCTTTTCTACCTCAGTCACTACATTAGGTCTTGGGGGGAGATAATGCACAAAATAAATATAATTACCCTTGTTGGTGCTTAGGAGAAACCATCATTCAGCCATACTTGTCACTCATCATTCTGAAACAAGACTTCTCTCTGAGTGCTTATTTATCAAATCACACATATGTTCTTTCATTTGCTTATTCAATAAATATCCCTTAACTACATCCCCAGCTATCAGAACTGTACCTATTCATCAAGGCATAATTTAAGTTTCTCTTCCTCAGAGAAACTTGATGATCTCAAAAATAAACTGATGACTATTTGTTTCTCTCATATAATTCTTATTACATTTAGCCTTTTTTTAATTGCACTTATTTAGGCATAGCCTTCTAGAGCAAAAAGAGATCATGTCTGGCAAACTCCAATGCCATCAGTGTAAACAGGCTAGTAAAGAATTCAGGTGTAAGGGGAGTAATCAGGGCCTTGGCAAAGTAGAGAATGCATGCCCCATCTGAAGGCATTCAAATTCACATTCTTCTTCAAACTGTGTGGCAAAGATAAATACCTTTGAGTCTGGTTCTCTGATATAGCTTGTTTGAGGTCCCACTCCACCTCCTCAATTCACACATGAAGAAACAAAATCCAGAAGGAAATGACTTGGCCAATGTGTCTCAAAATTGTGGGCAGAAGCAGAAACAACCTGGTCACAGACACTGTTTCCAACTTTATTTAATCCTCCAAGTAATGCAACCCTGAACTCAGGGTTGGTGACTAAACAACATAATGACTTAACACCACTTCCACCACGTGGCTATCTAGAGGCCACTCTCCTATCACCCATACTGTGAAGGGTAACTGTGTCAATCAGGTACTTGAAGTAAAGCAATAAAAGGAGCCCAAACCTAAAGTGGCAGCCCGTTTAACCTGCTTCGATTCTAGACATATTTTGAGAATGTTAGAGAGTACAGCCGCTTCAAGCTGAACCACCTGGTACCTCTCCTGTCTACCCCGTCCCCACATTCCCCCACCATCTTGGCTAACTGGGAGGGGTCCCTGCTCCCCTCACTACTACACCATTACCCCCACCCCTTCTGGCTCACCTTGAGCCATCATCATGGTGCAGTAGAAAATCAGAAAGCAGACTATGTTATTGAAACGCTGACAGTTGGGCATAACGATACAGTCCAAAACGCCGACCTCATTGGATTTTTTACTCTGTTCTCCCGACCTCTTGGCAATGGCAGACTTGTTTCTTTTCTTTTTTAGGAGACTGCGCAGCGTGACCAGGTTAGCTGGAGCCGTCCTCGTATACTGAAGTTGTTTTTTCCTGGCCTTTTTGGCCTCCCCAGGCATGGTGCTCTCTCTACGTTGGGCCTGTGACGCCCGGGGCTCCCTGCCGGCTAGAGCGCCCTGCATGGCCAAAGCACGCCTGTGGAGACTCGGGCACCGCTCACGGCGCGCGGATGTGCCGCCTGCGTGGCCTGTTGCTCCCAGGCCCTGTGCAGCCTGCTCTATCTGCTTCAACCGACAGGTCTGCGGTTATGGACGAGCGGCCGGGAATTGGCACGTGCAGCCCAAGGCTCCAGAGGGAACGTTCCTTCTAGGGCAGGAGGCAAACGTCCTTGCAGAGAAGTTGACAGTTGCCCTGAGAGAACTTCCAAGGCTGTTTCTCTTTGCTTCTATGAGGGGAAGAGGGAGAAGAAAAAACACACTGGGGAGCACCAGAGTAACTCTAAAGGAAGTCAAATTTAACACTGTCTCCTTAAGAAGCAGGGAAGAGAAATGCGCAATGAGGCTGCTGGAACTGTCCTCTAATTCCCCCACACTTGTTTATTGTAGTGTTTTTTAATCTGAGTAATCTCACTAGAAACAACCTGAAAGTTGTCGAAGAAGGAGGAGTAATCAGAAGATATGAAAAACAATTCTACCACATTTGGAGAAACCAGCAAAAATCTTAAAACAATGTCCCAATGAACGCTCCTAAGTGAAGTGTTTTACACATGGAAACTATTTTGCTAGAAACTATGTCTAGCAAAGAACAGAAAGGATTATTATTTTCCTTTCTAGATAGGATGATGGAAACTACAGTGTGATTTATTTTCCCAGGAACAAAAATCTTAACTGAAATGGAAGATGTAGGAGAACAGTAGCAAGATATGAAAAGTGTGTGTTGCTTACATGAAAATGTAACTTTTTATTGGTTTTCTTAGGCAAAATATAAGTTTTTCAGGCCATGTATGTTGGGAGGGTGACATTTCAGGAAAACAGAAACTATCTTCTCTCCCATGGGTTAGACATTGTGTTACCAAAGCCAACCCAGCTCTTCAACAAATTTTGTGGTGCTAGAAAGTGCTGGGGCTTGTAGAACGGAAGCAGGGGTTGGGGGGAAATCACAGAAGACCTGGGAAAAGGATGCCACATGTCCTACCACTAACATGAGGTCTGAGTTTGCCCAATCAGCAGATCTCTCTGGCCATCAGTGAGTGGAAATGTAATTTCATCTATAATAATGTCACCATTGGGGTCAATTGGAATTCAATGTCACATCAACAGCAAGGGGGAGGGAGAGGGATAAAGATGGCACAGAACTGTAGTTAGCATTTTTCCCGGATTTTTCCTCATTGACACAGTGAAGAACCATAGGTCAATGAGATTTCGAAAAGATTTGTTAAAGGTATATTTTATAAAGGCAAAGGATGCCCCAAGGAGGCACATGGTCCCAGTGCTGTAACCAACACAAAAGGGCCAAAGGGCCATGAAAAAAAAAAAAAAAAAAAAAAAAGAGGACCCTGAAGTGGGAATGTCTGCATTATATTTGGGCTGTGATGGATGATTCCCAAGGCATTCCTGGGCGGTTGTCAAGTGAGGTCATTTCAATTGACACTTGGCTGTCTATAACACTTTGCTTGGTGTGCATGTGTGTACCCAGAATTCTACCCCCATTAGGGAGTTCTTTGGGTGACCTCTAGGTTGAGCCCCTATTCCTTGTTCCCCCTGTGGCTCATGTCTGACTAGCCACTTAACAATAAAAGACCTAGTTTGCCAACTATATGTTCACTACATAAGTAGGAACAATGCCCTAGTTTCCCCATGTTTCTCATACTCAACTAGGATGCCCCCCCCCAAACACACACTGCTTCATGACGTTAATACACTTAAAGGAAAAGGGATTCCTAAGAGATAGGAAAAGGCAGCGACTCTTACTCTTGTGTGTTGTTACCAGACTGCACAATGCCTGAAAGCAGGAGGAAAAAGACGGTTCTGTTAAAAATAGATGGTACTAAGATTTTTGCTTTTACTCAGAATATAGAGAGCCAAGTAGAATGTTACCCTACTCTAACAATAATAACCAAAAAGAAAGAGAGAAAAGAAAGCTGAGTAATATAAAATACTATCACCTTTTGACCTCATTTCCAAAGCAACAAGGTAAACTGTTTCCAAAGGCTAACAAACTCTTCAGAAAAAGGGTGGGACACATAAACTGTAGCAGCCATAAATGAATATAAGAAGAAATTTTAATGAATTCTTAAATGCCAAGTGAGGGCTAACATACAGTTTAGAAATCCTAGGAAGCTCAGAAACAAGGGAAATCTACACCCATCTACTAGATCTTTGCCATTTCACAGGACAAGAGAACAGTCCTGAATAAAGAAAGCATTTGGTGGTGATAGGCTGCCCCTGAGGGAGAAACAGGAACCTTGCTCAACCTCCTACCCCCTCCCAGTGCTGTGTTCCTGACTTTTTAGCCATGAAACAAGAGCAGTTCTGCCTCTGGGTTTGAGGAAACTCTTTCGTCCTTAATCCTTAGCAAAGGTTAGCTGTACAGCAAGAGAGACAGCAAAAGCCATTTGTCATTGAGTGAAGAGCAGAAAACCATGCTGCCTTGTGGGCTGCCCAAAGGTTGCCTACTGCCAGAGGGAAGAGAGGAAAAAAAAAAAAAAATCTTCCAAAGGAGGAGGGACAAGAATGTTCTCTTTCCAAGAACTGCAACCAAAGCAGGGAAGTCCAAACCTTGAGGCTCAGGCACTCAGGGACTAAGGCTAGACCAGAAGAACCTATCCCCTCCTTCCATTCTGAGCTTTGTAAGAGTAAAAGGCAATAGCACTCTACCATATAGGTGAGGCAAGACAGCAGAGGGAGACTTTATCTATGTTGTAGAAATACTGGACTTGCTGCAGACTGAGGCAGAATAGTAACACTGACACACATAAAAAAAAAACTCCTCAAGCATTTAAGGTAGCTGCAGACCCCATTAGAAGAATTTAAGCCTGTGGTACACTGAAGATAAATATAGCAAACAAAACTCAAATCCAACTGTATTTTGTCAACATTGACAAGCCTACACCATTAGCCACACAAAAAAGAATCATCATTTGCAGGTATAACCACATCAATCTCCAATATTCTTTTATATACCATGTCTGGAATTTAGTATTCAATGGTGTAACATATATATAATGAAGTACCAAAAGAAACAATTTTTCAATTATTTGAAAATATAATGGTCATAAATTTTACAAAACTAATGAAACCACATGTGAAACAATCTCAGAAAACTCCAAGCAAGATTAATATAAAGAAAACATACAACATATCATAGTCAAGCTACTAAAAATCAAAAATAGTTAGAAAAGTTTGAAGGAAGTCAGAGAAGAGAAAAACATAAGTTGCAAAGAAACAAAATTTTAATATATTTGTTATATACATAATAATTATATATCATCAGAAACTGCAAGCTATTAAATGACTATATTTAAAATATGGAAGAAAAATCTTCAAGAATATTTATCCAGCAATATTTTAAAAAATATGTGAACTGTGAAAAATCTCAACAAATATTAGCAAACCGAATCTAACAGCATATAAAAGAATTATGTTTTATGATCAAATAGGATTTATCTCAGGAATGCAAGGTTGGTGTACCATCTGAAAATTAGTTAATGTAATACATCTTATTAATAAAAGACAATAGATGCAGAAAAATCATTTGAAAATATCTATCACCCTTTCATGATAAAAAAATACTTAAGAAATTAAGAATAAAAGGGAACTTCCTCAAATTGAAAAATGGAAAACTGATGTTGAAAAACTTCCATATCCTATTTAACATGGTGAAAGACTGAATGCTTCCCTCCCTAAGGTCAGAAACAAAACAAGGATTCTGCCACTTTCATTCATATTGTAATGACAGTTTGCTGTGTCTCAGTATCTGTGTCTCTTCTCTCCCATAACTTCACATATAGAGATCCTACCCCCAGTATGGTGATATTTGAAGGTGAGGCCTTTGAGAGTGATTATATATCATGAGGCTGGAGCCTTCATGAAAGGGATTAGTACCTGTTTGAAAGAGCCACAGGTCTCCCTTTAGGGAGTTAAAAGAGTAATTTTAAAAGTACTCATCATAAAGAAAAAATTGTAACTATATGAGGTGATAGTTGACTAAACTGTAATCATTTTTGCAATATGTACATATATCAAATCATTATGTTACAAACAAAAATAATATAATGCTAAATGTCAATTGTATCTCAGTAAAACTGGGAGTGGGGGAGAAATAATACAAAGTTGATACAAGCTCTTCCAGAAAACAAAAGAGAAAAAACAGTTTAGTAACTGCAGAAAGAGAGAGAGAGGGAGAGAGAGAATTATAAGAATAAGATATTACTGTTCCTATGTAATATTGCTTAAGAAAATAAATCCAAGTGTTTGCAGGTATATTACTAATATTTCCAAACTCTAGGGATAATTGAATATAGAACAAATCTGTTTACACGCCAAGATTCCACTATTATAACTCAATAAAATTCTGTTCTTGCAGAAAACTATGAAAGTAGGAGAGCATCTGATTTCCCCTAGTCTAATATATTAAAAAATTTTAGCCATACTTTTACTCAGCGCACATACATACATACACACACATATATCAATAATATGTATGTGTGTATGCATATATGTGTATGTGCATGTGTGTGTGTGTGACTGAAAACACACACATACAAATATGTACTACTGAAAAAAACCACTCATAAAAAATAAATTGTTAATTATCTTTGTAATATTGGAAGCGACCTTCTAAATGAAAACCGCAGGCCTAGAATAGTTTTCTTTCTCTTAAGGTTTCTTAATCAAATGACTCAGCAAACTAATTGATGTTCTGCAGACTTGAAATTGCTGCAACACAGTATATGTTCTAGCCACAATTCCCTTAGGTTTTAGATTATGACAACTAAATTTGTATTTTTAGATAGCATACTTTTTTAATTCATCAATGTTTCTATTGCATAGTTTATTAAAATATTATTATTTACTTTGACTTCCTCATCTCAAAGTTTTGTCAGCGTTGTTTATGAGAGAGACTTTTATTAAACATCTAGTTGAAATAAGTAGATAACTGAAGGGTTTCTCATATCTGTACTTAAAGGAATTTCATGTGTTAGAAAAATATTTCAAGTACATGTTGATACATTATTACTGCAAAAGATAGATATCGTGACAAAAGTAGGTTCTAAAGTATTATGGAAATAATGTATGTTCTATGATGGCAAGAAAGGCACCTAGTACAGTGAAGGTCACAATACTTAGGATGCTTATAAAAATCTTAATACCCAAGTCACACACCAGGCCAATTAATTCATAATCTCTGGTTTGTGAGACCCCAAAATTATTATTTTTAAAATTCCTCAGTGATTCCAGTGTGCTCCCAAATTGTCACCCCCTTTTCCTTCCCTTTCTTTCTCCATCTGCTTTTCTAGATCTTTTTTCTTTTTTTTTCCATTTGACAACAGTAATCTTTGGAGAGAGTTCTAGACGTTCAGCTCCAGAAGCTCAACAGGAGTTCAACGGCTATACAGGTTACATTAAGAGTAGTCAAATTCATCTTTATTATATTAAAATTCCCAGGTAGTTTTGGTTAAGGAGCTTTCTCTTTTCTCCCAGGAAGTCCCAGCCTAGTCAAAAAAGGGAATTCTAAAATCCTTCAGTTAAACTAAAATTTAAACACAAGAACCTTATGCTTATGTCAGTGAGTTTTAACTAGTTAGACCTTTCTCATATGTCCTTATTTTGAGAATTGATATAATTTTATTTTCCATCCTTCATAACTTTTTCAAAGTTATAAGAATACAATTTTGACTTAAGATTTTTTTGTACTTTTTTCACATAACATCTGATCATTTCCTGATATTTCACATTTGATACTAAAAAATTGCTCTGTGATTTTAAGTGTGTCACAATGGTGTCGCATATTCTCAGAGAGACTTAGGAGGCTTTGGTTAAAAATAGATGACAAAGATTTGTTCAAGGGTCTTAGGGTTTTCAACTAGATACACAGCTAGCAGTACCAAGAGTTTTTCAAAGAAAAAAGAAAAGTCTGAGAGTTTTATAGTAAAAAGTACATTCTTGAGAAGAATCAGTTCTGCATTCATAGCCCCTGGATTGGTCCAAGATGGTAGTCACCAGATGTCTAGTGATCTAGACGATGGGACATTTTCTTCTTGAGGTCGTTCAGATGGTTAACTGAAGGTTTGATGTGTATTAAGACATTAACACACAGCACACTAATGCGCATACAGGTATTGACTTAGGACTGGAAAGTTCAAAAGTTTAAATTCCCAAAGCCAGCTAAACCAAGGATTATCATTTCCTTACGTTTCAACTCATTTGAAGTTAATTTATCAGTTTGACCACAGTGACTCTACTTGTTCACTTTATTCCTCAATGGTAAATAATGAAAGTAAATATCACCAGTTAGTGCTACTAAATAGAACATTAAAAGTAGTTACTATGCAAGTAAAACTGGTTTCTCTTGAAAGAGGGGGATTTTTAGCTAGTGATTTGAAAGCTCTTTCCTTATGATTAAGAACATGTTTTTATTGTAGACTCTTGGCTTACCAACATAGGTTTTAAAAAAAAAAGGAATCCAGTTCATGAGTTTGTACAGAGAATTGCACATTTGGACAAAAGTCCATTTCACATTTCCATGCTACTTTTTCATAACATTTATTACATGATAAATTAAGCATAACTTTTATAAACTTTAAAACAACAAAAAAGAAACATTTAAAAGTCAAACTAGCCTGTTTTTTCATCCCTCTCAAATCTTGAACTAGATTACATAATAGTAGGTAAATGTCAAAATATTTAAATAAAGACAATAGGCATTTTAAATAAATATACAACACTGTATTCAAATTATATATTTAATCTAGTGGAAAGCAGTTATAAGTGGAAAATGTACTACATTTAGAATTAGAGACCTAGCTCAAGATTCGCCTCCTATACTCCTAGCTTGATATCTTTGACAAGCACTTAACACTCTCAACCCAAGAATCCTTATTTATGAAATGGGGATTCACCCTACCATATTGCATATGGTTGTGAAGATGATAATATAAATGAAAATGAATAAAAACTATAAAATATAGAAATTTATAATTTAAAATAAATTTTATAAATTTTAAATTATTTAATTTAAAAATAGAAAAGAAAATATTAACAAAAGAACCACAATTCTTTTCACCACTGTTTTCTGCTTGCATTTACTTCTAGTTTAAAATAGTTTCAAGATTTCTGATCAAGATGGTTGAGCAGGTAAACATGGTGCTTGCTTCCTTCCATGAACACATCGAAATTATGACTAAACTACAGAACAACCATCATTGAGAATCACCTGAAGTCTAGCTGAACAGAGTCCTACAATTAAGAGTTTATAGAAGAAGCCGACTTGAAACTGGTAGGAGGGGCAGGCATATGGATAGGGCTGGTCCCATACCTGTGTGTAGTGGTTAAAAATTGGGAGGGATATTACAGCTGCGAAGGTCCCCCAAGGGATGAGGGATTCCAGCCTACTACTCGTTCCCTAGCCCAGGGTTTCAGAGCTGGCAAGAGAATTCCCACACTTCTGACTATGGAATCAGTGGGGGTTGTGGCTGAGTGAGATGGAGGGAGGCTGGAGTCCCAGGCATTCCTCTTAAAAGACTCACGCACAGACTTACTTACTGATGGTCTCACTAGCTCTGAGCTCCAGCACTAGGGCAGCAGCTAGTAAGGAGTCAGGAACATATGGAGAGAAACTGAATTATCTAGGTTTGGGGTGAGGGCTGGAGGAGCAGCTTTTTCCCAGATAGAAGTGCTGGCAGAATCCATTGTTTCTTTGTTGAACCCTCCTTTTACCCAGCACGCGGGCAGCTGCCATATCTGAGTCTCCATCAGCCTGGGCTTGCATTGGTCACCCTGCTTTGGTGATTCCCTGAGACCACACCCCACTCAACTTGTGGGCTTACCCAAGCACCTTCCAGTTGCTTTTCTATACAAAGGCCTGTCTTGGCTCATGCTACAGCCTTCCTAAAACCTCTCAAAGTTTCACGAAACCCAAATAAGCAGAATCTTGCTTCACTGTGCCCTGTACCTCTTGCTGAATAGCCCAAATATGGCACAAGTGGCAGCTGGCCTTAGTTTGCAACTTGGCTTCTCAAGGCACCTCCAAGCCCATTGTAGTTGGCAGTCACCTGTGGACTTCTTGGTGATTCATGCCAGGTGGCCCAGGGCAGGGCACAGGCTAGGGCTAAACTTGACCTACAGTGGGATCCCTCTTGGGAGGCTCCAGGGGTCATCACACCAATGGTCAGTTTGGACTGAGCCGGAGCACCCCCAAGCTGCCTCCATAAACAACACACCCAAATGCAGACTGGGCAGGGACCAAAAGCCTAATAAAGCAAATCCTGCCTTGTATGGTAAGGCTCTGCACAACAGCTCCCCCACAGTAGTCACCAGCTAGTCCTCTCAACCAATCAGCCTGAGGGTCAATTCCTCCCATTAACATGCAGACAACAACCAAGGCTCAACTACAATAGAAGGACACACACTACTCATACAAGGGACACATCTGGAGTGCCCAGCTCAGGTGATCAGGGAAACTGAGCCACTGGGCCGCACAGGACACCTACTACATAAGGCTACTTTACTAGGACTGGGAGATATAGTCACTCTACCTAATATGCAGAAACATACACAAGGAGGCAACTGTAATGAGGAGACAAAGAAACATGTGCCCAATAAAAGAACAGAATAAAGTTCTAGAAAAAAAAAACTAAACAAAATGAAGACAAACAATCTATCAGATGTAAAGTTTAAAACACTAGCTATAAGGATTCTCAGTGATCTCGGTGAGAACTTCAACAAAGATATAGGAAACATTAAAATGGAGCTAGAAAACATAAAAAAGAAACTGTCAGGAATGAAGAATACAATAACTAAAATGAAGAATACCTTAAAAGGAATCAATAGTAGATTAGATGAAGCAGAGTATCAAATCAATGATTTAGAAGATAACAGAAAATATCAATCAGAATGACATAAAAAAGAATATAAAAAAATGAGGTTAGTTTAAGGGACCTCTGGGACAACATCAAGTGCACCAAGATTTGCATCATAGGGTTACCAGAAGAAGAAGAGAGTAGTCAAGAATTGAAAACCTATTTCAAGAAATAATGACAGAAAACTTCTCTAACCTGGAGAAGGAAATAGACATACAAACCCAGGTAGCACAGAGTCCCAAACAAAATAAATCCAAAGAGGCTCACACCAAGACACATCATCATTAAAAGGCCAAAGGTTAATGATAAGGAGAGATTCTTATAAGCAGCAAGGGAAAAGCAGTGAGTTACCTACCAGAAAGCTCCCTAAGACTGTCTGCTGATTTCTCAACAGAAACTTTGCAGACTAGAAGGGATTGGCAGAAAATATTCAAAATGATGAAGAAATATTCAAAGAGATTACTCTACCCAAAGCTATCATTCAAAATCAAAAGACAGATAAAGACCTTCCCAGACAAGAAAAAGCTAAAGGAATTTATCACCATCAAACCAGTATTACAGGAAATGTTAGAAGAACTTGTTGAAGAAGAAGAAAATAAAAAATAACAATAATAAAATGTCAGTAACTACATATCAATTAATAACTACTTTAAATATAAATGAATTAAATTCCAATGAAAAGATAAGGTGATGAATGAATAAGTAAACAAGAACCTTAAATATGCTGCCTACAAAAGACCACTTCACATCAAAAGACACACACAGACTGAAAGTAAACGGATGGAAAAATATATTTCATTAAAATGGAAACAAACAAAAAGCTGAAGTAGCAATACTTATACAAGACAAAAGTCTTTTTTAAGATTATTGTTATTATTTACGCCTATAGCAGCTGGTCTTCCTAGGTGCCATCAAAGTACTAACCAGGCCTGACCCTGCTTAGCCTTCCAAGATCAGACATGATTGGGCTTCTTCAGGGTGTCATGGCTGTAGACCATGACCATGGCTCCACTGGGGTGTGAACTCAGGACCTTCTGCATGTAAAGCAGATGTGCTAACTGCTACACTATGGAACTATGTTCACAAAACCAATTTTAAAACGAGGGCTATAATAAGAAACAAAGAAGGACCCAGTTATCCCACTTCTGGGTATTTATCCGAGGAAACCCAAAACACTACTTCAAAAGACATGTGAATTCATATGTTCATTGCATCATTATTTACAATAGCCAAGCTATGGAGGATACCTGGGTGTCCATCAGTGGATGAATGGATAAAAAAGAGGTGCATATATATATATATATATATATATATATATATATATATACCATAGAATATTACTCAGTTGTAAAAAAAGAATGAAATTTTGCCACCTGCAATGACATGGATGGACGTAGAGGGTATTGTGCTGAGTGGAGTATGTCAGACAGAGAAAGACAAATGCCATATGATTTCATTTACACGTGGAATCTAAAAAAAGAAATAAAGGAACAAACAAAACAGAAACAAACTCATAGATACAGAGAATATTTTGAAAGTTACCAGATGAAAGGGAAGTTTAAGGGGTGAATGAAAAAGGAGAAGAGATTAAGAAGTACAAATTAGCAGTTACAAAATAGTTATGGGAATGTACAGTATAGCATAAAGAATATAGTCAATAATATTGTAAAAACTGTACGATGTCAGATGGGAGCTAGATTTATTGAGGTGATCAATTCGTAAGTTATATAAATGTCTAATCACTATGTTGTACACCTAAAACTAATATAATATTGTATGTCAATTATAATTAAATACAAAATTATTGAATGAAATAGAGTCTCTTTACTTCCCACACCAAGGTCCTAGAAGGTAAACTGCTTCATTAGTCTGTGTCCATTTCTAAAATCTAGATCATTGGATTTTCAAAATTGAAAAGAAGGAGGAAGTGAAAAAGAGTACTGTAATTTGTTGTGTGCCTACCCTCTGTTAATTATCATACTAGACATTTAACATTTACTCAGTGTTTGAGATACACTGCCCCAGGGAAGTTAAGCCCCTGGCTTATAATATCACACCCATAAGGAGGAAGGTGGGAATTCTCTATGTGGTCCAATTCAGGGGTTCTTGACCAAGGGCAATTTTGTTTCCCAGGGGTCCTGTGGCAATATCTAGAGATGTTTTTGTTTGTCACAACTCGGGGTAAGAGGTAGGTTGCTGCTAAACATCCTATAATACAAAGGACCAGCATCCATAACAAAGAATTATCTAGCCCTGTGTCAATAGTGCTGAGGTTGAAAAGCCCTGTTCAAATTTCAAAGCTCATGCTTATTCTTCCACATACTATCAAAAATGAACGGTGTTTCTAAGTTTAACTATTCCACAATATTCACTTGTCAGAGATGTACCAGTGCCAATCTAATGCGTGTTCTCTCTATGTTGAATGTTTCTTAGAGGTTCCCTTTTAAGGTCCCACTGTTATCTTTTCATTGAAGCAATAAAGGAGGTTTCTGGAAATGTTTCATGCTGATCCATCCAAGGAGAATGACTCAAGGTCAGAGAGCATGGATGATTCTGAAAAAGACTGTGGGTGTCTTAATCAGATCATCCCCTGCCCTCTTATCAGCCACCCACACCAAATATCATTGTGTCCTAGTGAGAGAGGAATGCAAGCAAACACTAAAGAAGCTTTTTCACAAAACTCTCTTTAAGGCACTGGGAAGCTCTTTAATAGCTCTACAATAGTATAACATCAAAGAGAGGACAGAATTCTATTTCCGTTTAGAGTTGCTTCTTGGAGCATGATGTTGACATAAGAATAAGAGCAGCATCATGCCCAATCTAAGTTTGAGCCAGACAGGGCTTCATATTTGGAAGCATCTCACACTGGTGCGTAATAGTGTTAGTGGATTTTTAGCTTCAAAATATTTTTATGAGGCTTTGGTAGCCAACAAAAACTCTAGAGCTACAGAAGAACAAAAGGTCAATCTTGTTGTCCCTTGCCACTGAAAGGCATCAACATCCACTCAGTCTTGGTCAGAAGTCACAGTAGTTATCTTTAATTTCTTCATCTTCTTAACTCTTTGAGGATTCTCAGGCCCAGTGATGGAAGAAAATTAACAGTATTGCAATCTATTCATTTTAGTTTCATACACTGAGACACCATGTAATGTTTTATTTGAATAAAGGATCTCATAGTTCAAAAACTGTTTGGAAACCTGTGAATTTTAGAATTAGATCCTCAAGCCTCTTCATGCTCTGATGGCTGCCTTCTGACTGACTTTACTATGACCTCCTTGATCTTCATGTTCTAGTTCATCGTGAACCCCTAAGACTTCATGCTACCATTTCACTTTGACTATACAAGCCTCCATTAAAGCAAAAGTATCATTGTATTTGTGTGTGTATATGTATATAATATATATATGTATATATATATTTTTTCTTTTTTTCTTCATGGAATTGAAAACTTCTTGAAGGCACAGTGTTTAGTACTTTTAAGAATTTAATTAATTACTTGATTATTAAGTAATTAACCAATTACTTGATTAAGTAATTAATCAATAATTAGTTAATTAAAAGATAGATGCTACACAGTGTCTGAGAAGCCAAAGTCTATAACCCAAAGAAAGTATTAACAATAGTTAAAAAAAATATTTAAAGAAGCATATTTGAGCATATTACTGAAATGAAGATAAAAACCAGAAAAATATTATCTTTGAGTTGGTTTACTCTGGGAAAATTATGCAGAGAACAAAGAACATTCTATGAACAGAAGATTTTATAAGAACTATTTTTTAGCTATAAATATTAGACTTCTGAGGTATAATAAGGTTTACTCTTTAATATATGCAGATTTCTGGATTCTGAACTACATAACTTATTTCGGTAGTACTAGCACGTTATCAAGAAAATTGAAAGATTATCACCTTTCCTCTGATTTTTATTTGTTCCTTATTGACCTTTATCTTGCTTCCATAATTTTTATCTATTTATTTGTTTGTTTGTTTGTTTTTTATTTATTTTTTAGGCGAGGCAACCCTTGGTTGACCTCACAGATTGCAAGGACCTTGTCAGTTTACAATCCCATGTTTTTTTTTATTTCTTACACCGTCAGCACCTGGTCTTCCTAGGTAGTCTCCCACCCAAGTACTAACTAGGCCCGATCCTGCTTAACTTCTGAGATCAGATGAGATCAGGCTTGTTCAGGGTGGCATGGCCGTAGACCTTGCTTCCATAATTTTTTGAGTAACTCTTTATGCAAGGAGACAACCACATGGTTGTTCAATCATATTTTAAATACTCAATGATGTTTAATGTACATATGGAAAAAAAAATTATCTCCTTAATAAAGAAGGTCTGGAAATCACTCCTGGAAGCTGCAGGTGACAGTTGTAAAATAGCACGTACTTTTCAATGTAAAAGAGAGCATGAACTCAAAGTGAGGGAAATCATGCCTGTAGGTTATTTACTAACATAACTGTATCCTCAGGGAAAGATGCAGATCTCCCTAGGGGAAGTTTTACCCATGTAAATTTTTTTTGTTTGTTTGCGGATGTTCTTCTGATAACAAAAAAAAAAAAAAAAAAAAAAAATTAACATACAAAGGAGAGTCAAAAAGAAGTAATAAGTAGTCCCTCACTAACTTCTTTTAGTTTGAGCTATAAATGACACCTTTGAAGTTTTTAAGTCTCTGAGAAACAAAAGTTATAGAGCAGTGCTGTCCAGTAGAAATAAATCGTCAGCACATATGTAATTAAAATTTTCCTAATACCTGCCAGAAAAAATTAAGTGAAATAGGTAAAATTAATTTGGTAATATATTTTATTTAACCTAATATGTCCAAAATGCTATCATTTCAATATGTAGTCAATATTTTTGATCATTAATTTTTAATAAGATATCTTATATTCTTTAATTCCTACTTAGTCTTCAGTATTTAGAATGTATTTGACGCTTACAACACATCACAATTTGGACTGTCTGCACTTCAAGAGCTCAGTGGCCACATGTGGCTGGTGGCTACCATAAAGGTGAATGCAGTTAATTATTTTTCTGTTCTAAAAAGTAAACTAAACAAGTTATTTGGGGACTAGGATTTGTTAAATCACAGAATTAATAACAACTCTTTTAGTTATTAATTACTTAACTGATGTCTTGGTATTCTACATTTTTTATATTTTACTATAAAATAATGTTATCTCCCATTTTTAAAATAATTTTGTTTTTTAAAGCCAAGCGCAATGACTTAGTTGTATCTTTTTAAATCTTAGCATTCATTCAAGTGGAGAAATGTGTCAACACAAGGTTTTCATTATATAATAAGAGAGCACTGCCATTATGTTTCATTCCAATGCCTATATTGAATTTTAAGTAATAGTTACTTGTTAACTTTTAAAAAATGTGCAAAATGATTTTAATATCTATACTTTTAAGGATTCAAAAAGCTTAAGATATTTCAAGAGATCAGCTTGAATTAAACAATAAATGTTTTATGAAATGCTGTTAGATATTCTCCACGTAATATCAATTTCAGCTAAAACCTCTAAAATAGTTTATGTAGGAAGAACTACTCACTAAACTATTAAGGGTAATGAGTCAATAAAGCGAATAAACAAGATGGTACAAATTAATGTAGTTTAATATGGGGATGACTTCAACTATTAAATTATAGAAGTGTGAGCATTAATTAAGTAAATGGCTCTTGTCTGCTTATTTGCCCTGGTAAATGATTCTTGTTTCTTCAAGGAGAGTAGTAACTTTTGCTACAGTTTCTAATATGCTACCTCCCATAATTATGTAGTCAAAGTTAATACATATTTTACAAAAAAAAAATAATAAGAGCTGCAGTTTCTATGCTGAAAATGACTGCAACCTACTGCTAGAATATTTAAAATGTAGGTGCCAGAAGTACTACTTTTCTTAATGATTACTTTACTTTTTGGCTTCCCACGAGTCTCTTTTATTTCTTGAGATCAGAAGTCTAATCGCTAGATAATTGAAATACTAAATGATTTTAAAACTAGAGAAAAACAAGGGTGTGGTGGGGAAGTGGACGCAGGAAATGAAGCACCATGTATAGTGAATAAAATATAGACTTCGGATCCAACTCTTCTGCTTAGTTATTATGTGATTTGGGGTAATTCTTCTACACATTCTGATTCTTAGTTCCTAATTTATAAAATAAGAATAATAATAAACTATTTGAAAGATTATTATGAGGATTAGAAGTAACAGTATCTAACATAGTTCCTGGTATATAGTAGTTACATGAACAAAGATACTTATTTATCAAATTATTAGAATCTTAAATCTTTATATTAAAAAGTATGTATTATGTGTAGCCCTCTACAAGTTAGACCCTCAATCAATGGGTAAAAGTTGACTAGATTGAGGAGGAAAATATATTAGCAGATGTTCTCACAAAGGGCTAAAGAGAAAGGGCAGTGCTTGATTATCCTTAATGAAATGGTAGAATTCAAATAAGTAATATCGTTTGCAATAAACATAACGGCCTAAATCAATGTTTGCTATAAAGTACAAGGTTTAAGACACTTAGAAAGAAAGTTAAAAGCTATGAGTTTTAAGGCCATCTGAAGTAGCTTTATAGACAATAAACTACTCTGAAAGGGAAGGAGCTAAAATAAAAGATAAATAATATGTAGATGTCTCAGAATGACTCCCTAATTGACATCTTTTCAGAAATAGGCATCACCTAGAATTATCTGGGAGAGCTGAGGTCTTTCAATTAAAAATGTGTGATGTGAAATAAACATGGTTATTTTTACTAGTGAGCTAATGAAGTTTAGAAATTCAGTGTGCAGGATGATATAGTGTATTGGAGTTGCAGATACTAGAAGATCAATTAGGTGGTCAATAAATGAAGTAAAAGACAGCTGGATGAAAGGACAGAAGAAGACCTTTGGAAATATATTCATATTAGAAATAAGGAACTTTAAAAATAACTTCAGGTTTAAAGCCATTCAGGATGATTGCTAGATTATATGTTAAAGTTTTGAAAAAATAAATATGTATTATTGAAGAGAAATTATTCTCACAATTGTTAAAATGGTAAGGAAGATTGTATTCAAGACTATTGCAATAGGGGTGAGGAACTGAGTTTAACTTTAAATGCAACAAAGACAAATAGGGATTAATAGCCAAAGGACAGATTGAGGGTGTCAATGGATGGAAAATTACTAAGAGAGGGACACTTGCTAACAGGGTTTTTTGCTAAAGACAGGCCAGGGACTTAAACATCAAAGGTGGGGATGAGGAGCTTGATCGATATCAAGGGTGAGGGATGATGAGAATTTAAGATTCCTTGCTAAGACTGACTTACACTAGTTGAAAAGAGGACTCAGAGAAGCTTGTCTAAAATTTGATCAAGAAAAGAGTTTTTGTCAGTAGGTATATTTGATGATTTGCTTCTGCACTGTTGACTTATATTACCTGAGATAAATCTATTTCAATATTACAAGCAATTTTGAAAATAATTCCTTAATACGTTTGAAAATAATATGTCTCATTGACGTAACACCAGGAATACCTCTCCAAGGCTAACTGCAAGAGAGAGTGAAGACCAAAGAGGGGCGTTAAGGAAGATTTCTGAAAGGGTTTAGGGTACTAGAGTTAGTCACAAGGTCATCTTGGCAAACATCGGTCAGAATCTGTAATCTGGGCTGGTCTTTGTCACAGTCAGTGATTCCATTTTCAGAACTCATAAGACTTGGGCAGTTACTGTTGGATCAGTTTGTCTGTAGTATTATCTTAGAACATATAGGGCCAAAGGAATTGACATTAAGAAGAATTTGACCTTCACAGTTTGGTTGATACAGTGCATTGTGCAAGTTGCGGTTTCTGTTTAAATTCGAATAAGTAATAATGCTTAGTTGCTCCCTGACTACTAGTAGGGACTTCCTTTTCCCTCTACTTTATCAGAGGTACTGTTTTAAAAGGTTTAATTTGCCGCCATCTAGTGGGCATATCCTTTCATTTTTATATCAAAGGTAAAAGAAATGGATTTAGACATATAAAATAGACCACCTATTGTTACATTTGATGCAAACTTTTTCTTTCAGGGAAACGTTTTCAACTCTTTCAACCACAAAAATGACTCAGTGTTCCTAAGCATGCTTCCAAGTACTCTCTGAGACTTGAATAGGCATGCAAAAGTATTTTGATTTATACCATGCTAACTTTTATAACAGTGCATAATATTTGTAAAGCTGAGTTTTAAAGCAAAACATTTTAAAGAAAAATTTGAAACTCTTTTAACCAGTATTTTAAAAGTTTTAATCAGGAGTACCTGATTTGTACATTTTTATGGCAGGGGTTGATTACATACAAATTGATAACCAATGGGGCTAAACTGGCCACAGTTAAGTTTTAGTGGATTGAATGACATTTTATGTAGGAAGCAATTGGATTTGGGGGAATATTCATTATCCTTTTTCCCCCTCATTTCTACAGAGAGGCCTTCTCCTGTATTCCCCAGAAAGGAATATCGGGTATTACTTCTAGTCACTCCCTCTACCTTCTTATTTGAATATCCTCCAAGAAGAAGGATTGATTTATCAAATTAGTGAAAGGATACTGAATACATATGACCCCGGCCTGCAGTTGTATGTTCTCTCTACCTATGACATGGTAATTCAATTAGCAGGAAGGAGTAAGAAGTATATTTCACCTTCAAGTCCCAATTGTGCTCTTCAATTAGCTTTTTTGACAATACAGCTGATATTTGCTTCTTATCCCACTTCTGTATCCACTTTTTGAATATATTCAGAACTAAAAGGCCCAAAAGGGTTGTAATTAGTACTACCACAAAACCCAGTATTTTGCATGTGTGTGTGTCACATAGGACAACAATTGAATTAGAGGAAGTCTAATGGTCTCTTTTACTGTGGGGTTTAGGGATGAGTCACAGTAGACAAAAATCTTTGAGAGGCCAAGCAAAGGAGAGAGATACTGGAAAAAATATTGAAGAAAATGCAGGAGTTGAGTGAGTGACCATTTATTTAGCTTGACCAAGTTAACTATCTTCAAGCACAGGCAATATCAAGAAATTTAGAGCAGAACACTCCTTTGTTTCTTAGAAAGTTTTAGACTTGATTCAAAGTGCTATTATAAAAGCACCTTTCTCTATATCCCCTAGTAGTAAGATAAAGAACCTAAAAAACAATGAAACTGAAAGCTTGAAGAAACATAAAATTAGCACTTATTGACCCTATTATGTGTTCCTCTAAATAATGCACCAGTGTTGGCCCATTATCCCTCTCTTTTCTTCCCCTGTCTGCTGTTCTGTTCTCCCTGATATGTTTGGCCAGTGAGATGGTGAGGAGAAAGGAAGAAACCAGGGTATTTTTCTCCTTCTTTATCTGTCCTGGGAATTTCTCTGCATACAGCTTCATCTTCCTCATGATTCCATATCTGTCATTTAATACCAGCCCATGAGTTTCAGAAACACTGCTTCCTGCTATTACTAATCTCTGGAGTGCCTCACTGTACTTTGATTTCTCAATTTTTTCATCATCTATTTAATCAATTCCTGGTATTAACTTCTTTGGAAAAAAAATTGTAGAGCAGTGTTGTTTCTGGTTTCTTGTCAAGACTCTGACAATATAACTATATATCACACACACATACATACACACACACACAAACACACACACACAAACACACACATATATATGTTTATGTATAGTTTGATTCTGATTTCATTTCCAACTGGTGCCCAGGAAAACATCTTTGGTGAGACTGAGGAAAGCAAAAGATTCTTTGGAAATTATAATGTTGTATAATTAAGTCACAAAAAGAAAGTTAAGAGAAAGTTCTGACTTTGTAGATGTTTAGTTTGAGTGCTTGGAATGACCTATACACACTCCAGCTTACCACATTGATAGAATCCGTAGACTAAGAGGAAGGACTCTGAAGGCAGAGAAGAAGGATGAAAGCCTGGGAGAATTAGTAGTGAAGATAAAGGAGAGACAGAAAGGCTTACTCACTCTAGAACCGCTCAGTCTCTTCATCATAGTCATTGTCTCCCCAACCCTGGCGGGGAGAGAGGGCAGGAGAACCCAGAATTTTACTGGGTTTGCTTCCTCCGTGAATTTCTAGGGCATTTCTAATAAATAGTAACACTTTCTACGAATCTCTAATGGCAAAGCATTACTTTCAAAAAAAAAAAAAAAATGTGCTCCCCGCCACCAAAAGTCATCAATGTCAGATATTTGTTTACCTCATTAATGATGGAACCAGCAAGATGGTGAGGCTTGTTCAAAAAGAATTAGGATTCTGGTCAAGATGGCAGAGTAGGTAAATGCTTTGCTTGTCTCCTCCATGAACACATCTAAATTACAACTACACTACAGAACAAACATCATTGAAACTCGCTTGAAATCAAACTGAACAGAAGTCCTACAACTGGAGACACACAGAAGAGGCCACCTTGAGACTGGTAGGAGGGGTAGAGACATGGAACGGGCTGATCCCTCACCCACACATGGCAGTTAAAAATTGGGAGGAAATCTCAGCTATGGAGAACCTCCCAGAGGAGCAAAGGGTCCTGGACCCACACCGGGCTCCCCAGCCTAGGGTTTCAATGCCAGGAAGAGTTCTCACAACTTCTGGCTGTGAAAACCAGTGGAGATTGTGGTTGAGTGAGAGAGAGGGCTGCCTCTTAGGGGGCCCACGTGCTGACTTCCTCACTGATGCACTCACTTGCTCTGAGTTCCAGTGCTGGAGCAGCAGCTCAGTAAGTGCCAGGAATATATGGGGAGGAATTAAGTGTCTGGTTTCAGGGCAAGGGCTGGAGGGGCAGCTTTCTCCTGGACAGAAGTGTTGGCAGAAGCCGTTATTCCTTTGTTGAGCCATCCTCCATCTTGGCATGCAGACAGAGGAGGCTGCCATATCTGAGTCTCCATCAACACAGTTTACACTGCTCTGGTTATTCCCTGAGACCCCATCCCAACTTACGGACCCACCCAAGCTATGTGTAGTGGCTTTTCCATACAAACTGCCTTGGCTCATGCTGCGGACTTCCCAAGATCTCTCAGAATTTCACAAAACCTAAATAAGCCCCATACCTCTTGCTGAGCATCCCTAAGCCTGGCACTAGCAGCAGCTGGCCTTGGTTTTTGGAGTGGCTTCTTGAGGCACATCCAAGCACAGTACAGGTGGTGGCCATCTGTGGATTTCTTGGTGGATCATGCCACGTGACCCAAGGCTGGGCACAGGCTACAGCTGTACTTGGCCTGTGGCAGGACCCCTCCAAGTGGTCCAAGTCCTGCATGCCCAGTGGCCAGCTTCAGTCTGAGATGGAGCATCACCAAAGCCACATCTAAGGAAGACACATCCATAGGGCAGACTGGGCAGGCACCAAAAGCCTGCTAAAGTGAATACTCAATAGGGCCAGGCCCTGCTCAACAGCTGCTCCACTGTAGTCATGACCGGTCCCCATAACCAATCAACTCAAGGGTCAATGTCTCCCATTGACATGCAAACAGCAATGAAGGCTTAACTACAATAGGAGGACACACACAACTCATACAAGGGGCACACCTGGAACAGCTGTCTCAGGTGACCAGGAAGACTGAGCCACTGAGCCCCACAGAATACCTGTTACATAAAGTCACTTTACTAAGACTGATAGACATAGCAGCCTTACATAATACATAGAAGCAAACATAAGGAGGCAGCCATAATGGAGAGACAAAGAAAATGTCCCAAATGAAAGAACAGAACAAAGCTCCAGAAAAAGAACAAAACAAAATGGAAGTAAGCAATCTACCATATGCAAAATTCAAAACAGTAGTTATGAGGATGCTCAATGATCTCAGTGATAACTTCAACAAAGATACAGAAAACATAAAAATGGAGCTAAAAAAACATAAAAAGAACCTATCAGAAATGAAGAATATAATAACTGAAATGAAGAATAACTCAGGAGGAATCAACAGTAGATTAGATGAAGCAGAGTACCAAATCAGTGATTTAGAAGATAAGATAACAGAAATCACTCAATCAGAACAGCAATAAGAAAAAAGAATCTATTTCAAGAAATAATGACTGAAATTTTCCCTAACATGGTGAAGGAAATAGACATACAAGCCGAGGCAATGAAGAGAGTCACAAAAAAGATGAACCCAAAGAGGCACACATCAAGACATATCATAATTAACATGCCAAAATTTAAAGACAAAGAGAGAATCTTAAAAGCAGCAAGAGAAAAGCAATTAGTTACCTACTGATAACTTATGGTTGTTATCAGCTCCCATAAAACTTTTTGCTGATTTCTCAACAGAAACTTTGCAGGTCAGAAGGGATTGTCAGGAAATACTTAAAGTGATGAAAAGCAGGGATCTACAACCAAGATTATTCTACCCAGCAAAACTATCATCCAGAATTGAAAGATAGATAAAGAGTTTTCTAGACAAGAAAAAGATAAGGAGTTCATCACCACCAATTCAGTATTACAGGAAATGTTGGAGGGACTTTTTTAAGAAGAAAGAAAAAGAAAAAAAATCAAAAATATGAATAATAAAATGGCAATAACTACATACCTATCAATAATTACTTTAAATGTCAATAGATTAAATGCTCTAATTAAAAAGAAAGTGTGGCTGAATGGATAAGAAAACAAGACCCTATGTATGCTGCCTACAATAGACTCATTTCACATTGGAAGACACACACAGACTGAATGTGAAGGGATGGAAAATATATTTTGTGAAAATGGTAACAAACACAAAAGCTGGGGTAGGAATACTTATATCAGACAAAATAGACTTTAAAACAAGGGCTTTAATAAGAGACAAAGAAGGACTCAGTTATCCACTTCTGGGTATTTATCTGAAGAAACCCAAAACAACTAATTCAAAGGGACATGTGAATTTATATATTCATTGTAGCATTATTTATAATAGTCAAGAAATTGAGGCTACCTATGTATCCATCAATGGATGAATAAATTAAAAGGACATGGTGCATAGAACATTATTCAGCCATTTAAAAAAAAAAAAAAAGAATGAAATCTTGCCATCTGCAACAACCTGGATGAATCCAGAGGGTATTATTCTGAATGGAGTAAGTCAGAGAAAGACAAATGTCATATGATTTCATTTATGTGTGGGATCTAAAGAAAGAAGTGAACAAACAAAACAGAAACAAACTCATAGATAAAGAGAACATTTTGAAGGTTGCCAGTTGGGAAAGGGTTTGTGGGTGGATAAAAAAGGGAAAGGGAATAGGCAGTACAGATTGGTAGTTCCAAAATAGTTATGGGGGTATAAAGTATAGCATAAGGAATATAATCAATAATATCATAACTATGTGTTAGATGGATACTAAATTTATCAGGGTGATTACAATATAAGTAATATAAATGTGCAATCACTATGTTGTAGACTAGAAGCTAATATAATATAATACCAACTGAAATTTAATAAAAAATAGTTGTAAAAAAATCAAAGTACTTATTTGTAGTGGCTTGAAGTTAGGTAGTAGAATAAAAAATGCTAACTTAAATATAAAACTAATTAATAAGTCCGGAGTGATTAAACTGCAACTTCTGGGGTTCGTATTTTTTATAGGATAGAAATCATATCATGTCCTGAACCAAATGCATTTATATTGCTGTCAGAAAACATTTATATTGCTGGTGGTGAGATACTTGGTATCCTGACAGTGGTGGTGGCTACCTACCTGAGTCTACTGGCGATAAAATCACATAGAACTATATACACATAAAAACAGTGAAAACTGAATAATGTCTGTAGTCTAGTTAATAATACTTGACTAATGTCCACTTTCTGGGTTTGACATTGTCCTACAGCGATTAAAATATCACCATTGGGAGAAGAAGGGTACGTGGAATTCTACATTCTATTTTTGCAACTTCCCACGAGCCTACAATTATCTCAAAGTAAAAAAGTTATAAAAAAAGAAGTCATTTATATTGCTATCATGTGAGTCATCATCTACAAGTTAATAATAACTTTTATAAAGATGTAAAATATCCCAATCATTGTTAAAACAGCAAGTTAAACAAAGGTATTCACTTCTAGAGAATCAGGTAATACCTCTGTGGACCAGCTAAACAATACATAGCATGACATTGAAAGGATACCTTATAATTGTTTCTGCTTAGTTCTAAGATTTAGATACTTTTTCTTAGCATTTTATTGATACTTAAATTGCTGCCTAATTCTAGTGAAGACACAAAATACCTCTTCTGAAGGTCGTCACAAACTGACCTGAACTAGCTTTCCTCAGGCTGTCACCCTTGCTGCCAACAAGTAACCTTAAGCACAGACTCCAGCTAGAGGAACCAGCCATACCAATTTGCCTGGGTCTGAAGGGTTTCCTGCAACATGGAACTTTACGTGCTAAAATCAGAACATTCTGGACAAATCAAGACAAGTTGTTCATCTTAACGAAAGCCTATTCTTTAACTCCACAAAGGAAAACAAACTTAGTATAATATAACGTAAAACAAAATTTTACTGAAGTCCTTGGGATATCAAAAGACAGAATTACAAAAGAAAAACTCAAAGCAGGACATTACATATAGCTATTCCCAGAATCCCCTGGCCAAACCATTCCAATGTAAGTGCATGTGGACATCTCTACTCTTAGTCCTCAGTCTTCTCCCACCTTATATTTAGCTCCTGCACATATTAGTATCCTTCAGCATGACTGTCTTGCCCAGAATCCAGAACTAGAACTCCCCCAAGGACTCCAAAAAGAAAGAAAATGGAGAGTTTTTCATTCTGAAAGGAATACTTCAGAGATATGGCTTCATTTCTAAGTTGAAAATTTTTTATTTATATTATATTATATCCCTTCATTTCAGAAAGGATATTGGCTTACTATAGGAAAAGCCTTATTAAACTATTTAGATTTCTTCCCTAAAAGAGATAGCTGACCTCAAAGGTAAATTCAAGCTTCCCCATGAATAGAAACAAAAAACTGCTTGCACTTTAAAATTGTAGGATTTCACCCATCATATATGATATTTTATACTTTTCAATAATGATTGCAATAATACATTTCACCCAACAACTCTATCATAATTTGACATTGACAGCTCTCCATCAAGAGGTGGGATTTATATGTCTTTTTTTTTGAGCATGGGTGGCTTATGACTATAGCCTGAGTGATAACTTCTGCCTTCTGAGGCTAGCTCATAAAGCATTTTGATACTTTCCATCCCAATTTTATATATATATACACATTTATACCTATTATATATGTATAACATGTCTATATATTTAAAATATTTTTTAATTGTGCTAAGAGACTCATAACAAGCTGAGAAACTTGTTCACATGCAAAGGTTGGTAGGAATGGAAAACACTTCTGTTATCTCATCCCTAATTATTTCTAATGATTTATCAGCTAAAAACTCAATTAGGTCCTCCTTCAATTCTGTTGAAAGCAAAGAATTAGAAATCACCGGACTTGCAAAAAACATAATTTACTCATTAGTTTCACCCACTATCTCGACACTGACACTATTTCATATATTCACTTTACTTGGCAGTGGAGGATTTATATATTAAGTGAAAGTAGCACAGTAACATTCTAGATGGGTAAAAGGTATACCTTATGTTAGAATGTAGAAAAGAACATGAGTATAAAGAGAGATAAAAACAGGCATGACACCTCTCAAGCCACAAGTTCTCAGGCAAAGTACATGCAGAGTTCAAGATCTGAAAACTGACTTACTTAAAACTGTCCATACCCTTTAAAGTGTTCATGCACCCAATTTAGGCCACCCTATTAATTCATTTTATCCTTAGAACAACATTGTGAAGTTGCTCTTATTATTAATGTATTTTATACATGAGAGCATTTAGTCAAAGAGATGTAGCATTGCTTGTTGGAGCTCACAAGCTTGCCAACTGGCACAGCCGGGATTCCTATCCAAATTGTCTCTGAAGGCTACATTCTTAGGCACTATCCTGTGTACCTCTTGTACATACTGTAAATGCAAATATATACATATACAAAGCATTTTTCTTTGAAGTTGCATATTAGAAAATAAATTAGGAGGTAAAATGAATGATAAGTGAGAATAAATGAAATTACTAATGATCTCAAAGATTATTTGTTCTAAATGTCTAATACCATGTATTTAATATTTATTTAATTCATATAAATTTATAACAAAAAGGAAGATCATGTCATTTTCTTTAATTTTCTGTTTATCTAGTCTTATCCTTTGGTAATAATTTTTAGATTCCACAGTTTTTCTACTTGCTAAATTCTTTCTTTAACTGCTCCTTTCTGCTGATTCTAGGAGCAAACCATCAGGAGGGAAAGCATGAACACAAATCAGCATATTTCTTTTCCAATACTTGCTCTAAAATCTCATTTGTCCTATTGTTTCAAGAGCAGAAGTAACAAAAAAGTACAATTAGTGCCTTTGGGAAATATGAATCCCTGAATTGATGTTATTGCAAACCTTGGAAGGTATTTTTATCTTTTGCTCACAAGAAAGGAATAGATCAGTACCTTACTATTCTTTTTTTTTTTTTTTTACAAATAATGACCGTTTAACTTACGTTTATATTAGCTTTAATTTATTGACTTTTCTTAATAATCTCCTAACAAAGTTTTTATGAACTACTTCAGAAAGAATCCATTAATAGTGTCAATAATATTTAGAATTGAGTATTTAAGTAGTAAACTAAACTAAGTTCACATTGAGAGTAATTTTTTTTCCCCCACATAATAAAAGACAAGCTGGCTTTTGGAATAGTGATCTTAAGATTCGTGCTTCCATTAACTTCTGAATCTGTGTTTTTTGATTCATGAATTTATAAGGTGTTAGTAGAAAGAATCCAGAACCTTGCTTGGAACAGTGCCATAAATCTGGGACCTTCCACAACAAAATGGCGTCTCTGGGGAAATCATGTTACTGCAACTAATATTAACCTTACAAGCTTCAGGAAACCATTTTCCACAGCTTCAGGGACAGTAGATTCAGCCACAGTCTACTGCATTTTAATATTAATTTAACAGGCTATTGCAGTTTGGAGGTTAGAAATCAGTTCTCAGAGTTCCAGTAAAGACCTACTTGTCTGAATGTGAAAAAAAATGTACAGTAACGATCTAAGCTACATAATGTGAGGTATTGCTTGTATACTGCCAACTCTTGTCATGGCATTTCAGGCCATGTCCATGTTTGGGGAGAGAGGAGGGTGAGTGAGGGGGAGGAGGAATAAAACAAAATGTTTTGAGCCCAAAGTGGGGAAAAGAGTTATCAAAAGTTTAGTGTATTGTTATATAGAGACAATCTGTCTCATTATTCTGTTACTTTCAGATATGAGATTACTATTGGTCACTAGTGTGTTTAATAAGGCTATACATCTCTTTGACTATAGAAATGTAAATAGAAGACATGAATTGTTATTAATTTTTTGTTCTTTTTATGTTTATAATTTTGTCCTAGATTGTCAGAGTATTAATGTTGTCATTCAAAATTTTACTCTGTCACTGTAAATATTTAACATCTCTGAACCTCAGTTTAATTATCTATAAACTGCAGAGAATAATGCCTGACTGTACTGGGTATGAATTAAAACTGATTATATTACTCAGTAAATGATGAGAATGGTGGTCACTATTAGGATCTACCAGAAATCCATAAGTAAAGTACTCATGTAGTATATAATACAAAAAATTTGGAACTCAGTATATGTAAGATGTTATTTATTATTCTAGAGTCAGGGAACTTCTTGTTTAAGTTATTTAACTTGAACACATGGAGTACATCATACATGAACCCATGCATTAGTAATCATTATTTTTTGTGAAGAGAAAAGAATGCACACAGTTTTCTATTGTGTGCATTCTTGTTCATGAGCAGATCAGTAGAACTACATCTTTCTCTATTGAGATAGGGATGGTATGATGAAGCAAATTTTAGGAACAGTCCAGTAGATCAAAGCCAGGAAAGGAAGATGGTGGTCAGAATTGTGACAGACTGAGTTTTACAACTGCTGAGAGCAAAGGAAACTTGATCAGGAGTTCAGGAGAGGCATATCAATAATATTAATAGTTCAGGTCCGAAGAGTTGCTTCAGCACTAAAATCTTAGTGTTAAAAATGCCATTTGAGATTAGTGATATTCTTTCTTATTTTGGGTTCTAGGTACAGACTCTGCTGAGTTTGGGGATTTACCCAATGATAACATCTAAATCATGGGGTGAAATGAACTCAAGTTGGAGAATGGTTTTAAGATTCCCATGAAGCGTCACTGAACATTAAAATTAGGTCTTCCAAAAGTCTGTGTGCGTCTATATTTGTTTTCTAGGGCCACTGTTAAAAAGTACTACAAACTAAGTGGATAAAGCAACAAAAATTTATTATTTCACAGTTCTAGAAACTAGAAGTCTGAGATCAAGGTGTCAGCAGAGTTGATTTCTTCTGAGGACCGTGAGAGAGAATCTGTTCTATGGCTCTCCCTTATCTTCTGGTGGTTTGCTAACAATCTTGGCATTCCTGGTATATAGAAGACTCACCCCAATCTCTGCCTTTGAGCACAGAGTTCTCCTTTTGTGCATGTCTGTGTCCAAATTTCCCATATTTATAAGGGTTCCAGTCACATTGAATTAGGGGCCCAACCTACTGAGTATGACCTCATCTTAGCTAATTACAACTGCAACCACTCTATTTCCAAATAAGGTCATATTCTGAGGTGCCAGGCATTAGGACTTCAACATAAGAATGGGTGTGTCGGGGGATAAAATTCAACCTTTAACAGAACCCTTAAGATTATCACCTGTTGCTAAGGCCCCTGGGCAAATCCATAATGCTATGGGAAAGGAGTATGAGTGCACTGAAGTCGGAATATGTGTGTGAGCATATTGCAGGTAGCCAATATTAGTCTATCTTTGCAGTGGAGTGAATTAGACAAAATAATGAGGGATTCAATGGAGAACTTAGTGGAAAAGAGCCTTGAGTGTTGGGAAAAATTCTTCATGGGTCTCTCTCATTTCTGCATAGCTATGTGAAGTGAACAGATTGGCAAGACCTTAAATGTTGGAGTTTAAACAAGTTAAGGGGCTGAAGCTCAATTCCAAAGACCTGACATTAAGACCTGATATTAAGAAGATAATGGGAAAAGATCTAATTTTAAGGTAAAATAAAATTTTTGTGATTACTTGTTTAAATGTATCTCAAAATATATAATAATATGAGGAGTCAAAAATAGAGAGCAATTATTGAAAGAATAAAGGAAAGACAATGAAACTCTTGTTAGTGAATAATATATTTAAATGACAGTGAAAGATTCATCAGGTAGCTGGCAGAGTTCAGATAAAAATAGGAATATCTATCATTATCTAGAAAGAAGCCAACAAATTAGGATGAGTAATGATCTTTTAAATAAAATTTAATTTGAAATTTTGTGAAGATAGTTGTTAAATGAGCATAGAATATGAATATGGTTACTGCTCTGCTATTTAGGTCTAACGCTTATTAAATTTTGGACAAAAATTCTGCTTCCACAGAGACCATGTGATTAGTTTTAAGGGTTTTTTTTAGGGGGGGGGTTGTTTTTTGTTGCATTGACCCATAATCTCTCCTTTACTTCCATTCTTTATAATCTTTTATTGTCCAATCCGTTTCAAGTGTATTGAAAGTCAATGTTATTCAGGCAAAAGTAACCACATACTGCCAGATTTCAGATAATTATGCATCACACCTCACTAAAAACATCTGAATTTTTAACCAAAGCAGAAACTGATTCAGCAGCACTGTCAGAAGGCAATGCTCTTGAAATGTCAAAGGCCAAACTGTAAGTGACATTTGGCAATTAAAAAAAAAAGATAAATGCATGTAGGTTACCATACATTTGACTCTGGCATCAAAGAAAAAAAAAACATTAAATGTATATATTGCATTAATGGGATATACTAGAAAGGTAGTTTTGTGTGTGTGTGTGTGTGTGTGTGTGTGTGTGTGGTGTGTGTGTGTATGTGTTTAAACCAAATGCTATGGTCCTAGTAGATCAAAATTTTCTCCTAGAAACATATGTCTTGCTCTGCAAAAAATGTCTCCATATAATACTAAAAGTTTTGACCAATCAACAACACATTCATGAAATGTGAAAGGACTGGCTTCTCTGTCTTCTTTTTAAATGAACTATTATCCATTTTGGTTTATTTTTAATTTTTCTTTTCTTTTTTTTTTTTTGTAATCCTATTTGGCTTAGTATTAGGGTTGGTTCTCAGTAATCATTAATCAATTCATTTAATAAGAATCCTTGAATAATAGGTAATATATTAGAGTGATTAACAACATGGATTTAGACATTAACCTACCTGAAATTGTATCCTAACTCTATCATTTAACCAGCTCTATGCAATGTTTCAGTGCCTTGGTTTCCTGAAATGTATTTAAGCATAACAACACTATGAGGTTGCCTTATTAATTGAGACATGCATCCTTCCTAATCTAAAAGCTATTGCTGGAGCAGTGGAAGAGGGAGTAGGAATAGGAGTTAGGTTAATACAAGGCTGTAAGGGCTGTGGACTGGGTAGATTTCCTTAGAACCGAGAGTGTATGTGGCGGACTGGGATTGACATTGCAGGAAGAGAGAGCAGCACATATAAAGCATACCACAGAATAAAAAGAGAGCAAATCTGTGGAATTTCCAATACTTTTTCATGGTTGGAATAAAAGTAAATTGAAAGGAATAGTGAAAATGAGCAGAAGAAGGAATGAGCTCATACGTCATTACGTATGTGTTTTATACAGTATTATATATGTTGCAAAAGTTTACAACACTTTAATTTTAAATTAAATAGCCCACTTTTACTGGTCACTAAAAGCAATTTAGGACCCATTATAAATAATAAAAAATGTGTTGTTGTTTTGTTCCTTTAATGATGATAAATAGGAGCAGTGTCTATATAACTCATCTTTATGATCTTACTCTCTGGGAAAATAGAAAACGAGGTCCAGTAGTATCTATTATGATTGTCATTGTCATGTAGCGTCTTGAAGGGATTTTGGAATCTCAAGCAACAATGACTATTAGTGACACAGATTGCTTTTCCTCTTCTGGTAACTGAATTCTTCTTCTTTAGGAATTGTCCTTCGTGTGCTTGATATGTTTCTAACAACGCGTCAATCCCAACCAACCCAGCTGGCAAATTAAGTACCACATGCTTCTGGAATTAATGACTACCCAGGAGCATACTCTTGATCTAAGCAGAGTCTATCAGTTCATTTTGGCAATAACATGAATTCTGGATGAAAGGAGCTCTCCTTTGAGGTTGGAAGCTCTAAAGATTATGTAACTCCGGAGTTTCCAGGGTTAACATTAATGTCACATAGAGAAAGCCTGTGCGGGGCCAATATAGAGGAAAGCAGAACAAGAGCTAGAGAAGGAAGTAAAAAAAGACATCCTGGATAGAGTCAAGTCCTGAACCACCACTAACAATTAGGATTATTAGTTATATTTGCTAATACTTGTATTTTATTCTTAAATCAACTTAATTGAACTTCTGGCTCTACCTACTAAAAAAAAGACAACACAAATAATCCAGTATATGAAAACTTTGATCAAGACAACCAAAATATACAAAATAAACACAGGCATCTCTGCACACTAATATATAGGTAGTCCATTTCATATATCTTGTTAAACATCTCAATAGAAAGTTCTACTATATATGTTTACTTTATAGGGACTTGGGAGAGTCTAACAAACATAAATCCTTATCCCTTATTAGAATTATCTGTGCTTAGTAAACTCATTAGGAATTCTAATTTTTTTCTTTCGGAAACCACTTGAGGAAATAGTCAAGGTTATGAAGCGTGTAGACTTTAGAGACCTACCACAAGGGTTTGCAAAAAGGTTTTGTCACTTCCTAGCAATGTGACCTTGAACAAGTCACTTAATCTCTCTGTGCCTCAGTTTTCTTTTCTAAAAAATGAATTTAATGCTCATTCCTATTTCATAAGGCTATTATAAGGATTAAGTTGGTTAGTATATGTAAGAGACTTAGAGCAGTGCTGGGCATATAGTAAATATTACATACAAATTTTTAAAAAGTATATTACTTTTTAAGTTGTGGTATAGAACTACAGTATACTTTTCATTAAATAACAAATGCAAAGAATAATCTTCATTAAATTACTGTGGTCACTAACAACATCTCTGTTAAATGGTGAATTTTGGATTACTGATGTTTATATAACTCTGTCTCTGGCTCTGAATTATAGCTATCTTGTATAATTTTTCAGTTACTTAGACATTTAAAAAACTAACATTCAAATGTACATATTTAATCTGAACATTTGACAACTAAATTGCTTCCTAAGAACTTTAAGGAAATTTACAGGAATAGCTAATTTAATTAAGAGCTAGAAGTCAGTGGATATAATTACACTGGCCCTTCCATAGTGAACTCCGACATGAGAAAGGATTTGACAAGGCCTTGCCCAATTTTCCACTATAAAATCAGTGATAGGGAATGAGTATGAGTTACTCACCAAGGCCAGTAAATGAATAGATGTTAGTTCACTGCAATTAAGCCTTAGCTCACAAATTGTATTTGTAAGTAAATTATAATATGCAAACTGTAGACCAACTTACTAGTTTTAATATTTGTTAAACATTAAGGAATGAGATTAAACATTTAGAAGAGGTAGAAAATTGGCATTATCCCTTATCAGGTAAGAGATTTTCATTACATTGTATAATCTCTCTGTTTCAAGGTCCTTGCTTACGAAATAAATATAATACCGTCCAATTTAATGCAAAGATTGCTGTATGGTCCAACAGAAGTAATTTTGATCAGTTTTGGTTTTTTTTTTAAGTTATGTGATGTGATTGCAAACCATCTCTTCCTTATGACTTAGTAGTATCTTTTGGGGAAGTTTATCAAGAAAACATGACAGCTGGTGTGACCAAACAAGCTGGACCTGGGCAATTAGAGGCTTCCAGCTTCCTCGCCTGTGTTTGGAATGTGTACTCCCTGCCTTCCCTGAGCTAGAAACTGCTCAAAGACACAGTTTGGAGATAGAAATGTGATGAAGAGACTATCTGGACTGCGTACGTGACTAAACCCAGGTAAGCCTCCTAAGTATGTGACTCATCCCAGTTAACGCATCTATACATATTTTTAAGATTTGGCAAGTGGGAGCAGAAATCTACTTGTCTTACAAACTTGTAAGTAACTTCTCTTGCTTTTTAAACTGGCCATCACCGTTCTGGATGGGTCTGCTTTTTTTTTTCGATGTCTCCCTGCCCCTGAGTATGCAGGCGGGTTTCAGGTTATACCAGGGCAGCTCCTGGTCCCAGGTGTGATGCAACAGTATCTTCAAGGCAATGTGCACCAAACATTTTTCCTATAGTAGTACTAATGATCAGATCCTGGCTATGAAACACATACTATTTCCATTTTATAAACGAGACATAATAATGATAAATAACTGGTTCAAAATAACACAGATAAAGTGATGCAGTCCAGATTCAAATCCAGTTTGCTCTGTCATAAAAATATTTCAGTTCGCCTAACCCAGATTCCCAATCTCATTTTCCTTAGGCCTCACCTCTGATTCCAGTCTTGGCTCTGGCAATCAGTTAAGGGCTTACTTTGCCTCACTTGTGCTGACAGCTTCTTGCCCTAAGTGACTGCCCAGGACCTTTTCCATTTTGTACCCTGAGATTCTTGCAAGATTCCATTCAGAATGCACACAAGGGCAGTTGGGAGTAATAATAGTCAATGGCAGATGACAGTGAAGGGCAAATGCTTCCTCCTGTGCACCAACAGATAGGCAGTTCTGAGGTATTCTATACCCTTCTTAAAAGGATAGAGCCCTGTTACTTACAGCAGCGACCATCTCAGTAACGGACCTTTGTCCTGGCTTCTCCTGCCTCCATGTTTAACTTTCCCCTTAACTGCTATAGAGTCTGCCTCCCAAATAACCATGCACATAAATCCTTTTTTTAACGCTCAGATTAAGATATGGACTAACTAAAGAATTGCAAAAGACTTTGAACCAAATTAAGAACTCTTGATATCAAGGGGTAATAAAGAAAAGAGCCTTATTATTTTAGATGTTATTGACAAAAACAAAAGACAGAAATGTCAGAATGCACTCATAGTTCTGGTAACAGGAGAATAAACATCACTATGTGGATTCTTCCTCAGGATAGATGAGATAGTGATAAATACTATGTTGATGGAGCCATTTTAGACAAAAACCAGTCTTCACTGGGGTTCTATACTAATGATTTATTTTATTTTTTACAGAGAAAAATCTACTGGCATCATAAGATCAAGCAAAATCTTCTTCATACCTGCCATACCTTTAGACTCATGTAGCGCTTACCAACTACACATAGTCAGTCTTCCAGCTCCTATTAATTAAAATAAATCTGTTTTGCAATGGATCTTCTCCTCCAGGGTAGACAGAATAGAAAGAGGGAAAAGGAGCCAGTCTATAAAGGGACCATTATTTCTCTTTGCTCATTCAAGATGCAGTTAAAGGAGCACATAGGTCTAATTACCATTGGTCCATTTGGTTTACTTTTTTTAGGAAAAAAGCTTGTTAGAAATTAAACTATTTGATTAGGCCATTTTGGTCAATACAGGGTTACCTTGGGTCTGTTGTATGTTTGCAGCCCTTTTCTGAATTCTGAACATTTCCATATCACTTTATTTTCTATTTTCCAAAGGGGAAAAAAATCTTAATGTTACTCATGGAGATATTTCCACACCTGCTAGACTTTTCTTGTCCCAAGGTGCCAAGGTTAAACAGTCACAAAGAGAACCATAAGAAATAATCCACACAATAAAATACTATCTTATATTGTTTAAATTAATAAGAGAGCAAGAGTTTGTGGGGATTTATTAAGGTGGTAGTTACTAAATATCAATAAAAGTGCTCAATGGAATGAAATTAGTATACATTGTTAATCTCCCTTGTCATCAGTGTTCCCATTTATAAAGTTGGGATGATAAAATCTATTTCACACAAAGAGGATGAAATAAGAAATCTATATAAGCCTCCCAGTCCCAAGTATGATATACTCTAGTTATACAAAAATACGTAATAAATTTTTATTTATTTCTTTGATATATAAATATGAGAGCCTTTAGTCACTGGTGATTATATCAATGTATATAACATTACTAAAATTAAATAATAATAGCTATTACTTAGTACTTATTTGTCAGGCACTGTGCAAAGCACTCTTCGTGTGCTTTGTCATTTAATGCTATACTCTATGATTAAGTGCACATATCACCCCAATTTCACAGATAAGTGGAAAAGAGGAAACAGAAGTATCTAATTTACTAAGGACACATGACTACCCAGAATTCAAACACAAAACTCCAAGCTATTAACCAAATGGATATTTACAAATAAAACTTAATTATTAATTGATTTAAGATGATACAAGTTCTAATGAAAAACAACCCAGCAATAACCATTAGAAGAGCATTAAAGTATTACAAGCTAAAAATCCTGTCGAATTAATCAGAAATTCTGTTCTTTAATAAATACTCATTATTCAATATGCTTAATCAATGTAGATATTTCATACATTAGAAATTTCACAAATTTCAAGCTCAAAATTGACCAAGTATTTCTGGCAGAAGAACAGGCAAATGTAGAACTGGTGAGGTGTTAACTTGACTACCAGAGTGGTTTCCAATGTGTTAATGTAACTGTGAGCACCACCACTCAGAAGTAGCCTCCTTAACAAAAGATTCTAAGAGATGCTGCTTACCTGTTTCTTTGGAATTTTTTTGTGTTTTTTGCCCATTCTGGAATATTATATTATTTTTCTAAGTGACATACTACCACAGGTAACTCGACTTACTCCTAAAGCATGGTTCTCAAATGTGACCACACACTGTAATCACCTAAGGAGCTTTAAAAAAAAATACTGGTGCCTGGCTTTCATTCTCAGAGATTCTGATTTCACTGGTGTAGAGTATGATGTGGACATCAGAAATTTTTAAAGCTCCTCAAATATTTCTAATGTGGATCTGAGATTGAGAAGCATAGTCCTAAAGCCTGTTACAAGAACTATACATTTCACATAGCTTGTATTGCTTCTCTATTAAAAAAAAAATTGATTTGAGGACCTATACACTCTACAGAGCTGTTGCTCTTTCACTGCTCTGTGAATCTCGCCTGCTAGTAATTCAACCTTGGTCCCAAAGGGGCTTCACAGAGTTGTACACTTCTTCACTACATGAGATAAAACTGATTGCAACCTTGCTTTGCTCACCAAACAAGCATTCTACCTATTTGGAATGTCACTTAGAGTAGTTAGCTGATATTCATCAGAATAAATTGGGTACCAGAAAAAACGTCTCCTAAATACAAAAAGTTATGATAAAGAGAAGATAGTTTCAAGTAACTGGGTTTCTCAAAGCAAAAGGATATATTCTAAAAGGTGAAATTCCTACATTTATTTATCTAGTACATATTTATTGATTCCAAGAGTTCTCGTTTTGGAAAATAGTGGACTTATGATAGAAGAAATTCTTGGTATAATTATTCTAGTTTAAATGTCATTTTTGTGGGTTTTTGAAACATATCAAATACATGGTGGTAATTCAGTATTTTTTCTATTATATGTATTTTTTTTTTTATTGTTTCAGAAAACCAGAATAAAAAAGTATAGCCTTTTCTAATTCCTTCAGGGGGCTGGTTAACAGAAGAAAGTTCTTTTTGCATATTCTAACCTCTTTCAACCTATTTAATTTCCACATTCAAAAGAAAGATGGCATATGATCTGGAATTATTTAAATAATATAGAAATTACCTTTTGTCAATTCCCATCAGCCAAGGATCACTTGGAACATATTTGTACTTGACATAGGTAGGTTTACCACTTGTAGCAAGGAAGGCTGCACATCATGGGGGAAAAGAGCATATCAAAAGTAGGGAATTAAGAAAAAATTTTATAGGCTTTGGGAATAAAAATTGAATAGTCCAGGCAGGACTGGTCACAAGTAGTCTCCCTTTAGAGAATCCCTGAGGAGTTACTATTCCATCAGTTTGTCTGCCTTGAAATGTATGGGTCTGAACAAACTGGTGCTAACGTATATAATGGACATCATGACTTGGTTCAGTACAACTTAACTGTTTTGCACAGCATGGTGCAGTAGTTTTTGAAAAGTTGTAGTTTCTGTTTTAATTCTCAGTTCCACTCTCACAAACAGCTCTGTAGTTGTTAGTTGGGACATTTTCCATCATAAATTAAACTCAGTCTTCTAACCATCTAGGCCTACTGTTTTTTTCAATGGTAGATCTTTAATTGCATTTCTCATCTCCTTCCTGGATATATTATACATTGTACTTTCCAAAATATTAATGAAAATTAAGTGATTCCAGATGGTGCTAATACTGCAGAAAGATTTTCCCAACTATCCTATCTCAAGTAACCCATTTCCTAACCTAGGACATGAGGTTCAAACATGAGTTCCCACTATTGCTTACTCAATTTTATTGTCTATATAATATTTATCATTGTTTGAAAATATATTATTTACTGACTTATCTGTCATCTTGTAAAGTAAGATCCAAAAGAATACATTCTCGTGATTATATTCCCAGGGCCTAGTTACCTACCACACAATAGGTGCCCAATAAATATTTGTTGAATAAATAAAATATTCATGTAATTTGATAACTTGATTTAATTTATCGATTAGAAAGATTTATCATAGTGACTTGACAATTTAATTATATATATTTTATATAACCTTAAAATAGGTTTTAGAATTCAGCTACATTATCAATTTTTATTATTGAAAAGTATATAAACTCATTTTATGAGGCCAATATTAACTTGATACTGAAACCTGGTAAGGATAACACACAAAAAAGTAAACTACAGACCAATATCTCTCATGAACACAGATGCAAAAATCCTAAATAAGATACAAGCAAACCGAATACAGCAACATATTAAAAAGATTATATACCACGATTAAGTGGGCTTAATCCCAGGGTACAAGGATGGTCCAACATATGCAAATCAATTAATGTGATACATCACATAAACAAATTAAACAATAAGAATCATAGGATAATATCAATTAATGCAGAAAAAGCCTTCGATAAGATACAGCATCCATTTATGATCAAAACACTTCACAAAATCACTATAGAAGGAAAGCACAAAAGACTCCAAATTGCCAAAGCCATCCTGAGAAAAAAGAACAAGGCTGGAGACATTACTCTGCCCGACTTCAAATTATATTACAAAGCAACAGTAATCAAAATGACATGGTACTGGCAGCAAAACAGACACATGGAGCAGTGGAACAGAATCGAGAGTCCAGAAGTAAACCCATATTTATGTGGGCAAATAATTATTGACAAAAAAAGCCAAAACATACAGTGGAGAATGAAAGCCTCTTCAATAAATAGTGCTGGGAAAACTGGAAAGCCACCTGCAAAAGAATGAAACTAGACTGTTGTCTATCACCACATACCAAAATTAACTCAAAATGGATTGAGGACCTGAATGTAAGACCTGAAATCATAAAATGCATAGAAGAAAACATAGAAAAAACTCAAGGACCTTGGACTTAAAGAGAATTTTATGAATTTGATGTCAAAGGCAAGGAAAGTAAAAGCTAAAATAAATGAATGGGACTACATCAAACTAAAAAGCTTCTGCTCAGCAAAAGAAATTGTCAACAAGGTAAAGAAACAACCATCTGAACGGGAAAATATATTGGCAAGCAACGCCTCCAATAAGGACCTAATATTCAAATATACAAAGAACTCATACAATTCGATTTCAACAAAAAATACAAACGATCCAATCAAAAATGGGCAGAGGATCTGAACAGACACTTCTCCCCAGGGAACATACAAATGGCCAATAAGCATATGAAAAGATGCTCAACATCACTAGCTATTAGAGAAATGCAAATCAAAACCACAATGAATACCATCTCACACCTGTTAGAATGGCTATAATCAACAGGACAAGTAATAAAAATGTTGGAGAGGATGCGGAGAAAAATGAACTCAACGCTGCTGGTGGGACTGCAAATTGGTACAGCCACTATGGAAAACAGTATGGAGTTCCTCAAAAAACTAAGAATTGTCTATACCATATGATCCAGCAATCCCTCTACTGGGTATTTACCCCAAAGACTTAAAAAATCATATCCAAAAGATATTTGCACACTGATATTCATAGCAGCATTATTCACAGTGGCCAGGACATGGAAGCAACTGAAGTGTCTATGATAGATGATTGGCTAAAGAAGCTGTGGTACATATATACATGGAATATTACTCAGCCATAAGAAGACATGAAATACAGCCATTTGCGGCAACATGGATGGACTTGGGATAATCTTGCTAAGCGGAATAAGCCAGACAGAAAAAGTTGAAAATCACATGATATCACTTATATGTGGGACATAAACCTAAAAGCAACAAAGGAACAGGACAAACAAACGGAAACTCATGGACATGGACTATAGACTAGTGGTTACCAGAGGGTAGGGGATGGAGGAGGAGCGGGGAGGTAAATGAGGCTAAGGGTGTCAAATATAAGGGGTAGGAGGAGGGAGGGTGACGTGGGTAAAGGAGATCAAATATATTGTACCTGAAGGAAACTGGACTTTGGATGGTAAACACACAATAGAATATACAGAAGTTAAATTATTATGTACACCTGAAAATTATATAATTGTATTGAGCAATGTTACCCTAATAAACTTAATTTTTTTAAAAAAAGAGTGTATTTAATGATTTAATGTAGTGTTTTTATTTTTATTTTTCTCTATTTTTGTAGCTACAAAGGAACAGGAACAATAATTTGGTAAGATCTCATGAAGTTATTGGGGAAAAATAATTTATAGTTTAATAGCTTAATCATGAATATTTAATAAATATATTTACAATATTGTTAAATGGATCCAGTAGCATTACCAAAATACAATAATTTTTAAATGCTTGTGTGACTGTGTGAATGTTTGTGTAAAAGCATATTTATATACTGCGAAGATTTTCTTCATTAGGATATATGCATACTTTTTTACTATTAATGTGAAATTCTAGACAGTTTTTGTCTTATCTATGTCAAATAAGATGCTTAAAATATAGGTTTATACTGCTGTCAGTTTTCACTTTCATTTTCAAGTTTTATTTTTTTCATGAACTAAAAGAGTAAAAAGGAAGAGAGCTTTCCTTTTTGTCATTTTTTCTTTTAATTCAGATATTAATTTTTTTAATTAAATTAGTTATTTAGAAGTGTGGAAAATGTTCTTTCCAGACTTTAAGGATAAGCTACATTTTGGAATGTTATTTTAAAAAGCTCTGGTGAATCTGAGTATTTTCTTCCAGTTCACTAATTACATTGCTAGAAATCACTTTTTTCAATAGTTGAAGATTTGTAATAGCTACTGAGAATATCAAGAACATGAATGGTAATAACATATGTCGTATATGACCTACGTATAAAATCTTTTCTGAAAAGCTTTAATCAATTTTTTCTTAAATGTTACATAATTAAAGTTATAACACTTATAACTGAAAGATATGTCAAATCTATCTATATATAGATAGTACTACAAGCTTCAAAATTCTATTTTTAATAAAAATAATTTTATTTAATAATTACTGATTGTTTTAAATTAGCCATTTATAAATTTTAAAGGAGAATTGCTGTTTTGAGAATTACCTTTATTTTGTGCACCTTGGCAGCTATCATTATTTCACATCAGAATTTTGTTTTGTACAATAAACATAAGTATATTGTAACTACAGTCAGAATAATTAAAATTCTGTTATGACAATTTTATTCATACATTTCTGCCACTCTAGTCAGTTAATTGAAATTATCATACCTTTGCTTCAGTGCCATTTGTCTTTAAGATTTGCAACTATGATTAGTTACATTAAGATAGTTTTTATTTTCTAACTACCTAAAATTCGTAAAGAATATTGAACATAAACATGAACTTAAGAAGCATTAATAAACTATACCCTCTTTCTATTTTACCTATAATTATAAAATACATTTCTAGGGTGTTTTGCCAGCAAAGCAGTCTCACTTGATTTAAAACATATATATATATCACTACAGGAGGGAACTTTTGTTTGTTTGCCTGCCTAGTATTTTTCTTCTTCTCTGGTAACAATACAAAGTCTTCTCCCATTTGTTCTGGTTTGGACTCTTCCACATAGCACTCCTTTTCTACTTCAGGGTGGCCACATTACCCATGCTGGCCTGGGGATGGTCATGTGACTCAAACAAACAGCAACAATAAGAATCTTCACTGAACCTGATCTAGAGATATTAAAACTATTTTCCATGAGGTTCTACCTGGCTGGATGTAAACCTGAGCTAACAGCAATCTTCTCCCTGACATAGAAAAAGAACCTATTTCTACAATGAAACCAATACATAAGTAGAACCGGGAATGAAGACAGAAAAAATTCTGATAAGATTTTTTAAATCTGTTATACCTGAAGGGTATTTCTTCAATGAGTTTTTTGGTTTTTTTAGCTAGTTTGATTTGTGCTTTTATACCTTAGAACTTAGCTGTTCTTGACTAATACAACTTTGTATCCATAAATGTCATATAATATCAAATTTCCCAGCAAAGTCATTAATTACATTTTTTAAATTCCTTTTTAAAAAATCTTGAGTATTTTTAGAATTTATGTTCTTTTAATACCATGGGATAACTATCTTGGAAAAGTTTTAGGAGTTAGACAAAATCGCATTATGCTAAGGGGAGAAAGGGAGGAGGGAACCAGTGATTCTTGATCATTGGTAGGGAAGAATTTAAACTTACTAAAACCCAATATGAGGAAAGATGAAAAGAGGGCCACCTGGCTTGATGCCCCTTCTGGGTTGTCTGATGGGAACGAATATTCACAGTCAAACTGACACAGTTAAACCTCCCTCCCTAATTGTGGTTCTAACCCTTACTGCATTAGTAAGCACTGTGGAGAGATGGGTGTGAGTTATCTCCCAGAAGAAAGGACAAAGGGCTGAGCAAAACTGATTAACTTCCCTGAGTCTGCCAGATTGTATCTCCTGGGCAAGGAAAACAACAGGCCAAACAGAGGCTGCCCAATTCTTATTTTCAAAACAAGATCATTAAGAATGTTTACTGAACAGCCACTATGAGTTATTTTAGATAGTCTATACATTATTCCCTAAACCAAAAAGTATTGCGCCTTATGACAAATTATTTGGACAAACTGTGAAGCTTAAAGATGAGCATATTTCCTCTTTAACCTGTCACAGGAATGCTGATGAGAGCAAACTAAATTTAAGGAATGGTTATTGTTCCCCACTAGGAGTGAGAAGAGAATTTGATGATGAGATTTTACCAAGTCTCCTTGCATTTTATAATTTTCATTATACCACAAGTTATGCTTCAAGAGAATAAATTTTGAGGAAGTTATTTTTGTTTGTTTTGTTTAGCTTTTCAAAGCAAGTCTGTATGTAGCACAGGAGCTAAGATGACCTGTAGGAAATTACAGTGAAATACACAGAAAACCTTTTTTAATTCAATGATATATTCAATGGCCTTACTTATTGGAATGAAAAGAAGAGGTAAAGCTGAAGTAGATATCACGGATCAAGAATTAGGGAGAAAAAAAAAGAGAGAAGTTTGCCCAGAATATCACAGGACAGAGCAAAAACAAAAACCACAGCAAATGTATATTTTTAATACCCCTTAAATTAAAATGTACTTTGGAGAATTTTACCCAGGTATTCCTGAAATTATAATATAACTGCCACATCTTCCATTTTTCACTGTAATTTTAGTATGGCACTCACCACCTAGAAGCTGAGTTCTCTGAACAGGTGCACAACCTATAAACTCAGGTAATAGTGCTAGGCAGCTGAAAAACTAGAATCCACAATCTATGTGGAAAAGAAAAACAACAGTTGATAGAAAGAGAAAGCATAAAAGAAAAGAAAAAAACTGTCTATGCCTCTACAAATCTGATTCAATTGAATTAATGAGAATCTGAGTTCTGACAATTGAGATTGCACTTACACAACAAGACCCAATTTAGCCACTTTCCTGAAAATAGCCTGTAGATTCTCAGCTAAATAGTTAATTCACTTTTAAAAAGAGAAATAGATTTCCTGATTTTAAGGTTGAACTAACTGGTTGTTTGACCAAAGTGATTTACAATTTTGGTAAAAATGAATCAAATCAGAACTATATGTATCTGGATAAAGTTATTCAAATTGTTTAATAATCTTAGCACTTCACCCACACTCTTAAGATAATAGCTTAAATGAGATGGTGCCCCCATAAGTGCCCCATTGGACAAAGACTTCAACTCATGTTTCATCAAACAGTATTCGGTTAGTACTAAGATCCATTCCAAACAGTAGCAAAGAAAAGTCAAAAGATACAGATATTCTTCTTATTACTGCGTTTCGCTTTATTGCATTTCGCAGATATTGCATTTTTTATAAATAGAAGATTTGTGGCAACCTTGCACAGAGCAAGTCTATTTGCATCAATTTTCTGACAGCATACACTCACTTCATGTCTCTGTGTCACATTTTGGTAATTCTTGCAATATTTCAAACTTTTAAATTATTATTATTGTATTTGTTATGGTAATCTGTGATCAGTGATCTTCGATGTAAGGCAAAATCATACACCAACAAAATGATTATGACTCACTGAAGGTTCAGTTGATAGTTAACATTTTTTAGTAATGAAGAATTTTTTAATTAAGGTATGTACATTTTTTTAGACATAATGCTATTGTAAACTTAATAGACTACAGTATAGTGAAAACATAAATTTTATGTGCACAGGGAAACAAAAAAGCCTATATGTCTTATTTTATTACATTTGCTTTATTGTGGTGATCCGAAATCGAACCCACAACACTATTAAATATTTTTTAAAGTTTTAAGTTCTGGAATATAATAGATGAAATTTAATCACAATATTACATTTATAATATTTAAATAGTTTTAAAATAGCAATCACTCAGTTATTCTTTATAGTTAAATCTTTTTAAATGAGTGAGAAATTATTAAAAGGACACTTTCGGTAACTAAACCAAGAGCCCTTGTAAAATAACTCATATGTGTTAAGTCTAGAATTATCCTACTCAATTCATTTAGGATGATGTCCTTCCTCTGTCACTGTCAGAAAAAGCAGATAATAATTTTGATGGCCAAGCAGTCATAAATAAAAGGAAAATTCACATTTAGCAAAAGAAATTTAAAAATAAAGCTTTAGGAAAGTGCTGATTACCTCTAAAGTACTGCACTGTAAAACAGATAACAGAAAACTCAGTCTCTTCAACAGCATCATCTTTATCGGACACTGACTTGTAGAATTTAAATAATCAGAATCTCTGGGACTAAGGAAGCAAAACAGAGATTGCTATGGAGCTATATTGCAGAGTGCAGTCTGAGTAAGTGGAAAGAAAGTAGAAGAGTCAGACCTGCACCTTCAAATGACTTTGGTTAAACCAATGAACTTCAATGTACATCAGTTTCCTCATTTTAAATTGTGGAAAGCAAGTTTTGCCTCTTACATCAACAGAATGTTGTAAGGGTGTTATAATGAAACGTAAATTGACTTCCTTTGGGGGAGGAAATTTGTAAAACAAATTCATTAGGTTACAAACTCCCTCCCTGTTGAAACAGGATCAGTCCTATGTTAAGCCACAGTGGGAATGTTTTGCCTCTTACATACAATGGGGTGAAAGTTTATGGTTGAAATGTCCTTTAATTTATAGTTAACCATGCTTAATGTACATGGAAAGTTTCTTCTGTAAAAATATTATAAAAATTATTCTCTAAAAAGCTTAGAATTGCATTTTTTATTTAGCTATTTTAACAGTTGAAGCAAAACTGAACTGAGTAGTTTATTACATAAATTGACATTATAGAAAAGAAATAGTCTACATATTAATACAGTTTAATTATTAATATGTTCTATGTACCTGGTATAATCTGTTAAACAAAATTAAACATATTGTTTAACTCAATAATTTAAACAATATATTTTTTAACAAGATGAGAAACAGTTTAGCTCTTGAAAACTCATGGCCACAGAGGGAATAATATCATGATGTTGGCCATTACTGCTCTTCAGGGACCCATGCTGCTAGGAGACGTGAGAAACATTAGGTTTTTCCAACCATTTGGGATGACCATTCTAAAAAAAAAATAAAAACAGGTACTGGTTGCAGCAAGTCTTAGAGAAACAATAGAACAGCTGGCCACTGATAAGAGCATGCCCCAAACCAAAAATGACATTCCAAAAACTTGCAATAATGGTTTTCTCTCTGAAGTCTAGTATTTATATGAGGGAATTTTGTGTCCTGTTCTTGTGGAAAAGTATTTAATTAAAATTTTAAAATCTATTAAATATTTTTTAAAGTCATCTGGTATAGAATATAGAAAAATAAATATTTTAATTTTTCAAAGATGGATATCCTCTAAAATGTACTTTTCATAGCCCAAACAGAAGAAAAATAATAGCATGATCCTAAATGAACAAATTCACTGATATTTTCTACTACCCAAACACTTCTGTCTTCTATGTGTAACTTAGTGCGTCTGGCCATTTAAGAAAATATTCTCTGTTCATGGAATGGAAGAGGTTTTCATTAAATGAATTTTTAAAAAAATACCTTGAAATAAACCTATATTTTTTTTCTTAACATTGTTAAATTCCAAATTAAAATTTTCAAGGATAAATGAAAAAAATGAATGATCTAGTAAAATTAGAGAGCTACATAACCATCTCCCCTTATATTCATTTTAAATACTAATACTAATACTCACATACAGAATAAAGTTTCTCTCTCTCTTTCTCTCTCTCTCTCTCTCTTTTTTTTTTTTATTTAGAAGCATGGGAGTTTCTTGCTTTCTCAGTACTTTATTCCAATTTAGCATTTTTTTCCTTTGAGAAAACAAGATTTTCTTATTTTTTAGTGTCTGGGATTTACACAAGATTATATAGCACTTTTCCCTTCTTTTTTTTTTCATTAAAAAATAATATGGGGCACAAGAAAGAAATAGTTATGTGATATGATGGAGGTGTTTTTAATGTTGTAGTGATAATCATTTTGTAATATATAACTGCATATGAATCAACATGTTGTACATCTGAGATTTATATAGTATGTAAATATGTCAATTACATATGTCAATTATATCTCAATTAAGCTGGCAAAAAATATTCTTCAGGTTCATAGAGACAAAAAGTAGCATAGAGGTAACCACAGACTTTGGAATTAATGTTAGAGTGTAAGTTTTAGTTTGAAATGGTGAAAAGTTCTGGAGATGAATAATGACTAAGTACTACTGAACTATACACTTAAAAATGGCCAAAATGGTAAATTTTAATGTTATGTATATTTTAACACAATAACAAAATATATTTGTATAACTAAAAATAATAGTATGTGGGAAGATTTTATTTTATACATATGATTATTCTTTGGGATGTTTTTACCTTGAGCTCATAAACTACCATACAGAAATAAGATTGAAAATACAATAAGAATGCCTAAATAAAAAAAAGAGAGAGAGATAAAAATGGATATGCTGCAATTCTAAATCAAATGTAAATTTAGATTTTATAGGCATTTCTTTCCGTATATGCACTAGGTGGAGCCCTTTGCCTAAACTATCTGTAGGAAAATTGGGAGAGTATGTTTAATTTTACGAGGAACTGTCAGACTTTTTCAAAGTAGCTATACCATTTTGTATTCCCTCCAGTAACATATGAAAGTTCCAGTTATTCCGTATTCTTATTAGCACTTGGCCACTCTTATTTTAGCCACTCCAGTGCTTGTGTAGGGATATCTTGCTGTAGTTCCCTTAATTTTTTTTTTTTTACCTTGAGCTCATAAACTACCTTAAACTGCATTTCCTTAGTGACTAATGATATTGAGTATATTTTCTTGTGCTTATTTTATATGCTCATTTTTTTATATCTTCTTTGCTAAAATGTCTATTCTCATCTTTTGTCCAATGTTTTTTGGGTTGTTTGTTTCCCGAATGTTGAGTTTGAGAGTCCTTTATATCATCACCCAGCAATCTCACACCTTTGCATTTATCGAAGATAAATGAAAACATATGTACACAAAAAGTTCAATATATAAATGTTCATAACAGCTCTATTTATATTCACCAAAACTGAAAACAACCTATCAATTGGTGAGTGGATGAATAAACTACAGTACACTCATACAATGGAATAGTACACAACAGTAAAAAGGAATGACCTACTGATACATGCAACAATATGATGAAACTTATAAGTGAAAGAAGCTGAATGAGAGAATCCAGACACAAAAAGCTACACATTATATGATTCTATTCATATGATATTCCTGAAAGGAAAAAGTATGAAATCTGAAATTGGATCATTAGTTGCCAGGCACCTTCAGTGGGGAAAAGGAACTAAACACAAAGGGGCATTGGTATATCTTTTGGAGAGAATAAATTATTCTCTATGTTATATGTGGTAGTGGTTATGCATATGGACACTTGTCAAAATTCATTAAATATACACCTAAAAATGCTGACTTTACTGTTGAAATCTTTTGTCCAATTATTATTGGGTTTTGTTTTCTCAATGTTGAACATTTTAACATTAGAGTAACCTGACATACAAAAAAAATTGCCTTTGAGAAAGCTATTATGATTATGAACACTTGAAGAATCTTGGAAGGTTTAATAAAAATTTCTGTTAACTTGCAAATCTTAACTACTATTTCTCTGTCACTATCACATTTTAAGAATGTGCATTGATTCTAATAAAAATGTATTAACACTGATTTGATAGGAATGATGTTTGTTTTATAATGAATAGTACAAATTAAACCGTGGGAAAAAATAAAAGAACATCCTGATGATCTAGACAAATCAAGTATCACCATATACTGTTCTTTCATAATTGGATACTCACAAATGTATGTGAAAATATGTTACTATTAACTATGAGAAATTAAAATAATATTTTATTAGACATTAGACCATTCTGAGATATATACATACAGATATGAATTATATAAAAGTATCATCTACTTAGAAATTACATAATACATATATTTAGTTCTAACTTTAGTATTATAGCTTAGTATTTATAAACAAAATAAATTTCATCTTTAAATATATTCATTAGGAATGTTCATCTGGCTTTCATTTGGAGTAACTGGACTTGCGTTTCCTAGAGAGATGACATCCAGTGTATCTGAAAAAAAATCATGCTTCGTTGGCACTTTTTGAAATATATTCAATATAATCTCATATTTAATTCATGTAGTAAGAAAATTTTGATTTTTAAAGCTTATAAGATAGCCAAGAAGAGAGATTGGCAGAAAAGCTTCAACAATGTGACAGAATATGAAAATATTTTTGAGTGAATTTGGCCTTGGGAATTGTAATAGAATTATAGTCTGCTCTATAGAGAAATAAAACTGGATTATAAAGTTGTCTCATAGCTATAAAGTAACAGAATCCTAGCATGCCCATGAGTTCTTCTGGTCATCTTCTAATTAAGGTACCCTGTTTTCCTGCTGGGTCTAAATTTTGAGAAGAATGCCTAGAGGATCAAAGATATCAAATTTTACATAAAGGACTTCAAAGCAGCCATTACAAAGATGTTCACCGAACTAACGGAAAGCATGATTAAAGAAATAAAGGAAGGTGTGATGACAAGGTTCTATCAAATAGAGAATATCAATTAGGAGATAAAAATGATAATTTAAAAGAACACCAAATGGAAATTTTGGGACTGAAAGTATATGTAAAAATGATATCTGGATAGTCTCAAAGACAGTTTTAGCTGTTTGTGTTTTTGTTTTGTTTTGTTTTGTTTTGTCTTTTACTGATTTCTTTGCATGCCTTATAACTTTCTTTGGAAACTGGAAATTTTAGAAAATATAGTGCAGAAAATCTGGTTTTCTTTCATTTATTTAAAAAAAATTCATTAATTTCACTGAGGAATGGGTAACAAGATCTTTGAACACTGTCATCCCACAAATTGATCCAAACATTTTATTCACATTCTGTATCTGATTAGATCAACATTGAACATACTCTATGTGCCATGACTAAACAAATGACTAGGACAATATCCCTGCTCTCAAAGAGCAAACAATCTAGTAGAAGGTATAAACAATTTTAACTCGAAGTAATAAGAACTACAACAGAAAAGCATATGAAGTACAATGGAAGCACAGAGGAGCAGGTGATAGCTCTGGGATGGAGGTAGGAACAGTATGGAACATCTCAAGAACAGAGTTGAACCAAAGCTCTGCATAATCTATAACCCTTAAAGCCATTTAAAATAAAAACTATGATTATGGTGATAATATCAATAATAGTATTTGATATAAACAATTGACATTTTCTTAAACTGAATAAACCATCTAAGAATTTTTGTTATATTTGTCTGTAATATAAAATCTAAAAAAAATCACAGTGAGCAAATACAGCTTCAAGTCAAGTTCCCTAGCATCCTACTTCCAGTAATTCCAAGCACTGTGTTTGTGCCCCTAAGCCCTTTTATACCAAAAGCTAGAGCTGCAACTGTTCATGGAGGAGAGGATACAGTTCCAAATCATTCTGGTAAAGTCTCTGAGGAGCAAAGGAATAGGAGACAGCTCCATTTGCTTTCTAACATATCACACTAAACTACTTTTCCATGGACAGTCTCAGTTCTTGTTTTCTTTTCCCATAAATAGTCTCCTTGTTCCAAAATCAACTCAAGAAAATCAAATTCCTCTCAAACAAATAAAACAAACAACAAAAAAAGCAGTATTGGCCTTGCCTCATCCCCTTAAAATTACACATTAGTTTCTAATTCTGATGTAAGAGGGAGAGTCCATGGCTTAGCTTAATTACATATGGCCTTAGTTAAACTTCACCAGTGCTGAGTAGAAACACTTAAAATTTCATGTGACAGGGCATTGAGATTGGCTCTGGGAAGCCATAAAATTCTTGAAAGTCTAGAATACAAACATAACCTGGTTTTACCTATAAAATGGAGTATCATCTCCCCTTTGAAGAGTCCTTACAATATTTTCGACTTGAACAGACTATGCTACATCATGAACAGTGGACTATTATGACTATGGTGCCCCAACTTAGTGCATGTCTCTTGTCCCCTGTAATTTTGGCCAAAAATATTCACAGGCATTTAAAATCATGTTTAATTGATCCAGACAATATCACAAATACGGTTGTATTTGTACAATCGATCTCGACACATGTATCTCATGTGGTAATAAATGACAAAGGCAAGAAAAAAGATGGGATTTCTTCACCATGTACATATTTGAATATAGCTGCGGAAATAAGTCAGAATGATGGAGGAATTATTGGAGTTTCCATAGCATATTAGTTTTTATTTCTTTATAGAAGTTCATCATAGATCATGATTCCATTGAGATTAAGTGACTAAATAGTCTTCATGTCAGAAATAATTGAATCAGCCCCACTTCTAGTGAAGTCTTTGTCGCATAGGACTCACAATAATACTATTGTTGTATTTATGAATTATGTCAGAATCACTGAACTCTTCTGGCACCAGGTTTTGCAAAAGACCACAAGCTGAACAGTGAAAAATGAAGGTGAGGTGTGATTAATTGTCAAAGGAAAGAAGCACAGAAGCATAACTGTTTCTCCTGGCAGATGCTCCAGCAGATGACACAGAGTCAAGTAATAGCATTGTAATAGAAATTTGGCCAAATGCTTTAGGCACCGTCTGCTTATTTTCCCCTATAAGAGTAATCTCTTATAAAGGTCAAAAGGGAAGTTTAAAAGGCTTCTAAGACACTTTGCAAATTTCCATCAATTTCTAGAACAGTGAGTCATATAAATATAATCCAAAGAAAAGTTAACCTCAAAGAAGGCAAGGGCCATTAGAACTGAAACACCAGAAAAAAAAATTTTAAGTTCTAAATGAAATTTGTCATCATATCTTTCATACTTTCTTTCTGAGTGTGAAGTGTGGTCTGAAAAACAAAATGATCAAAGCAAACAGCAGAACATTTATCTTACCTAATTGAACTCCTCTAATATTTCCTCTTAGGATTGATATAAGAATGGAATAGATAAAGCCAATTTGGGGAAGAAGTAGTGGACAAGAAAAGAGGTATTTGCAAGAAATCTATAGGATCTTCTTCAAAGGAATATTGCAAAAGTTACTACTGTTTCTTCTACCTAAAAGATACATTTTCTTTTTCCTAAGGATTTGAAGCTTAAAAGCAATTGAGGCAGTTTAGTATAGTGATTAAGAGCATGAGTTTTGATGTCTGGCAGACTAGCGTTTAGTTCCCAATTCTACCACTTACTAGTACTGTATGTAATCTTGGGCAAATTACCACTCTAAACTTCATTTTCTTCATGAGCTTTTGAAAGGTGCTTCCCAGGGTAACCATATCACTCAACTACAGGGGTGACCCATTCAGAAAATTCCATGTGAATTTTGCCTCTTACGTCATGCAATGTGACTAGCCCTGTGCCTAGCATAGGTGAGCATTTTAAAAAGGCAGCTGTTCAATATCCAATATTCAATTCATATTCTACTGTAAACAAGAATAAGGAAGCTCTATAAATGTCAGTGTAGTATAATTGATAAAAACAGGAACCATAGAGACAGACTGTCAGTATTCTAACATTGATTTGTGCTACTTAATAGCCAGCCATGTGATCTCATGCAGATTACTTAACTTCTTGGTGCCTCAGATTTTTCCTTAGTGAAAAGGGAATAAAAATAGTTTTTACCTTTTAAGGTTATTGTAATGATTAAATAAGTTAATTTAAAAAAAAAAGAAAAAATCTGGTATATAATAAACACTAAATAAACAGTTATAATTATTTATATGTTAGATGGAAAAGTGTCCTAAATATTTTGTTAATAAGGTGAAAAGCAAAGTGCAGAATACCTTTTAAAAATAGGAAAATTATATACATTTTAACATATATGAATAAAATTTCTCTGCAAGAATAGCTAAATGGTTAGTAACATCTAGTACTTCTCTGGAGGCAATTGAGTAGAAGGAGGATGGGGGACAGTTTTCAACACATAGCTCTCTATGTTAATGATTTTTGAATGTATTAGCTTGAGAAATTAAATTTTTAAAACATAGCTAACATTGGGGCTTCTGGTCAAGATGGCAAAGTAGGAAAATGCTGTGCTTGCCTCCTCTCACGACCACATCAAAATTAAAACTAAACTGCAAAATAACTGTCATTGAGAATCTCCTGAAGTCTAGCTGAAAGAAGTCCTATAACTAAGGATATACAGAAAAAGCCACTTTGAGACTTGTAAGAGGAGTGGATATTTAAACTAGGCTAGTCCCACCCCCACGGGGCAGTTAAAAATCAGGAGAACTATTTCAGCTGTGGAGTGAGGAGTTCCTTTGAGGAGTGAGGGTTCCCAGCCCCATATCAATCTACCCAGCTCAGGGCTCCAGTGCCAGGGAGAGAAGTCCCTACATGTTCTGGCTGTGAAAACCAGTGGAGGTTGTGGCTGAGTGAGACGGAGGCAACTGGAGTTCCAGGCATTCACCTTAAAGGGTCCGTGCATGTACTTACTTGCTGACAGACTCATTCACTCTGAGCTCCAGCTTTGGGGCAGCAGCTCAAAAAGAACCAGGGACATTCAGGGAGACACTGCATTATCTGGCTTCAGGGCAAGGGCTGGAGGGGCAGCTGTCTCCCAGACAGAGCTGCTGGAAGAAGCCATTGATCCTTTTTTGAGCTCTCCCCTGATCCAGCCTGCACACACAGGCAGCTACCATAAATGAATCTCTATCAATCTAGCTAACATCTTTGCCCTAATGATTCCTTGAGACCCAGCTCCACCCAACTTGCAAGCCCGCTCAAGCCACTTCCATACAAATAATCCATCTTGGCTCATACTAAGAACTTTCCTAAAATCTCTCAAAATTTTACAAACCTCAGACAAGCAGCATCTGGCCTCAGTGTGCCTCATACTACTTGCTAAGCAGCCCCAATCTTGGCACTAGGAGCAGCCAGCCTCAGTTTGTAAGTCAGCCTCTCCCAGACACCTCCAAGCCCAACTCTAGTGGCAACCATCTGCAGATCACTTTGTACCTCCTACCAAGTGGCCCCAGTCAAGGCACAGGCAGACCTGCATCAGAGCCTCTCCTAAGAAATCCCAGAAACAACAATCTGGTGGCCATCTTCAGACACCAGAGCACCAATGAACCATCTCTACAAATGACACAAACAAAGGGCAGACTTGACAGGCATCAGAGCCCCACTAAAGCAAATCTTGCTCCATAGGGTCAGCCCCTACACCCCCGCTACTCCATTGTAGCCATGGCCAGTCTTCACAACCAATCAGCCTGAGAGTAAATTCCTCCCATTGACATGCCAACAGCAATTAAGGGTCAACTTCAACAGGAGGGCACACACAACCCACACAAGGGACATACCTGGAACATCCAGCTCAGGAAATCAGGGAGACTGAGCCACTGGACCCCACAGGATGGCGATAGATAGTACACAATTGGGAAGCACAAAGAACTATAAGGTGTAAAAGAACAGAGGGTAAAACTGATGCTGGAATTTAGAAGAGAAACAACTTAATTCATATTTCAACCAAGAATATTTTCTAATTGGAATAAATTTGTGTGTGTGTGTGTGTGTGTGTGTGTATCTAGGCATACTTATTAAACACATAATTACCTAGGATAAGGAAGAGATCCTATTAAAATAATTACTAATTGATTGATTGATTAACCCTACAATTATATCTTTCAAACATCTTTGTAAGTTGAAGAGCAATTATTATCTTCTTCTTTTTGAACTTTTATGAGCTTATTTGAGACAAACTGATGACGTATGCCAGGAAATAAGATCTCACATGGTCCTTAATTATCTTCTTATAGAAGTTTGAGGCCTTCAGAAAATAAGTTCTTGATTTCAATCAATTTACAAAGCCTAAATCAATTTAAATGCAAATCATAGTGTTTTTCTAATATTTTTTTAAAGCTACCTTTGTTGAGATTTTCTGTCATTTCCTCCAAGTATAGAAGCAAAAAAGTAGATCTAATTCTTCTCATTTACATACTATTGAACAATTGTCTTTGAATTAGAAATTACAAAGGATTTGAATTTAACAAACATTTAGCAGTGTTTAAGATGGGTTGAATTTTCAAAAAAAAATTATTTGGTAATACTTACAACACTGTAAGGACATATTTTAGTTCCCACTTTAAATATAGGCAGATTAAGTGTTAGAGAATTATGAATCTAATAATTAGCAGAGCTGAGATTAGAATTCAGTTGTGTATATGTGTATGTTTGCATGCACATATAAAGGTGGGAGGGCAAAATGGAGAAAAATAAGGGCTAAAGTCAGTGGAAAGTTTCATCACAGCAATATTGCCTCAAATTCAAATTCTAAGATATGTTTGTACAATGAGAGAACCAACAGTCACATACATATTTCCATTAGTTAAACAGAAATTAAGATATTAATTTTCTCTTGCCAATTTAACTTCCATTTATCTCTGTGACAATTATCTATTTACTGCCTCTCAGATCCAAACATATCCTTCATTGTCTGATCTGTGACAATGGAGCTAAACCCTGAAAGCAATTCTCTTTTACAAGGAACACAACATTAAGCTTTTTCAGTAGAGAGGCCTAGAAGTTCATTACTGTAGAAAAGAGAGTTTCTTTCTGGTTCTGGTATGGTTCTATTTGTTTCTTCTTGTGCCTACCATGTAGCATCCAGACACGTGACTGGGGCCATTCAATGGACATCCTACCCTCCTGCAAACGCCCAGAGCATCGAGTCACTTGGTGAACTCACAACTCCACCCTATCCTGTGACTGCCTTGCTGAGATCCTTAAACAACAATCACACATCCTAGGGTGCCACCCTGCTGACTCTAACACTCTAACTCCTGTATGTATCCACTCTTCCAGCCGTAGCCAAACCTCCTATTTTCCTGGAGTCTATAGGCTGTTTCTGGCCCCATCAACTTTTCCACCATCTAGTGAGCTACAACCACACCTTCTCTAAGGATTTCTAAGTCTCAGACTAGGGGAGACTCCATTCCTCCAATTTGTCCCTTCCTTGGTTCTCTCGATTAGCCCTAAGGCAGCCTTTTATAGTTCTCTCAACAAATTAATAGTCAGTCCTAATTAATAATGTTAACTTTCCCTGTTCAAATTATTGTGTGGCTTCTGTCTCCTTTTTGGACTCTGGCTGGTATAAGCTCTAACCTTCTTATTTTTCAAATAAGATTTCTTGCAACCCTAAAGTAGGATTTCAATATGATTTTCCTTACTAGTAAGAAAAAAAAAATGGATTTGAAAGGGAGAAAAAAAAGAGAGGCGAAGGTAATTTACTTTATTTGATTAATTAAAATTTAAGCAGTTGAAAGTGATTTGATCCTGATCCTGGCTTATGTAAATGAGCCAGAGTGCTTGCTTAACAAGACATTCCTCTCCAGAGTTTGCACATTCTTTTCCAGCCAAAAATGGAATATTATTTGTTGCTCATTAAACCAAAGAAAATACTAGGAAATCACATTAAGAAAACAAAAATATATATATTTAAAATTTTAGTTCCTAGGTTTCTGAGGAGGAGAACTAGGTATAAAGATTGTTTTACGGATTTTTTATTCTACTCAAAGATTTGTACTGAGCACTTAGTAATAATGTCCCATATATTCTTAAGTTAATAACATTAATGAATAATGTAACAATAATTAGCATGTTAATATGTTTTGTTATCACTAAGGAAAACATTTGTTATGAACTGAATGCTTGTTTCCCCTCTCCTCAAACATTCATATGCTGTAGTTCTAACTCCCAATATAATGATATTTGGAAGTGGGGCTTTGGGAGGTGATTAGGTTTAGATGAAGTCTTGAGGGTAGAGCCCTTATGATGTGATGAATGCCTTTATAAGAAGAGGAAGAGACATCAGAGATTCTTTTCCTTTCCATGTGAGAATAGAATGAAAAAGCAACTGTCACAAGCCTGGAAGAGGGTCTTCAACAAGCACTGAATTTGCTGGCACCTTAATCTCAGACTTCCCACCCTCCGGAACTTTGAAAAACAAATGTTTATTGTATTTTCTTATAGCATCCCAAGCTAACACACCATTCTTAACAAAATGCAATTGATGACCTAGTCATTTCAAACTACTCTGAGTTCTTAGAATGGGCCACATTCTCTCAGCCTCAGGCCTTTTCATATGCTGGTCTCCTTACCTGGAACACCCTTCCCTTCAACTTCTGCACTCTTCCTGGTCAATTTCTATGTATCATTTAGATCTTAGCTTAGATAGTCTTTCCTTCAGGAAGTCTTCCTTCTGAATGCACCCCTCCCCTGCATACACTCACATATGCACACCATCGATTGTATTGGAGTTTTCTTTTAAATGCTCCAATACATAATATGCTACTTGAAGGCAAAAGTGTTATCTTGTTGATTATATCTAGCTACATGGGAAATCAGTAAATATACTTTGACTGCTTTTACTTTCTTAGATAGATCTATACCTAGCCTGAGCCAATTTTTCTCACATAAAGTTGCTCTTAACACTAAAAGTTAATAAAGTTCTCGGAAAGGTCATGAAGTATTTGGAAAAGAGAAACACTTGCCAAATCACAGCTATGAGTGGTGATTTCAAAAGTTAAATAAAAATCCTCACAGACCTTTCTGGATCCTTCACAGATAATCGTTTTTAAAGCACTATTATTCCTTCTGTGCAGATGAGTAAAGAAAGATTTTCAGATGAGGAATCTTAAGAGAACCAGACTGTGAGCTTTTACACTGTTTTCCTCTGGAAAACCCCATTGCTCCTGTAATACTTTAAATACATTTTTTTGAGGTTAATATTTACCTTTTGGCAGCTGAGAATGATAGATTCGAATTTTTGGATTTCTGTCAAATTTTGCATGATGTCAGTGAGAAAGACTGGAATGATTCCATTTTTCTGAGTGATCCCAAGATGAATTGTACGAAAAGTTCTCCAAAAGCCAGTGGTCGAGAACAATGCCTTACCACCTGGCCAAACCAGCCAAGCCAGCTAATCGTGGGCAATAAGGCACCCCACCCTTATTTCCTCCTGCACATATTCTGATTTCTGCACCCGGCACCTTCTGCGCTCGGCCCTACCTTCTGCACTCGGCCCTTTCTGCGCACGGCCCCCTCTATACGCAGCCCCAACTGCATATGACTCCCTTTTACACGCGGACCCAACAACCTACCACCCAATCCCTTTAAAGGTCAACCTAACCCCCCAATCAGGTAACGCCAAGGCATCTCCCCAAGGCTTGCGGTTTTCCCTTTAAATTAGGTCCCAGCCCCTCGGTCAGGGCTCCTCTCAACCACTGCTGTGTCAGTGAACGAGTGGGGTCCAAACTCGAGTTTGTCAATAAACTCCCTTACGTTTGCATCGGTGTCAGTTTCCTTCTCCGCTCGTGGAGTTCCAAACCAGGGCATTACAAATGGATTGGAGATTTTCTGAAAGCTTCACTAATGGTTTTACCTAGAAGGTGGCATTCCTTTAAAATATTCCAATTTCATTTATCTCTTTAATTGTTCACATTTCAGTACAAATTTATCTGTTTTGCCAGCTAAGAGGAAGAAAAATTATCATATACTTCAGAGCATGATGATGCAAATAGCTCATTAGGGTCTGTCTGTGTGTGGGAATTTGCAGTAACAACAGGGGTTATGAAGTATGCATGCAGGAATATAATGTTGCCTTTTGGAATGGTATTTGCATATTCTAGAATCAATATAAATGAGTTATTTAAGTCAATTGCATTCAAAGTGTTCTCAATGGCTGCCAAATTATGAAATACGTACATGAAACAGTGAGGAAAAGACCTAGAAACTAATTCTCAAATCATTTAAAAATATTTTTCTAAGCTGTGCCACAAACAGATGGACACAAAAATATGTTCCATATCCTCCCTTCAAATTGTTCTACAAAAGAAACATTTTCTTAATTTAGTATCATTTGCCGTTGGTATTGCACTTGTTGGAATTTTGATCATCTCTGCTTTTCATCATCAGCCTCAACATAATAAGTGTCTTCATACTTGACATTATGGCAGCAATATTAAAGGTAGTAGAGCTAAAATGTTCCAAGTCTTTAGAAGCTTAAAACTCCAAATGGGTATGCACAATATGCACAGAAGTTAGCCAATTATAACACTTGTTAAAGTACAAGAGCCAAACTTTGAATGTAGGCTAAAGAACTGGTATCACTCATCCCAAACCTTTCAATCCAGTGGGAAAGGTGATGATTAAGATGTCAAGTGTCAGTAAGATGCACAACTGTCCAATGGTCACCATATTTTGGCAGGTGCAAATGAGCCAAGAAGTGACTGAGAAAGATATATAAATATGTTTATTGGGTCAGAGTTTTCAGTCATTCAAAATTGGATGTAGATTAATAACCCAAGAAAATTCAGCCATAAGAAAATGGTATCCATAAATCACATATGGAACAGTCAAAGCTTTATATTAACATAGCCTATAAACAAAGTGTTTTCTGAATTGTACAATCATCCAGAACAGTGTTTTGAAAGAGGTTTCAAAACCTTATATGATCTGGCCTCTGCTTTCACCACATGCCCCAGAAAGCTCCACCCAACCACACTTTTTTTACATTTTCTCTTGGGGAGAGGAATGGGATTTTTGTTCCTGGAACACACCTGCCTTGTTGGCCTTTCCACTAGTCATTTCCTCCATCTAATCTCACATACTTGACATCTTCTCATTCACATTTGAGCTTAATTTTTACTTTCTCAACCAGAATTTACCTTCTAAAGAAGTTACTTTGACTCCTCACCCTATTTTATTTTATATTATAACCCTTACTGCTACTTTTTATTTGTTGAAGTACTTGCTAGAGCTGGAGGAGTATTTAGGAGCTAAATACTAAAAAATCATCAGCACATCTGATTTGATCTTATCAATCTCCTTAATGATTGATTAGAATTGCCTCAACATCAATTTGCCACAAAGATTGTTATTAGGATAAGAGTGTGAATCAAGCAAATCTATTTTAGAAGCTGAAATTGTGTGTATTTATCATTACTTGTAACCATAGCACCCTTAGAAGGCTATCTCAAATAGATAATTATTGTATTTTTAAGGAAGGGTCTCGATTATTCATGGCTTCATTTCTCAGTCAGAAAATAAGCAGGAGAAAAAAAGATTAGGTACTAAGCTGGAAAAAGTAAGAACATTAAGAATATATTGGAAAAGGGGTTCATAAGAAAGAATGATTTGAACAGACAAATCTCTCATATATAGTAATTTTATTTAGTATGTACAAACCCTTTGGCTGAACAATTTAGTCTTAGTGTTGATCAGTTTTATTTTCAGAGAAACATCCTGAACATTAAAGCAGAAAGGAAGATCTCAGTCAAAGCATGTGTTTGCTTATTCAAGAAGTAAAAAAAAATCATAATTCAGTAACTGAGGCAGCTGGAAATTGCAGGGCAGAATTTCAGAAAGGAAAGAGCTATACAAAAACTCAAGAAATCTGAAAAATGCCAAGAAAAGAGCAACTGCAGATGTATGAATTAATGTATTCCAAAGTTCACTCACTAATGGGAGATGTATGTGAGTTGCAATAACCTAGAATGTAGGTAGGGTCCTTGGGACATCAACAGAGATCCAGAAAGTCAATTCCTCAGTTTAGCACTAAATTATTCTAGGACAAAGTCAACCCTAGATCCATTCAAACAAAGCCTAGAAACAAGTCATGATTGGATCAAACAAAACTGTAATAAAATTAACTACCTATCGAAACAAAATTTAACTTTCTTTAAAAGAAGACGACAAAATCTAGACATTCAATAATGTAAAATTTAAAACCATCCAAATGGGAAAAAATATTTGCAAGCAATGCTTCCAATAAGAGCCTAATATCCAAAATATACAAAGAACTCATACAACTCAATAAAAAAAAAAAAGACACTTCTCCCAAGACATACAAATGGCTAACAAACATATGAAAGGATGTTCAACATCGCTAGCTATTAGAGAAATGCAAGTCAAAACCACAATGAGATACCATCTTCTACCTGTTAGAACAGCTGTTATCAACAGGACAAGATATAACAGATGTTGGAGAGGATACACTGCTGGAAGGACTGCAAATTGGTATAGCTACTATCGAAATAGTATGGAGGTTCCTCAAAAAACTAAGACTTGATCTGCCATATGATCCAGCAATCCTTCTACGGGGTATTTATCCCCAAAACTTGAAAACTCATACCTGAAAAGGTATTTGCAAACTGATGTTCATAACAGCATTATTCACAGTGACCAGGACATGGAAGCAACTGAAGTGTCCTATGATGGATGATTGGCTAAAGAAGCTGTGGTATGTATATACAATGGAATATTACTCAGCATAAGAAGAGATGAAATACTGCCATTTGAGACAACCTGGTTGGACCTCAAGATAATCATGCTAAGCAAAATTAGCCAGACAGAAAAAGTTGAAAATCACATGATATCACTTATATGTGGGACATAAACCTAAAAGCAACAAATGAGCAGGACAAACAAACAGAGACTCATGGACATGGACAATAGATTAGTGGTTACCAGAGGGTGGGAGGCAGGAGTCAAGGGAAAGTTAAATGGGGTAAAAGAGGTCAAATGTGTGGTGACAGAAAGAAATCTAACTCTGGGAGGTGAACACACAATGTAAATATATATATATATATATATATATGTCATACTGTTAAATACAGCTGAAACTTACTGGATTTTATTAACCAATGTCACCAAAAAATAATACATGAATGAATGAATGAATGAATGAATAAAAATGTTTCTCATCTAATAAAAACTTGCTAAATATTTCAAGAAGCAGGAAAATGTAACCCATAGTCAAAGAAAAAATCAGTCAGTAGAAACAGTTACATAAACTATAGAGGTAATGAAATTTGAAGGCAAAGATGTTAAACATAACTACCTGCAAGTATTTAAAGAAAAACATCAATACAATGAGATAAATTGAAAATATTTTAAAATATTTTAAAAGAATCAAGTGTTCTGCAGGTAAGCAGTTTCATGTCTAAAGCTGGAAAGAACTAATATCAGTTTAAACACTAGAGAAGTAAAGTTAAGTGAACTAGAAGACATAGCAATTGAAACTATTCAAAATTAAGTGAAAAAATACTGGAAGAAAAACAGAGTATCAATGACCTATGGGGTAATAGCAAACCCTCTAATGCACATATAATTATAGTCCTAGTATTAGAGGAAACAGGGGCAAAGAAATCATTTGAAACAATAATGACCTCAAATGTCCAGATTTAATGAAAACTATAAATCTATAGATACAAGAAATTCAACAAACCCCAAATAGAATTAAACAAGGAAAATAATACCAGAGCACATCATAAACTCTTGAAAACTACTTATGTAACAAAAATTTTTAAATAACTAGATAGAAGACATATTAAATACAGAGAAACAAAGATAAGAATAAAAGGGATGGCAACCTGTAGTCATCACCTATCACTTTGATTATAGGATACTAATATCTACTTTTGAAAAACTAATATTTGCAGAAAGCTGAACTGCTTTAAATCAATTGGAATAGATTACTTATGTCAGTTAATTTGGCTTAAGTCACTTAGCTCAGTGATGGCTAAATGGTTACCAAAATTGTTTCTTCCTTTTATTGAGCACACGACTAGCCTATTTGTTTATGTGACAACATGACTGAAGTTTGACTGATGAAATATGGATGAATGTGATTTATGCAAAATACAGACCTGGCCCACTAAACCCTCCCGCTTGATTTTTCATGCTCTATTTCTGTCTCCCAACCAACAGAGAACTCTGATGTACTAAGGTGAAGGCAGAGTCAATAGATATCCCCAACCATACAATTTGTATCTGTGACATAAGCAAAAAGTTTTTGTTGTATTAAGTCACTGGAATTTTAGGATTTTTAAATTTATATCTATTATCTTATTTTGAATACCATAATTAGTTTAGCAGCAATTAATAATCATACATCTTCACCTGCTCTCATTTATAAACAAATCTTGGTAAGATAATAAGTATTAATGAGCTATTTTACATATAAGATTGACCAAATTTACTCTGTAAATGCCAGGTTCAAAATTTAAACTCAGGTCTTTCTGATTCCAAACCCATGTGTTCTTTTTACTGCCTCACATCGCACAATTCCAATACTTATTTCAACAGAATAATAATTGGAAGTGGGGTACTGATTTATGTCAAATAAAAATAGTAGGAAAGATTTTCTAGTTTATCAGTATTAAGCTATAAATAATTAAAGGCAAATATATTATAGGAAAATAAACCAAACTAAAACTGAAACAGAGTCTATGACAGAACTTCACATCTGAGAATTAAATACAATAATTTTGCTGTTCTCTTCACATTAACACAAATCGGTATTTATAGTCTTGTATCTAGTTTATTACCCTCGTATAGAACCAAATAATAACTGAGGAAATGTCTTCATTTTCATAGCTCTGAAGCAGACAGCAAATTTATTTTCAATATTTTATGCTTACAATATTTAGCAGAGCTTACTTCATCCATTAAAAGGTGTTCGTGTGCCACCATAAAACAAAGTAAGGGGTACTACTACCTCTTTGCCTGTGGATGTCATATAATGCAAATCTATTAAAAGTGTGATTGTTTTCTCCCCTTTAGCTTTGTATAAATTTCCTATACTCATTAACATATCCTCTAAATGCATTGCATACTCTTTAACACATCTTTTCTTCAATGTTTACTATATTATTAATAATGAAAAAAAACACTCTTTATCTCTTTTAAAACTCTATTATTTATTTATTTTTTTATATATTGTTCAGGTACAAATAAATATGTTCAAAAAATGCCCACCCTTTATCTAAGGGAATGATTATCTTATAAGATAGAGACAAAACATAAAATGACTAAAATTTTCAGGAGCATGCTTCACGCATTTGTATTCAATTAACTAAGATATGCATAATTCTGTTTTTAAAATTTATTCTCAGTTATTATAAATATATCCAAAGATTTAGCCTTAACTTTATTCATTATAGCAATTGCATTTTTATTGCATACAACTCTCTTTGTCATTAAAAAACTAATTAAGAACAGAATAACAACAAAAATATCTAAATTCATTATTTGTAGGAGGTAGAGTACTGTATATGAGTCCTACATCCTTCATTAGGGATAGACATTCTAGAGTTACTTGAATGAAACAAGAACTGCTATACTTTCTTCTGTGTCTTAAATACCCTGGCAAATTATACTTAGATGAAACAAATATTTTTCAAAGTTTTGCTATTACATGGTATATAGTCTAAAATGTATTCTAGATTAGAAAAATTGATCATAGATTGTATCCAACTGATTAAACATAATCTCTGAAATAGGTATCAAGTATTCTAATCTAATTTAAATTCTTATCTGCAAAACACCTCTAAATCAGTACTTTGTTTGTAACAAAGGCTTCTGTGGTGTCCTTAGAAACTCTTTTTCCCCTCAGGAAATAATTGGCCAAAGGGACTTTGAGCTAATGAGGTTAACTTTTGTGGTTCATTGGTGTGTATTTTTAAGCCCTTTATAAACCCAGTGGAAAATTTTCAAGGTAGTTTTATTAGTATTCATGGTTGCTAAAAATTCTTTATAAAATATCAGTATTCTAACTAATTTCTAGACTCATAATTACTTTTTACTTAATGCTATGTTTTTTTAAATTTAATTTAATTTAATTTTTTATTTTTTAATTTATTTATACAGTACATTGGTTAGACATCCATATAGTTCATAAAATGATCCCCTCAATTGTTCCCTCCCTCCCTTGATACCTAGCCATCATATTAATGCTAACTGTAAATGCTATGTTTAAATATTAAATAACTCTTTAAATATGATAATTATTTTACTTCCCTAATTATATTGCTCATAAATGGATTTATAGAAAAAAAATGAGAGCATCGATGCCCTGTGATAAAGTAATTTTAACCTCATTTTCTTGAAACATCAATATTGTCAAAATATTATTACTTTATTATATTATTTTAAATAGTAAAATAACTATTATGAGAAAACAAGTTTTAAAATATATTATTTGCTAATTAAAATAGCCTTATCTCTTTTCCTCAAACATGCCATTTGGATGGAAACCAGAGGAGAAATGGTAAGTGCCCAGGCCCTGCCTTCAGACTGAGGTATAAAAAAGGAGTCAGATTTTCCGCAGATTTTCAGGAGACAGTGAGTATAAAAAAGGCAGTTGTCCCTTCTCACAATTTGGGGAGACTGGGGCTAGCCTGTTGAACTCAGTGATAATGAGAGAGGGACAAACTAAGACGATGAGTATACACCCAGGATGAGAGTTTTCTCAGGAGCAGAACCAAGGGCCATTGTAGAAGAATGATCATACATCATACATTTTTCAAGTGGAAGAGATGATATGATTCAGCTCCATTCAAGCATGTCAAGTATTTTATTCTAAGTCCACTGCTACAGTAACTGAATCAAGAGACTGGACACCAGCCTACTGACATATTCTAAGTAAGCAGCAGAGTAAATCTGGGTCCTAAGCTTCGCAGTGAAGCCTATAGTAAGGGCCACCACTAGGCTTCACAAGCCACACTGGGCCTCATATATAACCTTTTGCCATTCATCACAAAAGAAGTTATATATATGAGCACCTGGCCTATTGACATATTCTAAGTAAGCAGAGTAAACCTGTGTCCTAAGCTTCCCAGTGAAGCACATATTAAGGTCCACCGCTAGCCTTCACAAGCCACAATGGGCCTCATATATAGCCTTTTGCCACTCATCACAAAAGAAGTTATTATATGGTTAGTCAGAAAATTCTATTTGTTTTAAAAGTCTGCATTTGATCAATATAAGTTTGTAAAACATATGTTGTTAGTTACTCTGTTTTGGTAGCTCTTCATTTTTAAGATACTAGGAGTTTCAAAGAATGGGCATATCCCAAATCTCTCAGGATCTCTGAGAGGCATGTAATATGTTCATTGGTTTATTTAACAAGTTATGGAAATCTTGATCAGATTTCAGTTTACATTATTCTAGGTTCTTTTCCAAAGTCGTCAGAACTCTATTAGTTCCACAATTTTAGGAAATTTAGCCAGGCTTATAACAATCTTCTTATGGTTATTAAAGGATGAAATTAGCTTCTTAAATAATGGCATATCCTTGAGTTAATTCCCTCTTCATCATCGTTAAAGAGTTTAGGTAAATAGCTGTCTATCTAGAATTTTACAGAGGTAGTCCTTAAATAAGCTGCCACTCCACAGCAGCGTATAAAATGCTCTAGCACCACCTGGAGGGTGCTTGTTCTGGTATTACATTATTCATATTATATTATATCTAATATTATAGTCATGCACAAAGAGAGTGAGAGTTCTGTGTACCTGTGCTTGCACGATTCTGCAGAATTAAATTGAAAAAACAATTTAAGTATTTTGCAGAAAGAGAAACAAAGATAACAAGACCTTATTTGAGAAGCAATTTGATTCTGGCTGAAGGATAGTTGCAGGTTGCAGATTACTGAAAGAAATTATTTAAAATTTCTTTTTTCACTAAGAAGATTATGGTATCCCTCAATTAAATTTTAAGTGCTGTGAAAGATGCAAATATTGAGGAATAAACTGGATGGTGTTTCTTAACTGGTTAAAAAAAATTGTCACTGTAATATGACTAATATATTAATAATAGCATAAATATATATTAAATATGTTTCAATTCATTACTGTCTTTTCTTTGACCAGTGGAAAGATATTCAGATGATCTCTTCAGTTCTTTAGATATGATCAGATTACCTTTCATATGATTTTTGCTTTCTAGTATAACAGAAAGTTATAAAAATAATTTGTACATTTTCTGACCCAGATTTGGAATCTGCTGTTTCTCCCAGATGTTCTGTTTCCTTTTGGTGGAAAATTGTATTTAGAAATCACAATCTGTGCACTAGAAAAATTTATTGTTACTGGGCTGGTCATTGTTTCTACAGGTTTGCAATGGATAGAGCTAGAAATATTTTTTTACCAAAAATGGAAGTATCATACTGATACTTCTAGTTTACAATTCCAAATTTATTGACTTTAAATCTAGATATACTTTCTCTCATTCCAAAATCCCAGTTCTCAAAGAAAAAAAAATACACATTTGCTTTATCCAACATTGTACACACTTAAAATTTTCAGAATAACCAACAAGATAATGTTGAAAATGTTGGAACTTTTCCATATTTTTTTGTTCTCAATATATCTGCTAATGATATATAATAACATTGCTCTGACTTACAGTTTTTTTTTTTGGAATAGTTTCTACTTGTGTAGTTATGTCACCAGCTAGACAAAAATTTAAGTTCATTTGTTTGATTTTTTTATTTAACTGTTTTTTTAATTACATAAAATACATATCTTCTTTGGAGAAATGACTCCAAAACAAAGTAGAGCCCAAGAATTCTACCTTCTACCCAGTTCTCTGTAATACTGTACCCTTATCCATATTAATATTTAAAATCTTATGGTTTATCCTTTCCTTGTTTTAGTTTAGCAAAAACAAATGTGTTTATTTATCCCTCTTAGCTTCTTTTACTTCCTAGAGATAATTTCGTAAGTTCATTTATATTTATTGATATGATAAATATTTTGGTCTGTCATATTACTTTATAGAAATACCTATTTACATATATGTACACTTATCTTTTATAAATATTTTTCACTATGTGGCCTTTTTTATTTTACTCTCTCCTAATATGCCTTTTGGTATTTAGGAAGTTAGTGAATTTTTTTTAACAGTTTATCATTTGGGGATTTAAATTTTTTTTGATTTTTCAATTAATGTTGACATTCATTATTACTTTATATTAGTTTCAGGTGTACAACAATGATTAGACATTTATATAATTTATGAAGTGATTCCCCAATTAGTCTAGTACCCATATGCCACTATACATAAATATTGCAATATTATTGGCCATATTCCCTATGCCCTACTTTATATCCCCATGACTATTTTGTAACCATTAATTTGTATTTCTTAATCTCTTCACCTTTTACACTTTGGGTTTTTTTTAAAATTGGAATCATATTGAATTCATAGTTTAATTTGGAGAGAATTTTAAAATTTATAATACAGAGTCTTCCAGTCTTTAAGATCATATATGAATTTATTCATGTGTTCTTTTCATTCTTTCAGCAAAGTTTTATATTTTCCTTAAGTTCTTAATGTTAGATATTATTTGTTTCTTTCATAGCATTTTATGGTTGCTAATGTTATTATGAATGAGATATTTCTCTAATTTATTTTCTAATTGATTATTTCTGGAATGGATAAGCTATTGATTTTTCTTTGATGCTTTTGTATTTCATCTTACTGGCTCTCTTATTAGTGCTATTTAATAATTTTTTTGAGATAATTTTTTATTTTGAGATAATTTCAAGTTAACACGCAATTGTAAGAAGTACGGAGATCCCTGTCTTATCCCTTTACTCAATTTCTCATAATGGAAATATCTGAAATTCTAAAGTAATTTGCTTGCAGTTTAACTACACCTTTGCAAAAGCTATTCTTGAATTCTTTGCCAGAATTGTGTATTTATGTATATAAATGTATATTTTATGATCTAAAGCAAATCTACATAATTTATTATTAAATTTTCTCAATACAGTCTGTGATTATTGACTAAAAACTTCAAATTTTAAATTTGATAAATTAAATATGGTCAATAATCTTGCATAATACACAAGCTATTCCTTTGAAATAACAGATACAAAACAAAGCATTTGATGGTTGGCTAGGACCTGTTAATGTCTCGAGTATATAGACTGTGTTATAAGTCTATTTGTAAATTCTTAAATAAAATACACAGCAGGATCCATATGTTATCTATTTACCAAAGGTCACAGTACACAGAAATGACTGGAAAATTGTCTAATGGCTGTTAGATTTCTGTTCATCTGTAATAGGTGAATACCTTTTGCAATCACAAAGGTTCAGTAGGAAGCTAAAAATATTGCTTTCCTATTGACTTGGTAAGCTGAAGTGTATGGAGTTTAAGTCCATGCCTTCATAGTCTAACAGCTACCTTTCTTTTTAAAAAATGACTTACTGACAACCCATATGCTAAATTCATTGAGAAGTGAATGGAATATATAAAATGTGTACTGAATTAATTATGCTTTCAAGACTTTTCCTTTATTTAGAAGGAAAAAGTGCAAGGGCATTATTATTCACTTTAGGCACTTATTGGTACATTTAAATTAAAAATAAAAATTAAAATAAATTAGACAATCAAATCAAGAAGAGTGCCATTTGGTTGGAACCTTTGAACAGCTTCCATTTCAACCATCATCCTGATTTTGCTGATATCAATTTGGGTATGACAATATATCAAATGAATGGGAAGGAAAATTCTGTTTATATTTTTTCATCATAAGAAATTTCCCAGGACAAAGTCTTTAGAAATAGTTAAAAAAATTATTTCAATTATACCTGCAATATTCAGACATTTGTATATATTTACTCTTACTTAAGTAAAGAACATAATAAGGTTAAAAAGAATCTAACCAACTCTCTGAAATCTCCTCTAAGCTCCCTGTATAGATTTCTAAAACATCAAGTATGAAGAATAAGAAACTCTTAGTATCTAATAATTATTCCTACATATGTAATGATTTTTTCATGAACTCATATCTTATCAACAAAAACAAAAATTATATATTTGTTCAACAGTATATGTATATTCATAATTCATTATTTCCTATCCTCTAGAGAATAGAAAATAATAATATAAATATGGTTTTTCTATTCCACAAGAATAAAATATTTAAAATACTTTAAAAATCATGAGAGCTTATTTTAATCTTCTGTCATCCTATGTGTTTTTTGTAATTCTGGGTCAGCGTTGGTTTAACAGAAATATGTTGTGAGCCACAAATGTAAATTTAATTTTTTAGTATCCAGCTTTTAAAGTTTGAAAGAGATAAGTAAAAAATAATTTCAATAACATGTTTTTAAAGTTCAAAACACCCAAAATATTATTTCAACATTTTTACAAATATTCAAATGCTTATCACTGAAATATTTTACACTCATTTTTAATAACTCTAAAATCAGTTGTGCATTTTGCACCTTTAGCACATCTCAATTCAGAAGAGCTTCATTTCAAGTGCCAACAGCCACACTCGGCTACCACGCTGGACAACTCTAAATGAGTCAGGTCGTTATGCATTATAGAGGTTATGAATAGATATTTCAGATTATGAGGTTGGAAGGCACTGATATCATCTCAAAAACAGATTGTGCCTCTAGTACATGCTTTGTTGTAAAGTATAGTATTATTAAGGCATACCAACTTGATTATATCTAAGATAAATGAATATGAACTTTGAAATCAACAAAATAGATGCAAGCATAAAACAATACAACAATGCCTATCATTTGGTGCTACCCTTAGGATCACACCTTCAGCCATAGTTTTTTGTTTCTTTGTTTCTTTGTTTTGTTTTGTTTTGTTTTGTTTTGTTTTTGTATACTTCAGAAAACACATAGTGCTTATGGGGGAAAAAAAGCAGTTGTATTTGAAAATGCTTCGAATTGGTAAAAAAGATAAAGTTCCTTTAAGAAAGCTTATTTCAAAAGTAAGCAAAGTTTGAGAGAATTTTTCTTTAAAGGGTCATATAGCAAATATTTTAGGCTTTCTGGGCTATATAATCTCTGTCACTCTGCTGTTGTAATGGGAAAGAAACCACAGATAACCCTTTATTTACAAAAACAGATGGTGGGACCAGAGTTTGCAACCCTTGGTCTAGACTACTTTTCTTGTAAGTGAAATAAAACCAGCTCAAATTCCAGAAATATTTATTGGCAGCAGCAGCAAAGGGGCTCTTAGTTGAAGTGTCAAAAATGTTATCAGGCAACCATTTTCTCTCCATCTTTTGACAATTAGCATCTCCACATTTAAATTCCTTTCTTGCTCATGATCTCAGAAGGAGAGAGAAAAACTCTCTCTTCTCTAGCAATGACCTCAGTCTCTGGGGTCTTGATTAAGCCATTAACTGATCCTTGAAACAATCAATGTTCCCAGTGGCAGGAAGCTTCTTATTGGTCAACACAATTCACATGGCCACCTCAATCAAGGAAGAAGGAGTGAAAAGGGAGATATTTGATTGCTAGGCTTGTCAAATGGGAGAGAGGCAGGTAATAAAAAGTGGAGGGAGAGAGTAATTTATGAGGAAGAAGAAAAAAAATACAGGACAGAGATGAATTGAAGCCACTCAACAATATCATATCTCAAGACATTATAACTTCTGAGAGCATCATCCACTGGGGTGGGATGGGGGATAAAACTAGATTGTAGGTATAATGATAACCTCCTGAATAACAGAAGACAATATGTGCAGATTATAACAACACACATCCAGTGGTCCATACTCAGGGAAAATCACCAAAGAATGGAATTTCTAAGCAGCAAGTCAAATAATAAGCTATATGATTTGGATTAGGGGAATGTATCCCAACAGAGGTCACTAGCAATGGCAAGGAAGGAATTCCAGTTTTGTAGTGTTTAGGTTACCATTCGAGTTTCTAAAACACGATCGTAGATATAAGAGACAGAAAGAAGAATATACATTAGGTCTCAGAAGAAAAAGCACAATGATCTGAATTGGTGCTCAGGGATAGTAGCATGCTAGCAATTAATACCTGACTATCGGTCTGGAGTACCTTCAACTCTCCTACCCAAGGTCAAGATTTTCCTAGAACATTAAGCAAGGCTGAGCCCGAAGCTAATGATCAGTTTTTGAACATGGGAAGATACAGAGCTGAAAGTAAGGTAGAGTTGTGAGGGTAGGGGATATTTTAAAAGATTATGAGATAAGTTTCTGTCCTCTGAGATTTTTTTTTTTTTATGATGATGTGAGTTCAACAGGCAATGAATAATGATGTTGGAGTATGATTTGAGAAATGTGATACAATCTTGTAGTTTATCATTAATTAGTATGTAAATGTTCCCCATCACATATTTTCAGGTTATATCCTGATACACAATACAAATGGAAATTATTTTTTAGTGGTACAAAGCTGAGAAAATAAAGCTTCAGTATCATAGAAATTAGATTCCTTTTTAACCATGTAGTACTTAGAGAAAAGACGAGTTGCTCAAACAAACAGACCTCCAAATTATTGTGGCTTAAATATGATAGAAATTTATTTTTCTCTAATATGACAACCCACAATAGGGTGGTCTGGCAGCTCTAGTCACCAAAGTTTTATAAGTTCTCAGGGCAGCTCAGCCAGCTTTCACATTAGCTTCCATCTCTGGGTTCAAGACTGCTCAATTGTCACAATTTCCTAGCCAGTGGGAAGCAGGAAAGACAAAGGAAATGAAGAACAAGCAGTTTGCTAATAAGGAAGTATCAGGGAAGTCACAATTCTTGTTCAGTCACATCTTATTCATAGGAACTTAATCACATGGCCATACTTAACTGGGGAGCCATGGAGAAGTTGAAATGAGTTGTAGTTTTATTAAATAATAGGGGAGATTGGATATTGGACTTTGGATTATACCATCTATCACTCATGCCTTTAACAAACATTTAAAAAGCACTTAATGGGGTCAATTAAAACTCAAAACAACAATGACAAATTTTAAATTAAAACACAGTTACTACTCTTGAGAAACAGTGTAATGAAGATGTCCACAGAAACAATTTTAGCTGAGTAACTGCGTTTATGTTTATAAGGTTCTCTGAGCATAAAGAAAAAAGCACTATCATCCACATGAGAAAGTCAATAAAAGATTCATAGTAGAAGTAGTGTTTGAGCTGAATCTTTTTAAATTACTATAAGTTTACCAGGTAAACTTTGGTTAGCAAAGGCTTGGTATAAGGTAGTGGCCTTGGGGAACAACAAGTATTCTCGTATAAGTAGATCTATTCAAAGTGTGTGTGTGTGTACATGCACATGCATGCACATGGATATATGTTTGTGTCAGGGCAGAGAAGTGAAGTGAGAGAGTGAGGAGTGAGAGAAGATGAATCAAAATAGGTACCCAGGAACCAAATTGTGAATCGCCTTGTAAGGAATTTGGTCTTGATTACAAAGCCACTGAAGGATTTTTAAGAAAGGGAATGATGAGGTAGATTGGCATATTAGAAATTCTATTTTGGTTGGAGTCTCCTCTTATGAAGGCTGCAAGGGAAGAAACATTGTTCATTTTAAATCAAAAGAACAAAACATTTATTGAACACTGCCTTTGTGCCAGACCTATTCTCTGTCTTGGAAAAGCCAAATTTCAGTGAAATCAAAAGAGAGGAATGAAGTTTGTTGCCTGGAGACATTTCTGAATTGATAAGATCTCTATTAGGACATACCTTAGTCTTTAAAGAACAGGAAAGATGAGTAAAATATAGTCTTTATTTTAACACTCATTTCTAGTTTCATCCCCATTTGAGTTCGTATAGTAGGCTCCTCAGACTCTCACGAAAATAACAAACAAACAAACAAAATTAACAAACTCCCATCGAGTCTAACCTCCTGAGTTTCAGACATAACTGAATTCCAGGGGTGAGCAAAGGTTAAACGGAATAAGTAAAAGCATCATATCTCTTCAGGCACTTGGTCCACCAACCCCAAGAGCAGCCCTGAATTTCATGGATGGGTCTCATTTTATTGGTGTGTAACCACAGAGGTAATGATAACATCAGAAACCAGAAATCATCACTCCTAGCTACTTAAGATGAGAACCAGCTCCACGGCTTAACACGATTCTCTCAATTTCTCATCATTCCTTATAGGTGAAAAGAACTTTTGAACTGGGAATTTTGTCACTGTATAATTGCATCTCGCTAGATATATTCCAAACTATTGATTGATACTGATGTGTAAAACCTTCATTTTACTTCCCAATGATCTCAGTCAACTCTTTAAAAATTATTACAGTAATGAAGCTATTACCATACAAAAAGGAAATTTAAAAATTCTAGAAATAGCATTCAATTATTAATGTATTTATTTTCACCACCAGATGGCACTATTTAGTTTTTTAAAAGTTAAAAACTATACTAACATACCAGTAGCAAAGTATTCAAAATAGTTTAATATGAGAGTTAATAATTTTGTTTTAATCAAGAGAATTATTAAAGAAATGGATTAATGTTTTTCCTTTGTTCCAGCACCCTCCATCTCTACAAAATGTTTCTTCTTTTGAAATCAGCTGAAGATTAATATGTATAAGGGACACAGTGGGGGTCACTGAGAGAGGAGAACTGGGCCACAAGTACTCATGTTTGGAAACAGATGGTTTGAAAATAAATAAAGGTAATTAATAATAATAATGTCCTGACTGCATGGAGCAGCTGTCCTGCTCAGAGCTCAAAGCACTTCCTTCATTATCTCATTTATCCTCCCAATATCTAATCATAACATTCTGAATGGAACGGATATACCTTTTGTTTTGTTTTATATTTTGTTTTCTGGGACTCCAGACAGTAATAATCCCTCCTGTTACAATATATCTACATTCATGGTTGCAATCACATCATATGTAAATACCCTGCAGGTTGTTTTAAATAATGAGAACAAAAACTTTAATACCACAAATGTGTAAAATTGCTTGAGCTGATAAGAAAGGAAGGTAGAAAAACTGGGAAATATTTGCCATAGAAATTCAGACCCAAGAATATTTTCCAATGTATTGGATAGGTTTTTTTTTTTAATGTATATTGAGATTGAAATTAGTTATTCATATACAATCTGAACTAGAATAAATATCTGGTTACTAAATTAGAGAATACTTTTGTTTTTTTCTCCCCACTGACACTATCCCATATTCTTTCTAGAATCCTAAGTTTTTTGAATGTTAAAGAGACTTAAAATACCCTGGTTTTCTAAGAAACTCTAGAACTTAAAAGAATCATTTGCTAACATGTTAATCTAAGGAGAGGTCCAACTTTTTAAAACCTATTTATTGAGAAATTGTAATCTGATAAGAGTATGCCAGTTTGAAAAACAGCGTTTTTCAATTAAGTAAAAAAAAAAAAATGTGAGTACTTTAGAAAAAATTGGCTTAAAGCTTGTGTTCAATACATATGTTAGAATAGTACCTCAAAAAAGCAGAAACTATGAGTTTTAGAAACCTACCAGAAAATAGTGGATCCGATTTGAAAACCCTTTAAAAAAAATTCTGGGTGGACTCCTTTATCCATAATCTCTTTCTCTTTCATTACATGGCGTGGGCTGCTTCCAACTCTTTGTTCCAGCCCCACTTCCTCTCCCCCTTCCAAAGCTGCCCATCAGGTATGTTTCCAGCTGATGAGAACAGCTCACTCTATATGTGGTTTCTTCTCTTTTATTGGATAGAGATCATAAAATGCCTCAAGGGGAAAGAAGATTAAAATTTTCAGAATCAATGTCCAAGAGAAAAGCTCTCTTCTCTTAGGCAAAGCCCTTGATGAAGTTCCTATGAGGATTTCTCTCAGTATTTTGAAATGTGATTAGAGTTTATTTCCCTAGTGTACAGATCCCATTCTGCAATGGAATTTCAAGAGAAGTAATGTTCCCCATAAATCATTTTATCTGTTATTTTTCTTTAACTCTGAAATAGCTGCAATTCTGAGTATGTCTCCCCAGCTTGTACATGACATTGTTGACGTGAGACTGACTTGCACCATGGAAACCTGAAGAGACAGACACTGGCATCATGAAATCAGTGCCAGTTTGACAAGGAATGTCAAAGAAACACTAATTACTGCAAGGTCTGCTTCAGATTTGGATTAATTTCCAGGCTAATGCCTAGTTTAGAGAATTTTTGGAATGACCTCGCAGCCTAAAACTTTCTTGTAAATCCTTACTAATTCTAGAAGAGTCATGTTTAAATCCACAGTTATCCTTCATTCTTTATCTCTTGAGCAGTTGTGGGCCCTTCTCTTTCCATGCAATTCCCAAGCTTGCACATGAAATCATTAACTGTTCAAAAACCTTTTATTGAAGTTCTACTACATTTCAGGTTCTATGTTGATACATTAAAATGACAATAATAATAACAATAAAAAGAAGGAAAAGGAGGAGGTGGAGGAGGAGGAAGATGAGGAGGAGGAGGAAGAGGAATAAAACAAATCCTCCAGAAGCTTATATTTTAGTAACTCTTGGGGAACTATAAGGTAACAAGTGTCAAATAAGAGAAGTGTCAAGTAACCTGAATATGGGGACAAGAGTCCAGTAGAGTTCCAATCTATTCTTTCTTTCTTTCTTTCCTTTTCTTTTTTTTTCTTTCTTTCTTTTTTTTTCTATTTTTTTTTTTTTTTTATTTATGGCTCTTTAACTTTCTACTTCAAATGCAGAGCTAATGCATGCTAAAAGAAAGAATGTGCCATCAGATGAGTTCAAATCCCAGGATTTATACTTCCTGTTGGGTGACTTGGGCAAGTTATCTGATTCTTTCAGCTTTCATTTCCTCATTAGATTTATGGGGATAAACAATGTCTCCTTCACCAGATGTCTGGGAGGATTAAATGAGATGGTATCTGGAAAACACTTAACGTAATGCTTGGCCTCAGTCAGGTGCCCATTAAAAGTGTGACTTTTATTGAGCAGCTTTTTTTGGAACAGGATCTTTGCCAGGTTATTGCTCATATACCATCTCATTATTTCTCCACAGCAACCTGGGAGTAAACCTTATTATTCTCATTTTATAAGAGGACTCAGGAAGGAGACTTTTATACAGCTAGTAAGTTGTGAGATTCAATTTAAAATCATGCCTTTTCAGTTCAAGCCCAAAGTTTTTCCTTTATATATATTTAAAGAACACACATTGTCTTGGAAGAGACATTTCTCAAAGAACTTTCACAAGGTGTTCAGAGTTATTTAGTCCAGTTCTGCAACCCATGGGTCAAAGCCGTGCCATTGAAGCATGCCCTTGTCAAATTCATGCAGGGAAGAGAGAATAAAGGTCCCTCCCTCAGGATGAAACAGAGAGCTTTTCTGCTTTTCCCCATATAGGACATGTTGCTACAGTCTTCAGAATGAGAAGGGAAAAACTGAACTGATTGTTCTTTGTGTAGTAATGAGATGGGTGGATTCCCAAAGTTAATGGTACCCTAAATATGATGGAGGAATTGGCAGAGCCTGATATATGGAAATATCTCTCTGTATCTGCTCTTTATAACAAAACTTCAAAGGAGACAAAAGCTTCAGCATGAAAGGCTAGAGAGCAAGCAGTAAATGCCAGGAGCCTATCAAAGGACTCGAAAGGCTTGAAGATGAATGCTTAGCTTTCCTTTATAAGCTGTTATTTGAATGGCCAGGATCCTACTTGCATTTGCCTTTTGAGTCATGTCATGTGATGAAAAGCAGATGAATTGAATCTGGCACTTGTATTAATAAATTTCTTGATTCAAAACAGCATTGGAAGCAGAATATCTAGTAGGTAAATTATCATTTGGATTTATTTCACTGTAAATTATCATCCATCATTCATGTGGAGATAGCAACCTAGTAGTGTTTTGGCCCATTCACCATAATAGGTTGGAGATTACTAATTGCTCCATTTTGTTTTTGCTTTTCCTCTGCATCCTATTTCCCAAGTCTTGCTTGTCATGCACATTTTTAGTTCACTGGACAGGAAATTTGATTATAAATTTTGTTTAATAATGTGTGCATATTTTAGTATTATATAACAACATTGTTTGGAACTCTTTTAGCAAGGACTTAAATTTTTAAAATACTTTTGTATGCATAGGTTATTTGAAATCAATGTCCTTAAACATTAGTAATTAAACAACAAGACATTTCACTATCCTTCAGAATTTTAACTTTACTCCTAATTCTTTTTGTAGAATCTGAAGCACTGATGATTAGTGTATGTTTGTTGTGTGTGTACATGTGTGCCTGTGTGTGTATAACAAGGCTCATAAAGCATTGGATCTCCCAGCATTTTTAGAAAAGAGGGTTGTGTCTTTAATCTATAACTTTTTCTTATTCCCAACCCATAACTTCTCCTCCAAACCAAATATTCTTTTTACCTAAGTTGACTTCCCTGAACACTCATCCAAGTCAATTCACACACATTTTACCATAATCTTACTTTTTCCAAACCAGCCCTTGAACTGACTGACTCAACTTTCCATTCCCAGTGTCATTTAAGAATTGTAGAATACCTTCTCTGGTCTTGTCATTCTTGAAAGTCTTAATAACTTCCAAAAGTGCTGCTTTTTTCTATTACCTTTATAAACATTGATCATTAACCTTAATAATAACAATGCTGCCTTCATGTGTAACTTTCGTGAACTCTCTTATCTTTCTAGATGGCATGGTAGTTGGCTCCCATTTTTCCTCCCAACCTGTACCCTTTGCTATCATCCTAAGTAACAAATAACGTATACATGAATTATGAGCTACTTCAAATCTTGCCTTTCATCTTATCAATGGCATACATCTACCCCTACCTTAAGAAATTCACATTTAAGGGGGACCACATTATCAGAAAAGCACTATGCTGTGACCAAGATATCTAGTTCACTGCTTTCTTTTTCAACAACAGCTTCTTTCCCAAACACCTTTTATTCCCTCCCACTCATAGCACATTATCTCCTCCCTCACTAGCCATACAATCACCCAATCCCCTACACTTTACCCTACCCTCAATGCCCTTTTGGTTTTACTTGATACCTTTGTTTACTGACTCTATGGGTTAACTTTTTCAGAGATTCACTCTTCCACTGAAACTATAAGACAATATACTAAGATATACAAGGTGCAGAAGAAATGGGATATATAATCCTCGTCCATAAACAATTTACAACTTAATTTGAGAGTCAAGAAATTCATGTGTAGATGCTTCACTTGCTTTAGCTCAGAGATGGCACAGCCTTTTTTCCAGTTATCTAGTTTCTTAATTTCAAACTCCATCCCCACTTTAGAAACACTTGCACCTAAAGTGGAAGGACTAGAGAAAAATGACCTCAGTTTGGTTCTCTCATTTTACACAGGATCTTATCAAACTTTCTTGTATCCATTCTGGAAAGTTATTCTTGCTTTAATTATTTTTAGTACTGTGCAGTCTCTAAATTTAGACATGAATTTGGAAATAAGTAAAAACATGACTATTTTTGATGTATAATTTTATGTCTCTCAACTTGGCTGAGATGTAAATGGTGCCAAGATGTTTGGGCAAACATCAGTCTAGATATTGCTATGAAATTATTTTTTTTTAGATATTGTTAACATTTAAATCAGTAGACACCAAATAATGCAGATTATTCTTCAAAATGTGGGTGACTCTCAACTAATAAATTGAAGGTCTTAAGAGAACAAAGCTGAGGTCTCCCAAGGAAGAAGGACAGACTGCCTTCAGACTGGAGCTACAACATGGCTCTTCCCTGAGTCTCCAGCTTGCCAGCCTGCCCGGCAGAATTGGGATCTGCCAATCTCCACAATTATGTGAGCCAATTCCTTAACATAAATCTCTTTATATACATGTACACATCCTACAGGTTCTTTGTCTGGAGAACTCTGGTTAATGCACCACACTATATTGTATGAGTAAACCAACATGATAAAATAAAGGTCTTTGATACAGAAATCACTCTTGTTAGGATATCCTCAAGAAATATTCTGCTGCCTGATTTGCTTAATAGATTAACAGGATAATTCTCATTATTTAAATCCTACTAGAAATAGAAAAAACTAATTGTAACATTAATAATCAAATATTTGGAAAAATTCAATGTGTTGGTTTCATTTAAATAAAGTGAATTAACTGTTCTTTGTCCTTGGGTAATGGGATTATCAAGACAAGTAGATAGCTTCAAATATTGCAGAAAGTAGTTTAAACAAAAATAAAACAAAACTTTACATCAAGCATTCACCTATACATTCATTCACTAGTGAATTACCAATACCTATTTTTTTCAGCATATTATGGGGTTTCCATTTTGTTTTTATGTGGGAAAAGTATCATAGCAGCATTAACACATAAAGTAGAGATGACGTTTTCCACTCAGTACCAGTCACTTGTAAAATAAGACAAGGTTTTACTATGTCAAAGGAAAACATAACTCTGGCTCAATAAGACTCATGTCTCACTGTAGGAAGGACAAAGGGACACATTGTTTTTTCTTAGTAATAGTGCAATAAAGATTTGATCATAGGTAACTCTAAAAAATCAGGTTAGTAAAATGAACTATAATTGGCAACAGAACAGACCTCACAGAAGTTGGAAGGGCAAGAAATCAAGCCATAGTAGGAGAATACCTGGAAGTAAATTAAGTGAGTTCAAGTTTGAAGTGCCTGATTACTTTCCTAAGAGGTGGTTACGAAGTTATCAGGGTCCTTATAAGTCAACCAGCTGTTATTTTTGAGAATTTAAACAAGATCATACAGGCTTCAGAAGACAAAAAAGCTGATCCTATTTCAGAAAGGAAAAATTAGATAATTAGAGCAAAAACTTATTAGTTTACCTGGAAACAATACTAAGAGGAAATCAAGGCCAACATGATTTGCAAGACCTTTATAGCGGACAGGGCAATGGATGTTAGCATACTTGTTTTCTTAAATAATATATTTTAAAATATTAATTTAATCTATACTAAAGTAAAAGTACTTAGCAGAGCTAAAGATTTTAATCTCTTAAAAACATACTTAAGATACTATATGACATTATCCAACGATATTTCAGGAAAATAAACCCACACGAGATAGCTATAGTACCTATTGTTTTATCAAACATAATTTGGAAAATGAGGTCTACTCTTCTCCATCTAGTGAATTTTCCAGAGAAGTTAAGAAAGTAGCTGGAAAAGAGACCCAAATATCCGTAAAGAGACATTATGCCACACTGTACAGACTCGATATTTAAATATCTTAAATTTAAATCCTCATTCTGTTTCTTATAAGTAGTGAGATCTTGGGTGATTTACTCATTCTCCCCAAGATTTACTCTCCTTATCTGTGAGTGGGAACACTGATAGTATCATCTAAAGAAAAGTAAATAAGATTATAAAAGACTTGACAGAGAGACTATAAAATTAATGGTAGCTCTAGGTAATTTAACAATTTATTAACTTATCTATTTTTCTCACTAAATTGTGAGTTCCTCAGGATACATTGCTCTTCCATGTGTCCACTGTATATAGTAAGAAGCCTAATGCAAAGTATGATCTTGTTATAAATTCAATATTTCATATTTAATATTCATATTTCATACTTAATCATTTACATGGGGCAGATATCCCAAGTAAGAATAAAGAAGATGAAATAGAGCAGTGCATGTTGGACATAAGGCAGTTTGGAGGAAGCAGAAAGGGAAAAAATATACCTCATATGACTCATGGAAAGGGCCAATCAGCTCTCTACTGAGGCAAATAAAAGTCAGACCTCAAGGCAGGTAGGTTAATAAAATGGCACCAGAGGCAGGAATGCAGTCATGAGCTTTATTCTTGATACAAGTACCTTCTACCCCAGTTTCTTTTATACTTCCTGTTGGAATTATAGATATTTGCAACAAGAAACTATAACCTACTGGTAGATAGAGGTACTACAATTGTATGTGCATTTATGACTAAGGAAAATTAAGATAGCTGAGATTCATGGGTGTTTTTACACTTCAGAAGAACTGAAGGCAAAATCAGATAACTGTTTATTTGTTCCTTCAACGCTGTGGAATGCTTAATATGCACAAGCTGCTAAGGATACAAATAAACATAAAACATAGTCCTTGCCTTCTATCTGTTCATTGCAAAGGTCTGACAAGCAGATGTGTGGATAAAAAAGTACAATAAAATTGTATAAAAGCCATAGAAATACATACAAGGCCCTGCCAGTGCACTGAGAATGAAAGTCCCAGAGCGAACTTGATAGAGGTGGTGTTTGAGGGGTGAGTAGGCTATTCGGAGTGCAGAGAAAAGCATCAGTTACCAACCTGAGCCTGCACACAACACCAAGACATTACACTCCAACCTGGTGCTTAGAACCATGTGCAGCTTTTATGATAGCTCTCTTATTCACTGCTCATAAGGGTTTTTATGCACTTTTAGGTTTAAGCTGTGGCAGGTAGTTGATGTTGCTAGGATTCTGCCTTTATTGCATTATGTGGGTTAATAAATGATTGGAGTGTTTGAGGGGGTAGTTATCAGCAGGTCATTATCAACCATAAAGAGACTAGCCAGGAATATTTCATGGTGACTGATATTGTATTCAAGCATCCCTGCATTTTTCTTTCACTTGGATAATGGGAGACAATTATGCTTACTGAATCTAGAGGTGAAAGAAAGCCTAGGAGACAGCATTAAACCTTTTACAATCATGACTAAACCTGACTAGTGATAATAATAAACTTGACTAGGTAAATAAGGAGCAGATACTAGAATATTTAGGGAGAAAATTCAAATTACAAAAAAAGAGGTGGATTTGACTGTGTATAAAAAAGTATGATAAAAATGTATTAGAATCAGTGTATAATAATGATCCTATGCTATGAATTTTTAAAAATTGCATTTCTAAAAGAACTTCAGAAACTGGAGAGCAATTAAGACAGTGCCATGAAAATGTGTCATAACTGAGTCTTCTTCAGCTTTTCCACTACTCGTAGTATTCAAGTCCCACCACAATAAAAATATTAAGATTACTTCTTTCAATTACTTTTATAAGTTTATAAGCATCCTGTTCTGTTCGTATTTTGTCAATTTTTATAAAAACTCAGTGCCTCTCTTAGACCAGCACTTCTCAGTCCATCTGTGGTAACAAACTGCTTTTTATTTCTAATTCATTGAAGACTGATGATCTTATAAAATGCTATAAAAATTAATTAACAAGTAAATAAAATTACAAAACCAGACATGATAAACACAAATCCAAATTGTTTATTATTATTATATCCAATAGACATAAATTACTCTGTCAAATTACTTATAAAAGTTCCTAAATCTCACTTTCAATTTCTTTACTTATCTCATCATGGACCAGTACCAAATATTCATGGATCAACACAGGTCCATGAACCACACCGGAAGTAGCACTAATTTAGGCCCTGGTATACATAAATATCTAACTGAAAATTCCTGATATAGCAGAAGAGGCAGGGCAGTGTAATGACGTGGTATTAAAGGCCCAGGGCTAAAGGTCATCAGCCTTGTGTTCTACATACGCTCTTTTACTAAATAAAACTCTAGTCCTCCAGTTTTCTTGACTGGAAAATTATGACATAAGTCTAGGTTATGTTAGCATTCTGTCCAGCTCTAAAATCTCATGTTTCTATGACTATAAATTTTTAAGTGAAGACTTCTGAAGAAAAAAAAATGGGCTAGATTATTTATCATGGAGAAGAGAATGTAGGAAAATTTGTTAATATGTTATAATTATATTTGCATGGACGTGGATAATTCTATTCTCCATGACTCATACAAAATGGATGTAGACATATGATTCTTCCACCCAAATGACCACTTTAACAAGTAATTGGAAAGACTGCAGTAAACTTAAGCACATCTAAATCATCTATTGATATCTCCCTAAAAGTTATAACTCTGGGGCTGGTATCAGTTGTAATACATATGAAGTTTGATAACTCTAAGAACCAGGATCACTAGTCCCATACCTATTAAGCATCTGACAAAGGTCATAGACTTTAATTTTACTGTCAGTTATTTATATATGTAATGTCCTTCTCGATTTAAAGCATGCATTGCTCAACTTTGAAACAATTTACTGAGAAAGGTTATATACTTTCCTTTTTCGAAGATCATTAAAAAGAAGACACTTTTTCTTTCCTGAAAAGATTTAGTAATGACCAATGTAAAAGCAAAACAATGAACAAGATGGACTCCAGCGTTTTAATTTGTTGTTGTATTGTCGTTGTTTAAGCCTCAACTTAAGAAAAATCAGCAGGGAGCATCTTTCTAGTTGCTAGATCAGATGCTGCCCAATTCATCAATTCCTTAATTAAAACCAATTAGATTTTTGAGTTAAAAAAAATTAGCTGATAATAATAGTTTAATTCTCCTGGAAATAATGATTTCTATTCTTCAGCTCTACTGCCTTTTTTGAAGCCCAAATGAGCTTCTCAAATTCTCTGTTTCATTGAGTAGGTCCTAGAAATTTCTCTCTCCCACTTCACTTCTGGTCCTGACTTTAGATCACTTCCTCCTTCATGTACTTTCTATCAGAAATTAGTACTGAAGGTACAGACAAAGGCATCAAATTAGAGAGCTGCTTTTGCAGATCACTGAGTATTCGGACCTGAGGAGAAATTATTCCAGTTCATTCTTTCTTAACAGTACCATCATACAGTCTCCAGAATTCAGAGGTGAAAGCAGTCTACCTCTGCTGCATTCAAGAACCTCTGGAAAGATGACCTCTTCCTCAGTCACAGACAGAAAACTGAAAAATCACCACCTGGATATCCATCCTACCATGTTTCACACAGTAGAAACAAATTAGCTTTCATTTGCACAAAATAAAACTGTTGTATAGGAAAAGCTCTACAGAGGACTCAAGAAGTCCACTGAGTCTGACAAACCAATTTCTTTTCTTTAAAGATTTCAAGCCACTTTTGATCAGCTTCCACTTACTGACTCTGTAGTTGAGCTTAGGGTGCATGGAATGGAGTTATTGCCATCTGCCTTAGAGAAAGATGTGTTCCAAAAGTTCATTCCACTCAATTCAACAAAAATGAATCCTAGCACCTACTGAAAACAATACACTTGTGTTGAGTACTATGAGTCACTACACTCCAGAGCCTCCAGTCCAGGTGAGGGGAAAAAGACACTCATACACAGATTAGCAAAGGTCAGACTCTGATAAGTGTGATGAAAGAGTGTCAGACAACTAAAGGAGTCAAGGCGGAAATGTATTCAATATGAGGAAAGACTCAGAACCTGGGGCTTAAAGAAAAGTAATACACCTTCACTGTGGAAAATAAAAGATAAAAGATAAAATCACACACAATCCCATCACCTGAAAATAATTACTTTTAACATTCAATGCTTTTACCTACACATATGTACGAATGAATATTCTTTAAAGAAAATATAATCATCAGTGTATACTCTTTAATATTGTGCTTTTCTCTCCCTTAACAATACATAATGAGCATTTTTCTACATCATTAGCTATTCCTCTACAATAGATATGGCTCAAAAGTTTCATATTTCCTTTTATTTTTGATCCTGATATGGCTGCTGAGAGCTTGATATTAAGAGGACTCTGAGACCATGCTCTAAGTAAAAAGAATGCTTTGATCGATTAAGCAATGTCTCTATAGGTCCAGGTTAGTGGGACTATGCTACAAACACCAAATATTTGCTAGTCCATTTCGTATCTCTTTTAATACCTCATTATATCATGTAATTGCATATATATTTTGACTAATTCCATGCATTAGGACATTTAGGTTATATTCAATTTTTCCATGTTACATATAACACCATGATGAACATCCTTATGCATATATACTTGCCTATTTGTATACCTATATTGTTAACAAAACTTTCTAGAATTGTTATTGCTGAATCAAAATATATACAAAATTCCAAGGATTTTAAGAAGCATTGCCAAACTATAGTGCAGCGAGTTTATAGCAATTTAAACACCTTGAAACTATATGTGAATGTGCTAATTTTTCTGGCTCCGATCCGTATGCTATTATGTTTCCTTTTTTAATCTTTGCTCACCAGTTTAAGCTGGTATATGATCAGTTTTATAAATGTTTTAGGCCACTCACAACTGCAGGGAGTGAAGGGATGTTCCAGGTGCCCCAGGCTCACCCAGCAATCATAAAGGTGAGAAAGGCAATAAATATCTCAGCATACCTGTAACTCATGGGGCACACAAGAGTTCTGCTTTATACCATTATTAAGCTTTAGCCTGTTATATCAGAAGTTATCCACTTTTAAAGATTTTTCAAGATTTAAAGAGATCTTTAAATCTCTTATTATGATTGTGGACCTATCCAATTGTCTTTCCAGTTCTGTCAATTTGGGTTTTATATATCCTGAGACTACGTTGTAATGAAAAAAACAATTATGATTATTATGTCTTCTTGATGGGCTGTTCATTGTAATACATAGAGTCACTATCTTTACTCATTGTTTTCTTTAAATTACTCTATAAAGTTTATTCAGTACTGTTGTGGTAGATTATATTCCTAAAGATGATCACACACCATCTCCCATCACACTTGCTTTTCACAGTGAGACTTCGCTATTCCTGTCAGGAAGTGATTGAGTCTACATCCCAATAGACTATAGCAGAAGTGACATTGCACCAGTTTCAGCCTTTTAAGAGGCCTGGCATCTCTGCTTTCATACTCTCTCAAGGAAACCAGCCACCACATTATAAAGAAGCATGGGCTAGATTAATGAATGATAAGACACAATATGGGGGGAAAAAAAGCTACATGGTAAAATCTTGAGGGTCATGAAGACTTTTGCAACTTTCTACCCAGGTGACTGCAGCCAAGTAAGTCACCCCTGCCAAGCTCCTAATTGAACACTGCCAAGGTGCTGACCTAGAATGATGTTGTTTTAAGGCACTTTGGTATAGTTTCTTACACTGTAATAGATAATTAAAGTAATTACTTTTTTATTTCAATGACTATTTTTTGCTTCTAAAATGTATAATCAATTCTATTTTATGGTTGTTTTATTTCATTTTTGTTTGGTATTGGTTAACAATGTGTTCACTTTTTAAAATGGAAACAGTGACTCATCATCTCTTTGAACATTCTAAGCATACTTATATCAAATCTTTTTAATCTGGAGTAAATTCTTGCTTTGACCACTGAATTTATTGTCCGTCTGTTCTGGAATTAGATTTCTCCTTATGTATTGGATCAGGTGGAAGGCAGGGGGGTGATAGTAAAGGCAGATTACAAATACATTGTAAGAAGCTTTTTCTCTTTTTATTTTTCAACAACCATCCTTCATGTCCCTGCCAGCCTACTGATTTTGCAGTTGCCTATGCAGCCCTCCAGAATCCCAGACCAAAACCTTAGCATAGTGATTCAAGGTCTTGTTTATGGAGATATTGTAGGTTTTGCAAATTTGGTCCCTGACAGAGGGGTACCTTGGCTTAGTTCCTGGTCCCATGGCCATGTCCATTTTCCTCTGCCTTCCTAAGCCCAGAGTTTTCTCAAAGCCCAAAGCAGAGGTCAGGTACAGCTTGACTGTTTTGATTTTTAAGCTTCCTTTCATAAAAGAGGCAATCCCACCCCAACCTCTGGCTTCTAACTCTCCTTCCCCTAACCTTTACCCTGAAAAATCTCAAATCTTAGGCACAATGACTTAGAGACCAATAAATTTCACTGTATTGTGTTTCTATCACTTTCTCAGTTCATGAAGATGATCATTTTATCTTTAAAAATGGCTTTTTCTCCTCCTGTTTATATTCTATTGTTGCTATATGTTCGGGCCAAAGGAGTGAACAAATTATACATTTACTATGTTACCCGGGCTAGAAGTTTAGCATGCCATCACCTGAAATGTCTTCATCACACATAAAGATCCTTTACATTCTTGAGTCGTTAGCCAGACATTCTAGTCTGTAGACCTCAGCTTTTCAGAGTTCATGCGATTAGATTGGGCTCACGTGGATAATCCAGTAGTCTCCCTCTTTTAAGATCCATAATTTTAATTACATTTATAAAGTTCCTTCACAGAAGTACCTACATAAGTGTTTGATTGAAATAACTGAAGACAGACAACTTAAGGGGACATCTTTAGGATTCTGCCTACCACAGTAATTGATGATTGGAGTCATGTGTGGTAGGAGAAAAAAAAATGTTGTTTTTTTTTAAATCAGAACTGAATGTAAGGACTTCTTTCTTCTAAGGAGAGTAGGGAAGAGAAAGAGATGTACTTTATATCAGAGGAAAAGTTAATATACATACTACCCCAATTCTATTTTAGGACACTGATAAGAGAAGATTGCTGCTAAGAGTGCCAAAGGGGATGGAAATAAAAATTACTTGACATAATATGAGGATAATTAAGGAATGAGAAAGGTTTTAAAACAAGAGAAGGCTCAGGTATATGGCTGGAACTTATAGTAATTGCCCATGCCTGTTTGCTTTAAAAACCCTCACATTGACGCCCAAACCCTTACTTTAACACAAACCTTCAGTAAAGTCCTCCACCATATAACTGTCTCCAGTGTATGGTTCAGAGAGACAGCAGAAAAGGAGGCTGAATTCTACATCTCCACTGTGTAGAGTAGAGACAGAAGGACGAGTTGATTTAGAAAGTGAGATACCAGTGATACCAAAGGTTCAAAGGTTATGGACTTGGAAACAGAAAGCACCATGAGAATGTCAGCCCTCAATCAAGATTGACAGTTATGTTAAAGAGGGCCTTCCCATGGTATGGGAGCTTGAGACATTCTGAATCTCAAAAAAATGGTAGCATCTCCTGAAATCTGAGTTACAGTTTAAGATGGTTCTCAGTGCTGGTGAAATATTAGAATTACCTGGGAACTTCTTAATGAAAACTTTTAGTACTCAGGCTACACCCCAGAACAAATAAATTAGAACCTTGGGGAATGGAACACAGGCACCATTAGATTTAAAGCTTCTTAAGTGATTCTAATGAATAGTCAAGGCTGAGAACCACTGATTTAAGCTGTGGGAGAATCTTAAATAATTTTTTACTTTTTAACTACGGGCATTAGAAAAAAGTGAGTAAATCAAATGCCTTAAAAGGTGAGAAATTTCTAAATCAAAGGTATGAGAAAAAGATTCAATTCTACAGTGAAATTGAGTGAATGACAACATAGAAGCGACCTTTAAGTTTGCTTAATAAGAGCTTACCTTTTTGTTTTGAGAAGTATGTTAGTAAAATGGTGGGGGCAAAATTCGGGTTACAAAGATTTAAAAACTGAATGGGGGAGAGGAAGTAGTAAATATAGACTAATTTTTCAAGTATTAAAAGAGATAATGAGACAAAAGATGGAGATAATGACAGAGAAAAAACACCAAAATAACTAGGAAGCACAAATACCAGGAGGGGGTGTTCATATATCAAATACAAATCTGAATAGTGAGAACATTCTGGCTATTTCCGAGTCCACACATATTTCTTTATAGTTATAAGTAAAAGAATTAGGGCTCATGTTTATACATAAATGAAAAACACTCCTTCACATTTCTTCATAGAAGAAGGAGAAATAGAGAATGAAAATTAATGATAGTATGAAGTTTATTTAGCTATAATTTAATTAACCATTATTTTTAGGTGTCGATGATTTACTCTTCAATTATCACGCATATGTGATAGGTTTCGTAATGTAGATTGCCAAACGGTTATAATTTATTGAATTCAAGTAAGTAATTTATGTCAAATCATGTGCAAATGTTTTAAATTTCTAGACCCATTAGGGAGATTTGCCTTCTAAAATATAGAAAGCCTATTCATATAAATGAAGCTCTATTTGGAAATATAAATAAGAAATGCAAAGAAGGCCTGCAGTCAACTCTGACCTCTCAGTGAACATGAGACCTTCTTTGAAGTCAACTCATGTAAACCTGCCCTAGCTCTTTTGTGACTCCACTTCAGAAACCCAAGTTATCTAAGAATGTCATTTCCCCAAGGTAGCTCTGGGCCCTGCAGGAGATGATGGAGAAAGGCAAGAATGACAGTAGCTATTTTTATGTATCAGTCAACACTACCTACAACTGGATGCCGAATATTAATCAAAAACTTTATTCCAGGAACTTTGCAGGAAAAAAAAAAATCCTTACAAGCCATGTGATATGTTTGTATCTTACTATATCCTTATCTCCAAACAGCCCTTCCGAAGCCCCTCAGCCACTCAGGACTACCTGGATCTTGCCTACCCAGAACAACTTTTCTGTTTTTCTCTTGAATGCATATATCCTTCTGAAGAAGAAAAAGATTCTCATTGGATTTTCAGTTTCCAACTGTCCCCGCTAGAATTTTATGAAAAAATTGGAAGAGCCCTTGGGGAGAACAATTCCTAATAAAACCTAGAGGAAGGACACTTAAAGATTCCAAGAGGAGGCGCTGAGATGGACTTAGCGAAAAGTTTATTTGCTGCAGCCAGCCTTTGCCTAACTGTTAGGAAAATTCTTTGTCTACCGAGTCACAGGTGACTAGTGAGCAGTTTTCAAGGTAGAGGCTCCCACTGTATAGAGGAGACCCTTTAGTTATATAATTAATTAGGATATGTTATTTGAAGATTAGTTATCAAAAGTCAAGTGACTTGAGTTTGATGGGGTCATTCTTGAACAAAATTTAAATAGAACTTTAGAATAGAACTAATGTCCACAATACTAGAAATTATATGTAGAAATTATATTACATGTAGACTCTCACAATAAGTAGCCTTCATTTCTGAGATTTTTAGTACTTTTATTTCTTCTTTTGTTTTGTAATAATGTCCACCATTTATTAAATACCTTCCATGTGCTGGGTACAATATATAGCTTGTTTTATTTAATCTCCTCACATAACACCACAAGGTAAATATTTATGTTCCAGATCTATTTGCCTCCAAAGTTTTCCTTCCTTCATTATATACGTTACACTGTTTTTCTAAATGTTTAAAGGAGCTTCATACTTACATAAAAAAGGAACATTTTCAATCCTCCACGGCAGCAGAATTTTAACTCAATGCTACACAAAGCACTGAGCTTATGGAAAGGTTAAAGGAAAGCTGAGGAAAGCTGCTGGTAAAAATAAGGCTACATGAAGGATAAGTAACATATCCTAGCCTTAAAGGGTATATTTCTAGAGAAATAGAGATAGCACACCATTATTCTGGTTTAAGAGTAACAGATCATTTGTAATACCCTAGCTTTGACTCAAGAAATAAATTAAGGAATATTAAGCTGGATTTATGAGGTTGACATGGAGGATCAAAATAATATGAGCCGTCTGACTGGATGACACCAGAAAGAGGAAAAGAATCTCAGTTCTCTTCATCTTGTGACCCTTGGGAGAAAGTGGTAGTAGAAGATTTCAAAATTGTTACACTGTGAGGAGAGAGTAAGAAATTACAAAAACTTAGTAGGGTAAATGGATTTGAGACCGAAAAAGTTAAGTTTTTTTTTTTTTTTTACACAGATTATTATTGAATTTCCTTTATGTCGACAACATTGTGTCAGGTGCTGCGTAGGTGGACAAGATAAGGAAGGCAGAATACTTCCCTCCAAGAGCTTATAGTATAATCAGGAAGCAAGGCATAAAGACAACAAGTATAATTTAGTGCTGAAATAAGAGGTACTGATAATAAAAGCTATAAAACTCAGAGAAGAAATAAGGAAATGAGGACTGGAGTGTGCATTCACTCAACTAATAAATTTATTGAATACCTCCTGTAGACCAACCAATGTAAGATAACTAATGCTATAGCTAACCAATAGAAGCTTTTGACAGGTGAGAGGTTTGAGGTGAACTTGAAGGAAATATTTTTTAGACAAATAAAAGGACAGTGACTTTCTAAAGTAAAGATTTTTAAAGCAGCAATCTTATTACAAATTTAAGCACTTCATACATATATTAACTCGTTTAATCACCACAAGAACTCAGCGAAGTGGGTGTTATTTGTAGTCCATTTTGTTGCTTTGCTGCATAACATCTCAGGTTCCATGTTAGGGAGAACCTGCCCATACAAAGACATACTTGCCTTAGTATATATCATCAGAAGTTTGGGTGACATCTTGTCTTAGAACTTGGTAGTTGTGATTAATTTCTAAGACAATGCTTTGCAAACTTTATGTTGCATCAGATCACCTGGAAGACTTGAAAAAACAGACGGCTGAGCCCCATCCATACATTTTTCAATACAGTAGGTCTGGCATGGAACCCACAAATTTAAATTTACATTTCCAAACAAGTTCCTAAGTGTGTTGATGCTGCTGGTCTGAAGACCATATTTTGAGAACCACTGATTTAAAAAAAAACAAGTTCCCAACCTCCTTGACAAATCTTATGTCTTGGGCCTTTCATCACTGAGCATAGAATTGAATATCTCCATATTCCTGGGATCTCAAACTCAACATGTCTAGAATTGAAATCATTATCTTCTCACTGAAAATCTGCTCTTATGTTTTTGCCTTCTGAAGTAATGGCTCAAGTTGACACAGTACTTTGGAAGAACCCTGAATCTTTCAGCATCTGTTCCCATCCAATCAAAGCACCATGTCATATTGATTTGCTCTCTTAAGTACTTATTTCAACAGATATTTACTGAGCACTACTATATGCTAGTTGTAGGCTGGATTAAGACTGAAAGTTGTTGACTACCCCGAAAGATCACCATCAGACAATGAACTTTCTGTAGTAAGGAAGAATATCACCTCAACAGAGTTTTAACAATATCACAGACGAAAGAGTATTCGTAGGAGTTGGAGTTCTAGGTTTACGTGATTTAAGAGGGTTTTTCAAAGCAGAAATCTGAACAGTATAGAGCAATGGCCATGGCATAATAATTTAGGATTGGTCATCATAGAGAGATGAGGGTCCAATGAGTAAACTACTGTTTTAAAAGTGAGCTGTTTGTCTAGGTGAGCAGACCATTGTCTCAGATAAATTGATTTTCAGGAATTATCTGACACAAATAGTGAAACTATTTATTGGTTTACAGTCTTATCTTTTTTTGGCAAATGTTTTCTGGAACAAAATACTAACTCATGTTGACACAGGTGGTCTTTGTTTTAATCCTAATAAGTACATCACATTGATATAGGTGATCATAGTTCTCAAAGACGCTGTGCCCTAGATTTAAGAAACTTACATTCTGGTGAGCAGGCAGACAGAGTTTTGATGAAACACCTCCTTGTTAAAATTAAGTTATTTATAATATAGAAAGTATACATACAAGAAGAAATGTCTGAGTCTTCTCATGGAAGTATTCGCAGTGGAGGTAGCACTGACTTTGAATGGATAAGAGAATGAGGGCAATACAGTCCGGTGGAGCGAAAGGAATATGCAAAGCCCCAGAGATATGAGATTTCATAAAGCTATTCCTTTCTCTTCATACTCCCAAGCTTTCATTTAGGCCCTCCTCTTTCTTGAACTACGTATTTCAGAAATCTACTGATTCTACCTCTTCTCCATCCCCAGCCTTGTACATGCACATTTCAATTCACTCTGTACTCTGCAGCCAGTGATTTACCTACCTATAATCCAGGTACTTTGTCTTCAGCCCATGGGGGTTGGAAGTGGGGATGGGGAGATAGTCAGGGAAGCACGTCATCTCCTTCTCTGGCTGTGTGAAGATCATAACTGGCTCATTTTGCTGCCCTCTTTCATTAGAAAGGTGTTGATGCCTGCCATTCCAGGGTAGAGGGTAGTATTTCCCTTTCTTTCTGACCAGTAAACCTAAATGTGTGAGACCACCGAGAATATTCAAACAGGTCTTTACTTAAGGTTTCAGAAGATAAAATTCAAAGTGTGTAGAATGATAGGGTGAGGTCAGGATGGACTCTGGATGGATTTGCACCCCTATTTTATCTAATCTCCATTCTTGAAGGTCCCTTCCTGGGCCTTCAGCATGTCACCACATGGATATTCCCTCCACAGGCAGAGTATCTCCCCATAGACCTTTTCCTCTCCCTTCCTCATGCTACCCTCTTCTTGCTTCCCCTGTGCTTGGAGCTTTTACTTCCTCTTCCCCCTCCCTTTGTGGATATTGGGCCTTCTCTGTCAATATCAGGTCTCTGGACTCTCCCTTTGTCTTGGAAATCTTTATGGTCTCCCAGTGGTGTTCTGTCAGTTGCTGGGTTTGAGTTGTGAATCAGTCATAGCCATTCTATCCCTATCCAGTTCTACTGATGGTTATGGGGAGAAAGGGAATTTCTATTTCAAAGCAGGTGAGGAGAGAAAGGACAGTGGAATTAATTGCCCACTTTGTATTGCAGCTCAATTTTACTTTTCTGTTTTTCCTTAAGAGGTATTTAAAAAAAAATCAGAGATCTTATCCTGCAGGGGTTATTCTCTGGCCAATTATAGTCACTGAGTCTATGTAGGACATTCATATCCCCCTTTCCTAGAGTAATGTTTAACCTTATTTTGCTTTTTTCTTTTTTAACCTTACTAACCTGAATAACATTACAAATCCATTAACCTAGCCTTGGATGGTGTCATGTCCAGTCACCCTTTCTCAATTCCTGGCCTCTTCTCCCTCAACTACAACAGGGAGACAAGGACAGTCCTATGACATATCTCACACACACAATCAACTTACTTAATGATATACATGCATAGCTATTTTTTTCTAATAAACCCAAAATCATTCAGTATTTCTAACCAAAAAACAAAACAAAAGAAATTTCTCCAGAGTTTCCTTATTGCCTATAGGAGAGTATGTGCACCCCTGAGGGGCAGACACTACTTAGTCCCAACCAATTGTAGCCATGAGCAAATGCAGATTTATTGTGGCAAGTTTCCAAGAAATCAGAAGAAAATCCTGGGGTTTAAGTAAAATATCCCTATTTTTAAACCTTGGATGACATAAACAAAACCAAAAAAACCTGAAACAGAAAGCTCATTACCAAAAAGGAGCACATCTTCAATCTCTGACCTAAAGGATGAAGGTTAAACTTATTAGGGCACAGAGTATGATGAGAAAGTGGCCCCTGCCTCTGCTCCAATCCCATCTCTGATTACTTTCCACAAATAATGTAACTAAGCAGGCTAGCTTTATTGCCAATCATGAATGCAGTCCTGTCCATTCCACTTAAGTTGACATTTTGTATATTCTAGAAGAAATATGTGGTATGAGATCAATAAAAACAATCAAAAATAAAAGGCTCTTAATGATTGTCAATGAAGCTGTGAACACAAACTTGGATCTCAGTAACCTAGAGTTAGGACTCTAGGGCCGTGGTCGGTTAACATCTGCTCCTAGAGTAGGAATGTTTGTCTTTCAAAACAGCAGTGCTACATGAATCAACAGCTTCCAAAGGAACTATTTCATGCTATCCAACCTTAGGTCTCAGACTTTGAAAAATCTCATTGATCTTTGGTGAAATCTCAGTTATATAACTAAGAAGTTATTTTTAAAGTCATACCAGATGCTACAGTTCCTCCTCATTGCTCTCACATGGATGTGCACTGTTTATTTAGAATAGAGCTGAAAGCCCTGAAAAAAAAAAAAAAAAGTTAAGTAGGACTCCCTGACAATCCTACAGAACAGATTTGCAATGAATGAATTTGTAAATATTCCTTTTAGTTTTTTATTTGGCTGCTGGCTTTTGATCTGCCCTGCTCACACATACACATGGAAACCTCAGAGATTTTCCTCATGAAGTACGTGGTTTTCCTTCTGGAACTGACAGTAGGATTCTTTTTCTTAATTTAAATCATTTTTACAGTCTCCTTAGTGAGACTAAAACATTAACAGATATACTACAACCCTAGCTCATCATTTTGCCAGAATAAATGTGAAGTAGTTCATGCTGTCAGAAATAATCTTTGGTGATATAAAAATGGTAATTAATGTAGTCAAACGGGAACTCAAATTAGAATAAATTTTTATTACTATACTGTATTCAAGCTTTGAAGAGTTCTTTCCACTATGACTTTTTTTTTTTTTTTTTTTTTTTTTTTTTTTTTTTTTGCAATTTAGTGTTAGAATTTGATCTCTTAAAGGAACCTAAAGAAATATTTAATTATCAGGTCTTATTGAGAAAGTAAGTCTGGCTTTATTTGGGATATGTCAGAGATGAATTGTCAAAACCACGTAAACTATCTGTTTCTCCAAAGAATGTATTTATTCAGTGTTATGTCCTTATTACCTACAAACAGTATCTAGAAGTGCACAATAAAGGAATGAATGAGGCATTTTACCTCAGTTATCAGAAGAATCCCACTGTTTCTCTCTTTTATTTTCTAATAAGTCAATCAGTAATATCTTTCCTTGGTGAGTAAATTATCAATATTATTCCCAACTCTGAAGTTTTGTATTATAACCTATTACTGCCTTAGACATATTTTATGATTAATAAACACTATTTAATACTCTTCACCATCTATTTCCATGTAGAGATACTAATACTATTAATTACCATATCTTCATGTACAACTACCTCTAGATCTTTAAATAACATTGAATAACTCTCCCAAATTCTCTAATGTCTATATAATGCTTAGAATAAAATTTAACTACCTTGTCAAAGCCATGCATGATTAAGCTTTCAGTTTCATTTTCAATCTCATTTTCTATCATTCTTCCTTGGCCTCTATACTGCAGCTCATTCCCAGTTGAGGAATTCTGGCTTTCAATAACTGTCAAGTCAAGTAGCTTGTATCAGACTAGCCCTCCTGCTGGTAACAATTAGAAGCTCTGGGGGAAAGAACAACTGTTTGAAGCCTTGGAAGAGTGACAAAATCAGCATAAAATAAAGGAGACCTTTGAAAGAAGGGAACCACACTGGTGGAGATCCACATTTATATGCTTTTCCCCTAATGGCATCTCCCAGTCTATACAGCCTAGGGTAGGTAGAACACAAGCAAAACATTATTAGCTTGAGGAGTCAGAAAGGAGGAGTGGGGGCTGCCTGAGTGCCTAGAAATTGAGTTGGGGAAGTTTTGGAAAGGAGAGAGCTACAGAAGAGAAAACCTCTAAATTTATGAATAATATTCTAAATCTTTGACTGACTCCTAAACTGCCAATAGGGTGTTGGGGAAAGGAAACAGCAGGGGAGTCAGTGAATGTACTCTACAGGGAAATCAGATTTTGGAATGAGAGTTTTGCAAAGTTAGAGTGGCTTGATAAATACATCAGGATTTCCATTAAAGTCCCAGAAGGACCACACTTTAGAATTAAAACCTACAAAACAGGACTAAGTAATTTACCAACAATTTAACTGCCTGACAGAAAAGAAAAAAACCTTCTTGAGAAAGATAATTGAATCCAGAGTCTCAATAGTGTATCAATACAATATCCAATATGCAATAAATTTGAACAGACATATGAACAAATTGAAAAATATGACTCATAGTCAAGAGGAAAAAAATACTTACTAGACACCAACAAACCAGGTGTTAGAATTAATACACAATTTCAAAATAAGCATAACAAATATGTTAGAGAATGTATAGGAAAATTGGATATAATAGGTGAAGAGATAGGGAATTTCAGAATAGTGTGGAAACTAAAATAAATAAATAAATACAATAAATACATAAATTTTTTAAAATAAAAAATTTCAATGAATGTAATTCATAATATATTTGATATAAATAGAAGAAAAGATCACCAAACTTGAAAAACAGTCCAAAGGAATCATTCATACTGAAGCACAGAGGGAAGCATGATTGAAAAAATAATGAACAAAGCCTCCATGAACTTAGGACACAGTAGTTGTAGTCCTAGAGGGAGAAAAGTGAGGGAGAATGGGGCAAACAGATAAACAGACAAACAGGGGGCAAAGGGGAGAAAGAGAGCTATTTTAATGTTTTAATTCAGTTTTAAACTCAGTTTAATTTGAAAAATCTAAGTAGTTTCTATAGGTAGCAGTGCTCAATCTTCCTTGGACAAAAATGCTCCATTTCACATTCTACATTACTCCAGGTTTTTTTGTTTGTTTGTTTTTGTTTTGTTTTGTTTTTGTTTGTTTTTTTACCAAGGTGATACCTAGATGTATGCTAGGAGCAGTTGGATGAACTTGTGGCAGAGTAGAAGGATCAGGGTCCTCTGATCCCTGTCTATCTGAATGAAGCTGCCCCTTCTGGAATTCTGGTCTTCATGGGCAGGACAGAAGCTGAAGGGTCTCACCTCAGCTCTCATTTCTACCATCTCTCAAGTATTTGCCATATTCTTCCAGCCCAGGTCTATTGGTTCTACTTTGGCTTCTGCTGCCATGATAGACTTGATGGCTTAATTCTGCATTAATGCTACATTGGAATCCTGAGCTTCATGCCTTCTTCCTCTCATTGGTGTGGCCTAGTCTCCAAGACAGTACAGGTACAACCAGAGAGATGATCACCTTTCGGAGTCCAAAATGGGGAGCAAGATACCTTCCCCTGTCCCTTATATCTTCCTACTCTCTTCATTCTCAAACTTATTGGTACTCTCTGACTTATTTTACACCCCCTGGACATTAGCTTAGAGAGAAAATCCTTCTGGCTTTCTCAACAACCTATAGCAAAATTCCCAGGCCAAGAAAAAGTATCTTTACTTCCTGTAGTTTATATATCCTTTTCCTCTGTCATTGAGAACCATCTGGTGGCTTCATTGTCAAAGGCAAAAGGAGAAAGTCTATTCTACAGAAGAATGCTATATGCAGAGTCCTACAACCTTAATACCTAAGCTATTAAAAGCAGGAGAGGGATAAGAAAACTGGAAAAATCCTGTCTTAAGACAATTACCTGGCTGTTGTGTTACTTTATAATCTTGTTGAGTGAAAAAGAAGCTGATTATTCTCTGTTTTTGCTTTCCTTTTCCAGCAAACTCTTATCTCTCCACAGACATTTGGACTGCTATAGCTGGCTAGGTGAGAAGAAGCGAAAGGGAGAGGGAGAAGGAGGAGAGAGAAAGGGGTGAAGGGGAGGAGGAGGGAGAAAAAGAGAGAGAGAGAGAGACAGAGAGAGAGAGAGAGAGAGAGAGAGAGAGAGAGATGTATACAATAATACTTTTCAAAATATGACCATTACTCCATAATTTCTTTTACTTATGACTCTACAATATGGACAAAGCTGTAAGGTATAAATCCATTTAAGGATAACTTTAATAATCATATGAGTCTTGAAGTCCCTTGCATTTCAGACATTTTGGTAGCATAGGATGCTCAGATTAGGGAAGAGTGTAGCTTTGATCATGAGCCTCATGATAATGCTTTATGAAAGTGACTGCTATTTTCCCCAACCCTCTGAATCTGGTGTCACCAGATATCAAATTTAAGCTTCTCAGGATGCAAGTGAGGGTAATTTTGGAGAAAACAGTATCTCAGCCCAGAAACTTCCTAGTAGATTCTATTTTTCCATCATTAACTGTTACCTCCTCTGGGTTATTATAAATTGTATCATATTCCATTCATATAAGTCTTGAATTATAGGTCAAATTATCATACTAAATTACTTTTGTTTTTAATTCCAAGTATGTGTTATTATTTTAAAGAATTTTACTCTTCTTTTAAAAATGCGTTCTCAACTGACTCTAGTGATAATTTCACAAATTTATGTATGGTAATCAACAAAAGAAGATTTAGCATAATGATTGATGGCATGCTCATCTAGAGACAGGTGTTCATGGGATTTAATTCAAACAGGAAGGTTTTCAGACTTCCACGTTTTGATTTTATACATCTCTCTCACAGAAAAAAAATCTCAGGATTAGTGAATTTCAGATGTGTTTGTCTCTGCTGGTTTATTAATGACACTGTCTGGTGGGCATCGATGAGTCACTGAAGGGCTGTAACAGATTCCTGTCTTTCCTTAAATGTCTTGTTCTAGTTTATATCAATACAGCAAGGTAGAAAACAATTCATGGGTAAAAAATCTTAGGCTGATATGACAGCTGAGTTTTATGTATATAACTCAAGTTCTAAATATTTAATGTACAGGTTATTTTTTTCTAATTTCAGAAGAAATATGAAAGTAATGCTCTTGGATCTCATAAGCTAGTCTATCATTTTCAATCCAAACATGAAGGATTATGGTTCAAATGACTTCACATTGGCATTAGTTGGTTCAGAAAAAACATTTTAGAGAAAACTATACTTTTCTCTGAAACGAAAAGAAAATATCTTTAAATGTTTTATTTTCTACATAGTAGTCATAATATTTTCTGTGATCAGAAGAGCATAACATTCAAGTTTAATAGCACTGTGAAAAAGTTATTCCTCAGAAATGAGGTATAATATCTTTTATTGAACAAATTAGAACTATTTGGAAATATTGGAAATTTTTTCTTATAATAAAAATATTAATATCATATTATTGTGAAAAACATCTCTCTTTCTTAAGCTTTGACATTTATCACAATGTGTAGTCTACCTCCATATATTTGCTTTTATAATAAGAGTATGAAAAAAATTCAGTGAACGAATGCAGTAGGTATAGATGTCAAAATTGCCTATGTCAAAAAAGTAAACAGTTGTATATATTATTCACCAAAATAGTTACATATATTACTTCTCCTTTGGTCTCTTAACTGTGTCTACCCAGAAAACCAAATGCCCCAAAGGTTATACAAAAGAAATATTTTAAAGCTGGTTGGAATTACTTAATGAGAAACTTCATCTCTCTTCAAGGTAATAGAGACTGATTAGGCATAAAACAATGGCAGAAGATAACCAGCTTCCTTCTCCTCAGAGGATTGTCAGAGTACAGGGCCTAAGGGATCTTTGATGAAGGCATGCAAAATGAGGATTTATTTAAGTAACATCAAGCTTATAGATTTGTATAATGCTAGGGTATTTGGGTAGGACAAGTACCCAAAATGAAATGATCTTTACATTATTGGAAGCTCACATCTCACAAACAATTCAGGAAATAGTTTTCCAACATTTTCTTAAATCAGACTTAATGTACTGACTCCTACAAATAAGTCTAATTAGCATAAAAGGAACACATTTTAATGACATTTTAAATATAAAATAGCATTGAAATCTGAGGCCCAGCCAGATGTGGACTTAAAATTGACTAAACTGTTTCAAATGCTATGTCTTTAAATTAATTTATGTTGAACACAGTGGGTACCAGAGTCAATTTCTGGTTGCTATGACAACAGACACTGACAATTAAAAATCCAGCAGCAGGCTCAATTCCCTGCAAAGAGGGCTATTTTACATTAAAATTACATACCACTGCAACAGTTTTGATGAAACATATTAAACAGATACATATGCAAGCCATATTTTTCATAAGACAATTTAATTAGTGTACGTGAGATACCATGTTTATCATTTTAACTTAAATTTTCCCCTAGCTAGATTTAAAGAGTGAATTAGAATCTAAATTTCAGAAAGCAAGCAACTAATTATCAAAATGCTACACCAGGGAAAGGAAAGATATCTAAACCATGTAATAAAAACACTATAGAATATCAGTCTATGACATCTGCTTTGCAAATGTGTCCTTGACTGGTAGGCCATTCTCCTAAGATGGAACTTATAAGAACAACAAAAGAAGCACATGCATTCATATGAATCAACAATTTTTTTAGTTAGATAAAATGCATTAGGTTTTCTCTATGGAGTCTTTTAACTGATTGTAAAATTACTGGATTTGAAAATGACCGTTCTTTGTATAATTCTGATACAGTTTTCAGGGGGTCAAGGCTCATCAATTCTACCAAACAAACATACCCACTCATGTAGCCCAGAAAACAGTCACTTTATGTGTATAAGCCAAATGGAGGGAAATGAGATGTGAGGGGCTGTCAATCAATATGTGCCAAAGAGGAGAGAAATATGGAGGTCTCAGGAAGTGGTACTTACTCCTCCCTGTCTCTTCTTCAATTGGAGTATAAAGGGCAAGAGAAATGATTACTGGACTATAGCTAAATGAACATCATGATAGCCCAGCTCCCAATCTGTCTTTAAAAACATTCACATATACACATTTTTTTTTTAGGACGGGCCATTTTCTTGTTTAGTTTGCTGAAGTGAAGCACTGCTCTTGAGCTGGCTCATCTTGAGACACTGACTAAAATTGGTTCACTTTGGGGTTATCTCTGATGCCCAGAATTAATTTCATTTGAAATACAAAAATTTCCTTTTTTTTCTATTCATTTTATAATTTTAAAATAAGATCATTTAATCAAGTTGCATGTTTTCAAATCTCATTTGAAGAAGGAATAAGAGATGAAGAAGATTATAGAAAGGAAAGAATTTTTTCCCTTTCCTTAAGTAGGTCCCTATACTAAAGATTTATCTAACACACAAGAATTCTAAGTCTACAGAAGATCTCAAGTGTCTAAGGGATATTTGTTCAGTTCGTTAACATTATTTTTTACAATTTAGAAGGATGCCCCAAAATTCTATTCTATTTATCATCCACACTTTCTTTTTCACAAAGGTAAGAATTACAAAGAAAGAAATACTATTTTGATCCAAAATATGCAGTGTTCTTGGAATATAGACTGTGGAGACAAAAATCAATGAGAACGTCATTTCAAATAAATTTTAAAGAGATGGAAAATCAAACTATTTAAATATACAAAGTCAAGTATTGCTTTACCACTCTGAAATTATAGGATATTAATTTTGTTTGAAAACATATTTATTATTAAAATGAATATTACCCATGATGATTCAAAGGGAGAAAAGTCTTCATTAAAAAAAATACATGGTATCAAAAATATTAAAACTCATTTTTGTTATATATTTTTTCAAGTAGTTTGAAAATAAAGAATCTGCTAAGATCCAGTGGATAGAGAAATAAAAACAAGATTCTAATTTTGTATTTTTAAAACCATGTGTTTTATAATCTACATGGAACAGTGTGTTCTATTAAAACCATTTAGTCTTCAATAGTCCTCTTTAGGTATTTATAGGACTTGAGATACACTCTAACTGTTAGAGTTTGCAATTACTTTTCACACATTCCTGTTTAACTTATCAGCAACAACATTTATAGATGTGCTACATGGCTCAAGAAATTATTTTTATTGAATTTGGACCTCTTAAAAATCATTCAGTGTCCATGTATGGTAAATAATACAAAGATGTTTAACATTACTAATTTGGCATCACATTTGAAGAGATACATTGCCTCTCCTAATCATGCAAAAAAAAAATCAACATCTTTTGAACATGTCATGAGCAAGGCATGTAAAGGATACAGTCCAATGAGGGGATAAGAGTAATACATTGATATTGGCTATGCAAGCAATGCTGACACAAAAATTAAAAATGATTTTTGCCTGAATATATTAGGAAAGGTTTTCTAGAAGAAGTGGCATCTGTTCTAAAGTTGAATTTGCAGAGTATAGAGGCCTGTACAGATGAAAAGGAGGAATCTTTTAGGAAGTAGGGCCAGTATAAACAAAGATGCAATAGAGGGACATGTACTTTGATACTTCCATACCTGTAGCCGGTGCTGAGGTTCATAACACCATATTTCCTCAGTACTCACTTCTACACACCCAAGTTTGTTCACTAAAACTACTTGTGACACTCTGGTCAAAAAAACTAAGCATGGCCCACTCTGAGCCAGCAGGAAGTACTAGTTACTGATCTCAGATGTAGTACCAACCAATGACAGAAGAAAGATTAGTAGATAGACCACCCCAGCTTCCTTGACCCACTACATGGAATAATTTAGGTGTACCTTCCTCAGGGTCTCCCAGAGTTCCCCAGAGGGAACAAGCCAAGTTTAACCACAGTAGTCACTTGCTTAATGATAAACTCTTTACTGGTAGTCTTTCCTAGGCTGTCTAACTTGTCCACTTTCCTGCTGCTATTTCCTGGGATGACCTTGAATAAACCTCTTGCACTTGAGTCCTTGTCTCATAGTATGTTTCAGAGGGACACCAAACAAAGGCAGTATTTATCCTACTTTGATCAGGCCTTGCCATCTTTGTCTGCCTGGAAGAAATCTCTGAAAGCTGGAGACCTAAATCACACAGAAATTCAAGTCTGAACTATTTTCATTTCTCCCTTTTAATCCTTCAATTGAAATCAAAATTACAAATTTTCTGTTAATAAAATACAGTGGGTGATTTTTTTTTCCCCTGGATGACTCATCCTACAGTCTAGCTGGCAGATACCATTCCCAGACCATTTTGAGAAGGTCAGGGAGTTCTGACTCAGCCCATCCTTCTAGCCTCATACTTAAAGTCAGCAGGTTCTTCTGCCCAAACCTTTTTTATATAGAAGAATAACTTTAACTAACTAAAGATCTTCAATGTCTTGAAGGGTCATGGGATTTTAAAAGTACCAAGTTCCCAAGAGCCATTAGTCCAAATTTCAAGTTGGTTTTGCATTTGTACAAAAAGTAGTATTACTAAGTGTTTCTTTTTTGATGAATGAAAACACATGTTCTCAAAATACGTTTTTTAAATTATATATTTATTTTAACTGAAAATCTCAGGTCTAATTATGAAATTAGGAAGATCTGGTTCAAATCCTGACTGCAACTCTCACTAGCTATAATTTAGATATATTACTTACCCCCTAGGCCTCTTTTACTTCTTTCCCTAAATTAGAAATAATAAAAGTACTTAAATTTTATAGTAACCGTTAGGAACAGATGAAATAAGATTTGTACAGCCTAACATGTAGTAAGCATTTATGTTAATTTATTAAAAAGGGGTCTAGTAATTCTTTATTCACTTATTTAATTAAGATTTACTGAGTATCTATTTATTGCTAGACTCTCTGATGAATAAAATAGAATCTTTCTCCTATCCTCCAGGAGTTTATGGTCTATTGGAGAGATAGATATACTTTTTAAAATGAATAAATAATTAAAACATATAGCATACATTATATCATAGTCAATATACTACTGAATATCAGTATTAAATTGATGGAAATTTTTAATTATGGCAACAGTAAAAATGCTACCCATAATTTCTATGCTTTATAGATCATAGTAGTATTCAAGTACTTATACCTACTCATCCTATATTCAGCAGATGCAATTTCATAACCTTGTAATTCTTAAGAACTATTCCTTTCCATTACCCATTACCAGAATGTTAATGTTAGGATGGTTGATACTTAAGAAAATGAGAATGAGAGTGTTGTTAAACCCTGGGTCATGATAAATGTAAAGAGAACATTATAACCATGTAGGGTTTTGTAGTGGTCCAAGAGAAGTGAATTCCTGGTCAGCCTAACTTATCACATCACTCCACAAAAATTATCATTGGTGTCATACACTGATATCAACTGGCTAAGTGCTTTAGGGGTCTTGGAAGTTTAATATTCTCCTGCCAAAAATACCTAGTAATATGTTTTGTTGACCACTATAGCAAAAACTCACCCTGTTGCCTATTTTACATGTTTGCAGCATGTTTTATTCTTGTGTAAGAGAGTGTGTTTTGTGCATATATTGCATGCTCTTGACCCCGCATACCCCAGCCTGATAATTTCTGTGGCTGATCATCACATGCCATTCCTCAAATGGGGAGACACAACAACGCACCCTCCCAGATCTCTCTCACACCTCTTGAGGATGAGCAGAGTGCCATTTGCTAGCATTACTCATGAGAGGAAGATTCCGTTGATGAAGTGGCTCAGCTCTGCCAGCAGATTTAGTGAGGTGTTTAATTGAGACGTGAAGAGATGTAGCTGACTCATAACTCAACCATAACACATTCATCTTGTAACACCTGGCTCTCAGACCTACATTTTAAACTGTTTGTGCCTGGTATGCTGTAAGAATATCACCAACTTTCTTTTAAAAAATGATAAAAGGACATCTCTTAGCACTTGGAAGATGAATCAAGATGTTATCTTAACCTTGTCTTCTTATTTTTGCAAAGTGAATGTCCAATGTTTTTATGAACTATTTGCCTATAAGACATGAATTTTAGTAACTATTTCTACTTTGAGAACAATTGTTCTCAAAGTCTCCTTAACCTTAGTTCTTCGAATCTCAGAGATATCTTTCATAAGGAATAACATTACTTTATTTCTGCTCTTAAATAAGCATTAGTTTCTTTTTATGAAGAAACGAAGGATCTATTATACAATTAAACATCTAGACAACCATCTTATTTTAATTCTAGAAGAAGCTTCTCCTGAATGATTTTAGAATAAAGTACTTATGTTTAGAAAGACCTTAGGAATGAATTTTTCCAGCATACCTGATCCTTTCATATTATAAATTCAACCAATAATGTGTTGGAGTAGGAAAATACCAAAAGAAAAATGAAGAGGTGGCAAGAAGCCAGTGAATCAACACCATTGCTTTTTCCTATTAACTCATACAGGAGTCAAAGAAACAAACAGAGAGCCAGGAGCAAGAGAGGGTCAGGAGTTCTAATAGTACTACTAAACCAGTGCAAATGCTTGGAAAAGAATCTGTGATTAGCAAAAACCCAGACAAGGACAATACAGGAATAAAAGTTGTGGGATAACTTCATTTATAAACATGGATATTAAAACATTAGCAAACTGACATCAAAAAATACTTGTGACAAAATTAAGTTTATTTTACAAATGCAAGAATGGTTTGAATTAGAAAACCTAGCATTATAATTGAGCACATTAACAGATTAAAGAAGAAAAACCATACAGTCATCTCAATAGACCGAGACAAAATGTTTTCTGAAATTTGACACCTGATCATAACACAATTTTGAGCAAATTTGGAATAGAACAAAGTTAATAACTGTGATTTGATCTGAGAAACCTGACTAAATAAATTAGTAGTAACTAAATGATTAGATAGCAGTCTGGAAGATATTATTCACCAAGCATTTTGGTAATGCTGTAAGTAGTCTGTAAAACCACTTTTACTACAAATTTTTAATTTAATCATGGTAACTAGAGAGTAAGAAAGGGGTAAAACTTGTTTATATTTTCAAATCATCCTCCACATTAAACAAATTATTAAATTTGTTTTAAAATTATTAAATACTATCAGGTAGTATTCATCACTCTGTGAGGGTACAGAGTCAAGAGTTTTACCACCCATTGTTAGTCAGTTTTAGACCTCCAGGGCTTAAGTTTCATAGGAAGGAATATAAGGCTGAAGAGGAAAGGGATGAGGAGAACTTGGGAGATATATATATCTCTATACTGTATACTCTTAAGGGCGCAATCACACAAACTACTTTTTATCACTGCCTTCTTGTTATTTCAATAACAACAAATCTTATAGTTTGATCTTTACTTTTGCTTTCTGAATAATAAATTCCAACATAAAGACCACATCAAAAATTTCAGAAATGTAATCCTCTATAAGGAGAAAGGAGAAAAAGAAACCCACCTATTCATAGTTATAGGATCATAAACCTAATTGCTAAGAATACTTAGGAAATTATATGCTAGAGTTAATTTAATATGGGAAATGAAACACTAGTTCTAATTTGGTCATCTGAGGAACTCTATGTTGCCAGGTTATATGATTTTAATGACAAGTAGTTGCAATATTATTCACATATATATGTATATGTGAGTTTATTAGAATATTCTCTTATATGGGACAGGGTATTACATGCAGAGATCAGGTGTATACAAGATTAGAGATAGAAATCCAAGCAGTATATTTTCAGAACAGTTAATAAAACCTTTTCTGGAGCAAAGAGTGTGTGCATGGCATAATAAAGACATAAATAAGGTTAGCATTATAGACTGAATGTTTGTGTCCCCCACAATTTATATGTTGAAATCTTAAGCCCCAATGTGATGATATTAAGGAGTGGGGCCTTTGGGAGATGAGTAGGTCGTGAGAGTGGAGCCCTCACGAATGAGATTGGTGTTCTTATAAAAAAAAAAATAGCATTAATATGATGGATTAAGTGGAGGGCCAGGGGAGAGAGGGAGAAATTGGTGGAATTGTTTTATGAACAATATAGATGTCTAACAAGTGTACTGTATACTTGAAACTGATTTAAATAAATAAATTTATTTAAAAAATACACAGGAGCTTGCTGCCGTCTCCCTTTTTCTCTCTCTCTCCCTCCTCGCCCCTCCTCTTCCCCTTCCTCCCCCTCCTTCCTTTTCTCTCTCTCTCTCTCTCTCCACCAAGCCTACCATGTAAGGATGTAAGGATACAAGAAAAGGAGGATGGTCATTTGCAAACCAGGAACAGGGCTCTCACCAGACATGAAATCTACCAGCACCTTGATCTTGGACAGTCTAACCTTCCAGAACTGTGAGAAATCATTTAAGTCACCAAGTCTATGGTATTTGTTATAGCAGCCCAAACTGACTGACAGGTTCAAAAAGACCTCACAATGAAAAGTTGAAAGAAACACTGAAAAGTTTACAAATAAAAATGTTACAATATATATAATTTTAGTCTGTTTTGTTATACTCTTTTTCAGGAAGGACATTCCCTGTTGTGCAGTATAAGGGAATTTTGCCTCTTTCCAAAGGATCCTCTTCTGAGACTTCCTGAACCCAGGCAAAATAAGCCTGTCATTCATTCAAAACTTATAAGCTAATGGAAGGGTCTATAAGGGTACCGATGGGCAGATTTGGGGAGATTCCCTGAAATAATTGTACTTGAAAGGAGGAGTCCTTTAGGGATTATACAACCAGGTTTATTTCTATTGTTCATGTTATTTATTATTAGCATTCACTTTCTCCATCAAAAATGTCCCAGTTTTTGTCCCAAACAATAAATATTATGGCTGTCCTATTTATTGGCTGCCCACAGAGCACCTGTGGCTAAGCCCTTGGGCAAAGAGGCAATACTAAAGCTAGTTCGGTCTGAATTGTGTTTATTAGAAAGATACTCAGAGTGCCCTCTAAACTGTTTTGTAGATAGTTTTGAAAAGAAGAAGAGATATCTATAAAGGCAGGGCAGGAGCAATAATCTACAAAAGTATTAATTGAGCTTAATGCAAAAATGCAAGGAGGAGAGCACTCCTCGGTATGATATTATTATTTTCCTGTTTTTGGCCTCTAAAAATACTTTATAGAAACTTTGGTGAAGATTGACTTAAATAGAGTAATATCTCACATTATTGAGCATTTTCATGTAACACGCACCAGGCTAAGCAACAGCAGTCTTAGACGTAGACCTACCACTTGTGGAAAATCAGGCTTTTCTAAGGAATTTGTATGTATCACTTCATTTAATACCTAGAAAAATCCTGTGAAATAGGTACTATTTTTCTGCTCAGTTTGCATGTGAGAAAACAGAGAGGCACAATGAGATTAGGTCATCAAAGACTCACAGCTGGGAAGCGATAAGGTAAAACCCCAGGCAACCTAAACTCACAGTCTATTTATTTAACTACTCTGCTATAATGACTCATAATTAAACAAAACCCAAAAATGCTTCCATTTCAAGTTCATTGGATATATAATTTTGTTAGAAATAGTAATTTTTGGTGCCAGGTCCAACCTAGCACTTGCTAACTCCATAGTGGATGCTAATCTGGTTCCCTATGCAAACACTGTCCCATGCATCTCTCATATGTATTCTTAAGTAGAAAATTTTGTTTCGATGTGTGCCTCTGAGATAGTAGGATATCCAAGAATAGAACTGTCATCGCTTGGTAACAGGCTTCTTATTTGGAACTATAGATTTTATTTGATGTTTCTTTTTGGGCCTACAAGAAACTTGATTCTAATCTCTAAAGATATTGACACTGGGATTCCATCCACCAGTATTGCCCAAGCAGATATCAGAAATGGATGGCTTTGACATTGTGTCAGTTAGGAATGCCTTCAGCCGCCATAACAGAAATCACAACTGACAGTGGCTTAAACAAATTAGAGTTATTTTTTTTACAGCTGAAACACCTAAAGTAATGTGGTCCTGTCATTGTCACTGCTGCTCAAAAATGTTTTGGTTCTCTATTAAACCTGTTATCTCATGGTCTCAGGATGGCCACTACAATTTCATATCATGCTATATTTAAGGTAGAAAGAAGAGGCCAAGCATTAAAATACATCTTTTTTGTCACCTCTAGCCAAAAAAGAATATGTGGGTTTCTAGACTCTGTAGGTGAATAATAGAGATGAAGCTTGGGAATATGTATGGGTTAAGCCAACCAAAGTTCTGTCACAGGAACCAAGATGTGACTTGGGATCTACAGTTGTGTGAACTATTCCCCTTTGCCCAAAGCTGAAGCACAAGAGAAGTAATCTTTATTCTCCATACTCTTATAAATACAACTTTTCTTCCTCACTGTAACCCATTACGTCTTTGGTCATAGAGAGAAATACTCAACAAATATTTTACCGTCCTGTCCAGCTCTGGAGTGATTGTAATACCTTCCTTTCTCTTTTATCCTCCTCACCCACTAATCTGAGAAGCTTTAAAGTTGAATATCATTATTAATTAAAAGCCTTAATACATTGATACATGCATGGGGGTAAGTGCGGAAGAATGTATGTATTTATATACCATTGTTGGTTGTTGCTGGAGGATGACAAGGATCCTTCACTCTGTGCATATACATTTCTTCATCACTTGAATTTTTTAATACAGGCATATATTGTTCTTTTAACCCATAAAAGTGATGAAGATAGAAATAGTTATTAAATTTCTCACTAGCTTCTTATGCTTCAGGCAGAAAAACTCCAGTTCTATTCATCTTCCTGAAGGTATTATTTCCTAACCAACTTTGTGGTTTATCCCTGAACCATCAACAAGTTCTTCAGATATTCTCTAGTAATGAGAGAATTTACATGACTTAATTCACTCAAGTTAGATTACTAAAGTACTAAAACATTCATAAGCCTTCCTTCTTGTTGCGAATGAAAGTGAATGGCTTACCCTCTAAAGAAGTATCCATGTAGCCCCAGAACATGCTGACCTTGCACATTTATTGCTTTCCTTCCCAGCTGTCAGGTTAATACGCTTGCTGGTTTTTGAAAATGATTTTATTAGGCTTCAGTACAAAGCTGGCGCCTTCTATAGGGAAACATCCTAAACTCTAGTATCAAGCTAGATATATTTCTTTTGATTGATAAGCCTAGTAATTTGTCCTACAGCTTTTCATTTCAGTGAATTACATAATAGTATGTCTACTAGCCTTTGTCTTAACAAAATTTTGCCTAATTTTCTCTTCTCAGAGACAGGATGTGACAGGCTCACAAGGTCACAAACTGCTTAAAAGGTGAGAGTAGAGAAGAAGAATGCTGTCTACCTCAAAACTGAGTTGTGGCTTGTATGTTTAGCTGTAAATTCACAAGGTTAGCAAAGATCATGACCAAGACCAATGCCATGGTTCTGTTCAGGAGGCTGTTCTCAAGTTTTTTAGAAGCTTCTTTTTCTTGACTGCCCACATTAGGATGAGTCTAAGGTTTCTTGCTTGTATGCCTAGGAGAATGATGGGTTTGTGTTTCTTCATTAATATAGCAAATATAGGAGCAAAGGAATATTGGAGAAAGGGGCATTTCTCCGCTTGGCAAGAATAAGTTAAGCAATTTCCATCTTGTACTTTCCTTTCTATTCTAAAGATAACAATTCCTGTCCTTGGAAGAGATAAAACCTGTCCCATGACAAACTTAGTAACTTTTTTTGTCTTTTTTGCCTAATATTTGACACTCTATTTTCATGACACCCATGTAAAGTATGCAGATGAAAGTGTTGTAATACTATATTTCCAGTTATTTTAACTATCCTAAAGTAGTTGGGAAATAATAATGCTTTCTGAGTATCCAAAAGGGATATTCCAATGTAGAAACACCACAACCCATGAGTTTCTTCTGGACAGTATATTAATCTTCACTCAGAGGCATTTTGTTCTGTCTTGCCACCTAATTGTAACAATCTTGATTAGTAGTACGATAATGGTGAAGAAGATGCTGCTGATAGCTAGATATCTTAGGCAGTGGCATAGGAATATTACATTATGTCTAATTATTCTGATACCTATCCTAAGGGTAGACATTATTTATCCTCATTTTATAGCTGAGAATCCAAGACTAAGAGGTTAAGTAACTTACTGAAACTTGTAGGGGAAAAGCTAGGCTCCAACAGAGCTATCTCTTCATCACCACATGGCCTTCCTGAAAAGATTATCATTTATGTTTCATGGTGTTGCTTCCTTGGCCTTCTGCCTTTCTTATGCAACATTTACTGAGAAGGTGAGTGATCTCATCCAAATTTATGCCTGCAACTGTTACTAGAATCTAATGAGTCCTAGAATTATCTTCCAGTTTAGCTTTCTTTCCTGAGTTCCAGCTCTGTGTATCTTATTGCCCCTTAGACATCTTTACTTCAATGTCCAACAGTTACCTCCCACTCAACATGTCCTCAATGAATATCTTTTCTCTGTCTCTCCCAATATCAGTTTCTCCTCTTCCCATCCTTATCTTCCTAATGGGCAGTATCATATACCTCATTGCCCAACCCAAGAGGTGTCCTTAACATTTCCCTCTTCTTCAATCCTCATATTCAATTAAAAACTGGATCCTATTGATTCTCTTTAATGGTTCTTGAACCCCAAACCCATTCTCTTCTTTCCACCTCCACTTCTAGTGTTTAGTCACCTCTTTATAATAACTTACCTGGTTCACTGCACCATAGTCCAAGGTTCTAATGCCCTCCAGACCCATTCTGTGCTTTATGAAAATTTGTTTAACTTCTTATGTAAATGTCTCATTTTTAAAACCTGAAAGCAGAAAGCAGAAAGAATAAATAAATATTCTAACTTAATTTTTTAATGGATATAGTGAATATAACTATTATTAGTAAATGATGTCAGGTTTTTTTTAATAAGTGGAATTTTTCAATCCTTTTTTTTTTTTAACCTGTTACTCTTAAATTGTATACATTGTATAGTTTGGTCAAAGTATCTTAATGTTTTATTTCTTACACCATCTAATCTCTTATTTCACCCCTTAAAATCCATGCTCCAAGTGGCCATCATAATGACATTTTCTGAAATGTAAATCTGAGTCTCTAATGATTTTGCTTAAAATCTTTCAATAGCTGCCTCCAAAACAAAACTCCAAAATCTTTAGTTGATATAAAAGAAGCAGTCTGAGGCCATTTTCTGGGAGTTGACAACTGACAACCAACCTTACATAACAGCCCCTTAGGACATTACTAGATTATGTTCAAAATGACACATAATCGTACAGTACAGTTCTATCCACCATATTGAAGTTGAGAAGTTAAGAAGATTTCATTTAAAGAGATTTCCTAGAGAAATATTTATATGTAAGCACCTAAATAAATGAATACCAGTCAGTTAAAAACTTATATCATGGTACTTTCAGATTTTATGAGATAGGAAAACTTATATGAGAAGTTAAATTAATTATTAAAAATACAGAATTATTCTGTGGTGGCATGAGATGTTGAATACAGGTCATAAGAGAAATTAAACATTAAGAGATTTAGACCAGGCTTACACAGTACAGGAAAAACTGACAAAATAATGGAATATAAGAAATTAAAAGTTCCCCAGTCATTATCTAATCTAAAAGACACAACTGCAGGTCAGATTTTTGCCTAAAGGTAGATTTTACCTGGTCTGTACACATTTTTAAAAACTTCTGAATTTTAATATTCTTAACTCTCCTTAAGTTTCATTCATAGGCTGGTGTCAGTCCATGAAACGTTATGGGTCTGCAACTAGTTAACTACAGAAATTGAGCTACAGCTTTCAGAAAGTTCTATAGCAATTTGGCAAACTACTTATATATTAGTTGAATCCAAACAGATTATTTAAAATGTACTGCTATGGTTTATCACAATCCTTACCATTCGCTACTCTTATTTTAGGCCAGTTTCACTCAAATGTCAGGCTTTTTAGTCGAAGCCTCTTCCCCAAGTCTTGCCAGTCTCAAAGAGCCTCACAAATCTCTGCACATTGGATGAACTCAGTAACATTTACGTGGGGACTTAAATTTGCTAGGCCTCTCAAAAGACCTACAGCAAAACAGATGTATAATTGAAAATGCATTCGAACATCATGCCACACTTAGATGTATATATACCATGTGCTACTCTCTTTCAAGTAGACAGTGAGACCAGAACTCATGAAGGAGCAAGGACATGTGGTGGGGACTCAAAGCCAGCTAGAAGCACTTGGAGGATGTTGTAGACAACTACTATACATTTAAAAACATTCTAATCTTTCTTTTCTTGATTTATCCATTCCTCAAACCAATGTGATCATACCACTCGAGGTGCCAAAGATTTGGTTCCCCGTAACAATTTTCTTAACAATTTCAGCTCACTAAAGCATATCATATCTCTGAACTACAATGCACAAGGCAATACCCTGATCTTCTAAAGCAATTACCTCACCTGCACCCAAGACACATCCAGTTTTTACCTAGGAGCTAAAGAAGAAATCTTTCCTAATGATTGTCCAGTCCTTTCCACTGTGTTAAATTCAAATATAATAATCCGACTTTTCTCCTGTATCTGTCATCACCATAATTTGTAAAGATCTCCTGCACACATGCCCTGAGTCATCTCTAGGTTATTGCAAGTAATAAGAATACGGAGTGAAATTTATAATCATCCGTATGTTAGTTGGAAGAACAAAATCAAGACTAAGAGAAAGTAGAAGCATAGCTGGAAGGCTAATCCTTCAAGTTTAATTCCAGATTTAAATCCGTGAGTGTTCTTGAGATGGGTTATAAATTTTAATCCTGGACAGTGTTAAAAAAAAAAGTTGAGTTCTCAACTAAGAGTGAAGCCACACAGGGTGAGTGTTCATACATAATCTCTGATGTTAACACATAGGAGGCACATGAGAAATATTTATTTAGTAAATAAATGAATGAAGGAGTGAGTTGACAAACGTGCTATAAGCGTCACTTGAAATTCCTCTCGAGGTAGTTTTTATCCCAAGTCATCCCTCTTCCCCCACTCCCAGATCTGTGAGTGCCTGCCTCACTTCTACAATGCCAGACATTTGCTGTTGGTCCGCTATTAGTTTACCGGAGTGCCTACAGTCGAGTAGCACAGATCTGCTGCACTGATGGTTGTTGGCACTCTGTTGTGTCTGGCAAGGAATCCTGCCTGGGAGCTGACAGCTATATGGAATTGACTGACAAGCTTCTGCAAGAAGATATAGGGCTAATGAGCCAACATTACCCAATGTAGAAAAGGGATATGGCTAATTAAAACAATAACAACAAATAAAGAAATATTTCATATCTGGGTTCATGTTCTTTATGTTCTTCTCCACACAAAGATCTGCCTCTAAGGAAACATTATGTAGGTGAAGTTAATTCCATTTTCATTGATCGTGAAACCCACAACTTGAAGTAATTCTAGAGTAAATTTAGGAAGAGTTAAACAACTAAACTTGATTGAATCAATCCTGGCCATCAGAGGAGTAACAGATGTTGTGGCCAGGCTGCCCTCACATCTGCCAGAAAATTAAGTCATGATTTTAGACAGATTGCAACGTTTTATATAAGATTCCAAATGGAGTCTTTTTTATCTTAACAGCTAATACTGTAGGGTTTGCTGAGGAAAAAAAAACAGATAACATTGTTTTACAGAGAACAAAAAGTTCAAATACAGGCTAGGTGTCCTGAAAGATCAAAAATTTTCTGGTGAACCCAAAAAAGAGGACATCAATGTATTCAGAGCTATAAGGGCTTTCTACAATATGACTATGCCTCTGCAGGTTGGTACCAAATAATCACAGGAAGGAAGGTAAAGTATTTGTTTTCTGCTTGTTACAACATGTTTTTATTACAGAGTCATTTACCAGTGGTGAGATTTTTATTCAGTGATATTGTTTGTGACCAGCGTGGACTACTTGATGAAGATAGGAGGTAGATTCTCCATTATTGTTCATGCATCATACAGTATTTATGAAATTCTCACATACACAGGATGCTGCCCTGGGCGCTGAGCAACAAAGTGCTTCACATGCTCTGGGGCACCTGGAGCCAAGTGTTCCACCCTTCAGCCCTACTCATTGGCTGAGGAGCCTTGTAAAGTAAGATAGGACTTCCGAACTCCTCCTACACCATAGCTGCAGAGGCTTAAAATCTTAATTTTTTTTTAAATTTTGTGTATTACATGTACATTTTATAATAATCAATGGTTTTAAGCCATTATCTACTGCAAAAATCTCTGAATAGAAAATAAATGTCCTTATCAGTTAGAACTCAGAGTTCCTAAGTTACCAACCGGATTTTTATCTAAACGTTGGTCTTAATGAACTGAGAAGAAACCCTGAGAATAACTGGTCACCAAAATGAATATTAGCCACAAAAAAAAAGGAGAAAGGGGAGGCAGGGATGTCAAGGTTAACACAATGTACCTGCCTTGGATTAGCTGTGTCTCTAATGAAGAGAGATACATAACCAGAATTTGCTGTCCCAAACCCTACTTCCATGGGTACCTGGATATATGTGCATAAAAACACTGGAGGCAGATGAATTCCTAATTACCAGTTAAGGTTACAGCTCCAAACCTCTGAGTTATATTACATCTCAGCAAGGCCAGGTGAACTTTGAGACCACTTTTTGATCCTCCAGATACATAGCATGTTCCAAGCCACCTTTACCCTGGTTCTACTATGGTTCCCAATTATAGGTCTCCCAATGCTCGGGAGGGACAGTCCCAAGGCAGGCCAGTGCTGCATCCTCTGACTGTACCTCATGGTAAGGAAGAGATAGAAAATATAAAAAGAGAGATCATTCAAGAGAACCAGATGATACACATCCAACAAAGGAGAACCTATACATAAAGCAATTATTGACTGACATAAAAAGAATGACCAATAGAAATACACTCATCGTAGGAGACTTTAACACCCCATTGACACCAGTGGGCAGATATTCCAGGCAAAGAATCAACAAGGAAACAATGGGCCTAAAAGATACCCTAGAACAGATGGACTTAATAGATATTTTCAGAGCATTTTACCCAAAGAAGCAAAATATACATTCTTCTCAAGTGCACATGGAACATTTTCAAGGGTAGACCAATGCTAGGACACAAATCAAGTCTCAATAAATTTAAAAAGATTTAAATCACATCAACCATCTTTTCTGATCACAATGGTATGAAACTAGAAATTAACTACAAGAAAAAAACCGGAAAATACACAAACACATGGAGGCTAAATAACATGCTACTAAACAATGAATGGGTTATTAATGAGATCAAAGAAGAAATCAAAAGATATCTAGAGAAAAATGAAATTGAAAACATAATGATTCAAATTTATAGGACAAAGCAAAAGCAGTCCTAAGAGGAAAATCCATAGCAATATGGGCCTACCTCAAGAAATAAGAAAAAGCTCAAATAAGCAATTTAATATTACACTTAAAAGAACTAGAAAAAGAACAGCAAACAAAGCCCAAAGTGAATAGAAGTAAGGGGAAAAAATAAAGATCAGAGTGGAAATAAATGAAATAGAGTCTAGAAAAATAATACAAAAGATTAATGAAACCAAGAGCTGGTTCTTTGAAAGGATAAACAAAATTGACAAACTCTAGCTAGACTCATCAAGGAAAAAAGAGAGGACTCAAATAAATAAAATCAGAAATGATAAATATATCATTTGAAATAAATATTCATATGAAAAATAACCTGGACTCCACAGAAATACAATGGATCATAAGAAAATACTATGAACAATTACATGCCGACAAATTGGACAATCTGGAAGAAATGGACACATTCCTAGAAACATACAATCTCCCAAGACTGAGTCAAGAAGAAACAGAAAATCTGAACCAACCAATTATCACCAACAAAATAGAATCAGTAATCAAAAATCTCCCAAAAAACAAAGGTCCTATACCAGATGGCTTCATAGCCGAATTTTACCAAACAGTCAAAGAAGAATTATCACCTGTTCTTCTCAAACTATTCCAAAAAAATTCAAGAAGAGGGAAGGCTCCCTAACTCCTTTCATGAGGCCACCATTGCCTTGATTCCAAAACCAGGCAAAGACATTACAAAAAAGAAAACTGTAGGCTGATATCTCTTATGAACATTGATGCAAAAGTCCTCAATAAAATATTAACAACCGAATTCAGCAATACATTAAAAATATCATACACCATGATGAAGTTGGATTTATTCCTGGGATGCAAGTTTGTTTCAATATCTGCAAATCAATTAGTGTGATATACCACATTAACAAATCGAAAGATAAAAACCACATGATCATATCAATAGATGCAGAAAAAGTGTTCAACAAAATCTAGCATTCATTTATGATAAAAACTCTCAGCAAAGTGGTAATAGAGAGAACATACCTCAACATAATAAAGGCTATATATGACAAACCTACAGCTAACATCATACTAAATGGGGAAAGGTTGAAAGTATTTTCCTTAAGATCAGGAACAAGACAAGGATGCCCACCTTCACCACTCCTTTTCAACATTGTATTGGAAGTCTTAGCCACAGCAATAAGGCAAGAAAGAGAAATAAAAAGGCATCTGAATTGGAAAGGAAGAAGTAAAACTCTCATTATTTGCTGATGACGTGATACTATATATAAAGAACCCTAAAGATTCCACCAAAAAACTGTTAGAACTGATCACTGAATTCAGTAAAGTAGCAGGTTACAAAATAAATATTCAGAAGTCAGTGGCATTTTTATACAAAATGATGAATTTTCAGAAAGAGAGATTTAAAAAACAATCCCATTTACAATTGTGTTGAAAACTATAAAATACCTGGTTATCAAATTAACCAAGAAGTAGACTTGTTTTCAGAAAACTATGTCATTCAAAAAGAAATTGAAGAAGATACAAATAAATGAAAACATATACCTTGTTCATGGGTAGGAAGAATTAACATTGTTAAAATGGCCATACTTGCCAAAGCAATCTATAGATTCAATGCAAACCCTATCAAAATGCCAATGTCATTTTTCAGAGACCTAGAACAAATAAGCCTATAATTTATTTGGAGGCATAAAAAACCCCGAATAGCCACAGCAATATTAAGAAAGAAGAATGCTACCTGATATCAAACTATACTACAAGGCTACTGCAATCTAAATGGCATGGTACTGGCATAAAAATGGATACATTGATCAATGGAACAGAATAGAGAGCCAGAAATAAATCCATGCCTGTACACTCACTTAATATATATATAATGGGGTAAAGACAGTCTCTTCAATAAATGCTGTTGAGAAAATTGGATAATACATGCAAAAAAAGAGAAGCAGGACCATCTTCTTACACTGTATACAAGAAGAGACTCAAAATGGATTAAAGATTTAAAAGTAAAACTCAAAACCATAAAACTTCTTGAAGAAAACATAGGCAGTAAACTCTCTGATATTACTACAGGAATTTTTTTCAGATATATCTCCTCAGCAAGGGAAACAAAAGAAAAAATAAAAATGGGACTACATCAAACTAAAAAGTTTTTGCACAGCAAAGGAAACCATCAACAAAAAAAAGATAACATTGGGAGAAGATATTTGCTAATGATACATCTGATAAGGGTTAATATCCAAAATTTATAAAGAACTTATACAATCAACAACAAAAAAAAAACAATCCAATTAAAAATGGGCAGAAGACCTGAACAATTCTTCTCCAAAGAGGAAATACAGATGGCTAACAGACATATGAAAAATGCTCAAGGCCACTAATCATCAGAGAAATGCAAATTAAAACACAATGGATATCACCTATACCTGTCAGAATGGCTATCATAAATAATCAAAAAACAGCAAGTGTTGGCAAGGATGTGGAAAAAGGGAACCCTCATTCATTGTTGTTAGGATTGCAAATTGGTACAGCCGCTATGGAAAACAGTTGGAGGCTTCTCAAAAAATTAAAAATGGATATACCTTTTGACCCAGCAATTGCACTTCTGGGTATTTATCCAAAGAAAACCAAAACAATAATTTGTAAAGATCTATACGCTCCAATATTCATGGCAGCACAATTTACAATAGCCAAGATATGGAAGCAACCTAAATGCTCATCAACAGATGATTGGATAAAGAAATTATGGTTCATATATACAATGAAACATTACTCAGCCATTAAAAAAAAATGAAATCCTATCTAGAGGTTATTATGCTGAGTGAAATAAATCAGACAGAGAAAGATAAATGCTATATGATTTCACTTATATGCAGAATCTAAGGAACAAACAGAACAAACTAATCAAAAACAGACTCACAAATATAGTGGACAATTTGGTGAAAGACAGAGAGGGGAGGGAAGTTGGGGCTGGGAGAATGGGGTGAAGGGTTAAAGAAACACAAATTAGTAGTTGATAGTTGGGCACAGGGATGGGGAGCATGGCAGAGGGAATGTAGTTAGCATTAATATGATGGCTAAGTGGAGTGCAGGGGAGGGAGGAAGCAATTGGGGGGATCGTTTTACAAACTATATAGATGTCTAACCAATGTACTGTACACTTGAAACTAATTTAAATAAATAAATTTATTTTTTTAAAAAAAAAAGAGAAGAAAAGAGAACCAGATAAAAGGGAGACCTGCAGAGGAGACAGTGTTTAACTTCTTTTCTTCTCCTCAGTTAATGAATGTGCTGAACTCACATCAGAATTCAAACTCCTTGGGGTCGGTGGAGAAAGTAGAGTGTGAGAATTTTGGTGGGAGGTAGTTAAAGAGGAAAGAATGGAGGCTGGAGCCTAGATCTCCTACTAAAGATTAGAGTGTATAGATAATACTCTGCATTTTAACTTGATTATAGGTAAGCATAGAGGAAACAAAGAACAGATCTCTGGCTTACTCTTCTCCGGTATTCCACTTACACAGACTTGAAAGCAAACATTCCGCACTTGGCTTTGCTGTTGAACATAACTAGTGCATTTTCCTCCATAATTGTAGTGGATGGAGCAGAACTGTTTTAAAACTGGCTGACCTTAAAATTTGCTCAGTTAATCCATAAGTTAATGAAGCAATGCCCAAATAACTCTAAGCATGGTTTCTTGATCTGTAAAAAAGATATGAGTTGAATATGCTTCTAAAAGCATTTTTTCTTAATTTTTAATTCATAAGCTCCATAATTTAATTTACTAAATTACTAATAATTTACTAAATTATACATAAAATTATAATAACTTTATTTTATAATTCACAAATTTTTTAAATATATGATTATGGAATATCATGAAACAAAACCCAAGTTTTCTATTACTCAGTCTACACATAAATATTTATAAGTAGTCTTGCTTTACCTTCCTCTCAATCATAATTTGATTAATGTCTCTTCTGTGGCTGGATATTATTAGAAAAAGATCCTCAATATATGCAAGACTTTTTTTTGCAAGACTTTTTTATATTATGATATATTGATAAAGTTTCCACTAAGTATTTGAACTATTATTTTACGGTGTAAAGTATAGGAACCAAGTTCTATAGAGGAAGACACTGTTTTCTCCTATCACCTTCCTGATCTCTGAACAGCTGTATATAAACAGTATGTAAAGACTTTCTAAATCAGCCTTTGCTATCTGATTCTACTACAGAGACAGCTCTTCCTATAAGAAAGGAAGAACATGAAATTTTAACAGAATTGTTTCACCACTGTTCTCTGGAAGGCCGTTTGAAAGAACCAGGAAGAAAAAGAACCTAACATTATTACCCTCACATTTTAGATTTTCTTCTACAAGGATTGTTATGCTATAAAGTAATACCTGAATAAGGACAAAGCTGGTAGGGCAAACAGTAGCTATGCACTTATTGGCCCTCTCCTGGGGCAGTCGCTATCACAGGAACACTATAATCTACAGTACAGTTACAGATTAACCACGTATAAGCGTGAGCTTAGTTCAAATACTGCCGACTGTTAACACTAGATACTCTGCAGATTCTAGTGGCATGCTTCCACTCAGATGCAGTAGTCCCCCTTTATCCATGGGGGAGTCGGTTCAAGATCCCAGTGCATGCCTAAAACCGTGAATAGTACTGACCCCTATATGTGCTATGTTTTTCCTATTCATATATACCTATGATAAAGTTTAATTTATAACAGGCACAGTGAGAGATTAATAATAACTAATATTTAAATAAAACAAGTATAAAAATATACTATAATAAAAGTTACATGAGTGTTGTTTCTCTCTTTCAAAGTATCTTATTGTGCTGTACTCAAATTTTCACTTAAAGAAAGCACTTTATGACTTCTCTTTGGCATACACAAATTGCCAGCATCACCACTTTTGCACTTTGGGGTCATTATTAAGTAAAATAAGGGTTACTTGAGCACAACACTGTGATATCATGACAGTGGGTCGATAACCAAGATGGCTGCTAAGTGACTAAGGAGTGAGGACTGTGTATAACATGGACAAAAGATGATATACGTCCAGGTGGGACAGAATAAGATGGCATGAGATTTCATCACACGACTAAGAAGGGCCTGCAATTTAAAATGTATTAATTGTTTATTCTTGGAATTTTCCATTAAATATTTTAGACAATTGACTACAGGAAACTGAAACCATGGAAAGAAAAATTGTAGTCAAGAGGGGAATACTGTCTACTAATAATCTTACTGTGACGTGATTCTATTTTATAGTTAAGTAGATAGATATAAAACCTCTTTAAAACTGCACTCTCAACATAGCATTGTTCCATATATTAAAAGAACAGTAGGATTTTCTGCTATAGAAAATTTTTGTTACATATAGATGTTATTAGAGAAGTTTTTCATATATACATATATATTTTAGAGATTGCTGTAATTTTTATTCAATTTGGTTTATATATTTTTGCCTCTGTCTTATGTCACCTGTAAAATGCTATCAGTTTGGTCAATTTTTCTTTTATTTTCAGTTACTTGTCTCTTCTTCTCCAGGCTTTGCTCTAATGCAGGGTCTGAGTTGCAGAGTTAGAGACCACAGAGTAGTGCTTTCCCCTACACAGGGACCAGCGAGTATTAAAAAGGAGCAGGGTGCAATTGGGCCACTGAACGCAATATCCATTTCTGATTCAAACTTAAAATCCAAAGCAGGAAACTTATTCCAATCTCTTCCACAACAGCAGCATAATTTGACATGAGCACAATCACTGTATCAGCCTGATAGCCTCCGGATAACAAGGTATGGGCTCTATGAGTTGTGCAAGATATTGTGATATTATTATTGAGTATAGTACAAGCTTTTATCATTTTGGACCACAATCATGCTTTTATTAAAGAAGTACTTAGATCAAAAGTTAGAAAATTCAGTCACAGCATTAGCTGATAAAAAAAAAATGTGGCAATGTGAACTGGACTTTGTCTTGAACTCTCCTTCCATTTATATTTCTTTTTTTTAATTAATTAACTTATTTATTTATTTATATTTATTATGGTGACATTGGTTAACGAAATCCGATATGTTTCAAGTGTACAATTCAATACTAAGTCATATATATATTGCATCGCGTGTCCACCACCCATGGTTTTCTTTCTGTCACCACATATCCAACCCCTTTTACACCATCTACCACCCAACATGTGCCAGTGACAGTGCAAAACACTTATGCAATATTTTTTTAAAAATCCTTACAACAACCCTGTGAGGTCAGCATGTTATTTCATTTCACAGATGAGGAAACGGAGGCCAAAGGCTATGCAACAATAAATAGTGGTACAGGATTCTGCTTCTGCCACCATTCTCCTAATGTCATAATATGCTTCCCAGTATCCCTATTGTTTCCCAAAGTTGACCTTTGTACAGTGTCTGGCATTGAACTTTGAATGGGCCCGTTTAACACATTTCAGCTCTGTATAACTATAAAAAAAAATTATTCAAATCCAACTGCTCACATTTCTCATGACCTGAGAAAATTGAGATGTTCCTATAGAAACTGCAAACTTAAACTACTCCAGCAAGGGCCTAAGCAGTCTCTTCTTCATATAATGGAAAGATAGGATGATTTAATGAAGCTAATGAAGCTTAACTTTCAGAGCCCTTCACTTTTGTGGGCCTGAGAGGTTTTACAGAGAAATTCATATGATCTTTGTATTTGAAAATTTGCAGTTTTTTAAACTGCAACCAATTTAGACGAGCATCCCTTTTCACTCCAGCTTCCTTTCCATCATATTGTTCTATATATTTGATGGCACTTAAGTAGCCATGAGCATTTTGAATCTAGCTAAGGGAAATTTGAGATGAAAATTCATTTAATATAGGTTTAGTGTGGCTCCCAGTGTCTTTTGTATATACATATATATATAATTTCGTGTATTGTTAATCATCCTGATGTAGGAATGGCTTCCAGGAATAGCTCAATGATGATTCATCTGCAGAAAGATATAAGGCCAAAGGTTTTATTGTGATTTAAGTATATGAGTAGTGGAGAAATAGATTTGAAAATCCAGAGCCAGAAACTAGTCTATGGAAAATTCTTCTAATCATCCAACATATAGAATTGTAATAAGAGGAACCAATTCTCAGTAATGACTGATCAAAACTGAAGTTTTCTCCTATTGGAAATATGACTAATAATATAGCATATATAATTATAAATGCACCTTCTTATGGAATGGTCCAAAAAAAATTTATCAGGATTTCTGAGCTTGGAGAGCACAAACATGAAGCACTACTGTATACAGTATTTTTAAAGATTTATATTTTGCCTTCATCTTATATCATTTGTAAAATGCTATCAATTTGGTCAATTTTGCTTTTATTTTCAGCCACTTGTCTCTTCTTCTCCAGGCTTTGCTCAAATGCGAAGTGTCTGTAATGTTACGTTTTATTAATTCTAATGTACTAGGTCACATCCTAATATATGTTATACACTGTCCTAATGAAGATCAGAGATTCCAAAGGAAATAACATGCAGAATCAACCAAGGCAACAAAGTGCCCTGAGGAAACAAGAGTTCCTATGACCAAGCTTCTACATGTATTCATTCAATGTACATTACATGAGTAATTTGATTAAACAATTATGTAACCCATTACAACATAACACCAATTTTGAGTAGATTTGACTTGCTTTTTGTATTTCTTAATTTCCTATCCTTTTTACTTTTTTCAGAATTATTAGCATACCAAAATTCAAATCTATCAAGAACAAAGCATTGAAGTAAAAGACAAAATCATAAACCAAAATAAAATATTTGTGATATTTCCTAGCTAAAGTTTTTTTATTATAAATTGTTGTGATTAATCATTCTGAATAAAATTATCGTTTTGATACCTAATTTTCTATTGGAGCTTTGGTTCGGGAAGATGAAAAAGTTCCTAAAATAGAGGATGATGATGATTGCACAGCAATGTGAATCCACTTAATGCCACTGACCAGCATACTTAAAAGTGGTCAAAATGATAAACTTTATAATATGTATTTTTTACCACAATAATAGAAAGAAACAATGAATATAATCTTGACTCTCCGCCCAATCTCTTCACGAAAGTTATCCAGCCCTCCAATAACTCTAGTTATCTCTGAGTCTTGAGGAGTTTCTCATGAATGTTCAAGAACGTCTGTTGAGTTGTAGCAGAATTACACAAATTTTTTTTCTATTCTGCTCCAACCATTATTCACTGAGCACCAATGTCTCCTATTGGAACCTCAAAGTAATGGATCCAAGATGTTAAACAAAATAGTGATAAATCATCTTCTTTTGGTTTTGCTTTCTATAAAGGGTGTATCAAAGTTATGATTCTTCTTCCTCAATACCTCAGAGAGATTTTGGTAAAGTAGTTCTTTTTTGTTGGTTATAATCCCTCAGTATTTGCCCCAAAACATTCTATCCTGTACTCAAACACATTGAATTAATTACAATGCTATACCCAACATTTCTTCTCCCTTCACCCTCTCTTGTATGTCTGATTCTCTCTTCCCTTAGGGTGAAATATAGCTGATATTCACCTTGTATATACGAACATGTAATAGAGTTAATTAAATACGAAACCATCTTCATGGGTTGCTTATAGTTGCTGTATTATGACCCTGAGTGCCTCCTCCCACTTCCCAGCCAACCTAGACTCTCTTCCAGGATCCCTCAAGCTGCAATATTCCAGAAACTAGGAGTTAGCATATGGCACAGTCAGAGCTTACAGGACCTTACTTCATCACTCCAAAATAGTGTTCTAATTGGCAGATGCTATGTCTTACTGAAAGTTAAATATTTTGACTTTACCCCTTGATGAAATATTACCCCAACTGACTTCTTGATCTCTTAGAGATTGCTCTGTTAATTCATCAGACACGCCCTATTTTCATTAGTCATCAGGGAAAAGCAATTAAAACTACAATGAGATACTACTACACATCCTGCAGAATGGCTAAAATGAAAAGACAGAAAATACCAAGAACTGGCAAGGATATAGTGCAACTTCAATTCTCATACACAGATATGGGAGCACAAATACTTTGGGCAACTGGTTGGTGATATTTACTAAAGTGAACATGTATGCACAGGCATAGCCAATGACCCCACAATTCTACTCTAGGAATAAATGTATATCTCTCTCCATATTTCTCTTCCTCATCCTCATCTATTCAAAAAGAGACATTTACCCAGGCTCTCTGTCTATCTGCGAGGAAACCACAGATGCTGGTTGCCTTTCCTTCTCAGATCTACAGTAGGAGAACATTTGGCTATGCACAGCTTTAGCTCAATCACAGTGCTTCATGGGTATTCCTATAAGGCAGGTCTCCTGTGCCAAAGAGAAATGTTCTTCCACCTCCCATGCCTGGTTTTCTGATTTATTAGACTTTATGAAAATACCAGCATCCAATGTGGATTGCTGCAAAGCTTTTTCTTTCTATGCTCCATTTTTATGAACCAGGGCCCAATGTGCAGTCCTAGTTCCTCCTTCTCTTTCTGAATGAAAAGATGAAGCAGGGATAGGCATTTGAGCCAAGTTAAAAAGCAGAATTCACACATTAGAGGGGCACCTGAACTGTTTTCTAATGGTTAGAGGCCACAGTACATGTGTAACCTAGTTATTTTTCTCTCACTCCAGCTTTGGCTTCCTCATATTTGGTAAAAAAAAAAAAAAAAAAAAAAAAAAAAATCCCAGACTTTCACATTAGCTTTTCTGATAATCTTAGATTTCAGTAGTAAGTTCTTCTAAGTTCTTCCTTCCTTTGGGTCTCTAATAACATTGAGCAGGAATATGCAGAAGTTGCATAAAGTGTTCCAAGCCAGACATCATTTGAGACCAGACATATTTCTCTTTTTAGATTACCCTGCAAAAGGTCACAAATTCCTATCTTATAAATTTATATATTCCTCCCAAACATCACTCCAAAACCTTTTTGGTAATGTTTGATCCAGCCATTCAGCTGTTGCTTCATAATATTTTGCATTGGTACCACCAAAAAATTCTTATTCAATCCCCAGTCTTGTTTAGAATCTAACTCATATTTTCTTCTAGGGTAAAACTTTAATTTATTCCATCTACCTACATGATATATGGGCATGTATTATCCTTGCCCTTGTTCTGCACATGTTTGTAATAAAGCTCTTTCCCATATGAGACCCAAACAGTTCTTCCCCTGCCAAGTACACAGACACACATTTGAAAGCCGACTAGCCACTAAAATTAAGCTTCTTTTTGCATAGTGTTGGATATTACTGGGCAATATTTCCCATCTCTTTTTTCATCTGATGAGGCTGTGTGACTATTTCCTGGCAATGAAATATGAACAGAAGTAGTGAGGATGATTTCTGGGTCAATAAGCATTAAAATTAAGTGCACCTTCTCTATGATATTTTTTAAAATCTTCTTTCACTTGCGGAATTAGAAAACTTGAAGTCCTTATTCATGGTAAAGCCATGAGATGAAAGAAGCTTAGATCTCTGAATTAACATATTTAGGAAAGACTCTTACCTACCTAAAACATCTGCATTGGACTATTATGGGAAAGAGAAATAAACTTCTATTATGTTGAGCACTGAAATTCAGGAGTTTATTTGTTACAGCCACTAACTTGACTCTAACTAAATTAGGTATTGAGACTCATTATGCTCATCACCTTTTATTCTAGCCAATATCTGATGAGGTTTCATTAGAGTTCCCATGACATAGACACAAGACGCAATTATCTCAACAGCCTTACATCCAGTCCTGGAATTAAAAATTTTTTTTACATTTTTTTTACTAGTTTTTTATTTTATTTTATTTTATTTTATTTTGAAATTATTTATTATTTATGGTGACATTAGTTAACTAAATTCAATGTTTCACCTACACACTTTAACAGTAAGGCATATATATTTATACTTTACTTTTCAATTACAGTTCACATAGACTATTATATTAGTTTCAGGTGTACAACATAAATTAGACATTTATATGACTTATGAAGTGATAACCTTGATAAATCTGGTACCCACCTGGCACCATACATAGTTATTACAATATTATTGACTTTATTCTCAATGCTATAATTTACATCCCCATGACTATTTTGTAACTACCAATTCGTACTTTTAATACCTTCCCCTTTTTCACCCATCCCCCAACTCCTCTCCCATCTTAGCCCTGGAAATTTTCTATTTTTCTTTTGAAGACAGTACTCAATTTGATCTTCAAATTCTAGTTCTAATGTGAGATTATTTTCAAAATAGAAGGAATTGACATTCCAAAGACCAAAGGCTGACCAAGTCCTTTCCGACTTAGGTTTTTTATTTCACCAGTCTTCACTCACTTCTCAAAGGATGCCTCCTCTGACCCCAACCATCGCCTGCCAGGAGGGCAATCTTTTACATTACTAAAACACCTTCAAACTACAGTAGCAACAACAGACAATTTTCACTAAGCATGAAGAAAAGTCTCTCCCTTTGCCTTTAGTAATTTGAATATTTGGCAGTGACCCCAATGTTTAGATATTCAGTGTACCTCTTTTGTCTGATAGTTACAAGAAACTATAATTAATACCCTCAAAGGTATTAATACCACACCCTTCCTTTCTCCAAATCAGTCAAATCCAGACATGTCAGGCAGAAGAAAACTGTCTGGACATGTTAATCATGACAAAAACTAACTTTCATATACATAACTTACAGAGCAAAGTGTAATATTGGCTTCAACTCTAAGGCGTGGCCGTGTCCCAAAACCTTATTTTTAGAAATCTGGTCTCACCACATGATGCCAGAGTTGGTATGCCAGTAGGGCCCATGGAATTTTCCCACCAGCCAACCGTGCCTGTAAGGGAGATAAGATTCAAATAAAATCTTATAAACGTTGATTATTATCCTGTGCTTGTGCCACATAGCTGCCTTTCCCTATTTGTCAACCTTCCCAGAGACACAATGGCTTCCATTAGGCAAAAATAACACAATAGTTATTATAGAGAGGAAGAGACATTCATCACCAGAATATTTTAGCAAATAATCACAACAGACTGATAGCATAATTCACGTATTAAGGCCAAGAATAAGAATTGCATGGTTTAATTTAAGACAGCAGAAGAGTAAGAAAAACAGATTGAAAAACATATGATATCCCCTCCAGCTCAAAGCTCTACAAACAGCAATGGCATTTGCAAAGTTCTGCATGTCTTCTCGATTGTGGTTTCAGTTTAAATGTGTGTTGACATCTTTCTCTGTGTGCAGATTTAACTGGAAGAACAACAGTTTGTGCTTTTTTTTTTTTTTTCATTTTGCTACAGGATAAGAAGAATAAGGAAAGAACCCAGCAATCTGAATCTGTATTTACATTGAGCAGTCATATCCCATGAAAGGACACTAAATATGGTTTCTTTCAGTGATTCCAAATGAGCATAATGAAAACACACTTATCCCTTGAGCCATTAAATCAATATAATGCAGAGGAGGCGCAGCAGCCATGTCGTCTCCTTATATTCTACTCTCAAGTACAGGCAAATGAAGTAAACAAATGAGATGATTGGAAAAGGATTTTATTTTCCAAAACAAATAAATGGTAAAGTCCCTGACTGAATACTGAACTTCACAGAACCACACAAAGAACTGGAGCTTCAAAATGTAATTTTAAAAAGAGTGGAGTAAAAAAAATTAAAGGGCTCAACATGCAACAAATTTAGGAAGAAAGAAAAAGAAATGGCATGCCAAAAACTGTACTGATTAGGAAGTGGGCAATTTAATTTCTTCAGGAGAGTAAATCTCCAACATGAATTAATTTGCTTCATGCTGAGTCTTGCTGGTTTTTCTTCTTTCCTCAATCACTGTTTATTTCACAAAATCAGCACTCACCTATCTTCTTTGATTATTTAATTTCAGGAGGATTTTCCTTTCACAAAGCAGTTAGCACAGCTAAACTCTGCTCTGCATGTAATGTGTAAACACATTATAATGGCCTGCCTAGGTGTGGGATTATCTATTTCATCTTGGAGACAACATTGTTTAGATGCTCTACTTCCCCCTCAAGTGAAATTTCTCAGTGACATTCCTGAATCTACTTCCCGCAGTGTGCATCTTTCATTGACATTTACCAAATGCACAGATTCCAATAGGAAATCAGAAAGGCAGTATTCGAACCATGACATACATATATTCTTTTTTCCCAAAGGAGCAATGAGTCACAGACCATAGCTGTAAAACCAGTAAATAACATACAAACTGGCATTTTAAAATAAAAGTTGGCATTGATTTCTTTGTTACTAACATCTCTGTGGATATCTAAACACTTCTGAGTTCTCATTTTATGCACCTGGGTCAGTATAATAGCAAGGTTTGTTAGAATTTGAGACTATGACATTTTTAAAAAATGAGGCTGGTATCTCAGTGGATTTCTTTTGGCAGAATATTTAAATAAAGATTATTTGAAAATATGGTTCTAGAAATGAACAACTAAAGATCCTCTAAGAAGTGTCTCATAGTTTGTTTTCCACTTTGCCTCAAGGACAAGCATGACGCATGTAGCCTTTTCCCATTATCTTTATTTAGGCTTCTTTACTGCTTCTGATTAGTGACCTCAGTTGAGAGTCATTGCTCATTATGAAGGCTGCTAATGGATTGATTTGAGCCTGAATATGTTAGGATGGAATATTCCTTCTGTCCAGACCCAGGGCCAGGGTTTTTCCATTCCCAGTCCATTGCATCCAGAATTCTAGATAATAGTAGTCAAGTTATTCAAACTGATAATTGTGTTTTCTACTTTTTAAAATAAAGTTTCCCTTTATTGTGTTCTATGTAATGATATTTGTAGTCTTTAAACAATACCAAGCTGTCAGGCTGCCTCCATTTCAGCCAAGGCATTTTCTTATCAAAACCCAATCACAGGAGAGATAGGGTCATAAAACTAAAGATTCATAAAAATCTTCACAGTGAACTTTAACCATGAGATAACCTCCCTGATTATTAGCTTATTGTGATTACATTTATATTTTTCACTCACATGCTTTGCCACTTTAGAGACATGAAAATGCCGTTCATGGTTGCTAGGAGATGAGTGACTATGGCAACAGTGTGGGACAGAGCCAGATGGAGTGCCTAAAGCATAGTCAGGTTTAGGCTCTTTTGTGATCTCCCAGTGGCTCCACGGCAGTCTGAAGCAAGGAAACCCCAAATCACTGCCACTTCAGCTTGTTTCAAAAGATACGCCACATGGCTTCTCCTTGCATGTCAATTCTCCCCATTTAACTAGTGTCTTTTTGGTGCTTAACTATATACCACGAAGTTGTCTAAAAAGAAAAAATCTGGATAACAAGGCAGATTATCACTATTTAACTGTGTTTTCATACTGTTATTAATTTAGTTCCGATCTAGTGCCATATGCTTCCCTTCATCATTCCACTGAACTCCTAGTGACTTTCATGGAAGTTCCATGCAAGGAATCAGGGCACCATATGGTTTTAATAGTGATTTGTTCATTCCTCAAAGATTTATGTGTATTTTTAAGTCATTAATCATTATTGTTAAGACACCCTTTAATGTCTTCAGAAGGGGTATGTTCACTGATTTAAAGGAGTTTTCAGCACATGGCCACATGTAGTATGAAAAATACTTAACACATTTTTTTATTTAAAAACTTGGAATGAAGAGACAAATATTGACTTCTCTTACAAGAAATAAGAAAGCAGAAAATTACAGTCTTAAATGATCATAATGGTCCATTGTTCTAAAAATAATTTGCTTATTGGACTATGAAAGTCTCAACTGACTTACTCATCATTTTTATCATGTCACTCCTCCTCAAAAAACTATGAGTCCTCAATTCTTACCACATCAAATCCAAACTCTTGGGATTGGTCTTCCTCTACCCATGCCCCACTAATCCATCCAGTATAATTTATTTCCCTATATAAATCTTTCCTTTGATCAGATTAGAGAAATTACCTCATTATCTCTCCCTACCCACTCTCACACCCATTACTCTTCACACACATTATATCTATTTCTATTTTCATGTCTTGCTTTTGCTATTTCCTAACATGCCTTCTCCACCTTGAATGCTCATTTTGGATCAAATATTTATTAGATGACTACTATGTGTCTGGCCCCATGCTAGGTATTAGAACCTAAAGAAAAGCATAATGAGGGCAACGGACCAGTAAAAATTAACAATAGATGTCATTTGTGAGGTGTTCACATGCAAGACATTATTCCTTATTTAATGCTCAGAATATTATCATTTCCAGCTAGCAATGGAAAGACCAAAGATGTTGTTCACATGGTAAAGGGTAAATGATTTGCCCAAAGTTAGAGAGCCAGTTAGTAGTAAAACTGAGACTAGAATCTAGGTCTGTTACATTTCAAAAATGATACACTACTGTTTTGAAACAACGAGATACTCATATAATGTAAAGTGTACTTTTCAAGGATAGAAGCCACTAGGAGAGAAAGGTATCAGCTGCATTAGGGGAGGGTCAGAGAAGAGTTCCTAGGGTTTAGAAAGGGGTTAACTTATAAGGAATTTGACAGTGAATACAGTAGAGGTGAAGGACATTTTTGGAAAGGAGTTGGAATTAATATTTTAAATCCTTTTTTAGCTTCTTTTTAATATTGGTCCTCTTAACTCTCCAGTTTCCTTTTCTCAGAGTGCAACTCAATGCCTCCTTCTTCTGTAGTGCCAGTTTATACATTTACCCTTGCTCATCTCATGCTCATCTCAATTCTGATGGTACTTTCGTAGCAGCCCCTGTAGGCCTTGATTGGTTACCTTGTGAGTCTATCAATTTTCTGGACAATACAAAGGTTGAGGCAGGAGCCATACCTTTTATCTATTTTGCATCTGTCAAAATACCTAGAGCTGTGTCCGAAACGTAGTAAATAATCTGCATATACCACTATTAATGATAAGTTTTCACATCTGCATCGTGTTTATGGTTTGTAAATTCTTTCACGTATACATCTTCTTAGGTCCTTATGATAATCCAGTGAAGTATTCTGGCTTGTTGTTTTTAATCTCCATTTTGCAGATGAAAGGAAACTATAATTCAGAGTAGTTCACTGGAAAACCCAGAATAACCCTGGTGATAAATAAATGATATGCCCAGGAAAAGAATCTAAGTGCTCTCTCCACTATCTAATTCTTAATTCAGAGAATGATCGATAGATGGATTAACTTCCATGTTTTAGCAGCTCTACCAAGTTTCATGTCCACATTATCACTACTAAGCCTGTAATATAATTCTCTATGTCTTAATGTAAGTGTCCAGTTACATCTCAGGGAGGGATACTGCAAAATATTTTACTTAAGCTATTCGACCATTTGATAGTTGAATCAAGAGCAAAAGAGAGATTTTGAAAATATGTATAAAGTAGCATGGTGGCTACTCTCATCTATATGAGATTCCTGGAAGAACCACCTTAACAAGCCTCATACTGACTGTAGACAGCAGTTGGGTATTTCCCAGCCATCTGCTGACTTCTCCAGTTGAGAGCCCTTGAGAAAGTCACTAACATGGTCAGTGAATTGGATGAATGGTCTTGCTCATTAATCAAAGACTGCAGGAAAGTAATCAAACTTGACTGTCCCTGTGGACAGCTGGGCACACTATCAAAGCCCAGAGGGAAGATAAAGTGTCATTTGTACTCAACACAAAGCTTGTTTTCCCTAAAATGGAAAGACCCTCAGTCAGTAGCCCTAAGAGTATCCATTGTGAACACATATCCCGAACAGAGCCCTAATAGAGCCCTTTACAGGACCTCCTGGGCAGAACACAATCTCATCAGAAGCCAAATCTGAACATTCCTACCCACTTTTAACTTATGCACCAGCAGCTAAACATGTTATAAAGCATTTACTGACTCTCAGAGGGCTTCTCAGATCTTCTATCTGGTCTGTCTGTTCCCAGAACCATAGGTAATTCTCCAATATTGACCACTGCGACAGAATTCAAAGGTGGTATGGAGTTCCACTCACCAGTGGTTCAGTTTAGAAACTTGAGGCTAGTTGCTTCAAACTCTGTCTGCATTTAACAACCCCTCCCCTGTTTCCTTCCTTCCCTCCTCCACATTGTTCTGCACACGCTGTTCTCCCCACCCAAGTTCATGGGTTTAAGAGATGGTATCTTTTATTTTTTTAATTTATCCACTGCCCCTCTCCAGAACATTGGCACCCTACTTTACATGTAGTATGTGATCAGAAAAGGAAGGTAAATGATATTTAATAAAGGTAAGGCACTATATTTAATTAAATGGGGGGGGGAATAAAATTAGTAAAAACAAAAATGTATGACAAAGTCAGGCTCACTAGTAAACAAACAAAAGTTATACATCACTTTCTCTTGTCTTTTTAATTTCTTTTCTCTTCCTTTTTTTTTTTTAAATTATTCAGTAATGAGACTTCCCAGTGGTCCACACAAGAGAACTGTGGCCCAGAACTGCAAGAGTCACTTTGTAAGTAAATTGCCAGAAGTTATTCGATCCTGATCAAATTCTTAATGACATGCTGTTCTCTGCTTCATGACCAGATACCCGCCCTAGGAATCTGGCTTCTTTTCCTTGACTATGTCACAGCAGTTTCCCCATTCCAATCTCTTTTGATCCTGGTGATAATTTCTTCCTCTCTGTTGGACCTCTTAGCCATCCAAATGCACCACAGCACAAGAGAATTTAGAGTCAGCCTTTGTCCACGCCCTTCCCCATCCCATTCCAGTTGAGTACTCTCTACTGATCTCACAGCCATCTCAGTGCCCTCCTCACACCCAGCTTTTGAAGTGATTACCTATGAACTAATTATCTTAATTTTCTTCTACTTACTAAGTAAAAAAGTAACTCACGGAAAATATTTTTTGATGTTTTAAAAATGCCAGAAAAAAAATCTTCTTTTCAGTCAATGTATCCCAGTTTTGTGGGGGTTTTGGAGGGGGGTTGAAAATTTGTTCCATATCTGCATACAAGTTTTTGGCAGAAAAGCATTAATTTGCCTCATGAGCACTTCAATTAATTCTCAAAGTAAATCTTTCTTACACTGCCTTCTCTGCATTTTTCCCCCTTGAAAAATACATTGTTTTCTGCCCTGAAATGCCATGGTAGTAAGAAATGAGATGAAAGAAGCACACACAGTATGCATCCATGTTACTTTGGAAATTATTGAATGTGCTTTTCCCAAATTCTCTTTCCTTTAAGTTTCAAGGTATTATAAATGTTACTATCCGTAGACTACTAAAGAATTCTTTAAAATGACCTGGGCACTTTCATATCAGTCGAAATCTATAAGTCTATTTTTAAAGATGGAAGGAATATTTATTTTGTCATAACATTTTAAAATATATTTTAATGGAACCAACTTTTATAGTAGCATGAATCAATTTTATAAATTACATTGTCAGAGCCTCAATTTTATATATGCCAAATTGAGAATATGAATAGTACATATAGATGAACGCTTAGAAAACCCAAGTACTACATCATGTACCTGTTTCAATTTGTTTCTCTACCAACGTCATAGGCAAGAACAGATAAAGCACTGAGAAAATTTCTTTATTCTTTCATTTTCTTAACACTCTCTGGTCATGATAATTATAAGCAGAGAAGATTATCCAAAGTAAACAGAGAGAAAATAGGCAAAGCAAAGAGCCTGTATTATCTTCACATCAGAATAAATAAGAGTTAACAATATAATTCTTATTGTATTTGTAGATTAGCATTTCCGATAAAAAAATTTAATCAATAATGCACCCTAAAGAAAACACATTTTAAGTCTGCAAGCTTTTTTGTTATTATCCACATTGATTTAACGTAACTTCTTAAAGAGTTTGGAAAAATTATCACACTTTATATTTTAAACTTTTTTGAAAGTAATATACAAAATGGGGTTCTAAACTGGCCTTGTTCCATATAGAAATATTTGATTAAAAAAACAAGTCAATGTATTTGTTGACCTTAGCAAGAATTGTTTTTAATCCCCTTCGCCATAATGCTTAAGCATTCATACTATTAAAAATTCTAAGATGGTCTATGTATTTCTTAAGAAAATGAGCTTGGCAAATAAGTCACTGAGTCAGTTTCTACTCTACAAATTGATAATAAAGCAATAGTTTCTGTTTATCACATAATTTTCTCTTTATTTCTAAAAAAATTTAAATGTAGGCAGATTTATTCAGTAAAGCATTAAAACACATTCTCAAGTGAATGTGCAGTTAAATGAAATTGAGAAGACATACAAAAGTAGTCTCTTTAACTCTTAATATTCTAACCCTAAAATTCTGGACAACTATAATTTCAAATAGTTGGTCCACTGATGTGTCCCAACTTTTGGTTCAGATTTTATGATTACTCCACCCACATGATTGTGTGGGTTGACTCTGGCTGGTTTACTTTCAATTAGTGCAGAAATATTCATATCCAGAGGTTAGTGGGAGAGTAATATATACCAATACATATATAAGGTAGTTCTTGGATAAACTTGTAATTTCTGCATTATAGCCTCACCACCCTCTTATATTGACAGCTTCTGAAGACAGTTCATCTTGACTCTGAATACTAAAAACCATCAAGATAGTATATGCCATTCTGTGATTAAAGGAGTTTAATTCAAAATGTTCAGAGCAAAATTTTAATAGAACAAACTAAGTTATATTGGAATGCCATGTACTCTGTTAACTTTTATCTCCCCCTGCACTGAGATAATGGGATTTGAAGCCAGAGAGACATGGCTCCATCATTTGCTAGTTGTAGATTATTTGTGACATTTAATAACCACCAGAACTTTGTTTCCTCAATGGTAAAGTTGAGTGAAGAGTTTACAGAACTGTAGGCAGCTTTAAATCAGCTAAAGAAACGTGAAGGTGCCTGGCACATTGCTTGGCATATTATAGGTATCCAATGAATGTTAGTTTCATTTTCCCATTTTCAAAATACTTTAGTAATATTTTCCTTAGTTGTAATTTTGACTTTTCATTTTACTTAAATTCTTAACTTTGTGATATTTTTACAACTTAGATATCAATCTTCTTAATAAAGTTTACTGCTAGGTCTTTGGAGTGATTTCAACAGCCATAGAATGTCCCCTTGACTATAAAAACACTTTTCTTTGCTATGCTCATGCTAAAAGATTCTTTTGTAAGAGGCAAAGGCATTTATTCCAGAATTATAGATAAATCAAAAAATATAAATCCCCTAGAGAGAGATAACACTATGACTTAAATTCATACTAGGTTTTACATGACTGATAAGGAATGCATTCCTTTGATGAGTGGTGGAAAGCAGGAGTGAGAGCACAAGGGAAATGCAATAACATGGGCTGGAAGGAGTGTCCACTAAAGGAGAAAATTGATTTTGAAATAAGAGACAAAGTCAAAGGCAGATTTTAACCACACAACTTTTCCTTCAGATCAGATCCTGCAAACAGAGATATGATTTAATTACAATGACTTTCTTTAAAACAACCTTTTCCTTGATGGTGGTAGGGTATCCAGTTTAAAGTATAAGTTTATGTTGATTATGGTGATGTTTTCTATTTTTTTTTTCTGATCAGCCCAGGGAATTTGTATGATCAGAGATGGTATAATTAGAAATACGTCAGTATCTATTGTATGATAGGCTCTGCCCACAGATATTGCTGGTAGATAGAGCCATGTGTGTCTTTAACATTCATAAGTCGGTATTATAAATTAGTGTGTTTAGGCCTGGTTTCCCCATGATTGGAGGAGAAAGTAAATAAACTATTGAGTGGAACTTGCAGAGAAGCCACAGAAAGTATTAGATATCAACATTTTTGAAATAATTAGTGTTTTCAAACCCCCATTGCCCTATGGAATAACTGGATGTTCTGAAATTATTCTGAACCCACCAGGTAGACAAAGAGAGGAGAGTTTTTTGTTTTTTTTTTTGTTTTTCTCCTAAGCCAAACATCAAACACCAATAACTCTTTGTGGCATGCTTCAGCTCAAGACACATAACCCCCTGCTTTAGTAAGGAGCAGCAGCCTGGTGGGAAAATACCAGGTGACTTAAGAATGTTCTGAAAGCATGAAGCTGTCAGATTGAGTGTTTACAGGCTTTGATTGCAAATTTCCAAAGAACAAAGACCATGTCATGTATATTCTGTACCATTATCTCTATGGATACGCAAGGAATATTAAACAATAACATTTTTATTGTAGAAAGCCTGTAAATGTATTCTCTGACAGTCAGGCCAGGTTCCTTAAATGGTATTGCATATTCTGTATTCATTCTGAAGCTAGTGCCTTCCTTGTGGTAAAATATGCTTCTTCTTACCCCTCCTATGAAGTTAATACCTATTTATTATCATTTTAATACCAATCCCATTCCATTTTTTTTCTTAGCCCATACTGTATTATTTTTTAAAAATAACTGGATTGAGTAATTGAAAATCAGTTGGATTATTAAAATCCATGTCGGCATTTGTTATGTTTGTGTAACCCCCCAAAATTATATGTTGAATCCCTAACCTCCTGTATGACTACATTTGGAAATGGGGCCTGTGAAAAGGTAATAGACGTTAAATGAAGTTGTAAGGGTGGGTCCTAATGTGTTAGGGTTGGTACACTTATTTGAAAAGGAAGAGATACGTAGAGAAGGCAGCCATCTGCAAGACAGAAAGAGAGTCATCACCAGAAACACACCATGCCAGAACTTGCTCTAGGACTTCCAGCCTCCAAAACTAAGACAATGAATTTCAGTGTTTAAGCAACCCAGTTCATGGTATTTTGTTATGGTAGCCCAAGCAGACTAATACACCATTTAAGGAAGCAATATGCATATCCAATCTGTGTGTTTTCAATTTAGAGAAAGAACTGCACTTAAAGCCATAAGAAATCAATTCTTTAGTATAAGTGTTTAAAGAAAGAAAATCTTTACGCTATTCTGGTAGAAAACATGCCTTGAATTTTCAGTAATGTAGTACTAATTTTAGAAAAAAATCAACAAAAAATTCTGTAAATTTATGAAAAAAAAGTCAAAATAAACATTCAAAAGACAAAACTACTAATTTTGCGGTAATAACGATCACTACATAACATTTATATAACTTTTAAAAAGTTTATAAAATGCTTCCATAATCTTCTAAGTCAAGAAGAAATCTTTCAGCCAAGAAGAAACAGAAAATCTGAACAGAACAATTACCACTAATGAAATCGAATCAGTAACAAAAACTCCCAACAAAAGAAGTCCTGGACCAGATGGCTTCACAGGTGAATTTTACCAAATACTCAAAGAAGAATTAATAATTATTCTTCTTAAACTACTTCAAAAAATTTAAGAGGAGAGAAAGCTCCCAAGCTCATTTCATGAGGCCACCATTACCTTGGTTCCAAAATCAAACAAAGACATTACAAAAAGAGAGAAAATTATAGGGAGATATCCCTGATGAACATAGATGCAAAAATCTTCAGCAAAATACTAGCAAATAGAATTCTGCCAGGCATTATAAAGATCACACATCACGATCAAGTAGGATTTACTTCTGGGATGCAAGTTTGTTTCAATATTTGTAAATCAATTAATGTGATACACCACTTAACAAATTGAAAGATAAAAATCATATGATCATATCAATAGGTGCAGAAAAAGCATTTGACAAAATCTAACAACCATTTATGACAAACTTTCAGTAAAGTGGGAATAGAAAGAACATACTTCAATGTAATAAGGCCATATGTGATAAATTCACAGCTAACATCATACTCAATGGGGAAAAGCTAAAAGCATTTTCCTTAAGATCAGGAACAAGATAAGGATGTCCACTTTCACCACTTTTATTCAATATAGTTTTGGAAGTTCTATACACAGACATAAATAAAAAAATAAACAAACAGACCGCTAAATAAATAAATAAATAAATAAATAAATAAATGGATAGATGGATAGATAGATGGATGGATAGATAGATAGATAGATAGATAGATAGATAGATAGATAGATAGATAAATGGCATCAAAATTGGAAAGGAAGAAGCAAAACTGTCATTATTTGCAGATGACATGATACTAAATAGAGTCTTAAAGTTTCCACCAAAAAAAAACTATTGAACTGATAAATAAATTATCGAGATACAAAATTAATATTCAGAAATTGGTTAAATTTTTATACATCAATAATAAACTATCAGAATGAGAAATTAAGAAAATGGTCTCATCTACATTTGCATCTAAAAAATAGAATACTTAAGAATAAATTTTACCAAGGAGGTGTAAGACCTGTACTTGTAAAATTATAAGCCATTGAGGAAAAGGACACAAATAAATAGAAGGATATATGATGTCATGGATCAGAAAAATTAACATTGTTAAAATGTACATACTTTCAAAGCAATCTATAAATTCAAATGCAATCTCTATCAAAATACTAATGGTATTTTTCACAGAACTAGAACAAATAATCTAAAAATTTATATAGAACTAAAAAAGATCTTGAGCAGCCATGACAATCTTGAGAAAGAAGAAAAAGTTTGAGTTATCACATTATCTGATATCAAACTACATACTACAAGGCTATAGTAACCAAAATTGAATGGTACAAGCACAAAAATAGACACATAGATCAATGCAACAGAATAAAGAGCCCAGCAAAAAATCCATGGCATAAGGTCATTTTATCTATAACAAAGGAAGCAAAATATACAATGGTGCAAAGATAGTCTATTCAATAAATGGTATTGGGAAAACTGGACAGATACATGCAAAAATGAAAGTGGACCACCTTCTTATACCATATATAAGAACAAACACAAAACAGATTAATAATAAATATAAGACCTGAAACCATAAAACTCCTAGAAGAATACATAGGCAGTAAACTCTCTGACATTGTTCTTAGTACTATTTTTTCTGATATACCTCCTCCAGCAAAGGAAACAAAAAATAAAATAAAATAAAATAAAATAAAATAAAATAAAATAAAATAAAATAAAATAAAATGGACTACCTCAAACTAAAAAGTTGTACAACAAAAGAAATCGTTAACAAAATGAAAAAAAAAAAAAACCCTACTGGATGGGGAAGATATTTGCCAGTGATACATCTGATAAGGGGTTAATATCCAAAATTTATAAAGAACTCATAAAACTCAACACCAAAAAAAAAAAATCCAAGTAAAAAATGGGCAGAAAGTCTGAACAGATAGAGGAAATACAGATGGCCAAAAGACATATGAAAAGATGCTCAATATCACTAACCTTCAGAGAAATGCCAATTGAAACTAAGTGAATACTCATCAGAATGACTATCATCAATAAAATCAAAAAACAAAAGTGTTGGCGAGGGGAGAAAAGGAGACCCTCATACATTGTTGGTGGGATTGCAAATTGGTAGAGCCACTGTGGAAAACAATTTGGAGTTTCCTCAAAAATTAAAAATAGAACTACCTTATGACCTGGCAATTTCACTTCTGGATATTTAACTGAAGAAATCTAAAACATGAATTTGAAAAAATATATGCACTTCCACATTCACTTGAGCACTATTTACAATAGCCAAGATGTGGGCACAACCTAAGTGCCCATCAATAGACAATTGGATAAAGAAGCGGTATATATATATATATATACAATGGAATATTATACAATGGAATATTACTTGGCCATAAAAAGTGAAATCTTACTATTTATGACAACATGGATGGACCTAGAGGTTATTAGGCTAAGTGAAATAAGTCAGATATAGACAAATACCATATGATCTCTTAAATGTGGAATTTAAAGAATGAAAAAATTGAACAAACCTAGCAGAAACATATTCACACAGAGAACAAACTGATAATTGCCAGATGGGAGGAGGTTTGGTGGACTTGGTGAAAAAGAGGAAAGGATTAAGAAGTACAAATTGGTAGTTACAAAATAGTCATGAGGATGTAAAGTAAAGCATAGGGAATATAGTCATTAATATTGTAATAACAACGTATAGCGCCAGGTAGGTACTGGACTAATTGGTGGGGCGATCACTTCATAAATTATGTAAATGTCTAACCACTATGCTGTACACCTGAAACTAATATAAAATAATATTGAATATCAATGATAATTTTGAAATTAATTTTTTTGTTAAGTTTTCATAAGAAGTACCTCTGGAATGCTGGTATTAATTTTTAAAAATTTAAGATTGCTTAAAGGCCCAAGTCTTTGGTCACCAGTCTTTGGTCACCAGTAGGGGGCAGCAAGGCACACCAGATCCCTCAGTGCCTGAAACTTGAGGGAAGTTTGCCAGGTTAGCTAGGAAGTGTCTAGGGGAGGCATGAGGCGTGGCAGCATCAAATATTCAGAAAAAAAGAAACCCATCAGTCAGGACCAGCCACTAGGAAGAGGAGATAGTAGAAATACACAGGTCAAAATGTTATGCACACCAGTGGAAAACTTTGGGTTGAAACTGAAAATGTTTATACTTCTAAAAAGTGTGTGTCAGAATTTTCTTAACTCTCCTACCAAATTTACTAAAGCAGGACAAAAATTATCCTGCCCTGATTTCTTGTAGTTATATCTGAGAGTTTTTCCTCTCTTCTACCCATTGCCTTCAAGCATGCATGGAGAGTAGCTCTACAACATTTTGAATAGTTTTGTGGTCCATGATAAACAGGTTGATTGTAGTGTATAACCTCATAAAAATTAGTTTGGTCCAAAAGTAGACTTGCCTTTGCCTTTTAGAATATGCCCAAAGGATTAGGCCCTGAAAGAAATTAAGCTAGATTTTAAAAATCTCAAGCAACAAGAAAATTTAGAATTGTTGAATTCCTACTAGTTTCACTATATTTATATGTCATTCCTTCATAATTACTATGCATTTCATAAATGTAGGAAATGTTGATAAATATCTTGCTGGTTAGTCAAAAAAATTTTGAGATGGTAGATCGGTTTTCTCACTTAACCACAAAGTAAGAGTTTACAGCTTTCCCAACTTATTGAAGTAACTTTATAATGTTTCTGTGCAGAACATTTCATAGGGAGCCAGAAGGAAAAGGAGCCCAGAGCGTATTAGCCGGTGGATATATGTAAAATTCTGACCTCCCTTCTCTTTCTTCACTGAGCAAAGTCAGTATGTTGATGATGTTAGAAGGATCAACTTCCACTCAGGACCATGATACAAAAAAGGAAAGGGGAGTAGGAGGAGGAGGAGGAGGAGAGAGGCAAGAGAGGAAGGAGAAGAAAAGGGAAGCCAAAAAATAAGTAAAATACTTGTACATATCACCATATCTGACTGCAGCAAGATTAATATTAAATTTTCAGAAATGAAAGCTTATGCATATTCTACCTTTTTTGGTCTCTGACCTTCTTAGTATCAGAAACATGAGCAACTCTTCTGTTGAGATAAAGGAAGGAGATTTCCCTTGAATTCAGCCTGCAGTAAATTTTTATGACCAAGTTTTTGACCCCTGAAAAATGGAATTTATAGCGGGAATACTGATAGATTCTTAATGGTAGCTAGGCTGGCAGGCATCTTAAATTAGCCTTAATAGTGTTAAATTATGAAACTAAAGTGATTGAAAACCTACTAACTTATACTTAAGGAATCTCTGCCTCGGTAGTTTTTGATATCTCCCTCATTGAAATGATTTTTCAGGCTGTTCTAAACGCTAGTGTCCTATATTTGTGAGAATGAGAGTTATAATACAACAGGGCTTTGTGAACATCATAAACTTAGAATGGTATATTTATTTCTGAATGGCTCAAGACTCTGTGGTCCTTTTTACTTAGGAAACTTACCTGCATATAATCTAGAGTTCTCCAGCCATAAATTCTACAGCCTGAGGCCCTTCTCCTTTTCTTCTTATTTTAATCCATTTTATATTTCTATTGGCTCATTGAATAGCTGAAGAGTATAACAATGTAATTTCATGAACAATGACCAAAAAGAAAAAAATTCTTGACTTGGGTGAACAAGCAGACTCTCCACACTGTTAGTAGAATTACAGCTGGATGCCAGACTTTTTCATTGGCTTGATCTCATTACATAACCTATTCCCTGCAAACGTCTTCTGTTATGGTCTGTTTTATGCAATCTGACAGCCTATATACAGATGTAGTAGTAAATACATACTGCCAATGCTTAAACAAAAATTTTCCTATCATCATGTTTATCAGGATAAATGTGTTGCAAGATATATTCTTCTTCCTGAGTTGATATTAGCAGAGCACGGCAAATGTCATCTCTGCTTCCTCGAGGGGCTCTTGTGAAGCTCTCATTTGGCATTTAAAAACATTGAACATGGTTGAACGGATCCAGATGCATTCTGGAAGTTATAGAAACATGGAAAACAGCTTCATCCTATCAAGTATGTATTATTTCAGCACTATTCTGACATGGAGCAGGAAATTCAAAGTACTTTTATTCTGAACCAGTTGGAGCATACAGCACAGGAAGGAAGAAAAAATCATTCATTAGGAAAAATGTGTAAATCTCATGATACTTAAAAGCTTTTGGGATGTGGGAAACCATTTCCTAATAATTGTGTTTTTAAGAATGATTAGAACAAAGCCATTTAAACATCATAGATTGAGAAATACGGTGCTGGTTCTGATTTCAGAGGTATGTGTTTTAAAATCGAACACACAGCACATGTACAAAATAGCAATACTACTAGGATGCAAGCAGTACATTTATACAGTTTCATTACAAATTTTATCCTAAATGGAATTTGCATGAATGGTTTTTCCTGAACCTTTATAAGCCACTAAGAACAATGCAAGAATTTCAAGTAACCACCCATTTTCCATGATTGAAAAGCTTACCCTTAGCATGCCAAACTCTAGCTGAAACTGATGACTGTGTGCCTATTATATTTCAAATGCCACCTGGTAGCAAAGATTCAATCCATTGCTTCAGTCACAATGGCCTGTCTTCTCTAGCTCTGGGAATTACACTAAAATGCATGATTTAAATGTCTTCGCCATCAAATTACTGTTGTTTAGTTCAAGACAAACTAAAAACAAAATGAAACAAAAAAAACCTGTAGGGGGAAAGTATTTCCTAAAGAGTATTATTTGTTGTAGGAAGGGAAAGTATTTGAAAATCAACAGTTGCGTTAGAGACCTTGAATTAGTTTTATTTATAATGCTAGGTTTTCTAAGTGTGAGATAACAGAGTAGTAATTATCAAATAAACCAAATGCTTAATGTATGAAAGCCCAAATTCAAACATTTTGGTAGGAAAATGCAGTGTTTTAAATAATTAGAAGTTTATCAAACCTTCGCTTGTTTGCTTACCACCGTTCCAAGATCATTTCTCATTTATTTTGCCGTACATTTGTTGGGCACTGTGAGAAACAGTGAGAACAGAAAGATAAATAAGAGATAGTCCTTGCCTTCTGCACACTAGTTAAAGTAAGAGAACAACCTTTAACTTATGACATACTGTAAGTTTCTACATCTTTTCTCACAAAAGAAAATGCAACTGACAGTGGAGAACTGGAAGAAATACGGCTGCCATCTTTGCAAAATCATGCCTTGTTTCTGGTAGGTTTCTCTGCACACCACAGCATACATCAAAGGATGCTTACAGTAGTTCTCTTCCTTTTTATATACCCAGATGCACCTGTGGGATATGACACAACCCTATCAGCAACCGTAACTTACTTTGGCAATAACTTTTAACTGGGCATTCTGGGTGAGGACTGAGCAGTGGGAGAGTGTCCACAAAACTCTCTGTTTGAAAAGACCCAGAGCTGGTTTTGATTGTGCCTTTTGAGGACCCTTTGAGGACCATTGCTTCACCATGCAGAATTGAACTGAATAAGGGAAATGAGTTTTCATGTGCACTCCTTATGTAATAAAGACAATCCAGAAGGTAACTCTGAGCTTTACTCACCATGAGTTTTATGTATAAATTGGCCCGCTTCACCCTCTTCACTCTAGGAAACCCAAGCTTTCTATTTATGAAGAGCAAATTCTCTCTCTTATCTCCTCACATTACTCTTCTAAGTTCTTTGGCTCCAATATTTTTCTAGGCTTTACTGAAAACAATACAGACAATTTTCAGATTTGGGATTTGGGATTCTTATTTAACTTCTGGGAGAATTCCAGCCGACTATCTGGTTAAAGCCCAGGACCCCTAAGCTTACATGAGCCAGGTCTCCAGGGCTAGTCAGATAATGAAACTCACTCAGACATAGCTATAAAATGGAAATCTAAATAAATCAAGTTAAACATACAGAAGAAGGATTGAAAAAGAATAAAAAGGGCAGAAGCTATCATAAGTTATGCATTTAGTTATTAAATTCTGATCTCCCCATTGGATTATAGAAACAAAAGGCAGGGAAAGGGAAGAAAGGGAAAAAAAATAATAAGTTAATGAAAAGCTTCTGCAAAGGATATTGGTTGATAAAAGGGTAACCAGGAAATAAATCATGTCCCTGTTTCCTCTCTATTCTCCATGGTGGAGCTAGAGGAAGATCTGACCATTTAACTCCTTATTAACCCTTTTATAGTTCCCATAATCTACATAATGACAGCCAACCAACCAGACTGCTCAGCATGAAAATGTGTGGCAGTTCATGCCCTGGGCCCCACCTGCCTGCTTCTGTCACAGTTCTGCCCTATGTACATTTAAGTTTAGAAAATCCCAGTTTCTTGAATTCTGTGCACCACCTCTTTGCCTCTCATACCCAATACTGTTTTCTCCCTCCATACTATTCCATCTGATAGGAACCCCCACTCCACCTTCCTTGGTCTGACTAGTTCTCACCTATTCATCAAGACTTACTATGGTCATCTCCTAAAGGAAGCACTTGCTGTTTTCTCAGATTGACCAAAGACCTCCTTCCTTATAGTTTGTTCCACGGCACCCAAGATACACCTATGATTTACCCCATAATATATTCATATTTAAATGATCTGGTTCTGTATGTATTTCTTCATCTAGACTGTAAGCTCTTCAAGGCTAATGAGCTAAGTACAATGTTAGAACAGAATAAAACTACAAATAAATTATTTGTTTACTAAACTGAAAAGCAAGCATTAAGGGAAAAATCTTTTCTTAGTATCAGGATAAAACTTATGGATAAGATACTGTTGCACATACTAATGAAATTCTGTGAATTTATATTTCACAAAAATACAAAATCGAATGCCATAAAAGCTAAAGGTTCTCAAATATATACACCCCACACCCATGTCTGTTATCATAACCAGGAGAGGTCGTCTGGGCTAGAGCTTAAAAGCACGCACTGGAGACTGCTCACTGATTTCACCTACTCATCAATTGCCAGCTGAATAGCCTTGATCAAGTTGCTGAGCCTCTTTTGTCTCAGTTCTACCTCTGTGAAGTGGGTGCAGTGAATGTGTTATTGTGAGGCTTAAACAAAGCAATACATATAAAACAATATTAAAACTTATTACCATCATTGTTGCAGACTTTTTTATCTCTTACCATATTGTTTTTTCTGTGTCTTTTCCACCCATTGTAGCCACCATCTATTGAGATGCAAAGCATGCTAGACAAATTACTACTAATACTCACAGTCCTGTAATAAAGTATTTGTTAGCTACTGTTCTATAGATGATAACACTGAATCTCGGAGAGTTTAACTATATTACCCACAGTCATGCCACTAGTAAATGGTGGATCCAGGAAATAAAACCAAATCTAGTGAACTCCAAGTCCAGCACTTTTTCACAATACTAACATGCTTTCTCAACACCTCAGGAAGAACAGAATTTTGTGGGTTTTATAAGTTATATAGTCTCTTAGAATGTGGTTGTATGATTTTGACCAATATAGAAAATTTTCCTACCCAAAAGCACCAACTAAGGCTTGATATTCCCTAAACAAGCAATAATGATTTAGTTCCCCAATCAGAAATAAAACATGCTAATATTCATACAAAACCATTAATGACAAATATGAAGTCTTTTCCTGAGAGCAATCTTAATAGAAAGCATCAAAGAAAAGAGGGAAAGAAATATACAAAGTTACTCTACCATTGAAGGCAGAATAAAATGAAAGGCAATTTTAAAATACCAGAGTGGTCGTCTTTTAACTTTTTTTTTTTTAAGAAGATTATTTCCGATGATTTTCTAAAAGCTAAGAAAATCTTTTCAGAAATATGCTCAACAGTAAACATATTCATTCCAACTTTTGAGTCTTGTCAGGGAATTCACAACTTATAAAGCTCAAAGATTCCCTGGTGGGGATCAGTGAGGCCAACACAAAGATTTTGCAGCCGAGAGCACTATGGGGAAAAAGAAGGATTAAAAAATCTTAAGGAGGCTAGTTCTAGCTGTCTCCATTGCTTGTAGACTTACCTCCGCTGTTACATACTCTTTTCTAACTTTGAAATGCCCTAGGCTTCTCCACATTATCATCAGGTTAAGAACTAATGACCTGAAACTGAATAGTATGCATCTCTCACACCCCTTGACATTTAGTTTATTGTGCTCCAAAATGTGGGATAAAATTTGTTCTAAACCAGACACATGTAAGACATTCAGAAGAAGCTGAAGGAAAGGATTATAGCATTGGACTTTGGGGATTAAAAGAATATTAATTGTCTTGCAAATATAAGAGAAGCATCAGGGTTTCTCTTTAGGTTCAATGGAGCCCATTTCTTCTGTCCTTAAGAATTTTTCCCTTTCTCTCCACCTTTTCCAGACTCAGTCTGCACTGCTACAGTAATGTCATCCCATGAGAGAGATAGCGACTCACCTTTTTTACACTTGCGTGTACACTATGAACTCTGAGAAGATCTCCATTTATTCATTCATTCTTATTGGATAAACTGAGCTCATATGCCATTAGAAGTTGCTTGCTAACTTCTTATCCATAATGGTCTTCCTTAGACACTTTAAAACTGACAGATTAAGAGAGAAATTAAACTGTTTTTTATCCTTTTTTCCATAGTAGTCTCTGCTGCAAATCTTTGTGTTGGTCTCATTGGCCCAGCCAGGGATCCTGAGCTGAAGTCGAGATTTGGGGTTTACAAGTTGTGAATTTCCTGACGACACATTCAAAAGTTGGAATGAATGAGTACGTGTATTGTTGAGCACTAACCTTTGTAGGTTAGGTTATGGTGCTTATTAGGGGAGCAGCACTGAGGCTATGATGAAGCCACTGATTCCAAATACGTTACTTTTATATATGACTTTCATACAATAACTTAACTTAACCACCAAGAATTGTGTCACAGGCTCTCGCAACATGGTTACCAACAGCCAGGCTTGTAGGAAAAAGATCTCATCAGGTGGTGAATCAGGTTGCAGTGCAATTTTACCTTCTTGAAATAATAACAGGGTTGTTTCATTTTTTGTTAAGCATTGGTGACTTTGCTCTGAACTAAAAGACAGATTGGTCAGATATATAAGAAACAATATAGCCATTTAGTAAGTGAAACAGCATCAAAACTGCTAGAATTTTGCTTGTGAAGAACTTTAGACAGAGCACTTACAATGTACAAAAATAATGCCCCCAATCAAAAAAAAAAAATCACAGTTCAAAAAGCTATAGCAGCTTGTCAATGAAAGAAATATCAAACAGATGTTTCTCTTATTTCCAAATACATTTAGAATTCTGTAGAGAAACCACAAAGGGTGTTTTTATCATGCACCTGTCGTGGTCGCTTCTGGCACACCAGCTCTTGCCAACCCATCAGTCTCACGACATCGTGTCTTCTTCCAACTAACGAGAGACTGTCAATAAACCCACAATGAAGATCACAGTCTTTCTTCATTCTTTTTCTTCTTTTTTCTTTTTTTCCTTCTTGCTTTTCCTTTTTGATTTTGCTTTTTTTGTTGTTTTTTATAATAAGACAGGAGCACAGAAAAACACAGAAAATGTTTATTTGTTACCATTTATAAAGTATATAGTAATGTGCCTCCTAAGAAGGAGAGGATTACAAAGGCAGTTAGCAGGAATAGGATGGAAGAATTAAATTCTTTTTAGAGAAAGTGAGTATCTGGCACCTGCCAATCTTCATTTATCATTCATTTAGCATGTATTTCTAAGTTAGTAAAGTACATAGTAATAGCACAGTGTGTTCAGGCTTATGGCTGTGCAAATTTAAACATACACAGTCTTGCTTCATGCATGACAGAGATGTGCACTCAAATAGCCATTGACAAAGGCTGTAAGTAAGAGGTCAAAGACATGCTGCTGATCTTATTTATGAGACTTTCACTTATGTAAACAGAGAACAAACATTTTCAGGCCGCAGGAAAATAAATGAAAACTTTCTACCAATTAGTCCATGGAAAGAGAGATAAATCAGTTTCATTATAAAGGACATAGTTATCATCCAAATTATCTTGTTATTTTAGACTTTGATAAGTGGGTCATTGACTAGGAAATTGGAACTTTGTTTTTTGTAAAAGAAAAAAATATTTAAATCACTTGTTATACTGGACTTTTTACACACAGATTTTTAAAGCCATTTTTTTCTTGATTGCCTAAAATCTTATTGAAAATGTCAAGTAAGTAAAGAGACCAGACTTATATTAGCCAATCATTCTCCATTTGGATAATTTCCTTATATAGTATACACATGTCCTTGTACCATTTCTAGATAAAAGGTCAGGACGTGTGTTAGACTCTTGATTTCAAGTGAAGAAATTCAACTTGCACTAACTTAAGCAGAAATAGACATCATCAAGCTCATAGGTACAGGAAAGGGTAAAAGTGGTGGAACAAAGCCTCACATTTTTAGGACTCTCTTGCTCTCTGTTCTTAGTTATTTCTGTGTGTTAGCCACTACTTAATTTCTCCCAGGGCAGGAAGTTCTTTCATGTGTAGGAGACTTAAATATTAACAGCAAGCTCTGTGTTCAGATCATCCCAGATTTCCCATTAAAAAAAAAAAAATAGAAAAGAAGAAGAAAGAAAAATTCTTTTCTACCATTCTTGACTCTTTCTTACCCAAGTCTTAGCTTGAAACCTCTCTAAGATGGACAATTGAAGCATTCACCTGAATCCATCATTAAAGCCAAGGCAGGAAAGAATGGAAGCTCTAACTCAAGACTATGTTTTTGATAGTTGGGATGTGAGCATGGGGAAGGAGAGTTCTCTCGTAGGTAAATGGTCCTCCAAAGAAAGGGATACTAGACAAACAAGTAAATTGTAACCTCAATGTGGTTATATGTTGTAAAATATTTTTTGATATCGTGATTGTTTTTGCCAGAGCTTTATAGTTTCTGTGTAGAGTACAGGTTCAATGTTCTTGATATGTAGTTCTAATTTTCTATTGTTTTGCTGTTCTAGCACAAAGTGCATTACCAGTGATTGGAAATAATGAAATCTCATTTGGGGTTATTATTGATTCTTTGTAGCTTTTAAAAATTTCATTTATACTTATTTAACTTCAATAACAGTGTTAAAAATACTTCTAAATACTTAGCTATAGCAGTGATAGTTGTGTAATCATCAAATACGTGTGCTTATAATGCCAGTAATTAAAAGCAACATATTAGAGATTTGAGCCATTTCTACCACGGCTATATTTTTAAACATTTACAGCAAAGCTAGATATTTTTGCTTCTAGTAAATTTAGACAGACTCTTCTTATAATGCAATTCTTTCTAAATTGTTACAATCAAAATGTCTTGCTCAAACTTCACTTTATTACCATGATTTATGGGGAATAGCATAGTTGTGAATAATTTTTAGCTTTCTAAATGGCCATTTCTATTTAAGTTAATATTGGAAGTGATTCAAATGAGTAAAAATAAGTTCTGTTATTTTTTGTTTTCTACAATGTCCTTCACACTCATTTTTTTAATGCCATGAACTATTCATTCTCCATTTTCTTCACTTTTATTCCAAGTGGCTTTATATGCATAGCTTGTAATTTCCTAGATTTGTTATTTTTAATATCTTAAGGTGTAGATTAGATTTCCGATTTTTAACCTTGTGGCATAAAAAACCTACAAGGAGTCAGTCAGCTGAATGTAATTAAGATTGGTTGATTCAACAATAAAAACAAGCCAGATAAGGGGTTAGTTGTTGTACCGAGTAAGAAAAAATCAAATTGCCTAGTAGCTGAAATTAAACCCTTGAATTTTGAAAGACTGAAGACTGGTGATATAATAAACTCACAAGTGGGGTGTGAATATCTATTAAATATACTATAAGTGCTCTCTTTGGGCCCAATGTAATATAATGTGTCTGCTAGGGGAGATGTGTTCAACTACAAATGATAAACTGACAGTAGATGAAAATTCGGGACATGAGCATATGACTAAATCTGGAAAGCACTGTTCTAGTACATGTGGCAGTATTAATCCTCTTTGTCCAGTATAATTGTGCTAAGTCTCTGGAATAGGTGATGCCAGGATAGGCCTAAAGAGTTTGTTCCACACCCAAGAGAGTACCACTACCTTCGAAAGCACTGGGATAGGTACCAGAAATATAAAAATTAAAATCATACACCTGAACTCAAGAAATTTAATTGGAGAGAGAACATATATTTAAATGACATATAATAAACTCTCAAAGACTATGATTTGGAATTCTAACGGTCTGGTTGACTCATTCTCCTCCTTGAAGTTAGAGAAAGAAGGAGAAAAGACATTCTGGGCAGACACTGGTAGGCGAACAGTTAAAAACAACTCATATCTAATTTCCTTTCTGAAGTTTCTGATAACTCCCCAGAGAAAATGTGTTGTTTTAAAGTTTAAAAAAGCTTCCTAGGTGGTTCTATTATTAGCTCTTAGGTTGAGAACCACTCACACACAGTGACAGCACATTGAATTATAGGATATTATTGTGGGAACTGTGTTCCTCATTTTAGAATTTAAAATCAGTGTACAGTTACACACTACTGTGAGGTGTTAAATATAGAAAAACTGGGAAGAGAATAGGCAAAGAAAATGGATTAACTAAAGCTTTAAATTAGATAATAGAGAGAAAGAAAGATCAGTCTGCTTGGACTGCCATAACCAGATACCATAGATTGGATGCTTAAATGACATTAATTTTCTCACAGTTCTTAAGGCCAGAAGTCCAAGATCAAAGTGCTTTCGAGGCTAGTTTCTGGTGAGACCTCCCTTCCCGGCTTGCATATGGCTGTGTTTGCATGATGTTCTCACATGGCATCTTTTCTGTATGTGTACTGAGAGCGAGGTATCTGGGGTCTCTTCCTCTTCTTATAAGGACACCAGTCTTTGAGATTAGAGCCCCACCCCATGACCTCATTTAACCTTAATTACCCTACAGTCCCTGTCTCCAAATAGAGTCACATTAGAGGTTAAGGATCCAACGTATGAATTTTGAGGGGAAACAATTCAGCCTACAACAATATGTATCTATAAGTGTCTATACACCTGTATCTATGTATACCTATGTCTGTCTATCATCTATCTATCACCTATCTATCTATCATCTATCTACTAAACTACTGGCTATAGGTAACCTAGTAGGGGAAAATGTGCTTTAAATTGCTACATCCAAGCTAATTGTCACAGCTATTTTGATAGGCAGCAGGCTTGGCACTTTGAGAGGAAATTAATTTCACTTTCACAGCATTTAATTAACATGAGTCCCAAAGAAATAAATCTTTTGTGTATGTTTGTCCAAGTATTAATTTTGGAAAAAGAGTTCTGACTTTGAATGGTTGCCAAGTTATACAACCTATGTGTACCTCAGGGGGAGAGTCAAGCAAAACTCATCTGTTTCAGAGCTCTTACTAGTTATGAACAAGAGTGCGGTGTCTAATAAATGTACCAGCAGTAATTCTTGGTAGAAGTAAAGGTGCCTCTTCTCACCTTCCTCTAGCATAAGATAATAATTTCAGTGACTTCTGTCCTATTCATTAAACCTTCTTCCTAATTGACGTGCTATAGAAATTGTCTAGTTTATCACCTTTTTTCCCCAATTTGAACCTTAACTCTCACTTTAGCATTGTTTTACTAAATGAACTAAACTTGCCACCGTTAAGCTCTCACTTTAAATTCATCTAAACTCTTGCATTATACCTACTATTCCTCTTTATTTCTTCCAATTAAATCTTACAAATTGAATATCATCTGCATATTCAAAGAAAGAATTTTAGTTCCTCATTCTGCAGCCCTTCTTCTTATGGAAAACAGTGATTCTAAAATGTGTTCATGATAAATCTTCCTTTAAAAAGAACTAAGAAAATTTTCAAGTTGGAATGCATATTGTATGTAGAGTGTAAACTTCATTTTATTGTGGTCAACAGATTCCATGGCTGCTCAGAATTATTCAGTTAATTAATGTCAGAGCAAAAACTAGAACACAGGGAACTTAATTTCAATTCGAAACAATGCTGTACTAAAAAGAGGAATTATACTGAAATGTTTTAAGAGACAATTACTCATTTCCTAGATTGGAAATCCAGAGGTGAATGTTCCATCTCCATTAATAGATAACCACTGAGAAATCATGTGTTCTTTGTTATGCCTTTCTTTTATCTGAAAAATGAAAGAAATAGTCTTCTCGACCACCTTAAAGGGTCAGACAAATTCAGAGTACAAGTTATTATTGGCCAATGACAATCACCAATGACATTCAATGATGTTCTCTGATATGCATGTGGAGTTGATAGGCACAATCTTACACTGTATTTTTAAAAATAGAATGTACTGCCAAACATATAGAAAGCTATTCAGAAAAATAACAATGTAGAAATGCCAAGAGGTGATATCCTGGTCAAAAAAAGTAAATTCACAAATAAATGTTTCTAGAAATTAAAGTTTCAGTGGATTTAAGTCTCCAATTCTGTGATCTGATCATCGTAATGAGTGACATGAAATAATGATAATGATGAGGATAATGATAAAAAATGACAACTGTACAATATGCCAGGCACCTTTTCAAGCATTTTACATTTATTTGACACACTCAGAAAAGACATATATAACATGAGTATCATTAGCATCTTTTTAAAAAAAACATCTTTCATAAAAGACTTGGATGGATGTGTGTGGGGGGGTGAAATTTTATAAGATTGCTGAAAAATAAAAAGGCTAAGAGGGGAGAAAGATTATCCTTTGTGTATGTAAGAACAGGGACTCATGGTTACATGGGAATAAAATCTAGCTCAAACAAGCTTAATTAAAATGGAAATTTATTGACTTGTATAAACTGAAATCTGGATCCAAGGGCTTGAATGGTGTCCTAAGCTTTGGTCTCTCTCCATCTTTTGTGTCTGCTTACCTCTCTGATAGTTTTATTCAAGTCAGCTCTTCCAGGAGGACTAGAGAGGGTCAACCACAGCTCCAGGATTATATCTTATCACTTTAGCAACTCCATAAAAATGAGAGAGCTTTTCTATTCCAATCATCAAAGTCATATTACTATGTTGGAGTTTCACTGGACCTGCCCATCAAATTGGGACCAAACGCATCACTGTGGCCATGGACCTAGAATATGTTTCACAAGAACTATATCGTGTGGCTTATTCCTAATATTATTCATTTTCCAAAGAAAAAATAAGTTTCTATTACTAGATGAAGGGAGAATGATTACTGGGAAAGCAAAGTTAAAGTTATTCGCCCTGCATAGAAACTGGTGCATAAGTAAGCAGAGGGAGATAGAAATCATACAATTTGATAAATGGAGCTCAGGTAAGAAAGCTCAGGAAATATGGAAAGCAAACAGAAAAAATGGGAAAATTAAGAGCAGGGTATAAAAGGTGTTCTTTTCATTATGCATGTAAAAAATTACAGTGATATTTAGAGAAATGTTATGACTTTTATTCTGCATTGGGTTTTCCCCAAATCCTTGGCTCTATAGAAAGTAAAAGACTGCATTCTATTAGATTCTGCATTAAATAAGCTAATAGAATGTAGTGTCAGCTCCTAAATTTGGCCCATTCGTGGAACACTGTGTTGTTAGACAATAACTGATGAAAAAGACATTCACTATCAACTACAACTCAAAATAGATCATGATAAGCACTATAACAAAAATGCTTGATAAAGTTTTTTTTGGGGGAAAGGAATCTGGAGAAGTTATTAAAAAGGGACAGAAAAGCACAGGTTAAGTCGTCATGGAAGAAGTGGCATCTGAACTAGACCTTGAAAGCTGGGAAGCATCTTGACATAGATCATGGGAACAAGTATTTATGTAAGAAAACAAAGGCAAAGAGGGTAAAAGAAATGACTAGTGGCTTGAGACTCAAGTTTTGAAGGAATTATGAATAGAGACAAGGCTATAAATGTACTTAGTGAATTGAGTATGGTTACCATAATGAGGGTTAAAATTCTTCAGGCAAAGAGGGCATTGTATCTTAAAGTATCTGTAGTTTCATTTGTTGTGCAGAGTATCTCTACAGAGTTGTCCTACAGGAAGAATGTTCTGGCAGAGGCTATGATAGATTGGAGGAAACAAGCCAGAGGCAATGAATCCCACTGGGAGTTTATGGTAAAATTCTGAGTGTAATAGTAGTGGAAATGAGGGAAGTGATAAAGAAAAATGTTGAGAAATTGAAGCAAAAAATTTTTGGAGTAGAATCCATAGGATTTGTCAGTAATTGCTTGTGAAAATTGAAAAAGGAAGAAATAAAAATACTTTCAAGACCGAGAACTCAGAATAATAGCGTTGCTATTAATGAAGCTAGAAGGGAGCAGGTTTGTATTTGTGTGATGCCTTTATGTTTAAGTGGAGAAGTAGGGGCCTGGACAAAGGGTAAATAATGACCTCATAGCAGAAGAGAAAATAAATGCATGATGGGAAAGTATCGTATGATGAAGTTGAAAAAGACAATCCTCTGCAAGGTGTGAATGTTAAGATACAATTTATGGTATATATAGACTTTTAAAAATGCTATTTTTGTTTTCTATTCACTAACTCAGAATCAGACTCATATAAAATGAAAGTTAAAGAAGATACCGACCATATCTACCTTTGTTTCCTAACTGCACTTTTGTAATAATCCTGAACCCTTGTCATTTAAACCTGCTGCTTTTTTTTTGCAACAAATTATCCTAAGCTTTTAAAAAATAGTTCTATAATCTGTACAAAGTTTAATTCATTTTCCGTCGTTTCTAGAAAACCAATTCTTGACTTGTGCACCCTCTACTCTTTTTAATCCAGACATTGGAGAAGTAAATCAGTGAATATGGCCTTATCCTCTGACACGAGCTCTCTAGTCTGCTCTTAAAACACTCTGCAATTTCTTTTATCTTAAAACTAGCCAGAGGGAGAGAAAGAAGCTGGGGATGAATGAAATTAAACATCATTTTTTGGAAAATGTCAATGTACTTCTTTTGAATGAGGTTCTGGCTTGACAGGGAAGGAAAACAAATGACCTGACAATAGCATTCTTAAGGGAGAGTTTTCAATTATTATACTACCCTAGCAAGTCTTTTTCCTTAGGTCTCTATGTTCTCAAATCAGGAACACTTCCTGAAGAACTCATCCAGATTTAACATGGCAGACAACATACACCAAGATGAGATGTACGAGGAAGCCTGAAATGACTCTAGGTTAGCTATCAAAGCTAGAAATACTCATTAAAGCTGTAACTTTATTCCCCTAATTCAAGATGTTGGGGTACTAACTGAAGACTTCAGTGAGTGAGAGAATAGTAGTAGCAAAGACACATCAACCAAGAAAGGAACACAGACAGCTGGAACTAAGGGAGAAGATGGAATAAAAGGTCAAATAAAGATGAACGTTGCTCTTAAAAATAGTCACATTAAAAAAAAAAAAGAAAAGAAATCATTATTCTACATGTAGCCAACTTTGCCTTCCCTGCTTCTTTATTCTTTATTGTTTGTGAAGTTCTTATTTTATCCACCTCTTCTCAGATCACTTAGAGTTAAATTCTAATAAGTTTGTCAATGTTAAAAAAAAAATCTTTCCAGTGATTGGCTTAAAATGGACACATGAGATCATTCTGGTCAATTAGATGTGGGGATATTTATCTGCTGGATGGCTTCTGGATAACATTTCCTTGCTGTTGAGCAGAGGAGCACACAAAAGAATGTCCATTACCCACCCAGCCCACCACCTTTCTTTTGGATGGTGTCTGCGTGTGATGACACCTAGAACTTGAGCAGCCATCGTCTCAAGGAGAGAGTTAAATGGCAGGCCAGAAGCCAGAGGAGCTTGGGTTCTTGAGGATTTTTTTAATTGCTGAATTAATCAATCTGAAAGCCGCTGTTAATAACTACTATAATTTACCTTAAAATACTTACACGTATACATTGTGATATTATATGAATGTAACTAGGGTTAAACTCTAAGCATTCTAATCAAAGATTCCCTGTCCAGGAGTGGTCAATGAACATGGCAATTAAGAATACAGGAATGATCTGCTGACATTCTAATCAGAAAGTCTATACTCCAGAAGGGCTATTACAAGCACTTCTGTTACTTGTGGTCTTACTCAATATACTACACTTTTCTAATTAGCATACTAAATGTCAGGAAAAGGGCTTTTTGTGATAAAAATAGCAGCCTGTTGACTAGCATGATGAATCTTAAAATTGGGTTCTCAATGGTGAAATTAAAGGTATTCAAGTAATGTGGATTAGGTAAAACTATTTTATAGACACTTCCTACTCTTACATGATTAGAGAATAAGAATCTAGCGAGATCAGAAACCTATATTCTTTGGGATTTTGTCCCAGGCTAAATTCCTAAACAAGGTAGTTGCTAGCCAAGGAATCTAGAATTCTGGCTTTCTGCAATCAGCTGTAAGGATGATAAAATCTTTTCTCAAGAATCTTGGTGATTGCCTTAGTGACCCTTTTATATAAGATGGTGGTCTGAAATGATAAAAGGGCAGAGATTTGGACTTCTTGAAGCCTTAATAACAGATTATGTGAATATTTTTTGTTCACTTGCTCGCTAATAAATGTTTAGTGCAGTAAAAATAAGAGTGTCAGTGTACATTGATTATTTTGCAATACTACCCAACCTTGGGCTACCCAAGTAGCAAATGGGAAGACTGAGTCAGACAACCTGGGTTTAATCCTGGCTTCCTCATTTACTAACTGTATGACATTTCTATACCTCAATTTCCTTATCTACAAAATGGGCCGGCACCCGTTTATAGTTGTTTGAGGATTAAATGAGACATGCCCTTAGCACAATGACTGGCATGGTAAATACTAAACAAATATAATTGTTATGATCTCTAAAATAAGAGAATCAGTCTGAATGATCATCTTATTCCTCCTCTTCCTAAAATTTGCAATTTTGCTTTCATTGTTGTACACTCAAAAGAAAATATTAATGATGAAAGGCAGAATTCATATATCCTAAATTCAGTGTCAATGGCTGTGCTGGGCAATGCCATTCACTCCTTTGTTTAATAAGTCAAACATTTATTGCATACCTACTGTAAATGAGGCATGTGCTAGACATAAGGAATATTTCTGAAAATCTCTCAGCTCTACAGAGAAATCAGGAATATACTTTTTCCCAGAATTGAAATTTCTGCTTGCCCAGGTATCCTCAAATATTCATAATAGTCCTTCTCAAAACAAGTCTTTGTGTCCTGTGTTATATAAATCTGTGTTCCAACCTTGAGCCCCTCACTCAACATGGAAGTTAACACATATTTTTTTTGCAGATGGCTAGGAAACAATAGCTATGACTAATGAGAAGCCTACAGAGAGTTAAAGGGAACAGGAAACCATTTCAATTACAAAGGCTTTTGGTGCCATTGTCCACAATCTCAGTTACTTGTGTCCTAACATAGCCACACCAGCCAGACCTCCTGTACTGATGAAATAAGGTGCCAAAAAGGAGGATATGGGACTAGCAGCTTCTTTAACACTAGGAATCCTTCCTTTTCCATAGGGCTCAGTTTAAATTTGCTCCTTAGCCAAGAAAGCCAATATTTTCCCCTCTAATTATAAAATACTGCTTATAAATTGGTCTCTTTTTATCAGATACATTCTACTATGTGTGGGAGCACAGTGAGGTTTGGCAACCCAAATAAAACCCCCATGTGTTTGGAACTCACTGAATTGTACACACTTGAAACACCATCTGCAGGCAGCCTTTTCCTCTCCAGCTTGTCAGGGTGAGTGGTAGGAGAGATTCATGAGCTGAGATGCTTCGTCAACTGGCTATGATGCTGCCAGTACAAGCAAAACATCTGCACTAGCCAAAATCTGTACCAGCCAAAGCTGATGAAAATTAAGCAGTTAACTAAGTCTGAACACATATGCAAGTGAGACTCCCAATGTCTATAAAACAAAACCTATGTTTCTAAAACTCTTAATTAATAACCTCATATATTAGATAGAATTCACTGCAAACACTGGGGTCACTTGAGAGTAGTGGTTTAAATCTGTGGCTGCATCTCGAAGATGATTCTTAGATCTTTAGGTTGTTGGTGCCTTAAGGGGAGTGTGGCAGGAAGCTGAGAATCAGTGAGCCTTGTCCTTGTCGTGATCTTTCTTCACCTTTCTCCATGGTGAGAAAACAATGAATTATCTCGGCACGGACAGTATTTTGAAATCTTCCCCTGAAATAATCTCTAAAAACAACCATTTTTATGATGGGAGGTTTTTGTGGACAGCAATTTACGTATTTGTTTAAAAAATTGAAACTTATTTTGCAAAAATTGAAACAGTCTGATCTGCTCAGTGCGATTCCTGTATTTTAGATTTGTTAAGAAGGCTGGCTAAAGAACTCTGAAGAAATTTGTATGAGCATCCAGAACAAAATTGGACAGAATGGTAGTCAGCCAGTGAATCATGGGGAAACGGTTTTTGTGGGCTTAGCCAAGAGGCATGCTAGGACTTCAGTTAATAATGGCTTCTAAGGAAATGGAATGAAGATGGCAGGTGCAGGGAGGAGGAGGGGCCATGACTCAAAGAATGACAGTGCTCTGAATCATGATCGCCAAAGTGCCAGAGTGAACTCTGGCTCCAACCAGAAAAGAACTAATATCTAACAGACAAGTAACATAGAAGACAGGAGCTTCTCGGCTGTGGGTGGCAATTCTAGTTGAGAGAAAAATCTGAACCAGTAACAAGAATATTGAGAGTCAAGATATTCAGGCCTCAAATCAGTGAGCTGGTGTTAGGGCTCTATTCCAGGTGAGTGCCTGTAATGCAAACAGAGTATCCAATGAGCTGAATATATCAGAGTGTAAGTTGAGAAGAAAGCAGCAAGGTGACCCCTCAGGGACCTCCAGTTTACAGAAGCAAGATAAATTCCCAATCCCTACTTGTGGGAGGCAGTAACATCCTATTGTATATACTGACAGATTTAGCTAGTCTTAGCCCAGGAACTACATGGTTTGAACTTGTCTGCAGCCCTCAATGAATGCTGCTGAGGAAAATCTGGAAAGGCAAGACTGGTATCTGGCAGGAATTTTTTCCTAGACCTCTCCATACCCACAAGCAAATTGCCCTCAGTCTTGTTTCTTGTTTCTTGTTTCTTTTTTTTTTTTTTTAAGCTTCTCATTCTTGGTACTTGGCCACCACTCTGCAAGTTGGAATGTATTACATAATTTAATTTGAGAGTCTTGACTGCATCTATACACATACTGGAGTAGACTATTCTTTTAAAAGTTATCCATCATCTCAATCCCAGTTTACGATCCCATAATTATATTGACCCCACTCTCAGTATGAATGTAATTAAATATCTAGTGTAACCACTGAACTGACACAATTAGCTGTAAATAAGAATAAATTAGGGTGAGGCCTTGCTCTAAGATATCATAATCAACATTTTCTTTCTCAAATAACAGGAAAAGAATGGGAAAATCTGGAGATAAAAACAGTGGACTGAATAACATTTGCATTAGTCATTCATATATCTCTAAAAATAACTCATCATAATAAGTTTTGAGTTTAGAAATGCTCATCTATTTAGCAAATGCTGGAAAAACATTAAGAATTTTTGGGATGAGGTCAAACTCTATAAATATTTTATTCTTGCTCCATGTAATCTGTTGATGATTAAACATGTTTAACAGGGCGAATTAGCAACGTTAGCTTGTAGTTCATTCATACTCACTTTTAAAAAGGAGAGCATGATGTTAATTAATTCATGTGGAGAGGGTGGTGGAGAGGAAGTTACAAAAGAGAAAGGTATGAAAAGGAGATTTTTGTAGATTTTTGTAGAATTAGCAATATAGCAGAGATTACACCCAGAGTAGCTAAGGGTCCTAAAGAATGATTATCTCCCATTACCCTCCCAGAGAAGATGTAGACTAGGCTAAAACAGCCTCCTCACAGTTCCCATATAAAAGCAGGGCAGGTTAAGAACCAAACACTTGCCACGGTGGCTTAGAGAATGAGGGTATCCACACTGACCAGTGGGGAGTAAAGTTGAGAATAGCCTCTCTCCTCTTTGGAACTATGTCAAACCCTTGCACATAAACCTGAAGAAAAGGGAGGTACTTTAATGACTGAGATTGAATTTCTAGGCATCCCTGAAGAATGGGGGCTTTATAGTCAGATATAATTTGTTTTTGAAAAATGAAAGTCTTTTCACGAAGACAGTGCTGAAAGCGAAGGAAGACTTTGCCCCTCTTAAAGCCGAAGCTAAAGCAAAGGCTTTGAAGGCAAAAAAAGCAGTGTTAAAAGTTGTCCACAGTCACCAAATAAAAAGAAGAAGAAGGAGAAGAAAAAAGAAACGCATGTCACCCACCTTCCATTGGCCCAAGACAATGTGGCTCAAAAGGCAACCCAAATATCTTTGGAAGAGCACCCCTGGAGAAACAAGCTTGAGAAACAAGTTCCCCCTGACTACTGAGTCAGCCATGAAGAAGATAGAAGACAACAATACATTTGTGTTCATTGCAGATGTCAAGGCCAATAAGCACCAGATCAAACAAGCTGTGAAGAAGCTCTATGACATTGATGTGGCCTTGATCATGCCTGATAGAGAGAAGAAGACACATATTCTTCTGGCTCCCAACTATGATGCTTTGGATGTTGCCAACAAAATTGGGATCATCTAAACAGTTCAGCTGACTAATTCTAAATATAAAAACCTTTCACCATAAAAAAAAAAGAAAGAAAAAGAAAAATGAAGGATTACAAAATTTTTTCCATCCAAGTTTTGAAGATGGTAAAATTTATAGCCACAGCCCATGTTACAGACTAAGAATATTGTCCAACTTTGTGTTTGTATAAGGAAAGAAGGATACTAATAAAATTCAAATAGATAGCAGGAGAAGGTTTGGAGCAAAAGAATTAGGAAAAATAAAGACTGGCTCCTCCCCAGTGGCCAGCAATCTTGCACAGACCCTCAGGCCGTATGGACAAAGGCTTGAACCCGTAGCCTTGAGTTGTGGCAGGATGCCTTGTGATCCTCCCAGAACACAGGCAAATGGCAGGCTGGTGAAACACTCCCTTGTGGCCATCTCCCACCATCCTTTCTATCTCCCATAGGATGTTGTCATGAGAGAGTTTCTCATCACCTGTGATGAAATATGAGGATTCCTGCCCTCACACTTCAGGATAAGTGGATAAGACCATAAAACCACTGAGCATAAGCTGCTCAGCACTGGGGGATTCTACCATACTCACTATAGTCATTAGATCCCTATGATTTTGGTGCTGTCCCTTTTGGTATGTCAGAATAAGACCTAGCAGCTGGCATCTTTGGTTATTCTTCTTTTTGCAGTCTGTGTAAGTAATAATCTCTCTAAACCTATAGTGGTTTATTGTCTCTTTGCCTGTTAAATCAGTCAGGTCTTGGTCCTGGCCTTCCCTTATCTTCTGTGCTTGACAGGAGGGGGGAAAAAGATAGAAAGGACTGCTAGAATCTAAAAAAGAAGCATGGAAATTTATCCATGAAAATTCATTTTGCAATAAATTTCTTATCAGTTATTAGAGAAAATATAGTAAAAAATATATATCCTTGTTTTTAACTCGCACAGTGTCTACACACCTGGAATGTGAGCCATCTCTCACTAAGTGGACACTATACTGTGATTCTCTCAAGTTGACTGATGTGGACAGCATAACCTGAGCAATGTAGTGCCTGCAATAACTGGAATCACAGGTTAGGATGCCCACATGGAAACATTTGAGTGTTCTCCCTACTCTTAAATTTTTTCATTATAGGTTTTCTTATTTTAATGTTCAATGTAATCAGGTAAAAGTAAATTTTGTTAAGAGTTTCTTTTGCTTTCTCATTCCTGTATTCTAATTGACATGATGAAAGTTGGGATAAGGACAGGAAAAGACTTTAAGCCAGGACAGAGTCCAAGCTTCTAAAACTGTACTTCCTCCTTGCCCACATAAACAGAGTCAAACCTCAAGATAGTGCCTTGGATTTGTTTTTAATATTCTCTCTGCAGAAAAAAACTAACCATAGAGGAGGCACAATTACAGTGAAAGGACAGGGCTATAATTAGCATGCTGTTAATATTTACTAAACTCATATTATGTGCCAGACCTTGTGTTATGTACTTTACCAAAGGAAAAAAATATACATAATTTAATCCTTATAACTATCCTGTGGGATAGTTGTTAGCGAGCCTTTGGCCATGTTCTTTCACATCTACTTAGTTTAGCTGATAGCAAAGGCTTAAAGAAGAAAACTAGAAATTTAGATTGAGAGAGAGACCCTAGAATAAACACACACACATATTAAAATATATAAACATAAATTTTGACTTTTGATTTATCTGAAAGAATGAGATGTAAGTGAAAGCGTTAAAGCATTTAAGAAAACATCTAGAATAATGGTTCCAACTAAAGGGCACCTTAGGTTGCTTCCATGAAATATGTTTTCTTAAAAGAAAAATTACATTGTTTTTCTATGTGAAATGGTATTCATTCTTCTAAAATATAGTCCCACATGCTTTTATATATTGAGTGACAAAGAGTAGACTTCTTTTACCCTTTCATTTTTCCTTTAGAAAAGTTAAGTTGTTGCCAAACCTCAGTACCGTTTGCTTTCGCCTGTGTTGAGAAACAATAGCTCCTAATCTGGAAGTTACTATAGCTTCTGTATATACCACCTCACCCCCTGCCCCACTCCCAACAGTGAATGATATGTGTTACTATAATATAACTGGAAGCAAAAAATCAATGAGGCCAAAGAATGCCTGTGAACAGGAATATTTTTCAGCTTTCCTCTGGCACCCTAGCCTCAAATAAATGTTCTGACATGGAGATGAATGATTAAAAATATCATATCTGCCATTAAGTTGTTATGAAATTTCTGTAGTTTTAAGTCAAATGTCTTGGACAGAAAAGTACAGAATAGTCAATCATTCATTCATTCACTGGCAAATATTTATTAAGCCCTTACTATATCTCAGCCTCAGTCAATTGAAAAATCTAGGGACTGCTGCTGAGTTATCAACACTAGGTCTAAAGCCATCATTAAGTAGCCTAAGAAATTAGAAATTATCCCTAGAAAGCTGAACTCTACTCTTAAGTATAGTGAAGTTATGAGAAAATTACTGTGACTCTAGAAAAAAAGAACTCCATTTAATATGTTCTTAATGGAAATTCCTCCATTTTCTATTTGTTGCTGGGTGGAACAAAGGCAACTTAACTTCCTTAGTGGGTCAGCTGGTTGAAATAGGTAAAGATCTTAGGTAGGCCAAAAGACTCATGACAAAGAGACAATTGCTGTTTCAAATAATTGCCAAGTGTGGTAATACTGCAGATTTCAGAAGTGAAAAAAATTACAGTTCTATACTTTAGCGTTATAATAAAAGTAACGGTAAAAAGTAGTTATATTTGTCATTTATTACGTGCAAGTCATAGTGCTTAGTGCTTTGCTGATAATCTTGAATCTTGTGTACACAAGGAAAGGTATCTCCTGACTCTACACAATATGAAAACAGCACATTTTTACTAAGAGGTTATATTTCTATATCAATATCTTTACTGGGTTGCATTTTCAACCCTGTGAAAATGTGTAGGACCAGAATTATTTTACAGTTATGACTAAAGAAACACAGACCCATGAAGAGGACATTCAAAATATAAATTATCATCAAACCAGTCAATCAGAGCAATAGATCTGCACTGGGGGCAATTTTATTCTCAGATTATATTCGACAATGTCTGGAGACATTTTTGATGACCACAACTGGAATAGTGTTGCTGGCACAGCGTGTAAAGGTCAGGGAGGCTGCTGAACATATTACAATGCACAGGACATCCCCCCACAGCAAAGAATTATATGGGCTCAATTGTCAGTAGTTCCAGGATTAGGATACCTTGAGTTAGACTAATGGCACAAGTGTGGTGAATAATAAGTCTCCACTTATTATGTCAATTCAGGCTTCTACAAGTGTACGAAAAAGTTACACTCAGAATAATTATTTAATGTTTATGCTACTGAACATGTAAGCAGAACTTTAGTAACCACAAACAGAAAACCTGCAAAAATTCCTTTGAAAATAAGAAGAAAAATATAGTTTTTCAGAAGGATATCCCGTAGCCTCCATCTTTATAGTACGCATTCATCGTAGGTAACAGATTATAGAATTTTAATTTTCCATGTTCATATCAGCTACATCAAAATTATTTATTGACTGTCCATGATGTACAGAGACCTAGAGAAATTTGGCTGAAACCATAAAACTTTGTAACTTTCAAAAGAAAGGAAAAACATGTCCCCACTATCAAGGTTGATTGTCTCACCTGTGCTGTACAGTGTCCCCTCTTCTGATGTGCTGTTGTGGGGAAAAGCTAACATTCTGCCATATAACATTTAGTTAAAGGAGGCACCTGGGCTATCAGTTAATTAGATAATAATTCTTGTAAGTAAACTCTAAAGCGACAGGACTATATCACACAGTCTTTGGAATTACTAACAATTCGACTCTAGATTTAATCCTTAATTCAATTTTATTTTTAATTTTGAGTATTCCTTAACAGTATGGAAATAATTTTTAAGGCTACTTAAAAAAAAATAAGGAGAGGTCTACTTTTTGTGGAATATCAATCTTGACGTGAACAGATTATATGATTCTTCATGTTAAGCCTCAGAAAGGAAGTTACCATTTGAACTTCAAGCCAAGCATCTAATTTGTTTCTGAACTGCAGTCTAGCATTAACTATGATATAGTGCTAGGCATCATATTTGATTTTAGTTCTGGGTCAAAATACTTAATGGAATCTTAAAGATTAAGGAAAATAGGAATTGCTTCATGTGTACCGAAATTAGAGATATATAATGACTTGTTACAGAAAAGTGATGCTTTAGCTTTTGTGTCAGATACCACAGTACACAAATTGCACACACATTTAACAAATATTTAAAAGAACATTTAGCCAATATCAACAAATATTTGCTAAAAGGGTTATCATTAGTGCTAAATCCATTAAGCAATCCAGCTACCTAAATCAGTAATTTTTCAGAATATTTATACATGTCAAGCCTAGTATATAACACATACAGTATAGTACATTAATTTTCTGAAGTGTCTCCATAGGTCAATAGAATAATTACCCTGGTGATTCATTATAAAGATGGAATGCTGAGGTGATTTTCTTGTTACTCTAAACCATATGACTTATACCCTGACAATATTGAATGATTTACACTTAAAAGATAAATTGTCAGCACATAGATTATACTTCACAGGATTGAGAAATGTGAAATAATAATAAGACAATGGTCAGAAAACTGTTTATATTATTTTACAGACATAAAGATAAACCCTAGGACTGACTTAAAAGGAAATTCAAATGGCTGTAGAACATTTATATCTTTGCTTCTTTTTCCTGTTTCAGTTTAGTGGTTTTCATGAGATCCTATTTATGAGATATCCGAAGAGCCTTTGCTGTGGAGTGCCTCTTGTTTTCCTAATCTAGCGACATGAAAAGTAGATGAATTTAAAAAATATGGTGAGCAGGAGAAGAAATGCCATTCATTCATGAATAATAATAAAAAAAAAATGTCCTGCTCTAACAAGTTACAGAATTAATGATTTTTGATGCTAATTCCTGGGCTAACAAAATTCTTCAAGCGCTGATATTAAAGAGGGGAAAAAAAGGGCTGTGCTGCTCAACTTGTTATCATCTATTATAAATCCAAAGGTTTCGACTATAGTGAACAGGATATTTTTTAATTCTACAAAAAGAAATAACAGCTTAACCTGCCTCAAATATATCTCCCACAAACACTAGTATGAAACAAAATAACAAAGCCCAATACTAGCACATCTTACTACCATGAAAATTAAATAAATTTCTAATTCATTGAGTAACTTTAAGCATATTATACTCTTTTGGTATGTGTTATTATGAAAGTAGTTATCAACTTATAAACACTCCATCCATAAATGTTTCTTGAACACCTGCTATGTGTCAGACATATTACTAATATTAGCAACTCATGGCATACCTCTAACCTAATTTTTCATGCATTACAAGAATAATCTATTTTCTCCTGTTTTTCTAATTAGACTTATATTCCTTGAAAGCAAAATCACTGGCACAGAGTTCTTGCCAGTAACAACTTCCAGAGAAGAAGATATTTGAACAAAAGTTTGAAAACCACTAACAGCAATTATAGTATTATATAATTACAATATTAAGAAAGAGGAGGAAAAGGAAAAGGGAAAACATAAAGGGATGGCTAATTACCAGTTTCCTGTGTTTATTTTCCCATTTAATTCTTATCTTAACTATGAGGTAGGTAACATTATAGTAAATTGTACATATTAGTAAATCAAGATGCAAAGGAATGTTAGCATCAGCGTGTTAACTTGATCAAAGACATCAGAGAAATAGAAGTGAGTGGGTGCAGAGAGGTAGAGAAAAGGGAGAAGGGTGTCTGTGCCCATCCATCATGAGGTATTTGGATATGTATATCTGGACCTTGGAAGCCTGGGGTCTGGGTTGTAGACATAAATTTAAGAGTCCGTGACTTACACGTAGTAGTCAAATGCTTGAACATGTATAAAGAGGACAACAAAGCAGATAAAGAGGGGGTGAGTAAAATACTTAAAGTATATGGAGGGAGAAGTATCATGAAAATAGCCAAAGAGGGAAATGATGTCAAGAAAGAGAACTGAAGTGTCAGATTTTGTAAGAGAGATGAAGTAGGATGAGAAGGGAAAGTACACAATTGTTTGAGAACTAGGGGCTATTTGGTAAAGTCACAGAATAAAGCGTGTGATTGGGTAAAAGCCAAGGCCCAGACCTGTGGAAAAAAAAAACAATGGAAACTTAGAGCGAGAATTCTTCTCTCAAGAAATTTGGTTGTAAAGGAAAGAGCATAGAAGTAAAGGCAATGCAAGATAAAGGAAAGATATTGTACGTTTTTTAAGATAGGAAATGTGTAAATGTGTTTATGCACTGAGAGTAACTCAGTAATTTCCAGTAACAAGGGAGAGATTCGAGATGGAGAAAAGATGTGACTAATGCAGGAGTCTGGGGATTGTGGGGTCCAGAGCAAAGGTGGACAAATTAAGAAAAGCTGGAGGCCCTGCTGAGAGCTTCTGCGTTAAATGTGGATGAGTTGTGATCTACGCTAAGTAAATAAACAAACATATTGGAAAAGAATATTTACATTTTATATTACAAACAGCTAATCTCTCGATATATATATAGGTATCCTGAACTCCATAAAAATTTGACCAAAAATCAATAAACATGGGCATATGATACAAGTAAACAGTTCACAGGAGAGCAAATATAACTGGCTCTTCAACCAACATATAAAAATATACTTAACCTCCCCCATAACAAGAAATATGCAAATGAGAAGTACACAGAGGTATCATTTTTCACTCTTTTCATTCATTGGTTTTGCAGAAAATGCAAGTTTGACAACTTTTAACTCCTATGTTACTGTTACAACCTTAAGGAAGGAAATTTTGCAATAATGCAAATCTCAAATTTATTTACACTTGAACCAGCAATCCCAAGTCTGGAGTTTATCCTATCCTGAACGCAAGAAGGGTTTGGTTGCTAAGATTCCTTTTTTTTCCAGATTCTGAATTGCTTGGACTCAAAACACAATGTCATTTGAAACACTTCTTGTTTTTTAATGAGAAGACATTTATATCGTTCATGTACAAAACAACACATATACAAGGTCATTTGTCGCAGCATTATTTATAATAGCAAAAGACAAATTATCTTGTGTCTGTCAATATAGGAGTGATTAACTAGTTTATGGTAAAGACTATGTACCTGTAAAAATATATATACTTGTGTATCGACATATATATGTCTATATATATATGCAGCGATGTATTATCACAGTATATGATATAGAGTACACTAGAATAAATTGTTCAATTAAAAAAACATGCAGAACAATAAATGTAGTAGGCTTAATTTGTGAAAGAAAAGGGGGAAAGTAAGAATACGTATTTGTAAGTATTTGTATTTACATGAAGAAATACAAGTCAGAACTTAAAAACAAGTAGTAGCAAAAGAGCCAAAAAAGGGAAAAGTATTAATGAGAATGGTTGCAAGAATGAGACGTATAACTTCTTATATCATTTTGATTTTTGAACACTATAACTATGTTAGTGATTTAAAAAATAAGACCACTGAAAGAAATATAAAACAAAATCTATTATTTGCAGTCCTTACCTTTTTTAATGATCAAATCAGTGAATGCTACCTAAAAGCTGTTCTCACCATAATGTTCTGAAACATTTTGTGTATATTGCATACAAAAATATTCTCTAAAATGTCAAAATTTAGGAATGATTTTTTTTTAGCAATTTATTTTATTTTATTGTTAGTTTCAGGTAAAAATAAATTATAGTAGAGGCAATATTTTCCCCAACACTCTCATGCACTTAATATCCAGTGTGCTTTCTTGATTAGGAGGAAAAGACAAGGAATTAAATTGCTTTCTAAGAATTTGGAAGTACCATGCCTTCGGCTTCCACTGACTTCTGGGCAGCCCATAAACTGGATGAACTTTGGGAATGTGACTCACATGCAAATATTATGGTCACATTTATTGCAGAGGAGCAACAAGTTTAGCAAACACTGTTCTAGAATTAAAAAAAAAAAGGTTTAGTCTATAAATTTCAAATTGTTTGCATCACACCCTTACAACGTGAGAGAAAATTCCTGGGAATTTCTACTATCAAAATAGCAAATACAAGGGCTCGCCAACACAATACCTCAAACCCAGAAAGGCCCTCAGCTGCCCAGGTCCCTTGTGCTCTGTTTCTGAACTTCTTAGACACAAATGTGCAAGCCTTTGGAGATAGATTGTGCTTTTTAGTAAGAAAAAGGATATTTATTTTTGAAACCAAAATTCTACAGACTAAAAAAAATTTTTTTACTCTCATGTCCAAATCAATTCTGAGGAAGAGAGAAAAACCATTTTTCATAGGAGTTACTTATATATCAGTATGTCTGGTGGCTTAAATTCCAGATAATAGCCTTAGAGTTACAAATTAGTTTAGTTCTGTATATTCAAAACCTAAAATAAATCAAACGGTAAATAAGTGAAAATTTATTCCCCAACAGAAAAAAATTATCTACAGAACCAATTCTGATATGAATCCTAAATCCATAAAATTAGGAATTTAGGACTAGATTAAGTCTACAGCTCTCACTAACTTAAACATTCTATGATTTTCCTTCCTCTTAGTTGGGCCAGGAAACAAACTGCATTTTCAAGTAGCTTTTACTTATGAGATCATCATTTCAAATCATACTACTCACTGTAACGGGCAAGAAAATAAAGCTTAAATTGTACTTCCTGACAAGAAGAAATTTCAGAAACATATTCCTGAAACTAGGGGAGCCCTCTACAGTGCAAAACTCTGAAAAATGAGATTCTTCTTTTTGTTCCAAGTTTTTCTAGAACTCGGAAACATTATCGCTGTTTCATAGCCTAACTGAGTAAAGTTTCATTTCACAATCCAAGTTGAGAAAGACCATTATGGGGGTGGGGGGGGCACTGGGAGGGGAAGAACAGTGTAGTCTAATAGAGTTCCTTTTAACTGTTCCTTTAAGGTGGTCTGCAACTTTTATCCCTAGTTAATATAGCAAAATCTGAAAAAAAAAAAAAAAAAGGCAACTGGAAGGAAATAGGTTTTATCTCTTTATTAACTTTAGATGTTTCTCCCAGGAAGGAGAGAGATTGTTGGCAGAAAATAATGAAAACACAAGGGCTTTGCTGTATGCTGGAAGAATTGCTCCTGAGACGATAAAGGTGAAATGCAGATAAGGACTGTCAAGATGCAGCCTATTTGCTTTTTTTTTTTTTTTAATTTATTTAAAGAAAATTGTGTTTCTGTTTTATTTCTATCCATCCTGATACTGAAGTAACTGTCAACTCAGAGATCTGTAAGCTCTGGTTAAATAATGTAGACTTAATTACATTGGTGCCCTTTAGGTATCTAATTCATGCTATAGATGATTACACTGTCATTTTATCACTGGGAGGTACAAAATAATAGGTCTGTCTTTTAAAAGCATGGCCTTAGCAGGACTATTATTTTACTTTTAGTATCCAGAGTACTGGAATAAAGGAAATTGCTAAATATAACTTAAAATGGAAATGTGCATGCATTTAGTTACTGCAAGCACTAAATCATTTGGGGTATTTCTTTCAATGCTGCATTTCAATAGAACCAGATTTTCCTACTCAAAATAGGAGCTTTGTAGTAGTCATACTGTTAAGGAAAAGTAAGAAACTTCTTGAGCCATCTCTGTGCCATGTAGTCCAATGAAACCACAATATTGAATATTTCTATTTTTCTAAACACATTTTAATATGCATTAAATAAGAATGCATCTAACATTAGGTAGTGAATCAGTTTCGCTGACAGTGTTTTCTTTTCTTTTTTTTTTTATTTTATTGGTACATAGAATAGCCATGCATCTTTGTAATCATGAAGAATGATGATAGAGTGCTGATGTTTTTGTTGTCTCATGTGGTAAGAACCATTCATAAGAGAGCATTACTTATTTCATGGAATGTGCCAAAGAGATAAAGAATTAAACTCAGCATATGTTTTCTCCTAGTACTAAAAGATACTAATAGCAAAACACACAGTAGAGATCACAACACAATATGGTAAACTAAATAATGGCTTCCTAAAGATGTCCATGTTCTGATCCCTAAATCTGTGATTATGGTACCTTACCATGGCAAAAGGGATTTTGCAGAGGTAATTAAATTACGAACCTTGAGATAGGGAGATAATCCTGAATTATCTTGGTGGTGCCAATGTAATCACATGGATCTTTATAACAGAGAGGCAGGAAGATAAGAGGTAGAGAAGATTTAAGGATAGAAGAAAAGCTTAGAGTGATGTACTTTGAAGATGGAAGAAGGGGCCACAAGCCAAGGAATGAAGGTACCTTTAGAAGACAGAAAAGTCAAGGGAAGAGATTTTCCTCTAAAGCTTTCAGAAGGAATGTAGCTCTGCTAACACCTTAATTTTAGCCTATAAGATCCATTTCAGATTTCTGACCTCCAGAACTGCAAGATAAATAAATTTGTATTGTTTTAAACTTGTAAGTTTATGTAATTTTTATAACAGCAATAGAAAACTAATGCAATCCTCTGTAAGAAAAAGCCTCTGAAAAATACAAAATATTTTTTACAATCCTTCATTTTTTGTCTCAAAATACATGCACATACTAGTAATTCTATCCTATTTTTAAAAGATGCAGATAAAAAATGGAATGATAGAAGGATAGGTAGATAAGTAGCTATAAAATAAGGCAAAAAGTGCAATATGCTAATTATTGTAGAACCTAAAAAGTAGGTATATGGGTGTTCATTGTATACCTTTCTTTCAATTTTCCTATATCTAGAAACATCTTAAATAAAATATTGGGAGGGGAAATGCTACATATTGGACAGCCTTAAACTAGAGATGATGCCATTCTTTTTTTTAAAAAATAAGCTTTAGACAACTGACTCCCTAAAAATATCAGTTTTCTGCATGGTTACTGTATAATTGGATTAAATTGTAACTTTTGTATTAGTCCTAATTTTCAGTTATGATTTTTTAATATATAAAATAAAAAAATTGAATGAAAAACTGTGGCTCTTTTTCTCCATTAAGAATTTTTTTTCCACTAAAGAAGACTTTTAAGATGGAGAACTTAACAGTATGTACTAAAGTGTATGGTTGCTGACATTCTTATGTTAGCAAAAGAATTTTAAAACAACTTTAATATTTTTCAATCCTAAGAAAAATTGTGAAGAAGAAATTTGTCTTTGCCTCCCTTCCACTCTCATTACCAGTACCCACTCTCCCTCTCTACAGGGGATTTGTTCTATATCAGAGTTGGAAAATGAACATGTAATTTTTCCCACACCCAGGTTGCTCTTCACCAAGGTGGTTTCATTTTAACAGGTTTCTCTCAAAAGTTTTAGTGCTTTCAGAACCTACAGTGAATGAATAAATAATGGCAGAGTTCCAAGTCCTACTAAGTGCTACAAGATGTCTCTGAATCTCTGAAAAATAATGCCAGGCTTGCTTCCAAAATCTGTTCATAAGGTTAGCACCGCAGTCTATACATGGTCAAATAGCTCCCGCTTCTGTTTAAGTGAAATCACACAGGAACTGTTCAGTAGTATATTGTTTTCTGATTACCTCTATGTCTTTATTCTCAGTTATGCTTATAGTTCACAGCAGAAATTTTAGAAAAAGCAAAACACAATTAACAAGAATAATAAGGCATAGAACCCTTATCTCACCTTTAAATTAAATGACTGATTTTGATTATCATGCTTATATCTCAATTTGTTAATTGTATTTAAATTTTGCTCATATTCCTGCTACTGTTTCATTGTATCTATTATCCTCTTAAAATTGCATATAAACTAAGTAGAGTATTTTTTTGAAATTAGCCAATTAAACAAATGCATAGATCATTAAATAACTTAATTGTTTGTTCACTGAACTTTGCCAGTTTATTTTAGATTATCCCATTTTTAAAAAAAACTCAGATATATGGCCAAAATGCAAAGCTTGATCCACTGCTTGATTTCAACTAGAAACCATACTCTGTTATTATACCTCTTCTACATCATCCTTGATTACCATTGATAACATTTTCCTTTTTTAGGCTTCAAACAGAGCTCCTCCAGAAAAAAAAAAAATCCCTTATATCTTTAATTTCTTTATTAAAAATGTAAAGAAGAGAGTACTCTCTTTCTCTTACTCTCTCTCTCATTCATTGCATTGAATTAGATTCCTCAGCTGGGATCCAAGTGATACTCAGCAATTCTTTTATTTAACTTAATTGATTCCCTATTTCACTTGCCACAGCAACTGTTTGAATATGCAGGCCCTATCCCACACCTGTGGTCCTTACTCTCAGTTAATAACTTTGCCATTCACCTAAACTGCAAAGGAGACCAAAGCCCTCTGAAGCAAACTCCTATTCTTGTATCTACCGATCATTTCAAATTTTCTCAGGAACTTTCTCTTTTTTATTATTCAGTGAGCATAAGGTAGGAATATTCATTCCCTTCCAAGACTAAGTCTTCCATTACATGAGAAGAAACACTGTTTCACATGTAATGTGTACCTTGCACAAACAAGTAGATCCTCCTTTGCCTATAGAAACAGGCTGAAATATTTAATCCTGACTTTACTGAAGACGAGGAGATAACAAAAGAGAAAATCCTAACGAGATATATGTAATTAGAGGAGCTAATTCTCAAGACAGTTGACCCACCTTCAGCTTATGGCCCACTAGGTAACATCTTCTTTACTTTCTAGACTACCTGCCAGAAAACAATATACTGCACACATCTGCATACGTGTCATCCTCAGGAAGAGGCGAAGATAGTGTGATCCAAAGAAATAAGAGTTTTCTTCTCTTTGCCCTCTCAAGGACAACTTTAGAGTGTTCTTTCCTTTTCTTCTTAGCACTGCCATTAGGAACGTCCACTGGACCACAACAATAACTATGTATCCTTAGACACATTAATTTTTTTTTACCCCAGTTCTATAAATACCTTTTTTATCTTGAATTGTAGGCTTTCCTCCTAAAATATATTTACTGCTTGCTTCTTCTGTCATTGATCCATCAATTTTCCTAAGCACATTTTGACTTTCATTTCCTCTACACAACTTCCCCAGGATCTCCCTATTCTCTAATTGCATCTATTTGTTCTTCTCTAGTGTAGGTGACTGTTGATTTATATGATATTAGTTGTGTATTTGGCTGTTCCTCTCACTGAACAGAACTTTTATATGGTTAAGAACATGTCTTTTTTTTATAATAATAATAATATCAACAATGCTATTGAACTTATTATACTTACACTTGTCTTAGTCCCTTCATGCTGCTTTAACAAAAATGAAATAAACTGGGTGACCTGAAAACAACAGAAATTAATTTTTATAGATTTGGAAACTGAGAAGTCCAAAACTCAGGGGCCAGCAGATTCAGTGTCTTGTGAGGACTTGCTTACTATGCCCTTACCTGGGGGAAGGACCAAGGAAGCTCTCTGAGGTTTCTTTTATATATAAAATTGGTGCTCAAATGATCTAATTACCTCCAAAAAGCCCACCTCCAATTCCAACACACTGGGGATTAGGTTTCAACATTTGAATTTGGGGAGGACACAATCAGTCAATGGCATACTGGATTCCTATGTGCCAGATAGCTGCTAAACACTTTAAATGCATTATCTCATTTAATCTTTACCACCACTTTAGGAAGTAGGTTCTATTATTAGCCCTATGTATAAATGAGAAAAAGGGAAACAAGGAGGTTCAGTAAGCATAGTAAGGATGGAGGCAGGCTTTCCCTGTCGGCATCTAACTCCAGCGTTTTTTGCTCTTCTGCTCTACCCAAGTCCACGGCCATCTCTTTTATTTATAAGCACTCATAAATGTTCATTGGCATTGGAATTGAGTTGGCCCTTCCATTTAAAGCAAGATCAGTTTTCTCTCTCAATATATTCAAAAGAGAGAAAAAACTGGACTTTAAAATTAAAAGTATATCAAAAAGCCTGTTGCAAATCTGAGACCTCAACCTTAATACAATTTGCAAGAAAAAGTATGGTTTTGGTTTATTTAGAATATCAATAAATGGGTTATTGGCTCTTAATATAAAAAATTCTTATGAAAAACAATTAATGAATAAAAACTTAGAGACCATAAAAGACCACTTTCATTTCATTACACATACACATTCGTGCACAATTAGTTGTTAACATGTCTCTGATTAAGCACAGTATGCTACCATAACATTTCACTATTTTATGTAACTTTTTTCAGTAAACATTAGTGTTCTCCATAATACTTGACTTTTCAAGCTCTTAAGTTAGTTTAGAGCTAGCTATGTCTTTGAAATGAATCCCCTCCTGTGTGGTATCCTTGATAAATGCCTCATCAAGTTGACTAAAACAAAACAAACTTGAATTTTTTCTTAATTAAAATAAAAGATGATTCACATTTTGGATGGACAATATGTGAAAAAATGGGACCTAGGTAGAAACAAGTTGTTGATGAAGCTCTTGATGATCTTTGAACATAAAGATTCCAAGACCAATTGAATTTTCCATTTAAGTAAAATCATTTTTATTTTCTCAATAATTAGGGAAGAATATAATATCAAGACAATAGCTATCAAGTCCATCCACTTAAATTGAGATTATGATAGTGGAATATAAAAATACATATAAGCAAGAGGCAGAAAGTAAACATTTATTGAATGAGCAATTATAATTCAATATCAAATGTCTTTTAAAATCTTATTTCTCAAAATTTTTCCGTATAATTGTTTTCCTTTTCCTTTGAGTTCATTTTAAAGCAAAATTGGAATTGTGAACACCACCAAATTAACTGCTGCACAGAAAAAGGAAATATGTTCCACTTGTTTATGGTAGGTAAAAGAGATAAGAAATAATGCATCCTCTTCTTTAGCTCATTCCAACGCCACTCAACTTTTTCTGCAGTGCCTTACTTGTACAGCTACAAAATGCAATAGACTATAGAAATCCTGAACACTGCTTTTGAATTCTTATGGTTTGTACTTTGACTTTTTAAAAAAATTTGTTCCTCTCTTAATATTAGTGGCTCAGCACATCGATTTAAAAGAACTGTGCTCTGATGGATGAGTCTGGATCTCAGCAGGATTCTTTTTCTATTAGAAGCAATGAAATGTAGGATGAGCTATTAGAATTGGGGGGTGGGTTAGGGAGAGGATGGAAGGCAAGGGTGAGGGATTGTCAGAGAAAATATCATGAAGTGTTCTTAAGCCCACAGGAATTTATGGGATAATTTCCATCTGTAAAAGAGATCTTTGAAGATGTTCATGCTTTCTTGTTGCCAGCAGTGTCTACTGTAATTGCGTACCTCAGAAAACCAAGAGAGAAAAATAGACATTGGCACATGCTTCCTAAGATACCAAATTAAAGAGAACGACAGCCCGAGTTAAGGACAAAGTGGCAAGCTTTGCACATGCTGTGGCCTCAGATATCCTGTCACATATTCAGTTACATGGGTGGTGTTTATACGCTTAAAACAAATCTCTGTGTGAGACGAGTACATGAAACATGGTAAAGGTGACCTGAGTTTAGTGGTGAAGTACCTAAGGAAGCAGAATTTTTTCAAAATGTCTGTGTTAGAAGTAATTTGTCAACTATGTGAAGAATGGTGCATGAGTATAAAAATATTCCAAGCCTTCATAAAATAAACACTGTCTATTTTTTCTGAGGAAACACAAAATTAGAAGACCAAGAAGCAAGACATGGAATGATAATGTTGCTTACTAGTTTCATAAAATAAAAAGCTTTCAGCTAATATTATCCAATCCTCCACACATGTTACATTTTCCTTTAAAAATGTGTTTCTTGTTGAGTTTATTATTCAGATTTATGTCTCCATGGGATTTAAACAAAGGCTAAGAAACTTTTATTAATGTCTAACATATGGCCCTTTTCACATGAATGCCCCCTCAAAAAACCAAACTAACCAGATATTGCATTTTCATCAAATATTGAAATAGATATTATCTAATAAATGCCGTCCTCCCCCCCCAAGAGCTTATGGAAACTAATTTGTACGTATCTGATCATCCTTTATTTTGTGTATGTGTGTGTGTGGTCACTTCCACATATTTTAAACAAAAAACGCCATCCTGCTTTCAATGTCCTGGGATTCCGAGCAAACTGACCAGAGTCCTCCACCAGACATCACTCAGCACGCCATGTCGGGCCATGTAAAGCATGATGACTTCCCAAATGAAGGGCAGACACCCAGGACTACATCCTCTTATTTGTCCCTCCCCTGATGTCTTTGGTGTTCTTTTATGTCATTCATGTGACAATTAGGAGCTTATTGTTCCAGAAATTGAGCAGGTTTTAACCATCTACCGCTCCAATAGAGTACACCTGCTCACCTATTGCCTCTTAATCGAGAGTCTGCCGCAGAGTCTCCTCGTGCACCTGTCACCTTGACAACACTCTGTGCTTCCCATTCCCTCTTAGTTATGTTTAAACTCCTAGCAGCTCAATATAGTAGGAAACATAACAGGATTTCATGTCTTATGATTTCAGTGTAGTTTTAGTTAGAACATGAAAGTAAGAGGAGATAAGTTAAAGTATCAATTCTCAAAGGTTTCGGTCTTTGTATTCCTTAATAATCTTAAAAATTATTGAGGGCGCCAAAGAGCTCTTTATTATACAAATAGTATCTATTGATATTTATTGTATTTGAAAGACAAACTGAGAAAGTTTTAAATATTTATTTATTAATTTATTTAAAAATAAACCCATTATAAACCCATTTTAATTTTACATCTGTATATTCTATTGTGTGTTTACCACCCAAAGTCCAGTTTCCTTCAGCTACCATATATTTGATTCCATTTACTCACTTCACCTTCCCCCTAACCCCTATATTTGACCTCTTTTACACTGTCTACCTCTCCCCACCCCAACACCCTAACTTCTGGTAACCACTAGTTCATGTCCATGTGTCTCTGTTTGTTTGTCCTGTTCATTTGTTGCTTTTAGGTTTATATACCACGTATAAGTGATATCATGTGATTTTCTACTTTTTTCAGTCTGGCTTATTTTGCTTAGCATGATTATCTCGAGGTCCATCCATGTTGTCACAAATGCAGTATTTCAACTCTTCTTATGGCTGAGTAATATTCCATTGTATATATGCACCACAGCTTCTTTAGCCAATCATCTATCACAGGACACTTCGGTTGCTTCCATGTCCTGGCCACTGTGAATAATGCTGCTATGAACATCAGTGTGCAAATATCTTTTTGAATATGAGTTTTAAGTCTTTGGGGTAAATACCCAGAAGAGAGATTGCTGCATCATATGGTAGATCAATTCTTAGTTTTTTGAGGAAACTCCATACCATTTTCCTTAGTGGCTGTACCAATTTGCAGACTCACCAGCAGTGTATGAGGGTTCTTTTTTTTTTTTCAACATCTTCTCTAGCATTTGTTATGACTTGTCCTATTGATTATAGCTATTCTAAGAGTTGTGAGATGGTATCTCATTATGGTTTTGATTTGCATTTCCCTAACAGCTAGCTATGTTGAGCATCTTTTCAAATGTTTTTTGGCCATTTGTATCTCCTCTAGGGAGAAGTGTCTGTTCAGGTCCTCTGCCCATTTTTAATTGGATTGTTTGTTTTTTGTTGTTATTGAGTTGTATGATTTCTTTATGTATTTTGGATATTTGGTGCTTATCAGAGGCATCGCTTGAAATATATTTTCCCATTCAGATGTTGCCTCTTTACCTTGTTTACGATTTCTTTTGCTGAGTAGAAGCTTTTTAGTTTGATGTCGTCCCATGCATTTATTTTAGTTTTTACTTTCCTTGCCTTTGAGGTCAAATTCATAAAATCCTCTTTAAGTCCAAGGTCCTTGAGTTTCAGGTCTTGTATTTAGGTCCTTAATCCATTTTGAGTTAATTTTGGTGTGTGATGATAGACAACAGTCTAGTTTCATTCTTTTACAGGTGGCTTTCAGTTTTCCCAGCACCATTTATTGAAGAGGCTTTCCTTTCTCCACTGTATGTTTTTGGCTTTTCTGTTGAAACTTATTTGCCCACATAAATATAGGTTACTTCTGGACTCTTGATTCTGATTCACTGGTCCGTGTGTCTGTTTTGCTGCCAGTACCATGCCATTTTGATTACTGTCGCTTTGTAGTGTAATTTGAAGCCAGACAGACTGATGCCTCCAGACGTGTTCTTTTTTCTCAGGATGGCTTTGGAAATTTTGGATCTTTTGTGCTTCCATACAAATCTAATGATTTTTTGTTCTATCTCTTTAAAAAATGCTGATGGGGATTGCATTAAATCTGTATTAGCTTTAGATAATATGGTCATTTTAACTATGTTGATTCTTCCAATCCAAGAACACAGAATAGCTTTCCATTGCTTTGTATCTTCTTCATTTTTTTAATAGGGTCTTATAGTTTTCATTACATAGGTCCTTCACATGTTTCATTAAATTTATTCTAGGTATTTTATTCTTTTTGTTGTAATTGCAAAAGGAATTATTTTTTCCACTTCTTTTTCTGACACTTCATTATTAAGTATAGGAAGCTATATTTTTTAACGTCGATTTTGTATCCAGAAACTTTACTGTATTTGCTTATTGTTTCTAGTAGTGTTCTTGTGGAGTCTTTAGGGTTTTTTACATAGAGAATCATGTCATCCACAAATAGTGACAGTTTGACTTCTTTGTTTCCTATTTGGATGCCTTTTATATCTTTCTCTTGCCTGATTGCACTTGCTAGGACTCCAATGTTATATTAATAACAGTGACGATAGTGGACAGCCTTGCCTTGTTCCTGATTTGGAGGGAAGGTTTTTAGTTTTTCACCATTAAGTATAATGTTGGCTGAGGGTCTGTCATAGATGACCTTTATTATGTTAAGGTATTTCCTTCTATACCAATTTTGTTAAGTGTTTTGATCATAAATGGATGTTGTATCTTGTCAATTAATATGATCGTGTGATTTATACTTTTTTCATTTGTTTATGTAGTGTATCATATTAATCGATTTGCATACATTGAACTATCCCTGTGCCTCTGGGATGAAGCCCACTTCATTATGGTATATAATCTTTTTTAATATGTTGCTGTATTCAGTTCACTAGTATTTTACTTAGGATTTTTGCATCTGTGTTCATGAGAGATATTGGTCTGTAGTTTTCTTTTGTGTGTTATCTTTACCAGGTTTTAGTATCAGGGTAATATTGGCCTCATGAAATGAGTTAGGAAGTATTGCCTCCTCTTCAATTATTTAGAAGAGTTTGAGGAGAATAGGTATTAAATCTCTCTGAATGTTTGGTAGAATTCACTGGCAAAGCCATCTGGTCCTGGACTTTTATCTTTTGGTAAGTTTTTTGATGATTGTTTCAATTATCATACTGCTGATCAATCAATTTAGATTTTCCAGTTCTTCTTGATTCAGTCTAGGAAGATTGTATTTTTCTAAATACTGGTCCATTTCTTCTAGGTTATTAAATTTGGTGTTACATACTTTTTCATAGTATTCTTATATGATCATTTGTATTTCAAAAAATCTCTAATGTCTGACTTTATAGCCAGAATACAGGTAAATTCTGGCCTCTCTTATCTTCTACAGTTAATCTTTTATGATAGCACAACATCATATAGATTATGAAAAACTCCCCTGTGCACTTGTGAGGGAGTGAGGGAGAATGATAAAGATAAATAACTGTATTGTTATTGTTTAACCTCACTGATTTTGAGACCTTTTATATTTTCTGTGGCATAACCCCAAAAGCATCTCAGCATCCTTCAGTCATCATTGAATTTCACTTTGAGAATCTCTGAAATAAAATAACCTGAGAGTACAGTGCAGTGCCTTCTAAAGATAAATAAGGAACAGACACTTTTGAAGTAAAATCATTTCAGGGACTCTCTAATGATCACTTATATTATCTCCAATATAAGTATAAACTAAAAACTAGATGGAAATTCCAAGGCATAAGTACTTAGACAATTATTAAATTGAAATTTAAAATTATAAAGTAAATATAAACAAAAACTCAAATTCAAATTCTTAACAATAACTTAATGTACAGATCATTTTTGCTAAAACAAAATCACCCCTTCTAACACGAATATATTTATTATTCACTGCTCTAGTAGCAAGGTTTGTCAGCACGGTTGTACTATCACGTGCCATGTATAACATATTGCTCTTTCTTTTTTTTCTTTCCTGTTTTCTCATGGGAACTCAGGTGCACAAAATTGGATAAATCATAATTTTTACTTCAGCACATATTCTCATCATTGATCCATTCATGGTACTCTTTTATTTAGTTAGCTAGTTTAATGTTCACAATGTTATAAATGACAATAAACCCACCACACAAAATAAAACTTAGAATCTTGACAATAACTTACTCTAACAATATAGCCTTTCTATTCCCTAGGCTCTTCCCACCCGGGGCAACCATAATGCTAAATTCCGTATTTACTTTTTGCTTTTTAAATATAGTTTTATTTCATATATATAGTTTTATATGTGTCTAAGAAGGTTTACATATTTCTAAAAAGTATATATTTTTACTTTTATTATTTTAACTTCATAGAAGAAAATATGATATATACTATTTAAAGACATTTTTTCCTTTACTATTGCTAATATCCATCCATATATTAGTGCATGGTGCTGTATTTCATTTATTTTAACGACAGTATAATATTCTCTTGTGTGAATATGTGGCACTTTACCCATCCACTTTTATACTGGTGGGTACTGGATTACTTCTTAATATCTTTGTTATTATAAATAGTGTTGCTTTGAACATTCTTATTCACGTCTCCTATTATACATGTGTAAAATAAGTCATTTCTTCTGCTATTTTCCTCTATTCAAATTGTAGCAAAACCTGACATTGCATTGCCCTTTACTTGGCTCAAAAACATTACTTATGTAATAAAAGAAATAGAGCATTATTAAGTATTTACTATATGGCAGACCATATTCTAAGAGACCTCAACACATATCAACTGCTTTAATATCTTCACCAAATTTGTAAGATTGGTACTATCATTTCCTCATTTTACAGACAAGAACACTAGCGACCTAAGACTCGAATAAGTTACAAGAGATGTTGCCAGGATTCGAACCCAGGCAATTGGGTTCAGAGCTTTCTCTAACAGCCACCATTATTTCATTCTCTTTAGCTCACAAAAGTTACTTGTGGCAAACAAAAGCTATTAAATCACATGACAGTCCTCATTTAATAAGAGAGTAATTCAGATAACCCAGAATATTTTTACATTAATTATTTTAAGGTAGAATTGAAATACATTTAAAATTTTGTATATAGTTTTCTGGACATTCTAAAATATGTCTGTAGACCTTAATTTGAAAAATTATATTATCATGGAATGACTGATTAAACCTTTTCTACAATCTAAGATTAAAATCAAATTTACTATTAAGTATTAGAAATGCAAATGGCCTAGCATAACAATAAAATGGCTCACAGATGTAGGAAGGATGTAGGGTAGTCAGAAAAAAATGTTGCAGGAGAAATAGACACAATAATAGTTGGAGATTTCAACAACCCTCTTTCTCAACAATTAATATAACAACTAGACAAAAAAGTCAGTGAGAGTATAGAAGAATTTAACAGCACAGTCAATCAACAGGATCCGATCAAACATTTATAAATACTACACACGACAATTCTTTACATTAAAATCATCTAGTCTATCTTGCATTTTAAATAAATCTTTTATTCAAGAATGATTCGGTATTATCCCCAGTGGTCATTTAAATAATATTGGTTTACTGAGTTATGTCATCCTCCAAATATTGACACATCTCATTATACAATATTTAAAACTTTGTTAATATCATTATTGACATTTAATAAAAGTCTTTAAGCAATGTAAAATACAAGTTTTCCAAAATTCTAATTTTGTTTCAAATTTTGGTATTTATTATTTATCAAATACCATTGGGAATAAATACTATTATTTCTTTGAAATCACAGGCCTGCATTGTTTATTTTCTAGAAAATATCTCTCAAATACTTAAGCCAAAATAACTACATTTTCTCTGCCAGTAATTTTTTTTAGGTAAAAGTTATGTTGCATGGAAAAATAAGCAATTTTGCTCACAACTCCAACAATTGCACAAGTGCTTTCCATCATGACAATCATACTTGAGAATGCAGAAGTGCTTAAGTTGGTAGAAGTACTTTGCATTTGTTTACAAAGAACATGAACAAATTAGGAATTCAAATACCAAGCGTGAGAAAATTATTTTCTCTGCTACATCTATAACATTCTTAAATGAAAATAGCATCAATTTTTTTTTTTAATGTGAGTGTATGGCTATGAAAAAGACAATGATTATTAGTACAATTTGTTGCCACTGACTTGACATGTTAAGGCACCAACAATGTTACCTGTTGTTCCTTTGCACCATTACTACAAATAACATAGTGAAAAATGTCTTAGTATTATTAATAAAGTAGTTTTGACTTCATGGACCTACCCCCAGGGTTCCAGGGACCACATTTTAACAACTGCTGCTCTGTTAGAACAGATCTTTTGCTTCTTTAGTTCAACTAGTGTTTCCTGGCTACTAGAAGAGAAAACTAGCACATAGTAGGTTTTCAATAGATATTTGTTGGATAAATAATGAATGAATTAGCCTTGTGGACACTTGGTTGAAATTTCTTTATCCATTTAGAAATGTACAAAGATAAATAATTCATTCACAAATTAATTTACCTTATTTAGCAGTGTTTAACCCCTGAAAAAATAAAGAAAGAAATAATAAATAGTTCTAGTTTGAGGTCTAGTATACAAAGTTAGATGAAATAAAGTAATACACATCATTTGGATATAAAACAGAGTTATTTGGGCATGCAAATTGGAAAAGAAGTAAAGCTGTCATTATTTGCAGATTACATGATATTATACATAGACATCCCTAAAGATTCCACCAAAAAACAATTGAAATTGATACATAAATTCAGTATAGTGGCAAGATACAAAGTTAATATTCAGAAATTAGTTGCATTTTTATACAAAAATAAAAAAATCAGAAAGAGAAAAAAATCCCATTTACAATTGTATCAAAAGTAATAAAATACCTAGGCATAAATTTAACAAATAAGGTGAAAATCTATAATTGGAAAACTGTAAGACATTGAAGAGAGAAATTGAAGAATATATGAATAAATGGAAAGATATACCTTGCTTATGGATAGGAAGAATTAACATCGTTAAAATGTCCACACTACCCAAAACAATCTATAGATTCAGTGCAATCTCTAGTAAAATATTAATGGCATTTTTCACAGAACTAGAGCAAATAAATCTAAAATATATATGGAACCACACCCAAGTAGCCATTGGAAATCTTGAGAAAGAACAAACTTGGCAGTATCGTGTTACCTGATATCAAACTATTTTATAGGACTATAGTAACCAAAACAGCATAGTACTTGCAAAAAAAACAGACACACAAATCAATGAAATAGAAAAAGAACCCATAAATAAACCCATGCCTATATGCCAGAATATTATATAATGGAATATTACTTGACCGTAAAAAATAAAATCTCACTATTTGCAACAACATGGACAGGCCTAGAGGGCATTATGCTAAGTGAAATAAGTCAGACAGATAAAGACAAATACCATATGATTCACTTATATTTGGAGTCAAAAAAACCCAAAATGAACAAACAAAACAAGAACAAACTCATAGATACAGAGAACAAACTGATGGTTGCCAGTTTGGGCGGGGCAGTGCTTGGGACATAGGTGAAAAAGGGGAAAGGATTAAAGAAGTACAAATTGGCAGTTACAAATCAGTCACTGAGATATAAAGTACTAAGGAAATATAGTTGATAATATTGTAATAATTACATATGGTGTCAGGTAGATACTAGACTTATGTGGGGGTTATTTCATAAATTACATAAATGTCTAGGTACTACATTATACACTTGAGACAAATGCAATATTGAATGTCAACTATAATTTTTAAAAATGGTATTCATAAGGTATCATAGAAACCATGGGTTATTTCTTATCCTAAACTTCTATACAAGTCCAAAGAAAGATGGGAGTAACCTTGGAACTATTAAGATGCATTAGATGACAGATTCATTATTAAAATATGAGCTTTACTTTATATTACTTTATAAGAATCAGACCAAATTATCTGAGAGAGAAAGGAAAAAAAATGCTCATAACACCATCCCTTTAGCATTATTACTCAAACACGTCTAATATTGTTGTTATGATTATCTTTCTTTTTATTAGAGATTAAATGTCAGTAGACAGTACTCTGTGCATTAGATTTGTTCTTTAATAAACTGTTAATAAATATATTTTTTTATAAAACATGCCACTTCTTCACATGGAGGCAAAGAGTTAGTTTTTATTAGAATAAAAAGCAAGATTCAAACCTTCCCATTTGAATGGCCCATCTACCATTCACAGGAAGCTATGTATAGTCAAGAGTTTGGGGGTAGAAGAAACAAAATTAGGGCTGGGATTCCAGCTCTGTTCCTCTCCACCTCTATAAGTCCCTGGGTGAGTTTTAATTTATCAAGCCCTCATTTTCCTCATATACAAAAGGGAGGTCATAAAATTAATTTCACTTAAAGAATTTTTATGAGTTTCCAATGAAATAATGGATATGAAAGTGGCTTATTAATTTCAAGGAAAAATCAACTAATATTAATTAATTAATTATTTTCCAAATCAAATTAGTTATACCTAAACAGTCTTTAGTCATACCAATATTTTTAAAAGTTCTTAATTATGATTATTAAACTAATAACTAATAGAAAATGTCTTTTAATTTTGAAAAAGAAGAGTATTAAAAATTTAAATAATCATTTTCTATCTCCAAATTGATGAGCTCTAAATTATGAATATTCTAAGGCTCCCTCCCCCAAAAAATAACAAAAAAAAGAATTTTAAGACCTAAGATAGCAGATAAAAAAAAAAAAAGATTAATTGCAATTTACAAACCACTGAAGAAATATCTATCAGGATATTTAATAACTAGCTACTCTATATGACCCGATTAAGATAATATATTTTGTCCTGCTTTAAAATATTTTTGCATGTAAAGTGTGTCTATCATGTAGCCAATTATCTCCCACAGCATGAGAGCATTCCTAATATATGTACATAAGAGTAAAACATAGTATATTGTTTGTTTGAAAGTAATAGGTACACTAGGACATTCTACCATACCCACATACCTTTAATGTCCTAGTGTTGAAAAGGCTCTTTAAGATTGAGAAACTAGCAATAGTGTATCAATGCTCCAGTATGCAGGACTGATTCAATTACTCAGAATGTTAAGTACAGTGGGAAATCTTCCTTTTTATTTTATTTTCCTCACAAATGCAGGCAGGGAAAGCTATAGGGATCATTTCCTCTCTTAGTCTGAGGATCCCTGTGGAGAGGATCCAAGCTTAAGTTTCCTTTGAAGTGAATGGAATCTCCGCACTCAGATCAGCTCTAAGGATATACAGAGTAGAACAAAAACTGGCTGCAAAACAGACATTAGCATTTAAATGAGGCTAGGCTTAAAAGAAAATTGATGTATTAAAAAATTCTAAAATTTGAAAATGAAGATATAATTTTCTCAGGAATACTAGGTCAAACCATCTTGCTTCAGAAGTAGGTCTTCCTTAGGACTAACACAAAGAAAACATTAGAAAATGTTCAAAAAGCTTAAAGGTTAGGTCAGAAATAAGGGACTTATACCATTTGCCCTCTCTGAAAAAAAAAGAAAAAAAGGAACAAATAGGGGACTTATATTGAAATATCACCGATGCCAAGTATTCCTACTGTGGATACATGTAGAAGTCTGACAACATCCAAGGATTATATGAGCCCCAAATCCTGAGTTTTATTCTGTATTTAATATCGGTGGACTGCAAAGTGAACAAAACAAAACAAAAATAGCCATCACAAAACTATTTTGGTTAAGAATTCAAGCATAAATCTTGCTGATGTGAGTAAACCCAGACAGGAAATATAATCTTTGAATTCAAAATGTATCTGCCATCTATAAAACCAAAATAGAAACCAGCAATATCCATCATCTGTCAATCAAGAGCTAGTCTTTGAATAACACCACTGTTCAAGGCACTGAGCTCAGCTAAGGTTAAGTCATGGTTCTGATTTTAATATTTATACATAAAAAGATAGCTAACTAAATATATTTTGAGCACTAAAAAATTTTTGAAAGAAGACAGTCATGGTAAGCTAAGATGTCCTGAAAAGGCTTTCTGAACATTTCTTGAAGGATAAAGAGCACTTAGCTCATCAGGGGGAAGTGTTGAAATCCTCTGCATAGACAGAGGTGCCCCAGGAGAGACTTGGAAACAAAAAGAAGTGCAAGTTTGGATAGGAGGAAAACCAACTGACCTAGAGCAAAAGATTCTGTCAGTGCCTGTGGTTAGAGATAAAGTAAGAAAGAAAGATTGGATCAGAATGTGGAGATCTCTCCATACCAGATCTCTCATGGCAAGTCATAGGCCCATAGAATCATACACTGAAGGAGACAGTGATGATGATCATGTCCAACTTACCAGATATCCCTTGATTCCTTCAAGCATCCATGGCATCCTGCCTTTGCATGAAGAATGATGCAAATGGTGGGCATATTTTCCTGAAAGCAAGCTTCTTAACTATCTTAGGGCCATGGCCTTTTCTCTTTGGATGCATAATGAATTCATATAATATTAACCCACAAATTATGTTTTAATGAATGACTGAATAACAAATTCTTATTGTGAAGAGACTTCAGAGAATGCAGATGAAAATAACCAGGGAAGGTATTAAAAAAGGAGAACTAGACTTTGAAGAATCGGTAGTACTTAGGGAGCAGAGAGGAAAGGGATGGGTTCCAGGCAGGGAGATTTTAGGAGCAAAAGCTCAAAGGTAGAAAACATGCAATAAAGGGGAAAACTATAAAGATAAGCCAATTTTGCACAAAAAATTTTCACTGAGAAGTGGTAAATATGGAAACCTTTGAAAAGAATTCAAAAGAGTTTGCATTTGTTGGTGTAGACAAAAAGCTGATGTTATGGGGAAAGAAAAATAATTTTATTTCTACCCCTCTACGTTCTTTTGGCTGATCTAATAATCTAATTGACATAAAACAGTCTAACAAGAGAAAATAACCAAATTTATTATGTAAGTCCATATGGAGGTTTTATAAGAATATGGGGCCTGAGGACAAATTAGGCAGTTCAGGTTTATATGCTATTCTGGACTAAGGAGAGGAAGGTAAGGGACTGGGACTTTAAAGGGAGAGTAGGCAATTCACAGGGAGATGAAAGAGTAAACATCTGGTAAACAAAATTTTCCTGGGCAACCCAGAAACTATAGGAACAGAGGAGAGTCTAACAAACTGACTTTGCTAGGTTCCTCCCTGTTTGCTGCAGGTAGTTCATATTACATTAAGATGCTAGCTTCCTTTAAACAGGTTTTTCCTATCTGCATTCTTTTAGGCAAGTGAGGGAAGGTAAAAGGCTCTTTATGAATCTTTTTTCTTAAAAATAACCAGCTTAAAATAATCAATATCCTCAAAATATATATTTTGCAATGGCAAACTCTGTTACCCTTCTCCATAGTAGGTTCCTGAGTAAAATCAGTGTTCAGGATTTGAGGATAACATATGCCCAAAGTAGCATTTTAAGAAGACCCAACTAATGGTAGCGGACAGGATAGATTTAGAGAAAAACTGGAGGCAGAAACCAGTTAAGAGTCTTTAATTAGAAAAACTAATAAGAATGAAATTAGTACAATCACTTTGGAAAACAAAGGCATCGCTTCCTAAAGCTGCACAGGCACATACTCTATGGCCCACTAATCTGCATCTTGGTATAGTCCCTAAAGAAGAAACTCTTCACATATGTCAGAAAACATGTATATGAATGTTTGTTCAGTATTATTTATATTAGTAAAATCCTGGAAACCTCTCAAATTGTCATTAAAAGTATAATACACTGTAGCATATTCAAACAGAGCAATAAAAATGAGCGAACAACAGTTCCATCAACATGTAAGAACCATCAAAACATAGCGCTGACTGGAGAAAAAATTCACAAGAGATGTATTACCTCGTTAATTATATACATATGTATTTGAGTATACAGTTTATGTGTATACATACATAAATTTCTTGTAATCTGTTTTGATAGCATATTTTATTTCTATAAATTTTAAAAACAAATAAAACAACTATTGTTTTTAGGAATATATAATATTTGGAAAAACTGTAAAGAATGGTAAGGGAATCATAATAAAGTTCAGGATGTTATTCACCTCTGAGGAAAGGAGGAGTGTATGACTGAGTAGGGACACATCGAGCCTTTCTGGCAATATTCTATTTCTTAAATTGGTTGTGTACATCTGAGGTTAATTTGTTATTATTTAACTCTATAGGTCCATTTTATACACCCTTTGTTAGTTGACATATATCACAAGTTGAAAACTTGAAAACAAATAGGAAGGACTTGATCTAGGGTGATCATAGTAGCCATATAAGGAAATACATATGTAGTGAGATTGAGGATTCGTTGGGGTAAGATTACAACAAGAGTTAATTCTGTACTAGTAATACTAGCATAGGGATAAACTGTGCCTATCAGCAATGCTCTAAAACTATTAAATATTTGGAATGCAAGAGTAACAATTCTAGAAGTCTTTGCAAAAAAAAGGCTTTTTAACAAAGGATGACTTGATAGATGGGATGAAAGGCATGAACTATTGAGGCATATTGGAGTGTTTTCATCCACTCAGAAGTATGATGCAATAAGGCTCTCCAAACATTCACTGCAACATGTTTACTTTCCATTCTACTCTTGTCTCAATAATTCCATACCTACAGTTGATTCCCTGACTAATTATAAAATTTCTCTTTCACTTTTTCCAAAAATATTTATGGAAATAGAGATTTATGATATCTCCTTGTGCTATTATGATTTATAATAATAAATATATATGTGGTCATTCAGATTACCAATATGTATTTCTCATATATATTTGGTTTTCATCCATAGTTCCTGGCTCATAGCCCCTAAAATCTTTGGAATTTCCTGTGCTATAAGAGCAATGGGAGAATTTTTTTGTTTTAATATTTGGTCTCTTATTTTCAGTTCCTGAAAACAAAAACTTCAGAACCATAAAGGTGAAATGGGTGTCTTGTTATTCATAACAAGCCCCATTCTACTACTACTGAGTTTATGTTCATGAAGATGACTTTTGGAAGAACCTAAGGTTGGGGGCTAGTTGCCAGGGGAACCAACCATGAAATAGAGGGTTGGAACTTTCAGTCCCACCACTTGATTTCCAGGGGGAAAGAGGGGTTAGAAGTTAACCAAATACCAACGCCAATGAGTTAATCAATCATGCTTATGTACGAAGCCTCCATAAAAACTTAAAAAGGGGAAGGTGCAGAGAGCTTCCACGTTGGGGAATCAGAACACTTCCATGCACCACCGTGCTGGGCCCCAAGCTCCATGAGGATAGAAACTCCTTTGTTTGGGGCCTACCTCTATGTATGTGTATTTTGCTGTTGATTTGTATCTTTCGTAATAAATCAGTAACCTAGTAAGTAAATAGGTTTTCTGAGTTTTGTGTGCTTTCTAGCAAATTAATCAAACCCAAGGAAGGGGCCATGGGAACCTCTGATTTATAGCCAGTCAGAAGTACAAGAAATAGCCTGGATTTGTGATTGGCATCCTGAGTTGAAGGAGGTTGTTTGAACCTCTAGTTAGTAGCCATTTGGTTGGAAGCTTCGATAACAACCTGAACTTGTGATTGACATTTGATTGGGACAAGCCCTTTGCCTGTGGAATCTGATACTATCTCTGGATAGGTAGTATCAGAATTGAGTTGAATTCTGAGACACCTTGCTGATGTTCTAGAATTGCTCATTGGTATGGTGATGACCACCACACACACACACACACATTGGAACTGGGGTATAGAAACCTAAAATACTCCTTCTCCCCTTTTCTCCATTTTAATCTTCTTTTATCCAATATTTATCCAAAGTAAGCATCAATCCTGTACAAGATACTAGGAACCAAAGTGAAGAGGCATGGGTCTTGGCTTTCATTCAAGATTTATTGGATATATTGTTTTCTACTGATGTTGTAACAAATTACCCAAACTTAGCACCTTAGAGCACACAAATTTTTTATCTTACAATCTGTAAGTCAGAAATCCAAAATGGGTCTCACCAGGCCAAAGCTGAAGTGTTGGCTGGGCTGCATTCTTTTTTGGAGGCTGTAGGTGAACATTAATATTCTTTTTTTTTTTTTTACTAAAATTATTGGCATGACATTGGTTAATAAAATCAAATAAGTTTCAAGTGTACAATTCAATAATACGTGATATGTATATTCATTGTGTGTTTACCACTCAAAGAAGCTCTGTTCCATCATCAAATATTTGATCCCTCATTCTAAGCAAAATAGATCAGATAGAAAAAGTTGAAAACCATATGCTTTCACTCATTATGTGGGATATGAAACTGATAGCAACAAACAAACATGACAAACAAACAGACAGTGGATTAGTGGTTACCAGAGGGAAGTGGGTGGGGGTGGGGGAAAGTTAATATTTTTGCTTATTGAGTTTGTTGTCAGACTGCAGTTTCTTGGGGTTGTAGGACTAAGGACAATGTTTCCTTGCTGGCTGTTGTTGGCCAGGGGTCAGTCTCAGCTTCTAAACTCACCCACGTTCCTTAGCTTGTTGTCCCCTTTTTTTTCAAAGTCAGAAATAGCAATGTTGTCTGTTTCACGTCCCATCTCTCCTGCCTCTTCTTCCACATTGAATCCTTCTGACATACTCTCCTGCTTTCCTCACCCATTTTGAAGAAACCAATGTGATTAGAATGGGCCCACCCAGGTGATCCAGGAAATTCTCCCTATCTCAAGATCCTCAAACTTAATCACATCCGCAAAGTCCTTTTGGTGTGTGAGGTGACATAGTCACAGGCTACAGGGATTAGAGTGTGTACATCTTGAAAACCATTATTCTGCTTACTATAATAGATGTTTTTAAATTGTAAAATGAAGAACAAAAGCAACATATTTATTAATGTGTACCCATTAATAAATGTGATTAATACCATGGCTGCTTCATTAATCACTGCTCACTAATGATGAAGCAGCCATGGTAAGAAAGAATGAGAACTAGCATTTGATTCAGTGTATTTTTTCCTTCTTTCTTTTTTCTTTTTCTTTTTTTTTTTTTTTTCTGGGAAGATAGCAAGATGCAGTGAGGGGCCTGGCACACAGTAAGCATTCAACAAACAGGTCATCTCATAACAAAAATGCCCTCAATAATCCTATTCTCAAATGCCTCTCTTTACTACTTTAACAGTAATCCAGTCCTCCACCTAGCTGGATTGATAGGAAGGGCTGCCTTTCATCAGGTTTCCCTTCCCAGGCAATTCAAGGATCATAACATGTTCCACGAATCAGTCCTGGGATTCCTCCTTGCCCTTCTCTCTGAGCTGCTACCCCGGACTGCTCTGCTGGTCACACTATCACTCCCCCACTGCTGTAGCTGGTGCAGATATCTCTCACAGTTCTTCCTAAGCATTGATCCACACCTTTACCTTATTTTTCAAAACTCAACAAAGACAGAATATAGGAATGAGAATGGATACAACGCAGACAGGGAAATATAAACTTGGATATTCATTATTGCTCTTTGCTCAGTCTTTTACAAATATCCCTACACAACAACCCTGTTACTGGCCATCCCTCTCTGATTGGCCAGTGTCCTGCTGGGACCAATGTGGCTGCCACTGACTATACTTTGACCAATCCTTCCATACATGTTTCAAGTATTCAGGCACTAATGTTTCTGGTGTCCCTTCTGAGGAGATTCAGGCCTTTATCTCAGGAGAGTAAAATGTCCATTGGTGCATCCCCCTAGCACAATACCCTCCTGCAAAGGGACAAAGCATTGTGCTTAAGAATCAAGAAAATGCTGACATTTAAAAATATTTTTTTCTTATAGCCCTCAGTATTTCAGAAACATAGTGGTCTTGTCTCAAAGCACTTCCTTGCATTAGTTTTTACATTCTTTTCATAGAATACTCTTATGTTATTTTTGAAGGAAATTTGCAGACCTCTAGGCCAACCCCTCACTGTGTATTGGAAAAACAGACCCAGATAGAAAAGTGATGTGCATGTCACACAACTCATTAGCAATAAGTGTACAATAAAAATCAGGTGTTCTGACTTCCTGTATGCTACTTTGAAAATATTTTTTTCTACTCATGATGAAAACAAAAATTTTCAACACCCTTATATGGTTTTCATTAGTGCTAAATATGACTGGAAAATCTATATCATTCTTTATACATCTGGGGATTTTTCTTGTTGAAACCAAATCTCCAATGCCATCCCACTAAGAACCTAAAATAGAGACTCAAATCTACAGCTGCAAAATGAAAAGAAAATAAACATATGATGAGAAAGAAAACTATTTGTGCAAGAAATATATTTCATTTTTCATTTTCAAGTCATTGAAAAGAAACAGAAAGCTATGACAAAGGATGCAGATTATGCCTTTTGAAAATAACATTGATCATTTTCCCAAAAATAATGTACCACATGCTTATTTTGGAAAATCCAGAGTAGTGGAGTAGTCCCCCCGTTATTCGATGGGGCTACATTACAAGACGCCCAGTTGACGCCTGAAACTACAGATAGTACTGAACCCTACCTATACTATGTTTTTTCCTACATATACCTATGATAAAGTTTAATTTATAAGTTGAGCATAGTAACATTAACAGCAATAACTAATAATAAAATAGAATAATTGTAGCAACATACTATGATAAAAGATATGTGAATACGGCTTCTCTCTCTCTCTCTCTCTCTCTCTCTCAGAATATCTTATTGTACTGTACTTACCCTTCTTCTTGTGATGCATTGGTGGAACCATTCTGTAAACGAGATGGCTGTTACCCATACTTTCTGATTATGTTGCCAGAACATGGGCAGATAAATTTTGTTTTTGTTTTTGAAAGCCTCTGTGTTCTTCACTCTATGCACCACACCTGGCTTTCTCCTATGCCCTGCAGCATTGCCACGTAGTTCCAGAGTTAATGTGTCCTTCCATGTTTTGTGCCCTGATTCCTCTTTTGTACTTTATGAATGCAGATTCTATCAGGCATCTTCTCCCAGAAGAGTCCAGTTTCATTGCAATGGAAGACATGCTTTGGGTAGTATTCTTTCTCCTTAATTAACTTCTTCAACTCTGCCAGAATGTGGCAGAAACCTTCTTCATCAGCAGATGCAGCCTCTCTAGAAATTATTATATTTTTCAGATCAAACCTATTCCTAAATCTGTGTAACCATCCTTTACTCGCAGTAAATGAGTTGGTTTCACTTGTTTCAGGGAATTCCTTGCTGAAATCTTCACAGAGGTTCAGTGCTTTCTAGTGCAACACGTTGCAGTCAATGAGAACATATTTTCTTTTCATGTCTTCCATCCACAAATATAACGCCTTTTCCTTCTCAACTAAGCACTTATCATGCCCTATTGTTGTAACTTTTGCAGTATGAGGTGTGACAGCAAAATTAGCATTAATTTTTTTTTCTTCACAATTTTACAAATAGGAGATTCGTTCTTACCAACATGTCGGCATACAATTTATTCTTTTCTTTCCTTGAGTGGAGAACTTTTAACTTTCCACATAAAGAAAGCACTTTATGGCTTCTTTTTGGCATATCCAAATTGCCAGCATCCCTACTCTTGAGTTCTGACGTCATTATTAAGTAAAATAAAGGCTACTTGGACCGAAGCACTGCGATGTCGACAGCGGATCTAATAACCAAGATGGCTGCTAAGTGACTAACTGGCGGAAAGAGTGCAAGGCCTGGAGATGCGGGATTCACATCCCGCAGGACAGCACCAGACATCGCGAGATTTATCATGCTACCCAGAATGATGTGCAATTGACAATTTATGAATTGTTCATTTCTGGAATCATCCTTTTAATATCTCTGACTATGTTTGGCTGAGGATAACTGAAACCGCAGAAAACATAACCACCGATAAGAGGGTTACTATTGTGTGATGCATCTTTTAAAAGAACTCAACAAAATTGAGATCGTATACTCAAATATTTTCAAAGAATATATCAGCCCTTCTAATACCATTTATATATACTAATAAGTTTTTGTATATATTTTCACTTGAAAAATATGTGGGATTCCTACTTTTTATTAGGAAATTAGTCTATCAGGCAAGAAATTAGCTGAATTTCTTATTTAAAAAAATCAAAGCTTGTAAAGCTGTGTTGCAGATATTAATTTCCAAATTCAGTGGCTATGCTAGCTTTCGCCTCTGTCATACCAACTTCTTTTATTGCTAGTAACCTATCCAAAAAAGTCAATGAAGAAAAGAAGTATTTACTTAGCCTTTACTTGACCTTGTCATTTTTACTGTCCATTCAAATACTATTACTAGCCTATTTAGCTTCTCCAATATATATATTTCCTATCAACTGATATCCTTGTTATAACCTATTCCACCTCATTGCTTATGCTATCATACTAAATTGTTCATGGGGAAATTTTTATGGCTTACATCATGATATTAGATATAAAACCTATCATGTATTCTTTTGGAGGTTGGATTATTTTCATTCCACAAACATATTCAAAGTATCAACTACTTATGTGAAATTGCCAGCAGCATTTTAAAACTCCTTTTTCTGAATCAAATATTTGGTTCTTCATTAGAGCCGTGTCTACATAAAATTGATGATCCTGGTTGTCCTTGTAATTATTTTGTTTTCAAACCTTGGACTTTATAGAAATAATTAATTATAGCATGCATCTGTTTCTTAACTGCTAAATTGGATAATGGTTTAATAGCTCAAGGGAATTACTTTTGGGAAATGTAAGACTTATAAAAGTCAATATTCCCCAAGTCTGTTTTCTTGCAGTGATCTATGGCTTCAATTCCAGTAACAAACCCACCAAAATGAGAGGAGGTCATGGATTTCATTCTGAGCCAGCCTTGCTGTTTTAGCCAGAAAGCTAGGTAGAGAGAACATAATTTGGTATGGAAAACTAAACCAAATTAACCACTTTCTCAATTAAAAATAATGTACAAAAACCAGACCTAATATGTATATCAGTTCATATTAGGTAGTGTTTAAAAAAAGAATAGTTTTATTTTTATTTGCTACGTGTTCATACCAATAGCTGCCCTGTCTGCACATAAAAACCTCTTAGGGAATCAAATGAACTCCTATCCATAGGCCCCATCCCCAGAGAGTCTCGATTATTTTGTCTGAGGCACAGTTGAGGCATCGGGATTTTTAAAGTTCCATAGATGATTTAAATCCTACAGTCAGAATTGAGAATTTCTGTCTAGCCACGAGGACTGCAATGTATTTTTCTCCTCTGAATAAAGGGATTGGGTGAAATTAGAAGAAGCAATTCCAGGGGAGTGTGGAATATACGAATTATAATTAGGCCCTCTGAGTGTCAACCACAGTCTGCACAGGGAACACCTGTGGAGCCAAGAATTAAAAATGAATGATGCCCTTTGTACCGTAATGATAATACATGCTACTCTATGGGAAGTTATTAAAATATTCCTCTTAAGAAATTTTTTTGAGTCTATCTTAAAATGTCACAAGAGAAAGTAATATGAGCTTTTCAAGAAGGCTCTGTGTAATTAATCTGGCAGAGCTTTCTGCAAAATATTTTGGTATTTTACTTATGTGTGTCTTATATGGTGAAAGACAGACAATGGGAGTTTGCCCAAGAAAAGAAAGAGTTTTCACGTGTGCATGACATCAGGGAAGTTTGACTTGGCCTAACTACCGCATTGCACTTTTCAAATCTTGAGATCTGTTTGATGCATAAATTTCCTAAAGTCAGCCTTATTTAAAAGAGATAATTTATGTCTTTAGAATGCCATTTTTAGCCTTATTCTTCTGCACACCACTGTAGCTGATCAGAATGTGATGAATCGTTTGTTTTTTTCCAAGAGAAATATTTCATGTTCACATTACCCCCTAACAGGAAGTGAGTAGAGGAAGACAAGAATAGTCCCATAGTGTTTCTGCCAGTTAATGGAGAAAACTTTTTCTTCTATGTATGTCAGGAATTAGTACATCAGTAGGAAAAGGTTTGTTATTTCATACTCCTATAGTTTTTTCTTAACACCATGAAATTTAAAGACATGCCAGCATGAAGCTGAGTATTCCTGATCACTTTTGAATAAGCAATGTAGTATATTATTTCTTTTATGTGCTTTTATAGAACATGCTGTGCAAGATAATTGACTTCATGACAGATGTCTATATTTCACAGGGAAATTTATTTATGAAATTACAAACATATATTAGAACAAACACATATGGGAATATTTATTATGTGGCCCACAAGGTGCTTTTTGATGACTTGTAAATTGAAATTAATATTTTCTCTTGTTCTGAATATGTATAAGCAAATTCAACTGATATAACCAATTTGAAACTTATTCTACTATTTGAATGCAACCTTCTGTTATTAATCAAGGTTGGTGTCTCAGATATTATTTAAAATGCTGGCGAATGAGGACAGGTACACTTTTACTTCTTTTCAGAGAAACCTGTAGGCCTGCACATTCTGCAAGTTGGCCAGGATAAATTATATCCATTGAATCCATCTTTACAATAAAATGACTACTAGAAAAGTCTAAAAATAAGAAGTATAGAAAAGATTCTCTATGGATCTTCCTTTACTATGTTACTTCTGCTCAAAATGTCTCCCTTTTTCCAAGATAAACACTAGCAGGCAACAGCATCTGCAGTCCCTAACACTTTTGTATGAGGTGAATTGGCTTCAAGAACTGTCAATATTAGGTGGATAAGGCTGCTGCAAAGGCAAATTGAAAAAAAGGGGAAGATATGAAGGTATGCTCATCTCCAACTATTTTGTAATACTGCCTGAGACCAATTCAGCTGCCTGTAGATAAATTCTCCCATTCTTTTTGTTTACAATAATTTTTCCCAGGAAAAAAACTAGACTCCTTATCCCCATTAGCTAACTGAACACATTTTGCAATAAGTTGTACCATTAACATAAAATTAAAATAACTAATAGATACAGGGAGGTTGCCATATTCAGAAAGAGTGTAAGTTTAGTAAAGTCTATTTCAGAGATGATTTTTCTTTTTATAAGAAGAAAAGGAGACATTTTATTCAGAAGGTCTCTTCTAGCCTCTTGAACTCACAACGGCTTAGTCGTTTGTGCGCTAGAGCAAATAAGGGAATAAAAGGAGATTTTATAATCAAATTGGAGGTGGGCTTTATAGAAGTAAAATTGAGATACTAAGGATTGGTTTTGTACTGACACTTCTATAATGCAGTGGAGCCCAAGGGCCAGAGGAAAGGAGTTTTCTCCTTATCCACCAAATGGGGGTGGTTGGCTCCACTCCCTAAGTACATTCTAAGCTTGTGTGCTCAGTGGCTGGACTACATTACACACAGACTGGAATACCCTGAGGTTATAAAGTCTGAATTCTGGGCTTGATGGTGGCTTCTTCGAACATACTTGCTCTCTGTCAACACAGATGAAGTTGTGGCTGAATCTATTAGGACCTTGAAGGTGTGAGAAAAGGTTGCTATCAGGTAACATTGAAAGTGTTGTCCCAGCCATTCTCCTACATTTTAAGGTAAAAATGTGGTCACCCACTGAACAAGAGAATTATCTTGATATAAAAATGCATTGAATTGAGTTCAAAAATAACCATCACCACAGCCTTAATACTCCTGTCCCTCCCCTTCCTTCTCCTCTCACCAAAAGTGACTTCTTATTTAAGGGAGGGCCCCAAGTGTTTGCTTCAGTTAATAACCCAGGTACAGAGGAAGGGATACTTAACTTAGGGGATGCCTAAAGCAGACCAGCCCAGCGAGCCGTAAACAGACCCAGCAATATTTTCTTGCATCTTGTCAGTTATGATTACTTTCCAGGATGAATTTCTCATCACTGGCCAGGAGCTTGGGGTCATCGCCCTTTTTTAGAATTTAGGTTGGGAAGTGAGGAGGGTGAAGGTCTTTAACTTTATCCTTGACTCTCCACTGCTCGCTGGGAATTCTTTTGGGAGGCGGCCCAGATTTTTCAACCTATCCACTGTATCAGTGGTTTATAGACAAATTATTCTTTCTGGGAGTTTCCCTGTAGCTGGAGAGCTTTGCTTCCTTCATTATATCCTCTCTTCCGCATACTTATTCGGTTCCCTCTTCCTTGCGCTCAGTCCACTGGCTTCTTCATCATCTTCAGTGTCCTTCCTCCTCAGCCTGCTCGCCGCCTCCATCCTCTAACCCGACAACCCCAGTAGGAGGAGGTGCCTGGAAAGACTAGATAGAGCACAGCGATGGGGATCCATGCCAGGAGCTGGGATGGGAAAGGTTGAGGGAAGGGATGGGACTTTGGGAGAGGAAAAGCGTCTGGCGTTGAGGGAAAAGGCGCGGTGAACACACCCAAGAAGTTACCTGCAAAGAAGTTACCTGTAAAGGGAGTGGCAAACACGTGTCCTGGAATTAAACGCTTATCGACTTGTGTGTGGGATCAGTAATACACAGTATCGAACCACTCGGGTATAAAACCTTCTTCTGTTCGGAACTTCCTAGATCCCTGGTTTCGTTTTTTCTCCTGCTTTTGGGGTGAGGCGGGATAGGGTTTGGCTCCTGGGTCCCTTGCCTGCAGGTTAGGGGCGAAGCGGTCAGAGTGTAAGCGCTGGGCGCACTGCGGGCTTGAAAAGGTTTCTTAAAAAGTAATGTGCAGAGGTGGGAATCAAAGCTAGTAAAGGCCACGGGTGCCAGCAAGGAAGCTCTTCGAAGACCTGACCCAAGTGGCCTGAATCCTGAGACCCGGCGGGGCGTATGTGATGGAAATTGTACCTTTTCCACAGACAGCATCGGTGCTCCATCTGCCAGTTTGAACACTCTCTTTGCCCGAGTCCCCAGTCCGGGGCAGGAGCAGAGGAGAGGAGTCCTTGTCTCTCGGGAAATGTCCTCCCAACCCCGGGCTGGGCAGAGGGAGAGTAGGATATTTTTCTCGGTCTCTCGGGGCAACCGGCGTGGCCACCTTGCAGGGCTGCTTTTCGGGGAGCGGGACAGGAACGGAGCAAAGGGACTTTCGGGCCCAGCCTTCACCCCTTGCCCCCGGGCTCATAGGCGAGAGTTCCAGCTGTTGGCCACTTCCTGCTCGCACATTAAGTCTCAACATCCAGGGCAAGCGATCTCCCCTGGAAAACCACGGGAAGCTGCGCGTGACCGGTGGTGACTCTGCGGGGACTTCGTTCCCACCCCCCGCGGCCCCGGAGATCGAAGGGGCAGGGGCGCAGAGGGGCGGCGAGCGCGGGGCGGGCCTGGGGGCTGCGGGCATCGCCGAGCTGCCCCGGGAGTCGGGCGCGAGCAGCGGACCGGGCTGGGTCCCGCGCGCGCCTGGAGGAGGGAGCCCCCGCCGTCGCCGCGGCCGCCGCGTGCCCAGCCTGTCCCCGCCCAGGGAGCCGGAGCCTCCCAACTAACTCCGCCTGCCGCGCCCGCCGCCCCGCCGCCCCGCCGCCCCGCCCGCCGCCGCGGGCTCCCGCTTCCGTCCGGGACTGTGCGGCGGCCGCGCAGGTCGGTGCAGCAGCCGCCGTCACGCGGCGAGCGGAACCAGGGGGCGTGGGAGCGCCGAGGGGGCTCGGTAAGTTGGGCTGGTGTGGGGGGGGCGGGGTCCTGCTGTCTCCGCTCCCACAGCTCCCCCGCGCCGGAGGCGGTTGTCGATTTCCTCCTGGGCGGTTCGGGTCGCGGGGAATCCAGTGCCGCGGCGCGGGAGGATCGCGGGGACTGAGCCTTCTTCTCACTTCCAAACCTCTCTCTGATCCCCGCCACCGCCGCCGCCGCCGCCGCCACCACCACCACCCACGGCCTTGGCTCGGTGGTGAGGGGTCGCTCTCCCTTTCGGTCCTTCTCGCCTTGGCACTTCTCGCGCCGTCACCCCGTGGGCATATTTATTCATTCGCCTTTCTGTCCCCAACTTGGAGAACTTTCTGTACGGGTGAGAAAGCCTCCCGCGTCCCCCGGCCCGCCCCTGAGACTAGTTTTTGGGAGATGTGGGTGCAGCTGCACGGGAAGAGAGGGACTGGAGCGGAGCCGCGACCTGGGGTGCTTGAGAAACCGCGAGTGCCGGGAAGCAGTGGAAATTCCTTGTCCTCTCTCTGGTTCTTGCCAGCTCTGCATTCTTTCCTGCCGTTTTGCCCGCCCTAGAGTGTAATATGCTGGCGAAGGATGATCCCAGAGGCGGGGTGGAAGGTATCCACCACTTGGATTTCTGTCTGGTTTCAGTCACTTTCCCATTCAGATGGCCTTTTGACCCCTGAGTGTTCTCGGCTGCAAAATGCGCTTCTGCGCTGCCCACCCGCTGAGGGTCGTTGTGACGATCCCGGGGGATGACATGTGTATTACTTGATTTTGTGCCACGGTCTCTAGTCTTGTGAAGCTGCGTGATGGTAGGTCCTGTGTTCTAATCGTCCGAGTTCAGGTCCTTCGTTTTAGATGGGATTATGTCTCTCTAGCTGATACAGCTAGTATCTTCGTTGGGATGAAAGACTGGTGTTTATGGATCTGGTCATTGGTGGTGAAATCATCTCTTTCCCGTCGAGTACAAAGCTGTACCTTACATCTTTCTATGGTCATAAGAATTCAAATAGCAAAAGACCGTTATTAGTCCCAGTCTTTGGAAATAAGAGTTGTGTTTGCTTCAGATGTTTGCCAATCTTTACAATCGCTTTTCCATTTTAAGTGTAAATTGAAATTTGCTTCTGATTTTAACAATTCAAGAAGTAGATCTTCATTTTAGTAAAGTAAGTTCATTTAGCTCAAATAACATCTGACCTATCATTTGTAAATTTTCAGTTTAAAATCAAAGGACAAGAAATATTGTTAGCACTATTCTAATTATAAAGAAAGCAAATAAGTGGCCTAAGAGAGTGAGATTTAGACTTGATATTGAGTAGCTAAGTCCTGCAATTCACAAGTTTCTGATTGAATAGACATTTCATGAGTTTCTGTATTGTACAACATTGGGTGCTGTGTGTTTTTTAAAGATAGATTTAGAGTATATTTCTTGCCCTAAAGGGGCTTCCAATCTAGCTTAGAGACTAATATTTTTATTTCATATTTTTGTATGAATATCAAATATATTCTAATGACTACACATGGCAAGTAGAATGATGTCAAGAATATATTACCAAAGGCCCTTTCAGATCATTATTTGGTGTATCCTGCTTACTTTAATAGATTGGAACAAACAACAAGTTTAGCATTTTTATAAATAAAATGAGTTCTATAACTTTTTAGAATGACAACTCAGAAAACATTTATACATTTATAATATGATAACATGTTAAAAGTTGTTAGAAATTTTCAATTCAACTTTGATCCAGTAGGTCAATTTATGGTGCCCATACACATTTTTCTCCACTCTTGAGAAATGAAATGATTATAATTTACAGAAAAAAATCAAAAATGAATGTAATATTTTTAATAAGTGAAACTTGAGCACTTAATGGCCTGATGGACCCTGGGTTCACTGGGAATTTCACTTTAAAAAGTTACAAGGTTCATAGTGAGAAGGTTTTTATTTTTTTTAACTGTCAAAAAAAAAAAAAATAACTGGCTTGGTGCAAAGGACGGGCAAGAATATCCACCTGAAAAAGATTGACCAGAGTAGCTGTGTTTATATAGTGTGAAACTCAATGACTCTCTGATTCTCTTCCTGCTCCTAGGAAGAATCCTTTCAACTGCTGGATAAGTGTAGAATTTCTTAGGTTTTACATACTGGTACTGGCTTTGAGAACTATTTAATTCACAGAGACAAGGCGCATTGAGGGGCAACCTGAGGGATGTGAAGTTAACTTTACACTTGGCCTTATTGCTCAGTACCTTTGTTTTCTTATTTGTGAAATGAAATTAAAGGTCCTGTCACTGTCATGGAAGCTGTGTAGTATGATATAATAGTCAGAAAGCATCTTTTGTGTTGTAAGAACTCTTTTCGCCCCTTTAACTCTTTAGCCAATAAAAATTAATTGTTAAAACCATATACAAATAGCTTTTAAAGGGGCTCTGAATAAAGTTGATGGTAGTGTCATGTGTTCTGAAGTCTCTTGAGGGAAATTTGGGTCATCTTTATCTTCTGCAATTTATTTTTACTGGTGTAGAGAAAAGACATCATCTTATCCAAATTGAACAGCTAGTTAGTGGCAGGAGTGGAACTATAATTTTAATTGCCTGATAAATAGTTCTTTGGTTTTTCCTTACTTGGTCTCTTACTATCCAGGGCACATTAAAAAGTCTCACTTTATAAACTGTGTCAGTATTTGGCTTCAATTTCTGATGGGGCTGGTTGGAGTCCTGCCCAGGCATTTACTAGTCAGCAACTCGCGGTAAGTTACTTAAATTCCCAAGTCCTCAGTTTTTCATCTCCAAAATGGGAAGTAAGGAAATATTTAGCTCAAAGGACTGTTGTAATGATTAAATGAGCTAATTGACGTGAAGTACTTAGCACATCACCTGCTGTTTATTATGTACCTACTACTCAAGTAGTTACTTCAGTTTCTTTGGGGTGAGGAGATGACATCTTAAAGGTTCAAATTAAAAAAAATAAGTATAGAAATAAACACCACACGCGCACCACACACACACACACACACACCACACACTCTCTATTTTGAATTAGCAACTCATTATTCAACAAGTGTTTATTGAGCTCCTACTATGTGTTGAGTCTCTTACTAGGTACTGGCATACAATGGTGTATAAGGCAATCATAATCACTCCCTTATAACCTAAAAGTCTTCAGAGGGATGCAGACTTGTAAACAAAACATTACGATCTCATGTGACTCCTGCCATGATAGGGGTAAATCAGAGAACCATAGAAGATGGATGGAATGGGATGGTGAGGGCCTGCGTAGGTAGATGTCATACGGTGCATCACTTCATCCTTGCTGAGGTTGGTAGTAGTGGTCAGGGAAAACGTCCCATGAATACACTCAGACCTAAAGAATAAAGTGATAGTAGGTGATGAAGTTAGAAAATTAAAGAATGTTCCAGACTAAGGGGAACAGAGCTTGATGCATTAATGGAAATGGAAGCAAGGTAGATAATGTAAAAGAATAAATAAATGAGAGCAGAAGGGAGAACCAGGCTTTGTCTAAGGGGAACAACAGTAGATACAAAGCTCCAGCCAACTGGTGTCAGGTTAGGATCCAGCACCAAGTGTTGCCACATGCCCTGATTTTTTAAGAGGAGCTTAAAATTTATATTTTATAAATGTGAAGTGGCCCAAATGCTTTTTAAACTTTGTGTGGGCCAAACCAGACACATTTGTAGTTGGAATTCAACCCCAAGGCTTCACTTTATGACCATTGCATTTAAGGAAATGAAAACGTTTAGTGTGGCTAAGGGGATGCAGCATAGGAGAGACAAGGGAAAGCCCACGTGTATGAGCAGAGCCACATCATTCAGCGCCTGTGGAATTTGCTAAGGAGAGTTGCTTAATCCCTAAATGTAGTAAGGTGACATCAAAGACTGAAAGAAGAGCGACATGATTAGATTTGTGTTTACAAGGTACCTTCTGGCTGTTGTATGGAGAAATGCCTGGGACAGCTTATAGCCTTAACCATTTAGGAAGCTAGCTATTCTAATGGTCTGAACAAGAACTAAATATAGCTAAAAACAGAGTATTGGGCAGGATAGTGAGAGATGGCAGATTTCAGAAATATGGATGATAGCTCCACGGTGGGGGATAATTCTCCATTAGTCACTCAGGTTTCTGTGAGTGTAAGGCACTGATTATATTTCATTCCAGACTGTCTTTCCAATGACATTTATATAGCAGATAGCCTTGGAAAACAGGAGCAAAGGACAGGTAGGCTTCCCTGTCAAGTGTAAAGATTCGGGTACTCTTAAGCTCAGGGTTCCCCTTCTGTAATGCATATCATTTATTGTTAATATTACCTGCCCTCTTCACATCACACTGTGGAAATTGGCTTCAGAGAATTGGCACAACTATGCTAGTACACCTGCTAGTATACTTTCTGTGAGAAATGTAGTTTGTTGTCTCTCTGACCTAGGAATCTCAATGTCTTCTCCCTGCATTCCATGAAACTACTATGGCATGCTTGTGTGTTAACTTGCAAGTAGGTCAAACTCTAAGATTGTTTACAATTCTTTAAAGTCACTAGGCACATTGTCTGTTTAATGAAAATTAAAAAAATTTAATTCCTCAGTCATACTTTTAGCCACATTTCATATACTTAATAGCCACATGTGGTTAGTCACTAATATAGTAAGTTGAGCAGGTATAAAACATTTCTATCTTTGCAGAAAGTTCTATTAGAAGTTGCTTATTTAAAACTAGATTTTGTTTGTTCTTGGGTGCAGTGGAAGTGGTGGAAGTTGTTAATTTTGACACCATAAATATGATGCTTGTTTTCGTGTTATGTTCATAGGAAATCCTTTATACAAGGGAACTGTTCCAGTTTGGATAATCAGTACGGTATTTAGTTCAGACCTGTTGGGGAATAAAAGTAGAAAATCATCACATTGTCAATTTGGAGACTAAGCAGACTGAGACCATGTGGCTACGGAAGTTCTCTCATATAGGGCATTCCTCAAAATCACGTGGATGACTGTGAGATTAGGATCTGTGCCCCAAAGGAGCTTGAGCTTCTCTGTGCCCAGAGGAGCTTGAACTTCTGAACACTATCTTCAGCTCATCTCCTAGCCATGCTTAACATAAAGGACAAGAGTGACACAATTTCAGTGAGGCTCTGGAACACAACCAGCCCAGCAGCACCCAGACAGTCAGTGCCTGCTGCAGCCCAGCTGTGCTTCTTGAATTCACATAAAGCAGGGAGGATAGGAACGAAATTTCCAAATGGCTCTTGTTCAGTGAGTTTAAGAGGACAGCCTGGAGAAAAGAGGAAACTGGACTCAAAAAGAAAAAAAAAAACCATGTAGTACTTTAAAGCACAATTTTTAATGATACAGCAGAGGTGGGGGAAATGCCAAGAAACGATAAAGGCAGCAGATACGCTTCTCTGTTAGATGGGGGACGATCATTTTGAAGAGGGAATGGACCACAAGTATTGGGAAATGAAAGCACAACATTCTTTCTGTCATTATTTCTGCCATTCTGTAGTCCAGCTTACAGTAGCTGCAGTCACAAAGGACAGCTTTTTATGTGCATTGAATGTGCAGTTGACTGCTTTGTCATGTAGATATAACATAAGGAAAATAAAGGAGAGTGGTAGAAATTTTAAAAAGTGAAGGTGGAGCCCTTTATGGAAGAATGATACTAACCCCTGCTATTTCCATGGCTTAAAATGCCTTATCAAAAAATTCGAATATTAAGAATTTTGTTTAACTATGCCAGAAGAAATTTGCTTTAAAATAGTGCTTATCTGTAGTGTAGTAAAAATTTATTTTATGAAGACTAATTAGAATTTTTTAAAAATCTTAATTTTAGAATATTTTAAAAGTTGCATTTATTATTTTTAAGTACTCATATATATAACCCAGAACCCACTAAGGATGTTACCTGTTAGAACTCATTGGAGGAAAACTTTTTACAGAGATGTGTTAGTTTGGAAGTAGCATGATGATTGTTTTCATGTAACTGGAGACTTCTGTAGTGTTTAATGAAAATTTGTGTGTATATTAAACATAGTTTACCATATTTACAATACTAATTACATCAACAAACCATGTTTTCACAGATACTTCTTGAATTTCAGAAAATTCTGGGCAAGTGAAGGTCATGTGCTATAAGGGTTTGGAACAATATAGAATTCCTTGCATAAATTTCTCAATTAGTGAGGTTTTATTTCACTTAGTGTTTCAGTGCTACTTTGTGAAATTTTTTTTTTTAATTGTGAATTTAAAATTTTTATTTCTCTAGAGGTGGAAAAGGCTGGTTATTCCCCTGCATTCTTTTCTCCCCTTCTCTCCTAAATCTGGTAACATCATTTGTTCAGCATGTTTTAATTTTTCCCTTTCTATTTTGTTTAGCAGTATCTTTCCTTGTGCCTTCATTCTGTTTATATAAACAGCATGAAATTGGAAATAATCATTGTCTGTTGTAATTCTGAAGATCAGAATTTTCCCAGTTTTATACTGTCTTCTCTCAGGTAAGGTGTAGTAAATCATCTTTAGAAAACTGACTCCAGTAAAACTGGAGTATGCAGTTGAGATTGTTGGTGTGACGTCTGTCCGCAGAAACAAGCCCAGGAGACTTGCTGTTTATCGCATGAGTCACTAATGGGTTCAAAGGAAAGGAAATGATATTAGATTGCTTTTCATGCACACCAGTGTTACATCTTATTTTAAAAGAAGCTTGAAATAAGGAAATTACAATAAATGAATACACTCTTTCTTTCCCCAGAAAATTTAGAATTATATGGATTTTAGTGTTAGATGATTAAAACAGTAACAATGAGGGTTACAAATTAGGCTGTGTCCTTTAACCCGTGATTTCCTGTGGTGCTCAGAACTTTTTAGTGTGTAGATTTTCTCAAGTCTCACATGAGTGACTTTAATCAGGAGTAAAGTGGGTTCTTTCTATTACATGCCATTTTCCTCCATGGCCCTTGCCTCACTTAGCTATTACTGTATGCCTAATCGACCACAGTGAAATGTCTTTAAAACATCTTCCAGGGGACTAAGGACTTTTTGGAGAATTTTTATAAAGGAAAATGCCAGGAAAGAAAGTTTGAATAGTTTCCTTGTGAAGAAAAATGTTTCTAGAGAGACTGATGAGTCAAGGAGTTGTTAATAGAATATGTAAATGTAACCTTTCACCTAGTTACTGTCATTACTATAAAGTTTTAGCAAATTGTTTGAACTGGTTCTTGTCTAGTTCTTTAATAAAACAGACTCTCTTAGACCCATTTTTTCTCCTAGTCTACCATCAGTGCTGTTTCAAAGTCTGTATTACCCTAAACTTCCCCTGTCTCCCATTTTAATAGCAGCTCGTCCAGATATTATAGATTTTCACTAATATTTTGGTCTTGAGGATTTACTTCAATATTTGTGGAAAGTTTTTATATTTTTGTATTTGATATTGACTTCTAGCTCTTTGGTTCCTAATAGTGTGCCTTTCACTTATTCGGCAAATATTTATTCAATGCCAGCCATGTACCAAGCACTCTTCTTGACTCTAGAGATTCAATAGTGAGCAAAACATTCATGGTCTTTCCTATTATAGAGCAGAGTCCAAAATGAAGACAATTATTAATTTCTTTTAAAAAGTCCAGCAATTACTAATAACATAATGACAAACAGAAGTAAATGCTCGAAAGAAAGCAGTATGGTTTTGTGGGTTTGTATAACAGGAACCCTTAGGAAGTGACACTTGATTGATGTCTGAAGTGCGAGTGGGCGATTTTGAGAGAGGGTGGGAAGCAGAGCATTCCAGACAGCGGAGGGAAGTTTGTGCAGAAGCCCTGCAACAGGAGAGAACAGTAAAGTAACTGAGGAGCATTAAGGGGAGAGTGGAGTGAGAGGAGCCTGGATACCTAGACTGGGGCCAGTCTTTATAGGGTCTTACTGACCACATTAAGAAGTCAGTCTACATCTTAAGGACCCTGGAGAGTGTTTTAAGTAGGACCTGGTGACTCCACGAAGTGTGTGTTTTGATAAGATCGTCTGTGGGGAATTAATTGGAGGGGGCCTCGGGGGCGCCCGTGGGGAAGATGTTGAGTGGCTGCTGCATTACTCCAAGTAGAAATGCCAGGCTGTACTAGGCCTGTTGTATATACTGGGAAGTGGCAATGAGGATGGATTAGAAAGTGTTTTAGAGGATAACATCATTTGTATTTGGGAATGAGCTGGTATTTTTTTACTCATTTGACAAATATTTAGTCAGTTGTTGCTTTATGCTACGCTGTGTGCCAGTCTCTGGGAATGCAACTATGAACAAGACGTCTGAGATCCCTGCACTCATGGAGCTTGCCCATCAATGCGAGCGACAGCTAATCAATAAATTAAAAAGTAAATATAGTTTCAGATAAAACTAAGTGCTATGAAGAAAAATGAAGCCATGTAAGGGAACGGAGAATAACAGAGGAAGGTCCTCTTATGTAAGGTCGTCAAGAAAGACCTTTCTGAAGAGAGATGTGAGCAAAGAGCCAAATGAAATGGAGGAGAAGGGACAGCAAGCACAAGATCTTGAGGCTGCAAGAAGGGCTCGCCACTCTCAAAAAATACCAAGGCGGTACGTCTAGAAATGTGGAAGGGAGAGAAGAAAAAGAGATATCTAGGATGCCATGCCAGTAGCCGAAGCTTAAACATCTAAATAGATTCATTATATTCTCTTTTGTCCTAGCCAGTTTTCAAAGCCACGTACTGCATCAACTGCAATTCCGGGTTGCTCTGCCACTAAACTGTTTTTAACACTGCTATGTGAACAGAACACCTTCTTTCTGAAACTATGAAAGAGTGAGAAAGTTACCTTAATCTTCATTATCTGCAAATTTGGATTCCTTCTTGCTTTAAAGTAAAGTTTTTGACAAATATTTTTCCTCCTAAAATAAATACCGGAAGATCAAAACAGTTACTGAAGTGATAACATCAACCAAAAAAAAAAATGTTTTGGATAGAAAATTTCATGTGCTAATAATAGTCAGGCAGTGGGGTGTGGGGTGGGGTGGGGAGGATGGTGATTAGGGCCGGACATTTTAAAGAAGTATATTTGTTCCTGGAGTCAGTGAAGACTTTGTTTCTGGCCATTTTGAATGTTCTTTTTGTTATTCCGGCAATCTTCCATTGTTGTTCTAAGTTAAAATATTTATATGTATATTCTTTCACCCTAAAACATGAGCTTCAGACCACACCTGGGGCCATCTGGTATTTTATGTAATCTCAGCATCCAGTACCAGTTTTCCACGCAGGGGTTGCTTAGCCACTAGGTTCCCAGGCAGTTATAATCTCATTGATTGCAGTTTTCTTATTTGATGAATTTCTTACATTTTCCAGAAGTGTAAATATAAAAATACATATACTTGAAAACCGTAGGGGCTTTTTTGAGGTGGTTAAGAGTTGGATAGCCTTGGGTCAAACTCCAGGTCTGACATTTACCAACTGTGCGACTTTAGAAAAGTAACTTATCCTCCTTATGCCTCAGTTTTCTCATCTCTGAAATCAGATAATAGTAATAATTAGTAACAATTGGCCTAACAGTATTTATTATGTGCCACTTTTCTAAGCATGCCACATATTTTTTAACACGTTTAATCCTCACAACAACCCTGTAAGGTAGATATTGTTATCTCCACTTGAGACTAAGGAAAATTATGTACACAGAGGTTGAAAGTAATGTGCCCAGTGTCACACAGGTATTAAATGGTAGGGCCAGGATCTGAATGCACATTCTGGCTGGGGGGCCTGTATCACTCTGAGAATAAATGTGATGCAATGAGATGATCATGAGAGGCACTTAGAATGGACTCTGCCACATAGCAAGCCCGCAGTCTGTTGCTTCTTCTCACCATCACTACTGTTACAAATACATTATGGCAACAATTACTATTACTATTATTAATATTGTCCACTCTGATTCATACCTCACCACATTTTAATAATAGCTAATTTTTTCCCCAAACATTCTCTATAGACTCTGAAAAATGGCTTTAATAGTGTCTCTCTCTTGTTTATTTTTTCCCAAGGCGGTAACACTTGCATTAGTTCTCAAAGGGGTTTATATTTGTTTTTATATCTAATATTTTAGCATGTCCATATAGTAAAATATTTTGTACAGTGGAACCACTTGAAGGTTACAGCTATGCAGGAAAAAAAATAAAACTACAGAGTTCTCATTAAGCTTTTGGAGAGTTAGAAACTCCTGGTGGCCATTTTAGATTCCCTCCAAAGAAGTTCATCCTTGTAACAATATAAAACCTTTGTTTTTCAGGACAGTGTATACAGTAGTTTCCCTTTATATATGGTTTTGCTTTATGTGATATCAGTTACCCGTAGTCAACTGCAGTCCAAGATATTAAATGGAAAATTCCAGAAATAAACAATTCATAAGTTGTAAATGGCATGCCATTTTGAGTAGTGTGATGAATCTCACAATTTCCTGCATTAGATGTGAATCATCTCTTTGTCTAGCATATCCAAATTATAGATACTCCCTGCCCCTTAGTCACTTAGTAGCTGTCTCGTTTATCATACCTGTCAACAGCACTGCAGTGCTTGTGTTCAAGTAACCCTTATAGGAGCCTAACACTATGTCACAATGCTTATGTCACTCGCTCCACTTCATTTTATCACATAGGCAGTGCATCATCTCACATCATCAAAAGAAGAAAGGGTGACTATAGTACAGAAGATATTTTGAGAGAGAGAGATAGACCATTGTCACATAATTTTTATTATGGTATATTGTTATAATTGTTCTATTTTATTATTATTGTTGCTAAGCTTTTATTATGCTCAAATAAAACAAACTTTATCAAAGGTATGTATATACAGGAAAAGAACAGTATATATAGGGTTTGTTATCATCCTCGGTTTTAGACATCTACTGAGGGTTTGGAATATATCCCCTGTGGAAAAGGGGGAACTGCTGGTACTTAATTCTAGGAGTGTAAGTTTTTGTGGGTGGTTGGGAACTATATCACCTAATACCCTTCCCCCTTTTTCTAAATGTTAGAATTCTATTATAATAATCATTTAGAATGGCTTTTAAAAATGAAAATAAATCCATTTGCCTGGTGGGAATGAAATTGAAAATCTTTGACATCATTACTACATTCTAAGCAGGAGAAAAAGATAGTAGGAAAAAACTAGTTTTTATTTTTTAAGCATAACACTTCTGGAGTTTAAGCTCACCACTTTGTAATGTTTATGAAGCATTTTTTCATCCTTACAACAAACCTGGTGGTGACTGTATTTCTGTGTCCTTCCCATAAGCTCCTGCACTCATGCCTAGTGGCTAGTCCAGAGTTTTCAGATACAGAAATACAAAGGGAGGAAAGACTGGGGGAGGAACCCTTTAGCATCCTGAGAAGAAGAGGAAATTGATGTTTACACTGCTGTCAGCTGGAATTCCGAAGCCTTTAAAAAATAACGTTACACTGTGTGCCCCAGATTTTCTAGAAAGAAGCCTAATGTCAATTGAAAAAACAGAATTCTGGTAAGGTTTTTGACGCAAGGGGCTTGGAGGCCCCCTCCCAAGCTGTGGTGCACTTAAAGGTCTGTGGCTGGGTTTATTTATTTATTTTTTAGGCAAGGCAACCCTTGGTTGACCTCACAGATTTCAATGACCTTGTCAGTTTACACTCCCTTATTTTTAAGTTTTTTATGCCTACAGCACCTGCTGTTCCTAGGTGGTCCTCCCATCCAAGCACTAACCAGGCCTGACCCCGCTTAGCTTCTGAGATCAGACAGGATTGAGCTTGTTCAGGGTGGCATGAGTCAAAAAAAAATTTTTATGTGTGTCTCATTATGGTGAAATATGGACATTTATTTCATAATAATCGCTCCCATTTATTGAGGTAGTTTTGTACAGTGGAAAAGAAAATTAGCTTCCTGGCATTAGGCATTTGGGCCAAGTCTTGGCTCTGTCCTAGCTTCACAACCTTGGGCAAATTACCGAACCTCACAGTGCCTCAGCGTTTTCATCTTTAAAACAGGGATATGCTGGTACCTATTTCATATAGTGTGTGGTGGTTGTAATTATTTTTTGAGGCGATGCATATAAAGTGATATATGCATTTAAAATGCCTGCCACATGGTTAACTGCTTAGTAACATTAAGTATTATATGTTGTATACCTTACATTCTTTTACTGTCTTTTTCATCCTGGTGGTTGTATTGTGCTGTTGCCCATCAATACTAAGCTTCTGAGACTGCGATTTGTTTCTTCTCAAATTATGTGCTGGGATGCATATGCCGTTCATGAGATACGCACAGCATTCTCAAACTTGCAAAATATGTAGACCCCTTTCAAGGAAAACATCCTCACTGACTACCACTTTGACTTGATTGTGCTTGTCAAAATGTTAGGTAAATATTTTCCAATGAGGAGTAAATGTCTTAGTTTATAGCACTTATATAGTTATAAAGTAAAACAAAATTACAAATTACATGCCAACAAAATTTAAAACCAATAAAATTCAAGTAATTACATTAATTTATGTGACAGATGTTATTTTGCTGAAAGTAAACTTTAAGTTTTGGGTTTATCCATACTCCAGATGGATTTTGTGTAATCTGTGTATACCTTTTGATTTTATGATATTAGTGTATCATAAAACTTTGAATATCTGTAGTTTCATATGGTTCAATCTTAAAAAGTCTTAAATAAATATGTTACATAACTTGGTAGTAATAATTTCAAGGTGTTTTTTAATCGTACAGAATCATAGGACTTCAGAAATACCAGTTTTGATAGATATTACTTGATAAACTTGAAAAGCTGTTTTATTTCCTTTGGAGTCAGTATTTAATTGTATTCCTCACCCTCGTCCTGGCCCTGAGCTTTGGGCCTGGAACCAGACTTCCTAGGTTTACACTGATGCAACACTATATTTTAATAAAAATTTCTATGAATTTTACATTTCTTTGTGATAAACTAAAATTACTTTTTAGTCAACAGTATGAAGATATAAGATTCTTGCTTTGTGTTACATTTACCATTTACAGTGACAGTGTAGAAGAGAGCCCTGCTTACTACATCCCATATCAGAAATCAGCAAACATTTTCTGTGAAGGGCTGAGTAGGGTAAATGTTTGGGGCTTAGCAGGCCACATACATACAGTTTTGTTACAACTACTCAGCTCTGCCCTTAGAGCATAAAAGCAGTCATGTGTAGTACATAAAACTTTATTTAATTTAAACTTTATGTAGCTTTCACATGACACAAAATATTCTTTTAATTTTTTTTTCAACAATTTAAAAGTGTAAAAGCCATTTATTTACTCTTAGCTTGTAGGCCATACAAGTACAAGCAGTGGGGAATTTGGCTAGAGGGCCTAGTTTGTTGAAGCCTGCACTAGATGATGTTTGATAGAGTAAGAAGATATCCCTTTTATGCTTTTATTTATTGAGGCAGTATAGTATGGTGATGAAGATACTCTTTCTGAAGTGAGGCTACCTGCCCTTGGAATATGATTTATTTGTGACTCAATTTTCTCATTGGAAAATTGAGGACATTTTTTTCTTTGTACCGCAAACATTTGCAGGAGACTGAACTTATAATATAAAACACAGAGAAGTAGTTTGTAGTTTTAGCTCTTGTTATTTCTTTAATTACTATTGAGGTTGTATAGCTTATCAGGTGCTTATTGGCCATTTAAAAAGTTTTATTATTGTTTTGTGACATCCACATTTACGTTTATTATTCTTTATATATTGACACAATACTTATTTATATATTAGGGATATCAACTTGTCAGATATTTTGTAAATTACTTTTTTTCTGTTTTTTTGCTTTTTGTTTTTATATGTTGTGGATTTTTTTCAAAACAGATGTAATCTTTTCTTTTTGTATTTCAGTTGCTGAAGATAATTATTTCAGTTATTTCAGTTATTGAAAAAAATTCAATAATTCTATCTTTTCCCCTATTATAAAATATTCTGTCTAAAGTCAGATAATATTTACCTATGTTTTCATTTTAGTTGTTTTATAATTTCACATTTTATATTTGACTATTCTGGAATTTAATTTTATATATGTATAAATATCTGAATGTATATTTTTATATAGATTTTACAAATTAGTTTAGCATCATTAATTGGATAATTATTTCTTCCCACTTATTTAAAATGCCACTTTATCAGACTCTACAAAATGTGGTTGAATGAATTTGGCCTGAAAAAATTTTTTTAAAAAAAGGATGTCAACATGACACTATTCTCCGGTCTTTAGTACAGGTAATTTGGTATAATATGAAGCATTTTGTGTTAAGAATTTTTATCTATCTTATAATTGAGGTAAAAAAAACATGTAATTTATCATCTTAATTATTTTCAATTGTACTGTAATGTTAAGTATATTTAATTTTTTGTTTAACATATCTCCAGAACTTTTTCATCATTAGATAACAACTTCCTACTTCCCCCTAACCCTGGTAACCACCATTCAACTTTATGTTTCTGTAAATTTAATGACTTTAGATACCTCATATAATTGGAATCATATAGTATTTGTCTTTTTGTAACTGGCTTATTTACTTAACATAATGTCCTCCTATCCTTAGAACTTTTTAAAAACCTTTTATATATATATATATAATATATATATATTTATATATCTATATCTATATATCTATATCTATATCTATATATATATATCTCCCACTAATTCTGGGTGAAATAGAAATGTTTTTAAATCTAGCGTCTCTGATCATATAGGAGTATGGACGTCTTATGTCTTGCAGCTTTCATATTTATCTTAAAGAGTATGCATACATTTTATGCGGCAAGAATTCTATTTTGGACATTCGGATCGTTTCTGCGGATCTTTTTTGGTAGGACCCTTAACTGGTCAACAACCCTATTATGGCTTATTTATTGAACAGTTATTTACTGAGTCCCCTCTGTGTACCAGGCAGAGTGTCAAATACCATCATCCTCTATTGGCAAATTTGGTTTGCTCTAATATATCCTTTTTATTGAATACTTAATTGTCATAACTTGTCACTATGATTGGACATTTATTATTGAACATAGTTATTTCAGCTTTTAAAAATAATTAGGATCTGCCAGGAGTTTTTAGCAAGCTGAAAATTAATAAGAAATAGCAAGCAGCAATTAGGGGAAAACATTTTTTTTAAGATAAACAAAACACTTAAAAATACAGTTTTAAACCTGCCCCATTATGTGCCAAAATTGCTATAATATGAAAAAAAAATCCATGAGCAAATGAACAAAATAGCTTTGAAAAATAGATACTCTTTTTAAATATTGCGATACAAATTTATTACATAACATCAAGAAACTAAACACAAACTATAAGGAAAAAAACATCAGCCATAGTAGACTACTGTTAACATTTGACTATATGTCTTTACAAATATGTGTGTTGCTAAATATAGAATAGAATCATACTGTGCTTACTACTTTGTAACCTCTCATCTGTTTACTCGCTGTATTCTGATCTAATTTGTGGGTCTATATATGTTGCCCCTTTTTCTTTCAAGTGATCTGGTAAAAATGACCTAAATTTTCTTTCCCTTTTTCTATCATTTTTCTCACCATCTGTGTCTATAACCCACTCCTTCCCCCTTAGTTTTTAATTCACCTGGTTGTATGAGTTTTTGTGTGCATTCTGTGAGGTATAATTGAAATTTGATCTCCCCCTCAATTTTCTTAAAACAATTTGGAGAACAGTCTGTTTCTTCTCCATTGGTGTGTGATTTTTCTTTTATCAAATATGAACAAAGGGTATCAATTTCTGGGAAGTTTATAAGTTTATTCTTCATTGATATATCTGTCTATTCTTCAAGTACCACATCGATCTCATTTTTTTAGCTTGAAAACATGTTTTTATTTTTTAAGATTTGCTGTCTTTGCCTTCAATACTTGAATATTGCTCATTGCAGTCTCCTAGATTTTGCCCTATACTTGTGTTTATATGTTTATATTCTGCCTCCTCTTTTAGGTGGTAACATTTGCAAAGGCAGACAGTTTGTCTTCTACTTCACAATTCCCTGAAGCATTGCGTTCAGTGTTTTAAACAAGAAGCACTCAATTAATGTTTACCTCACAGGTAAACAAGAGGGAAAATTAAGGTTTCAGGAAGGAGATTGTGATATTTCCCAAAATCATATTAAGGAGTCAGAGTAATCAAAAGAGGCATTTGGTCTCCCTGGCATTTAAAGTGGAATGAAAACTGGACCCCATGTGAATGGATAAAATGAGTTGTGGAACTGCTCAAGTAGATGATTGTTATTGTTTCCTTCCAAAGCCTGGTCTGTGGCATTTTGTTCCAGAGGAAATTCTAGATCTGTGGTGATTTAATTTTGCCAAATTAGAAACTTCTGAAATGAGTCATTTTTATTTTCATTTACTTTGTTTTTACATGGAAGATTGCGTAGACAACCAAATGAATGAAGCTTAGTTTTCCAATGGGTTGGCAATGACAATTTTCTCAGTTTGTCCTCCTTATGGTTCCCATGGTAATATTTTATATGTTGATACTGTACAGGTCAGGTTTACATTGTGTGTTTGGAGGGAATTCTTTGTGTGAATTTGAATCTGGCTGTTCTAGTCCTCAGAGATCTATGGACAGCATGGATCTAAGATCAGAATAGAAGAGAAGGACTTTTTGTGTATTTGCCATCCAAGACCATGGGCTCCTCTCTCAGCTTCCAGCTTGACTTCCATAAAATGAAGTAGTTGAATATGTCATTCAACTACTTCATTTTACTAGTTGAATGAGATATTCAACTACTTCATTTTACTACTTTCATTCAATAAAGCAAAGATTCTCAACCCTGTTGAATCCAGTGTTTTTTTTTTAATAGTATATGTTTTGTGGTGCCCTCTTTATTATCATAAAATGAAACTCATATATATGAGAGCCTGTCTACATGAATAATTAAAAAAAAACATTATCCTTAACTACAGTATAAAAAAGCAATACAAATCAAATAGTTTATAATAAATAATATGTATTTTAATACATAAATGCTCAGTTATGATTACACAGGAAAATGAAATGAAGTATATTCAGAAGCGTGTGCCATTACATTGACTAACAGTATATTCGATGGCTGCACGTGCAGATGGATGTCTATTGGCTACTCAAATACTATAAATGACATTATTGTGATATTTTTCCAGAGTCATGAGCAAATCTTGGCAAAGTTCTAAATCAAACAAAATACACGTTCTCTTGATTTAGACAGTTTCATTTTCTAAACATAGACGTTTTTAAACCATGCACATATTCTTTGTGTTTCTGTGTAAAATGGAATTAGGTTCTAAGCTGAGATAATCGTTAACAAGTTTATCACCACCCAGTTGGTTCCTGGAACGTTTGAAAGTTGACTAAGGTGTGGTATGGTATACTTCATTAAGAAGGATTGTGTTGCACATTGCATGACATGTCTCTGGACCCCTGCCTACTAATGCCAGTAGCCCCTCCCCCAACCAACCCTGATGACCATATTTCCTAATCGTCCTCTAGGGGGCAGTACTGCCCCTAGGAAAAACCATCGCCCTAGGGCAGAGTTTCTCAACCGCAGTACTTTTAACAATTTGGGTCAGGGAATTCTTTGTTGTGCGGAGCTGTCCTGTGTAATGGAGGGTGTTTAGCAGAATCTCTGGCTTCTGCCCACTTGACACAAGTGCTCCCCTAGTTATGACGACCAAGAATGACTTCAGACATTGCCAAATGTTTCTTGGTGCGTAAAATTGCCCCAGATCGAGAAGTACTACTCTAAGATCGCCACCAATTCCAATCATTTGTCATTAGTATAATATAATATTCATTAATATGGATAAAAACATTGCATATCGTGCTAATAGGTATTATTAATTTTTCTTCCAGGCTCAGCTAGTCATGGAAGCTTTTACTAATTCTTCATTCTTGTTTCTCTGGTCTTTTAACGTTGACATTATTTTATTGCCTGGCTTTGAGGGGTGGGAAAGATGTACAGTGTAGTATGATAAATTTTCTAGTACCAGAGCATTGGGAATGAGTATTTCAAGAAAAACTACACCAAGAAGGCCCTTTGATAAGTAGGAGTTCACCAAATTCCTTTTTGACAAGTTCAACATGAATGTAAAGGTTATAAAAATCAGAATTTTAGTTCTGTAAGAAAATTACAAATTCAATGGATACCTTCTCATTTTACAGATGAGAAAAGACCTAAATGCTAACTGTGAACCAGGACGTTAATCCATGTCTTGGGTGTCCCCTGCACTGCCCTTCGTATATTACAAGGCCTCTCGACCAGGCTATATTTGTAAAATAGTTTTAGCTTTCTGCAAACTCTAATTCTTAATAAGAAATAAAAGACATGATAATACTTTTCTTTAAAACCGTGAACTGCATTATGTGTACCAAGAAAAATAAGCAAGGTTAGCTAGTGTATACAGAGACTTGCTTGCATAGATTAAACTCAGAAATATTATAAATATTAATGTAATAACACTTCCATGGTTCTTTCGTAGACTGAGCGTTGTTCTAGGAACTGTACCTTAATGCTTACAACAACTCTGTGGAATAGATAGTGTTATCATCCGTGCCCCTTTTGTAAATGAGGTACCAAGAGCCTAATAAACTTGTACAAGGTCATAGAGTTCATAAGTGGCTGAGCTGGGATCTGAAGACAGGCTATGTGGTGCCCATGTCAGTGTTTTTGTCCACTACCTACTCCAGCCTACTTGTGTCAAGCCTTAAGCATTGAGCTGATGAAGGATAGATTGCTACTATATCCTGCTTGTGAAATTGATACTCCTAGGAGCTAAACATTTGGAGAATTTTAAATCCGAACATTTTCAGAGCGCATTATATTTTCTTCAAAGATTAAATCATTCTTCACCCTTCTCCAACATTTACACCAAAGGTGAACTTGCTCTGTATAGGATATAAGAGCTTCTTTTATCTTGTTCATATCTGAAGTACAGTGAAGCAGAATTCCAGCATGAAGTTTATAGCAGGAAGGAAGCAGGATCTGAAATAAAAGGATTATATAAAGTCATCTTCCTTGTTTGTTTCACCCTTTTATATTCCCCCAGAGGAAAAAGAGATTTTGAAATCCTTTATTGCAAAATGAGTTTGAAGTACACACAAATAATATATTTGATTGACAGCTATAAAAAAAGAAGAATAAAAAATCCAAGGCTTATTTTTCAGAAAGACACTTGAGTGAAAATACATCTATATTTGTTGAAAAGTGGATGCAGAACTTTCAAACATAATATTTAAAAATGAAAGCACCACAGGATTTAGAAATAGTTCCAAAGTCAATAGTAGGATTTTGAGTTCCAGATAGTAGAAAAGGTATGTTCCCAGAGCGCACACGTGTGTTCGCACCCGCAATCTCTCTCTCTCATTTTATTTATTAACAGTAGTAGTGGTTTAGGCAACGTGTTGGCTTCTGTTTCCGCTTAGCTTTTTGTTTTGTTTTGTTTTGTTTTGTTAAGGAAATTGTGCTTTTGTGAAAATCTTTTTTAGGTTTTCTTTCTTTCTGTTATATTCTTCATATTGTTGGTTGTATCTGAATTTCTAATGGGCCTCCATTTCCATATTTTAATCTCCTAATTGGCAGCACCATTTTTACACCTCTCAACTTGACAGGAACTTGTACCTCAGGATATGTTTATGTGGGGATGTGGGGGCAGGAAAGGAAGATGCTCAAATAAAAAGTACGAGTTTTCATTCAGTATGATTTCAGCTGCTGTCAAATATTACTCAGTTCATCCATTTTCCTTATGAAATGAATGTTTACCTTTGTTTTCATGATCAGGAATCAATTACATAATTTTTTTGTAGGGCCCAGTTTGAAATGAAAATGTGGGTGGGATTGTGAGATTTCACAAATAAAAATAAAGGACACCTAGCTAAATTTGTTTGTTTGTTTTCAGCTTTATTGAGGTATAATTGACAAATAAAAATTGTGTATATTTAAGGCGTACAACCTAATGTTTTACTCTACATATATGTTGTAAAATGATCACCACAACCCAGCTAATTAACATATCCATCCCCTCATATAGTTACATTTATGTGTGTGTGTGTGGTGAGAACACTTAAGATCTACCCTCTTAGCAAATTTCAAGTGTATAATACTACCTGCATAGTAGAATCACCTGGAAGATTAAAAATAAATCAGTCTACATGTAATTATTTTAAGCTCCAGCAGGGTATTTTATAAAACTTTTAAAAGTTTTAAGGCAGAGCACTGGTTGAGAAACTAAAGTGTGGCCACTTGTCTAGAAGCATTAGCACCACCTAAAAACTTGTAGGAAATCCAGATTTTCAGGCCCCTTCGCAGTCCTGTTGAACAAGAAAGTTGAGGCCATCCCCCCAGCAATCAGTGTTTGTTTTAACAAGCCTTCCAGGTGAATCTAATGCACTTTAAAATTTGGAACTTCTGCTATAAATAATTGGAGACTATTAAAGCTTTTAAAACTTTTGTGTTTTAGAACAGATCTCTGGTAGATATGTGGGAGATTGATTAAATAAGGAACAAACCAGAGGATAAGGAAGCCTGTTAGACGCTGCTCCCTTTATTGGAGTAAGAAGATGGGGTAAAGAACTAGAGCTCTGTATATAGGATTGGACGGAGGTGATAGATTCAGATAGAGACAATAGGTGGAATTTTGTGACTGATTAGATTGAGGGGGTTGAAGGAGAAAGCTAGATCAAAGAAAATGAGAAGCGTTCTTCTGGGTGATTATATGATGTTATTGAACAAAGTAGAAATCTTTAGAATGTATAAGCTTGGGGCAAATGATAACTTGAATTTGAGGTGCTCTTAGTATCCAAGAGATGTCTTGCCTAGAACTTTGAAAGCAAATGGGTCTGGAGTGTGGCATTGGAACTTCTCACCATGATATTTACATTTTTAAATCACTTATTCAAATGGTTCTGTATATGCACTAAATATTTTTTAAAATGTTCATTTCATTTCGTATTGAGCCAAAGAAGATGAACTTTAAATAAGTCTATAATCTCTTTATTATATTTGGATAATTTATATGAAGTTATTTTAGTACTTAATAGAATGTATATAATGTGTTAGCAAAATTATAGCAAAACAAAAGTTACTTTTGCAAAGTTTTTATTCCATTCTTGGGTCAAGTGTACCCAAAAACATCCATTTTCAGAGAAATGAAAACTGAGATGGGGAAAACAAGAATAAATTTTTCACTGCACCTGTTAAAGGAGGCAGTTTTGTGTCATGATTAAATCTTCAGATTCTGGAGCCAGACTGAATGAGTTTCATCCACTTACAGGAAGTGTGACACTGAACACGTTATTTAAACTCTCTAGGTTTTGGTTTTCTCATCTGCAAAATGGCTGAATTGAACCCATTTTATAAGATTTTTGTAAGCATTGAATGAGTTAATTATTCTAAAAGTAATTTGAAAAATGCCCGGTAGTTTGTAATCATTAAATGTAACCTCTTATTAATATAGAAAACCATTTTTCTCACTCTCTATTTAGTCTTATTTTCTAAATTGTTGCTATTAACAGTTTCTGAGACTTATGCTATTTATGTCTATTTATGAACATCTCAACATTGAAGGGAATGATTATAAACCAATGGATTTCTAGGACTTAAATTCTGAATTATTCACAGAGACAATGTAGAACATAGTTTAATTTTATAAATATATATACACATGCTAGCTTTTTAGCTCAAAGTTAGGGGTCAGGAGGAACTAAATTCTTTACAATTTTAAATCTTATTTTGTTAATTGTCATCCTGAGCATAGTCAATATCGAATCATAATTTACTCTGAACAGCAATATGTAAATTACTACTCTTTTGATGCATAGCATGAAGGTCAAGAACATATCATAACAATTTCTACTTTAAAAGTTATGTAAAAGAAAGGCACCAAGCAATGTGTGATTATAATTTGTAATAATAATAATTCACAGCTGATCCATTTGACCCTTACTGGGCAGTGAGAAGAAGGTAGCACCTCTGGAAGCAGAAAATGATCTTACTCTTCCATCTGAGATGTGTAAATGAAGGCTCTTCATCCCACTTTTCAATTATTATGATCTGAGTTTCACTTAAAATCTTACTTTAGTTTAGAAATTGTTATGCTGGTGTAAAGGCCAGGAAGAAATGCTTCATCTTTAACATTTTACTCATCTTTCTCATGTAAAAATAGTTTATTTTTACAGTCCAAAATTTTCAACCAATTCCGTTGTGGTAGGGAGCTGGCAGAAGAGAATAGATGTAGTTCTGTGTATTTGTATGCCTAGGGCCTGTCAGACCCTCAGAGCTCTTGTAACTTGGGCATATGACCAGGTGGGTTCCAAATATAGCTAACACAATCCTGTGCTACTTGGAGTTCTTGCATTTTGGGCGTGACCCATGGTTGGGACGAGCTCCCTGGGCTCAATAAAACATATTGAAAATATGCCACTTTATGGTCTAAGCATTTAAACTCAGCTTGAGCAAGACTCCAATTAGCTTTACTCCTCGAAGGGTATTATTGTGCAACTCTCAGCAAGGAAATCCATATTTCATGATACTCCTGGGGAAGCCAGTAGCTCTTTTAGAGGTATGGATTCCTTGGTGAGTGAATGGAAATTTGTAGGGCTTTACAGAGATAAAAAGTAATGTTGGATATTATCAGGAAATACTGGATATTTTCAATATTTATTTATAGCTCTCATCTAAAGAATTGGAGTTCTCTAAGTCATGAGTTAGCATGCATAGTGAGTGCATGAATTATTTGTAAAATTATACATATATTATAGATATTTAAAGGTTGCTACTGTCCTTGTTGACAGATTTGGCAAATAAATTGATTCGCTTTAGATTTAACAAGTAAAATTGTGTCACATCTGTGGAAAATTGTTTGCTCTTCCGCACTGTAAAAATTACTTGAGGAAAGTTCTATTTCAGTTAATTTGCACTTCCATAACTCTGATCGACTTCAGTACCAATCACTGGACCCTAGGTATAGAAATTATGTATTTGATGTCTTGGACAAGAGATGAATAGATATGAAGTAATTTTCTTTTGTATTTAATCACATAATTCAACCTGCTTTAAATTGTTTGTTAACAAAGTATGACAATTTATGTATTAAAGGTAAAAATTTATAAGAAATTGTCCTCGTACTTTACTTGAATGGTAATTACCCTTCATATGCTCCATAACTCACTAGCTTTGATGACAGTGAATTATTATAGTCTTTTCTTTGTCAGAAAGACTTTAATAACTTCATCATGCCACCAGTGTCTTAAAGTTATGGATTGTGTGCAAGGCATAATAACTCTTTCTTTTTGATGGAAACTACATTTCTCAAGTGGTACTTCACAGTTAGGAATTAGAAAATAGTGACTCTGTGTCTCTGAATTATATTTCCACCAACAGTGATGAAATGCCTTACTTATTTACATAATTTTAAAAAACTATGAATAGAATGTTAATAGAATCCTCACATATTAATTTTTTAAAATTTAGTGGAATCCTTTTGTAACACCACTGAGTAACAGATGGTAATATCTGTATTATGAGTGAACCGTTTTATATCTGGTGTTTATGATGGTAGAAATTAAATATTGTGTTGAGGGATGGTTATAATTTTATCTGAAACACACTGCTTTGTTCTTAATTCATTTGGCTGAAGTCTTCCCATTAAGTAACTATTAGTTTCAAAGCAAAATTGTGAACATTGTTGTGACATTATTATAATATGTATATGTTACTTGGAAGTGGAAGATAAAAATGAATTAGTAGTTGGATCATGACAGCTACAAGAGCAGAATAGCTTGGTGGTTAAGTGCCCTGATGGCTGACATTCAAGGGCAGAGGCGAGAAGATGCGGGGAATCCGGAAGAATATTTGTGGATGACATTATCAAAGAATGATGCACTTTGCTAGAGAAAAGTTGGCTAACACTGGCGTTAGCAGGAGATAGACCTTTAAGTCATAGGTATGAAAGCCCTTTTGTTTTTAACTTGGTCTTTAAAGCATACGATAAAAAGAAAGAAAATAGCTGTTTCGTTGTTAAAATTCAGTCTCTAGACTGAATTTGATGATATTGATTTTTTAAAATCAAAAGACGTGTTTATTGAAAGTTGGAACTTTTAAAAGAAAAACTTATCCAGCAATTTTATTTCTGGGTATATTCTCAAAAAATTTGAAAATAGGGACTTGCATAGATATTTGTACACCAATGTTCATAGCAGCGTTTTTCATAATAGCCAGAAGGTGGAAATAACCCACATGTCCATCAATGGATGGATAGATAAACAAGTGTAGTATATACATACAATAGAATGTCACTCAGCATTAAAAAGGAATGAAATTCTGACACATGCTACAACATGGGTAAATTGTGAAGACATCATGCTAAGTAAAATAAGCCAGACATAAAAGAACTAATATTGTGTGATTTCACTTACATGAGGTACCAAGAATGGTCAAATTCATGGACTTAGAAAATAGAATGGTGGTTGCTAAGGGCTGAGGGGGTGAGAGTAGAGGATGAGGAATAATTATTTAATGGGTACTTTCATTTTGGGAAGATGTAAAAGTTCTGGAGATGGATGGTAGTGACATTTGCACGACAGTGTGAAGATATTTAATGCAACTGAACTGTATACCTAAAAATGTTTAAAAAGGTAAATTTTATATATAGTTTCCTACAATAAAAATGCAAAACTTATGAAAATGGTATTATGAAGTAATAAAATGCTTCCAGTTAGAGAACAAACTAACAAGACAAATATAAGCATTAGCTAATTATTCATATTCATAAATATTCAGTAGACTAAATTTTAGGACACTACAATTTAGTTTTCTTATATATGATCTTGGGAATGATTTGCTCATATTTTAAAATATTTTTTTTCAGTACATGACATAATTCTTGTAACATGGACAATACTTAGTAATTTGTTGATTGTTATTTGTTTATTCAGAAATTATAGTCATAGCCTAATGTGCAAAATAATCAGCTTAACTGTAACTTTGTTAGGCCTACTTATAAGCTCAGTGAACGAGTAGAAAATATAATCTTTAGAATACAATAAAAATGTAGTGTACAATATACAAGATTATGAGAACTAATGTATCTTAGTTATTATAAAATATGCTATGAACTTTTTGTTGTTGATATAAAAACAATAATAATATTACTTCAAGAAATGGGAAGTTATTTGCCTGAAAGACAGCCTCTAGGATTGATAGTGCGCTTATTCCCACTTTATAGATGTGCAAAAATTACAGTGGGTCTCATGGCCTTCTTGTTGCTTATTTTATTAAGACAGCTTTGTCTAAGCCTCTGATTCTTTTTTGTAATAATTAAAAATGTTTTAATCATAGTTAATGGATAATATTATATTAGTCCCAGGTGTACAACATAGTGATTAGATGTTTATGCAACTTACAAAATGATCACCCTGATAAGTTTTGTACCCATCTGATGTCATTTATAGTTATTATAATATTTATGACTGTATTCTCTGTGCTGTACTTTACATCCCCATGACTGTTTTTATAACTTCCAATTTGTACATCTTTATCTCTTCTCCTTTTTCACCCATTCTCCCCTGCCCCTCTTCCATCTGGCAACCATCAAAAGTTCTCTGTATCTATGAGTTAGTTTCTGGATTTTTTGTTCATTTATTTTATTTTTTAGATTCCACATATAAGTGAAATCATATGGTATTTGTCTTTTTCTGTCTCACTTATTTTACTTAGCATAATACCGTCTAGGTCCATCCATATTTGCAGATAGCAAGATTTCATTCTTATTTTTATGGCTGATTTATATTACATTGTATGTACATACCAAATCTTTATCTGTTCGCCCATCAGTGGACACTTAGTTTTCTTCATATCTTGCCTATTGTGACTGATGCTGCAATGAACTTGGAGGTACATATGTCTTTTCAAATTTGGAATTTTCTAATTCATGTATTGGATTTCTTCAGATAAATACCCAGAAGTAGAAATTGCTGGGTCATATGGTAGATCGATTTTTAATTTTTTGAGAAAAACTTCATACTGTTTTCCATAGTGGTTGCACCAGTTTACAATCCTACCAATAGAGCACAAGCGTTCCTTTTTCTCCACGTCCTCACCAACACTTGTTGTTTGTTGATTTGTTGGTGATAGTCATTCTCACAGGTATGAGATGATATCTCATTGTGGTTTTAATTTGCATTTCTCTTTTCAGAAGTCTGTTGGCCATCTGTATGTCTTTTTGGAGAAATGCCTATTCAGGTCCTCTGCCAATTTTTAATTGAATTGTTGTCTTTTTGGTGATAAGTTGTATGAGTTTTTATATATTTCATATATTAACCCCTTATCAGATATATCATTGGCTAATATCTTCTCTGATTCAGTAGGTTGTCTTTTCATTTTGTTGATGATTTCCTTAGCTATGTAAAAACTCTTTAGTTTGATGTAGTCCCATTTGTTAATTTTTGTTGGTTCCCTTGCCTGAGGAGGCATATCCAAAAAAAAAAAAAGTAGTACACAGAGTTCACCACCTATGTTTTCTTCCAGGAGTTTTATGGTTTTCAGGTCTTATATTTAGGTCCTTAATCCATTTTGAATTTATTGTATATGGTATAAGAAAGTGATCCAATTTTATTATTTTGCATGCCTGTCCAGTTTTCCTAACACCATTTATTGAAGAGACTGTCTTAACCCCAATGTATATTCTTGCCTCGTTTGCCATAGATTTACTGACTATATAGGCGTTGATTTATTTCTGGGCTGTCTGTTCTCTTCCATTGATCATGTGTCTGTGTTTATGCCAATAGCATGCTGTTTTGATCACTATACACTTGTCGTATAGTTTGATATCAGGTACTTCTAACTTTGTTCTTTTTCAAGATTGCTTTAGCTATTCAGGGTCTTTTACTGTTTCTTATAAATTTTAGAATTATTTGTTTTAGTTTTATGAAAAATGCCATTGGTGTTTTGGCAGGGATTGTATTGAATCTATAGATTACTTCAGGTAGTATGGGCATTTTAACAATGTTAATTTTTTTCTATCCATGAGCACAGTATATCCTTTCATTTATTGGTATCTTCTTCAATGTCTCCCTTCAATGTCTTATAATTTCTGAGTACAGGTCTTTTCCCTTGGTTAAATTTATTCCTAGGTATTTTCGAATTTTGATGCAATTGTAAATGGTATTATTTTCTTCTTTCTCTTTCTGATAGTTTATTTGTATATAAAATTGAAACTAATTTCTGAACTTTAATTTATCAATTCATTTATCAGTGCTAATAGTTTTTGGTGGAGTCTTTAGGGTTATCTACATATACTATTATGTTATCTACAAATAATGACAGTTTTACATCTTCCTTTCTAAGTTGGATGCCTTTTATTTATTTTTTCTTATTTGATTGCTATGGCCAGGACTTTCACTATATGTGTTGAATGAAAGTGGTGAAAGCAGACATCCCTGTCTTATGCCTGATCTTAAGGAAAATGCTTTTAGCTCTTCACCATTGAGTATGATGCTAGCTGTGAGTTTGTCATATATGGCCTTTATTATGTTCTGGTGTGTTTTCTCTATTCCCACTTTGATGAGATTTTTAAATTATAAATGGATGCTGGATTTTGTCAAATGCTTCTTCTGCATCTATTGATATGATCATATGACTTTTATCCTTTTTTTGGTGTATCATATTAATAGATTGCAGATATTGAACCAATCTTGCATCTCAGGAATAAATCCTGCTTGATCATGGTATATGATTATTTTAATGTATTGCCGAATATGGTTTGCTAACGTTTTGTTAAGGATTTTTGCACCTATATTTATCAGGGATATTGGTCAGTAATTTTTTTTTTTTTTTGTAATGTGTTCATCAGCTTTCGGAATCAGGGTAATTTGGCCTTACAGAGTGATCTTGGAATCCTTTTCCCCTCTTGAATTTTTTGGAATAGTTTGGGAAGTATACACGTTAATTCTTTAAATATTTGGTAAAATTCACCTGTGAAGACATTTGGTCTAGGACTTTTGTTTGTTGGGAGTTTTTGATTACTGTTTCATATTTGTTTGGGTTTGTTGATCTGTTTGGATTTCCTGTTTCTTCTAGACTCAGTCTTGGAAGATCGTATGTTTTAGGAATTAGTCCATTTCTTCTAGGTTGTCCAATTTGTTGGCATATAATTGTTGGTAGTATTCTTTTATAATCCTTTGTATTCCTGTGGTATCAGTTGTCACTTCCATTCTTTCATTTCTGATTTTGTTATGGTCCTCTCCTTTTTTTGATGAGTCTGGTTAAAGGTTTATCAATTCTGTTTATCTTTTCAAAGAAACAGTTCTTGGTCATTGATCTTTTATATTGTTTTTCTAAATGCTGTTTTGTTTATTTCTACTCTGTTCTTTATTGTTGCCTACCTTTTACAGGCTTTGGGCTTTGTTCTTTTTTTCTCATCCCTTTTGTTGTGTGGTTAAATTGTTTATTGAGATTTTTCTTATTACTTGAGATAGGCCTGTATTGCTGTGAATTTACCTCTTAGAACTGCTTTGGCTGTGTCTCATAGGTTTTGGGTCATTGTGTTTACATTTTATTTTGTCTCAAGTTATCTTTTGATTTATTCCTTGATATCTCTGTTAACCCAGTCATTGCTTAGTATAGCATGTTGCTTAACCTCCATATGTTTGTGTGTTTTTAAATTTTCTTGTTGTAAATGATTTTTACTTTCATCTCACTATGATCAGAGAAGATGTTTGATATAATTTTATTCTTCTTAAGTTTGTTGAGACTTGTTTTGTGACCTAACATGCTATATCAATCCTGGAAAATGTTTCATGTGCCTAAGCCTCTGATTCTTGTCTGAGTGATTTGACTATTATCTTGAAAATAGATCTAAGTTGTAGAGCAAGAAATCTATTAATAGTGTAGTATTAGGTTACATTATGCTGCTTCATATAGCAGCATTTGCCAGGTGGAAAAGTAATGCCACCCTGTTCATTTCTGTGGGCAAAGAGTCAGTTTCAACTTCTTATAGGAACAATGTTTTTATTATTCTGAAAAATGGTATTCTAGTTATCAGAAACTGAGTATTACCTGTATAAGAAGTTACATGGTTTTATTTTTCTGAGTAATTATGTTTTCCCTCCGTTGTTCCTCAAGTTATATTTGTTCATTATAGAATATTTGCAAATACAAGAAAAGCATGAAAATGACAATATTTTAAATGTTACGGATATTTTAACATTTAGAGGTAAACACTGATATCATTCGTTTGCATGTCAGCAATTCTACTATCCTGTTCATGCGTATATTCACATACATGAAAAAACAGGCACAAATTGGAAGACATAAAATTAAGATCATAATGATTATTCTATATTAATCTGCAAATTTTCCCCTGAGCATTAAACAGTAAACATTTTCTCATGTCACTAAATATTCTTTTATAGCTGCTTTCGAAGTAGCTGAGTTGCCTTTTATTTTATGCGTTATACCTATACCAATCCTGTACTACTGAGATTTTAGAATTTTCTTTTTTGCTTTTATAAGTAGCACTATGATAAAGATATTTGAGTAATATTTTGCCTAACTTTATTTATTTTCTTAAAACAAATTCCCAGAAATAAAAGAATCAGGTACAAACATTTTAAAAAGCATTTGGTACATATGTGTCAAATTGTCCTTCAGAAAGACTGTGCAGGTTTATAAAAGAGAATTCTTTTCCATCTCACTTATTCTAGTTTAGGGTTGAGGGTAGCCAGAGCCTGTCCTGGCAAATGAGGGCACAAGGTGGACACCCACCCTAGATAGGACTTTCTTCTGTCTCAGAGAACACTCACACCTATACCTGTACTCACTCAGACTGGGAAAATTGAGACACGCCAGTTCACCTAACATGCATGTCTCTGGGGTCTGGAGGAAAACTGAGGACCCAGAGAAAACCCACACAGGCATGAGGAGATCATACAGTCTCCACACAGACAGTTGCTGAGGCGGGGAGTTGAATTTTTTTTTTCTTATCAATATTATAACAAAATAATTTTATTCGAGGACCTGCTATATTTTTTCTCCAGTGGATTTTTCTGTTTTCTATGTTTTGCCAAGTTTTACCAAGGAAAAACTAAACTTAAAAACAAACAAACAAAAAACCCCCCAAAAACAAAAAAACCTTTTAAATGCATTTACTTAACCTTATCTAGGGTTTGTTTCTGAATGTAAGATCCATATAGTAAATTCCCTTACTTAAATCCCACGTGATAAAAAACTTATCCTGTCAATAAGTTGTAAAGCAGTCAGTTTTATCAACACACACACAACACACACACACACACACACACACACACACACACATACATACATATAGCCGGATAACTTCATATAGCTTGTTTCTAGGGTTTTATTTATGACATGCTAGAAGTTTCTTGAAGGAAAGTGTAGCTATAGTGAACATATTTCCATTTAGGTCTACTCCATAGTATTAAACACAACCGCAATTGACATTTTTACTGGGCAGGGTGCAAACATTGAGAGAAGTTGTACCCATGCTAATGAGGAAGATAATAACGAATTGACTATTGAGTAGAGTTGCATTTCTTACAGCACAGTATTTGAACAACTGTCCAATCCTTTCTCCCATGAATGGAGATAAGAGACATTTATTGTTTTGTAGTTATCGTTTATATTTAAACATGGTATGAATGGAATTTAGGAAATTCACTTGAGATAATGAAACTAATATTGATGTGTGTGTGTTATATGTAGTTTTGTGTATATGTTGGAGGGGATAGGTGGTGACAAAAGTAATGCCAAAATCATAATATTGAGAGAAATATTAAAGGTAAATTAAATCTTTATTGTCATAAATTGCTCTCTGATCCAGTAGTGATAAAGGGCATGTGCAAAGACTATAAGGTTACTTTCAAAACAAATATTTACCAAGTTCCAGGAAATGAATGTGTTTGTATACTTGGCAATTCCACAAGGCTTTTTAAAAATCTGTTTATCAAGCAATTGACTGTTCAGGTCATTTTGGTTGCATTAAGAGCACTTGATGTGCAATTTCCTTATGCTTTCAGAAGCATGTGATACATGGTCACCTATTTGTCACTGACTAGCATTATGAAGAGTTGGAATGGGGGCAGTGTACTAACATAAAGGTTGATGGGAAATTCAATTTTTTTGTAATTTGAAGTCTTCTAAATACATGAGAGGTGCTCCTTATTTAAAGGAACCCTACAAACCATAATTTTGTTAAGTGAGGAATTTACAACACATAATTACCATTGTTTATTCTTCTTGCAAATCTGAAAACAGCTTCACAGATTTTAGGCTTATGGTAGTCTCACACTGACCAATTTGATTATGAGCTAGAAATGTGCTTCCTTTTGCCATCTTAGAAAGGAATAACACAAAAGTCTTGGGTAGCAAATAAGAGTGCCATGAAATAGAGTTAAGTGGTAATCAAATAATCTGGAAATAATTTTTATTTTTCTTTAAAATATCTACCTTTTGGCATTGTGGTCAGTAGTCTTGATCCTCAGAGAAACGGAATGCATTCTTTTCGTTCTCCACTAAAATAATGCCTTACTCATACTTTTTCTTTTCTTCCTTTAAAAATGATGTAAGATACTTTCTCTGAATTCATGAATGTTTTTTGTAGAACACCTGGTTCTTTGCTTTTAAAATTCATAGAAGAAACAAATAGATATATATTTAAATATCCATATAAATTAAATCTGAAGTGTCTAGGCTTTTCCATTTTTAATGTTTAAATCAAAATCTGCTTATAAATGGAAATTTAAAAAATTTTGAAACTATTGGAAAATCTTTAAAATGGTTATTGGTTAAATGCAGTATTTTAAGTATGTATATGTTATGTACATAAATATGTTATAATTCAGTATATTAAGCATGGTAAGTAAGTGCTGGTTTTATTTTAAAGCCTAACAGTGTTGTAGTATATCTTTTCTCATTTAAAAGACTGAACTAGTAAAAAAATTTTAAAAGAATTTTGAGAACATTAAATGCATTAAGTAATTATAGCAACACTTGTGTACTAGATATACAGAATTAATTTATCAGTTTTATAAAGTGATTAGAGTTAGAACAGATTATTCTTACATTTAGAATTAATTCAGCAATATCTAAAAAATATATTGAATATATTGTTAAATTTATCTAAGATTTCTGATTTAACAAATTAAATGTACATTTCACTTTTAAAAAAATTAATTGAACATATTCATATACCTACTCTTCCCTTTACTGGGGAATTTTAAATAAAATTCATTACTTTTTAAATACTTTGAATTTAAAATCTACTTGAAGTGGTTTATTTATCCTAGACCAGTTACCCTTTGAGGCTCAATTTTATAAAGCTGATTTAAATGATCATTTAAACATGAATTACTGTTACTGCTTATCTTCTATTTACATTACCTTGAAGGTCAGTATAATGCAGCACTGACCATGATGACTGGGTCCCACTGAGATGAGGAAGGAGGCAGGACATTCATGTCAGTGGAGGCCAGAAATGGCCCCAGCTTGCAGCAGAGCAGAGGTATGATTTGAGTAGATAGAAAGCTGTTTTCCTGGAATGAATTGGCGGAAGTAGAAGGAAGTTATTAGTGTTATTACATTATCAGATTCTTCCTAATCTGTATGATTTTCAATATAGACTTTTAAGAAAAAAATAATTTTTATAGAAAGCAGAAGACATTTTGGTTAAATATGAAATATAGTGAAAATTACAATTATTTGGTTACATTTTTCCTGTCAAAATATTATGTAAATAAATAAAAGATTATTAGCTTTAAAAAATATGTATCTATTGAATATGTACAATGTAACTGAAAATTCTGATATTTTTGCTTGAAAACCGTGTGCGTCAAAATCTGGCACCATCTTTCAATGAAAATTCCAAAAGTCTTCTTTCTGTTGTGTTGTTTATTTAATTTATGAGGCTTTTCTCAAAACTAAACTAGTATTAGATGATTCCTCAAAACAGTGAGAAATAAAAGAAGATACATAGAAGTGTTTGGAAAGGGAGATGAGTTATCCTGGCCTGATACTTTTTATGTTTCCTCTTTCTGCTCTCTTTCTCTGTACATCCATAGGTAAAACCCAAAAATTATTCTTAAGGGTTTCGTAGGAACCAAGTAAGACAAGAGGAAATGTTTAAAACTGCTTTCTGACCTCTAATAGTGGTGATGCTGTTTTTGAGTTCCACTAATAGTTTAAAAGTGCTTTTCAGAACAACTCTTTACTGCCTTAATTTGTGTGTACAGATTGCTGTTGGTGTTGTTACTATCTGTTTTGTATCAAACTTGCTAGCTAATTTCCTTATTAGCTAAGTGATTTTCTTAATGGCTACCCTTTGTACAAACAAAGAAACCTTAGCTGCTCTGAGAGGAAAAACCAAAATTAAAAAATCATGGTAAAAAAGATAAGGAACATCTATATTCATGCTTCTGCTATGTTGTTGGTATGGGAGAAAATCTGGTGATTGGCTTTGATTCTAGACTGGGGTCACAAAAATATGCATAATTTGGCCTTTATCCATAAAACAAATAGCAACAGCCCCCATTTAAAGCAGGATTTGATTTCCTTTGTTTTGGATGTGGAAAAATCTTTTTCAATCTTATCATCAGAGGATTTTGTGAGTGTTTTCCAGAAATATTTTAGAATCTCCATTTTGACAGGAGCGTTTCATTTGAATCCATATTTTATTAACAAAGGGTTATTTGATTAATTTATACTTGAAGATTTAGAGACCTGCAATACTGTGCTTAAAGGAGAAATGCTTTTTTAAAATTAAATAATCAAAGGAAATCCTAATACCCAACAGCATCAGTGAGAGCCCCCATGATCTGGTGATAGATTTTTGGATTAGGGCCCATGAAAGGGACAGTGGGCATTAATATTGGGGAGCCAGTCTAAGATTTATTTTAAATGAGATTAGATGGGACCAAGTCAATGAAGACAACACCAGAGTGACTAGCACCACTTGAGCCAGCAATCTGAGATTTCCACTGAGCCTTTATGAAGTCAATCTTCCAGATTTGCCCTTCACCCATGGTAGGGGCCAGGTTTATAGGTGAATGGTCTTGGACTCTTATACACTCATTTGTACCTTGACAGCCTGTGAATCTGACATGGCACCAAAATGTGTGTTTATTCATCAGATACCATCTTAGAGCTTGGGCAGTGAGATTGGGTATTTGCATTTCCACACAGCAGAAATCCATATTTTTAAATAAAGCAAGGAAATGTTATCTTCCTAGTGTTTAAGTGGGAGTCATCTTTGTTCTTGCAAACCTGGTTACAATTCCGCCATTTGTCTGTCTATCTATCTGTCTGTCTGTCTATCTATCTATCTATCTATCTATCTATCTATCTATCATCTTTATTTATTTTTCAAAATAGTCATCACAGAACTTTATTAAAAGCATTAGTTCTCAGTAGTTTTATAGACCAGTTTTAAACTCACTCTTCAGAGAGCAATCGATTAATCCACATTGCAGAATGTTGTAGATTCCATTGAGAGATGTTCTGCTTTTATTAAGTTTATTGGGGTGACATTGGTTAATAAAATTAGATAAGTTTCAAATGTACAATTCAATAATACATCATCTCTATATTGCTTTGTGTGTTCGCCACCCAAAGTCAAATCTCCTTCTCTCACCATATATTTGACCCCCTTTACCCTTTTGACCTCCTCCCCACCCCTCTTTCTCTCTGGTAATCATTAAACTGTTGTCTGTGTCTATGAGTTTTTGTCTGTCTTATTTGTTTGTTGCTCTCAGTTTTCTATCCCACATATGATTTTTTCCATCTGACTTATTAAGCATAATATTCTCAAGATCCATCCATGTTGTTGCAAATGGTAGTATTTTATCTTTTCTGAGTAATATTCCACTGTATATATGTACCACATCTTCTTTATCTAATCATCTATTGAAGGACACTTCAGTTGTTTCCATGTCCTGGACACCATAAATAATGCTGCAATGAACATATGGGTACATATATTTTTACAGATAAATGTTTTTACATTTTTGAGGTAGATACTCAAAAGAAGGATTGCTAGATCATATGGTAATTCTATTCTTAATTTTTTTGAGGAGCCTCCATACTGTTTTCTACAGTGTCTATACCAGTTTACATCCCCACCAGCAGTGTATGAGGCTTGCTTTTCCCCTACAACCTCTCCAACGCTTGTTATTACTTGTCTTGTTTATAAGGGTCATTCTAACAGGTGTGAGTGAGGTGATATCTCATTGTAGTTTTGATTTTCATTTCTCTAATAGATAGTGAAGTTGAACATCTTTTCATACGTGGCCATTTGTATGTCTCCTTGGGAGAAATATCTGTTCAGGACCTCTGCTCATTTTTTAATTGAGTTGTTTGTGTTTTTTTTTATTAATTTGTATGGATATTAGCCTCTTATCAGAAGTGTTATTTGCAAATATATTCTCTCCCTTTGGTTGGTCATCTCTTTGTTTTGTTGATGGTTTCTTTTGCTGCACAGAGACTTTTTATCTGATATAGTCCCATTCATTTATTTTTACTTTTACATCCCTTTGCTTTGGGGTCAAATTAATAAAATCCTCTCTAAGACTGAGGTCCATAAATTTAGTACCTATGTTTTCTTCTATACATTTTATTGTTTCATATCTTATATTTATTTCTTTGATCCATTTTGAGTTAATTTTTATGTATGTTGACCAATAGCAATCTAGTTTTATTCTTTTGAATGTGGCCTTCAATTTCAATTTCAATAAGTGGATTATTGAAGAGGCTTTTTCCTCCATTGTGTGCTTTTGACTCCTTTCTTCGAAAATTATTTACTCATATAAATGTGAGTTTATTTCTGGATTCTTAATTCTGTTGCATTGGTCTGTGTGTCTATTTTTTTGCCAATATTATGGTGTTTTGACTATTGTTGCTTTATAGTATAATTTGAAATCAGGGAGTGTAAAACCTCCAGCCTTGTTCTCAGGATTGCTTTGGCTATTCGGGGTCTTTTGGGGTTCTATATAAATCTGATGATTTTTTTTTCTATGCCTTTTAAAAAATGCCATTGATATTTTGATCGGGATTACAAAAATCTGTATATGCTTTGGGTAACATATGTTACCTTTTTATTTTTTGTTTATCAAGCACACCAGCAATCAGTCAGACAAGATTAGAGAAAACAGTGAAAGAGAAAGTATTTGTCTCTCTTCCATCCTTCTATTTGATTCTCCTTGTACTTTCACCTCCTTCATTTTCTTTCCCTTGGTCGCACATCGCATACAGGACCTCTATAACCTGTAAGTTTCCCTTATTGCAATTTAGCCACCTGCTATCTGTATAACTGTGAACAAGTTACTTAACCTCTTTGTACCTTGATTTCCTTACTTTTAAAATGACAATAGACTATTACCTACATCATAAAGTCATTATGAGGATTAAATGCATTAATATATGTCAAGTGCTTAGCTTAGTACCTGATTGTACAAAGTACTGAGTGACCAGTTATGAAATAATTGCTAATAGAACTTATTAATAGTGTAATGATAGGAGCCATACACTTCATTGCCAAGTGTCAAATGTTAAACAAGACAGAATTATGAATTCTTTATGTGCAGCAGCACAAAAGCTGGTTATTTTGCTTTTTCTGTGTGAATCCACTTGTAGAATGTCTTAAAGTTACAAATGACTGTTGGATCTGTCCTGAGAACTGTTGGTTGGTAAGAGAGAATGTCCTAAGACTCCTAGGGATCATATTGAATTTGTTACTTTTATTGGAAAGGGAGACAGTAAGCACATAGGGTAAAGGTGGTTGGTTATTTTATGTATTCATTTCTCTCACAGTAAACATGGTGCTTTCTTTATCCAATGTGAATGTTCTAAATTATGTGGCCATTATAAATCTTATTTTGAAATTAATTTCTGGCATGATAAGTATATTTCTTTTTGAGGCATCACATTTTTAAACATTTAGAGTATAGCCTCACTCATTTGAGAATACTGTATACAAAATAATTTTAAAGGACGTTTACAATTATGTGTTTTCAGAAGGTAGCTAATGGCTTTTGACCTGCTGTCCTAGTGTATAGAACTGAATGTCAGAATATTTTTTAAAGACTGCATTTTCACCTTGCCTAATCAAGCACAGTAATTCTTTTTGAGATTGCCTTGCATATTTTCCCAAGTGGTTATTGATAAAGATATGTCAATTTGGTAGGAGAGAGAAGAGAAAATTATAATATTATAGCATTTAGGTCTTAAGATTGGTAAACAAATATTTTAATAATAATATCATATCTGATATAATTACACGTGAAAGCCATTTAAAGTACATAGTATCAGCCTTACATCTTCCCCCACGTCTTTGGGCCATTGTTGTAAAAAAAATCACATATTTTAATTCACACACTTTTCTTCTTAATTTCTATTTTCTCTTGAAATTTCTACAGTATATTTCAATACCTATTTTCACACAGTTCTTAAGAATTATACATATTAAATAATAATTCTCAATTTTTGTGCAAAAATAGACCGTGATATACACTGTATAAATGATAGAGATTGCTCAGGGCTTCAAGGTTAGCATTTTTGATGATTGTCAGCGTTCATTTCAAATTAATTATTGGCACAAGTTCTTATACGACTGTAGTCTTTGCAATTATGTGCCACTTAGTTTGTATATTGAAAAATACTCTGATTTAAGCTTCGTTGAATTTTTGAGATGAAGATGTGCATGCAGCTTGAGTAATGCCCAAATTACCTTGTGGAGTGGGTGACTGATAAAATGACAGTGTAAAGAGTTGTATTTTCTGTACTGAACATATTGGAGCTGGCATTTTGCCACTGAACTGTATGATGATGAAAGAGGAATGTTGTTTGTATGCTTTGCACTGAAGGCTTAATTTCTGAGGCTGAACTCCAATTTTGTTTATTCCCTCAGGTAATTATTGGTTTTCAAGATGCAAAAGTGTATCATTGGATTTAAAAAAAAAATGGTTAAACTTGTCCTTTCTTTAATTTTAGGCACTAAAAATTCTCACACATCAAAGTAGTTTGTGATTCTCATTTGTGGCTGGAGAGCTAATCATCTCAGTAATGCTTTGAAGTTAGCTTTTTTTCTGTCTCTCTCTTTTTTTCCTAACCCAGCATGGGTTCATGAATAAAACTAACCACTCTGATAGGTATAGTATATTATTGTTTTTGCCTATGGCTCTTGCTAATAAAAATTCAAAATCTGGTTAGTTTGCTGGAATCAAATCAATGTAGTACATGGCATACTTTTTTCCTGTTATGAAGCCCTCTCACAGAAAATACGTGGGGAATAAAAAGCATGGGGATGGAAAGAAAAGACAAAGCAGTTCAGGGTTAAATATAGTTTAGCTTTTTTGCCTGTTTTGTGGTTAGTCTGTAATGTGTACAAGAGTTTTTACTTCTCATTGCCCTAAAATCCTTAAAATTCCTATTCCTTAGGACTAAATTCATAAAAATTCCTATTCTTTAGTCAAAGTATATGAATCTGCTCTTTTGTGGACAAGTTACCAATAACAATGGTGGTAACAATTGATAAAGTGTATGTGTATGTTTTTAAATGCAGCTGGATAAGACTCTATATATAGGCTGAAGAATAAGGGAAGTGATGAAGAATAGGTAGGTGATTGATAAAATAACTTGGAATTCTGACATTTGCTAAAATTAAGTTATTCGCCTACAAAATTACCTAATCACTAAATCACATAGGATTTGGCATTTTAGGGAATAAGGATGTTTTCTGCTAACATCAACACAGAACAAAATTGTGATTGGATGCTTCCTTCAGAAGGCAACATGTGAGTTTAGAAACCAGAGAACATGCCAGAAATAGGTTGATGAGATTGTAGAAGACATTCCATACTGGAACCAGATACTAGGCTCAGCTGGAAAGATCCTTAAAGTGCAGTTAGGGGAATACAAATAAGAAGCTAATTTAGCAAATTTTACATGTATATATCAGTGGGTAGGATCATCCCCTCAAGAGTTAGAAACACCCAGATTTTAACTTCGAAGGCAGCTTGTCACTTTGGGCAAATAAATTAACTATAGAATGGATAGTAATGGTATCTAATTCATATTACTATTATATTAATTATTAATATATAATTAATGTATCATTCAGTATTTTGAAAAATAATTACTAAAAATGAAAAATGAATAAATGAAACTTATAATGAACAAAAATTTTCAATTCCAGAGCCTTGGAAATCTGTTACTGTTTATGTATTTTGCGTATAATGGAACACATTGTTAAACAGGCTCATACTTGCCTCAGAATCTTGCTCAACCCAACACCGGCGAGTTCCTACTATTTTTGTAGAAGTTGGTAACGTGAAACACATTTGTTTTCCTTGAGCTAATTCAACCCTAACCTGTCTTTTGTCTCTTTGTTTTGCTGACAGTCTCCCTAATGCGAATATCAACTCAGTTACATGGAAACGTAAGAATGGAAAGATTCGTTATCAATAAATAGTATTCAAACACCATGCTGAGTGCTTTACAGAGATTTCTGTTAAGTAGGTGATTCCCAAATTTATACTTCTAGTTTCATCCTCTAACTCAGGCTCCATTCATGAATGCATTATTATTTGGCTTCTTTACTTAATTGTCTAATTGGTATCTAAAATTATTGCTCACTGTTCACTATCTTTCAGCCACATTGGACTTCTTTATGTTCCTTTAGCGTTCTAAGTTCATTTCTGTCTTGGATTTTTGTTCTTGATGACCTTTATGCCTGAAAGTTTCTGTCCTTTTATTTTATGCATCTTGCTGCTTCTCCTTATTCAAGTGTCATTTCTTCTGAGGTGGAGGTTTCTCTCTGACATCTATTTTAAGCCCCTCTGGTCAGTTTCTTATCTAATCATTCTATGGTATGATTCTTCAGAACCCTTTTCCATATATATAATATTATGTTATTTTATTCAATTGTTCATTGTGTTATTACCCAATCCAGAATGCAAGATTTCTGAGAGCCGAGGCCTTGTATGGCTTGTTCAACACTGTATTCCAAATACCTGACACTGTGACTGGCTCATAGCAGTGCTCTCAACAACTTTCAGAGGTACGATTATTCTTTTCTTAGTTTTATAGGTGACAAAATTGAGGCCCAGGGAGGTTGCAGAGCTGAGATATTGACCCAATGCTGTGCTCTAAAAACCTATACTGCAAAGCCTCCCTTTGCACAACTGAAGGTCAGGAACACTAAATGAAGGAAGGGGCCTGTGTTGAGTTCTCAGAATGTCCTTTGAGTCCCTGGGCTGGTAGTTATTGTTTCCCCTCATCGTCAGTGAAGAGCTGGTCCTGATCACTTTATGTTCTAGTATTCTTGGTTTTTTTTCTCTTCCCTCTTCCTTTTGACTCAGAGCCCAAGATACACATGATTAATATTTTACAAGAATGCATTCAGTCCCATACTGTTTGGGAAAAACAAACACTGGGTTTTAAAAAAGCTCCCAAAGGCCTAGAATTCGTGGTTTGGAACCCAGATGGAATTTTCCACCTGGCTTGGGTTCTTCCTTTTTATATGCATGCTGTTTTCTGAGCATTTGTTACTTGACAATGGCATTTATTACCGTTATAGCTTTCTTTTTGTGAGTTTGTGTTAATAACACAGATAATGCTTTGCTCGTACTTGGCACCTATTGGCTAGTTCCACCTCCATGCCTTTCTGTTTCATCCCCACCCCCATGCGAAACATGCTGCTGCAACTGGGCTATTTGTATTGTTTCAGCCAGACACTGTAGAATGAAAGAGGTGGTCTTATAACGTATATCATTAAAATGTGAAAATATGTTTTAACTTTTGGGGAAAAATGAAAAGAAGAAAAAGAAAACCAGGCAGTTGATTAAAACTGGATAATCTACTGCATAATAAGTCACACTCAGCAGTTTATAGAGGGAGAAGTTATTGCTGCTTTTTAATCTGGAACATTTGGTGTGCGTTGCTGCATTTGACCTTTTAGGAGCTGTTGACCTCCTTTAAGAAATGCTGGTAAACCTGCCTCAATCAGTGAAACAGAAGGAATCTTAGCATTGTGGCACTGACTTGCTTAATTTAAATCCACACACACACACACACACACACACACACACACACACACACGCACTCCTGCCTGGATGCCCTTTGTGAGACCCTTGCACAAAAAGATTTCATTCAGAAGCATTATAACCCGCATCCTGCTGTCAGACTCTGTTAGCACTGTTGGTCTTCTTTGGCTGCAAGCAGCATCTTTAACCCCTTTTAAGCTTCCTTTTATTTTATGAAAACATTATCTGTGCTTAGGTTTATACATATATTCTACATTTTGCTCAAAGCTCCTTCTTCGTATCCTAGGGAAAAGGTATTTTAAAGTTCCACTAATTGAGAGACTAAAATGAGAACTTATCTAAAACTGGCTTTTTTAGAAAAGTGTATTAGAACTTAATCCAGTGCTTCCTCTGGGAATTGTAATCAAAATTAGAATCGTGAAATGTTGAAATAAGTTTTTGGTATTACAGTAAGCCATCATCTATAATACCTTTGACTTTTTGATTAAAAACATAGAAGGCTTTATAATCCATGTTTAGTTTTTGGAAAACATTAAAGTTAATTGACTCGGGTAAGTTCAGAAGTAGTATAGAGATCTAGTCCTGGATCTTTAAATGAAAGCAAAATTAAAATTCTTTAAAGATAAAATTTTGAGTAATTTCAGTCTATTACAGTTTAAATTGAGAAAAAATGCCTACACGTTGGATGATCTGCTGGGCTTGGTTACAGAAGAAGGCAGGTATTTGTGTGGGGAAAATTTTAAAAATTGCTTTAGATTGGAAAAGATCAACATCCTTATTTTAAACAGCAAAAAACTTAAGCCCCTCTACTTGATTACTCAAGCTCTTAAATAGCCTTAGTGGACCAACTTCTGCTTCCTTATTACCAAATTACAACACTCTTCCAAAATACAAATGAAGCCTTTCAGAGAAGGTGGTATAATCTCAGTCTTTGTGGTTTTGCTCATTATCGTTACCTTTAATAACTACTGTTTATTGAAGGCTTGTGACGTGCCAGTACTTTATGCATTATCTTCATCTTCATAACTGCAATTTAAAGTAGTACTATTGTTCTTCTCTTTTTGAAAATGAGAAACCGATGTTTAGAAAAGTCAGAGATTTGCTCAAAGTGTTAGTTACTCTGAGAAGCTGGGGTAGAGCAAAGGAAATGGCCTCTCTGGGTATCAGCTAGACACAGGGAAGGGAAATGGGTAACAATAGATGCCCCTCCGAAGCCTTAAGTTGATGTGAGAATAACGTGGTGAATGAGTATGCCACAGGTTATTGGTAAGAAAGAAAAATTGATGCCATTGTGGCTTAATTCTTAAGATACGTTGGATTCACTGTAAGGGAATATCATAGTACCTTCTTTCTGGCTACCATTAGAAGCAGTAGCTATCTAAGAGAGGAACATATTGGGAAATAAGGGGAGCTAGAAGCTATGTGATAGAAAAGAAATCACAGCCTCGTTTTCAGTATCTGTTCATTTTAATTTTGAAAATAAAATGCCAATTTCTACTTTACCCTACCACATTAGATTGTTTCAAAGATTAAGTGAAATGATTTAATCTTGAACACTTCAAAAAATAATTAGGACATAATACTTTTTTTGTTCATTTATTCAATAAGTATCCAGTGAATGCCAACTGTAAGGCATGGAGCTATATAGAAATAAGAGGCAAATATAGACTTTGTCTCTACCTTTCAGAAGAAAGGTAGGGAAATAAGAGACATGATAATAAGGCAGTAGAATATTTTTAATGCAGTTAGTAAGGTAGAGAATGCTGGAATTTCTGAGGAGGAACACGTAGCTGATGGAAGAGGTGGGTCTTGAAGGACTGGTAGATTGGTAGGGAGGAAGGACAGGTGTGTGGTGGGGCATGGGGAGGAATTGTGGTATCTGTGGGCTTACAGGAGGAGGAGACAGAGAGAGCAAAAGTCTGGAGGAGGGAAAGTATGGGGACATATTAGTGTATCAGGTTGTCTAATTGGCTATAGCTCCAGTCGCCTAGAGGTAAGTCTGACAAATATGGGCTTAGGTTTAAGCTATGAAATATGCACTTGCTTTAGTAGCCCACAGGGGGAGCCTTTAAAGATTTTAGAGTTTCGTGGTAAACTGGTAAGGCACTGTTTGTTAAAACTCATTAAGGACAAAGTGATGCGTAGATGATTAAAGGAGACACTGAAGTCAGTGAGACCAGAGCCTTATGAGATGACCGATAGAAGAGATCTAAGCTAGAGGGGCAAGTGTGGGACTTGATCGGTGACATTTGGTCATTGACTAGATTTAATGGTGATGGGGAGTTAGAACTTTTTGCCATTGGAAGTTCTTGTGATACTTTTTCATTAAATCAGTATAAATTTGTTGTAATGAACAAATATAGACTTTAACAAATTAAAACTCAGATGCTAATGATAAAATCCTATATACCACTGTGTGTTTTCAATACTTATAACATGCTTAACTGGTAGTAGGGAAAGTGTTGTATCGAGACCAGGGGAGCCAAGTATGCTGCTCAGCTGGGCTAGGAGGAAGTTAAACATAAATTATGAAGAAAATCTAGTTTAGAATAAAGGGTGTTTTTAACTTATCAGAAAAGTGATTTGGGGGAGTAAGCAGACTGGCACTGTAGTTAACTAGTCAAAACTTTAGAAATCCTGGCCAAATATTTCCTCAGAAGTAGCAGTTTAATCTCCATTTGCCTCAGAATTGGCACTTGCCAACATGATTTCACTTTAAGAAATAAGTTAAGCTCAGGGCCTTGTTGAACCTCAAACTTCAATTTAAGGATTAAGGTGGTTGCATGGGAATTAGATAAGATATATACTACTTTTACAGTCAAATGGTGATTTCTTTGGGAAATGTGAGCTCGCTCCCTGCTCCCCCACATCCTGTGTGTGTGTGTGTGTGTGTGTGGTGTTGTGTGTGTGTAAAAACATTTCTACTTTCTAACTTTCATTTTCTTTCAGTTTTGAGAAATTATAATACTGTTTGGATGACTGTGAAGCCTTGGGATGCACTGGGAAAAAAATAAGAAGTAGATTTTCTAAAGTTTGGGGCAAATCAAAGGGGATATACAGTCCCCCAGGAACAATACGTCAGAGGTTAGTGGAGCTAGTGCTGTTATTGGGTAGATTATGTGTGTGCCCCAGCTCTAGCTGAGTGGCCTAAGGAGGGTGTGTGCTTCACAAGGCCTCTCTCTGCTATCCTTGGGAATCCAAGGAAAGGAGGTAGTGATTTTCGTAGGAAGCTGTCAGTTTAAGAAAGAGTTTATGATCTCTGAGAAGGTGGTAAGATTGCACTGATCAAAAATTTTAGTGGAGTGGTAAGAGGAAAAAGAACACTAAAGAGAACATTGAACTGTTTTTGTAGATTGAGGAGAATAAAAACTGAATGAAGCCTGTAATTAGAAAATGGAGGTTGGGGAAATTAGGCCTCTTTTTTGTAAAGCAAGCATCTTTAACAGGATATAATCTAGCCACATAGGGCCATTTGACTCACTGATGCTTGATTTTTATCTGCTTCCATATTGTTTCGCCTTTAGTGGTCAGACACCTTGATTTGGTCTTATTTTTGGATAGGCTCTTTGAAAAAATGTACCTTTGAAAAAAAATCTAACAAACTAGCTTTACTGTTGGACTATTTCTTCATGACCATTGCATCTCTAGAAAAGTCAATAAACCTGCTCTCTTTTGTGTGTGTGTGTGTGTGTGTGTGTGTTATCTAGATAACCTTTATTTGCTTTACCCATCTTAATTCTGTTTAGAGAGATGGGTCATCTCCCTAGTAAAAATTGTTTGAAATGACCTTGAAATAGTCTGGCTAGTATGTTAGGATCTAGTCCCCTGAACCTATCATAGATTTTCTCTGAGAACAAGTAAACCAGGATTGCAAATGCAGAACACATTTAATGAATTTCTATTTTTCAAATTACAATAGTAATTCATATCCATAGATAAAAAATGTTTAAAAGTTTAAAAATGTATAATATAAAAATTGGGGGGGCTCTCTGAGTCTGTAATTGAAACTGCCCGAAGTTAACCACTCATAGCAATTGGATGTATATCTTCTAGACATTTTTCAATACACATTTAAATAAATAAATAAATTTATTTAAATGTGGATCATAAGTATGATGTATATGTATATATATGTATGTGTGTGTATATATACACATAATATTTTCACTTATATCGTGGTATATTTTGCATATAGTTTTCACAAAATTTGCATGTTTTACTTCTCAAAATGAGAATCTCAGGAAGAGCAAGTGAAAGGATAGGAGTAATGCCATTTTGTTCTAAAGATTTTTCACTTTATCTAGGTTAAGAAAAACTGAGTTATTATGGGTTTTGCGAGGGCTGACTACTGTGCTTTCAGAATTCTCCCTAACCTCTACAGTAGTGAAAAGTCTAACTTGTCAATTAGGTTTAAATTTTTGACATTTTCCCAGATTGTATGTTGGTGCTGTTGTGTTCCATTTTACTATTTTTGTAAGCACTATTATTGCAATTCATTCGTATGCTATTTTCTCACAAGGGAAACATTAAAAGCGGGCTTAGCTTCACCTAAATTGAAATAGAGATAATAATAGTTTCTTTGAAATGGCTTAGATCTAAGTATACAGTACAGAATGACAACCTTCATGTTTTATTGTGTTATGACTGTCTTAAAGAAGATCTGCCAAGTTACTTGCTTATCTTTGCAATTACAGTATTTGCAGTAGAAAAATTAGACCATGGTATTGTTTAAAAACATGTCAATCCAATATTCATGAAGAAGAAAACAATAGTTTTCACAGTACAGATGATAAATTATATACTTATTAAAGCATCACATTTGATCAAATAAGCATGATATATCATTATAGAATCAGTTTGATGTTGAAACGTTGTTATTTTAAACAATTACTTTAAACCTGGCATTTTTAAGAGGGGTTGTATTCCTATGAATGTGGGTGACAGATGCAGGGCAGGACGAATAGTTCAAAGTGAAGATTTAAATTATGTGTAGCTTTGGGGGTTGTTAGAAGTAGAAGTAATTCTGCCGGTGATAGAAGAGACTTAATCAAGAAGACTGTATAGCAGTAAGATGGCAGATTTCTTCTGATTTTATCTGGGTGTCATAATTAGCATTTCGCTGGAGGTGTTTTCTGGATAAGTGATGGATGTATCGGTAACGCTTTACTGGAGCTTGGGGATAAATGGAACAGGCAGCTGACGCCTCCTGAAGTAAATAGAGAGGATCAGTTTTCATTGTTATCAGTATGCCGACCACCACCACCGAAGGCACAGATGTGAGCTTTCTTTTCAGAGGGAATCAAGTGTTCCCCCTCAAGGAAGAGGTTGTTTGTAATGCAATAATATGAATGTTTGTTAAATAAGAAAGCCATCTATAAACACTTATGCTATGAATACTTGCTACCTGGAAGCATTATTTATTCAACTGTGACTTTTTCAGAGCTTCAGCTATGAGAAGAATATTGCTAATGGAATCATGTAATGACATTTGTCATTAAAAAGTCACATCACAATGAATAGTTTCAGAATTCATTGAGTTCCCTTGCTCTGTGTCACACTCACCGCTTCTGTGACAACCTTCATTTCCTACTTAGCAAATCCAAGCCTGGTAGCTCTAGCCCCAGGAAGTTGTTAAAGCAATTAAAGGCTTCTGTCTCCCAGCATATTGCTTGGTTACCATAGTACCCTCTGCCTCCAAGTCTCTCCTGATGATGTCAGTATGCATACAGGGGTTGTTCAGAGCATCTACGTGGGGATGATTCACTCTGCGATAAAGCCCCTCTCCCCGTTGCTGGGTTTTCAGTGCGATTTCAGATGTCCCTAGAAATGGAAGGTAAGTGACTTCTTTTGCATATCAGAGAATTACTAAATGCCTCTATTATTCTCTTTCAGGTGTATGAATGGTTTCTTGCTTTCTAAGATATATACTACTGACTGAAATCATAGTGTATTGGAGCATTTCAGCCAATTACCTAGAACAGACACAGTGTGTACTTAAAATACGTTGTGTGTGTGTGTGAATGCACACATGGGACAGACATAAAATAACTGAATGCACAATTTAATGCCTTCTACTTTCCCTGATTAGCAGCAGTAGCAAACGAAGTAGCACTTTTAATTTCAAACTCTTTGAAATACATACATTTCTTAAAGTATTTTGACAGATGTCACAGGGCAAATGGGGCTATATTTTAAGTGTGTGAATTATATATATTGTTGATACAGCTTAAACAATATTAACATTAGAAAGATCTGTGATTATATTGGAAGATATTATTAGAAAAAATGGCCAAATTAGGCTGAGAAGTTACATATTAGAGAAATTAAAACATATTGTAAGACAAAGATTTAGTTATGGGATATATGTAAAGCTTGAAGTATATTGATCACTATTATTACATACTTATTTCATACTTAATGTTTTTCAAAATATCTCACAATTGGATAGTAATGTTTCTATTTTATGATAAATGAAATTAGGGCTTCATAAAAGTTTCCCATAGAACATATCTATGCTTCTCAAGGATAAGCCAGCATGTTCAGCTTTATGAGCAGAATACTATAGAACTACTTACATCATTCAGATACAAGAGCCATGAATGAATATTTCCTTTGAAAAGTAAGTTTTCTGTTTCAGTTTTTCCACTCAATATGCCTCAGTAGTAAACAATAAATGAAGCACACAAGACAGGTTTCTTCCTGTCCATTCTGAGAGTTCTGTCCATATGACAATGTTAGCTGTGTACTTATTTCTTCTTGATTCTCAAGGGAGTATTTCAGTATATTTTGTAAAGAATGTAATCCTGTGTTTAAATAGAGGTGGTAGGTAAAGGCAATGTTTGATTAGTTGCTGGGTAGCTTTGCAAGAGATAAAAGAATGAGAATGGAGAAGATGAGGTAGGGAACTTTCCCATTTCTTCATGTAGCTGAACTTTTTATTCTGTGTAGGAAGTAGGCAGATGGTATTTTTGAGATGTTGGTAAATGGTTTAGGCTGTCCTTTCTAGAGAGATGTTGATTAAAATTGGCCTTTTGTTTCTTATAATTTTGGAGTCTTTGGGAATATACCCTGCTGTATAACTTTGCTTTGTTTTTGTGTGAGATCATATTAGTGGACTGCTCTTCATTCACCTTTCTATAAAGAATTAGTGAGAAATACAGTTGCAAAAGAATATAACAAAATTTTAAATTAAGTAACTTGTATTTGAGGATATCTGTCTTATCTTAAATATCATAAATGCTTATTTTGTGAATTCCTTTCTATACTGAAAACATGCTAAAATGCTTTACTTTTTAATTTTTTTTACTACATTCATGTTTAATCCTATTCATGCGTTTGAAAATTTATTAGTTCATTGCTATTTAAGAAATTTGTGAAAAGTAGAGAGAAATTATGATACTACCTAATTTAGGTAATGGCAGTTAAATATTAAAGAAATTTAATCAATATAAACTATTTCTATACTTTTAAAAGTCTCTTTTAATTAAAACATTTCGATAATGTTTATGTTGAAAACTTATATTCCAGCATATGTTATATCAAGTCTTTACATTGTATTAATGTTTTAGGTGATGTAACAATCTATTGAGCAGCTAACTCTTTGTAATTAAAAAAAATACTTATGTAGCTTTGAACCCTTAAGATATCCATTAAAATATTCTCCTGTTGACTTAACTGATACAAATAGCAGTTTATACAGAATACACTAAAAAGGTTACAGTTTCTTCTCGCTTGGGTCAGGAAGTGGTTCCAAGCAGTTTTAGGAAGGGTGGTTTAAAAAATTGGTTTAGCAGAGTTTTCATTTTATTTTTATGTCATTATACGATGTTTTAAGTTTTACAGATATTTAAACGTGTTCCTGGGGAGATATGGAAATGCCAGGTCTGTAGACTTAGTAAAGCATGAGACGATGACATATGGCAGAAAAAAGATTCATTTGGCTCTCACTAGAAAGACAAGCTAAATCAAACCAGTATCCAAAAGAAGTATGGGGAGCATAGATCTGGAAGTAAACATTTTGTCCAATGATAGCAAAGAAGCTCAGGCTGTGAGGAACTGGTTATATGCTTTGCCCAGTTTCTGTGTTCATTTAATGGCAGAGCCAGGGCTGGAAGCTGGATCCCCACACTTACCAGTGGGTTTTCATTTTGATGGCAGCACATTCCCTCTCGAGTTGGAACTGAGTACTTTTTCCTCGTTAACTTTTCTCTCACAAAAGAAGTGATTAAAGTAAACTTACTTCTCCCCCACAAAAGAAGAGATTAAAACAATATAATAATTAGGAAAGTGTATTCGTTTTCTTTTGTCATTGTAACAAATGACTTGGAAACTTCATTGTTTAAAGAACAGCAATGTATTACTTATAGTTCTGTTGGTTAAAAGTCTGACACAGGTTTCAATGGACTAGAAAATCAAGGTGTCAGCCCGGCTACATTCCTTTCTGGAGGCTCTAGGGGAGAATCCATTCTCTAGTCTTCTTGAGTTTAGGACCACCTGCATTCCTTGGCTCATGGCCACTTTCCTTCTTCTTCACAGCTGAGAAGTACAGACTGAATCCTCATTCAGCCACTTTACTGGTTCTCTACACTCAAAAAGAGTTCTCCATAATAAAAGACTTGGACAATTAGACTGGACCCACCTGGATAACTCAGGATAGCCTTCCCATTTTAAGATCTTTAACTTTAATCACACTGCAAAGTCTTTTCTGTCATGTTAGGTAACATATTCACAGGTTCTGAAGATGAGGACATGGGCATCTTTGGGGACCATTACTCTGCCCACCACAGAAAGATTACAGAAAGCATGGCTGACTCTATCAATATTAAATTCACAATTCATATATATTTTACTGACAACTATAAGTTAAACTGGTGATTGCCAGTAGAGACCATGAAATTTTGACCTAATTCGGTAGATGCAGTCTTCCCCAAGGATATTAAGATGCCTCAAGATAATTAATGAGAGAAAATCAGATTAGAATGAAATGTTTCATCAACTCAAACATTCAAAACTCTGAGGTACAGATGTGAGCCTTATAAAGTGACACTATTCTCAGTTTAATATTTTTAGTGAGAAGCTTACATCAGATGAAGTTAATTAAACAAAGCTGATTTGGGATTGCAAAAATTCTATTAGTTAATTCCTATGTGAATGAGCCTGGGTTTCTTTAGAAACTGAAGGGTAAAAGCTGGGCCACTAGGGACCCAAATGTGAGCTCTAGAAACCCTGAGTTTTGAATAACACTGTGTTGTTCATTGATCTGGTGTTAAGCCATATGAGTCACAAGACCATATGAATCTGGCAGGTATACCCTACACAGTTTCCTAGAAAAGGCACAATATACTATCATAATAAATAATGTTAGACTTAGGGCCAACAGCTGCAAAAATAGTTCCTTTTATTGTTCACATCCTGTCTTTATCACAAATTTGAGCCAATTCATGGCACATAGGTCCCTCTATACTAAGCACAAGATCATTTATATCTAGTAGTAGTTTTTAAACCTTCTTTACTAAACGCTAGTGGTGAAAGATATAAGGAGAAACTATTCCCGCATATTACTTTTTGGACAGAAAGCCTAAAATTACATTTTGCTCAAGGAAAGGAGCTGGAAGGAAAAACAGCTGTTTTCCTGCTTATATTCCTTTTTATTTTTAGAATCATTTTCTGGCAGGCAACTGTAGGGCTCTTGCTTAGAAGGCAAGGGCTTGGGGAAGGCATATTTCTTTGCAAAAAGTAATTATTTTGACATTGATTCTTTTTGCTACTAGAGATGTACAGCAACCTTAGGATTCTACATAAAAGCAGAATCTGATTTTATGCCATCATGGGACTTACTTGTCATCATTAAAAATATCATCATTAAAAAAAGATGTTATTTGATAATGAAGTTAAAAATTAAAATCAGCTAGTTACACAATTTGATAAGCAACAGAATAGCTGTGCATCTATAAAAATATCTCTATAAATAAAAATATGTATTTAGTTGAGTTTCTTTATTCATATATTATACTCACTTCAATGTTAAGTTTCTTTTATCTATCAATGGTACATACCACCTCATGTGCTAATATAAATAAGTAAAATGCAAACACTTTTAAACATTTTTAAGATGTATACAGAATATTCAGTTTAATACTGAATTTCCCCAGCTATGATAAATTAGAGTGAATAGAGATCAAATCTTTAAAAAAAAAAAAAAGCAATGCCCCAAAAAACTTCACCAGGCAGCTGCCTTCTCTGATAAAAGAGACTGTTAAATCTTTAAATCATTTCGAACTGGCTCAGTTACTTTACTCATTCTTTAACTTTGTTCCAAATTATCCTAAGATTTTATCTTTAGGAGAAGTCAGAGATAAACTCATGGATATAGAGTTTGAGGTTCTAAATGGTATCTGGTCTGTGTGGGCGGTGGCTAAGATGGAAAGAGACTTCACAATCAAAAACTTCGAAACCTGTTGTGATTTCTAATCCACGGTTTGAAAACTAGCTCAGAGTTTTAGGTCTCGGGGGATTTTCCTGGAATGGAAGTCAAGGCAATCACCAAGTCAGTGATGGAACCATAAGTGATCCTAAATCATCCTGCTCCGTAGGCTCTGCAGATCCGAGAACTCTCACAAGCTCTCCTTATTTTCCTCACTGACCTTGTGTTCCTTTAACTTATCATTGCTTTAATTTGACTTTTATCTTCAAAATGAGTGAAACCTGCAAAAAAAAAAAAAACACTCACAATTATTGAAATTAGTTATGAATAAAGTTTTGTTATTTGAATTTGTAGAATACTCCTATTTCTGCCAGTTTTTGCTATGGAAGTGAGAGTCTAGAACTTGGACCATTATTTTTCCTTGTTTCCTCTAAGATAGTCTGCTTTGGAGTGAGGATTAATGGAAATAAAGGGTTCTCTTCTGCAAGCAAAATCTGTGGCCTGGGGCAATTAAGGAGAAGAAAGTGTGAACAATAGTACTTTGAAGGGCGGGAAGGCGTGGAGACAGAAGCTTGCCATCTTCTGAGGAGGGGTTGCTGTGACCACTGTTTTGTAGGACTAGCCAGGAGGTGGGAAAGCTTAGAAAGAACTGTGCCCCATGCCTGGTCCTTACGGTGTGTCCTAGATGACTTTATAAAAGAAGGTAAGCCCGTGTTAGAGGCAGCAGGTAGGTTCCTGCTGGGAAGGAGATGCTTTTTCTGCAGGCGAGGGGAGGCAACTGGGGACATTCAAGTAGCCTTTCATATTCATAAGTAAGGGAATGAGCTCACCAGCCCAAAGATTTTTTATATAAATTCAAACCTTTCAATAACAAATACATACCACTAATTTAAGCTCAAATATTTCCCAAGAGTCTCAGGAACGAAAGTGACAGAGGAATATGACTTAATTAGAATATTGGAATATGACAGGAGTCTTGTGACACTGTTTTCCTTATTGGCAAAGGTCAGTCTTGTCTTCGTCAATTTTAGTAATTAGTATTGAATGCTCTCACGTGCAGGACAGTGCACTAAGCACAATGCAGAATTAATCAAAGGACAACTGACCTCAGATTTCAAGGTGTTTCAACTAAGAGCAGAACTAAATATGGAGAATGACTTTCTTATTATTTAATAACTATGTTATTTGTTTCCATGGTAATTTTTGCCAAGTGGCAAATTCCAGTTGGTATTGATAGATTCATTTTGTTGACATTCAACTGAAAAGTAAATTTTTCCTAAAATTCTAAATGAATTGATGTATTTATTTGATGTCAGACCTATTGTTATCCTGTTTAGCCTTTTTATAATCTCACCTGTCTTAGTTTCATTTGCCTGACTTTAAAACTCACATAGCTTTCCCTTGTGTTCTGTAATGGAACGTCCTGGTCTGTCTTTCTTGTACACACCCACACACTCACATACACAGTTACTTTACAATGAATGTTTCCTATCCTAGTCCTTCTCTTTACTCTTCTTTCCATCTTCCTTTAGGCTCCCTGTGACATTTATTTTAAGCAACCCAACCCTGTTTTTCTGAAATCCTACTGAGTGTAAAGTGTCGTGCTACTGAGGCCTCTGCCCCTAGGTTTCTCCTAGTTCAGACCTTGATTGTACAGTTGCCAGTTTTTCCTTCTGATGAGTAGAAGTTAGGTCAAGTTAAAGGAGAGAGTGGTCAGAGGGAAGGGACATGGTTGATTACAGAGAGAAGAAACTGAAGATAGAATTTGCGAACCAGGAAAAGGGGAACTGAAACAAAGCGCTGAAATTGTGCTGGGAAATTGGAGTGTTTTTAAGTCAACAGGAAAGGTAAAGAAGCAGCACCAGCAGAATTATTTTGGGTGTTTTCTCAGACATTCTGTAGTGAGCAAAATAGATCGCCATATTTACACACGGAAATTTCTGCAATAAATTACAACTTAATCCTTTTCGATCCAAGTTTAAAAACCTCTAAACCTCACATACCTTTGACATCACTGCAACTATTCCACTGTTGTGCCCATTCTCTGGCCATCATTTCTCAACCTCGGCCGCTAAACTTTTAAAATGAAGTCCCTACATTTTATTTAGAAACAGCTTGTGTTTTCTAAGTGAAACTTAAAGAGAAAAATATTCTTATGCCAAGAATCAACATGTATTAAACTTGATAATTATCTAGAATTTCCTCCTAACATGTTAGCTCTATGAGTATTTTCCAGTTAGGTTGAACCACTGTTGAAAGACTGATTGTGAAAAACAATAGCGTAAAATTTGTCCAGACTTAGCAAAACGCTGAAAAATTAAAGAATAATGATTTTTCTGGTCAGTGTGTTTTTCATTGTAACAATCTCCTCTATTGATTTGGTTTCCTGTCTATGGTCTTTTTCTGTCATAGCAGGTATCTCACTGAAGATTTTTTTTTTCATTTTTACAGTATTGTCAAAGAAATGTAGGAGTTAGTGGTTTTTAAATTTGTTATTTAGCAAAAAGAAAAAGACCGTTCTTGATGAAAGCTTTCACTGAGTTACCTAGAAATTTTTACCTAAGCTTCCTGACAGCCAGTGATTATCAGATTGCAGTTACTTTTCAGAGGTGTTTACCCTGAGTTGAGGGTTTTTTCCCATTGACCCGAATCATGAATTAACTCTCATGTTAATCCAGTAGTTTACCTCAGCAATCTAACAGCCTGTGAAAAATTACTGTATTACTGCTAGACACACATTTTTAATTCTTTGGCACAAAAGCAATATTACGTTCAGAGAATTAAAACATCCCTGCTTCAAGGAACTTACATTGCAGTGGGAGAATTGAGATGCGAATACGAGAAATATGATTCCACACCGATACAAACACCCCTATTTCTTTGCCCCACTTCACAGCAAAACTGCTCACGTGCGGTCCATGCATTTGTCTGTAGTTAATTTCCTCTTCATCTCTCTTGAACCCATTCCTTTCAGAACTCATCTCTCCATCAAAACTGCTCAAGTCATGATCATGAGTGGCTTTCAGGTCAATACTGTGGTATTTCTCAGTCCTCCTCAAACTTGACTTTCACTGTCATTTGAAACAGAGTGAACATTCTTGAATCCTACAAGTACCACATTCTTCTGATTTTTCTTCACTTTAACTTAATGTTCTTCCCAGTTTTGTTTGCTGGTATGTCATCATCTTCCCGACTCTAAAAATTGGAGTATTTGAGGATGTAGTCTTTGGTCCTAGTTTCTTTGTTGAAACTCACTCTCTCAGTGATCTTATCAAGTCTCTTGGCTTTAAATTCCATCTGTACACTTACAGTTTCCAAATTCATATTACTGATCTGAACCACTGTCTTGAACTCTAGACAACTTGAGATATCTAATAGACATCCTAATTAGAGCCTAATTAGATCCCCCCACCCCCTCCCCACACACATACACACACCCTGTGCCAAATCTGCTTTTCCTACAATCTTTCCTATACCAGTTATCCCAGAACTAATCAACAGTAACATGTAACATTTTGGCATATGTCTTTCTAGGCTCATGTGGATATGGATGTTTATTTCTCATCACCTCTCATTAGATTATTTTGTGTATACTGTTTTTGTTCCTCTGACCCTACCTGCTCCCCCACCGCCCCCCACACACACCATTTACTATGAAAATGTTTTGTATACTCTTAAGTAGTTTTTGGAAACCTGGCAATTAGTAACTACTTGGTTGTACCAAATTTATTAACTACCTATTTTTGACGAATATTGGATTGCTCCTGCAACTTGTTGGTATAATTTAAAACAAGGCTAGTATCCCCATTACCAAAATAAATAAAAAAATAAATAAAAATAAAGAAAAAAAGAAAGAAAAAAGAAAATCAAAAGCACTTCGTCATTCTAGTTTTATACTATCTCAATATGACGGCCACTAGGCATATGTGGCTGTTGAGCACTCAAATGTGACTGGTCCAAATTGTAATGTGCTGTAAATGTAAAATACACACCAGATTTCAAAGACTTAGTTTAAAAAAAAGTGAAAAAAAGTGAAAAAAGTAAAATATCTTATTAATAATTTTTGTTGATTACTTGTTGAAATAATATTCTGTTTATGAGGCTAAATAAAAAAATATTTTAAAATTGATTTCATCTTTGTTCTTTTAGTATTTTAAATGACTATAAGAAATTTAGAAATTATATGTGTGGCTCACATTATATTTCTGTTGTACAGCAATGTCTTAGTTGCTCAGGTAAAACATCTTAGAGTTATCCTGTCTTCCTCTCTTCCTCTACTCTATATCCTGTAAGTGCTACCATCAGAATATATGCAGAATCTGACCACTTTTCATCTCCATACTCCTACTCAAGGTCCAAGATCATCAGCTCTTGCAACAGCCTTTTGACTTGTCTCCTGGCTTCTGCAGCCTAATCTCAACATAGTGGCCAAAGGAATTCTTTTAAAACATGTCAAAGCATGCCTCTCCCCACCTCACAACCTCCCAATGATTCTCATCTTATTCAGAGTGAAAATCAGGTCCTAAGAAAGCTGATGCCCATCTGCACCTCTGCACCTTGGACCTTATTTGGGTCTTTACATTTGCTCTTCCTCTGCCTGGAGTGCTCGTCCCACAGCTATCTGCAGGGCCTGTGCCTTCACCTCTTTCAGGTCTTTGTTTCTTTGTGAAACCTATACTGAACACCCTATTCAAAATTACGAGCTTACCTCATTTAACGGCACCCCAACAGTCCAACTCGCGTTCTTGCTTTTTCCCTTTCTCCTTAGCACTTATCAATATCTAACATAAAATATATTTTTGTACTGATTACATTTATTTTTCTGTCTTTCCCCCGTCAGAACATGTTTTATGAGGGCAGGGACCTTTGTTTTATTCACTGCTACATCCTCAGCTCTGAGAACAGTGTTTAGCACATATTAATGATAAATACCTATTTGTTGAGTGGATGAATGAATGAATTTATTAGTACCACAAGTACTCTAGGACTTGAAAAGAATGACTGCTGTTTTGGGAGATAAGAAGACTGCTGCTTCCTAGACCGAAATTAACTAGAAGAAGATAAGGCTGGGAGGTCAGGGTGGGGTATTGTTAGAAAGGGCTTTAAATCCTAAATTGAGGATCTATATTTAATTCAGTGGAAGTGAAAGAGACATTTACACTCTTTAAGCAGAACCATGGCACATTGAGGTTTTACTTTAATCTTGTAGCTGAGAGGATAGATAGGTGAACAGACAGTTGATAATAGTACACAAAAGAATAATTGATCAGATCATGGAGAGACCAGAAACAAGACCAGTGGAATGGATAATGCAGTTCTGCAGTTGAGAACGAAGGATTTGCTAGCTATGAAAGTGAAAGAAAAGGACACATGAAGCCATCCACTGCTAGGATCTATAGGATTTGGCAACTGATTGCATGTGGGTATAGAAGGACAAGTAGTTAAAGATGACTTTGTTTTAATTATCATGAGAATTGGTAGGGAGATAAAAAGAAATGAGGAAACCTGAGAGAGGCAAATTTTGAGGAGAGTGATGATTTTAGCCTTGGGAAGTCTTTAGCTTGAAGAGACATGTCTCCCGAATTCCTGAAATGTTTTCATGTGCATTTCAAGTCTCTTCCTATTTGACCAAACGAGCACTTACTGCCTCTGAATTCATGCTATGAAGATATTATGGGAAAGATAATAGAAAGAGGACACTGCTTTTATTAGTGTTTGCAAATGGAAATCTGGTGAACTCAGCTTTAGATTTTCATACAGCAAAGACATAATTACCCCCAATAAAGTCCAGGCCTAATAATAACCTGAAGTGTTGGTGAAAGAGATTATGTCTAGTGTAGAGTATTTGCTTGCTGCTAATTAGGAATGTTGGGATGGCATGTTTTAGAGCAGTTAATGGACCCAAACCGAATTATTTTAGTCATGTAGGCAAAGAAACTCAGAGAATTCATTATACATTATTTTGGTTTTGAAATGATATTTTTCTATTTCATATAGTCTTTAAAGATTAAGTCTGCTTGCCCTTTTTGCACTAACATCAAGGAATTTTAAATAAAGGTGCTTTAAATACTTGGCCAGTGTATATGGGCATCAGAAATAATCCCATCAATTTCTTCTGGATATTTAAGGATAGACTCAAATTATTGACATTATATTGACTTTATCTCTTATTTATTTTATTATTGGGGCCGGGTCTTCACTTAAAGTAATGGCTGTATCTTAGAGGTAGCTTGTTATGAGATTTTTCAGATAAACCATAAGTTCAAAAGAAAACTCATGAAATACCTGGCTGAACTTTTAACCACTGTATAGGAAATGAAGAGATTTATGTATTGTTACCAACGATCTGATCCCTAAACTGTTCGATTTGTTTCATGCATCAGATATTTATTGTGAACCAGCTATGTGTCAAGTGCTGTATATCTACAAACAAAAATTCATGCCTTCATGGAGTTTACATTTTAGTGAGAGAAGACTGACATTAAACAGATAATTAAAATATATTGAATGTTAGATGATGGTTAGCATAAAATAGAAAAATAAAGCAGAACGCAGAGTTCGAGGGGTGTTTGTGTTTGCGATTTTAGTATGGGTGGTCAGAGAATGACTCACTGTGGGTTACAATTGAACAAAGACCTAAAGGAGGTGACAGGTGAAAGCGCCCGCCATGCACAGGGCTGCAGAGAGAGTGTTTGAGCCATAGAGAAGAACAAGGAGCACAGGCCTCGGGTCTGGTGTGTGCCAGACATGTTTGAGTAACAGCCAGGAGGTCCGGAGTGGGGTGAATGAGGGTGAGAATAGCCATAGATGACATCAGACAGGTAAGGGGAACCAGAGAGTGCAGGTCCCTTTAAGTTCTGGTGAGAGCAGAAACCACTGGGAGGTGTGAGTAGGGGTGTGACATGGTCTGACTTACCTTGGTCAAGACTCACCTCGTCTGCTCTTTTGAAACTAAACCCTAAGAGGCCAAGAATGGAAGTTGGAAGATCAGTTGGGAGAAACTATGATAATTTTGGAAAGAGGTGTTATGAAACAGGGGAGCAATGGAGACACGAGATCAAATTCTGAATACATTTTGAAAGTAGAGTGGAGAGAATTTGCTGAAGGATTGGGGTATGAAAGAAAGACGGGACTAAGGATGAGTCTAGTCTTTTGGCCTGAACACTGACTGACAGGATAGAGTACCTGTAGTGGTTATGAAACCTTGTGTGATATTTCCTGATTGTTTTCATTTAAATCTAAAATAGTTAACTTAGTTGGTTCTTGTAGCATTGAGTCATTTTTGAGTCCCCAAGGGTTGTGAATGTCAAAGAATTTACATTCACTGACCTGTCACTCTCCAAATAAAGAATCTATTATTTTCTGAAACTTTTATCCATTGCTGTAGTGGATTATAGCTGCCTCCTCACCATTTTGTTTAATTGGATTATTGGCTGCAATTATAAATCTATTCAGTCAGATACATTTACTTGTGTGGGGAAAAAATCCTTTAATGTAGCAATATAATGGAGTACAATATATTCTACTCTAAATGTAGTCATTTGGTCTAAGCAATAACTTATGTGGAGAACACATTTTCTTCAAAAAATAATTACAATTTGTTGGAGCAGGGGAAAGGAATTGGGTGATGTGGCTTCTAGTCTTGTAAAAACATAAAGTTTAAAAAAAGAAGAAGAAAAGAAAGCATACCAGCTATTGAAAAGTTTCATCGTCAGTATTAGTTTGGTTACCTAGTATTAGTTACCCTTGTAGGCGGATGAGATAGCATTTAATTGAGAATCAAGGTTCTGGTAATTATAAAATGGTGGTGATTTTAGGGTTATAATGGTGATCTTTGACCTATTTCAAAAATTTTGTGTTTTTAGAACATTTTGAAAGTGTTTCTCTTGATACACTATTGTATTCTGAATTATCCAAGCTTATAGAAGCCTGATAATGAATTGGTATCTGAATTCCATAGTAAATCTGAAAATTGCCTCAAGGCAAGACCAGGTCTTTACCAATGCTATGAAAAGGAAGCATATAGTAACTGTCTTGTTACTGCTTATTCTAAGAATACAAAGGAGAAATAAAATTATGAAAAGCTAGGTAGCATTAAAGTATTTTAAATAAGAAAAAAAGAAACTAGATTATTTTAGCAAAAGATACATATTTTCTCTATGATGTATAAACTTTTCTGATTATTCAATATAAAAAGAAATAATTCTTTGATTAATTATAAAAATAAACTAAATTTCTATACAGTATCACTAAGAACAGCCATTTCTGGCACATTTCAACATGATAGATAGTCTTAAACCTTCTTTCCACCTTGTCTCTCTTTTAGATACTCACCCATCTCTCCTCCTTTCCCTCTTCCTCCTCTTCTTCTCCTTCCTCCTCCTCCTCCCCTTATACTTCTCTCTTCCCCTCTCCCTCCTGCTCCTTCTGCTTCTCCTCCCTCCTCCCCTTCTCCCTCTCCTCTCTTGTTTCACTGCCATACGGCTACCTACTTCTTTACTTCTCATTCATGCATTTCAACCTACTTCAAACCTGTAACTATTCTGTAAAAAGTCATCAATAACTCTTAAATGGCAAATGTATTATGCCCTTTTTAGACCTTATCCCAAATAACCTCTTGGTTACATTTGACCCTGTAGATCACCATTCCCAAGAGATAAGGAGGCACGAGGAAGCATTATGAACTGTCAAGTGTCCCCACCTTTCCAAATGCTGCCTCCTATCTGGTATATTCTTCCCCTTTGCCTTACTTGTCCCAGCGAAAGCCCACTTACTTCTCTGAAGGTCCCTTCAAATCTCAACAAGATTAATTCTTCCTTGCTCTCTGTCACCAGTCATGCACCTTGTACACACATCTTATATGTGTGGGCTTGTTTTGCACTGAGTTATTTATGGAGATCCTTTAGGGCAAGGGCTATCTTTATTCATTTTTATGCTTCAGCTTTCAACATATAGTAAGCACTTGGTAAGTGCTTATTGGATGAGTGAATTTATTTTGTTACGATGCACAGTTTAGAAATCTTTTCATTTTCAGTACTTGTATAGGCTTGTACCTCTTCTCAAACTTCAAAACAACTGAAACTTTGAGATCCTATGAATCTCTGAACTTACTCTCTAATCCTTGATGCCAGATATTTGGTGCTAGTGAGAGGGTAGAAGAGAGGACTGAGTTGGGAGAATACAAATGGAAAGACAAAGGAGAGCTTTTCCCCTTTAACCCCTTCCTATATTCCTTTCTGCTTGCTTGTACAGCCCGAAGAGAGCTCCTAAAACCCACCCTCCAGGATAGAAGTGCCAACTTTAGGGTCTTTCTCTACTTTCACATTTTCTGTTCACACGATGATGAAATAAGGTGAATCCCAGAATTAAATCATTGATGAGGATAATAGCAGACAAAAAAACAAAATAGAACAACAGCGAAACAACCTAATATCATGTGGGAGAAAATGAATAGTGTGTCACTTGTTAGAAAAGTTCTGAAAGTTTGTGTTTATTTTAATAAAATAAGTGTTTATAATAATATGAATATGGGAATATATTAACAAATATAAAATGAAATATATTTTTAAATTTATACATTTTCTCATTTTATTGAATTTTAGTAGGATTACTGTTAGGTGTCCAAAATATTTGGATAATAGTATGCTTTTCAAAGCTTACCTCTTCACTTTTCTACGTGTAATTCTTTCATATACATTAGAATTGCCTTAGAAAAAGAGTATAACACACAGAGCTGCGGCGCAATAGAAATATTTTTGAGAGAATATTCATACTGTCACTAGATTTTGCTCTTAATTGACATTGCTTTTTTTTTTTTTGCCAGTACTGTATATGGGAATTTTTACTTTTATTTATGAAAGAAAGCACGTGTTATGTCTCTTGTACTCCATGAAAATGTGCAGCTCTGGCAGTTACACTGGATGGTTTTGCTGTAGTAATTAAAACACAGATGGAGCTCATTTCTTTCCCAAGTGTTTGATTGGCAGATACTCTGTGATCAACGCTTCTCTCAGCTGAGCACATTGGTACCATCTGCCTTCAGCCGGCTTGGAGAGGATGGTCTCAGTGTAATTTTCTGATCATTACGTGAGACAATTTAAATAGAGTATATTCTACTTGCTGAAGCCATGAAATAGTATATAAGGGTTTTCATGACAGCCCGTTTGCAATTAATGAAATATTCATTAATAAATATTTTTTGAAATCCACTATTCCCTTTCTCTGCTTAAAATATTTACAGCATAACAAAATCACTACATCTTAAAAAGTTAGTTTCTAAACAAGTTGAGTGGGTGGGGCATTTTGTTTTTAGCAAGGTTGTTAGCAATGGTTTCACATCAGGGTCCTGTGTTTTGAACCATTAGTGCGAGTACTAGTTACAACTAAAAATACTTTAATATCCTGTCTCCTAAACCCAATGCTAAAACACTTTAGAAGGATATGTTAATTAAAAAATTTTTGTATGTTTATAACTTTTAGAAATAGATTATGATAAATGATATTTATTTAGATATCAAGATGGGAAATGGATAGATTTATGTTCATCTAATTTTGATGCAAATAGGTAAATGTGGGTTATTATGTAGAAAAAACATTTAAGACATTGGAGCACAGAAAAAAATGACATTTTTAAAAAGAAGAAGAGAGAAATAATTATTTCAGTGCCCTGGAAATATATACTTATACAAACATATAGTCTACATTTATAAAGAATAAATACATATTATTCATAATAACATGAATTCTATATACAATTAAGTAGTGGGAAACTGATTTGAGTTCCTCCTTCCCTGTCCAAAAGAATAAATAATTATGATTGCCAAGATGAAAAATTTGCTGCGTAGTACTTACAGGAGAAACTGAATGAATCAGATTATCGCTCATAGAACGTTAGAACAAAGAGTGAAGGAATCAAATTGAAAAACATTCTGAAGAACCCTAGAATACACTCATGACTTACGGTTCCTGTGGAAACCCACTTATGGTAAGGGTCAAGAGTGACTTTTAGACTTTGGCAAGAATTTGAAGATTAAATTCATAAAGCTGACCACTTCACAGTTGGAATGAAAAATACAATGCATTTTGGAGGTGAACCAACAGAAAACAAGGAAGATAATTATGAATGTGTAGAAACTTATTATTTTCTATTATCAGAAACCTTTAAATGTAAACTTTGAATTAGCCTCTCATTTTGTTTGAATATATAATCAAGCTTGAAATTTTTCAAGGTAAGGAGTGGGAGTGGGAAGGAAGAAAACGTTTTAACTTTGGTTATCAAATGCATTTTAGTTTATGTAGTAAATATTTATCTCGAGGAGCTTACATTCTCATAAGGGGAAGGATGTGAATAATTTCGATTCAACAGACTAATATAAGTACCATAAACAAAGTGCTACAGAAGTTCAGAAAAGGAAATTCTCAAATTAAGAGGAGCCCAGACCATCTGATCATATACTCATTCACTTAAGTTCTCCTACTCTAACTTGCACTGTCTTCTTCTTTCTGTGCCAGTTTTATTGTGTTGACATTTCTATATACTTTATATTTGCAAACACCCATCATATATATGTATACATCTCCAGAAAACTTCATCCAATGTCATTTGGTTAATAACAACCAACATTTACTGAATACATACAGGGTGCTGGACATTTTTCTAAGTACTTTCTCATTTCGTTCTCACAGCAACCGTATGTTTTACCTTATTTTGCAAATGAGGAAACGGCCTCAAATGACCCAGCTAATTCAGTAGAGATCCAGGTAAACTGGCTCCAGACTACCATATTCTACTGCCTTTTAAACCCACCCAGCTTCGAGAACTGCCCTGAATGTAAAGAGTAAATCTCCCCTCTCGTCCCCACCCCCATTTAGATTATACCCAAGGAAAGGGCAGTAGAGGCGAGTGAGAGGGCAGCTTCACGATGAAAACTTAAACCAAGAATAGGGAAAGGAACTGAGAAGGGCAATTACAGCCAGGAGAGAGTGGCAGGGAACAGACTGTTTATGTACAGGCGTCCACCCTGACACACAACCATCTCTGCAGTACTCAGACTTCCTGCCATGCTTGTCCACCCGGGTCCCTCCACCTCAACCCAGTCTATGCCGGTCTATGACCCTCTACCTATGTCCAGTCTAAAGGCAGATGGGCAGAGAGACAAGGTGAGGAAAAGCACTTATCAGTGGAATGAAAGTTTCATTTTATTGTTTTCAAGTTAAAAGAGATTTCTGAGCACCCGGACTAGACATTGAATGGGGTGTGGAAGTGCGAATCTCTTTTCAGACATGATAGAACGTGCACAGGCCTGAGGGAGTGTGAGTTCCCTTGTCTTAGTCTCAGGTTTTACACTAACTTCTTCTGGTTCTTTGTTTCCTTGTAGGTAATATGAAGGATCTGGGCTAAAAGTTTTCTAGAGTTCCCACTAGCTCCGAAAAAAGATTGTGATATAAAGAGCTTACAGTCTATCTGAGCAGACATGAGAAATGTGTATAAAAAGTCAATAACAGTGAAAACTTATATATAGTGAAAGAAATAAGAATAGAAGTTGCCCATGGGGGTGTGGGGATTGATTGGAGCAAGAGTTGCCTACGATATGGTGCTTTACGGGTATGTAGTTTGTTAAAATTCATTGAATTGTACATTTAATATGTGCATTTCATTCAAATGCACAGGAAAGGGATAAAAAGTTCAATAATATAGTGATGCATATTAAAATACATATCTCAAATCAATGCAGAGGTTCTAAATTTCAAAATCCAACTAAGGACTACAGATCCCAGACAGGTGCTGCATTAAGAGGTGGTCTAAGGAAGCCCAGCAATAGACGCTACTTTTTGTGTTCGTGATAAGCTATTATTTTGCTTCTCTAAACTATTTTTGTTTCTTGAAATATTTATGAGACTATTTGATTTTTGCATTTTTCTTGTCTTTTATAAATTGCATCACATTTTTTTAACCTTTTTAAAAGTTATGATTTAGCTGCTGCTATTTCTTCAAATGACTCCTTAGTTTCTTTCTTTTTTAAACCTGGCAGTTACTGTATGAGGCTTACATGCATCTAGACACTTCTTGTCACATAGTTAACACTGCATAAATATTAGTTATACAGAACCATTGAGTTTATATCACTGTTTATTTGTGCTTCAGCATGCTACATATTTTTCTGTTTAACCAACTAAAGTACTTCTACCTTTTTCTACAGAGTTGATGTGTCTGTATACTTTTGACTGTTCCTTTAAAAATTTCCTGTGTTTTTTTCCTTATTTAAAATTCTTATTTTTAGTTAAAAATCTTAAATTATTATTTCACTGCCTCCTTTCACTCTAGTGGTTAACTGACATCCATATGTGCAAATAGCAAATTAATGGTGACACTGATTGTGAAATTGGTTCTTTTATTATGTTCTGTCTAAGTGTAAAAAAATGTTGTTCACAATGCATGTTCTGCTGTTTGATGGCACCAGTGGTAGAAGATAATATAATTAAAAATTCATTATACTAAAATGTCTTGCATTAAACAAGGTGGAAAGATTGAAGAGGAAGGACTAGATGAAAGAAGTTGGAATAATGTTCAGCTTAAAAGATGAAGTATGAAACATGGAAAGAAGAATAAGATAAGGGAAGGCAGCAGTGTCTGCCCTGATCATGATGTTCCTTATGTTCTACACTATCCCAATGCCATTCATAAAGTTAGGTGATCTAGATTTTTGCTGGTTTTAATTCATTCTGGGCCATGCTGTTTTAGTGTTGGTTATTTTGGATCTTTTTTTTTTTTTTTAACCTCAGTTCCCTCTTACTTAAGTCCATGCTCAATGTTTTTTTTCCAAAACCCAAAAGAAATAAAACATCCCTGGAAAATGAAGGTGAGAACATAAAGTGGAACAGTAGCATAGGCACCAGCAATTGGAGTTTAGCAGATAAAATGGAGGTGGGCAAGAGACATAGGCCGAGAGTGTCACCAAGGTTCAGTTCAGGTAGGTTGCTGCTAACTTCCTATTCCCCAGCACATAAAGGCATGCTAGACACACATGCTCAGGGAGGCGGGAAGGGTGAGGCTTGGGACACAGTGATTTTCATGATTATAGCCCTGGCTCCCAAGAGAGCTGTCTAACTCCAGACTGCTCAAGAGAATTAATTTGAGCTGGTTTCAATATCTAAAGTTGTCCACTTCAAGAGTTTTGACAGAGTAGAAATAGGCTATGGGCTGTGACTGTCTAAAGTTATGGGGATAAAGGAATGGAATTTGAAAACTTTATGAAGCAATATTTCTAAGTTTCTTTGTATAAATTTTAAAATCTCAATTCTTTATGATATAGTTCATTAGAAGACCAAAATTCTCAAAAATATTTCTTTGAAATAGAAATTTTTGGTGGGGGAAGAGAAGAATAAATGAAGAGTGTAGAGTTTTAGATAAGATAGAATAACAAGGTTCATTTAACAAGATGGAGTTGAGACAGTTATAAGTTGCTACAAAATCTAAACTAATCTTTACAAGACAATTTAAAAATATTTTAAAAAACATAAATAAGAATGGTATATGAAACTCCAATTTAAAAATAATTAAGTCAAAACTTCAAATAATTTTTTCCTCCTTAAAAACATTCTATTTTAAGTACGTGACCATCATGTAGAACTTGGTGTGAGAAATAATTAGACATGAAAGACTGAACAACTGGGTGATAGGATTTCTTGCATCCGTGACTTGATTCCTGGAAGGAACACTGGAGCGGTGTCAAACTACAGTCAGGGTGAGCAATTAAGAGCAAGTAATCTTAGCATACTTGACTAAGAATTAGAGTGTGGATTCTCTCTTCTCCCATGGGCATTTCCCTCCAAGAATGGCATAAAGAAAGAAACTGAAAATGACCCAAAATCAAGCTTTAACTTCCTGTGGTCCTAAGTTTAAATTTACTATTAACTCTTACATTCTATACTTACAAGTTAACTTAAAATATTTTTTTTGTTTTAATTTTTCAATTATAGTTGACATTCAGTATTATTTTATCTTAGTTTCAGGTGTACAAGTATGCAGTATAGTGGTTAGACATTTATATAATTTATGAAGCGATTCCCCCAATTAGTCTAGTACCCACCTGGCACCATACATAGTTATTACAGTATTATTGACTATATTTTCTATGCTGTAGTTTACATCACCATGACTGTTTTGTAACTACCAATTTGTACTTCTTAATCCCTTCACCTTTTTCGCCCAGACCCCCAACCCTCCTCCCATCTGGCAACCTTCAGTTTGTTCTCTGTATCTGTGAGTCTGTTTTTTTCTGTTTTGTTTGTTCATTATTTTGTTCTTTAGATTCTGCCTCTGAGTGAGATCATATGGCATTTGTTTTTCTCTGTCTGGTTAACTTTTAGTAGACCTATTCTAATGTATACTCTATAAAGCAGATTCTGAATTTGCGATAATCCAGTTATAGAGAACTAACGGTATCTCCAATAGGCTCTGACCATGAGAAAGATAGCAGTTCTGCCCCCTTTCCTATTTAGGAGAAAAAACTACTTATGCTTTCATTATTTTATCTTTTCTTAGTGTGTGTTTCTAGTTTACTAAGCATTAAGTTAATTTAACTTAACACTTTTATCATGGTTTGGAGCGTTGGAAATGGAAACATTTAAGTGACATTTGGTTTATTAAAAACCCATGAAACTAGCAGATGGTTTAGGGAAGAAGCATTAAGGATGCTACTTGATCCTTAATTCAAGACCATACTTGATGCTGCATCTGAAGAAGAGCTATGCCAAGATAACTGCTGTTGAGTTAAAGACCATGTTATTCATAAATATTCAGGAAAATAAGAGATAAATGTTCATGAGCATAGTAGTGTATGAAACAAATAGTTTTGGAGAAAGGTTCTGCAAGCATTTCTAAATCTGTAGTATTTATTCATGTAACATTTTAATAAACCTATGTAGAATAGAATTTTATAATGAATCCAACCAAAACTTTATAGCTATATTACTTTAACTTATTCATTCCCTGTACAAATGAAAATTGTCATTTGTAATAGTCACTGGGATAAATAGTCATTGTGTATTTTCACTCTCTCACATCAAATATAGAATTTCCAAGTTTTTGTCTTTAAATGTTTTCCCAACACGTACAGTATTAATAAGCTGAGTAAATTATTGGTACTGCATATAACTGTGATAGCTGGCATCTGGTTACTTTTCCTGTTCTTGAGTTTACTGTTTTACTATAACCACTGTATTTGTGAGCTTTTATGCTTTCTGCTTCATACATGCTCTCTCTCTCTCTTTTTTTTTTTTTTTTTTTTTTTTTTCCAGTGAGGAAAAGGAGGTTTCGAGGCTGTGTAGATACAGGTGACAGTTTTCCTAATTAGTTTTATTAGAGTGGAAATAAATCACTTAAAAATTTATGAGTTCTATTGACCTCTTTTGTTTTTTAAGAAATATAAACTTTCTGGAATAAGGACTCACTCTAAGTAAATATTTGTGTGTGTGTGTGTGTGTGTGTGTGTGTGTGTGTGTGTGTGTGTGTGTGTGTGTTATAATCCATGTAGTTAGGATATTATTGCTAGGCCTAAAAAACTATGTCTAGCTGCCAAATTAGACTTCAGGAGACCCTGAACAATGCTGCAATGGTCAGGAAATAGGAAATTAGTCACTCTTGGCATAGATACTGATTTGATGAGGGGCCTGCATGGGCATCCCAAGATCCCAGAGACTCGGCAGGTAGAGAGGAAATGCCTTTGCTACCTGAGCATTGATTCTCTGTGGGAACCCTGAAGGCTCCTGACCTATAACATGTCAGTCTCTTGTGCAAGTTAACAGAAAAAGGAAAAAATCTAATTTAAACCAGTTCCAAATGTATCAATTAAATGGTTAATAGTTCTATTTCTAAAATCAAACTTTTCCTTAGAGAACTTCTGAGTAGAATACTTAGGTAATGGATAGCCCTACATACAGGTGATTTTAGAATTTATAATACTGTTATCTTTCCTTCAACATTGCAAATTTTAGGTCTAAGCTTTGGGTGAGAGATTAAATATTACTCAACTCAAAGATGTTCTTAATAGTTCAGGAGAATAGACTCAGAAGAGAATCATGAACAATCTTAATAGGAACCTGTCCATTTACTATTTGTGAATGAGATCAAATATCTGATGCTAGATTTTAAGGTCAGCATGCTATGCTGGAAAAACCATTTAATGTGGAGTCATCATCGGCCTGCATGAACTAGGCCAGCTCACGAAACCTCTTGAGTATCAATTTCACCACAGTTAATAAGAGTGTATATGAGAAATGTTACTACTAACTAGAGTTAGAGTATTATGAGAAATAAACAAATTGTTTATGAAAGTAATTTGTGCATTATAAGACCTGGGTTTGAATTCTGACTCTGATTCTATTTCTGGCATTATAGTTTTGGATAAATTTCTTAACCCCAAATCCTTGAATTTCACAACTTAAAATGAATAAGAATACAAGAATTATAAGCTGATTGTTACAGAATAAGAGTTCAAAATTGTTAGTTGTTGTCATCACTTATTATAAATTTCTACAAATATATTATCTTCTGGAGATTTAAAATAATATAATAAAATTTAATTTTGTTTAAAGCTATTTAACTCCTGTTATAATAGGTATATACTTTTACTTGAAAGCTTGTTATTCCACACATTTTCTTATAAATTAGAATAACTTTTAAGCTAAGTATTTGTGTGGAATGAGAAATTTTCTTCCTAAACAGATAGTGTTCCCTCTGTGTAATGTAGATTTCTGATGCAATAGATGTGATAAAGAATCAGTGTCAGGGATCCTTTCATTGTTTACTGCTGCTGTAATTAATAACAATTTAAATTGTTTTCTTAGTGGATTTGGTATAAAACAAGAGAAGCTTATATGACTCTATAGAACCACAGTAAATTTTTTTGTTAATTTAAGAGGAAAAAATCTTGAGAACACTATAAACAGCGGGTGCTCTCCAGAGAATGCATTTGAGATGCACCAGCACTTGCCTACCTCTGGCAATCCATTTAGAGAGTCGACCTCAAACCTTTCCTGAGGTAATGGGATTAGCACTCTGTTGTGAGTGCAATCCTTAAGGATACAAATTTGCTTCTAAATGTTCTAGCTAGTAATCTTATGCTCTTTGACAGGTTTTATCATGCAACTGATACTTGAGAATGGAAAACAATGACCTCGGACCTCTTTCTGTCTGATGAATTAGGAAATTCATAGATTTTAACAGAAAGTAGTCTGTCTTGAGAAAATATTAGTTGCTGTTCATCTTTGTTCTTTGATGATGATCTCATTGAAGGAATATGATGAGTAACTGAATTTAGAATACAGTCATATGTAAATGCTTTTATAAGGCAGTCAATCATGCATGAACATTTTTCCTTAATGTTTTTAATTTTTATTACTTTTAAAAGAAAATACACTAAAATATTTTCAGTTTAAGCACATCACTTGATATTTAAAAATGTTCCTAGTTTTTTAGAATTAAATATAAAAGGAATAAAAGTAAAAAAATTGATTCTTTTCTATTTCTTTTTTAAAGGTATTGAAGGAAAAAAATGAAAAAATAAAAATTGATAAATCAGGGCGTTTTATTTTAATTGGCATAATAAAATTGCATAGGTTTCAAGTGTACAGTTCAATAATACACCATATTGCATTGTGTGTTTACCACCCAAAGTCAAATCTCCTTCTGTCACCAAATATTAGACCCACTTTACCCTTATCTACGCTGCCTCACCCTCTCCCTCCTTCTCCTCTGGTAACCACTGAACTGTTGTCCCTGTCCATGAGTCTCTGTTTGTCTTATTCTTTTGTTGCTTTCAGTTTTTATATCCCATATGTGAGTGAAATCATATGGTTGTCAGCTTTTTCTGTCTACTTGTTTCTGTCCTCTTTCAACAAGGCAGCTGTTTTTCTCTGAAAGGACAATATAGGTATTTGAGATATTACAATCCTTGGGAAATAAAATAAGCTAAAAATCTTAGTAAGTGTGTTTTATGACAGATTCCTGATCATATTCTAATACTTTTATTTCTTTTTATTTTTAATTATATCCTAATATGAATGATGACTAAACATTATAAATAAATATTACTTTTAGAAAATATCTACATTTGAAATATCCCAAATCTGTTTCATGAAGCATATTTTTTATATCTAGGATTCCAATAGCATGTAAAATATAAATTGCACTATCTTTTGGAGATCACTAAGAGTTCAATATAAAAATCACTCTTGTACTACACTGAATAATTGAGATGAAAACAAATATTGTATAGTAAAACTGGTATTTATTGTAATTTTTTTTCTCTTGAAACTTCTCAATTTTTTCTAAAATGTTCTATTCATTTTCTTTTCTTTTTGGATGGACTATACTGACTATATCTTTCCTCATCTTCATGGTGTCTGGTCATAACTTTGAATATTGTTTGTGTCTGTGCTGTAGAAACCACAGGGTGTGCCCTACAGAGCACAGAATTTGGCCCGGAGCTTGATCTGCTGCCCATTCTCTGACTGCCTAGTATAAGTTACTTAGCCTCTTTAGTTACTTTCTCATCTGTAAAATGGGCAGTGGTGAGGGTTACAGGAGATTGAATTGCATCTAACAGTGTCTAGCATATAGAAGATGCTCAATAAGTTTAGCTCCCTAGTTCATGGTAAATGCAAATGCAAACACAAATGTTTGTGTTTGTGTTTGTGTTGTTTTGGCTTTGAAACCGAGTACATGCTGATTGCAGCTCTGGCCTTAATCATTTGTTTGATTGTAAGTCATTGCTTTTTACTAAATACAAAACAAAACAAACAAAAAAGAATGAAGCTATGTAATCTCCAAGGTAGTATGATACAGCTCTCAGCCAAGTCTAAAAAATATACGTGACTTAATCAATAGCACTTGCAGATAAGAAGTTGCTACCTCGTAGGGTTATTTTAAAGATCAGAGATTATAACAATTTGAAGAGCTTAGCAGAGTTGCTAAGTGCTGAGTAAAAGTAAGCTGTTACTAATATAATGATATGATCCCCATGATAAAGGTTGGGTACTCCCAATTTTGGCTAAAAGTCATATATACAAAACGTTTTCTAGGTACTACAATGTAGGCTAAGTTTTTAAATTTAATTTTATATTTTTAGGCTAAACTTCAAATGATTGTAATTAATAATTAAAGTTGCTAAATTTTGAGACTGTATTTGACAATATAGTCATATAAACAACTGTCCCCTTTAGATGTTTAGTATGTAGTCTTCAATTAAAGAGCCTAAAATCAGCAGATTGGAGCTTTTTTTGTTTTTAGAAAATTGTATTTGTGGAGAGATACAGTTTACTTTAAACAATGTGGGGTTAGAGGTGCTGAATGCAATATGGATTTTCCTGGTTTGGCCTCACTCAGGAAGCTGGGCAGGCCGATGGCCGCTCCCCTGGGTGCGCCGTGATCGAGTTGGGTTCAGACTGGGGCATGAGACAGCGGCGCTTCATGACCAGTACAGCAAATTAGGACCTTTATCAAGGGGACCTTTATCTTGCCTCTCCTGCCTGGTTCCGGCCCCTTCTCAGACCCGGTGACTCTGTGCAGTGATGCGTTGGATGCTGCCAGCGTGGTGATTGAGTCTCCCAGCTCCCAGCTTTTGACTCTCCAAAAGCTTAGCTACTTATAGCCTACTGTTGACTAGAAGCCTTACTGATAACATAAACAGTCAGCTAACACATATTTTTTTATTTATTTGTATTATATACCATATCTTTAGAATAAAGTAAGCTAGAGAAAATAAAATGTTATTAAAATCATTAGGAAGAAAAATACATTTACAGCATTTATTGAAAAAATCTGCATATAGGTAAACCTCTGCAGTTCACACTAATGTTGTTCAAGGGTCAACTATAATTCTGAATATACCTAATCTTTTATCCAAATGTATGCAGGTCATGTGTGTATTACCTTTAGATATCTTGGAATCTAGAAAGAAGTTACTTCGTCTCTCTTTCTGGGACCTAGTATTATACCAGGTCTCTCTTTCTGGGACCTAGTATTATACCAGATCAGTATTCTACTGAATTAACAACATATAAATTTCTCTTAATCTACGTGGTAAATATTTCTGTCTGTAACCAGGGCATGTGTCCAGCTGGCATGACTGTACTGGTTGTGTGGCCGATTTCATTCTGAATGGTCAGTACCTAAGTAGTGCTGGCTGTTTAATATTTTGAATATCACCTCTGCCTACAACTATTTATATCTTTATTTGCATCCCCGTTTTCTCATGTAACAATCTTCCTACATGTCTTTTCTTTGTCTTTCACTGCAGGAAAATGGAAATCATTAGGGTAAGGTGGTTTCGACCATTTGGCTAGATCTTTCTGTAGAAGAACTCGTAATACCTGCTGGGTTGTGGCTTAATTTATCACTGTACTGTATGTACCGCAGTACTTTATATAGCCCGTGACTTTGCACCACTGAAATGCATTGTTGAGTCACTGTTATTGTATATTGACTTTTCCATGTTTTAAGTATAGAACTCATAACTGCTTTTCTGTTCTTCTCCATGACTCTCCTATTACCTGAAATTCCTCTGGTGAGAAGGTATCCTAGAAAGTCCTGATTATTAAGCTTGAGTGGTAGAGGTCTTTGTTGGAGATTTGATAGTTTTAGAAATCATATTCACCTTCATAAGGAGAATATAAATCATCTTAGTCAGTTAACATCCTAACTAGTGATTTCACACCATGAAATGCCCACAAATGTGGCCCATGCCTTTTTCCCCGGTGCGTTGTCTATATTGCTGAATATTACTTGTGTTCTATTAAAAATACTACACATGGCATATTAAGCATTTTTTTCTTTGAAAAAAAATCGAGGGCTGAAAAGAGTCTCACAATTTTAAAGGAACAATGCTTTTATCAGACGTTGTACCTCTTACTGTTTTTTATTATTATTATTATTATTTATTATTATTATTATTATTATTTATTATTATCTGAGAGCCCTAGGGTTGCAAGGTAACTTGGAGGCCAGTGTTCTCAGTTTATACTTCAGAATATGAAATGAAGTTAAGCTGCTACTACAAGGATGGATAGTTTTTACCTTCCACGTCTGCTCCGATCTGTTGGGGTTTTTGCTGCTTGAAGGCCATAGATTTGACATTCTTTAAGGTCGTTAGATCATGGTAGTTTCTGGCACAGTTTGGATTAGAAGCCAATTCTTTTGGTTTCTAATCTTGTTTTCATTTCTCCTAGTCAATTTATTATAATGCTCATGAAAACCTTTATGTTGAATATGTTTTAATAACCACATAATCCATTATGTAAGCATAAAGAGTTAAGATTCTGACACTTTTATTATATGCAAAGAAAGTGAAAATTACCTTGTTAAAATTATCATGCTTATTATTCAAGTTTAAAAATACAGAAAAGATATGTGAAAGAGAAATGTAGCTTCGTGTGCATATTTTTAAATTATAACCCTTCAATGCTGAGCTCTTTTGCAAAGTATTCCATCATCTTTTCAAAGGACACATTTCAACATGTATTAAATCTCTGGGGAATTAGCTTGATGTTTATAGGTAATTATCAAAACATGCATATATCTATATGCATGGAATAGAAATATATTTATCAATAGCTAAGAGTAATTATTTTTATCATGATGTTATGCATAATACAACTGTATTTCATACAGTTTTTAAGCCCAGTGGGTGTAATTTGTATGTGTCCCTGGATAACCTTCTTGGCACATAGTAAATATCTAACAATAATGATAACTCTTTCCCTATACAGTATTTACTTTAACCAGAAACAATGTACTGCTGTGCTAGTGTCATACAACTTTTAAGATATGTTAAGATGCTAAATGAATCTTGTGGCATTCTGTTATAGTAGTATCATTTTTTTATAAGAACTAATCTCTCTCCTCCTGCCTTTCCCTCTCTCCCTTTTACATAGACTGCCTCTTCCTCCAGTCATTGGCCTTTCCTATAACATACTATATGTTTTAATCTTAGCACCTTAGTAACCAGTGGTACCAAAGTTCTACACTCCATTGAAAACCAGACTTTAAAAGAAAATAATTTATTTAAACGAAACTGAGACAAAACAAAACAAAACAAAACAAAACAGTTCACCCATTTCTCTCCGCAACCCCATCTCTGGCAACCACTAATCTATTCTTTGTATCTGTGAGCTTGTTTTTTTCCTTTTAACATATTTTTATATTTTTGTTTTAGATTCCAAATATAAGAGAGATCTATGGTATTTATCTGATTTATTTCATTTGGCATAATGCCCCCAAGGTCCATTTCTGTTTTTGCAAATGACAAGATTTTGTTCTTTTTTATGGCTGAATAATATTCCATTATATATATGTATATGTGTATGTATATGTATATGTATATTATATATGTATATGTGTATGTGTATGTGTATGTGTATGTGTATGTATGTGTACCAACTCTAGATATATGGGAGGCAGGACAGCCAAGTAACTAGTAGTGGACATTGAGTCAGACTTTCTAGGGTTAAATCTTTTCTTCAAGACCTTCTGTTGATTGGAACAAGTTATATAACTTCTTAGACCACTGTTTCCTCACCTATAAAATGAAGATAATAATGGTTCATCAACTGTATTATTAGAAAGATTTTTTAAATGTATGGAAAAATTAAGCAATTTGGCATTTAGTCAGTGCTTAAAAATGACAATATAATGGCAAAATTAGCAATGCACTGAATAACTGAAGGAGGGAAAGTGAATAAATGAAAAGCTGAGGACTCTAAGGCAAATTTTGTGGGGATCATATCTTGGCCAGGAGCCTTTTTGTTTACCTTCTATTGAATGGGGAAAGGCAGAGACCCTGACTGATTATATCATGTTGGCGCCTATAGCTCTGCTTCTGATTATTTATATCTTTTTGTTAATTTTTCTTTGATGATGTTATAAACAAGGATTAACCTCATCGAATTGAGTATTTATTGATGGAGGATTTCTGCGCTGGAGGAGCTCTTATGTAGAAACAATATGAATGTACAAGAAACAGTTATAGTACCAAATTTGTTACATAAAGCTCATCAGTGCTACAGGATATTAAGGAGGGGAATGAATACATTGTGGGGATCAAACACAGTATGAGTGACAACTTCGCTTTTCTTTTTTGATGTGGCCATTGAGATAAAATGGCACAAAAGTGTGTTTGACACCAGGATTCAATAAGCTTAATCCTGAAACAGCTACTGTAAAAATTATAATTTTGCCTGATCTTGTTTGCAAGATTTTTATTTTCTAGAAGAAATTAGTTTGTTTTTTTCAAACATTTGATTCATTTTCCGTAAGTACTTGAAAGGCAGCTAGAGACGGTGCCTAGAGACTTCAAGGTGGGCGAGAGAAAAAATCACATAGATATATGGGGTGAGGATATTCTAGGCAGAGTAAACAGTAAGTGTAAAAGACTCAGAAGCGGGAGCATGCCTGTGTAAAGAAGAGCAAGGAGGCCAGTGTGCCTGGAGACCTTGAGCAAGGGAGAGGTTGGAGGGAAGAGACACCCATGAGGTGGGGTGGGGGCTGCAGAGGCTGGTTGTGTAGAGCCTCACATGCCAGAGTAAGGACTCTTGCTTTTACTCTGATAGATGAGAAGCTATGGAGGGGTGTTAAGCAAAGGAATGATATGAGCTGCTTTATTTTTGAAGGCTTATTATGATTGGTGTGTACTGAGAACAGATTATAAGGTGTCAAGGGCAAAAGCAGGGAGATGAGCTAGGTGGCAATTATAATAACCCAGGCATAGATTTGGTGTCTATCCACTTACTGTGAGTTTAATGCTGTGTGTATTGTGTACAGAGACCAAAACAAAGGGGCCATTTTGGTTTATTTTTCAGTCTCTGCATGTTTTCCCCTTGCGGTTCAGATCTTACATGGAAGGGAAAGAGATAAATCAATGACATATTTCACTTTTTTTAAGTTATAACTGGTAATAATATGAATCTTGCATGTATATGGCTTTTTATAGTTTTCAAGAGTCTTATGTATACCGCCATGTCTAGCCCTCACAATAGCCTGCTTAATGGATGATAGTTTCTGGGTTTATAGGGAGTGCCCAGAGCTGTGCAGCTGGTTTCTTCTGTTTTCAGAAGTGTGCATACTGGCTTCACTGAATTTATGCAAACTAAGCAATGACCAATAATTGTCTGTTCTGGCAGATGGGATTTGGGTACACTTAAAGAAATTTATCAGTTGCAACTCATTAAAGAGTATATCTTCCATTGGTGGGGCTGGGTCATAAATCATTCAGAGGAGATTCTTTATAAGCAAGAACATTCATAATTTTGTCAGTATAATTTCACCTTTTATTTTTTCAGGATTCATATATCTAAACATAAAATTTAAAAAGTGCACTAAAGCTGGAAGAACTCCTTAAATGTAGAGGGAATTATAATACCAAAAGATATTTAATTCTTGCTGAGCAGTAAGTAATATTAGGTACAGGGTCGCCTTCTATGTCAAAATATTTTAGGCAAAGATGGTTTTCCTACATGGAATTTAAATAATGAGGCTCATGCCATTTTACTTTTAACCTCTAAGATACATTGAATAAATTTAAGTATTAAAGTTACATCAAAGGAAATAGCATAAGTAACTTTCTGTTTGGTTTAATTTAAATTTGAAACATATTTTAAGTGTTTTAGAGAAAGGATAACGGATTGTAGAAATTGCTATATTTAAAGTAGTTGAGAAAGCGGAGTGTATGTTTTGTATTCAGAAATATATCATGCAGCAGCTGCTGCAGAACTTGAATGAAAAAAAATCTGAATGGGCAAATATACCTTTGTAGTCAAAGGGAATAATATGTCACTTGAATTTGAATGTGTTCTTGAATTGCCACTTATCTAGGACATTGAAATTTTGAACAGTAACAGCAGTAAAATGTAAAAAAGACAGATTAATAGTGATGTTTGTGGAAAAAATTTAAGTGCTCAGATAGGAATTTGAACTTATGGCTCACACAATAATGCTCCAATTCTTTCTTACAACTATGATTATTGAACAGATGAATATTTTCTGTTGAGAAATCTACTTATTTGAATAAGGTCTCAATTATAATATCCCATTAAAATTTATCTTTTTTCACTTTTCAGTAGAGATAGTAATATGTGTAAAATGCAGTTGATGTTCTGGCTTTCAATCTGACAAACTTATTCAATATGTAGAAATGTGTAATAAGCATAGTTCTTTCAGAATGTTCTTTTTGAACTTTTGGTAAGGAATGGTTTCTGGGGCAGCTGAGGGATTAATGCCTTGGTGCACCTGAGACAGTGCTTTATTGTTCTCTATTCTTGTCCCTTTTTATGTGGACTACCCTTCTCTTTTTCTTTTCTTTTTCTTGTTGATTTAATTCTTCCATTTAATAATAATTGAGTACTTACTACATGCCAGACGTATGCTAGTGGTTAGAAATACAGCTCACTGCTCTCTTGAAACCTACCATCTTGTGAGGAAAGTGAATAATAAACCACTTAACACAAAAGAGAATGTTCACTATGAATGGGCCAAGACAGAGAATAGGTAGAGATCAGTGCAATATTGTATTGGAGGGTGGGGGAAGGCCACTCACCTCACAGGGAAGCTAAAACCAGAATAATAAGAAAGAGTAGCAGTGTCTTCCTTCTTGTGCCTTGTTCCCTTCACTCTAGCCCACGGATTCATTATAGCCAGGATGCATTCACAGCCTTCCATCTACCCAGAGTTGAAGCCAATGGTATACTATTCTTTTCTTCTCCAGGGATGTGCCAAAGAACAGATGGACTGCTCTTCATTTTCTTACTTCCTTTTAAGAATTCACATAATTATTATGTATTTTAGATGACTGTCTTGATACTTCCACTACCCCTTGCTTCATCGTCTTTGTACCACACAGCACATTGTATTTGATTCTATTATAGGCCTTCTCATACTGTCCTGCAATATTTGTCTTCCATTCCTTTCCAAAACGCCCCCCACCTGCTCCAATAAAAGCCAGGTAAGCATCATTTTCTTCTTTTTTTTTTTTTTCAAGAGGCTAGCACAGTATCTGAAGCAAATAAGTTTCAATAAGTGTGTTGTATTTTAAAACAAATTAATAACCTGTTTAATCTTACAGTGCTTCTCTTATAACTTCAACCCACAAATATGCTCCTCTCCTTCCTAACACCTAAATGATTAAATGAAAGCATAAGATGTAATATAAGGGGTTAATTTAAGTACCTTAATGCATTCTTGTTAATTAAATAAAATGTAAAAGTTACATTAATAATGAGTTTCCTGTCTTTCACTATTTATAGTTTTCTCAACTAAAGACAGCAAGATGCTAAACCACATTTAGAATTAATCAGAAGAAACGTTAAGAGACATGTAGAGAAACAACATAATTATATATGCACTTTTAGACTGCAAAGTGAAATTAGATAAGGCATTTGAAGATCCATATGATTCATTATAATGCAATCCATTATGTGGCTCACCTTAAATTATAATGCAACACTGAGGAAATGCCATGGCCTAAAGAAATACTTTATGTGGATGATGTCATCGTGCACTTAAAGGAATCAGTGTAGGTATTTGCAAGTTTTCATGGAAAAATTTAAAAATATTTTAAAGCAACATTTAAAAAGAAAATTACATTTTGAATATTTAGTTGCACATGCTTTTATTTGTTTGCCCACTCCTAAAGTGGAAAGAAATTGATCATGGTGAGTTCATTCTCACAGTTTTATAACTGCCATTTAAAAATTTTTTAAATGTCATGGCACGTTTGACTATTTCTTATAAAGTCTTTTGAAGTCTACATAAGATTTCACTCTTTTTAATAATATTAGTCTTAAAGAGTGGCTGTTATGTTCTTTGGACATGAATTACTCCTAAAGAGAGGAAAAAATATAAACAATACAAATACTTAGGTTTTTTATTTTTGTAAAAAAATAGCAACATTCAAAGACCATTTTTATATTGCTCCTTCTAAAATGTTAATTATTAGACAGTAAAAAGATAAATTCAACTGAATATAATGGAGGGAAAGGAAGAAAAGATATGAATATGGTTTTATATTTTCTTAAATTTTGTTTTCTACATGTGCGGCAAGAGAAACTTATTTAAACTCCTATGATTTGGATTGAATGATAATTCTTGTTATTTAAAAGAGAAATGTAGCATCACTGTAAATATACTCCAAAGGTAAATATCTGCTTTGGTCTTGTTTTTAATATATTGTAAATTCAAAGGGAACAGTTGTTTCATATTGAGTTTCTGTTCATCAGTAAATAAACATAAGAAGAAAATAGTGAGGAGAAGGCAAATTTGCCGTTTTAGCTTCATATTCTAATCCATTAATGACAACACATATATCACGAAAGTCTTTAATTTTTGCTTAACAGTCTTGACTAAAAGAGAATAGTTTCTGGTTTTTCACCTTGAAATATTCTTTAATGTAAAGAGTTGACAGTGATGGGTTGACTATAATATGTAATAAATAGACAGTCCGAGGGCTGGAATAAACCTTGAAATATGACTTCCAACTCCTCGAATCTCAGTAGAAGTACACCTTAGTATTTGAATTCCTAAAGATCTTTAAAGAAAATTTCATTGCTTTTTAAATACAATACATAGTCGTCTCCTAGTATCTACAAGGGATTGGTTCCAGGACCGACTCAAATTCCAAAACCCGTAGATGCTCAAGTCCATTGTATGTAATGATGGAGTGTTTGCATACAACCTATATTTGCATATAGGCTACAACAGGTCATGCCTACACGTCACTTCTTTTTTGTGGATTCCGTGCAGTGCTTGGTGCGTGGCAAATTCAAGTTTTGCTTTCGGAAGCATCTGGGATTTTTTTTTTTTCCTGAATATTTTTGGTCCGCAGTTGATTGAATCTGTGGATGGGAAACCTGAGGATATGGAGGGCCAATTGTGTACCATACATACACATGCATGTATAGAGCTTAGGTGGTTTAAAGAATAGCTATGAACTCCTAGGGAACCACCACCCAGGTCAAGAAATAGAACATTTCTAGGATCCCCGAAGTCCTCTCCATGTGAAATTTCATTTACTTTCTATCAAAGCCAGTCCAGTTGTTTTTAAACTTTATATTCAAGGATTCCATGTAAATCATTGTTTATCTTCTCTAAAATTTCAGGGATTTATTACTGGAAAGAGTTAAACTTTGTAGAAACCCTTTTTACGTGAGAGGTATTTTCATTCCTGGTACTTTTGAAATACATTTAGTAGCTGAAAGTAAAAGTGTATACTCAAGTAATTGTACCATTTCGTGTATTTAGTGAATAAGCTGTGGAAAGCATCCTTCTTTCTGCTTTAAAAATGCAAAGGCTTAAAATGAAAATTTATAGAGGTTTGGGTGGATGGGGTGGAGAAGAGAATCTTGGATCGACACCGATCATATTCCTATTTCATGATGATATAACAGATCCAGTAGAACTTCAGTTGTTGAAATAGGGTGTAGAAGGCAGCTACTAGTAGGCAGTTTTTGATTAACAAAACATCAGACAAATGATTTAACAGTAATATAATCAGATTTTTCAGAAGAAAAAATATCTACTGCCATTCTTGACTAGATTTCTAGACACTAGATTTTTAAATGCATACGTCAGTGCTCTGGCCATAAAACATGTTGCTTTTCTTCATTTTGACAGATACTGCATTTTGTCCAAACTTATTTCTTATGCTGCTTTCTTACATTGGGGCCATTTGTTTGGTTTTGTTTAGTTTAAATTATACTATCATTTAAATTATTAATCATTGAGCAGATATTTTATTACTGTAAAAAGAATTATAAACATCATTGAAATGATGCCAGTGATAAAGGAGCGGATGGGTGCTGTTTCTACTTTTTTTTCTTCCCCTGGAAGAACTTTTGGCAAAGTATAAAAATCTGTGATTAGATCACTGGAAAAGAAAAAAAAAAAGGAAGGAAAATGAAATTAGCTATACAGAAATCTACCTGTCTTTTTTTCTGAAATGAGGGGAAAAAACCTATCACCTTTAAATATATGTATTTATTATAATTAAAGACTGTAGTAAATATTTTCCCTATCAGATTTAATATTATCGTTCCAACTTTATTCTTTATTTCCATTCTCCCTTGTCCTCCTTGTTCACTTGTATTCTCTGTAATGAATTTGCTTAAGAGTCACTGCTGCCAGGGCAAAGCTGCCATCAACAGATGTGACAATTCACAAAGAGGGATATTTTGGCATTCCAAGACACAGAGGACATTAAATGTGGTATAAGACAAAACAGGTCTTCTTTGTTTTGACCTATAAACCATGGATGCTACTGTAAAAAAGTATAACCATACATCTTCAGCCAGTAGCTTTGGATAATATCAATCTTCAAGGTTTGCACTGTATTTTACTACTGTATTTTTTGCCTCCTCTTCTTTACATTTTGAAAAGAAAACTAATGAGATTTACTATACTGCATATCAGTTTTGAAAACAGCTTCAGAGACATCTCTGAATAGAGTGTTCTGTTTTCTTGGAGTATGTTCTTTAATGTGTTAAAGACTCTTGGGTTTTATTATCACTGGCTAGGGTGAAGAACAAGAACTAATCAATATTTTTTCCCAGATCTCTCCCTACGTATCTTACAATCGTATCTAGTTTTGGTTTGGTTTGGTTTGGTTTGGTTTGGTTTGGTTTGGTTTGGTTTGGTTTGGTTTGGTTTGTCTCTCCTTTACTTTTCCTGGTTGAGATCTTTTCTAGTTTAAGGCTGTCACATATCATACACAGTCCATTAGGATAGCCTATTTTATCTACCTTTGAAATATATCCAGAATCCAACCACAGTAGCCCCTTTCCGCTCCCCTTATACTTGGCATCAGGTTAGTTACCCATTGTCGACTCAGCTCCAAAAATATAAATGAAAAATTCCAGAAATAAACAGTCCATAAGTTTTTAATTGTACACTGTTTTGAGTAGCATAATGAAATATGGAGCTGCCCTGTGTTGTTCACCCAGGTGTGAAGCGTCTCTATTGTGGTGTATCCATGCTGCATAGTCTACCTGCCTATTAGTCATCTTAGTAGCCATCTGGGTTATCAGATCAGTTATTAAAGAGAGAATGACAACATTCACATAACTTTATTGCAGTATATTATTATGATTGTTCCATTTTATTAGTTATTGTTGTTAATCTATTACTGTGCCTAATTTATAAATTAAACTTTATGTATAGGGAAAAAAATAAACAATATATATAGGATTTGGTATTATTTGCAAAATCAGGTATCTACTGGAGGTCTTGGAATGTACCCCATGTGAATAAGGGGGGCTACTCAACACCCTTGACAGGAACACCTGAATTATAGCAGACAACAATAATGCAATATAATTTTCTTACTTATACCATTGCCCCTCCCTTCCCTCATTTCATTCTCAATAAAGGACCCAAAGTTATCCTTTTAAAATGGAAATCCAATCATGTCATTCTTCTCAGACTCTGCAGTAACCCTTCATTTGCCACAGGGTGCAAGTGAAAGTCCTTTCAGTGACTTACAAGGACCTACAGATTCATTCTCCATTACCTGCCATACCTGCTCCCCTGACTTTGTTCAAACACATTTGCCTCCTTCTGGTTGCTTAGCTCCAGCTCTTTCATCTGCGGATATTCACTATGCTCACTCCCTTACCACCTATGAGATTTAGTCAAATGTTACCTTTATAATCTTGCAACGTATCCTGTTTTTGATCTAGATTTAGTATCCTTGGTTTCTCTGTGACTCTAAACAGTTCTTCATTAATTTATAGATAGGAGTGAGAAATGAGAATCTCAGAATAAATGCAGAACAGTATCAGGTAAGAAAATATATTATAATTTTCTTGTCTTAGGCCATCTGGGCTGTTGTAACAGAATACCATAGACGAGGTGTCTTACAAACAACAGAAATTTATCTCTCACAGTTCTGAAAGCTGGGAAGTCCAAGATCAAGCACCAGCAGACAAGGCGTGTGGTGAGAACCCACTTCCTGATTCCTAGATGGCCATCTTCACATTGCACTCCCACGTGGAGGAAGAGGCGAGGGAGCTCTACAATGTCTCTTTTTTAAGAACCCTTATCTGCACATAGCAAAACCACCATTCAAGATCTGTCTTAATTCCAAATCCACATTTTTTTCATTATCAGAAAGGTGATACAGGAAGGACTTTTATAATCAACTTTAATATTTTAGTGTTTTTGTATCAAAGACTTGATTTTTCTCCAAGATAAAGAAAAGTAGATAAAATTGGCATAGGCTGTTGGGAGTAGGTTCTTATGGTTCAACATAAAAAACTTTTAAGTAGTGCAGCTCTCTGAAGACCGGGAGGGCTGCCTTGAAAATAGTGGAGTTTTGGTCCTTTAGGTAATCTATACAGTCTCTATAATGAAGGAATCCTAAACTATTTGACCTTCCATTTCTGAGAGTCTACAATTAGAATTCTTACCCCTAACACCACTAACAAAAACCATAGTGGTAGCATTCTCATAATTCTTTTATTACTTATTTGTGGTTTAGGGTAGTACATTATGAGTATAATGTCATATAGTTTACAGTACTTGCAATACAATATCAAACGGTTAAATATAAGTACCAAGAACTCTTCAAGCTAAGTATTATTATGTCTGGTTTATAAATAGGGAGTATATTCAGAGTATATGTTGACTTGCCTGGGAAAAAATGCCTGGTAAATGATGGACCTGGGAGTTAGAACAAGGCCCTTTAAGTCACTACCATTTTTAGTACATGGAAATGGTCAGTAAAACTGTCAAAATGGACAGTCTTGGAAAAAGAGTTTAACAGAACTCAAGAAGAAATAGAAAATCAAAAAGGTCTGTAGCCATTAAAGAGATTCAATCACTCGTTAAAAACATATTCAACAAAAATCCAATAAGACCTAAACATTTTTACTAGAAAGTTCTATGAGCAGTTTTGATTTTGTACAAACTGATCAAGAGACTAGAACAATGTGTGATTCCTAAGTCATTTTTTAAGGCTTGGATAACTTTGACGTCAAAACCAGAGAAGAGAGTATGCTAAGGGAAAACTAAAGGTGGATTTAACTTGTAAAATTAGATGCAAAAATCCTAAATAAAAAAATGAAAACCAAATCTAGCCCCGTTTTCAAAACATGTGTCATGACCAAAAAAGTTTTAACCAATGAGTTAAAGAGTGGGCTTGACATCAGAAAATCTATTAAGGTAATTCCTCACATTAATAGATTAGAGGAAAAAAAACATTATTTTCTTAATGATTCAACAAAAAGTTTTGATAGAATCCAGTATCTTGTCATAATGAAAACTCTTAGCAAACTAGAAATAGAAAGTTACTTTCCTAACTGATTAAACATTGTCTACTGAGACCTGCAGTAAATGTCATATTGGATGCTGAAACATTACAAGTGTTCCCTTTACAATTAGAAATGAGATGTGTGTCTATGCTCACTGCTTCTATTCACCATTGTACTAGAGGTCCTAATCATAGCAGTAAAATAAGAAAAATAAAAGGTCAAATATTATATGTATAAAATTAAATTAATATATTTATATTATATATAATTTATATATAGTTAATATGCAATAAAATTAGTATACAGTTTTTTCTTTGAAATGACACTGATCCTATTTCAATGATGATACTTAAAAGGGAAGAAAATTAGACTTACTTTTTTGTTGCTTATTTTTTATAAACATTTATTTGTTTCTATTCAAAAGTGTTCATGTTGAGAGGAAGAACATGTACAAAACAAAGTCTAGAAAAATAGTAGATTATCTATTTTGTCTTGGAAATTTTTAACATAAAAATCTTAAAATGTATTGACTCGGACATAGCAAATTTTTATAGCAATAATAATTTAAAGAGAATCTCTGCAAAAGTAGTTTCAGTCACTGGGTTCCACAAACTTTGATCTTACTGGGCAGTATGGTACATAATTTGGGATTGGGTTGAGCTGCATACAACAAAACAAATGAAAATATCTTCAATAAGAGAGAAGTTAATTCTATCTTAATGAAAGAACTTTATTTATTTTGGAGGTTACATGATATGGCTTTTCCATATATTCATCAGGCATCCAGGTTCCTTCTAGCTCACTATTCCATCTTAACAATATAATGAACCCCTGTCCTCATGGTCCAATAAAGCTGTCAAACCCCCAGTCGTCAGGATAGAAGGGGCAAAGAAGAACACACAAACCCAACTTTGACAGATGGCTTTACCTATCTGTAGCTGAGGCTGGGACACGTCGTCCTCTTTTTGAGCAGCAATATGGCCAGCTAAAAATTAGGGTTCTTATTAGGAAGGTGGAAGAGGAAAAAGGATATTTTAAGGCTAGTGGTCTCTTTTACAGGTAGATATTTTCACTTAATAATTAAGCCACCTTAATTGTTGGAAGATTAGAAGACACATACTCTTTATTTGATTTTACCTTGTCCCGTTCAGTATAGGAATAGTATGTCATTGAGCTATTTTTTTAAAGACAATTTTGTCATTGTGAATAGTAAACAAACTAGCATAGAAAAAATAACACGCATAATACACTTCATTAAAATTCAGTTATTTAGAGTGAAGTTGCCTAATTCTTCCAGGCAACTCACGCTAGCAAATTGTACTTAGCATAATTGCTGTGTTAATACTCTTTTTCCAAATTAAATATTTTTGATTTGCATTTATTACAATAGTTTTCCTTTGCACTTGGAGTAATAGCACACAGTTTATGTATGTATTCTAGGACCCAGATTCAAGCCTTGCTTTTTCTTTCATCTTCACTTGCTCACTCTTAAATTCCTAGACACACACACACACAGTTTCTCTACCTTGTAGCATAAGATATTTCCTCATTATTTAAAAAAAATCAAAACTAGTAGTTATCAGAACATGTGCAGTCTACAGTTTCTCTTTCCTTTGAGAATTGTGACAGTGTTGTGTTGTGTACACAAAGACCTAAAGAGCTTTAAAGGTTAAAAAAGAGAGGCATGAATTTTAGTGCTTCAGGTAAGTTTAGAGAGCATCTCAATTATTTCTCTCAATCTGCATTTTATAACTTTACTGACAGACATAAATGAATAGGTGCAAAAATATATAGTGCTTCCTAAAAGCATTTGTAAATTTGGCCACAATCAAAGTCTCACTAGGACTGTTTTTAGAATTTGAAAATATGGATTCATTTTGTCATGAAAAATAAGCTAGAGGTGATAGCAACCAACAAAATGCTGACAGATAAGACAGGGGAACTTAAATTTTCAGATGTCAAAAAGTATTCAACATAAAGCTCAAATCTGACCCTTTCCCAAAAGGATAGTTAAATCAATGAACCAGAATAAACATCTGGAAAATATTTAAATTTATATAGGCACATAGCATGTGTCAAAACTGTCTAAATAGGATTTAATATGGCCATACACTAAATAAGGTAATTATTTGTGCAAAATAAAAGTTGATTCCTATTGCATGCCATACACAAAAATATATTACAGATGGGTTCAAAAGTTATTCACAAAAATTAAACCATGATTCAACTAATCTCAGGGTAGGAGAAGGACTTAAAAATGAGAGAAAACATAAAGGAAAAATATTAATCACTTGATTTCACAAAACACAATTATATGTATATCCATGCACAGCAAATCCTTGAATAACATTGTTTTGTTCATTGTCATTCTGTTCGATGTCATTTTCTTCAATGTCATTTGGTAATAACATTAATGAGATGCCATAGGAATTGAACTCTTGTTTATATCAATTAACCTATGATATACGTTATTTCACCTAAAGTCAAATAACCTATTGAAGAACTTAAGTGAGACTTACTGTATAGATAAATGTATAGAAAAGAAACTGAATACATGCAAAATTGTTAATGGAAGCTGCTTTTATTTAAAGAAATGAGATTGATATGGAGTGTTGTGTGAAATGGTCTTTCATAATTTACTCTAAGTACTGCTATGTTGTTTTAAGCCTGAAACAACAAAAATGTAATGAATCAATGAATTATTTATTAAATCAAAACAATTATGAATGTGAGGAAAAGCAAACAATTAACTCACAGGCTGTTTTGAATGACTCTTATGAGCAGACTTTGAGGCAGATATAATTTCTCCTTTGGATATGAACAATGATATTAGGATTTGGGTAGTTCCAGAATCTAGAAACATTCTTATTCCACCAGTAGGGGCTATTCTAAGAGAGAGGAGAAGGAAAAAAACTGCATCAACATAGTCCTAGGAAGCAAGTCAGCACACCATGTGAAAAGGAAGGGTAATACAGCTTGGTCAGTGGTTTTGTTGTACAGTGTTCTACCTTCAGGCCTGCTATTTTAAAGAAATACTACAGCCTACGGGTTTACTGACCTATAAGCAAATGTACCACCAGATGTGACTTAGAACATAATAAAACATTTTAATGTTTCTATAACTGTGGTTTCTTACATGTAATATGTGCATTTAGTTTAAAGACTTGTGATTTCTTTTTCTCCTTACAAAGTTACTATTATATTGAGGGTGCAGATCAAAATTGATGGGGCAAGCAAATGGGCATTCAAAGGAGGGGGAGCAAAAGAACTTCAATATAAACCTCATGCTTATACAAAAACTAACTCAAAATGGATCACAGAGTTAAATATAAAACGCAAAACTATAAAGCTTTTAGAAAAAAAAAAAACAGGAAAAAATCTAAAGTTCTTAGACTTGACACTAAAAGCATGATCCATAAAAGGAAAAATTGACAAACCTCATCGAAGCTAAAAACTTTTGCTCCACAGAAGATTCTGTGAAGAGGATGTAAAAACAGACTGAAATATTTACAAACCAGATGCTTGACAAAGGCCTTCTACCTAGAATATATAACAAACTCTCAAAACTCAACAGTGAAAAACAAGCAATCCAATTAGAAAATGGACAAAAGACAGGAATTGACGTTTCACTGGACAAGATACATAGATGGCAAATCAGCACATGAAAAGATACTCAACATCATTACCCATTTGGGAAATGCAAATTAAAAGCACAATGAGATATTACTATATACCTATCACAGTGGCTAAAATTAATTAATAGAGGTAACACCACATGATGGAGAGATGTGGAGAACTGGACCTTTCTTACATGGCTAATAGAAATCTAAAATGGCCCAGCCACTCTGGAAAACAGTATGACGGTTTCTCACAAAATGACCACATAGCCCAGCAATTACATTCTTGAGTATTTATCTGTGTGTTCACACAGAAACCTATACATACCTATTCATAGCAGCCTTATTTATAGAAGCCAAAAACTGGAAACAATCCAATGTCCTTCAACAGGTGAACAGTTAAAATGAACTGTGACACATCTATACCATAAGACTCAACAGTAAAAAGGAATGAACTAGCAATACATGCAACAATTTGGATGTATCTCAAGGGAATTATGCTGAGTGAAAAAGCCAATCTCAGAAGAATAACCATTGTATAATTCTGCTATATAACATTCTTGAAATGACAACACATGAGACAGAAAACAGATATCCTTCTTGTGCTATTGTCCTATATTTGTGCAAGATGCTACCATAGAGTGAAATTGGGTGAATGATATATGGGATTTCTCTGTGTTATTTCTTCCAACTGCATATGAATGTACAATGATCTAAAATAATCCCCCAAACAAGGACAAACAAACAAACAAACAAAACTAATGGTCCCTTCAACTCAAAGGAAAAGGGACAAAAGACTCACCAATGTATTTAAGCAACTTGTCCAGGGTCCTACAGCATATGAGTAGCAGTGCTTAGATTTGAGCTCAGATCTCTCTGACTTAAAGTTTATGTTTCCACATCACATGCCATCTTCCTGAAAGGTCCTACTCGGGGTAGATGGCAGTAGATTTACATACAGGACTTAGAAGCCATTTCTCTTCATTAGTCAAACTCCTCAGCTGTGTTTTTAAAAAGTATCTGACAGTTCTCAAAACTGATCATAAGATTGCCTGGGGATCTTGATAAAATGAAGATTGCAGGCAGCCGTGGGTGGGGCCTGAGACAGCCTAATTAGCTCCCAAGTGATGCTAAAGCTGCAACTGGTAGATAACTTACTGTGTAGTGGGGATAAAAGGAATCCTTATCATGGCTGTAATTAAGGCGACTTAATGCCTTACAGCAAATGGCATTTCAGATGTGTTTGGGATGCTGCACTCTAGTGACACATGGAATGAGGGGGGATGGAAACCATTGTCAGGGTATAGTGTAAGGACGGGGATCTGTCCATAAGTAAAGACACTTGACAGGCATTTTGAGTGTAGAAAAAAAGTCAAAGTAGAATGTTAGTGTGGCACTTTGTGGTCAGCTCTTTGTTTTGAATGTAATGTCTACTTTTTACATTCTGTATGAGAGAAATTACTGATAAGGTAGGAAGTCCATTGTGTCCACAGCCTAGACTATCATGAAACTTGACAGCTCCATTTCCATCCACTTAAGTATTTGGGAATTTGATTTGTCCTGTTATCTAAACTAATTAGCTTCCACTTATTCAGAGGTACTCATGTCTTCCTTTTCTATTACTGAATAGGATAAAAACATTGTTCCAAAGAGTTTTAGATGCCCTTCTTTCAAAGTCAGCCTTTAATTATTAATGTTTTTATCAGGCTTTAGGAAAGGTGCCTTTTTCCTGAAGTAACTAAAGCTTGATGTGGCTTTCTGTTATGATGGGAAATTAATAAATGAGTATGAGAACTGGGGAAATGAAGTGTGAAATGGTGTGGTATTTCAAAGTGTGAGCTTCTTTTGTGATCTGTATTTCATCACGTACTAGGTCACATTGGTGGTGCTCATAGGTCACCAAGCCTAATTTAGGCTGTAGTAGTTTCTTTAAAACATCAGGCCTGAAGGGTGGACTATGGTACAACTATACCACTGACCAAGCTGCAAGACGCATTTCACAGGGTATTGTGCCAACTTGCTTCTTAGGACCAAGCTGATGCTTTTTCGTTTTCCTTCTCCCTTGAAAGAGTCCCTGGTGGTGGAAACAATAATGACATTCAAAGCTACCCTTGAGAAGCTCACTTTCTCACTGCATCCAGTCTTACGCAACCCTCCTCCACCTCAGCCTCCACATCATGGCCAGAATGGTTTTCTAAAACACACCTCTGAGACCATCAACTACAGGATAAAGACTAAATACCTTGGCATATATCATGAGGTCCTTCCTGCGTTGGCTCCTGCCCTTCTCTCCAGCCTTTTTTCCCCCACCTCTTCACTCTTCCAGCGTTCCTCATTCCCTTGCTGTACTTAACTACTTGTATTCTTAGAACTTAACTTCCTCTCTCCTGCCTCAAGGTTGACCTTAGGCTGTTTCCTCTATGTGGGATGCCTTTTCTCCATCAGCCAGCCACCTAGTGAACACCTGCTGCTTAGTTCAGATATCACTTCATCTGTGAAGGTGCCCGTCTTAGTCAAGGCTATTTGGTTTCAATGAATAGAAGCCCACTCAATTGTCACAAATGAAAATGTTTATTTAAATGAAAGGGCAGGTCACTTTGTGATGCTTCCCAAAAAGAGCAGGAAATATGCTAGGATGTTGGGGATAGAAGAGGGCAGACAGGAACCAAGGTTGCTCCCATGGTGGTGCCTGTTTCTCTCTCTCCCTGCTGTGTCTGCCTCATTGTTCTTTTTTAATTTGCAAAGTGATATTCTGGCTTCTCTATTTTTTTTTTTTCGCACTTCATCTTGCTCATTGGCTTTCCTTTGGCTTACCCCTATGTCAATTTGGCCCTGAATTTCCAACTCGACTAACCTCTGATTTTCCCAATTTTAAATTCCCAGGGAGCGATATTTATATTGGCCTCGTTAAGTCAAGTGGGCAGTCAATTCGGCTGAGGAGTGGGGTCATACCTTACACGGGGTACTCCTTTCACAGCTGAAAGGGTGTGTTTGGTGCTACTGCTCAGAGGGAAGTGATCCTTCCACTTTCTCCCGGGTCCCACTTCTAAGCACAGTTTTACTTACCCATCACTCTAAAGGTATAAGGTACTCAGATCTTAGGTCACAGCATCTCACTTAATATTAAGAAATTATCCTAATTCTCCTAATTCTTAAGGTTTCCTTGTCAAGTAGGAAAAGCAAGTTCACTTTTTTGACTGGGATGCTTATAAAATCTGGGATTATTATTAAATCTTTTCTTTGGTTGCTGCAGGGATCTCAATTCTTTGTTTATTTGGGAAGAAAAAAATGCAATAAAATTCAAAAGAAAGTTAGATTTCTTTTTATCCCTTGTGCTGTGAAAATTTATCCACCTGAGTAAGCTAAAGATAGTAAAATTACATTTAGGTTAATATCATTCAACTCTCTAAACTACTTCCTAAGTCTATTCCAGGGAGAGTGCTTCATATGATAAGAGGTAAAATTTTTCTAGGAAAACTTATTTAAGTGGAAATATCCTAAAGAAACTCAATTAAAGCTGAAATTGGCCAGAGCATTATAGAGTGTTTTCCTTAAATATATACCACATTCTATAGATTCTTTCATGATGCCCTATTTTGAGAATTTATCTTACAAAATACTAGTTCTGTAATATGTGAATAAAAACACAGTAAAGATTTCACTGATTATTACCAATGAAAAATACAGTTTTTTGAGGGGCCTATTACAAAAAGCTTTCATGATCCTCTTGACAAACCTCTTCATGCTGGGATTTGCAGAATATAAAAATGATTGATCTACTGTGGGTGTCAAAAGGAGGGTAACCCAAAGAGAAGAAGAAATGGGTAAATATTTTTGAGTTGTCAAATACGTTTTCTTTTTTTCTCCATTATCTTCTTTTTCCTTCCTTTCTTTTTCTTTTTTTCTTTTGATCAGGAGCCATAGAACTTGATTGTGCTTTACTTTTTCTATCTATAAGAAGAGACCATTGATTATTTTGGGAAATAATGTGAATATACCTTATAAACTATTGTATTTAAGAAAGATGAGACACAGTTGGGGACTAGTATATGCAGTGAAGGGAAAGAAGTTGCTGTCATGTGACCCCTGCCCTAAAGGACTGGAATTTAGCTTGGGAGTCAGACAGACCTAGGCTCCTTGCCTGAACATTCTTGAATCAAAAGATTGGGAGTATGACCTATATTTTAAGCCCTTCATTCTTACTATTGGGTAAGTTCGGGAAATAGCGACAAAAGATTTCACTGTCATTTCGTTCCTTCATTAAATGGGGATAAAACAAAATGCCAACCCAGTAGATTGTGAAAATATGAATAAGGGAACATGCCTGAAAATACCTACATGGTACTTAGAACATGATAGGTATTTAATAAATAGTTCTTCCCCTTTCTTTGTAAAATGAAGACAGAATTGATCAGAACCCTAAGAGAAGTACAAATAGCGTGCTGGTACTTCAGAGCAGTAGGAGGAAAAGCTTATTTCCATTTGGCCTATCACTGTGAGAGGTGACGTGTATAGTGGGTTTCGTGGGCAGGCCCTGGCGTCTTATAGAATTTGGTTTAAAATCCTGGCTTTTCAATGTAATAACTGAGGAACCTGGAACATGTCACTTTACTTCATATGTGTACTTTTCTCACTTATACAATAAGATAATAATAAAACCTAACTCCCAGGATTGTTGTGAGGTACTAAAGCACTCATCGTTCATTCATTCAACAAATATTTTTGAGCACTTGCTATGTGTTAGGCATTGCTCTAGATGCTAGGGATATAACGGTGAAAAAGAAAAAACAAGAACATCACCATATAGTCAGTACTCAAGAAATGAGAGCCATTATTATGCTGTAATAAAGTTTGCCAGCCCTGTTGTCTAATTTATATGTGTTAACATGACAGAGATATAAATTACTCAGATATAAATTACTAGAGCTTTAATTGTTTGGCTGGAACCACAGAATCAAAGTCATGGGCCTTAGCTAGAAGGGGCCCCTGTACTTCTGTAGAATGTTGTTGATACCCCTTGTATACACATTTGGTAGCTGTTGATGCACAGTGAGTGTGCACCACTGTTTATTTTTCTAGAGGTGGTGATTGATTAATAAGTGTTCGATCCAGGCACAAACTGTTATTAAATTCCTCTTGTGAGCCAGGACTCATGTTTTGGTGATTAGACTTGTATTTACTGGCCATGGGACATAATAAATGTAACAAGTCCACATTATGTGCATACGTATGTTTTGAAGGCAGGTCATTGATGCAGAAGGTGAAGGAGAGGGCAAGAGTATTGATATACTCCTTTAACTTCATTATCATCAGGCACATAATTAAATTAGTCAGCCATACGTGGCCAACAACCAGCCACTGTCAGGATTAACATATTAGTAGATTATTGTACTGATCATTTTGTTCCTAGTCCATTGCTTATTTATTTTGCTAAGGGCCCTCTTTGTATATATGGCATTGGTAGTACACTAAAACTGTGTATAAGGGGTTTGGCAATGTACCAAAAAGCCAGTTACTTCTTGTGAAATCTAGTAACAGAGATAGTCAAGGAAACTAGGCCTCGTAATAGCTAGCAGCAGGAACTTTAAGAGACTAGAGAGAAAGGCCATCATTACATTATAGAGGTATTGTTCTTAAGCACAAATGTGTGATGTCTTCACAAATTCCCAAAGCTAATAATTAGCACTCTAAACTTCTTTTGTGAAAATTAGTGCTGTTTGTGCAATTTATTGATGGTGTAGATGCTACATTAGCACTTTCATGAAAAAGAATTTTCTCTTTGGTTCTATTTTTAGTCATTTTAGTTTAGAAAACAGTTTTCTTCACCTGACAATAGTTGCAGCTTAGGATGGAAATTTAAACACATTTTTATCAAATAAAAGTCATTAATGTACATAATATTTCTAAGAAAAAAAATGATTGCTTTCAGAGTAGACACATGTAAATTAGCTTCTAATTAACAAGTCATTTGTCAGTTGTCTGTTCCTTCTGTATTTATCAGCTATCATAAGTTATATTTGGATTTATGTTGATTTAACATTTTAGATGATTAAACAAATATCCAAGTTTACCTTATTGTCATTCAATTAATAGAATAGTTTCCTGCCGTCTGGGAACAGAAATATTTTATGGAAAGTAAATAAAGGTGTGCAAAATAAATAGTGAGTTCTTAGTAAATCTGCAAAGTGGTGCACTCTCTTACATCTCATGTTCCTTTTAGCCTATATGAAGCCTTTGCTGGTGCCAACAGCCAAGAGTTGGCTGTGAAGGCTCTGCAGATCTTTGAATATACTATGGTCTGGACTCAAGTGTCAGGGAGAACTAAGCACATGCATTGTGTGCTCATGAGGCATTTGCTTGTCATCTTGCTCTGTTTCACTCTCAGCTACTACCTTTCAGATTTCATTGCATCATTGTTGGAAGCGGATGGGGAAGTGGGGAAACTGTGACTAGAAGACTAACTATGTCTGATTTCCCTCGTTCATCAGAACCCCACCTCATGATAGCCTCTGAGCTTTTTATTCTCATCCAGATACCACATTTAGAAACAATATAGAATCCTAGATTCATGCAAGTAGAATGGTTTTTCAGTGCACCCTGTTATGTGATTGCCCTAAGAAAGCAAAAACTCAAGGAAAGAAGGTCAGGGAGGGAGAGGCTTGGGAATAATAGTCAGATTTTGGACTCCAATACCCCTGAGGAGATCCTGCTGTTTGGAGGATCTTAGCAGTAGAATGAGTTATTATGCATTAAATTTAAGACGATGGTCAGACTTCTGTAAGAACCGGGAATGTCCTGCCTATTGTAGAGTGATCAAAACTCCTAGGCCACAGTTTTCAAAATTGAACTTCACCCTATATCGCAGGGCCTTACCCACAACTACTAAATCTGAATCAGTAAATGTGGACCCTGGAATCTGCATTTTAAGTTCCCAGAGTGATTCTAGAGTTTTAACATTATGTTATGGGGTTGCAGGAATCAACTCAGATTTAGGAAGACCCAAACATGACCTGAATCCCAAAGGCTTTCAGCTGGAAACAGCTTCCTGGTTTTACCTCTAGGCCTGAGCAGATAGGCTTTTTAGTAAAAACAATATTAGCCTGGAGAGCTTTTTAAAATTACATATGCTTTGCCCACCCCTGGAGTTTCTGACTCAGTAGGTCTGGGCTTAAGCAGTAGTATTTTTTTAAGCCTCAGAGATCCTATAGTGAGAGGATCTTGGACCAAGCAAACTTATGACTGAATTTATCTACTCTAATTTTGCTTCAGAAGCAACCTCAAGATATTCCAATCTCCTAGCTTGCTTTTGACTTTTCAAAGTGCTTTGGAGTAGCTCAGCAGGTGAACATAAACCAGACTTTGATACTGCAAGATTGACACTAGAGTGTATTGGACTTTTTGGAGCAGTTCCTCTCTTCCTTATTGATCCACATGGGAGAAAAAAAAATTTAAGTAATATATGCAGAGCCCTTTTATGGTTATTGTCTTTTTTGTCCTCTTAGAATCCCTGTTAGGTAAAGAGGACAAAAATAGCTTTTGTTGTTCTCCTTAAATACTTAAAAAAAAAAATTCACCTCCCATAGTTAGATTTCTTTCTGTCGCTACATATTTGACCCCCTCCTTACCCAGTCTACCTCCTCCCACCCCCCACCCTCTGGTAATCATTAGTCTATAGTCCATGTCCATGAGTCTCTGTTTGTCCTGTTCATTTGTTGCTTTTAGGTTTATATCCCACATATTAGTGATATCATGTGGTTTTCAACTTTTTCTGCCTGGCTTATTTAACTTAGCATAATTATCTCGAGGTCCATCCATGTTGTCACAAATGACAGTATTTCATTTCTTCTTATGACTGAGTAATATCCCATTGTATATATGTGCCACAGCTTCTTATCCATATTGTAGGACACTTTGGTTGCTCCATGTCCTGGCCACTGTGAATAGTGCTGCTATGAACATGGTGTGCAAATATCTTTTCAGATATGAGTTTTCAAGTCTTTGGGGTAAATACCCAGTAGAGAGATTGCTGGATCATGTGGTAGATCAATTCTTAGTTTTTTGAGGAACCTCCATGTTGTTTTCCATACTAGTTGTACTAATTTGCAGACCCACCAGCAGTGTATAAGGAAGGATTCCTTTTTCTCTGCATCCTCTCCAACAATTAATTAATCAGAGCGAGTGCTGGAAAATTTTGTGGCATAGTAACTTTGGGTATGATATATAGATATGAATTAGCTTGCTTCAAGAGCAAAGTCAAGAACGTTTCTTAACCATTAATGAATCTACAGTTATGGAATACTTGGTTCTATTTTTATTATTAAAACCAAAGATTTGAGTAATTTACTTTTTACCTGCCCCCCGATTTCATTATAGTTTCATCAAAATACAATCTAAATATATTCTTTGTAGTGAGATTCCCACTGTAGTCCTCATTAAATAGCGAAAGCACACATTTTAAATCTCTAAATATTTCTACAATTTAAATAGAATATATAAGCAAAAAAATTAAGAGGAATATTGGAAATGTTTTGGCCATGAATTATGTGCTTTTTCCTAACTGGAGAAGAGTATACGAGGCCTTAGCAATAATAGTTCATTGGGTAATTTCTAAATTCAAGTGTCTATAAGGGGGCCCTCTACCTCCCTCAGAGGGTGTCAGGTTCAAGCTAATAGAGCAGCATCCCTCAGGAATCATTGAGTTCAAGGGGCTGGGGAGCTTTTCTGAGGTAACATGGAATGAAAAGACGGAAACAGTGCTGAATTATGGCAATGTCTTTTAAAATTTCAGCTTGGATTGACATTATTGACTCTGTCCCCATTTCATTGGCTAAAAGAAATCACATACCCATTTGGTGGACACTACGCCTGACTTCCCACCCAGCTGGACCCCAAGCTCCCCAGCTGTGGGGAACTGAGGTGTGTCTCCTTTACAACAGGTAGGATGTGGTACCCTACAAAAATCAGACTCTTGGGAAATGTTGATATGAAAAATAAAGATAAAATAAATGGAAGTCAAAGAAGAAAGAAGAGCAGCAGTAACCATTAACAACTACCGTTAGGCCTCAGATTAAAATATATTAATTTGTGGGGCAAATATGAGGGACAGGAAACTCAAATTAGCAGGTTCCATTTTGGGAAAGCCAAAAGCAGGATAATGTGCTGATTGGATCAATGTGAAGCAGTAGGAATGTCAGATGGAGAGAATGTCAAACTGAATGTGTGGGGAAAACTTTGCACAGGAATCAGATGGACTCTCTAATTAGTTTAGAAAGTAATATTTTATGTGTGTAAAAGTGTGGTTACTTCTCTCTGGGAATTTTCTATAATTTTATTAATGTTCTTAAGAGAAAAATTCAAAAGGTTTCAGAAGTGAGTGAAACACTGTGGTGTGTACATAAGCATTTTGATTATGTAATGGAACATGTCGCATAATTAAACTTAAATATTTTAATGATATTTTATTTGCTATATCCTTGGAGGTTAATTGTAACTCAATAAAGAATTTCCCCTCTAGTGTGTTTTGTTTTTACATAACAAAGGCTGTATTAATGAACCTTTATCTCATTACAATGTAATTCCAATCCTGATTTAAATATCAAAATAAAAGGAAAAATTTATCACGGTTTTATTCTCTTTTAGGCAAATTAATACTGCTTAATTAATTTATTTATTTTTATTTTAAAATTAGCATTTATTTAAAATAAAACTTAGTGATAAAAGGTGTTGACCTCTTTGATAGCAATAAAAATTTTGGTATTTTATGAAAAAATAATGATACAATTACCAAGTTTCAAGAGCAAGAAATAAAGTAGGCCATATTAAAATGTTAATTCGGCTAAATAAGAATGAAACAAGTCATAGCATTTTGGGGGTATCTTTTTAAAATTAAATTAAATTTTTAATTTTTAAATTTAGTTTCAAGTACACAGTACATTGGTTAGACATCTATATAGTTCATAAAACGATTCTCCCAATTGCTCCCTCCCTCCCCTGGCCCTCCACCTAGCCATCATATTAATGCTGACTGCATTTCTTATGCCATGTTCCTCATTCCCATGACCACCCATCAGCTACTAATTTGTACTTCTTTAACCCTTTACCCCATTCTCCCAGCCCCCCAAACTCCCCTCTCCTCTGTCCGTCACCAAATTGTCCACTATATTTGTGAGTCTGTTTTTGATTAATTTGTTCTTTTTATTCCTTAGATTCTGCATATAAGTGAAATCATATAGTGTTTCTCTGTCTGACTTAAATACCCTCTAGTTCCATTAAAGCAATATTTTTTTTCCATCCCCTTCCTTTTCATATGTAGGGGTCTTATTTTCTTATCCTTTCAGTCACTCTATCTTTTGGTTGGAGCTCTTAATTCTTTTCCATTTAAGGTACTTTTTGATAGGAATGTAGTTGTTACCATTCTTTATTACTGTTGTTGATACATGTTTTTTCTTCTTAAAGAAGTCCCTCCAACATTTTCTGTAATACTGTCTTGGCAGTTATAAATTCCTTTAGCTTATTTTTGTCTGGGAAGCTCTTTATCTGTCCTTCCAACTCTAAATGATACCTTTGCTGGATAAATTATTCATCGGTAGACCTTGGGTCTCATCCCTCAAATATTATTTGCCCAGCCCTTTCTGTCCTTCATAGTTTCTTTTGAGAAATCAGCCCAGTCTTGTGGCGTTCCTTATATATAATTATTTTTTTCTCTTGCTGCTTTTAATCATCTGTTATTTTAACCTTTGCATTTTATATTGTCAAATGTCTTGTTTCGGGCCTCTTTGGATCCATTTTGGATTCTCTGAGCTTCTTGGATTTATGTCCATTCCTTCACCAATTGGGGGAAGTTTCCACCAATATTTCTTCAAACGGCTGTTCAACATTTTTATTTTCTTCAGTTATGCCGATCAGACAAATATTGGAGCCTTTATAGTGTCGCATATCCTCTTAAATTATTTTATGGTCCTTGGCATCTTATCTCTTGCCATTTTGAATTTGAGGTCCTGATTGGCTTTCCTGTCCTCTAGATAGGCACATTCGATCCTCTTCTTATTCACTTTGTTTATTGATTTTCACCAAGGCGATGAAGCAGACCTCTATCATCTACGCCATTTTTCTCTCTCTCTTTTTTTGGTATCTTAAAACAACTCTCGTCTGTTGTGTTCAAGTCAAAGACAGCACATTAGTGCTATATTATTATTATGGAAGAATAAATTTTACTTTTTTCTTTAACTTAATTATAGAACAATTTAAAGATATTTCCCATTATGTTTTAATTAACTCCACTCATATTTAATAATATCATTCTTTCATTTTGGTCATTCAGTTTATCTTTCTTTAATTATAGATGAAATAAAATATAAATTCCACCATGCCGAAAGAGCATATTAGTACAGCATTTTCTTCTAGATGTTACCAGTGACCAGAATTCCCAGTTGGTACCATCCCTGAATTAACAAAGCTGTCATTTGCCAGCCATTATGATAGTGGATATGACCAAGCAGTCAAGCATGGACCATTAATTTTGAATGCATTATAGAGACATAAATTTTTCTGAAAATCATATCGAAAGATAAAATGTTCAGGTTCTTTTAAGTACATTCTGATATACCTCAGGGCTGATTATGGGAACCACTGATTATTTTATAGTTTTATTTTAGCAATGGAATTCTATAAGATTTGATGATGACCTTAATGTATTTTAAAGTAACAATAAATATGATCACTCTAGATCTATAACCACTGTACCTTTATTAATAGTATACTAAATGGCTTAGTCCTATTTTTTTTTCCTAGTTGCTTTCTATTTTTACGAAGTCTTTTAAAATATACCTTTTGAAAAGAGGTAACAAGTCTTTTGGTGGAATTACTGGGCTGGAAGGACCTTATTTCCTTATCAAGCATGGTTGAAAAAGAGGCCATATACTAAACCTGACAAGCTCAGGAAGGCCAGCATGGCTGGCCCTAAAACTCAGAGACCAAATTAACTACATAGGATGGTCTGAATATAAAAATTCTTAGCTAAAAGCAGGCCTGGCCTGTAGTCACATCCAGGTACTGTAGTTTTCTTGAAAAAGGTCAAGCTTTATCTTAAATGAGCCTTTCTGTTGTCTTTTTGCATCTAAGTTAACACACCATTAGAAAGTCAAAATAATCCTTTTTTCCAGACCCCTTAGGGCACAGTCCTCCAGAACAGGAGACCACAGAACCCCTCTTTGTTATCTTGTTCCCTGAATACCATCTCCATGTGCTATAAATGTTTATTATTAACTTTCTGTACCCACCAATGTAAAGAAGTGTTTCTTCGTTTTACTTTTTACCCAGTTCCAGAGATTTCCCCACTTTGATTTCTCCCATCCTCTTTATCACCAGCAGATTTCATGTAACCTTCCTTAGGTCTCCTCTTTTGATTCTGATGTATAAATTAAACTGCAAAACTGCCATTCTCTGGAGCATTTTCTCAATCTGTTGAGAATTTGCATTCCAGAAATTATTGTTGGTTTGGCTCAAATAAACTCATTAAAACCCTCTGCAGGTTTGGATGTTTCTTACATTGACATAAGAGTTTTACATATTGTCATGAATTAGTTGTATCCCGATCAAAGTTTTTTTATCTGCACGATTCCTTCACCATTTGAAGGAGAGACTTAACCTTATGATAATAGAAATTCATTATAGTGTGAAACAAATTTAAAAAAATAAATTTGTGTGTATGTACAGTCCTTAAAATTTTATTTCAAAAGCTGTAAAAAAAAAATTTCATTTCCGAAGAACTATATTCCAGCAAGGTAATTCACGTAATCCTTCTACTAAGGAATAAATATAAAATTCAGTAGAATCAAGTAAATAGTAGTAAACTTGATTACTCATATAGCATTTAGTACTTGTGTAGTACTTAGTAGTCATAAAGCACATTTCATTTTCAAAATGCTTTAGCAACTCGGTTACGTTTTTTTTTTTTTTGGTCAATACTCCTATAAAGAGATAGGTGAGTGTTACTAATAATCTGTTTGTCTCTTTAAATCCCAAGCACCTAGTTGGGATTTTATATTTATTTGTTCCCAGAAAATTGACTTTGAAATATAAATGCATGTTATTTACCTCCCCTGCAGATTACTTTGGGCAATGGTTCTGTGAGCCTCCGTCTATATAGTTTAAGTCATGCAAACAAACTTGAGGCCATGGCAAAGAGTACTTCTCAATGCCAGTACCCAATAAATTTTTGCTAATAATCTTGATATAATATTAATAATTTCCTTGAAATACAAATTTTATTTTATGATTACTTGGAGCAATTTTTCAAATGATTTAGGGTAAAATTTAATTCTATTTTTGCTGAATGACAGTTACTATTTAGTTTTTATTTTTAGTGTTAGGAAGAATGTGTAAATTTGCACCTTGTAGCCCTGTTTTTTTTTTTTTTCTTGACTCTTCAATGGTAATTTCACAGTGCCCACCATCTGAAGACATCATAGTACTCTGAAACTTTACTCACAAATGAGATATAAGTAGATTCAGAATGAACAGTGCAAAACTAGAAAAATGTAAGAAAGATTTGAAAACTTATCCACTTATAAAACTGAACCTGAAACCCTAATAAGAACTTAGATCTCTATGGCATTTTACTCATTTCAGAATTTTCTCACATTATTTTGTAAGCAATAGTGATTTGGTAGCACATTTATCAATACCCCCGATTTCCACAGGAGGAAACCAAAGCTCAGAAATATGAAATGAAACTCTAAAATGGAACTTAGAACTACCGTTTCTGATATCAAGTACAAGACTACAGTCTTCATTTACACCAGTGATTTCTACCTGTTGGCTCAGAATCCACTGGAGGGATGGGAGATTTGAGGTGTCACTGGCAGGAGGCATTGTGCTACGTAAAACAACATGTCTTACACTAATGTGCACTATTGATTTTAGTTATCTGTGATATAAAATATACATTTCTTTTTGAAAAAGCATTACTGACTCAGTAATAGTTTATCCTTTACATATTTTCTTAATAAACTAATACCAGCTGTCCACCTTCTGTCGAGTGTAACCTGGAAGCTAATAGCTCCTGCCAATAAAATCAGCCAGTGCTAACGTCAAGCACATTTCTTAACCTCCCTGCACCTTTATTTCCTCATCTGTAAAATGGAGATAATACTATTGATCATAGGATGTTGTGAGAATTAAATAATACATGAAAAGTACTTAAAATGCTGCCTAGCAGATAGCCAATACTCAGCAATTGTTAAATATCATTTTAATTATAAATAGTATCGTGATTATGGTGTAATAAGTCTATGAAATATTGTGATTTTTAAAAAGGAATTTTTATACTTTAAAGATGGGAATCAATTTTCCATAATATATTGTCTATGGACCTCTTTATCTTGATTAAAATTGGCAAACATAATTGGGCTATTTCACATTTTTATGTGACATAAAAACTCAACTTTTAGTTATGATATAACTCAAAGTAGGACATATACTTAAATAATTGAGAGAGAAGGTAAATAAGGTCCACCGGGCATACTTGGTCCTCACTTCCTTGGAGTAATACCGCTGGTACTGCACTGGTGTGCTCTCTCAGGCCTGGAGGATCATGGGCCTCATCTTTGTTCAGCTCTTATTTTCGATTCCAGGGTTTAGTGCAAATCACTACAGGGAACCTTGTAAAGAAGATTAAAAACTGGGGAAGAGCAGGCCAGTCTGTAAGCATGTTGTTAAAATAAACCACTTCTTCCTAAACTGAAGACAGCAAGAAACAGTTTAATAGCAATGAAATAAATTCACCACCTGTTTGTGCAACAATATCAAAGAGTTCTGGCAAACATAAGAATGCTTTGATCTTCTTCAGCCAGAAGAAAATTATGAAGCCCTTCATTGACAGTTCATGGGGAGTTAGGGACACTGATCAAAGAAAGCTATTATTACTATAGACTAGAAATTAAAATATCTGAATATAGCTTTAGTTATATTAAATATCTGAATATATACTTTAGTACATTGTACTTCTTTCAATGGTAAATTGCATATTTAAAAATTCAAATGATCTTTTTATGATTAAGTTTTATTGTAGCTTCTATACCCTAAAATAAAAGACGTTAAAATCTTTTTAAGCAACTGTGTTCTTTTGCTGATGGCATTTACATTGTATGGTTAAGACGAATGGAGGGGGCAATATGTAGTGTACTGTATATTTTATAGAATCTCTCTATGTTACTGTGAACTCAGTTGAGCAGAATTATATAAATTAGAGAATATTTTGACATTTGTGATCTTAAAAAAATTCCCATAACTTTTTCAATTATATAATAATAGCATTATATGATTGTAGATTCCACTTTAAGTACTATAATTACACAGTTGAGAGGCTTAAAGAAAAGGATAACAAAACTTTTATAATAGAAAAGGGTATGTTTATGGGAATTATATTGTAAGGATTTGAACATTTGAAATGGGAAACATAAAAATTATTTGAAAATATGATTCTGCTATGGGAGAAAATGCTTCTCTGTGAGTAGGTAGCATAAGATAAAAAGATCAAGTTTAGTGTTATTTTTGAATGAAAATCTAGACATTTCTTGTAGATCTTTTACTTATCAAGAAAAAGGATACTTATTTTGTAATTGCATGTTCTGAATCTAAGCCAGGTTTCCTGTATAGTTAATAACTCCTGCTTCTGAAATCATCAGGAGACATTTAACAATATATGTATTAAAATACTTCAGGAATAACTATGCCTCAGGCTGTGGAATCACAAACACGAAAAAAAAATTTTACAAAAGAGGACAGCTCATAAAAAAAAAAATGTGTTGATTAACTGCAAGAAAGACAAAAGGAAAGGCAGATCCCTGTTTTCATTCCACATTCATTTAAGCCCAGTGCCTGGCACTAAATATTTAAACTTAAATGAAGTATCCTCCCACCTTCCATTCTATACCAACTTCCTCTTAAAAAAAAAAAAAAGAAAAGAAAAGAAGAAGAAGAAGAAGAAGAAAATAATAATGCAAAGACCCATAAGAGAAGCATTACAAAAATAATGCAAGAGATCTTTCAATACCTAAATTAGTGGGACATTCCATGATTCACAATTTATTGAAGAAAAAAGAACTGGACATTTGGCATTTAGTCAGGTCTTGGGTATTAGTTTCAAATGAGTTTCTCAAAAACTTCACTAAAGAGGAACAGAGCTTATTAATTGTCAAAGTGGCATGTTGTCATGATAGCCTGTAAGTTTAGGCTCTTATCTGTAACTTGACCATGAGTTAGGAGAGAAACCACTGAGGGCTTCCACTTTGCTAAATGACTCTTTAAGACAAGGCTGATGGCTTGTCCACCCCTCTACCCACCCCGACTCAATAAAAATGTTTAAAGGAGAAAGAAAGTGGTAGCTACAGAGGTGCTTTGTGCTCATCTTCTGAAACTAAAATCTATGTGTCATTCTGAGCTTATAAATAAATAAGATACCTGGTGGGCAAATGAGTAGTGTACAAAGGAGCCATTCTCCTTGTCTGACATCATCAGTAATGGTTAATGATTTCCTGGGAAGTACAGCAGTCTCTTGAGAACTTCCCAATGCAGTCCTTACAACTAAAAGATGTGTGCTGGTTGGAACACAGGGATCTGTTTTATCTCATGTTAAAATATGCCACCACTGAATTTAGATACATGTGTTATGAAGTAACATTTGTATTAGTCAAAGTTGAGAAATTTAATTAAGAATTATGTCTCTTGTTTTTTTCCCCCATGGAAGTATTTACAGGACTGAATGATTTGATGACTAATGGACATATTTAAAGGGCATCTGGTACTGATCATGGAAACAAAAAATAAATAAATAAAATGTGTTAGTGTCGGCAAGTTCTTATTGCAGGAGAATCATATGCTGAATGGTATCCTTGAGGTTTTTTAACATATAAACTTTAATAGGTGCCTGGCCAATTTTGACTTTCAAGGGAAGGATACTTCAGATTGGCTACATGTTAGAAGAGATGAGTCTAAACAAATCCATGTGCAGAAAATGCCATTTAATGTGATGTGTCTTACTAATGAAAACAAACAGAGCCTTAAGAAAAGAAATGAAATCAAATAAAAAGAAAAGCAGCAGCAACTTAGTATATCTAAGCGTGACAAACGCTGTGCTATATCTAGAGTCGAAGTTTGCCATCCTATATAAAGAAAGGTGCACCTCTGGGATCACAACAGAAATGATTTTAAGATACAGCTAGTAATATTAACAAGAAAAGATGGCTGGGTATATACAAACAAAGTACAAATGAACAGACCGACAACTGCACCTCGGTGCTGCGTGGCAGTTCAAATAACTTTCTGGGTTCAGGATCTGGGAGCACGCTGAGAGTGGTGGGGACTATGGTGATCTGCAGGTTGCTGGCCTTGTCCGAAAAGGGAGGACACCTGGCTCAGCTAATGGTTGCCATATGGAAATGTGGGCTCAGTGATGCTAGATTTTACAACTCTTCAAAAGAATTGGAAATCTGGGTGTTCTGTGAAATCTTTTCATTTTGTAATGTTTACTCAGAATTCAAATTCGGAGGAGGAGTTGGGAAAAATTTTTGCAAGCCAAATGAACCTACTTTGGATTGGATTTAGACCCTAGTTCTAGATCTTTGATTTGTTCTTTCGGAGTTATCTAAATGAGTAATGTTGGTAAGGTTGTAGAGGAAATGTTAATGCTTTCTAATATGTGAACCAAAAAGGAGAGACTAGGTTACACTTATGGCCACTAGTTAAGGGCTTCACCTGTGGCTTCAAATTGCCTGTGTTTATGTCCTGGCTATGTACCCAAGGCAAGTTACCAAGTCTCTCTGTGTCCAATTACCACTTCAGCAAAATGGAAACGGTGATAGCACAAATGTCACAGTTGCTGTGAGGACTCAGATGAGCTAAGCTGTGTATAGTGCTTATCAGCACAGTGCCTGGCACATAGTAGTTGCTTGTTAGAGCATTTACCTTTTGTTGTACTTCAAGTAAACGTCCCCTGTGAATGTGGTAAGTCTGTTTTATGTGTTGAAGAATATGAGATAAGAGGATAGGTTCTGGAGTCTACAAGCCAGGATTTGAATTGTTGCTCTACTGCAATGTAACTAGAGTAAGTTTCTTAATTTTACCAAGCCGTGGATCCCTCCCCTGTAAAATGGAAATAAATAACCCGTTCTTCAAAGTACTAAGAACTTCAGTAAGATAATATGCGTAAAGTCAATACCAGGCTTATAGTCAATACGTGTTTCTTGCTGTACTGATTGTTTTTTCTCCATTCTTTAGAAGTTCTATATTTGCAAGCACTATTTTAGGTCATTTATGTCTCATTACATGTATTGAAGGGAATTACATCACATTTGACTTACAAATTAAACTCCATCTTCATGGACAATATTACAACAGTGGCACTCATCCAGGGTGATTTTACCTCCCAGAAGACATTTGGCAGTCTGGAGACATTTTTGGTTGTCACAGCTGAGTGGAGTACAACTGGAAACTAGCGGGCAGGGTCCAGAGATGCTGCTCAACAGCCTGTAATTCAGAGGACAGTTCTCTATGGCAAAGAAGTTTTCAGTCCAAAATGTTGCTAGTGCTGAGCTTGAGAAACCCTGCATTACAGATATACAACCGCCATAAAATTTAGTTTGTGAAAGTTTTAGCCAAGCGAAAAAAGGTTTTCATTTTTCAAAACATCACCTAACTCAGATAGACATGAACACATAAATTGAAATCTGTAGGATCACATCAATAAAATATTTTAAAATGTAGATGTATTATGTATGCATTTTTTCTTCTGGTTACAAAAGCAATATAAGCTTGCGAAAGTTACAAAACTATAGAAGTGTATAAATGGAAAATGAAAGTCCCCCCATTTTTACAACTATCTGTAGAAAACCATTGCAAATACACTTGTTATATTACTTCAAAATTTTAAATACATGTATTTACTGTTTTATAATTTGATTTTTTTTAAATTAGTTCTTTCTTTTTTCTCTCTGAACAATTCAGTCCTAAGTGGGGCAGAGCAAGGTAGACGTTCAAGAAGGGCAACCTGACCTGAGGTGTGGAACCCACCTGGGGTAAGGAGGGCATCAATGTGATGGGATTGGTGGCCTGGAATGGGGTGCCACAGCCCAAATAGGGTGAGGAGGGCCATTCATGTGTGTGAAAAGCCCAGTGTAGGGTGTCAGCAAAGGCCAAGTGTGATGAAGAGCAAAAGAGAAAAGCCTGGTGCAGGGTTTTGAGCCCAGATGAAAGAGGGAGCAAAAAGCAATGAAGTGCTCAAAGGATGATGGGATGTTTCAAAAGGACACAGAAGCTAGCTAAAAGCCACAACTGAGATGATTTGCACATCAAATTAAAATTGTAAATAAATAGTAATAGATTGAAATCTATTGAATAAAATAGGAACCCATGAGTCCATTAGGATATAATAAATAAATGAATAAAATGAAAGTTTCATGAGAAATGGAGTATTTAGAAGGTCAAAAATAACCTCTCCATCAAAAAATTTTAATTACAAAAGGACAAATGGTAACTTTACAGTGGAGATGTCTGGAAGACTCTACCTTAATCAAATGATCAAAGTCGACATCATCAGCAATGAGACAAACCAAAATCACATGCCACATAATAAGATGCTGTGGCAGCCAGGTTCCAAGAAGACCTTCGCCTCCTAGTTTTCATGATCTTGGGTAGTTAGTCTTTGTCCATGTTGAGTGGGGTTGACATGTGTAACAAAAAGGATGTTACAGAAATTATGGTGTATGACTTCTGATGTTAGATCCTAAATGACATTGCTTATTCTTGAGGGAGCCAGCTGCCATACTGTAAGGACACTCAAGCAGCCCTAGAGAGAAGGCCGTCTAGTGAGGAGATGCTGTTTTTGCCAATAGCCAGCACCAACTTGCCAGCCATGTGAATGAGTCACCTTGCAAGAAATCCTCCAGCTTCAGTCAAGCCTTCAGATGATTGCAGCTCTTGCCAACATCTTTACTGCAGCCTCATGAGGGAATCACACAGCTAAGCTGCTGCTTTTCATAAGGCACTTGAACTAGGCAATATAATGTTTATTGTTTTCAACTACTTAGTTTTGGGGTAATTTGACGTGAATGAATAGACACTAATACAGATGCAGCGAGACCACAGCATCACTTCTGTGATATTCCTGACAAAAATGTGTAGCCTGAGTCTAGGCCTGGTGAAACAGAAAATAAATACTAATTGAGAGGCATTCTGAAGAATAACTGGCTACAGTGTTCTATAGAGTCAAGGTCAAAAAAGTTAAAGACAGAAACTGGAGTGAAGGAGACTAGAGACATGACAACTTTCCATGCAATGCTTGATTCTGAACTGGATTCTTTTGCTATGAGGGATATAATTGGGACTGTCGGCCAAGTTTGGAGATTGAGGATTAGATGATGATAATGTGTCAGTGTGAATATTTTTAATCTGATGGCTGTATTGTGGTTATGTTGTCAAATGTACTTTAGGAAATACACACTACATATTCAGGCATGATGAGGCATCAGGCCAGCAATTTACTCTCAGGTGATTAAAGAAAAAAAATTCTTTATACTGTACTTGCCACATTTCTGATAGTTTGAGATTGTTTAAACATTTTTAAAGTATGCAAAAAAAATATCATAGAATATTACCTTGCCTATAAAAATAGACACATCTAGTCTAAAGGGATTTATTCAAGCTTTTGTATCAAAAAAAAATTTTTTTTACCAATTTTTATTGATGGACATTTAAATTGATTCCAGTTTTTTACTATTATAAACATTCAGTTCTTTTTTGTTACAAAAAAAGTTAGTAAATATCCTTATAAACATATTGTACTCTTGTTCAATTTTTGCCCAAGAATAAATCCCTAGAGTCAAATTGCTGTGTGAATTGATATGCATCATGTAATCAGTTTAATCATGTCATTGTAGGAAACACATAAAATCTTAAAATAAAATGAAATTTACGATTTGGAAGTTATTTTTATTTATTTTCCCCCCACTGGAAAGTAATCTCTTTAAGGGTGCGAACTTTATGTCTTAATTATCATCATCTCCAGCATTAAGATAGTCTGAGGCACACAATAAATACTTGTTGCAACAACAGTAATATCAAACATTTATTATGTGTCTGGCACTGTTCTAAGGATATGAATTCATTTATTCCTTGTAGCAACCCTATGAGATAGGTAGTAGGATTATTTCCATTTTGCAGATGAGGAAACTGAAACAAAGAATGGCTAGATACTTGGCCAGTTTTACAAGGCTAGTAAATCCAGGAGTCCAGCTGGTTTTTCTTCAGTTTACAAGTTCTTAGCCACTATACTATACTGATTCTCTCGTTGAATAAATGAATCAACAAGTGAATGATCAATATATTTGATTCTTTGACCAATTACAAATTTCAATTCTTTTTTTTCTTTTTCCAAATAAAAATTGAAATGGACTGCTCGTTTTGTAAAAGCCAGATTCGTTTTTTGGTACTCTGTACCAGGCTGTATTTTGCTATGTAATAGTACTGCTCCTAGAATTAATATCTATACAGGTATAAGCTATAAATTATTCTCACTAAGAATTGATGGATGTGTAAACAAAATATTTGCTTTGTGTTATAAATAAAACAATAAATCTGATCTGCAGCTAGAGTCTAGGAGGCAGAACCTATATTACATTGTTTACATTTTCAAGCACACCCTCTGCTCCCCACCTGGGCTCCTGTGCCCCTGCACCTGGAATGCCTGTGTCCTTCTCCCACTGTGGGAACCCAGCCACCCTCCAGGCTCCCCTCAGTAGCCATTTCTCCCTGCTTTGTCTTTCTGTCCTTTCTTACCTTTCTTATCCTCCTCTTGAAGGTCAAAGTAATCTTTCTTTCTTCAAAATTCCCTGAGTCCTTTTTATAGCACTCTTATAAGACTACTACATTGTAAACATACCTTATGTTAATTGTGTCTAGTGCTCATCTCCCTTAATAGGCTATGTTCTCTTTTATTCATTTTATAAAATATAGTTTTATTTATTTGTTAAAGCCCTAAAATGCATTACAATATATTGTACAGAACATGAATTTAAGTATGTGTTTTGAATGAGAAAATGAATTCTCTCAAGAAAATATATTTAAATTTTTAAATCCTAAATCAGTAGACTACTAATTTTTTTGAATATTATATATTCAAAAATTATCAGGAATTGTAAAATAACAAATGAAATGGTTAGACACGATTTTTTTCATCTCATGATTTATATTCTGTCTTTAGTTTACAAGGCATCAAGAACCAAGAAACATAATTAGCTTTCATTCCTATAAAATCTTTTGTTCTGTTCATGACTGCAAATATCAACTTTGTATCCACCCACAACTTTAGTTCCCTTTTCTTTTAGTGTGTGGTTTAGGGACATCATAGGTAATAAAATGAATCAAATAGATAAGTGGATTTTTTTTCCAAAGGCTAGTATTTAAGGATGTGTTCCTGTGAATTTTAATATCAAATTTGTTTTCAAGTGTTTGTATAATACCAAATCTCCCTGCCACCTGGAAGAAGGACTGTCCTTGAATCTTGTTCTTCATGAAACAGTAAAATATAATCTCTACATATATTAAAAAATAATAATAAAAGAAAGAGAACTTCAGGGAATGTTAAGTATTGTCATTAGGATTATACTTTGTTGCTAGCAAAGGCAATGGCATAGCTTTCAGGCCAATTGTTTCTATTCCCCATAAGGAGTTCTTTCCTTTACCCAGGGACTAGAACAAAGCTGAAGGGTTTTTTGTTACTGAAAGCTCAAACAGCAAGCCAAAGAAAAAGTTCAAACAAATATCATCAGTCTTTGATAAATGACATTGCTTATGTAAATTAGCTGTGGTCCTTGGGTGCTGGTGAACCCCAAGCATCTTTGCATTGATTGGATATTCTGTCATGTTTTATTTAAGTTGGTGGTCTTCTGGAAAGCTTTGACCATAAAGTCTAGTTTGCGCTTTTTTGTTTTAATTTCAGAGTTTGTTTGTTTGTTTTTAGATTAGCTTCACTATCTTGTGATTTCCAGAGGATAATTTAGTGCTAATGTATTATTGTGGAGCACTTCATAATAATATCTTACTGGTTTTTACCTTTTATTGTTATTCATTTGGCCATTGGATTTGAGGTTCCCCAAACCAAGTTTATAATTAGTGATTAAAATCAAACTTTAAGAAACCTTTTTTAGAGATATTTTTATATTGTGAATGATATATTTTTAAATAATGCTTTCTGACTAAAATTTATGAACTTACATAGTCTGAAATATGTTTGGAACAATAGTAAAGTCAAAATACTCTTATTTTACCATTTAGCCCAGTTGATTCCTCTTCATAAAATGTTGAGGTAGTCCTAGTTCTGCATGGCCTCTTATTCATATTCATGCTAAGTTCTTGATCATACCCTTTGTGTATAAATTAATTTGGGGGTCATCTGAGATTCTCCCTGCTGTTCTAAATACACTACACTGTAAATTTCCAAACTATATTCAAGAAAGAATGTTTTGAGAGGCTTGCCTTATAAGTAATTATTATTTTGTATATTGGATGCAGACTTTTTAAATGAACATTTACATTTCATATATCATGTTAACTGTATATTTTTGGTTTGTTTTAAAATATTCCTGAGAACTTCAGCATTTGCTTTGTGATGATCATTCTTGGCAGGGAGTTATCTTTCTCCTTAGATCTGTAGCTCTATGGTGCATATACATAAACACTCCTTTGTTCTCAAAATTTTTTTCTATCTGATTACTGTTGTGTCTAAGTGCTTTGTCTCTGCCTCTCTTCGTTTTTTTTTTTCTTCTCGTGTCCTTAGCCTGTCATTTGTGTGAATAAGTTTGCTTACATTCAGTGGAGGTATTAAGTGCATTTCGAAGATACAAAGGAGTGAAGAAGTAAGAAGAAATCGGGAGAGTGGGGTGGATAAGAGGAAAAAGGAGGGAAGAAGTAGGAAAAGAAAAGGAGAGTGTGAGGGAGGAGGCAAGAGCAAAAGGCAGAATAGGAGCTGTGGAGGTTTGTGAGATTTGGGGGGCTGGTTCTGAGGGAGGGAGATCAACAGACCAGCATTTTCCCCAGGCTTGGGCTCAAGCTTGTGAAACTACGAATGTATTAAAGAACCTCAACTGGGATTTGCTGAGGACAAATGCTGTAATGTGTTAGTCATCCATTATCTGCTTCTATTTTTGCAGGTTCTGAATGATGACTGACGCGGGTTTGTGTGATATCCCTCACAGTCACTGTCATTCCCCAGCGATAAGGAACCCGCACGTCTAGCCCCAGCACCAGGGCAAAAAGCAGCTCTGGAAGGAGGAGAGCTTCCGCTTGCGGACCCGGACAAAAGTGCAGCCTGCCCACGGGTTTGCTTATCCAGACACCCCGCCTCGGCCAGCTCGCAGCTCTCGCTGCAGGCGGCGTGTGGCCGCCGCAGGACGCCCGCCGCGCCCGGCCATGAAGTAGCGGCCGCCGGCCCCAGCCCTGAGCCCGCGCCCGCTGCCCGGTCCTCTTCCGGCGGGGCCGGAGCCGCGTGGACATGGCTGGCGTTCGCAGCCTGCTGGTTCTCCTCCTCGTTTTTCAAAGCAGCTGTTTGGGTTTCAGGAGCCCACTTTCTGTCTTTAGAGGTGGGTGTTTCTTTTTCTTTTCTTTTTTTTTTAAATAGGCTGAATGTTGTTTGGGTGGTTTCTGTGCATGCTGTTGAAAAATGTGATCACTTTTGCGAACCAGAGTGTCGGAGAAATGCATAGGTTGATTCACTTTGCTGAAACGACTTGGAATTGTTGCACAGTAACTTCTTGTAAAGTCCCCCTTACAGAAAAAGCCCACTGTATTGTAGCGAAGCTGCACTGGCTTTCAAAACTCCAATTAGAAGTTGTGATTTCCAATACAGATTGCTCCCTCTTGGGGAGATATTTCAGAAACTGCAATGTAGTCGTTTAGACTTGAATGCCTTCTTGTTTATAATAGCTCGAAGAATAAAATATCCGTATAGGTAAGTGAGGAGGAGAAGCAGGTCATGGATTGTAACCATGAGAAAACATTGGGCTGTATACACACCTCATAATTACCATATTAAATATTTATGCACTTATACATTTGTAATTCACATTGCAGTCCCTCCACCCCCATGTAGTTCTGCCTCCTAGCATTATTATTTTTGGGTTTTGTTTCGGACGGTAATACTGGAGACGCATAAAATAGTTATAAAAATTTTACTGGGTCACAGTTACTATTTCTTTCATTAGAAAATTGACCGGCTTATGATAATTTCTAATTTATTAATACTGTATTTTCATTAATTAGAAACTGATAAATATTTTGACAACTTATTGAATCGCATTTTAAATATAACCTGCTTGATTGCTTTGATTATATTTTGTTTACAAGTTGGGCATTGCTCATGGATTATAAAATGCAATTTCAGGAATGTTTTAGAACATTACATAAGTTATTACATGTTTTCATGGGGTCTGAATCAATAATCTTTAATCTTATAGTTATATAGTTCCCTTTTATTTTCCTTCTCCAGTTAAGATTTCATTACGTTCAAGGATATTGAAATTGACTTCTTTTTTAAGGTTTAAAGAAACCACGAGATCATTTTCCAATGAATGTCTTGGTACCACTCGACCAGTAATTCCTATTGATTCATCTGATTTTACATTGGATATTCGCATGCCTGGGATTACACCTAAACAGGTGAGAGTAATTTTGCATTTTATTATTCACTCGTTCTGTGTACAATCTATAATTAAAGCAAAAAACTGCATTTGCAACAGTAGTGCCTTCTTTAAAAATAGGCATTTGCTTTCAAGACTTCTCAGGGCTAGAATAACTGAATCTTATAAAAGGGAGCAAATCTTTCAAGGTAAATCTTTTAGTTAAATTTCTTTTTAAAAATTTTACTCATATTGTTTGTATTTTGAAACGGAACTTTGAAATTTTATGTTTTGAAATTCTCGATGGAATACTTCTGTACCGTAACATGTAAGTATGTATTAAAATATGTGAAAAGTTTTTCTAATAAAGGAAAATGATCTGAGCAGCTACATCTAAGAGATTACTTTGTTTAAATATCCTATCACAGCCACAATGAGTAATGAAAGCCTGTGTACTGCCAAGAATTTGAAAAACAAAATATTCCATATTTTTAGAAGTTGAGAGAACTGTTCACACAGGTGGTTGATTATGAGTTTTCTTTAGCACAATTTGCTTGTTATAAGAGATATATTCTGAAGAAATGATGGCAGAACTCATACAAACGTGACTTATAGAACATTTTGAAGTAGAACTAGGTTGTTACTAGGACCTTCCTTACTTTAGGTACACATGAGAAGCTCAAACCCACTGCTGTCGTGTGTGCAAGGTGTTTCATTAAGCATAATGAAAGGCCAAAATTAATTATGCTTTGCAACCAGGCAGTGCAGGGATTTATGTGTGTCATTAAAAGATAGTCCTCTCCTTTCTAAGGGCTGCCGAGAGCTGCAGTGGCTGATGACTCATTGTTGCGGATACCATTCTATCTTTCTTTTCATTTCTTTTTTAAGTACTGAGAAAATAAAAATATTCTACTTACTGGGGAGAATTCTTTTGAAACTGACATCCAGAAGCTCTAGAAAATGCACATGGTTCTTTTTGGGCAACTTATGGATTCACAGTCATTTTTTGAATATCTGTATATGATCTCACTCTGTTATGAACCACTTTTACTATTGTAAAAATTATCCTCACTTCCCTCCCCAACCCCTGACCATCCTCAAGTGACCAGGCAAATGGCTCTTTCGTAGGTTCAGTTGTTAATGTCCTTCAATTCTATAAGCTCTTTATTTAATATTTTAGCCAAAAGAGATGTAATGAGATTAGGAATAGGAGGGAAGGATGATGACAGCTCCTCGTTTGTGAAATGTGCTTCTTCTTGACACTTTTCACTTTTAAAAGTGATTTGCTCCCTATATTTGCTTAAACTAACCTTATATTCCATCTTTAAAAAAAATCCACTAAGTGATCTTTAAGCATTTTTTTTCTCAAAAATGTCATTATTTCTTTATATAGTTGTTGTGGTTCATTATTATGTTTTTTTTTCTCATTTTGCAGTAATAACATTTAAAATATTTAACAATAATAATAAGTAACTGTGTTGAGGTCAATATTCTCAGAAAGAATTCCTAGGGGAACCGATTATAAAAGAATGTAGAGGAGCTCCATTTTCATAAAATAAAATGTGTTTATTCATTTTTATAATTTTATAATTATCAAAATAACTCCATGGGAAAAACATATATTAATTCCCAGCTTGTTATTTTGCATTATCTGAATTTGTCTCATGCCATAGACACTTGTTGGTTCCCTTCCAATATATAATTCCCCATCACTCCTCCTTTTGACTCCATGGGGTTTCCAGGAGCTGTCTATCCAGGACCCAGATGAAACAGATGGACTAAGATTAGCAGATCATTGCATCCCAGCTCCCCTTCCACAATGACTGGTTCAGAAGAAGGTATATGACCTAGACCAATAAAATCTTAGGACTTTTACTGGGAATGCATTTTTCTGTTGCATGTGCACCAAAGGCATGTAGTCCTGTGGTCTGCTGAGGTCATGATGGGAACCACGCCTAAAATAAAACTAATGCCACAGAAGGCAATGCAGAGATACTGAAAGAATATAGGTTCTTGGTGACATTACTACTTAGAGAGTTTTTAATTATGTTAGTCTTTCTTGTTTCAACCAGGTTGAGTTGGGTTTTCTCTGACTTGTAACTGAAACCACCTAACTAGATAAGTGATTCACTTGTTCTGCCTGATCAGTTCAGAACTGGTTGTTGAATGTTTCTTTCACTTTCCCCTATCACTACTGACTGGGTGATACGAGTACTTACTGACTTGATCTGGCTGACATACAGATTATATACCTTGTAAACCTTCATGAGAAGTGGTAGTTATACTACCTATTGAGTTTACTCAGGGGTGGATAAAGAAATCCCATACATCTTTCCTCTTGAACTTGGTGTTCTTGGTGAGGAGGACATACGGCTGTAATTGTGTGTGTATTTTTGTCAAAGAAAGTATTCTTAAAATGCGGATGAAACTAAATTTAATACAGATCCTTAAAAAGAAAAGAAATGAGGCAAAGAAAAATGAAAATATATTAGAGGAAAGAAATAAAGGATAAAAGGCAAAAAGAAGAGTAGGCCAAAAGAAAAAAGAAAAGATACAAGAGAATGGAATGATCAAGGACAAAAATAAAAGGAAAAATAAATCAATGACTATAACATGAAGAACAGAACATTTAAAAAAATTATATAAGAAAAAAGGAGTAAGGAAACTAGGAAAGGCATTAAGGAGTTAAAAACATTTTTTTCATTCATTCATTCATTCATTCATTTAATTAATTAATTAATGGCAGAAGACCAAGAAGAGCAGAAAGAAGGACTGGGGAGCCAGAAGTTGATTTGGTAATTAAAGCAGGCCACATTGGTCAAAGATATATATTCACACATTAGATTTTTTTATAAAGTACACCTTAACTTTTGGCAGTAATGAAAGATATGTCAATGAATCTGAAGTAAGTTCTTTCCTTAGAGAGAACCTGAACTATATATTGTAGATAATACAACTAATTTTGCTTGTGGAATGCAGGTCTAGATTAGTGTCTTATCGAAGAATATCCAGTCATGCCAAGCCTCTGAGTTGCCGTTCATTCCATACCATCATAGACTTCAGAGCAGCCTTTAAAGGTTGCCTCCATTAAACCAGCTCCAAAGAATCTGGGCAACGTAGCTTATTATTTCTAGCGGTCAGTATTATGATCAAAGTTAGCTCACTGTTTCCTTTCTCTGACTTGAAATTTAAAAAAATAATTTCTTTCCTCTATTATAAATTTCTCATTGATCAATGTTTTTGTTTTGTTTTGTTTCAGGCTTTGGGAAGATTAGGGAGAAAAATAACAGCTTTTAAGTAGCCTAGAGTAGAATCTGTTGTCCGATGATACTGGCTTCATATCCAGCAGAGCCTTGAAGTGATGGTATCTCCAGACTCTTTTTTTAGCACTTTTTCTTCTTCATTTATTCCCTTTCTCACCAGGAACACTGGGGGCTTTTGCTGTCACCAATTTTAATTTCAACAAACAAAACAATTGAATAAACTGCCAGTTCATGATCATAGTAAGGTGCTATCATCAGTTTGATGTGTTAACTAGCCCACCAGGGATTAATTGTAAAATTAAATAGATGAGGCATAATTACAGTGATTTTACATAAAGCTTATTGTCTGAATTTAAGCCGAATCTAGTGGACTAGAATGTAGACTTCGGGGCCAAGCTAATAGGATTCTTATACCAACTCTTGCAGTGTCAATTCAGGTATGTTTCTTAGCCAGGAAGTCCTGCTCCTTCATCTGTAGACGGAATAATAGTGTCTATTCAGGATCATTCTGAGGACTAAGCAAGGTAATATCAGTGGCACGTTTAGTTGTCCTAAATGTGGTATATTCTCAGAAAATGTGAACTCATGTTGCTATTTTTATATATATGTTGAGAAAAATGTGAATGAGTCTTAAGATGTGGAAGAAATTGCCAACCCTTATGCTTTCAGTAATGACGACCTCATGGAGAAAGTAAGACATTGTAATAATTTTGAAGGAGAGAAAAAGTAACTAAATGAAGGAAAAGTAGAAAGTACGAACCTGGGCAAAAGAAACCTGGAGAAAGTAAGTGAGGAAGTAAATCTTTCTGTGTGCTTATCCTTAGGTAGTTGTTTCCTTTAGATGTCCCTTATGATCAAGGTTTATATATATTTTATACAGCTTGCAAAAAAAGTTAGCAGAAGCGGTTTTCGTCAGTAGGAAGCCTTAATTTTTTTTTATATCAGTTTGAAATCTGCCTGAATTTCTTCTTGTTGCTGAGGCTTTGTACATTGACCTTATAAAAAAAGGATCACTCTTTTCTAATGTAAGTCCTTTCAAATCCTAGCTTTATATAGCGTATTATTTGTAACTTATTCAACTTAGATGCTCTGTAGACAGTTGCAAACTAATTAATAAAAAATATAATTTTACAAAATTAAATATTTTCTTTGATTTTTTTTTTTTTGACATTAGGACCTGTTAGACTGTCATTAGTATAGTCATTTTTCTCCCTTATTTTGGGAGCAGCTTGAAAACTATAGAAAAATATTTTTGTCTTTTTGAACCTCTTGCAAATTCTTGTCTCATTCTTTGTTTTTTGAAGTCACAGATAATGTTTTGAAATCAAAACAGCCTTCCTCTGTGTTCCTTAGCACAAATATGTATCTCTGGGAATGCCGCAAAATAGAACAATTCTGAGTTTAAAAATTGCATTAGATGCCCCAGAGCTGCAAGTTGAAAAACCTGAAATTAGTCTTAAGTTATCATTTATTTTAAAATAATGTGAAAGAAAGTAGTCATTAAAATAAAACTAGAATGAACAAAATACTCCTACAGAATTTTTTCAGAAGCTTCCTACACTTTATTTTTGCTTTATTCTTAAAAAATGAATAGTTTTCATTTTCTACCAGAAAAAGGAAGAGATTCCCCTTGCCTCAACAATGTGCATATAGCCATGAATAAGAATCTAGCATTTATAGGATTTTCTTACTACATCAATTTAAGAAATAAATTTTAAAATATCAAGCTGTAGTCATCACATAACTTATAAACAGCATTTGCTTAGGATATGTGTTATCAAAGAGGTGATATACAAATTAAGTTCAGAATTGCTGTGGTGCCTTATTTTCCTGAAGTTCAGAATGCTGATTAAATTTGACTTTTTCATGAGAAGTCACTTAGTTGAACAGAATTTTGGCTTTTGGCTGATTTTGAGGATAATATATCATGTTAAATCTATATATTTTAATTCAATCATTATATATTAAAAATATATCCTCAGTCAGTGCTTAAAATTCAGGACAAAATTAGTAAGGACTCCTGAAAAATGCTTTATGGAATAATTTTTAGTTCTTTGAGGGTTGTGATTTACTTGTCCTTTTCTCTAGTAATTAGTATGTAATATATATTGCATTTTTTAAGAAAAACTCTGAGTGTTCTTTTGAATACAAGAATAAGAGGAAGGGAGACACCCACACTTGCATTTCTCCATTTCCTCTTACAGGCTGGACTGACTTTTAGGTTAAGACTCCTTGCACAATGGGAGAAAATTAATCTGTGGGCACCAGCAGCCTACTGGGCACCTGTGGTAGGTTATCTGTTACGCTCCCTGGAGAAAATGGATCCAGGCTTTTCTCAAAGCATCTGGGTGATTGCTGGGAAGTGTTCAGAGAATACCCCCACGACTCCAGAGTTCTATACCTGGAACCCCTGTGGATTCCCCGACCATGTTTCGTTGTTCTCTAGTTGTCTTACGTGTCTGCCAAATACCCTTACTCTCATCTAATTCAATCTGTACACTAGGACAAACATGGCAAATGGGTTTTCGTTTTGACACAAGTTCATTTGAGTGAAAGAAGCTGCTTTGGAAAGTGTTAGGAATTGTCAGGCCATGAATGTGAAAGACAGAAGTAGTGGCTCCTGTAGCCAGTCCTGCACAAGTGCATTTCTGTTGCTTAGAAAAAATAGACCATGGGTGAAGACTGATTGATCGCATTTAAGTCACTGTTTTAAAATGTACGTGACTCAAGGCTCTTAATATTTCTCTTTCCTCCAGTCTTAGTTGTTTTTTGTTTTTGTTTTTTTCACCCTCACTTAAAGTTAAAGACGCATGGTGATTTTATTATTTAAGAAAGGAAATCAGAAAATGTCCTAATTCTGGATTAGCATTTGCAATTTATTTAGAAAGGTGATGTGTATAACATTTCAGGGTTTGGAAAAGAGCAGCAAGAGCGATAAAAATGCTATACCTTAGCCCTTCCCCAAACTGAGGAAGTAATATTATCTGTTTTACCAATGGAGAAGTTGATAGCAGAGAAAATTCAGTGATTATTAAAAAGAATGGTCACCAGGCCCTTGTTTTATTTACTTAGCTGCGTCACATTAAATTGTTTTTCCCACTTTCTAATTTGAAAGCTCAACTTTGGTATCATTTAAGGTGCTACAAGTCAAATTCTTAATTTGTATTTATTTGTATAATTCACCCCTTGCTTCTTCAGCAAGCTTCAATTCTACAAATTAAATATAAAAATGTTAAATAGATCTTACAGATGGCAAATTAAAATTGCATGTAGTTTATTGCTAATTATTTAAGTTTCAATTATGATACTTTCTCTTTATTTTTACTAAAACCTATTTAACAATGTTTTCCTCTGTGAGAATAACCTAAATGTGTCACTTTTCTGCTAATATACATTGACCTTTTTTTCTTTGTTAAAAATGAGAAACAGGAGGCTTTTTTCCAATTAATTTTTGATATTTTGAATTAACATGATACTTAAGAGAATATTAGAAAAAGTAACTACAGTGTAAGAGATTCCCTTATGATGATCACCAATTTTCTCAATGAGATTTAGGGTTCTTTTTTTGTTTGTTTGTTTTCTAATACATTTTTAATGGAGAAAACATTTATTGAGTGTTCATTATGTCATATTACCGCATTAGGCACTTTATAAGCATTGTCTTAATAATTCTTATAAAAACTGTTCGAGGTACTATTATTTCCATTTTTATATGAAAAATTGAAATTCAAGAAAATTAAATAACCTGTCTATAGCCAAATAGTCAGCAAATAGAAAAACAAGGGTGTAAATACAGATTTATCTGAATCTGAAACCCATGCTTATTTCATTGGCCGTGCTGCCAGTCTGTTAATGGCCTATGTGTTTCCCAGAGAACATTACTATGTATATTTTTATGTGTGCATATTTGTGTTTTTGATTTTAAATGTTAGGGGTATATTCACACACACTTTTTTTTTTTTAATTTCACGTATATTGTAAAATAAAAGCTTCTTTTTGTTAAACAACCAAAATGAAGATTACTGGCTCCATCTTAAATCCCTGAATAACTTTTTTGGAAACATATTTTCATGTCCATCCAAAAAGAATTGCTACTAATCTGAATTCTGGTGAGATATTCTTGATCACCTGGTTATTAAAAGATACCTTACAATCAGCCTAGTTTAACACAATTTTGAATTATTTTTTTCTAAATCTTAAGCCAGATATTAGCAAATTATTTCTTAAAATCTCAGATAGTAAATATTTTTGGCCATGAGCTGTACAGTCCCAGTTGTAACTGCTGTAGTCAGAAAGCTGCCATAGACAGTATGTAAATGAATGGCTTGGCTGTGTTCCAATAAAAAACTTCATTTACTAAAACAGGCAGCCACTCACAGGCTGTAGTTTCCTGATTCCTGATCGAAACCATTGCATATGCCATTTAAGCTAATAAATGGATTTAACCTTTGGCATCTCGTGAACTGTGTCTGCTGACTTATAGAACGTAGAGAATAAAAATACCAATGAAAGGTTAATAGCACTTTGATCTTTGTTCCTTAGTTACCTATTTGGTTTTCCTAAGTGGTCATAAACAAGAGTTCTCTTATTTGGAATATTGTATTTTAGACTTCTCCATCTTAGCAAATGGCAATTCCTGTGTTACAGTTTCTCCAAGCCAAATACACTGGAGCCTTCCTTGGATTCTCTTTCTCACACTCCATAAATAATATGCCAGCAAATCTTGTTGTTCCTACCTTCCAAATATATCCAGAATCTGATCTTTTCTCACCACACCCACCTTTCCCACTTAGGCCCAAGCACAGTCCTCTTTGTCATGGACTATTACAGTAGCTCTCCTTACTGGTCTCCCTTGCACCCTTGAATAACTAGAGTCTGTGCTCCATAAGGCAGCCACAGGGATCCTGTTAAAACAGAAGTCAGATCATGTCAGCCTTCTACAAATACCCCTTTACGAGCTTCCCATTTCCCTTACATTTAAAAACAAAAGCTTTACAGCGACCTCCAAGTCCTTTTTTTCCTGCAATTTTTTCCCACTCCTGTCTCTCATCCCTCGTTTCTGTTAGCAGTTGTTATAGGGACAAAACAATTCAGAACTCTAGTTCTGCCACCTGCTGGCTACAAAATCTTAAGTTACTTAAAACCTTAGTGAGCTTCAGTAATCATCTGTAAAATGGGGATAATGATAGTTTTTATTTGATAGAATTGTAGTTCAGTTAATTAATAAGGGCAAAGCCCAGTGCTCCTCAGTCAATATTAATTATTATTATTTTTTGCCCCAAAGTACATGAGTTAAGTCATGTTATCATGTAACCAGTGCAGGGAACTATGTGATAAATACCTTAGAATTGTTGAGATAAAGAATTACAGAGGATCATGTTGAGCATGAAGAGGGTGACTGCAATAACTACTTTAGTCAGGACCACATCGTGATTTCCTAGAGCACATTATAGAAGCAGATAAGAATCGCGTTTCTCTCTTGCTTTATTAAGAAACACTTTGCGAAAGTAGGAGATTCAAAGAATGTAGTTCAATGGGTAGGAAGAGATTTGGAAATGGACACTTAGACTCCATAAAGGCACCATGCTGGAAATAGTGCTACAAACAGATGAAGTAATCAGAACCTCAACCTTATGATTTTGTCATTAAAAGAACCTAGTAATAGTAGAAGAATCTGGTATGTACAATTTACTAAGAGAACAATTATATAGCTTTAGGCACCAAAAAAACATCTGCCAAACATGTGAAAACAAAAATTCAAAGTGAAATTGGTTAAAATACAATTATAGATGGATATTTGGTATATCCAGTAGACTCCATAAGAGAAGTGTACAATGTATTTAAATATGTCAATCAACAGGATAATTTACTATATATTTATATATAGTAAATATAATTTAATATCTATGTGGATATAAAATTTTACAATTTAGGAAGAGAACATTCTTTTTTATGCATTTCGAACTTTTATCAAAAATCACATAGCTAGACATTAAGAAACTTTCTTTGCTATGATAGAATTTTATAGCTCTCATCCTCTGATAGAAATCCAATAAAACTAGAACTAGACCATGAAAAGATGTCATGGAAAACTTAATGACTTAGAAATTAAGGACCATTTTTCTACACAACTTCTGAAACAAGTAGAAAAATAAAATTGAAATTATAAATTATCTAGATAGTAATGGCAAGGAAAATACTTGCTAATAAAACTCATGAGACCCAACTAAAGGAATACTCAGAGAAAAATTGATGTTCTTAAATTCTTTTATATGAAAATTGGAAAGTAAATTGATATGAACATTCAACTTAATGGAGTAAAATCTCAATCAAGTCAATGAAAAGTAATGAAGATAAAAGCAGATATTGATAAAATAGGTTAAAATATAAAGTATGAACAAAATTAGAAATGACTTCTTTGAAACATCCATTAAAACAGATAAACTCATGGCAAGCCTAAGTAAGGGTAAAAAAGTGCAAAAAATACACATTATTAAGTGTAAGAAAGTGTAAAGAATAATTTAGACACTATGTGCAACTTTATGTCGGTCAATTTTATAATCCTGAGAAAATGGGTGATTTTCTAGAAAATACTTAGCTATCCAAATTAACTAAGAACCGACCAGACCACTAACTATAGAAGAGATTGGAAAGGTAAAAATATTTTATATGTATACACACACACACACACAAGCGCACACACACGCGCATTTAAACTTTTAAAGATGAGAATTACTTAACCAAGAACACATATGACAGAAAAAGGGCTAATATACCATGTATAAAAAGAGGTCCCACAGACTCCTGAGAAGACAAGCAGCCCAGAAGAAAATCAAATTAATATTAATGCTAAATTAACAGAATGAAAAAAATTCAACCCTGTTAATAATCATGAAAATTAAAATTAAAGGAAAAAAGAGATACCATATTTTTTCACCCATTAATTTGGCAAAAAAAAAAAATCTTTAAAAGAGCTGTGATATACAAACTTTTAAGGATGAAAAGACATGGTCAATCTCATATTATTGGTAGGAGGGTGCATTGCCACAAGCTTTTTAGGAAAGATCTCCAATTATCTTTTAAAGTAGAAACGCTCCTATCCTTAATATTGTGGGAGATTATTCTGTAGAATACTATGTAATAGGTGAAAGACTGAGCTAGGTGTATGTCTTGCCCTAGAAGTACTGTCATTGTGTATTAAGTGACAGAAGCAAACTGCACAGTCATGTGTAAAGTGTGATCCTATCTTAATAGAAATAAATAATAACAAAACCCCTATACTTGTGCATCTGTTTGGTTATATATCTTTGTACGGGCAAGGAGGAAGTTGGAAGGAAGCACATTAAACTGTAAACACGGGTCCCTTGAAGAGGTAGCAATGCAGGAGGATGACAACAGCTTTTTGGTATATATCTAAGTTGTTTTATCATTACAAAGATCTATTATTTTGTAATCGTTAAAATTAATAAAGAAATAAAAATATCACTAACAAAAAAGAATATCAAAACAAAGCATCTTCTACCTTTCTGATATAAACCCCTAATGTTCTAGAAATCTCTAGAGGGGTTTTCCACACAATGCCTCTAATTGATAAATTTTTAATTCCTATTCCTTCTGCTTTGTAACAATGCTATTAAGAGAGCTTGATTAATTGAAGAATTTAGGAAATTTGGGATACGCTTAAACAAATAGAGCATATTTGCAGGGGGTCATTCTTCTATCAGAGTTAATCTGCAGTTGTTTGTGGAAGGTGATCATGCATATCTTTCTGCATTAGCAGGAAGTGTGATTCTCTTTGCAGTTATTAGCCACCAGAAAAAATCCTCTTTGTTTCACTTATTTTCAGATTTATGTAGTCTGAATTAATATTTCAATAACCCTATTCAAGAGGAGTATTGGAACCATTCCACATGCATGTTGCATTCTTTAAGCAAAAGTACAGAACACACTTTCAAGGCACAGATCTCTTTTCACAGATAATGTATTCTACTTAATCATGTTTAAAGGGACAAATCTGACATACACGTTAAAGGAATACTTCTGTCTTAGCATGCAAAAGTCACCCCACCCTGCAAACCTGAGAGCATTTTTAAAGAGGAGGGTATAAAAAAACCAGCAAGTCCATTGCTGCCTGTACATTGTATCACCCTCCCGCCCTCAGCTAATCCAGTGAGAAGTGAAAACATTTGCCATGGCAACATCGATTTGCAAAGGGCAAATGATGATTCTGAGAGACCAGAGTATTTCCTTTCATAGATCTCAGATGTGCACACAGTTAGCGTTTTAATACTCTTATTTAATAATTTTATATAGAACCGAAAAAGCTTTACTTGATTATTTTAAATGTTTTAATTTGGAAATAGAATCCAAAATAAAATAATAAATTCTTAACAAAAACTGACATTGAATTAAATATGAGCAGGAAAATACCACTAAAATATTTCAGTCTTCACCGTTTATGGAAAAAAAATCATTTCATGTGTTAAGCTGTACTGAACTATGGTTAAATCATTTGCTTCCAACTGAATGATCATTTTGCTATAAAAATGCAAATTCTCTATTTACCTCACTATTTCTACAATTGATGTTGTTATAATCTTTGACTTCCCTATTTTGGACATGATAAAATATTAATTTTATCTTCTTGATGTATTTTTCAAAAATACTAAGGCAGTAGTCACAGATATTTTACTGTTGTGGTTTCAACTATTTGCCTCAGACTTTGAAGGCAGACACAGTAAATATAAGAAAGAAGATAGATTGGCAGCCTGGGTAAATGCAAGTATGAAAGAGGTGACTGTAGAGAGGTCAAGCAAGTTTAGAAGTTAAAAAACAGTCTCTGTGTTGTTTCTCTGCTGTCATAACCACTCTATAATACAAAACAGAGAAAATTGTGCTCAGGGGTGAGGAAATTAAGTTCCTGCCCTAAATAGCTCAGAGTCGAGAGTAAAAAAAAAAATTATCTTACTCAACATGAATTCTTGGACTCTGTCAGAGGTTATATACTGTTCTGTCTTCTACCTATCATTTATTTAATCAGCGCCGTTAAACTTGGGCCCAGAAACCCACGGCTGTTAGATGTAAGGGGCCTTTAGTCCTTCAATCAATTATGGCAGGAGTCAGTTGAAATAAATAAGGTATTTAATATAGTTATTGCCCACAACATTTCCTTTTCACTTTGGTTTGTGATGACCTGAAAACCTTCTACAAACAACCAGAGATATACCACTGAAGCAAATAAAATCCGAATTTAGCACTCTGAATGTGGTCAGGTCTGCATCTGTTGAAAGACTAAGTTTATTGAAAGTCTTTGTATCATTTATTTCCTCATTTCCCTTCTTTTCTCAACATGTACATATTTCCCAGGATCCAAAAATGTCTGTTGTCCAAAATAAGTTCACAAATATATGAATCCAAGATAGTTTCCTTGCATTTATTTTAATAAACCTTCCAGAATGTATTTATTGTGATTAAGAACTTTGTAGAGAATAGAAATTTGCAAACCCATGAATCATTCTGTTTTGAAGAAACATTAATTAAAAAATGATCTTGTCTCTTCATTGTGGAAGCCAGTTTGGGAAATCATTGACTGAGAATGAGCTTTTTCTTCGAGATAATTTAGACCTACTAGTTAAATCTAAAAGTATCCTCATATGTATTTTAATATTAGTAGAGTTCAGGCATATAAAAATTTTTTGAAGTAATTTTACCTGGACATTGAAATGTAAACAGGTTATAAATGATTTTTCCAGCTGTTCTCATTCTATATAACAGCCTGCCAGACTATTTTCTCCCCTGGGCTTTTATTAAATAACTTTGTCACCATTGTGACACCAGTATACAGTCAGTCGTTATAACATACCTGAACTATCGTGTATTGCAGTGAATGAAACAGTCTTGTTAGCTAACCATTTTCTACCACATTAGCCTGTTTGTTAATCCTAGATGCCTTTGAACCTCCTGATGTTATTCTTTCTGCCTGTTATAATTTCTTTGCTCTGCATCTTCATCTACTGAAATCATACTCCATTCATTAAGTTACAGAATGAGTCCCTTTTCCTATGTGAACCTACCCGATTCACTTGAAGTTATCTGATCTGAGTGCCATAATAATTTGTATCACTCTTATAGACCTATTGTATTGTCATTTATAATGATTCATTTTTTTATATCTTAAATCTCTCACACTAAAGGGTCTCTTAAACCAATGTATGCATATATTCATCTTAATGCATATTTTTATTTATGCTCATACTGAGTAAAAAAAAATCTATGTTCAAAAGAATCTGGCTCATACCTGTGCTGCAGACAACATGTTGTTTACATAGTATTTTATACCTGTTTTGCACATAGAAGGTACTGAATGAATATTTCTTCGTTAATAGACCTTTCTTGAATTTATGCCTCGCTGTTTCTTCTGCTCTTGAGTATATATTAATGAGAGCAAGTTGGCTGATGACCCATATGATGTAATAAAAAATTATCTATTAAGGCTATGTTCTTTATGACTTGCACAGTGCCTAATGAATATTGGTTGAAATTAGATATTTATTGTTCAAGGCACAAAACACATTGGCAAATACAGATTGATTAGGCAGTTAAATGTCTCATCTCCTTGATTAAATGATTGGAACCACATTAAACTGTTTACCTCCTCAATGGTCTAAATTCTAGGTGTCTACAATTCTTTTTATTTCTTCCTTTGAAATATCTTTCAAATTTGTCCCTTGTCCTCTCTGTCCCAGCTATGTTGGTTTTCCTTCATCCCCGTGCTTCTTACACTCCCTGTCCAGAGACGCCCTCACAGTCTCCTGCTCTTCCCTCCCTGTCTGTTCAGTTAATACCTCCCTGGCTTTCAGATCTCAACCCGAGCATCACGTTCTCAGAGAAACTTTTCCTGACCACCTCCCACTCCCACTATCCCTCCTGTCTGCCCCCACCTCACCTTTCAGAGAGCTGTCATAGCTCCCATAACACGTTATGCCTCTTTTCAGGGTACCGTTCACAGCTGCAGTTTAACATTCATCCATGTCATTACTCAAGTTATGCTTCTGTTTCCTCATCAGACTGCAGACTATATGAGGGCAACACACCTTCTCACCATTATATCCTCCCTGTCTAGTCCATGGCCTGGTAGTAGTAGACTCAGTCTATGCTTGTGGCATAGTTAGACATATGGGACATGTGGGACATGTGGCTAGATGAATGGGCAGATTTACACAGTTACTCTCCCATTAATAGGCTTAATGGGACACCTTCTGGTTTGTTTCCAGACTCCATTGTTTTCCTCCCTCCCATTGTGTCCACATTGTTTACTCCCAGTTCCATCAAAGTGTTCTTCTAAAGGGCTACGCTCGTGATTTCATACCCCACCCCTCACTCCCTGGCCGTGACTAGCATCACATGTAAACAGATCAAATCTAAATTCTCCTCATCTTCCAATTCCTTTTTTTAATCTGGCTTTATTAAATCTGTCTAATTTCCTTTCTCAGAACTTCCTAAAATGTCACCTCTGTGCCTGTTAGTTTATTTACCACATTGTCTCTGCTTTCACCACACTTACTCCCATCTCTGGATTTTGTTCAAACCAAGTTTTCAGTTCAGCAGGTCTTCCTCTTACCTCTGTTTATCTGAACTCTTCCCCTCCTACACAGAGACTCAGCTTCTCTGCTCAGGGCCTCTAAGATGCTAAGAGAAGCCTGGATGGATCACCTCCTTTTTTTGAGGCTTTCATTTATCATTTTTTAGATATTAAGAAATGCCAAAGCAGGAGTACAAAAGCAGAGAGGTATTCTAAATGCTGGACGTTCTCCATTGGCCTCTCCAGATGTACTTTCCACTCTCTTCAGTCTACTCCTGGCTCCAGGAGACTGCCCTGAATGGACACCATCAACAGGCCCCCATGCTCCCTGGCTTCTCGTTTATAGCCAGTGGAGGGGACTGGCAAGAAGACTGGAAAGGCATAGGATAAGGTCAGGGCATTTATTTGCTTGGCTGCTCCTCTGCTGGGCAGCAGGTGGACGGAGACTGAGTTTCTCTCCCTCTGCCATAGCTCCTCACCTTCTCCTATGGCTTAAAGCAGTTTCTGGTTTTGATAACTTAACTCTTCTTACCTCATACATCTTTGAGTGGTAACAGCTTGCTGCTTTATAAATCCCTAGGGTGTTTCAACATCCCATACATGCTTCTCTTAACCTAGCCCACAGTGTAGTCCTCGGTTCCTTGGTTACATTCTCCTCAGTTGGCTCCTTTTTTGTGTCTTCTGTTTTCCAAAGGAACTTTAACTGATATATTTTAAATTAATACTTTCATTATAGAAATGGTTTAGTGCAATATACAGTGTCTTTCACAAGAAAATTACAGTATTTGTAAACTATGTTAAATCCTGTGCATTACAAATAGGATCGAATGCAAGTTGAAATTATAAGATGTTTCATTTTTTTATCTCAGTCCTGTCTGTGTCTCTCATTCTTTGTCATTTCGTTAGGAGAAAAGTTCCTTTGAATGTTAGGCCCAGCCAAATTGTCCTCTTCCCCTGTGCCTTGACAGGTTTTATCTGGAACCCAGTCAGCTCTCTCTTATCTCTCTCTTCTCTGAACTCCTATCACTTTTCCAGTCTCTAACACAAAGCTTAACGCCTCACTATTTCCTAATGGCAGGCTTTGACTCCTTCATTAGATTCTTAAGTTTCTGAAAGAGGAGAATTTTTCATATTATTTTGATGTCCCAGAAGCAAAATATATAGAGAATCAATATATGTTTGTTGTTCATTTTGTCGGTTGTTGCATTAATTGGTTGGTAGGTTGGTATCAAAGATTCTTAAAAAAAAAAAAAAGATTCTTGGGGACAAACTGTATTTTTTTATATTTTAAATATTTTAATTGAAAACTTTTACTATCCATTAATGATTATCAACTCATACTCAGTTTATCTGTATCCCCCTACTTTATTCCTCCTCAACATACACACTGAATTATTTGGGGGCATCTACTAGACACAATCTCATTTCATTTCGTAGTATATAAGTATATATTTTAAAAAGGAAAGCACCTTATTTTTAAGCATAACCACAGTCACCATTATTAACATTATATTATCAAACACCTAGCCAATGTCAAATTTTTCTGATTGTTATATTTTTTTTATACATCAGCATCCATATGGAGTCCACATGGTAAATCTTGTTTATATATCTCTTTTAAGAACCATAAGAACCTTCTCTTTTTTTTCTTCTAATTTATTTGTGAAGAAAACAGGGTATTTGTCCTATAAAGTTTTCTACATTTTAGGTTTTTGCTAATTGCATCTAGAGTGTCATTTAACATGTTCTTCTGTCCTTTGTATTTCTTATACTCGTATATTTAAAGGCTTGATCAGATTCAGGTTAGAGTTTCAGACAAAATATTTCATAGGTGATATTATGTAGTACTAATAGGAAGCATGATATCAGATTGTATCTTTATTGTGTTAATCTTACTTGTTAAATTCAGAATTGTGGTATTGATTAATCCATTGTAAAGTTTCCTGTCAGCTTTCCACCTATTGGTTTTAGTGGCCATAGATGAATATTATTGCCTAGATTCATTAGAAGTTGCTTATAATGAATATTCTAATTCTGTCATTCCTTCTCAATTGGTCAGTGGAAATACTTCTATAAAAAGAAAATTTCCCCCATATACTATTTGATTATTCTTAAATTTAGTTTGTATTAATTTATACAATTTATGTTCTATATAATGTTCTATATTAATTTATACAATTTATGTTTATATCTGCTAGATATAAAAGGTCAAGTTTTCTCACAACACCTACTAAGGACCACTGACTATAGAAACCTAATTATATAACAATGATAATTTAGGATTATTTAGTTTATTGTACTTGTCATGCTGGGCATGTGTGTGTATGTGTGTGTATGTAAATTTGAGAGAAATTAAAAATAAAGCTGATTTTAAAGCATTGAATTTATTTTTTCACTTAGGAATTTTCCAATCTGGCTTGAAAGAGGATACCACACATTGAAGTGCAGTATTTATGTTTATAGTATAAAATGAACTGATGACAAGTAAAAACATGTCTGGAAATGGGCATTTACAGTTTGTACAGTTATTTGGTTCATTATAATAATAACTCTGTTAACGATATGACAAGTATCTACCTCTGGGAGTTTAGATACAAAGAGAAGACGATCTTTGTATAGTCATTTCTTTTCTTGAATTATTAATGTTATCTTTCAATGGAATTTGGAAAATTATAGTGGGATAACTTTCATTTAATAGCCTTTATTTTTTTAAAAAAAGCATAAATAAATCCCTTAAAGGAAAAAATGACTCAATGATCTGGAGCTATTTTGGTAGGAATAGGCCCTTTATGAAAGGTTATTAGTCATGTATCATAACAAAATTCAACAAGCTAATTCAACCAACATTCAGGCATACCCAGTTCTTATACCAGGTGATCTTTGGGAATACAAAGAAGGATAAATCAATGCTTCAGTCTTTAAAATACAGTCCGATAGCAGAAGACAGGATTAGCAAAAAAGGGGCTTTGCTGTAATGCCTAATGTTGAAACAGAGATGTTTATGACCTGCAAAGGAAAAACAAAGAGCATTCCAAAGAATTTTTTTTATATTTAATTTTATAGTTCCTCTTAGAAATTCAAGGCAAAAGATGCAAAACTGTTACTATGTTTTATTTTTTGAGTTGGAAGTCTAAGGAAAATGAATAGGTCATGAAATCACTGTGAGGGAGGTGAAGAGAAGCAGAATGACCTTGCCCTTGATTATCACTGTTAAATATATGACTTCATCATTAAATATAAATATCCCATGCTTGTTGTATCTCTTATTCACTTCTTCTTTTTTTTTAAATAAGTATTATTTTTCAGAAGGCATTATTGTCTTTATCCAACTTAGAATTGAATCGGCTTTCCATTCATTGTTTCCCTCAAGATGGTCAGGCTTGCTGAACTGGGAACTGGCATTTTATCTGTTCTTGGCCCCATATCTTAGGGTATCTTGCAGCTAATTAAGAGATGCAGCATAAAAGTGTTGAATCGAGTATGCTTTTGATTGACATAGTTATTTTACTAGACAAGAAAACAAAAATTCCAAAAATTATGAACATTACAGGTAAATATACTTCCTGAAATGGACCCAGTTACCCAAAGGTTATCTACTACTGGTTAAATTTAGAATTATGGGGATTTTTTTCTTTGTTTTCAGAAATGTGCTATTAGGACCTCTCAGTTTCTACTCTACAGACATTTCCTCTCCTTCTTCTTGCTAACCAAACCCTATTTTTGTTCCAGCATTGGCATTGCCTAGCCCAGAAGGTGACTCTTGATTAGACTGAACTGATCATGGCAATTCCTTTTCCTTTTGCTAATGATTGGTTTAGAGAGGGGCATATGATAACAGTTCTGGCCATTTAGATGTGAAGGGAATTCGGCTGAAGATGAAGTCCTTCTGGGAAATTTTCACTCTTAAAAAGGAACTTAAGGAAGAGACTTTCCCTCTTCTGGCCTTTGGGAATTGCTCCGTGAGAGTACTATAGCTGCTACAGCTGTCTTGTGATCATAAAGAAAGAATCCTACAGAGAAAGGTAATATACTGAATATGACATGACAAAGCTAAAAGATAGAAAGAACCAAGGTCCTTGTGATGCTGAGTTGCTGAATAAAACAGCCATTCCTGAATCTGTCCTACTAGACTTCTTGTTATGTAAGGGACTACATCTCTGTTAGTTTTGGGCTGGTCTTCTGCAGTTTGCAACAAAATCATTCTTAGTGATCATAAACATTTTCTAAGACTCCTTACATATGACTGTGATGGTATATATTTGATTTAGTATGGTCTTTGTGATATATTCTAGTGACCATATGCTCAAACCACTCTCAGGAAAAAGGGCTGTTTCTAATAAACACTTTCATAGCCCTAACTATGCATAGCCATTTTTGCTTTCTTAAAATATTTGAGCAATTTTAAGCACCACCAAAATTAAATTAAAAATTTAATCATCATTCAGGCCAAAAATTCTTCTAATAGTTACCATGAGTACATAAATATATTTGAGCTATACAAGATTATTTGCATTTTACATCTTTTCCATAGGAAACCTTATCAGGCAATGGTATACTATGCTCATACTAGTTATCAATGCATAATAAATAGTAAAAGTGTAAATAATACATTAATACATTTTCAAATTGTTCTTTGCTTATGTGTATAACATAGTCACAGTTTTCACACTATTCTTAAGTATGAAAAGAAAATGAAGCTTTTTAAATGAATTGAATTTAGCTTCTTAAGCTCCTAACCCATTGGGTAGCAAGGGAAAAAATCCTTAAAAGTATCAATTGAAGGTATCCCACTTTCTACAGAGTCATGATAATCAGCTCAACTTTTGATTAAGCTGTTTCCCTTCTCTATCCTTTTTTATTTGTCAGAATAAATCTGGGTGTATGGAGGTGGGTGGTCTTACATGAAAGGCCTTGAGCAGTAGAAGAGCTATCAAATGAATGGGGTCGTAGGCTCTGTTCCCTCAATTGGTATCAACTCTGACATCTCATCTATGACTATGAAATTAACTTACCCTTGGCATAGGCTTCCTTTTATTTCCTTTTCATATCTGGGAGGGTATTCTGCTACGCCATATTCTTTCCCTTTCCTAGCTAGCATTAGCTTTGTCTCCTTCCTTGGGGCCCTAATAACAGAATGGCTGCTGGGAACCTAATGTGATTTATTTGGGAGAGAAATGTAAATACAACAGTTTAGTATTTTCAAAATATTAGTCGTCTTACAAATATATAATGTCTGAAGACTTGAAGCCTTGTCCAGAACTATAACATTTATACAAATATGATAAAGTCTGCTGGCATATTACTAAAAGTTGCTTATTTTGATGTTGTAATGTTTGTTTTTATTTTCTAATTCTTTTATGTGAAAAGTGTGCACGTTTATATCATCTCATTAATTCTCAAGAAGTGAAGATCAGTGTGTGCTGAAAGGATAAATCAGGCATTCTGATACCTATGTTTGTGTTGACACCACTGGTCTGTGGAACAGGAGTAGTTTCCTGGGTTGGAAATCAGCAAGCATCCATGAGATTCATTTATTGGTGGCAGTATACTCTATTTGAGCTTATATAATAAATACAAGAATTGCTTCACATAATTTTCCTTATACTGTTTTATTTTGAATATTTGGACTTTTTTAAAAAATTGACTTATTGACCCATCTTTGTTCTTCAGCCTTCTAAATCTTTGTTTGTTTTTTTTGTTGATGTCATTATTGGTTATTTTTTTCATTTTTTATTTCATTGATGTTCTTTCCTTCTTTCCTGTTTTCCAAGTTGCCTTATGCTCTGTGACAATCACCAGAGGAGCTAGTGGGAAAACATTGTGGTGACTCTGCTATGTACTGTTGCTGCAGACAATTTTGTATTAGAGGGCAGTGTAGATGACAACACTAGAGAGGCTGTGGATAACTTGGACAGTGAGCGTGGCTACAACCTTGAGGAGAGCCTGAGTCAAGACACCAGAGTATTTACAGTCATAGTCCTTATAGTTGGAGCTACAGGGAAGAACTGGGCTCCTTAATAAGTTAGAGATATTAACACACACACACAGTAGATGTCCAAATATTAGTAGTGCATTGTAGCCTCCCCTATGAGGACACTGACAACACATGGATTTTGATGAGTGGCATTGTCAACTATTCTCTTCTCAAAACATTCTCTTCTTTCAGCTTCTATGAAATAACACTTTTCTGTTTTGTTTTATTTTTTTTCCCTGAACTCCCTGGCTGATTTTTCTTTGGCCAACCACTTCTCAGTTCTGTCAGCGCTTTTCTTTTTCACTGTCTACTCTCACAAAGCAGCCTCCTCCACTCCCACTGTCCAATTACCACCCATCTTTCATGTCACTTAAATTTATATCTGTAAACTTTTTTTTCCCTAAACTCCCATTTGACATTTATATGTAGAGTTTTCAAAGTCTTCTTAAATTCAACATGTCTAATTCTATATCTATTGCCAAGCTTATAATCTTCAAACATATTCTTGTGGTTTTTTTTGTCTCAAGGAATGCTGCTATCAATACAGAAATCTAGGAAGCAGCCTTGACATTGCCCCTTACCTTCCATTTGAATCCCCTCCCAAGTCATGTCCATTTTAAAAGTTACATCCAAAATCTGTCCTCTTCTCTTCCTCTCTACTACCATCACCCAGTTTCAGGCTCCTGTCATCACTTTGCTGAACAATGACATGGCCTTTTCACTGGCCTCATCTAAGTAATTCTAGCCTCCACGTCATTTTCCTACAATAAATCTTATTGGCTTTCTCTTGCTCTAAAGAAAAATAAAATAAAACAACCAAAGTCTTTAACGTGGACCACAAGGTTCTGCCTTGTGTTCAGTCCAATTTAAAATACATTTCCCCTGTCTACATGTACTGGCTTTTGTTTTCTCAATCATGCCAAGTTTTCTCCAACTGCAGGGCCTTTGATCATACTATTTCCTGTGCCTAAAGCATCACCAACCCCCTTCACCAAGGTCATTTTTTCCTGAATTACTGACTGTTGTAGAAACCTATATTTCTCCCATGTATCATTTAAAAGAGTAAAAATAAATAAATAAATAAATAAATAAATAATAAATAAATAAATAACACTAATCTGTGTGATTGTCTGTAAGCTCTATGGAGACAGAGATCATGTACACATTTGCTCAGTTTTATGAGTTTAACACAGTTCCTGAGAGTTCAACAAATATGTTTGTTGAATGAATGAATGGATAGGTGGAAGAATGGATTTCTATACAGGCATTAAAAGAGATTTAAAGGCAAGCAAGTGCTAATGAGATGACTGTGGCAAAAAATATGAGAACAGGCCTGGAAAGAACCGAAATCGAGGCAATCGCTTTATTTTCTGGTAGTTCATTTTAAACTTTTAGAAAATAGGATGCAACTCAAGTAGTAAATTAGTCGACAGCTCATTCAAGTCTAGAACTTCTTTTCTGCGATGCTGTATTGTCTCAGAATCAAATGTAAGCCACTTAGCATAGAAACATGGTGTTTGGGAGTGGATTGTGGAGCCTTTTCTGTTTTGCAGCATCTCCAAGCAGACTGATGTAGCCAGTTTCCAGTCAGCTGTGCATAAGGAGAGGAACATAGGTGTAGCTAGTTAATGTTGATGCAGGCTCATAAAAGTGACTGCTTCCACAGACAGAGAAACTTGATGAAAAGTATAAACAACTGGCTTAAGCCTGGGGGAGGTGAGTAGTATAGATCATCAGCAACTCCTGTTCAGAACAGTGCAGTTTCCCCTCACGTAATTCCCCTGTAACCAGGAAGACGCAGAGGAGCCCCCATTATTACCACCTGCTGTGCCTAGGCAATTAATTATAGACTGCCATTCATATGCTCCTTTTTGTTTGCTCTTAAATGCAATTGTGTGAAATTTCTGAGACAGATGTTCCCTCACCCAAATATTTGTTTCATCATCATTTACTAGTACAGATTTGTAATTCCTGAAGAAGAGCCCTTGCCAGGAAAGTAGCTTTCATTTGAGCTACTTGGCATTGAGAATCTTGTTATCATCAGCCACAATGATTATAGTTTAAAAATGCAAATGGGATTATGGGATGAATCAACTGAAGGATAAAAGTCATATGAAAAGGTGATGCTATATAAAACCCTAATTAAGCAACATCTACAGTACAGGTTTCAGTTCAGCCTTTCTTAAACTGTGAGTTTATTGCCACCAGAAGAAGATACATGCAAAAGACAACAAATATTTATAGAGCTCCCAGTATGTGCCAGGTGTCATTCCACATGCTTAGGATGCTAACAGACATTATTACAAGATTATATTCTAGGTTGGGATAAACACCCAAAGAAAGTTATTGGGAATGGAGCTTAGCTTAATGGTAAGGACAAGAGTGGGGCATTTTGGAGAATACGAACTTAGAGTCATTTAGGAGTATTTTAACATAAAATCTTCATTGAGACTATTTCTTCCAGAACCTAATAAATATAAATATAAGTAGGCAACATATTTTTTTAAATTGATATGATAAGAGAAAGACTTAACAGGAAAAGTTAAATTAGGGTAGACTAGATACAAAAGTGACAGCTTAAGGAATTTTATCTGTAATTAAGTGTCTTAAGTTCTGGTTTCAGATAGGTAAATTTTTTTAACCTGAGTTTTTTACTCTATAAAATTATCTTTGCTTTGGTATACTTTCCATTCTCTAACTTCCTTTTATACTAGATGAGGTTGAAAGTTCAAAGACCACTGAGTCATTATAAGCTTAATATACATGTATTAAAATCAGGGGACTAGCAATTTGATTCTGTTTTCTATCTGGATCAATTCAAAGAAAACTTTGAAAAATAATTTTCCAATTGCTTTATTTCTTTCAATATAACTACAATTCTTGTTAACAAGGACTGAGCACTTTTAGTGCTTTTCTCTTGTTGGTCTGGCAAAACTACTCTCAGTCCCTGAGATTTTCACCAGTTCTTTGCAGAACTCAAGTTATTTATACCCAAAGTGAGTGCTGTGTGAAAATGTAGGGCTTCATGGATTCTTCACAGTTTTTCTTGACTGAATTTGAAGTGTGCATTATCTGGGTTAGTAAAAAAGTTACTACCTACTTTTTAATCATCTGCTCTAAAGCACAAAGTCACAATTGCCACCATGAGATGTTTCCACTGCTCTTGTTGCTTAACAGGAAAAAAGTTACCAGAGACCATACTATCCACAATGTAGTGTTTCTGTGGATTATGGCCTATTTACAGAGAACATCCAATTTGTAGATAGCCACAGATATAAGCAAAAAGATCATATCCAGGTCAAACTGGGTTGTGTCTGTTTGCACACCGATTTGTGTCACCACATTGAATAGTCTCCTTAGGAATGGTAGTCTGCAGGGATTCTTTAAGCCTGAACAATAAAAGGGCAGTGAGGATATTATCCAGTCAGGATCAAATCATAGCACTCAACACTAGAATCTGAATGATACCTCTGGTTTCCCAAAACAAAAATTACTGGTTTAATGTGAACGATTTTCACACATAATGGTATATAAATGGTTTGATTTGTCCCCTATTGATTTGAATAAGCAGTTGATTTCATTAACTACTTATTCCATGGAAATGACTGTATCTCTGTCTCACAAATGACTAAATCGAAATAAAGAGGACTTTAAAAAAAATAATGTACGCAAGCTGTTACTGTCTGCATGAGAACTTGGTTTAAAATGGGTAATAACAGAATATAATCAGAGTTTTTTAGTAATAAGCACATTTTTTCCCATTTCTAGCACACTGTCTTCTTTTGTCAGAAAAAAAAAAAAAGTGCTTTTCTTGGATAGTTCCCAACAGCAGCAGTAAAGAGGCATCAGCGATATCATATCCCTCTTGATTCAGATTTAACAGATAGCATCAGGAGATATGGCTATGTAGATTCACATTATATGTCTCCCTTTTTGTGCAGCTGAGTATTCTGTTAGCAGTTTGAAGCCGCAATATTTTATAGACAGTCCCCTGGCACCAAGCTCAGATACAGTGTTCTTCCCACAGAGAGAAAAGGAGGATTCATGGTGATGATATATGGAAAATTGTAAAAGGTCGTACTGGTAGTTTGGGTTGAATTATAGAAGCATCCTTTCTAGGACAGTGTGTTTGAATGAAGGAACTACTATAATGGGCAGTAAAGTACTGTTTTTGTGTCTTCAGAATGTGTTAGAGAGAAACATTGATCTGAATTATGTGTATGTTTTCAAATAGCTTTACTTTGCAGAGTCAAAATGGAGAAAAAATTAAATAGCTGTAGCTCTAGTTTGGTTTGTTACAGTTTGTCAACAGCTTTCATGAAATGTTTTCAGGTGCTATTGGAGATTTAGAGTATTTGAACTAAATCTTGTTAAATTTTATATGTCTTTGATTTCTTTGTTTCTCCCATTAATCAAGTAAACAACTAAATTTTGTCCAAGAACTTCCTCTTTTTTCCCTAATATTAAAGGGGGGTTAAAAAATAACCTTTTAATATCGATCTTTCCACAGTGGAAAGAGAAGTGCTTTAGTGAACTGGGTGAAATTTCCATTTCATCAATTGCCAGAATCTTTTTTAAATCACAAAAAACTTATTTGCCTTTTTGAACTTGTTTTTTCATCTTTGGAAGAGTGTCTATAATATCTACCTGGTGGCATTATCATTGGAAATAGCTATGATGGAAAGCTTCTAAAATGAAGGAGGCAGAAATACCAGGTGCTGTAGGCGTTTAAAAAAAAAAATGGAGGCACAATAAATGTTCTTCCTTTTACAAGATATCTTATGCTAAGTTCTAATCATATATTTAAATCTCTTGAACTTTTTTCCGTCTTGTTGAATGACAGAGGTTGTGGTCATATTTACCTAACCTCAGGATATTGTTAAATAGTGTTCCTGGTGTTCATCTTGCAAAAAATCATAAGTGGTCACTTACCCATTTTAGTGATGTAATGATTTTATCATTTTGAGAAATGTATTATTCTAGTATTCTTAATATCATTGCTGCAGGAGGCTTTGTGTTTGTTTTTTGTTTTTTGTTTTGACGTGTTTCTCAATCCCAGGACTGGTTGTAGTTAACTATGTGATTACACATTATTATAGCCTTAAATTCTTAAACTGACTATTGTTTAAAGCATAGAATTTAAATTTAAAGAATCAGTCCATGGTGACCTGCTATAGAAATTAATCTGTACTGGTGAAACAGTATTTTCTAATCACCTAAATAATCTTTCCCAGTTCTATAATGAGTTTATAATAGTTTGGCAAAGGCCATTGTTCAAGCCATTCTTCAACAAGTGACATATCTTGTTTAAAAAAAAAAAAAGTTTTTCATTTACTTACGAAGAACCTTACATTTTATTTAAAATAAGATTAAGTCTCATAGTTAGGAAAACTGAGGTATAAAGGTTGAAAAACTCTCCAGAGTCACAGTTTAACTAGATCAAAACTTGAAAGTAATATTGAATATTAGCTGTAATTGTAATTAAAAATTTTTAAAATAAATATTAAAAAAAAAAAACAATGGCAAGAAAGTAGCAAGAAAGATACATAATTATCTCTAATGGTCCTGAAGGCATAAACTTGAAGACTTTTATTCCTAACTCTGACACTATCTACCTGTGTGGATGATCAAAAACCTTTCTATGAATTAGCTTCCATTTATGTAAAGAAGATGCAATGCGTGTTAGACCTACTCACAGCATAATTGGGAGAAGAAAATGAATAACACAAAAAGAGTACTTACTCATACTCAGCCAGCCTAAGGGAGGCAGAACTTGGCTCCGAGTTGTCTTGAAGAATTGGCTCCTCCAACTGAAATGTGTAAATGACCCTACGGGGATATTTTCTTTACATGGATCTTGAGCTCTCAACTTAATTTTAGAAACGAAACTATGGTACCAGAATACTCCAGACCAAAATCACTGATACAGTTTTAGAGTTGCAGAGAAAAGAATAAATTACAATTAGCTATTCTTTGTTCTATGGAACTGTGTTGTGGTCTTTAGAGCTTTCATCTGAAGGCTAATCATTGATTTGATAAACACTGTATTTTTTAATGTGCTCAGTTTTAGAAAAAAAAGTTTTACCTTTTTTTCTTTTAACAGAATTATTTTTTATCTTGAAAAATTGGTTATAAGTGAAATCCTAAATTAGAGTATGATGGTGCATGTTAGACCATTGATGCAATGTCTAATATAGACTTTGCTTTCCCAAACTAATTTCGCAGGATACTGATTATTCTGCAGAGGATCTCCCTCATCTGTTCGTTTTTTTTTTTCTTTGAATGAACTGGTTTTAATATAACAGGAAAGAAACCTTTGAAACTTGAATACATTCTCGTTTTTTGAGAAGTTATAAACCAAGAAAGGTAAATTGCTAGAAGAAAGACATTCCCAAGTTATTTTGACATTTTAAATTGCTCAGCTGATGACAGGAGCAAGATTTATTATATGGATGTGATCAATTCTCAATATAAATAGTAGTTTTGTGTATGTAACCATTATTGCGCTTAGTTGTTTTTTCTTTTCTCAAAAGAATCAACTTGCTAAATTTCATATATCCATTTATGCCTATGACTAGTCTATTCCAAAACAATTCAAAGGTAAAATAAAACCAAAAACTATTGGTCCAAATTTAAAAGAACTTGATTCTTTTGTATTTCATTGCAACCTTTGGACCCTTTCTTATTATAAATATATGTTTAGCTACTTTAAATTTACTTTTTTTATATTTGCTTTTAAGTCATTAATTGTTCACATTGCTCTGAATGATCTGTAATGCATTAGTTGGAATGATGATGCTCAGATCCCAGCTCCTGCATTTGTTAGTGTCAAAGATAAACATTAAAGTAGTAAGGACAGGTTTCTATAAAAATAACTATTAGAGTAGGGAAGGAGGTCCAGTGTGAACTGAACCCAACTTTGCCAAAACAAAAGACAGCAGACCTTTTAAAGGGTGAGGCTGTTAAGAGAAAGGCACTGAGGGCTGCTGGGAGGGTTGGTCTATGTGACCAGGCCATCTGGGTTTATTGGTTGGCACTTATCCAGAGGACAAACAAACTTCTCTTATCTTTATGACAGGAAGCAGTGATGTAAGTTAGAGCAAGGAATCCACTGGCTGAGAATCAGAGCAGAATTACTTCTTTAAATGTGAGAAGATAGTTCTGGGTGGAAGAAGATTTAGATCTCAGAGAGACATAGAAAAGATTTATTATTACAAACTTAAGTAATTGAGAAAGATGGAGTTCAGGAATCTACCTGCCTATTACCAGCTTTTGGCTAGGACAAACTGTAAAGTTACTTAACTTTGGTTTGCCTCAGTTTCTTAATCTGGAAAATGAGGATAATAATATTACATATTTCATAGAAATGTGTTTTGAGAATTAAAAGAGGTAATATGTGTAAAGTATTAGAACAGTGGTGGCACATAGTAAGCTCTCAATAAATGTTATTATTCCTATTGTCTTTAAAATGGAGTTCATAATAGTATTCATCTACTATATTGGATACTTTTATCTATTAAATAAAATACAAAAAAAAAAACATGGAGAACCATGCCTGGCACATTGTAACCATTTAATAAATGTTCACTAGAAATAGTAGTAGTAGCAACAGCAGCTATAATAGCCACTAAATATCTTCCAGTCTTGACTTATTCATAGCTCAGGATTATAAAATGGAAAAGAACTTTGAGTTTAGTATTTTTCATTAGAACACAGTTGGTACATTTTGTAAATTAATAACTCAGAAGTTGGAAAAATACTTATGAGCAAACTTGTACATGATTGTGAGATCTTTGAGCATTATTTTGCCAATATATTTCTTGGGTTTTGGGTACACAGTTCACATCTCACATTTATGTGGCTTAACCTCCTTACTGTGCAACCTTCAATATTTCCCTGTACATTTCCTTCTTAGCAAAATAAGAGTGAATTGAAAACAATTATGAAGCCTTTAAGAAATGAAACAATTTGCTCAAATGATAAAAATGGCATTACAAAAGTAGTAATGAAGACTGCACAGTTCTGTAATTTTTCAAATTATTACATACTTGTTTGATGTGTATATGAACTTTCTTGCTTCTCAAAACAGAAACAAAAAGAGAGATACAAATTTCACAATTTTTTTGGCATTAACCAGTAGGTTTGGAGAAACCCAAATGATCTTTATTCCTGTTTCTGTAGTCTTTTGATCCAACACTCTGTAATAATAATCTATGAATTATGAATTATTTAATGAGTTCAGTCTCTATTTGTATTGAGTATATTATCAACCATAGCACATACTTCAATGAATATAGATTTTTGTTAAGGAAGTGGAATGCATAAACCCAACAGAAGCCCATTCTCCTTAAATTGCAATTTTTATCACTAAAAATTCTTGGTGTTAATACATCTTATAGCAGAAAAGTGGCCATTTAGATAAGAGGCCAATAACTGGAAAAGAAAGAATAATTTGAGTTAATGTTTATTTCTTCAATATACTACATAAAAATTTTAAAGTAAGGAAGCACAATCGAATATAATACTATGTTTTAAGACAAGCTTTTATTCGCTGTACTTCTCTAATTAACATTTTTGGCAGTTGTGAAGTGATTCAGGAAATTAAATCCTTAATTATGCAGATAGGAAAATGGTCAAAACCAACTTCTACCATTTTAAAATCAAGTGCATTAAACTGTTTCACACTTTATATAAGCATCTAAAATGTTGTCTTTTAACTGTGACATACCAGAAATATCACTCATGATAATTGCCTTTATAAATAGGATTTGAAGTCATTTATGAAAGAGTCTTAGAAGAACTTTTAGAGTACCTAAGGTGTAGACTTAGCCCTTCCATTAACCTTGTATCTAGTGTGCAGAAGGCAACTTCACCTAACTACCATGGACTGATAGTTCTTTTTCAGTCTTATAGCTCGTTCTTTTACTAGTTATTATTTCTGTTTTACTAACAGCAGTTTAATTTGAATTTTATATCTTTCTTTCTTTAATAGTCTGATACATACTTCTGCATGTCGATGCGCTTGCCAACGGATGAGGAAGCCTTCGTGAGTGAGTATTATTGGATGATGTGAGGTTGGGGGTAGTTGGCAGTTTAAGGGAGGGCAGCTATTTGAAGTCAGTGAAAGGTTCTCTTTGGCGGTTTTGAGCATTTTAATCTTTTACTGTCAGTTTTTAAACTTCATTTATCATGCCTAATGCAGGAACAAACTAGAGAAAGCCACTGAGAGACAAAATTACAAACTGTATCTGGAGAGATCCGTGAATAATAGTAGTTAAGGAGTTGCATGCAGATGTCGATGCCTGCCAATACCATGTGGTCCCATTTGTATAGTATTGGCTTTCTGTCTGTGACTGGATGCTTAATTCCGCTCCACTCAACAGACTGTTTATTTACTTGCTGGTTCATGCTATAAATCGAATGCACTTAGAATCCACTTTGGGGAATGTAATATTTTACCTGTCAGACAGGTAGATGGATAGGAAGGAGGGAGAGACTGAGAAAAAGAAGAAAAGGAGGGATGGAGGGAGGATGGAAGGAACATTGGTCCTGTTTATATTATAGAATAAGAGGACTCTTAAACGACAGACCCTTCCCTAACTGAATCTTAGAATCAAACAGGAAAAGTGACAGAGGACCATCTGTTTTCTCCTAGGTTGTTTTCATTTAAACCTCCCTTATGACAGACTTAACTGTTTAGGGAAGAGGTGTGATTGGCAAATTATTCATGGATTTGGTTTTTTCCCCTGCTTCACTTTTCTGGTTTGAAATGTTGATTTTGGAGAGAAAGATATGTTAATGAGAGTTGTACTTTGGTCCTTTGAAACTAATCTTCAAGTGGGGTGTCTGAAACGGCTATTATGTGGATTGTACAATGTGTACAGTAGCCTTGGGACCATCTGAAGATGAATTTTTATGAGGTGCTCCCCACAGGAATGTACATTCTAGACCTATGAAGTCAGAGCAAATGTGCATTTATTTTTTTCTTACACACACTTTGGTGGTGATTACAACAGAAAATATACCTATAGCAACACCCTCTAAACAAAATTTTTCCCATAGTTAATTACTAAAAATGAAAGTCAGACCCTGAAATGTTGAATATTGCCTGATTGCTGTTACTTTGTGTAATAATTGAACATGACCAAGAAAAAAGACAGAAAAATAATTTAAGTTCCTAATTGTAGTACTTTAACACCAAATGTGATTTAGAATATAAGTTCATCATTAAAAATGTCCACAGTAAAGATTTCCTTAATTTCATATCCACATGTTTGACAGCCTAGGAGAAAATATTTAGTCATAAAATTTTACATACATAAAATTTTTTCTTTACTAATTTTGTGTTTTCTTTGCCCAAGTTCAGAGATAGTCTTGATTCCTCCTATTTCACCCTTGCGTTGTGGAGAAGGCCACTCTACAAGTCTGTATTAACATGATAGTCATGTTTCATAGCAGTATTAAGGTCTCACACTAATAGGTTACTGGTTTGTTTCTGGAGGTAGGTGGTAGTGTATAATTTCAGAGCTGGTGACTAAGGGCTATAAATATATATCCTGGAATGTATTATTGCTCTCCTAATATGAGTGTGTTTACTTTCACATAATTTAACATTGAAAAGTGTAAGTGAATATATTCAGTCAAGAAAAATATTCACAGGAGACACATAAAGGGCTGTTTTAGAGCAAGGGTACTAAACATTTTTTTCATTTTCTTAAGCAACTCTCTTCGAAGATTAAACTGTTTCTAGTTCTGAGGTCCTTAAAAGACCTTAGAAGATTAATCACTACTTTCAGTATTTCTTCTCCTTATTGCTGGGAGGATTACATAATATTAAAGGGTTTTCTCACCTGTTCAAAACAGGATTATTTCATCTTCAATGTGAGTCTTTTAATGTACTACCCCAAGGCAATTTGTGGTTACCATTATTTGCATAATTCAGCAGCCACAGAAATTTAGGTGTAGGCAAATTAGAACTAGAAACTGAAAACCACAGAGAAATACGAACAATTATTTATATAAGGAATAAATAAGGGAAATTTTCCATGTATTATCTCATTTATTCATTCCTAAGACAACCCTGAAGGTAGTCCCATTTTATAGTTAGAAAAGCAGTCAAAAACATTGGTGTCTTAATTAGTCAGGTGCTAGGACAAAAGTATGTATGTAATCCTTGTTCGTATCATTAGCCCACGCACCATCAGCCATTGTTTACTGAGGCCTGCCAGACACTAAGCTACTGAAAGCTAAACGTATTTAAGCCATTTCACCAAAGAGGAAACAGAGGGTCAGAAAGGTTAAGGAACATGCCCAAGCTTCTCACCAGCTAGGTGATACCCTACTTGTATGTCAGTTAAATCATAAAAGATTTGGATGTGGGGATAGTGGTACAAGAAAGAAATGAAAGAAGTTATCAAGTGGATAAATGAATCTGAAATACAGCAATAGCACATCTCTGTCTTCCTCACATCAAATACAATTATTCTTTCATCCCTTATCTTCACACTCTCCTGGAAACACTCTGGTCAGTTTTGCCAAAAAGTAAATAAACTTCAAACTATCCTACAAAATAAAACCCAATACATATAAAGTTTTAAAGATTTCCAGAAGGAAAGGGGCTTGGAAGTATAGGTTGTCTGTTCGGTGGGTGATCTTACATAACTTTTCTGGACTCCCAAAGTAAAAGTTTTGCTAGTGGTAACCAAGACTTTTCCATGAATGAAGCTTTAGTCTTTTTGTGGCTCTCAGGGTGCCTTATCATATGATTAGAAATGGTTGGGAATGAAGACTTGTAAAGACCTATAATACTTTATTATTTTATTAAGATGCTTTTATCATTTTAAACATTCTGTTTTCATTACTGTGTCTTTAAATTTTTTGAATGCCAGCAGGATATGTGCCACAGAATATGGTAGGAACTCAGTAATTGTTTGCTTACCACATGAGTGAACACTAAAAAGTGTTTTCTTCGGCCATTTTCTAAGGCAATATATCCAAGAGTAGCCACTTTACCTTTTTGCCTTAAATCATACTCTTGATTGAATATAAGCAAATAATTGTTTTTTAAAGAAAGGTCATATGTTCATAAATTCAGCAAATTTAAAATTACACCATGTGTCAGTTACTGGGCTAGGCAGCGAGGATGTGAAGTATCATAAAAATCCAAGGAAATCACAGCCTGGCTGAATTCTAGAAGGCAAGAATAAAATTGTTAGAACATATGAACTGGACTTTCTCTGAGTCGGATGGGAAGAAACAAGAACTATATGATTTTACTCATAAGTGGGATATAAAACAGAAAGCACCAAATGAAACAAAATAAAACAAACAACTCATAGACACAGTATAGTGGTTGTTACTAGAGGGAAAGTGGGGTAGAAGGAGGTAGATGAGTATAAAGTATATGGCGATGGAAGGAGACACTGTGGACAGTAAACACACAATGCGGAATACAGATGATGTATCATAGAATTGTACATTTAAAACATATAATTTTATTGAGCAATGTCACCCCAATAAATTTAATAAAAAATGTTCAATGCACATAGAGAAAGAAAAGAAAAAGACTTTCTTCTTTTGCTTTTTGAATTTCTGAAAAAAAATTTAAAAAGGAAGAATACAATTCAGATTGCTAATTAGGACTAAAGCAAACTCTCTTGATGGTGTGTAAAGCCATAACTGCCTTTGAATAATTCATAATTTTGAATTTATACGTGTGACTAATTAGGTAGCTCATTTTAGACAAACATACTTTTTAATTTTGAGAAGACACCATCACAATTGTCATGGAATTCATATGTGCATATGCCTGCCGTATTTATAAATGAGCATATACAACATGTTTGATATGTTTATTTCTCTGCGTTGGATCATTAAATGTCAATTAAAGTAGGAGTGTGGGGAAATACTATTATGAAGATAAGTATAATTTTTACATTTTTAACAAAATCATTGCTTTCCATAGAGCATTGCTTTTGTTTATTATTTTAATAAGAAATTACAGAATTGGAATGGTGAAGGTAAGATAAAATCTGCATTTGACCACTGATCTGTGATGCTGTCTGAAAGGTGTTTTACAGACACTCAGAGGAATTGGCTCTGACAGGAGCCCACTCAGCCAAGAAATTTGACTGTCATCTTCATCCACTTGCTTTCCCTCACATGAATGACCAGTAAATAAATGTGTCTTTTCCTTAGTGAATGACGGCGGGTCCCTATCTATCAAATGGCACTATACAAATGAGATAGCCATTGAATCTAGATGAAATTAATCTAATGATTCATTGCTTTTCATTTTCATTAGCTTCTCTCTTGAATATAGAACAATTTCTATGGCAGGATTGCAGTTAGACCTGAATATTTCCCAATGCGACCTTTCTTAAACAAGTACATGTTAAGGTGATGTTGGGATTCCTGAAAACTTCAGGAAAACCTAATTTTTTATCATGTTTATGGGTTACTACATAGTGTGACTATAAATAAAGATCAAGGTCTAGCAGGGTTATAATGATCATATATCTTCATGTTATGGCTTTCACAGCAGTATGTAGAAGTGTATGTGTGTGTGGACATGGGTGAAGACCCCATCTCCACGCAATCACTCTGTCGCCTTTCTGCTTTCAGTTAGTTGAGTGAATATCCTTTCACTTCTCTGTGACCTAGGATTGTCTCCAGCGTGAATAATGTAGCTTCTGACTCCCACATGACAATTGTGTACCTTCCAACAAGCACCCTAGGAAGCTGTTCTGGTTTCTTAGTGAAAGCTACTTGGAGAGCTCTAAGATGGCACAGATAAAGTGCACTATACTTGAGGTCTCTGATGAGTAGACAAAACCTAATTTGCTTGGTCATAATCATGGAGAAGCTGCTGCTGTATACCCTGCCCCAGAGTGATTTTGAATGTCCTCCATCCTTTAGTCACCCAAATACCCATGTTTCCAACACAACTCCTAAGAAACCTCAGGGTTTTCTCAGGTAATAAAAAATGGAAGAGTAGGAGTAGGAGCCATTTTATTATATTTTATAAAGCTGAGTCAGGAATGTCTTTAGTTAGATACATCTAAAGATTATCAAAAAGTAACTGATAGTAACTAGACTTATTGTAGTGATCATTTTACAATATATGCAAATAATGAATCATTGTGTTATACACCTGGAACTAATATAATGTTATATGTCAATTCTCTCTTCTCTCTCTCTTTCTCCCCCCCCCCACACACCATTGTAACCAACGTGTTGATGTAGTCGTTTTAATGCAGTAATGTCAAAATGCCACCACCACCCCATCCTCAGTAAAATGGCCAATTCAGAAAGCCCAGGTTTGAATCAGAATTTATGTGTAAATGTCCTTCAGTGGTGAGGGGTTTGTGGTGTTTGGACAGTCATTCTGAAGTAGCCATTTCAGCTATTTCAGTAGAGACGACTTCAGTGGCCAGCTCTATTAAGATCAATATGAATTTTTCTAGTCAGAGAAAATTTCGTGAGAGAGATAGGCAGGATTTTATCTGGATCTGGGAAGATGTCTATTTGGATCTGCAGAGGGGAGGAGAGTATTCCAGTGGCCAACAGTATGAGCAGTGAAGGGGCACAGTGGACACAAGTTAGAGTCTCCCCACTTGCTAGCTGCATGGATGTGGACAAGTTAATCAGCCTCTCTTTCCTCAGGCTCATCTGTGTGGGAGGAAAAAGACCAGACTCACAGGGTCTTTGTGAGAAGTAAATGAGCTTGGCACAGGGTAAGCCCTCAGTAAATGTTAGTGGTTGTGGCCATTAAGTGAGGAGGGCTGCCTGATGAGCGTGCAGAGTGGAGGTTGGGAGTTGTCATGTTGGGAACGTGGTGGGCTAGGAGCCTGGTGTAATATTATGCATGAAAAGGCAAGGAGGAGGATAAGAGTTTGAATCTGTAGGAAATTAATTGGGGAATATTATAGAAGTGACATTACGAAAACGAGGCCTAATGAAACTTATGCTATTTTATCTTTCATAGCCTCAGTTATAAAGTATATTTATTAATTTTTTGGTTGGTTTCTGGCATATACCAAAAAGTTCAGTTTTGGAAGGTATATCATTTTGAAGTTGAATTCTTTTTTGTGCTAGAATTCCTTTATTCGGAGGTAAGGATTACTTCATTTTTAATTTGTGTTCAATTTGTTGGCTTGCTCAGGTTTCTTATTTCTTGGTTAATTTGGCAACGGTATCATAAAGTCCTTGTAAAGTATGTTAAGGATCCTTTCTGAATTGTACAGCCTTGTCCATGCTAGTGAGAGCTAATGACAATTTCTCTATTAAACTATCTGATTAAAAACGTTCAAGCAAAAGGTCTTTATTTTACTGTAGAATTGCTTTATGGTTATACAGGAAGCTGGCAGAAGAAAATATAATATGCCATTGCTGTGGGGTTTTAACATGCTGCCAAATGGACTGTACTGCTGTGAGCTTTACATTTTTCTGAAACTTCTGGCTCAACTGCAATATTATGAACATAAAGGTTGATCATATCCTACACTTAAATTACAATCTAGAGCATTATCTTCAGTTCCTATGAATGGTTTTTGAAATATAATCTTTGTATTTTTGGAAATAATGAAATGTTTATGGGAGTGATATTAAGGTTCGGAGGTCTGAAACTTCTTAAAAATTATAACAGTTCTTTTATATTATTGTTTCTTGAATTTAATACGTCTCTATTCTTTCAGTATTAATTATGGCTTGAAAGCACTAGCAATATTAGAATACTGACTCTGCCACTGACGTGAACATAAGCACCAGAGACTCCATATGTATGCCTGCTTCAGCCATAAAACAATTCTGTTATTTATTTATTTACTTATTTATGTATGTATTTATTTATTTATTTATTTATTTATTGCAGCAGAAAAGCAAAGCTTTATTAGAGGATAGAAAAGAAAAACTTTATTAGAAGGGAAAGTACACTTCCAGACATGGAAGCAGCCTGAGCAAGAGAAGCGTGGTTCAAAAGGCCAAGCCCTAAAAACAATTTTAGGTAATACAGCTAAAATTGCATAAGGTCCAGTGATCTCTTTTAATAAACCAATTCTAAAGGCTCAAGTAAGTTTTACCTTCAGAAACTCTTTTTATACATTTATTTTAAAAAAGATCATTTTTACCATTTGTCCTATACATTTTAAAGTAAAACGTAGTCGAGCTTAGACGTGTTAACTAACTCTGAGTACGCTCACATCATACAAAATACCTGGCCACTAAAAATATTGATTGTAGTCAGAGTCACCTGTCATTCACCAGGGAAACTTTTCATAGATAAATCTGCCTGAAATGACCTCTGGGGATTTAAACAAGATATTGATGAGAGAAGGAGCAAGACTGATCTAGGACTGACCCTGGGTGCCTATATTTTTAACAAGCTCTGTGGGTAATACTATGCACAAAACCAAGTGAAAAATACCGTTAACAAAAATTCTTTGGTAGCATGTAAAAATACCTACAGGACACAAAATAAACTGTTTATTGGGAGGAAAAAAAAAACTGTTACTGGGAGAAAAAAGGAAACGAAGTTAACAATGATTATCTCTAATGATATATACACACAACAATTTTAGAATGCCTAAGTTCTGGAGAGCTAAACTTGCATTTGCAAATCAGTTATTTTTTATTAAATAGGTTAATTATCCAGAGTCTATCGTATTTCTCTACTGCATTATCTTTCGCTAAAAAGGATGTTGCTCCCATTTTCAGTGGTAATTTAGGGCTGGTTATATGTACATGGATATCTCCTTAATCACTCCCTCCTTCACTTGGCTGGGTGAGTTCTTTGAAAGCTTTTACATCCTGAATCAGGCAGATACATCAATATTTGACAAGCAGACATGAATATCTGTTTGGAAAGGAAAAAGAGAGAGAAAGCCAAATGCTAAATGAAATTCTTTCCTAGGTCACATTTATAGTGTATTTTATGGCCCTGATTGTAGTCTGATGTTAGCTAAAAGAGGCCAAAACTCAAGCTTCCTACAAGGAGAACAAATTCTGCTTAGAACTCTAGAAAATAGACAAAGTTATCTCTTCACTCAATATGTCACCCACACATATACTTTCAGGTCTTTCATTTCAGATGACATTATCCTTTGAGAAATCCTTCAACCTGTGCACATTCAGTATTATCATATTTCCTTTAATTAATGTGCTTGAGTCACTGTTTCTAGAATCTTAGTCCTTCAAAAGTATTTGAGTCCAGGACTTATTCACATTTACCTGCCTTCAGAATTTTCCTATCAGGCAATCTGAACTGTTAACACCCATTGAGACCGAAGTACCATTTCCACTTAAGCAACTGTCATCTTATTGAGTCAGAAGAGTCAGTGGCACTTTTAATCTTATCAGATATATCATTCCCTTGCATTCTCACAAGGCTGGGTTTTTTGCCTGTTTGTCACCATCCCAAGGCTGCCTGTGTTTATTCTGCCTGTCAGAATCACACACTTAAATTCAGTTGTTTTCATTATTATCCTCTAGCTCTCTTCCCCTTGGATCCTTAATTTCTTTGGTGTGTGATGGGAGAAAAAAACAAGAAGAGGTAGGTTTCTTTTAAGATATGATTTTAAAATATTGTTTCCATCTTCTATTTTATATAGTGTTGAAATCTCCAGCCTACTCATATGTGTATCTTGTGCTTAGTGGACCTCATTCTTATTTACTAGGGATGGGGTCTTGTTTTGCACAGCCAGGCATAATAAGTAGGAATGGAGCAAACCCAGGAAATGAGCCTGTCAGCTAGGCTTTTCCCAGTTGACCCCTCCAACTCCGCTGGTAGCAAGCCCTTTAATGAAATTGTCTAAGCCCTGCTTTATTTTATGGCATCTACTCTTTGTTTTAGATTTACCTTTTGATTTGAAATTCTTTTTGTTGGAGGTATTTTTTATTTTAGCTTGCAATGAATTGTACTTTGAGCTATAACAATATAAATACTTCAATGTACTCTTTCTTTAGGATATGAAAAAGTTAGTTGCTTATTTTCACTTTGTACCAGTAATTTACTTAGCATTTAAATTAGATCTTGAGTTTTTGAAGGGAAATGTATGAGTCAGTGAGAGTAAGTTGTGAGAGAGAACTCTGAGGACATTTTTTACTACCTCTTAATGATATCGATTTGTTTCTGTGGGGGAGGAAGAAACTTTCCTCTGCCCTCAAGGTTCTTTAGGCTACTTTAATAATCAAATAGACATGAGACAGGTTAGCAAGAGAAAATATCCAGATTTAATTATGTATATATGAACCCCACATTTATGAGAGAGTCAGAGACCCCACATACATGAGAAGTTTAGATATGTAAAGGGAAAATGAGGTATATAAGATATTCTGAGCTAGGATGAGGGTATGCACCTTAGGGCTTCAGAAGGTAATTATAGAGAGAGCACATGTTCAGTAATTATTAGTTTCCCTGCCATGTTGATAGGTAAAAAGTCATTTCTGGTTTTAACTCTTATCATGGGCCAGGCTTCTAATTTAAATTCTTCTAGATAGTTAAGGGGAGAGAACAGAAGTTTCTCTTGAGCCCGCAGGGTCTCAGTTGCTGTTCGCTCAAATAATCCAGTGGTATCACTGAGCCACATCTTGGGGTGGCTTGTTCTGAACTCCTACATTTCTTATTACAGAAACTAAAATTAAACACATATCTCATAAGAGTTCAGTGTGGAGCAAAGAGTGGGTCTTAAAAATAGTATGTCAGGAGGAGAAAAAAAATTAGAAAGTGTTTAGGGAAGTTATGCTTTGAATAATTTTGGCCCTTTACAGAGGACAATTAGAAGATCCAGGCAAAACATTTGACTTTCCCTCCAAATGAAAAGCCACAGACATTGTATGTTGTTGTATTTGTGATCTCTTCCTCCCTCAACAGGTTTCCTCTCTATTCTTACCTGAGTCTTTTGCTTATTAAGATTTTATTTTGTAAATTTAATGCTAGCCCACTTTGTTCCTAAAATTTTGTTTACTTTGTTTTTTAGCAGTATACACAGTGCATTAATATAAAAAAAGACACTGATGGGTCTCCTACACAGATCCTGATAGCTCGGGGCTTTTCTAAAACTTGTCCTGAGCCTTCTTTGTGGTTCTCACTTTCATCTTTGGTGCTTTTGTCCACCTTTGTGGCCCCAGGGTCAGTTTTTGAATGATTCCCAAATATGCGATTCTCTGACCTCTTTCTTGAACAAGAGTCACATAATTCCAATAGTATGCTGGATATTTCCACCTGGATTTTTAGCTAACATCTCAAACTCACATTCTCTTGCTTCTAACAGGTTTTTCAATTAGGGTACATTGGTTAATACCATTATACAATTTCTGGGTACAACATTATAATTTGATACCTGTGTACTCAATTGCGTACTCCCCATTCAAAGTCTAGTTTTCTTTCATTGTCATTATTTGTCCCCCTTTACCTACTTTGCCCTACCTCTTCCTCCTTCCCCTCTGGTAACCACCATTTTGTTGTCTATATCTATGAGTTTGTTTTGTTAGTTTGTTACTTTTTGTTTTATATTCCACATATAAGTAAAATCACATGGTTTTTGTCTGTTTCCAACTGACTTATTTTACTTATCACAACACTCTCAAGAGCCATCCATGTGTCGCAAATGGCAATATTTCATATTTTCTATGGCTGAGTAGTATTCCATTATGTGTACATACACACATACACACCACACCTTTATCCAGTCGTCCATCAGTTGATACTTAGGTTGTTCTTTGTCTTGACTATTACAAATAATGCTGCAGTAAACATGGGAGTACATATATCTTTGTGAGTTTAATTCTTGATAAAATGAACTTGGTCATGTTGGTTCAATACAAGAATTCCTAAAATGATTCAATTTTAGGAAAAGTATTAATGTAATTTACCCATCATAAAAGAATCTATGGAGAATGGGAAGTGTAGTATCATCTACATAGGTTCTGAAAAAGCAGAAGAGTCAACTTCTTGTTTGACAAATTCCTCATGGATTGGCAGAGAGATTAAAAAAAAAAAACAAATCAGGTACAGTCAGACTAAAAAGTTATAAAAGTCCATAGAGTGATATAAGCCATTTGATAAAAATGAACATAAGGAAACAAATTGTATCATATACCAAAATAAATTTAAGTGAATAAAAGACAAATAAAACCCTCCCGAAGGGCTTTTTCAGTTTTTCTTCTGCCGTGAATAAACCCCTGAGAAGATTCTGGAAGGGAGGAAGGAGATCTTGCATTAAATTTGAGAGTCGGTCTATGGAGACAGAATCCCTCATTTTTCTTCTGTTTCTCTTGCTAACAAAGTAAGGCTTGGTAACAATGTGATCTTCTATGATTTGTGAACTGTGGTAACTTCCAATAGATTCTTTCCATCCAAGTATCTTGTTCAATCTCCTAGTCTCACTGTGTGTGTCTTTCGTAATGGGAAAAAAAGCCTCAGGTTATGGCAAGTCCATTTTCCAGCCGTTCTCTGTTAGTTTTTTTTTTAAATAATGATATGAAAATTTCAAGATGAGATTTTTTTTTAGGCTTTAAATTATTATTATGTTTAGTGAATTAAAAGAATTTTATATTCCCTGTAAGTTGTGAGAAGAGATGTTCCACAATACAGTGGTCCCCAACCTTTTTGGCACCAGGAACGAGTGCTCCTATTAGAATCTAATACCTGATGGTCTAAAGTGGAGCTGAGGCAGCCATGCTAGCGCTGGGGAGCAGCTGCAAATACAGATGAGGCCTCGCTCACTTGCCCGTCACTCGCCTCCTGCTATGTGGCCCGGTTCCTGGTTCACTGGCCACGTACCAAAACCGGTCTATGGTTCGGTGGGTTAGGGAACCCCTGCCATAGTAGGTGCCCTCTGTTTTGTGACCAACCACACTTTGCAAGTCATGGTGCTATAGCTTGAGGTAGAACATTTTTTATTTTATAAATACTTATGTCTTAGATACATATTTTAGTAATAATCAATGCTTCATTAACTTTATCCAACAGACAAATAGAACTAAAAGGCGCCGTTTTACACACACTTACGACTTAAGATCATTTTAGGCTTTTTAGCATCTTTATGAGTAAAGGTGACTTGTAAACTGCCCGATAGGACAGCGTTTTGAATGCAGATGAAAGGTGATGAGCCAAACCCTAACCAGAAAATACTGAGCTTGTCCTCACTATTAACCATAAATAATGGCATACTTATCTTTGATTTTCTTCTTTGTTTTACCTCGGAACTGATTTTTGTTTATTTTCATGTCTTTCAACCACTATTATTAGGAGAAAAAGAGAAATTACATGGTGTAAGTTTTAGTATTCCTTAACAAGTGCACAGTGCTCAAGTACTGTAATTTCTGTATCTTTGTAAAGATATATTTGCACTTTTCTAATAAATTTTTTCTCTGAATCAGATCCTAGTGACTGCCATTATTTTAAGATAGTTATAAATTTTTGTTATGAATCCTTTTGCTCATGTTTTGACCACTCACTGTGGTTTCTGTTTCAGTGCGGTGTTGTAAGGTGTTTTATGTTACTAAGCACACTACTGAAATCTGGAAGGAAATATGCTGTGAAAATATAGCCTAAGAGCTTTCATTTTATACCTACATAATGCTTTCATCACTGTAAAAGGGGTCTTGCATTAAAAAGTTTATGTGTGTGTATGTGTAGTTTCAGCCTACTAATTATTATTTTCTCTTTTTGTAATGTGATAGTTTAGTTACTATTCTATGAAATTTATCCAATCATGTTCACCTTAAGGAGTAAGACAATTTGTATAACCAGGGCACTCTATCCTAAAGCATTGAAATATCTTTGGTATACAGCTATTCAAACTGTTGAATATTGCAGTCTCTTGTGACATTTGTGCACAGACCTATAACTTGTATTCACATTCATGTATTATTTTCTCTTAACAGTTGACTTCAAACCTCGTGCCAGCATGGATACTGTTCATCATATGTTACTTTTTGGATGTAATATGCCTTCATCCACTGGAAGTTATTGGTAAGGGACAACAGGCTCATTGTATAAAGGGGTGTAAAAAATTTGTGTTTATAAGTATAGAGTCCATCCATGCAACTATTTCACAACTGGTTAATAAATAAGCAGACTATTTCTTTTTTAGAAAAGAACATTGTTCTTTTGCATCAAGTGGTTGTCATGTTTTGATTAACACAGTTATTTGGTTTGCTCTGGAGCACATCTATCAGTCTTTGGCATTGACTTAAAAATTTATATGTCTGTTGTCATAGTGTGCCAAGGTGCACACAGCTTGAAAAGAAAGACAGAAAATTTATGAAATGATACTTGATGTTTATTTTTCTAAGTTTATAATTCAACCCAAAGAGCACCATGGCTAGGTTCATGGAGCACTCGTTTATCCCAGATAGCATGCTAGATGATCTGTATACACCATTTCATCTCTATCCTAACGTCTCTGCAAAACAGGTATTATTACTCCTACTTTATAGGCAAGGGGCCTGAAGCTGAGGGATTCAATAACGTGCTCAAGGTAACACAGCTGGTTAGTGTCAAACCAGGATTGAACCCTAGGTTGTGTGGTTCCAAATCCAAAGTTATTTCCATTTCATCACACTGTGTTTCATTTATTTAAGTAACTGTTGCAGTTTTAGAATTTATTCTAATCACTGTGGTGAGTCTTAATATCATGTCATGAACAAGCAATAAACATCTATTAAATGCTTGTTATATGCCAGAACTGCAGCAGATGCTGTGGGAATTTCTAAGATAAATAGATAGATTTTCTACCCCTAGAAGTTTACAGCATAATTATGGCTTGAGATCTTCTCTTTCATGTTGTTCTTTGGTGTTCTAAGATCAGTGAACTTTGAAAATATCTGTGCATTTTAGCCTCATATTTTGCACCAAGCCAGAGTCACTGTTACATATTTAACAGTGCAGAATGGCTATAGTGTGTTTTACTTTGCATTGGGAAGAGATCTGCTCAGCGTCCTGTTTCTGCAGAATCACATAGACTGATAGACCTTTCTCTGCATCCTAATATTCATTAGGCTGATGAAAGGCACACTCAGCAACTGCTTTCTAGTCATTTTTATAATAAACAATTGTAATATGTATTTGGAACTGTTAAAAGCATAGGGCAATTAGTGAAAATCTCCATGGACCAAGTATCATCAAAGTTTGTTAACAGGCTTAAGTTACTTGATGAAAGGGGCATATCACATAGGAACCCAACTCACATTACTGGGTTTATGTAAAAATAGAGTCAGCAAATCATAGTTAATACCCTTTGATATCAACATTCCAGTGTTTGCTCTTCAGTAAACCTTTATAAATAAAATTTGGGATTAAAAGATATTCAGCAAATCACATTCTTTGGTTTTTATGTTTTAAAAATATTTCTCTGAAATTAGCAAAATTTACTTTTGGATTAAAATGAGTAAAAATAGCTAGAAGGGATGCAAACATTAAAAATGCTTTAGCTTTACCTTGGTTGAAAAGAATGAATGAAAAAAATTAAATATAACTTAAATGTTATAGTTCTAATTGTTAAGAAAAATTATATAAAATTATCGAAGTCTAGGACTCCTGGTCAAGATTGCTTAATAGATACATGCTATTTTCACCTCCCTCACAACCACATCAAAATTACAACTAAACTACAGAACAACCATCAGTGAGAGTCTCCTGAAGTCTAGTTGAACAGAAGTCCTACAACTGGGTACATACAGAAGAGCCATCTCAGAGTGGTAGGAGGGATGGAGATGCTGATTGGGATGGTCCTATAAATGTGTGGCAGTTTAGAATCAGAAGGATATCTCTGGCTGGGGAGGTCCACCCAAATGAGCAAGGGTTCCAATCCCACACTAGGCCCCCCATCCTAGGGTTCCATGCCAGGAGAGAAGTCCCACAATCTCTGGCTATGAAAACCAACAGAGATTGTGGCTTAGTGAGACAGAAGACTGCGGAAGTCAGACATTTCTCATAAAGAGCCCGCATGGACTTTCTCACTGACGGATTCACTCATCTGAGCTCCAGTGCTAGGGCAGCTGCTCAAAAAATGCCAGAGACATATGGGTAGGAATTGAATTGTCTGGCATCAGGGAGAGGGCTGGAGGGGCAGCTTTCTTCTAGACAGTTGTGCTAGCAGAATCCATTCTCTCTTTGTTGAGCCCTCTCCCCTCCCAGCTTGCAGACAGGCAGCCAACCTATCTGAGTCTCCGTCAACCTGGCTAACCCTATTCGCTCTGTCCTTGTGATTCTCTGAGACCTAACTCCCAACTTGCAAGCCCACTCAAGCTGCCTCCAGTGGCTTCTCCATACAAATAGCCTGTCTTGTCTCATGCTGAGGACATTCCTAAAACCTCTCAAAGGTTCACAAAACCCAAACAAGTCCTCAGCCTGCCCATACCCTTGCTGAGCAGTTCCAAGCCCAGCACTAGAGGAAGCCAGCCATGGATCCTCACTTGGCCTCTTGAGGCACCTTTAAGTCCAGCATGGGTGGGGCCTCTATGAACTGCTTGGTGACTCTTGCCTGGTTGCCCTGGGCAGGGCACAGGCTGTAGCTGAACTTGGCCTATGGCAGGGCCCATTCCAGGAGGCCCTGCAGCCAACATGCCCAGTGGCCAGTTTCTACCTGAGCTGGAGCACCACCAGGGCTGCATCCAGGATGGCACATCCAAAGGGTAGACTGGGCAGGCACCATAGCCCTGCTAAAGTGAATCCTGCTCAGTAGGGTCAACCTTTCACCAGCCAGTCCTCATAACCAATCAGCCCAAGGGTCAATCCCTCCCATTGATGTGCAAATAGCAGCCAAGGCTCAACTAACAACAGGAGGGGACACACAACCCATCAAGTGACACCTGGAGCACTCAGCTCAGGTGACCAAGGAAGACTGTGCCACTGGGTCCCACAACACCTACTATATAAAGACACACTTCTAAGATCGGGAGAAGTAGCAGCTCTACTTAATACATAAAAACAAATGTAGAGAGGCAGCCAAATAGGGAGACAAAAAAACCTATTTCAGATGAAAGAATAAAACAAAGCTCCAGAAAAATAACTGAACAAAATAGAGACAATGTATCAGATGCAGAGTTTAAAACATTGGATATAAGTATGCTCAATGAACTTAGGGGAAGAGTAGATGAACTCAGTGAGAACTTTAACAAAGAGATAGAAAACATAAAAATGGAAATAGAAAACATAAAAATAACTAGTCAGAAATGAAGACTATAATAATTGATATGAAGAATATATTAGAGGGAATCAACAACAGATTATAGGAAGTGTGTACCACTTCTTTATCCATTCATTTACAGATAGATAGTTAGGTTACTTCCATATCTTGGCTGTTGTAAATAATGCCACAATGAACATATGGTTTCATATGTCTTTTCAAATTAGTGTTTTGGGTTTGTTTGGATAAATAACCAAAGTGGAATTACTGGGTCCTTCTTTGTCTCTTGTTAATTGCCTTTGTTTTAAAGTCTGGTTTAAGCATTGCTACCTAGATTTTTTTTTTTGTTTTCATTTTCATGAAATATCTTTTTCCATTCTTTACTTTTAGCCTGTGTGTGTCTTTCAATCTGAAGTGAGTCTCTTATAGGCAGCATATGTAAGGGTCTTGTTTTCTTATCCATTCAGCCACCTATGTCTTTTGATTGGAGCATTTATTTTATTTACATTTAAAGTAATTGTTGATAGATATGTGGTTATTACCATTTTATTATACATATTTTAATCTTTTTTCCCCTCCTGCTTAAAGAAGTCCCTTTAACGTTTCTTTATAATATGGGTTTGGTGGTGATGAACTTTAGCTTTTTCTTGTCTGGGATATTCCTCTTCTTTAACCAAGCCCAGAGTCTTTATCTAACATTTAAAAGTGAGATAATGCATATTATATCTATATCTCTATAGATATCTATATAGATGTAATATAATATATACAGTCTATTCAATATGAAAACTGGAAGATATGCATTATGTAGAACTGTTCTAGTGACTCTGATTTCCTCAATCCAGACTGACTCTCCATTTTAAAGGTGGAATAGACTTTTGCTCCTCAATATTTAGCAAAATCCATGCATCTTTAAAGAATTAGAGCTCACGAGATGTTTCATGGGCCGAACTTCTCAGTTGCTTCGCAAAAGCATCCTCTACCCACTACTCCAGTCCAGTGCCACATAGACTCAGCCTTGAAGACGGGATGTTTTCCAGCTGCTTAGCCTCTTATCATCCCACCTGAATTATGACACAAATAGCAAAAATCTGTCAGTGTCAAAAGCTTTGCATTGTTTTTCTAAAATGTTTAAGTCTATAAATTTATCACACTCATTTACAGATGTGCATCTCTTCTTCGATTTTTCTAAGACACAAACAGTACTTAATTAATATTTCCAAACTTTCACATATATTTTTGATTATGATACCTATAATGGTTTTTGATGCTTAAGAATATTTAGAATTCATTCACACTCTGGGGAAATTTTTATGGGAATACAAAGCTGTTTTAATGAAAGAAGAAAAAAGCTAATAGGATATTTTAACACCAAAACATCAAGCTCAGATTTACTCTTTTTTGTTGGTTAGCGAGGATTTCCCCACATTCACTCGAGTATCCTATTTTTTATTGCCACCAGGTTGGCAAATAGGTCTGTGTCTCTAATAAAATAAACATTTTCCCACTGAAATTATGAAGTTATAATTCATCCCTTGTCTTGAGGCGGCACTTTTAACATGAAGGCAAAGAGCTATTCTGATGATGTTTCTCTGTTGTGCTGCCTCCTTTGCTCTTTGTAATTGCCTCTTTCTACTGTTCATTAAAATATATTTACAGTTATAATAAGTTTACATGAAAATAGTAGACACAGCATGAAGCAGTTTTCATTATGTAGTCATTTTAATTTTAAAGTTTTTTCCTCTACACATATTCTGGTCTTTTGTGTCTCATTCCAAATTAGCAGCTCACGCTGGTAATGTGCCTAGTTAATTATATGCATGTTCATTTAAATTACATACATTGACGTGAACCTTTTAATATACTGTAGGGTGGTCCCTTTATAGTTAGAGTGGGCCTGGTGCTCAATTTCGAATTAACATACCTCTCAAGGATGCAAATAAGGACCAGCTAATGCAAAAGCAGCAGCTCTGCTGGCCCATGTAAAGAAGGCAAGAGTGCCTGTCAGATGTAACCTTCATACTTTCCAGGCTTTTAAAGGAAACAATTAAAATATCTAGGGACCAAGAGAAAATAATAGCACCAAGATTGGAGCAAACAGCAATAGTATGATTTGTTGGGCCTTAGTTGTGCTCGCATATTTACTTCAAAGCGTAGTATTCTAAGTTCCCTGTATTTATTGGCTGAATAGTAGCTATAAGTGAGCAGATGCTCTTTGGAGCTTTTGAGGGTCAATGAGGAAATGCGGTGGTGAAAACTGGGTCATTTAGATATAAAAATTTTATTACTGTTCTCTACTAAAACCTGATATTAGGAAATCTTGGAAATTGAAATATTGCATTGATTTATTCTATGAATACTTTATTTACTCTAATGATCAAATTTTTAAACATAATGAGTGGGTAGCTACAGAGTTTTATGATTTAAAAATCATGATATTTTATTCATATAAATTGTTTTGGCATTTGGGGTAATTCTGGAGCACTGTCTTTTTGTAATGTGAGATCGTATAGGCTTGTAAACCTTTACTCTGCTGAGCACAGGACTTAAGGCTTTAAAGCAATTTATGACTTCAAACCCCAGGACTGCATGTTCACAATATTTGGTGATTAAAGTGAATGGGCTTCTTATGTATCTTTTGTAATTTGGTATGATCTATGCAGAGCTAAAATTATGTTTAGCCTTAGCAATTCATATTTGATTTGAAAACTATTTCTAATGAGGCATATGACCAACTTCTCTTTACCAATCAAAAATGGCTTCTACAAGTGTTTGACCTTTTTTGAAAGAAGAATCCCAGGTGGTTAAATGAGGCTATTTCCAACTGTTCTAACTTGGAATCATTCTCCAGCTAAAGCTCTAGTGCTTTACCATCCTATGAAGCTTTAGCTTCAACCCCTTTCAGCTGTTTCTGTTTGTAACAACCTGCTGTTTTTTTAAATGCCAGTGTCTCCATAGGGTTATGGATGCTGATGAGAAAGAAAATAGCTGAAACGTGTGTGTGTGTGTGTGTGCATGTGTATGTGTGTGTATATGTATATATATATACATATATGTATATGTATGTGTATATATATGTGTGTATGTATATGTATATGTGTATGTATATGTATATATGTGAGATTCCCTGCTTGGTTACTCATTTAAATGAGTTTGTTTCTTTGTTTGTTTTTTAGGGTACTGTTACTAAAGCTTCCTTGCTTCCTTCATGATGATAATGATTCTTTGGTTGAAAACGGTATTTGCATATGCTGCCTTTATGACCCTGTCTATATCCTAGCTACCTGTCATCTCTACACAATGCAGCAAGTTCAAGTGTGTCTTCTGCAATCCCCTGTTTCTTTCTGCCTAACAAACTTCTAAAACTAAAATATACATAATATTTTTGTCAGTATAAATAAAAATAACACAGTCTTTAAAAATTTACCCTTTCTCTTGTTCTGAGCACTGTAAAATGTTTGAGTGCAGTAGTAAAGTTTAGACAGATTTTTGCTAGGCTAAAATTAATTGTGTTCATTTTCTTATTCTATTTTAATATTATAATAGTTTCATATTGTATTGCATATCAGGATGGTATAAAAGGTCTTCATTAAAATACACATGACATCTTGTTCTAAGTAACCAATGATTGAATATCTTGGCTATTTTTAGGTACCTGTATTAGAGGTGTTGGTAGGAGTTCCTTAGCAATTGACCAATTCCTAGTAGACTAGTGTCAACTTTAATAAAATAGAATGTCATCATTTTAACTGTTTTGACAGTTTCAACAGTAACAAACACTACATAATTTTGAACATTATTTTTTCCTCATAAGACTAGTATTTATGTTGAACAGAATAGCAATATTATAGCAACAGTACTCTAACATTTCACATAGAGCCAGAACTTTGAAATCAGAGCATTTTTTATTCAAATCTCAACTCTAGTACTTGATAGTCGTAATAAACATTAAATTGTTTAACTTATATTGAGCTGTTTCCTAATCTGTAAATTGGAGTTATTAATCCCACCTAATCAGACCGTAATAAAAAGTGAGGGGATGTAAGTAATGTTCTTGGTACAGTGCCTGGTACATAGAAATATTTAATAAATGGTAGCTATTTATCCTTATTCATTCATTAATAAAATATTTATTAACCATTCACTATGAGCCAAACCCTTTGTTAGGCACTGAGAGTTTGGTGTGGACCAAAGAGACACATCCTCTGCTCTTATAGACTTTATTGCCTCTCTAATCTTGTGGGTGGTGTAGGGTATGGATACCATGGCACTGTTTATCAGGCTGGTGCTTTTTAATCACTCCTTGTTTAACTTTACCATTATATATCCTGCTCATTACTATGTTAATGCATACCTATTACACTGAAATTCACATAGTTTGTCCGAATTGGGAAATATATTCTGTGGGTTTATAGAGCAGTTAATGAAATTTGAATACCTGACTCATTGGATACAATTTTGAAAGGTAAGGACATTCCACATATGCCATTGACTTTATGTTGTGTTTCTTAAAGAAACATTCTAACTTTGGATTAATTTTCCTGTAGTTCTCTTAGATACTTAATGCATTAAAATTGGAATTGAAAGCCATACAGACTTAACTTGAGGGCCTGACAATTTTTTAAAAATTCTTTTTAGCCGAAAAAAGAAATGAGTTATCAGTTCTGATCTTCCCTGAGTAACCTTGGATTTTAAATAGCCTTTAACAGATTCAACCAGAGAGTACTTTAACAGTCAGTCATGCTTTATTTGGATAATTCAAAATGACAGGCTAGCACTTCTCAGTTCTTGGCATAGTCTGAAAATATTCATGCCATCTGAATGGTTTCCCCATGGATTAGAGGTGAAAAGGTTCTATAGCAAAGGTTCAGGCATCCAGAATAGTTCTATTTTCAAATGTTAATTCTCATCATTTTTGCAGTGAATACTAAGAAACCGCAAGGGAGCTATGAGAATCTTTTCACAATTAATTGGCTTAATCTGGAGGAACCTTTAGGAGAAGCTGCTGTAAGAATAAGGAACCTGGTTGATGAGGCCTGAAATTACAATAGTCATTGATCAAGGGTTACGTTGCTTCCCAGCTTTAATACTCTTCTTATTAATAAAGATAGTAAAAAATCCTATTTTCATAGGACCCTTTTTGGAAAGTCAATATACGTAATATCAACTTTATCCTGTTGTTTGTTTTATGAGAATTGGAAATCTTAAAATGAAAAGGTGCAGGGATTTTGTCCCGTTGCTCTTTGCCACAATCTTGTGTTTTCCATCATAGGATCCATTTTGCTTGGCCTCTCGTTTTTCCTCTTCGCTTTGTCCTCTCACTCATTGTTTTAGGATTAGTTTCTATATCCAAGTTCCCTCCAGTGAGTCATTGGTTACTCAGTCTTGAGCTTTTATACATTTTTAAAAATCATAAAACAGGATTTTAAAAATTAAACCAAAGTTTTCCTTTGAAGCTCTTCTTTTACTAGACCTGATAAGAGAATTAAATATAAAATCATTGTCTTTTTGTGGATAAAATGGAGAACTTATATAGAATTTATTTTAGAGTTGCATTTACAAGTTGCAACTTAGTTCAGATATGATAGTAATCATCAAAGCTTATCTTCATACAATTTGTACACTGCCTGTAAATCAGTCTCAAATTGAGATAAAAGGAAATGTGACAGCCAGAGCTTTGACTCATGGCTTGACTGTGTGACTTTTGGCAGTCACTTAAACTCTCTGAGCTTATTCATCTCTAAACTATGATCTACTTGCATTGCTCTTGTAAGAGTGAATATAAGCCGGTTCATACAAAGTACCAGGCAAGTAATAATTCAAATTTATCGTTATTTACTATTTTAGTTAAAACTTCTTAATGAAATTTAAAAATATATATTATACTTCATAGTACAATAAAATTTAGCCAATTCAATTCTTTAAGTGTTTGTAGATGAAAAGTTAAAAACATACTTAGAAGTTGACTTCACCAAACATTGCCTGATTATTTACTAAATGCCAGGCAGAGTTGCAGGTGTTGGGAGGACAGGGTAAAAGATATGACCCCACACTTCAAAGTGTGCACAGTGTGGTTGAAGAGGAGATAAATAAGCTGATAGGTAGGATGAGTGCTGTGGTGAAAAAATGGAAGTTGGATGGTTTAGAAATCAGAGAAAGCTTCCCGAGGAGGAAGACTTGAGCGGAATGTTGTAGGAGAAGGTGAGTAGGACAAGTTTGTCAGGCAGAGAGTTTGGGAAAGGGTATTCCAGGCAAAGGGAACAGTAGTGAAGAGAAAGTTTAGAAACTGGCAGCAACTTGGCATGACTAAAAAGGTTTTTTTTTTTTTCCTCCCCTGGAGATATAGCCAAGTCCCAGATCATGAAAGGCCTTATGGCTACAATGTTTGGGTTTTATTGTGATGTTGTTTTGGGAAAATATTTGAAAGATTTTTTTTGCTGGAGAGTGACATAATCAAATCTGTAGCTTAGAAAAATTTACTAAACCAGTTTTCTCTGTTATATTTCTTTCTGGTTCTTTCTATTCAATGCTAAATTACTTCCACGTCAGAGGAAATATAATTATCTTGTTTAACCTAAGATTATCATCACCTTGATGTATATTTATGATCTTTGTTGAAACTATGAAAATTGCCACCCAGATCTTTAAATTTTAGTAGCTGACAGCAGTGAGATATGAAGTTCATCATACCTGACAATCTTATTTCTTAAACCATTATAGCATGCGGCCAAGAAGGAAAATTTTGCTTTTGGGCACTGTCCAATACCATAAGCCTTTTAGCACATTTGGCACAAGGATGTCACAGACATTTATTTCAATGCACAAGTATCACATGATAATAATTTTTCAAAATAAGTATATTGTTCTTGACAATGAACAGTAAGAAACCACTGGTAGATATGTTTTACATTGCACATTACCCAGTTTCTTTTCCATCTGATTAATAGAAGCAAGAATATTTGCTGAACATAACCTGAAGGAGACCTTCTGATTCCTCGTCCCTCACCCCTGTATTCAAATGGATAACATTAGTCTGTACTTACTGCATATTATCTTACCCCATTTCTTTCTATAAGCAGGAAACACATTAGTCCCTTCCTTTGAGAAGGAATTTCTTACCAGTGGTTTTCTTATTTGTGACCTGGCTGTTATCCATGTTTTTAGCCTCAGTTTCTAACCTGTTCAGGAAGCTACTACACTCTGCCCTTTCTTCCCTTCAAGGCCATGGGCAGCACACATTTTCCCCTCTGTGAGCCAACCTCCTGCCCAAGAAGCTGTATTTGCTCCTGTCCTTGATAGCCCTCAAACCTTTTAGATCTACTTAAACTCCTGACTCTGACCTTGCTCGGTGCCAATTTTCCAAAACACAGATATGTAAAAGCAACATAAAAATGTCACCTAATGGAGTTTTGAACCAATCTAATTCTATAACAGAACAAACTAAAAGGTATAGTATAAATTGAAAAAATTAAAACTGTGTGGTTTTAATTTCAGACAGCTTACCATTTATGAGATTGAATCTGCCAATGTAGGTACCAATGTGCCAGTTACCGTACTGGGTGCCTTATACACAACACCACCACAGCCCTATCAGAGAGGTGTTTATACAGAGAAGGCCTTCTAGGTCTTACAGACATGCCCAAGATACATAGCTGATAGGGGAGATTCTGGGATTAGATATCTCTTTCTGCCTGTGCTTCTTTCACCATTAACACTGACTCTCAACAATGAATCTTTAGACAATGTGAATTTTGTTGAATAATGCATTTACCCTGGTATAGTGCTTTGAGGTCTGTAAAGTGCTTTCAGTTATATCTCATTTGACTTACTGAATAACTCTGTGAGGTAAGTATAACTATCTCTGTCTTAGAAGAGAGAAAACTGAGGCTCTGTAAGAATGACCTGCACAACATGACATAACTTGTGACGCAACGAGTATTCATAAACTTCAAAAATAAGTCGCAAACATCTAACACCAAGAACCCCTGAAGTGGGGTAGGCTTGTATTGTTCACCACACTGGGGGTAGGCAGTGCGAGCTGTTTGTCACAGCAGCCAACGACTTATTGGGAACACTGATCCCCAAAGCAGAAAGTGAGAGATTTCTTTTGGCTCACTTCTAAATTCCCCCGGCGTTAACTTTGGTTATACAGACTCTCTATGTAATGCTTATTTTCCTACCTGATTACAGAGTGTGCATTCCACATGTGAACATACTGAACTAGAAATTATGTATATATCTCCCACAGAGGACTGTTTTACATTGGATAAGAAACAACCAAAAAAAAAAAAATCTCCTTTTATATGTGCTTTTTTCACATTGAAACTATTTTTATTAGGATTTTAAAGCTGATATGACAACAATGGTAATATATTAATGTATTATTTTACTTTGCTTTCAAGTGTTTTTTCTACTCTCCCCTTCTGGTGAATAATTTATGCATTTTACTACTTAAATATTCATTTATAGCTACTTTTTTTTTTCTTCAGGTTTTGTGATGAAGGAACCTGTACAGACAAAGCCAATATTCTTTATGCCTGGGCAAGAAACGCTCCCCCTACCAGACTCCCCAAAGGTATATCTAAGGCCTCTTGAATAGTTTCATATTAAGCTACATAATTTATGGTTCCAAAATACTTTTTATTACACATCTTTTCTAACAGTTGTTGACAATGTTCTGTTTTGTAATTTGACACTACAAAATGCCTGTATAATCTGCTTTGTATTGAAACACTTTCATTTTGGTAGTTACTCTTTCTCTGCATCTCTTTAGTAAGTAATTTCCCCACACAGCAGTTTAGATAGAAAACAACCAAGTATACCTCAAGCCACCTTTGGCCTATGGCACATTGGTTCTTGACAGCAGGAGCATTTCATTAGCCAAGAGAGCTAGGAAAGAAACAAATTGCTGTTTCAGCAAACAGATTTTGTTTTTTATAGTCCTGGACCCTGGGTATTTAATCTGATGCCAAACCTCACTTGGCTTTCTGACTTCACCTCTAAACTGTTCATAATTCCCTATGTGTGAGTGAATTACCAGACTCTCTTTTATTACTTGAATGTTTCTTAATATCAAAGAGAATGTACAGTTGTTACGAAATAGGTCGGCCATGGTTTAGGGATGGTGTCTTGTGAAGAAGCACTTTCCTCTCTTTCCTCCCTACCTCACATCATGTCTGTTTTACTTGGCTTCAATGAGCTTCAGAATCCTCTCTATAGTTGACAGGCAGCCACTACTAAACAAGTTTAGAAACTAATAAGGGGTCTATCATAGATTTGTTGACATTTTAAAGATCATTCAAATGAATCTTCATTTAAAGATTCAAAAATTTCTCCACAAAAAAAATTTCTCCACCTATAAATATTTTTTTTCTGTAGACTTTTTTTTTTTTTAGGTTACTAGGAAACTCTGTTAATAGTAAGACTATTAGAAACCCTTTGGACTCCAAAAATTTATTGGCATACTGGGCTCTGTAATGATTCCCTCAATGAGATTTTTGCAGATACCTGTTTTCATATGGAAATAAATTTCTCTGAGATGCTCCTAAGAAGTCTATTTTCTATATTCAATCAGAAAATAAAAATGAATATGAATATGTACAAACAAAATTAAATAATGAGTATATATGTATGTCTGTTATATAGTCAAGGACAGAATTTTGTTTTGCTTTGTTCCGTTTCTTTCAAAACGAGTGAATTGTCCTCTTAAAGTGTAACTGATTACTCTAGTTCTGAAGTGGGAACTATGTATAGAATTCTATCACAGCTTTGAGAAGAATCAAGAGTAAATTAGAAATTTTCAGTGAATGCCTAATTTATTTCATATAACTTAATTTCATATGTGGCATGCTATTTTAGTCTCCTTTGGATTTCATTGATCAGCAACCTGAGATTAGGTTCATCTTAGTTTTTCATTTCTAAAATATTAATTTGTCTCTTTTGTAAATCTTAGGTGTTGGATTCAGAGTTGGAGGAGAGACTGGAAGTAAATACTTTGTACTACAAGTACACTATGGGATATTAGTGCTTTTAGAGGTAAGTTTTAAAATGGTGGAACTAAGTGTACTTTCCGTACTATAGTGTTTAAAATATATGTGCTAGCTGTTATCCACATAAAAAATGAAGACTTGACCACAACCTGGCCCACTAGGAAACAACTATTTTGTTTCTTTTAATTCTGGACTATTGAGGAAACAACTTTTATTTTGAAGGGTGTATTCTCTTATGTACATATCCTCTTACGCATCCTACCGTGCTTTCTCCTATGCTGAGTTTAAGGTTCTTCAGCTTTCCAACTATTCTCTTATCTACCTGCTGCTATTAAGGGATGCCTTCCAGGCAGCATTGTCAGGGTAAGACAAGTAATTTATTTATATTGCTATAAGCAATCCCTTGGGAGTCAACAAATTTTTAGTCCCAGGAGTTCTCAAACACTCAGGCTCATGTCAATGCTTTATCGATAAACCATAATTGCACTTCATGAATTCATCCGTTGTCCACTGCACTAATGCAAAAACCACCCACTCCTTAGCCACCCACTGCTAAGTACTGCCCTAGACACCTGTTGCTCTACCCTTGATTGCTATTCATTTAAATGCTCTTTTTCTTATTAACATGAGGAAGGAACCCCATTCCCAAGGTAACTGGGACTGGTGCTTGTTATTCCTTCTGCTGCACTTATCAAAATCTAACTGCATTTATTGAGGTTTACACTCTTAGGTTCACTGGAGTATAAACATTAAGCAGTCTTCTTAGCTTGTCAGCTTTTATACTGTGTCTTGCTGACTTACACATATTCCCCCAAGTTCTCTAATTTAACATTATATTTCTATTAACTAACCTGGTACATTTCCATCTCCAGACACATTAGCTTTCTACCCCCAACTAAATCTAAAAGTATACGTTCATCTCTCCCTATGAGTGTTCTCTGGGGCCTTTGCTGAAAACATCTCATGTAGTGAAAGGTTCCACAGAGTCTCAGCATTCAGGACTGGGACGATAAATCCATCTGCCTCTGGGAAAAGGTGTTGGAAAGAATAATTTTATGTAATTGAAAAATTCTAATTAGTACTGCGCTCAGATATGTTATCAATAAAACAAGCTCCTGTGGACCAGCCCATGACCCCAACTTCCAAATAAAACTTGTTTTCATATTAAAAGTATGTTTTGATTATATATAAATAGCTTTTAATTTTTGGAACAGAATCTAATCTTAAGTTGTTAACTGTTTGTAGTGCTAAGGCAAGGTATGGTTGAAAACAAAGGAATGTATGTTTCTGTTTAAGAAAAAAAAAACCGATCTGGTCTAAAAATTTACTTATTTTGGTATCAGTGGAATAGGCAGATTCTAAGATTGCTGACTTCCAAACACTGAGAAGACTATAATTTTTCTGAAAAGGTAAAGAAGCTCTCCTTGACCACCATAGCGAAGGAGACAGGTCATACCTCCATAATCCCCTTCCCCACTCTACATTCCTCTGTAGAACCTTAGACTTTACTATTCAACTTAATTCTTCTCAGCTTTGTAGTGCCTCCTAAGAAATCCTGCACTGATGCCCTAGGGAAATGGATGATATATACTTATTTTTAAATATATTATTGTAATAATTTAATTTATTACTGATGAGGAATTTGTTTTGTAATTTGTTTAATCTAGATATAATTAAAATTAGATATCGAATATATAAATATAGTTAATTTTTACTGTAAGAGACTGGTGAGAAACTTTTATAGTAATTTTTTTTTTTTTCACTTTTTTGAGAACAATTTTTGTGAAAGAAGGTATATGAGAGTTATGAGGTAGAAAGGTTACTAGTCCTGTAATTCATAGACCTTATCGTAATATAATTAAAATAAAAACAAAAAATTTATTCACTTAATTCATTCCGTAGTATAAGATATTATCTTGTGCCTTAAGCTATACATGACTTAGAATAGTAAATAAACACATGGGGAAATATCTAATCTCACTATAACAATGAGAGAGTATTTTACATTTATTAAATTAGGAGTGAAGTAGAAATTGAATTATAATACCCAGGACTGTCAGGGTTTGGATAAATTTGGTACAGTTTGGGGAGCTTTGTGAATTAGTGCAGTGTATTTGGAGCAACTTTACCATATATATATACATTTCATATAGAACATTAAAATCTTGCTCTAGGCTTTATTCTTTAAAAAAGAGTTTTTTGTTTTTATTTTATTTTATTATTTTTTTTTAATGAGCTACATACCCGCAGTTATTTATGTACTATTAACTGTTAATATGGAAAACTGGAAAGTTAACAAATGTCCCTTAATAGAGAACTAGTTAAATAAATGTTATAACAACAAAAATAACTAATCATAAAATTTTATATAGACTGTATAAAATTGTATGCATGCTATATGTTTCCAAGGATTATAAGGAACAAGGGGGCAAAAAGGACATAGTCAATAAGCATGAGAGACAGGATGGAATTGTGTTATTTTTTTCCCTTTAGAATCTTAAAACATTATCTTTATACTTTTAAATCCCACAAGTAGAAGCGCTATGTTAAATCCTTCAGTACCTGCCAATTAGTCTGCCATGTTCCAGCTTACACTCTCCTGACAAAGAGGAGTTAATGTATATCTCTACATGCCTGATTTGATTTATTGTAAGGAGTGACTTGACTTTAAAAATTTTCTATACGTGATTGTACACTTATCTCCAGATGTACATGGAAGTAGAAATAATGCTATCATATTTTAATGATTAAAAATACATTATATATGTTATGTATGTATTTATATACACTCATATATAATCATATTCATGTCAGTGAAGATTTGAACTTAATGTTGTCAAAACTATTGATGATATTTTAAGAATATAAATTATAAATCAGAAACAGCTATAATTATGAGGAAATTACTACAGTCTTCTGAAAAGTGGGTAAATGTTTGGCTTAAGGGTATGAGCATTTTTCCACACAGGGAAGGTTTTAGAAAAGTGAGAAACTTAGGACTTTTCTTCAATAAGGCACCAACAGTGAAGGTAAAATATCTTCTAAAATTTGTTGGAATTGATCAAGTATCAGAGGGAAGAATATAACCTGAAACCAACTGGTATGCTTGGACTATGATCTCTATTAGTAGGAAAAGGTTGAGTGTGATTTTAGAGTGAGTTCTGTGGATTACATGGAAATATTTGTTTTGGTTTGGTTTTTGTTTGTTTTAGAAATTTCACAGAATGTGAAGCTGCAAAAGCATCATTTATAAACAGCCAACTTTATTAAATGCCATGTCAATCGCAGTGTCAGACCTGTGCTGGGTATAGTAATCTCACTGCCCAAAGGCTTTTAGTATATTCTAGCAGGAAAAACAAGCACAAAAACAGGATGTTTATAGCAATAATAGAAATGCATAAGAAAGCTATGGAAAGGCAGAACAGGGGCATGCCATCTGTGAAAGGTTTTGAAGATGGAATCAGAGCACGAATTGAATGTGATCAGAAGCCCCCAGTATGCAGGGGCAAGGGGAAGACATGGTCAAGCAAAGGTATCGACACAGGGGAGTAAAAAGTAAAAAGCCTCATGTCCACAAGGAACTAGTAGTAATTTGGCATTACTGGAGTGTGAAACGGAAAGAGAGAAGTGGCAAGAAGTGAGAAGAGAGGTGAACAGTAGAGACTAGACCCTAAATATTCTTGGTAGGACTTGTATCTGTAGGCACTCAGAGTGCTTATCAGCCAAGCAGCAGTAACCTGATGAGATTTTTCACTTCGGTCCTGGACTTGAAGGCATGTAAATGTTACTAGCTTTATGATAAAGTGGGGCTCTAGGAGGCCAAGGTGAGATAGGATTGGGGCTCTACAAGGCCAGAATGAGTTCTTTTTTAAATCTGGTCTTCTTTTTATAAATTAAAATTCTGTGGCAAACGGAGTTTAATCTAATTAGAAATGAAAGCTCCATGTAAGCAATAGCACTTGCTAGTTTTGTTACACTTACTTACCAAGGCTCAGCCCTCATCAGTAAAGTGGGGTCTTAATGGTTTATATAAAGGTACCTGCTAAGTACTCCATAAATGATAGCTAGTATCATTATAGCTCCTATAAAAGGCTTCAAGGGGACATAAATTCCCCTAAATGCAATCTCTTGTTATAGTTGCCTGTAACATGAAGAGTACGTTGGTTACTTTTCAAGGGTGTATAATTTCTCATTATATTTAGACACAAAACAGTGTTCACATTTGTCACACAACAGTTTTTGTTATTCATAGTTAGTTACACTATAAGATCAAGTCCCTGCACTTAAAGAAATTAGGATAGTGGAAACCAGAGATTCCTCTTGGTTCTTTTCTTGCTAAGTTTTTTTCAATAAAGTCTTGTTCCAAAGAGAAAATTCCCTGAGATTGTTGCTGAAGTTTGCCACATTTCTTCTGGATGTTTTAGCCAGGGGAATTCTAAAAACAAACAAACAAAAAAACTGGCCTCTCCTTTCGAGTTGCTGGCATTAGCTTATTAGTCTCCAACAGTAACTCATTTCTCAAACTGGAAAACCCATGCACTTGTGAACTTAAGTTGGAACTAATATTCTTAAAATGGAGGTGAGGACCTCTTCCCAAGTGCACAAGCTCTCTGTCTTTGGGTTGGCAAAATTTCCAAGATACAGACTTACTGTCCTTAAGCTCTTGGTGCATAGAGGAAAATTCCAGCAGATATTATCAAGGACACAGACCGTGCACACACACACACACACACACACACACACACACACACACACACACGGCTTGCTCCCACCCTTTCATCACAGCCCTCAAAGTACAGCTACATTTTAGTGTGTTTGGGAGTATAACTAAAATATTTGTTTTCCTTAGATTGGGTATTTAAAATCATATTTTAAATGAGGTAAATGATACCTGGGATCTGGTTTTCAACTCTATGTGAATTCTAAGAAATTTAGTTTCCAAATTTCTGGGGTTATATTAGTAAAATCATATCATAAAATTGTAATTAGAACCCTTAGAGAATGAATCATTTTCAATAGCCAAGTTTTCCAGAAAGCTAAGGTTTTAACTCTTTAAGTACTGTAACTTTAAAACATTTTGTACAGAAATCTTTTCCAAATATAGTATGTGCTTTATAAAATTAAAATAGGTGGTGGATGTTAAATGCTTACATCTTTGCCCAACATAGAGCAAACTGGCAATAAACGTTAATTTCCCTCCTCATGTCCTTCCCTCTTCTCTTTGTAATTTTGGGATGTTGTTCTGAATATCACCTACTACACAGTGATTTCCCTTACAATTTTAGAGGTAGCTGGAGTTTTTCCATGTTGCTGGTCTTGCTGTTTTCTGTCTATTTTTCTGGTTTTCTAGAACTTCCTCTGTTGTCAAGCTCCCACTTCAACTCATTTTAATTCAAACAGCACTACATAGAGGCAAAGATGAATAAGAACAAATTCTGCCTTCTGTAGCTTACCGTCCAGTAGGGACAAATAAAAATAAAACAATAACTGTAATCACAGGAGCCAAGTACAGTTTGTGCAGTGAGAGCGGGGATTGAGAGAGAGGCAGGCAAGACCACCCCAAGTTTAGAAAGAGGTTTCATGTTGCCAGATTGATTTCCTATAGGCAGCCTTCTCCCTTGTTCTAAATTATTTGATGCTTTAGATGTGGAATGTAGGTAGCTAAGTTTCGTATCATTGTTTGTAAATTTAGAACAGACACTGAATGGAAGCCCTTAAAAAGAACGTTTTGAATAAAATCTTGGGAACACCAATGCTTGGACTTGGTGACCTTCAGATTTGAATCTCCTTGGCCTCTTTGTGTTATTCCATCCTGGCTATGTTCCGTTTAAGGTGTGGCTTCTCAATAGCTTAGTTCCAGACAGCTGGGTGTTACTAGACATAGAGCATAATTTCATGCGTACACACCCCACACTCACATGCACACAGGAGAAGCCCCTATCTCACCACAACTGAAGTAGTAGAGTGGCATGAGGGACTGGAATACTGGCAGGCAGAAGGGAAAACAGAGGGTTCCTGAGGAATTCTAATTCCACTCAAACTCCTGCCGCACCTCTGCCTTACAAAATCACAGCCAGGAAGCTATTTGAAAAAGCTTTGAAATTGTAAGCCCAGGAAAAGTCCCTTGCAAATGCATTTTTGAACAAGATGGAGCATAGATCAGTAGCAGGATAGCTACACTTAAAATTATTTTATTCCAGGATAAAGCAGATTACTCTGACTTCAGTGTAAGCATTAGAGTGCTCTTGGCTCCTTGCTACCTGATTGCCAAGATAGCAGGAAACTGGGTGGAAGATTGCTCCCCTGTTCTCTTGTCTAAATCTATTCTAGTAGCTTCCCCCTGCATGCTTTCTGGCGAGATAGACAAGCCTGCTATTACTCACTTTTCTGCAAAGTAAGGGATACTATGAATCAGGGTATTGAAACCCAGGTATTTTTCAGTGTTCTGGATTACTTTCCATATTTAAGCATCTCCTTTGAAATTGCAAATATGGAGGGTGTCGTTAATGCTTTCCCACCCAGGCATCCACCATGGAGATGCCAGGAAGCCACTGAGTCTCTACACTGACGAAGACGTAGATGGCACCTTTCTAGCACTCAGCTTGGCCTTCCCTGAATAGGACCCTAACATGCACGTAGTCCAGCAAGCCTAATCCCCTTCCAGAATATAGCAAGTTAATTCTTCACCATCATCTTTCATTCGAGGACACAGGTAATGTTTCTGAGTTCTCAACACTAGGGACAGCCACCTGCTTAAGCCTCATCCCCAGCAAAGACAGAAATGTGGTTCCAGGAAAGGTGCGCTTTACCTCAGTTTACCTTTTCTGCCCCAAGACTGTGATACCCATGCTATTCAGCAAGTCTCCTTTCTCCTCACCCCTCAATTCTCGCTTTCTATTTCTCTACTATTCCTTGATATGAGGGTACAAACTTTTATTGAAATACTTTGGGTCAGATATGGTTTGAAATTAAGAACTTCTAACCTTTTTGAAAGGTACTCAAGTGCATAAACAATATATTACATCACGTCACCTTCAGGGCTCTGGAACACCATCCTTAATCAAATACGCTAATATTACTATAGCAAAGTGTTTAAATAGCTACACTATAACAGATGGATAAAGACCATAAAAAACATCACATTTGTTCAGGTCATATTTTGTTGTCAAACATTATGAAAAAAACTTTAAATTTCCAGAGTTTTTCAGATTTTAGAGTTGCAAAAAGTTCTAGTATTAGAACAAGGAAACCTATTCCTTAATGCATGATTATTTGTTAAAATACTAACAGATGGGAGGACTGGATATACTTGAATATTTTCCCTTAAAATAATCTCTCTCACACTTTATTTTTCATCTTTTGGAAAATACAGAAAAACATTAAAAAGAAAAGTAAAAAAATCACATAATACCTTTCTTTATAAAAAATCTAAAATATGAGGGTTGTTACCCATGTCTCTGAAGATATTAAAAAACACTGAAGTACACTTTAAATATATGAATTGTATAGTATGTGAATTATATCTCAATAAAGATATTGAAGAAAATGTATATAGAGTAAAAAAAAAAAATTATAATACCCTCTTTATTCCCACCTCCCTTTCTCTTCCCACCTGGAATTCCAGGTAACTACCATTTATAGCATATAAAAAGTTATACACATATAACTTTTCATATGCGTATCCCAACATTTCTGTATATGCACAGAAACCAGAGATATGTATATAGGCACTTTTTGCTTTTTTTTTTTTTTTTTTTTGAACAACCATCAGATCGTACTCTCCACAGATCTGCCTCTGCTGTTGTTTTTAATTTAACAATATACCCTGGGCATATTTCTAAGACAGCACATGTAAAGCTTTTTCATTATTTGTAATGACTTCCTAGTAGTATTTTATACATCCTGTTCCCTATTAAAGATGTTTAGGTTCTGGGGTTTTTGCTATTACAAGCAATGCTGCAGTGAACATCAATGTTAGAAATGTTAGAAAAGTTTGTCACTGCAGGGTAGATTTCTAGAAATGAGATTTTGGGGTCATGGAGTGTATACACCTTAACAGATTCCACCAAATTACTCGACAAAACAGGTTTTCCAATTTACAATCCACAGTTAATGAGCAAGCCCCATGTCCTTACCTGCACTAGATGTTTCCACACTTGAAAATATTGCCCAGTATTTACTGAAACAAAGGAACTTCTCTTGTTGTTTCTTTAAAGGATTAGAATTAGCTGGAAGGTCTGAATAGAATTATCTCTAAAGTACGTAGTCTAGGACAGGATTTCTCAAGATCTGACCTGAGACCTGCACCAGAATCTCCTTGGGGTACTTTTTAAAATAAAAATTCCTGGTTTCAACCAGACCTGAATCATATGCACAAAAAGTAGAGGTGTACAGGAGCTAGCTTATGTTGATTCACAAGAGCCAATTGTTAATTTTCATATCCTTTGTGAGCTTATCCTTAATTGTAGCCTTCATTAAAAATAAATGCAATAAATACTCAAAAATTATAGCTTCCTAATTATTTTACCATATTTTAATACTATCTATCTTCTTGAGGGTATTTATTTCTATTGTATTCATATTTTGGAAATACTATAAAATTGTGTTAACTGTTCATGTTTCCAACCTGGTATTCATTAGTAGCTTGAAATCAACCATGTTGAGTAATTTTACACTGTGGAAACTGAAAAATGCTGCAAATCAATGCTCGATAAATTATTTTGTTGGTTGTTGAGATTTAAGAAAATGATGGGAAAGATGTTAGAAATGCATATTATTGTGACTACCAAAAGATTGAAGAGATATTTTTCCAGTATTTAAAAGCTATTATCAATACAACAAAAATTTTGTTCACATTGTTGAGGAACAAATACAGTTCCAACATGTGTCTTTGTTGTTTCAATAAACAAGAATATCAACAAACGTTCCAAACTACTCACTCATCACTTACAACCATAAGTTGGCTATGGAAAAGTTCATCAAAAATTAAGAAAAGAATTCTGTGAAATTCAACTTAATTTACAATAAAGAGTATTAGATATATTTTATTAGTTATAAATGTGAGCTGTATATCTTTTATATTAAAAACTATAATAAATTTAGATATACACACATATGCATATTTTTTTCAGAAAGCCAATGCACACCACTGAGCCCAGGATTCAAAATTTTAACAAGCTCCCTAGCCAATTTTTATGCAAACTAAAGTTAAACAACTTAGGCTCAAATTTTCCTAGAAACAATTGAAATTACTTCTGGTTTTTTTTGTTTGTTTGGTTTTTGGTTTTTGGTTTTTTTTCATTGTACTATAGATATGTCTGCACAGTCTCCTAGGGCTTGGGACAGAAGCAGAATAATTTGCATTTACCAAAATAATTTTAATTAAATCTCAATTCTCTTAAGACAAGAAGAGCTTTGAAAGAAGAAAATTCAGTTAATTACTCTCCAGTTTTTCTAGCACTTTATTTTACTTAGAAATTTGAAGCAAGTTTATTTTTATTCTTTTTCACAAAATTTGGTTTTTGGATTTTAAAATGTTGCAATAGTAGAAGCCATTTACAATGCATACATGACTTTCTGGTACACTTCCTTCCCTATATATAGGTGTGCAAATAGTCCTCCTTTACACTAAAGCTAGATAAACCTTTCTGAAGAATGAGCAAAAATATGTTATATCCCTCTATTTATTAAATTTTTAATTTTTAAGTGTAGTGTGTAGGTAACAGGGGCTAGAAAGTGAAAAAAAGCAACCATGACAGCAACTCAGAAATTATTGGCAAGATAACATTCAACTTGCATGAAATTCCATAGATTCTTAGGCCTTTTCAGATTAGAGATTGAAACCTGGCTGAGAACATATTGTTGAAAAGAAAACAATGATTTTTATCTCTTTCTGGAAAAAAAAAAAAAGGAGTAAAAACCATAGATCTTAGTGTTGTGTACTAATTCATTTTTAAAGCACTTGTTTTTAGTATCAGAGGCCGAGATTTTAGGGTGATATCACGAAAACAGCATGACTGGAAGGGGTCCTCTAGCCCAATGACTCCATTTTACAGAATGGAAATCCATGTTAATAAAGGTGAAGTGACTTGCCTAAGTCACTTAACTTAGTGACTGAGTATAACTGGTATAGCTACTAGTCCAATGCTATTAAAATGAAAAGAATTTAATTTGTATTAGATTTCTAGTTTTGTATGTACAAAGTTCACATCCTAACTATATAAAACAAGTAATGGAGTCAGTGTTTCTAAAAGTCCTTTGAACCACTAGGAATGAAAGGGAATGAATTTATTCATGCACAAAAGAGTAAATACGAATAAAGACTGGAATCATTTTACCTCATCTCATTTATGCCTTTTTCATTCTGATGTATGAAGTAATCCACCTCTCTTATCATGTAGGGATGTTTCTAAACCAGGTTGCTTGATAACCCCACTGATTTCAGAAGAATTGTAATCGGATGTTCTTCATGTTCTTCTGTAACCTTCATTTTACACAAGCAGCTTGATGTGAGCCATGGGAATGATTTTAGGACTATTCAATATCTCTCAAATGATCGAAAAGAAGCCTATTATCTTGAAGCATTCTTTTGCTCTTGCCAATCTCATCACATAAATATGAGCTCCCTGATTCTCTAGCTTCCAGCATTTCAACTTTGTTAATCATCTTCAGTATGAAAACCTAATGATCCTTATTGTCATTCATTTCATGGGACACCTGTTTATTTTAATAACTAAATATGGTCATTAAGCATCAGGAATTACATATTCATTCGTTTGGTTATGATAAAATATGTAAAGAACTGTAGTATTCCTTTTTAAAGAACATATTCAGAATGTTCTTTATGCTTTATAATGTCTTTTTGAAGCAATTTGACATTGAACAATATAATATTTAGCTTAAGTGATGAGTTTTTGGGGGAAGAAACTTTTCCCTGATACCATTTAGTTTTCACATTTGTTGTTTTTGTTTTTTTTTTGTTTTTGTTTTTTAAGATTATACTTTGCCTGCATTTTACCCTTTTGCAATTCATATTTTTTAATCATTCATAATTAAGTCCTTTTTGGAGGTGGTCAGGGCTTCACAGTCACCAGCTAATTAATGTCATATAAATACGTAGCAGATAACATTTTATTTTTTAACTAAAAGAAATTAAGAGGAGAAATAAAAATTAGGAGATGCAATTAGGTTTCTAAGAAATCGAGATTGGCACACTAACAACACTATCCAAGGCATCCCCCCCCCCGCCCCCGCCCCCCCACCACAGGCTCCACACATACTCTGTCTGGTTTCTTAACCCTTACCCTGTCCCTCAGGTGCCCTTCAGTGCCTTGTCATGTTTACATTTGTTTACTGTGTTCTAAGAACTCTGGTAAAATATGGATGTTGTTAGAAATGTTAGGATTTGTACATTCCATTTCCCATTTACTAGTAATTTCTTTTTATGTTAGTTGACTGTCTTACTTGTAAAATGGAAAAAGTACCCTAAATAAATATATGTCCAAAAAGGCAATTGATGAAAACCATTCAAATATAACATCTATTGATGTTTACAAAATAATCTTTAAAACATAAAAGCCAAGCTTTCTTAGGCCCAGAAGAGACCCTTCTAACCTTCCTGTTTCTGCCAACAGAAACAGTCATTACTCTCATATTCATCCAATTTGGAAACTCTTCATCTTGCTCTCTGTTTCTTTTCATTACATATTAACTTTTATTTTTCTCCATCTTTGAAAACTTTCAAGAGACTTTCTTCTTGTAGGGACGGTTCGCCTCCCTCACACTATTCTAGTCCCATTTCTTTGCAAGTATGCCTTATCCTTGTTTATCCAACCTGACTGTAATGCACTACCTATTTATAATTATTAATAACTGACAGAGAAAAATGTGGTTAGTAACCACAGACCCTTCTACATTGACCCTTTATCTTACAGTCTAAAGATTTGTTTAGGTCTGAGGGAGTTTTGAGAGATGATTTGGGTCGCCAGGGAGTTTCAGTGTTTTTCCAATAATAGAGTAATGATACTTAGCATTTTATACCTCTTCTCAACTCAGAAGTGCTTTATAAATGTTACTTTATTAAGCCTCATACCACATTACAACATAAACATATTGAATGACTGAAAATTAATGCTAAATCAAATATATGAGCTGTAATGTTCAAAGTGTATTCCCTAATTAATACCAAGGACTACATGCATGCATAATCATATGTAAATTAGATGCTTTGGGTTTATTTTTTTACTGAAAAATCCAAACACAATACACAATAGTATTTAAGTCGATGAAGATAACTGGGTTGAAAATGTAGCCACTGATTTTAGGTGACTTTCAAAAAACACATTCCAATTAAGTACAGCTTATGCAGAATATAAACTTCCTGTTTTCAAAATAGAGTAAGACAATGTTGCTGCTAGGTTACCCTCTGTTTATCATTCATGAGCATTTAGAGGTTTAAGTTAAATTAAAGAGGGAGAGCGTGTTACATAAAATGGTTGAGATTTCAAAAGGGTGTGAATGGTAAACTGTGTGTGTGTGTGTGTGTGTGTGTGTGTGTGTGTGTGTGTGTGTAAAATACCTTTCAGATGATTCAGAAATTTATAATAAAGAATTTTATATGAGAAATGTGTTTTTGTTTTATATTTCAAATTAAATTTAAAACTGTTTCTTTGATCAAAACTCTTAAAGTCCCTTTTCATTTCCCTACTTTTACAGGTATATTCTGCCCTCAGTGGGGGGAACAGACAATAATTGGCAGAATGCTAAATAAAATTGAGATTATCATTTTTAAAATGAATGTATATTTAAAACCGAGATACGAAGTTAAAAAGTGGTTGTAGGATTTTTCACTGAGAGAAAGGGGAAATTTAAAAAATATTTGTAAGTAACCAGGTATAACATTAAAAATGTTTCAACCAAAGCCTATGAAGCCAGTGGAAAGACTAGTTAAATGTACCTGGTTTTAGCCAAAACACAACTCCTTCAGAAAAACAAGTAAATCTTTAAATATGGTTTGTATGTAAACATAAAGACTTAAATTTCAATACTTCAGGAAGGGGACACAAAGAGAGGGCTTTTGCTACTTGATCTGTGTGCTGCTTACAAGGACATGTTCTTTTTTTTTTTTTTTTTTAATTCCTGAAGCTGTATCTTCTGATTTGTGCACTTTTTGTGTGTATTACAGTTCAACAAAACGTTCAAAATCAATCAATAATTTAAAACTTGGTGCCATGTTTTTTTTAAAAACACTGTTTACCTGTTGTTTTGTCTTTTAATTTTATTTCCTGAAAAGTGTGATTCTGAAACAGGTTCATAATTCTGAGAGAAAAAAACACTGTAAATCATAAGCTTTTCTGTAGGTTTTTTTTTTTTTTTGCATTCATAAAAGATGGAAACAGGAAAGTGTTCTGACATTAGTCCTGCCATAACATCCTCCACACACAGAGCAGTTATAAAAACACTTTGGTGAGCCTGCCTGCCTCCTTTCCATTTGATCTCTTTTGGGAACAGCACGGACCATCATTTGTGAAAGTTGTATTCTTGCAGGATGGGTAAATGCATTTTCTCTTCCTTGCCACAGGACAAATGGAAGCTGGTAATTTCTAGTCCCATAGCAGTGAATACAAAATCAAAAGAGGCTAACTCACTGCAGTGACAGCTTCAAAAGGAATTCTTTTTTGAAGACTTTTTTTCCCCCATAGTGCTGGTTTATTTAGCACTGAAGCTTGTCTGCTAAGTCAGCTTTCAGAAGCCTCCAGGAAACCTTCTGTGCTATTTGTGTAGTGCGCTAACAGTGTCCCTATTTCAGTTACATTTGCTAAGCAGATACACATTTGCCATGACAACTTAAAATGTTAGTGCTTTTTTGAATGGAGACTATTTTATATATATCACTGTATCTGTAACTGGAGAGTCCTGATATTCTGAGAACGTGTTTTCAGGGATCTAGGAATTCTCTAGGAGATACTTTCTGACTTGGATTTTGTTTGAAGAGACTCTAATAAAAATTTTTAATATATGTATTTTCCAGTTAATTTGGAGGATCATCTTTTTACTGAATAAGTCAAGTGGCTTTTGGACCTGATTTATAATCCAGGTGGTACCAAAAGAAAAAGAAAGGAAAAAGAAAAAAGAAAAAGAAAAGAAAGAGAAAGAGAGAGAGAGAAAGGAAGGAAGGAAGAAGAAAGGAGGAAGGGGGAGGAGGGAGGGAGGGAGGGAGAAAGAGAGAGAGAGGAAGGAAGGAAGAAGAGGAAGGACGGAGGGAGCAAGCTGTGGCTTCATTTCATTAAAATCAGGGTTCCATTTAATGTGCCTATGCCCAGAGTGAACACAGGAAAAACCCCATCTACTGTTCCCTCTGCTGTTTTCTATTTGCCTCCTACACTTGTGTTCATCTCTCTGCTGTTGCAGGGTTTCAAATGTACAGAAATAACTTTTTTTATATAACAACACAGTTTAACTGCATAGAAATACTTTTTTTTTTTTTTTTTATCAACATGGCCCAGCCAACGCAACTGACAGCAATCTGTTCCAATGCTAGGAAAACTGGCTTCGTTGGCTCTATTAAGAGATCTCAACTCTCTACCCTCCTAAGGGATTTTCCAAGTCATTTTGACTATTTGAAAATTTCCTTGACATAGAAATGAATCCCTAAGTAATCTCCTATTCTTGGTCACCTTGGGAGCCATGACTTAACCTTAGCAACACGTCAGCTGTCCCACTAATTTATTGTTGTTAATTTAGAACAAAGAACCATAAGGTAAATACCAAGCTAGCTTAATAGTCAAACAATATTACAATATCTGTGTATGAATATTATTGTGAAATTATTGGAGTGTACTGCGATATCCGAATTGATTCATTTTTGTTTGTTTAAGATGGGAAGAAAGTCAGGAAGTAGCCTTTAAATTATGTTCAGGACACTGAAAATGTGAAAGGGTGTGATACCGTTTAGAACTATTTGCCTACAAATTTTCTAGAAAAGCTTTTACTATTAAGGATGTTACTTTTTTTCATAAGACTTGGCAATGGTTTCAGGCATGCTTTTTTAAGAATTCCATAAGGAAAGGATCCATTATCCAAAACTGTGGTTAGGATAGTAGATAATTGATGTGCTTTATCCTTTACCTTTACCTTCCAGGGAGAGAGTAGTGATTTGAAATCCACTCTATGACTGTGTTTCTGAATGACTTTTTCAATTAGTGGAATGTAGTTTATAACAGTGCGTTGGTTCCCTCAGGATTGATGGTTAACCTATCCTTTTATTGAAGCAGGAAACAAGTAGGACAAGATGAGCTCATGAAGTGTAGAGGGCTACCTCTAGAGAGAAAGATTAGAAGACACCAACAGACTTGTAAGGACCTAAGATGTAATAGGTTATTATCATACATTATTCCACATCCTTACTATACTACTTAGCTATAAATCCAAGCAGGAACTACAAGCTATTATTACAAAAGCAAGCTAAATAGTTTGGAATGGATAACTTCATATTCCATGCATTCACCTCCCATTAAGAAAAATGAACTTCCTGCTTAAATGGATGTCCTTAGTACTTTTGGTTACTTATCCATTCTTGCTTAAGTCCTTTATTAGCTTCAAGATATTTTGTAGATAAATGCCTTGAAAGTCTCAAAGAAATAGAAGTCTATTTTTTTTTCTTTTCAAGTAAATAATGTTGACTAAATATTAAGACTGGAGAATTAGTTTTGATACCTTGGTGTATTACCAGTTAGCAAAATTACTTTGGCCAACACTCTTAATCTCTGTAACCTCTTTTTTTCCTGTCTTATAAAGTGCAAGAGTTAAACCTCAATATCACCAGGGACCTTTTCAACCTGAAATTCTGTGTGTCTGTATATTTTATAAAATACTTCACTGTGGTTATACATCTCTGCCTAAGCAGAGGAGAGCAATTTCTCCAAAAAGGCAGGCTGCGACCCTTGTGGAGCACTCATCCTGTTTTCCTCTTACTCAAGATTAGATTCTGATTGAATGCTATTTTCAAGTCTTATCCAGTGTCTGGAAATACTTGTTTCTTTCATTATTAGACTACTCTTTAGAAGTCTTAACGCTCAACCAATAGTACTGCATTATTAGACTTTGTTATTTTACATTTCTTTTTTTAAATGATTATTTTAACTTTTTTATTGTTAATGTCTTCACTACTACAAAAGCTCCTAATACATTATAACAAACTCTAATGACATATAATGAAATATACCTCCCAATGTCAACTGATACCTATCTAGTGAATGTAGTTTTATCTCCATATCTTAAAATTCACTAGGTTAAAATTATGTCTTATGGAAAGAGAACAGCAGACGTGAATGAGCCCTGTAAGAGGATGTCTTGGGTTCAGTTCTCTGCAAATATAGAGCATCAATAGCTAAAAGTCAAGTATTTTTCAATGTACCTTAGAGAGACAATAAACCTATAGCCCAATACAATGAAGGAAAGAATGACTTTGGAATAAGAACTCTGAAGCAAGATAAATGAAGCTACTTGGAAAGAAGAGTTGTCAGAATTTTTGCCTGATGACAGTTATACAGGATAAGTGAATAAATGTAGATTAAAACAGCAATTTCAATATCAATATAAAAATTACTCACTCCCTTTTCTACAAACATAAGCTCCAGTTGAACTGACTTCTTCTAACCCAGAACTTGGGAAGAAGCAGATGGTCAGTTCAAGGGGAGCTTTATTAGTAAAAGTCATGGAAGGACCTTTAAACAATGCATTATCAACTCTTTACAATCACGTGGTCTCTAATTCAAGAATTTCATTTTAGCCGACCATGGTGTTTATTTCTTATTGAATGTCTTTATTTCACTGATTATTCTATTCTGTATATACTAATTAGACCCTTCTGAATAAACATTTCTATTTCCATGTAGAGGATTTCTATTTTGTATATAATACCTTTAACATACCACTTCGATCACAATTCCTTTTTTAACCATCTTGTCACTTATTTAATATTCCCATGTTTCTTTCCCCCTTCTATTCCCATGTTACTAGTTTGAGGAATTTGATGTGCTTCAGTTTCTTCAATTAAACAAAATCTAGACATATAACTGAAATATATTTATGAAAAGTAAAATATTCATGTGCTGAAATTTTTTGGAATCTGCCAATAAAAAGAATAATCATAATGATAACTAGAATTTATTGAATTTTTACTATGCTCCAAATAGAGTGCTACATTCTTTTTAATTTATAAATCATTTTATTTATAGACTGGAGTTTCTTAGTAGTATCAATATTGGTCACAAGCAGAAATCTACCAAATATTAAGTAGATGATCTTCAGAATCCTACTCATTTTAGCAAAGGAACTTGATGGGCACCTAGGTGAAAAGTGATAACGATTTTATAAAGCACAATGTGTGCTTTATAGTAAATGTGTGTGTGATTAAAATACACAAATTAATTTCAAACTTTCCATCCAACAAATCTTACATATTGTACATGGGAAATGTACAATATTTATAATGAAACATGAATCAGGGGACTAGTCCACTTTCTAGTCTACCTTTCATTCAAACAAATTCAATCTTATAATTTCAGGCTATTTCGGTCATTTGACTCATTACTGTTCTTGTCTTTTTTTAAGCTGTGGTATTCCATTTCTGTGGTCTTCTGCCCTGCATTAACTTTTTCATGTATTTTCTCTCCTCCATTCTCTTCTGTTTACTTTTATTCTAATTACAGAATCAGTCTTTCCTACCAGCTTTCTTAGCTAGCCTATGATTTTGATATTGAGTTCATTTTATGTACATTTCTGAACTATCTCAGTTCTGATTTCATTTTTTCATCTTATGTGATAAAATATTAGCAGAAGCACTGATATATTTCTTTATGATAATAAACCTTTTAAGTAGCTTTCATTTTTATGATGATGCATGTCACAGACAGATTTCATATACAGCCTAGTGAATGGAAATGAATTAATTCTTATGAGGCTTCATATCTTGTGGCTAAAGCACTGCATTATAATAGAAGGGCAGACAAAGTCAGAGCACACTGGAAATCATTGGTAAATTATGCAAAACTAACTGAAGTTTTTGAGTTCGCCAGAAGTAAGATCAGTGTAGAGGTTATGGAAATAATAATGCATCACTGCAGCAAGGATCACATTGGAGTTAGAAGGTCATAATCTTCACACCGAACACTAGGCTGAAATATGTTTCTCTCCAAAGCTGCCGTTTGGCTATAGGAATAGCTATGTACCTAGGAGCTTTCCAGACCCCCAGGCCACCTCGTTTGAAGGAGTTCAAGTGCTCTCGCTGGGACCTCTCACAGTGTCTACATGTAAGCAAATGGGCCCTTCAGGTCAAACTGTAGAAAGTTGTACTGGAAAAGATCACAGTCATTTATAATAATAAAATTAGATTTTAAAATAATGACTATATGAATAACAATGGACTCTACTAATGTCTAAAATGTACATAAATATGATTTTAAAGTATTTTTTTACTTGAAGATAGTTTCTAGAATTTCATTCAGCTAAAATATCATTTGTTAAAATGTGTATTTATCCATTACTAAATAATAATTTTTTAAAGTCACAATTAGAATTGTAATTCTATCACTTCATGGTTAAATAATAATGATAATCTAAAGTGTTATCCATCATTTAAACCATAATATCTACATGTTCATACACACAAGCACCCAAACACACAGCATATTTTTAGAAAAGCCTCATTTCTCCTGATTCACTGAATCAAATCAACCAGATAAATTTGATGCGAACAAATTTCTACAGCCACATCTTAGAAACTCTAGTGTGATATTTTTAAGTGTATCTATTCATTAATTTTCCTTCTGTGTATTTTCATTTCTGGAGCTTTTTGTAAAACAGGCAAGATTTTCATTTTGGATCTTTATATTCACCCTCCCTTTACCTGATGCCAGAGAACTCAAAAGGGTGAGAGTCCGAAGAGGAACCAATGACCAGATTCTTATCTTATGCCCCAAGAAAGGATTCAAGGACAAGACAGACAGCAACCAGGAAAGCACAAGTGAAAATACACACTTAAGGAAAAGTGTGAGCAACTCAGAGATAGACTCTGCCCTGAGCTGTCTTACAGGCTTTTGTTTTCTTGGGAGTGGGGTGTCCCAAGGCTATCCATTCTGCCTCCTAGTCTTGGCTTATTGCTTCTACCACCTGGAGGGAAGGAGGCAGCCCAAGGCCATCTATCCTATCTTGTCTCCCAGCCTGGGCTTGTTTCTCATGCGGAATCTCACACTTGAAATCAAAACAGGGAGAAGGCTGAGTAAGAACTAAGGAAAAATTCCAGAACTATATCCTGGAAGGGAGAGTGAGGGACTTCCCTAGGCTAATTATCCTGCCTCAGACCCACATAAGATTTACACTCTATAAGACAAAACTTAGTCTCTCAAATTCAGCTTTCCCTAAATTCTTTATCTTATATAATATGTAAGTCAGAATTCAGTACATTTTTCTCTAGAATGCATTGATCATTTTACATTACAACTTGTGGTTTTAACTGTTTTGTTATTGTGTGACATCCTTGACTTCCTTATAAGATATGCATGTTGTTGACAAATATATGGGATTTAAAGCAAACCTGGTACTATGTCTTTGCAATGGAGTGAGTGGTGAGACTGTGGCTCACTTTTAAAACTCTACAGGGAAGCTAATAGACAACAGTTATGTACTAGTGGCTATTGTTGAATTTGGAGAAAACTTCAATAAGTGTAGTTATAAAATGTCTTCGAATTAGAATTTGTTTTTGGCTTATTTTTGTACTTTTTGAGTAAAAAGCTCTCAATTTAGACAATGCTAATAAAAAACATTATTTAACAGAAAGATGCACTGTTACTGGCGGTAGCTGGTATGTTACTATTAGTAACATTCCTGCCGCTTTTAACTTAGTGACACATTTCAGCTTTAATGATAAACTTCTTTAATAGTTCCTGAAATGTGTTAATTTATTTATTAATTTTCTCATTTAAATTTTTTTAAGTCATAGTGAAGAATATCAACCAAGGTGGGTATCAAATGTGATTAATTTGATTCTTTCAGTGCAAAGATATAATGTAAAACCAGAACAATTTTCATTGCACATTGACCCTTTTGCTTGGATGGACATGGTATGAGGGGAAAAAACTCTCTCCTGATATAGTTAGTTAAAATAAAAAATTTTAAAACCTGACATTCACTAATTAATAAGTAATCAGTAAGTCCAGGTACTGTGCTAGGTGAACATATTGGAGCAATCCTATTGCTACAATGCTTAAAATCTTCCAATGGCTTCTTTACAGACAGAGAATAAAAGCCAGATTCTTAACACACTCTTCATGGCGTGGACAATCTCCAGCCTCATGGCCACTTCATCCTTCCTGGACCACAGTAGATAAAACAGCTACCTATTCACTTATCCCATTGAGTTCACTATGTGACATTATCTTGTTTTTATATTTGGTGTTTTATTTTTCTCTCTCTCTCCTACCTAGTTTCCCTGTCTCTTCATTCCCATTAGAGCATAAGCACCATGAAAACAGGAAATTTGAATTATATATTTTTACTGTATCCACAGCATATAGAACTGTGCCTGAATATCACAATTGTTTGATAAATATTAATTGAATGGATGGAAGATTATCCTTTTCTCAAAATAACCTTTTTAGATAGGTATGTTGTTTTTTATACAGATGGGAAATATTTCCTAAAATCAATTAAGCTAATTAGGTGAGTCTCTGGAGTTTCAAATTCATTTGGTATGAATGAATGTTATACTTTCCACCATCTTTTTTGATCAGTGGAGATATTTACATAATTCTGGGTGAAGTCATTTTGAAGGTAGTACAGACTAGGCGTATTTGCTGAATCTCATGCAGTACATTTAGAAAACCTTGTTCTCAAAAATAAAATTTTTAAAAGTTAATTTAAAAATAATACTCAACTATCTGTATTTAAAAGCAACATACAAAAATTAAGGTAAAACTGTGCTTACTATTATTACTTTCTCTCATCTCTTTAAAACTCATTTGAAATTAAAAAAAAGAACTCACTGAAAAATTATGAAAATAGCACCTCATTGAAATTGATTTAGGGGATTAGATAGGGATCCCTCTGTAAAATGACAAAAGCAAACAAAAAAACCCAGCTGATAAATATAAAATGTTTATCATTGAATTTATTTCTATATAATCTTTGTTAAGATAGAGCTCAATACTGTATTATATAGGGAAATTTCTTTTGTGTTTTATTATCGAAGTATTAAATATGATTTGTTATACTTTCTAAACTTTATGGTAAATAAAAATGCATATCTTGTTAGATAAGATACCTGTCATATATTTCTATATGAAGTTATCTTTGCTTTTCTCACAAAAATTAGTACTAAAAAAAAATTTCCTGAAAAAAATAATTCCATTCACTATTATTTATTAGCGCACTTCACTTCTTAATTTTTGTATAAATCTATCAGTCTTACGCATACACATGCAATATTTATTTCTATTAAAACTCATTCTCAAATTTGAGATACAAAGTTTTATAATTAGAATAAAATGTAAAGTGGAAAGAATTTAAAATATACAGAAATAGAAGAAATGAGTAATATGAGTTTCTATGATGAGAAATCAGCAAGTTCAACAGAGATGAGAATTTGGAGGAATAATTTGAATTTTTACCTTCTACTTGGGGAAAGCAAAGAAAAAAAGAAGAGAGAGCATTTGTAAGAGGTCTCTGAAGGTCATTGGCAGATAGAAATACTCAAGAGGCTTGCCATTGAAGTTAGGATGGAAACAGAATGAGCATCAGGTTTCTTCTATTCAGAAAGTGAGAGTGAGTGAGACTTACAAAATAAACAAAGTTATTTCTATACATAAATCTGAGACATTACAAACTCTAAAACTGGCAATACCTTGAAAGCCCAAATAATGAACTCCTTCAGTTTTCGAAAACTAGAAAAGCTAGCTGTTTGGACCTCATGGAATCATTTTGTTCATCAGCTTTTCTGGATGTTTCAACAATATAGAAAATGCATAGAGAGTAGCAACAATTTCTTCTGTGAGATTTTGACTAGTGTCTAGTATGCCTGCAGGAAAGCAGATAACTGGTCAGTATGATAAAGAAAAAAACTGCACGAAATGATAGTTTTGTTGTTGAGGTTGTGATACATTGGAGATTAAATGAATTTATAAGCGTAAAAGTACTCTGTAAATTATAAAGAACTATATAAATGAAACACAGAGGGATTTTTTTAGTGCTGAGTTATAATCATTTAAAATTTATTATTTTGAAATCCATTTTTCATGTTTTCATATATAAGATGTGCATTATGTATATATGCGTGTATTTTTCAGATAATCACAAGGATTGTTCCGGTGTGTCTTTACACCTCACACACCTGCCGTAAGTACTTCCAGTTATCCTCAGTGGCAACCTTAAGATTTCTGAGAACTTAAAAGTGTGAAATATATTAGTCATCTATTGTTGTATAACAAATGTCTAAACTTAGTAATTTAAAACAACAAATACTGATTTGGATTAGGAATCGGCACAACCTAGATTGGTGCTGTGGCTGGTGTTCTCACTTTTGGCCAAAGTTTCAGTTATCTGGGGGCTCAACCGGGGAAGAGCCCCTTCCAAGATCACTCACATGGCCACTGACAGGATTCAGTTCCTCTCTGGCTGTTGGCTAGACGAATCCGTCATTTCCTTGCTATGTGGGCTCTAAATAGGGCAGCTCACAACATGGCACCTGGCTTCTGTTGCATCTGGCAAGGGAGAATGCAAGAGAGGGGATGGGGTGTAAGATGGAAGCCAAAGTCTTTTTTGTATTCTAATCTCAGCAGTTACTAAATAATATGTGTCTGATAGGTGAAGAAAATCATTGCCACAAATTTTCATACTCCTATGAAAAAAAAAAGATGAAACCACTTTTGCTATATCCTGTTTGTTAGAAATAACAAATTCCCAGGTCCAGTTACTGGGCCAACCTACACTCAAGGGAAGAGGATTAGGCAAGGTCATGAATGTCAGAGCTAGGAATTACTGGGAGCTGTATTAGTCAGGGTCCTCCAGAGAAAATGGACTGGTAGAATGTTTATATATATACCTATGCATGAGAGAGAGACAGGGTGGGTGCTGAGATTTACTCTAAGGAATTGGCTCACAGGACTGTGGGGGCTGGCAAGTCTGAAATCTGAAAGACAGGCTGGCAGGCTAGAAATGCTGGCAGGAGTCTGCGCTGCAGTCTTGGGTCCAAAGGCAGTCTGGAGGCGGAACTCCTTCCTCTTCAGGCCACCTTAGTCTTTTCTCTTAAGAGACCCACCCACATTATGGACAGTAATCTGCTTTACTCAAAATTCACGATTTAAGTATTCATTATATCTAAAAAATACCTTCACGGAAACATCTAAACTAATATTTGACCAAACAAGTGGGCAGTATAGCCTAGCCAAATGGACACATACAATTAACCATCACAGAAGCCATTTAGATACTGCTTTTTCTACATTCACCATTCCATAAAAATGTATATTTAGCTATTTGCCTCCCAAAATAAATTATTTTTAAGAAAAAATATATATTCTACCTTTTTTCCATATTATTTTGTTATAATTTTCACATGAATCATATTTGATAGACCAGTGTATTGGATAATATCTTATTTTTTTCAAGGCAATAGTTTTGATTTTTCAAATAATTGAGATAAATATTACTGTTTTCTGCAGACAGCCTTTAATTGCTGGCATGTACCTTATGATGTCTGATACTGTTTTATACCAGCAGAGAGAAAGGTAAGTAGTGATTTTTTAGTATTTCCTATTACCTTATTGCCTAATCTATAGGAATGGATTAGCAGCATATTTTTCTTATAAACTTTTGAAATGACCAATATTTTTGAGTCCTTGAAAAATAAACCGATTCTTTATTATTTTTGCATTTAAAATAGATTTTTGTATTATTTCAAGCCAGTAGTTTATTATTTTCCATTTTTTTATTGATATGCTAAGAATTGAGGCCCATGGATAGGTAGTGGGTTATATAAATTAAAGAATAAATCTTTGAATATTTTACAAATTAATCATCTATTCTTTAGATGCCAAAGACAAACTTCATAACACTGTAGTATAAACTACTGCAGAGAAATCAAGTTCAAAATCAAGAAGCTAGCAAATCCAACATGGACTCAGTCTTTGAACTTAGGTATACTGGGTTTATTTCCCCATTTATAAAATATGGTAATAATAGCTGATTCTCCTAAACTTACAAAAACTATTGGAATAAGTATATATTATTTATCATTGTACCTGATCCTCTGATGAAAGTGCCATATTAAATATTTTTTATTCTTTTTTACTGGGAATTTTTTAAAGTTAATGATAAGTATGGTGTCATTGTAACTGTTCATTCACTTATTATAAAAGACTTTTACTGAATACCTACTATGTGTTAGAACTATAAGGTAGGAAAAGTATATGAAATGATCCCTTCTCAACAGAAACTGTGAATCTAGTTTATATTAGGTGTTTGCTATCAATTTTTCAAAAATCCTTCTGTTTTAAAAATAAAAATAACTTTAAACCTTTTTCCAACTGTATAAATTTCATGACAAATTAAGCCAATGTTTTCACTGAGAGGGTATTGTTTGGGCCCTAGTCATTTTGTTGATGAATGAAATAAAATGTGGGGGCAAGGGGACCTTAATTCATCTTAGTAAAGTGGCTGGCACATAAAAAATTAGTGCTGAGTATGTGAGTGCGTGTTAAATTCATAAGAAACCCCCATGCCTAGGAGATTGTGAATACCTTATACATGCTTTTAGATAAGGATAATGTTATGTTTTACTTGAATAGTGACTTTTTTCTGTGTTTTCATTTCTGACAGTGGTGAATTCTGACATTTCATGTCATTATAAAAAGTATCCAATGCATGTCTTTGCCTATAGAGTTCACACTCATCATTTAGGTAAGAACTTTAAACTATATGTTAAATTGTAAATGTTTACCCTTGTGCTTGCTGATACTAAAAATGTAAAATGTAATTTATGTTTGACATTAAATCTGTTTCAATGAAAGAGATTTTGCTCAATACTTTGAAATTCTGTATGTTTTTTCATCGTATAATTTTCATTAAAATACTTAACATTTAGGGTTTTGAAAAGATTTAGATTTTATTTTGAAATAGAAAAGTAAATAGTGCATTTTATTTTTCTGATACCTTATTATATGATTATAATTTGTGTTCATTACAGGTAAGGTAGTAAGTGGATACAGAGTGAGAAATGGGCAGTGGACACTGATGGACGCCAGAGCCCCCAGCTTCCACAGGTGTATAGAATCTTAATTTTGAGAGAAAAAATATTAATCATCAGATAGTAATTTTAAAAACCCTCATAGAACCCTTGTGAATTTCTCTAGAATCTAAACATCTCTAAATCTATATTTACTGTATTATCTAAGCTGTGTATAACCTTCTTTTTTACAACTTCCAACTTGGTGGTTTCCTTGTCAGTGATCTTAATATTACTAAACATGGTGGTGGTGGTGTGAGTCTCCCTCCCTTCAACCCTGGGTGGTCCAGGCCTCACGTTATCAAAGTATGTGGTTCTGGGTTTTATTGATAATTTTAATTAATCTTGGCGTTTGTCTTCTTGGCAGGCTTTCTACCCTGTAGAACATCCAGTAGATGTTAGTTTTGGTGACATATTGGCAGCAAGATGTGTATTCACTGGTGAAGGAAGGACAGGCCACACGCATTGGGTAAGATTCTGTAAATTTCACTATTTAAAAAGATTGTTGAGGAAGGAGGCATAATTAATTATAGGTAATAGTTATCATCATGAATGAATTGCACGTTTTTTTTCCTATCCCGAACAACTATAACAAACTATATATAGCATTTATCATTTTAAAACTGATTGATTTGGATTAATTATAAAATATGCTTATTTTTTCATGCTTCTTTCCTGCTTGTTCGAGACCTCAATATGTCCTTCTACATTTACCAAACAAGTATATATTATTTCCTCAGATTCATCTAAATAATGAAAAATATAATGATTATGAAGATTTTTTTTCCTCATGTCCTTTACCCTGTGTTCAAACTTAGACAACTATTTGGGTTCCGCATTTGGTAGTACACAGTAATTACTCAGAACATGGTTTTTTTTTTCTGCCTATTTAGTCAGTCTCTTCTAGTTGTTAAGTTTACCAAGTGAGAATAATATGCAGCACTTTGCAAAATAAGATGTCAGACTTTTAAATAATTTTCAGAATATCTAGCCTCTTTGGAATATTTTATAACACTAAGTAAAATTTTCAAAGCACTGTGAACTCTTTCAAAAAAGATTCGCCTAAATTAAAAATGAAAGGTAAAGCCCCTTATCATTTTTTTTGTTATTATTAGGAAAGAACCAAGGAGCCTCCTTTCCATGTTAAACTAGTTTATAAATATTTACTGCTGCCACCCGGAAGCTGGAATTTTAAACAATTTATCTTTTGATCAAAGAGAAGTTAAAGAAAGCAGGCATCTGAAAAGATGCATTAAATGCACCGAAGATGATTCTTAATGATGACAACACTAAGTGTTAGTTGCCAGGGGAAAACGAAAAGGTCCTGCAAGTAAAAGAAAAAAAAAAAAAAAGGCATTTGAGATGCTGGACCAGAATTTTTTCTGTTACTCTGAAAGGATTTTTATATTAATAAGCATTGATTTTTAAAGCTAAAGATAGAACAGATTTTAAAAATTACCCATCTTTATTAAACAAGAAGCTTCTAACACCTTTGCTTTGGGATAAGTTTGATAAATTTAGGAAAGACTTGGGGACAGCAATTTGTAGGAAAGAGTCTGACAGTTCACTTCTTAACATTCTTTAAATACATGAAGTAATATGATTCAGAGGGTATTGATCAGCTATTCTCCAACATATGTTAGTGTAGAGCCCCAGGAACTGTACTGAAATGACATTGGTTATTTTATTAACCTTGGTAATAGGTAAACAAAGTAGTGAAAAAAAATCCCTTCCAACACATTCTGTGTGTCAGTTTACAATTTTATGTGTGGACTAAGTAGAATTTTTGCTTAGAAGGCCCTTTATAATTTGGGCGAGGGGGCCTGAAACTTTGGTCAGATTCTATCATTTCAGTATCCTGTGAGGCGTTACCAACCATAGAGAATAATGACTTGTGGTGGTAGCAGGATGAGAAGCCTCTTTCAATGTTATGAGTTCAGAATAATTCTAAGTCATTTTTAAAATGTGCATTTTGCTTTAAAGTAATACCCTAAAATGACCATAATAACCGATCTTTTTGTAAAGCTTATGTGGGCTAAAGGAAATGTTATTTTGTAGTATAAATGAAACAGAAATTAGAGGAGATTAAGTTATTGGGTAAGTACATAACCTGAATATTTCATTTATATTACAGAGGCAATTTTCTTCCAGTGGAATGATAAACTAATAAGACAAGTCTGAATAAATTTATAAATAAAAGTTCTCATAATAATGTCTAATGTTTCTATAGCACTTAATAGGCTTTTTAATTTTACAACGGTAAAAGCAGCAGTACATCTTTGCTTTGTACCACTTCCATATGGTACTATAGAATCACAATTAAGAATGTAACCATTAAAAAAAAGTGAGTATTTTATGATGTCTATTAAATTAAATGATACTATGTGAATCTTCTCCCTCTTCTCCCTTCCCACCTATTCTTCAACACACGTACACAAATGCATGTTACTACTGGGCATGGGTTAGAGCCCTGCGCACGAAGTTGACTTCAGATATAAATCGCACGAATCCAAAGGTGCTCAGGGGACAGCAGAGAGAACTGGGAGAATGTCAGTTTCAAGTTTTTGACCTTCTTATGCTGCAGCCACCTGGAAACGAGGTGTTACAGGAAAATGGTACCATCGGTGGCCTACTAGGAAGATTTTCAGAGTGATTCTTCTACCCAATCCAAGCTAATCTCTTTATTAAACTGGAAATTTTGGAACTGAAAAAACTTCACTTGGATAGAACTAATAAAGTAGTTAACTAATAAAAAGCACTTTAAAAATTAGGGACTAATTTTCCCATGTCAGAGATTCATCTTAAAATACAGCCATTGTAAAATAGGTGCATTTAAGATAAAACATATTAATAAATGTACTTAATAGTGACATTTTTTATCCAGACATATTATATTTCTTTAATATTTTTCCTTTAATATATTAATTTGTAGGAAATTAATAGTAAATATGAATAATATATCTTAGATAAAATTATACCAATGTTTATACTAACAACATACATAGTATTGATTAATCTATGAAGAAACAATATTTTGTTCCTGACTGCATTCCATATTTTATATTCAGTATGACACTTATCTAAATTTATTTTAAATGTTTAGTCAACTTTAAACAAACAAAACAATTTAAGTCAGCTGATTAAGTCAATTAAGTATGCTATGTATGTTCAATTTTTTAATTAATTATTGAGAGTTTGTAGATAATATTTACCTATTTGGTCAATTTTGTCAGTCATATTCTTCAATTGAAACAAGTTATTTCGTGTACATGTAAGAATGTCTAATGAATATTCATAAATTCTAAGCACAGCACTTTAGTCAACATTTAAAAATGTATCATAAGCAAAGATTAAGTTATGTGATTCATAAGTACTTAATTATAAGTTTGAAAGCACCACAAACTCTCCTGAGACAATTAAAAATTTTGTAAAATAACTTCTTTAAAGTTTTCATATTTCTTTCCAAAATTAGTTTTAACCATCATTGGTTATTTTCAGGCCTCCTATCTGTTGAAGCATGAAAATAAGGGACAGAGGCTGAGGGAATCATCAAAGTTGGAGTACCACTGTCTGAAATATAGTCATGATGTACAATATTTGGGTTTTTAAAAATGATACATTTTAGAATACTTGGTCCATTCTTGTTTCTATTACATATCTTTATAATATGAAATAGTTCATTTTGAGAAAAACCCTTCTAGAACATGGATGGATGGATGGCTGAATGGATGGATGGATGGATTCATTAGATAGATGAAGATAGATAGATAGATAGATAGATAGATAGATAGATAGATAGATAGATAGATAAAATACTGAAAGTAGTTTGTCTGGCTAAAGTCAAGTTGTTTTGTTTTGTTTTGTTGAATGAAAGATGAATGTAAAAATAGTCAAGCTGTGTTTTGATATTAAAGATGATTTGAGTACTAACATGTTTAGGATATGATAGTTCTCTGTCTAGGAGTTCAGAGTTACCTTGACTATGAGTTTAATTACAGATGGAAAGGAAGAAATTATGACTTTTTTCTTCAACTCTTTAAATAAATTTTCTTCGTGATAGCAAAGATTCTCAAACTATTTGATCAGCTCAATTTTGTATCATAGAACCAGTACCTTAAATAAACTACATTGGTGAGTTTATTAGGCTGTCCCCATAAATGACATGTTTAGGTAAACATAGTCCTGATGTTCCCAAACAGACAAAATATATACGTATCTGTTCATAGATTAGCTGCAAGTTTCATTTATTAATTTTCTTTCTTTCATTAATTTAAGAAGCTTATATTATTTTGCTTTCACCTCTTTGCTAAATGATTCAAGTTTTTTAAAACTAGCGCTCATAATTCCTTTAAATTTAAATTTCTTTTCCCTCATTTCTCTCTCTTTTGATCTGTACTTTTTTCCTCTATTTTGAACAGGAGGAGGAGGCTACTACTTTGGCACTCCACCGTTCCTTTTATAGCGTATAATTTTCTGACTAACTCTAAGACTTAAAATGTAATTCCTAGGAATGGCATTTTGACACCTAAATATATGTGTATTTGAACAAGTGTTTGTTTGGGATTACACTTCAGCATTTGCTCATATATATTTCATGGGAGAGACAATCACACTGACAGACATCAGATTCAGAGAATGAGAAGGCAGATGATTTTTACGCATAAACAGAGCTTCTCATGGCAGGGTCATTCCTCCTCAGGGGCTCTACATTTTCAGAGCTGAGAGAAACCACATCTCAATTTGGAAAAGGTTTTTATTTGTTCTTTCTCTTGCTGATGTCATTACTGTTGCTATGGAGAGAAAGAGAGTGCTGCGTGACAATGAAAATCAACACTGACGTATTTCTGCACAGCAAATAGTCCACTTCATGGCTTGGTTTTTTTTGTTTGTTTTTATTTTTGTTTTTGTTTTTGTTTTTGGTATAGGCTTGCCAAAAATTGTCAGAATTAATACCAAAAAGGAAATGTTCCTTTGTGCTAATTACCTTGGTATATGTAAGTTTTGTGAAGGTGTACCTAAATAATTCCTTTCTAATAATAGTGAAGAGAATGAAAGAGTAACCCATAGTAACCCATGTGAATCAAGGAACAAAAAAAATTTTATCAACTATTGTGCATTATTTGTTATTGGGAACTTTTTTCTTGGAAACCATTCCACTGTTGTAAAATCTATTTCCATCGTTGAGTCATTCTGTTGTACAGCACAACCCCCTTCAGGTCTGAGCCCTTAACGGAGATGAGGGCTGATTTCCTTTTACATCATTCCTGAGGCACTCTTTTCTTCTCTGCTGCAGAAGCCAAGGTGCCAAGTCAGAAAACAGGGATACATTTATGATGTCTTATTGTTGACACGTGATTATTGATCCATCTGACCATGAGAAAGGAGGCAGTAACTAAAACAAGATCTCAGACTCTCAGGGTTAAATGGAAAAAGCTATTTTTAAAGACTCGTAAATAATATAATATTTCCATTGAAGTGTACTGAATTTTACTATTATTAAGTAAATAATTATGACTTTTCCATGAGAAAAGTACTTTGCCCAATCTATGAGTTTTAGCAAATGGAAGAAGGACTAAGAAATAAAAAAGATTTAGAAGAGAAAGGACAGTATCTCATTGCTACTTCAGTGCCATTTACATCTGCGATATTGGTGATATCCATGAAGTAACTGCAAATAGATACTCCAGTCAGTGAAAATACACCTTTGACAATGTGCTTTTGATGTTGAAAGCTGGGGGTAGGTTTTAATGAAAGCTATAAAGTAAATGCACAGTATTTCCACCTTTGAATCCATTGCTGGCAGATTTACTGGTTACATTTTTCTTTCATTAAAAATGTGTTTTATGTGAGTGGCTGATTTGTTGCATCTACTTTTTTTTTGTCTGCAGTGGCACATCTAGTGATGAAATGTGCAACTTATACATTATGTATTACATGGAAGCCAAGCATGCAGTTTCTTTCATGACCTGTACACAGAATGTAGCTCCGGATATATTCAGAAGCATACCACCAGAGGCCAATATTCCAATTCCTGTGAAGCCTGATATGGTTATGATGCATGGACATCACAAAGGTAAAATTGATGTGTAATTTAAAGTAGCATATAATTTTGTATTTTATATTTCTTTATGTCTCACTTGACTATATGGTTAATATTTAAAATCATCCTTCTTCTGTCAAAGAATCACACGTGCCACATAATCCAATTCCTTCTTTTCCTTTTCCTTCTTTTATACCCTACCTTCCCTCCTGACATGCCCCATCCAAACAGTTAAAGTGAAAAAACTTAATTAGTGATGCAAGAGATTAGTTTGGGGACCAATTCCATAATGTAAATCTTTCTCCTTTTAATTCATGTTTTCTAGTTTCTCCATGTCATTCTTCCTGTAACAGTTTATGAATTTATATACCATATTCTAAAGAATGCTATAGTTTGCCAGTGAAAATGGTTATCATCTCCAGCTGTACCCTAAATCATCTGTTTAATGGGCCTCTTTAAGCACAGAACAATTCTCGATTTGTGAGGCATTATGAGTCTTGGCCTTTTCAGTCTCATTATCAGAATAGTTTTTTAACTTAGGTTCATCTATAAAACAGTCATATTGATTGTCATTTCTTTAGTTTAAAATTGCAAAACCCACACCTGTTTTATTGAATGACGTATGCTGAGACTTTACACAGATTTGCAAGTTCAATGTTAAAATGCCAGAACAACTTTCTATTTTTCTAATGGAAATTTATGAAAGAAGTTAACCTAGCAATCAGGTCGTTTATTAAGATCCTAATATGTTAATAGAATGTATCTTAAAATAGCCTTAAAATATTACTAAATGCAATTAAAAAAAAACAATATGAGCAGTTTTGTTATTGCATGTTTAAAATTCTGTATAATGTGTATATTACTGAGAGTAGTTGATCTAGTCAGAAGTCTGGTAATTGGTCGTTATGCTATAGTTTGTTTTTTGTGTGTGCGAATTAGCACACTTCTACCATATAAATTATTACTACTGTTGGTTTTTTTTATCAAACATAAGATCCTAAATAATATCTTTTGTTGATGGCATATTTCCAAGAAATGATTTAAAGTATGTAATATATACTGCAGATTTATGCTCAGCTTCTTTTATCCTTTGCAGAAACAGAGAACAAAGATAAGATGTCTTTACTCCAGCAGCCAAAACGTGCAGAAGAAGAAGTGTTAGAACAGGGTATGTATGCTTACCTATAACTAGGCCTGCAAAATGTTTATTATTTAAATAGGCAACCGAATTTTAAAGTTATTGAGATATTTTAGGTCTTTGTTTATCAGCCTCCAACCCATGTACTGTTGTTTTTATATAATACATAATTCATGAGAAAATGGTTAGTTGTTGCAATTTAGTTTTACACATAAAATTCATTCATGTTATTTAGTTCCATTAGATTATTCTGTCTTTGTTTTAGTTTATTTAATATTATAACTTTTATGTATAGTGCACATATAATCATTGGAAATAATTAGTGGGCTGCTTTTGAAATCTAAAGACCTTTACCATTTAAATGTCTATGTATTTATTATGGTGTGTTTATTAACTATACATGAGGTTCAAGAAAAAAGAAATTAAGAATGAAAGCCACATCTTGCCTCCTTAAGTCATTCTTCTCTGCCTTCAGGAGGTAGGAGGGGTTCTTGTTTTATTCATTTGTAGTTGTGTGTTAAGTTGCCATCTGATAAGAAAGCATCATTCTTCCTCTGTTCTATTTATTTGAAGTAATAGTACTTGATGCTTGTATGTCAGATATTGCATGTGCTGGCACTGAAAAATCGCTCTCCCGAATCTTGGTTATTGCCAGTTGTTAGGAAGATTGTTTGTGTTAGGTGTTGGAGTATGTCATCAAGTCATTTTTTGCCTAGATATGATGTATTTTAAAATATTAGTTTAATGCTAATGAAACACACTACTTCTGTCAACATAAAATGTACATGAAGCAGACAGGATTTTCCTATTAGCAACATTTAGAAGTTTCTGACTTTTTGGATATGGTAAACCACTATTGGAATTCTTCAAAATGAAGTCTATTGGGTTGAAGATATCACTCTTGCACTAATAGTATTTGCAAAATTAAAGAGTCCAGACTTTTTTAAGGGAAAAAATGCACTTTGAAAGAGGTATAGGGTGAAGTGTAATATAAAGTTTTTAAATTATGTAGAGTGTGTTCCATGACATCTATTCTAACAAATGGCTTTAAAAATACACAATTTAGCTCAAAGTTGTTTCTATTTTTACGTTAAATCAGAAAAGGAAGATGATTTTATATGAAATAATTTATACTAAATTACTATACTAAACTATTGAATATGATTTAAAATAGCTAAATTTATCAATCCTGTGTACATATTTGTAAGGAAGTTAGTAATTGTAGCCTAAGTATAGTAGTATTAACAGTATTTACTATAATTGTACTGAAATTTGATCAAACTTAAAATGAATTATTTTACATTATACATACCGTTTGAAATGTATGTCTGAAATAATTCGTGTCATCTTAGAATACATTTCCAAATACTGACATATGTACTACAGTATGGAATGAGACTACCATTCAGTAGATGTATCTTATAAAATAAAGTTCCTGTGGAAATTGAGATGGACTCTGCTTTCCTTCTGAAATTAGTTGAGTTGATCAAGGAAGACATTGAAACCTCTGTAAGATTGGAAACCCAAGAGAGAACCTTAAATGTTAGATTTAATCTGTTCTTTTCAAATAATAGGATTCAGTAGGTGTCATATATGCCTACAAACCAAATCTTTTAAAACATTTTCATATTTTACCATTCATTCATTTACTCTTTTTTGTTTGATAGTATATATAGATAGATAGATAGATAGGTATATAGATATAGATATAGATATAGATATAGATATAGATATAGATATAGATATAGATATAGATATAGATATAGAATTAAGACGTTTAAATATACCCAAAGCCTTATTGGTTCTAGAAAAGAATTATATGATTACATATGAAATGGTTTTTCTGTAGTTAGGTTTCTTCTACTTATGAATAACAATGCTGAAAAGTAATTCTACTTAAGAATAAAGAAAGCAATATTCTGACTCAATTTTCATGCTGAAGAAAGTAGGGTATGGTATTCATATGTTGAAATTAGTGGGTCCATGAGAATTTCACCTCTCAGATAGACAAATACCTGACTAAAAGCCAATTCAATGGCCAGCATAGCCTGTGTATTATTCGACTGGTTGTTGGGGGCCCCCAGTCTAGAATTTAATGAGAAATATAGAAATATACCAAATACATATTTGCACATATAGTCCATTTGATTCACTAATGAGCTCAATCTATCTCCTTGCAGTACATAGGGCAAATCTACTTATTACTGAGAGTATCCCATTCTTCTCAGAGACATTTGTTTACACAAATGTCTATTTGTATTCATTCCCTGGGGAGTTAAATTGACCAAGTAGCTAATAGGCAAGCTCTAATTGTTCAAATAAATTATGCCATGTATGCTGACTTTTAAACTAAGCCCTCAAACTTAACCCTTTACCTTTTTTTTTTTTTTTTTTTTTTTTTTTGGTGTTCTGGCTAAAACAATTTATATTCCAAGCACTCTTCCAGGTTGTAGTGATTCTTTAAATATTTTAAATCCTCAATAAACAAAAGCCCTGAAGTATTACAGTTGTCCTAACCACAAACTAAGCAATAGCACCTTTATTGGTCACACAGAAGATGTCGGACCCCCAATGGAAAAAGAACCATTGAGGGGCAGGAAGAAAAAGGCCCAAAACGTCAGAGGACATGTACTCAAAGGCAAACTTGTACTCATCAGTGCCTGAATAATAGAGATAGTTCTACATGGAAAATGCAATTTTTTTTCACTTCCTATCTTAATACATTGGAAAGAAGATAGGAAGAATAAACATTAAGATATGTAATAAAGGTTATATTGGAAAGAAGGGACAACCTTTATTAAAGTAATAAAAAATAGAGAAAGAATACTCACTTCACAAGCTGAAAAAAAGAAGTAGTAGGTACTTCCAACATGGATGGAAAAAAAATCAAAGCAAACCCTAGTTTATTTTATTTGAAATTCTAAGCACTAAAATTGCTAGCTATTAATATTTGCCAGAATAATAATTTTGATTGGAAATTAACTAGAGTTTGAAAGAGACATCTGAGTGTGCAAATTTATATAGCTCAACCTGTGGTTACTCACAAACACACTAAACTTCTGTGGTATCATTGTCTACATCTGCTCCTTCTAGAAAAAAATGGGTTTAAGGCAAATGTATATCAGACTCTATCTCAAAAGATATAATCATGGAGACACCAGAAGAATCTCATTATGTAACAACTTTACCTATCAGGTTGCCTGGATCATTCAGTACTGGGAAACATTTTAATGAGGCTTTAATTAAGTCTGCAGGGTTTTTAAAAAAATAATGCTTGACTAATTTTTTAAATAATATTCATTAGAGAAGGTATGGAAATTACAGAAAAGTATGAAGACGCAAATAAAAGTCATACATAGTCCCGAGAAATATGGGTGCATATATATATACATCTGTATATGAAATATATATTACACATGTATGTACATTATTTTAACAGTATTTAAATCTCAACATGTGCACAGTTTTGTATCCTTTTTAACAGTATTATACCTTAAATATTTCCTCTAACTGTAAAAATTATTGACAAGCACAATTTTTCATGGCCGCATAATATCCCTGCTTTGAAAATAGCCTATTTGCCTGTGGGTGAGCTTATCTGAGTTAATTATGCCTGCCTGCCTTTCAGAACAATGGTAATAGATATTCAAAACAACCTGAATGTCACTAGCTTTAAAAACATTGTAAGTGAAGAGTTACCTGTGTAGTAATAAGTACAATAAGCTAAACAATAAAACCCAAGTAGACAGTGATTCTGGGTGGAGGAAATGAATCCCAGGAGACTGTACAGAATGAGGAGGGTGGCATTGACATTTTCCAGAGCAGACTGTGCACACATACATCCTTCACTTGTATGTTATAGTTTGCATTTTTAGGGAACTAAAGCATGTTTTGTACGTTCCCTTTATTTTTTATGTATTACGATTTCTTATATGTGCTCACTGTGTCAAAGGTACAACCTGAGCTTTCTATCAACATTGTTTAGGCAACAAATATGAGCTGAAACAAAGAGGCTTACCAGCTGAAATCGAGAATCTGTGTAACTTCATTTAGGAGTTCTAAAGTTGAGTGGCTCTCTTCTTTAAAATTCAAAGTATAGATGTAGTATTGAAATTTATGTCCATTGTGTTCGGATGATTTTACTAGCATCTTAAAAAAACTCAAGGCAGATTTGAAAGTACAAATCTACAATACCAGTATGTCCTTGTTATTGTACATTATGCTCTGGACAGATTTTCTTTTTCTGCAGAAAGGGCCTTTAACATGTTTTATTTAGTTTGTTCCAAACTCTTCTCTTTGTAGTCTTTGTGCCCTCATATAATCATCTTTCTACTCAAAGGTCAGCATGAGCTACCATATTCCCAAGGTAGGGAGAATATGACAAAAACACAATTCGTAGAGGGAAGACTCTTCATGAACCCAGATAGTTAAAAGTCTTCAGATACCTTCTGTGAAACAGAATAATTTCACAGTGGTTTTATGCTAACAAAAATGAATTACCATCGGCATGGTTTATCAAATAAGCAGAAATCGAGGGAATAATGTTGCAAGTCAAAATGACAATTGTTTACTGTAAAAGCTTGTTAAAATAAACCATTTATGAGAGCAGGAAACAAAAGCTAGGCTTAGTGGCTAAAATCTCTGTTTCTTTGCTTTGTTCAAATTAGGGCACCTCCTTCATTGCCTAATAAAATAAAGATGATTTTACTAGCATCTTTTTAGCTAATTCTAAACTCTCAATGCCACTTTGCTATTTTAAAGAAGATACATTTTTTTTCTGTATTCCCATTCACTAAAACTTTATCTGTTTGTGATGATTTATGAGCAGCCCACAAGTCTTTATTTATTGAACTCATCTATCAAACACAATTCTAAATACCCCCCAAGGCCCTAGGAAGCTGAGTGGATGCTGTTTTGAATTGGTTTCCTAATAACAGAATAGGCAGATGTGGATGATCATTTATCACACAGTTTTCTATATGTTAAAAACAATTTCTGATTGTTTTTCAATCAGATGAGTTTTATAAGAGGAAAACAAAGTTCACTTCATTCTTGATCCTGGAGCTAATTGTCATCACCATGTATTTTATTTCTCTAAGGCTACTAGGATAAATGTTGTGTGTTAGTAGTAAGTAAACAGTCAATAAACAAAATAGACTTTAACCAGAAGGGAAAGTCAGCTATTACTGAGTCATAAACCAAAACCTTAAAATCTGAAAAGAAACACTTTTATTTTTTATTCCCTCTCATTAAACAATTGTGTTGCAAGGTTGTAATCTCTTTAGCTTGGCTATTCGGCACATTACTTGGCTACATCAGCACATCTGCTGACCAAGCATCCTACATCTGCTCCTTGTACCATTAAAGTCACAGAGCAATAAGCAGTAACAAGAACTGTTTGTTTTAGGTAATGAAGTACTACTAGCGATTTGTGTGGGAAATGGGAGTTTATACTCTGAAAGATTACCAAAAGGTTCCTGATCACTTTTAAAATAGAAATCCCTGCACGATTAAGATCCTATGCCATCTAAAAGTAATGATTCTTTTTTTTTTTCATTCGATAATCTTAAAGGATTTTGTTAAAAACAAAAAAAAAAAACAAAAAATTTAAAAACCACATTGGGCAATTTTTTCAATATTTGTTTCCATCTATTTTAGTTTGCTCTCATCATATTTCTGTTCCTGAAAGTAAACAATACCTGTGGCAGGGATCAGGGAGTGATCCCTACTAAATAGAAAAATGCCCGTTAAGGCATGAAGGAGTTAATTCAGGCACACAACTTACAAACTTGGAGTTTAAATGGTATTGTTTTAGATTCCTTTGTACTGTGCTGTGTTCCTTTTCCTGACACATTCATTAGCTGCTACCACAGTTGCATTTTCCAAATACCAAACCCACTCAGCCAAATTACTTAAAAGACCTAGAGCATTTCTTTATCTCATAAAACAAGAATCAAAGGTTGAGTGAGAAAAAGAAAGAAATAAGACTTACTGCAGCCTAAAATCATCAAAGAAATATTTTTATCTCTCCTGATGCAGAGGCAGGGGTGACTTTTTAACATTAATTCCAGAATTATTTATCGAGTATTGGCTATAATAGGAACAGTACTAATCACTGGAAATATGATAAGAAATGAGAGGTTTTTATATATGTATATATAAAATCACACATCCCTTGCTACTTGTCTCTTCCCAGATAATTTAAATATACAAAAGTATTTTTAGAACATTTTATAGAATTTGACAATACATGTAAAATATATTGTCAGTGGTAAGCAAAAAATATTGAAGAGAACAGAAAACTCTTCTTTCTTAAACCAAAGAAAACCAATTACTACTATTCTTTAGGCCAGTTTTGTGCATATTACTCACTATGTTAGGAGTGTATTGACTAATTTACTAGCATTTTAGGTTATAATAAGGAGAAGACAAGTCAGGATGGGATAAAAAGAAACTTGTTCAGTAAAAGAGTAAACCCAGTACCTAAGTTCAGAAGACAATTAACTTAAAAATAAAATAATTAAATATAGTAAGAGTGACAGGTTTGAGGCAAATTTGTGGGGAAGTTTATTGGCCAGTATAGAAAAGAGGGGGGACCATGGATCCAGTATAGTGATCAGTTAGAAGGTAGGCTCCTCAGTCAGGCTGCCTCCTGTGAATCCCAGTTCAACTTCCTACCAGCTGTGTAGGTTAATACTATACCATTGTTTTCTCATCAAAAATGAGGACAATAGGTATCTCATGGAAATTAAATGTGTTAAATTGTATTAAGCACTCAGCAAAGTGACTGGGCCATGCTAAGCTCTAAAAAAAATATTAGCTACTATCACTATTATTGTCATTTGAAGTTTACGAAGTACTTCTTTCTATGCTATCTCTGTCAACTAGAGGCAGGACAATAATAATACATCCCAGTTTTTCCAGGACCGTCCTGGCTTATGCTTAGTAGAGATATTAACAACATCCATTTTCTTCAAACACGCGCCCCGGTTTGGGAAATAAATTATATGGTCAGCTTAGCAGTGGGACCCAGAATAAAATTAGAGAACCCTGAAATACATAGGTTGACAGAGCTGAAAAGGTGGGCTTATAAGCAAGGAGTGTCCAGGGGAGATAGGTTACCATCAATCACAGGTCAGTTCTACAGAGGTAGGGCAGCTTTAACATCAGTCAGACAGATTTTTGACACCAAAGGTAGGGATGAGGGTCTGTTCCAAAGAAGGAAGGGAAAAGTCTTTCAGAATGCTGATCAGAGGATGATATTTAAATGAGTACTGGTAGGGAAAATAGGATGTTGACAAATCAGCATGACAAACAGTTGACTTTGTGATTCACTGGTGAGAGAGGGAAGACTCTAGTTTTCTGGATTGATTAACCCAAAACATAGTTTCATCACTGAGAAAGATACAGTGAAAAAGATAAAGTGTAGGGAGAAGATTAAGAGCTCAGTTTTAGACATGTTGAATTCAAGATACCTATGAAGCAGAGGTCCAAGTGGAAATTTTCAGAAGGCAGCTGTATATGCCAGTTTGGTACTAGGAGAGCTCCAGATTTGAGACTCATTTGTCTGGAGGTGGCAGCTTAAGCCTTGTGAATAGCTGAGATCTCTTAGTAGGAGGAGGCCTTAGCCAGGGGCAAAAAAAGTATGCCAGGGAGCAACCTTAGAAAACATCAGTATTTTCATATGTTGGGCAGGAGGGTAAGAGAAAGCAAAGATGACAGAGAAGACCTGTAAAGAACAATGTTATAAGGAGAGAGTTTCTGAAGGGACTTTCAACAGTTACATACCTCCAGTAGGTCAAGATGAAGAGGAAATACAGATACAATCTTTTTTGACAAAGGGAACAAATCACTGCAACAGCCATAGTGACTTGTTGAGGAGCTCTTAAGCAGCTTCTTCAGAAGTCATATGGGGATAAAGTAAGAAGTGGAAAGAGATACCTTTGATTTAGATGTGAGGAAGAAGATGTGAGGAAGGATGACCTGTCCTGTTCAATAGGGTAGTCACAAGTGGCTATTTAAATTCAAATATAAATTAATTAAAAGTAAGTAAAAATAAAAATTAAGCTCCTCAGTCACACTAGCCACATTACAAGTACTCAATAGCCCCCATGTGTCTTAATGGCTAGCGTGTTGAGCAGCGCAGGTGTAGAACATTTCTATTATCACAGAAAGCTCTTTTAGGCCATATTGGAACTTGCTAAAAGAAGAGGGAGGATGGAAAAGCTTGAAAGAAGTACTGTGTCAGAGGAGGGTCTCTCCACACCACCACAAAGATAAGCACAAAACCAGTGTGTGAGTCAAGTCTTTGGCAAAGATGCCATATTGGAAAAGAAAAGAAGGCAGATAGGAAAGGCTCTAGGGTGTGCTGGGAGGGCTGGCATCCAGAACACAGGAGGAGAGAGAGTTGTTTCTCCAAAAATAGATGAGACACACACACACACACACACACACACACACACACACACACACACACAGAGAGATAGAGACAGAGTCAGAGACAGAGAAAATGCAGATACAATCTCCTTTAGCAAAGTTAGGGAACAAATCCCTATAGCAGCCATAGTGACTTGTTGAGAAAATAGAGGGCTATAAACTTATAATTCTTTTTCCATTATGATAATTCAAATTCTTGAATATAAAAGAATTGATTTTTAAATTTTTAGTAAACAGTAGATTGAAGCAGATGCGTGTTGCAAGTAGAGTTTATGTCTTTCATTGGTCATTATAATAGGTACAATTTAGTAATACCTACTTTATGACATACAGTGGGCTGAGCACTTTACATTAACAATCTTTAAATCCATAACATAATCCTTAAATGTAGTTTTAATTATCTTTATCAGGTTAAGTAACTTACTTAAAGGCATGGAATAGTTACTAAGCATCAGGGTTGAATTTGAACACTAGTGTGAAATACAGACCAGACATCGGGCATTAACAATACAGGGAAAAAGACCAGACATATAGTAGGGACCCCTGATTTCATTGTCAAGGCATCTTGGATATAAGTGACGCTTAAGTTAGATCTGAAGGTTGAGGAGCTAGTTGATTAGGGGAGAGAATGTCCCAGGAAGAAGAAACAACATCTCTCTTAGAGTTGTTAGTCAAGGAATTGGAAGTCCAACATGACTGTAACATAAACTGAAAGAAAGAAAAGAATATTGAGAGTTGAGATTGGGGTAGAGACCATAAAACTGCCTCTGTTTATATTCTACTCCATCCGTTATACTCAAGGTTAGATATATTTTCTAAATCAGGATCTTAATATGACTAAGAAAAATGGTAACATTTCAGGATTCTATATATTTTATACACTAGAAGAGAAAAAAAAATACACACCTTTCTGGGTTGTGCATAAGAATGTAAGAGACAGCCATCTAGTGGTCGCTCTCCCATGTAATGAGCTATTTATAGAGATGCAGTTCTGAAGCTATGTCCTCACAAAGCCAATGCAGCCAAGCCTATTACATTGCTAAATTTTTGTTTTCCTAATCCAATGATAATTGCAATAATTTCAAAGGAACCAAGTGCTCTGCATATGGTATTTTATCACAGTTTTTAGACTTTTATTGACAAACCTAAATGACTTTATGCATAGTTTAAGCCTGCGCTCCTCCAGTAATATTAGCCCAATGACAGATTCAAATTTTAAAACTGTGTTGATTCTCTGCCCCTTAAATAATTTTGTATTTTATTTTCTATATGAAGTGTTTATTGTACAGCATGTGAAACTATTTACATTTAGTATATGGGGCAGGAGAATTTAGTAGTAGGGCATTAATTTCTCTTCTGTGAAGCAGAATGCCAGTGTGGCCTAGCAGATTTGGTTGAATTGTAATTTACTCTGTTCACTTTTCTGATATTGGCCCTATTACTTGGTAATTATTTCCTGATTGAATATTTCACCTGGGAGAAGCAGCTTTCACAGGCAAGAATTGAAAAACCTGCCCTGAAGCTTTAAACCAAGACTATTTGTAAACATGACAGGATCTCTTAGCATCATTTTGGAAAGACTTCATATCCCTTTGCACCAATCTCTTCATAATACAGTCCCTAGTGGAATGTGCCATGGCTAACCTGGTTATTATTTTCATTTCCTAATGATTATAAGAAAGACTTTATAAATGTTATCCGATAGTGTTGTAAATGTAATTTAAAAAGCAATAGGACTCCCTAGTCGTAGCAATTTTATTAGCAGCACTTAGAATAGGGTCAGGAAAAGGAAGAGCTGTGGGTGACCTTCAGGTTTGACTTAGGAAAGCAAATTTCTGTTTCTGTATGTACCTATGTTTCCCAATCATATACTTGATGTAAATGGATTTGAAGCCATAGATGTAAATATGAGGATTAAAATGCTTCATGAACTTTCTGTAGTCATATTTTATGTCATAATATTTTATAAATAGTTTGTTTTCATGGAATTAGATTGTCATATCCAAGTTTATTCCTTAGTATAGGAAGATATAAAATACATTTTAGTGGTGAGTCATTCCAATCATATTAGTTTGTCTTTTGTTTGAAACTAATTTTAAAAATATTTTCTCACAAAATCATTTTTCCTGAAATTTCTTCATTTATTGTTTAAAATGAACAACTGGAGCTACTTACAGTGGCACTGTGAATTAAATAACAATAGAACTTTGTTTTTTCCAATTGCCAAGTAGGTTCATATCTGTTAATTTTTTTTGTATTTTTTAGCATCTGCTTAAAAATATATATTAAATTTCTTATGGACTATAAAAACCTTTTAAAGACAACTTCTAAGGATTTGTTTGCTTGTAAAGCTGTTTTCTGATATAGCGTTGATAATATTTTATTTTGGAAATCTGATGAACTCTAACTTCCAAATCAGTCCAACTATACTGTGAAAACCATTTATTGAAACATGCCGTATAATCACATATGCATTATTTTGTTTCTACTAATATGCTAATAGAGGATATCTAGTATGGTTGGCTCCTGGGATAACAGAAATACGCTGAACATAAAATGAAATATGAAGCATATTATTTTTTCATTTTCTGGAAAATCATCTCTTTTTTTCCCCTCCATGCTTGAAAGTTTGAGAGCAGCCCTCGCTTTCACTTATTTTTAATGTACAAAATTTTATAAATTCTGCAATCTTATCAACGCTCTCCACCCTTTATCTCTTCTCTTTTTTCCACAGGTGATTTCTATTCACTGCTTTCCAAGCTGCTAGGAGAAAGGGAAGATGTTGTTCATGTGCATAAATATAATCCTCCAGAAAAGTCAGAATCAGAGTCAGACCTGGTAGCTGAGATTGCAAACGTAGTCCAAAAAAAGGATCTTGGTCGATCTGCTGCGAGAGAGAGTGCAGAACAGGAGAGGGGCAATGCTATTCTTGTTAGAGACAGAATTCACAAATTTCACAGACTACAATCTACTTTGAGGCCATCAGAGAGCAGAGTTTTCTCATTACAGCAGCCCTTACCTGGTGAAGGCATCTGGGAACCAGAACACACAGGAGGTGCGTTTAGGGCTTTTTTTTAAAGAATAAAATGTGAAATGCTACAAGCCACATTAGCAAAATCTGAAGGGAATAAAAATTAATGGATGAAAAAACTCATCAATAAAAAGGCCTTATTAGAAAAGTATTACTCAGATTTAGTTAATCGGATATCATATTGGTTTGAGGAGTATTTCTTTTTGTTTTGGTCCAATACTACATAAATTCAGTTTCCATTCAATTGGTGAACAAGAATTATCAGGCCCCAAAATATTTGGATCATGTTGGTGATAGTGGCTTATAAAATTCGGGGTAACAAATTCTTATTATATCAACATTCTCTATTTTTCTCCATGGAAAGAAACTGAAAATTCAAAACATGATTTATAAAGTCCCAGTGTACAAAATGTTCATATACCACCTTCTTTTAAGGTATTTAAATTCCTCTCAAAGGAATCTTATACTTCAAACAGTCTCATCCAATTGACTTCTAAAATGTAATCATTTATATGACTTTTATTTCTTAAGGTCTGTTATCATTTACTATCTTAATTGGAAAGCTGAATAGTTATTTCTGAAGGGACCGCCAACAAGTAAATAACTATCAGATTTATCTTTATTTCTAACCATGGTTGACTCCCATAATTAGAGGACAATACCTATTCCCTTCAGGTTTCTGTACCACAAGCAATGGATACCTCATCTTTGTCTTTAATTGTGTTGTGGCCTCTGTGATATTGCTTGTGTTTCATGTTACTTGCTAATGTGGAAAGCCAGATAATATAGCATGTGGAGATAATCTCTAAAAAAGTAACAGATATTCGTGCATGGCAGCTGTCCATGCGTGGGCTGGAATAGCACAGTCTGCCAGCTTGATGTTTTCAAATACAGCCTTGCAGGAAGCCATAAATTATTCAACACCCAGCTGATTTTTATTTATAATTGAAAAAAATTAGCATGTAATGCTTCTTGCTCACATGGAAGTTTCAAGCATTGTTCATTGGATTTGGTCTAATGGTCTCTATTTGATGATAACTGAAACCCAGATTTTTACCTCTTCATATTTAAACAGCATTAGCTCTGCTCTAACTCTTTCTAAATGTACCTAATAAAACTGTTTCTCAAGAGGTTGTTCCTGGACCACCTCACATCAGAATCTGGGGTGCTTATGAAAAATCTAGACTCTGGAATCCTACCAAAGAACAAAGAGTATGGTACCAAGAAATCAGCAGTGTATCAAGCCCCTATCTATTTCATAAACAGACTGGGTGTCTGTCTGAACCTCTATTTAAGGACAGTAAACTGTAACCCAAAAAACATGGTAATATAAAAGGCAAAAGGACCTCTTTAGCAAGAATACAATTATATCAAGTGTGAAATGTTAGTTACAGTGTGCTTTATTCCATGACTTGTGCTTGTTTGTTACTCTTGGATTTGAAATAATATGGTCTTTTATAGGCATCATAAGTGTCGATGTAAAAATTATAGTTTGACTTAAGACATTGTATTCCTGAAACCTACTTAATTTTTCCAAGAAGTGTTTAAAATACCTGAAATACATTTGCTTCCCATATCTCTTCATACCTTTCAGGGTAGCCAAAATTTCAGTGCCCGGGAGAAAAATGTTTCTCTGGAATCTAGTTCCGGAAGTTTCCTTTCATTTTAAATATGTAGATGAATATCAATGAAGTCAATAAAACAATGAATTTTATAGAATAATAGCATAGAGCCCAGATCCTAATTATAGGAAGGAAATGTACATGTGTTTCCTTTGTGAAATGATTTAGTGTTATTTCACTACACTGACTTAAGAACTTTTTAAAAATTCAATGCAAAATAGCAGAACTCATATTTAGGTAAGCTATTTCTAAAAGTCTTTTTCTTTTCAACTCTCACTGTTTACCATAACACAATGTAATATCTAACTTTAACTGAAGGTGTTTGATGGCTTTTATAAGCCTGAGGAAGACCTATCCTCAGGAAGCCTTCATCTGCAAAAAAAGAAACTAGGAAGTCATTTGCATGTAATGCCCTAATAAAATATATTAGTAGTCTAATTCATGTATATTCCCCAAGGTATGAGCAAGGGGAATGAATTTAATGGATAACCTTCTATTGTTTCTCTCAGACCCTTCCTTTACTCCAGGCAAAGCTGAGAACGGGACCCTAATGGTCCAGAGGAATTAACAGTCTCCCTAACTGCCTAATATGCTATAAAGGACTGTATTAGCTGCAAAGAAAGTAGCTTTTCGCATGAGAGTATTACTAATACAAAAATGTAAGGCTATTGTGTTGCTTAATGTTTGTTATCATTCATTTCATGTAGCTTTAATATCAATTATTAATTTTCAAATGAAGAAACAGAAGCCTAGAGAAGTTAACCTATTTGAATGAAGTCACAGAATCTGAATTTGAAACTTGGATTTTATGACTCTAATGTCTACCTTCTAGGTCTGTACACTTCAATACAGTTGTGCTCAGTCCAAAAGGGGCTACCTTGCTTGTCCAGTTCATATGCACTGCTCTGGTGCTTTGGACCCTCCCGCCAGAAGCTGAAACTTCCACTCAGAAACTTCCTGTTCTGATGTCCCCAGTGCATGGCACTAGCACAGCCAATACAGTGGCATTTTTAGAAGCGCTTTAGATTTCATTGACCAGCCCAGATTTTGGAACTGCAGTATGGTGATGGATCCCATCCAGCTGATTGGAGGGTTCAAAGGTGAAATCATTGGATCAGCTCAAAAATTTGGATTTGACTGTATAATGGCAGGCCCAGGAGTACCTGAATGTTTCAAAAGCAACACTATTTTATGGACCTTCAGGGTAATCTGAATTTCACTTGGTTCCACACCCTGGCAACTGCCTTAAAAGTTGAGTTTTCCACCTCATTATCAGTTGAGTAACGATGGGCACCAAGCCTCATGAAGAGCACAATAAAATGACATCTCCCAGTTTGTCAGAGCTGAGGAAGTCCTTATTAGCATTGCTAAGACAAGATAGTTAAGTACTGTGTCTCTTCAGTGTGTCTCTTAAGAGCACAACCATCCACGAATAGCACCTTTCTTTTTTTTGGTCTTGTCTTCATGACTTTGGGTGAGGTTCAGAATCTGTTCTGAAAACTCTCCTCCCAATAATTGTGAAAACAGCACTGGAGGTAGAGAAGCTTCCTGGACAGACTCAGCTAGACTAGACTATCAGTTCTCAGGCTGTTGTTGGATGGAACATGCCTCACCTGGGAAAGAGTCGCAGCCTCCCCACTGCATATGCACACATGCGTACAGTACAGCTTGGCCCAGAGTGGTTCTTCATTTGTCTAAAATAAAAGATGAAAACCGCTCTGTAGAGGTAGCATGATGTAGAACACTGTGGACTTTGGAGCCTGACTGACTGCCTGGCTTTGGATCCCACTACACCGCTTATTATGTGGTCCCTAGGCAAATCATACATGGAAAGTGCTTTGAACAGTTTCTGGCACATAGAAAACATTTAACAAATATTATAATACATTAACAATAATTATGATTATTATTGCTACCATTAATGTCATGTTGGATTAAAATTTTAAAAATTTAAGCACTAAAGTCGTAGAACTAAATAGTAATTACTTTAACTTAAGTCGCATCTATGAAAGAATTTTATTTCAGTATGTAGGAAAACTGCACAATTTGGCACTCTAATTTGACAAATTATGAAAATGACTTGGCAGCGTTCTATCATAATGGGAATGTATGCCTCTTCAAACCTCTGATCACTTATATTGATCTACCTTGATATTTGCCTATGGCCCATGATGTGCAGTGTAAAACTACTCAACTTGGTAAATTGAGAAGCAAATGCACTCCCATCTACACTTAGCATAGTTTGGCTTCCACTATTAGTTTGATATCTATATTGAAGCAACATCAGTAGACTAGAAATAAACGATGTCTTTATTTAGTTACCTTCTGGAAATTAGACTCCTTGAACGATAAATTTAAAACTACACATTTGATTGGACTCCTATTTGCTAACATATGCCTGATTCAGCATATACTACATACCACTAGACATCTAAAAACATCAGTATTTCTGTGATGCTTTCCCAGCAGATAAGAGAACTCACACCATCTTTAAATATTCTATGATACATTTAGATTTTACTTAATTTCTATTTACAACTTTTACTTAATTGAGAGTCCAACCTTTTAACATATATCAGTCCTATGCTTACCTGTTGGTTCAAGTCTTGCAGTATTTCCAAGGTAAAATGTGGCATTTAGTTGGCTGATTTTTCATCTCTGGAGGGGAGGAGAATAACAAAAACAAACATAGACATAACCCTTACTATGAACCAGGCTAAGTGTTTTAGATACATAACTCATTTCATACTCATAACAAGAACCCTATCTATAAACCCATCTGGAGAGGAAGAAAGGCATAGAAAAGTTAAGTCATTGCCCAAAGTGCCGCAGCTTAAGGATCAAGATGCAAAGTCAGGCAGACTTGCTCCAGGTCTTGGTTTTTAATCACTTTGTTATTCTGCATCTCACAATAAAATAAAAACAAGAGGATAAGAGAGAGGGCGTGGGGGAGAGAGAGACAGAGACAGAGACAGAGAGAGACAGAGAAGAGGAAGAGGAAGAGAATGGCAAGGGGAGATGACTACTTTTTTCTAATCATCTCATTATCTCACAGTCATAGTAAATATAGTTGTATATTACCTTTGGTCATGCTTTCTCAATTACTACCAAACAAATTGACCAAGATGATCTCATTTGCAATTAAATTTTTAAAAGAAAAGAAATTCTGCTAATGCTTTTTAGTCCCTAGTTATGTCTTAACTCTCTTCCTCACTTCACTCCCATTAAATGAAATATTATAATTAATTCTTTTTTTTCTCTGACATGGGTATAAATATTTCTCCTATGGTTTTAGTTAATTATAGTTATTGCTGGCACTTGTGATGAATAACAGTCCCTGACCAAAATAAAGCATCTTTTCCTCACTAGATGAGAATTTGCAAGTGTAGAAAAAGCAACCACTACTTTTTGTTCTTATTGAGGTCTTCCAGTTATTTCATCAGGATCTTTTCCTTAAGATTAAATTTAAAGAGCCTGGTTATACTTGGTTAAGTCATAGTTCTGGGTTTGAAATTACATTTTTTCTCAACTTTATCTAATCTTTTAAGTCCTTATGTAACACAGATAAATGAATGCCTCGTAAATGCTTATTAAGAATTTCATATGAAAGCAGCATTGATCACTCACATTAATCTCTTTTTTGGAAAGGTATAATTTATCAATCTTTTTAGTGATTTATATATACAATTTTAATAGTAATGTTTAATTTTTTCTGAAAGTGGTACCATTTTTTTCTAAATATATGATAGAATGTGAGGCTGCACATTTACCTTCATTATAATGAATACAAGAGTTTCTTCTGAAATAATCTTACTGTTTTGACATCTGAATTTAGAGCAACGGACACTTGGAGTTGATAATAGCTTGCCCAAGGTCATGTGTAAGAAATCTGCATTTAATTTTCAAATTAAAACTGTAAGTCTGCAGAGTTAACTAGTTATGTATGAATCACTTCTTAAATTAACACTGAGAGGAATCTGGACTCAAAATTTTTTCTCCATGATTGATAATGTTAAGTTTAAGTTAGAACCCAATTATATTTTAGCATACAATTTCTTTGATAAGGATTTCAGATTTTCCTTAATTGGAGAAATTATTATTCTTAATAGATAATTATTAGAAAATAACCATCCTTGATGTAGATGGCTGAAGTGTGGACCAAGCCGATGATAGTTCCTTTCCTGTGAAATGAGAAAACAACCTGAGATGAGAGTATGTTGTAGCATCCTATGATTCTCATGTAGAGATGAGTGGGAGCTGGAAAACACTAGTCCTAAATGAGTGCCTTGATTCTTGATGATTCACTCTTAAAGCAAACAGCCTTTAACTACCTAATAATGAGAAAGATGGTGACACTGGAAGCAAAATTGAGTTCACAGAAGAGAACATGAACTCAGTTTTCCTTTAACTGCCTTAGAATTTCTAGTTAACACAGAGACGTAGATCCTGAAGGTTTTAGGCTCTTGGCTAGGTAATCTTAATAAATGTGCAATTATATTTTTAATGAAATCAAAAATAATTTAATACAATTTCTCCAAACATTTTTGCCATGCACAAAATAGTTCTCCTTTGCATTGACTCAGTAGTAAAAGAGACAGTTTGCTCAGTGTTAGCCTTTTATATATTTTCTTATATACCTTTACTGTTTTGAAAATTCACCAAAAATTTGTTTTAATAAATATGCTCTATATACTTACATTGTTTTCTTCTTGAAAATTTCCAATCAAAAAGGATTCTTATATGTGACAAATAAGTTAACAACTTATTAATCAATGCTTTTTGAAGACTTTCAAGAGATTATCAGTCTAAAGTCAATGATAATTGGGATCATTTATAGTTAGATTGAAGTTTTTTACACAGTACTTCTGGTGTTTTATGAAAATCACATTTGATCCCAGAAAATGTATTAGTTATGGACATTGCTTATTTTCTATTAGAATTAGTATCTCTACGTCTTCATGAGCACCCAGCTTCTAGTACCAGTTGGTGGACTACTGAATAGAAAGCTTCCAAGAACTGTAATAACTGTTTATTGTCTTTAATGAAAATAATTAGCCAATTAGCATTTTTACCGAATCTCTTCACAGTGTCTTCATTACAGTGCTAGGGGAAAAAGAGGTAGTACAAGTGAATTGTAAGATTATAAGGCTGTTTAAATGCCAGTTGGCAATACAAACAAGAAAAACTAGAGCATAGAGTTCAGGTTCATGCATTTTATTAGGCCATGGCAGTGGTCTAAGCCCTGTGCCAGATGTGGTGACAAAACAGTGAATGAGACATGATCCCTGCCCTCAAATTACCACGAGTTGTAGTGATTCGGGGCTCTGAGAATCTGACAAAAGCAACTACATACTTACATTGTCATGAAGTTCTCTCAGAGCCCACCCAGAATCTTCAGGAGCTGGTGAGTATAGAATGATGATCACCAAACAATCTGTAACTGAGATGAAAATAATGAAGTACAACCTGAGAATCAAGCAACTTTAAAATCATTTGAAAGATTGTCTTTGGGGAATGATTTATCCATCTGCTGATCCATCTGGACATCTCTAATCATTATGCTTATGCCCTATTTCCAGAGTTCACTTTCATAAACACAATTTTAATTATGTCACCCCATGCTTAAAAATCTTTCAGTGGCTCCCAGTCACCTGCAGCAGCAATTTGTGTCCTTTCTTTCCTATTATGGCATGTGCGGTAGATGATGAATGCTATTCATCTGAGCAGCTCCATTCACATCCACTGCTGTGCCCAGAATTGTTTGCAAATTTAGAAACGCCAGCTGTAACTCTGTCCCCTTCTCCTCCGCTCGAGAAGGCCTTTCAAAGCACACATGAGAATGACATTCTCATGTACCCTGACATATTTCAAAAGTAAATTATTCCCAAACTCCGCTTTCCTGCTACTAGTAAAGTACTTGCAGCATGCCTCAAAATTAACCATGGTGTAGAGCAAGACACCACAGCTCAGAGCTCCATTCATTCATTTTTAAATCCATATTCCTTCATGTGATATACCATACATTTCCAGTCTAAATCTGTTAATTGTGCCTCCCACTCTCCTACCCCCACCTGACATATGCAAGGATTCTTTCCCTACTGATATTGAAGCATGTTCTGCAATTATGAAGTCCTCTCTTTTGGTCTTTCTGACCTAAATTCTTTTATACTTACTTCTATACTTAATGAACCCCCACTTACCTTTAAATGCAAACACAAATGTTTAGTCCTCTGGGAAAGCTCCCAGGTCTGACCTTACTTAACTCTACCTTCTCCCATCCAAGCCTCAGGAAGGATTACAGGCCCTCTCCTGTGCTCCTGCCCCACGGGTCATAAGTATTTGGTTTATTTTTTCTCATTTTGTCCTATGAGTTCCTCAAGGCCAAAAACAATGTTTTCTTTCTTTGTGTTCCCAGAATCTAGTATAATGCCTCATATAGACAATAATACACTTAAGAAATATTTGTTAAAGATGCTTCAGCAAAGGTTGTAGGCAGAATTGATCTAGCATCCTGTTGACTGTGCTATGTTTTCTTAATTTTTAATGGAAGAAAATTAAATGCAAAGGTAAAAACATCTTGAGTAAAAAGTACTATTTTTTTGTATAGTTGAGAGAATTACTTTATTCTCACACTGGCATCCTCTCAAGTTTTCAAAAGCTGATTGTATAAGCCCTGTGCTTCTCCTTCCTACTCATCTTTAATGCCTCTCTTGATATTTAACGTGTGTTGCCACAACCCGCAGAGGGTGGGAGGATAAATGAGACTCGGATTTCTTCTTTTCTACTTCTCAACATCTCTGTTGAAGCATTTAAGAGGGAAGAAATAGTGACACTGATATAACAGATTTTATAGTATCTTCATAACCACGTATCCTCGGTTAGTAAAGCTACTCCATACATCATACCTCTTCATTCGTGAGCGTGTTTATAAAGGGATTAATATAAATGAACCCAGGTATTCTCTTGAATGTATTCTAATCAGAAATGAGAATAATTTGGAAATCAGTCAGTCACAGAGTTCCTGTGATTTTTCCTTTTTCTTATGTTAGGAAACACTGAAACTAGTAAAAGAGAGTGTCTTTCATTCCCGTCCAGTGTTATAGGGATACTGAAGTTAGGACAAATTAGATTGGTATCTTACATAGTTCCTTATACCAGGGATAATCAATGATGGTTTATTGTAGGATCTAATGTATATTTAACATTCAAAATTTACACAGGAGTTAACAAAGAAGGGGGTGTCAGGGAGATTTGCATTGGACTTGCTTGGTATTTATTTACAGCATTTAACAGCTTTGTGTTAAAATGATGCATCCATCATGTGGCCATATTTTTCCAAAGATACTAATTGAAAACAAGAATCTTAATAAGGAACTAGTCTCAAATTTGCTCTTTAATGACTTACAGATAAGCTGGTTTTGCAGGCATCTTATCAACAGGAAAAGAGAACATGGGATTCCCAGACAGGTTCACAGTTACTTTTTTTTTTCACGGCCCAGGAAGCTACTTGGCATGTGCATGCAGTATATTATATGAAGAGCATGGCTTGATTTTTTTTTTTTTTTTTTTTTTTTTTTTTTTTTTTTTTGCATCTAGGGACCTCGCTGCATGAGTTTCTTATAATTAATGTGAATCTGCATGAGGTTGTACTAGCTTTCTTATTCACTGAATGCTTGGACTTATTTTTCAGATTTCCATGTAGAAGAGGCACTGGATTGGCCTGGAGTATACTTGCTACCGGGCCAGGTTTCTGGGGTGGCTCTGGATCCTAAGAATAACCTGGTGATTTTCCACAGAGGTGACCATGTCTGGGATGGAAAGTAAGTAATATTTTTCCTTCGAAGAGTAAATGAAAATAAAAAGAGCATGCATCACTTTGTGTTACACTAAGAATGGTAGTGAGAACACTCATGGTTCCTTTTGAACTTGATTTTTGTGAGCAAAATATATTTGTTCTTTTAATGTATGGCTGTGACAGGTAGCAGAGGAGGTCTTATGCATTTTAAAACAAAATAGTTTTACCCACTAGTTTATGAAAAGGAGGCAATGACAATCTCTGATTCTGCCTACTTACCATTTTGTTCCCTTCTGTTGCAAGCTACCTTCACATTCTTCATGTCAAAAGCAGTTAAAGAATGGGGCTGAGGAATTTCAAGACTTCAAAGAAAGCGCATCATGATCAATGATCAACTAAGAGAAGTGGTTAGCTGACTATGACAAAGCACTTTGTTACCTCCATGTGCTGGGTGCAGTTCTAAGGCCGTCAGACTCCCTTTCCTGCACACCGCTGCATGGCAATGAGAACAGCTGGCCCCCTATGGTTGTGGTTGGAGCAGCTTGGCCCCCACGAGTGTAGAAATAGTCAGTGCCTTGGCCTTCACTTTGCCATATAGATTAATTTGATTATTCAAATGTGCTCTTTTCATTAGCATCAAAGACTTTCAAAATCACGCTAGGACTACCTAATGCCCCTGCTATTTCCTCTGCATTTATCTTTGCAAACTTTCATGATAGGGGTTTTTGGTAAAAATGTGTAACATTTATTGAGTGTTGATTGTGGGCCTGTCACTGTTCTAAATGTTTATATAAATTATCACACAACAATTAAGCACTGTTAATTTCCACATCATTCACATTTTTTACTTACATTTTTATTAAGTTTAGTTGGTATAGAGTCTTATATGAGTTCTATTTCAGATGTACAATATAGAGACTCCACATTTTTATGCCTTATAATGTGATCACCCCACTAATTCTAGTGATCATCTGTCACCGTGTAAATCTATCACAATATTATTGTCTCTCTTCCTCTTTACCTTTTCACTCATCCCCTACCCGTCCCCCTTCTGGTAAACATCATTTACATTTTACAGATGAAGAAACCAAGAGAAGGCAAGTATTTTGCCTCATGTCTCACGGTTTCAAGTGGGAAAACCAGGTTTCTGTTCCTTTCCATCTGACTCAAGCTGGCCCACTTTAAGATGCTGACTTTTACAGGATTATAAACACATTTACATAATTGTATTTTTTAAAGCTTGCTCCAGAATTTAGAAGGTTATTTTAATTCTCCTGAGTAATGAATATCCATTTGTTCATTTGTTTTATCACAAATTTATGTATGAAGATAAATTATAAAAGGTCAATTGAGTATAATCAGTCTTCTCCTTTCAAGTATACAGCTTTAGGGTCTGAAAAATAGAAGATCTACATATATAGTTCAAGTATTTTTTTCTTCCATTTTCAGAGATTTTGATTAAACTTACGCTAAACTTGCTGTCACATATACACGTACGTAGTTTCCTTTGTGTAGTTGAAGATGAAATTCAGTCAGCACTTCAAAATAGATTGGTAATTTTGTTACTGTTTAATTGTTTTTTTCCAGTTATCACACTTAAAAATGAAATCAGAGAGAGATCATTTTAGAGTTCAAAGCAAACAATTGAATTCAGTATTCTTATTCATATATCTCTGTTTCATGGTCTTGGTCATTATTGAACATATAATGGTATTTTAACAAGTGCTTTTAAAAGCAAACTATTACTATTCATTGTAGCATATTCTTCATTTTAATGAACATCGCTACATTTTCTGCATGGATTTCTAGCCACATTTTACCAGACAAGAAAATTGCAGCATCATTTTCTTCCATTGATACTGTTTCAGCTGGCTAAAGCTAAATTAGACAAAGTCCAATTTTCCATTTCCATGTGATATTCATTCCAAATAAACAGCAGAGGCTGGAATAGTTTACTAGAAAGGGGGATCAGTAAAAGGCAGCTCAGCTAGGAGGTGATACAAGACTATGAAACAAGAGCCCATAGGAATATTTTCTGTGACTTATATGGCAGTCCTAACTACAAAACTGCTTTTTCCTGGCATCTAGCTTTCATCTAGGTAACCAGTACCACATGTAAATAGATTCCAGTTTCATTGCCAAGTCTTGGTGTGTTTACTCTGATAAATGGCACCAACAAAGGGATGTTGTTAAAAATGCAAGACCTATTCAGAGCAGATGTGCTGATTTAACTCATTAAATCTGTTTCTTCTTTTTCATCTTTATCTCTCAGATATAAGAATATTTGTTATCTCTTTCCTCTCTGCCTTTCAGTTAGCCTCTAGCACCCTTTGCAATCTGTGGTTGTGAAGAAATTTCCTTCTAGCACTCAAATCTCTGCTTTCAGCCGCTGTCTGCTTTATTATTCATGAAGAGAATTTGAAGTGGATTACTCCGTTAGTTATTTTTTAGGAAAATAGATTCGGATTTGTGAGCTCTGTTCTTTGAACAGTCGTGCATGACCATTCTTCCTACATACATAAGTCAAATTATATAAAATAAACGGAGTACATAGTTTTTCTTCTCCCTTGTTAAGTATCCAGGGATTGTGCAAAGGAAAAAACACCTTCCTGTAAAATTTACAATGTGCTGGTGAGAGACCATGGAAATTAGATTGCATGGAAATATCATTCTTGTTGCTACCACTACTTGAATAGAGTAGTGAGAAATCCTATATTAATTTTTCTTGGAATCTTTCCAATCCTGATATTTCTCATGTTCACAAAATTATAGGCTTTATAAGGCCAAAGCTTGCTCTAAATCACACCTAACCACTCTATATCCCTAATTTTTAGATGATTATTCTTTAAGTATCAGACAGTGCTTGAAGTTAGTGATAACCTCTATTGATACATAGTACCCATAGCTCTTTTGCCATCATTTCATCGACTGACATTATAAGTATTATTACTCTTCATTCTTATCTAATAGCCCTGATCATTCCTTACTCTTCTACCTAACTATGCTAAATAGACATGGCAACCAAAACACTACTACTACTACTACTACTACTAATACTACTAATACTATTACTAACACTACAACTAATAATAATAATAAACCCCTTAACTTCCTGAAAGATGATCGTCACTCCCTTTCTCAGTTTGATTTCCATTTTCCTTCCTCTCTGTCCTTTACTTCAATATGGCTGCTCTAAGAAGCTTCTTCTGAAGCTTCTAGTTGAAATAGGAAGTGCCTATTACCAGCCAGATGTAATGAAACTTTAAAAAGCCTCTTGTCTTCCCTGGTGTCAGGGAAGCATGGCAGCTAGAGCTCTTTAAAGCTTAAATGCATGCCAGCAGGAGCTGGGTAGCTCCTAGCTCAGTAACGGCTGTTCCCAGGTTTTTGTCTTAAAAGACCAGCACTGTCAAAGGCCCGCTTCTCTTTCTTTTATTTATCTCAGACATGGTTGAGGTTCTGTATGCAGAGCTCACATCACATACCCACTTCACTAAACCATGGGTTTTCCCACTAATATTTAGATGTTAAAAGTTGTTTCCTTTATATCTTTTATCATTTCTTCACATGGAGTTGAAAGGAATCTTGAAAGTTATGTCACTTAGAATTCTTTCTTTTACCAATAAGAGAAAAGCCAACACACACTGGCTTAGTAAAAGAGGAAATTTATTAGTTTGTAAAAATTAAAATGTCAGGGGTGTGGTAACCTAAGTGACATCACCAGGATCCATTTTTAACACATTTTCTCCTGGATAGTGCCATTCCTAGGCCCTAATTGATCCTCCTCCCCCTTGTAGCTTCAGAACCCATCATCATAGTAGTCTCACAGAAGAGATAGTCTGTGTCCCTGATAAGTCAACAGAAAATCCTTAAATTGAGTCACCTAGCATTCTTCAGTATGACTTAAGGTCATGTCTCCTCCATCTCTGACTCAGTCATTGTGGGCAGAGGAAGGAAATCCACTCTTGGCTTAGCCTGAGTTTTTTATCTGTGGTATGTGGGATGTAGAGTTGACATCATTGGAAGCAAATGAAGCTCAGAATGTCGGGTCAATTAAAGAAAAAGTGAGGTTTCATTAGCTCAAAATAGGACAGTATACACTGAGCACCCAGAATAGCGGATGTTCACCAGAGAACTCGTCTGTGACATTCTGCTTAATACTGACATCTTTTTACAAAATCTTCCACAGTTATCCAGTGCTTGAATTCTTTCAGTGCCAAGAAAGTTCCTAGAAGAGACACACTTTCCAATTATGGGACTCATCTAAATGCTACACAGTTCTTCATCATGTTAATCTCAGATATATGACCTGTAACTCCACCTTTATGACAGCCTAAAGCAGAAGAAATTTACACCCATTTTTCCATGTTAATTATTTGTCCATTTGAAGAAAGTCTCATCTTCTTCAGACTAAATATCCTCCTGGTCCTCACATGGTCTTCGGGCTGACATTATATTACATTACTTTCGTTGATGTGTATTCCTAATATCTATTAGTCACATCACCTTGTTGCATTGTGTTGAACTGGTAGATTTACTAAGATCTCCAAATATATTTCATAAAATCCTGCTCAAGTTTTTAACAGAAATTTAGACTCATGCAGTGTTTTTAAAAGATTGAATTCAGGACTTAATTCTAATTAAGTTTCACTTCGTTAGATTTAGCATTGCTTCAATTTACAGATATCTTTTTATTCTTAATTAACCAGAGGATGAACTATCCCTCCTAGCCTTGTACTAGGCCTTTTTGATGATCATGCTTTCATATTCTCAGAAATGTTTATAAAATTTGAGTAGTCAAATGGTTGGTTAAGCAAGTTTTGTTCTTAGAGATGTGGTCTTCTGGGGATCTTCTTCCACTCGTCTCCAAAGTAGTTCACAAACCGCCTCTTGTCAGTGCTTTATGGAATTTTGCCAAGGTCAATTGTTTCAGAAATTTATCTGCTTTCTAACTTTCAGGAAAATTAGTTCAATATTTGCCTCACTAATTTTCTGGAGTCTCATTTCAGATTCTGCTTGAGGTTCTGCTTCTACGTGTATGAATTTTTTTATACCATAAGAATTAATTTGGCCTTGTAAAGAGGACTTAAAGTGACTAAGTGGTCCTTTAGTACCTTCATATCTGAGAGAAAATTATAAGAAATTCTATAAAAATAATGTTTCCATTTTCTAACCTTCTCTCTCATATTGCCATTTCCCATTTTACGAGAGCCACTTTCTTCCAGTTTTATGCCACTTTCTCAAATTCTTCTTGGTTAAGTGACTATTCTTGCATCTCTTCTACGTATATACACGTTAAATTTGATAACTGATGGTGAGTCTCAAGTCCCGTGAGGTCAATCAGAGTAAGAGAAAACCACATCTTTTTTTTTTTTTTTTTTTTTTTTTTTTAAGACAGGAGACCTAAGTTAGAATCTTGGTTACCATTTCCTAGCTTTGAGACCTGCATCAAGACATTTGAGCTCCCTACCTCTCAGTTTTCCAGTCCAAAGAAATGAAGGCCTTAACAAGTGCCTCATTCTGTTGAGTAACAGAAAGCAGTGTATTAAGTGACTCATCCCCAAGAGGCCTATTGACCAAACAGAGCCCGGTACTATGACACCTGCTTCTTTGTTCTTTCCATCCCTGTTTGTGATTTCTACAGTGCTAGGTCTATCAGGGCATTGAAGAATAATACTGTTTCTTTGTCTTCCCACTTTTTTTCTTCCTCACAGGGTTTTTTGGTTTTTTGTTTTGTTTTGTTTGTTTGTTTGTTTTATTTTGCAATATGTATATATTCAGAAGTAAGTGTTTTTGACAGAGTATTAAATTATATTCCATTTAAAGTCTCTGGCCTTTGTTATGTCTGTGCTTTTCTAACATTGAGAGTACATTTCCACTTATTTTCTCACTTGAAAATTTATGGCTTACTTATTCAGCTTCTTAATTTATATAATTACAACATTATATTTAATTTCTTCAGTTACTGTTATTTATTTTGCATTCCTTTAATTTTGATTGATGGCACAAAAGTGTCCTTCTTACCCTAGTTCTTTCTTTGTGTGACTATAGCAAAGTATTTCTTCCTAGTCTTATCTAAACTATTTGATCAGCTGCTAATGTGCAAAATCATTAATGGGGGATTCAAACTGCTAAATAAAGAACTGATGAATTCTGGCCCATAGGCCTCAGTTCAGTCTTTTCAGCTAAGTGGTTTTTAAAGAAGCAAACAAAAATCAGCAGTGCTCCAAACACTGTGTGAAATGTGCAGGGTATTATTATATCCTGTAAAAAGTTAAATGTAGTCGAAATAAAGACCTCTCTGCAGCATATAATGTGGGGTAGCTGCTTTAGAACACTAAATAAGCAGTTTCCTATAGCAACGGTGTATCTAGCTCTATAATCTGACATCCATTTGTGAACTATTCAAGGGTTAGTTTATAAACTATATTTGGCAGATTTGTGTGTGTGTGTGTGTGTGTGATTTTCCCATTTAAGAAAAAAACACCTATGTCTTTTATTACTCACCCTGTGTAACTACCAGGGGCCAGCAGTTAGTTGCATGAAGCCATCCCATGTGAAAGATTAAGATTAGCAAGCCAATCAGTTGAGTGGCTGAATGTCCCTTGATGCTGCCAGTTTAAACATATAGTTGTCTGTGAAAGAGTATCACAAAAGATTTTCAATTTAACAATCCAGTCCCATTGTTTTGTAGTTAATTCATTTAGAGCTATAATCTTACTAAGAATTCTAGAATTTTATTATTTGTTATTTTTGTTACTAAAGTAAATTGATATATTTAAATAATATTAATATAAGTAGCATGTCATCTTTGGTTTTTGTTTTGTTATGATCACTTTGCATATTTTCTTTTGTTATGATCACTTTGCATATTTTTTTTCTCTGTTTTGAGAGAGAGTGGTTAAATAAACAGATTCTCAAATCAGTAAATTCAAGAACTTGCCTAATCACTGAGATCCTTAATAGATACTGTATATATGAATAATATATTCATATAAAATATACTATATATGAATACTGTATATAATACTATATATGAATAATAACCATAAAGCCATCTTCCATAGAAAAAGTGGCTAATCTTAAGTATCACATGCAAATGCCCTCAGTACACACTAATGACATAAGAGTCATTTGTGGTAGGAAAAAAAAAACAAAAAAAAAATGTATTTGTTGTTACATTGTAATAGGATACTGAGAAAGGTAGCTTACTAAATTAAGAGATCTCATGTTTTCTGTGTATCTAATTTTTATTGTAAAAATCTGATTTATTTACTCCATAGCTTATTTAGTTTTGTTATTTATTTTTCTACTGGCACCTTCATTCACTATTTCACAGTTTACAAAACACTAAAAAAAGTGGACAATTAAAGGAGTTGATCCTTATATGAGTTAATTTTCCTATTTATTATCACCACTAGAAAATTGACATTTCTAGATTTTGAGTATAGATACCCATACACAAATTGTGTTTGTGACAGCAAAGCATCACTCATTAAGTTTGTTTCTGCATTTGTGGGCAGTGCAGAACAGTACCATTGATAAAGGATGTTTTCACTTATCAGCTACAAGATTTTTATTCAATCTAACTGGCATAAGGACTGTGGGTCTCGGTTATTTATATTTCTTCCTTAACATAGCTTGTTTTCCTGTAAGCTAGGTCCAACATTTCAGGTCCTTAACCCTGAGTTTTTGTGTCTGCCAGTGAATACTTTAAGTTAGAGTTTACATTTTGAAATATTTAAGTTCCTGGAGAACTCAAATATGCATGCTTTAATTTATAGGAGTTCAGTGTATGCTCCTGAGATACGGGGGGGGGGTGCCTTCTTTCTCCCCATTTTATGTCGTAGGAATGTTATTTCCTAAAATAGTAGGGTGAGAGATTTAGGACTGACGGTGAATGTTTCAGCAAATAACAAGACGGACCAAAAAGTCAATTCTCTTCCAGAATTACTGCAACCCATTTCTTGGGGAAATCATGAAGAAGTAAATATATCAGGCTTTCTGTATGGTTTGTCATGTTGTAAATAAGAGGAGATATGAAATTAGGTATGCTGAGGTCTGATATGCTCCAGTTTTATCAGGATATACAATTGGACTGCCACTGTTATTAGATGTCAGTGGTGGGTCAGAGAACACTATAAACATGTAAAGTGGATAACAGTAAGAATTATGAAGAATTATGAAGATATGGCAACTTGCCATGTTACTAACTCCTAGGTGGGGGCAGCATAGAGAAGTTACATACTAGTATATTCCATGTCCAAGCAAATAAACTATGAGAATAAATGAAAAATTTTGGAAATACAAAAGGGAAAGGGAAGTCTCAATATGATCAGGGGATTTTATCAGTTATCAATCTCTTGGCTATGATATTGTACTATAGCTGTGCAAAACGCTGCCATTGGGAAAACTGGGAAAGTGTACAAGGAATCTCTGTATTATTTCTTTCAATTTCATGTGAATCTACAATTGTCCTATATTTTCAAGTTAAGAAAAAGGGAAAAATATATTTTAACTCCTTACGGTCAGGGAAAGCATAATTCTCACATAATTTAGATTACCATTGTGCCATTAAAGCACCAAAATGTGTCTAAGTAATGAAGAATATAAGACTTAAGCTATATAGAGATAATAAGTATAGAAGCTTTATTCAATTATGCATGAATGTGAAACTTACAGCATCCTATGAATCTTAGATGTGCTAAACTTATGTTATTCAATATTATAGTCAAGTTGGGCGAAAAAGACTGTTGATGGTTGAATCTGATACCTTTGTTTTCTAGAAGATTACTTACGATATTTTAGTACAGAAATTCCTATGAAAATCTTTTCAGATAGAGCATAAACTCTTTGGTGTTTCACAGCAGTAAGAAAGAGACTTCATGTTTTTCCTTTCCCGGTCTCCCCTGACTTAATAACGTTATATACTCTTACGCTGGTTCTATCTAATAAAATTTCACATTTTAATTTAATAATGATCCCATGAATATCTTGTAAAATCTGCTTTGTTAGTGATGTTACTTTCATTTCATATATTTATGTATTTTTCCTACATACCGCTGTGTAGGTTTAACTACACATAATAGCATATGTCAACAGTACTACTTCAGTTTTAGATTGACAAAGTTGAATCAATATTTTGTGCTCAATTAAATGCATCATTAATAAGAACTACCCTAGGGACTTATTGTTAATATCTTTCAGGAAAAATATACCCAAAAGACTAACTAGTCAAAAAGCTTAAATAATTGTGTGATGTATATTTTTAATGGCAAGAGAATGTATTTTGAAATTTTTGTTCTCCTACTGGGACTCTATGTAAGTTCCATAAAAGTATCAACCAATTAATCAATAGGTTTATGACAGATTTGAGCAGTCTGCTGCCTTTCCAAATCATAAATGTAGCTACATAAATATTTAATGTTATTCAAATTCTTTTGCTTATACAGTTGAACTACAAAATACTGGGGTTTTTTTATAGCCCTGTCTGATTCTATAAAGGAAATATTATTTTACAGAAATATTCATTGATTATACATTGATTATCATCTGGCAAAATATTTGTTGATATACATTGATTATCATCTGGCAAAATACAATTATTTTACATACATACACACACACACACATTTCAACTATGCGCTGATCCAGTTCTTCAGTTCTGAAAATATATGTCGGTCTCTTGGTACTTCATACATTTATTTCTCTATTACATAAGCTTATATTAGAAGAGTTTATCTTTGTCATTTATCCGAAATAATTTCCCAAACAGGAATTGAAATAACTGTAATATCTGTGATAATTGTCAACTTAAGGAAAGATATTACTAACAATTCAGATAGAAATATAAATGGAAAATATATATATATAAACATATATGCTCATTATATTTTATAATAACCTGGAAGTTATAGTTAAAATAAAGAAATTTTTACATTTGTTTTAGTTTGTATATTATTACACAGTTATTCATTTTGTACTTCTAGAAAAGCTGTTATATAGAAAAAGTTTTATCTAAGCATATTTTTTCAAGAATCAGTTATGTTTTATATTTTTTGAAAAATTTAGACATTATGTGGTTCCTTATTATATGATTTGCATGTTTTACCTATGACAAGTATAATAGCGAACACATTTTTGATCTCCTTGCTATCATTTGCATTTTCATTACAGAGAAAGTTAAAATAAATTATGCTTTCATTTGTATTTTGAAAGAAAATAACTGTTAAATTAAACTATTTGAGACTTTCTTTAAAAATTAGTTGCTTAAGAGTTTGAAGGTAGTGTTTCTCAAATTCTCACGTGAGTATGAATCACCTGGGGATCCTGTGAAACTGCAGATTAGATTCAGATTCCGTTAGATCTGAGACCTTGCATCTCCAGGCAATTCCCATGCTGCCGCTCCACTGAGCACTCTGATGTTTTGTAGGCTAATGGTGTGTGTGTAATCCAAGATACTGAAACGTCAAAGACAAATACATCTGAGCGCTTCTCTAGATTCTGTATTTAGAATATCAAGTAAATGGTCTGCATTTCTCAAGTGACTTGGTTTATTTTTCATTGTAATGCATTTATTTATTTTTTTTTAGCTCTTTTGACAGCGAGTTTGTTTACCAGCAAAGAGGACTTGGGCCAATTGAAGAAGATACTATTCTTGTCATAGATCCAAATAATGCTGCAATACTCCAATCCAGTGGAAAAACTGTGAGTTAAATTACATGGTGTTATTAAAGCTTGTACTACATATAGCATTGAGTATAAAGGGTCTTGCTGAGTCTGGTCTTGGAAAGAGTATGTTGTATAGCAGTGGTGAGAAAGCATAGCTTAAGAAAACAGGAGACCGATTGGGCCATCAAATAGGTGGTTCTAAACTGTGACTGAATATTAGAATCATCTGGGAGCTTCAAGTAATTAGATTCATATTTAGTCAAGATGAAGCCCAGGCGTCAAAATAGTACTTTTAAAGCTCTCTACGTGATTCTAATAGGTAGTCAAGCTTCAGAGAGTCGTTGATACAGATAGCTAATGAAGTGAGCTGTGGTCAGCTAGATCTGAAGATTAAAAAATATTCTTCAGCAGGAAAGTTATTTATTCAAACTCATCAAGCAATCACTGTTACAAAAAGAAGCTTCTCCCCATCTCGAAGTGAAGATGGAACAAATGTCATTTTTAGCTTTCCTTAGCATGCATAAGTAACTTGGCTTTGAAAGCCATTCATTATTTGGTCTTATTCCTAGATGGCATTTGACAGCCAAAAAAAAGTTGGCTGACATTCATGGTCATTGAAAAAAAAGGGACACCTGCTTACAGAGTATCCTCAACCATTTAACCTGGCAACTTCAGGAACTATACTCCATCTGCTTAGGTACAAGGAAAGCCAGCTTCTTTGAAAGGCAGAGAGCCATTCACTTTGAATGCAGCTGCTTATGGAGATGGTAATAATTAGATTTTTTTTATATATAGCATTCTAAGATGGTGAGTCCGGGGCCAAATTCTAATACCAGCGCCACCACTCAATGTGTTTGAACCTGCCCCTTAGGTGCTCTGTCCATTAATCAGAAACATTCCCATTCCAGAAAGGAATTAAAGAGGAAGGCAGAACAACTGCTGCCACATCAAGCTGGCCACCAGTGGGGTGTCTGTGTCCAAAGCAGATCATAACCCTGACGTCAGTCACCAAAACAAATCTATTTCGGTTAATTAGTCCAGATCAGAGTGTCCCAGTCTTGGCTCATGAAAAAAAAAAAAAAAAATCTGTCATGCCAACATCATGCTAAGGCTAGAAGCTGACAAACATAACTTGTCAATTGTCAGATGTCCTTTGACCACAACCATGTTAAGATATTATCCATTTGTTTGTTAATTCTGACCAAATTCCTTACGCCTGTGGGCCTCTGTCTGCATTAGGTTACAGTTCTCTTACCCTCACGTCCCAATTGATTTGTGAAATAGCTTAACCTTCTCTAATGATTATCCACCACTTGACTTTGCTAAGATGAGCACAGCCCATGTTGGCTGAAAGCTGTTTTCTTTGGGTATTACTGTCTTTAGTAGGCATTCTTAAAGCTTTTCAGTCATATAGTTGATATTTTATATCAACACAAAATTATCTTACCTTGAGGTATATTTAAACAGTTCAAACTATATAAATCCATTTGTGTTTTTCTAGACAAATGTGTTTATACACATTTCTAAGATATTAATATTTATGATCTTAGAACTTGTTTTTAAATTGATGTTATCCATGTTGTTTAATATATAATACTTTATAATAAATATTTTTAATTTATAGGTAGGCTTCATTTATAGATTTTTTAAATGATTAAATGCTGGTTAAGATTTGTCACAAGGAGGTCACTATTATAACAGGTATTTTCATTTTACAGTTCATTTTGGTCTTTTCTATAGTAATGCAGGTATACATTTATCAATTTATAAATTTATGTTGCCTATACAGATTAATTTGCAAAAAAAAAATACTCTCACGTATGCTTTAGGAATAAATATATATTTAAGATAATTATTTTTATTTTGCAGGTTTTACTTGCCACATGGTTGAGTGTAGATAAAGATGGAAATTACTGGTCACAGACGTGGCCCTGCATCAGGTAACTTCCATTTGGCAGTTATTTCAATACAAGTTAATGAATTATACTTTCAAAATGTTCTGGCGCGTTTATCTAGGTCTTTTTCTGTGACTCAGTAAAAATTTATAATGAGAAAAAGGAACAGCTGCATCTGAAATTTTTCTCTTAGCACTCAGTTCTGGGAAAAGCTAATAGGTAAATGATTTAGTCACCTTTCTCCTTTGAGCTGGCAGGAACCTAGGGCAAAGCTCCTTGGCTTTCCACATTTGTTTTTCTTTCCTTTTCCCTGGTTCTATTTCAACACTTGTGTTTAATGGTTTTTTTTGTTTTGTTTTGTTTTGTTTTGTTTTCCCCTAAGCCACCTTGATCTTCAATAAATTGAGGCAAGTTCTCTGGTACATACATGTTTATATATAAAACATCAAACTTTTGTCTTTTTTAAAAGAAGTTATATTTCAATCACAGAATAGTCATAAGGTCTTTCCCTCAAAAGATAAGCTCGTGTTTGATACCTGTTTTATGAGTAGGAACTAGGAAAACTAAGGAAAAAAGCTAGAACTCAAGACTAGCTACAAGGGCCTTCGAACATGTTATCTCGGTTGACGTTTATTGCTCGTATAATTGTCTGGAGTGTATTGTACTGTTAGCTCAGGAGAAGTTGAAAAGGAAGTGCAGGTGTGGATGGAACAGGACATGCATGTGCTAGTCTCCATTCACCACTAATTACCTGGATGACCTTGAGCAGATCACTTACTCTCTATAGTCCTCATTTATCAAATGAAGGAATCAGACCAGTTGATTTCGAGAGTCCCACCCAGTTCTAAAAAGTATCTTTTTTTAAATAAGCCTCTGGGAGCTTGCACTCTAATTGCCTGTGCAAGTGTTCTCAGCCACATGGTATGGGTCAATAATAACCATGCAAAGTGGGTAAAACTTTGTCTTTTTTTTTTTTTTAAAGGTATTCAAACTGGACCCAAACAGTAAAGAAGGCCCTCTATTAATTCTGGGAAGGAGCATGCAACCGGGCAGTGACCAGAATCACTTCTGTCAACCCACCGATGTGGCTGTGGATCCAGATACTGGAACCATCTTTGTATCAGACGGTTACTGCAACAGTCGGATTGTGCAGTTTTCACCAAATGGAAAATTTATCACACAGTGGGGAGAAGGTACTCAATAAGACCCTTGATCGGATTGTAATTCCCAACCAGTATCACTGGGAATAGATTTGCTACCCCTACACCGTTTGGGATGCAGCTGTCCCCTGAAGTGGAGAAAACAGGGCCTCTGTGTGCATCCAGTTAGCTCGGACACACACACACACACACGTCTTATAAAATGAAAAAGAATATCCCAAAATTTATACAAATGGGGAGAAAATCTGTCATAGGTTTTTGTGGTTAAAGATATTAATGGAATAAACTTATAAACTACTTTACCTTATTTTCCCCCTGGTTCCAGATATTTAATGGTTTATTCTCAGGAATTTGGAAAATTAGAAAACTTTTGAGGCAGATTTCTGGTGATGTTACAAATTGTATATCTGATGTTTTTCTTCGTTTTTGCAGTGTCTTCAGGTAGCAACCCTAAACCAGGCCAGTTCCATGTTCCGCACAGTTTGGCTCTTGTGCCTCATTTGGGTCAGTTATGTGTAGCAGACAGGGAAAATGGCCGGATCCAGTGTTTTAATACTGACACCAAAGAATTTGTGCGAGAGATTAAACATGCATCATTTGGAAGAAATGTATTTGCGATTTCATATATACCAGGTATTTCATCTTAATTTATTTTTTGTGTTTTGTCATACTATATTATATCTTTAAAAATTATTTGTTTTAGCATGCTCTTTTTATAAACTTTTTCTTATTAAGGGATTAAAAGATACCTTATACATATGATTTTAAAATAATTTTAAAACTGTTGTTGCACTGAAAATCAGTTTCAACTCAAATATTACTGTTCTTTATACAAAAATAATGAAAAACTCAGAGATTTAATATGTTTGTAATGGATTAAAAAAATTGTTCCCAAAAATTGATTTTTATTTTTCCTTAATTATGATCATCTGCTGGGTTAGTAAATGATTAATATCATGGTGTCACACATCAACAGATGGTATATGCCTGATAAAATCAGTATTAAAATATCTATTTGACTTTTTTTTTTAAAGATGGCCAAAATTTTTTTTAAAGGTAAAAATGTAGAGTAAGGCTTATGTCTAAATGCCAGAAGGAATGACCAATAGACTTTTTTCCTTCTCTTCAAAATAGATTTTTCTTGACTTGAAGAAAATCAGAAAAAAAAAATCTAAACTTATAAAAGAAGATCCACTTGATTCTTAATGCAAGATAACTTAGCAAAAATATTTTTAAGTGAATACTATACAATTGGAAATATATTTAATTTCTACTCTTTATGTACACTTCTTACAATACATGTCATTAAATATATCTATATTAAAGTAACATTAACTGTTTACAGTCATCACTATAGTTATACTTTTTATGCAATTAAAGTTTATAGTTACCATCTTCCCAAGCAGCCCCAGTTTTTTTAGGAGATGGAATAAAGGAGCTCAGGTGACTGGATAAGGAGCAAGTTTGACTTCCCCGAGGAATAAATAATAAAAAAGTACTAAAAGACTCATTAATATCCTTAAAAGAGATAATCTTATCTTGGTTTTTACTTCATATTTAAAGAATAAATTTGGCAAGATCATTCACTTAATAAAGATGGTGATCAAGTTCATAGTGAATAAAAATAAATCAGATATGAAGAGAAAAACATCAGGAAAGAAAATGAGAGAAAAGCTGGTTAAAATAAGGTCTAAACAAAAGATGGAATGTATTATAATTAGAATTCTCTCTAAATGTTGCACAATAATAATTGATGTTGATAGTGTTGATTATTTTTCTTAATGTGATATGCTAAAGAATCCTATCCTGAAATCCTTAAAGAAAGATGAAAACATTTTCAACAGTGGCTTAATGCTGTTTATATTTTATTGTGTTTTAATTCTTGAAAATGTAATATTCAAAAATCTGAAGTATCTATTTAACTAAAACATCACAATTTTATCACTTTGGATAAACACTGCTATACGAAGAATGTAATTTTTACTAAAGAGTAGTCATTTAATAAATATAAATAAGATGATCTAATTTTTTAATTAGAAAAAATATATCTTTGGTATATCTGAAGAAGTATACATCTCACATTTTCAAACTTAAGGTGTTTAAAATCAGATTATTCTTCTACGTATACTATAACTTTACTTACTTTCTTTGCATATTTTTAGTTGATTCTCCTCTTAACTATTGCAGATATTACATAATTTTTAAAAAGATCTTATAATCCAAAATGATTTGCTTAAATAACCTGGCTATTCCCAGTACCTCTTTAAGATTGTGATACGTATATCTATATGTCTCTATACCTTTATCTATATCTATTCCTATTCCTATACTTATATCATTCATTTCTACATCTGCATCTATATCTATATATTCCTGATTTATACTGGCTTTTGAGTGGAACAGGCCTAGCATTTTCTGATTTTCCTATTACAAGAAAATTAGTATCAGAAGGAGACATTTGCTAAATGTTTTATTTTCTATTTTGTTGCTAATTGTAAGGTCCAGATTGAACCTATACTTATTGTTTGTGTAACGTACATGCATATATTCGAAAGCCACTCTTACTTATATTTTATAAAAAGGTAACTCAGTGTCCGTCACAGGTTTGCTCTTTGCGGTGAATGGGAAGCCTTACTTTGGGGACCAAGAACCTGTACAAGGATTCGTGATGAACTTTTCCAGTGGGGAAATTATAGACATCTTCAAGCCAGTGCGCAAGGTATTCACATGCAATGCCTAGGTATCAGTTTTCATGAGAGAAAACTAAAATATGAAATGGGATTCAATTCGTACTTGAAAAGCCTTTTAAAAACTTTAAGGAGATGTGATAACTTTCTTAGATAGGTTGATGGGAGTGTTCTATTACAATGTTTTATTTAGAATAAATATCCTCTGTTCCGATCAATTTCTTCAAATCAAATGCAATTCTAAAGGTCTTAGTAGACTGCATACAATGGAAGATATAAATTCACTGTAGTCAGAATACAAAAAAATAAGTCGAAAAGATATCCTATTATGTTAAACTGTACTTTTATAGCTCTCTTAGATCCAACAAAAGTCTTGTTTGCTTTTTTTATGCTATGCCTACACTGAGTAACAAGACTTGAAAACAGCACTTCCTGGAATTTATTCAAGTCCTAAAGACTTGGTTTAGGTAAGAGATTAACAGCTAGTTTTGGCTTTATAAATGGTACCACTGTTTATTCTAATCGTGCCTTTTACAAACCCAGTAACTATGGTCCAGTGTGCCCCAGGCCCTCTATCTTCTCAATATACTTTATCTGCAGTGTGATTACCAGAATAACAAAGCTCACATGCACTGCCTGAAGGTGCTTGTGGTACCTCAATTTTAGAAAATATGGCCTACTAAAACCTTACAAATAGGAGTTATTTTTCAAAACATGTAAAGATTTATTGGCTTTACTTGAATCAAATGCAGCTATTATAAACCACTGGACAAACTATATCTCCATACTAATAACTCTTATAGTATTCTTTAAGATACAAAGTTTGCCAGATTTAAAAAACAAACTTTAAAATGCTCAATATTTTAGAAATGTGTATGTTAGAATACTGTCAGCTAATCTGGGGTTTATCAGAATTCATTCTCAAGATATTTATTCAGTACCTACTCTGTAGCAAGCATTATGCTAAATACCAAGGATGTGATGAACAAAACAGGACACAGCCTCTCCCTCAAATGGAATTTTATCAAAAATTACAGAATCTGAATTAAAGCAGACTTGAATCTGAATTAAAGATTCCAGTACAAGTTCCCTTTTTAAAAAGATTTCTATTCATATCAGGAAATAAGACTTTTCATGGAAATATTTCACCTGAAAAGCAATAACCAATCAAATATTAAATCATAGCAGCCCTTCAGAAAGGAACATGATAATATATATTTTATTTCAATGGTGTTTCAGATTCTTACTGATTATCCAGTCTTCATTGCTTTGCCCCTTTGAGCTAACTTCCTCAATTTATTGATAAAGAAAGCAAGATGCTTACCTTTCAGGTCTTCACTTTATATTAGTGTAGCATGTGCCTTGATTGTTCTTTAATTGTAATATGCCATGTCAACCAAGATATTAACTTTAATTCAAATATACATGTAGAAACCAAAACTAAGTGCTAAGCAAAAGGTTAGATTCAAAATAAGACTTACTCTCATAACAATGTGAACAGCCCTGAATTAAAATATCAGAACACATTGCGCTTAAACACCAGCATTCATCAGATACTCAGGGATGAATGAGTCACTGTAGATGGGTCAACACAGCAAACATGAAAGAGAGTCTAACTCCAAGGTGAAATTTGCTTTTCCTTTCAATAAACAAGACTTGATATTACACCAGAACATAGAAATTGTTCTGTGTTGACTCAGTAAACTGAAATCAGTTTATGAATATCTCAGCATTCTCATTTAGATTATTATTACAAACATTTTGAGTGAAAAAAAAATAACATGATATATTGACTCCTATAGAAGAGAGATTCTTCTTTCAAGTCAAAAGTCAAGCTTTACTAATGCCTCTACACCTCTGTTGTGTCTATCCACTACTTATCTTCTCATAGGTTTCAATTCTCCCTCTTCTACTATCACATTCTTTAGTAACGTTTTTGCCTTGAATGTACTATCTTCACCTTTACGTCTATGCTGGGAAACTGTGAGAGTAAGATGAATAAAGAGGATGGCTCTATCCAAATGGTGTTAAAAAGCTGCGAGGGCAAAAGGCACACAGTTCACTAAGAAGATACTGTTGAGTGCCTCTGGTTACAGTAGGAAAAGGGGTCCCAAAGTCCCATCTACTAAGCCTCCCCCGAATCCCTCCAGTGGCTCCAAAGTATTTCCAAAAGAACCCTTGGCTCCTGGATCAGTTTGAGAACCACAGGTAGAGGTTTCTTGTTATTGGAGCCTTGAACTGATGGCATATTGTGATTTTGTGCAGAATAGTTCACACCCCCCCCTTCATCTTTATTCCCCCACCTATTATTATTTTCCTATCAGAAAACGTGAAGTCGTTTTGCAAAGCAGCTTTTAGGAACATATTTTGGTATACAATAGGAGGACCTGCCTATAATTTGCAAGTCAGTTGCCACCCATTAGCTGAACCCAAAATAAAGATGAATATTTAATGACAGGCTTGCAAGATTTTAGCAAGGCAACGTTTTGATTTCCGGGTTCTCTCTGTCCTTCTTGTGCACATTTGTCACAGCTCATTTGATAGTATGAAGGAATGAGCCTCCTTGGCACTACTGTCTCATTTTTCTTTTCATATGACAAATTGTTGCTGATATTTAAAGCATGATAATATCTCCAAAGCATGTATTTCGCCCCTCCTAAAGTAAGCTAAGCACTGCGGTTTGCCTCCTTAATGCCCTTTGTACTCAGCAAACCGAAGTGGGCAGATGCTGGCTGATAAGCCCAAATTCGAGATAATGCTTCTGTTCATACTCACTGGTCCTATATTTGAGAACTGTGTACTCAGGCAGCCCTGTTGGCCTCAAAGGTAAAAACAACCATCCACGTCCTGCCAACTGGCAGACACGTGGCCCCTTTGGAAGCTTCAGTAGACAGATGGAAATGGCAGCAGCACGCATTTTAAGACTGCTCTTGCAGGAACTGGCTTCGTGAGTCACCTAAAGTGCTCCCTTGTCTCCTATGTCTTTGAACTGAGGTAGTGATGATCTGAAAAAGAAATATGTCATGAAGAAAGACATATAAAACACCAGTATCTAAGTAGATACAAAAGCTGAGGAAGTACTTGCAGGTAATACTCAATGAGTTTCCTTTACTGATTGAAAATATTGCAAACACTGGGCTTCAGAGTATAAAACCCCACATCGTTGCATATGTCCTAGTATGCATTTCAGAATAATCTGAATGTCTTGAATCTTTGAAATGACTCCTCTTATCAATAATTATAAGTAGTTTTTAAGGTAGTTGACAGGTGACAGTGAAATGGGGTAATAACCCAAATTAATACCTGGTCTTGTTTGACTTGTATAGATTAAAACAGGTAAGTCGATAGTGATAAAAAGGTAGAAGAACATGAACGCAAAATAAATATAAATAGGTAGATAATGCAATACCAAGTGAACAATGTTGTAAAAAAAAATCTACTTGTAAATGATCCCTTTTTAAAAAACTTGAAAATCAGTGGTGAGAGTCCCTTAGTGTTTTCCAATGCATAGAATAATGCCCGGCAGAGTCAGTGCCCAGAGAATGAATGAATGAATGAATGAATGACTCTCTTTGGCCTCGAGTTGTTTTGATGGGAATTACTGGGGTGTTTTGTTTTTGGTCTGAGTAATACGTTTTCTTTTGTTGTGTGATTTGCTTTGTTTTTCGACCCCTTTATGAAGAATTCAAGCACAGGCTCACCACGCTAACGTGTACGTCTTATTTCGGCAGCAATTTGACATGCCTCATGATATTGCCGCCTCTGAAGACGGGACCGTGTACGTTGGAGACGCTCACACCAATACCGTGTGGAAGTTCACCTCAACCGAAAGTATGGTTTTTACAGCTTTATGGTCCACATGTTCCCTTGGTTTTATTGCTTGCAAGCATGTGGGAAATTGCACCTCTTTTTCTTTTTTTTTTGATAAGAGTGGGAAATCAAGGTATAGTTAGTAGTTGTTCAGAGCCTTGTTTGGTGTTCATTTCAGGAATCAATTTTTTTTAAAGTGAAGAGAAACTCTTCTCTCTTCTTTTGCTGGCAGCTATCCCCTTGTTTCCACAGATATTCCACAGGAAATTCTTGATGCTTGAAGTAATGACTGTTATACTGAAAACCATCTTAATTCCAGCTCAGTTCCAGGGGAGGAGATGCCTTCGCCAAGGCAGAGAGGCCGAACGGTTTCCACACCAGCATCGCTTCCCATGTGGCACTTCAGCTCTCAGTAGCTGCTGAGTATCTAGAAATGCCAGCATCTGTGTCAGATGCATATTAGCTCAAACAGGAGGCGCTCTGCATTTTTCCATTAGGCTTCAGCTGCTTAAAATACGAACTGCTCTATTTTCGTGTAACTCAGAAGTGTGTGCTGGGACAGAGAGTATTTTCTGTCAGGATCAAGCTAGCTAGTGCGGAGGTCTGCTAATTGCAATTAGGACATCATTTCTAATTCTTAAAAAGTATACTAACCTAGCCTCTGATATCAGACTGAAAAACACAAGTTTTCTAAGTTAAAGAGCACTGATGCGTAGCAGACCGCAAACCTCCATGTCCAGTGGCGCTTTAAAAATATAGTCGTGTCCAAAAAATAAGACAAGGTGGGGTTAAGGAAGAGAATTGAGAATGATAAATTTAAAGTATTAGGAGCTGCAACAGGCAGTTTTAGAGAAAAAAAATAAGGACATATGGGCTTGATGAAGATAGGAAATACTAATTATAACAAGGAAAAATGCAACTTATAATAAGGGAAAAAATAACAAGTTATAACAAAGAAATCAGATACCATCCAGGTCTTGGAGCCCAAGTAAATTGTTAAATGCTGTCTTCAGAGTTATCCGTTCAGTAACTTTTGCTGTTTTTGTAATAAGGACCCAGTTACGGCTTGAGTGCACAGAGGTGCTGTGGACCATTCCACTCCAGCAATAGCTTCACATCCCCTTTGCAAGTGCAGCTCTCCCACTACCCGCCTCCTCAAAGAGGAATCAGAAAGTGGGGCAGACAGGAAACCAATGAGAGATGGATAATTCTCAGTCGCATGATTAAACCCAGGCTTCTCAGAATAAAAAATGAATAAATAGATTGAAAAGACTTCAGAAATCTAGCCAATATCTTCCTTTTGCAGACAGGAAGATAACACTCGAACTTATAAAGATCCCTGTCTTAGGGTCGTTATACTACTCTAGTGGTTGGTACTCAACAAAGATGCATATCCAGGTTACCTGGTGAGGATTTTCAAAATACACATGGCCAGACCCACTCGAGATCAATAGAAAGAAGAGGAATGATACTTTGTGTATTTTGGGAAGGCTTCCAAGTGGTTTTGATACTGTCCCTGATGGAGAAGTACTACAACATAGCTTTTAGCTTTGAAATAGAAAAGCCTTCTGCATAGTCCATAATGTAACCAAATAATAAATTGGGATATTAGTATCTTTGGAACAGTAACACTGTCATCAGAGGACAAACAAGCATCTTGTGTATTTGTATTCCAATATTTATGTCAGCTAGAAGTTGGTAATTTGAACCTGGCAGAACTAGTTATCTCTAAGATGTCCACATGAAAACATAACTACTTGATATTTCAGAACTAAAACAGTATTATGAATGCCATAGGTAAATCTCGTTTTAAATATGAACACCTTAGAAATATTATTTCAGCTTTTCCTGGGAGATTTTAATCAGGATTCATGGACCTGGCACCTAATTAGTGGTGTGTATTAAACTCTGTTCTATGACAATGCACTTGTTGAATTAAGGAAATAGTCTATAGAGTAAAATTAATATCAAAATTAAGTTTTCAGATGTTCTTTTGGGGATTTTTGATTCTTTCTTTGCTGTGCTATCTTACAGAAATGGAACATCGATCAGTTAAAAAGGCTGGCATTGAGGTCCAGGAAATCAAAGGTTGGTCAAGTTCCTCTTATGACTGTGAAGCCCAAAGCTATTCGTGTTGAACTATTTTAGGGCTCTTGATTGCATTTAAAAATTGTCAGGCTAAAAATATAATATAATATGATTAATTATCAATAACTTCTACATACTGAGCCTTTAAACCTGCATGTTGCCACTGCTTTTTCTGATAAATGGAGTCGTAATAATGAGCTCAAATTCACTGATGGAAAGTAACTGGGGATGTAAGAAATCTATAATGAATGGACCAGAAACTTTCAGAGAGGAAAAAAAGTAAGTTATTAACTTTTTTAAGTATGTTAACCGCTGAAAAATGCCATTCAGCATACTGGAAAAGGCTTTTTCTTAATGGGCTGTAATCTGAAGGAGTGAAAAATACTTTTGGGGAGTTAATACCATAAGGCCCTGAAAAGATTAGCTGCTCCCTAAGCTCTTATCTTACTACAGTTCATCTCCAACCTTTACTTCAGGCCATCTATGTGATAAGGCGCTATAGCAGGTTTAAGAGAAATTAAACTGTGCCTGACTTCAGGAGACTTATAGCCTGTAAGGAATGTGTGTGTACATGTACAAATAAGTGTATCATTGGTATATATTATCAGGAATGGGAGAATGGGATTTAGCTAGCGGTAAACAACCATTTGGTTCATGTGGAATCCAAGTCAAATTATTTTCTCCTTTACCTAGAATCAGTCGATATTTGTACGTTTTTCTACTATCTTCAGGTTTTTGACATCATCACGTGTAATTAAGAACTCACTAGAGGAGCTCCTAATGTTTAAGTAGAAAAATGATTCCATTATTAGTTGATTTATAAATGATTCACCCAGATTTCAGACTTAACCCTAGGCTTACTTGTTTTCCTTTCTCATGAAAGCAGGTGGAAAAGAGATGAAAAGAAGCAAGAACCAAGAGGGAGTTTAGGTATTTTATGTAGGCAGATAAGAAAATATAGCCGGCTCAAGGTTGAAAGGGGTAAGATACTATTATAAAATAAATAAGCAGTAACCGTTTGGCATTTGTAGAGATTCCACCCAGGTGACACTGCTGAATGGCATTCCTACCACTCATTACCACTTCATTACTTTCCTGTAATGAAGAAGTTCCTGATTTCCTATTTTTTATTGTTATCTATAGAGTTATTGGTAAGTTCTGTTTGCCCTAGATTAAAGATGTTGGGGAAGGTATTATTATTATTATTATTATTATTATTATTAATAGCTATCACTCATGGAGCATAAACAATAGGTTTTACAAAAATTAACAAGTTTAATCCTTACACCAACCGTGTGGTAATTGCCATTATTCCCATTTTACCTCTGAGGAATTGAGGATCAGAATTACTACTATGATAGTAAGTGGTAAAGCCAGGTTTTAACCAATGTCTGTTTGAGGCCAAAGGCTATTCTTAACCACTATTACTATACCACTGAGGATAAATGAATGCCATCAATTCATTGACCATAAATGCTTCCAAGAACTACTGAGTTGTTTTTCTTTTTTTTTTTTTTTTGGTGGGGGTGGGCAGTGCGGCAAGGGGAATAGTTTACTCTGAGTCCTCTGTGATTTCAAAATGGCTTCAAAATATTTCTGTTTAAGTAGATCCCAACAACAACAAAACCTCTAGTTTGTACTGGTTGGCCTGTAGAGAATAATCCAACCACACTGACCTCCTCTTGGCTGATCAGTGGGGGATGAATGATGCTCTCCCATTTGGTCAGTTTCTCTCTCCGTGGTGCACACCACTGAGTCCATTTGGTTGGAAAACCTCCAAGCCTTGAAGTAGAATGCAGCAGTTCAAATAGTAAATTTTATTGAAACGTCTTATCATGACAGTCCTATTTGAGTTTAGGAATACCCAAACTCAAATGAAGTAATTCTCTTCCTTCCTCTTTGAACCCGTATGACTCTCATTAAACCTTTTTTGTTGTTGTTGTTAAGGTTATTTCCTTTCTACAAAAAAGAATATAAATCATGCTGGTTCTCCAAAAGTTTGTCTTGTATCAAAACCTGGAAGCTTAATTTAAACCACCCGTTACCAAACAACATCCCAGAATTAATAGTGCTATAGATACATGTTAAACGTAAATTTCCAAAGTTAAGTAAACCTTGATGACACTTATCCCCACTGTAAATGGTCGTGGAACTGATCAGCAGTAGCGGTGTCTCAGAACTAGGGAGCTACAGGGATAAGAGAATTGGCGATGATAAGAAATTTAGGAAAGAGATTTAAATTTCCAAATTAAGTTACCAAGGATAAAACAGATATGCCAATATCCCACCAGTAGCATAGCCTTCACTCCTCCCTCACTCCACAATGAAAGATGATGATGGTGAGTCAGTCTCAAGAAAATTAAAAGAAACTCTCCCTCTGCAGTTCGCATTTTAGGCCTTATACAGAACAACACATTGTAAGGGAAGCACGTTGCATTAAAAAAATTATCTCATTGTGACTGAATGCACTTCTCATGCCTTCTAAAGTGTTACTTGCTAGTATGCCATCTAAAAGCCTTCAGCCTTCAGTTGTGTGATGACCTGGATAATAATCACTGTGTTGCTGTATTACAAATGTCTCCCCTTTCCTATCCCAGTTGATCCATTTCCATGTGGTCTCTGGGCTTCTCCCCTGTCATCACGGGGAGGGAGACAGGCACAGGTTTGTATGCGTGAGCTCATACAGGAATGCACCTTGCTTACCTTTCTAAATGCGTTGCTTTAAAAAAGAAGGGGGGAGAAAACTTCTTATATATCAGCTTATCGAAATTGTTTATTCCCAAGTATCTATAGAGATGCCAGAAGAGCTTGTTTGAAGACATTTTTGTTCTAGATTAAACACATCTGACATCTTATATGACAGAACAATGTCAAAACTAAGTAACCCCTATCTGCCAGGAGCCCCAGGGCCTGGCTAATCTTAGAGCTTCTTCACTCCTCCTTCATCAGGGATGCTGCAAATTTCTGAGGTTTTTAATAAAAGAATTTAGGATAAAATGTAAATGCAGCATAACTTGAATGGTCCTTTATGCTTGAATGGAATTCTTAGAATGTTAAGTGATAATTATTGTTTAAGGCTTTTTTCTTCATTTATAAAGGCACCTGAGAAGAGCTTTTTTTTTTTTTTCACTGGAAAATTTTTTATTTTTATTTTTTTTCTTAAAATGTAGAGCATCTTTTAAAATCTAAACCTGCTTCAGCTGATTCTGAAAGTTAGAATGTTCAAGTATTTTTAGTAGATGACACTCAAAGTACCAGAAGGGGTGTGGAAATCAAGAATTTCGAAAGTGTATTGTGTGTAGCTTAGCAAGTTTACTACCTCATTCTCAGCTACTTTCTTTGAATGCTAAACTGATTCTTTTAGTCTGTCACCTACTTTATCCATAGTTCTTCTTTCTGTTTAATGGAGCCCAGTCCTAGCTCTGCATTATAAAAGAAACTAGATATGAGCTGACAGCCATTGTCTTAGGTGTAGGTAAACCTACTAAATAACACTTAGGAAATGCTAGGTAACTGCTCTGGTTATAGTTGCCTTCAAATAGAAACAAACTCTTCTTCCAAGGCAACAAGTTCTCCACTGCCAGACTACATCTTTGGCCTACGTTTTAAAAATCCTATCATTTTATTGTTCTCTTCCCGCTTAAATATAGAAAAAGCTTAAATTTTGATCAACTGCATGCATTTTCTACAGTAATGAAGAAGATAAAATAGTGGTAAGGAAGAGTGAGAATCACACTTATATTCCTCTTGGAAATTGAGACTTAGAAAGGTTAAATTTGAACCTCTAGACCTACAAACCGTCCCTTTCCTTCTCTCCTGCTGAAGTTTTAAGGGCCACTCCATTTGACAAAGGAAAAGAAATAATGGTCTCTCCTTAACCACAGTACAGAGAAGGAAATTAAGACTATGACAGACCATCTGTAAAATGGTGATAATAATAGTGCCCACTCCTAGGCTTGGTGTGATGATTAAATGAGAACAATGCCTGATACAGCATCAAGTGTCAGTAGACATAACTGAGACTGTGAAGGAGGCTGGCTCAGAACATTGAAGGAAAAAGCTGGGACCTGCCCTTGTGTATATCATAAATTGTGTTAACAAAGAAACGCTTCCTTGGAGAAGCTATTAAGCTGTGTCCATGTATATTAAAGGTTAACAAATTTACATGATGCCATATGATTCACTATATATCATAGGGCAGTGGGCACACCGAGCTATTGAAGTTCCTCGTGAGCAAACATGGTTGTAACTTCTGGGCTTTGCACAGTAGGGTTTTTCTACCAACACACATATGTGCTTCTTGGGATAAGAATGTCGAAGGCTCAACCTCCTTTTTACATCAGCATTTATTAAGATCCCTGCAGCAGCTTAGTTTCCCAAACAGTACTGAAAGCCCGATATCTACCCAATACCTGCCCATTTACAGAATAGTTGTATAAGTTATTTTCATCAACAGCAGAAGAGTACACAGTGCATCTGTGCACTTACAGTTTGCTGGCAACTGTTAGGAAAAAAAAAAAAAAACTTGAAAGGACACACTTCCTCTTCCCAGTTTGTATTCCTAGAATTAATGTGCACAACTATGCATATGATAAAGCAGCAATTCACTGAGCATGAAAGAGGTTTATAAACTAAAGCTATAATGAAACAAATACATGTTAAACACTTAACTTGATAACATTTACACTCAGCAGTGTTATGAAGGAGGGTATTATTCTTGCAGTTTTACAGGTGAGGTCACTACAACCCAGATCAGTTAAGTAACTTGCCCAAAGTTACACAGCTAGTTACCCAGGGACCTGGGATTAGAGCCCAGACTCATTGGACTCCACTCTGCACACCAATTCTGTTGCCTACATCATGCTGCCTGGTAATTTTACCTTTGAAAACATGGAAAAAGTAGGATACATTTTGTAGAATTATAGCTAAAAAGAGAAGGAAGCATAGAACCAAAAAAAATATATATATATAAGTGAAAAACCATTCATGGAAATTACTGATCATAATACGTACTGCCAGCTTGGTAGATTCAGATGTTGAAAGATGAACCCCACATGCATTGTACTTAACCAGTCCTTTGTGTGCAGCTGTTGATTTGCCTGGGTCAGGGTGGATGGGAGGGTTTGGGAATCTTTGAGTCAGTTGAATATTGTGAACTCTTCTTTCCCTGAAGAATCCGAGGCAGTTGTTGAAACCAAAATGGAGAACAAACCCACCTCCTCAGAATTACAGAAGATACAAGAGAAACAGAAACTGATCAAAGAGCCAGACTCCGGAGTGCCCGTTGTTCTCATTACAACCCTCCTGGCTATTCCGGTGGTTGTCCTGCTGGCCATTGCCGTATTTATTCGGTGGAAAAAATCAAGGGCCTTTGGAGGCAAGTAAAATGAGCCCCTTGAACTTGGAACTTACTTTTGAAAGAGTGTTTGGCCTTTTTGTCCTCAAAGTTCGGTTGTGATTTTTTTTTTCAGTGTTTTTTTTTTTTTAAGTTCTCCCTACCTTTTTTGACAATATTGTCCATGTTCCAGATATTGTCTGTAGTCAGTATCATAGTAGAAAATATATCTGGAGTCTCAGAAATTTGGGTAGTTAGATTAAAATATAATATTCAATATTGCCTTTCAGCACCTGGCTTAAGCCCAATTAATATCTCCATATGAAATTATATAGATAAGTCGCGTTGGGGTAAATTAGTTGAAGGGTCAGGAAGGAGGAGACCCTTGCCGTTAGAAACAGGCCCAGTCTTCAAAATAGCGGGGTCAGTTATTTGTATTTCCTCCCCTAGTCCTGGCTCTAGCCCTTAGTGACATGACCTTGGGCAAGTTACTTAACCTCTCTAAGCCACAGTTTCCTCATTTATAAAGTGGAAATAAAAGACAAGGTCCTGCGAGGATTGAATGAAACAATGTACATAAAGCATTTATCACAGTACCTGGTACCTAGTAAGTGCTTGTTATTCATACCACCAGTGATTATGAAGAATAATCATTGTTAAAAATTAATAAAAGTCACGAGAAGTCAAAAAAGCCATGTCTTAAAATCTCAGCTTTCTTAGGAAACCGTTTCCATAAGAAACCATTCAGTAGTTTTTAAATAGTCGCAGTTTACGCCATTAGCCTTCCCTAGCCAACGAAGGCAGGGTTTATTACTGTCGTCATTATTTTATAAAATCATTATTATGTGTATAATATTTAGTATAACATTAGTAGGAAATCCAGGAGCTGAGTTCCTTTTAGGACACCCAAACAAGAAAACAAATAATAATCCGACCTGAGCTTCTCAGCTCTCAGGAGCAGCCCCTTGGCCGGGGCCCCAGGTCCAAAGGTCCGAGTCTACAGCTGTGTCTGGGAAGGAATCCATGAGCCAGAGCGGGAGGCAGCATTTGATCAAGAAACAGCATCTGATTCTGTTTTAGGCCAAGGCAGCCATGGCAGGGACTCGGTGCCCATGGCAAAGCCCTGATGCAGAAAAGGACACAAAACCAGAGGATTCAATTTAATTGATTATGAAAGGGAATTTTTCTAGGACTTTTTTACTTTTCATCTGCGATCAATAAAGCTCTGCACAAACACACTTAACTCTTCCTAAAAAAGACTTCTGTTGAGCCCCTGTTATGAGTAGGGAAGTAGGGGCAAAGGTAAACAAACGTAGGCATTATCTTCATAGAATTAGTGATAGCTTCAAAAGAACACAATCTTGTATGTTTACTGATGTATCCCCAGTACAGATAACAGTTACTGGTATTAAAGGTTCAATAAATAATTGTTGGAAGAATGACTGAGGAAATAAATGGAGCTTACAGAATACATGACACATGAGATAACACATAAAAGTTATAATCATAGGTGGGAAGAGCAGTGATAAATACTTGCCGGGAGTACCAGGAACCCGTGGGGCCGAAGGCCAGGTAGCAGGAGTGTTAGTAATCAACCCACACTGGACCAGGGAATGTCTGGGGAGTCAAGACGTTCTGGTCTCTCCTTTTTGCTGTTAAGCATGTGTGACACAGCACTGTCACCGAGTGCTGGGCCTGTAGGAGTTGAGAAGGCAGCGACCCAAGCCAAACCATGTGAAACTACCATTACTCAGTCACATTTTATTTAGAAAATTGCAGTTTTATATGTTTCGATCTAATCTAACGTATTTAATTCTAAAAGGAGATCAGCCTCTCACATTTTTTCAACATATGTTCTTGATAGACCTTATCCAATCTATGACGGTTTTTAGTAACCCTCATAAAGAGTCTTCTATTTATTCATCACACCCTATTGCACATCAGCTCCACACCAGACACTGTGCTTGGCTCAGGGGATGCAAAACCAACTAAGAACTCTCCTGCATCTTTGTAGGATTTAACAGTTTAATTTGTTGGCTTTCTAACAGTCTTACCAGATTGCTTCCCTTCTTACCTACTGTGCTACCTATCCTCTGTCACCTGCCTGCTAGTTTTCTCCATCATGCTGCCTCCATTCCTGGTTAGAAATTTCATAGGAGGACCCCGAGCCTTGCTTCCCTGACCACAGTCCCTAAGGAGTGGTGGAAGGCGGGGCAGAGAGTGCAAGAAGATACACAGCAACCAAAAAACTGAAGTCCACCGTGAGTTCCGCCTCCTCATTAGGAAAGAAAGTTGATCTTTTATGGAAGTGGGAAGCTCCATGGAGAGCATTTGGGTCACCTTGTATGAGCGAAACCCTCAGGATTTCAGGTGCTTCACCTTCATTAAGGCCTTATATAGAGGGAAAGGATGTACATTAACCCAAAGCTTTCTCAAGCAGGACATGCACTGTTCTCCATAGAAACACTACAGCCTAAGACAAATATTTCTAAATTTTAACAACCAAAAAAGTACAAAGTTTTACAAATTATTGGTTATTTAATTTTGCCCTAATAAAAATAACTAATATTTATTGAACACTTACTGTATAAGTACAAGACGCTGTTCTAAGCTTGTCACATGCCATATCCCATCTAAAACGTACAGATAGGTGGAGCTCGTAATTGATCCCTCCTTACTCGGAGGAGAAAACTGAGGCTCAGAGAAGTAATTTATAGAGATTGCACAGACTGTAAGGGACAGGCAGCTTTGGCCCTTTTATATACGTCACAATAATATCTTACCTTTTTTTCCTCGAATTGCATACAGACAAGAGCCAGGCCTTGTTAATCGTTTATGAATTACTGATTTTGTATTGGAAGTTGAGCCCATGGATTGAGGAGGGTGATTGGGACTCCTTTTGAAATGTGCCATCTTTTTCTAGCAGATTCTGAACACAAACTCGAGGCAAGTTCAGGAAGAGTGCTGGGAAAACTTAGAGGTATGCCCGTGACCTTTTAGAATCCTTCATGTTTGGCTCCAAGTTGACAAGCTGATTGACGTCTTTTAAAGAGCAAGGAAATATTTTTTGTTTTCTGTCTGAAAATCGAACTCCTTGTGTGCAGCATAGCATCACCCCATAAACTAAACCAAAGTGTGTGGCTCTGGCGGCAAATTTCCCAGTTTCATTTTTTCCACCTTGCCATTCTGTCTTATCTAATTCTCTTCCCCTGCCTTTTACCTGACTTCATTTGTCTTCTGTAAATTTTCTGTCATTCCTGTTGGCATGTCAGCACTTGTCGTAGTGAAGATGACCTTTACATAAAGTCACTGAAATGAAGAGCTGCTCGTGGGATGCCAGTTCCCCAGAGCCCAGGAAAAGCAGGAGGTGAAAAGTGAATCTGAAACAGACCTGCAAAAACACATAGTCCTCAGGAGCTTTGTTTTTTTCTTATATATTTTAATAAATTCGTGGAGAAGTATCTTTCTGACTTTGTGGGATAAGTATTTCTGTAGGTCAATCTTTTTTTTTCTTGTTTTGTTAGTATCTACCCTTTCTCATTCCCCAACTTCTTTGTTTAAGAATTTACCAAGAAACCAAGAATCGTTTGTGCAAACTCTACCTATGTTCTTGTTTTCTTTCTTCAGGAAAGGGAAGTGGAGGCTTAAACCTTGGAAATTTCTTTGCAAGCCGTAAAGGCTACAGTCGAAAAGGGTTTGACCGCCTTAGCACTGAAGGAAGCGACCAGGAGAAAGATGAAGATGACGGAAGTGAATCAGAAGAGGAGTACTCAGCGCCTCTGCCTGCACCCACACCTTCCTCCTCCTGAAAACAGGGCTTTGATTCGGATTCCTTTCCCTTTAGCACGTTTAGAGTTTTGTGTATTTAATTGTAAACCGTACTAGTCTACGTGGGACAGTACACATTTTATTTACTTCGTTTGGGTTTAGTTGGCTTCTGTTTCTAGTTGAGGAGTTTCCTAAAGGCTCACAACAGTGCCATTGTCTTTATATGAACATAGAATAGAGAAGCCGCCCTCTTCTTCCATCACACTACTAATTTAATGATGGGAGGTTTGCTCATTTACATTTTCGAGACTTTTCTGCAGATGTAAATAACCCCATTCTCTGCTTGAACATAGTATATTCCCCAAAGCGCTTCCATTGCCAGTCTCTTTCTTTGGTGCCTTTCCTGTTCAGCATCCTCAACCTGTGGCAGTAAAGAGAAACTCTGTGCTACATGATGACAAAGCTGCTAAATCTCCTATTTTTTTAAAATCACTAGCATTATATTGCAACAAGGGAAAGAAAAAGTCTCTATTTAAATTCTTTTTAAATTTTCTCCTTCAGTTGGTGTGTTTTGGGGATGTCTTATTTTTAGATGGTTACACTGTTAGAACACTATTTTCAGAATCTGAATGTAATTTGTGTAATAAAGTGTTTTCAGAGCATTAGCTGTCAAAGTGTATTTTGCAGTTTTTGCATATTTGCAGGGTTTTGTATACAACTTTTGTAATAATTACACAAACCACAGATATAGTGAAACCTACTCAATGTCTTCAACCAAAGGAAATGTGTTGTATTGTATTAAAATTAAAAAGATATTTTGTTATGTAGCCGATATAAATTAAAAAGCAGCCTAAGATACATGTGTAAAACCAGGCTCTCTTTTAAAATTCAAAGATAGTTTTTGGCTGTATGTCAATCATAAGGGAAATACTTTAATAAAAGGTGATCATAGCTAAGAGGAAAACTGTGTCTCAAATTACATATGTAAATGAATCCAGAGTGTAGGTTACTAATCTTTTTAAGTAATAATTTCATGAAAATTCCCATATATTCATAGGAATAGTCATCTCTTACAGTGACCACAAATTAATTTTAAAACATCTTTTTCATATTCCATCAATGCAATTTGGTAAGAAGCTGATAATTTTTCTTTTTAGAATAATCGGACTCTGACCTTCCTTTAATTCAAGCATCTTAGTTGAGATTAGAGATTTAATTGACTAATCATGAAAACAATTCAGGGTGCCTTGCAAAAAATATATAGTTTTCCAACTATCTTATTTAGAAAATCTAACATTGTAGATTTTCTCTCATAATTGATACCAAAGAGGATCCAACTGAATGATTTGTCACTTCCCACACATTTACCTCACTATCTTATTAAAATTTAATTTGGGCACCCTCACCAAGTGGAAACTTCACATACTTTTATTCCTGTGACCTTCCTTCTCAAATGAAGAGTACATTTTTCCTCCCTCTGACCACTCCTTAATGCTCTTTTTACCTCATCAGTGGTAAATATGTAAATAATGGTGATTTTCTAATTCTATCATTTTGTTTTCATTTATCAGCTGGCATTCTTTTGTAAATAAGAGTGTTTTACTGATTCTCACCCCAAGAGATTTTGGCAACATCTAGTCAAGAACATAAAATAATCCTCTCATTTTATTTGTAACCAATATGACATGCACTCCAAACTCATAGTACAAATATGGTCAAATACCTTTTATTTTCCTATTTAATTGCTCAAGTCTTTTGCCTTTCTTAATGGCAGAAAGACAATTATCAGCCTTTCAATGTTTGGCTTCCTCAGCCTTTCTTTCTCTGGAATTGTCAGGAAAATTCCAGATCCAAAAGTCAATATGAGGCTGGAATCCCCAGATTTGCAGACGCGGAGAGGCATATTCAATCAAGTCTGATTCATCCATGCTGTAGTTGCTGGTTTCTGCCTCATGGTGTCGCTGTTGAAGACTGCTCTTATTACCAGCCCTTAAGAAAGCTGCTGCTCTGAAGCTGCCCCAATCCAGACCGCCCTCCCAAACTTTGGCCTCTTATGGCTGAAGTTCACACACACACACACACCACACACACCCCACCCACCCCCTTCTCAGGAGCTTAGGAGTCCCAGGTCAGGCCCGATCCTCTTATATATGCCTCATAACACAAAACCATCACCTGCCTCTTTCCCTATAATCCATACTAGAGAAAAGGAATTTTTTTCCTCTTAAACCCACAAAACTCAGAGTTCTATTAGCCTCCATTTTTTTATTGTGGTAAGAACACATGAGATCTTAACAAAAGTTTAAGTGCACTATACAATATTGTTAACTACAGGCACAGTGTGTACAGCAGACCTCTAGAACTTACCCATCTTGCATAACTGAAACTTCGTACCTGTCGAACAGTAACTCCCCATTTCCCCTGCCCCACCCCGCCCTTGGCAACCATCACCCTACTCTCTGCTTCTGTGAGTTTATTTTAGATATCTCATAAGTAAAATACAGAATTTGTCCTTCTGTGACCGACTTATTTCACAGCATAATGTCCTCCATCTAAGGTCCATCTATGTTGTCATATCTAGCAGGATTTCCTTTTTTAAGGCTGAATAGTATTCCATTGTATATTTACCACACTTTCTTTATCCCTGCATGGAGTTGATGGACATTTAGTTTGTTTCCACTTCTTGGCTGTTATGAATAATTCATCAGCCCTTCCTTACCAGAGACTAGGGCTTGCTGTTGCCCCTCTACCCCTTTCTAAGAGAGACTCCCTGATGAGTCTTAAGTGTTCGCCCTGAAGTTCCAGCCCAGGAAGCTTCCTTCCATGGTTCAAGGGCAATTTCTGATATCTTTTTGTCATTTAATAAACACTTCTAAATTTCTAATAAGCAAAATAGTATAAGTCCAGAGAATGCAGTGCTGAAATGCAATATCCTAGCTTTACTGGCATTTTTATTCTAGTGGTGTATATATATTCTCTCTCTCTCTCTCTCTCTCTCTCTCTCTCTCTCTCTCTCTCTCTCTCTCATTAAAGAAGAGCAAAACATAACATATATTAATAGATTCTTTAAATGAGACCCACAGAAAGGAATTGACTAGTTATACTAATCCCAATGTCTCTTTAGGTTGATTTAGTTTCTGGCACTTGGATTTTTTCATTTATTTTCTTCTGTATTTTTATATTTCCCAGATATCATAGAATTTACAGAAATCTTTAAAAGTTTCAAATTTCAGGAGCATTATTCTGAGTCTCGTTTAGCCTCCATTAAAAAGGAAGTGCTCCTTTCTTTAAACAGCAACCACAATTCTCACATCTGTAATAAAATATGTCCCCAAATAATCCAATAAAAGTTAAATAAGTTGGAAGCCAAAGGATTCATTCGACAGACACTCATTGAGCGTCACGATGTACACAATACAAAGATTAAAAAAAAGACACAGTCTTGCTTTCAGAGTTTTGTAATTTAGTAAGGGAGCTAAAATAAGATTATAAATGATCACAATATAAGGCATAAGAGGACCACATGCAAAACGCTATGAAGCCTCTGATTGAAAAGCGCTGAGTTTTCATAAAGAAAGTGATATCTGAGTAAGGGAGAGGAGGGCCAATGGACAATGCTTGTCATATTAGGGGGTTAGCAACAGGGCTAGAAGCTCAGGGTAGTTCAAGGAAACAGTGATAGATGGGCTGGAAAGCCAGGCTAGTGTAGCAAGAAGTGTCACAACACCATGAGGAGGAATTTAGATTTAACTGCATTTGATATATTTGATGTATATATATATATGTATATATATATAATATATATATGTATATAAGTACACACACACATACATATATAAATTTACTGAGGTCTACTAGGAAAAATTTTTAAAATTACCTTATTGAACAGGACAAAGAATAAATTATACTTGCAATATGTGCTAACTCAAGTTTAGTTCAGTTTCTTAGGAAATGGGGTGTTGTTCTGTACATATAGGATAAAAGTCTTTTATCAGATATTTGATTTACAAATGTTTTACCCCAGTATATGGGTTATCCTTTCATTCTCTCGACCTTGTTTTTCAAAGAGAAGTTTTCATTTTTGATGAAGCCAACATTTATTATATTTCCCAAGAGTCATGAGATTCACAGAAACCTTTAAGAATTTCACCAAGGCTCTGAATTTTCTGTTTCAATTCAGAAAAGAGAAGTGAACACTAACGAGACTTCATTCCTCAGCAGCCTGCTTACCTCTCCAGCTTCGTCTCACCCCCTCCACCCTTACCCTCACCCCCAACTCTCCCCACCAACCTCACTCTAAGAAGCTATATTCTTCTTTCCAAAATGGCTATGCCTTTACTGTCCTCCCAGCTTCTAGACATTTTTCCATCTGCCTAGACACTTCCCCAGTCAAAGCACTAATCTCATTGAGTAGTATTTGTGTGAAATGGGTGGGGAGGGGGAGAGAGATTGACTCTGACTAATAAAAATTCTAGAGTGAGAAGATTTAGGTTCATAAAGGGTAATGTCAGCTCTCTCTCTCTCTCTCTCTCTCTCTCTCTCTCTCTCTCTCTCTCTCTCTCTCTCTCAAAGTTGTTTTCCATGTTGGTTTTATTCTCTAGAATGTTCTTTCTATGTGATATGAAAGATGTCCCTGGTAGCCATCTGCAAACTTGAGAGAAACTCCCCTACTCTCCTATATCTACATCAACCCCCAAAAGGGATTCAGAAACACAATAACAATAGTGTTTTCTTTTTCAGAAATGACAATAGATTTGCAAAGATTTATCCCTAGTTCTTCTTTCAGTAGTGAAATAAGTTTTCCTTGAACCCTTTAACAAATTCTCCCTCACATGTATTACATGGTCATTTCTGAGCTCATCCTTAAGAAACTGAATGAGATTATTTTAGACCATTCAGGCCCATGCATGAAGCTTGGGTGGGATCAACTTCTCCTAAGCTCCATGGCTCCACAAGAGAAGTCCTAAACATGTAATCAAAATTCAAATAGGATAGATAGATGAAAATGGTTGCTGAGTAGGCAACCAACAATACACACTACAGGCTGGTTGTTGTTGATGTTTATGGAATAAAATTCACTTATCCATAGATACTTGCTAAGCTCCTAAACCTCAGTTAGCTCAAAATCTAGAGGGCAACTTAACTCATTGTGTTAAGTTCAGTGATGGAAGCAAAGCCGGGCACCTCACAAAGTTTGGAGTGAGGGATCAAGGAAGATATATGTTACTGTTCAAGAAAGGCATTAGACAAAAAAAAATTAAAATAGAAGTTGTTGATAGTTTTTGATAGGAGAAATTATTTTTGCATTGTTCTCCGATATTTATCTATTTAATAATCCAAAAGCTTTTCTATAAACTAAATATTGCATTTTTTTTCATTATGTTGTTGATACTCTTCGAATAAGAACATAATTCCAGAGTAAAAACAAGAATATAATAGAAGTTCCAAAAAAGCAAAGGTTTTAGATGACAATTGAAAGTATGCTCTGAAATAAAAGCTGAAAATATTGCATTGCTCCCAAAGTTAGTGGACTGAAAAGAACTCAAATTCTAGACCAAAGTTTAGAAAATGTTTTAGTGTCATTTTACATTTATATAAGTAAATATTTAAACTGTTATTTTCCTTAAAATATTCTCTTTCATTATTTAGCTGTATTAGAATAGATATGTGCTATTCATAGATAGATCAATGGATGATTGATTGCTAGACACAGTCAACAGGAAGGAGTGGAGGAGTGATCAAGAGAAGGAGAGATGAAAGAGACAATCCACATAAAGATTTCCTCTTAAAGATTTCTTCAGGGTAGTTATTACCAGTGAGGTGAATGGCTGACATCTGGTGGTGAAACTTTGTAAAAAAGTTGCATGGATTTGTGCTGTCATAAAAGAGGTCCTATTCAGTGAAAGATAGCTCTGTCTTCAAGAATAATTTAAAATGCTACTAGTCATTGAGTTCTTATGTCAGGTATCACACAGATATTGACAGTATCCAAGTCCTCTTTGCTAAGAGTCACTATTCTCTAACTAGAGAACAAAATATGAAATTGTTTAGCTATATTTTTTACATGAGCATTTAAAGAGGCAAAAATAACATATATAATGTTATTCAGAATCGTTTGCATATTTTGTTAATCTAGTGTCATTTTAAGAAAGAAGAGAAAATTAAATTAGTTTCTGCTTAAAAAAGAAAAAAAACAACAACAGGTGTGTGCTGTTGGACGGTGGGAGTGTGGGAGTGTGGTGAGCAGCCAGCAACCACCATGTACCAGTGCATGCAGGTGTCCAGACTGTCAATACCTTCTGGGAATTTTATATAGTTTCGAACATGTAATTTGGCCTGATGGTCAAAAGCCAAGCGACAAAATCATCAGTGGTAGGATGATTGGTTCAACATCTTCAGTGAGCCCGGGGCTGGCAAGCCCAGGGCAGCAATGTGGACTTAGAGCCCCCATGGTCGATGAAGTGCACAAAGGGACCTATTGGGAGCTCTTCTACTTGGAGCAGATGATCACTGGGAAGGAAGACGCAGACAACAACTATACCAGAGGCCATTACACCATCTACAAGATCATTGATCTGGTCCTAGACCAGATCTGTTTTGTGTACACAGCTTCCTGTCTCTGCTCATGGAGCCACCCTCAGGGGACTATGGCAAGAAGTCCAAGCTTGACTTTGTCATTTACCCAGTCCCCCAGGTTTCCATAGCCATGGTGAGGCCCTACAAATCCATCTTGATACCCACAGACCCTAGGACATTCTGACTGTGCCTTCATGGTGACAATGAAGACACCTATGAATATGTTGATATAACCTGCATGTAAAATGGCTCACGTACACTGACTTTGATTGTCTCATTGAGCAGACAGAGTCCACCATCACTGCCTCCCAGTTATTCGACAGGGCCCTAAACTAGAATTGATGGAATTTCAGACCAATTTGGTCCCTAGACCCACATCTACTGGCCACCTGCACTCCAGTCATCTCAGCTGAGATGGCCTACCATGAGCAGCTGCCCGTAGCCAAAATCACCAATGCCTGCTTCAAACTGGCCAACCAAATGGTCAAGTATGAACTTCATCATGGCAAGTACATTGCCTATGTGTTGTACAGGAGGGACGTGGTCCAAAAAGACATCAACACATCCACAGACACCATCAAGGACAAGAGCACCATCAAATCTATGGATTGGCACCTGATAGGATTTAAGGTGAGCATCAACTACCAGTCCCCCGCCAACTGTTCCCGAGGGAGACTTGGCCCAGGTGCAGTAGGCCATGCTGTTGCCGAGGCCTGGGCCTGCCCGGATCATTTAAGTTTGATCTCATGTCCACGAAACGAGCCTTTGTGAATCCTCTGAGGCTCCGGTGGACCTGACAGCTCTGGAAAAAGATTAGAGAGAGGTTAGCATGGATTCTGTGGAAAGAGAGGTGGAAGAAGGTGAAGAATAGTACATAGGAGAGGGCGGCTGTCAGGCGTTCCTCTCTTCCACTCTCTCCTGCCATCCTTCAGTGCTGCTTGTTTAAAGTTGTTTGCAATTAAAGTTTTTATATCGATGACAATCACAACTCCGTGAATACTAAAAACCGTTGAATTTTCACTGAGCGAATTTTATGGTATGTGAATTATATCTCAATAAAACTTTTTTTTAAAAAAACTATATAATCATCTTCAAGCTAGGTAAACCATTGTCCATACCCAAGGACTGCGAATTCCTAGTCACAGTTGGGCCACGTAGAAATGCATTTCTGGCTTCTAAAATTGGGTCGTAGCTCTTTCACATATCAAATCATTCTACCCCTACTAAAAGCCTAAGTAATTCCCCGGCTTCACATAGTGAAAACACACTGCAGATGGCCTACTTAGGCCAGCTGTATACCCTCTCACAAAGTGTCCTGCCTTCCTTACTTAGGGAGAGGCCCATAGATAAGTGAAAATTTTTGTTGTGTGTGGAAGTCTGTGTCCTGGGGCAGAATTTCTGGACCTGGTGTTGTCCTCTTGCAATGAATAACCTCTCACTCCACCACTAGGTAGATCTACTCCGTACTTTAGCTTCTATAGCTAAGGTAGCCTCAGTCTGTGCAATTCAAAACCCAAAGGACAGAAGGCCTCCCAGAGGGGAGAGATGGAAGCCAGCTATGGGAAGAGCTGAATCTGTGTGAGGAGAATATAGAAAGTATTCAGTTTTCTGCTTCTTTGCTGCTTTCAGTGCTCCCTCTGTCTTCCCCAATTTTTACATGACCTTCCAGTCATTTATCACAGTTGGAATAAAAGTCTTTAACATTGGACCCAAACACAGCTACTTCCTCTGAGAGAAATGAGATGTCATATTGCTTCAGAAAAGCCCTGTATCCCAATGCCCTAGATAATTTAGTTATCTTAGTAAAATTATGTACAATGCTAAGAGTTTCTGGTTATACTATTCACTGACAGGCATTCAAAGGAAGGTTTAGAATTAAAGGTTAATCACTTCAAGTTTGTGAGGTGGAATAGAAGATATCTAAAGAATTTCTGATTCTTATCCTAGAAAAAAATTTCCTCTCTCTTGTTTTTAAACTGCAATTGAGGTTAAAATAAGAACGTCAGAAATTCTATATAAATTACTTGGATTGTAAATTCCTTAGCAAAGCCAAAGTACAATGCGATCGCAAAATAACGTTACTAATGTTTTGCTTTGTTCAGTTTCCCTGGTAAATGAGAACGAAATTCTTGAGAACTTGTCTGTATTATTTGTAGTCCCTTAAATGTAGCATTAGCATCAACTATATCCATCAAAAGGGGGAAGAGGGCCGAATACTCTGCTGCCATCATTCATAAAGCTAGGAAACTTGCTTGAGCATCAGTTTGCCCTGCCAGGTAATATTAATAATGCCCTAGAGTATGTATAATCAATCACCAGATGCTCTGGATTGCTGCCTCAGCAATGATTAACATGAAGTGTGGCAGGTCAACAGCAAGTGCAGATCTCTGCAGCAAAGAGAATGGCTTCCCAAAAAGGATGCATATTAATTAGTTTTATTTTGGAGAGTTCTGAACTGTGCATAAATGAATGTTGAATTCCTATCCCTGAATCCAGACTCTTCTATCTAAATGTCTACCCGACAGATCCACTGGAATGTGGATCTCAAAATCAGCATGTTCAAAACTGAACTTTTCTTCCCCAAACCTGCTCTTCCTAGTCTTTCTCATCTCAGTTAGCAGCACTCCCATCCTTCTAGTTATACAAGCCTAAAAAGTTCAGTCATCATAAGCTTTTCTTCCTCTAAAGGCCTACATCCAGTTTCAGTAAATTCCATTTAATCTGGGTTCAAAACATGATCCTAACCATGTCTCATCGCCTCCTAACACCATCACCATCTCTCACCTGAAGTACTGCAACAGCCTTCTTACTATCCACCATTGTCCTTTCTCAATCCATTCTCATTCCACACTTTTGACAATGGTTGTCAGTTCTGAGTTGTGATGGTTCTGGCAGAAGCTGTATCACTCTATAGCTACAGATACTAATGGTTAAACCCTCTTCTACATACATCACTGGGCATTTCTTCTCTTTGCCCCTTCAGGCCAACAGGGTTCTCGCTATTACTGGCCACCAAATGTCCCACCATCCCTTGTGTGTTCTATAAATTCTTCTTTAAACAGTTCCTTACTGTTAAAACCATTCTGTGTTTCATCTCCTTCTTTCCAGGTCTCTTAAAAATGCGGCCATTAATTGTATGAATTGCTTAACATTAAACCAAACTTGTAATTTTTGGATCTACTCAATTTGTTCATAATGCATATTGTTATAAGTCACTGGATTCAGGGTTTTTTTTTTTTTTTAGGTGTTTGTATTTGTGTTATAAGAGAATGACCTGTTATTTTCCTTTCTCATATGTCCTTTTCAGATTTTGATATCAAGATTATGCCTCCCTCATGCCAAGATTTAAGGAGTGTTCCTTTTGTTTCTACACCATGAATAATTTGTGTAAGATTAAAATTATGTATTCCTTATTTCTTCTTGAACCACTTTTGCAGGTTAAATTCTCTAAAATTTATTCTTTTTATTAAGGTTTCAAATTTATTAGAAAAAGTTCTAACATCCTATTTTTAAAATGCCTGTATCATATGTAGTTCTGATAGTTTTACATCACAATATTATTTATAATTCTGTAGGTTTATTTTATTAGGCTTGCTAAATTTGTCTCTATTAGTGTTTTTAAAGAAGCAATGTTCAACTCAGTTCATCCTTGCATTATGTTTATTAATTTCTTTATTAATTTCTATTATCTTCATCATTTCAAATCTTCTATTTTCTTTAGGTTTATTCACTTATTCTTCTACCACATTAAATTCCATGCTTGCCTCGTTACTTTTTAACTTTTTTTCCCCAATATAAGGCCTGGTCCTTTTTAGACCATCATTACAACTTTCCACACAGTCCAAAAGTAAGTGGAACATAACACTTAATGCTTTTCAAGATTTAAGGTAAGAAACCCGAGAAGATGTCTGTGCAAAAGCTATCAATGATATTTTAAGATTGGATATAACTAACGAAATATATTAAAAACTTCTGGTCACTATTTCACTACCCTACTGGAATGCAAACTCTAGGAGGGTTCTTGCTTCTCACTGATACAACCTAAGTGCCAAAACAGTCCCAGGAACATAGTAAGCATTTACTACATGTCTTGTTTGATTCTATAAATGAATCTCATAGCTAAACATGGAGTAATTTTTCTTTTAGTGTTACTTTTTTTGATGGCAATGTAAGAAAATTTTATACTTGAAATGTTAATTGTGATATTTAAAAATAACTTTCAAATTGGGCAATTATTCTCATTCAAAATATATTTTTCCTTTATTTTAGCTCAGCTCTTCCATTCCCTTCCATAGTGTGTTTTTAAGTGTTCATAAAAATACCACAAGGTGGCATACCAAACCTCATAAAGACATTTCTGGATTTTTTTGGTCAAAATTTTACTATATAATTATCCTGTATAAAACTTCCCTTAAATCCAGGCAAGAGGGACCCCACTCTGGACCCCTGGCTCGAAGGCTAGGCTCTGCCCTCCCTGCTGGAGTATATGTCCCTCCCTGCAGGGTGGACCCACAAGATCCAGGGACAAGCCCCTCCTCCTCTCTTCCAAGGCCTCCCTCCTCTGCTCCAAGAGGGTGGATGGACAGCTGGACAGCACAATCCTAAGGTCTGGGTTGATCACAGGGCAAGTCTGCAGATGATGGGATGGGTTTTTTTGGGAGAGGATGGGGTTGGGACAAAGACGGCTCTCAGACCACTCTTCCTGCTCTGTCACTCAGTGCAGGGCTTGTGGATTCCAAGAATTCTAGAAACCTTAGGAAGGCGTATTTGTCAAGAAGGAACAATCTGTTAGCTAGATTCATAATTTCTAAATACTTAGGTATATGTTACATGGAGCTCTATTTTCACTCTTGATAAGGCCCTGCAAATATTAGAGATAAGACTATATGGGTGTATATAATTCGTGGATATCTTTTATATTTGTTTACTTAAAATCTGTATGTGGGATCTCTATTAGAATCCTGAGGTTTCGGTAATAAAATAAGCATTTTACTTGAATAGCTTGTGTTGATTATTTATCAGAAAGTAACAAATAACTTTCATTATAAATGGCTTAAAACAGAATTCGAAAACAAAGAAGATTATGGCAGCTATTATAGCTCTGCACCAATGTTCTGGTTTTCATCCTTCCTGGAATATATAGGGCTGTACTTCCTTATCCTTTGGTATTCGATGTGGTTATGTGGCTACTTTTCTTTTTTTAACTTTGGTTTAGACTTTTTATAACAATTTTATCAAGGTATAATTCTCATACCATAAAATTCACCCTTCAAAGTATACAATTCAGTGAATTTTAATATTTTCAGAGTTATGCAGCCAACGCCACTAACTTTAGAACACTGCCATCACCACAGGAAAGAAAATCACACCCATCAGCACTGTGTGAGCATTGTAATATGACTAGGAAGGAGGCGAAAACTTCCCAGAAAATCTTCTCAGAGCTAGTTGCTTGCACTGTACGTGGCTTATGCAGTCTTTACCAGACTGTAAATCCCATATGAGGATGAGGCACATATCTGACTCATCTTTTAATTTTTCCACAGTATTCTTCAAATTGCTTTATAACAAATATTTGTTGAAGTTATAAATATGACAGAAATTAAAATTTTATAACATCAATTATTTTATCATTAAGATTGCAGAAAAAAATCTCATTAACAAATGACTAGCATTAATGTATGTTTTGAAAATGTACTGTTTTCAAACCAATATATAGTTTCATCTATATATATAATCCTGATATATATAACCTTGAGTCCAATGAGGTGAAATTACCAATATTCTGTAAGAGCCCATAAATAACTAAATATTTTCCTAAAATACTGTTTTTAGAAGTTCCAGTGACACAGAAAGAAGTTTCACTTAACTCATTGTTATGGTTGAATAAATATTTATTAATCCTGTTCTAGGTACTTCAAACTTATTTTTAAAAAGGGAACTATTCCAAAAAAAAAAAAAAAAAGACCAAAAAAAAACCAAAACAAAACAAAAAAGAAACAAACAAAATAAACTTAAAAAAAAAAACCAAACTAAAACTGAAAATATGGTATCATACCAGACAAATATTTGAGAGTTTTCAGCTGGAATTTAGTTTACTTGCTAAGAAACAAGCATACTTTGCCTGTTCTCTTTTTAGAAGAAAAAAGTGAATTCTATATATTATATGCTTCCTTTGCTTTATATATGTGTACTGAAATTCAAACATGGTACAATTTTAGATAAATAGTTATAAAATAAACCTTCAGGATTTAGTCATTAAAAGTGTGTCAAGACACCTATACAACATTTTTTGATGAAAAAGATATCAATATTCAAGGAATTATACATTCTAAACAAGCACTTTAAATGAATTTCAGTATTTACTAACTTAAGTACTCAAGGACTTGGTTTGAAGAGTCCAATAAGCTGAAAGTCTGCTTTTCAAGAGTACTATTATCTTCTAACAATGGAGAAATTTTGGCATTTCTATATTCTAATAGTTCACGATCCTTGCTTGATGTCAGTAATTCATTATCGACTATACCAATAGTTGCATCTTCTACCAGAATATTTGCCTGGTATGCTCCAACTGGAATATCCGGCAATCCAATGTAGTCATGATCTGCCACTACTGAACCTTGTAAGAGATAAAAACTGTCTGAAAGAAAAAACATCACAAGTATTCTTTTTAGAATTATAATCACAAGTATTCTTTTTAGAATTAAATATCATTTTTTAAAATTAAACAATGTTAAATGAGAAACAAAATCCTAAGTAATAAAAATTAACTATCAAGATTAATTTCTGGTGGGTTCTCCTATCTACTAAATATACATGTCAAAGAATGAACAAAATGATATATAAACTTGACAGTTCATGTATATAGAATTCAGGAAAGACCAAGGATTTAAAAAGGGCCAACTTTTCCTGTTTCCTTAACTTATCTTTGGTAGGTATGGGCAAGGGGGTGGAAGAGGCTGGGGATTATGGTATAGATTAAAACCAAAGTTATAAAACTCTATTTTTGATGTTGATGATATCCTTAATATGCTTCCGCAAAACATTTCTAGGTCAATTAATGGGGTCTTAAAGATATTTTTAAAAATAAAACTGTTAAATTTTTTAAAAACCTTTTTATAACAATAGATACTTTGCCGATCTTTATAGAACCCATATTATGACAGTATCAAATTGGTACATTATGAAGTTATAAATGAAAATGAAGATAAAATTCCCAGAATCAGGCATATGTAATAGGAATATGTGAGTAGGTTACAATGCAGTAGTTTAAAAAGCTTAGCTTAACTTTAATACCAAAATGCTCCTGAACTTTTAAGGTATTATTGAAATATTGACGAGGAATTTTCCTTATTAGTATTTTATTCTATTTTGAGCAAACCTGACAGCTCTATCAGGAAAAATAAAATGCTAAAAATGAAAGTTCAACTGATGCCAAGGCAGTAGAATTCTTATAAAGGTTAACTGTATATAAAAGGATTCCTCCCTACCTGATATTTTAATTAATTATAAGAAACTCTTTCACCATAGTGGATTAACTTCCTGTACCCCTGCCTTCTCTTTCTGGATTTTCTCCCAAAACATTAACAGAATCTCCTGAAAATTTTAGTAGCCTAAGGAGTTCTCAAAAAGAAAGAGCTAACGGAAGATTAACTGCCCATTTGGATTAGAGATCAAGGAAAGATTTTCAGAGCAGATAAAGTTGTCATATAGCATGGAACACAATCCCTCTTCTACCCATTCTCATATTAATATGGGAAAGCTCATGGGTCCTATTCCAACTCCAGAAGATTATATATCAAGAACTTTCAATTTACAAACTTCAATAGATCAAACAAATCTATGCTAAATGGTCTTGGGTTTCGATGGACATTTAGTTTTTCCCATTTAGTTCTTCATTAGGCAAAGTGTACTTGGTATTTTAGTTTTCAGAGTTTTTCCAAGTTTAATCCCTTCTTTATATAAAAGTAATAATTGGAATGAAAATGTTAAGAAGATATACATATTTATGATGGAAAAGAAGTATGGATAATTGAAGGTGGTAAAAATGACTATCATATGTTAGCATGGGATGAATTTCTGGATAAGAACAATTCTGAAGATGAAAAAATCAATCAAGGAACCCATGAGAAGTGCTGTGTCCAACAGTAGCAAGAAAGAAGAAACGGCAGAAGAAACGGAAACATTTTTAGAATGTGTTAACTAGAGGTTCAACATCAAAGCTCACTATTACCCTGTTAATACTGGAGAAGGGTAGGTAGTTGTTTGTAAGAGAAGTAATAAAGGTTAGGTATGGTAAAAGTGATGCTGATGAAATTTTTCTAAGAAGCCATGGAGAATTCCATAGGTTCAAGGCCCATTACAATAATGCAAAGTATCAGTGACAGCAGAAGCCACAGAATTTAAGGTATTCCAAAGATCCTTACAGACATCTTTGACAAAGGAAGTTTTGTCTCAAAAACTTTTTTCATACAGATGAATCAGGTCTGTTTAGAAAAATATATCCAGTAAACATGTATCAACATGAAAAATATGCATAGATGTAAAACTTAAAGAAGTTGCTACTTTGATTTGCTAGAAATGTATTCATTCACAGACTTTGAGCTTGAGTATTATCTGGTTACACAGACTTAGAAACAAATGGACTTTACCAAACTCATCTGTTTGTAAGAAAAAAGGTTCTATGTATCAGTGAGATGTATGTGTGTGTGTTTATACATATACATACACACACGCGCGCGCACGCGCGCTTTTTATTTTAAATAAGTGATAAACTTTAAAGTACCTTATTGTAATACAACTATAGAGAACAAGGCTTATACTCAGCAAATTTTACACAAATCACTTTATATGCGATGGAAAAGTACTCTGGAGATTTCAAGCCTTGTTTGTGTAGGAAAAAAACCCACAAAATTCTCATTCATTTAGAAAGGTCAAATATGTTTCAACTCCTTCTATGGCCTAAATCTACTGGAGCTAATAGAAATGCTCTTTAACCTCAAAAAAGATTACCAAAAATTACTAGATAAGAGACTCTTGAGGCCTTATGTATATGTTGAAATACTGTAGATACACTGGGCTATATCAAATATATTATCAAAACTATTTGGTACTGTAATGTGGAAACTAGAAAATTTAAAATTACATAATTTTTGCATTACAGATCTATTGGGTAGCGCTGATCTCGAAAAATCCTGAGTTAAGGATATAGAAAAGAACTACATAAATTTTTGCCCTCATTACGTATAGAGAGGTAAACAAACACCATTTTAAAGAACTTTTCTACTCAGTCACATCACATAGTAGACTTTAAGTATTTTTTCTTTTCTCAATCTACTGATTTAGTTCCAATTATGACATCAGTTTAATAAAAGCAATATTCAGTTTTGACCAGACTGAATAAATAGTCTTCAGTTTCTTAGAACTGGAACTATGTTCAAGACATTTCCGAAAGTTGTTATCAACATTTCCTTACAGTTTCAAGGAGTAAAAAAATGAGATTAAGAAACAAATTTTTTAAAATCCCTAGGGAGAAAAATAAGTTAAAATCAAAGCCTCAGAAAAGTCTGAGTGATTTGGATTAATTTATTTCTTTAAATAGAAAGAAAAATACGAGGTTCCAGAATACTTAATTTTCTTATTCAGAAGAGAGGTGATTAATTTTATATATGGCTTGAAAACCCTAAAACCATTAGAATGTGTTGCCATGCTAATGTAGCTTCTCATGATAAAATAACTATAATTTGATACTACATAATTGTTATTATAATAAATAGCCACTACTAACAACAGAGAAGTGAATGACTCTGAGTTTAGAGATTATATAACTAAGAGGACAAAGTCGGGCTCTTTGCATAAATAATAAAGTTAAGATCATGGGCTTGATAATATAGGGACTAAAGCTTTGTTTTGTTTCATGAATGTAAACCACATTGTGGTGGGCAGAATAATGGGTCCCTAAAGATGTCCAGGTACTAATCTGTGCGACCTGTGAATATGTTACTTTACATGGCAAAGGAGAATTAGGACAGTGATGGAATTAAAGTTACTAACTAGCTGATCTTAAAATAGGGAGATTATCCTGGATTATCTGGGTGGGCCCAAGGACTATGGTCCTTAAATGTAGAAGAATAGAAGATTGTAGTGATGTGACGTGAGGACTACCTGTCATTGCCAGCTTTGAAGACAGAGAAAGAGGGGGGCCACAAGCCAAGGAATTTGAGTGGCCTCTAGAAGGTGGAAAAGACAAGGAAATGGAAACTCATCTAGAGCCTACAGAAGGGAACACAGTCCTGCCAATGCCTCGATTTTAGCCAAGTGAGACCTATGTAGGACTTCTAAGCTACTAAACTGTAACATAACAAACTTATGTTGTTTTAAGCCACTAAATCTGTGGCTATTAGTTATGGCAGCAATAGTCAACTTACAATATAATGAAAATCATTTCACAAACTGAAGGGCAATCACACTAAAACTTCTGAGGGAGGCAGACACAAAGCCATCACAGTAACTGCTACCAAAAACAAAACAAATAAACCTACTTAAAATCTATGCCAGATAAAATGGGTAAATAATATATTTCCTTTCAAAGGAGAACATTATGATTACAAAGAGACACTATGGTAGGTATATCATAAAATTTCCTGTTAAAATAATTAGTTTTGAAAAGGTAACTGGCAGTGAACTAGACAAAATGGCAAATAGGCCTGCTTAAAATAGCAGTGAGAAATATTGTAGGCCTAGTACGGAATGTGCTCTCTCTACATTATGTTCTAGATAAGAATGGATAAGAAGTTGGAGACAGAAATATATCTGCTTTGGACAGTGAGTCTTTAATTAATACAGCTATGAACTTCAAAGCTAGTAAATGTTGCAATGACAAGCACGGACAGAGAAATTCATAGTTCTTTTAGCTACAGCTCATCCAAAGGTATGTCAAATAAAAGAATGAGGTGCTTATTCAAAGACATTTTGTTTGCTTTAAATTTAGTTCCAGGGCTCTTTAAACTTAGATTTTGACATAAAGGTTTTCAAGAAAATATGTGATGTTGAAGAAAGAGATTACAGAAATCACATTTATCTTGAATTTCTGCAAATAAGAGAAACACTCAAAAAGGACCAAATAGTAATTGAGAACCAGATTCCAGGATGGCCAGGTCAGCACTTCCATGCTTAGCAAGAAAAAACAAGTTTACCAACAATCTCAGGTTTCTTATGTGTATACTAGTACTAAAATTGACATTTCCTTTATATTACTGGAGAAATATCTACAGAGAATTCAAGCATGAGGTAAAAATTATACTTCCTCTGTTTAGAAACTATTCTACTCAATTGGATTCTGAAATATTCAGGGGTAGCAAAATGTTTGGCCTCTTTTCTCTGGCTAGTGCAAATTATAAAATGTTGAAATAGATCCTGATACAGCAACATTTTAAACATAAATTTAGCACTAATTAAGGTTAACACAGTAGAAAAGAGCTAGTCCTGAATATCAAAGTTTAAAGAGAAAATCATGCTGAAGAATAAAGATAACATGTACCAGTATAATCATCTTTTTTCACTTAAATTGAAGAGGGGAGAAATCATAAAGGGTAGCTCAGAATTAAGAGGCACAAGAAATACAGTATTTATCTTTTGACAAAGAGAATGAAGGTACTGTGAGCTTTCAAAATCAGTACAGTCCAAGATAAGTTTACTTCTAGAACTGGGTCTGTCACAAGTAGACAAAAAGATACTAAGAGCTTTTACTTTTACCCATTTAGAAAAGAGAAAGTACAGCTCGAATAAGAATGCTATGTCTCCTAGGATGTGACCTTTTCAGTGATCGAGCTACTAAAAACAGAATGTTATGAATAGAATGTCGTCATTTGTTTCCAAAGACTATCAATATATTGGAGCAATGCGAAAATAATTTTTTAAAAAGTGAGATATTTAATGGCAAACTTTGGAGAGTAAGGGTAGGACTGTAATCCACAGTTATCTCAGGGAATGGGGCTAACATGAGAGTAGTGACTAGATCAGAGGTGGAGCTGAGCTACTACTTAGCAGACCCCAAGGACTTCACATCTTAAAAAGTGTAGGTTATCTGTTGCTGTTGCCCTTATAATTATTCTTTAAGCCTGTTAAGTAATTTCGTTAGTTATATTATTTAAAAAATATATTAAAGTCTATCTTTCATTAATTGTTATTCATATTCAAATAATATTGTGCTTTATTTATAAGAAAAGCAAAATTAACTGGCTAAGGTACCAATTAACTCCCTCTCAGTTATCTACCCCAGGGAAACTCTAGGGAGCAAGTACACTAGGACAAAATAAAACATTTTCAATGAAAGTGAGATTTAGTCTGAAAGCCATGGCAAAAATAACATTTAGCTCTAGTCTATGGAAGAAAGGGTTAGAGAAATCACGTTTATAAGCTCAGAACCATATTTGCTGGTAAGTGTAATCTTGTTCAGGGGTATTATCACCTCTTTTTTTTATAGTACCTTAAAACATTCTGAGTATACCTTACTCTGCACCCCTCCCCGCACCCACTAAGACCTGACTACGATGCGATGTTAACAATTAACCACATTTTTGAAGTTCCCTAAAATATTTATTTCACAACAGGATTCTGGACAGTATGTTTGTTTCTGACATTATCTTGTTTTTTTTTTCCATGCTAAAATGAGGCACAAAGTTACTCATTAAATATTGTAAAAGTAAAAACAGGAAACAGATAACTCTTCCTTCTGAAACAGGTTTGGTATCTACCACATGAACTGTTGAGAAAGTATGTGAAAATTACACTAGAAATGAAAATAAAATCTCTTACGAGCCTAACAGAAGAGACATTCTAATAAAACAAACGACCTGGGATCTAAAACCATACCAAAGTTTATAGAAGAGAAAGCCTAACCAAAGGGTTGTGTGTATGTATTTTTAACTTCTCTCCTCAAATAAAATAAAAATGTAGTGAAGTGACAGACATTTACCTTGTTCACTGGATTCTCTTACATAGGGCTTAAGGTGAGACATTTTGATAGGTCTCTTTAGTCTAGTCCCAGTGTTGTCTCTCAGAACAGCACATCCACTTTCTGTAATATAATCTATGACACAAGGACCAACCCATTCAGACTGGAAACGACCATCCTTCCACCAGTTTTTCCTTTGTCTTAAAACTTCATGACCCACTTTTAGATGAAATGGGTTTAACTGCTTTGGTTTCTTTTTAACAATAATTTTGCTTTTATTTAGTTCATCAGGACTGTTATTCTCCATCTACAATTACAAAATAAAAGAGAGAAAGACAACAAAGAAATGAAAGAACTATAGTTTCTTGAAGATAAATGCAGACAGTAATGATATTAACAAAATGGTTATTTTTTGAGAAGCTATTTAAAAGGTAGGCATGAATCCCTTTTAATTCTTAAAACAGTATTTCAAAGCCGGCATTACCCCAACTTTACTTAAACGGAAACTTAAATAGTAATTTACCCAAGTCAAACAACTGGAAATCAACAAGGCCAGGGATTTGAATTCTACTCTACTTGATTCCAAAATGCGTGGTTTTCCCATAACTGTCTGTCAGAATTTCATAACTAATAAACATAATAAACATTTATCAAGCCAAGCAGAATTTGGTAGAAAAAGAATTGATTTAAGGGTATAGGTATACATATATATAAGTGTACATGTGAGCGTGTGTGTTCTTGCGTGTATATACGCCATATATATATATATATATGTAGATATATATATATATTTTTAATCACTTGATAGATTTTTCAATTAGAGAGTTTTCTATTAAATAGAATCACCTGGCCCACTGAAGTTGTCTTATTCTCCATTAGTTTATCAGCTTCTTTAATTGCACCTAGAATTTTGGCAAACATACTTGTATTATCACCATCCACTTCATGGAGAACATCTGAAGTCTCAGGCATATAAGGATTTCGATTAAACATTTGAAAGTATGGTGTATTTTTAGTAGGCTCCTATTTTAAGAAAAATAAACAACAATTGTAATAAAACATTTATCTAGGCAAGAAAGTCATAATTCAAAAGTACAGAATTACAAAAAGATATATACCAAGTGAGTTATATTGAAAGCAAATGAAACAGCTGGTAGGTGATCATCCCAGTTGTTTGGGTGTTCAGCACAGTGTTTGGAAAGAAACGTTTTAATTGTGCTAGGTATACTTTCAGTTTGGTTAACAGTTTGAGAGGCGTGAGAAATTACAATTTGCTTTGTGCCAAATAATCCACACAGTTCAACATTGATCTGAAAAATATATAAAACAAAGTTGACTTTAAAACTTCTATTTTATTTTTCCTTTGATTAAAAGGTTTCAAAATTTGAATCTTGCCTTTTCCATTGACCATATAGCCATTCTACAGAGAAACATATATTTTGTTTAAAACAGTAATTACCATTTATTGAGTTCTTATTATGTGCTGGTCAATGCACTGCATGCTTAACATTATTGTCATAGCTTATGACAATCTTATAAGATATTATTCACCCCATTTTAAGGATAAGAAGCTGAAGGTTTAGGAAGTCAAGTGAGTAGCCAGAGACACACATACAACTAGGAAGTGGACGACCAGAATTTAACAGCAATTCTGAGTTCAAATAACATTTTAATTCAGTAGAGAGTTTCTTTAAAAAAACACTAGGTCACATAATCCAATTTGCAGCTATGTGACTTTGGCCAAGTCACCAAATCTCTCTGTGTACTCAGTTTCCTTATCTGTAAAATAAGGAAAATTTTACCCAAGAGTCCTTTGAGGATTATATGAGTAAATCTTTGTAAAGCTTAAAATAGTTCTTGGCAACTAGTAAATTTATAACTCTTAATGTTACTATTGTTGTTATATTTATTATGTGCAGGGCCTAAAAGAAGTCAAAAGGAATTCAGAAAATGTAAAATAATTTACTTTTCCTACCTTACGCCTCACACTATTTTTCTTATTATTTTTAACTGAATAAACTTTTGGCTGATAAACCTGTTTCTTAAAACGAAAGTATTACATTTCTTGTTGCTTAATTGGAAGAAAAGTAGTATCAGAGTAACTAAAAAGGTAAAGCTAATAAATGAAGGAAAAAAGTCCAACAAAAACAAAATTGCACTTCCCAAGCTCCTCTGTAGACAGGACAGTCATGTGATACGGGTCTGGCCAAAAAGATATAAGCAAAAGTTGTTAGGCTTTTAACAGTTGTTGGGCAGACTTGGCTGGCGCCCATTGCTCTCCCTCCTCTTTCTGCCTGAAATGCAGACTTTGTGGCCTGGGCTCTGATATTCATATTTTAAGCATTAAGATTGAGATTTACGTGTTAAAGATGTTAGAACAGAAAGCTGGAAGCATCAGTTCCCAATACGATTCAGAGTTACACTTTCAACCTTGGACAGCATGGCCTCCTTTTACCTTAGTATAAAATAAACTCCTAGTGGAGTTTATACATTGGGGGAAAGAAAGGTGTTCTCTGTTACTTGCAGCTGAATACAATTCCTTATATGTACTAAATTAAGCTGTGCCCTTTTAATCCAAAAGTAATGTTTTTAAAAATCCAGAGAATACGTGTATTTGGGTCAGACTCAATCTAAGGTCATAATCAATAGTTTTAAATGACTGACTTCTGGAAAAGCCTTCAACTTCTTTCTTTCAAGAGGCTGCCTAGGAATGATCCAGTGAATCCATTTGTGAAATACTATCTTAATATCCTTACCCCAACAGCCTTTTTCCTTCTCAGCAAATCAGACATTCCATTAGTGGTTATAATTTTGGTTTCCAATAAGACATATTTTTAAAATTAAGTAATTTTCCGTTTGAAAATGTTTATTCTCTTTCCTTCAGAGGTTTACAAAAAGTTCTTTGTACATTTTTATTGAAACGATTTAGCAAATATCTAAGCCAAGTTATATTAGAAACATAACATCTGTATTTTCATCCAACTGTATAATAAACCTCCCACTTTGTGTATAATGTTCTAATCTCATTTCAACACTTTAACAGTGTTTTCTGTCAGTATTTGCTAACAAAATAAATTTATTTTGCTTGCTGTGAAATATTTAAGCCATTTAAGTCACAGCAAAAAGAACACATTTTTCCTAATCATATGTGATTTTTAGGGGTTTTTTTGTTGTTGTTGTTATTAAACCTCGCAAAAAAAGGCTTATAAACATTTATCATTAACTTTGGTAAATTTTTCAAAGACCCGGATTGATTATCACATGATTATAATAAATCTGACTGGAAAAAACTGCTGGCAGTTCATATTAGCTTTACGCTGTCATTATCTAGTATCTTGAAGCACTATATTCACTTAAGGTGAGACTCTTCATTAATAAAAATGGCAAATCATTATTTCGAATAGTGTCCTTGATAATTTCGAATTCTGGTGGCCAATTTCCTATCAGATCGAATTAGTTCATACTTGTTTTTATTCCATTCATGTGTCTATTGAAAGAGCTAGTACCACGTTAATTTTTTTGTGTGTGGTTGCTAAGTGACTGCATTATTAATATTATTTTGTTTTACTGCAAAAAAATTAAGCTACCTGGCTATTCTATAAGGTGTAGTTTGGTGAAAACTAGATAATAGCCATACATTCAATTATTGCTGAAAGCAAAAGAATTAGTCAGGGAACCACTGCAGACTCCTACACGTTGTGGATTTTCACTTCCTCTCAGGATATCTTCACATTACCAGGTGTAACACATATCATCTGCCTTATTGATGCAGGATACTATTATCAATCTATACCTATTATTAGCAAGGCTTCATTTCTTTCTTATTAGATAAAAGAAAAATCTGAACAGAAGTTCTAATACTGTCATCCCACAAAATGGATTGTTTTACACACCTTATTTTGCAGACTACTCCTGTGCCAATCAAGGCAGGCAAGATTATGCTACAGTTACAAAACACATTCGCATCTTGGTGGCTTAACTCAACAGTTGTGCTGTTTGTTCATTCAAAGTCAGCTGCAGGTCAGAGTGTCTCTCCAAAGCTGCTACTCTCTACTAGTGCTTCAGTAAATATATAATATGTAACATATACATAATAAAGCTCTTTATCCAGGTTTTTAATTTAATATGTTGTAAACATTGTTCATCTCATTTCCTTTCTTTATAAAGTCATTTGCAATGGCCACAAAATATTTCATCATGTGACTACACATGTTTTTCTGAAACACTTCACTTTTTTTTTTTTTTTTTGGCTATTTAAGTTGTTTCCCGTCTTTTGCTAAAATGAATAGCATTGTGGTACTTAGAATAAACAAACAAACAAACAGTAAGAGCCATGCTTATTATTTTAGGTAACAGCCTTAAATAAATTCCTACATATAGGTTCTTAACCAAAAGACAAATATATATCTATGGCTCTTAATGGATCTTTGGCAAATTATTTTACAAAAAAACTCATTTCAAGTTGCAATGCTACCAGTAATGTAAGGCTATATCATTCTATCTTTAGTCTGTTTGGTAGTATTACCGTTTGTTGATTAGAAAAGCAAAGAGGGGTCTTAATTTGCATTACTAATTACTATTGAGTTTGAACGCTTTTCCATGTTTATTATTCATATTTCCTCTTGTGAACTATGTTTTTTGCCACTGACTAATTTCTTTTTGTTTGAATCTTTTATAAAAAGACATTATTATAAAAGATATTATTTATAATAAAGACATTATTTCCTGCATGGATTTGTTTTATTTTTGCTGGCCTACTTCTTGGCCTTTATGTTTGGGTTATTTACCACACATAAGTTTCTAATTTTTATGTAGCCAAATTTGGTGATTTTCCATTAAAAGTATACCACTGTTCCTAAGCTTAGAAAGTTACCTCCATTCCAGAGATGATTAAAAAAAAAAATCAATTGTATTTTTTTGCTTCAATTAAAAAAATAAAAATTCTTTAATCTACCTAAAAACAAGGTAATTTTGGTATATAGTATATAATTCTAAAACATCACAGAAATAATTAGAAACAATTAGAAAATTGTCATCTATGCTGTTAATTAAATTTATTCAAGTAAGACTTCTCTACTCCACTCATTTGTGATGTCAGCTCTATTATTTTAACCATGGTTACCAAACCCTATGCCAAGGTGCTGCCTTAACATCTGTTGGGCATCTGGAAAATTACTAGCTTAATATAGTTTATAGTCTCAACATCTGATAAGGCTACAACCTTTTCAATAATGTCACATCTTCACAGACTGGTTTTGCAGAAGATGCTCTGACAAAAAGCAACTATTGTGTAAAAATCAATGTAAAACTAGAAATGAGGATGGCACTGCCCAATCTGATTCCAAGGTTTGAGAGGCTGACCAGTGTTCAAAAGGTCCCATCAATAAACAATTGTGGTTATTTAAGAAAAAAATAAAAGCATTTTTTCTTTCAACTTATGAGAGTTTTTTTTTTTTAATGGTTCAGTGGTTAGGACCCATGCAGAAAAGAGTTAACATGTAGTAACCTTAGGTCTAAAGGTTGCTATCCTTTGAAAGGCCTGATTGATTACAAGGTTGGCCCTTGACTCATGTGTAGGCACTTGAATTTTAGGAAGGGTTTCCACCATTTCCTAAATGATAAGGGTGGTTCAGTGTATCTAACCTGTTTATATAAACAAGGTGGTTTATGCTGAACACCTTTCCTTTGAGAGTTTAGAACTTTGGTACATGCGAGGCAGATGGTACCTACGTGACCAGTCTGCAATAAAAATCCTAGGCACTGGGTCTCTAGTGAGCTTCAGTAGTAGACAACATTTTACATGTTTTGCTACAACTCCTTGCTGAGAGAATTAAACATGTACTATGTGATTCTAATGGAGAAGACAACTTAGACGCTTGTACTGATTTCTCCTAGAATTCTCCCCCATGAGGTTTTTTTCTGTTGATTTTGTTTTGTAAACTTTCATTATAATAAATTTTAGCTATAAGTATGAACATCTGCTGAGTCTTCCTAGTAAATCATAAAACCTGAAGATAATCTGAAGGACCCCTGACATAGGACCTAACTATGTAATAAATATAATATTAGTATGACATTAGTATTTCTTTTGGACTGAGAAATCAAAGGTGCTATGAACCAAGACAGTCTTGCTTTTTCTGGTTTTTTTTTTTCCAATACCAGTACTCTGTTAATTATCAAAAATTTTAAATATGCCTTAAGTATAGTAGTTACATTCCTTTTTAGAATGTTCATGTATATTCTTATCTACTTTTTCTTTAAGGTTAACTTTAATCCGGAAAAAAGGCCAGGGTAAAGAGAAAAGCTCCCTCTTTTTTAATGCTGTTTATAAGCTCATTAATTACATAAATTAATTCTGATTTGAAAAAATCAATACCTTTCAATATAAATATTCTCAATCATGAACATGACGTATATCATCATTTAATCAATTCTCGTCTATACATCAATCAGAATTTTTAAGCTAGTAGTAAATAGAGTTTATTTGATCCAACCACCTCATTTCAGTTTCAGGAAACCCAAAGATAGATTTACAATTACTAAGCGACACAATAAGTATTAAATCCTGGTCTCCTAATTTCCAGTCCAACTACCTTTGTACTGTACAATATTAAACTCCATATCTGCAGCAATTTATCTAAATTTATTAAGCACCCTATTATCTACAAGTGTGCTAGGCACTGAACGGTAAGCAAAATATGCTTCTAGATCTAAGTAGTTTATTTATCTTACCTGATGAATGAACTCATCTCTTTGGTCCATTATTATTTTCTGAGGAGGTCCATATAAGAAAAATATATTGATAATAGCTTTAGAAATTTCTGATGCTGAAACATCACATAAAGGCAATATCACAACCCATTTTGTGAACAAATCTGTCATGATTACAGCATATACATGACTTCTGTTGCTTGTATGAAATGGGCCCATCAGATCAACAGTAACTATACTCCATGGATTTTCCACCTTGAGAAGGTGCTGTTTAGGTGCTAGCATAACTGTATTTTTTGCCACTTGACAATGCTGACAAGCATATACCTACAAAACAGGCAATCAATAAACAAAAGACATGCAAATGTTAATATATTCAACATAATAAAAGCAGTCTTATAAATCTGAACTTTAAAAGGTCAATAGGTACTTTTTGTTTTAAAGAAGAAAATTCTGGACTGCTCTAGAATAGAATAAAACCTATTTAGGATAATAAGCAAATATTAGTTGCTGCCACTATTCAATGACCACATTAAGGAGTCTTACTCACATGGAACATAATTCTGGTTTTCCTTCAATAAGTATTTATTAAATGAATAGATCTTAAAACAAATTTGCTACAATTTTTAAATCAGTGTGTAAATATATATAATTTGTATAAGTAAAAATTGTTTCTTTTAAAGTTATCACTCTGATAAGTTCATTCATCTATTCCAACAAGTATTTATTAAAATATAATTTTATTCAAATAATATTTATAGATGTAAGAAATTCCTTTAGGCCTTGAGAAAAGAGAATGGACAAAAAGCCCATGCTGTCATGGAGCTTTCATTTGAATGAGTTCAATCGATCAACTTATGGAAGGTGCCATTGCTCAATGTATTTCTGGAATTCTACTTTGGAAACTACTTTCAAACTAACTCTTGAGCAAAACTAAAAACAATCTTATTGAATTATAGTTACTTTGATTAAAATTTTTATTTTCCAAATTATGCACAAATAACCTCTTGTTCTTTCCAAAAATCATGTCCATTCTCAAATGATAACGATTTGACAAAGATTTCATCAAATGTTTACAAAGGAATTTGTGGCAGGTTCTAAAGGCAAATACAAATATTGACATCTTTGGAACACCTGCATAGACTCATAAGCTGGTAACTGAAAAATGGCACTCTGGGTTTAATTTTTTATGCCTAAAATGACAGTTTTTTTGATGTGCTATTACAATTACTAAAGGGATCTCACATACATATCAAGGAATTCCTACCATTTGCAAACTGGACATACTACAAAGAGTAGAGATCAGTTGATTTACCAACAAGAATCCTAGAATTCCTAGGTCAATTTCTGTTATAAGAAGCTGAAGTCCTAGTGGATTATAAAGTTGCAAAGCTCAGACTAATTTCATTATCTTCACAACTTGATTTGGCATTTAGTTGATTTTGGGTTTCTGCCATATTTGACATTCTCTATGTGAAGATGAAATAGGTGCAAAAGATGAGAGTACACACTGGACTTGATTTATTATGAACTTATTCACCTCTCAAGAAAAGATGGGACGACTGACATGAAAGAGCTAACTGAGTCAAAGGAATTTCAGCCCCACTTATAGTCTGCCTATACAAGAGTTCAAAGATGAAAATCTGGTTCTTAAAAAAAAAAATCTATCTAAATATAATGTTTAAATAATACTTTGTTCTAGTTCAAGTTATAGTTCAGTGATTGTAAAGAAGAATTTTGAAAGGAAACAAAACTCCCTTTAAGTGTTAATACAAAAACTACCTACACAAAAAGTACTTAATGAGGAAGTGTTGCCCAGAGCAAATCTGGAGCAATCATGAAGTCTGAATATCCATTACAAAGGCAGTATTCAAAATATTCTAAAAACATAAGCCATACCCACTGTTTGACATCATTGGTCACAGAAGTCCAATAGTAATTGGATTCCACTAGAGTAAGGGTTCTGGATATGCCATGATGGGCTCCAGTGTCATTTTCATGGCATTCTCTTAGGACTTTCTTTTTTTCTTCTTCTGAAACAATTACCAAACGATTTTGTTTTCTGTCTTTTCCAACGTAAAACAGCTTTTTTTCTGGAATAAATGATACCAAAAAATATAATTGCAATTTTTAGAGAACTATATAGTTTTAATATAATCAAAGCCTTTATTTTTAAACTATGAGGCATCTTTTTAAATTAAAAACCCTTTTCCAAGACAAAATATTTATTTGTAATGATGTTACCATAAATGTTAAAGATTCCCAGCTGTTACACATACTAGATATATAAGAGGAGCACTAGCTGCCATAATTTTGTACTTAGGAATAAAAATGAAGCTAGCTTGTTCATTAAAGCACATGATAACTATGGGAGTATAAAATTATTTTTCTATGAGAGTTACTCAAAATAGACAAATACTTATAGGCTCTTCCTAAAAATGGCATAATTATCAAATAAATTATGTATAGATAAGCAACTTCAGGAACAGAATTTTCTGAAACAGTATTTCATTACAACTCCAATTTTGTAAGCAATCATGTCTCTTAAATTTTTTCGAATTTGAGTAAGAGGTTGGGTTGGTAAAGCCAGAGAGTAGGAGAACCTTAATCCTCAAGACAGTTCTTGGTTTCCTTTTGGGAAACACCTGAGAAGAATCTACAGCTGGGGAGCAACTAGAGCATGGAGAAAACCACTGCCTCTCCAACGTAGATGAGTGTTCAAACTCCAAAATATGCCATTAAGCTACTAATGTGCTGAATTAAACACATTCTAAGTGGAACGGTCTTAAATTAGAAGGTAAACAACTTAAGGGTAGGAACTTTATCTTATTCATCAATGTATTCCCAATACCTAAAATGTGATTTGCACACAGTAGGAACTGGGTAAATATATGATTAAATAAATTAATCAATGAATCCTCACTTTAAGAGGTAATAGGTGTGCCTATTATTAAGTGTGAGGGTATTATTAGAAGAGGTGTATGTAGGAGAAATGAGCAGGTATTTATTATCTTAGAATTTTCTTTACTTGCTTTGAAGACAGCCCAATTCTGTACTATTGGTAAAACTCCCATTCAAAGCACCAACATCATTTAGTTATCTGGCAACTGTACTTCTTGCTTGTCTCATTTCAATCTTCCTTCCCTTCCCGTTTGGAAGAGGAGAAAGGGGTAAAAATTATCATAATCTTTCAAGTAAATATTCTGCCTTTCACATATTTAATTCATTTAGGGTGATTTTGGGGTCCAAAAAGAATTGTAATCCTAAGATTATTTAACAGCAGTGGGAGAGGGGACTCACAGAAATAAATATAGTAAACAAACAAGTTAACTTTATCATATTAAGCATTTTCATATTAAGCATCAAATAAGTTCTTCATTAATAGTAACGTGAGTGCCTCTCAGTACATCATTAGAATAGGAACCACCTGAGGAAAAAAACAGGAAAGTTTAATTTAGGTGTTTTGTTTTTATCATGGTATCATTTTCTACAATTTTATGCCCTTTTCATGTTTACCGGCCTTCAATTAGCTTCAAGTGTGATTTTTACTTTGCTTTTGATTGAGTGGCACCATCAATTCAACTGGTAATTGTTTAGCAACAACAAAGTACTACAAAAATGCTCAGGATTCCACAAAAAAACATATATAGAGAATCATCTACATTAACTCTATGTTCAAGATCTGAGGCCTTAATTTTACCTTTGAAGACAAATTTTTTTGCCGCTCTTCTTATGCCACTTCTCTCACTCGGTAATGTAGTTGGATGATATTCACCAGTTCGTTTATAATATGCAATCTGTTTGAGATGAAGGTCACCATTTTTTCCACTACGGACCATTCTGATCCTAGGTAAAAGGTATTTAAAGATATAATTTAAATAATAAGCTAATTCAGTTGCTATTTCAGTCCAGGTTTCTGCATATTTCTGCTTACCTATGAATTGGACATTCCCAGAATACTATCTATGTCAAAGATAATTGTAGTACAGAAAAGAACAGTGTGATGTAGATGAACTAAAATATTCAAATGCTATTTTTGAGATACAGAATGACAAATTATCTTGTCTCTTTCCATGTGACAAGAAATGCTGAAAATTTTCCACATACTGGGAAAAAAATGAACAAGTACACTTCAAAAAGTTTTACTTAAAGTTGCTCATTACCATCAATTGAAATGTTACTCATATAGGATGGTTCTGTTATGAGACACTTAAATAAATGATAGGTTATAAGGAGAGAAATGTAGTTTAATGTTATTCTTAAATAATATATGCATGTCGCTGCAAAATGCAAAAACCCATTCAAATCATTTATGAGAAAGATATATTTTGGAAATGTTCAAATGATAAATGACAGAGAACCTATTCGGTTAGGCTAGATCACTTTTCTGAACTACATGTTAGCTGTTTTTTTCAAACAGAAATGATTTTTGGTCTTTTGCATACCTTCTCTATATTATAAAGAAAATTTGGCTGTACTGACCAAGGCAAAGTAAAACTTACCTATTTTAAACCCTAAGTAATATGGGAAACCACTACATTAAAAAGAAAAAAAAACATTTTCTTTAATTTTTTCAGTTGAAAGGAACTACCCTATGCTGGTTATTCTCTTTGCCACCACCCCCACTTATCCAGAATCATTTTTGGCCCTTTCTCGTCCTGCTGCCATACCCTAAGAGCTTGACCCTTACAGACTGAATTTATAGTTTTCTATTCCACAAAGTCCATCCTACACCAATATAAAAGATAGACTGAGGTGGAAAGATAGAAAGGTCAGCATAGGTCATTAAAGGGACTACTGCCTAATTAAGATAAAATTCTGAGTCAAAACAATGTTAGTGGAAATAGATAGATAAATTTTATAAGAACTGTGGCTGACTGAATGTGCAGAGTGAATAAAAAGAAAAGTCTGGGATTATCTCTGTAATTCTGGCTTGGGAGAAAGATGACAAGTACTAAACATGTATTAAGCTCACGGATGAATTGAACATGTGAATGATAGATAAAATTAAGGCAGTGGAAGGAGGTTCATGGAAAGTGCACTGAGTAAGAATAGTAGACATTTCCTTGTCCTTTAACATTCACATTAAAAAGTTCAATCATCTATGAATCCTTCCTGACCACATCTATTTCCTCTCAGGTAGAATTGGTGCACACCTTCCTTGCTACACCCACAGTACATATTACAAATCCCTCAGGGGCATGAGACTAGCCAGAGGAATAGAGAAACAAGCCAGAAGAGGTTCTGGTCATATAAGTCTAGGGAATAAAGAGTTCTTTAGCACCAAATAAAGGAGAGGTTAAGTGATATCAGAACTAAAACATGTCTAGTAGTTTTGGCAATAGTTACAGGTGGAAAACAAACTGCAACCACATAAGGAATAATAAATGGGCATTGAGTAAGTGGATTTAGTATGCTTAAGTTTTGTTATGAAGGCAAGTAACTACATGACAGGTGCTAGAGACAAATATGAGGTTTACTCATTGATCTAAAAAATATTATTGGGTATCTGCTATGTGTCAGACACAACTCCAAATATAGAATAATGAACAAGACATATATCCTCATGAGCATTATGGAATTTACATTCTATAAGAGTTAAGAGACTGTTTTGACACGCATGTTTACAGCAGCATTATTTGCAATAGTGAAAAGGTAGAAGCAACCTAAGTTTCCATCATTGGATGAACAGATAAACAAAATGAGATATATGCATAAAATGGAATACTTATTCAGCCTTAAAAGGAAAGAAATTTTGGCACAAACTACAAATGGATGAATCTTAAGAACATTATGCTATGCGAAATAAGCCAGTCGCAAAAACACGAATACTACATGATTCCACATATACAAGGTATCTATTGTAGTTGAATTTATAGAGGCAGAAAGTAGAATGGTGGTTGTCAGGGGAAAGGAGGTGTGAGTAATGAGGGAGTTATTATTTTAAAGGGTACAGAGTTTTAGTGATTCAAGAAAAAAAGAGTTCTGGAGATGAAGGGTGGTGATGGTTGCACCACAATGTAAATGTATTTAATACCACTAAACTGTACACTTTAAAATAGTTAAGATGATAAAGATGTCATCTAGACTTTCATAGCTAGAGAAGAGAAGTCATGTCTGACTTCAAAGCTTCAAAGGACAGGCTGACTCTCTTATTAGGAGATAATGCAGCTGGTGACTTTAAGTTGAAGCCAAGGCTCATTTACCATTCCAAAAATCCTAGGGCACTTAATAAAACCTACTCTGCCAAATTTACTCTGCCTGTGTCCCAAAGTGGAACAATAAAGCCTGAATGACAGCACATCTGTTTATAACATGGGTTTACTGAATATTTTTAGCCTACTGTTGAGAGCTACTGCTCAAAAAAAAAGATTCCTTCAAGATATTAATGTTTATTGACAATGCACCTGGTCACCCAAGAGCTCTGATGAAGATGTACAATGAGATTACTGTTGTTTTCATACCTACTAACACAACATCCATTCTGTAGCCATGGATCAAGGAGTAATTTTGACCCTCAAGTTTTATGACAGTTATGTGCCACTTAATGATGCAGAAGGTTCTGAGAAATACAATGTTCATCATTGTGCTAACATTATAAAGTTTACTTACACAAACCTAGATGGCATATAGCCTACTATATTCCTAGACTAGCTGGTATAGCCTATGCTACAAGCCTATACAGTGTGTTACTATACAAAACAACACAAGATTAAATCAAGCACAAGAGAAAATGATGCAATTAAGAAATGCAGTACACACAGTCTGTATGAGGCTGCTGCTGGTGTAATACAGCATACTTTTATATGTACATATAAAAAGAGTACACTCTAAAATAACAAATAGTATAATAAATACATAGACCAGTAACTTAGTAATTTATTATCAAGTATTACATACTGTACATAATTGTATGTACGCTATACTTTTACACGACTGACAGTGCACATCTATTTATATCAGTATCACCACAAACACATGAGTAACATGTTGCACTAAGGACATTAGGATGGCTGCAACATCACTAGGCCATAGGAATTTTTCAGCTCCATAATTTTATGGGACCACTGTCATATATGTGGTCCACTGTTGACACAGAAATCATTTTGCATCTCATGACTGTTATTTAAGAAATATATTTTGTAAGGCTATAGCTGCTATAGTGATTCCTCTGATGGATCTGGGCAAAGTATATTGAAAACCCGGAAAGGATTCACTAGTTTAGACCATTAAGAACATTTGAGATTCATGGGAAGAAGTCAAACTATCAACATTAACAGGAGTTTGAAGAGGTTGATTCCAGCCCTCAGGGATCACTTTGAGGGATTCAAAAGTTCAGTGGAGGAAATAACTGCAAATGTAGTAGAAATAGCAAAAGAAATAGAATTAGAAGTAGAGCTTGAACATATGGCTAAGTTGCTACAACCTCATGATAAAACTTCAACAGATGAGAAGTTGCTTCTTATGAATGAGTAAAAAGTGTGTTTCATTGAGATAGAATCAACCCCTGGTGAAGATGCCATGAAGGTTGCTGAAATGACAACAAATAATTTAGAATATTATATAATTAGTGGATAAAGCAGCAACAGGGTTTGAGAGGACTGACTCAAATTTTGAAAGAAATTCTACTGTAAGTAAAATGCTACCAAACAGTATTGTATACTACAGAGAAAGCATGTATGAAAGGAAGTATTAATTGATGCAGAAAGCTTCATTGTTGTCTTATTTTAAGAAATTGCTACAGCCACCCCAACCTTCAGCAACTACCACTCTCATCAGTGAGCAGCCATCAACATGCACCAAGACCCTCCACCAGCAAAAACATTATAACTTTGCTGAAGGTTCAGACGAAGGTTAGCATTTTTTAGCAATATTTTTAAATGAAGGTATGCACATTTCTTAGACATAATGCTACTGCATACTTAATAGACTACAGTACAGTGTAAACATAACTTTTATATGCAGTGAGAAACAAAAAAAATTGTGACTTCTTTTATTGTGATATTCACTTTATTGTGCTAGTCTAGAACCAAACCTGAAATATCTCAAGATATGTCTGTAGGAATCATGACCGTGTGACACTGACAAAATGATAACCATTGGTCTATGGAACAGAATAGAGTCTCCAGAAACAGAGCCACAAAGAAATAATTAATTGATTTTTGAAAAAAGTGCCACAGTAATTCAACAGAGAATAAATAACATTTATAAGAAATGATGCTGGAACAACTAAACATCCATATGAAAAAAAAAGATGAATCTCAACTCATACCTTGTGCTATCTGTAAAAATTAACTTATGATGGGTCATAGACCTAAATGCAAAACCTGAAACTATAGAACTTCTAGAAGATAACAAAAGATTTCTTGGTGAGCTTAGGTTCCCAGACAGCAAACAAAAAGAACTATTCATAAAAGAAAAAATTTAAAATGTTGTTCTTATAGATACTGTTAAGAAAATAAAAAGAAGCTAGAGTTGGGAGAAAATATCTGCAGTCCATATATATAATAAAAAAAAACTGTGTCCAGAATTCATAATTGTCAAAGCTCAATAATAAGAAAACAATCCAATTTAAAAAATGGGAACAGGATTTAAACAGATACTTCATTAAAGAAGATATGGGTGGCAAATAAGCACACAAGAAAGATACTCAACACCATTAGACAATAAAAACTGCAAATTAAAACCACAATAAGAAGCCACTAAATACCATCACAATGGCAAAACAACAACAACAAACCAACTATACTAAGTAATTACCAAGGATGCAGAGCATTGCTGGTTGAGAATACAAAGGGATGTAAGCATGCTGGAAACAGTTTTAACCCAAGAGAAATGAAAGTATATATTTACACAAAATCTGCATGTGACTATTGCCAGAAGCTTTATTCATAACAGACAAACCGATTATCAACTGATGAATGGATAAACAAATTGCGGTAGATCCACACAGTGGTATATTACTCAGTACAGATAAGGGACAAACTATGAATATACCTAAAGATATGGATGAATCTCAAAATTATTATGCTAAGTGAAAGACACAAAAGGCTACATACTATATCCTACTATTTATATGACATCTCAAAAAGCCAAAACTAGATATTTTTTTTAATTAAAAATAAATTTTATAAACTACAAAAGCAATTTTTAAAAGTAATTGCAAACATTTATACAGTACTTTGCTGTGATGATCTTCACAACATCTAATGGAGTAGATACTAGTTTTATATCTATCTTATAGATTTAAAAAAATGGTGGTCAGAGAGATTATTCAGTTGACCCAAAGCAACACAGTATGTGCATGTGCTGGCATTTGAACCTTTGTCTCTGCTGCTTCAAATTTTATGTTGGTTTTTTTCCCCCCTGCTACACTAGTAATTAATTGTCAGCCTCAGCTTTCATAATACTAGGTTCGGGCCACATAGAAAAGTTATAAAATGATTTTATATGAAATAATTTAGATTATAAATAAGAAATTAAAGACGTCTTGTTAAATCTTAATGTTTACATTGTTTCACAGTGTTTGGGACATAGCGACATTCAACTATTTGTGAATGAATAACTACATACATTACCTTTGGAATGTGTGCTCTCTTTTAATTCAGTGATAACTCTATAGTTATCACTGAATTAAAAGAGAGCACACATTCCAAAGGTAACTTTTATTTCACTTCTGGGAAAACATTATTCATTTCCTTATATATGGCGCTGCAAGTGGGGTATATCTAAGAAGGTAAGGCTTTTAGGAGTCAGTTTCTAGTTTGTGAGCCACCTAAGGCTCAGTACCCATATTTGGAAAAAGGATATAAAACTTATCCCTCCTTTTTCATCATTATGTAGATCAATAACGTAATGGATTTAAAAATCCTTCCAAATGGTAAATCAATGTAATTATTGTTAAAATACTTAAGTATTATTATCATCCATATCAAGCTGTTCAAAGAAGCAGTCCTTTCTTTTCTCAAAATCTTTACTTACAAGGAATAAGATTTTAAAACCTCATTCCTTCCTCTAATGGAGATGAACGTTTTCTAGCAATGTTTATAATGTTTTACTAACACCTAAACCCAGAAACTATATCAACAGTTGTATACTTTATAATGAAATTACAGTCTATGGGGTCCACAAGCTTCAAGTTCTAGCAGTAAAAACTGATGACAAATAGAAAATGCATACAACAGAAAAATCAGTTAACAAAAAGCAGTGTTTTAAGTAGATAGTTAAACGCTTGCTGCTAATATTTGTTATTTACATATAGGAATAAGTTAAAGAACCAGAAGGTTTTTTTTTTTTTTTTTTTTTAAGTATATTCACCATTTGGTCTCTAGAAACCATCCATTGAAGCAGTTAAGGAGAAAATGGCTTTAAACTCTAGTATGGAGAACACTTTCAATACCCAAATATTATTAAACGAAGATATCATTTACAAGGGAGAATTAAGTGGTTTGAGTTATATTTTTTAAAAAATGAAGATTATATTTGGTCTTTTTTGGATATGCTCACAGTTCCAAGAATTCTTGTTAAAATAATTTCTTGTGTATTAAAACATGTAGGAATAAGAAAAGGTAGTGAATGTGGCTCATTACAACTTCTACTTTCACAAGAGGAAATGTCAGAGTCCTCCTATTTGGTTGAACTTTTACACTATGTCCCTTGTACAACATGAAATAAAATCAATAAATACCTGTGTAAATATTTATTACTTAATTCCTTTAATAATTTTATTTTCTGTGTGTATTAAAGGCAGTTAAATAAAATAAAAATTCACTTGTTTCACCAAGGGCAAAAACCATCAAAGCTACCAATTTAAGCCTCTAACAGGTTGTAATATGCATGTTTCAATTTAAGAACTTAAAACCTGTAATATTTCAATAAACGTGTTCATTAGGATCAGAACATTACTTCTGATTTATTCTGATCTTTGAAAAATGTAAAAGCGCAATTTCAAAGACTGGGAAATCTAAACACACCAGATTCTTCTCTATAATCTGCTTCACTTAAAATTACAAATTCATTTAACAGAAATGTCATATCCAAATGCATACACATGAAGCCACGTGATACATGAATTTCCATTTTGCAAATTCTCTTTTGCTCAGAAAAGCCCATTTAAGGAAAAGCCATCCTGAGATCAAACGTGTCCTTATCCTTTAAAACTACGGGACAAGATTCTGCCTTAAGCTCGCGTTTCTCCCTGCACAAGAGATCTTAATTTGGGGCAAAAGGGTAATATTTCAGAACTTGTAACAGCTATGATAAATTAGAGAATTCTTTAAGGTCAAGTAAGTACCCCACTCAACTTTTGAATTTGCTCGGAGTCTCCAACACTATTTGAACTGGGAAGGAGCATTATCCAGAGCGTTCAGGCGGCTCGTTCAATCTTAAGGGCAAGGTTCAGCTAAAGTTCGCACAAACAGGAAAACGACCATTTAGTAAAACTCGGTACACCGAGTAGGCACGTCCCCAGGCCCTACAACGGAAATCGCCCAGTTTCTGCTCTGCAGGCGCGGTACTTCGCAACACGTACGAAAGGCCCTCCCGCCCCCAGGGCGCCTGCGCAATATCCACAGATTCAATTAAACCCTTCCTAGGCAAGTCAACGCGAATGGTTTTGAAATTGTCAGGTCACGCCTCATTTTAAAAATCATTAAGTATGACAAAGCACACCAGAATGACCACTCACCGAAGTGGTCCTAAACGCAAGCGACAGGATTTAAGCTTCCTCTCGCGACTTATCTGGTGCTGCCGGAAGCGGAACAACCCGCGTTTTAAGGGGGAGGGGAATGCTTACGGGGGTGGTGGAGCCTCGTGGGGAAAGTTAAAGAGGACCTTTTGGCTCTCGCCGGAAATATTTCCGACCGGTAAGGTTTCGGTGTGAGACCTGAAGCGGGCGAAGAGGAGGCGTGGCCGAGATTCGCTGGTGTAGTAGTTCCTTGCAGTACCTCTATGTGGCTCTTCTGCTGCTTCTGAACAGAGAAGACCGGCGTCCACGCTAACAGCTGGAGTTGTCTAACGCCTCACCCCTGCCCCCGGATTAAAGGGAAACCAAGACCTTGAATGGGCTCCACTGTCTCCAGCCGCTGGCCTGACAAGAGCAGCCGTGGCAGGTGAGGGCCCAGAGATCGAAGGAGAACCAAGATGCGGCACCTGGTCACCCAAGGTTTGCGGCCGCTGCTGAGCGGTTGCTTTGTCTCCTTCTGAGCTCCGTAGAGCTTCAGACACGCGCTCCTCTGAGGGGAAGGTGCCAAAGCGAAAGGCAGCGTGGGCTTGGAGGAGTGGCAGTGGAGCCCAGAGGGTCGTTTAGTGTCTTAGTCACTCTTTCTGTTCCACCTCTTCTGCCTCCTCCTCCATTGCTTCTCTTTTTCATTTCTTGGGTTTGAGATATCAGAGATTGCAGCTCAGATAAGAGGACAGTGCCGAGCTCCTAGCTGGTACTCCAGGCTTTGGTCTCTCTCCATCAAAGTAGGTAGCCTTGAGTTTGGGGACTGCTGTGGCTAGAGATGGCTGTTTTTATTTTCAGTCTTTAGTCTTTATGTCTCTGCCCCTCGCCACCTCCACCCACTGCAAAAGAATTGAAAGGCTCCATGCGTTGCAGTTTTCCAGAGTAAGGACAGTTCATGCCGGTCACTGCGGTATCTATTCAGTTGGAAAGTGTGATATCCTCTTGGGCTTCAATGGAGAAGGGGCGAGGGTGATGACCAGTGAATTTTATTTACTAGGTTCTCGACGACTTCCTGGGAGTTTGCGACCTTTGGAGTCCTGTGTGTGGGTAACGCTTGCCTTGCTTTAGCATGCTAGAAGACTTAGCTGTGAAAGAAGGAAGCATGGCTGACTTTAGCACCTACCATCCTCGCTCTACACTGGGATAGGCTTTTTGTTTTACTATTGAAAATTCTTCAATGAAACAGTTTTTGTTTCAGTGAAACAATAACGATAGCTACTATTAACTGAGTTCTTCTGTGTGCCGTGCTTCACATCTTTTCTCATATAGCCTCAACCATTCCATGAGGAATATATTACCATTCCATTTTACAGAACTAGGAGCTAAGGTTTAGGGAAGTCTCGGAACTCGCCCTAAATAAACTTTTGCTGCCATTAAACACTTGAACCAGTATTAGAAAACAGATTTTCCAGACTCCAGAACCTGTATTAATTATTACACTGCTTTTGTCCTACCATTGTTCTTCATCGCTTCCAACGTTTTCACTAAGGTTTGCAGAGGCTGAAAATACTTGGTATGCCTACTGATGTGTCAGACGAAAGACAGACATGATCTCTGTCTTCACTGATTTTCAATATGTGATACAGAATTAAGTAGTTCAGAAAACAAAATGCCGTATTTACTGTAGTATAGGCTTGTTTAAAGCAAGTGATTAAACTGATGTGCAGAAGATTCATACTTGTACAAAGATTACTGTTTAAGTTTTAAACTCCTAACATTTGTATGTTAGTTGTGAAGGTATTAAACTGAATAATTAATAGAACATTTATTGATTACCCAAATAAGTGCTATGCACCAATTAAGTAATGGGAATGTAAATGAAGTCCTTGTTCTCCAAAAGCTCCATGCAACTACAGATAAATAGTATTATGGAACAATTAATTTTCTTAAGTGGAAATGATGTTGTGGTTATGTAGAATATGTCACTATATTTGTGGTTATGTCCTTATTTTTAGACATGCATACTAAATTATTTAGAGATGAAGTGTGTTGATGTCTACAACTTACTTTCAAATGGTACAGTAAATATACATATATGTGTGTAAAGAAATAGAAAGTAAATATGGCAAAATGTTAGCAATCGTCGAGTCTAGTGCTGGCTGCATGGCTGTTTATAGTGAACTGTTCTTTCAACTTTTCTCAATATTTAAAATTTCACAAAAAAAATTAGGGAGGAAAAACCTGAACTCCAATGGAAACATGATTTTTTTGAAATTTTTATTAAATTTATTGGGGTGACATTGAATAATAAAATTACATAGGTTTCAAGTGTACAATTCTGTAATACATCATATGAATATTCATTGTGTGTTCACCACCCAAAGTCGAATCTTTCTATGTCACCAGATTTGTGACCCCTTTACTTTGCCTACCTCTTCCCCATCCCCCACTACCTTTCTCTCTAGTAACCACCGTACTATTGTCTGTCTGTGAGTTTGTGTTTATTTTTTTTTGTTCATTTGTTGCTTTCAGTTTTGTATCCCACACATGAGTGAAACCATATGGTTCTTGACTTTTTCCTTCTGATTTATTTCACTTAGCATGATATTCTTAAGATCTTTCCGTGTTGTTGTGTATTTTTTCTTATGGCTGTATTATTCCATTGTGCGTGTGTGTTTGTGTGTGTGTGTGTATCACGTCTTTATCCAGTCATCTATAGAGGAACATTTCAGTTGTTTCCATGTCTTGGCCACCATGCATAATGCTGCAGTGAACATAAGGGTACAATTATCTTTAAAGATAAAGGTTTTCAAATTTGGGGAGTAGATACCCAGAAGAGGAATTGCCAGGTCATATGGTAATTCTATTCTTAATTTTTTGAGGAACCTCCATACTGTTTTTCATAGCGGCTGTACCAGTTTATGTTCCCATAGCAGTGTATGAGGGTTCTTTTTCCCCCACAACCTCTCCAACACTTGTTATATACTTGTTTTTTGACATTATAGCCATTCTAATAGGTGTGAGTGAGATGGTATCTCATTGTAGTATTGATTTGCATTTCCCTAATAGCTAGTGAAGTTGAGAATCTTATCTGTTGGCATCTTATCTGTTGCTATTTGTATATCTTCTTGGGAGAAGTGTCTGTTCAGATCCTCTTCCCATTTTTAAATTGGATTTTTTGTTGTTGTTGAGTTGTATGCATTCTTTGTATAGTGTACATATTAACCCATTATCAGAGGTTTAGGAAATAGGTAATTGTAAAAATAGACCCTAAATGTTGTGGATCATATAGGAGGGGAGAGGATGCTGTTATATATTTAAGGTCTGGCAGAGGCATGATAGATGTCAGAAAAGCATTTATTGAGGACTTTCCGATTGTTTATTGAAGGAGAAATAAGAACTATTAAGGAGAGTAGTGAATTTCAGGCAGAAGGAAAAGCAGGTTCAGCAAAGGTATCGCATGGACATTTGAAGAAAGAAATCGGTGTGAAGATTGTTTGGAACTTGGCATGTTACTTATATAAATAATCTTGTAGATGATGCCAGGCTGCCTTTGCTAGCCCGCAGAAGCCTATTTAATAACCTATTATATAGCTGTAGTAATAGTGTCCTGGAACAAGTCACCATTTATAGCAATGTTTCCATTGGAAAATACTTTTAAGATTTCAGGAAAACTGCTTATGTGTCTCTGTTCAAGCTGAGCAGCAGGAGCTGGGGCTCTCATTTTCTCTGATTTTGGGAGCCAAGATTTACTAGTTCATGCTTAGGCTTCTGAAAGAACTTGTAGAAAGGGCTGGGCTACACTGATAAAGGTTTTAAGTGCAGGTAAGGGGGAGATGGGTGGAGTTCTAAATACTACATGGGCGTGATAGATGGGCCAGGGTGTCATTTTAAGGATTAGGTAACTTTTTAAAAAATAATTTTATTTATTTATTTTAATTAGTTTCAAGTATACAGTACCTTGGTTAGACATCTATATAGTTCATAAAATGTTCCCCCCAGTTATTCCCTCCCTCCCTGTCCCTCTACCTAACCAACATGTTAATGCTAACTGCATTCCCTGTACTGCGCTTCCCATCCTCGTGACCATCTGTCAACTACTAATTTGTACTTCTTTAACCCTTCACCCCATTGTCCCAGTTCCCCAACCCCGCTCCCTTCTGTCACCAAATTGTACACTATATTTGCAAGTCTGTTTTTGATTAGTGTGTTCTTTTGTTCCTTAGATTCCATATATAAGTGAAATCACATGGTGTTTATCTTTTCTGTCTGACTTATTTCACTCAGCATAATAACCTCTAGGTTCCATCCATGTCATTGCAAATGATAGGGTTTCATTTTTTTAATGGCTGAGTAATATTCCATTGTATATATGAACCATAATTTCTTTATTCAATCACCTGTCAGAATGGCTGTCATCAATAAATCAAAAAGTAAGTGTTGGCAAGAATGCAGAGGAAAGGGAGCCCTTATACATTGCTGATGGGATTGCAGGTTGGTACAGCTGCTATGAAAAACAGTATGGAGGTTTCTCAAAAAATTAAAAATGGATATCTCTTTTGACCCAACAATTGCACTTCTGGATATTTACCCAAAGAAAACCAAAACAATTCATAAAGATCTGTGCACCCCAATATTCATGGCAGCACAATTTACAATAGCAAAGATAGGGAAGCAGCCTAAATGCCCATGAACAGACGATAAGTAGCTTTGTTTTGACTGTGAACAGTAAGATGTTAAGATGACTGTTGATTCCAGGTGGTAGTGTTCATGCTAGTCTCAAGCAGTGTGGTAAGACTGAAAAAAAATGTAATGAGGTGTCCAGCAGCAGCAATGTCAAAGAGGAGTTTCTGTGGCCTTATTACCTGTGAGGTAAGTAGGTACATTCCAAATTGAATTGTATGTGTTTGTTCTGTGCCAGTTAGGTTTAGGTTAGAAACCTCTGTCTTAATTATGACAACAGTTAACAAGATATATAAACAGCTAACTTTTGCTTAGTGCTTACCATATGCTAATTGCTATGGTGTCTGCATTGTCATTTAATCTTGAAAACAATCTGAGATTTATCATCCCATTTTACTGGAATTAGATCTTTGTGGAATAGGACTTGCAGAGTTATGCTTTGCAATTCTATCTAGCAAATCATTCAATTCTTCTTAAGAATATTTGACCAAGTAATTTCTTATATTACCAGTAATCAAGTGAAGCATTTGATCTGTAATTTCATCTTGGTAATTAGTTTTGATATGACCAAGGAACAAATACATGTAAACAGCCTTGAGGTTTTATTACTGTTACATGATAGTTCTTAAAACTGATGGTCCTGGGCATCTGTTCACGTGGAAGAGTTTGCATGTCGTCACACACAAAAGCATACAGGATTTAGTGTACATATACACTTTTTTCCGTGAGGAGAGGATCCATGGAGTTTATTAGATTTGTCAAAGAGTTTATGGCTTCTAAAATTTAACAGCTGCTGTTATAATGAAATCTTGTTTTCTCTCTAATCTTGTTTTGTTGATTTATATGAGACCAGAATGCAGAATGGTTATGTTCTCTAAAAAACCTGTTTGCAACTTTTACAAATTGAAGCCTTTTAAAAATTGATCTAATGTAATTTCAGATTTATGTATAGTTGTCAATGGTTTTTAAACCCACATTATATTTTATCCTTTTCCATCCCATTCAGATATTACTGAACTATGTATAGAGGGAGTTACCTTTTAATGTAATTCTGTTATATTTGAATAATTTTCTCCTAATTTGTTAGATTCTTTTGGACTTGAGGACTTTAGTGTGTAGTCTTTTTGTTCTTTTCTTATTTTCTTATTGCTAAGATGTTTGTTATCGAAGATCAGAGTCTTATTTAATTTTATGGAGGAAAACATCTTTGATTTGAAGTTATATATCAGGTTATTGGTACTGATTTTAAAAACATCCTTTAAAATTATTTTTACATGAACGTTTTTGTAGTACAGCTTCTAAAATTAATTTTTCATTGCATTTAGGTAAACAGATTGCTGTATCACCTCACTGAAGCAATAGCCTCACTATCTTTGTCTTTTAAACTGCATCAACAATGAAACGATGATATCTAAGAACAGAAGAACATTTGCCAAATAACTGTCATCACAATTCAAGTGACTGTATAAGCATAAACAAGCTACAGCAGACCTATGTGTCAGCTAGTATAGAGAGAATGCTTTCTTCTGATGCCATTTATTTAGAAGCAGTTTTTGTATAGCACATTTAAATTATAATCTATATTAAATGAAATAAAAATGAGTGAAGTTCCCAGATTTTTTGTTGGGCCTGAAGATACAGAAATCAATCCTGGGAATTATAGACATTTCTTCCACCACACAGATGAAGATGATGAGGAAGAGGATGAATCTGTAAGTTATTTGTTTATTTTTTTGGTGAGAGAAGACCAATACAGGATGGGCTTTTTGCTAATTGCTGTTAAGGTGAATTAATACTATTATTCCATCCCTCACCTCACCCCAGAAAAAAATAATGACTTTCAAGCTTCTTTTACAAGCCAAAACTTGTCTGAAATCGTATCTGGAAATCCAGTAAGTAAAACATAAAAGCAGAGCTTCTCTGGCTGACTTAGACTAGAAAGTACTATTGACTCAACCTCTACTACCCCTACCCTTTTTCTTTAGAGTTCTTCTGAACACCGCTGATAGTTCAAGGTCAGTCTTCTTACAAATAAGGACCTTTTTTCTCTTACCTATAAGTAGAATGGTACTTGTCTCTCATCCCTTCTACCTTTTATGTCTTAGCAATATCAAATATTTATTTCCCACATGTTCCATGTTACAGTACGCCTCTTTGCTTTTGTATGTACTCCTTTATGAAGTTCCCTTGTTTTAGGGTGCCTGGGAAATTGTTTTTTATTCTTCAAAACCCTGCTCAAATTTCATGTTGTTCACTTTCCTTGCTCTTTTCCCCATAAGAAACTGGAACACTTCTTCCTCAGTACTGTTTCTGTACTTCGACAGAAGTATTTCCATTTCATGTATCATAATGTACTGTATTATTACTATGTCCCCATTAGACTCAAGTACTTTGAGGACAAGTGGTTTCTATATACCTAACTCTTCAGTGCTTAGTATTCATGACGTATAGTTGTCAGGAGCCTGATATGGTTCATTTGACCTATAGATTTATAAAATGATTTGTTCTAGATCATTCTTTTGTTTTTAAGATTTCAAAAATGTGAATTTTATTTAGACATTAAATCTAACAAAATAACGGTTCTGTTTAAAAAACTTTTTTCATGCTTTTATTTTCATATCAAGGTTTTACCAATAGGAAAATTCTATAATTTTGTCTTCATGTAGGTTTATTTGTAGATTTCAAACTTGAATGTTTTCAGTTCATTTTAGCCAGTGAGCAAATATTTAATAAATAGATCGATAATAAGTAAACAAAACTTAACATATTAGCCTTTAACTGTAAAGCAGTATGAAATGCTAGGTGGAGTATTTTTGTTATCTGAGGAAATCTACTTTAGGAGCATTATAATGAGCTATGTGGAGGCTTTTGATTAGGAAAGAATTGAATAAGGGAAGATAAAAGTGGATGATCAGAGAAGGAGGGATAGCAGATCCCAGGGCAGTTAGGATTTATAATCAAATCCAATACTAGTTTGAATTTTATGTGAGTTAGAGAAAGCAATGAAAGAACTATAATTCTAGGCTAAAGAATAATAACAGTTTAATTCGGATGTTATCCATTTTTATTTTGAGATATAAGGAAAAGTCTAGTAAAACTTTCTAGCTCTAATATAATTTGAACCCAAATTATAATGTCATATGAAATATATAAAACAGGAAGAGTGAGAACAATGAAATGAAAAACTGGACACAGCTTTATATATTTGATAAAACTCTTAAGTACTTGAATTTAAAGACCTCAGAATGAATCTTGAGTAATTTTATAAACCTATGAGCTACTTATAAGTTATTATTTCTATATCCTGCTTTTAAATTTCAGACCAAATCATAGCCTTTGAACTATAGCAAGAGTGCAGAGATGAACAACACAATTAAATAGGAATATCGGAGTATGAAGATTAGATGTCAAAGAGCATTGACACCTTTGTTAGCAGTGTTGGTTTTCTTCAAAATTTCTTTTCAAGTTGTCATAGGTGACCAATATTCAAGTTCAATCTACAAAATTAGTTTAACACTGTATCACTTTGTAGTCATAACATCTTCTTATTTTAGGCAAGAGAATTCTTTATCTCACTCCCATTGGCTTTTTTACTTGAATTAGATAGATTTTGACTTTAATGTGTCCTTTTCTGGTATGAGGAATGTAAATAAATGCTAGAGACAGTTAAAGGAGTATTTGTGTAAGTTTAAAATCTGAATAAAAATAGTAACAATGTTCTGAAGGTTTTTGTTTTAAAGTTTTACCAGACCTTGTAGATAAATTATTATGTTGTTAAGTATGTATTATAACAACATAATTTTGAAAAATGCCTTTTTTTGGTTAATGTGCCACTTTTATTGATTCATTACATGGCTCATCTACTTCTGAAAGATTTAAGATAGCCATACTTTGGAGTTCTTAAGTCAACCTGATTTTTTTTGGTTTTGTTTTCTGTTTTAGCCACCAGAACGGCAGATTGTGGTTGGAATATGTTCCATGGCAAAGAAATCCAAATCCAAACCAATGAAGGAAATTCTTGAACGGATCTCCTTATTTAAATATATCACAGTAGTAGTATTTGAAGAGGATGTTATTTTGAATGAACCAGTGGAAAACTGGCCTTTATGTGATTGTCTTATTTCTTTTCATTCTAAAGGTATTAAAGAATGGGGAAGGAAATGCCATTATCCTCTCTGATTATAAAACCAGTACATATTAATTGTAAAATATTAGATAAAATAGAAAAATAAAATTAAACTCACCCACTTTCACAGATAGGTGATGTTAACATTTTACTGTATTTCTTTCCAGTCTTTTTTTCTGTGTGTATTTTTTAGAAACATTTAGTATGATGGTGTATATGTAATTTTATATTTAAATTTTTTACTAATTATATCAAATGGTTTTTCTTCATACCATTCTTCAAAAACCTGATTTTTAATGGTGTTATATGATGTGGATATACTATAACATATTGACCAATATCCCAACAATTAGATGGTTTCTAGTTTTCACTATTAAAAATAAGATTTTGATGACTTCCTTAAATATATGTTGAATTTTTGAATATTTTAATCCCTTATGCTTTTGCAATATAGGAAATGATGTGTAATTCCTCATATACATATTCATACTTTATTTTTTAGGAACTTAATATTTAAATTTTAGATTTTACTTCCTGTCTTTTATAAATCAAACTGAAGTATCAATTAAGCTAAACTATTACTTCATAGTACAGTAGTTTGTCATAGTAAAGTTCACTAATCAAAATTATTGTTAAGTGTATCTCAAAATTTATAACCTAAAACTCTGTGAATTAAGTGAATTCCTCACTAAGAAATATACGTTTAAGATACATATTCAGTTTTAAATGTGTTCCTTGTTCTTGTTACTAAAATATGTAGTCCCCAGCTATGTTAAAGTCTTACTTTAGTCAGATGTTCAAAAATCATCTCCTTCAAGAAGAAGGGGATGGTCCATGGTTGAGACCTTTTGTGCTCCCATAGTTTATATTGATTTTCATGATTTCATAGAGAAGCCAAGGCCCTGGTCTTCTTTACAGACTGGACTGAAGTTCATTGTTTCAGAGAATTTTAAAATTTGCTTATCTTCGAAGATAAGTTGTTCTTTCCTTCTATCACATGGTTCTTTCCACAAAACCTATTTGGCTATAAAAACTAGGTACTGTCAAGGTCATATCCTATATACTGTCTTTTGGTAAGGAAAAAGTTCCTCTTTAACAACAACAAAAGCAGGAAACTGACTTTTGCTGAATTCTGTTAGGCTTCAAATCGTAGACATTGAGACATCTTTACAAGTGAAGAATTTAAGTCTTTATAATAAAAATTTGTAATTTGTGGCCAAGTGATTCTTGCTTGGTATAGAGTACCTCTATTTAAATTTTAAAAACTAAGAGGTATTTGGAGTAAATCTTCTTTGTAGCTTTTTGCTTTAAGTTCAGTACTCTTTAATACTTCCTCTATGAAGTATTCTGCTAATACTGCAAAATACGATATCTTCACAGATATACTGTTGTATACTACAGTGAATGCTAAAGTTATGCATGCTTGCTGATTTTTACTCTTTTCCTTAGATAAAGTATGCATTAAAATATTATCACCTAAGGAGTAAAAATAGTTAACATTATGCCAGGTTGCACTGTTTTATATCTACTCATTTAATTCCTCAAAAACCGTACTAGGTAAGACTAGCATAATACCCATTCATAGCCAGGATTAGAGGCTTAGAGATGTTAAATAAATTTTCCCAAGATCACATAAGCTAGTAAAAGATAGATTTGAATTTTGGGTTAAGCCCTTAACCTTTATGGTAAACTGCCTCTCTTAATAATGTGTATCGATGGATAAAGTTGTAGACTTTTACTATCAATAGAGAGTTAAGTATAATTAAAATTATTTAGATGTTTTTAGACTTCTTTATTTGCAACTTGTTTTTTCATTGTAATTAGTAATTTTAGAAAAGCTGAGAAATTTTAGGGAGTTATCCAATATCTTGACCACAAGCATGATTCTGCTCATGTATTTTATATTTAGAGCATATGTGTTATATGTGAATTTTTGGTTTTGTTGCTATTTTTAAAAATGAATACTATTTTAAGAGAGTTGTGTATATTTTTTTTAAATCACCAGGTGATTGTGATATACTTAATTGATATATAGATTTGTTTTGTATATGAGGTAATCTTACCTTTTATCAGGTGATTTTTGAATCTAATTAGACAGTGACTAACGTCAGTGCCCTAAATTTGGCTATATAACAACTGGCTTGCTGTGCCTTATCAATCAAATTCAACAGGAAAAAATAAGATATATTTAATAGTACATACTAAATCAAGTTTTATGTATTTATTATTCCATGCCTTATATAGAACCTAACTGTTATATGCATAATGAAATCTTTTGTGGGAAGTGGCATAAATTCAAGTTGATAAAGTTATAGATGTCAACTTATCTTAAGATTATACAGAATATGTTAATAATATGTGTTCTTAGGATTTCCACTGGACAAAGCAGTTGCCTATGCAAAACTCAGGAATCCATTTGTAATCAATGACTTGAATATGCAGTATCTGATACAAGATAGGTGAGTGGTAAAGTTGGCTGAATTAAGGGAAAGAAATTAACATTTATTTAGTATCTACTATATCTGATACATTAGTATCTGACGTGTATCAGGTAAACACATTATACACATTAATTTGTGGTATCCTCAAAATAAATACCTAGAAATAGGTATTTGTACCCAGTTTATAGATGAAGAATCTTGAGAATCAGGAATATCAATTAATTTGCCCAAAGCCACAAGTAATGGAACAAGGACTTATACCAAGTTTGTTTAATTTCCAAAGCCTATTAAACCATTGAAAATTAAGAACACTTATTCTATCATGTGGCTCATCAATTAGGGCTTTATTCATAATTAGATTTTTTTAATGGTAAAGTGTAACCATTTTGAAAAATATTTCACTATATAAACATTCATTTAACAGACCATGGATTTAAAAGCATGGATTTCTAAGAGAAGTTTTAAAATATTAATGTATTTATGTATTTCATTTAATTGATGTGTCACTCTAATGGCTACCCTTATAATTTGTGGTAGCATTACAATATGAAATTATATATCTGAAAATGCTTTATAAAGTATAAGGCCCTATAGTTCTTTTTGTTTTTCTATTTTTGTTTTTTCCTATTCTTTCAGAGAGTAACATTAATATCTAAAATTTTAAAACATCTTTCCTGGATTTACATATTAATGAATGTTTATATATTGTAACTGAAAATTATGTACATACATATAAATGCACAGTCTTTTTTTTTTTTTTTAAACACCTACAGCGCCTGGTCTTCCTAGGTGGTCCACCCATCCAAGTACTAACCAGGCCTGACCCTGCTTAGCTTCTGAGATCAGACAAGATTGGGCACAAAATGCATAGTTATTTTAGGAGGTTTGGAAAATAAAAGCATAAAGAAAGGCATTTAATCCTGTCATTATATCTACCATATTTGTTCATATAGAAAGCAATACATACATACTCACATTTCACAAAATTAGTATCACTGTTTTCTTAAAATATTGTGAAACATTTCCCATATCATTAAATTTATAGAGTATAAGGTTTTTAATGGTTAGATAATATTCTGTTATTGCAATATAGCAATTTTATTTAACCATTTTTTTATACATTTACATTCTCAATTTTAAAAATCAGTGTTCTAACATGCCACAAAATGTATTGAGTACATTTTTGTTCTAATTGTTGAATGCTCAGAATACATTTTTCTGTATTTTAAATGACCATATGTTTATTTAAAAAATAAAGACTTCATATATGCTCCTATTTTAGTTGAACAATAATGATATACTTTATAAACAGTACAGTAATATACTCTATGAAATAGAGTTATAAAACAATAAATATGTTTTTCTTTTTCTTCAGGAGAGAAGTGTATAGTATTCTTCAAGCTGAAGGTATTTTACTTCCTCGTTATGCAATTTTGAATCGTGACCCAAATAATCCCAAAGGTAAAGATTATAAGCAAGCTACCTTCTGTCATTCAACATACTTGTGAGCCACTTTCCTTCTATAGTTAAGTGGAAAAAACTTAAAGAACTCATAGTGTTCTAATCAGGTTTTTTTAATGAGTCAAATAAGCATTATATTCACTTAAAATGTGACATTATGAGCTAAAAGGCTAGCTAATTTAGAAGTTATAGATCCTATTTTTCTTTAGTCTATATATATATGACCCATCTGTGAATCATACAGAAGAATTTTTAAATTACATGCTTTAATAAATTTGTATTCATTAGAGGTAAACAAATGATTCATCTCTGACTATTGAATTAAATATTAGAAACTTCATGCTAGGATGGCACAATTAAATTTCTAATGACTAGGATTTTAAATATTTCTAATTATTAATATTTTGAAGTATACTTTGCTTCATTTTCCTGGTTATCTAAAACAGCATATAAGCTATACATAACTTGGTCTAAAAAGGCAAGATAAATGTTTGTCTTAAGATTGAATATTTTGATAACAGTATTTTAGAGAATTTTGATAACTTTATTTTTTAAAGCAACTTTTTTTTTTAAATAGAGCATTTATTATCTGTAACAGGGAACTTTTGTTTGCCTAGAGGTGAAAAATTTACTTTCTGATTAGATCACTCGCATGTCAGTTACTTTTCCAAATTAACTAATTTCATGTTTTGTGCTTTCTATGACATGAATAGTATGTTTTTCAGAAAATGCTAGCATTCTGGAGTTTTTTCCCCATCTTTCTTGTTGGCATCATTTCTTATCTAACTTTGAATTCTATGAGGTGATAGGGTGAAATGGCAGGCCTATAAGATTTTGAAGACCAACTGTTTACCTAATACCATATATCATAATTATTGGTATATGTTGTTTGCATAAACAGTGTTAATTAAAATCAAATCAGTACTTTATTCAAGGTTACTTTGTAATCTTTGAATATAAAAGATCAATAATATATCTAGATAATATATTATAATATATAATTTTTTTTGTTATTATGCTTGATTTGTAGAATGCAGCCTGATTGAAGGGGAAGATCACGTAGAAGTAAATGGGGAAGTTTTCCAAAAGCCATTTGTAGAAAAACCAGTCAGTGCAGAAGATCACAATGTTTACATTTATTATCCAACGTCTGCTGGTGGTGGAAGTCAAAGACTGTTTCGAAAGGTAAATCATTGTTGTCCTAGTGAGTACTGTTCTTTATACATTATTGTATAAATTTTGCTAAGAGTAATCAAATATTTAATAAAACCATAATTTAAAAAAGAATATTATTCAGATATAAATTCATAAAACTGATTTCATACTTTGTTAGAAAAGCAAGGTATCATTTTAGTTATTTAATGTTGTTTATGCAAAATTTCTACATACAAAATACCAAGAAGTTACTTGATTTTCTTTCTACCTTCCATTTATGTATCTATCATATAAAAAATTTAGGTAGAGATCATCAGTCTTTAAGAAAAATGACACTCCAAATGGATAGATTATAGAAAAAGCAATACCAATAACTTTTACATACATACAAGTATGCTCAAAATTATACCCATAATAATATAAGTGCAAATCAAGTCTAAAAGATAATGACATGAATTAGTTTTTGTGTCGGCAAAGATCAAAATGATTGAGGTCGTTGGAAAAGAAGCACAAGCCCAAAAGTTGTTGGCAGGAATGCAAATTAGTGTAACCTCTTAGCAACATAATTAAGTAATATATCGGGATTAAAAATCCACATACCTTGTAAATAATCATGGAAATGCAAAGCAAGAACACAATGAGGTACCATTTTATATTCTCTAGAGCGGCAAATATTAAGTCTGATGATCCCGAGAATAGAGCAGTGGGTACTCTTTTGCATTGCTGGAGGACTATAAATTATTTTAAAAAGTTGTAAAAGATTTTGACATTTTCTTTGTACATTGAATTGAATTGAGCCTATTCTATCACCTAGCAATTCCATTTCTGGTATATAACTTAGAAAAACACTGCACATGTGTGCCACAGGGACACGTGTAAGAATGTTCAAAGCCACATTGTTCGATTAGCTAAAGCTTAGAAGACAACCTAAATACACATTGATAGGACAATGGATGAATTATGGTGTATTCATACAACGGAAAATTCTGTATCAGTAAAAATGAACAGACTAGAGTTACATGTAGCAACATGGATGAATCTTAGAAACATTCTTAGTGTTCATTGTATTTTTAATATTATTTACTCACACATAAGTTACAATTACAACAGAAAATAATATAGTGTTAACTACACAGTGTTATTTAAATGTTCGTGGCTTAAAAAATTATTTTGGAAAAAGATGGTAAAAGTTATAAAAATGAAGGGAGTAATTTAATTTGTATAATGATGCACATCTTTCGTTTTCAGATTGGCAGTAGAAGTAGTGTTTATTCCCCAGAAAGCAACGTACGAAAAACAGGCTCTTATATATATGAAGAGTTTATGCCCACGGATGGTACTGATGTTAAGGTAGTATTGATTAAAGTACATTTTAATTTTGTATTCAGACTTTACCAATGATATCAGAAAAATAGATTATCCTTTAATTAGCTATATCTAACCTCTGTTCTGTTTCTATTTCCTTTTGATTAGGGATTCCTTACCTGTTTTGTACTCTGAATGCATTTTTTAAAAATAGTTGTTTTTTAGAATAATGTTCTTAAATGCTTACGATAAAACATACATGATTAAAAAGAAATTTTACTGAAATATAGTTATCAAAATATTTAAAACCAACTTTGTGATACAATAATACATATGCCTCTTTAAACGACCATTAAATAATAAAATATAGTGAGTAAGGGTCTAATAGCCAGCCATTTCCAAGCACTGATTAGCATAAATGATGTTTTGAGATCTGTGACAGCCTTAACATGATACAAAAATACATGTGATTTCTGTTAGTGACAAATGAGGTCTTAATTGTTTTACTTTCAGCCAGTCTCTGTCTAATCAGAGTATTCTTTTTAAACCTGATCATAAACCTCTCCTTAAAAATTCTCTTGTGGATCCTATTGCCACAGAATAGTAATCGGATTCATGAGGCTGTTATACAAGATATTTCACAGTCTGTCCTCTGATGAACCTTATTTCTTACAATATAAACCATACCAAATAACTTACTCTTACCTGAATACGTCAGGCTATTTCATACCTCTGCCTCCTGTCTGTGTTTATTTGTTTAGAGTGCCTTTTCCTTTAATCTGTCATCAAATTCATGCTGTCTTGCACCCCTCTCCCCTTTTTAAAACCTTTTGGCAGTTACTTCCTTTTATAATTTTATAGTTATTTGTACCTCTCCTTGTTAAACTAAAACAATTTGAGAAAGATCACATTGTATACATCCTATTATTCATTCCCTCATAATGCTCAGTATAATTTTTTTCTGTAGAGAATAGGACTTCACTTTACCAGTTTTGCCATATAATTATTTATAACGTCTTTCAATATATTAAAATTTTCAGCATATAAATAGAAAGATGGGTGAAAGAATAACCTGAAGTATTTTTATTGATTTTATTTCTTTGATATTGTTGTGTGCTTATGTATATGTGTATACACATATATTAATAAAAATATACTTTAACATTCATGAAAGGTTTATACAGTGGGTCCAGATTATGCCCATGCTGAAGCTCGAAAATCTCCAGCACTTGATGGCAAGGTAGAACGAGATAGTGAAGGAAAAGAAGTAAGATACCCCGTTATTCTCAATGCACGAGAAAAATTAATTGCTTGGAAAGTCTGTCTTGCATTTAAGGTAAGATGTTATACAGGCCATATAGATTCTTAGAAAAGAAATTACGATTTTTTTTTAAATTAAAGAGCTGTTATTTGGGTTTATAATTGGAGAAGTAAGCTGAGAAAATAAGTGGGACATCTGAATGGTTTATGTACTTTTCAAGGGATTCTTGTAGTGCTGATAATGAAAATATATAGTAAATGAAGGCCTTCTTTCTGTATTATATAAAAGGAAACTTTGTCAATTTATTTAGAAATTAAAATTATAGAGGAAAACTTATCTAAAATAGTAGAGTTAACCAGTGCTTAGGGGTATTGTTTAACATATTAAAAGCAAAACTTGTATTATTTACTCATAGAATTGATAAATTATTTTTTTGTTGAGTCGAAAAGGTCCTCAGTAGTCTTCTAGGCTTGATAATTGATCTTTTGGCCTATTATATATGATAAAATACATATAGTCATGAAAGCAATATAAATATATTTCTTTAGAAAAACTTTTTACTTCAGACATTTGACTAATTGCCTCAATTAGTCTATATTGTTAGGCTTTTGTTACTGTAAAGATTTAAATAGAAGTACAACTTGCGTCTAATAAAGGATAAAATTTACCTTTTGAAGCCTTGCCTTAGATGTGTAACTTAAAGACTAGTTTGTATTTCTGGTTAGTATAATGGTAATTAAATTATTTATGTCTTAATAATTTGAAGTCTCTTCCATGGAAGGAATATTCGCCTGTAAATATGTTTTAGTACATTTAAATAAATCATTTTAACTTGTAATACTGGAATTCTAAAAGCCATGACTTAAAATCACATTATATTAATATGTGATGATTTGAATATAAAATAGAAGATCAAAAAATTCCTGGAGCTTGAACAGGAATCTCATAATTTTCAATTGCTTTCTTCTCCAAAATAAAGTAAATTTATTTCAGGTACTCAAAATTATGTGGTTATCAGGATTTTAAAAATTAATAGGGATAATTGGACATTTCCTTTGGATACGTCTACAAAACTATTTTTTCTTTATTTTTTTTGGATTAAAGTGATATAATTTCTGCAATTGCAAAATTTATCAAAGCTTTTACATTTTTTTACTTTTGTTTTTTAATTAAATTTTAATTGAAGAACTTCTTAATAAAATAGGTAATTTGTTTGGCCTCCCCAGTCCCTTAAGCATTATTGTTCTATGTCTACTTAATGGTAGTGACTTTAAGTAGTTATATGGCACGTATTATATATTTTGAGAGAACTCAAGTTATGAACAAGTAATTTCTTTCATTTTTTTTACTTATTATGAAGGAAACTAATAAACAATAGTACACAACTAGGTAGTTATAATATTTTGGTGTATTCTAATAAGACCGGAAAACTGAATCTTAATTCAAGTGGAACTTTTAAGTTTATCATTTATTTTAAATAGCAAACAGTTTGTGGCTTTGATTTATTACGGGCCAATGGACAGTCCTATGTCTGTGATGTCAATGGCTTCAGTTTTGTGAAAAATTCCATGAAGTATTATGATGATTGTGCAAAAATACTTGGGTAAGAATTTTTTCCTTCATATTTCTTCCTCTTTACCTTTATTAATAGCTAATGCATACTAGTTTTTCAGAAAGTAAAAATTATAAACATCAAATAATTAGAATTTTGTAAGCACTGTAGACCTAGAATAAAAATCAATGTTGATAAAATGATATCCCCAGAGATAATGCCAAATCATGATTTATACTTTGGGTTATCAAAAACAGATTAATTCATGACCAGTATAGATAGACTTAAAGGCAATTTAACTTCATAGATTTAGAAATGCTGACATTTCATCTGTTACTTATGGCACAAAATTAGCATTCATGAAAAAAGTAACCAGAGTAAAATGGAGGTATTTGGAATTCAGGATTATTTTGAATAATGCTGATTTCTACGAGCGCTTATGTTACTTAAAGATAATCTCATGAGTGAATGTATTAAGTGAGTGTACAAGAAATTATTGCATGCAGAAATGCCATTTTTATATTCTTTGGCCTGTTTTCTTATGCCTTGATTTAGAAGACTCATAAGACAACTATTTGTAAATCATTTCAAAATATATATGGTAAAGCCATAAGGAACTTACACTTTAAAATGTATTTTAATAATTAGAGTCAGCTTTCATAGTATATTTCAAAGATTTGTGAACTTACCCTTAAAGTGAAATTTAGGGGAGCTAACTAAATTTTAGCCTGAGTAAATGCTAATTGTTTAAATTGTTAACCCTATTAGAAAAATGTGATAGAAATTTATTAAAAATGGACAATGGTATTTAGAATAGCTTTATATGTAATCAATAACGTGGTAAGAAATAATTAGTAGACGTACAGAAGAGACAGTTTTGGATTTCAGAACCTATATACATTAGATATGATACAGTTATAGTGAATTATTTGAATCTAATGTGATTTATATGTTTAAAACAAGTAAGTAAATAATTCCAAATTCATGGCATCCCATTAGTGGGTTCTGATACATCAGTTTAGAACTGCTGATCTAATTTTTCTTGATCAGGATTGATTCTTTAGGTTACTTTTTATGTGCTCTTATCACATATTACTAGATTGTTTTGACTTTAACATCAATGAGTCTCTATTTTTGTCATTAAAGACCCAGTTTTGCCTTAAAATAAACTAATTTTTAATTAATTAATTAATTAATTTTGTCTTGAAGCAATATTGTGATGCGAGAGCTTGCTCCACAATTTCATATCCCCTGGTCAATACCCTTAGAAGCAGAAGATATCCCAATTGTACCAACTACATCTGGAACTATGTAAGTTTGAATATTTACATTTTGAAATTCCTTGAATTTTCCCAATCAGTCTGTGCTATTGCAATAGATTAAGTTTCTGGATAATCATTATGGACACTTCACTATGTATATTTTCATATGATTCACTTTGCATTTGGAGAAATAGATTATAGCCTTTTAGAAGGGTCTTCCTTTATATTGTTACAAATAAAATCCTGAAAAATGTTTGGGTAATTATCGAACTGTTGAATTAAACCATAAAAACAAAAGAGATGCCAGTAGGTACATTCCTTAAAGGTTTATAGTCAGTGGTCAGACAACTTTGGTGCTCTCATCATGTAAAGAAAAATATAGTTATGTTTTGAGGTAAATTAATTAAACCAATATTGCCAAGTGTTACATAACATTCTACTAGTGAAAGTTACAGCTTGAAACTCACCTATTACTCAGGTTCAGTTGACCAAATTCTTCATGTTCACAGCTTTGAAATTTATATTAGCATATTAAATATCCTGAGAAGTCTTCACTTAAGGGAAAAAAATAAAATATTTAATTTTGCTTTTAAACCCATATTTTCAAACTTTCAAACCCATATACTAAAAATTTTCTGGGTAACTTAAAATCCTGCAGGATTATGTTTTGTGGCTCATAGTTTGACAAACACTAAATTAAATTATGCCCTCTTATTCTTCCTAAGACAGTTAGTTCTTCCAGTAATTTGAGTTTGAATACTTGTTCTTATATGAGCAAAATAAATATAGAAGCTATCAAGTAAAGCATTATTTGTTTTAATTTAATGAAATTTCATTTTGTGATGACTTATGCAATTAGGACGGTATTTAATAAAGTTTTGGAACTGCAGTCCATTTACTTTTTTCCCAGAGTTAGCTCAGTCAACTCTAGAGAGGAAGCAGATATTTTATAGCCAAATGTTATTTCACTTCCAGCTTCTATTCTTTTTAGGATTTGATGTGATAAAATTAAGACTAGTTATAAGTCTATTATTCTTCATAGGGAGATCTTGAAATGGTAAAAGTTGGCTCTAAATAAATAATTAAATGTTGTATTGTTCTGAATTATACAACACAAATCTTTGTTAAGAAATTGAGTTTTGTTTGTTTGTTTGTTTTTTTAATTTTAGGATGGAACTTAGGTGTGTTATAGCTGTCATACGTCATGGGGATCGAACACCAAAACAAAAAATGAAAATGGAAGTGAGACATTCAAAAGTATGTTTTTAGGGGAATAATTTAACACTCAAGATAATTTAAGATTTCTGATAGGTGATTAGGTGTTTTGATTAATATACCATATACAAAAACTGTTTACCACCATTTCTTGGCCATTAATATTTAAACCACTGGATGCAAATAAAATGCATTTAAAATAATCATATATATCAGCATCTGAAAATTGCTGTGGCAATTTCCATAAATGCCCATCAGTCTGATCTGGCTTTCATTTGTTGTTGTAAAATGTTCTATTTAATCTTGGTTTACTATTTTCTTACAGTCCTTTCTGAAGGTCATTAACTTCGCAACCTTCTAGAAGAAAATTGGTAGAATGAAAGTTTATGTCTTTTCTATTTAGTATTTGATTTAAAAATAATGAAATTTGAAAACCTGAGCCATTAAAGATGTTGAAACATTTTTTAATATGTATGTATATGCAGTAACTTCAGAAAATATATGATATTTTATATTATCACATCTTCAGTTTCCACCATAAGTAAACTTTTAAAAATAAGATAGTGATTGTTAGTTTGATATGGTTTAGGAAAACGTAAGTTTTATCAATTAAAGTATAGAACCAACAGGGTATAGCAAAAAAAAAAGACACACAATAGTTGAAATCTAAAGACCACAAATCCCATTTCTTATCATTTATCATTCTAGTTCCACATCTATTATTTATTTTAATTGAAGTATGTGGTGGTAATAGTAATTATTGCAAATGACTAATAGTGTTCTGTCTTTTTTATAAGGTTTTTTGATCTTTTTGAAAAGTGTGATGGATATAAATCTGGGAAATTAAAACTCAAAAAACCAAAGCAGTTACAGGCAAGTGCATTTGATTTCCTATTGTTGTAAATTGCTAATGGCAAAGTTACCTAAAAATTCAATTCTTTCTTAATTTATTTTATAGGAAGTACTGGATATTGCACGACAACTTCTTATGGAGCTAGGGCAAAATAATGATTCTGACATTGAAGAAAACAAGTCAAAACTTGAGCAACTCAAGACTGTATTAGAAATGTGAGTATCTTTTTGAAATTTTTAATTTTAATAACAACTTGTAGTGCTCTTTTTTTAGTATGTGTGATTTTCCATATTAATTTCCTTCACAGTTTGATCTTTTTGTTCTTTATCGCTGTGGCAGAAGTCTAATAAGACTTACTTTCACCAGTGAGGAAACAGATTGTTATTGAGGATTAAAGGTTATTGTTTTAGTTTTACTCTTAATTTTAATGAGAAGATAAAAGAGGACATCAAATTTGGATCTTCTATGAGGTACTATTTAGGATGAGAGTACGTTGCTAATCTTGACCACATACTCAGTGCTATTTAAATAAAAAGCAATTTTGAACTTTGTTTTAATCAAGTGAAAGTGGCACCACCACTATTCCTATTATAAGCTTTACAGTTTTGATCACCTAAGGGAAATCTTATTTCCTTTATTTTTTTTAAAAAGACACATACTTATATTTGTATATATTTTTATACTCTTTCATCTCTTTAAAATTGTCTAAGTTTTGTAGAGAAACTTTTTTGTATTTTCATTTTTAATGTGGTCAGAATGACTACTGATAGTACAGATTTTCTACTAGGATACCTTGAAGCATTCAACAAAGTGATTACAAATAGAAGGGGGCATTGAACATTTACTGAATATTGTTCATTCTGCTTGCCATTTTATTTTTCAGGTATGGCCATTTTTCTGGAATAAATCGTAAAGTCCAATTAACCTATCTCCCTCATGGTTGTCCTAAAACATCTAGTGAAGAGGAAGGTATGTCGTTAATGCCTATTGTAGAAAGTAAGGACTTACTACTCATTGTTGATTAATTATCTTTGGACCCTTTCTGTCTAATAGTATAAGGACTGGCATGATAGTCAGTGGAGTTTTGTTAGCTGTGACTTTTGTCAGAAGTATAGATTTTATTCTTTATCCTTTAGGAAAAAAGGTAGATTTTATTATTTTGAAAACTACATAGGACTTCCCTTTTGCTCTGGGGTTGTTTCAGAAAGCTTATTTCTAACTAAATGTTACTTAATGGGCCTCTTTCTTCATCTTTTGGTACAAGAGGGCAGAGTATACAGAATGAAAGCTCAGAATATGAAAAGACTATTTGAACACACAGTCAATAAGTTCTAAAATAGATATTTCCCTCCAGCCAATAAATCAGAATAAGCATTTAAGAAAGATGAGTCACCTAAGAGCAGTCAGCACAAAAGTCCATAAATTCATTTACCCTTTCGAAAGAAACCTAGGCAAGGCTTACAGAAGCTAATCATGAAGAAATGCAGATGCCCGATAATAAAGTAATAATCACTCCTGCCTATCACACTGACAAAGTGTTTTCTTATTTTATTCTTTTCTCAAACTGGTAATAAAGAATACTAATAAGAATATAGTGTGGCAGGATTTCTGTCTGCTAATAGTTATGTCTTTGGACAGTAAATTGACAATATACATATATCAAAAAATGTTCATATGCTTTGATCTTAATTCTGTTTATACAAATCTATCCCAAGGAAGTAATCAGATATTCAGCTAAAGAATGATCTGTCAGGATATTCACAATGGCATTATTTATACTAGCAAAAGTTGAAGTAATGATTATCTTACATGCAAACACAAGTTTGATTATGTTGATCTTTATATATTTATTTTAAAATGTGATGTGTTATAGTCTTTTCACACTTTGTGATTAATAACAATAGCCTAATTTTCTATATCTAAATATTTATGATCAAAACATTTTATAAATATAATAAAAAGTTAATTAATTGTTCTTCCATAATTAATATTGATCTACATGGTAAAGCACATGTAACTTACTAACTAGCCCCAAGGTAAAGGGTGGTTTTTTATCACTTTTAATGAATCATCATTAAGTTCTTTGGTGCTTATATTGCTGTTTTTAAATTACCTTTGTTTCTGTAATACAATACAAATCTTAGAACGTTATAAAGGGCAGCTCAAAATTAAGTACAGAACTCATTCATTTATGGTGCCTCCTCCATGTCTGAGAAAATACTTGGTCTGGGACATAGAGGATTCCACAATTCCAAGTTTTATGTCTTAATTTATTTTTTAATTGCAGTTGACATACAATATTATATTAGTCTCAGGTATATAATATACTGATTAGACATTTTGCAGGTCTGAACTTAAACTGCTCTTGGCTGCATTTTTATTGTATATCTCACTCATAAATTTAAATTATAATAAATATTAGTCTACATCATCTCCCATTTTTCTAAAGATTATGCAAATCACTGATTCCTAGTCATAAAAAGGAATATATATTATTTGCTTCAGCTGTCATTACCTTCTATGTGATAGCACTGCAGGACGCTCTTGATATAAAGACAAGATCTGGATCCTGTCATCAAGGAGCTCTTAATCTAGGACAATCGAATTAGATTGATTGGGTAGATACCATTGTTGTCATACCACTTTGAGAGCAGCAAAACAAAAAGCAATACTTCCTTTTAGAAAACTGGGAAAGAGCCTTCCTCCTAAAGTACGGAGATTTTGAAATTTCATTAAGATTTTAGTAGTAGGAGCAAGGAGTATTCCTGACAGAAACAACAGCCTACAAAGATAGGTACATTTAAGAAACAAAATAATACATAGGGCCATATTCTTACTATGGAAGAGAACACAAATAAAAAGTCAATCTTGAAACAGGTCTGTTTAAAAGAAATAAATTTGACATTTGCTTTATCCATTCATATCTATCTTAGACAGCCGAAGAGAAGAACCATCCTTACTTTTGGTTCTAAAATGGGGAGGAGAATTAACTCCTGCAGGCCGGGTCCAGGCTGAAGAACTTGGAAGAGCTTTCAGGTGTATGTATCCTGGAGGTCAAGGTAAATCTTGGAGTTTCTCTAATTTGGTTAAATTTATATATCGTATTTTCAAGTCCTCATTTCTTTTTAGATATTACTATATATTTATATAAATACAGTGAGATAAAAATATAGCTTAAGTGATTTGAGGATTTATTTTCAGGAGATTATGCAGGATTTCCTGGTTGTGGTTTACTTAGATTACATAGTACCTACCGACATGACCTCAAAATATATGCCTCTGATGAAGGACGAGTGCAGATGACTGCAGCTGCTTTTGCAAAGGTATGAATAAATGCTTTTAGAATTACTAGAATTTTCATCTAATATTGCATTTAAAAAAGGTTTTTGCTAAGGCAATATTTAAAATTTTAAATTTGAAACTTACAACTAAAGCCCTGTAATGGCAGTGATAAACTATACTATTTATAAAATTTATTTATTATAACTAGTTAGCTTATATCTTATAAAATAAACATATAACAAAAGTATGATACTTTCTATTATTTCACATACGAATTTTTTAAATCTGTTTTGGCTTTATTTAATATGTTTAGGGACTATTAGCTCTAGAAGGAGAGCTTACACCCATTCTCGTTCAGATGGTAAAAGTGCAAATATGAATGGTCTTCTGGATAGTGATAGTGACTCTCTGAGCAGTTGCCAGCAACGTGTGAAAGCAAGACTTCATGAAATACTTCAGAAAGACAGAGATTTTACTGCTGAAGATTATGAAAAGGTGGGTCTTAGCAAATTCTTTTACATGTGAGATACTACATACACAGAAAAGTATGTAAAACAAAACTCAGTCTTTATTGTATTATAAAGCAAGTAGCCATATAATCATCACCATCCAGATAGAATTAGAGCTTTGGAACAACTCTAGTTCCTATGTACCTCTCCCCAGTTGCAAATCCTTGCCTGTCCCTTAGAAATAACTACCATCCTGGCTTTTTATGTTGCTCTTTTTTATTGTTCTTAACACATCCAGATTAGTTACTTGGCTAAGTATGCATCCTTAACTATTATAGTTTCAGTTTTGTCTATTTTTAAGGCTCATATAATAGAATATGTTCTTCTATGTCTGGCTTCTTCTGCTCAATATTGTTTGTGAAATTAATCCATATTTTTGAGAATTTCAGTTGTTACTAATCATTTCTATGTAGTATTTTATTTCAGGAGCTGGCAAACTTTTCTGTAAAGACCGGAAAGTGACTATTTTAGGCTTTGCAATGACATATGGTCTCTTGTTGCATTTTTTTAACCATCTTTTAAAAATATGAAAATCATTTCTTAACTCATGGTCTATGCTACATTTGGCTTACGGGCCACAGTTTGACCCATGTTCTATTTTATGAGTATACAACAGTTTATTTATGTTTCTATTATTATAACAGTTTGGAGTTATTGCATTTAATACTAGCATGAATATCCCTGTATGCTTCCTAGTGCATATGAGCATATGTTTCTCTTGGGTATATTCTAGGAATGAAATTGTTGTGACCCACGGTATGCTTATTATTCAAGATTAGTAGATGTCAAACTGTTTTCCTAAGTCATTGAACCATTTTACACTCCCACTAGAAGTTCATAAGAATTATCATTTTTCTATATAGTCTCTATTCGTGTTATTCTCAGACTATTCAATTTCAGCCATTCTGAAGGTAGATGTACCTCATTGTGGTTATAACGTTTATTTACCATTTAGATAATCCTCTTTCATGAGGACTTCTCTTTAAGTCTCTTGTCCTTTTATTCTACTAGTTGTCTGTGTTTTTCTTTTTGAGTGGTAGAAGTTCTTTCTTATATTTTGGATATGAGCTCCTTCTAAATGTGTTGTAAATTCTTAAATATAAGAAGTCTCATTTTTTTTTTTACTTTTTGATAATTTTATTACCTAGAGTCTCTTTGGTTCTGTTCTGGTGTCTATTCCGCTGATTGAGATCCATGGTGTCCTGTTTTCTTGTGTGCCTGAATATCTTTAATTATGGATGGATATTTTATTCATTTGTGGAACTAAATTGAATTTAAGATTATATCATCATCTTTCAATAGGTTTTATATTTCTTCCTGCTGTGTGCCTATGGACATAGCATTCTAGGATTGCCTTGATCCAGTTTCAAAACAGATCTTTCTGGGCCAACAGTTGACCTGAACCTGGCCTGCAGTTCATTGATGGTGATGTGATTCACCCTTACTTTTTAAAATCCTAAATGCAGAGAGTTTGCGAGCATTCCATCTTCAAGTAATCCTGGACTTCACTTTTGTCCCCCTAACCTAACAAGACTGTTAGAGCTCTACTCCACTTTTCTGTTTTCTATTTGCGGAACACAATGTCTTTAATACAGAAAAAGCTTTAAATGCCAGAATCATTCTCTGCATCACTGAATTATGAGTTTTAGTTCTGTAGTTCTTTATTGTTGTATCTTTTAGATACCTTAAAGCAGAAGTACGGAAGTTCTTGCCCCAGGATTTTTACTTATCTTCAGTAGTTAGATTGATTCACACTACCTAGTTCAGCATAATAGGAAGTGGAAGTCCACTTTACATTTTTTTATATTTGTAGAAACAAGCTAAATGTCAAAACTAGAATTTGAAACTATGTTGTCATTAATAGCTTTTGCTGACTTGGAAAAATCTCATCACAAATGGAGTACCATTATGTTTAAGAGCAGCAGCTCTGTAACCAGACTACCTGCTTTTTGATTCTACTAATCACATGCTAGTGGTTTGATTTTAGGCAGATTATTTAATCTCTGTTAAGTATCTCATCTGGAAAAAAACTATAATAATAATATAGTGTTATGGTTACTACATGTAAATATATGTCAAATGGTTAGAACCATATTTGCACATATTGAGTCAGCACATTGTCATTGTAAATTGGAATAAACTCATGGTAAGATTACTTTTGCTATATTTCACTGTGGATAGTCTAACGATATCTAAGGTTAGTATTCCTTTTATGTGAAATTCTGAGGTTTTTACTTCCTCCTTGATTTTATTCCTGTATTTTGAGGGTCATTTTAATTTGTGTTATGGAATTATTCTCTAGCTACTGGAAAATTTTGTATATAATTCTCTTGGGCAATTGGGCATAACCAGATATAAAATACATACTATACCCATTTGTAGCTTACTCCATCTGGAAGCATTTCTCTTATCAAATCAATGCATTTAATTAAAAATCCTGTGAAGACCTGTGACAAAGTTTATTCCTTGATACAAAGTTTGACTTCTCAAATCAGACATCGCATGGAAGATCCCAAATCATCAGGTAAATATGTTTTTCTTCGAGCATAAAACAAATAAAAATTACTATCCAATTACTATAAACATTTTAGAATAAGATGCACCAATCTTAAGAAATCAAGCCCTCATACTATATCTAGGTGTAATATGAGTTAATATATGTCAAACAAAAATAAATAGGTAAGTTAGTTTTTTTTTTCCATAATAGCATAAAAAAGATAACAAAACATTCTTATTAATTATGTAGTGTTGCCATATAGCTCAGCAGCAAATAGGCAACATAATAAGCAAGACCAAGCAGTGGGAAGGTGATCTGGGCTCTGGTTCTGACACTAGCATGGTTAATAACTTGAGCAGCTTTGGCATCTTGGATTGCTTACTGGTAAAAATGGATTTTTTGAGCTGTTTAATTTTTGAAGTTCCTTTCTGGTAATGACTGTCTTTTATTAGTTATCTAATAAAATTAATAATAAATAATAACCTCTTAAAATAATTTAAAATTCAAAATTGAAAATGTGTTAGCTCAAAAGAGTTTTGTTATAATTATTGTCGTTTTATTATTATTAAGTATATAACATATGGACAGGTCTTTTATAAACCTAGTTATTAATCTATTATTTATACCTTTATTCAAGGCTACAAAATAGATGGTTGCTAATAATACATGCCTATGAGACATTTCCTAGCTTAACAATTTTATCTTTGATATTTTAAAACTTTGCTAATGATCACTTTTTAATATATATTTTTAATTTGATTTTTAAGTTTAATATGCCAAAAATGTTATGTTGTTTTAGATATTCAGCTTTACCATAGTGAGACATTAGAGCTTATGCTACGTAGATGGTCCAAGTTGGAGAAAGACTTTAAAACAAAGAATGGAAGATACGACATTAGTAAAATCCCTGACATATATGACTGTATTAAATACGATGTTCAGCATAATGGTTCCTTGAAATTAGAAGACACAATGGAATTATATAGGCTTTCGAAGGCATTAGCAGATATTGTTATCCCTCAGGTAAGTAATTATTAGGAATTAATTTTCTTTTATGTTGTATAGATACAAATGTCTGGCAGTGGATAAAAGATAGCTGGTTTTCATGTCCATGTAAGACTCATAACTTTAAAAAGGAAAGTAATTATGAATTTATATTTTAAACTTTTTATTTGTTATACTAAACTATTTGATTTTCTCATAGTTCGATTGTAGTAACTTTTTAAAATTTAAAAATGGGTACTCTTAAAAACAAATGAACAACTGAAAACAGGATGAAAAGTATTAATTACTTAAGTATTTGTTGGGAACTTATTGTACACCTACCAGCTCTATGCTATGGAAATGTGTGGGGACTCGTAGAAAAAGGTAGTTGTGGCCCTATATAAATTTTACAATTCTTTTGACTCTATGTGAAAGTATTTTCCAAATTATATTTAGAGGTCAGTATATAAGTAGTTATTGGGAGCAGGGGTGTTCAAGGGTGTTTTTATTATAGGAAAATAAATATAAAGGTAAACCAGATTTCAAATAACTAAAATACAATTGAGCAGAGAATCAGATTGATCTTAAAGACATAAATGACAAGACAAGTTGCTATAAGGGATATGTTAGAAGAAAAGAGTTCTGGATGCCCTTTCGGGACCTTTTTCCAATACAATTTCTAAAAGATTGTTTGGCTATTAGAAAGGGTAGTAGATGAGACATTCCAATTGTGAACCAAAGTTAAAAAGCGGGGAAAAAAATGAAATATATGGAAAGTGTAAAGATTATGAACAAAATTAGCCTCATTTAAAAAGTCATATATAAAAATGGTTAAAATAATATTATTGTTCCTTTCCTAATGTTTACAGAAAATCCAGGAAACACTACAGATGGAAAAGCTGGGAATTCAAACTGTGCAATTTACCTATAATTATTTCTATATATGTTAAAGATTAGCTTATTCTTTCAGCATGAAAGAGCCTATTTATTTGTTTGGTCAGATATAGAGACAATTTTAGGTATATTGTATAAATCAGTGATTTGCAAAAAGGAATTATTTTTAAAAGTGTATAAAAATGTCTCAGACTCCAAGAATGTATCTTTGGGCCTCACTTTAAGAAACACTGAGTTAGAAAACAAGGACTTTTATTTACTAAATAGAAGAGAAGTTTATTCTGCGAAAGAGATGTTTTACAGAACAAAAATTTTTATTTTATAATAGTTAAGATATTTTAAGATTACCATCAAAGTGAACAAACTAAATTCTGAAGAATTCAGTTTTAGTTACAAGGTATAGATAGATGATCATTGCATTAACATTAATTTGATTATAACTCATTCAGTAAAGTTACTAAGTCAGCATTCATCTTTGTCACAAAATTCAAGATAGAGAATTCATTCAGATTTTTCTCATTAGAGGTTCTGAGAATGGTTACTGTTAATTTTGGTAAACATATTATTAGTTTGCTTTGGAAGTGTAAATAAGATTCTAATTTTTTTCATTATTTTGGATTACATCGACATTAGTCGAGGCTCAGTGCATATTATTTGTAATTATTACTACAGTGGAGATTATTTAAAAGCATGGCTTTTAACAGATAAGCTCTAAATATAAGACCCTCTTAAATATTTATTTGACTGTGCTTTTTTAAAGGTAGGCTTTCAATATATTTAAATGTGCTACCTACTCAGTGGCTAAATAAACACACAAATGATTCGTTAGCATGATCATGTCTGTGTCATTACATGGTTTATTTAATCCCATGCCTCTTCTTTCTCAATTATATATACTAAATATTCTAGAATTGGGAATAAAAAGTTGGTTGCTAAGAGTTGGAATCAAAAGAATACTCAGGTGTTAATGCAGGGTTTTAGATATTAATTTTGCCTACTTTTGTATATGTATTTTAGTCATATTGCCTATGTACCTGAAGAAATTTCTCACCATTTCCTTAAATATTTATAATGAACTTTTGAAGGTATCATAATTAGAAGAAGTACTAAAGATTAGAATGGTTAGCAAAGATATGAGACATCATTTGTATCTTTAGTAATTCATAATAGTCAGCTATTCTCAGTCTCTATTACAGTAATTGCCTTTTGATTCACTTAGGTCAAATTTTTACACTAACAATCCAAGAACTTATTTGAAGACATTATTTTCCTTAGGTAAATTATTTATCTTTGAAATTTTGAGGCTGTTCAGACAATATTATACCCAACCTTACAGAAATCTAAGTCTTATTTGTAGTAAATTCATAATTAAATTTTGATAAATGTATAACTTTAAAGTAGAGGCCTTTTTATATACTTTCTTAGAGTTTTGATTGATGAAGGAGAGGACCACTTGGGATTTACCTCCCTAACTTTTTGATTTGATATTCTTTATTATGGCAAAAACTTGGGATTTCTTTTTAATGGAGTATTAAATATTTACTGAATTCAGTTATTTTTGCTTTGTTATTTTGCTTTGTTACTTTAGTCTCTGAACAAATAACTAAGTTATAAAAGCACTTATAGTAATTGTAATGAAACTATAGTTTGTAATGGAAAGTTTGTAATGTTACAAGTAATCAATCCCTTCTTATCTGAGGTTCACTTTCTGTGCCCATAGTCAGCTGCAATCCAAAAATATTAAATGGAAAATTTCAAAAACAAACAATTAATAAGTTTTAAATTGTGCACTATTCTGAGTAACATGATGAAATCTCATGCTGTCCTCTCTTTCCTGGGATATATGTGAATCATCCCTTTGTTCAGCGTGTCCACACTGTATACACTTAGTAGCTGTCTTGGTTATCAGATCGACTGTCATAGTATAGCAGTACTTGTATTCAACCAATTTTTATTATATTTAATAATGGCCCCAAAGCATGAGAATAGCGATGCTGGCAATTCAGATATCCCAAGGAGAAGCACGAACTGCTTCCTTTAAGTGAAAAGATGAGTACAATACAATAAGATATTTTGAGGCAGAGACTGCATTCATATAGCTTTTATTATAGTACATTGTTATAATTGTTCTTTCATTATTAGTTACTGTATTCTTTATAAAAATATAACCAGGAAAAGCATACTGTTTTACAACCTGATTTTTTTCATTTATTCAGCATCAAGAACCTCTTTTCAGATCAGTAAAGCTATATACAGCATTATTTACAATGGCTGAATGATACAATGTAATAAAAACTATTTAACCACTTTCTTGTATTTGGAAATCTAGATTCTTTTAATATTTTTCACTATCTTTACATATATCTTTACGTTCATTCATAACTGTTTCTGTAGCTCCAAAAATCTAACAGTTTTCTTCCCGAATGAGCAGTGTGTGTTTCCTCACACCTTGCAAACAATAAGAGAAATTTCTCATGATGATTTTTAATTCCAGCATTTTCCTTTTGTTTACTCATATAGACATACACAATTACATTTATATCTCTAATCTATAGTCATCTATATTGGCGAGATTATTGAACCAACCAAACTTTAGTTTAAGGTAAATGACCCCAAGAAGTTCCATTTTCAAAGGTCTTCCATCTGTAATCAATCAGCCCTTGCTTTGTTAGGCAGTGTTGAAATCTATTATCTGTACTTATGTTTGACCACCTGGGAAGTACCTGATAGCAATAAGTAGCCTTTAAATTCAGGTGTCCCAGAATGTACTTGGAGAGAGAGTATGCCTGTTTTCCCTTCCTTCCCTCTCTGTCTTCCCCATCTCATTTTCTGCCCTCTTCCTTTTCTTCCTCTCTCTTCCAATCTACACATACGGCACAGATTTTTCTCTTGTAATATCAGGTCATTTTCTATCTACCCCTGTAATTTTGTTATAATAGTTATTATAATTAATGTTTTCTTGATACTTCAGATTATAATTTCTCGTTTTAAATATAAATAACCTGTAATAAGGATAGGTATCATGAAATTAGATAATTTCATGGCATTTGTTGCTCACCACTAATTAAAACTTTAAAAGTACTGACCAAAGGCTTTAAGTAATTCGTTAGTGGGTGGCTCCATAGTGTAGCAGATGCCCCAGGTGGATCCACGGACCACACCCTGGGGGTCGGGGGGCTGGCCCCCAGGGGAATGCCACAAGCGCATTGGCGGAGATGCCCCGCCTTTAGAGATCCAGTTCTTAAGGGGAAAGGGCAACATCCATAGGTCAGTGGTGGAAGTGGGGCAGGGGGTTGGGGTAGGATTAAAGAGAGGAAATAAAATGTTTTAAAAAATAAAATAATTTGTTAGTCTCTTTTAACTTTTGACATTTGAATGGACAAAAATCACATAGTTTCAATCTATATTTCTTTTATTACGTTTATCGACTATTCTGTGTTTTAGTGTTTTTTTCCTTAGTCCATTTTTCTTTTAAGGTTGTTTCTACATTTAAAACCTACACATTGAATTGAACTACTATCCATAAAGATTACATTTATCCATTCATCCTCCCCTCTTCAGAAATTACTTGCTTTTTCAGTTCCACCAAAAAATCCTTTTAATTATACTTTAAGAAAGTTTTGAGAATAGTATACTTGCAGTTGCAGAAATGTAAACTAGGGGTCGTATAGTATTCAAAAAAGGCTTACTAGAATTCTTTAATTTAGTAGTGCATTTGTTAGAGCTCTTTGGCATTATGCTCTTTTTCTAATGTCATGTATTTTCTGCTCAGGAATACGGTATTACCAAAGCTGAAAAACTGGAGATTGCCAAAGGCTATTGTACTCCTCTAGTTAGAAAAATTCGCTCAGACCTTCAGAGGACACAAGATGATGACACTGTAAATAAACTCCATCCTGTGTAAGAGACTGTACTGTTTTTAAATCTAGGCATCTATTTTATGTACTTCAAATCTGACTTACTTTTTAATGTTCCTATGAAATCAGAAGTGTGTCACTTGGCACACTGGATATAAGGATTACCTAGGTATTCCTAATAGTTAACTTCCAACCAGGATTCTTTTTGGCTCCAAATTGGGGAAGAGTTCAGGTGAACTGGGGAAGGGAATATGTATCATTTACATTATTCAGTATGTACCCCATTTGTCAGCATAAACGACTGTGATATTTAAGATTATGACCTCTGTCATTGTTAATAGAGGAGTTACAATGATCTATTGACCATGAACTTGACTGATATCAACTGTTGTTTGACTGCTCTCAGAAGCCCAGTAAGTTCGTTATCCTCGTTTGAAAGGAAGTATCTACTAAAATAATCCCTCAATTGCATGTAGTTGGAAGAATGTTAGATTTACTTATTATGGTCTTTTTTAGTAAGATTAAAATCCATTTTACAAAGTTACTTTAGTACTTAAGTTTTGACTACATAGTTATTTTTTTAACACTGTCTGCTTCTAACTTTAGGTATTCCAGAGGTGTTCTGTCACCTGAACGTCATGTCCGCACCAGATTGTATTTCACCAGTGAAAGTCATGTACATTCTTTATTATCTATTCTTCGCTATGGTGCCTTATGCAATGTAAGTAGAATAAGTTATTCCAACCTACTTGAATATATTTCGTTGAATTTGTAATTAAGTCATTAACACCTATTTTTACTGTGCAGTTTTAATAATTCATCATTTACTGTCATTTGTCGAGGGTCTACTATAACAAGCACTGTGCTAGATGTTGAGAATAAAGACTTGTTCTCTTCCCTTGGAAAAATTCCATTGAAGCAAACAATAATATAAAATATTTTAAGTGATGTTACAGGTTGACGGCAGTGAAATAAAGAGAAGTGATGAATTTGAGTTATTCAGGGATTAGAATTGACAAGACATAGTGTTTGCAGATGAATTTCAGGTATTTAGAGGTTAGAATTGATAAGACTTAGTTGGACGTTGTGCCTCTTATCTACTGTTATGTAGTGAATAATACCAAAGTTTGCTTACTGGCTTAAAACAACTAAAATCATTTTACTTCTGTCCCCCACAGTTTGAAGGGTTGACAGTGACCACTTAGGCAGTTTCACTTTGGGTCTCCTAAAGTTGCAGTCAAACGGGGCTTTTCTCTCATCTCTGGTGCTAGCTGCTGGCGGTCAGCTAAGATTTTGGCTGGGATTTGGCCTGAATACTACATCTGGCCTTTTCATGTTACCTTCTTCCTCAAAACATGGCAGCTAAGACAGGAAGAGTGAGCTTCCTGAGAGAACAAGATAAAAGTGCAAAGCTGCTTTTTAATTACAGCATCGTTTGTTCTCTGGAGAGACTGGGAATGAGAAACAGTTATATTTTTTAACCAGTCAAGTGTTGGCTCCTTTATAATTAAGTTTCCCTAGAGCTTATCTTTCTTTCTCATAGTTTATCATGAACAGTGAGAAGAATCTTGGTGGCATTTTTTTCTGTATTTTTTCTGGAAATCTCAATAGCTAGTTCTTTGAGTTTATTAGACACACTCTTTATTTTCCACTGTCTGCAAACTGCGGTTTTTCTACACTTTATGCCACCTACATAGAAAGGGTTCTTTTTCCTATAGCTTCCTCACTTGATCTTAGCCGAAGGGCTGGGAAGCGATCCTATAGCTCCCAATAACATTTGCTTACCTTCTTATAAATCCCTCATTAACAACCTCCTCAGTGCCATTTAGGCTTGTACTAACACTCTCCTCAAGGCCCTACTAGTGCATACAGGTATTAAAGGTGCGAAAGAAAAGAGAGTCAAGAAAGAGCCCTCTATTTCCAATGTGGGTAACTTGGTAAGTGATCCTACCATTCATTGAGATAAGTAACATTTGAGGGGAAGGTCAGGTGTTAGAAGGAAAGTAATGAGTTTAGTTTTAGACAGTTTGAGTTTGAGAAACTAGTAGACCAGTCAAGTGAACATGCCCAGTAAGTAGTATGTTTGTATGTGAGGATAGAAATTGAGTTTAAAGGTATAGAGTTAGGAAGCCAACATATTAATGACAGCTGATGTCGTGGCTGTTGGTGAGATTCCCGGAAAGTTTTTGTTGCAAAGATAAAAGAAAATGACATTTTAGGATTGGCAGTGGAAGTGATTCTTTACTAAAAAGACATAAATTTTAATATCCCCTTTCTCAGCACTCAAAGCATAGGTTACCTACAATACAATGACACTTCTATTATATATCAAAAATACCTTTTCAGCCATCTCTAAACTAGCAAAATATAAGAGTCTTCCTTTAATTTGCTATGTATGTATTGGTGTATACACATATGCACATATACTAAAAAAGTGTTCCTTAAAAGAAAATTCAATTTTGTTTTATGTACTTTTTAAATAAAAAGGTTGTGAAATGTACAATGAAAATTTGGTATATGTCTCTATAGATTCTTAATCTATATCATTACTGGGCCTTGGTAAATAGTTATTATCAAAGTTACCCTAAGGCTATTTCAGGGCTCTGTTCCTGTCAGATTTTTCCAATTCCTCGGTTCTTTCCTCTTGTTTTGGTTCCTTCCTATTCACGAACAAAGAGCAAAATGACATCCCTTGCAACATATGTAGATCAGTGGAGTTTTAATATTAGTAATAGTGAGTGAAAAAAAATGACCCTTAATTAGCAAGGCAAGAGCTTATATGATGGAATTTTTTTTTGGAGAGGAGGGCTATAACTATTATGTGATCCCCTTTTGACACTATTGCACTTATTTAGAAGATGGAAAGAGCATGAAGGATATAGGGACGAATAGAATGCCTGTGGCTGGAACATAATGAGTGATGGATCAATGACAAGAGATGAGATTGGAGAGCCAGTGCATTGGGGATCATAAGGGGATTGGGAAGCCATTGAAAGGTTTTAAGCAGGGAACTAAGTGTATTTGGTTGCTGTGTGGACAATAGATAGATGGGAGTAAATATGAGGAAACCAGTTAAGAAGGTATTACAGTGATTTAAAGAAGATGGTATAGGTGGACTAGGGTGGTAGCAGAACTAGACCTTACATTGCATTCAGCTGCATTTCTAAAAACAAAAGTAGAACAACTCCATTCTTTTAAAAATCTTTGCTTCCAGGATACAAAAAAGTTGCATGTATTTACTAAAGTAAAAATTACAGTTTATATAAAATAATGTCCTGTTTTCTAATTTTTAAAAAATAATTTATTTGAACTATAATTTATTACTCCAACTCATATTATCCTTATAAGACCCTGTAACTAATACACTTGAAAACTTAATCAGTTTCTTCCCAGTTGAAAGTTTTGATTTTTCATTGTGGACTGGGTAAAATCTCTCTCTCCATAATAGAATTTTTAAAAAGATATGTTAAAGAAATAAGATTATAAGCAAGATTTCAGGAAATATATTTAATGAGCCTTAATTTAAAAAATAATATTTTTATGGATTCTTGCATGCTAATTGTGTAAAGGAGGATGATGCTAAATATTATTTAATTGTTTCTGTTCATTAAAACAGGACTAGCAATATCTATATCTACAACACTGAATTAGATATTAAAAGTGTTCTTATTAATAATGTATCACAAAGTTTAATAGGCCTTTTCTCCTATTGAAAATTTTTAGTATTTAATTAAACCCATCATTTATAGTAATCTATATCTCGTGAAACTTAGTAATTCTATGCTAAATTGTTTTTCCTTATCAGTTTTTTAAAAAGTACATATACATCTTTGCACATATCCCCTCCCCAAACACAGACAACATACAAACACACACAGATGCAATTTTTGCTCTGAAGTGTTGCTTAGGTTGGAAGTAGCTGCTCTGGTGGCTTGGCATTAAAGGTGTAAATAGCCATTTGTTGAAATGAAGCTAGGACTACAGGTAATTACACAAATTACATGATGTTGGTTTAACTTTACTCTTCCAAAAGCTTCAAAAGCGAATGCTTCCTCAGGAATATATAATGTCTAAATTTAAAAAGGAAATATATGCTGAATTTTGTTTTAAATAAGTACTCAGCATATGGTCTTATAAATTTGGGCTTTTGTGTATCACATTTTATTTTTTTAAAAGGAGGCACATTCTATACTAAGGTACAAAATATTGTATACTCTTATTGTAGAGAAAAAATTATTGGATGCTTTTATATATTTGTAATGTTTATTACATAGATAAAGGAACGTTATCTGTGATGTACATAAGGTCTAAGTAGACCCTGTTGACTATTGACTATAGACTGAGTAGTTTTATCTTTTCAGATAGAATTTTCTACTTTGAATCTTGCAGTACCTGTTCTGATACTCTATGATTACATGTTCAAAGACTAGTGATTCTTATTTTTTTTTATTAAATATTATTGGGGTGAAATCGATTCACAAAATTAAATAAGTGTCAAGTGTATCATTCAACAGAATGTTGTCTGTATATTGCATTGTGTATTTACCACCCAGAGTTAGATTTCCTTCCATCACCAAATATTTGACCCCTATTACCCCATTTACCCCCCTTCCCTCTGGTAACCACTAATCCACTGTCCCTATCTGTGAGTCTATTTGTTTGTTGCTTTCAGTTCTATACCACATATGAGTGATGTCATGTGGTTTTCAACTTTTTCTGTCTGACCAATTTCACTTAGCATGATTATCTCAAGGTCCATCCATGTTGTCGCAAATGGCGTATTTCATCTTTTCTTATGGCTGAGTAATATTCCATTGTATATGTGCCACATATTTTTATAAAGACCAGTGATTCTTAAATGAAGGTGGAGAGTGGTAGATATGATAGTAGTAATAGAATCTACATATGCCTCCTCTTGTTGATTGTTTTAAAATATCCACTAGTGTAATGAGGGATATTTACTGATAGGCATGTATTACATACATGAACTATATGATAGTTGGAGCAATAGCACTACTCTTATAAAATTCTATTTATGAAGCATGATACTAATTATACTAGGCACTTTGGAACTTGAAGTTAATTGCCCCTTACCCTCAGAATTCAATCGTGTGTATTGTATTTCAAGAGATTCTTTATTTTTACTTTTTGTAAGCTATTTTTTAAGTTACCACAAGAGTTTTTAATACTACTGGTAAGAGATCTTTAAAATAATTTACTTAAGCTTAAATCATTTATTGAGACACAAATATAGTGGAGTTATTTTGAAAGATGTATGCACATAAGTATTCACCTCACTTTGTGGTATCTCTCAGAATTAAGCAAACTACCATGATGAAAATAAAATGACTTACAAGTAATGCAATATGAGAAAATGCTTTCCATATATTTTTGTTTAGGAATCAAAAGATGAACAATGGAAACGAGCTATGGATTATTTAAATGTTGTCAATGAACTCAACTACATGACTCAGATCGTTATCATGCTTTATGAGGATCCTAACAAGGTAACAGTTCTTAATCTGCAGGTGTTACCAGAGGTAAATAAATAGCTAGAAGTTTCTCATTTTTAAAATGTTCTATAATATTTTTTAGGATCTCTCTTCAGAGGAACGTTTTCATGTTGAATTACACTTTAGTCCAGGAGCCAAAGGATGTGAAGAAGACAAAAATTTACCATCTGGCTATGGATATAGACCAGCTTCAAGAGAGGTAATGAAGATGAAACTCTCAGTGCTTGGTTACTATAGTTTTAACTTTTCATGAGGTTTCTTTTAAGAATTGTCTATTATGTACAATAATTCTTATCTCAGCTACTAAGAAGCAAGATGGTTTACATTTTTTTAAGTGTAATTTAGGTAGACAGCATTTTTAGGCATATTAGATTTTTATCTTTAGATTATTTTGGACTTTTAAGACTAATATTTAGCACAGATTTAAAAAACAATTGTTATAGTTTTAGTTTTGGTGATTGTTTTACTTGAAGGTTAATCCATGCTGAACACTGCTAATAAGCACTTGCATGGATCAATTGCATTTAAATCTTTACCATAACCTTACAAAGTTAAATATATACTCAGTTTATAACTTTTTTATTAAATATAATACATATTGATAAAAGTACGTAAATCGTAAGTGTATACCTTAATGACGATGTATTATAAAATGAATACAATTATAAAACAACCAGCCACGTCATAAACAGAATAGTAGAATAGAAGAGAATAGTTGTGCCTGCTCCCTATCACAACCTCCCTGTCTTCTCAAAGGTACAATCTATCATAGATTAATTTTGCCTAATTTTGAACTATATATAAATGAAATCACAAAATGTATGTTTTTTAGGGGTGGGGAGTGGGTTTGGCTTTTTTCATTCATTATGTTTGTGAGATTCATCCATTCTATTCCTCATTGTTGTTGCCACACAGGATTCCATTAAATAAATATAGTGGAATGTGTTAATCCATTCCATTTTGATGATATAATTCGTTTCCAGTTCACCTTATAAGGTGAATGTTTTTATGAACATTCTTTTACAGGTCTTTTGGTGAACATATGTACACATTTCTTTTGTACATACATCTAAAAGTAAATTGCTGGGTCATGGGGTATGCATACATTCAACTGTAGAAGACACAATCAAATAGTTTTTCTGATTTTTCAAAGACATTGTACTATCCTCATCAGCACTTGGTATGATCAATGTAATATAGCTATTTGATGGACATGTAGCGATATCTCCTTGTAGTTTAAATTTACATTACACTCATGACTAGTAAATATTAGCACCTTTTCATACATTTATTAGCCATTTGGATATGCTTTTTGGTGAATTCTACTGGCTAGGACCTCTGTGGTATTGAATAGAAGTGTTGATACTAAGCATTCATGTTCATCGTTAAACTAAAGTGAAGAGCAGTGTTTCAGTGTTTCAGGGAGAACTTTTTGTGATTTTGATTGAGATTTACATAAACTCTGCATATCAATTTTGAGAGAAATAACACTTTTATAGTATTAGATTTTCTAGTTCAAAGACTTGGTATACCCCTGAATTTACTTAGCTGTTCTTTATAACTTTTTGATAAAATTAATTTTTAAGTGTTGTACCTTCTTTGTCAGATTAATTTCTAAACTCTATGTATTTTTTATGCTATCATAAATGGTTTATGTAAATTTCATTGTCTGTTGTTATTGTCATATTAAATTTTAACTCATTTTTGTATAAAGATTTTTTAACTCGTAACTTTACTGCATGCTGTTTGATTCATTCTGTTTATCCATAGAGTCATTTAGACTTTCCACATGATTATGTCTCTGAATGATGACAAATGTCCAGTAAAATGTTGAATAGATAGAGATACTCCTGTCTTTCAATGATTTGTTATTAACTGTGTTGATTGTTTCAGATTTTTAGATATCCCTTATACAATGAAAGAAGTTCCTCCTTATTTTCTATACCACTTAGTTTGATGAGGGTTTTTATATATTCTGCTTGGCTTCATTTGTCTAATGTTATGTTTGTGAGATTCGTTGATGAAATTGTATTTAGTTTTAGTTAATCCATTCTTATTACTTTAAAATACATATTTAACTGTATGACTATGCCCCAAGTTACTCATTCTATTATAGATGGATATTTAGTATAAATTTTTTAAGTTTTCTGTCTCCTATACTGTACTATGAAATTCTTGCAATCTGGGAATTTATCTTAGTCATCTGTGTCTTGGCACGAGGTATTCATTCAGTAAATATTTAATGAGTCATCAAATGATTGTTATTTATGTATGTAATCATATTTGTTGGAAATATTTAGAATAAAATTTAAATTTTCAAAATTTGTAAACTCAAATGCTCAGGTTGATGACATTTCTGTGTAACAAAACTGATCTCTACTCTTTTTCACTATATTCATTCATTCAGGCATTTGATGGAATTTTATTAGGCAATTGGTTTTATATTGCTTTTTATTGTCATTTTATTGTTTATTTTCTCCATAGAGTATATATATTTCTTAAAGTCAGGGACTCTTGTGATCTGTCTCATGATATCCAGAATAATTCTAGGCTGTTGTAAGAATTTAATTAATATTAAGTCACTTGAATAAACAAACTTGTATATGTACTTCAATTGACTATTCCCAATTGGTGGTTCATTTTTAGTGCAAGAGATTATTGTTTTAACTGAATTTTACATGTTGTGATCTTTGCCCACAGAATGAAGGCAAGCGATCTTTTAAAATTGATGATGACGAACCACATACTTCTAAAAAAGATGAGATTGATCGAGGTGTGCTGTTGTTCAAATCTATGGTATCAGAGCCAATTCACATACACAGGAAGTCTCCACTCCCAAGATCTAGGAAGATGGCTACAAACGAAGTAAGTGCATGTGTCAGAGCATGTTTCTGTAAAGTATACTAACTGTATTTTAATAAAACAGAAAAGAAAATACAGCTTTAATTGTGGAGGAGGAGATAATTTTTTAATAAGGGATCAGGAATAATTTTTGGTTAAAAGTAAAGAGGAATTGCCTGAGATGCTTTAGCAACAACTGATTCCAATGACACTGTAGATTAAGATATAAAATTCTAAATTGTTAGCGTGATTACAAAATCAGTGTAGGAATTTGAAAATTTAATGATATGGTTGAAAAATTTACATTTGTATCAAGATCTACAATTAAATAACTAAAGCTAATTCTTATGCTTAGGAGTAGAATGACCTTTAAATAGCTACTAAGGTAACATTTAAAAGGAAAGTTGAACAGTTAGAATGAAGCTTGTTAAGTAAATCTTTAACATCTGTATATGTTTTTATGCTTTAAATACCTTTATTTTGGGTTATCTGTAGACTCTGTAGGATGATTCGCCAAGTACTGATTGAAGTCAGTGCTTATAAATGTTTTCTAAATGTTCGCGTGTAAAGTATAAAAATGAATATAAAATATAAAGTATAAAAGTATAAAGCAAAAATTTAAGACAGAACCATCAACTTCTAAGTTAGAAAATATTTTTCATTGCTGATTAAATATACCAGGCCTTAAGTGTAATCTCTCGTAGTTAGTTGGTAAGAATATAAACAACAACAAAAAAGAATTATGCTCAACTTCTACAGCCCCAAGTTATATAAACATAAGTGCTTTATGATTCTTAAATTTCAAATATATGTGTCTTAATTTGACGATTATGTATGGAAAAAAACAGTCATCAATGAAATAGATTGTTGTAATTTTATAATGTATACTAGTTAGGGTTCCTGCAAATGTGATGTTTTAAGTAAATCATAAAAGAGGATGATTAACAATTGTAGAATTTGGGTTATTTGTTCTATTATAACTTAATTAAAAAATATGAAATCTGAGGTTATGTTTAAGTACCTTTAATTTCAGAAAATAACCTAAACTACCATTTGTGTGAGGGCAGTGATTTTGATGTTGTTGAACAAAGCAATCTGCAATTCATGAACTTGTTCAGAATTTCACCATTAAATCTTCTGCATTTCCAAAAGCCTATAACACTGATAGAGCCATCATTTTGCAACTCATCTGTATTTGTATAATCTTCAGCAAAATCACTGTCCTTTGTTAACTCTTAAAACACAAAGCAACATTTATACACCTTTTTTCTCATAAATACTTAAATAGTTACCCTTAAGAGATTATTTTCTATGCCATGCTAAACTTTTACTTCCATAAGGTAAATTATTCAAGTAAAACCTTGAAGACTATTTCCAGCGTCTACCATCTCCATGGATATCAGAAGTTTGTACTTCCAAAAGACATGCAGAGAAAAAGACTATTCTCTTCATTTTGTGCAAGTAGATTTTACTCTGTCCTCACTGTCTGAAACCTGAACATGCAAACATGTAAATTGAGAATGTTTGCTGCATGTTTTGCCTACTGAACTCTGTAAATAATCCTTGGAGGGTGTAAATAAATAGATAGCTTGAAAGTGTAAACAAGTGCAATTTGAATCCATCTTACAGTTAATTCTTTTTTTAGTGTCTGGCAGACAGATTTTCTTTTCTACATTATATACATTGAAATCTCTTTAACCCTTTGCATGGTTCTTTTCTGCTTTGGGTTCAAAACTTTACAAAATAGCACAAAATTTCTTGAATATCTAAAATTAAGCAGAATACTTTCAAATTGCTAAAATAAAATTGCTAAGATAAAAAATTGTTAAAATCTCTCCAGTTTTAAGAGGGAAGGGACAACTATTAAGCAGTAGAAATATACCTTGTATATTTAAGATAATAAAATAATTCTCATAATGGTTATCACATGCAATTAGGTTTATGTCATTCTTATCAGTTTCACAAATATTGAAATATTTGGCTCCCAAATTACTGTTTAATAGTTTTTTTAAAAATTGATAAACGAATGAGAACAAACTGTATTTTTTTTCTTTCTGATCATTGGCTCTGTTGTATCTAACTTTGCATGCTCTGCTTTTTTTTTTTTTTTTTTTTTTGCCCCCCCTTTCTCACTTCCAGGAAGAGAGCCCCCTGAGTGTGTCTAGCCCAGAGGGTACTGGTACCTGGCTGCATTATACCAGTGGTGTGGGTACTGGGCGTCGAAGACGCAGATCAGGGGAACAAATCACTTCTTCCCCTGTCTCCCCCAAATCATTGGCTTTCACATCCAGTATTTTTGGCTCATGGCAACAGGTTTTTAAACTTTACTTCATTAAACATTTTTCCTCCCCGCATTCAGAGCAACAAACAACTGTCTTTGAGGACATCTAATCCCTTATATTTTACATCAGAGTAAATCCTTCTGTTTTTTAATTTTGAGTTCATTTAAAAATGCTTGTGATATCTGATAATATTTGAAGGAAGGAAACCACTTACATTTGCATGTGTTTATCATTTTTACTGGGAGGGTTTAAAATTAATAAATTTTACACTCCTGGTACTTTTTAGTTTGTGAGTAAAATTCTTTAAAATGAAAAGAAATCTTCCTTTGACTTAGTTGTCCTTTACAACATTGAGAAACAAAATTACATGATTTGGTAGTAAGAAAATAACTTTTTCCCCCATAATTGAAAAATTAGATTCCATTTGGAATTTGCTAAGAATGTGTACTTTTTTTTAAATATCAAAATTTAAATGGCCCTGTGTTAATTAGCAGGATGCATCTAATACTAATCATTCTCTCCCTCTTATTCCATTATCTGGAAGTATCTAATTTAAGGATACATACAATGTGTGTGTGTTTTTTTTTTCAGTTGTATATTTTTATGCTCTCTTTAAGATAAGAGGGGGCAATGTCTATGTGCCCATCAACAATATGGGTCAAATAAAATGTGACTTCAAAAAGACTTTCTGTGATGACATTTGGAAACTTAAAATATATAGGTTTGGGAGGATTTGTTTTTTGTTTGGGGTTTTTGGGGTTTTTTTACAATGAAAGGTCTGCTGTTACACATTACTTTTCCAAGAATTTCAGCAATTTCCTTTTGGAAATATAATGCTTTTGATTATGGGAAAAGGGATTATGGTATCCATTAAGGCTGTGAATTTTTAAAGGTTACTCTGATAAAGCCCGTGCATGGATAAGTAATTGTATGGTGACCTCAACAGTCTCTGTCTGTCTTTTGTTTGTGATTGTTTTTTCCCCCCTTCAAATACAGGAGCTGTTTAAGAGTGGGCATTTGGCTTCTTTAAGAGAAAGTGAAATTATATCAATCTATTGTTTCTTTTCATATGTCTTGCTTCATACGTGGTATTTCATTCTGAATGCCTGCTTCGCACCACTTCATTGCAAGGACCTCATATGAAATGGACTCCCTTCAGAAGGGGATCTTGCATGATCTTTCATGTTTTATGTATTTCTACTAATATTTATCATACAGCTTATTAACCTTTGTCTGTCTGGAACAGGCTACAAATGAAGTATGGACTTCTAAATTTATTTTACTGTTTTACCTCATTTATACTGCTTTCCATGTGTAGGTTGTATCTGAAAATACTAATTACCTGCGAACACCAAGAACTCTTGTGGAACAGAAGCAGAACCCTACTGTAGGTATGTGGTCTAAAAAATTATATCCCAAACCTTCTTAAACTCACTATTTTCACACACGTAAAACCCTTCCGTGGTGAAAGCATGACCAAATGCTATGCTTTAATTTTTGTTTAACATATACTAATTCAGAAATGCTGAGTTGTACAATTCAAAATATACAATAGAATGAACAAGAAATAGCCTTTAATTTTGTTTTGTTTTGAACCCTTTTGAACACCCACAACATAAATTACTTAGTCTAATTGTCAGTGCTAGTTTTTAATCTTGTAATCTATAGGTTAAAGTCCGAACATGTTTCAATTGAGGAATTCATTTTTCCCAGTTAATAAAGATGAAAATATGCTATTTCATACAAATAAGAACCTTCTACTTTTCTTATTAAAAAAATTTTAAGTGGGAAGTATTTCAGACCCAATCTGGATATATTAATTTTCCTTTTGAACATCTCTTAAGGAAAACCAAAGCAAAACTAATGCACACTGGCAGTGTTACTCAATGACCTATAGAACATAATTGGTTCTTGGCTAACACTGTAGCAAAGCAACATTGAAAAAGACCTTTCTAAACTTACTTGGTTTTAAGCTCATTGTGGATAAACTGTATGAGATTATAGCATATTATTTTTTGTAAACAGTTGTCTAGGTTTAATAAAAGCATAACCAAATTAAGTTTCAACTATGTACTGTGATCTCTATATAAGTATGTGATCTGTCTGTTGATGCCTACCTACCTGAAAATCTTTTTTAGTTAATTATATATAGCTAATGTTTATAGCTTTTAATATTTCCACAGTAGTATCTTACCAGAAATTATTTATATAATCCTCCTTTATGTATCATAATGTATTAGAGAGAAAATTATTTAATTCTTACCCAGTGGTAAAAGTTTTGCTTGGGTTTAAAGACTTTTGCTGCATTAATCATCAATTTATACTGGCTGTGTTTTATTTGCTAATAATGTGTTTCATTGGGATCTTATTAAGATTTTAAGCCCTTTAATATTAGAATTTAAACTGATTTGGGTCTGGATGACCTAAAAGGAATTGTTTTCAGCTGGTCTTCTCACAAATAAGTAAGCTTTGTTTCTTTTTTTCCAAACAAATATTGATAACTTTTAATTTAGGGGCATCAGAAAAGATTATTTGCAGTCATACATTCAAAAGTATTGATTTAATATGACTTGTTTGTGGTAGGAGAGGTTTTTCATATGGCCTGCTCATACAAATTGATTGACGTAATTCCTTATCCTAAATGAATTTTGATTGTAGTGTTTTTAATACTTTTAATATGTATGTTTAATTATTGTGTTGGTATATTATTTTCTGCAAAGACAACATTTTGACCAGTGTTAAATGCTCTCATTTGTACATATGATAAAGTAGTAGTTGATTGTATTAAAGTTGACATTATAAGTGACTTGTGAGCTTGTTCAAGACACTGCCCAATATGTGTAAGAGCCATGTTTTTGCATGCTGCATGAATTCCCATTATGAATGGAAGAACACCCGTTGTTGTATGTATTTTCTCTAACTCCCATCAGGGTCTCACTGTGCGGGCCTGTTTAGCACCTCGGTACTCGGGGGTTCTTCAAGCGCACCTAACCTACAGGATTATGCTCGTACTCATCGTAAAAAGCTGACCTCTTCTGGCTGCATAGATGGTATGTGCACACATGCACACACAGATTCAAACCTACACCCATGCACACACCCATGAGCATACAGTATTTCTCAAATGCAAGCCTCAGTCCACTGACTGAATCAAGTGGAATCCTAGTACCATTTCCTTAAATGACTCTCAATACTCTGTTATCCACAGCTTGGATCCATGTTTCATCAGTTAATTGTAGTTAGTCTTACAATACTTGTTCAATGAGTAGTTTGTTGAAATGTGAAATTTAAAACTGTATCATGTGTATTCTTCTTTTAGATAGTTGATAAGCCATATTATAAGAAATAAATCTTTGCTCTTTTAAACTTTGTTTATTGTTAACCGGTGGATTACTTACTGATACTGAGATAAATAAAATAGAATGTTTATAAATAGACCAAAATATCATATTGGCAATATTTTTATAAAAATAAACATAGGATGACAATATTTTAGGATCCCTAATTGAAAAGATTCTCTCACTATTGTTAATATACCTTAAGGTTTAAAATTCGGAATGTTTTTTGAGGCTTGTGGAAGCTTATCCCTTTTGTTAATAGGAGTGTTTATTAGCCTTTTCAGGATTAGCTTTATTTAAAACTTTTTCTCATGTATCCACAAATCTACTTTAGTCAGTAAAACACAGATTTATCAGAATTGCCAGCTCATCCTGCTTTTCTTTCTTTTGTATATTTCATTAAATACTTTGCCTCTATCATCAAGCCATTTTACTTCTTTTAACCAGTATTTGGCTTATTACCCTTTCTCATTGTCCCTTCTGCATGTCACCTACTACTAACCTCCTTATATATTTGTTTTTTTCCCCTTTTTTAAGTGTCTTTTTGATAGCTGTTATGAATTTCAGGTACCTGTTTTTCTCTTTCTCAGACGCCACACGCGGTTCTGCTGTTAAAAGGTTTTCTATCTCATTTGCTCGACACCCAACCAATGGTACGTTTTGTTTTTATTTTAACAGATACTCCCCTGCTTCATCCTTTTTTATTTTTCTTTTATTTCAAAATTTGGGGTATACAGTATCATTCATTTATCCATCCTTAATTTCAATTGGCATACAATTCCAGCTTATTTCACCCAAAGTATTGATACTGTGTAGATCCCTTTTTCAGTTATAATTTACACAATAATTTAACAATACTCATCAAAATTTTAAATGAACACATTGATGATGAGTTTTAATACTAAATTAGCACCTGAAAATTTCTTCTAATTTCTTGTGATCAGTGTACACAAATTTTAAAAATACAATTAATATTATTTATTTTCTTCTTAATTCTTAATAATTTTAATGTTTTTTGTACCTAAATTTTTCCTGACCATATTGTTGTTTTATTGAGCTATTTAACAAAAATGGAGAGCCATACTTGTCAAATACCCTAGTGAGATGTGTCTTTGACAAGTTCTTGGGAACCAGGGGATGCAGATTTTACTGTGTAGTATCATTTATCTTTTTGCTTCTTGTCCAAAGCAAAACCCAACTTGGTCTGGAGAACTCCGAAAATTTCATGCAGCATTCACTTTGTCCTCATATAGTAATAAGTTTGCTGTTATCCAGCTACCAGTTTCTTTGGTATTGCTGTTTTTTGTTATAATTTGGATAACTTCTTATGGAAATAAGACTCGGCTAAAATTCTAGAAGGCCAATTCAATTAAATTCAGATTTTGAGGCTGAACAGAAAAGTGTTTTGTGGCCATTACATGTCAACTAAATTGTTGCACAATTATGGCTCTTACACAGAGCTTGTTCTTTTGGGGCAAAAAGGAGTATTTACTGATCATTTCGAAATAATTCAGGATCCAAGAATTTAAAAGAAAACACACGTTTTTGCTGTTATTCAGAATAAAGGTATTTTTATTTCTGGAACTTTTTTCTTAACTGCAAATAAGTCTTTCAAAAACTTGTCAGATTTTTCAAAAACTTCTGTGAAACTAAGTTTTTAGTCATTCTCTCCCTTTTGGATCCCTTAACAGCACACCTAAATAACAGTACAGTAATACTTCTTGAAGGTGGAGTAAGAAGATCTCATCCTCAGCAAGTGAAAATTTAACCTTAAAGCTTATCGGGCTTTCCATCCATTGTAGCTGTTTAAATGCTACTTTTTGGAGGAAAAGGTCCTTATTTAGTATAGCTGCAGCTTCTAGAACCTGCATGTATGAGAACCGAAGTCACAAGGAAAACAGAAGTCACAAAATTCTAAGAAGAGACATTGCAGGTTTAAGACTGTAGTTTTCGTGAAGAATGCTTGTGTGTTTAGCCCATATTGCAAGTTTTATATAGGAGAAATCTATGTTCATTGAAGCTAAAAAAAATACTTTAAACTTCACGGAAATGGAATAATTTTACATTTCTTTGGTTTAAGCTTTTAAAAAATGTACATTTTCTAAACATTACGAGACAATGCATATAAAATGCATTCCTTTCAACTCATGAAATATTTCTTTTGGGTCTTATTTTATTTTTTTTATACTGTGTTATCTTATCTGTCCTATGAATTGTCATTTGACTCTTTCACTTTTTATTTTCCCTAACTTTTATGTTATTTCCATCTTAACACATATCATGGACTTACCCTCCCTTCATCTTTAGTTCAAGGAACATGGTGAAACAAGTATCTTCTGACAGTGCTTTACCTTATTTTCTGGGCCTCTGTGCAGAACACCTACACCTCTATAGGTGCTGGTCCGTTTCCTCTGTGGAATTTCTAGGCTCCAGTGGTATGTTTTTATAGCTTCTAAACATGACAGCAGGGTGGCTTTTTAAATTGCCGCGCTAACCCTTTCATTGTGCATTAAAGAAAGTATTTACTGAAGATAAATGGAAAAAAATGCAGTCCCAAGGAACTCAATTACATCGTCATTTGCCTGTTATAGTCTAACACACAAATGCAAGAAAATAGTTGTCACACAAAGACTTCAAAACATTCTGAGGAAAGGATAAAAGAAATCACATTGTTAATTTTAGTATATTGCAAAGAAAGGGTTTGCGCTTATTTGCATGAATCTTGTACTTTAAAAATATGTAATACTTGTATAAGCCTAATTTCTTTAGTGCTTAACTAGGTGCTTTAGCTGCTACTATAGTATTATAGTTGTTTGGGGGATTGTTTTGTTTTTTTAAGTATGTGTAATGTTCTGTCATGCTTTGGTTTGCACTTGACAATTAAATATATCAGTTTTATAAATCCTTTGGTTATTTTCTTAGGAGGATTAGACTCTCTTTTAACCAAAGTTTTTCTATTACAGCTAAGAATTTAGCAGTTCTTGGGTCACTATTTTCTCTCAAAATAAATAAATATCAGTCAATGTTAAAATGAGCACATGCCTATTGAAGCAGTTTTGCAGTCTATCTGAATTTAATTTTTACTTTTTAATTAATATTAGACTTCATATGAAACTCGAAGTATTAAAAATATTTTTGGAGGAAAATAAATTCGATTTTTTAAAGAGCAGATGCAGAAAGACTTATTTTAGTTGTATATTAAAGCAATTTTAAAAGCCATTCATTTGAATAAAATTTAAATAAACAAGCCATTTATATAAAAAGTAAATAACTTCTATTTGTTTTTTAAAAAAACTATAAGTGCTTTTGTTTTGCTGATGGTATTAATACATATATGCATGGGTTTTTTTTTTTTTCATGAAATTTTTGTATTTTTGTGCCACTGTTGAATGCAAACATGTATGTATTTTGTATTGCTTTTTACTCGGCCTAATTTTACGCAACTAGCAATTTCCAACAATAGAGTTATTGTGTTAATTCAATAAAGGTAGGTGAATATGTTTGGGAATTTTAATTTTGTCATAAATGAATGAATGTTCTCTTAGGGTCACACTAGAGAGTATTGTTGGCCTTGGTAAAACCAGAAAAGTATATAAAATCACTCTTTGCAAGTAATTACATAATTATTTTTCAATAAGAAGTTTCCTTTAGCATCCTGGCATCAGGGATACCTCATGGCATCAGCTTATTCACCTATCAAATAGACCTGAATTTTAAAAGTAAAAAACTGAAAAATTGTATTTTTTCCTCTAGGTTCTCTTCTCTAAGTATTATTTCTTTATTTTTACGAAAATATAGAATGAAATTGTGTGCATGCTTGTATCATGTGCTTACATTTAAAATCAATTCTTTGTCACATCTTGTGCCAACCCCATACTGCATAGCATCTGGTATCATGACTTCAGAGATCTTGTGTGTTTGCATGTGATAGATTGAAAATACCTGTACTATATCCAGTTCTAAGAAATGGCCTTCTTCCTTTTTAATTAATGATTTTTCAATATCCAACTTTTATTTTTGTTTTTGTTTTCCAGGGTTTGAATTGTATTCTATGGTGCCATCTATTTGTCCTCTAGAAACTCTTCACAATGCCCTGTCTTTAAAGCAGGTGGATGAATTTCTTGCTTCCATTGCTTCTCCATCAAGCGAAGTTCCACAGAAGACCCCTGAAATTTGTAGGAAAATTATTATTATTATTTGATTTGGGTGAAGTAGATATTATCTGAATAGTAAAAGAATTATTAAAACGCAAACTGAAGTATCGAATAGAATTTTAGGAAATGGCTGTAAAGGAACATTATTTGGAATTCTTTGGTTTAATATGCAATGTACCACTTTTCTTGACATCTCCCAAAAATCTTTCTATTACAAAAAGGAAAAAAAAAAATCTAAGACCCAACAGTTGAAGTCAGCAACATAATATAAAGTCATGGAGTCATGGTCTTTTTTCAGATTCCTATTGTATGTCATTTTATAATAAATGTTTTTAAAATTACAAAATATCAGTCTACATTAACCCACACATGCACATATGGGCATCACCTCACTTTTGGTAAGTAGTCACATTGATTCATGAGAGCTCTTAAGAAAGAAAACTAAAACAAGAGTTTTTCAAAATGTGTTCTTCAGAAAACATTCTGAAGAGATTAATTAGTGTGTGCAAAAAACGGGGGTTTATGACTAAGTTTTGGAAACTATATTATATTCTATATTCCCTTAAAGATGTGTAATTACATATAAACAGCTAAGGTTCTTCTGTAAGAAAGGCTGTGTACCCAGATTTTCCAGAACTTATTTTTCAAGAAACCCCTTTTTTGGTAATAGATTTAAACATCATGAAGCACTATTCTGAGGGACATCATTTTGGAGAATGTTCAGGGCTAACTTTTTAGGTATGAGAAGTCAGCTGGCTATTGTCACTTTCAGCTCTATGAGACCCTTCAGCATGTTGGAATTTCCAGTTTAGGAAGCATTAGTTTGGGAAGAGAGTGTTCTGCTTAGAATTAAGAATCTTTGCTAGTCCTAGTCATATCTTAGGAAAGCTACAGAGTATCTGTATACTGTTCTCCTTTTTGTAAAACTGGAGGTTTGGAGTGAAAGCCACTTTTATGTCTTGCTGTTATTCTCTTTCCTTTTTCTGGGCCACCTCATTGTATTATTTGACAGATTTCATTGTATTTGATAGAGGACATTGCATTCTATCCAAGCAGTGCCTCCTGCATTTCTGCAGTTTAGGGGCCTTTCCCTTTCCTTCTACTTCTGGTAGTAGAGGTCAGCTTTCCACAATTAATTGTAATAGGTATCTTGGTGTGAATTTTCTAAAATATTTCATTTGCATATGGAATGTGTCTGATTCTGATCATTGATAACACTCCAAATAAAATAACTTCAAGCTATAAAGTCAAAGTCAGGAAAATAAAGGATGTTCATCTCCTTTTATGTTCTTTAGGTGAAAAAATAGACAATACCACTCTTCAGAATGAAGTAGAAAACTTGAATAAATTCTTATTTACCCTTTTACCTTTCTTTATATTTGTTTTATTGCTTCTCTGGGGCAGGGATTTGTAATTTTAATATAGAGATTAAAGAAAGATTCTAATTAGTAAATAAGAACTTAGTGTAGATAATTTTGGTAGAATATGTACAAAAGTAATCTTTGAAGGTTTATCTTAGTGCTATTTTATGATGGCTTCATTTCTGCGGTTAGTGAATTTAATTCATCAGAGTGTGTTATTGAGGGATATTAATAACATGAAGGATATTAAATTACTTTTCCAGTTCTAATTCGCTCTTCTCTGTATCATGAATACAAGTTGTACTCCAATACCTCTTGCTCTCTAAAATTTCATGCCATTACTTACTAAAGGAACTAGATGAGAAAGTAAATACAGTTAGTGCAGTTCATAGAATTGGGTGAACCTTAGAAGTAATCTAGTTTACTGTTCTTCAGACTGTACTCCCAAGAGCTTTGGGAGTGTCCAGAGGAAGAGAAGAGTGTTGAATAGGCTTTATGTCTTTCATGGCTGCTTCAACCAGATTATTTGTTTTGATCCATTTTATTTAAAATTTCACTTGAGAAAAGTTTACTGTTTATAGGGAAAAACTTGAAAAGACACTACTGAGGAAATTAACTAGTTTAGTGGTCAAGCAAGATTAAAATACAGATCTTCTAAAATGTGTTTTTTTAAATTCTTTTTGAATATTAAAGAAAATAGGATGCCAATTAATGTTAGACATATCAGAATTCTGTATTTTATAATGTAACCACAGAATTAATATTTAATAATCACAGTATTTTTACATTATTTATACTCAGTTCCCTAACTTGTCAAGAAAGTAGCATCATAATATAGAACTATATTGATTTTGTGGTGTTACAACAAAAGAGACGACATTGTTAATCCTCTGTCATTCCAAAAGTTTGTTTATAGTAACTAACAGATAGCTTATAACGGGACACCGACAATGTTAGATTGGGGGGAAAGGTATAGTAATACTAATTGGATAAATTAGAGCTGGAAGTTAACAGAATAGGATTTAAAAAAATGCAAGAAGAAAAGAGCTTTACATGATGTTTTAGGGACTTTTTTGTCACTTGTATATTTATTTCATTAGTGACTACTTTGAGCTTCTGCCAATGAAATTAATTATTCAGTGTAGATGTCAACCACCTAAAGCAAATTTGCCATAATTGGTCTACCTAATGATTTTTCAGAGACACACTGTTTATTGTTATCAGGTCCTCCTCAAAAAATTGCAAAAATAGGCAGATCTTTTTTTTTTTTTTTTTTTTTTTGTTATCACTTCATCTCCTTTTGGTTAGGAACTCAGAAGCTCATTCATGCTCTCCAACTCTGGCCTGTTCTTTCCCAGAGGACTCCATACTTAAGAATTATCTCTACTTTTCCTTTCACACCTCTCAACCTCTCCATCTTCATCATAAAGAGAAAAAAATCTTTAAAATTCTCTTCAATGAAATAAATTGTGGCTGGGTAATATTGGAAGACAATCTGATTTATTAAATTATGATTAGTTTATTGTTAAATGTGATAGTTGAGTAGACCATTGTATTTACAGATGAACTATCCCTGTACCTCTACTTGATATTTTTGAGAGAAAAACAGTTTGGGACCCGTTATCTTCTGTTTCCAGGGAACTAAAACTATACCAGCATCTCTTTCCCATCCCTGAAGATCCGAGTTTCTATCAGGGCAGGATAAAATTAAGTCTGCTATTGTTGACATTTCTTTGGTGAATACTATTGCATGCTAAATGTTTACAATATAAACAGAACATCTATTTGGCTAAGAGTGTGAGAGAAATATTCATAGGAGAGATGGTTGCTGAATTTATTCCGCAAAGCTTGCCTTGTCTGTTTTCCTGTTATTATGTATATTCATAGGGCCACTAAATATGTCATAAGAAATTTTCTAAAATATAAAGATAGAATTGGCAGGAAATTGTTGAATTACCATGTTTGTTTGTTTTTTCAGCCTCTACAGCTTCACGTTCCAGTCCAGTAATGAGAAGAAAAATATCTTTAAATACATACACACCTGCAAAGATACTCCCCACACCACCAGCTACCTTAAAGGGTACTAAAGCAAGCAGCAAACCAGGTTAGGAGTGTGTACAAATTTGTGGATTCTGTATAGTAATTAAAGGAATAATAACAGCTTTCTTTTTAAGTGTGAAATCTGTTTTTAAGTAGGATCATTATACTCTACGAAGTTATTTGATCCTAAGGGTTAAAAATCTTTTACTGTAGCCTATTGATATATTTGTATTTTTTCCTCTGTTAATTGTCTCCCCACATCTGTTAAAAAATATATATATTTCATACTCATCTTTCTCCAAACTAATTTATGGACCGTCTTCCTTTGCTTTTCTGTTTAGCCTTGGCATCCGTTTAGTCATTCTATATGAAGGTTTTTGTGGTTTTTTTCCCCTTTTTTGGTAATAACCCTGGTTGATGTTAACTTTTTCCTGTCACTTCCATTCTGCTGTTAACCCCATCCAGTGATTTTTTTTTCAGATCCTTATTTATTCTTTAGTTATAGACATTTTTTTCTTCAGAAATTAAGTATATTTTTATTCATTGTAAGTATATTTTCCTTTGTTCTTGAACATAGTTAAATAGTTGCTTTAAAATTCTTGTCAGTTAATCTGGCTAATCTCAGGATTAGTCTCTATCAATTTACCCATTCCCAAGAAGAAAGATGTTTTCCTGTTTTTTCATGTATTGAGTAATTTTGGATTGTATCCTAGACATTATGAATGATATGTTGTAGAAACTTTGGATTCTTATTTCTCTCATGTCCTTCCAAAGAGTATTGGGTTGTTTGGTTTTTTGTTTTTTAAAGCAAAGAGTTAACCTTGGCTGAACTCAGATTGCAAAACTGTGTCTCTTGAAGTGTCTGGCAGCTCAACTGTCTCTTCACATCTTTAGCCTTAACTGGACTTTTTGGAGCTTACTCTGCTCATGCCTAAAATTTGACCAGAGTTTAAAGAAAGAATTGGGGGTGGTCTCTGGGATTTCCCACCAGATTTCAGCAGCTATAGTTGTCCCAGTACTTGTCATCTGGTTCTGGTTCTTCATGCTAGTAAAACTAAGTTTTAACCATTCCACATGGTGCAGACCGGACCCTGTCCTTAGGCCACAAGCTTTAAAAAAAATAATAAAAATAAATAAAAAGTGGTGGGAGGGGACACACACTTATCCCACGTTGTTCCTCGTGTTGATTCTTTCCCAGTATATGTCTGCCTTTGCTCTCTCTTCAGTGTCTTCAGGTAGTTGTTTCATACTTTATCCAGAGTTAACACTTGTTATGTGTGGGAGGATTGGTCTGACAGAAGCTTACCCATCTATACCGGAAGTATAACTTGGCTTAGAATCTAACTTTTTGATAGTGCATTAAGACTTGATGTTGGTTTGGATGTAGAAGGATGAGTCCTAAATCAAGAATATCTCTAGTTTTTTAACCTTTTAGCTTTTTAGATAGTGATAAGATAGGAGATATAGGAGAAAGATATTTATAGGGAAAATGATGAGTTCAGTTTTAAACATGTTAAGTTTATGTTTTCTGTCACATAGCTGTACAGAGGTTTCTAGTAGGATATATAAGATATACAGATCTTGAGGTAAGGGAGAAGGCCTGAGCCAGAAGTATAAATCTGCAGGTTGTTAGCACAATAAATGGTAGTTAAAAATGATGAAATAAATTTCTCAGGAAGAATGTAGAGTAAAATAAGAAATTTGCTTTGTGAGCATAGCTCATTGACATTACCTTTTTGTATTGGTGTTGAATTCTAAAAAATTAAAAGGTTAAAAATGCTTCATTAAACGTTTACGATGCTTCATTTACATCACAGTTATACCATAAAGTGAATAATTTTGTCATTCAGCCATATTATTTGAACTTTGATTACTTGTGAAGGTCTAAACAATAGTTTTTCTCTTTTTTTGTAGTTACCAGCGGACCTTCTAGTGCAGTTGTTCCTAATACCTCATCTCGCAAAAAGGCTATAACTAGCAAAACAGAAATGCATGAACACAAAAAAACCACTGGGAAGAAGAAATGAATCTTAACAGGAGCTGGAACTCCTTATACTCATAAAATCATGTGTTCATTAGGACAAAAAAACACATAATAAGCCTTGATTAAAACTGTCAAAGCAAGTAGTAAGTAGCTTATATTTCTCCTTCTATATCTGTATTCATTTAAAAATACGTTAAATCTAGAGCATTCTTACATATATTCAGGTAAGAAACTTTTGCAATGATCTGGAAACGTTTAAAACAATGTTTATTAGCATTTTATAAGTAGCAAAAAGTATGTTGATAAAGATCTATTGTCCTTATTGATGTTTACCATGTGCCTGTGATAAAGAAAAGGAACATAAAAGCCCAGCTGGCCTGTACCAATGTCATATTAGTAATGCTATTTAGTGAAGACTCTATGAGGTAGCCTCTGTGCACACTTTGATTTTCCTGGCTGTGAAAAACTGTAGCTTGGGTTGGAATTTGATGATCAGGATTTCATACTGGAGAGGGACTTTTAAAAAGTATATTTCCAAAGAAGTTTCATTGACCATTTAGATTAGGAACTTTTCCCCCCAAATATTATAATTACATATATGCTGCAATATTTAATAACTGGAGTTTTACCATATGAGTTATTTTTTCAATTTGTGCTTTTAATTTTTTTATTGTGTGTTATTTAAAATATTGCATATACAGCTGGGATAACTATACCATTATGCATATATATTTGTATATTAATTTGTAGAAAATATTTTCTTTATATATTTCCTTACTGTAAGGTGCTTTTGTTTATCAGGAAAATTTTGCTTTATATATTAGCAAGAAAGACATCCTTCGAGTTTCTTTTTTCAGAGATAAAGTTGACAAGCTTATAAGTGTAACACTTATTTTCATGGTTCTTTTTAGATCTAAGGAACTCAGTTCAAAAATAGAAATCATCAATGTGAGAAGAATATCTGAATTCTGTCATTAGTTAATATTATGTATAGCACCTGTTTTTATCATTTCCATCCTTATCTCTGGTGTATCAGTTGATCTCACTAAGAAAAGCTTAAAGAGTCAGCATTTGAAATAAATGCTTTTTTCAAATGATTAGATTTTGAAGGGAAATTGAGATCATTGTATTGTGATTTCATCTATGATGTGAAAAAATATTATCCTTGGTGCTTTCTTCTCTTTACAAATAATTAATTATATCCCGCTTGAAATGACTTAAACTGTAATCCGTACAGTACAACCTGATAAGAATTCCATACGTTGCCAGTCAGATAACTTAAATTGCTAAAACTTCCATTTGAACCTTAAGTTTAAAAATTATTGAATTCTCATATAAATACAACTATTAAAGTTCTTCAGAAGATACTCTCCTAACCTTAAATCATATGAACTGACTTTTAGAAAATAAACATATTACATGTTCGTTTTAAAAGGTACCAGATGTGAAAGTCACAAATATAAACAATTATGTAAGTTCATATACTTCACCTGAATGTAAATGTATTACATGGAGACGTCTTGCAAACAGTTGAATGTACCTCAGCTTTCTGTATGTGGAAATGTGGTTTATGTGTTCATAGTGGGAGTAAGGAAACTACTTTTATTTTTTAAGTGAAACTGAATTAAAATATTTTATTTCCAGAATCAGCGTGACTCAAATGGCAAGTTATTATTTATTTCCATTCTTTATGTCTTTCCTTTTCCTTTCAAAGTAGAAAGAGTGAGGAAAACTTTTAATGTTAAACAATGCTTATCTTGTATATTAAATACAATATTTATTGGCTATAAACATCATAATATATTAATTAATTTTCTAGAAATTATTTAGAAAGTTCAGTACAACTCACTTTTTCCATTGTTATAAATAAGAACTCTGAATTCACTGTAATTACTAAACTCAGTAATACTGCATTGCAGACAACAAAAGTCTTTCAAAACAACAACAACAAAAAAAAAATTTTCCAAAACAACAAAAAGTCTTCTATATCAGAACAAGATATTTGATGAAGCATCTATTTCTTACATTCTACCCTTGGAAGGTGTGTTTTTTGTTCATTTGTTTCAAATACTAGAAGATATTTCTTCTTACAGCTTATTACTCCAACCAGCAAGAGATCAGAAAGCCCAGCTTGAGGAACTGTCCCACTCTCCCGGGATGTGAGTCTTTACAGTACATTATTCATTAAAAACCCTACACCTGGACTCAGACCTAAATTTGCCCTCAAAGTCTAGCACCAGCAGATTATGCTGCTCTGGTTCTAATGAGTTCTCATAGTCCATTCTCGACTACTAGCAAATATTTTGGGGTTTTATACCAGTCTGAGGTTAGGGAGAAAAGTGCTGAATAACCTCTTATGTTTCATTGAGCAGGAAATGGAAGCAGAAAAGAGACGATAAAGGGACAGAGAACATGTGGCACTGTTCTTAGCACATATATTAGACAAAAGAGGAATAGATGGCAATTATAAAAGTTAAATATATAGTTCTTCAAGAAAATCTAATTAAAACTCTTCAGACAAGGGAAAAGTCTCTTTCGTTCAGAGTCATCTAGATTTCCCTCCAGGTTCTTCAGACAGATGTACATGTCCACTAGTATGTTGTTCTATGCCAGTTTGAACAAAGATTTTATTTTTTTGTCTTGTGTTCTTAGTTTGGTAAAAGCTCTTGCTCTTTCCTTGTGTGCTTATCAAAGTTTGCTTAATTTAGTGTTCATTGATTTTACATCATTTTATCCTTGTCTTATTATCTAGACAGTGTAGACTGCCAGTGTTACTCTGAGTCAGGTTTGCTTCTGTGGCCCAGCAGTTCCCTCTCTAGTCTGTCTCTAATTCTCTTTCCCTGTACCTGGAGCTTTCAAATAAAAGTATAATCATTCTATGGGAACAGTTGTTAGACTCCCATAAGAATCACTTGCGATAAGGAATCCAAGTAGAACTAGCTCTCCCTTTGGGTTCCAAACTACTGCCATGTAAAGTTTTCTTTATGTTGGTCAGTTTTTTGTGGAAGATCTGGTGTCTATTTTTAGAGAATGAAGGACTGTATAAAATCTATGTATTATTTTAAACTACATAAATTATATCTTGATTAAATATGTTAGATTTTTTATAACTTTTTCCTTTGGTCTATGTGCTCCTGACTCTCATCTCTTGAGAAAGAGGTAAATTGAACTTTCTGCTTAGAGATTTCTGTCCATTTCTCCTTTTAGTGAGGCTTTTATTATACTTTTTTTTCTATGTAGTATGTTGGCTATATTTTCTGTTGCATATGAATTCACGACTTCTGTTTCCAGGGCGGCTTTTACCTTCATCATTTTTATAGTATTTTTTATTTTTCTTTTTGTCTCTGTGGATGCTTTTACCCTGTAATTTAAAATGTCAGACATTAAGATTATGATCTGTTTTATTTTGGCTTGCATTGCCTGATACATCTGCATCCACCCTTTAATTTTTTAAAGTACTTATGTCACTTTGTATAGGTATTTTATTTTAATATAGTATATAGTGGACCCCAGGTTCTCTCCTCTGACATAGTACAAACCTTACCCCAAAGTCGTTTTCCCTTATGTTCACTGCCAATGGCAGTCAGAGCCATATGTTTCCTAGTTCATGTTCAACACAAGAAAAATTGAAGGGAATTCTCCCTCATCCATGCAATAGTAAATCTTTCACTTCACTGTGATTGGGCCAGCCTATTTGGTCATCTGTCTATTCCTGGGTGAATAACATTCTCTGGGGGAATTCCATGAACTTATTAGCCCTAGAGCTGGTGGTGAAGTCAGTTTCCCCAAAAGCGTTATAAATGTTGGTATTTGGGACCAGATCATTCTTCATTGTGTGAGGCTATTCTGTGCATTGTAGGGTGTTTAGCAATATTCCTATGCCAAACTGCAGGGACTAAGGTAGTCAAGACAATGAGCCAAAATGAAAATAACAAATCTTTATTCACTTACTGTGATTATATAATGAAGAAGCAAAAGAAAAGCAGTGCTGGCTCCTCACTGCGCCATTTTCCTCCCTGGAATGGCGGTGGGCAAGGGTCAATCAAATGACGTGCAGTACAGATGGAAGAAACTGTCTCACTGCTGAGGAGCACCGAACAAAAGTTCCTGCCATTTTGTGAGCCTGGGAGACTGGGAGCAGGAAGAAGGGGGAAAGCTAGGAGTAGGAAAAGAGTGAAGAATAATGTCTTGGTCAAGGCCTCTCCCACACCCCCACCTCCATAAGGAGGTCTCAGTAGAGACAGCTGGAAAGTATCTCAGCCAAAGACCCCTGATAAAGAGGCCTCTGGAGGTTCCTGGGCTAGGAATGCAGGTATGCATAAGAGCATGCCAGCCCAGGGGGGCCTGAGTCCATGACTATAACTCATTTGGAAGACTGTGTGAGGCGGGCAGCTTTGTCCCATGAAACCTGCCAGGCAGACTTTGTAATTGCCTATGGTAAGATCACACATAGGATTTTGGCCTGGATCCAGTCTTCTCATCCTGGCCTCTTCCCTAATACCAGTAGCATCACCCAAATTGTGGGAGTTAAAAATGTCTCCAGACATTACCAAATGTCTCCTGAAGGGCAGAATCACCCCAGTTAAGAACCACTGGCTGAAAGCATATGATTGTGTGAAGAAAGAATGGATGTATGACCAAAATTAGTATTCTGATAGGAAGGAGGAGGGAGAGTTGGATGATGGATAAGTAATCAACATTGTACACTGTACACTATACTTTCATTATATTATCCAGGTTTGCTATCATTTTCTGTATTCCACTAGTGGTTTTCTTCTTAACTATAATATTAAATTATATGTTTAATTTTTTAAACGCTATTGACTCCCTGCTAATTGAGCAATGCCCAATTAGTATACTTGTACTTCCTAATGCTTTTACTGCACAGTTCTAGTTGATTGTATTACTTCCTCATTTCTCCTGTGTTTAACTATCTTCCTATAAATATGTTTATGCCTTAATTACATGCTTATCAATTTAAATGCTATATTTTGAACCCTTGGTTAATCAAGATACAGAAATCATTCCACTTTATACTCTCTTTGCTGATCTTAGTTTACCACCTCTGTATTCCTTCTGAGGTGGTACTTATTTCTGGGATGACATTTTTTTCTTTTCCATTTCTTCTTTGACCTTTCGTTAGGTCATATTGCATTTCCTTTGGTTATTTTGTCATGGTATTTCTGATTACCTATATCTTTCTCTGTATGAACTTTTTGTTTCCCTAAGTTCTTTGACTTATAACAATATATTTATTTGGTCACAGATTTCATGTGCCCAGTGGATTCACTTTTTTTATTGTTGAATGGTTTTATCTGCTATTGTTCCTCCTGTTGCTTTCCTACTTTATTGGGAGTGTTTTTGTATGAACATTATCTAATTCCATTTTCAGTTATTACTCATCTGTAAAAGAGGCAAGTTTCTGGCTCGCTTGACATAAATTCACATGGTGTGTAGGGCAGCATTTCGGCCTAACACAGTTCTTCCTGGGTTATAGTGAAGCTACTTATGACAGGATTGTGGATCTGAGAATGCTATTTTAGTCTTTTATTATCTCCAGCCAGCAAAAATTGGCTATCGCAGAGCTGCCTACCTTTGGAGCCTCTTTCCTCCACTCTGTCTCATCTCCAGACTGCTGATGGCATTTATGATACGTCTGCATTCCCTCCTTTGGCTTTGCTACTCTGTGGTACCAGGCTGTATCCAGAAAGTCCCCTACTGCTGTCACTCACCCCATTTCCATTGTTTCAGACAAGAATTAGTTTTGCCCCTCAGGTTATGCTATCGATTTTGGAGTTTTTTGGCCTAACTACTGAGATCTGGAGCTGTGAGCATTTTCTCCAGGCCTCTTCCTGTCTGACTTTTAATCAGATTTGTCAGCTCTTTTTCATGTATTGTGGCTGAGGTTACAAGTGTCTTCTAGTTTTGTTGAAGGCAATTTCTATTTCTATTTCATATTTGGGGTTTTTTTTTTTTTTAATTGAGAAATGATGTCTTTATTTTAAAACTGGGCATCATTTCTTTCTTTTTTTATTGCCATACTTTAACAAGAGGAAAGAAGAGGAGGAGGAGGAAAAAGAAAAGGAGAAGCTCCTGTCTTCTCACCACAATTACATTTTTTACATGAAGTTAATAATGCCCGTCATGCCTAGAGTAAAATGTTGTCAGGATCAAGTGAAATGATAATTTGGTAAACTGTAATGGAAAAAAACAAATTTGAAGCATTGTTAGTATTCTTTTGTTGTTATAGAGTTGTATGTAGTTCACGTGTCAGCCAGGCCTCTGTTTTCAAGGTAGTTCATCATTCTTCAAGTCAGGGGTGTTCCAGACAGTTTCCAGTACTCTTGTGTGGTTGCCCTTGTTGCCACAGGAACAGCCTGCTTAGTAACAATCCGACAACCCTACCCCCCCCCAAAAAAAATGAAGGTTATTCTGCTGTCTTTTCCTTTTAAAAAACTCTTTAAAGCAAGACAATAACAGTTCTTTTTAAAGCAGGGTTAAAAAAATAAAAAGTATGTAACAAAATAAATTCAGGCCTGCCGCCCCACACATCTATCTCATATTGTATGTGATATGAACGATACAGTTTTGTTATAATGAAGGTACAATTTAGATACCCATTTTAAAGCACTTTTAAGGATGTATCTCAATGAAGAAAGTGGACTCTTTCTTTATCATGCTATGTAAGGTGCTTCAGGAGTACCTGATATATAAAAGGATGATTTTTTAAAGAAAAAAACAACGTGCCTTATGAAAGTGTTTTTGCTGCTTTTAAAAATTATAGATGTTTCTCAGGGTAGTCAATGCAAAGTAGAAAGCTCTGTGATAAAGGTATAGGGATGAATAAAAGGATGGAAAAATAAAAAGAGAAAAAGCGAGGGAGAGATGAAGCAGAGAGAATAAAAGAACACTGACTCTTTATTATTATACTGTCAAAAAACATCATTGCTAATGTGAAGAAATTGGAAGCTAAATAATTAAAGACTATCTCTTTCACTACACATAGAAATGCTAATTTGTCCTATAATGCCTGGCTCAAAATTCATGACAATAAAATGATACCTGGGATTCCCAAGTGTTTTAACTCACCACAGTTTTGTATGACTGATTCTTCATTGGTCATTTAGAAACATTTCTGAAAGTTTCATATGCCATATCTACCTCCCAGTGGGATAGATAGAAAAGCCGCAAAGAAAGAATAAGCCACACAATAGTATTCATATTGGAAGAGAACAGTCTGTTTCACCTGTGGAAACTAGAATCACTTTTTTAAAATGTGAAAACTAAACAAGTCACAGCTCAAGAGAAGTATGACGTCATTTCAGAAGCCCTGTAAGAAATGGCATATGTCCAGCTTGGAATCATGTGACGGAAATGCCACCAGTGCTGATTACACAGGCTGAGCAAGAGCATAGACACTAAATAAATGCTTTAATTCCATTTTTGGCTATGAAATTTGTTCATGTAAAAACATGTATATTAAGCTGCCTGGTTATAATGTTTTTTTTTTATATTAGTTTCAAGTGTACAGCACAATGGTTAAACATTTATATAATTTATGAAATGATCCTCCTGATTAGTATCCATCTAGCACCATACACAGCCAATGTTATTGACTACATGGAGTACGGACCCCATATCCCTGTGACTATTTTGTAACTACTTATACTTCTTAACCCCTTCATCTTTTTCATCCAGCCCTCCAACACCCCTCCCATCTAGCAATCACCAATTTGTTCTCTGTACCTATGAGTCTGTTTTCTTTTTGTTTATTGTTTCTTTTGTTCCTTGAGTCCACATGTAAGTGAAATCATATGGTATTTGTCTTTCTCTGTCTGACTTACTTCATTTAGTGTAATATCCTCTAGGTCCATCCACGCTGTTGTAAATGATAAACTCTCATTTTTTATGACTGAGTAATATGTACCATATTATGTACCATAACTTCTTTATCCAATATTGATGGGCACTTAGGTTGCTTCCATATCTTGGCTATTGTAAATAGTGCTGCCATGAACATAGGGGTACATAAATCTTTTTGAATTAGTGTTTTGGTTTTCTTTCGATAAATACCCAGAAGTGGAATTGCTAGGTCATAAGGCATTTCTATTTTTAATTTTTTGAGGAAACTCCAAACTTTTTTCAGTGACTATACCAGTTTTAATCCCACCAACAATGTGTGAGGTTTCCCTTTTCTCCACATCCTCACCAATACTTGTTGTTTTTTGATTTATTGATGATAGCCATTCTGCTAGGTGTGAGGTGATATCTCTTTGTGGTTTTAATTTGCATTTCTCTAATGTATGCCTATTGGCCATCTGTATGTCCTCTTTGAAGAAATACCCATTCAGTGCTTCTGCTCATTTTTTAATTGTATGTATGTATGTATGTATGTATGTATGTATGTATGTATGTATTTTGGTGTTGAGTTGTATGAGTTCTTAATAAATCTTGGATATTAACCCCTTATCAGATGTATCATAGGCAAATATCTTCTCCCATTCAGTAGGTTGTTTTTTTGTTTTGTTTTGTTGATGGTTTCTTTTGCTATGTAAAAACTTTTTAGTGTGATGTCTCATTTGTTTATATTTTTGTTTCCCTTGCCTGAGGAAATATATCAGAAAAAAATATTACTAAGAACAATGTCATAGAGTTTACTGCCTATGTTTTCTTCTATGAGTTTTTATAATAAGGCCACATGTGACAGATGTACAGCTAACATCATACCCAATGGGGAAAAAAATAAAAGCATTTTCCTTAAGATCAGGAACAAGACAAGGATGTCCACTTTCACCACTTTTCTTCAACATAATTTTAAAAGTTCTAGCTGCAGCGATCAGACAAGAAAGAGAAAGGTATCCAAATTGGAAAAAAAAAGTAAAATTGTCATTATTTACAGATGACATAATACTATAGAGAGAGAACCCTAAAGATTCCACCAAAAAAAAAAAAAAATTTTAGAACTAATAAATGAATTCAGTAAAGTAGCAGAATACAAAATTAATATTCAGAGTTGGTTACATTTTTATACACCAATGAACTACCAGTAAGAGAAATTAAGAAAATCCCACTTACAGTTGCATCAAATTTAATAAAATACCTAGAATAAAATTAACCAAGGAGGTAAAAGACCTGTACTCGGAAAATTATGTCACTGAAAAAGAAATTAAACAAGATACAAATAAATGGAAGCATATATTGTACTCAGGGGTAGGAAAAATTAACATTGTTAAAATGTCCATACTACCCAAAGCAATGTATAGATTCAATGCAATCCCTACCAAAATACCAATGGCACTTTTTTAGAGAACTAAAATAATTCAGAAATGTATATGGAACCGCAAAAGACTGAATAGCCACAGCAATTCTGAGAAAGAATAAGAAAGTTGGAGGTATCACACTACCTGATATTAAACTTACTACTAGGCTGTAGTAATCAAAACAGCATGGTTCTGGCATAAAAACAGACACATAGATAAATGCAACAAAATAGAAAGCCCAGAAATAGGCCCATGCCTATCCACTCATTTATTATATGATGATGCAAGAATATGCAATGGAGTAAAGACAATCTCCTCAATAAATGGTGCTGGGAAAACTGGACAAATACATCCAAAAAAAAACTGGACCAACTTTTGCACCATGTACAAGAACCAACTCAAAATGCTCAAAGACTCAAATGTAACATAAACTATAATGATTTTCTCTATACTTTTCAAATCATCTTCAAGAAAAAGCAAAGTGATTGTTATAAAGGCTATATAAGGGACTGGACTGGGAGAAAGAAGTTCTGCTCTTAGCTGTCTGGGAGACTGTGATGCTCCAGATATTCTTGGGACCCAGTCCCTTATCTCTGCATCCACAGGCCACTTCATCTCAAAATTCTGATGATCTTGCTTTTCCTTCCCTTATCCCTCAGAATACTAGAACCCTAACCATTCCTTTTATCACTAGTTCTTTCTTTCATCATATGGTCAACAAGTGTTTTTTGAGTACTCATGTAGACAGATAGCATAACTTAAAAAGAGTTAATGGTACTGATTCCCATGACAACTCCTCTTGCTCCCTAGAGGCTCTTTGGAGGAATTTACTGTTAATACAATTAATGCTATAATATTTATAATGATAATTTTGAGAATTATCAACATGAGAATATTTATGTAATAGCATCTCTTTATTACCCAGAGTGTTTATTTCTGCACATTAGTTGATATTGTAAATAAAAAATGTTTTTCATTTAGCCTAAATAAAATGAAATATAGTTGTGGAAATGTTTTTACAGCAAGAAAAAATTATACCCAGTATCCATGTGGGTAGTGTAGTCCTATAGACTTGTGTAAAAGCAGATGACTAGAAGGGAGACTTTTTTAGTGTACAAAATGTGTTTCATATTTCTACTACCTATGCATTATTACCCTGTCTCTTTGGTTATTTAAACCGGCATCTTAGAATTAATCTGGTAAAATGATCATCTGGGTGCCAACCTCTCTCACAGTCTATGATGCTATGATTCTAAAGAAGTTCTTTTTCTTGTTACCTTCTGCCCTCTATATCTTGACCAATGCTTATGAGAAAGAATAAGCCTGATAGCAAGTTATAATATTTGGTTACAGCTCATTTTGACCCCTCCCCCTACAAAAAAAAAATAATAATAAAATATAAAACTCCCGAGAAAACTATAATGGCCTGTAGAAGTGACCTCATCTTACTGAGTTGGGCCAGGAGGCTACTACATAAGCAAAACAGTTGTTTGCCAATAAGGTATGGGAATTTGGAAGGAATTTAACTGCTCAAAATATCTCACGTATTTGCTAGATCTGGTACTTCAAGTGTCAACGTTGGAGAGCCTAAGGAGAACAAAATCTTTAAGAAAACTTAGTGAACTCCCTGTCAGAACACTTAGATGGCCCCATTATAATGTAAATGCCCTTGGAAGGCTTACCTCATTAACCTGGCCATTAACCCCATAATTAATCAAATCCTTTTCTCACAAGAGAACAGGCATTCCGTCGCCAAATGTGTGCTGAGTGCCGATTACAGACCAGTTAGTGTGTGCCAAAAGCCCTGGTGATAAAAATATAAAAAGTCCTGTTTTCATTCTTCAAGGAATTTGCCATCTAGTAGGGACCAAAGGCTCTAAAGCAGTCATAGAATCCAAGGCAAAATGACTGAGTACAAACATTTACAAATTCTGGATAAAATAGTTATTTTGAAAATGCATGTAACAGCTGCAAAGCAAAAAATTAAAACCAGAAGGTATCAGAAACATAAATCAACAGCTAAATCAAGCTTTGTTTTTCTGTCTAAGGGATTTGAAGGATACCTCAATCCCTGATTTTTCCGAGAATTTTTAGGATCAACATGAGCTGTAGCTAAGGGCACCCTTGGGAAGGTATATCCATCCGGTTGAGGCTGCAGACTGTGTGCATGGCAAGTTGCTGGAGCTGGGCTCCATTCATAAAGGAGAGAGCCGCAAGGTTCTGTACTGTTTGGGAACCAGAACTGTAAAAACTCATACCTGCTCGTTGTCTTGATAAGCTCCAAAGGTCCACAAAAAGCAGCACATGCCAAAACATACTATGGAGACTCTCACAATCCAGGGCCCACACAAACACTCCCACATTAGAAAATCACACTAAAAAGAACCTTGCAATTAAAACACAACTCACAAATGGGACTGAGTGTGTTAATAAAAGGACTGCTCAAAAATGGTTAAAAATTGGTAGATTTACAAAGAGAGTGTTATCTTTCAGTCAATTTAATTGTTTAGGAATTTTGAATTTGTAGCTTTACTAAACTGAGCATTTTAAAAAACCAAAAATGCTCTCTGAATAATCTTTTTTTGTGTCCCCAGGCTGTCCTTGAGGGCATCACAGAACTCTCATTTAAAAGAGTCCCGGGCCTGCTGTGGTCTGGGCTGATGGCTCTCTAAGCCTGCTTCCCCTGCTTTCCCGTGTTAGCTCTCATTTTCCCAGAGTCTATGCCCTTTTGTTCCTCGGAATCTCATGGCCACAGGTCACACTCAGCAAAGGACCCAGTGTTCTTCCAGGAAAGGGAAAAAATGAGCATGGAAGGGGCTGGCTGAGAAATAGATGCTGAATAGAAAACTTCTGAAGTCTGCTGCACAGGCTGTCCTCCAGGCGTCCTTCTGTCCTGCCTCCCACAGGACCGCATGCCCCCAACCTTCTTCGCTTTGGGGGAGGCTGGTCTGCTTTGTTTCGGTGTTCCTGTCTTCAGTGCCTTCGGGTGCAATTGTCTCTGTTCTTTAGATCCAGTAACGCAATGTTGTTTACTGGGTTTCCAAATATCTGTTGACACCCCTCGTCTGATATGCTTTTTCATTCATACTCTCTTCATGATTTATTATTTTTTATTCTTCTTTTCCTGTCTTTTGAAAGTGGTTTGCATAGGAGGTGTGGATAAAACTGCATGAGTTCAACTCTTATTAATGGGAAATCTCATCATTTTTAAGATATGTGTAATATAGTTAGTCTATTAGTTTATCATAATTTCTTTAAACGTAGCTTATTGTAGAGCACTTTAATTCCTTTTTTTTTCCTGCCATCTTTTCTTCTGATGAATTATTTCCTTGTAGTAGATTACAAGAAGTGGGATTGTAGAGTCAAAAGTCATAAAGGGATACAACATGGCATAGCGAGGAGTGTGACTTTGGTATACAGTTCAAATCCTAATTCTGTGTGATAAGCAATTTATTGATTGACCTACCTGAGTCTCAATATTCGGATTCAGACTGAGACTTAATATTTATTCCAAAAATCAAAATACTCTGCAAAGTAAATAAAGTACAATAAAAATAAATAAAATTTAAAGCAGCTATAAATATGGCTCAAAAATAAAAAGTAAAGTAGACCCCCTGGTGTTAATATTCTGCTCCATAACCTTTGTAACAAATTTAGCTACATTATTTACCATTTTCCACCATTACAAATCTATAGTTGGGAAAATTTCTCTGTATCAAATCACTTCTAACTGTATCAAACTGTTCACACACCCTCAAGGCTTTCTAGGCTAGGTATCTTAAAGATTGAACAGTGCTTTTTGGACCTAATTAGAGCTTAGTAAGTGCTATTATAATAAAAATGAGTTCTCACACTAACAATTTTTTATAATCCATATACAAAGTAATTATACCTTTCTGGAATCCTGCCAGCTTTTAGATAATGACATTTAACTACTACTAATGGGAACATGGTTTCCTTGCCTTTTTGTCCGACTTGTATTACTAAAAAGTTGATTGCCAATACTGCACAGAATTGATTACTAGCATTTCTGTTTCTGTTTTCAGTTTGACGAGACTAGTTTACAACAAAATCTGTTTGGGATTGAATCCTGCCCAGTTTTTGATTCCTGCTTCACTCTCGTCAAACTAAAGATGAACCATTAAATAATTCCTTTGTGTGTCTATCTCACCTTCAATGGTACCTTTATTTAAAAAAAGAGTACAAGCGAAATCAGGTAGATAGGGGTAGTCATTAGAACTTAATAAAGGAACATAAAAGTATTTAATTACATTTTTCTGAATGTTATGCCAGAAATAAAATACACTGTTAAAAAATACTAAGCTTATTTATTATTCACATGGTTTTAAACTGCTGAATTCTAGTCAAGTAATTCAACCACAGGCCTTTCATTTGTATAGAGACATTCTTTATAACTTCATTGTAAATTATCTTGCCAGGTTCCTCAAAGAGCCCTGGGAGGTTAGCAGAGCATGTATTATTATTCGTAACTTGACAGATAAATAAGTTAACATTAGAGAGTTTGCCAGAGGAAACACAGCAAGTCAGCCACCAAGCTAGAAAAGGAATTCAGATGTCCTAGCTCCTGTGCATTTTAGTCTCACAGAACCATCTCTGAATGATTAGCTCTTTCCCTGTTTATTACTTTAATTTTCGAGCCTTGCTGAGTGGCTGTAGTTCTCGGAGAATATCATTTGTTTTTGTAATTCATGATGCAACTATTGAAAATGTATGTTCCAAATTAGAAGAAGTATTTTAGTGCACAGAAATTGGTAGCTTGACTGGGTTCCAGGAGTCTTCATTCAAAAAATATAGCTCAATTTTATCTTTTATTTATTCAGCCTACGTCTCAACTCTTAGTATTGTGGTTATAGGAAGAGAAGTGAATGAAAATCTGGGAGTCTTCTCTGTCTTACCCCTCTCCTCTACTAGTATATGACCCTGGGCAAATTGGTCACCCTCCTCTAACCTCAGTTGCCTGATAGTAAAAATGAAGATGACATCTGTTTTTCCTGTCTCACCAGGCTTTTTGTGATAAGCATCAATAAGGTGACATGTCGGAGAGTGCTTAGCAAGTTGTAAAGCACACCACCAAAGTAAGATTCTATTATTTCCCCAAAACCACAGAACAGGTAAAAGTCCATTTAAGACATTTCGGCCTTAGCCGTTAGAATTGATTTGCTTGAATGAATGATTCAACTTATTGGACTTTAGTAAAAATTTCCACTATGAAAGCAATTCAAAGCTTGCCATTTATAATAGGCAAGGGGTCTCTGACAAAAGTATAAAAGTGCACTAGATAGAGCAAGGTGAAATTCCTGGTCTTCAAGGATGAGAGTAGGAAGCAAGCTATAGGATTCAATCCAAGGTCACTAGAACTTGGTATTTTACAGGTTGTTTTAGACTTTTTATCTGGCTTCTGGGTTTTCAAATTCTCTTAGCAATGAACAGCATTTTTTTTCAATTAGAAATAATTTAGTAAACTCTGAGTGTGTCTCTGTGTGTGTATATGTCTGTGTCTGTGTGTCTTTGTATATGAAGTTACTCGTGCAGGCAAGAACTAAATGTTTAGAGAAAAATTGAATTGTTCAAAATTGTTTTTGACCTTTTGTCACAAGCAGAGCTATCACTCATGGAAGATTCATGGAGCTAAGAATACAATCTGGTTCCCAGCATGCACTATTCATCTAAAAGACCTGACTGAAATATGGTATAGCAGAAGTTTTAGATTTAAGTTTTCTTTATGCCAAATTAGTATGCATCTGTGTGGTGGATTGCATCTGTGATTGTCCAAATGTCCCAGAGATTTTGTTGCACTGAGGAAGATATACATCACCCTACCCATTTCTACCCACTCTGTCTGACTTTTGAAATTCCTTTACTATATAGTTCTGACATAAGGAATTTGGATTGATAAAAGTAGATGAGTGAGAGTGAATAAAAAAGGGAGAAAAAAAAAGAAAAAATAATTGATTCTTTAAATTAAAAATGTACCGTAGAAAATAATTAGTCCTCTCTCCAATTGTAAGGTACTTATTTTTAATATAGAGTATTTGAAGACCCTCTAGTATATTTTTGTCATCAATGTGGCCCTTTAGAAAATTCTATATGGGCATCATTGGTCAAGTCATCGATGACGATGTAGAGAAGTCCCTTAAAGTCCTTTGACTATGCAGCAGTTTTTTAGTGATCTTTCTGCATCAGAATACCTCAGCACTATACCACTTGCTAAGTAGAAAACTAGACTTAATTTGTTCAACTTTCTGATACATAATTTTTATGGTTAATAAAACTGACTTGAGAAATTAATGCCATTTTCTACATTAAACACATTTTTTTATATAATGGATTGCATTAAATGTCACAAAAAGTTTTGAAATGGTTCTTATTTTAGTAGCAATTATATTGTAGCAAGTCCATTTGACTGAGAACTAAAAACCAAAAATATACACTTCTTTTTGTTCTTTCAAGACCACCTTCTTGCTTTAATCTTTGCTAAACTCTCATTTGAAATTACCTGTCCACAGGAGGTATTCATAGCACCCAGTCTGGTTTGAATGGTTGATAATAAGCTGTCCATTTAGAATAGTTATTAATGAAGATCCTCTGATGTTAATAGCAGTTACTTGGGGAAATTTGTTTCAAAATTAATTTAATCTTGGAATAAACTTAGGTAACAAAGTTAGGTGGGCTTCATTAATGCAGGAATCCTCAAATCTCTAGAAATGATAACTAGTCTGTGATTCTTCCAACAGGGAATTTAATAGACAGCGTTCCCCAAATGTATTTGACCATAATTTTTTTTCTCATGAAGGCATCTCTTGGGAAAGAAAGGTAATTTAGAAATTGACATAGCATGGATATTAGAAAAGCCTTTAAAATAGACTGTCTCTGGCTTAGTGTCAGAGTTCCAGTCCTAGCTCTGGTACTTGATAACTGTGTCCCTGGACAGTCACAAAAACCTTTCTCAGTCTCAATTTCCTCATTCGTAATTGAGAATAAGAATACATACTTCAAATAGTAATTGTGAGAATTAAAAAATAAATAAAACTCTGTGAAGGTGTCCTGTAAATTGCAAGGCATCTTAAAGATATGAGCATTGTGAATAATGGGTACAGCATAAAAAGCTGGTCTCAGTAAGAAAGTCCAAGTTATTTTTTGTAAATGTGTTTTGACATTAGATTAATGCTGTGTAATGATCAGATACCCTGATTCAGCAGAGGAATGTTGTTCTCTTTCAAACTATTCAGGTGGTAAATATAACTTCAGGAGAAATAACTGTAATGAGGCAAATGTTTCCATGTGGTTCATTATTCTATAACAATATCACATGTGAATTCTTGCGTAGCTCTTATTGAACTAAAGATGTAAGTGTGAAAGGGTAGGCCTCATTATAGTTGAAATACCAGACTATCGTTTTTCTCACTTGAATTAACAGGAAAATACTAAAAAATAAGTAAGAAAAATTATGTGAGTAAATAATAAAATGATTTTGAGTTTCATTCTCCTAGCATGAACTAGATGGCTAGTGAAGATATTAATTAATAACCCCATAAAATGATAAGCAGGTTGAAGAATAAGGAAGTGGAGATCCTAAGACATTTAGCATTACTGACATAGAGTAAGTTGGTTGATAATACTTCCTTAAAACAGAATATAATCGTATGTGCTGACTTGTGCCTCCCCTCCTCCCACAATTCAGATGTTGAAGTCCTAACCCTAATACCTCAGAATGTGACTGTATTTGGAGACAGGGTTTTTTAAAGAGGTAGTTAAGGTAAAGCAGGTCATACGGTAGGTCCTAATCCAATATGACTGATGGTTTTATAAGGAAAGGAGATTAGGATAGAGATCATTCATAGACCAAGAAGAGAATCCCTAAGGACACAGGAAGAAGACAGCCATTTAAAATCCAAGGAGAGAGGCCTTACAAGAAACCAAATCTGCCGACAACATGATCTTGGAAGGACAAAAGAAAATAGTTATAAATAACTTCTGTATCCTTATACATGATTCATTTTTGTTATTTTTTTTTCATGATTCACATTTTAATCAAATTTACCTGCTAACATAACATTGCTATCTAATAAAAGTTTTTGTGACTTACTCAGAAGTACTTTTCTGAATCTGAAAGTCTTAAATGCTCCTACACTAGAAAAATAGTGTAACATGAAGTTAAGAGTAAGGTTTGTAACTAGATAGCCTGGGGTCAAGTTCTGGTCCTGCAACTGTATAAACCGCTTGTAAAATAATATACAAGCAGTACTCACTTTTTAGGGTTGTTGTAAAAATTAATGGGTGTAAAGTTTATGGATGTAAAGTTTAGAAAACCTTGATTATAGCCCTAAAGGCCTATAACACAGGGACATTAAACTTGCAATTCATATATCCAACACCAGATGGCAGTGTGGCCATCCAAGGTTAGATCCTTGTGTACTCAGGTTGATGGCCAGGAAATTCTAGAAGGGTAACCAAATTAGATGTCTATGAAAACAAGATTAATTTAAAACCTCTATGCAAATAATTATATACAAGGTCACAGAAATATACATTATAAAAGCTTTAATAAAACACCTTTGATTAATTGCTTTCTGTCACTAATTGTTTAAATCATTGCTCCATGGTTGGCTAGCTGAATAACCTTGGACAAGTTACTTACTTTTTCTATGCCTCAGTTTTCTTATCCATAAAATAATACATGCATTTAACAAAATTTTGTTGAGCTCCTATTATATGTCAGGCATTGTTCTAGGGGCCTGGAACAATGCACTTTACAAAAGAACAGAAATCCTTGCCTTCATGATGCTTATAGTCTAAGTCACTAGAATCTCGTGAATAATCAGAGAACCTCTATCATCTAAAATCAGATATTAGTTGCTTACCAAGGCATTAAAGTGAGACTCTCTACATTAGTCCTCATTGAATCCTCAAAGGCTGGAATAAAACGATAGGTTTAAAGTGTCTCTGCATTTTGCAGCAATGTATTTATAGAACGGCAATGCAGTACCTGCAAAAGGAGTGGTCAAAAACTGCAAACCTCAGCTCAATACCTATCTGAAACACATAAGAGAACTTGGATAGGTTGAAGGAAAAGATAGTTTTTAAAGAGAATTTATTTGGGAAAGTTGTTGGAGGACTGTGCAAAGTGGGTAATGTTTCTTCTCACCTAGTGTGAAAGAGAACTTCAAAAGAAGCATTGGGCAGGCCTGGCATGAGTTGAGGCACATAAAGACTTGTGTGACAGGCAGTGGCTGCTTAGGCCTTAGGTGACATAGCTGAGAGGAAAGAGCTCAGCTGGAAGCACAGTTCACTCCTATAGCTGACTGGCCAAAAAGCACAGGTGTCTCATGGACCAGATGTGAACTCTGGAAGGACAATGTGATATCCACTGTTACAAGATAAACTGAGACCCAGCAAAATTTTCAAGTTTATTTGAGCAAACAATCAACTAGAATCGGGCAGCACCAAAACAGAAGTGATTTGGAGTTCTTTGTGGACAGGAGCTGGGGAAAGGCTTGATCCAGAAATAAAGCAAGGAAATGATTTGATTGGCTATAGCTCAAGGGATTGCCTTATTCGGGAAAACCTAGTTGGTTGCTTATGATTGGTTATTCTTATATTTCGTTTTCTTCATGTGAGTGCATTTATAGGAATTGATTTTGGCTTCGGTTTCCACTTGCTTACAGAGGCTACTCAGGCATTAGAGCCACTTCAGTCTGATGGCCTTAACACCACAAAGAAAAGGGACTGCCAGAGAGATGACCAGTGGGGGTGAGGCAGTACCGGCATCACAGCATGAGGGCCGGGGCCACAGTGTCTTTGAGGAGTTCCACTCGAGAAGGAATCAGCACTGCGGATCCACCACCCCACGAGTCCCCAGAGATTATATCTGTGCCAGCCAACTAGAGTTTTCCTTTCCCTTACTCCTCCCACCTTCACTCCAACTCTGAAGTGAGGGCACGAGGCATTGCTCACAGAGGGCAAGAGGAAAGCAAACTGCCCACCAGCTGCTGCTTCCCCAGACTTCCAGCCCGAAGCAGAGATAGGGAAAGAGCACTACATTGGAAGAAAGCTTGGGACATTGATCACTGCACTGAACATATTAATTATTAAAATGAGACTATTTTTGTCCTAGAAGGGATTAGAGAATTTATTAGGATTCTAAAAATTATTATTTTATCTGTCTGAGATTTCATGGAAGGACAGGAAAATATTTAGCTCTCCAAGCAGAGTGAAAGTAGATTTAACATATGTAAAGTGCTTAACATAGTAATAATTTCTATTTTCATCATTGTTCTTATGATCAACCCTTATAATTCGTTAGACTCTTCAGTTGTACAGCTCTTACTGAAGACAGAATGAAGGCTGTCAAAGATGCCAAAATAGTGTACTGCGAAGAGTGGACCAAGCAGAACTCACACTATTCTCTAGTTCACTCACCACCCAAACACACCCAGGGGCTGGCTCTGCTCTTTGGGCCCCAAAGGGGGTAGGGGAGTCTCTTACTGAATGTCCAATTCAGGTTTTCACATCCTCAGCACACAGTCCTCGTGAGCTGTCTGTAAGACCATGTAGTCGTGACTGTGGAAACGAAGGCAGGAGTGCTCATCCACAGTGGCTTCTGGCACGTAGCGGGCTCTCCAAAAATATTCATAGAAAGTACATGCATGAAGACCCGTGGCGGGATCAGGAGTATTGAATTACTTCTGGGATTTTGGTGGTGAACCAATGCTGACCACCAAAGCAAAATAGTGCCTTTAAAAACATTTCTTTCCCACAGTACTGTGGGGTGTTTAAACCACGGCGTCACTCCTTTCAGTAAAGGCAGAATTTTCCAAAGAGGTGTTCTGCTAACTCAGGAGACAGTAGGAATAGAGAGAGAAAATAAAGTTTTCACTAGTCAAATAAGTTTGGGAAATGCTACACACTTTGTCCTCTCCACTAGGAAACAAACACCCATTTAGAATATTACAGTCTTCAAAGTTGCATAGGTTACTTTTGCTAAACTCAGCGTATTTATCAACTTTACAGGAGTGTGGAACACTTTTTTTCTCAGCATACTCGTTAGCAACCCTCTGACCAATCTGTGTCACACCGTTCTTGATACAGGGGCTGGGGCATTGTTTCCAAGGAGGCACTGTGCAAAGGAACGACATGTAAACTTAGTGTAGAGGTCCTCCTCGGCGCACGATTCTGCAAAGCAGAGAACAAGGCAGCAAGGAAGCAGGATTCCTTGCGGGGAGGGAGCTTTTGTTGAGGTGGTGGAAGATCAAGAAAGGACTGAAAACCATTGCATCCGAAGACTGAGATGTCGAAAGGGGGCAGAAGCCCAAGGGAGATGCAGTATGTTTCATACTTGTCTGCAGGACAAGATACAGAAATATATTGTTACTATAGAGGACAAAAGACTGGAGAAAGATGCAAGTGCCTTAGCCTAAATTTAGTTAGTGTGAATTTTATCTATTAATTAAGACTTCTATCGCACTTATTATGTACCGGGTAGTGTTCAGAGCATGTTACGAATAGTGATTTATTAACTTCTCAAAATAACTGTACGGGAAGTACTATTGTTATTTTTATCCCCATTTGTAGATAAGGGAACTCCCGCACAAAGATGTACTGACTTGCTCAAAAGCCATGTAGAAGTCCAGACCATCTGTCTCCAGAGTCCACGCTCTTCACCCTCTCTTCTGTCCTGCCCTTGTGAACCATGCAGTAGAACACGACCCTGCTGGAGGTGATCACAAATCATTTCATAATACAAACGCTGATTGCAAATGTAAAGGAAAATCTCCCCCTCTGAAATGGGAGAAACTTTCTCTGCTTTAATCAAAACTGACTGACATTAACGTTTATTCCTGTAACATCTTGATATGACCTTTTATATACCCAAGATGAAACTAAAATTGATGTGAGGGATAGTGTTCCAGGTAAAACAACTTAAGTGATAAAACTTGTTACCTCAGCAATGTTGCCCAAGGGGCAGGCTTACATTTTTCATGAAAAATATTTGGCAGAAGCTCTTGATGTCATTTCATGCACCACTTAAATCAGATTTAACTCTAGAAACAGGGAGAGATGGAAAGCTACATTTTTCTTTTTAAAAAAGTATATATTTTTGGTATGAAAGTGATTCATGCTCACTACAGATAATTTTGAAAAGATCAAATTATAATTAAGAAAATACAAATTATGCATGATTCCACTGCCCAAAGACAAGTACTTCGATGATTTTCTTCTGTTCTTTTTCTCTGTGTTACATATATATGTGTGTGTTTAACATAATTGATGTAATTCTGAATATATTTGCATCTTACACATTTAGTTAACATTATGTTGTAAACAGTTTCCAAAAAAGTCTTCATATAACTATAATGTTTATTCTGCCTGTTGTCTTGTTTTAAGTTCTTTATTTTTATATTTTAGTGCCACACCCTGTGTTCTCTGTCTTTCAATATGGGAAATAGTTTCTTTGATTTGTTTTCTGCAGTGATTCGTATTATTTTCACTTCTTGTTTGTACTTGCATTGAACAAATAGGTCTCTAATTATGCAGGGCAAGACTGAAGCTGACTTTTTGATGCAGCCCACTTCGACAGATGAGATTTTCTGTTTCTGTTTCTTCATACATGTCCCCCTCTGTTTCTTGACCTTTGGTAACATCATTTGGGGTTGAAAATATAATATAAGCTATAATTGTTATATATTATATAATTTTAAGAAGTATATAATAGTATATATTTAAAGATTATTTGTTAATATTTACAATAATTCTTGTAACCATATTTATAACATTTCTTTTTTACCTTTTTATTCAGAAATAATTTCAGACTTTCAACTATTGCAAAAATAAATTAGTGTAAAAGAACACTCCTATAACCTTCACCAATATTTGAAAAATATTTCAATATTTACTTCACCAAAGAGATGTATGAATGGCAAATAAGCATATGAAAAATGCTTAACATTATTAGTAATTAGGGCAATGTAAATTAAACCTGCTACACCTTGTTAGAATGAATAAAATTTAAAATACTGATGATATAAAATGTCAGCAAGGAAGCAGAACAACTGGAGCCCTCAGAAACCGCTAGTAGGAATGTAAAATGGTATGAACACTTTAGAAAAGAAATTGACAACTTCTTTAAAAATTAAATATATACATATCCTATGACCCAGTTACCCCACTCCTAGATATCCACCCAAGTTAAACAAAAGTATATGCACACAAACACTTGAACATGAATTTAATGGGTAAACAAATTGCAGTATATCCATACTATGGAATACTATTTAGCATTCAAACAGATACATGAAGCAACATCGTATAAGTATGATGAGTGTAAAAAGCCAGGCAAAAAAGAACTGTATACTGTATCATTCCATGTATACTTCATTTTAGAATATGAAAATAAATCTAATGACAGCAAGCAGATCACTGGTTGCGTGGATGGGGAGGAAGTAGGGGGTGGTGCAGCCAGGTGTGGGAGAAAGGATGACAGAGGCAGAAGGCAACTTTTGGAGTTGACGAATGTCTTCATTATTGGATTGTTGGGATGGCAAATATGTACATATAGTAATACTTATCAATGGTAGGCACATTTTAAATTAATGTAGTTTGTTGTGTTTCAATTACTCTTCAATAAATCTAAAAATTCATAACAGCAGACACTTGTATCATTTTTTTTATATCAGGTATACTTTTCTGTCTCTTTATTAACACATATAAAAGATATACAGAAGCATTTAGCACTATAGAAAGCACTTATAGCAGACATTCAATATATGTTAGTTGAAAATAAATCTGATTTACGTAAAATTTTTTCTATGGCATAGATTAAACATTTTATCTCTAATTCCATATAAAATCCTAGTTTCCCTTTGATACATTTTTGGACTAAACAAAAAAAAGAAAAAAATGCAAAAAAGTTTTCCTGGTTCATGGAACCCAATGACAAAACACTAAGAACAGAAGCCACACTCATCTGCCTCTCTCTCTCTGTCTCTCTCTCTATATATAGATACATATACATGAGTACATAGATATATATGTATTCATACAGACATATTACATACAGAGAAATGCGCAAATTTGAATACATCTAAGAGGATTAGATAGATTCTTAATAACCTATTCATTGGTACCTAGACATGAAAAACTCAACTTATTATTAACAAGATGCCTAAAACACAGTAGGTTTTGGGTAAATATTTTTTTAAATGAATCAATGGATAATATTGTGTCTCGAATAACATACCTGTTCATGTAAAGCCTTTTAATGAAAATAACTTCGAATATTTTAAAAATCAGTTTGTTTTGGTCCTGTAGCCCTAAAAATTGCTATTATTTATTTTAAGAACATAAAAACTATTTAAAATAGTTTCTAATTGCAGATGCTAAGTAAATTAATACTGTTCCAAAATTATTTTGGCACTGAAGTTAAATATTAGTGTTGCACTAATTAGAGACAACCAAAAAAGAAGACAGTCATGCAATGATTTAATATCAGGAAATAAAAATAATACAATCTTTTTTTCTTGTCTGCTTTTCCATACTTTGAATATCTTTGTGCTATTGTTACTTACAAACTTTGGTTTATCAAAGAACAGAGTTCATTGTAGAATTAATACTTTTTTTTTTTATCATAGCGTAAAGGTGTTAAGGTGGAAAAAAAGGTGGATTGGGGAGAAGTATAAGAAGAGGGAAGTAGAATCCTGCATATTTCTACTATTTGGGTGTGAAAATTACTAAGTATGAGATTTCTCAAATCACTGTTTAGCTATGAGTTAATATTTAATTAGTTCAACAATCATTCAATACTTATTAATCTATATTTAAGGAACTATGAAAGACTATGATAGAGAATTCTTAAATCTCTAAGAAAGATATTATATAAGAAAGATATCATAAAACTGGAAATTGAACCTTGGGAAACACATTTTTAAGGGATGTAGAAGTAATCCAATGGCAGGGCGCAGGGGCAGAGAAAAGAAAGAATGAAAAAGGTAAAAGGAGAATCTGAGCACTGTGTCATCCTGGCAATCAAGCTTATATCATTAATATATTGACATAGCATTTAGGGTATATGGTAGACATTGCTAGTGCTCATCAATATCCTGTTCTCCTCTCCTCTCAGGCATGTAGAGAACAACATTTCCAGACTCCTTGCAGGAAGATACGGATATTTGACTAGTACTAGCTAGTGAGTCTTGAGCAGCAGTGACATATGTCAACTCTGTGCCAAGGCAGAGAAGAGCAGATGTAAAATGTCCTCTTCCCTTGCCATGTGTTGGGGTGGTGGAATGTCCATCAGCTGTGTTTTTACATGACCACATGTAGCAGAGCATTTTATAGCAACATATAACATGAGGGAGAAGTTCACTTGTATGGTGTTATATGACTGAGATTTGATAGTTGATTGTTTTCAAAGCATAAATTTAGCTGTCTTGACTAATAAAAGAAGCAATGTGTCAGAGCAGCCAAAACAAATTTTCCAGCCAGATTTTAGTGGAAGTGCTGTAGCTTACACATAGATATAATGCTATCTTAAAGAGTTTTCTCCATCTAGATTGGAAAAACCACATAATCATATGGCTCAGACAGAAGAGATAAAACAAACTTATAGCAACATTTTTTGATGGTATGTATTGATTTACTAGTTCTAGTCTCACATCCTTGATACATGTTATCATGGAACACCATTTACATACCAAAAAGGTACACATTGCAATTATTGCCACATTGCAGTCAGGCATCTCCTTACCGCTGTGGACCTATACAAAATCTTAACAATTTTCATGAGGCATTTGGAACACTACAGTGATTTTCTACAGACTTGAAGTAAGATAAGTTTTAATCACCTCTTCCAATCCTACCAAGACACTCTACTATTAACTACCACATGATCACTCCTCGAAGATCAACTTAAGTGGAACTAGAGAGGAACATCAAGATAGTCCTGAAACTGTCAGAAATTCCTGGGAAGACTGAGGCTCTTTTGAACTGTTGTGTGAGGGGATGATGGCTCTAGCCTAAGGCACTTTCATCTGGCTACCGTAATTCTCTACCTTGCCTCAGGGCCATCAGGGGTGCCAGAATCCTAATAGATACAGGAGTCCTCAGGTGGAAAACCTTGACAGCACAAATGCTGGTTAGGAGCTTCAGAATATGTGAACAGACCAGCCTTGAATTGTCACTTGACCTCTTCCCCGCCCCTCCTCACTCAAGCTCCAGGATAGCTGACACAAACCAAGGTGGTTTTCTGGTACGTAAGGCACTCCACCTTTAGGCTCTCATCTATCTCCCTCCCCATGAACAGTCGAAGGTCATCAGGTCCTGGCCTTGCCCTACATATATGTCTGGATACAGCAATGAATACCCCAAGAGAAACAGTAACTGACGAGCTAAAACAAGGAGACATAAAAGGAGTGTGGCTATTCCCAAAGCAAATAACAAATTGGTTTACAGTCCATTAAAAGAGTAAGTGTGACAACAAATGGAACAGGATTCAAAATGAACATTATAAACACAATGGAAAGAGAAAGAAATATTAGCAATATGAAACAATAATAAGAATATGTAAAGAAAGAACCAAATGGAAATGTTATGTGTAAAAACATTAGTAGTTGAAATAAAGAGCACAAGAGATGAAGGAAGAGGGAGAACTGGTGCCACTGAGAGATGAACTAATACATTGGAAAAGGTGATCGAGGCACTCTCCCATAAGGAAACAAGAAGATATAATGGCATAGGAAATATAAGAGAAGGGTTCGGCAGTATAGAGGGGATAAGAAGAAGAATTAACCTCTGGCTATTCGGAGTCCCGGAAAGAAAGAGAAATAAAAATGGAGAGGAGTTAATATTTGAAGGAACAATAAAGTTCCCAGACGTGAAGATGAATATTTTCAGTTTGAAAAAAACCTGGAGTGACAAACATGAGAAATAAAGAAAAAGCCACGTTTAGCAATATTATATAAAATTTTAAAACATCAAAGGGCAAAATTTTTTCGTAAATTTCAGAAAAAAATAAACCATGTATCCCCATGCACTGACAGCTATTAATTTATATTGGTTCTGATTATTCTTATTTTTTGTTGTTCATAAGATTTCTATATTTCTTAAGCTATCAATTTGCCTGTTAATTAAAACAAAATAGCACTTGTTTGCCTAGTCTGATTATACAGATAATCTGACCTGATTTGAATATATTAATAATTAATACAAGAGCAAAATAACTTATTCATCAAGACCAGGGAGAATATGTTGATCCTCGAATAGATGCAATATTTCCTTTTATTCTTTTAAAATTCCAAGCATGTAATATTCTGAACGAACATATCATGCTGCATGACAACTATGATGAAGTATATATAGAGAGAGATTAGTAGTCTAATGGGATAAAATTATAATAAAAGAAATATATCCATTTAATAGTGTTTATCATCATTATTATATTACAAAGTGACCTGGCTTAGAGAGGAAATAGTTTATGTAAATGATTATAATATTACAGCCAACCAAAATTTTAATTTTCTTCTCATTGTTTTGGTCCTCCAGTTAAAAATCAGTAAGTTTTAAGTAAACATTATCATCATTGTCATCACTATCATCATCATCATCTTTACTATTACCACCGTCATAAATGTTTTATTTCCAGCCCACCTCATCCCCCACCCCCCAACTATTTATAAAATGGCAAAGTCTTGTTTCTGATTTTCTAAGTTTGGGGATTTTTCTTGCCACCAACCTCCTTATTACCATGCCTTAAAATATAAGTGCCCAGATTTTGTTGATTTGTTTGTTTTTTGCAAAATCATTTGCAAAACCAACTTTCCTTCCTTTTATCCTCTTCCTTCCTTCCTTCCTTCCTTCCTTCCTTCCTTCCTTCCTTCCTTCCTTCCTTCCTTCCTTTCTTCCTTCCTTCCTTTCCTTCCTCCTTCCCTTCCTTCCTTTCTTCCTTTCTTCCCAACATTTATTGAGTACTTACTTTGTACCAATATGGAATGATGTTGATGATAAAGGAGGAAAAAAAACTATAGACTCTGACTTAAACTTTCTGCAACACTTCAGATATTGGTGAGTAATTGCTTTGTGCTTCACAGTCCTATGCTGAATATCTTGGGCGCCAAGAGATTTGAGGGAGCTAAAATCTGGCCCACAAAGTTACTGATTGTATGTCATGGATATATTTCCAGGATGTAGGAATGAATAAAGTTACTAGTCCAGGATTTGTAGTAATGGGAAAGCAAGAACAAAAAAACAAGACTACAGAGATATAATAAAGATATGCTAGGTTTTAGGGAAGAAAGAATGATTAGCAACCCCCTTCAAGAATGTAATAATCTCTCTCTCTCTCTCTCTCTCTCTCTCTCTCTCTCTCTCTCTCTCTCTCTCTCTCACACACACACACACACACACACACCAGATATGAATTAAGAACCAACCTTAAGCACACACAGTATGATTTTAAGAACCAGCTCTTTCTGACTCTGATAATTTAATACTGAGAGACAAAGGTTTTCATTTGCCTGATGACTATGATAGGGTTAAAAATGTAGTGTCTCTGAGATGGCTATGTTATTGAGGTGCACAGGAACCAAGGAGCAGGTTTATAATTTCTGGCTGATGAGGCATTAATGATGTGCTTGAGTTCCAAAAAATAATCAATAAAATAATAGTGTAAAATCACAGTGCCTTGTAAGGAAGTCAGTCATCTAAAGGTACTCAACATGTAACATGTTGACAAAACTCACTAATTTATAGTGGGCAGAGATACCACTTCCTTAAAAGATCAGAAACTGTCAGATGTTTTAAAAGAGGTTAATATAGAAAGACTCTCCAAAATAAAAAAGTCAGGTGTCTTTTCTAATACCTGTTCAAAGAACAGAAAAGGTAGTTTGGAGGAGTGAAAATCTAGGCCTAGGAAAAATGTAGGACTCTAGTCTTCAAGTATGCCCAGGAAAGAGCGATCCTAAGGGGCAAACAAGGGCACCTTGGTAATCAGGTTAAACCTCCCATGGTATGTGCAGTCCCCACCCAAATTCTAAATAAGCAAGCTTTTCACATCGCATTCTCTACCAGGAAGCAATATTTCCCTTGAGATATAATTAAATGGATTTTCTACTCCAAATTCCTCTTCCGTGACTTTGGGTAGTGAATTTTTCTAGGGAGTGAATAAATTGACCTTTATAGTTGAGAAACCACGAAACAAACTATAGCATGGAATGAGAGAAAAGGAACTGAATGATATTTTTTGAATACCGGCTTATCCTTCATAACTACATACCTCTCAACAACATTTCAAAACTTTTGTCTTGTATAACACCAGAAGGAAATTTTAGTCTTATAATAAGACTATCTTTTTCATAAATAAATGTAGTGAGACTGAGATAAGTAAACACTGGGATCCATATCATTCTGTCTCTGTGAGTCTTCTATTCATAAATTCTACAGAATATTTAGGTTGGGTGATTACTGCAATATAAAAATCTCATAGAGTTAAAAAAAAGGCTAAGAAATTATAAGAAATTATAATGTGGTACACATTAACATATGTGTACTATTATTGAAAAGAGCATGTAAAATTTCTATGATTTGACTGTCCTTTTGACTAAATTATAGATTTAACTAAGACCTTAGTTCATGCAAACTATACATTGACCAAAGACAGAACACTTTGGGAAATTGTGTTATTGTGGGGACTTCAAAACGACAACTGGAAAGTTACAGTAAAAGACATATCTTTACTGGTGTTAATCTGCTGATTTAATAGGAATTCATCTGTTAAAATGAGCTCAGATTGATTCCTTGTCTTATTTGGTTGGGCGGCTGTGCAGCTGACATTTCTCTGACATTGGAAGTTTGCCTATAATGCAGGAAAGCACCCAAAATAAGAAGCGGAGAGGCAAAAGTTGGAACTGTGGTTGCCTTTATTAAGGGTGGTTTTCCTGTTGTGAGTAAGGATATTTTGTTTCTACCAACTGGCAGTTTCCTTCCATTTCATAGAATTCTCTCTCTCCCCTTCCCTCCACCCCACTCCACCCCGCCCCAGTTGCAAAGGACAAGATTCATTTCACATCTGCTCCTGCCACCTCAGTTTGGCAACGGCTTCTTCACACTGCATGTTCTCCTCTGCTCGCAGCTCCACTGTAGGCTGCTACCTTCTAAAAGTCCCTCCAGTCCTCCATGCTGGGTACTGTGCTGGACTCCATGTTCCTGGGATGTGGAATTTCCACACTTTTCTTACTGTGTGGTCCTAAGAGCACTAGCAGTCAAGGTTGCATGGCTGAAACAGTTTTCCCTGGAGAGGGAGTAATTAAAGGAAATTAATTACAACAGAGGGCAAAAAAACTTTAATATACTCCAAACATGTCTATTTCCTTAGTCCAAGAGAAGAAAAAAAAGACAACTTAATTCTGTCAAAGGGAGTCATTTAAGGGCACACACTATTTGTGTCTTATTCTCCTGCCTTCCTTTTCCTTGCCTCCAATATTCACCTCTCCCCTTTTGAGTAAAATGCTATCTATTGCTGGCTCCCACAGGGAGTCATCTTGCCCTAATTTCCAGCTCCCTCCTCCAAAAGGTACAATCTAAAAAACAAAATCATCTTCAACCATATATTTTCAATGAGCTTCCAAGCCAGAACCACATCAGGGCACTTCAGCACTAAGTCCAGGTGAGCTCTGGCACTGTGAAGGTGGAGCATCCTAAGGTTTAAGGTAAAGCTATGACTTTTCATCCTTCCTGGGGATAATTAATGGATAACACACACACACACAAGGATGAATAATAAATTTCAGAGCAAAAGCATCTAAATTCATACTAAGAAATAGAAACGTTTTCCCAGAGGTAGTATAATGTGGGAAAATGCAATGCTCTCCTTACGCAGCCATGTTAGCTCCCTCTAGCTTAGCACAACAGGTGCATTACAGAGCCTCCTAACTCTGCAAGGCCCGCTGCTTTGCTACCCAGGGTTCTGGCAATAGCTTTGAAATTATACTTTTATTTTTTATGTTTTTTTTTTTAAACTTGAAGTCGTTTCAACTTCTTGGCCAAGGTTAAGAGGAGGAGGTTCTAGTGTTACAGTTTCACAGCTGTTATATTAGCGCAAAATATTTTGATAAACAGAAGCACAGTGATCTGTTCAAAATACATCTCAAAATGGCCAGTAGATATTTATTATAATAATTCAAAATGCGAAATTTTTGAAGTTATCGTATCTATCAGTCAGAGTTCAATCAGGAAAGCAGAAATTATACCAGTTATTTTAACAGTTCATTTAAAAGAGGAGAATTGGTTAAATGGGTCAACCTGTGGACTAGAAAGGCAAAACAGGGAGCCTTGAGGTAACTGTGGGACGCAGCTGTCACCCCTAGACTGCAGTGGAGGGTGGCTGACGTTCTTGGACCCCTGGAAGTTTCAGAAGAAGGGGCCCTGTGAAGCCGCACTTGAACTTCTAAAGTAGGCAATGCTAGAAGTGGGAAGTATGGGAGGGGGAGGGTCGAATTGGAAACCGGAACAACTGCTAGGACTGGGGTGAGGAGCTGCAACAGAGGTGCTGACAGGCGCAAAATCAAACTGGGAACCAGCCAAGTCCTTTCCTCCTCCTGTTTTCCAGTTTCCTTCTAGTGCCCCCTACTGGCAAAGCTCACAAGACAAAGCAGAAACGTCTGTAGCGTCCCAGCATTGCAGAGGGAAGGGTGGGTTTGGAGTTGAGACTCACAGGCCTAATAAATGTACGGTCATCAAAAAAAGTTCAATTTATAGTCCAGACATGAGGAAGAGAGTTTTAATCAGATAGCCTGAGTTAATAAATAAATTAAATGAAGAAAAGATTGAAGACCACAGGACAACTCTGAAAGAGAATTTGAGAAGTAAATCTAGAATTAATGGAATACATTGAAGCTTGTAATTTCTAAGGGACTAAGATATATCTAAACAATAAATGAAAGGTTTCAGTCTAATAAATGAGAAAATAGAGTTAAAGTCCAGGAATTTTTTAATCGAATCAACAAATACTCATCAAGTGCTTAATATGTGGGAGGAAATTTAAAGTGCCAGGAACTAAGAACTACAGCAGTGAATAAAAGGGATAAAAATCTCTGCCTTCATGGAGCTTACATTTTAGAAGTGGAAACATGCTAAACAAGATCAGGTAAATGAATGGGTTAAATACCATAAATACTTTCAAGTCAAATGAAACAAGGGGATATGGAGCTGATGGAGATGGCAGTGAATTGCTGTTTTAAACAGTATACTGATGGAAAATGATACATTTATAGATACCTGTGAAAAAAATTCTATAAAAGCAGAGCCAGCAATGACTATAAACAGAAACATGAGGATATACATAAAACATGTATCTGCCATATTATAACAGAAAAGGTGACCCTACCTCACGTCTCGAATAGTCTAAAGAGGTCCCCTCGCTACAAGAGTTTCATCATGGAGTCAGGTTAAAAGTGGCTTCCTCAAGGTGAGGCTAGGTTGCCCCTCCTACAGACTCCTACAGAATTCTGTCGCAGGAGCCTCTATCCCTCCGTATCATTTTTGGAGAAATGATAACAGAGACACAGACCATGAGGCCTCTGACAGAAACAAAAGACATCCAACTTTTAAGTTTCTACAAGGATGGCCGCACTTCCCATTTCCTGCTCTTGGTTTCTGCAATATGTATACATAAAATATTCCCACCCTTAAGTTATTTTGGTGGACTTATGTTTTTAGTGACTGAACTTTTCTTTTAATAATTTTAGCTCTTGAGCCACTAGCACATTTCAGGTACTGTACATAGGTTATACCAATACTCGAAGCAATCCGGAAAAATAGATATTATGTTTGCTTTATAGATAAGGAAACAGACAGAGTTAGGCAGGTTAAACAAGGTTGCATGGCTAAAAATCCTGAGCTGTATGATTTCAAAGTCCATGCAATCTCTATTTTATCACAGTGTGCCTTGTAAAGTAATTTTATGATAAGGTAGGATGTCAAGGCTGCTCCTGCTGACCCATAAGTGTGCAAATCATTCACAGCAATAGTTACAAATAAGAATGAAGGTATTTTTTTTTTCTCATAAACTGCTTTTTATTCTGGAAAAGTGAGTATATTGAAGTGAATCTTCATGATTAAAAAAGATAATGATTTTGGCTAAGTGGGAAGAACAAGAAGTCATAATACTTTAGCGGGTTAATGATTAGAAAAGTAAAAAAGCCACCTTAGATAATTACTGAATATAGGTTAACAGACTAGTCAAGACTGTTAACAGCTGGAAAGCATCAAGCTTTGATTGGTCGAGAAATCTTAAAATTTGTATTTAAAATTTTATTTTTTGAATAGGTATTAATTTGGCATAGTTCAAAATTCAAAGTACAAAACAGAATATATTGTAAAGGTTTGCCTCCCACCTCTGTTCTCAGCCATCAACGTTTCCTGCTTAGGGGCAACTAATACTTTCCACCTCTTGGGTGTGCTTCTAGAGATATGTTCTGAATATGCAAATGTGTTGCCTTAAACTCCTTCAGTTTTCAAAAACTTGTTGTTTTGAGATAATTATATGTTTACATTCAGTTATAAGAAATAATACAGAGAGATCCCACATAGCCTTTACCCAGTTTCCCCATTGCTAACTTATAGTACTATGAAGTACTATGCTATGGTGCGCTACCGCCCCCAGGATGCAGACCACTTACATGACCACAAGGATCCCTCATGTTTTCCTTTTACAGCCACATCCATTTCCTTCCCACCCCCAGGTCCACCCCCTCCCTTAATCCCTGGCAACCACTAATTTGTTCTCCATTTCTACAGTTTTGTCATTTCAAGAATGCTCTATAAATAGAATCAAGCTTGCTATTTGAAAAATAACCTTGCTCAAATCAAGGTGTTTTGACATTAGCTTTTTTTCTCTTAGGATGATTCTCTGGAGACTCATTCAGGTTGCTGCATGTATCAGTGATTTGTTCCTTTTTACTGCTGAGTAGTATTCCATGTTCAGAGGCACCACAGTTTAACCATTCACCCATTGAAGGATATCTAGGTTGTTTCCTATTTTCTGCTATGATAAATAAAGCTGAGCACGATTATTATGAAAGCTCTGAGCTTTCATGTACAGGTAGTTAAGTGAAAATAAGTTTCATTTCTCGGGAAAAAGTGTTCAGGAGTATAATTGCTGGGTTGTATGTAGCTGCATGTTTAATTTTTTCCGGGTGTTTTCTAAAATGTTTATGGTTGTGCCATTTTACATTCTTACTAGCAATGTATGAGTGATTTAGTTTCTCCACACCCTCACCAGCATTTGGTAGTGTCATTATTTTTTATTTTGGTCATTACTTTTGTTATGTAGTGATAGCTCATTGTGGTTTTACTCTGCATTTCCTTAAAGGCTAATAATCTTGAACATCTTTACATGTGCCTGTTTGCCATTTGATATCTCTTTCTACCTTTTGCCCATTTTCTAATTGGATTATTTGATTTTTTTACTGTTGAATTTTAAAACATTTATCATATGTTCTAGATACTAGTTTGTTGTTAACTATATTGTATGCAAGTATTTTCTCCCAGTCTTCAGCTTGTCTTTTGATTCTCTTAACAGAGATTTTAACATAACAAATATTTTCAATTTTAATAAAGTCTAATTTATCAAATTTTCATTTTATGAATCATGCTTTTCATGTTGTATCTACGCAGTTTACCTTTTTCTAAAAGCTCTCTAGTTTCATATTTTAAATTTAAGTCCATGATTCAGTTTGAGTTCATTTTTGCATAAAGTGAGACTTTGGTTGAAGTTTGTTTGTCTGTTTTGCCTCTAGGTGTCCAGTTGCTCCAGCGCTATCTTTCCTCTATTGAATTGCTTTTACTTCTATGTCAAAAATCAGTTTGGCATATTCGTGTGAGTCTGTTTCTGCGTTCTCCATTCTGTTACACTGTCTCGTTTACAATAGTTATATAACAAGTCTTACAATGTGATAGACTGATTCTTCCTACTTTATTCTTTATTGTTAAGATTGTTTTAGTTATTGTAGGGACTGTGCCTTTCCAGATAAATTATAGAATAAACTTGTCTGTGTCTACCAAAAACCTTGCTGGGATTGTGATGGGGATTGTATTAAAATTATAGATTGGTATAGAGACAACAGACATCTTTATTAGGTTGAGCTTTCAAATCCATGTTTCTCCATTTATTTAGATCTTCCTTTATTTCTTTTATCAGTATTTTGTAGTTTCCTGCATTCAAGTTCCATACCTCTTTGGTTATACTTACATATAGTATTTTGCTTTTTTGAGCTATTGTAAATGATATTGTATTTTTAATTTTAGTTTCCACATATTTATTACTGGTACATGGAAATACATTAAATTTTGTATATTTATCTTGCATCATAAGACTTCACTGAACTCATTTAGTAATTCTAGAAGTGTTTATTGTTGTTGTTGGCTTTTTTAAAAAAATAGATTTCTTGGTATTTTCTCTACAGACAATCAAGTTATCTGTAAATAAGGGCAGTTTTACTTCTTTCACTGCAAGTTGTCTGTCTTGCCTTGTCGAACTAACTAGAAATTCCAGCACAATTTGACTACAAGTGGTGAGAAAAAACAATTTTGTCTTTTTCCTAGTTTTAGAGGGAAAGTGTTTAGTCTTTCATTATTAAGGATGATGTTAGCTGTGGGTTTTATGTAGGTGCGCTTTATCAAATGGAGGAACTTCCTCATTGTCCTCATTTTTCTAGGAGTTAGTTTTTTTTAAATCATGAATGCCTGTTGAATTTTGTCAAATGTCTTTTCTCTATTAATTTATGAGATCATATGAATTTTCTTCTCCAGTCTATTGCTATGGTGGATAACATTGATTTTGGAATAAAACCAGCCTTGCATCCCTGGTCATAGTATATTCTTCTTTTTATATATTGCTAAGTTGTATTTGCTAATATTTCATTGAGGAGTTTTACATCTGTATTTATGGGGGATATTTGTCTATAGGTTTTTTTAAGTGTCTTTTTCTAGATTTGGTATCAGAGTGATATTAGCTTCATAAGATGAACTGGAAAGTATTCACTCCTCTTCTGTTTTCTGTAAGAGATGGTACAAAGTTGGTGTTAATTCTTATTTAAATGTGTGGTAGAGTTCGTCATGAGTTCTCTGGGTCCAGATATTGTTTTTTTGAAAGTTTTAAAATTACGAATTAAATTCTCTTAATAGTTATCTGTTTAGTATTGGATGAGTTGTGGTAGTTTGTATTTTTCAAGGAATTGGTCCATTTCATTTAAGTTGTAAAATTTATGAGTGTGGAGTTGTTCATAACATTTTATTGCCCCATTTTTAATGTCTACAGTGTCTATAGTGACATCTTCTGTTTCATGTCTTGTATTGGTCCTTTAGGGTTTCTCTCCTTTCTTCTTAGCAGTTTTGCTAGAGATTTGTCAATTTTGTTGATCCTTTCAAAGTTTTATTCATTTTCTCTATTGTTTTTCCATTTCATTTTCCTTGATCTCTGCTCTTATCTTTATTATTTCTTCCTTTCTTCTTGTTTTGGGTTTATTTTGTTCTTTTTTGGGGAGGGGGGAGGTTCCTAAGAGACAAACTTGTTATTGGTCTGAGTTTTTCCTCTTTTCTAATGTTAGTGCTACAAATTTCCTTCTCACCGCTTTACCTGTGTCCCACACATTTTGACATGGCGTATTTTCATTTTCATTCGGTTAAATAAATGTATTTTTTAATTTCCTTAAGACTTCCTCTTTGACTCATAGATTATTTAAAAGTTTATTATTTTTTTCCAAGTATTTGGACATTTTCCCATTATCTTTCTGTTATTGATCTCTAGTTTGATTCCATTGTAGTTGGAGAAGATGCTCTGTATGATTTAAATGCTTTTAAATTTGTTGAGATTTGTTTTATGAAACAGGATGTGATCTATTTGGGTTTATGTTCCATGGGCATTCAAAATATTGTGCTCTCTTCTGTTCTTGGGTGTTCCATAAATGTCAATTATATCCTGCAGGTTGACAGTGTTGTTCATCGTTGCTGATTTACTGTCTAGGTATTCTATAAATGGTTAACAGAGAGGTGTTGAAGTTTTCAACTATAATTGTATATCTGCCTATTTCTCTATTCAGTTCTATCAGCTTTTGTTTGACATATTTCGTGTTCTGCTGTTTGATGTACACATTGGTTTTCTGGATATATTGATCATGTTATCATTATTTCTGTTTCTGGTAATTTTCTTTGCTTCGAAGTCTACTTCACTTAATACTAACGTAGCTACTCTTGCTTTGTTTTCAAGAGTGTTTGCATGATATCTCTTTTGTATGCTTTTATTTTCAACCTTCCTATATCATTACATTTGATACAGGACCCTAAATATAAATGACTGATAATGTGTAAGGCTTAGCAGGACAGTCCCTAGAGGTATCCTCTGAGTCCGAGTGTGGTGTTGGAGCAGGAGAGAGCTGAAGAGAGGAACCAAGTATGTAGGGCAGAATCATCCCATTTATGGACTTGTTGTACACTGCAGTATGTAGCCGGAGATTTTAGCTCTGAGAAGGGACAATAGAAACTTCTGTGGGCACATAAGTATAAACCAAAGGACCTCCTCCCACTCCCTGTCATCACCACCTACCCATGGCTTGGCTTGGCATTTGTTCTTGGAACTACCCAAGGGAGTGGGGGAAAACCTTATGAAAGACTGATGCCTTGTAAGTGAAATAAACAATGTGTCAATCTCAGATCTGTTTGCCCTCAGATTCACATTCCATGTCCTTTCTTTATTTGCCTCTATGTTGCAGAGGGGCTGACCCTGGCAGGCTGTTTCCCCGACTTTCATATCAGCTGATATCTAGGCTTGGCTAAGTGGAAGGCACTAGCAGGAGACTGGAGGGCAGGAGGAAAGGAGAATCTATGGTATATTTCTCCCTTTCCCCTGCCATAATCAGCTTCCCTAGCAGTGGCTGTCTCTCCTCTGTGTGGCAGTTCTCACCAGACTGGCCATACTGCCTGGCTCCTGTGTTCCAGTAACTCTGCCTCCTCCCTTTATTTCTCCAGCTATGGGCTGTGCTTACAAATTTCTGGATTACCTCATAAATCCCTATTTAGCTTCTGAGTTCTTCATTGCTTATGTTATCAATTCTTTGCATTCAGTTGTCTTTGTTTGTAAATATTTGAAGTGATCTCTAATTTCCTGGTTATCCTCTGCCTGAAACAAGTGGGTTAAGAGAAAAGGTGGAGATATGGCATTTCTTGCACACCTGGTTTTGTAGTTCCTATTTTATATTCACTTGCTGTTATCATAGCTACCTATTGTATTCTTTCTAGCTGGCTATTTGCTAGGTGACACTATTTACATCAATGGACAGAGGAATTGATAGACATTTCTCCCAAGAGGACATAGAGATGAAAAGATGCTCAACATCACTAATCATCAGGGAAGTGCAAATTAAAGCCACAATAAGGTATCACCTCACACCTGTCAGAATGGCTATCATCAATAAATCAACAAACAACAAGTGTTGGTGAGAATGTAGAAAAAAGAGAACCCTTGTAGGCTGTTAATGGGATTTTGTAAATTAGTAAAGCCACTATGAAAAACAATGTGGAGATTCCTCAAAAATTAAAAATAGAGCTGCCATACCATCCTGCAATTCCAATTCTGGGTATTTGCCCGAAGACAAAAAAAAAAAAAAAAAAAACTAATTCAAAAAGATATACATCCCTGTGTTCATTACAGAATTACTAGTGATAGCCGAGATATGGAAGCAACCTAGATGTCCATCAATAGATGAATGGATAAAGATGTGAGCTATCTATCTATCTATCTATCATCTATCTATCGCATATAATGGAATATCATTCAGTAATAAAAAAGAATTAAATCTACTGGATTTCATTAACCAATGTCACTATAAAAATTAATTAATTAATTGAAATTTAAAAAAATAAAAAATAAAATAAATCTGCAGACTAAATGAAAAAAAAGAACAAAAATATTGTCATTTGCAACAACATGGATGAACCTAAAGGATATTGTATTAAGTCAAATAAATCAGATAAAGATAAATATCATGTATTCTCACATGTGGAATCCAAAAAAAATAAAAAGAATAAACAAAACAAAACAGAAACAGACCCATGGATATAGAGAACAAGCTGATGGTTGGATAGGAGGTAGGGGGGTGGGAATTTTTAAAAAAGGTATAATCCCTCCCAGAAAACCATCATTTTAAAGTGATTTCTGGGAAGAATGCCTTGAGGCAAAGATGTAACTTACCAAAGGGGCGTTTGAAATGGAGTGTCGGCTCAGAAGGTCTTTCATATTACATGGTCAATTCTATGTTTGTGCTTAATTCTTTATAAGCATACCATTAAGAACAAAACATTGAATAAATCTTCACAGACATAGAAAAGCTCTGGGAAAGGCTTCTGCATTACTCCCACACCCCTGTGGCTATCGGAACCACAAGTGATCTGAATTAAGACAATACCCATTATGAGTCTTTAGGTGGCATAGACATGTCCCTGAAGGGCCACACATATAGCCATTATCTACCATTGACTGCCTGGTGAATTGGTTTACTAGGTGTTCTTTGTGACACTCAAGAACTGACTGAGGTGTTGATTAGGTGAGGAGTCAGGGCTGGGATGGGAGTATCTAGCACTATCCAAGGAGCGAGGTGATTTGGAGGCAATGCCATTTCAAGAGGGCTAGCCTTGAGACTAATATACTTAAAGGCAAAGAAGAATTTTATTGCTTTTGGCCAAAGAACATTGCCAAACTTTCAGAGCAAAGGGCAAGTACAAGACATTCTTCTGAAAAACATAAAATTTCAGACAGGACAGAATGAAAGTAAATATCTGAATATAAAACATTTAATGTTTTAGCAGTGGTTTTATGAGAATGATCATCAAAACACTACACTACTGTGTCAAACAGTATAATTAGTCAAAATTTAGTCAAAATTCCCTCCTCTATCTTTCCTTACTTACTGTAGGGCATACAGACTAGTATTTAAAAATGTCTTCTAGTTGAGGAGCTTCCAGGAATCAGGCTGTCCAATTTTTTATTTGCCTTTATGTTACCAGGTTCATATACAGATTTTGGAACCAGTTTGAATCAAGATTTGTCTAAATTTAATTTACATACCAAGTTTATGTCTTTTATGTTCAGATAAAGCATTTTTTTTTTTTTTAAAAGAGAGAACAACAAACTCTTGGATTTAGACTGGAACATAAACTAGCAACGTTTATAAAAATTCTGGGGTTGCACTGCATGGGTACAAACCCAGTTCAGCCCCTAACTAGGTATGTGACCTTGAGGAAGTTACTTAAATTTTCTGTATCTTTAAAATATGGATAATTGGGTCTACCGCCATGCCACCCTGAACAAACCGGATCCTGTTTAATCTTGGACGTTAAGCAGGGTGGGGCCTGGTTAGTACTTGGATGGGAGACCACCTAGGAAGACAGGTGCTGTAGGGGTTAAAAAAAGAAAAAGATAAAAATAAAAAATAAGGGATTGTAAGCTGACAAGGTCCTTGCAGTCTGTGAGGTCATTTAAGGGATGCCTCGCCTAAAAAAATATATGAATTACTGGTCACTACTATATCTAATTGTTGAGAGGTATAAATATGGAAATACACGTAAAAAGGCCTGGTGCATAGCAGAACTAAATGAAAATCAGTAAATATCACTGAGTTTAACTGGTTTGGCGGAAGAGGTGTACTGGAACTGAGAATAAAATATCTTGATCAAAGAAAAGAATTTCTTACAAGAACGGAAAAAATCAAGTCTGAAGATTAAAAAATAGCCAATCTAATAAACAGCAATTCAAAATTTACCCACCCCTCCATTTCACTAGACATTTAGCAGTTTTCTAAGTCTGGTCTTATAATTTGTAATTTCCTGGGCTTCTAGTTTTCTCTACTTCTGCTCAGTGCTGCATCCTTTAAGCAGAGACTCACAAATGACAAACATCACCACATCACTTAAGTGGGGGAACCTGAGTGCTGCCACGCCTGCGAGTTGGTGCCCTTCAGGTTCTTGAGTTGGAGTGCGGGGTTTGGACTGGGGAGGGGGTGTTAAGAATCTTCCCTCTACTCCTCAATCAGCAATCTGCCCCGCCCGCCACCCTCTTCAGACCTCTTAGCGCTTTTCTCTCGCCAGTCCGGCCTTCGTCCGGGTGTTTGAGCTGGGCGCAGGAGGCGGGCTTATCGCTGACGGGCTGCGCCTCTGCAGCCGTGGGGAGGAGGGCGGGAAGGCGGGCGGAGGAGGAGGCGGGGACTACGCCGGGCGGTAGCTGGCGCTGAGCGCGGTGGGAGAGGAGAGGGTACCCGTCTGGCTAGCCTAGCGGCCTCTGCCCGGATCTCGGCGCCGCAGCCCTGCACCTCTCCCGCCCCTGTCTCCGGCTCCGCGGCCCCTGGCACGGTGGAGGCGGCGAAGCTGTAAGCCCCTGGTAGGTTGCATGGGGACGGTGGTTCCGTCTGCAACCTTTTGTGCTGCAGAAAAGGTGGTGGTGATGGGGGGCGGGGGGTGCCCCAGTAACTGATCTCGAGTGCCAGCCCTAGTCGCAGCGCCGCCCCTTCCTCCCTGCCTCGTGTCGGGGCCGGGGCGCGCGGTGCCCGTGCGGTGCTGGGGAACCCGGCCCGGCCGGCCTACGGGATGGGCGGCCTCGGTGACCCCCCAGCCCCCGCGGACTGGTGATCCTTGGGCGCTGGAGCAGGGTGCTGGGGTCTGGTGAACTGGGTGGGGCCCTCGCGGGTGCCGGGAGCCCGTGGTTCCTTGGCACAGGGGTGGGGCCCGAGACACCGTGAGTGTGCAGCGCGTGTGAGTGCGGGGGCGTGCGCCCCGTGTGCGCGCGGCGTGCGCTCGCGGGGAGCTGCGGGGACTCGGCGACTCGGAGCGCCTCTCCCGCGGTGCGGAAGTCGGGGCGCGTTGCCGCGCAGGCTCTCTGCTCCGCCGCGGTGCCCGCACCACGGGACAGCGGGCCTTGGGGTCCCATTGAGAAGTAGCTCTTTCTCGGGCCTGCTGCGCCTCTGGCCGCGCGGCCGGGTGCGACTGTCCGGGCCAGATAGCGCTTCGGGATGAGCCCTGGTGGCCTTATCTCGTCAGCCCTTCTTGTCCGCACTTGAATCTGGTGGACGAGGTCGCCCGGGCGCCTGCAGCCCGCGCCGGCTGCGCGTTTGCCGGGGCGGCGGAGGCGGACGGGCCGGCTTTGGCCGGGGGCGCGCGTGTGGATTGGCGCCGGGAGCTGGCCAGAAGCGAAAGCGGCAGATGTCGCTGGGCATCGCCGCCCTCGCCCCACCTGTCGCGGATGGACTTTGGGGCGGGTGGGAAGCGGAGGAAAGGAGTTTCCATGCGGCCGTCAGCCAGACCTTGAGCAGGCGGACCCATTGTGAAGCTGCCAAACTCTAGTGGTGGAATCTGCAGATCTCTGCCAGGTAGATGGGAGCACGAAGGTAATGATGGCCCCGTCCTTTACCCCTTGCGAGGGTTCCACATTCTTAGCGTCTCCCTGCCTTTCCACCCACGCCAGTTTGCACCCAGTGGGCCAGTGATTTGTGCTGAGCCAAGATGCTGAGTGTGTAAGTGTATGCCTGTGGTGCAGAGGTAGAACTGAGACTGGGAACTTTTTAATCATTTGAGGAATTGGGAAAATGGAGGCAGAAGATTTTATAGCGTGCTCGCTACTCCTAGCTGAAAGAACAATTCTTGCACAACATTTCTGACGTTACCAGACTCTTCATTTTACATTGTTTTTCTCAGATGAGCCACCCTACAATTTAGAGCTTTTGCTTAATTTTTGTTTAACCCTTGTAGAGTAGGTTAGACACGAGGGAGATAGAAATGACCTTTTCCCAAAAGTTTATCTTCCCAGTCATTTTAAAATACAGTATTGGTTATTATTGCAGAAGCTTTTGATACTGTAATTCAAGACCATGATTATGCTTTCACAATTATGTTTAATGAATGTTTCACATATTTCTCAGTGTTTTTATTATGTACCCGTGTGTGCATTATTAAATGACGAGGAGGAAATATAAGGACTAAAGAGCCCAAAGACGTCTGGATTTGATAAGAATTGATGTATGCTTCTACCAGTTTATTACAAATGAAACTGTTTAGTAGTAACTATTTTAGGAATATAAGTTTTAGGGTATTCATATGGTCAGCGAATTTGTTTACTTTCTCTGTAGTTTTGTATACTTTGGAAAGCTGGTGTACACATTAACCCTTAAAAATATTTAGTGAGGTGGGAGTTACAAAACTGTACAGGATTTATTTTTATCTATCTATCTTTTTATTTATTTTTGCTGGGGCTGGGAGGGGGGGGGAGGGGAATCAGCTCTTTTCCTCCAGAGAGAACTCTGATTTCATCACCAGTCTACCAAAATAAGTTCCTAGTTTTAAGCTTTCACTTGTAAGTTTAGCCAATTCCACTATGTACACCTGTCCCATTTTGGTTATGCTTCTAAAGAGGCAAATCTCCTGTAAAGACTGTATGTAGACCTGCAGTTCCAGTTACCCCAGGTCATATTTGTAGTGAAACCGAATTTTTTTCTAAAGGAAGGGTAATTCCACCTAATGATAAAACAGTGATAATCTGGCTTAAATTTCTACTAGCAGAAATAGAAAATGAATGATGCACTTTAAGGGGATTGCTATTAAAAGAACTCATATTAGAAGAAGAAACACATTTTTATCTTAATGAACCAATTATGGGTTGTCTTACCAGGTTGGTGAGGTTAATGATTTGTTTGTAAGGTCAAGGATGGTTTCAGAAAAGTCACACCCTACTTAACTCTCTCAGAAATTATTGATTTAGTTTATATGAGTTGCAAATGGAAAAGTAAGTTTATTTTAAAGAAAACTCTAAGATGAGCATGTAGGTACAGCTAAGCATTTTGTGTTCATTGTATGTGTTAAATCATTTTATTTCTGCTCAGTGTTTTTTTACTTGAGATATGTTTTGGTCCTTCTTTCTTTACTTGTTTTTAGAGTAATCTTTGAGACTATTGGTTAAAAAATATTTTCATTAGTGTGATGGGACTATTAAAAATTGCTTTCCCTACCACGCTGAAGTGCTTTTTCATAATTGGTCTCTCCCCAAATAGCCATCGTGAGTACAACCTGTTTCCTTTTTTTTTTTTTTTTGATGTGTGTTTTGAGAGCTAGAATTAGAACCGATAACTTCTACTCTTAACAGTTTTCTTTGCCTGAAATTTATCTTGCTTTTCATAATCTCTAATGATTAGTGGGATTTATTTACCAAAATTCACAAATATTGTGTGTCCTTTATATTTATAACCGTATGATTTGGAAGTGATAGATTTAAAAATTTTTTTACTGCTATTTTGTTAGTAGATCTATGATGAAGCCTGAGTTTTATGGCTTTTTTTGTATGTAGAGATTTTGTGTGAGCTTGAAGATTTCCATATGGAGCTTTGTATATTTTTGGGAAAACCACTCCCTTCTCTGGGTTTCCAGTGCCATTCAGGTTTACTGTTATATGTATTAGATTTAAGCATTTTCATGTCTGTCTGTTTTTTCCTCTTGCCTGCTCTCAAGCTTTACTTTTTGTATTTTCTCCAGTGCCTGTACAGTGCTGGGGCATAAGACTCGAAATATTGTTGAATGACCGAATCAGTAAATGAATAATTAAATGCCTGAGTGGATACACCCAATGAAATACTCTTCAGATCTGTATGGGAAGCCATTATGCAAGCAAAGGGTCCTCCTTCCTGCCCTCCTTTCCTTTCTTAATTCATTTCCTTTCCATTGTTATATAGATTACTTTTGAGTAGGATAACAATATAATGGCCAAACTGGAACACTTTAAGACCAAAAGGGAGTGCTGTAAATAATTATGCTAGGGCACACTGGTGGCTATGAACTGAGACATATGCCCACCCTACTTATGAAGGACATTCTTCATTTACCTGTGATATCTATCATCTTGCCTAAGAAATCTGACACACTTGCTATTTAGTATTTGCAAACTTTTCTATTTGTAGAAGCTTTATTTGCAGTCAAATATTGGATGTCTTTTGCTTAGTCACTCATGGTTTCCCTAACCAGTGGCTTGTGGACCTCTCTTGGCCATGCTTAAATTTTTCATATTTTCATTGCTTATAAGATAATGTCACAGGGATTTCTGTTTACTTCAGCTGCTTATAGCTGGAAGCATTATATAATCTAGCCTTTGCTCTGTTTACTTTGGTCTGTTTTTCTGTGCAGTATCTAGTCCACCTTATAAGAAATTCTTGTGAGTTCTTTTCCTTATTGCTGACTGTTTTTGAGAGGCGATCCATTGATACCTTGCCATGACATAATGTTCAAAACATCCACCAGAATCAATTGCAAGTGTTAGAGACTAAATAGATTTCTAAAGGATTCTAAAAATGTTATTTCAAAAGTATATATTGGGAACTTTCATATTATAATATTTTAATTATTTCTAATGCGAGATGGGGGTTACTATAGTTGTTTACTGGATTCTTTTATAGGAACTCTCTTTAAGGGATATTATATTAGTTTCTGGCCTTGTTTTAATTTAAAAAATTTTTGTTCTTTTTCACCATCGTCATCATTTTCTTCTTAGCTCCTATGCACAGATAGCAGACAATGATACACACACACAAAAATAAGCAGAGTCAGAAATGAGTAATAAATAAGTGGAACAGAGCTCTTGCACCTTGGTTTGGCCTTGTGTCACTCCCTTGGACTCTGTTTGTATTCTAATTTTGGCTTGGCACTGGCATAATAGGATAATCAGTTACTACCCTTTGTTTACTATGCAATTATCGACCATTTCCTAGACTTCCACATCAGCTCCAGTGCAAGAGTTAGTTAATTACTTTAAAGGCTTCTCTTCTTTTAAATCCAGAATGAAGTTTCATGTATAAAGCAATATCAGTGGGCTTTGGAGTCAGATGGATTGGGGTTCATATTGTTGCTCCAACTCAATCGTGTTGGTTGATCACATACTTTTTACAATGGGGATAATATTTCCCTCATGGAGTAGTAGTAAAGATTAAATGATGTAAAATGTGTAACTTTTGACATGTAGAAGGTAGTAAAAAATGTTTCTTTTTATTTCTCTTCCCCAGTAAAAATGTCTTTATGTAAGTAAATCAACTTGAACTTTATAACATTACTATTGGGGGAGTTCTTTGGAGGTGATTATATTAAGTAGAAACTTTGTTAGGTAACAATTTTGTTACATTACAGTTCACTTTATGTTAAAATCAGAGTTTTCATTGGTGTAGAACCAAGTCTTAATTATCTAGGTTTCTTGGTTACTCAATTTGAAAATAGTTGTGGCAAAAGAAATGAAGAGGGAGTGTGTCTGTTATATAAACCTAAAGATGTTCCAAAGGCTAAGATGTGTTCGTTTCTCAGAATGACAGTTCTAGGTGCAATAACTCCTAGCTTCTCAAGCTGTAAAAGCAAAGACCTTTAATTCAGTGATTATCCATTTCCTTTGGTTAAAACTCTTCTGGATTGGTAAAGAAAACAAAGTTACAAACTCCTTATTCTTTTGCAGTTTTTATTCTGCTCTACTGTTGCCCTTTGGCCCCTGTATGCCTCTGTAAGGTAACATTTGTCCACTTAGTTCAACACCCTTTCCACCTCCCAAGTTAAATACAACAGAAAACCCAACAACCAAAGAGACCTTTACAGGTGGAAAGGACTTTGGGGAGTTTTCTTGGTCTCAAGAAATTAACCCAGTTAACTGGAGAGGTAGGGCATAAAGATAGATTCTCTTAAACCTTTACCTCCCTAGGTAGGAGGGGAAGGAGCAGAGGAGATGCTAGAAATGTTAAGAAATGTGATAAATCTAAAGAAGTGTTTTTTTCAAGTTTTTTTTTTTAATGTTTTATAAGGGCCTTCTAGACACTTGCCTCCAAGCAGTCTTATGAAGGACTTTTTTATTGTTATTTTATGGCTAAAATGAGTAGTCACCAAAAATGCATAATAATAACATTGTACATCATAAAGGGCTTTGCAGCATGCAGAATACATTCACCTGCCTCATCTCATTTGATTCAGTAACAACTGTATGAAAGGGGAAGGAAGCTATTGTCATTTTAAAGATTGCTGTTTATGCAAGGTCAAGAGGCAGAGTTCTTAGCAAGGCCAGGGCTAAGACCTGTTCTTTTGACCCTCAGCCTCAGCATTATTTTTTCATAGGATATGTAATAGAGCTAGGGTGGTGGAACCAATATTTAAATCCCTAAGTTTTCTTGTTTATTCATTTAGCCTAATTAGCACTCTTAGTCTCTAGGTAGAGTTTAAGCAACAGAACACAGAAGAACAAGTGTGATAAAATGTTTGAGGTTTAATTTAGCTGAATAAACTCAAAATTACTTTAATGAATTAGTCCTTATCCTATATAACCTGTACCTAGGTTAGTACTTTCTGCTAGTTTCATCCGTTTTGCAGTTAGAATGATGTAATTGCTTTATAAGTTGTGTTTTTGTTAAATTAAAGGTTTATTTTTGTATTTCATGTTTAGTATCTGGAGTAGAGCAGAAAAATTATTATGCCTATGTTCCCTTGGGACTCATTGGAAATTGTACAGTGACATCTTCTGGGATTTAGTCTGGTGAGTTATATTTTGCTTTTCTGTTTGTTATGAACATAATATAATATATTTTAAGACTACATAAACAGATAAATGTGAAATGTCAGTATATTATTGCAAATATGTATACTACAATTGTGAAATTTTTAATGCTGAAAATTGAAATTATTGTTGCAAATGCTAACATTATTTGAAGTTTTTGTCTTTTGGTGAGTATTGAGTAGATTTTCTTTTTTTTATTCCTATAAGATAAGTCTTATGGATTATATTTCAAAATAGAGTAGTTAAGAGGTAGTTGCTTTAATTTCAGGGAAATTATAGTAAAAACATCAATCTCCAAAGATTGGCAAAATAATTTGCAAAAAGTTCTGGTTGTATATTATCATACATATAGAGTGGCAAACAGATGACTGAAAAGAACATAATTTTCACTTAGTCAGATAGCAGTCCACCGCAAGTGTGACATTGCTTTTATCACACCATGAATTTAAACTGTTAAAAATATGCTGTTGTCTTTCTTTAGTTGTCTTTTTTTTCAGTGTGTCATCTTTGTATCCGTGCTGACACAGTTGTTCATATGGCACCAAGTCTTTGACGGGGAAAGTATTTAATAATGATCTTTGTAACTTTTTAGCATTTTAAAAACTAGATTACCGTGAGTTCATGCTTTGGAATTTTACTTGGCCAATATCTTTATAGGTCTTTTCCTTGAATTGCTTAGAGCAGTCATAACCCTTGGAAAAAAACAGTTTCATAATAAGTGATTTCCAGATTAGCAGACGGCAGCAGAATGATTCAAAGGAATGATGGAGAAAAATAAACATTTTTGTTTGTTAAGTAGATGTAGCCTATGAAATTTATGAAAATGCATTTTAAAATATTGAAAAAACTAAATTTTTCAATTTTCAAGAAAAGAGCAAGAAGTTTGGATATCTAGAGGATATCAAATAAGAATGTGGCTGAAATAAAGCACAAAATTTGGGCCTCCAGTTATTAAAATCCTTCAGATTTTAAATTCTTGTATATTCTTGTATATTCTCAGAATCAGAAGGAATGGTTGTCCATTCTATGTTTGAACACCTTTAATGTCAGGTGACTTATTACCTCTTAAGTTGGTTCATTTCCCCTTTTGCAGCTGTGCTAAAATGTCCTTTTATTTACATATATAACTACATACATATGTACATAGACATGCATATGGAGAGATACAGATACATACACACATGTACACATTCTTGTAGCTATAGGAATATAAAATTTGGAGGACCATCAAAAACTTGGAAATATGTGAGAGGCTTCTTTTATTTTTAAAGTCAAATTCATTAAAGTAATTTATAACCTGTAAAAATTAATCCTCATAAGTACATAGTTTGTTGAGTTTTGGCAAATATATCCAGTTGTATAATGACCACTACAGTCAATATATAGAATATACAAATTCCCTTGTATCCCTTGTAGTCTGTCCCCTTCTCCCAATTGCATTTCTTGGCGTCATGGATTGATTTCTGTCCCAATAGTTTTACTTTTTCCAGAGTGTCATATAAATGGAATCACAAAGTATGTAGCATTTTCTGTCTGCTTCTTTCACTTGGTATAATTTAAGTTTGCTCCTTTTCATTGCTGAGTGATATTTTATTCTGCGTTGGAATAGTTTTTTTCTATTTCCCTGTTGGTGGATATTTGCATTATTTCCAGATTTTGGTGATTATGAATGAAACTGTTATAAACATTCATGTTCAGGTGTTTGTGCGAACATATATTTTCATGTATCCTAGGTAAATAACTACAAGTAGGGTAGGTGGGTTGTTTAATAAGCATTTATTTGTTTATAAGAATTTGCCAAAGTACCTGACAGAGGCTTCTGAGAAGTGAAAATAACTATACCAAAATGCATGCAGATGTAGAAATCTGATTCTTATTCAGCCCAGATTTACTTTTATTTTATATCCAGTTTTAACAAGTTTGGTTAGCAGATTTTTTAAAAGCTACAGTAAACTAGAAGGCCTTGGTGAAAGGTTATTAGCAATTGGAAGCAGCCAAAAATGATATCCACTAATTTAACTATATCGATTAAAAAAAAAAAAAAGGGCAGGAACTTAAAGGAGTCAAACTCTTTTATCTAATAAGTTCTATCTGACATGTTCCCAGACGCGTTGGCATATTAGAATCACCTAGGGCTCTTTTAAAAATTTCAGAGCTCAGACTATACCCCAAATGAAAAATCTGGAATAGAACACAGGCATCAGCATTTTTTGAAGCTCCTTGGATGATGTCAGTGTGTAGACAAGTCTGGAATTGTGTACTAAAAGCATAGCATGATGAAATAGAAGGAGTGCTGAACTTAGAGCAGGGGATCTGGGGCCGCCTGATGGTTCTGGGCAAGCCCCTGCCTTTGTAGCTCCACTGTCGTCGTCTCTATAATCAGAGGTTCCAGGTAGGTGAACCCCAAGATGTTTCTGCATTAAAATTTACGGTGCTAGATACTATTAGATGGATAATAGCCATGCTTGGGAGACTCTATTTCCTAAGGAAATGGCTGTATTCTAAATTGTTTGTTTCGGGTACCTCTTGAAAAGAATTTTGTTCACATGATGACATTTTTGTTCTGTATATTTAGACAGTTATATCTGTTTTAAATGGTATTGCTGCATATTTCTAAAAACAGTTCAAGCATATGGAGCAGTGTTTTGATTACTGAGGGTGACTTTTTTTGATAAGCTTGATTTAAAAAAAAAAAATTCCCAGAATGCAGTTATTCTCAAAAAGAATTCTTTCTATAGCAGTTGTGAAACTTATCAGCTATTTTCAGAGCTAGTCTAAGGAGCTAAGGGATCTAGGTTTTATTTTCAGAATGTTGCTCCTTTTGCCCAATACATAGGAAGTTTGGCCTCTTGGAGAGTGTTCAAAGCTGAATAGGTTCCATACGGGTCACAGGGTTTCAAATGTGCCCATCTTAGTGCCTGGGTTCCCCTGCACATGTGTTCTGGTTTGGGCCTGTTTGCTCTAGTTTCAGACAAAATTCACAATTGCATGCTGTACCTAGTGGTTTAAAAATGTGCACTGTGTACATTTTTCTGGTAAATATTAAGAGTTACCTTGTCTGGTTTTGTCTAGTTTAAATCCTCACATATTTCAAAGAAATAGAGTGGCATCTGTGAACATTGCCAGGTCTTATGTGTTCTAAGTATATGTGTCAGTGTGCTGTTACTGATTGGATTGTGAGAGAATTTGATATTGAAGATCCTTAGGTGTCATTTAAAAAATTTGTTCCTGGTACTAGTTTGAGAAACGCAGTTTTAAAAGCATTGTTCAACTACAAGTTGAGTTTTCTTTTCTTGTTGCATTTTCTGTTCTAAACTCCTCTCTCCACTGAAATTTTGCTGCTTCTGTTATAACATTTTTCCAGTCTTTGTATTTTCTTTAAATATATATGAGAGGCATTCAATGAAGCAATAGGGTATTTCTGCCTGATTGCAGAGGTTAGCATTGGATCTGAACATTGGGCCTGGTTTCTTAGTTCACATTTATTCTTATTGATGCCATGAGAGTAGTGCCTGTTTCACATACTACAATATATATGGGAGTGCTTTGTAATTGTTTATCTTAGAAATATGCTTACAGAGTTTATTTTAAAATGTGAAATAAAATAAGTAGTCATGGATAGGTTTGTTGAAAATAACAAACCCACAGACAAATATTTTCATGCTAAAATATCAAGAATTTACTGTTAAATACAGGCCATCTCCAGTCATGATAGCCAAGTTTCCTGGTAAATGACTTTTAATAAGAAATTTTTCAGTGCAAAATATTGGACATCCATATGTTGAAATATGTTGACTTTGAGATTGTTCATTTTTTTTACCTTTAGCATCATCTTTTTTTCTTTTCTTTCTTTTTTTTTTTTTTTGAGATTTCCAGAATTAGAAAGTACCGAGTCTTCCTCCACTTCAGGAGGAACCTATACCACTTCTAAAAGATAACATGAGAAAGTTGATTTTGTCGCTTCTCTCAGGATCTTGCTCCAGTATTTAAATCCAGTTAGGAAATTCTCAGGGATTTAACAGTCATTATTCCACCCAGCGCTCTGTTGTCTGAAATCCAGCCTCCACCTAACTTTCTTAGTCCCACACAATAGATGCTCTTTTGATAGGCAATATATAAGCGGAAAGGATCCTTTTTTTAAAAAATCTAAGCAATTTGCAAGAGTCCTGGTTGTACCATTCACACTCCTACTCCAATATCAAGATCTGAAGATGTTCTTGTACATATGACAATACACTGCAGAGACCAATGAAACCAAGTTAAAGATGTTAGTTTTGAGACTATGCTATTGTTTGGAGCAAAAGTATGAATGTTTTATAGTGTAAACAGTTTTCCAACCCTTAGAATTACTCGTTAGAAGTTCAGCAGGTAACAGCTATATATATATATATATATATATATATATATATATATATTATATATATATATATATTTATATAATTATATATATATATATTTATATATAATTATATATATATAAATTATATATATATAATTTAAAATGAGCATTTTCATGTTCTAGTGTAGCAAGACTATCCAGATATTTTAGAGTATTCACCTTAGTTATTAGGTTAAATATTTCTATTAGAGGATATTAGAAATGCTTAATTTCTTTAACTTTCTGGTTAAGAAGTGTTTTCTACAGGCAGGGAGTATGTTGTTTGTCAGCAAACTATGTAGTTTTCTTATACCAAGCTGCTTGGTTGAAATTTAAAGAGCTCTAAAACCACATCTACGTAACGATGTAGGTTAAATCATTGTCTATCAATCAGGTGGTAGATGCCTGAAGATCCTCTTGGAAACTTAACCAGTGACAGTTGTTCATCTAACAATAGTATCTATTTCATGTCACATCAAATTTTGATCTTTATATGTTGCCTCACCCCACTCTTCTAAGTTTTTCAGGTACTTAAAGCTTGTGCCCACTCTTCTTCATTGTGACTTTGTACACTATTAGCTTGTTCAGTACTTTTTATCCTGTATAGGCAAAAAAGATAGTTTTGACTCTAGCCTCTGTTTGAATTACTATCCAATTCAGAATGGGTAGGGTGTGAATTCATGGATTTTAGGAAGTTTATGATATACCAAATGGGAATGCAGTAAGGTGGCTGGTGGAAATTCATGGACTGTCATGGACTGCCAGATTTGGAAGAGACCCAGACCAGTGTGTCACTTAACGTGATTGCCGACTGTCACCTCCTAGGTGACTACTTGGGTAGGGCACCCAGGCTGTGTGTATGCTCCATTTCTCCACAGCCCTGGTTATTTTGGCCTCACTGACTCTCCTTTCCTTGTCTTTTCAGAATGAAGTATTAGAGAATCACTTCCTGCCTTTAGCTGCCTGTCAGGTTAGGTAGGTTGGAGGCCTTGGATAAGCTGTTCTCTTATATTATTTCTGGGCTACAGAATTAGTGAGAAAGGGAGGATTAGTTTGTCATTTGGCCTAGAGTAAAGCTTTGTTCCTTCAGCATAAAATTTGATGAAGCTTCACATGGCCTTCTAAAGGTTATTACGTGAAAAATCTTTAGGTTTTTGTAGGCATATCAAAGTGCTGGTAGTCACCTACTATTTCCATTCTCTGTAGAGAAATAAATTACACAATCAAGTATAAATTTACTTTTATATTAATAAAGTAGAATAAAGCCAATTACTTTAAATCTTGAAGGGTTGAGGGGCTAAAGTATTTTAGTTAAATTAAAATTGGAAATAGTCCATGATTTATAAGAAAAAGTAAGTAAAACTATATTGATCCCTTTAGCATTTATTTTATCTTAGAAATCATTATTAATGTTAGTTTTCAGTTGTGCTATTGTTGTAGACTGTAGTGAGGCAGGATGTCATCGGGTAACTTCTTCACAGTCTGGGTTTATTTTCTAATGAAAGGAATGCAGTATGGCTTTTCTTTAGCTTTCTAATTGCTTGGATTTTAAATGAATACCCAAACTTTAGGAGGTGCTTCAATTAGGAAAAGATTTTGTTTTACAAAAGGATTCATAAGAATTTTTAATATACAGCCTTTTTCAATAAATATTTAATCTTAAATCAGTTATTTGACACCATTTTGGTTAGTGACCTGAGATACTTATCTACTTCTAGTTGAAGATAACATTTTTCAGAAATGACATATAACTCAGTTTGTCTTTGTATTCTATTTTCCAAAAATTGATTTATCCGCAACTTTCTAGGCCTTGCCATCATTATTTGTGGTACTTCTTGTCAGTGGGGGTTTCTAGACTGTGTAATGTGAGCATTGCAATGAATATTAGTATTCATTATGAATTGTTCTGCCATTTACTAAACTATTCAAAAAGGTGGTGTTTTAGATGGTCTATTTTATGATTAAATAATCTCATAAAATAACACCTGATATTTTAAATATGTTTAATATTAAAAATGACCTGATTTTTGGATTTCAGATTAATTTTTAAACTACAGAATAGTTTTCTTTAAATAATTCATTGGGGATATTGAGGGAGAAACATTTACAAGGTTCGGGGGAAACTTCCCATAAGAAAGACTCCTCCATATCATAAGAAAAAGTTTTTAGGCCAAATTGTATTCTTTTCAAATTGGATCAGCTTTTATCTTTTATTATATGCCCCTTAAACAGTGCTGAAAAGAATTGCTGGTGGAAGAGCTGAGCACATATTTTAAATTAAAGGATGGAAAATGTAAAGACTATAATTTTCATGTTGGAAAGATTGTGGATTCTTGTGAAACTGTACGATTGTTTTTATTTGCTTAATGTGGAATCTGTATTTGATTTGCTTAATATCAAGGAATAAACTTTGAATGGAGCTCCGTATGTAGAAAAGTGTTGTTTTCTGTTGGCTTCTCCATCTGAACTTTTTAGTAGAATTTCAGGCTTTAATTTAATCTGCATTTGAACTCTTGAAGGCAGAGAAGTGGTAGTCCTTTCATGCCGGCTCTGGAACATGTAATAGACATAGGTAAGGATCTGTCATTGGTGCATTGGCTGCTTTTCAGGCCAGTGTTATTTCATGCTCCCTGAGCCTTCTGAGATGATCCGGATTGGCCCAAGGTGCTGCGCGTTACACTCTTCTAATCTGTCTGTCTACTTTTAGGAGTGTGCAGACTGGTGCCTAAAATGGAAGTAGATGTTAATGGCGAGCCCAGAAGTACCCTGAGCACCCTGCCCTTGCCCGTGGCCGAGGTGAGCTCCCCGGGAAAGGCAGAGGCGGAGAAGCCGCGCTGCTCCAGCACGCCATGCTCGCCCATGCGCCGGACTGTGTCAGGCTACCAGATCCTCCACATGGACGCCAACTATTTGGTCGGCTTCACAACTGGTGAGGAACTGCTGAAGTTGGCCCAGAAGTGCACAGGGGGCGAAGAGAGTAAGGGAGAAGCTGTGCCTTCCTTGCGCTCCAAACAGCTGGATGCAGGACTTGCACGTTCCTCTCGCTTGTATAAAACCAGAAGTAGGTACTACCAGCCATACGAAATTCCAGCTGTCAATGGCAGGAGGCGAAGGCGGATGCCCAGCTCAGGAGACAAGTGCACTAAATCTTTACCTTATGAACCTTACAAGGCCCTCCATGGGCCTCTGCCTCTTTGTCTTCTTAAAGGTAAGAGGGCTCACTCCAAATCTCTGGACTACCTCAATCTAGATAAAATGAACATCAAGGAGCCAGCTGACACAGAAGTGCTACAGTACCAGCTTCAACACCTAACCCTGAGAGGGGACCGTGTGTTTGCTAGGAATAATACATGAATGACCTGCAGAGTGCGTAAACCAGTTTAGGTCAGCCTACGCTTGGCTAGAAAAACCCACTGTTGTACTCTGTACAGGACTCTTCACATTATAGATGGTTATATCAGCTAAGTGTTCCAGGAACATAAAAATTGTTTGGGTCAAATTTCGAATATAGAAATGAAATCACAGGTACTTGGGGGGAAATCATTCTAGAGCACGCAATTGCAAAGAAAACAATGTTGACCATTAGTTCGTATAGCTTTTGAGCTAGGATAAAAGGTTCTGGGACAGCAAGATCATCTTTATGATTCTGACACTAGAATTGGGAATGTTATCTGCTTGGTTGTTGCTGACTTGGTATGATTCATTAGAAATTTATATCTTAAGTACTTAAGTACTTCTTTAATCTCTGTATTTTACTATCAAATGTATGTAATGATTTGTTTTATGAAATTTAGAACTTGAACATTGCTGAATTGGACCACTTTTTATTTTTGAGTTTAAATATTTTATAACTGGTTTTGCACTGAAAACATTAACATTTCAGATTGACAAGAGAATAATCTTCACTTGCCTCAATAATATTATTGAGCAATGAATTTTTTATTTCCGCATGGAAAGTTATTGATCTCTATGGCTGTACAATATTTCTTTATAGCGTTATTAACGTGTGTCTTAATAAAAATAAATTTGGGATACAAAGTATTTATTTTACAATGGGTGGGGGAAGCTTTTCCAGAAGGTTTCCAATAGGAAGTTTTCATAAATAGAAAAAGTTTCCTTCGTGCTTATTTTCTAATTTAAAATTCATCTGGAACTTTAAAATGGAAAGGATTCTTTTAGTGTGGATTATAGGCATAATACTGTTTGTATCTGAATGTTCTGTAAATGAATGGAACTCTAATAGAGGAACTCATGATTTCTACTCTTGAATGCTTAATCGAAGTATGAAGTGATACCATTCAGCATGGCATTGGGTCATTCCAGTTTTAGTTTTGTGCAGCACAAGCACTCACTGAAATTCCAGTTTCTAGGATTAGTGTAGGAGCCTAAAGTGCTTCTACAGTTTTAATGGGTTAATCCTGGATTACTTAACAATTTAAGTCAATTGCACTGGTTTAATTTGTTGCTAAAGAAATATTGCCCTGGCTTTAGTAACAAATACAGCTCAACTATTCTTGAATATATTTTGAAAAAAAAATGTATGTAACTTACCTTTTGTAAAAGTTTCTATTTCTTTTTTGACTCTTGAAGGTGCAATTTATTACTGAATTGGCATTTCTGGCAGCATAGAACTGCTTATTTTAAATTTTATTTTGGGGGCTGTGAGTGTCTTAGGTGTTATCAGTCTGGCTTATAATATAAGACACCTTTTAATTGAGTGGGTCATTCCTGGTACAAGTTGACTCTTTTTTAGCCAGAATGAATGGCAAACTCTTTAGAGCAGAATAAGTATTAGAAACCCTAGGTACTCTTAATCAACATTTATTATGATTTCACCGAGACAAACCATGTGAAAGAACCTTGGCCCATATCTTACTAGGTTGATCAGATTTCTTGGTGGGCTGGAAATCTTCAGCTGTTGATATTTTAAAGTAAATTGCACCTTTGTAACATATTGTATTGATGAATGATCACTAAGATTACTATATCTATACAGTCATTAGTTTGACAAGAAATAGAATCCTGTCAGATGCCAAAGAGTTGGGATTTTTTACGTTTAATGATTAAACATCGTTATTTATTGATGATTTACCCTGTGGAACTGTATTATTTCTAACTATGAAATAAAAGGGTGATGTAAACACAGATTGTTGTGCACTGCTTTAAATGGGGTCCACCATGAATAGGCTTGTTACAGTTCAAGAATTCTACCTTAGCACTTATTTTTAGGCCCCACTTTAGTTAATAAAAAGATAAAACTACTTTTGGTGCTCATTCACATTTCAAGGTAAAGGTTGTATTCATCATGCAATGATGTGTATTTAGTCCAATAGGAAACACAACTGTGTAAAGATCTGTCCTTCCTGTGTGCCTAAGTAAGTAATTTCTTGAGCTAAATAAAAATATGTAGCTTTTTGTTTTGTTTTGTTTTTTACTTAAAGACAGATGAAACTGGCAAAAATGTAGGGGTTAAAAGTTGGAGAAACAGCATATTTGCTGTTGTCTGATTAGTAAATATATATAATTTTAAGTTTGATTTCCTCGAAAGAGAGCTTTTGAAATTCTAGGTCAGTAGTTTGCCAAATGTGTTTGTAGAGCCCCTTCATTAATTAATTCTTGCTTTCTCTGCACTCCATCGGCTTATGCTCCAATAGTAGATACTATCTTATCAAGAAAAAAGGTTAGGCTGGATCTCTTTTAGCTGGAAAAAGAAAAAACAAAAAACAAAACATTTCCTTTAGTGTTTAGTCTTTTAATGTTCTATTTTTGAACTCATTTTTCTTTTTAAGTTCAATTTAATTGAATATTCATTACTAAACAGGATGTACTTTTGGCCATATATACCTGATGATGTTTATCTTACAGTGCCTGCCCTTACATTACAGTATCATGTAACGTTAATTCCGCCCCCCCCCCCCGCCAAAAAAGATACCATGTTTTAGAGAATCAGCTAATGCATAAAGTAGCAATAGAATTTCAGTTTTTTGCCTTACTCTGAGATGAGCCTTCTCTGCTCCTCTGACTTCTACCCAGCTGCACTTGTACCTCTGGTTCCAGGGCTCCTATAATCTTCAGTCAGGGAAGAAAAGACTATGGGGATGGATTAAAATGTAAACCCATTCAGAACCCTTCCCGCCAGATCTGGACTGCTGCTCCGCCCTGGGCTACTGTTCCAGGCCCATTGAGTCCTGTCCCGTTGTTCCTTATGCCCTGTAATGCCCACGTACGGGTCACTGTGTCTTGTTTCTTCTTTTGAAGTTTCAGGAATCTTTTAGAAGATAACATTACTTCTAAAGGCAAATTGGTGTTTCACTAAAGAAAAAATATTTCTTGAGCCTCATTAACATTCTAAAGGCAAATTGGTGGTTTCACTAAAGAAAAAAATATTTCTTGAGATTATTGAGAAAACCCATTTTTACTTATTTTCTCATTTCTAACATACTTTTATGTAGAAAGGTTTTATTTCCATTATAGCCATTGAAAAAAAAATTTTTAAGGGAACTTTTAAATGACCCTGGCCTAAGTGCTTTGTTCTCAATCAGAGCAAGTGGGAGGAGAGACTGTCAGGCAGTTTATTAATGGCTTAAGTGCTCTAGAAGAGCTGGGGTAGAGAGAGCAAGGATGTACGATACTGCAGTGCCGAGAGGACAGCAAGTATTAAGTGAAAATTGGCTTTTAAACAATAAATTTGATTAGAGAAATGGAAATTGATGAAGATTGCCTTGGAAATATAATAAATGCCGATTAGAGAAAGCTGGAAGTGGAGGTTGTCAGCACTTAATGATGCACTTCACTTTGTAATGTGCTTTTTTAAAATCAGAATTATGAAAATGGATTCTTTGATATTTTACATTAGAAGAAAATAAGAAAATGAAGGATTTTCTGGCTGCGAAGAATAGTACTAGAAACAACTCAAAAGCAGAATGAGTTTGATTTGTTATGTTGAGTTTGCTGAGCCCCTAGGACACTTCATTTCTCTAAGCGGGGTGCGGGGAGATGCTGCATTGGTCTTCTTATCATTGTGAAATGACTTTGTGCAAGGTCTTATTAAATGACTTCAGAGGAAAAGTCTGAAATCGTATCTCCTAAACGTCACCACTGATCTTGGGTTGTCTTTGATGTACAGATTTATGGGACAGCACAGGATGAGAAAACAACTTTTAAACAGAAGAATGCAGCATCAACGGGAATTAAAGAGAGTAGCTGCACAGTCAGTGGAATCCTTAAGTGATCCTGGCTGAGGTGGCTTCGGGAATGAAGAGCTCTGATGCTTTTTCTTTTATGGAAAAGCGAGCAGCACTTTCAAAGTTCCTGCTGAGCGCTCTGCAGAACGTGTTCTTATTGTGTGCCAGTGAAAAGAGGAGGGAACACTGGGTTCATGATGTCGACCTTTAAGTCTGATTCACCAGAAAAAGTGTTCTTCACCAAACTTTTGTGGAAATACGTATTTGGAAGACTGAATCGTCTATCCTGGCCTAAGGCTTCAGTTAGGGAAAGGAACTTGATGTGATGAGAAGTTCTTGAACTTACTGAAATTCAGATTTTGGCCAAGTGGTTAGAGCTGAGATGGCACATGCCGAGCGTGCATAGCACCGTGCTCCTCGCCTGTGCCTGTGGCAGACATCACCAGTCCATCAGTGCAGTTTCTCTTGAGTCCAGATGCAGCCTCATTTCTTAAATCGGCACTTTAGGCAGCTGCTACTGAATTGATCAGCTTTACACTGGAGATGAAACATATTTTTCCACCGTACCTTGCACAATGGATTATAGTGTGAATTGAAAAATGGTCTGGATGTTTTTGAGTAGAAGAGCGTTCTGGTCCCTCTCTTTTAACCAGAATACAGGAGAATGGCCCCATTACCTACTAAGCACATGCAGGCACTTAGGACAAAAGGGCTTAAGATCAATTTCACTTTCAAGGACATGCTTGAAGAAGTATTGGGAGAAGGAGTGCAAGGTGGCATAAGCTGAATGCCAAATGAATGCTTTGTATAATAAATCACAAGAATGGGGGTAGGTTAATTCCTATAGGATTGAAATCTGAAAATGATCTTGTTCATTTTTCTGTCAGTAGCCTAGTCAACTTACTGAATGTACTCATTTGCATTGTTGATCTATGTAGAAGGTGAAAAAAAGTGCTTTCATAGGGAAATCTGGGGAGATGAAAAAAAGTAAGAGGAAGGCAAAAACCTTAAAATAATTTGAGTCTGAGATGGAGCAGGGCATGCCGATAATGTTCAGTGGTCGTTGGTCTTGGTGGCTAGCTAGAATGGACTGACCTACTTTCTAGAAGAGTTAAGTTGGAGGGTAAAGAACTAAAATATTGGAATTGGGGTTTAAGGAGGTGAAAACAAATGGATATTTTAGTGACGTTTATCCCCTGCACTGCCCTTCATTTTAGGGTGGAGTGGGATGGAGTGGGAATGACAGAAGTTTTGCTTTAATTATTCAGGGTCTAAATACATTTAAAAACATGTATTCTTGACATAATTTGTATAAGAAATTAAACTATATGGAAATGTTTTGCTCAAGACTTTTACTAATATCTTTTAAAAGACAACAAGAATCCTGCATTTAGTTGATAGATTTCTATATTTTACTTTCTAATATTTATAAAGTTTGAGTTTTGTTATTAATTTTCTCATATTAATGTTTCTCATAATGTTTAGGGTCGTGTTTATCTAACAAGATAATGCAATCATAAGGAACAGTGTTTAACAGATTAGGATATTTATAGTTTTGGATACTGTTTTATGTTAGGCCATGTAAGAATCCACTCATAGTTCAGAAAGATATTCATTAAACATGACAAATTGACTTTTTTAAGAGCAAAAAGGGCATATAATGTTACATTGAGTATAACTTTTTCCCTCAATTTTTTTAAGAGGTAGAGCAATAGGTTTGTTGAAGCTCAGAGTTAAGCTCTCTTGTGAGCTGTAACTCTTTTGGGTACCCAAAAGTGGGATGACCCCCCATAAATTTGTTTTTAAATGCCTTCTGGATCAAGCTCTCTAAGTGAAATAGATGGGGATTGTGTTTTTTTCTTCAGATTTTCTTTAAGTCATTCCTTGCTTTTTTTGAGGAACCTTTTGACTAGGAGAGAGCTACCAGGGAAAAAACAGTTAAAAGCATGACTTTCCCCACTGGGCCAGGTCCTTCTGTATAGAAATCAGAAACTACTGCAGGTGATAATGGCTTAATTTGTGAATAGAGAAGTTATGAGAGCTAACTACCTCGTTTGTGTTATGCTAGATTTACAGGTGACTAGTAATAAAAATTTCCTGTGTTTATTGACAGAAAGCTATAGTGATCTTAGGTGGCTACAAACAATGCTCAGAGTACGATGATGGATTTTATATGAAGTATATAAAAGCAAACAAATTTTTGTTGAAATAGAATCACTAAACTAAACTATAGTTGTAGAAATTGATTCTTCTTCAAATTTATGATTCAACCTTTACTTATTCATCCACCAAGCATTTATTCTGATCATGTTATGTGCCAGGCATAGTGATAAGTCATGAGAATACAAGGTGAGTAAACGTAGAAGCCATAGTCAAGAACAAATAGTTGCATTTTAAAATGAGTGCTGCTAAAAAACATAGATTTTGAGCACACAAAGGAAAAAGCTCTTATTTCACCTTAAGTATGGAGAAAGCTTCACCAGAGAAGCTAGACTTAGGCTGGGAGGGTAAAAAGGAGTTTGCCAGGTGGGTAAGAAGGTGATGACTCCCAGGCAGAAGAGGGTGGTGGTTGGGATTATAAACGAAAAGGCCTCGAGGTCCATCCATTCTGCTTTTCCTGTTATCCAAACCGACCTGGACAGAAGTATGTCATATATCTTTCTAAAAATAAAAATCTGCGTGAAAGGAAGTCATGTTGAGTTTGACCTACCTTTTCTGGTGAAGGATTTAGCAATGAAATTGCAAATCGTGATAGTTAAAACTGCAAAAGAACCTTTTGCAATCAGCATTTCTCCTAATTCATCACCTTTTTACCTTAAAGTAACTTTTCCAGCTTCAAAGACCCTCTCATTTTTTGTGGGTCTCTGGCAGTCCAGAGTTCTCACAGAGAGCTGCATGTACAACCAGAAGAGGAATGCTTTGGGGTACCAAATAGCCAGTTTCAGGCCCTATTTGGGAACACAGCTGGAAACTCTGGGCTCTGTGAGAAAGTCTGAGATGCTCCTACTGCACAATCAGCCCATAAGATGAGTTGGGAGAGAATCTAACTTGCTTTCTCACCATTACTCTATTCTTCTCCAGGCAGAACAGAATACCCTTTTCTGCAAACTCCAAAACTTATCTTTAACAAATCCCTTTTAAGATTAGAAGATGTTGTTTTTAGAAACATAGTACTCATGAGGCTCTGAGGTTTCAGAAAACATTAGCAGAAACTTATCCATGGTCAAGTTTCTCCATTCACTGTGATCACTCCCAGAATTCTGCAGGCCTCTTTCTAGGATTAAGAAGAAATCAATAAAAAACAAAAAACTTTCCTGGGGGATAAGTGGAGAAGAACAGATGGAAATGTCTGGGGACTGTTATTTTTTAATCTAAAGAATTTTTAATAGTTAATACCTATTTCTCTGTTCCTCTCTCTCTGCTTTAAGGAGCCAACTGTAAATAAATAAAAAAAAAAACACATATAGATTGAAAGACCTAAAATGCTTGGCTCTTCACATAATGTCCTATAATTATGACCATCTTGATTTGTGATTTTAAAGATAAAGCCTCACCTGCCCTGGCTCCACCACTTATTTACAGGATACTGTTGATCATGTGCCTCAGTTTTATAAAATGGGAAACATAATTTCTCCTTCATTGTTTCTGTGAGAATTAGATACAAAGTACATAATATAAAATGTCACATAGTTGTTGCTAAATAAAGTGCAGCCAATGGTAGTAATAAAAACAATCTTTGAAACCCCTGGTTTGCCATGTCTTTATTCTGCATGAAATTGCTTCAAAAAGGTTCTAAATAGTAAAATAAAAGCACAATGTTTAAAATTTAAGTACTTTGGATAAAATATTGTAAAATCTCAAAATGACTGTGTGTGTGTGTGTGAGAGAGAGAGAGAGAGAGAGAGAGAGAGAGAGAGAGAGTGAGTGTTATGGGTGAATATATGTTGCCCCTCTCATCCAATTAATGAACTAATAAACTTGTGTTTTCTGAGGCGGGCTGTTGACATTCCCAGTGGTGCAAACATGATCCTCTTAGGTTGGGAAGGTAATATTAGGTCTACTTTAAAAATATTTTTTGTTATTCTTTTAACACTTTTATTCATTGTATATGTCAGGTATGTAGTTTGCCAGTAGTAGTAAATGCATAAAATACATAAATAAATATACATATATTGGAGATATAAACTCAATTTTTTTAAACTTTTTTTTTTTAAATTATGACCCTAGAGTTTGGAAATCACTGACCTAAATGGCTACATCTATTATAACTGGAAAATTTTCTCATTGAATCCAATTTACCTTCTTGGAATTTTATACGTTTGAACATGGGCTTGAGATTTAGCAGGAACAAAATAAGGAACATTTTTAGATATGTATGGACAGTCTTTTTCTATATCTCTTTGCTAGTAATTTCTATCCAGTGCAGTAGTTTTAAAATTTCTTGGATTTGCTTTCTAATTCCTAATATGAGGACTTAATACATTTGGGAAATAAAAGATACCAAAATAGAACTCACCTGTCTCAATAGATTTCTGAAGTTTGTCCTGTGAGCCTTTTCTTCAGCATGTATCACCTTTTTGGTTAGGATCTTCAGAACCAGGTGGTGAAACATCCGCTGACTATCCCATTTGCAGAATCTATAATTTGTGCCTTGATGAGGTTGTGTTCTCGGCAATGGTTTTTAGTGTCCTGTCTTTTGAGAGCATGATACTGCTTTACCCTGCGGAATGTTCTACAATTCTTTCAGGCAACCATCTCTGATAATTTGAAGACTTTTTCTTTTTTTAAAGAAGATTAGTAGAATTTCTAATTTCATCCTTTGGCCTATGACATCCTTGCAGACTATGGCTCTCCAGAGGTTGATTCTTCTTGTACTGATAGGTAAATTGTTCATATGGTTACTATCCTATCCTATTGTTTCTTATCCTACCCTGAAAAAAAAGTAACACCAGAGACTGTGTGATCTACTTTGTTTCCAGAAACTTTGGCAACAAAGGGATAAAAACTATGGAGAGTGACTTTTTCCTCATTTTCTTCTCTCCTTTCCCTCTTTAATCCAATGCTGTCACAACTTCTAAGAACCAGAGTTGATGACCCCACTTTCTTTAGGCACTGGGTCAGGTGTGTCCAAGGAGCTTCCTCTGCATAACAGGCACATTGTTCTCTCCATCTTTAGGACCAACTGGCTCTCATCAAACTATACAGCAGAATACACCTTGGAAACAATTATTTGCGATATTTAACTTTGCTACAGTTAGCTATAGCTAACATTACTTTCATGTGAAAGAGATCCATGTTCATCATTTCCTTACGCTCTTTATGGAGAAGAAAATATTTATATGTACCATAATCTGCATGTTTACATCTCTGCATTAGACTTGTTTTGCTGTCATCTCAGTGTCTGGTTTGGCTTCTTGTGTTTATTTTTGTTTTTAGGGTTTTTATTTTGCCTAGGGTAAGTGGAGAGCCCAGAGGAGAAATTTTCAATTATTTCTGCTGGAATTTTCCAGAGTTGCTAACAATGCCCTCATTTGTCGTTGAGCCACTGTGCAAACTGACTTTGGCAAGGACTATTGGGAATTCAGCTTGTCTTCCTTTTTCATAAAGAAATTATTAGTCATCTTTTGATCTTTCCAATAATCTCTTATGACTGGTGCAGTTTAGTTTTTCATAGCTCCTTAAGTAAAAACAAATTTGTGTTTTTTAATGCACAACTGTAGAATTCTTTATTATGTGCAAAGCCTCAAAATTATATTTTTCCCTTTAAGGCTTTGTGATATATCTAAAAGTTATACAAATTGGCAAAACATAATTTAAAAAAAACACATTTATTTGGTTGCAAGTGGAAACAGTAAAATAGCTTGTCTGGCTCAAATCTGTATTCACTATACTTCGTAGCTGCTAGTTTTAATAAAAACAGCTGAAGCAATAGAAAATTGGAGTGGAAGAGGGCTCTCTGAGTGTGATTGGATCTTTTTGAAATTAAAAAAATTCTCAAAACATTTTATACCTAAAAGCTTTTCAAAGCAGTATTCCCTTCATAAAAATTTAGATATATAATCAAAGTTTATAACAACCTGCTGTGCACTTCATTCCTCCATTAAAAATTTGTACTAACCAGTCTCTTTATGTGGGCTAACAAATAGCTCCCCCATTCACAGACTACATTCAGCATACCTGGGAAGTCTTATAACCCCTTCTCAAGGCCTGCCTCATACCCATTCTGTCTGTGTTTTGTTTTGAAATCAGTCACCATTAGAGAGTACATATATTTTTCCTCTGACCCTTTGCTAGATTGAAATTGCTTACATTTATTCACACTCTATTATTGAGAACCTACTGCATACACAGAATGCTTTGACATTCACTGGAATTAGGTAGTAGGCGGCTCTTACAGATGACAGTTAATGTTCAGGAAGCCTATGCATTTCCCTTGAGTTAAGTATTGCTTGCTCTTTATTTTGTATACATATAACCAAAGGTATCATGGAGTTGGGTTGTCATGACAATTTTACCATCAGTTTGACAACTTGATAATAGTTTTGTGCTATCACTAATATATTATTCAAGAAACTTTGAAATTATTGTTCTGAAAAGAGATAAAGAATCTTTATAAATAAATAATTTCATTTAATGTTTGAAGAAGTAAGTGTCTAAAAGGCCTCAGTATGATCGTCAGCCTATGATGGTTTTGGGATAATTGCTCTAGATTTGTTCAAATCTTTATGGTACTGATAGTGTCAGAAATGAAAGGAGCAATGAAAATGATGTGGAAACAGAAAAAATCTAAGTTGATTCAGTAATACTCACCTCTTTGCTTTTTTAAAGTTAATACCTGGTTTAGATTTAAAAATAACTTTTCAATTGCAGACTTCCAAGTTTATCCCAATGTTCTCAGTGCCATGGGCTATATGTGGATGCACAGTGTATGTTAACAGTACTTTTGTAACCATCTCAGGATTTTTTAAAATGACTTGTTATTTCTGTGAAGTCACAAAAAAACGTGACTGCTGAAATATGCAAGAATTAGAACAAGGTGATAGAATCTGGAGCACCTTATAGAAGCCTGACCTTATGCTTTAATTCATTTAACTCCCATGCAACCTTTTCTTCTTAAAAGTTTGATTGAGCTATGGTTGGTTTTTGTTGATTAAGATAATTATGAGAAAACAATTTTAAAATCTCTTTGCATGCACTCTTTAGCTGGGGCACTGCTGGTAATCCCTTAGGGACCAGAGAGTCCTACCCAGAATTCCCAGGGTTGGGCAGTGGGAGGAAACCTCCATGAAACGAGCAGGTGAATTCAGGGAAGCAGTTACCTTTGTTCTGCACACAGTTTACCTCTTCAGCACTGCTAAAGTCGGTCATCAAATTGCAGAATGCACATCTGAAATGAGCCAAGTTGACCTGAAACCAATCTGCAGAATATACAACAGAAAGAACATAGACCTTGAAATTGGACAAAACCTGGATTTGAATTCTGGGCTTATTAGCACAGTATCTGGTGCTATAGTTACTCATTTTTTTTTTTTTCGTAGCATACTTATGATAAAGAAATATGTCTAATTCACCTTTGGCATATAATTAAGAATGTTTGCATCATTCACTTTTATTTTTTTTTATTTTTGTGTCATTAAAATAATGTCATGTCATGTCACATACCATTAAAACTCAGTTTAAAAACAATTTTGGACATTTTCTTCTGCTATGAAGAAAAGTTAGTCTCTCAAAATGTCTTATACTTGATATTGTGTAATAGCTGATGTCAAATCTGAATCTAAGAAATGTGTCAAGCAATTGTGCATTTTCTCCTAGTTGAATTGTTAAGTGATCTTCCTCTCTCACATACATACCTCATTTAGTGGTGAACACAATTCCTAAAAACAATGCATAATCCAACATGCCTATGAAGATAAAAGTCTCTAGCCTACTGATTTAAATATCTTTAAGAACAAATAAGAAACAACACAAAAACCCTGCCCATCCATGACTAAACTACAAAGTATACTTTATACAGATTGTAAAATTAATGGAATGATTTATGGACAAACATTAAAACATTTTTTAAATGCTTCTAAGCCTAGATCTATAGGTTAGTTACAACAGCTTAGACTTTCTAAATATTTTCTAATGTTTAGTGATAATTAAATGCATATTCTCTTGGAATCAGATGCTATATATAGTGTTGCTAAACAAATTAAATTGAAAATTAATTTGGAGGCTAAGTGTTGAGGTAGAAATGTAGACTGACCTTAGTTTCAGACAACATGACCTTTTAAATAAGTTATGATAAGGTTTTGTCCTGAGTCTTTTTGGTTATTAAATCTGTTTCATTTTTGGTATAATTCAGTTTAAGTCATTGAATGAAAGTTGTGCAAAATCCTAGAGATTGCCCTATTTCATAATTATGTCAATTTATGAATTCAGTTTTGGAAATATACAAATAATTGCAAATGTAATAGTAATATCATGGTAACTAGCTTTCCTGTTATTTTTTATTGACTCTGTTGGAGTAGGGAATCTGTTTTCTATATGATTCCCTATTTAATTAATGCATTGTGACACAGCAGTTTATGAGTTTGTACCCTGAAATTGCTTATTATAGAATATTTACTTTGGACTTTTTTCTTTTTCCCTTGATGGTAAAAGTCAGGAGCTTTCTAGACTAAACCAGAACTTTTCTGATAAATATAACCTCATTTACACATTTTGAAAAATGTCCTGTTAGTATCCTAAGCTGTCATGAGGGAAACAATTTTTCCTTTAACATAGAAATGAGAGAGCAAAGTTAAATATAAGAGATAATCTTAATGTAATGAATATGCCGAGGACCCATAAGTATGGCTATTTTCCAATTTGAGTTCCCTAAATGGCATCAGTGAGCATGGGAGCCTGTGGTCAGTTGGAATGAATGAGAAAAACAGCGGTGACCTTTTTATCAGGGGAAAGACATCATTCTGCTTCTGGCTTTTCACAGCTTATGTGTTTTGTGTTTTTAATGTCTGACTGAACCTGAAAGTTCATCTCTAATCTCGATCTACAGGGAAATGGCAGAAATCCTAACCAGCCAAATGATACAAATTTAAATTTCCTGTGGAGGAAAGGTCAGTAATGTTCTGTTCTCTGGGGACAATCTCAGCACAGCAAGCAATCCTTCTGATTAAAATTCCTGTTGAGAGCTAGTGATTTGTCCGATTGAAAAACTAAATAGGTCCTTAATCACCTAGATCAGATGATGTCACGGGGGCGTCATACACTGTCCAACAGATGAATAAATACCATTTCTCCAATATCAACTTTGTTTTAAAATTGAAAAACAAAAACATACGGCTGTGTTTAACAGTGACTATTTATAGTTATGTGATGTGAGGCTTCCAGTTTCCTATAATTCCCATTGTTCTCTAAAAATAAAGACCCATTTAACTGAGGAGGACAGACAAGTGATCTTGTGATGGATCTGAGTTATTGTTCAATGTGTAAGACTAGGGAGAGTACCACAACAGTGCGTTGACACTTCTGGAAACCTCTGGCTTGGTGTGGGGCCTGCTGCTTTTGTCCACTGTAGTTACCAGTCTGCACGTTGTTACTAGTGAGAAAATAACACTCTTGTGGCTGGTTTCTGCTTTTCCAGTGAGAACATAGCTCTTTTTATAAAATGAGCGCACAGCCAGCATAATTAGTTGGTAACAAGTGACCAACCTAATGAATTAGGTCAGCATGAAGAAGACTCGGTTCCCCTCCCCCATCTTTAAAGTTCTTGTTTTAATCGCAGGAGTTTGGTATCTGCATCACCTACATCTAACTAGGAACTTCCTATGAAGTCTCAAGATAGCCTGTCTCCTGAAATTAAAATAACCCGAGATGCACCATTTTAACTAGAGGCCAACAAAATGATGTTACAGCCTTGTTAATGTTTCTAATATTAGATTTTACTTGACAGTCCCTATTTATAGTTTGATTCTTTATTTTCCTTCTCAGTTTTTATGTGCACTCAGTGTTGTTTTCTTCTCTGATAAAATGGAAGAAAGTAATCAAAAATAAAAGTTAAGACACAACTGCTTCTTGGGTGCATTTCCAGCCCCGCTTTGAAAGCGCCTAAGGCAGTTCCTGTCTCCTGTGTGCCAGGAGCCCCTGAAGGGGCCGGGGACTGTTGGCTTTCAGAAAGGCCCTGGGAGTCCTTGTTTGAAGCTTCTCATCTTGTCAGTGCTGCGGGGCTGAAGGAGAATGCAGGGATTTCTCACAATCGGTAAATCCTGACATTTTTGTCTTTAATCTCTTTTTCAGTGTGAACTCTGTCAGATGCTCTGAGAAGATACCCAATTACAGTCTGAGTTGCTATCCAGGGTCTAAAACTGCTCAAGAGAAGGGCTTTCTGTTCAGGAATCTGATAGCATATGTGTGTTCTGAGCTCTTAGGTTTTCACGTGAAATTATAATAAATTGTGCATGAAGGTGAAACACTGAGGATGATGCAGCTTTATAAAATTGAATTTAGTGGATGGTTAATTCTGATGACTCTGAAATAGTGCTCATTCTGAAGTAGGCACATTGGTGCCAGGAAAGTCTTTGATGCGTTTGGCATGGAACTGTGACATTTAGCTATTAGGCTGGATGAGGCATCTTGGAAAGAGCTGAAGGGGTTGAGGGCTAAGTACTTGAGTGGTCTCATTTCTAATGCATTTCGGTAGTTCTCTGTGTGCCTAATTATAACTAGGAACTTTATAGATTTCCTAAGTAGTAAATGTATGGTCTTTATTCAAATACGTTTAGAAGGCTTAATGGTTAAATAAGCCAGTATTCAAATACGAAAAATTAAAAAAATATTTTTAAATGTCTAAGCTGCACATTTTCTGTTATCAAAATGCAGCCATATATTGTGTGTGAAAATGAATTTAGAGTCAGAGAAACAACTGCAATATATAAAAAGGAGGAAAACATTGACTAAGCTGAGCAGATTTTAAAAAGCAACATAAGTTCAAATATTTATTCATTTCTAAAATGGCCACATTGTAGGAAGCAATGAACGAATGAAGACAAATTAAGGACTGAAAGCTTGATAAAAGTTTCTTTGTGGACAAATAAATGGTAATATAAATTAAAAAAGAAAGAAACTTCAAACGTTTTTGCTGAGCACAAAGTGCAATTTTACACTGAGGACAAGCACACCTCCTTTTATTGCGCTTTGTTTTCCTGTGCTTTACAGATATTAATTATGTTTTTAACAATTGAAGGTAAGACCGTCAGCAAAAAGATTATGACTCGCTTTAATATGATATTTGTTTTATTGCTGTGGTCTGCAACAGAACCTACACTGTATCCAAGGTATGCCTGTACCAATAGGGCTGGTGAACCCGAGAAGGTGAATAGGGCTTTTCCTCATCATTTATGTAGAATTAACGATAGATAGTTGTGTCTTGAGGGATGATATGAACTTTAACCCCAATTCCATAGTATCTACTTCTAAGGCCTTGATATTGTGAAATCACTTCATTTTAGTACTAAAAGGCTTTTCATTAGTGAGTCTTCACAACTTAGAGAAAAAAAAAAAAATCCAAACTACTCTATCTGCTTGGTGGCCATAAGTGCTTTGCATCATGATTTGCTTTTCTGGCTCTAGGGAGAGTTTTGAGTTGGGTGATAGACCTCAAACGCTATCCAGGCTGCCTAGGAGACATAAAAGACAGCAGGAATCTGCAAAAGTGGATTATTTTCAAGAACACTTCAGATGAATTTTACTTATTTATTTAGATTTCATTCGGAGATACATCCAGTTTTGAAGTATCAGGCATTGATATAAATTAGCTAAACAATAATGATCAAGATATGTCTTCAGTGGTTTGTAAGATGTATCCTGTTTTTCTATCATGCTTTGTGATTTTAAAAAATTGATTCTGGAACAGTCTAGAAAAGTCACATCTCTCATACCAAACATAAATAATACCCAACAATATTAATTGAATATGTTTGACTAAACTTACTGCACATATAGGGGAACTATAATTTTGAATGTTAGTAAAGAGTGAAAAAATCTTTGCCAAGGTCAGTGTTTTAAAAGCATAGACTCTTTATATTAGGGATGCCTTCACCTGCCACTGTATCTAAAATTGCAAAACTACTTCCAATTCTCCCAGTACACTTTCTTTGCTTTTTTTCCCTTAGCCTTCATGACTTTCTTACATATTAACTATCTCATCTATCCTATTTATTTTCTGTTTCTATCATAATGTAAACTCCATGAGGGCAGAAATGTTGTCTGTTTTGTACACTTTGTATTCCCATTGCCTAGAACAGCGCTTGGCACATAGTACCAAATATTTGTTGTATAAATAAATAAATGAATTTTATGAGACAGTATTTATTTATTCATTCATCAGGTATTTATTAAGCAAACATTGTGTGACTGTGCCTCATGCCAATCTAGTTAACACTATTAAATGTGCAATGTCCAGGGACCCTGTCATTTCCAGTATTTGTGTTAATAGGGCCCTACCAATCTGTAATAAGTAATATGCATTAAAAATATTTCTACAGGTATAGCTTAAATATCTGTTTGAATCACTCTGAGTGAATTGTGTGCTTTTAGAGAATGGCAAAGAACCAAGTAAAAGAGAAATCTTCAAATTCTACAAATCATGATGTAGTTAGCAAATTATACCATGCTTTCTGTCACTTGGCAATTTGAGAGGCTGTCAAGGTGTTGGAAATACTTGCCTGGGCTCCATCACTTACCAACTGTGTCACTTTGTACAGGTTCCTTAGCCATTTTGTATCTCAGTGTCTACATCTGAAAGAGGGATTAAGGTGAGGATGAAATGAGACAATGCATGTAAGGTGCCTAGGACAGTGCCTGGCACACAGTATGTGCTTGTTGGTGTCAGTGTTGATGTGGGCTCACCTAGCTCAAAACGGTTTCTGTACTTAGCTTGTTTTTGCATTTTGTTTGTACTTGGAAATAATGTCTACAGTATTTTCCTCACATGGGAAGCAGTGGCATTATGAATAGAAATATATTCAGTGCACTAACACTCTTTTTTCAGATGCTCTATTTTTTTTAAAGTAAGGACTGTGTCATTCACAGTCTCTAATATTTTCACTTTATTGGAGAAGGGGAAATAATAATAATAATAACAACAACTTATTATTGTAACTTCTTCTTATTATTATTTTTAATGCCTGGTAGTCCTAGGTGGTCTCCCATCTAAGCACTAACCAGGCCTGACTCTACTTAGCTTTAGACGAGATTGGGCACATTCAAGGTGGCATGGCCATAGACAAACAATGATTATTAAATGTTGTTTAATTTTCTTAGCTCAGTGTGACTTTCACTCTCCAGGGGAGCCAGGGACTATGCATACTGTGTACACAGTTTTCCAGAAAGAAAAACTTAAGAATAGAAGTTTGTGAATTCAAAATTTAAGGGACAGTATTCAAGTGCCTTGGGGACTTGTCTCTGGCATGGTATTACTGTGGGAGGCAGATAGTTGGAAAAGCAACCAGAGACTTTGAGGGCTCAAAGTTGCAATGGAATGTCGACTCTACTGCTTCCTGGTAATGGGCTCTTGAATTAGCCCCCTAACTTTTTACAGAAGCAGAAAAGAGAGAAGAGTGAGTTCTGTGTAGACTGAATTTGAATCCCACTGCTAATTAATTTGATGTATATCTTGGGCCAAATTGCTGAATCTCTCTCAAAGTTTTAATTTTCTCACATATTGGCCATAAAGGAATCTCTTGCAGTGCTGGTAAGATAAGACATAGCTCAATCACTTTGTACTGTGCCTGGTACATGAAAAATGCACAGTACATTGTCACTATAACGATGGGTAACACCAGCATTTACCTTAAAGATTCAGGGACTAAGTGGGACATACAAAGCATTGAGTGCAAAGTACACGTTCTTAAATGTTTTAACCTGCCTCCTTCTTGGCATTCCAGGGAATGGGTGTTAATTCTCATACTTATCTCGACAGTGATTTCTACCTTCTGCTCTCTTTTCTCCTCCCCAGCAGCATCTCCTCACTAAGCCTCTGTGAGTGATGTTCACACAATGCATGTGCTCACATCTCTTGTTCTATGCTCACGAAATGCAAGATTTAGAGGAGGATGGCAAAATGGGCCACTCAGTGAATGCCACACATTTCATGTTTTTGAGTTTTTCCACTGAAAACGTACCTTCCTATTTTCCCAAAGATAATTATATCTACTCAGTACTTGAAGTCACAGAATCCTAATGCTAAATAGAGTTTAGTCCACAGGCAGAACACTGAGGGCCTGAGGGCCAGTGGAACCCAGAGATGTTTTGTTTCACTGCTCAGAGTTGGCTTATGTGGTGGTTTTAAATTTTAAAGTTAGTTGTTAAAATTTTAAAAAGTCAGACATTTCGAATTAAAACACACATACAGGCTCACATGTATTTCTGGCTACTCTGGCATAGCGGGACAAACTGCAACCTTCAGCCCAAGATTCCCCCAGGTGACAGTGGTCTGGAGTGAAGTAGCAACTGCCCTTTTCTTTAGTGTCCTCTGTTTAGACCCTGTCCCCCACCACTGCCTCCCTGTATTTGCATTACTTACATGGCTGCTGTCCATCAATAATCCAGTCCTTCCCATTACAGATATGGCACCTGAAGCTAATAGAGGCTTAGTGCTGCTTACAGATTGAAAGGTGAATTAGTAACAGAGTGAAGATGAGAATTCTAGTTTTTAGATTCTTGGACCTCTGCTTTTTTTTTTTTTTTTTTTTTTTTAATCTTCTTAGCTGAAATTCATGGAAGATCATTATTCAGCTGAGGACGTATTTTTAATTTTTTTATGACTAATTTTCAAACATCTTGGCCCCTTTTGTCATTTTTGGTTAGAGAATGAACAGGTCAAAATGAATTCATTCACGGGTTCAAGTTTGCTTTTTTGTTCCATTTTCTTCATTCTGTTTTACAGCTCCCAGCCATACCCACCGCACCCATTCCCAAGTTGTAAGGCACTGGTCCTGCTTGTAGACATCCTTCCATGAATATTAGGCAACTTAAGTTGATACCATTTGCCTAGGGGTTGCAAACTCAGATGCCTATCAGAGCCAGGCAGTTAACCTAACTGTGTGTGACAGGCTGGGGCGAACCGGAGACTATCGGCCCTAAGAAGGACCAGGCCATCCCTCAGCTCCAGTTGTGAGTTTCCGTGAGGGAATCTGGTGCTGTCACATCTTTTTATACTCGGTTTTTCAAGAGAAGCCCCGAATCAGAATTTTATATGAAATCTTCTGGCTTTAAATTTGGCAATTAATTCACATTTGTAAAGAAAACTTTTTTGTCTAAAAGTCACAAAAACATTTTGTGAAAATACTTTTAATACCTTTGGGGGGTTGATGTGAGGACCAAAGGGAGACTGTAAGCACAACACCTGGCACAGAACAGCTCCTGACACCATGTGGGCTGCTGCTTCTCTTTGGCGATATCATCTTGATTTTTACAGGATGGTGTATTTGAATTGAAATCCGTATACTTGTTGCTTTGTCGCTTCCTTTTTTTTTTTTTCTGTCTGAGAGTACCATGAAAATGGTGAGTTGAAGATTGCTCCTACATTCTTGGTTCCCTCAGATCCGGGACTGAAAATGATCCTTTAGTAAAGAATAAGCCATATTAAATGTCACCTGATACACTAAAGATATTTCAATAAATTAAATACATTCAAATATAGTATTATAAGGTAACAAGTCACTGATAAAAAGTATGCTATAACCCTAAGCAATTATTCTGGTTAAAACAAAATATACATATCAGAAGAATCAAAAAAATGCTGGCAAATTCAGACATTCCACTTTATTTTTAGACATATTTTAATACTCATGGCAAAAAGACATTTTACTGTTTTTTTTTTTTTCTGAAAAAAATGAAGATATTTCTACTGGACTTGGATAAACTTTGAGAGAATCCTAAATGGTTTTTTGAGTAATGAAAGCTTTTAGACAGAGGATCAGGCCCATCTCCTCTTTTGATGTCACCTCTGCAAGCCAAGGGTGAGGCTGGGAGTGGGGAGTGAGATAAAGTCACTGTAAGCAGAATTATGGGATCTGGAGCCTCTACCCATTGACTCTGTTATCAGACAGTTAGAAATTCTTTGATTTGTAACAAATCTTCGGTTAAGGAAAAAAATAAGAAAAGCCACAAAGAGAAGGATGGAGTCAGGGGTCACCAAACCAATCATACCCCATGCTGTGATGGTGCAGAGAGGTAGGGACTCCTCTCCCCATCCATCTTCTCTGTTTTTTCATCTCTCTCTCTCTCTCTCTCTCTCTCTCTCTCTCTCTCTCTCTCTCTCATCTGATGATATAGAATTGCTTTCTATCTCTTTGTGCTTTGATTTGGCCTTACCAAAAGATGGGTAAATATATATTTACTTAATGCGTGACAAGTCTTAATTTCCCTAGGCATATCTAAGTTTAGGGGAAATGATGTTCCCATGGCAAAGATAAAAAATATTTGATAAAAATCTTTTTATGTATTTTCCTATAATTACTCTTGTAGCTCAGAAGTGGTCTAAGAATTATGTGACGTAGCCGTTGCTAGGGAAACTTGTTTTTTAGTGAGCAGCAATTTCCCAAAGCAGATGCATTTCCTCTCTTACTAATAATGAGTGTGTAAATGGTACCTCTATTGCTTTTTGCTTCCATATTTTGGAAACAACTTGAACTATTTGCTTAGGACAGCAGACATCTGCTTTATAAAACTGAAGCAGATAGATGCCTAGAATATCTTATTTATATGCAACTAGTGCTGCATATTTCAAAAGCGCATTTGCTGTTTTGCACTTTCTTGTTAGAAGACATTTTACACCTGTTAATGGCAGAAATGATTGCTTAGATTGAAAAGATGTAAGTATGTTTGGTTGCACTGTGCATTTCATTCTCACCCAGGCTACTGGTAGAGTGGGGGAACTTTCCTGATTTGGGCTGGGAAGCAGACTGGAAGTTGAGCTCCTTAATAGCAAACTGAATATTGTTATGCAAAGTTCAGTGGGAGCCAGGCTATTTCAGAGGCAATAAAGTTTCCTTCCAGTTCACTGAGCTACTAATTTCTATTCACTTTAAACTGCTCTTGTATTTTTCAGAGGAAAAAAAAAGCTATTTTCTACAATTTGCAGTGTTCTAATCTTTGGCTTTGAACAGAATCGGCCTGGATAACAAGGAGGACCAGTCGGTTCCCCCTCTGCTATCACGGACAGCTGGTAATGGGTCCAAACACATGCAAATAAGGAGTATAGTTATTTCCATAAAAGGTGGAGCCACATGCCCTCTAATTATACTCTCTTATTTCAGATGGAGGAGAAAGATGGATTTAAGGAATTAGAAAAGAAAAGGGCCAGAAAAGGAAGGCCTCAGCTTGGGCAGAAGACAATGCCTTCACTTTTTTTTTTTTTCCCAGTATCTTTTTCTCTGAAAATCCTTGGAAAGTTTCTAAATTTGGTGGCTTTTTACAGTAGCATTGAAATAAAAGAATATTATTCTGCTTATTAGTTTATATTTATAAGAAGGCCTCTCCTAATATGATTATACAAGATTATACATGACTTTTTCTTTTTGTTAAATCATTTACTTCTTTTTTTCTTGGAAGTTTTGTTCTTCTTGACAGTCTTTCTTTAAGGGATTAAAGCTGCATTAGCATTGGGCATATTATGTGAATGGTTTTAGATCTCAGTTAATTCAGGGTTTTTTTTTTTAAGTAAATAATATACTTTCTTAATATAATATAGTTTCAAGTTGAATTGGCATTCTGGCTGTGGCAGTGTGTAAGGGAGAAAAGGAAGGAATGCAGTATTTTAAAGATATATCCTATACGAGATTACCAAGAGGATTCTAATGAGAGCCAAATTTTCCAACAAGTTACTTTGAATTGTAATAGGAACATCATCCACGGGTTTGATGAGGTTGTTGCTCTTTTTCCCACTTGTATATTGAGAATATGAATAACCTCATAACTCTAGGAATTGTGAGAATGTTTTTTTCCTGGGATATATATCAGAAAAAAGTTTCTATTCTTGATGGGCTTTTTAAAAGTTTTTTTCTGTTAAACTATATTTGGATTTCACTAGTTTTCCCATTTATGTCCTCTCCTGTAAAGATTTGTCTCTTCTACCTAATTTATTTATTTATTCAGTAATTTATGTCAGATGGGTTCATATATATATTTATTTTGTACTTTGAGTTATAACCCAATATTGCTTTATTTAGTTGCTCAAATGTTTCACCTTTGGCTGTTCAGAGCTCTTTCAGGTAGATTTATGTCCCTTTGACATAACCCCATCCTTCTGTTATTGTGGGGTTTTGTTTGTTTGTTTGTTTGTTTTTTAGCACTTGCCTACTTTCTGGTACTATAAGATGTTCCTCCTTAGATTCAGTTAATAGGCACTTTCTTAAGGTAGTCCTAGAAAATGAATATGCATGATGTTTATTATTTAAAATCACTTCAAAACTAACATTTCTTGTGTAGGGGAAAGGGATTAATGAAATAATGAAATGATGGTGATAAATAGGAAAGAAATGAATAGCTGTGAAGGCATCAGATGAGGAGACCTGATCCAGCCTGGGTTAGTATGAGGGAAAGGCAAGGAGTAGGCAAGGAAGTTTTCACTGAATAAGTAACATGTGAGCTGAGAGCTGAGAAAACCAGAAGGCCAGAGCACAAAGGGCAAGGGCATAGATCTGTAATGAGGCTGCAGAGATAGACAAGTGTGTTATTAAAAAGGGGTCTTGTGGTTTCAGTAACCTGCTTTTTTTTCAGTTGGCTTACTGATTCATATGCCATTAAAGATTCTCTTAGAACTGTGGCTTTCACACTGAGCTCCGAGAATCTTAGATCTCTGGAGTATACCAGTGCAGGGGCCTGGCTCTAGGAAGCTGCACCTACCCAACTTGAGCATCAACCTGAAAGATTCTGCTTTTCTTGTACAAACGTCTCTTAAAATGTTTATTTAAAAAGTTCTTCCTAGAAAATGTGTGAAAACCACTGCTCTACAACATGATTTTTTATGTTCTGTAACAGGATACACGTCATCCATTATATGGATGTGCTTTACTTTGTTTAACCAATCCCCATAAATGAATATTTAGGCTGGTCTTGATGTTTCACTAATATACAATTCTGATGTGTTCTCTACTCAGAAGTTTCTGGACATATAACTTCTTTGTGCAATGTAACTGATTCTTTCCTCAGAATTCTTCCACGTACAACTGACTCCATTTCTAGGAGTGGGTCATAGGGTATATTAGTTATAATGATGTATATAATCTCAATATTTAGAGGCATAAATAAAAATAATCCTTTATTACTGAGTCAGGGATTTTGAGTGGCTAGGCAGGGGCTTTTGTGTAGTTGTAGTCATTGTTGGCTGGGGTCATAATCATCTGAAGGCTTGACCAAGGCTGAAGGATATTTTTCATGGTGGCTTATGTACATGGCTGACAAGTTGGTGCTGGTGTGAGTGAGAAAACATCGTCTTCTCCGTGTGGGTCACTCTGCAGGGTTGTTTGAGTGTCCTCACACATGGCAGCTGACTTCCCCAGAGCAAAATGTTCCAGAAAGCCTGACAGAGGTTGCAATGCCTTTTATGACCACACAAAGGAAATCGCATACTGTTATTTCCACCATTTTCTGTTGGTCACTGGGGTAAGCAGAATAATGATCTATTAAAAATCTCCTAAAACAATAGAACTTATGAATATATTATCATTTATGGCAAAAGAGATGTTATTGCAGGTACTATTAAATTAGGATTTGAGATGGGTAGATTATTTTGGATTATCCAGTTGGGTCCAATGTAATCACAAGGGTCCTATGAGTAAAACAGGGAGGCAGGAAAGTTAGGGTCAGAGAAGATGATGTGTCTACAGAAGCAGATGTAGAAGAGATGGGATTGCTGGCTGGAAGGAGGCCATGAGCCAAGGAATGTGAGCAGCCTCTGGAAGATAGAAAGGAAACAGATTCTGCCTTAGAGTTTACTGTTGACACTTTGGTATTAGTCCAGAGGAACCCATTTTGAACCTCTGATATTCAAAGCTCTAAGATAATAATTCTGTGCTGTTTTAAGCCACTAGATCTGTAGTGACTTTTCCAGCAGCCATTGGGTGCTAATGCAGTCTCCCCGCCATGATTCATTGGGAGAGGGGACTACACAAAGGAGTGAATACCAGGTGGCAAGCATCATGTGGAGCTGCCCTGGGTGCCACAAAGGGTATGTCTGCTTTTAAGGTTTTATAATCTATATTGTCAAACTGTCCCTTAGAGAGATTATATGAATCTCTACAACCAGAAATTTGGATAAATACAAATTTGGATAAATGACTCAGTGAGATCAGAGAAGGTGTCTTTCAAATGACAAATCTTTTCACCTCATGCATCTTCTTGTGGAAGAGAATATAATGGTGAAGACGGTTGTTTAATTGTCTAGGGATCTCTCCTTCTGATGTACTGGGAGAATAGGTAGCAAATGGAAGATCTATGGCGAAAGGAACTACCACCTCTAGGCCTCTTGAGGTCATTTTCTCCCACCAATTTATTCTGTCCCCTTCGGTGAAAGTAAATTCCTCATTGCAATTCTGCAAATGTATTTTTGCCTAGCAGAATTTAAGAACTATGTCAGACTTTAAAGCCAAAAGATTCCTAAATATAGCTGAATTTTTTGTTGCTTTTAAGTATTATTCTAAGGTTTGTCTCTCAACCAGGTGAACATTTTCATGCTGTTCCAAAAAGAAGATCTTGAAATAAAGATACATGTGTGTTTAAGAGAAGGCAAATGATTTCTATTGTAGCTAAGGTGAACTTATTCTTTGTAGAAGGCAAAGTCACTGCTGGGGAAAATTTTAAAATGCTTATCTCTGGCTCCCTGTTGACCATGTCTAATATCTGAATATGTTTTTGAAATGCTGACAGTGTAATCTTGGGCCACAGTGAATGAGGAAAGACATTTTTCCTATGGAGTGTCTACTGACCAGCAGAGAAATGCTGAGCAGTGGTCTTTCACATTTTGGAAGTTTTTTTTTTTCTTTTTTTCCTGGAAGATATAAAATCTTTAAAAATTAATTAAACCAAAAAAAATGGACATGCCAGTAGCAGATGCTATCTAGGAAGGAAGTCCAGATCCCTCATGTGCTTTCCCAAGCTTTTCCCACTAAACTCATAGAATTTCTCAACAGGGATTGAGAGACAATTTATTTCCCTTTATTTGTGTAAATGAGAGATCTGAGGGCTAGAGGCCTTATCCACCAAGGGAAGTCAGAATACTTGAGTACTAGACCAAGTACTAGACTGAAAAATAATGTACTTCATCTATTTTTCAAGCGGCTTTGGAGTTTTTCTTTATCTTTTCCCTCTTTTCTTGTAATTAGACAAGAACTTTGAATTGAAAATCTTGGAAAAATGTAACCCAAGCTTGTTTATTCCAACATGGCACTAATTGAGTAATGTAACTTTGAAAATTATTCAGATTCGACTCAGGTACTCAAGTGCTTTCTCCAGGCCCTGTCTCTCTCTCCATCTCTTACATTCTTTCTCTCTTTTCCTTCCTTCCTTCCTTCCTTCCTTCCTTCTTTCTTTCCTTCCTTCCTTCCTTCCTTCCTTCCTTCCTTCCTTCCTTCCTTCCTTCCTTCCTTCTTCCTCACTCTCCTTCCCTCCCTTCCCCTTCTCTCCCTCCCTCCCTCTCTTTTCCTCTTTCTTTTCAAAAGGAACTATTCATGGGTACTTACTGAATTGCAAAAATAACATCAATAATTTTCAGTTTGCTTACTTCAAGGGTTAGAGTCTATTTTCTTACCCCTTGAATCTGGGAGTCTTAGAAATTGCTTTGTGACATATCAAGTTTGAACCTGGGGCAAAAGAGATCTTGTAGCTTCCAATTTTCCTTCTTTTGGAACTTTGCACTCAGAATGTGGAGAAGCCTCCTGGATGATGAACAAGTAACAAAATCACCCGTTACTCTGGCCAACAGCCTAGTAACCACAAGAAAAGTGATTGAAGCTCTATGAATCATCCCAATAGAGATCTGCTGTGTTGTCTCAGATCAGGTCAACTATGCAGCCAACCCACTGAATAGTGAGTTAGAGAAAATGTTATTTTAAGCCACTAAATTTGGGGATGATTTATTATGCAGGAAAACCTAACTAAAACTTACTAACATAAATGACTTCCTATATTGAGAAAATATATACATTTTTTTTGTACCTGTCAGTCTGTGTTCTCACTTCTGAAACTCCATGAGATATAATTAATCCTTATTTCATACTTTCACATGTTTGATGCTAGCTATTATAAGATTTTTTCTTATTCAGACAGGGCTTTCTTTTCTTTTTTATTTATTTTTTCTTTCTTCCTCCTTCTCTTCTTCCCCTCTCCCTTTCCTCCTCCTCTTTGTCAGAGCCGTTCTCAGATACACTCTGTCCTTGCAATGATATTTGCCTTTCATTCTCTAGGTTCACATCCAGAGGGAAGAGTGCTTGCCTCTCTCCCAGCTACCCATCAAGTTTCTCAGCATCACATTGTTTTTGAGTGGGTCTTGTGCTCATCACTAAATTAGTTTTGTTGGCCAAGAGGTTGCATTGCTCTGTTTTGTCAGACTGGAGTCACATTCCATGCCCGTGGAGCTGGGGTGGAGCCAACATTCTTTGAATCACAGAGATTTATAGTTGAGAGAAATTTCAGGTGTTGTTACCCAAAGAAGGGGAATGGATACTGGCTGACCCCCAAGGTTCAAGTGATTTTCTGTATTTCCTTAAAAATTTCTTCCTTTACATTTCATTTATCAAGCACCTGCCCTGTATCAGATATACAATAAGGATAAAACAGACAATGTCTCTGACACATGGAGTTTGTAATCCAAGGAAAGAAGTGAGTGTGTGTAGAAACAATCATTAAAATAAATAATCCCACAAATAGGTTACATATAAAAACAGACAGAGGTTAGTGCTTATCTATTAGATATGTATGTTGGAGTATTTACAGATAAAATGATGTGATGTTTGGGATATTTGTCTGGATTTGTAGAGGAGGTAGATGAAATAACACTGAGTAGATAATTGATGAAGCTGGTTGATGGGTATGTGGGGATCCATTATACTATTCTCTCCATGTCATGTCGGTATATGTTTGAAATGTTCTATAATAAAAAGTTAAAGGAAGCAATCCTACAGACAAATGTAGGGTTGGAGAAATGCTGTTGGAGAAATGCCATGAAGGAAAAACAATCCTCTCTCTCTTTCTGTCTCTATCTATCTATCTATCTATCTATATATCTACCTATCATCTATCCATCCATCCATCCATTTGTCATCTACTATCTTCAAAAGGACCAAACCAAGTTTCAGTGGTGAGGGAAGAGTTTCCAAGGAAGTGATGTATTTGTTATAATCTGAAGTATGACAAGTACTGAGATACTAGGAGGACAAGACAAAACATCCCTCTCCTGCTTGAATTTGGAAACAAATGAGAGAAAGACAAAGGAGTCAGACAGATGGAGATCAAAAAAACTTCAACTTTATTACTGATACGATTTAGGATATAGTTTACATATGTAGGCAAATAAGCTTGCTAATACTCCTTTGAATTAAATTTATGCTTGAAAACTGCAGGCAAGATTGCAGACAAAGATACACCCTCATGAAAGCTGGAGTGGGGGTTAAGTAGGGGCTGGACTGAGTATGCTCGATCTCTTCTTGAAAACACTCCAATCAAATGCACTCCTTGTCCTAGGACCAAAAAGTGAGTCAGAATGAGAAAAAAATGGCCATAAATGTCACTATGGGAGTTCCTCATCAATGGATGTATGAGAAGGGGGGAGATAAATGTTCGTCTCTTAACAAATAGTAGTAAACTAGGTTAAGGGAAGGATGGGTGGGTAGAGAATAAGGAGGTGTTTCCTGGGCACATGGAACAGTCTCTGCAAAGGCCGTGTCTACCACTATATACAAGGCACTGTGCCTAGTGCTGGGGGTATATAGGGATAAACAGAGTTTGGCCTCCACCCTCAAGTTGCTTATGGTTTATGTGGGAGACAAAAAACACAGATCCAAACACAATAAGCAAGATACACTTAAATACAGATAAAGAGGAGTAAGTGCGATATAGGTTAACATTATACAGGATTTCAAGATGAATTCTGAACATGTACTAGTGGAGGAAAGGGAGAAGGAAGGGAAAGAGAGAGGAAGAGGAAGATTAGGGGGAGCAGTTGCCTACCTGGTCTTTGAGGGTGGGTAGTATTCCCATGATGGGAGGGGCAGTGAAGGGCACTCCAGGCAGAAGGAAATGCCCTACCTCTCCTGGCTTATTTTTGTCCAGTGTTTCCAACTGTCTAATTTCCTCATTGCTCCAGCTTCTAAGGGGGGCGAAGCTCCTTCCATCACCTCCCCAGTGCCATGAAGCCTCAGAGCATAGACTCTGCATTCAGTGCTCTTGGCTCTCTGTTCTCCCTCTGCCCACACGAAGTGATCCTGCCCTAAGGCTACTTGCTGCTGCTGCTGCTTATATGGCTTATGGGAGTGGGGGTGCGGGGAGGCTATAAGCAAGCCAGGATGCAAAGTCTATAATTTTGATTGTTTTATTAGTGGTGTGAGGTCAATTGCAGAAATCAGAATTTGTCTCAGCAGAACGCAATATAATGCACATAGGCAAGTGGCAAGGTTCCCAATGCTGTGTCTGTCATGTGGAGTGACAGTTCATCCTTTTTTTCTTCCCCCTACTTTCTAAAGCTTTTAAGGAAACAAGCTCAAGAGAGTACCTTTTTTGGAGTGGGAGGAGTGATGGGAGAGAAAGTTTCTCTCTCAGGATTACATGCGACAAGTCATTATCTGATGTCTTTTTCATTAATGGTGGGATTCCCATGGAAGATTCTGTTATTCTTAAATAAAACAATAGATTGAAAACATGCCTACTTTCAAAATTCATCAAAGAGCTATCTATGTTCAATACTTTCTTGCCCTAAAATAATTTATATATAGTGAAAGCACAGGTGTAGCCTTTGTCACACTGAATATTTTTAAACTTTTTAGCATTTACAGCCTGAGTTCACAGGCAGGGAGTTTTGAGGGGTGTATACCTACTAGGGAAAATGGTAAGAAGCAACTTTGCCAAACGGGTTTATCGACAGGCTGTTGTTGACCATAGGAGACAATTTGGAACAGCTTTCCAGGTCTTCTGTTACAACCCTTCAGGCTTATAGCTATGTGAGCCAAATTAATTTCAGACTATAATAAATATTTTTTAAAAAGCCATTTATTTGAGCAAAAGGAGTGTGGCACAGGAGACACAGATTCTGTCAGCTACCTAAACTATGTTCCACTGAGGTGAAGGGGAGTCTGCCTTTTACAGCACAAGTTCTGGCCCAGGTTCCCAAATATGTTCGCTTTATGTAAATGAGGTATCCAAACTGTGCAGTTCTGATTGGATAGGGCAGGTCTCACTCTTGGTAGAAAGACAAAACCAAGGTTTGCCTGTAGTTGTTGACTCTTATGGGATGAATGAACAGTTTAGTCTGAGGTTCTCTGTATCAGAGTATGTGAAGAGCCCCTGTAAGCAAATGCCACTACGCTTTTATTATTTATAAAATGCGGGCTCTCAGTTGGCCATGGGCAGTGCATCTCAGCAGGTAAATTCCTTCTTGGGATCACATCAAACGAATCTTTCTTCTCAGGGTCCACGCTACTCAGCAAATTTTAAAAAGGCACCCTTCCTCCTGGTGGAGGCCACCGCAGGCCAACTTGGCAGAGCCTTTTGCACAGAGCGTCTGCAATTTCAGCGCCTCCCTTGTCCCTCTGCCCAGGACCTGTCTTCAGTGATTTACCTGCAGACTTGTGGCTGTGTTTAGCAACAGGCTAATTAGTTATTACTTATTCTTGTTTCAGTTGCTGAATTTTCTAGTTTTTACCAAAGTTATATCCTTTTAAACTTGAGAGTTGTGATGGTTGATTTTATGTATCAAGTTGACTGGATCATGGGACCCCCGATATTTGGCTGAATGCTATTTCTAGGTGTGTCTGTGACAGTGTTTCTTCGTGAGATGAGCATTTGAATCAGTCAATTGAGTAAAGGAGATTGTCCTCCCCAGTGTGGGTGGGCCTCATCCAATCCCTTGAAGGCTTGGTTAGAACAAAAAGATGAAGATGGAGAAAGTGAGAATTCTCTCTCTGTCTCTCTCTGTCTCTCTGTCTCTCTGTTTCTCTGTCTCTCTCCCTCTCTCCCTCACCCCTATTGGTTCTGTTTCTCTGGAGAACCCTGACTAAAACAAGAGTTAATGATGATATAGAATTGATTTCTCACAAATACATCAAGAAATTCTCTTGACCAAAAGATGTTCATTCTCATTAGAAGCTCTTTATTTTTTCCATATAATTTTCCACACTATTTCTCCCTTTCAGGTCACATTTTCAATCTTTCATTCTTTTTGTTTCAGGCTACATTTCCACAGTGTACCTTAGTGCGAAGGCTCCTTTGGAAATTCCAGTATGTTCGTAGACATTCTGGTAGGGATGTTTAGTGTGGAAGAGTCAAGGAGTAGAATTTTTTATTTAGTCACTTTAAAATGGATCATATCTCTAAAACTGTTAGCTCGAGTTTCAGATAAAGAGGTTTTGAAACTATTAAAGCTAGAATACAGATTTCATAAAAATTTTATTTATATATTTGATTTATTCATCCATTTATTGAACACCACATACTGAGCTAGGTGCTGTGGAAACAACAGAGAAGATTAAGATGTCCATGTAATGAAGATTCTTACAGTTTAGTAACAAAGTTAGACAAAAACAAACATATTACAATATAAGATACAATGAGTCTAATAAGGAAGTTCCAGATGCTGTAGCAGTTCAGATAAAGGGGACATCTCTTCTGGTTAGTAGGACCTGGGAAAGCTTGACAGAAGTGACCTTGAATTAAGATTGAACAATGAATTAGATGATAATGGGATAGGGAGAGAATTGCAGACTAATGGTGTGGCATAGTGCAGAACTGGGAAAGGTGGAAATATGTGGTTTGATTTACCTGAAGCGTAGGGTATAATGATGAAGATGATAATGATAGAAGTTGTTTACTAACTACCTACTATGTTCAAACCCTATAAGATAAACATCATTATTTCCTTTACAGATGAAAAGGTCTTTAATTCAGAAAAGTCAAGTGACTTGCCTACAGTAATTTAGCTGTTAAGTGGTAGTGCTGAGAGTCAAATAAGATCTAGATGACTCAAAAGTCAATGTTCTTTCTACTGTACTACTACTGTCCTCACCTTGTGTATGTGGAGGAGGAAATGAGGAATATTTCATTCATGTGTGGGGTAAGACAGAGGAGGCATAGGCAAGGCAAACATATGCTTTGATTGTAGGGTATTTTTCTGGCAAAGGAATGCTCATAGCTAAATGACACTATAAAAATGATGGTGACAATAAGTAGGTGTCAATTATTGAATGCCAAAAACAGTCAAAAAATTATATCATCTGCTTACAACTACATGTAGCACAGTCAGGTGGTTTGTTACCTGATGTAGTGGAAAGAGCAGAGTTGTAGAGCCAGAAGGAACTTGGTTCAAATCCTGCCTCTACCCCTTCCTAGTTATTGAACTTTAGGCAAGGTATTTAATATTTATGAGCCTCAATATCTTCATCTAGAAAATAAGTATATACGCATATGTCATAGAGTTCTTGTGAATGTTAGAAAATTAAAAACATCTATAATGCATTTTATAACAACAGAAGCAGAAGAACAAGATAATAAAAATAAAATTCTAATATCAACACAAGGGTATCTTGGCTCATTTCTAAATAAAAAATGATAGTATGATGGAAATATGAATAGTCATAACATCAAAATTTAACCTACGTTAATAAAAGTTTTCCTTTCCTTTGCAAAAATAATTATGTGCCAGAATGGGCAACTGAGAATAAGAGTATGAATTTAAATATTCTAAGAACTGAGAGGATTTATATTATTATATGTAACAGCAAAATATACTTAAATGTTATTTGTTGTAGAACCTCATGAAAAATACAACTCATTCTTACTTTGTTGAAATATGCTTTTACATTCATTATATTAATGCAGTTTTATCTGGATTTTAGTGACAGTTTTTAATTCTTTTTGAGAAAAAATTCAGTACATCAAAAGTAGGTCAGGCCGTGAACAGATTTCTTTTCCTAGCTTGATGTGTGCTTACATAGTAGATTGAGAATTGAATCTCTTCACAATGAAAAATGGATGATTCTGACATTTATATTGAGCATCAGATATATTATAAACATATTTATTGAAAGTCTTGCTTCTGTTGTATGTAATATTCTTGCAAAAACAACAAACAAACAAACAAAAAACCACTCATCTGGAAGGCTTTGTTTTCGTTAATAGACTCTTCTAATTGAGACTCTTGTACGGACGCCTCCCGGAGGGAAATCCTATAACTGGTGAAAGCAGGGAGGAGTGTTCATCATGCCAGATAATTTCACCTTCCTAAAGTCCTAACCCTAATGCTTCAAGTGATGTCTCACCCTATCTCAGGACACTGGACCTTGGTTAACTTATCCAAAGAAATATTTGGAACAACTTTTAAGCATATACAATTGGCACAGTCTTTAGGATATATTTATGTTCATTTTGTAAAGCATCAAATAACAGTATTCCTGGAACATATTGAGAAGAACCCTATTGAACTATCAATAGTGTTACCAGAAATGTAAAGCAGAAAAAAAAAAAAAACCAACAACAACAACTGGGAAAGCATTTTCTCAAAAGTGTTCTTTTCAGGACATAAGGGCAAAGTATTGAAAAATAAGTTCATCCTGCAAAATATTTCATCATTCTTATTACCATGCAGTAACCTACAACAAGGTATTATTTTAAGAGCTAAATAAATACTTGTAGTGAATTGATTAGTCTATCCCTGCCTTGCAATCTAAATCTGAGTAATTTGTTTCAAGATAGACATATAAATGCTACAATATCATTCAGTGCTCTTACATTCTTAGTATTCAGGTATTTACGAGTCTTAAAAAAATTGTACATCTTAACTCTAGAATTTATCCCATTTTAAGATTTGTCCCATGTAAATAGTCATAAATGTAGATACATAAAACATAAATAAATAGTTACAGTAACATTACTTATAATAGTAAAAGTATTAGAAAAATCATAAATGGTTAATAATAGAAGAGTACTTATATACATTAGACTAGACTCATAAGTTGAAATATTTCACAACCATTAAAAATGGACTTTTTAAAAGAATAGTTAAAATTTTCAGAAAAATCTTTGGGTTCATTGTAATGATTATAATTAAAATTTTGTATGCATTATCTACCCAAACTGTAAAAAATATCAAAATATATTCATATTAAAATTATACAAAAAAATACATTAAAATATAACTGCCTGTTTTGGGGCAATTGGATTTTGAGTGATTTGTTTTCTTCCTCATTCATTCATTTATTCATGTAACAAGTCCTTATTGAAAACCTAATATGTGATAGACAGTGTGCTAGAGCTATACATTCAATGGGGAGCAAAAATAAAGTAGCCTCTGTTATTATGGTTCCAATCTAGTGGAGAAGACATATATTAATTTAAAAAAATCACCCAAATAAGTGTAAAATTACAGCTGTGATAAGTGATGAGCAGGAAGGTGACCGTGGAAGCAAATAATAGGAAACCTAGCATAATTTGGGTTTAGTTCACTGAAGGCTTAGTGTACTAAACCTTGACATATGGGTAGGAGATTTAAGCAGGTTCAAGGGGGAGGAGGGTTGAGAGGGATTTCTTTGTAAAGGAACAACACTGCAAAGTCCCTGTAGTAGGATGAAGCGTGGTATGTTTAAAGAAGTGAAAGTGGGCTGAGTGTGTTGGTGTGGGAAGAGGGGTTGAGGAACATAAGATTTGTGTTTTCAAATTTCCACCCTCTTCTGTAGTATTTAAAAGAGATTGGAAGGAGGAGAAGCAGAATCAGGGAACAGCATTTGACTCTCCCTCTTATGCCACTCTCATTCATACCCTCTCTCCTCCTAAAGCAGATTGAAAAGATTTTTAACTGTGTGGGGGATCTCCCCAACAATTAGAGTTCAAGGATGAAGAATATCTGAGCCATAACTTTCCAGTGATCAATTTTGAATAGATTAATGGGAAAAAACACTTTAGGAGATTTAAAATTAATGGCAAAGAATAACTTGGCTTTGAGGGAGAAGTGTGTTATAGGTCCTTGGTGTTTCACTGAAAAAGGTTTAGTGGTGGGCAAAGGATGATGAACAGACTAGGGTGTGTGCAAGTTGTCTGAGATAAGGTTGAGGTGACATGAGTCATCTAAGGGGAAAGAAAATAAGACTGTAAACACCCTGATTCCATTTCCCTTTTTATTTCTGAGTCAGATGAGTTAACTTTAACTCCAAACTTGATTTGGCTTCTACGAGATGTCTGTTTTACACCATGATGTATTGCCTTCTTGCATATGCTACTGTTTTCTACTCAACTTTGGAAAATAAAGAAATGTGCTCTAGATGTGAGAAGAGTTAGGAAATTTAGAAGGTGGTTGTGTATCATTTACACTTTTTGAATGTTGAAGTCTGAAAGGAAAGAAAACTGTGTAACAGAATGATAAGAATCTGTCCTTTTGTTGTTAATCCAAAACAGTTCTATGCATGACTATATAGAGATGTGATTGATAATTCAGTTCACAGATTATGTAACATGTTAGTTTAAAGTGGAGGATTTGGAGTAAGAATGCTTCAGTTCAAATCCAGTCTCTGCCCCTTAATAACTGTGTGACCTTGAACATGCTACTCAACTTCTATATGTCTTAATATTACAACATGTAGTTGTTTGAAGATTTAATGAGATAATCCATATAAAGCATATGGAATAGTGTCTGGGATTTAGAAAGGGCTTGGCTGATGTTAATTGTTGATTTTATTATTTTTTCTCGTTAGTGAGGTATTACCAGTGATATTCTATTGCAGAATATCATTGTTGGCTTTTTTTTTTTTAATTTGCATAGAACTGCTCTTTAGTTCATTAGCATTAATGCTTGATAAATCTAACTAGTGGCTGTTAATACATGTTAAATCATTATCATGAGTGGATAAAAATCTGACTTCAGACATTGATCTGGTTCATGAAGTCTGCACATTTAAAGCTGTTAAACTTTCTCTACCCAATTTTTAGCTAGCATCATCAGAATCAAAACATATTCTTAGAAAAAGCATGGTATAACAAGCTCCCTTCCACATATCCCTACCTTAACCCCCACAGCCATTATGCATTTTGACTTCTGATGATCTCTGCAGACAGGAAAAAAGTTAGCTATTTTTCCCATGCCATTAAGAGTGAAGCCATTACACTACAAGCAATAACAATTGCTAATAAATGAGTAACAACATACTGGCCTTATGAAATTAAGGAAATGATAACATATTTTAAAAATCATAGGTGAATTAGAGTCAATATTTTTGGTCAAGCCTGAGATAATTTCCAAAGTATTGAAATATAGAAAATGCAAATATTGATTAAAACAAAGAACACAGCCTCATGAAACTTTGCAGTGATTAGTCTGAATGCTTTATTTTTGAACAATGGAATAGGTATCGTTGAGGTTAATTAGCAGTCAATACATTCTATTCAATACAGCCCAATTGATTATGCATCTAAATGAAATATCTAATTACATAAGTGTAAAGTATCTTCCATTAACATTAATATCTTTTTAGCTTCTTTATATTTTTTACAATATATCATATAGTACTAATTATATGAATCACTAATTAATTATACTGATTGTATTAGCTATTAATTAATTATTAATCACTCTCAAACAATAGAATGTTAAAATTTTCCTTTAAACAGTTTGAAAAGCCCATATCTACAACTCACAATCATGTCACTATGAGGTTGGGCAATGAATCTATTGTGGATGGGCGTACTGAAGTTCATAAAATTTAACTGACTTTATGTCAAATATAATCTATCAGTGGCCAAAGATAACAATAGTTTTCTGTGCAATTATGGCATCACAAAATCATACATCCAATTTAAATTTAATTCTCTTTCATGTCAAATCCTACCAGAGACATTGATTGAGCTTCGAGAACATTTGGTGTGGAAGACCTAGAACTTGGCAGAAGAATATGGTACAGATTGTAGTTTAGGTTAATACACCTATTGTAGTGGCTCTTATTGATCATTTTTATTTGCCAAGTTGCTTGTTGAAGCATTTCTTGTACTGAAACAAGGATAGAGAAATAAGGACACATTTATCTCATGCAAAGGTGTATACAATGAACTCTAAATTAACTGTATAAATTGGGGGGCAGAGAACACAAAAATAATCAAAATCCTCAGGTGATTCTTAGGTTTCATATATGTTTCAGCTTATTCTTCTTCCAAATCTTTTGCTGAGCTACATGGATGAAACAAAAGGGACTGACATATATCACCATGAACTTTCTGTCTACACATTGATGAAGAAAGTAATGAGCAGTGAAACAGAGAAAGAACAGGTAGCAGAAAGGATAAAACAGGGCTCGAGATCATCTGCTAGCATGTTAGGCTTAGTATATTCATGAGTTGACTGCTTTTGGATAATCTCTCTCCAAATTAGGTGAAGGCGATATGTCCAATTTTTATTTTAAAAAACCGAACACATCCCTCACGCTCCATAATGCACATAATACACATCCTTCCAATGTGGCTCAATGACCTTATACTGAATTTTTTTTTTTTTTCATTAGAAATGTAGCTTTCATTGCTTTTGGGCAAGGAGGCAGACTTGATGAGAGACTGTGGTCTGGTATATAGTTATGAAAATGAAGCAGTGCCTTTGTTTTCTGAGTAACACAGAGCAAAGAATACTACAACAGATCCTCTCTTAAACTGACTTAGAATCTGGAGACGCCAAACCAAGGGAGGTAACAAAGAAATGCTTACTGTCAAATGTACTGGACATTTCCCTTCAAAAGTCAATGTGAAAATTCGGGTTAGTAAAAAGCAGAGGTGGAAATTCTGAAATAAAGAGAAAAATAGAGAATAGAAATGATTTTGTTGATGTTTCTTGTTTTTCACATTCTTTTCAACTCACTTATGAGGTCTGAATTTTTGTAATGGGTTTTTGTAATGTGTCTATTGTGAAGTGTGTGTGTGTGTGTGTGTGTGTGCGCGCGCGCGCATGCGTGCACATGTGTGTGTGTGGTGTTATGTGTGAGTGGTGTTTGTTTTTAGTATATGTGTGTGTGCGTAGTGGCGGGCAATGTATGTGGGTGTGGCAATTTGTGGTATATATGCCTATTGTGGTATGTGACAATGGTGGTTGTTGCGTAAATGTGGGAGGGGCTATTGTTGTTGTTGTGTGTGTGTGTGTTTGTATTTGATGGGAAGTGTGGGTTTAGCTTCTGTCCAGGCAGGCCACTGAATTAATATTTTGTCATTTGAACAAATGAAACTTTCACATCCTTAGTTTATGGGGAAACACAGATCAATGCTGAGATAGTTTGTTTTAAAGCTTTATTGCTAACCAGTGCTTGTGCTGGTGAGATTCTATAGCAAGTCTCAAGGAAGTCCTGGGCTTCCTCCAAAAATAGCTGCCCTTGAATTCTAATTGTTGGAGAGACCCCCCCCCCAACACAGTTAAAAATCTTTTCAATCTACTTTAGGAGAAGAGAGGGCCTGAATGAGAGCGGCATAAGAGGGAGAGGTACAGAGGGTTAATGAGAGAGAGAACAAGAGAGCCCTCTTCTGCTCTTGATTTCTGTGCAGGTTGACACCCGAGCACTGTCCTGGCGTTTGTCCTGTGCGGATTCTCCTGACTATGGAGTATCAGGGTTCCAGGGCTAACAGAATATCTCCAGAAGTATTTCTTTGCTTATTTGCAACTTCTGCAAATTAGTCGAGCCCTAACTAATGTGCTGGGTGGCATCATAAACCAGTAAAGAACAACCTTTCAACCAACATGATTTAGGAAAAAATTAATCCTTTCAACTCTTGACTAAAAACCCCTGAAACAACTTAAACTCGATTTGTACTATGCCACAGTACCTACCTCCCATTGGACACATAATAAGCTTCCTTACTTTGATGACAATTTTTAAAATAAGCGAGTGGTAAAGGGGAGGATGGCCCCACCTTTTGTTATCTGAAGTGTATACAAAATGACTCCACTTCAATAATTGCAACAGCCAGAGAAAAATTATTGCTTCTTTGATTCTGTGACTCTGTTTTGTCCTCAGAATTGTATCAAAAAAAATAATGTCAACTGGCTTTAGAGGAAATGTTTGTAATGGGCCTGCTGCCGCCAAATCTCCCTGGGATGTTTGAGCATTGTCTCTGCGTTTGTCATGGAAGTACCGTGACTTCAGCAGCCAGGTTCTGAACAGACCATATCAGGGGCTCAAATGCTTACAGAACTCAGACAGATATTCTAAATGGGTGTCACAATTAGGCGTACAACAATAAGCAGTATGGGGGGGGGGGCTGCATGATACTGGGCAGTCTATCTCCCATATAAAGGAGGCAGATGCCACTCATCCCAGTCGTTGTTGCTATGAAGCGATGACTGGGGTCACATACAGTTACACTTGTGAATGGTCACCCAGAAGAAAAAATTAGGGAAATCTCCAATAAAAGCTCTCTTGGAGGAGCATATTAGTTGCCCAGGGCAGCTATAACATATATCACAGACTGGGTGGCTTAACCTGCAGACATTTATTTTTTCATGGTTCTGAAGGCTGAAAATCCAAGATCGAGTTGTTGGGAGATTTGGTTTCTTCCAAGGCCTCTTACCTTGACTTGAATATGGCCATTTTCTCACTGTGTCCTCACATGATCTTTTCTCTGTGCTCAAGTATCCCAGGAGCTTAAACTTCCCTTTGTGTGTCTAAATTTTTTCTTCCTGTAAGGACATCAGTCAGATTGGATTCAGGGCTCACTCTAGTGGTCTCGTTTTAACTTAATCACCTCTTCAAAGTCCCTATTTTTAAATACAGTCATACCCTGAGGGGCTTAGGATTTCAACACACGAATTTGGGGGTGGGGACAATTTAGCCATGACAAGGCAGCACCCCGCAGTCTGAATTCTGCAGAGGCAGCAGCTTGGGCATCTGAATCCCATTCTCCTCATTTAGACCAGTAGACAAGTATGTATTATAAACAAGGAGGGAACAACTCCAGCATCTCTCATGCAGTGACTTAATTAATGGTTTAAGCTTATCCCTAGACAAGACTTCCCAAAGAAACTTGTGATTCATGCAGATTATAAAAACTTACTAGAGAGAGTGTGGAAATACTTGTGCCACACAATCAACTTTTTCATTATCATGAGTCTTATTCCATTCTGGAGACAGCATTGTCCCTGAATAGTTAGTAATTGGTACCTCGGCATTTGCTACCAAGCACAGCTAGTATTCTCTAAAACAAAGCATCTGTGGTGAGAAATGTTGGTTTAGATTCTCTGTCTGCATGTTGCCAGAGTATTAGAAGTTAATAAATGTTTAGCTTTCCAGATAGGTTCCCACACTGATGATGAGAACAACTGCACAGACTGCCTTTTCCAGTAAGTAAAGATGGGTGTACCTCTTGTGGGGGTGGAGGTGGGGGAGAAGCAAGTAGAAAGTGAATATCCTAAGGATGTGCTTGAAACTCCTCACTAAAAAAGAAAAAAAAAATCATGTATTTTTTCTTGGTGGGATGAAAACCAACAGTATTGATCTGTTAATTTAAGAATTTGGCACAAAACGTTCTCACTTCACATTTCTGTAACTTCACTTGGTTACCGATGAATCAAAGTGCTGTTATAAGTGCATGTTTGCAAGCCTATGGGTAGAACATCAAAATACGGCATTATGTCTGGAGTCCTAGGAAGTAGAATCTTCTAGAAAAGGCATAGGTAACAAATATCTGAAGTGAATACTTGATCTAAGCTATCCTCATTGATTTTCCCACTTAAGATGGAATTAGGTATCCGAGGCTTTTGTTCATCCATCCTGAATGTGAGGGGATAGAAAAACAGTTTTGTTTTGTTTTATTTGTCGAGGGGGGTTCATATTTGGGCCATGTGCATCCCAAGGCAGAAAAATCCTGTCTGCAGAGGAGAAGAGTAAAGGAGACAAACTGGGAGAAGTGGAAATGGGAGTATGTTCCCTTCTAGGGCAATGGTGAGAGTAACCACAGTTCAGAACACCCACTTCTGTGTTTCCATCCCTGGCGCGGCCCAGGTGTATTTCCACTTGGATTCAGTGAAATATCCATGGATCTTTCTAGTAAATACTACTATTTGGTTAAGAGAGGTTGAAAGGTTCTGTTTCTTATAGTCAAATTATATACCAGACCAAGAAAAGTCATCAAATAATTGTGAAAATCATTATCATGTAATTCTGAATAACCATCCTAAATCTTTCCATTTATTTTTTTTTTTTAGGAGATTGCCTTTGTAGTCAACTGTAAGTTTTTCTGTCAGTTGATATTTTCTCCAACTTTTGAAATAGCAAATACAGTCATTTTTACTTCCTGGTTTATATTACTTTTTAATCAGATTTTCTATAGTTTGAAAGTTTTACTTCTGAAATATGGGAGCCAAGTGTGCCAATTTTAATGCTATAGTATTTAACACACTGCTGGCTCTTTTTATTTAGAAGATCAATAGCTGCAAACATTTTTTATCTTGATTTCTCTTCTAAGTCCTTCGAATGGCACGAAGCTTTGTATTTTGGGGTACTACACTCTGCTCTGGTTTCTAGGTGGGTATTGACCTGCTCTGTGCTGCGAAATGACTATGTTAGAATTGGTGCAACCAATCTATCAACTGCCTGAATTCAAGCACCGTCAACATATTTCAAATTTTTTATTTCATTTCTTACTCATCTGTGGAAGATTGCCAAATAGTCCAGCCCAGAGAAATTTAGGGCTAGGTAAAGATTCATTTTCTTGGGTAAGAGGAGGATGATGTGATTTTTAATTAATGGTATAGTTTGGATCTCTATTGCTTCTCTAAAATCACTCAATGTATAGTCAGTTGGATAATTAAGGCCAGGCCTAAAGTAGACTGGCTATCACAGCCAGGTGTCAAGCCCAGAACACCAGAAGGATAGTCTTATGCACTTGTCTTTTGGGAGAAAACACCCTCCCATTACTATGATTTGATAGTCTTGCCTTCAGCTCTAGAAGCTGCTGCCAGGTAATTAGTGGTGCATCTTTAGGGCAGCCCCTGCATAGCTGCTGCATGTACTTTAGGCAAAAATCTAGCTTCCTTCAGTCAGGGCTTTCTTGGCTTTACTTGTCATTTTTACAAAAGGAAGATATAATCTCATATTTGGATAATTAAAGGTGGTGTGGACAACAATGTGAACACGCTTAACATTACTCGACTGTACACTTAAAAAACTGTTATGATGGTAAATTTTATATGATGTGTATTTTATTACAATTGAAAATAAAAACAATTAAAAAATGGCTGGTGGTATTATTCTTACATGTGGTTTTCATGAGGCCATAGGCAAGTGCCATATAGGCTAAAGGGGTCTCTTTGGCTTTAAATTTATATTAAATGTCTCCTTAAATTCACCTTGAATGTTAAGTAACCTCGGACGTCTGCGAAATACTCCTACCCTCCTCCTGGAACCAGAGGGTTGAGAAGTGGGATTTGCTAGGCTGGTTGGGATGACTGACAAGTAAATACTGGGGCAAAAGTTCTAAGACAGATGTGTGTACATGTTTAGTGGGTGAGGATGTGGTATGGATAAGTTCCTTTTCTGCGTGGAGGAGGAGGGCAAGCCGGAAGAAGCTCTACTTACTGCACCTTATTTTCTCTGTAAATGACAATATTGCCAGATTACCAGGTAAAAGTGCTAGGGAGAGTGGAAGGGTCAGGGATTTAGGAAGATGGTTTGGAATAACTACTATGGAATTGTGAGCAGGAGCAGAATAGAGACATGGAAAGGAATGCCAGGCCATCAGAAGGCAATGTTGGGTATTTTTTTCTAGGAGCTCTAGCTACTTAGATGTAAGAGACATCTCTCTCACCATTTCCATTCTGAACGGCTCATCAGCTCCCAGCTACCTTCTGCTCTGGGTTTAAGCCTCAGCATGGACAGAATTCCTGAGGCTGATAGCTGCCCTTTTGTAAAGGACTAAACGTTTTCTACCTGTATGACTCACAACAAATAAAAACAACAAAAAATTAGTTTAAATATGTTTTCTAAATTTGAATATAGTCCTTTTTAATGTTGGTATCATAATTAGATTGACCCCAGACTGACGTGACCACGAAAGCTGGACATGACCTAGTATTTACATTGTATTTTATAACTTGTCTCCTCGGACAGTAGCATATTCTGCTTTTGCAAGCCTGAATGTCTTTTTTTTTTTTTTTTTTTTTTTTTTTTTTTACAGCAAGACAGAAGTTGCCCAGTCTAACACTACTCCTTGGCTCCTACCTACTCAGATGAGAGGCAAATTTCACAGCCTTAAATTAAGATCATGCTATTCAGCTTTTTTTCCCCACTGACCAGCTGTGATCCCAGTGTTCTTTTTTCCTAGAAAAATCACCTCCGATCCTGACCTGTACCTTGATGAGTGTTGTTGTAGAGTAGGAATCAACTTCGTGGCCGGGTCAGCCTCTGGTGGGTGGCTTCTTGTGTGAGCCCTAGATGCTTCATTTCGACACCTCATTTCTCATGTGGTTTTTGTCTCAACCTCACATTTCATTGGCAAATCCTCTGCGCTCCTCAGAGATGAGGAACTTCCTGGCTTCTTCACTGACCATCTCCCCTGCTGCCCTCATTGGCATCCGGAAGTACCACTGCTGCATCTTTCCTGAATCACCGCCCTCAAGTGATAGGACTCCTTGGAGTCTCAACTCGTCCTTGTTTGGCTTCACACAGAGCAAGATTAGTAAATGTTTCAGAAACAGTGTGTAAAGTATCGAGTCAATTCTGAATAAGAACCCAACATAATTTCTTGCTTATTTCATTTTGATTTTGAAGATGTAATGTCATTTTTTAGATTCGGTCAGTTGTTCTGTGAGTTCCACTTTCTTGCCTTCTGTTCACCAGGTGGTGCTCCTCAGGGTCCCAACCAACACGTACTTATCACAGACCTATTCGAGTTTGTCATTGGTGATGAAGAAGCATACAAATTATAGTACCTGTCATCAAAGGCATTCAGTTTCTGAGAGACAAGCTACTAATTAACATATGCAACAATTCTCAAAATATAGCGTACTGAATAATCAACTGGATAAAATGCGGATTTCTCAGCCCATCCTTAGAGAGATGTTTTCAACAACGCTGCCAAAGAATCTGCATTTTTAATAAGCACATAGGGGTGAGTGAGCTGGGGAATAATGGAAGTGAATTTGAGGCAGATGGTGTGAGAACCACACTTGGAAAAACACTGCAAGGAATTGTATAAGCGTTACAGTAAAGGTGTCTACCCCTGGGAGCTCTGGGAGGTAAAGAGGAGCTGATCAATACAGTGGAGGGAGGTGGTTATAGGGTGGGGAGGCTGAGAAAAGGAGGTTTTATTGGATAACTATACTATCTCCTCTCACATGATCTGTGAAGATGAAGTCATATCTCCTTGTCCTTGGCTTTTGTCTCTAAAACCTCTTCTAAAATATTTTCTACTTGATCTGTAGTACACACCTTTTCTCTTAAATTTGTTTTTATGTTTTCTTTTTATTAAACAAATTATACAATCTACAACTTCATGGGTTTTATGCGTTTCTTTCCATTTTGAGACATTGTAATATAAGTAGCAGATTTGTCCAAAACTGAGTTTCCTATTCTCAGCTTCTTATTCTGTTACTTCATGTGCTTTTTGTCTTTAGCCAATGAGATCTTTTCCTTAATCCCGATCTGAAAATATATCCCTTACACACCCAGGCATTGAATATTGTTGGCTTCTGTTAGTTTGAAAGGAGGACGTGGGGTTTTGTTTCATGACACTGGACTGCAAAGGAAATGTTCAACCAGGAACAACACATTTTCTTCCTAGAAATCCATTAGCTTTAATGGAATGAATCTGTAGTTTTTACTCTTGGGAATTTTGTTGAGAGAACACTGCATAAGCAGGCTGGGTTAGAGCAAACGATAAGTGCGTGTGGAAGGCTCTCACAGGATAACTTAGCACCTTTACTTTTGTTTCTTTGAATTTACACTTTGATGTAGAGAAGTGTGAAATATATCACATACAAATCTTTATGCAATTACTCTCTTCAGTCATCACTGAGAAATGAGAAACAATGTCAAGCTGTGGAATATTTTTCCTTTTCATATTGGAGTATTACTTTTCTCATATTGAAATGTTGCAATTATTGAGACAAGAGTTGTGTTATATTGGCAGGGAAGAGAGGTGTGAAAAAGTTGTGTCATCCATTTTATGAAAGAAGATGCTATAGGCTGAACTGTGTTCACCTCAAATTCATATGTTGAAGCCCCAACCCCCAATGTGACTCTTTTTAGAGAAGAGGCTTTTAAGCCATCATTACAGTTAAATGAGGTCACAAGAGTATAGCCCTAATCTGATATGATTGGTGGCATTATAAGAAGAGGAAGATAATGAGATTTTCTCCATGTACGTGCACCAAGGAGAGGCCATGTGAACACACAGTGGCAAGGCTGCCATCTGCAAGCCAGGAAGCTAATCCTCACTAGAACCTGACCATGCTGATACCCTGATCTCAGACGTCTAGCTTCCAGAACAGGTGTTTTGGTTCTATGGTATTTTGTTACGGTAGTCAAAGCAGACTGAAACAGAAGACACAGTTGGTAGCATGAGAGTCCATGGATCTGGGTTCTAGTCCTGATTCTACCACCCTTAGCTCTTGTGGGTCTGGAAATTTTATGAGACCTTACTTACCTCTTTGCGGAATGAAGATGAAAGACTGACTGCTAAAATGTTTTCCAATTTTTGAAATCTTTGATTCTAATTACGTGAGATGAACTGCTTTGTTATAAATCATATAATGTTAAGCCTGAAACTATCTTCTTGTTTGTTTGTTTGTTTGCCTAACTCTCTCATACAGTTGAAGAGAGGCCCGATAGAATAAGTGACGTGACTTTACTCAATGTCACAGACACTCCCAACAATGCCTGGAAGTATAGTCTCCTCTTTCTCTATTACGCTGCTGAATGGATTGTCAGCTATTAAATAGGAATGTTTGCTATCATGTACCTATTTTATTAGGGAAATGTTAATAAGATAAAAAGTACTGAGCTTTTCAGAATAAGGTTTTTTTTTCATTATATTTGATGATTTATGATGAAAATAACCTGTAAATGTTGTATTTTAAAGTTATCTAGTATCATATTTAAGTATCTCTCTAAAGTCATATTAATATATTACTAAGTAATTATAATATGCACATATAGTTGTATTTTACTTAAAAATATGTGTTTTTTTCAAAATAACACATGTATAATTAAATAATCCCCAAACAGATGAATTTATCCATACTCATCGATTCCCAATTATTCTCCCTAAAGGCAAAATCTTTTAGCTGCTACTTTTAAAGTTTCTTTTGGAGATTACTTTGATAACTTTGGATGATGTGCTTATTCCTGTGCTCTTCCACAAATCAATAAACCACATCTACAGACTTTCTATTAAAAAAGTTGAGGTAATAATTCACATTACTTTCCTATTCCCATCTCCCATGCTAGAGTGTGATATTAATATTATTCTTAGTTTTCCCAAGCCTTTATAATTTTAAAATATAAAATTAATTTTTCGAGGGCAGGAATTTTTGATTTATTGCCATGTAAAATGAGTACATCTAAGTAGCAAGGCCTCCTCCTATATTTTTAATTATATTAACAACTCTGATATGTTGCTTTTTGTGTGTGGTTATATTTTCAGTGTGGTTGTTAGGGAATTATTTGTATAGCAAGGACTACAAGTTGCTATGCCTTTTCGATGAAAATATGTTCCTCAGCTATCTTGCCTATTAAGCATTTCATATCTTACAGACATAAATCCTAGAGCTAAGCTTAGCTCACATAGCTTTGTATATTTTCACTTTCCCAAGGGTAGTTATATCATTTCTGAGGTAAGAGGATCAATACGGAATAGGGTTCTCTAAGTAAGGGCTAAACCAGCACTAAATATAGCACTGATGAAGCAGTTAGTGGCTTCCTGTTTGTGATGTTCATCAAAGCGATAAAGCTGACTAATACCAGGATTTGAACTCTGCAGGAGACTATATGGTCAGAAAATATCTGAGACAGTCTTTGTACTTGACATGGTGCCTGAAGGTTTCTATTTTTAAAATAGATTGCAATGGAATTCCCTTTTAAGACCTTTAACTCCTGAATAAATCATATTTATAATTATGACAAAATTTATTATGAACTAACATGAGTATATTTCCACAGTTTCTGCTAGCTCATGAAATCCTGGAGAGCATTTACTATGCTTTTTTTCTTTGTATCTGCTAGAGTTTACTGAAGGATGCTTCTCGTACACGAGAGAGTTGATTGTTTTTGTCTGGCACTGTGCTAATCAATTTAGATGCATTATTTTATTTAATTCTCAGAAAAACTCCATGAGGAAGGCACTCTTTAGTCCCATTTCATAAATGAGTAATTTAAGAAAAAGAGAGATTAAGTCACTTGAATTGAGGCAAATATCTAGTTAAATGATAGAGCCAGAGTTGGTCTGTGTGACTAAACTCTTCCAAAATGTCTATAGTTGGAATCATGCAGTATGAAACCTTTTAACTTTTTCACTTCTTCATATGCATTTAAAGTTCCTCCATGTCTTTTCATGGCTTGATAGCTCATTTCTTTTGAGTGCTGAATAACGTTAGATTATTTGAATGTATCAGTTTATTTATCCATTTACTTACTGAAAGACATCTTAATTGTGTCCAAGTTTTGGCAGTTAGGAATAAAGTTGCTATAAACATTCATGCATAGAGTTTTGTGTAAGTAATTACCAAGGAGTGCAACTGCCAGATCAAATTGTAAGAGTTTGTTTAGTTTTTAAAGAAACCATCAAATTGTCTTCCAGAGAGGCTGTACCATTTTGCATTACCACCAGTAATAAATGACTGTTCCTCTTGCTCCACATCCTTGTAAATATTTGGTGTTGTCTGTGTTCCAGATTTGAGTCATTGTAACAGATATGTAAGTGACATCTCATTATTTTAATTTGCAGTTCTCTAATGACATATGATGTAGAACATCTTTTCCTATGAGTATTTGCCATCTTTTTGAGTGAAGTGTCTGTTCAGGTCTTAGGCACATTTTAAAATATGGTTGTTTGTTTTCTTATTGTTGAGTTTTAAAAGTTTCTACTAGATCATGGAATTCATGATCTAGTAGAAACTTTGCATGTTTTGGAAAACAGTCCTTTATTAAATGTATCTTTTGCAATTTTTTTTTTCTCTGTCTGTGGCTTATCTTTGCTTTCTCTTGACATTGACTTTTGCAGAGCAGGTTTAAATTTTAATAAACTATAGTTGATCACTTAATTCTTTCATGAGTCATGCCTTCGGTATTATATCCAAGGTCATTTAGGTTTTCTCCTATGTTATTGTCTAGGAGTTTTACAGCTTTGGGGTTTGCATTTAGATCTTCTATGAACTTTTATTTTAATTTTGTGAAGGGCGGAAGGTCTGTATCTAGATTCATTTTTTTAGCACATGGATGTCCAGTTGTTCCAGCACTCTCTTTGCTACATTGTGTTGCTTTTGCTCCACTGTCAAAGATAAGTTTATTACATTATGTGCATGTGTTTTTGGGTTCTCTGTTCTGAGGAGATTCAAGGCACACTACGTGAGAGCCAGCACCCACTCCCAGACATATGAGTAAGGCCATTATGGATCCCCTAGCCTGGCCACCCGTCTAGCTTAGTGAAATCACATGAGCGAGTCCAGGCAAAACCGGATGGGTCTGCCCAGCCAAGCCACTAAATTATCAGAAATACTAAATCTTTGTTGTTTTAAGAGATTAAATTTTGAGTGTTTTGTTATATGACTACAGATAACTAATATAACGTGACCAAAATACTAGTAGCCTTTGGAAGCATTTATGCCTCAACTAAATAGATGACTAAGTTAAATGATGTGTTAATAAATTTTCAAATACTAATAAGGTTTCATGGTGAATTTTGGAAAGTTTGTCTTCTGTATTTAACCAATAAAGAAACCACAAATGAGGAGTACTTGTTCCGTGACAGAAAGTAAGCTTATGAAAATTACAATTCAGTGAAATAAAAGGGCAAACGGTACCTTAAATAGTCTCTGTAACTACAAAGAACAATTTGTATGTATGAATTCTTGGCTTTTTGGAAAAGAATATTATTAGCTTAGTAACTTTCAGGTTGTGCTTGTGTGGATGCTACAATTTTATACTATGGTCTGATTCTAAATGATGTTGCAGATCTTAGCAGTTACTAACAATTATTGAAAGGACGTGAGGGAATGGGGCTCCGTTGGGAGAGTAGGTACTGGTTTGTGTTGGTGGCATGCAGAAAAGGTTCAGAAAATGGTAATGAGGTGAAAGGGGAGGAGAAGCCCAAGAAATAGATTCCTTTTCTCTACAGCTTTGCTGGGTCCGTGATTCCAAAGAACCAGAAACCATGTTGCCTTCTGTTGACAGGAAATCTCATAGTCTGACTTTATAACTTGTAGCAACAGAAGTTTGAGAAAAAAATTTGAGAAAAAGAGAGCTGATAGGTTTTCACAAATCACTGGTTAAAAGAAATCTTTCCTGCATAGCATTGGGTACAGTAATTCTTTGACCAAGTAATACTTACATCTAGATTATTCAAATTGATAACTCATAGACTGAGTCTACTTACCTTTGGGTATTATATTTTGCTTAGCCTGCATTATGTATGAACATATTGTTACAACAATTGAGCTGCCTTTTAAAAATCCAAGAGCTTTCACACAAAAATCCATACTTTCTGCATCTCTGGAAAATTGGATGATCTCGCCACAGGTCTGGAGTGAGGGATAGCTCCCACCTTAGACAGATCCTACATTCTCCAGCCAGCAGCTACACTCATTACCTTACCAGTATGATTGCCGAAAGTATGTGCCAGCCTTTACAGACATATTTTGAAAATTAAGTCCTGGTAATCTGGACTTAATTGATTATCTAAGGAACATTCAGTGGCTTGATTTCTCACAAATGAAAAATGTTTAGAGAAGTGATGTACACATGAAATGTCCATTTATTTAATTTCTACTACCAAAAAACCCTCAGTTCAGGCAGAGGAGTCACTTAAGGTTTAGATAAAATGCCTTAGGGAGTACTTCACATTGATAAAGAGATGCTCCCAGTCTGATGAGAGGAAGAGAGTAAAATCCATGGTTACTGGGATTGAAAGAAGACCTGTGCTTTACTTTTGATATCCCCTGGGGGGAATAAAGATGGCAGTTGAGTCTGGGCAAAGAGAATCATGGATCGCTTCCCCACAGAAGCAACAAAGACCTACAGACCTGTTGAAAAGGATATCATATACCTCACAGGCAACCTGTCTGAATGTTGACTGAAGACAGGTACTCCACTCTCTACATTCTTGCTTTGCAAAAGATCCTAGAACTCAAATATTAAGTTTTTCACAGTCTCAATAAAATGATGCTTTGAGCCTGAAATTATTATAAAAAATAAAGATTTGTTTACATATCTAGAATTGTGGATTAAGATTCATGCCCATTATACAGTCAAAGAATATACTTATTTTAAAGAGATAAAAATATATTCCAATACATAGGTTAGTTTATGTTTACAAGGTATTGTTTTATTTTTGCCCTCTGCCACCGTTAAGTTTATAAACTACATCCTGTTATTTTGCACTTGATTATTGCACTGAATATTAAGAGTCATGGTCCTGAGAGTTAATTGCCCTCATGTGTGTTTGGTCATTTGCTGCCAGCTCAGCGCCTTTGTTTTAAGAGCATCTTTATGTTTCTCCTTTCCACCAACCAGAAATGTTTCCAGTCTTTGCACAGGTAATGGCTGCTTAAATTACCACCATTCAGTCATCTTCTGGATAGGTGTTTTTCAAGAGTCAGCAAACAAGCAGGACAGGACCTTAATGGACTGCTCTCCAAACAAGTGGGTCTCTACTTTGTATGGCAGAATACCCCCTGGGAAGTATTTCCTTTGGTTCTAGGTTTTTATTTCAGGGTATCAAAGCACATTATTGTTCATTCTTAAACCTTAGTTGGGAAGTCCAATGAAAAATTTATCAATATGACAACTGTATTCATTCGTTTATTTAGAAAATATATGTTGAATGGTAACTATGTACTCAGGACACCAAATAAGATCCAATAGCTGCTCACTGGAGGTCATAGTCTCCTGGTGAGAGATAAATATATGCATAGTTGCAAAAAGATATGAAGGTGATTTGGTGGAGGTAGTGGGTAGGCATGAGGCAAAAAAAAGGAAAATAATTGGGGTGAGTTAAGAAGTTAGACTAGGAAGGAGAGCAGGAAGTTTTCTGGGTGAAGTGATATCCAAAGTGTGTTTTGAAATAAGGAGTTGGAATTCGTCAAGAGAAGAAACAAGGACCAAATATTGATGCTCCTTGAATGCTGTGTTAGAAAATTTGGACTATCCAGATCTGGATGTGGTTCCAATGTGGCATCATTAAAGAATTTTAAATAAGGAGGAGGTTTGATCTGATATTCCTCTTAGAATGAACACTTAGTTGTAGTGTGGAGAGTGAATTAGGAAAAGGGCAAAGCCATGGGAAGGGATGTCTTAGGCAAACTTAGAAAATAAATTATAAGAGCCAGAACTCAGGTGCTAGAAGTAGGAATACATACATACACACATACATACATATGTGTGTGTGTGTATCTATAAATATATAGATATATATAGGTAAAATAGATTCAAAAGATATTATGAAAAAGGGGAATTCATGTTTTGAGGACTGACTATGTGTGGGGTAAAAAAGGAAAGGGTCAAGAAAGATTTCAGTTTTTCTGCTTGGGTAATTGGTTGTGTTACTTATCATTTTCAATATTAATGAACAAGATGGAGGAGCAGGCCTTAGGGAGACTAATGACAAATGAATCTTTGGACTTGTTGACTTTGAGGGGCCAGTGGAACATTCAATAAAGGTTCCAGTTAGCATTTGGTTGTGTGAATCTGGAGAACATGGAAATAGTTGGGCTGCAAATAAATATTTTGGAGTCTTTGGCACGTCGAGGATAGCTAACACTTTGAAGATGAAGGAGATCATCCAGAGAGTATTTGTAAAGGGAAAAGAGAAGAGTTTAGTTACAGATTTATGGGGTGCATTGATTTTTAAAAGATGGTCATTGGAAGAGGAGTATGCAAAACACTTTTATGAACACAAGTAACGAGAAAACTAAGAAGAAAACTAAGAGGGAAGAAGCTGGGAGCAAATGGAAAAAGAATTAAGGGTGTTGGGGAGGGAGGGAAAGAGATTGATTTCCAGCTAACCTATTCAGCTAGAATATAAATTTCAAGGGCTAAATATAGTACTCATTTACTTAGATTTTTAAATTCCAACCCAATTAATTAAAATAGATGAAAAATCCATTATGAAAAACATGTAGCAAATGCCAAAAAAATTGAAAAGTGACCTATGAAAATAATTAGCAAAACAGTTACAGTTTTATTTAATGATTAAAAAGGAAGGAAACAAGTAAACCATCTGCAAATTTGTTCAGATAGTTTTCTTTTTGTAAATATTAGGATATGAGTTCAAATGTTTCTGAAGTGGATTGCTTATTACTCTTGTTTTTGACAATTTTGCTGCTGTATCTGAAATTAATGGAAAACTATTTAAAGTTTCCTATGTAATAACAGATTTTAGCTTTAGCACTATCCAGCGTATCTGCTTCAGTAGCTGAACAGAAGAGCAATGGTGAAATTTACGATGCATTAACTAAAGCCAAAATCACTGTACTAGTTTGCTAGGGCTGCCACAAGAAAGTGTGCCACAGACTGGGGTGCTTAACCAATACAAATTTATTTTCTCACAATTCTTGAGGCTAGAAGTTTGAGGTCAAGATGTTGGCAGGGTTGGTTTCTTCCGAGTCTCTCTCCTCAGCTTGTAGATGGCTGTCTTCTTCCTTTGTATTTACATGGTCTTCCTCTGTACATGTCTGTCCTAACGTTTTCTTCTTCTAAAGACACCAGCCATATTGGTTTGGGGCCACCCTAATGACTTCACTTTAACTTAATTACCTCTTAAAGAATCCTGTCTCCATTTGTACTCACATTCTGAGGTACTGTAAGTTAGGAGTTCATACAAATTTGGGAGGGACATAATTCAGCCCATAATGAACACAAAACAAATCTGTTTAAAATTTTAATTTCTATTTATTGACAGAAAAATAATTTTTCTTATATCGTCATATTTTCTATTTAACTTTAGTTTCAAATGTGTATATTTCATTGTAGACATATTTTTTATTATTAATGAAGTACGTAATTGTATGGTATGAAAAGCACATTTCACTGATTCGCTAGTATATGCTGTATAGTGTTTTTTTAAACCATGGAATGATTGTATGGCAGGTTAAGGACAGCCCCAAATTCTTTGACATTCTTCTTATTGAGAGCTAGGGGTCTAATGTCAATGTCCCTCTCTTTGAATCTGGGAAGACTCTCTGTCTTCTTTGACCAGTGTAATATAGCAGAAATTATGCAGTCCTAGGCTTCAGCCTTAAGTTACTGGCAGCTTACACTGATGCCTCTTGGCATACTCCCTCTAAAAGCCCTGAGACTGCCATGTAGAGGTGATCTGTTCAATAGCCTTCTTTCAGCCAGCCATCTTTGTCAAGACATCAGATATGTGAGTGAACTCATTTGGGATCTTTCTCTGCCAACTGAACACCACTAAGTGACCTTGGTCAATACCACATGGAAAGTGATGCTTACAGAAATATTTCCTAAATTTGCTCTCTTGCAAATGAAAGCTAACCAAATATATTAGTATCTCAGTAATTTCAACATAAAGAACTTTCTATACTCAATATGCAAATGCTATGTGCGGACCAACATACTAGATCTCACTTTGATTGTTATAGTTTTCATGTAATAGTTTAATTCAAAGTCAAAGATGATCTCTTATGCTATCTCTTAGTGTCGTACAAAAAGGAGCAAGCCTGGGCAGATAGAAAATACAAGGCACCTATGATACAGAGCAATCACCAAATGCTTTGAATTGAGACCAGTCTGTTTAGAAATCCTCACAGTTAACAGGACAATATTTGCTCTTTTGTCTTTAACTTTAATTGATTAATTAAAGATGAGTGACTCAGTTTAATATCAGGATAACATAGTTTCAGTTTAGAGTATACATTTTTACTCCTAGAATAACATTCTGAGAACAAGGGACAAAAGCTGAAATAATTTTTATAACCATCTTCCCATCTACATAATGGTAGTCCATCGATTTGGAATTTAGCAGTGATGATTGACAGTAATTATAGTTCTTATTCCTATGATTAGAGCTACATATTTGCATTGATGTTTCCCATGGGCAGCAGGAGAATGCTGCAAGGGTTTGTTGTAAGCATTGCTTCCATTGTGCAAGGTGGTGATAAAACAGTAGGAATGTTTTGTCATGAATTTTGTAGATGGGAAAGAGAAGTAGAAATAGAGATGTGTGATAAATGTGTGGGGGAGTTAGCAAATAAAGGAGTAAACAATTAAAGTGATAATTTCAGATACTTATACATCTATGAAGGAAACAAGCAAGGTAATATGACAGAATGATGGGAGTTACATGAGATAGGATGTTTGGGCAGGCCCTCAAAGGAAATGTAGTTGGGTAGGTAAGAACTGGGTCTCAGTAATTCATATGGATGCTTCCCCTATTAAGGGGGCAACTTCTCCCTCTCCTAGGTGCCTACATGGATATCTAGTTTACTAATCCTTGGCAGAACAGTGATTAGGTTCCATGGCTAGATTAGTGACACACATTCCAGAAGAAACATAATGGTACTATTTGCTGACTCATTGTCTTTATCATTTTTTTTTTTAAGAACACAGTGAATTCCTGAAAAGATCAAATCAGGATAATGTAACCATTTAAATGTGGAAAAAATAATAGTTAATATTTATGAGCATTTACTAAATATCTGACAGTGGTATAAACACTCTCTATATATTGGTTAATTTTTACAAATGGTTTTCAAAATTGCTCCTAACAGTATGTTCACATTAGAGATGAAGCCAGTCAGGCTAAGAGAGGGAAATGATTTACCTCTTGTCACACGGCTAAGAAATGGAAGAGCTGGAATACAAACCCCACTGTCAGACTACTTATCATCGCAATGCGCTGTTCTCCTGGAATAGCCATTTTATGTATTCAAGACTTTGATGGGATAGTATCAGGTGAGAAATTTTTTGTATCTGATGTGAACTTTTGGGGGGCTGGTATTCTACTTATTTTAGGGCCACCAATAATCTTTAACAATCTTGGGGAGTTGAAAGAAAATAAAGATTTGCTTTTTCACAGAAAAACTGCACTGAGGAAAATGTGTTATAGCCAAGCAATATTTTGTATAAACGGCTAATAAATCAGAAGGAAAAAAAATGTTAACAGTAATTTAGCGGCAAATGGGCCATTTGACCTGCAGCTCCAGATGAATTCCCAAACGACATGAATAATTTATTTTAGGAAGATGAAATGATATGGGTTATGTAATGCTTGATGAGAAATTGCAGTGGTAGTCGGGGAAATTGCTCTACTTAGCAGGGTCAACAGCAGAGGAAGGAGTGGTCACAGGATATCGTTTTCCACCTTGAGAATCTTGGCTGAAGCAGTGCAGGAGTGCTTTCTGCTCAGCTGTGATCCAACTAGTGCAGCTGAAGTTAGCTTCATTTCCAGAGACCTTAAAAGCCCTTTGACTATCTAGTGCCCAAATGGCCTCCCTGCTATCTTCTGAAAGGTGGTGCTCCAATCATAGCTTATCTTAGAGCTGTGGTTACATTTCCGAGATCTGCACAGATGCAAGGCTCTCCCTTGAACTAGGATAAGCTGTCAAGTTGTAGGGCAGCTCAGTTGCTCCTTGGAATTTATGCCCTAAGGGACAAGCACTCCATAAAGCATTTTGAAAGCTGACAGTTTAGTATTGGCAGATGAATTTTGACATTTCAGGCTATTATCAAAACTCTCAAACAGCTGAAACTGTAGGTATGTGACAGTTAAGCCTTCTGTGAGGCATGTTTATCTGGCAGGAAGAATGCTATCAGTTGCCTTATTATTCTGTTATCCTCTGCATTTCAGTTGCTTTTTGTTAAATGGCTAAAACTAATGCAGTGTTAGATACTAAAATGACAAGGCACATAAAGAGTCATAGTTAGGATTTTAGCTTTAAGACCATGCTCAATTTAAAGGTATGACCTTCCTCTTCAAAATATTTAGTTTGAAAAATTTACCATTGAGTTTCTGAAAAATGTAAAAAGCAATACAAGAATTCACATATTTGGTAGTCTCTGTAAAATCTCACTCTTAGTCCTTTCCCTGTGGACTTAGAAGAAGGTAATGAAAAACCATATTTCGTCCCAAGTTAGAGCTGACATACTTGAATATGTTGGTGTCTGAAAACATATTTTATCAAAATAAAAAGCAAAAAGATGAGGTTTTTTTTTTAAAATAAATATAATGCAGTCCTCTTAATTTTCATTCCATTAAATGCTGAAAAAAATCAATGTCTGACAGATGAAAAAGGGCAGAGTTGGAAGAGCTATTTGGAGGAGAGTATTTCAGAAAAGAAGAGTTGGGGTTTTTATTTTCAATAGGAAAAGGAAGAATAATGATTCTGTAGCAATCTTTATATACAAACTATGCATTTTGTTAATGAAGACAAAAATGAAATTATATTACTAATGGTTAAAAAAATCATGGCTCTTTGGTTTCTAAGAAAAAAATGGTTAAAAACAATCTTTCCTTCTTGTAAAAAACACGTCACTCCCTCATGTTAACCATCAAGTCAACTTAGAGACAAAAACCTTGCCCCCAGCTTCAGTGGGACCCTAATCAAACAGTGCGGCAAAAAATCCTATCTTATGCTTAAATACTAGATGAGCACAAATTTAAATGTGTCATTTGAGTAATTAATCCAAGCAAACCTCTCTGGTTGCCACAAATTGAATGTGAAATTATAGAAATCTTTGATGTCCTCAAACTGATTCATGACTGAGAGCTGAATTTGATAAAGCAACTTTGAGGTGAATCATGCTCATAGTCTCCATGTGTGTACACACCAGCAAACAGGCAGTCCATTAAGTAAATTTAACTTCAAAAACAATTCTTAGTGAAAAAAATGAAATGTTTGATTGGACTTTTCTCATGAATTAGTTTTATATAAGAGACACAGCTTTTTAATTAATCAGTGCCCCAGTCTGATCTGTAGGTTAAGTGGTAGTGTAGGTTTGTAATGACAATAATAATAAATAACATCAACAATAGAATCTAACACTTAAAGAATATGTATGATGTGATAGGCGTGGCTTCAAGCTAAACACACACATGTGCGTGCGCACACACACATATGCTCAGAGCAATACCTCACATATACATATATACATACATATACATATGTATGATATTTCATTCTCCAAACATCCTTGACAATGGTAGATGCTCTTATTATCCCCATTTGACAGAGAAGGAAATAGAGGCTCAAAGAGCTTCAATAATTTGTCCAGAGTCACCAAGTGGCACAGGTGGTATTTAAGTCTGGGGCAGTCTGACTACAAAGCCTGTGCTATGTATTTATCACTATATTATAGTGCCCTTTGTTTGAGTTACCAGAACATTTACATGTTGGTATATATTCATTTGAAGTTTATCTGCAGGACCAGAATTTCAGAATTCTATATGAGTTTCTTCAAAAATGTGGTCAATATAGTGAAGAGGAATGACACAAAAGAAGTGATATTTTCAACGTTTCCGTAAAAAATATCTGGAGGCAGAGCTGATAATAGAAAAAGATTGATTGTGAGTTTAAAAGGTGATGAACTCTAGGACTGATAACAGCCAAATTTATAATCCTTAAAGTTTCCCTCTCATATTTGCAAATTCCCCTTTTCACATTTGAAAAGCTGTTTTTTAGAAGTGATGACAGAAGTATTACAGAATCAGCCCTAATAACAGCTGTGAGCTCAGATTAGCGCAAGTAGAAATTTCTCTCAGTTTCTGCTGCACATCTGCTATAGATTTCTATTTTTTTTAATCTGTGGATAGTAGGCTATAGGACAGTACACAGGATAATTTTCCTATATTTAGAATATTTTTTCTATATTTTCTCTTATACTTCTTTGCTTCATTTCCTGAAAGTTTTCTGTTAATGCATTATAACCACTTAGCTTCAAGTAGATGCCAAAGAGTAAGTAAAAATATGAATGCTTCCTTTAAGTAAAACAAAGATTTATTGGACTTAAAACTATCTTGGCTTTATTACTTTTATATATAAAAATGACTTTTTCCATATCTTCATGCACCTCTGAATTTTAGAGTGCTTTATTATTGTCATTAATTGCATTTTTAAGATAAACTAGGTTTGGGAAGTAAATTCTCTTTTTTTTTGCTAAGACTTCTGTGTGCTTCAGTCAGAGAATTATATGATCCCTTCTAATTTATTTTATTAGATTTTTTTTTTTTAAAAAAACACCAAACTAATTGGGTGGCAAAAATATAAGACCTTTAGATTGCTTATTTTGTCTTTGCCAAAGGGCTTTTAGTAAATTCTTTTAAGCAACTAATGTATCTCTATATCTTGAGGTATAGAGATATATAGATCTTATATATATAAATTCAGCTTTTTGTTTACATTTCTCATTATTGAGGTAGAAAGGAGCTTTATTTGGAATTTCTGCCAAAGGAAGTAACCTCAAGTATTATTACCATTAGTTTCCTCTGAATCTCTGATCTGGGCTGCTCTATTAGGGACAGCTGTAGCCTTTATTACACCACATACAAGGTGCCTTGGGTCACATGGTCAATATGGAGAGGAGGAATAACTATAGTAGAGGTAATATTTTCAGTGTTTCAGATACAATAATGTCTGGAGGCAGAGCTGGTAATGGAAAAATATCGATTTGTGAGTTGAAGCTCATCAGGACTGATAATAGCCACCTTTACACCTCAAGAGCTTCTACAAAGTCTGGCTTACAGCCAATTTTGCCTCCATCTAGGAGGCAGTCATGAGAGACGGAAAGTCTATGGGTTTATTGTCAGGTTTTAAAAGTTCTCAAATTCCATTCCAGATGGTATCAGAGATTTGAACTTTGTTTCTACATGTCTGAGTGTCAATCCGTTTATCATTAAGTTGAAATTAAAGCAATATATTTTTATTTTTTCCAAGGCCTGAAATGAGATGAAAGCCTATGAAACTTTCTAGGCCTCTCAATAAGTGTTTCTGGGTCTCTCAATAAATGTATCAATTTCCAGTTTGCCAGTAGCCTGACAACAGTTTCTATTTTAGAATGATGATAAAAAATAGAAAAGTAGATATTGACCAACATGTGTTTTTGTTGGGTCAAAAATATTTATGTTGGTTAGGATTCTTCCTTCTGGAATTTATGACACTTTACATCAGAATTCTTCAAAGTGTGGTCCATGGACCACCTGCATCAGAATCACTTGCAGTGTTTGGCAAAAGATCAGATTACCTGCCTTATTGAATTAAGATCTCTGGGAGAGGCACTTGGGTGAATTTGTGTTTAACAACATCCTCAGAAGAATATTTTTCCTACACTAAAGTTTTAGAAACATCGCATTATATAGATAAATATATAAGTAATATAGAGAGAGTTTTATAGTTTATAATCACAAATTATTTCTATGACTATGTCGTTTGACTCTCTAATCAACTTTGTTAAATATAAAGAACAGGTAATATCTCCTTTTTATGGATGGGGAAACTGAGATTTAGAGAAGTTCAGTGTTTCACCCAAGGTTAAAAAAAAAGAGGCAGAATTTAGGCCTATCTTGAGGGTTTCTAGTCCAGTTCTCTTTATAGGGCACCTCACCCATTATCCTTCTAAATGAGAGGATGTTAACTGCAGATAGTTGGGGGCTGCAGGTGAGTCTTCTACTCTGCAATAATTAATGCTATAGGGAATAGAGATACATAAAAGATTTTCAAGTAGTAGCAGCATAATTTAATCAGATCTACGTTCTAGGAGATAACCTAGAAAATGATTTGTAGAGAGAAGAAACAGAATCCAGGATGTGAATTCGGAGACTGATGCTCTTACTACCACATCAGCAATATAGGTTCTGTTACTCATGCCAAAGTTCTGGAATTGCATTCCAGAAGGTGAAAATGTTACGAAGACATAGTAGAAACCCAGAAAATGGTTCTTTGTGGTGCTTGTTAAATTTTAACATTAATCACTTGGCTCCTCTAATAAGTCATGAACTCTGTAAAATGGAACCATGTTTCATTCACCTTTGTTTAGTTTGGCCGTATGGCTTTGTTAAACATGTTTGTTGTTTGTTTATTAAACTTGAGTGAATAATAAAAACTTGTTTTACATTGGCAAATATAAGTTATTGTTTATGTTCATAGATCATATTTTATACTCAATATATGGCAACGTATAGCTTTAAGTATATAGGAATACCTCATTTTACTGTACTTCCTTTATTGTGTTTCAAGATGTTGAATTTTTTATAGATTGGAGGCAAGACCCTCCACCAGCAAAAAGATCATGACTCGCTTTGTGGCAATACTTGCTTTATTGTAATGGTCTGTAACTGAATCTGCAATATCTCTGAGGTATTTCTGTATTTATTCATCTGATCATCACAACCACCTTATTGTAATAACCCTGATTTTACACAGGAGAAGTACGGAGTGGATAAGTAATTCATCTAAGTCTGTCACTTGTCCAAGCTCTAATGCTAGTGGAATTGGGATTTGAATTAGGTAGCCTGCTACATTATGTACATAAATTCATGATTATGTCTTAACTGCTTATTGCTTTTGACATTATTTCATACTGGTATAATTGGAGTTTAATAGGTATACCATATGCTATGATAACAAACAACACTAAAATATCAGTGGCTTAGCCCAATAAAAGTTTACTTCATACTCAAAGTTTTTTTATAGTTTAGATGACTTTCTTGTGTGGCTCTCATCCAAAAGATGACTCAGCACCTGGGCTGCTTTTATTTTGTAACTATGCCAGCTGGAACAGGTGTCCTCCAGGGTTGATCAGGCAGGGGAAGAAAAGTGAAGGTGGCATATCAGCTCTTAATTGCCTGTTCCATAAGGGCACATGTCACATCCACATATATTTCATTGAGCAGCACTATTCACACGACCCAACTTAACTGGAAAGAAGGATGAGAAATGTAAAGGAACACATGTAATTTTGGTGAGCGCTGATCATTTCTGCCACAATGAACATAAGATAATAGTAAATACACAAAAAATGAAACATCGGGAACAATGCCTTTGTTTTCAGGCGCTGGCTCTATTATTAATTAGTTCACTGACCCTGATAATGTAATTTACCTGTTTTGAATCAGTTTCATCATGTATAAAATGGGCATAATGAGTGAAATCCAACTTATAGGGTCATGAGGATTAAATGAGGTGGTAAAGGTAATGACCATTGCATAGTGGTGGATACAAATAAGTGCCCCATATATTATAGTCATTGTATTAGTCAGGGTTATATAAATATATATGAGAGGGAACAAGAGGAAGAGAGAGAGAGAAAGAGAGGGGTGTTTAATATAAGGAATTGATTCATGCAGTTACTGATGCTGGCAAGTCCAAATCTTCAGTTCAGGTCTGAAGGCCAGAAGCTGCTGTAGAACCAGGAAGAACTGATATTCTAATTGAGAGGCGGGAGATTTTTTTTTAGTCAAGAGAGGGTCAGCCTTATGTTCTTTTCAGAATTTCAACTGATTGCATAAGGCTCACCCACATTGAGGAGAACAATCTGTTTACAATAAATCAACTTACAGTAAATCTGCTTTACTGGTTTAAATGTTAAAAACGTTTAAAACACCCTCATAGAAACACCCAGAATACACATGGCCCAGTCAACTTGATGTATAAAATTAATCATCACAGCCATCATATCATCATCATCATCATCATCATCATTATTATTATTAGGTATGGTCTATAGTAAGGATTTTCTTGTTCCTTGGTGGAGTTCACTTTTTTCTTAGCTAACCATTTTTTTTTTTTTAAGACTCACATTAAAAATCCCTTTTAGATTAACAATAGATACTCAAACTAATTGAACACCTATGAATGAAGATAAGATTTTGGTGCCTAGAGTGAGCAGCTCAAATCGATAGTTTTCTTACTAGGGCTTCACCATGACAGTCAAACAGCCACTATGAAAGATGAGCAGGCAGGTGTATTCAAAATATATCACATGAAAAGCTGAAAGCAAAATCGTGTCTTCAGTCTTCTGGTCTTTCTTTTCCTTATTAAAATGCCTATAATATTCATGTCGGCATTATTTTATTTATATACTGTTTATAGTGTTTAATTTTAGCTAGACTTTTACAATCATATTAAAGCTAATCACTTCTATAATTTTCAATCACACATTTAGCAAATTCTATGGACACAGTCTCCAAATGATCAGCCAAGGCAAGAGGAAGAAAATCTTTAGTACAGTATTAAAAAAGAAGAAGAAGGAAGAGAAGGAGAAGAAGGAGAAGGAGAGGAAGGAGAGGAAGAAAAACTGTTGGGGTTATTTAAAGAAAGCAATCAGCGATTGACTTTATTTCTCCCTTTTCTGCTGGTTGTCCTCATGGAGACACAGATGAAGAGATATTCTTGAGCTAAGTCCATTTCTGTAATATGTTGGAAAGACACAGAAAGCCTGGGAAGGTATTGTGATCTTGATGCCCAGAGGCCAGCAGACACAGGCTTTATCAAAATGAGAGGAAATAAACTCCAGACACACCACGCTTTCCAGGAACATGCCTTCTAATTTTTGGAAAATTCAACTAGAACAGTTCCTTTGAGAGAATGTATGCCAGCTGTACACACTCAAGCCATTCAACCTATTGGACTGAATCAACAAGTCAATTGATAATTATTATAAACCAATTGTGAACAGACTGTCTGGCCAGTGAGTCACTGAACCCAGACAAGAAGTATATGTGACAAGGGAGGATTAATTCCTCCATAATTTTATCTCTTAGAGCACTTCCCAAAGTGTCAAATAGGCAAAACTTTGCCTATAGGATGCTCAACCGGTGTGGGTCTAGTAGGAAGAGACCTCAAAGTGCACATCTAAGTAGTTAAAAGAAGCATATGCAATAAACTAGGCCAGAATATCCTTAGTTTTAATTTAAAATATTGGAAGTTGGAATTAAAATGTTTAGTGTTATTTTACTCTAAAATGAATTAAAAATGCAAATGCTTTCCTATTATACAAAAATAAAATAGATTTGACATAATAGTTATATAAATTGAAACACATTTAATGACATATTTTGTGAACTTTAAGCAAAACAGATGTTTAAAGTTCTTGTCAAAGTTGCAATATCACGTTTTATTGCCTTTAATAGTAAGCAAGTCTGTTTCATTTTCTGTTTTGTGATAATTGTCCTTGCAGAGACATAAAGCAGAGCCGGAGATGCTGGAGTATCCTTTTCTTGATTTGCACATCTACCCACATTGTACTGATAATGGCTTAATATAGGGTAGCACGCACTTCAAGTGCAGGAATATAAAAATTTGAATTGTAAGGAAATCGTACACTATCTTCCTATTTGCAGTTACTACAATTTATCACATAAAAGAGTCTTTACAAATCTAAATGGGAAGGGTTATTAGTATATGTAAATGTATTAATATATCACTTAAGGTAATTTAGTCATGTAGCAGGGGAGAAAATATGCCACTCCAAACTATTCAGTGCTACTATGTGAAATCCTATGATATATTTCTATATATAATTCTATGTAGACTCATAGATGTGGATTATAAAATCTCTCACATAGAGGTTTTATTTAAAGTCAGTTACAAAGTAAAATAAAACTCTTTACTCACAACACTTCTGACACCAGATGTGTTGGTTTTTCACACCAAGCAATTCTCCAATTCTCTGTGGACGCCAACTGAATATCCTATAATTTATAATTTAATTTATTCTGACACTGACTACCTGGCGCTGATGCAGACACCACAGGTTAAGGGCTCAGTCCCACATGGCTGTGCCTGCTTCAGACACCAGTTACAAGTCCCAGGTTGTCATCTGTACTTCTGACCAATCGGTTATAGAACAGCCAGATGAAGAAGTACATAGCGCAAGGTCCAGAAGGGGCCTGAGCACAGGAGCGTTGTCACTTAGAGTTAGAGAGTGTGCTCCTCTCCTGGCACGTGGGAACCAACCTGGAAACTCTCAAAATCCCATCATTTAAAGTTTTTATGGAGGATTCATTATGTAGGCATAGTTGATTAAATCATTGGCCATTGGCGATCAAGGCAATATCCAGCCCCTCTCCCCTCTGCAGAGGTCGGGGGTAGGGCTGAAACTCCAGCCCTCTAATCATGCCTTGGTTTTTCTGGTGACCAGCCCCCACGCTGAAGCTGTCAAGGGATGCTCCCAACCTTCAGCAGTCACCAGTCATCTCATGAGCATACAGAAAGACACTCTTGTCCCTCCAGAGATTCCCAGGATCTTAGACGCTCCTGTGTCAAGAAGCTGGGATGAAGAGCAAATCTAACAGAAGATGCTCCTATCTATCACCCCTATCCTTCAGGAAATCACAAAGGTTTTAGGACTCTGTGCCAAGAACCCAGAGACTACGTATATATTTCTTATTATGTCACACGAGTGACTTAATTTACATGGTATAATACAGGTGAGAAGAGTGGGGTAGGAAGTAGTGCGCTGGAAATATTTAACAACCAGCTTGCTGAAAAAAAAGTATGCGAATTTGTACATACATAAGTTTATTATCACTTTTTCCGATCTAAAAGACGTGTAGTACATTATTTACAAATTTAGAAATGTACAATACTCTTTATTATGAATTCCATGTATTCAGAATGCTTTCATTGATTTCTGCCAAACATTTGTATCCCTTGTCAAGTACGATTGCAAATGATGAGCAGGTATAATTATTACATGAATGTCATATTATGACATGAATTAAGTAAAACAACAAAGATGTGTTTTGGAATTTGGCTCATTTCTCAATGATGTGAGCTACTTTTTTGCTGACTCAGGCAGTAGATTTCAAGTACTGGAAGAACATTTTGAGTTTTCACAATGTAACAGCTGCAGACATGGCACACTTTTCATTTTAATCAGCACTACTAACATATCCTCCATCACTTTCCTAAGTCTCAACAATCAACAAAACAATAAATTAAGCCCTGATTCATAGTGATTTACTGATCTCCATGTATAAATACTTTCACCATGACAGATTTCAGGCCTCCAATGTGATGTCACTGAATGTAGAGTGTGGAAGAGTTGTTCAGTAGCATTCGTGTTATAATAATAGACATAAATAACTTCAAGGACATAAATGATAGTAAGATATAATGAAATCATAAGAAAGTGAGGATTTTATGTATTTTCACAACCTTCATTTTTAATATAATTTATTTAATTGATGTTAAAATGATTTAATTTTTAATAATGGTTGTGTTTAGCAACTGGTTTGCAAAATTTTTGAAAAATCAATTGGCTTTCATGAGCTGGTATAAAGCAGCTCTAGCGTACTACAGGGGGTGGGAATAAGAACTCCTGTCTGTAGTTATAACCTTTACCACCTCTGATTTTACCATAATTGCTTTTCTTTGAGTTTCAAAGATTATTAAATCTCAAGCTATCCTTTCTGGACATTGTAATGAAATTATAAACTTCATTAGGCAGCATCCACATTATCCTAACGTCCACAGCTCCTAAAGCCCTTGGCACAATACTATAGTAAACATACATCCTAGACACTCAGCAAATCCTTACTGAATACAATAAAAATGCACAGACATTTAAAACAAATTATACCTTAAACCTAGCAAATTACCGACTTAATTATTTTAGCAGATCAATGGCAGTCAGTGGAAAGCAATGCCTGTAGGGTAGCATCGAGGTAGGTAGGCAGCGAGCAGAGTGTAGTGCCCTTGTGGATGCAGGCGTTAGCATTGGTTTTCCCAAGTGGTGATCATAATAGACAGGGACACTCACAGAGACTTTGAATTCAGTGGCCCAATTGTGGCTGCTGAATCCTGGATTATTCATTCATTCAACAATATTTTATTGAGCCATACTGTGGTCTAGACAGTTCTAGGCACCAGGGATAGAGCAGCAAAAGCTCCAAGACTGTGTTCTCGTAGAGCTTACATTGTATTAAGGAGAGGCAATTAATAGACACACAAGTACATATAGTGTGTCAGATTGTAACAAGCACTATGGAGAAAGAGAAAGCAGGATAGGGGTTAGGAAGAGTCGGGTGGTGGCAGAAGCTTACTCACTTGTATAGACTGATCCAGAAATATCTGTCCAATAAGTTGACATTTGAGCAGAAGCCCAAAGGAAATGAGGGAACTAGTTAAGCAAATATCTGGTGCAAGCGTCTCCCAGGCTCCAGGAACAAATACAGGGGTTCCAAGGTGGGCGCATACTTGTGTTTGGAGCCCAGCGAGAAGTCTGCTATGTCTGGAGTGAGTTAACAAGGAGAGGTTTTTTATAATATTTAGGAGAGATTAAATTTTTTTTATAATTACGAAATTACTGTTAACTGGTGGTGGTGGTGGTAGGTGTGTGTATGTGTGTATTTGAATAGTTCTAAATCACTTGCTTCAGCCTGAAGAACTTTAGTGTTTCTTGTAAGGTGGGTTTGCTAGCAGTAAATTCTCTATTTTTGTTTATCTGGGAAAGACTTTAGGTTGCCTTCAGTTTTGAAAATTGCTTTGCTGAATATAGGGTCTCGGTTGACTGTTGTTCTTTGAGCACTCTGAATATATTGTCCCACTGCCTTCTGGCTTACATTGTTTCTTCTTAAGTCAGCAACTAATGTTATAGGGGCTCTCCTATAAAGGACAATCATTTTTCTCTTGCTTTCAAGATTTTGTTATCTTGGACTTTTTAAATATTTTGGACAGTTATTATTTTTTTTCCAACTCCAAAATTTTACCTTTGGTTCTTTTTTAAAAAATAATTTCCATCTCTTTATTGATATCCTCTGTTTGATGCAAACTTCATTTACATTTTTAACTACGTTTTTCCCTTTAGTCCTGTGAACATATTTATAATGGCAATTTTGAGATCTTTTTCTGTTAAATCCATCATCTAGTTGCTCTCACACGCAGTTGATGTAGCCTGCTTTTTTTTCCCTCTGTGTATGGGTCATAATTTTGGTGAGGGAGGGAGGTAAAGTGGGAATTGAGAATGGAATTTTTAGATAATATATTGCGATAACTCTGGGAATTGCTCCCACCCCAGGGCTTGTTATTCTTATTCGTGTGTTTGTATTTTAGGGACTGGCTGGATTATTTTAGTGAAGTGTATTTCCTCCCCACAGTGTTAAGCGTCTGATATTGCTTCTCAGAGAGATGCAGCTTTGCATATCTGGGATGATAGTGGTATTGGTAGGGCTCCCTAGAAAGACTTTTTGCCTGACCTCGTCCTACTGTTAAACCCTCTTAAACTGCCTGATGACTGCATGATTGTTTTCAACAATAACTGGGGTATAAATTGCTCTACAAACTAATCCAATCAAATTATAACAACTTTGATGGGATGGTTTCTGATGTCCATGCTTGATTTTTGTTCAAACCCCCTGCTCCCTTACATCTTCTCCTCCATCTTCTGCAAACTAGCTGGCCTACGATCTGGGCTATATCTTCATTAAATCCATGAGTATCTCAATTACCTTTCACTACAACCTCTACTGTTCTTGAGAAAGTCTTGGATTTGAATGTCTCCATGCTCCATTGAAAATAAAGACAATTCCTTTGGGACGATTAGGAAATATCTGTCTTACCATCTGCTTCCTTCCAGGCAAAACTCTCTGAACCAGGGCCCTAGAACTGGAGGCAGATGCAATAACAAGCTTCTCCCTGAGTGGCAACCCTGTTCCAGGAGCTCAGTGCACAGTGGAGGGTAGAAGCAGCAGTCCGAGGCTTTCTTGGCTTGCCTCTTCTGGCGTGAATCACTGCCTCATGAGCAGGGCCCTTTTGTTCTTGTACCAAGTCAGAGCCTTTGTTCCATGAGCGAGGGCTGGGCAGAAGAAAGAGGCCCCCACATCTTGACTGTACTCACCTAGGTCTTACTTAGCCTCAGCAACAAGTGGCTGGTGCAGGATGAGAAATGCTGAAGTCCTGGTTCTCCAGAGAAGAAAGCCCTCTGACCAGGAGCTGGGGGAGGAGGGAGCCCTGTGCTCTAGGCTGCATCCATCTCTACCTTGCTGATCTGAGAGTAGGGGGCAAATTCCACAGACTCTTACCTTTTTACCTGAATGGTCATAGATTTTCTTGTATAGATGTTTCATTTACCGTTTGCTCTTGATACCATTTCCATAAGCTTTAAACGGTTGTCTGTTTTAAAAAATAGTTTTCACCAGTTTGACCAGGGAATGGGTCAGCAGAGGACCTCGCTTGCCATGTCAGAAGTCATTCTCCCTTATGCTAGATTTGAACTGATACCAATTGTTGTCTAAATTATGCCTAAAGTTAATTGTGCACTTTGGACACCATGGGGGTCTGTCTGGGTACAGTTGACATAGGCCCCTAGTTCCAGATATACATGCTTGGCCTCACGCCAGGCCTGGCATGACCTGAGTCCTGACCTCCCCACACGATCCATATTACTATGAATGTTTTCCAATGTCATGATCCCCATGGCAAGAACTGTGAGGGGACATGATGCCACTAGGGAGAAGAGAGGGCATGAGAACGAGAGCCTTTTGCAATTTTGTCCTGCATCGGCCCAAGTCTCGTCACTTAGAACCACTGAGGATGCTACCTCCTCAGTGTGTAAGCCGATTTCTTATTATATTGTATTTCTTGTTTCCTTGTCCTTTCTTTCCAGTAGCTGAGCAGAATTTTCCGTTCTTTCAATTAGTTTTTAAAAAAACACCTGCTATTTGACAAAACCTGCCTAGGGTCACAACTCTCCTGGAAAGAAAAATATTGACCTCCAAGCCAGAGTGTTTCTCATGCAAGCTGCAGCCTGTTGGTCATGGGTATCCCAGAGGTGAGGCTCTCAGAATGCCTTGGGGCATGTCTAACTGGATGGTCATTTGCTCATGGGACTCGAAGTAGCCATTGTGCATTTATTAAGCCAACAGAAATTGGACAACTACAGATTCCCACACACTCTACCAGGACTGAGTACAGTGGGGAAACAGTCATAAATTCTCCAAGGGGTTTACAGTCTAGGGAAAGAAAGGAAAGTGAAGCAGCTGTTATAATGTCATATGACCCTCGGACGGAAGAGGGAAAGCACAGGCTCCCCATTATGGCCACCGTGCCCTCGTGCTGGCTGGCATCCAGGAAGCAGTGCTGAGGTTGCATGGTAGGAAACTAGAAGGAGGCAGTGTATAGATCTTTGTTTTCTTGGTTCTCTTTAAAGTTGAAAGGTGAAAAAAGAACTAAAAATATATGAGAATGTGCCCAGGCCTGTTTTCTTTCCCTGTGCTTTTTCAGTAAAAGCAGAAAAGGAGAAGAGAGGTTTCTGTCATCACCAGGTTGGAAAGTAAGAGTGCTGGCAACTTGACAGTGGCTGTCACCTAGCAAAGAAGAGACTGCAGCCCAGGAAGACCTTCTCCTCGGCAATGTCCATGTAGGGAGCTGAGAGCCTTGGCATAGGCTCTGCTCAGCAGGAGGAAATGACCAAATACTGAATAGGGTTTGCAATTCGAGAAGTTTGAAGGATAGCAGCCATTAGGACATGAAGAGAAAACAATATTCAGTCTTGGAAGGACTTAAAGGAGACTGGACTGACCTGTCAATACTCACAACTAGAAGACACTGTCCTTGTGGGGCTGAATTATCTGAGGTTATCTCACTAGGAGGAAGGAAACAATGCACTCCCCCCGTAATGGACCTAGGATTTACTTACTCTTTATCCCATAAAGAATTATATCGCACTGAATTTGAGCAACCCTAGTATTGAGCTGGTGTGCAAGGGCCGATTTTACAGGTTTATTTAGAAAGAGGTAGAAATGACAGTGATCATGAAACAGATGAGGAGCCAGTCCTCAGAGGCAGGGAAAATGAGCAACAGACATGGATGTGGCAGAGCCAACCTTGCAAGAGAAGAAAGCCAAGGCATAGCCAGGTGTGGATCAGTTGGGGCATTCATGGGGTGGGGTCAGAAACATGCCTAGGCAACTGCAGAAGAGACTGATGGGGAGTAGGGGTGCAATGAAATTTCTGAACTTCTTCCTTGGCTTCTGTCTGCTTTAGGAGGACATTTCAAGGTTAAGTCTGCCACACTTTACACAGTAGATTTGTTACAGTGGGTTCAACGCTGATTGTGCACTGTGCACAAATGGATGCCTGTGGTTTCCAGACTTGGTGGTCAGCTCTCTGAGGGGTCAAGAGGCAGGACCTCGTCATTACTTGTCTTGGCTTTTGAAATAAGCTTTTAACTGTTCTCCCTCCCAATGGTCCCGTTCCCTGAGCCCTCTCCTCCACACTGTTGAGAGTGATATTTCAGGAGTGCAAATTGAATTGACTGTGTCCCTCCCTGCTCAAAGCCTTCAATGGCTCCTCAGTGCCAGAAGCATAAAGCTCCTTCCATGGGACATAAATTTTTCCTTGACCTGGCCTCTACCTGGCTTCCTAGTGATTGGCCAGTCTCCATCCCTGTCATTTGATGTCCTAGCCATGGCAACTACATGCACACAGCATTCTTCTGCATGGCCTGTACTTTTACTCATATTTTTCTTTTGACCTGTAATGCCCACCTTTTAATCCCTTTCCTCCCCTTTTTCCCCTAGACTTTCTTAAGAAAGTCTTCTCATCCATTTCAGAGGACCCTGTACTTATCTCTAATCTTGCACTCACCGTATTGTATTACATCTGTACTTCTCTCTCTTTCCCTCATTTACTAACCTATGCGATATCCTGACTATGTCTTATTTATATTTGTATCATCCAGGGCGGAGCATAATGCCTGAGACACAGTTGGTACTCTAAAGTCTTTTGTCATATACATGAATGAAATGATCCTTAACTGCCTCCTGAATAACTAATGCTAGACAGCATCTGTTTGGATTCCAGCTGGAGTCTGGAAGCAATCGGTGCCTTCGTTTAACCATTGGACCTAGAAATGTAGTAACCTGCAGCCTGACAGGGTGAATGCACCTGAAAGCCTCAGGAAATCTTGTCACTGTGCATTTTATTATGTGACTACAACTTGAACCAAATAGGGAGAAATTAATCCTGGCCAGCACTGAGCACTGTGCCAGGAATAGAACAGTGGGGCCATTGCAGTCCGTGAAACTAAAGGTTACCATGGTATCGTCAGGGAGTGTCCTCGAACTGTAGATGGACCGTCCGCCTTATTCTCTTCTAGCCATTGCTCTATGCCACTGAATGGAGAAAACTTTGGCTTTCTGTATCCCCAGAGGAATGTGGCATACTCCTTATTTCCTAAACCTCTCCCTGCAGGTAGCTGTTTACCCTTGAATCCCTCAGCAGAACAGTGACTGTGATCTCAGCCCCTCCTGGCTGCCCGGTAAATGTCATTTGATATAGAGCACCCCAGTCAGGTGACATAACAAGAGCTGGAAGCACCTTAAGTGGTCTTTACCATTCCACTCTTTATGCACAGCACATCCTGGTTGTCACACTTGTAGCATCTCTAGTTATGACTTCCTTTTCTTCTTCCAAACTGGGGCTAAACTCACTGAGCGGTAGGTCAAAGGTGTTAACTGAATAACAAACTGCGTTCCTGTACAAGTGTGAAGCCAGATTTTCCACCTGAAGGGAGAATGGAGATGGAGTAGGACTGCAGTAGAAGAGAGAGAATGCAGTGTGCTTCCAAGACGTGACTGACACTCATGCAGCTACAGATAGAAAGACCACCATTTCCTTTCCTGCTCAGTGTGAGATATTTTTTTTACTTCATATGAATAAAGTTCTTGGATACGTATATAATTAAAAAAAAACCCACAAAAACAAAACCTTTGTTTTGAATGTAAACCTGTAGGAATGAAGATGATCTCACAATCTGCAATAAAAAGGTCATCTCTTGATCTTGGATGTTTCCCAGCGAAGCACATTTAGGATGTCATTTCTGGCAACGGAAAGCCCAGAGTGCCTGCAGCCTCCACATTGTGATTTAGTGAGGGGAGTGACTGAGAGTATTTTTGTCAGAGGAACTGGTTCTCTGCTCAGCCTCAATATTTCATAAAAAGCTCATTGCAGCAACATTTTCATTTGGCAGCATCTGCTGTGCTACCATCTTGATATCTTCACATTAAATAACACTGACACTTCAAGGTCAAATGAAAGTCAAATTGACATGATGAATATTCAGTTGTCAGCTTCTGTTAGTCCTATATGTTTTTTTAAAAAGATGTAATGTTTTTTTTTTTTTCTGTAAAGATGCAGGCAAAGAATGTAATAGCAGTGTCTGTAGGAAAAGGAAAATTATAGGAATCCTGAAATCATAGGGCAAATAAAGAAGTTCATATTCTAAGATATGAGTGATATGGTAGGAAAACCACTAGGCTGAATGCTGCACTTGATTCTGACACTTGATCTTGGGTAAGTTATTTAATTGTAGGTCTGAGTTTCTCCAACTGTCAAATTAGGAGAATCAGCTACATAATTGCCATAGTCTTCACTCTTATTCCTATTCTAAATGATAGGTTTTCTGCATGCCAATAAGAAAAACTGCTAAAATGTTGCAAAATACTGAAACATACTAGAGGAAAAAAGGTGTGATTTTTTTTTTTCTGAGAATTTAATGAATTAGGGCGCAGTGAATAGATTGAATAGATTGGAATTCACAATGAGACTTAGAAGGTTGGGAAAAGTACCTGCAAGGTGCAGGGAGTAGACTAAGAGAAACTTGGCCCGTTTACGTTTCCAGTGGAGACACAGGATGCTGTGGCAATAAAGAGCCTTTACTGGAACTGTTTTAGAGGTTATGAAATTACTGGTGGCCTGTGTAAACTAGCGGCCAGAGACGGGATGTCAAGTAGACTGTGCCTTTATCAATGGCCAAGCTGAAATGACTGAGAAACCTCTACTTCTGAGCAGCCTTGGAAAATTAGGTATTGTATTTGAGGATAATGTAAGTGTTTGTTGCTGGAACTCTGCCCAGTAACCCAGAACGCACAAAAAGGTCTTAGGGTAATTCGATCAGTGTTTCTGTAAAAGAACACCAAAGCCACAGATTCTGTTACTGGCAAGACAGAAAATGCATTATAAGGGAAGACAACATGTTTCATGGGATGATGGCTTGGCCTGGAGGGGGCTCTGGAGAGTTAACTGACAGCTATTAGGAGCAATGATTAATGCTAGCCTAAACTTCTGGGAACCCTGCCGGACCGTGCTCTTCAGGGTGTGTCGGTGTTTGCAACATCGCTTTTTGTTTTGCCCCTGCAGCCTGACGCAGTTTTGGTTACGGTTCTTGTTATTCCCGTTTGGATCTGTCTTTGAGCACTGATACGAAAGGACAGCCTCAGAGACAGATTTTTCCTAATTTGGTTATCTCACATAGTATCCACAGTTGTACTTCCAGAGGTATATTTGCTTTTCAGTATTACTGACTCGAGATACTCCCAGAATCTGTGCCTTAATCCGTTTTCTGTACAGCGGCCTGTTATTTAGCTTCTTGGATGCAATATTGGTAACCACTGTGAAAATGACTGGCCCATGCCTATGCGGCCATGGGCCTTGCCTCTGGTTTGGAGACGAGGGGAGCGCGAAGTTGGGGGAGATGAAAAGCAGATTCTGGATAGCCTCCTGTGAGCTCCCTGGTTAAGCCTTTCATTTACTGGTCATATTGGGTGACTTTTTGTGGGGATATTTTTTAAGTGGGGAGCAGTTTTCCTGTTATCCACTGGACCACATTCATTAATTAGCCTGCTTGCCTTGCCGTTCCAGGTTTTGTGAGAGAGACGAAGCAAGGCCTCTCTTCGTTCCAGTTTCTCAAGCTAAACAGGGGTGGGCGGGCAAAGAGGGCCTTGGGGAGGGAGGAGGAGATATCTACTGGACCTCGGTCGAAGCCTTTTTCTTGGATGCTATTGTTGCTGGCGAGAAGTCAGGGACATTCTATAGTTCAGAGGTAGGCAGGCTATGACTCATGAACAAACTCTGTCCTGTTGCCTGTTTTTATAAATAAAGTTTAATTGGAATACAGCCATAGTCATTTATTTATGTTTTTGCACTAAAACAGCAGAGTTCAATAGTTGCAATAGAGACTGTCAGACCTACCTACAAAGTCTAAGATATTAATCATTTCATCCTGTACAGGAAAAAAAAATTGCTTAAATCTGCTGTAGTTCTTTGTAGGTGTTCTACAATGCTGCAAAAATGAGTTTAGGTGTGATTTTTTTTTTTTTCCTGCTTGGGATTTGTTGTTCTTTGACCAATTCTTAGCCATAAACTCTTTGACTATTGTCTCTCCCCCATCTCTTCTCTGCTCTTGAAATTCTGATTAGAATGAGAGATTCTAACATAAACCTATTCTTTCTTTATCTTAACTCTTTTTCATATTTTCCATTTCTTAGGTTCTCCATACTCTGTTTTAGATAATTTTCCAGAGCTCCAGTTCATTAATTTCTTAGTTGAATCTAATCAGCTGTTAAATGTTCATTGACTTTTAAATTTTATTATTACTTTTTTCTTTCTTTTTTTAGATTTAGAAGTCCTATTTGGTTCCTTTTTCAAATTTGCCTGGGTATCTTACTCATATTTCACATCTCCTCTTTTATTTCTTTAAATATATCTAGCATACTTACTTTGAAGTATGCTGTTTGTTAATTCTTGTTACAAAGATACATAGGTCTGATTCTGCTGTTTTATCCTTGTTGGCCTGCAATGTGCTCGTTTACTTGTGAGTTTTGTGATTGTTTCTGATGGTGAGTTTAGGCTTCTTGGATCTTTTCCATGGAAATTCTTTGAGTATTTTTATTTGTTGTTCAGAATATTTGGCATATCATACTGGCAGAGAGACTTGTTCTAAATCATTGCATCCATATCAGCAATACTACAGATCTCCAAATGTTGGAGGTTATTGAGCACTTGCCTGGATCATTAATAAAGCTGATTTCTCGATGTTAAATTGCCTACCATTTCCTGGAGTCTCTTCTTGGTTTTTATTTGATCCCGGAAGAGAAGAAAGTGAATATTAATTTTTCACTGGGAGCCACAGTGATGCGATAAAAGGCTGGGAATGAATTCATATGTAGAAATCCTGTTTAGTTATTTTTCATATCTACCTTGTCATATTTCCCTTCTGACATTCCTCAGACTTAGATGTAAAATCTGCATCACCTTACTTATTAGAATTATTTCAGGTGACTATTCCTGCGTCTTCATGAAAATCCCTCCACTCTTTTGAGGCAAATAATATCTGATATATCACCTTCTATTTTTCTTTTACCTTGTTCCAAAATCTTATAATAATCATTCATATTCACTCACTGAAGAGTCTAGGTTTGCCTCGTGGTCTTTTATTCCATTTCTACTTCTGTTCTCATCTTCTATGACTTCAAAATCTTCTCAGATTTTTAGCTTCTCATTTTCAAAATAACCTTCTCGACTACTGTACTTCAGCTGCCCGCTTCCATAGTCACAATAAATTTCTTCATCTTGGAAACCATTACCTAGACCTTCTTCTTGTAATTTCCTGTGTGTTTAGGTCACTCATTAAGTAGTTTCTAATATATTAATTCTTTGACCACATTGAGACATTTATTCTGTTTATCATCTACTTTTGACATTTCAAATATTTCCCATGTTTTTTTCTTCTCTCCGCGTCCAGCTCATATTTTATAACTAAGTCTTCAAACATTGCTTTATTAATTCCTTAAGTTGCCTTTTCACATATCTTTCTGTTCTTACTTGGCAAAACCTCAGTCCTGGATGAAACAAAATGTCCATTTTCTCTACATCCATACCTGAGCTGATGAGTGTTCTTGAAGAAACATCGTGATTTCCACTTTGCTAATGGTTGATTATTTAGGCACAGTTCCCCTGCTGAAAATAACTAAAATGCTGCTATAATATTTAAAATATCTCTTTTAAAACATTAAAGAATTGAAAAAGATATTTAAAAATTCCCAGACCAAAATTTAAGGAGAACTGAGAACTCAAAGAAATAAGTTGAACACTGAAGCCACTTGCCCAGAAGGCATTTTCTGATGTTGGAGAAATTGCACTTTGTTTTTGGTGGCTTCATGGGATAAAAGATTGTAATTTAAGGCCCATACCTGGTTCAGGTGAGGAATCTAATGAGACTCTCTTCACCTTAACCCATAATCACAAAAGGTTGTGCTCTCTTCAGGAAGGGAGAACCAGAAAGAAACTGCTGGAAAGGTTGCCTTGAAACTACATTTGGAAGAGAAAGAAAGACAGGAAAAAAACAACTTTTTGAAAAATTGTGGCCGCAGGCCCAATGTTGTGCAGAGTTGCAGACTGAGGGCATATATTCTGAGGTTGCCTAGGAAAACCTCAAGTCAAAAATTTATTTTAAGGTGGTTCTTGATTGGTAGTGCCCTTGGTTTCTAGGTGGTAGTAAATTCAGATCTTCTTTGGAAGTAGGCAACTTTATGCTAAGTTTCAAGGAATCCTCACATATATTTCTTAGGGAAAGTGAAAAGCATATAGTCAAAAATAAAATCAAGAACACAAGGCAATGGAGCATCATGAAGTGGAAATATTAGGTATAACAGAAGAAATAGGTTGATGAAGACTCACAATTGGAATCGTTGGATATAAGCTATGTTTCCTCTCTCTAAAGAAATAAGTAGTAAACTCAGAAAAGTCTAAAACTTTACTAACAGAATTGAAAAAGAACCAAGTAAAGCTGCTAGAATAAAAACCTAAACAACCCAGATTAAAATTGACGTCTGGATTTAACAGCCAATTATGCACAGAACTAATGAGAGGGTGAAAGGAAATATATGCAGAATAAATCATGGAGAGACAAAAATATAGAAAAGGAGATGTTAAAAGTCCTGAAGAATGTATGTTTAATTTGAGGAGAGAGAATTGGGGCAGAACAAATATTTGAAGAAATGATGACTAAACATTTTGCAGAAGTGATGAAATACACCAATCCAAAGATTCAAAAACCAATCAGATCTTAAGCAGAATAGATGACTTCATTCCTAGATACTTTACAACGAAGCTGCATAACACCAAAGAAAAAGAGAAAATATTCAAAGCAGCCAGAGAAAAATGTCAGAATACCTTTAAAGAAGCAACAGTTAGGCTGTCTATTGACTTCTCGATGCCATTGATAAAAGCTATAAGTCAGTGGAACGTTATCTCCAAATTGCTGAAAAAATCTGCTAAGTTAGAGTTTTATACCCTGAGAAAAATCTTTAAAGAATAAAGGTGAAATAAAGTCATTTTCAGACAAACAAAAATAAGGAGTTTTGTACCAGCATACTATCACTAAAGGAGGGTGAACCCAAAAGAAAGGCTTAAAATGAAAGAAAGGATGGAGAGGGAAGAAAGAGACAAATATATGGGTAAATATAAATGAACATTTATATAAAATGATAATAATGTGTTGTGCAGTTAAAAACAATATTAAAATATATGATAACAATGACATGGTGAGTAAATTCAGTGAAAGTATTCTACGGTCTCACCTGATAGGAGGGTAAAGATATTGATTAACTTTAGGAATATTTGTTTAATTATATTTTATGTGCTTTTCTGTAATTATATTTCACAATAAAGTTAAAAAAACCAAAAACCTTGAATTTAGTGATTCAGTCCACTCTGTTTCTGACGTTAAACCTTAGTCCACAGGGTTTTCAGCACTTTCCGGTAAGCCTATTTGGTCCATAGTCAGGCTCCTGACATTCTTTAGAGGAACACTTTCAAATATTCCGCGTTCCCTCCAGTCTCCTCCTCCTCACCTCTTCCTCAGCACATAACCTTACCTCCTAATTCACAGAGCGTACAACAGCTGTAAGGTGGGAGCTTCTTCAGCCTCCTGCCACAAAAAAACAAAACTTTCTCAACATCAGAATCAATTCTTTCCTAATTTTCTACTGTTAAAAGGACTGAGCTCTCCTTTCTCCAATCTGAAACTAATCCCTTCATTTCTTTTAAGGGATTTTATTTTCTCTACTCTATGCCATTTCCCTCCTATACAACATCTCTCTCTGTAAAGGACCTTAATGCTTAGTATTTAAACATGCTCAAGTTTAAATACTGCCTATCTTAACACACACACACACACACACACACACACACACACACACACACACACACACCCCTTTGACCCCAAAGCTTCCATCTAACAATAATCCTATGTCTGTCTTTTTCCTAATCCAACTTCCTGAAAACATTGTTTCTATTCTATGTCTCTGTTTCCTCCCATCCTAAAAAGCAGTTTTTAAACATTTGATCTCGAGACCTCTTTTGGATTCTTGAAATTTCCTGAAGGAGTTCAAACAGTTCTTGTTCAACTCGGTAGCCACAAAGTATTACCGATTCAGAGCTGCTTACATTCTCTCTCCAGATGCATAAAGACTCTGCCCTCTTTATTTTTACCTAGAGCGAACATCACCAAAGGAGAATTTATGTCCTACTAATCTTGGTATCCCTGATACCTGACTATTTTGGTGACTATTAACTCTATCTGCTTATTTTCTTGATCTCTTTAATTTTTTGTTGGTAAATGTGAAAGAATTAGCTAGTATTTCAGCTGAGTTTCTTTTTAAGTGTTTTTTTTTTTTAGGTGCTTTGTATAGATTTAAAACAAAATGAAAGAATAGTTTATGAAATAGGAGAACAAAACCAATTCACTCCACTCCTAAGAATACATGAAAAAGACAAAAAAAAAAAAAAAAAAAGATCCAATTTCACACTTCAGCTGAAGTCTGTCCTATATCTGAGAAAATTGCCCCAGGTGTCCACAGTGGAACTTCTGTTTGAGATTCTAATATGCTAAAGATGATTTTTTTAGGAGCTGTATTTCTGTGAAAAGTGACTGAGAAAAAGCTTTGTCAACAGCAAATTAAAATAAAGCTGAGATACAATGTTATTTTCTGGCCAAATGTAGTAGTTTTATCCCACCTTCAAAAAAAGAAAGAGATATATGAGGATGCCCAGGAATAAAGCAGTTCAGGTAAGCACACTAACGGAAAATTAGTTTATGATAGTTTTACTGTAAGACATTTTGCCCCTAATTGACACTGAATGAAGATTTCTTTTGTAACTTTAATATCTCAAAGTCCTTAAAAAGAATATATAAGATAAATGACTGTGGTCATCTCCATTACATGTATGAATAGTGCTATAGCCAGATTCTGGTGTAATTTCACACATTATATTTGAACTATAGCTGGGTGGGCTTCTGCTGGCCCTGAGGAGGTGTGCGTGTGTGTGTGCGTGTGCGTGTGTATGTGTGTGTGTGTGTGGTGTGTGTGTGTGTGTGGTCTTTGACAGGGAGGATGGGTGGAAGGCAGTTGTGTGTGCGTTGGGGGAGAAGGGGCTAGGTAGGCGCAAAGCTGAAAAGAAGTATATCTGAATGATCCTAGCAGATTTAGTATCCAGGCCATCCTGGGGGACAATTAACCACATTGAATTTAGATGGTGTAAATGGGATAGTATAAAATGTAGCTGGTGGTAGTGTCTTGGTAAAAAAAAATTGGTTCTTAGTACCACCCAAGAAGTTGCCTGCTTTAAAAAGTAAAATTAGATTAAAAGGATGATTTCATTCTTCATAAATACTCCTAGTACAAAAAAAAAAAAAACCAAAAAATAAAATATGCTTCCTATCTGAGTTCAATGTTAAATCTGAAATATGGTCTGAGGCAAAGAGAACCAGCTTCCCTGCAAAGCCTTAAGCAAGCCCTTTGTGCTTGCCAGCTTTCATTGAGTACACGGGTTGCCCTAGTGATGAATGTCCTGCTTTGTGTGGCCTCAGCATTTTTTCTGGAGAGGCTGTTTTAATGAGAAGGTGAATAGAGGGGGGGCTTCTTTTGAAACTAGGATAAGAGGAGGGCCACTTCTGAAAATGCAAGCATAATGGCACCATTCCTTATCCCAGAGATCTGACAATCCCCAGAGCTCGCCCTCCCACCCTCGACCCGCCCTTATTTCTCCCCTTTTGGCTAACTATTTTGGATTAGTCTATAGTCTCAATCCCCTGGAATCTTCCTTTGGAAGTAAAGAGTAACCAACCAATCAGATCTCATTTTGTCACTCCAGCTACATCTTCTTTCCTACAAAAAGGGTCTATTCTTGGTATTTCAGGGAAAGACACACCCATGCTCCTTTCTCCTAACTATTTCAAAATGCTGCGCTTTTCCGATTTCCCCACGCACTAAGAATTATGCTTCAGCCTGTTTGAACACTCTCCTTCAGGATCCATTATGTGGGGCGGGAGTGGGAGGAAACCATGTAATTGCTATATTTTAGGACTCACTTGGGGCTACCTTTGATTGAATACACAGTAAACTCTTGATTATCCATGCTAATGGAAGGAATAGTAATTTAGACCATACACATTGTTTCGGACTTTGAAATGTGTTATGTGATTTCCCCCCCTTTTTTGAAAGCAGTAGCAGGTGGTTTACTTAGAATAATAGTGAAATTACTTTTGTGTTGCCAGCGTTTTTAGTGGGCAAAACTGTGGAAGGCACCGCTCTCCTCCTTGCTCCCCCGCCACTTCCCTGGCACCAACTCCTACTGCCTTCACATCACATGCTCCTTTTCCTTTCCACTAGGAAACTGTAGGAAACTGGTGAATGGGTAAGGTTTACTTGACAGGTAAGCAATTAAAGGAGCATACTGGCAGATACGTACATTTAAATCAAAGTCAACCTTAAAGCTAAGGAAACACAAATAACTAATATTTGTATAATATTTAATATTTGCACAAATAGAGTAAGTTCCATGATGGTAATATTGTTATTATTATTATTTGCATAGTATATATTTTTATTTGTTTAATTTACCACTATCTCCAGTGTTTAGAACAGTGATGGGATTATAATATGCAGGAATAAAGTGTTGGGAACCAAATGAATGAAAAAACTTATAATTTTCAAAATACTTTTCTGTATACTTTTTTTGTATTTTTAGAACTTTCTTAATGACATCATCATTGTTATTATTAAAACAACTAATTCTTGGTTTATCCCCCACTTTTGTTAATATATGTCTGATTGTCTCATTCTTTGTAAGTTCTCAACAAAATATAGAACAGTGGAAGGATTTTTTCATGGACACTCTCATTGAACTTTTGCTGTTTTGCATTTTGCTGATTTGTCAGACAAAGTTTTCGTCATCCTTATGGAGCAGCTTTTATGTGGAGATAAGTGGCAAAGTGGTATGCTGCTCACGGGCTGCTTCTATCGCTGGACCTAATCTGTCACAGTGTGTTTGTGTGTGATGAACCACACAACCTCACCCAGCCATGCTCACTCTAGCCTATTTTCTTAAACAGAGTTAAGCAAAAGATCTTTCAGCTTTGTGCCATGTTGGTTAAGAAGAAACCAGGGAAAAAAGATAAGAGTGGAATGGACCTCTTTTCCTTTGAAAGCCTCTCAAAGGAAAATGAGATGGCAGTGGAATATTAGGGTGGATCGCTTCTGAAGCCACCTGAGGAGGTGGCATTTGGCTTGGAGTCAGAAACTCCCGCACGCACGTGCTGCGCTAGGAAGCAAGGTCATTGCTTGGCTCTGGAGTCGAACCAGGGTTGAGGACCAGCTTTCTCACTTAACCAGCTTTTCATATGGAGCAATTTGTTTACATCATCTCAGCTTCTGCTTCCTCATTTTTGAAATGGTGATAACAGTGGTGTCCATTTTATTGGGGGAATTAAATTTTTAAAAGTATGCAAAGGGTTTAACTTCACACCTGGCATGCACACAATTATTGACTCTGACGAGCACTCCTTGAGCGCCTACTGTGAGCCATAAACTATGCCAGATAACTTGCCTGCTGTGTGATTTAATCCCTATATCAACCCACTCTTCTGAGAAAGCTAAGCTTGTAGAAATTGATAGCATGCTCAATATTACACAGCCACTGGGGTGCTGGGAATTTGGAACTGGGTCTGTATCTTTGCATTATATCATGTGGCCTCCTTGGGGCTTTAGTACCCAATGACTTGAATCCATTCCATAGCTATGTCCCTAATAATCAACACATCTCCTTAAGTTATTGGGGAGACAAAATTCAAGAGCATTCATCAATGCAGAGATGCATTTAACTCTCCGGACACCTCTCCTTTGTGCTCTTTTGAGCGCATGCTTGGGCCTCCATCCTGGGGCTTGGCAGGCTCAGCTGAAATGACGCTTCCTGGGAGAAGCTTTCCTTGACCATCCCATCTAGGGTTATTATTCAACCTAGCTACAGCCACCATCAAGGCATTATCATGGCCTGGAGATATGTGTATATTCATTGGAGTCCTTGTCTGTTATTCCCACTGCACTGTGAAGTCCCTGAGAGAAGGAGCTTGCTTTGTGTACTGCTGTGTCTTCAGCACATGGAACAGCACTTAGACATGGGAGGGGCACAATAAATACAACGACTATTTGACTGCTTTACAGATGGACAAGTACCACTCTCGTGAGAAGGCTGCAGTCTTGGGAGGCAGGCGTTGCATTGGAGCAATCATATTGCCAGGCTTTCAGTAATAGGTAGAGGGAGGGCGTGGAGAGTACAGGTTGCCTGAATTCCTTGCCTGTAGGTCCCCTTCATGCCTTTTTGATGTCAGGAGGGAGATGTCCTGATTCTTTTGCTAGGGAATGAGGCCTCGAGGTACAGCCCATGGCTAAATATGTCCCAGCTCAGCTTCTGCTTCATCCTCATTAACTCCACTTCGTAGCTGGCCATAGGGAAAGATTAATTTAGTGACCAAGCTTAATAAATAGATGCTTCTGGTCTAACATTTTATGCACTGCTCTCAGGGGCTGAGAGCTCATTGAAGTGCCAGTTTCAAGATGTCAAGGGCAAGCAGCTGGGCTTGGGGGAAGTGCAGAGATATTTCTGCTGATTCTTTGTTCCCAACCCATCTTGCAATCACCAAAACTGCAGCGATGACAGGAAAAGCCTTCAACATCTATTTCCCGTGCAACCTAAAAACCACGTTTCTGAATCGGATTGCCTTCGTGAGGCATTGCCACATGTACAGAAGGCCCTCGAAGCACATCAGGCCACACTTGCTTAAGATGTATTGTCATGAAATTTTGATTTTGTCACCATATACACATTTTTGGTCACTGCGTAGCATCCGAAATAGAGATATGTAATCTCTTCCCTCTGGAAAACCTCGGCAAAGTTTTCCATTTTGGAGGAAGCTTGTTTCTGGGCAGTCATCTCCAGAGAAAATAAGAGTGGGAGGTACTAGACGGTAAACAACATCGTATCCACAGGGGCTGAGGTGACTTGAATAAGTTCCAGAGTGAGTCCACGATAGCAGCATACTCATTACGGTGTGTGTGTGCATGCCCATGTCTATGTGTAATTGTAATGTATAATTAATACAGAGCTAAAATTAAACTCCTGGGTGAAAAGAGACTGGCAGGCTGAAGAGGCTGAATAATATTAGACTCTAAGACACAATTGTTTACGGCAACCCTAGAATCCCAGTGCTCTTCCTGTCAATGGATGTGTACCTGTGTTTTGTTCCTTTTTTGCTGTTAATATTTTAGCCTTGAGCAATGAAGATTTTGCAATTTATTTCCTCCCCAGCCCCCAACCCCAAGACGAAATCTTTGTTTTATTTAATCCTGTCCTCAGGCCACTTACATACTGTACTGTTTTTCCAGATAATGTCTCTCAACTGGGGAGACTTGCAGGGCAGGCAGAAACAGGACATGCGCATCCCTCTCCCGGTGCAGTTCTTTCCCTCTCTGTGTTGAAGTAATAAAGGTGTGTCACCTGAAAGGACTTCTGACTCTTGTTCACAAATACTGCTCATACCACCCTTCATGCTCTGTTTGACCTTGAAGAGAGACAGCCACTGGTTGCAATTGTTGTCCTTGATTGTTAATAAAAGTATGATTCTTGGAACAGCTGTTCCCTGAAACAGTTATCAAGGTATTTTTATTTTTCAATCCAGAGTTCACTTTAGCCTCTGCATTATGATTTGTGCTACATATGCATTACTGAAGAATTTAGGGAAAAGATAGTTTTTACTCCTCTTTCCTAATTGATTGTTTGAAACTCACTGACAGGCTTTAACAAAAAACCGTCTGGTAAGAAACAGCTCCTGAACTCCCACTTTACTGTGCTCCACACACAGACCCTCTGTTTTTGCTCTTCGCTGAATGCGCTACCATTTTCTGCCAAAGGTTACGGTGATACAAATTCTTCATGTCTGATTTTACTCCTTGATCTTGCTATTCTCCATTTGAGCAACAATCTTATTTCTTATTAGTCTTAATAACCTCTAGCTTCTGGTTTCAAAGGAAGTTTTCTAGTAAACTCCCAGAGCATCTTCTAACAAGATGAAGTACACACTAGTCACTGCATCCTAGTGCCCTCCTCCTGGAATTCCAGTGAGAGAGAGAGAGAGAGGGGGAGGGAGAGGGAGAGGGAGAGAGAGAGAGAGAGAGAGAGAGAGAGAGAGAGAGAGAGAGAGAGAGAGAGAGAGATCCACTTAACTCTCTTTTGTAGTGGCAGCAGCAGCAGCAGTAGCAAGTGATTTTCAATCTCCCTGTTTTCTGCTTTTGTTACCATGAGTAAGCTATCAAACAACCCTAGGCTCCTCATTCATAAGTGGGGAGATAGACGTAACATTTAATCTTGGCAGAATTCCCAACTCAGATGAAAATCTTCAGTTCATTTTCTCTTTTCTTTCCTTGCTGGAGTAGGAAAACCAGTGCTGAAGGTGCGAAAATGTGCATCCTGAAATTGAACAGAGCATGTATGTAACTGATGGGAACACTCACTTGGCAAAATTTGTTGGAATCTTACATCAAGTCTGACGGCATTAACTTATCAGTTTTACAATAGAATTCTTCCCATATTTTAATTAAACAAATGTTTTGAAAACATTCAAAGAAATCCTTGGAGTATCTCATGTAATAATAATAGAAAATAAGGTTCTAAAATAATATCACAAAATATATCGTTGGCTAAGTATGATTACTATACTTTCTAGCTCACCTTCAAAATTTAGAAAATTAAATGATAAATGATAGTGGACCCAGAGTGCCTATGAAAGTAGGTTTAGAATAACAGTGTGGTTGGAAGGAAGAGATAGAATTCGTTTCGATGCTACATTTGCATAGCAAGCCCACTGTTTTTACCAAGATTGCATGCTTATCAGGGATGACTTTGATGCTGTTAAAAATATGGGACTCCTCTTAAAGCTGCATTTGGATAGCAAGCCCATGTCATTATTTAACCACATGCTCACTGGGAGCTTTGAATGTGTTGATAACGACAGTGTAGGACTGCGATTCATTTTTGCCACCACTGTGGATGAAGTCTGTTCAAAATATAATTCAGTTTTCTGTTTTAAGTTTAATTTCCTTAAAATAAAATGTTAAGATTAGACATGTGAAGAATCCAAATGTTGCCAATTTCACTCACCACTAATTCCTAGACTTGGAATGATTTTTCTCTTTGCAGAAAAAAGGTGTTTGAAAAAGTGGTTGAGAATTGCAAATGTGTTGTGCACGTGCTGTGGTTTTTTCTAAGGCATTAGATGTTTACAGGATCTCTGATGTTTGCTCACTTTAAGCTGGGATGCTTGAATATTCCAAGGGGTTTCTAACTGTGTTAAAGAGACAGTAAAAGTATAGTATTTTCCATATTTTATGAAAGGCATTACTGGAATTTCAAAAGTGTAGTAATGTTCATCAAGGAATAATGTTAGATCTTGCCTTTAGGTGGAATACATATGTAATTCGATTTGAGGTCACTTTGTCCCCCGAACCTCTTCATTTCGTTAGCCACAGTGCCTGAAACCCTAAGATATCTCACATCTTTGGGTAAAATCCTGAAATGAAAATGTAATCTGAGAGAGGTGGCAATGTCCACACTAATTATGCAGATTCAGATTTGTAAGCCTTAACTATATGTGAATATTGGGAACTACATCTACATTTCACTTTGCGGATCAGGCAATGAAGCTGTGTACAGGCAAGAATGACTGACAGCACAGACAGCCCTCCAGTATTTGTAATATGGTCCTTGATTTTATTCATCTAGTCAACCAATAATATCAATTAACCAAGTACTGCTCTCCATAAAAGTTGAAGATCTAAATACCAACACTAGAGTATAACTTGTATTTTTTACACTAAACATCAGCCGTTACAACTTTTATCGACCACTACTTCTCTTAATCCCTGTGTAAATGTAGTTACGCAACAAGAGCGTTTGTTTTTAGAGTAAGAAACCTTCTGAGACATTCACACAGAAGGTGGCAAGAATGGTTTAGAGGCTGATGTCTTTAATTGAGTTCCCACGCAGCTTATAGAGGAAGCAACGCAGAAAGGTTGGGAAATATCTAGGAAAGAGGGAAGGAACAACTTACTAGGCATTTGCTGTGAACTAGGGCCTGTGTTCCATGCATTCTTTTTCATCATTTTGTTAATGGTGGACCATATGTGATCTGACAGCTTTTCTCACATATGTTCTCTGAGGCTGTCATGTCTTGGACCATGTAGGTCGTTGGACATCTTCCTCAGGTTAAGATTCTCACATCAGAGTCATTATGACACTTTTCATTGGGTTTCCATGAAAGTAAGGCCTGAGACAAGGACTTAGATGCAGACTTAGTTTGTTTGGGAGATGATATCAGGAAACAGATGTGAAGGAGTGGAAAGAGTGGAAGCCAGCATTTGGATGTAGTTTTAGGGCCTTGCTGTAGGCAACAGGGGCTTGAATCTGCTGAGACTTGATGAGACACGCACAGAAAGCTTCTGAGACTTGTCTGCCTGAGGGTAGGAGGCTGGGACAACCATCCAGTGGCTCTTGCACCTCATTGACTGAAGATCCCTGAGGGTATTACCTCCCTTGCACTTCCAAACTGGACTGTGCCTGTGCGTAGGCTGAATGGGGCAACTGCAGTGTCAGAGAAGGCCCTGAGCAGAAAGCAGAAAGCAGAAAGGTGTACAGATTATGTCTGAGGTGGAATGCAGTGAGAGGGCTTAGTCTGAGCTTTCACATATTGTCCATTGCAGCTATCCTAAAATCGGAGGAAGCTGTCATGTGGGTCCCTGAGGAGTCTACTATAATGCTTACTCTGCTTCATTCACTACTCTTTTTGCCTATCCATCCAACCAAATGCACTTATTTAGCACTTATTCTATCCTGGGCCATGTGTTGAGCCCTAGGGACAAGACAGGACACAATAGGAAAGCACGACATGATCCTCATCTTTAAGAAGCTTTTATTTTATTGAGGAAACATAAATTCATAAAAATCAACAAGAATCAGTAGAAGATTCTATAAAACCAACAAAAAGAGACACTTAAATTATTCTGGGAAAGGGTAAAGGAGTTTCTTCTTTCTAGGAGAAATGAAATTTAAGGTTTCGAAAAGCCTAGAGAGTAGCCAATTTGAACTTTGACTGGACTTATGGTGCTCAATAACAGTTAGCTGAGTTGATTGAAATTCTGACAGTTTTACCTATTCAAATGTAGTCTTTAGCAATTTCTGCCATGTTATTCATTAAGTGGTACAATTAGTTTTATGCCACAGTATGAATATTTGGCAAGGAAATTATTTGTCGATTTAGACATTTCCATTCTATGGTCATCTTTTGTCAATTGCCATTTTATTTTTTGAATCTACACACATCTTTGCTGAAAAAAAATAATGTGAATAAGATGACCTAGGTTTTGTTGATTGTTGAAGTTTTAGACAATTTTGAAGTAACTAAATGCCAAAGAGAAAACCTTTCGAGGAAGCAGGATTAACTAAGGGCTACAAACTCTCTGCTATAAACCAGCCTCAGTAGGTTTCTCTCCGAGCAGATCTCCTAGATTTGTCTGGATTGGGGTTTAAATAAGAAACAGTTGTGGCTGCTGATGTCATGTTCCAGAATGCCCAGGTGTGCACTGCGCAGTCTCAGATGGAGCCTGTTTAGCATCGCTGGCTGCTGAGAGCAGTTTAAACTTGCATGTGAGGTGTCACTTTCTGCCTGCTGTGGGGAATTCTTCCCAAATGGCCCTTGGCTGGCATCTTGCCCCAGCTCAAATTGATGTAGTATAGTCCTTTGAATCTGGGCATGGGGCCAGCACAGTAGGAGCATAATTCTCCTGTGGCAGAGAAAGACGAACATGATGGGGCTGCACAACGTTATCTCTACAGTCACTTACAAATTCTAAAATGGCAAGATGATGCTAAAGAATGGACATTAGCGCAAACGAGCTTCCCTCTTATCTTCATATGGAGAGAAGATTCCCTGGATATATATATGGAGAAATTCATTCATTATTTAATTCATCTGTTCAAAAATGTGTATTCAGTTCCTACGATGTGCTGAGTAAGCACTGCTGTGAGCTGGCATATAATAGTGAACAAGAAACAGAAGGTCCCTGCTTTCATGGAGATCCCATTCTTATTGGGGAAGACATGAAAGAAACAATCAAATAAATAGGCAAGAGGATGACCAGATGATAAGTCTGGTGTGGAGAAGCAAAACAGGGTGATGTGATAGGGAGATCCTTGGCAGATTTTTTTAAAGGCTGGCAGGTGTAGAAAGTTGAATCCGATTAGTGAAGCTACAGAATAGTTGGGGGTGAAAGTCTGGGTGATGACAGATGACCTGCTTTGGTGGCAATGATATGACTATGATTGGGTGATTGATTATCCATTGGCAGAATGTGAGTAATCAATTTACTTTAGATAGAGTGATCAATAGGGTATAAGGGCAAAGAGATACTCAGGATTAGGAGCACAAACCTCCAAGTGGCACCAAAGTCCTGTGGCGTTACAAACAGGAGGTGCAGTCCTACTTGCTGGTAGGATTCTAGGGTGAATCCCTTTCCATAAGGGGTGCAGTGTTGTCTGGGCTGGGACATAAGCTGCTGATGCTGACTCTACTGGAGTAACTGGACTGAGAAGCTCTCTAATTTCAGGAGAATGAACTCCCTTCACACAGTCTGTCATCATCCTTTCCTCCAGGGATCTATTCTCTTAGCACTTGCTGCGTTTATGACTTTATCCCCAAGGGAGGATTCATGAGCTAAGAGGTGCATGATTTTTCCATTCTATATATACATCTGCTATGAGCTGCAGACTGGTAAGTCAACTTTCTGTCACCTTCCATGGCAGAGCAGAAAGCAAAATGTATATAGGTATTTAAAAGTATCATATTAGTATCTTATTTTTTTTCTTTTTGTGCTTTTCTGTATTACCATCCTGTCTAAAATAAATAACCACTTCCATCCTACCCAGCCATTCTCTTTCTTTATTGTTTTGCTTTTATATTTTGGGAGTTTAATTTTTAAATATTACACTGACTTTTTGATTGGTTGTTTAACTCATTACTTTAAATTTTTCCTTTAATATGTGAATTTAAGGTTGTGAATTCCTCTAAGTATGGCATCAGCAGTATCCCACTAGTTCTACTGTATAGCATTTTTAAAAATTGCTGTTCGATTCTAAATATTTTTCAAATTTCCATTTTGATTTAATTTTTGACCGCAGATTAACACGTTTTAAAGTTTTCAAATGTATGGGATTTGGGCTTATATTGTTGATGTCTAGTTTTATCACATTATAGTCATAGAATGAGGTCTGTATTATGTCAATGCTTTGGCGTTTGCTGAGTTTTGCTCAATGGAATTTGATCAATTTTTGCAAATATTCCACATGTAGCTAAAAAGAATATATATTTTTAGTGGTGCTGGATTATATATGTACATTTATTATATTACTCTTGTTAATTGTGATATTCAAATCTTCTATATCCTCAATTCCCCTGATTTCTAAGTTTCCTGAAAGAGGTGTAGCGAATTTTCTTATTAGGATATTGTGTATTTTTCCATTTGTCTTGGAAATCTTTTCTCTCATATTTTGTTTATGTATTTTAAAGGTATGTTGTGAGGTGCTTACAACTTCAGGATTATGATATTTCTGGTAAATTCCTTTTGTGTTTATGGAATGCCCCTCCTTTTCCCTCTAATGCTTTAAAAACACGTAAAACTCTTCTTTTTTTGATATTAAATATGCAACTCCACTTTAAGAAATATATTCTTAGGATATACTTCTACATACTTCAGTTTCTATTTTTGGGGAACCTTAAGGTTAAGTGTTTCTATTGTTATCATATATAGCTTCATTTTTAATAAACTCATAATAGTTTCAATTTAAATGACAATTTTATGGTAATTACTTTGTTTGGATTGTTCTGCCATCATAAATTGTGCTTTTTAGTTATCTCACTTTTTTCTTTCTTTGCTTTTTCTTCTTTCATACTTCTATTAGATTAATAAAGTTTTCTTTTATCTTCTCTTCTGAGTTTGCAATAATGGAATCTATTTGTAATCTTTAAGAGTTTGTTCCTACATTTTAAACATTAATTCTCAATAAAATATAAATCTAATCAAACTCTCGGACAAAGTCTTTACCTTTATATAATAAAATGACTATTAAATATACTAATGTTGATTACTTCCTCCTATATTCAATACTAATGTTGCTTGGTTATTTAATTACATTTTTCTGTTAAGTTCAGCTTCTTTAAGAAGCAGAAACCAAGGCAGGATTAGATACACAAGAGATTAATTGAAGGATATAAAAGATAAAGAGGAAGGGAGCAGGTATAGACAAGGAGAGACTTCAGATCATCATGCAAGGTTGACAGCTGTGAAGGATTCGGTAGGAAGAACTTTAGATGGCAGTGAAGTTCTGGGGGAGGTTTTGATAAGGCGTTCCTGAGCAAAAGTTACCCATTAGAAGAATTTCATATTGAGCAGGAATGACCTGGCTCTAGTACCCATGAGTCTAGGCTTCAGAGTGAAAGAAGTGGTAAATTCAGAGGGTCAATAGCTGGGGCTATTGATCAACTATGCTCTCTCCTCAACAGAATGTCTAAGAAGGGATCTGAGTGGGACACCTCAATGGGAACGTTGGGCAAATGTTCCCAGATCCTTTTTCTATGTTGCTAATCCTCTCATCGGTTCTATTTGATTTGCAGTTTAACTTAACATTGAATTTTATAGTCAATGATTAAAATTTTTATTTTAGCAGTTCTATTTGTGTGTCTTTTTTCAAATATATCAGTTTTCCTTTTTTCAGTGTTTTAGTCTTTTTTTTGTAGTATCTATACCTTTCCAAAAATCTCTTGCATGATTTAAATTGTGCTTATTTCATAATCGATTCTGTCTGCCTCTCACTCATCCTGGATACTTCCCTAACATGTGTCATGACTTGTGAGTTCATCCTTGGCTATATTGCCCTTTTATGAAGGAATCCAGTGCTGCCTGATTCTCCAGAGATATTTTGGCTCGTGACATAGTTTACCTTAATTCTCAGCTTGGAAATTTTTATACTACTAAGTATGGAAAATACTTATAGTTCAAGTGGAACCAGAAATGCTTGTGTGGTATAATCTTGGATATTTGGTTTCCTATGGGATATTTCTTTTCCTTACTCATGGTAGAACAAGCTTCTTTGTCGTTTTCGTTAGCAGATGAGGTTGAATTTTTCCAGTCTCTCCTGAGGATGCAGATATTCTAAGGTCCCAGGTTTATGCGGGGTCTCAGCTCCAATTTCTGCTTTCCGTGAGCCTAAGATCTTTCCTCCTACTCCCATGTATGAATTAAAATCAAATCTAGACATCAAGTCCTATTTCTAGATCCAACTACTTCCCAGACCTATACTATGTCAGCTTACACTCTTACTACTTTGATTTCCAGTTTCACTTCTGTTTCTTTTATTTTGGGATATCTCTGACTTTCACATGACCTTAGCTATAATTTTTTTAAACATTTATTTTTATATGACTCTTCTGAGTCTTTATAGCAATGACAATATTTTGTTCTCATTCTTCTGGGTTGCTATCCCAGATGCTATCTCTTTAACCTGCCTTATTTTCTTATTAGTTCTTACTACCCTGTCATAGTGTGAATTCTCCAGAAGTAGATGCTGAAGTAGAGTTTGGGGACATGTTGTTTATTAGGGTTAATCTGTGAAGGAGAGCAGGGGACAGGGTTGGGCACAGGAAGAAGTCAGACTGCAGTGTGGACCTGATAAAGCCTTCACCAGCCCCATGGAGAGCTCTGGGACTATAATGCACTACTTGTCAGAGTGGCCTGTTTTGAGCCCAAATGACTGGGCTTTTCTATCCCTGCCTTTCTGCTCAGTCATCAGATACAAACTTCCTTGAAAGGGATATGGCCATGAGAAAGGTGGCTCTCTGCTGCTCAAGTATGTCCTGAAAGTGTTGATAGCTGGTGTGGTCTGCTGATCACACTTAACCGCAGCTGGACAGCATGTTCTTCTTTGAAAGGGTTCTAGATAATGCCGCTCTGCATGTACCACACACTCCCTAAATTTATATTTAGCTGTTACTCTAAATAGTGATTATTCTTTTTTCCCTATCCAAAGAGTGTAAGCTCTGTGTGCAAAGCTGAGCCTGGTCTGGCAGAAACCAAGTGCTTGTGAGCAGAGGGAAATTAGTTGGGATGAGTCGAGTGGGCCTAGACTTAGATGTATCTTAAAGTGTAGAAGGAGAGTTTGGTTAGCTGCAGCAATAGTCATAAAATAGCACGGATTTATTATCTCATGGTTCTTGTAGGTTAGGATCTGGATTCTCTGTTCTGAAATCAAGGCTAAAATCAAGGTGTTGGCTGGGCTGGGCTCTTAGCTGGAGGCCTTGCTGGAGAATCTGTTTCTAAGCTCATTTAGGTTTTTGGCAGAATTCAGTTTCTCCTGGTCACAGGACTAAGTCTGTTTTCTTGCTGGGTATCAGCTGATAACTCTTCTTAGCTTCTTCAGGCTGCCTGCTTTCCTTGTCAGCTTTGAAGCAGTAACAGTGAGAGTCCTTTTCATGTTTTGAATCTCTCTGACTTTCCCTTCTGCTGTATTTCTTCTGTTTCTAGACTGAGAAAGTTCTCTGTAAGAGCTCATGTGATTAGACTGGGTATACTAGAATAATCCAGAATAATATCTCATTTTAAGATCTGTAGCCTTTATTATGTATGCAAAGACTCTTATGCCATATAACATAACAGGTCACAGATATCTGAGGGGGACAAGCTTGGGAAACATTATGTTGCCTACCACTGCTGGGTAGCAGAGGTTTCAGGAGAAGGTCCATTTTAGGAAGATTTCTCAGCAGTCAAGTGGAGAATAGATAAGGCTAAGGAGATAGTGAGGGAAAATGATGATCTAATAGAATGTGAAACCGTGAGGGCCTGGAAGAGGCAATACAGTAAGAATCAGAAAGACGTGGACTTCAGTTAAAGTGTTTAGGAATATATGACCAGATTTGATGGCAGATATCTAGAGGATGAGAGAGTGTAGTGGGTTACATGAGACATTGTGTTTGAAAGGTGGTAAATTTGGTGTTAAACAGGTTGAATTCAGCGTTCTCACCCTAATGTGAGGCTGCATAATCCAGACTATCAAAGATTTACCACAATTTTTCTGACACAGAGGAAGGATTACATGGAGCAGGACTCTATATACATATATTAAGTTTCACTTTTGACAATAAAAAGAGCCATTCTAGAAATTCAGAGAAGAATGAGCAATAAAGATACCAATTATCTACTTATCAGATATTTTATCTACTTATCAAATAATTACCCAATGATCAGATAGAGACTAACATAAGTGCAGATCATCCAAAATAAATTTCTAAGTCCTAAATTATGCACCTTTGACTTAAGAATACAATCTATAATTCTAGGCAACATACATATCTTCCACAGCATGTTTTATTTAGGCTGATATTAAAATAAGTTTGTATTCTCTCGGTATGAGTCAATTGGTGACTAGGGAATTTCCTTTGGAAGCATGTTAAAGGAAAATCACGTTAAACATCAATTTTGCAGAAGTATAACATACATAGAAATAATTAAGAAATGCTATATTTTTATTCTTATTGTACAGGTGGCAGAATAAAGATAAGTTGAAGGACTTAAGGTGAATCTGTCCAGATATTACCTCAGTTGTCACTTGCTTTCGCCCATGAAGTCCTGGCAGAACTAAAAAAAATACATAGAGCAAATGGTATCTCAAAACAGAAAGGTCATGTTTCTTTGTTTTCAGTACCGAATTCTCCAGAATATCTGGAGTGGGCTGGTTTTGGACAGCTTGCATGCCTGCCAATTCTTTTAACACCTGCAGGCCTTAACCTTCAGGTCACTCAAATTTCTGTTGTAGAAGGAAGAGAGAGAAGTATTTTGAAGTAGAGAATGGATAGAAAAAGGGCATGAAACATTTGGGAGAAAATTGATCAACCAAGGTGTCAAACTGTACAGAAATGGTGAACTTTTCAATATTTGGTGAATTTGCTCTGTTTTCATTTACCGTATTTTTTTTTTTTCTCATCAGCTATTGTCAGTTTTTATCCTTTTCATAGCTGAAGGCAGCATCCCTTTCCATTAGGGTGTGCAAAACAGATTTATTGGTTCCTAAAATGATACCACCAAGCAAACTTGCCTGTATTCGTGGGCAGAAATAGCTTGTTTTCTGACTGAGGCTGCAAGAGTTTGGGGAAGTGGGAGCAAAGAGAGGAGAGACATGGCTAGGTATCCAGGTGAGAGATTCCAGAAACTGCAGCAGAAGGGGAACTATTGTTTGGTAAAGGACGGGTATAATTCAGGAACCGAACTTAGGGTCCGGTACATATGGAGAGCTACCCATCCTTCTGATAAACATATGCACAATGTTGTACTCTCTGTGCATATGTGTGTCTTTCTGCAAGCTTTCATCAAAATTCTAAAGGTTAAGGACCAGTGGGGTACAGAAGAAGAATTTAAAGGAAGGAAGCAAATGAAGAACTATGTATATCCTATCTGAAAACAGTTCCTAAAGCAATCACTAGTAGGATAAGGGCAAGGGATAAAAGAAAAGGACTTCTTAGAAACATTTTGTCTTTTCTGAGAGCAGCAAGATAAAGAGATAGTGAGGTTTCAGGGCAATGGGGTAAAAGGAATTTTACACATTGAATATCAATGGAGGAAATGGCTTTAGAAGAATATGAGCCTTATTTGCATATTTTCTGGAAATGTGTTAAGAAGAGTGAGTGCATCTTTATGTGTAAAATTTCAACCAAAATAGATCATCTAAGTGAAGGAAATATTAAGGAAGCTGGCTTGCCTATTGACATTTATTTAACTCTTTTACAAGAAAGTGCACATTGGCAAGAGCTTTTGGGAAAGAAATGTATCTGATTTCCAACCACAAGAAAAGGCAATGGATTCAAAGCCAAGGAGTATTCTTGGATTGAACTTTCATAGTGCCTGAATTTAGCCAGCTGGAGAAATTCTTTTTTTCAAGTATAAAATTATTTAAAATTTCCAAAGGAAAGCTTTTTATTGTTTTAAATCAAGACTTTACTGTAATGTTGTCCTTCTATCAATTTTTGAAAATAACCTCCATTTTTCAGTGACGATGAATATATTTATGAGGGCGCTTCATGTGGATACATGGGGTGAACTTGTCCCTATATACTTAGCAAATAGTGCTACCTTTTTAGCAAGTAGCGAGGGGACTTTTGATGAAGCTATGAATGACAGTGCCCTAGATCTATATAAATCATAAGGAATAGAGCTCAAAAACTTAAAGTTGAGTAAAAAAGCAAGTGGCAGAAGGATATGTACAGTGTGTTATTTCTGGATACATATGTAAGTATGAAAAATTTGAAAAAATTATGTATATTTTTTTACTGGTTGCCTGGTGTGGAGGAGTTGCCTGTGGGGCAGAGAATAAAGAGATGAGAAATGAGGTTGGTGGTTGTCAAAGAGAACTTTAATCTTTCCCTTTTTTTTCCCCCCTCCCTTCCTTCCTTCTTTTCTTAAGATAATGCAAGCATAAATTGTTGGTGCAGTTTTATTTAAAATTATCCACACAGGAAAAAAACTACTGGAGCAATTAATTCAATGTTAAAGTTATTAATTCTGGGGATGGATGGTAAGAATATAGTTATTATTTTTTCTGTTTTAGAGAAAAAAAGATTATTTACTGAATACAAATATGCATCTTTAGTGTATTTAAGTACCAGGATTAACACTGATCTCCTATTTTCCTAACAAGTATTTTTTAGAAGCAAATAGTCAAAGAAAAGAATGAGAAAAAGAATCCAACCCATATTTCATATTCCATAATCAGAGCAAGAATAAGGACATTGAAACACTTGGGGCAGAAAATTAAGGTGAAAAGGAAAAAATACCTAAAGGACAAATGGTGTAGGAGAAGACAAAGTGGAGAGAATATAAGCAAAGAAAGTAATGTCAAAAAGCAAAAACTACACACACACACACACACACACACACACACACATAGCAAAACAAGTCAATTATGTTAATCAGTCAAGCCAGTTTGTCAATCTTTTTTAAAACAAATAATATGAAACCTGTGAATTTAGATTTTTTAAATTTGTGCCAAATAACTCATAAAAATCCATTAGGGCACATGTAGAGACAATGAGTCTATAATATCAGGTCGACCTGAAGTATGTGTGTCAGAAATTTGATTAAAACATCTTCCATGTGTCTGTGTTTTCTGTTAAGTGAAGGTCTAGGGAAGAGAGTATAGGAATATGACCCACCCACACAGAGGCTTTGATCTGTGAACACAGAGGTTAGCATTCCAGGGACAAGATACTCCTTTCTGGTTAAAAGGCAGCTTTTGTCTGAAAAGTTACACTTGAAAAATATATAGACCAAAGCAAAGACATTAATAGGACTGGTGTGGGCATGAATACATGACTGCTGTAACTGATTATTGGTCTGACTGTCCTCAGTCTTTTAAGTGAAGGTATGTGAGTGAAGCCACATAAGAGGAAAGTTAGAATAGCAGGGACTGCATATAGGTTGGATCACTTTTTCTTTTTTGGATTTGCATTTCCTTGCTCTCCTCTCTCTGCCAGGACTGCTCCCATCTAATCTCAGTGCTTCAAATCAAAATAGACTGGCTCATATTTGTAAATTGTCTTGGAGGCCTCTCCTTACCCACTTTCCCCTTCCTATAACTGGCCGTTTACTTTCAGTAATTTATATTGGATAGAGAAATAGGGGAGTTTGAAATGAGAAAGGACATACTCCAAAGAAAGAGGAAGAACTAACAGGTTCTAGTAAGAATATATTAGCTGAATATATTAGCCTTAAGTGAGTTTTGCACTGGTGACCTTGAGTGACCTCCTTTGCTGAAAAAGTTGAGCAGATATTCTGCTGAATAGAGAAGAAATAGAGCTCCTCATGGCAAGTAGTAACCAAGTTGAATAAATCATACCTTCAGAACCTGACCTGATTTGTTTTAAGTAGAATTTTGTGATTCCCTAATGGAAAGGTTTTGTAACATAAGGGCAAATATGGTTTCCTGAAAACAATTAGAGGCTCTGTAATGCAGTCGCGTCTAATAATAAATATGAATTCTTTGGCAAAAACAAATCTGAGGTTTTATTGATAAGCTGATGGTTGGACAGGAATGCTCTACCATATTGACTTTAATAAAACATTAAGTGGTTTAATTAAATCATTAATTCCACCCTCAGTTTAATTTTTCAAAAGACAGTCAATGTAAAAATAAAATAGTTTCTTTTTTTAGCTTCTTCTCTTTCCTCTATTATTCATTAAGATGAGTCCATAAATTGACTTATTGCTATTCTGCCATGAAGCTGCCATTTCAAAAACATAGCACTTTAAACAGGATACAGGAGGTATTGATCTTAAGGCAACATCTTCCTTCACTTTTCATAAAAGGATTTTTTTTTTCAGAATCTATACAGTGTGTATTATAAGTCATAAGCATTATTATAATACTACCAAAATAATTGTGAGCTTGTTTCTCTAATCTATGGGGAAATTTATGAAAAGTATGTAAGCAATTTTAAATGCATATAATGGAGTCATTTATTTTATTTTTAAATTAGTTTTTGAAAGTAATACATGGAGATAGTTTTTAAAATTAGTAATATCAAGGCTTATGAAGAAAATTAATAATCTGTCCCACTCTCCCTATACTGTAGCTCCACTCCCCAAAGCAGCCACTTCTTTGAGTATGAATATGTACATATACATGTATATGTATGTGTGTGTGCGCACACACACACACGTGCACACACACACACACACACACATATAATTCTGTCTTAGCCTGAATCCTCTAAAAACAGATTAATTCAGAGAAGTGAGGCAAAGACAGCTACAAAGCAATGCCATGTGATACATTTCATCTGCACAAAAAGGCATCCTGGTATGGGGCATGGGGAGCTGGAACCTTGGTGGGATGAGGAGGCCATCCAGACAGAGTGCGGCCTGGCATGAAGTCTCTGAGTCCAAGCAGGACGAGAAGGTCATTCTCACGTGGGCTTTTCCTCATGGGACAGTGGAGTGCAGCAGGGTGAAGAGGGTAATATGTGATATCAGAATCTGAGCTGGGTGAGGAAGGCTTCTGTGTGGTGCTGAATATTGGATCAGTTTCCTATGGCTGTTGTAACAAATTACCAAAAACTTGGTAGCTTCAAACAACGGAAATTAATTTCCTCACAGATCTGGAGGCCAGAATTCCAAAATCAGTTTCACTGGGCTGAAATTCAATTGTTGGCCAAGCTACATTCCTTCTGGAAGCTATAGGGGAAAATCCATTTCTTGCTCTTTCCAGCTTTTAGAAGCTGCCAGCATTCCTTGGCTCACAGTCCTGCATCACCCTGGTATCTGCTTCCATTGTCATATCTCATTCTCTGATTCTGATCCTCTTGCCTTTCTCTTAACCCTTGAATTACATCAAGCCCACCTGGATAATCCACGATAACTTCCACATCTCAAGATTTTTAACTTAATTACATCTACAAAGGCTCCCGTCCTTAAACAACAACAACAACAACAACAACAACAACAACAACAACAACAACAAACTGTATAAGGTAGCATTCACAGGTTCCACACACACACACACAACAACAACAACAACAAACTGTACAAGGTAGCATTAGCAGGTTCCAGAATTAGGATATGGATATCTACTGGGGGTAAGGCTGTATTTAGGCCTACCACAGATAAAATATAATTAGAAATGTGTTTCTGTACACACACACACACACACACACACACACACTAACACTCTCTCTCTCTCTCTCTTCTCTCTCTCTCTCTCTCTCTCCGCCCTGCTCCCCCCCCCCCCAACTCATCGAGAGGGCCTGGGAGCAGCAACACCCCCAGTATCAATGGACACAATTAGTGACTAGATCTGGGCTTCAGTTGCAATTTGAGTTTTCTGGGAGTCATACTCTGAGATAGACTTTCACACTTGCATCAGTTGGGCGCCCAGGTTTAGGTGTGACCTTGGGCAAGGTGGCAATCAGTAGCTAAGGCACTCTCTTAAGGGGCTGACAGCTGACAATACTCTTACTTTCAACCAAAAGGAATCCAAATCTCCTTGGAGAAATGGCTGATTCCAGGCTAGGGAAAGAAAGTAAAATGAATCTGGAACATCGTTTTGCATCAGAAAGCAAAAAAGTTCTCAAAGAATGACGTGGACAATATCAACCATATGCAGTCAGTTTGAAGGAACTATACTGACCAAATCTGAGACAATTTGAACATGAAAATAAGTAATGAGAATAATGGATTATAAATCATTGAATAAAATTAGAAAACATGAGGCCATACTGATATAAGTGAATAAGTGAATAAACTAAAAATGTTGTGAGGGAAGGGATATTTATATCGTTTAAAAGTATCTCTTCACAAACTAGTTATTAATTATAAGGGGTAAAGAATAAGGTTGCAGTGGAGTAATTTGGCAGATACCAACCTTGATCAAGTGATCAAAATGAACATTAGTAGTAATGGTGCAGAGATTGTTTGCTATTTGATAAGATGCAATAGAATACAACTTTACATTTGTGATATTTTTAATCTAATCATGACAAAATGTCAGAGTAACTAAAATTGAGGAGAATACTACAGAATAAATGACCTATAATCCTCAAAGGTGCCCACTTCATGAAAGTCAAGGAGCTGTTACAGATAGGAGACGAAAGATGTATGACAACTAAATGTAACACATGATCCTGAAGTGGATCCCATTAATGGAGATTATTGGAACAATTGGTGAAACTCAAATGAGGATGAGATGGTGGCAGTGTATCAATGTTAACTTCTTGATTTTGATGGTTGCATTGTGTTAATGTAGCAGAATGTCCTTGTTTGTAGGAAATGCACAGAACATGTTTGAGTATAATGGTACATCATGTCAGCAACTAATTCTCAAATGATTCGGGAATTAATTTATTTGTATAACACTTGTAAATTGTTTGTATATTTGAGCTTTTCTAAGAAAATGAAAGTTGCTCCCCTAGCTTTTGCTAAGCAGCTCATAGTATTGCTTCTAGATTGGTTGTTAGTCCTCTCTTGGGCAAAGGGGAATGTGGAAGAAGGCTGATGTAAAGTATAAATGAAGGAATAAAAATTTACGGGGAATAGTATGCCATCGAATCTTACTCTTCCTGAGACCTGTCCCCCAAGATTGATTATTTTCCACTAAAATTCCATTCCTGTCTCGTTTTTGCTCCTATCAACCCTCACCGTTGCAACTACAGGTCACTGATTTGCTTTCTGACTTTTTATCTCTATTGCCTGGCCCAGTGCCTGGAACGTGGGAGGCTCAAACCATTTAAAAAATTAATTAATGTGCCCTCTGGAAATGAAGTCAGCAATTAAGTCTTAGAAAATAAATTATTTTAACCTTCATTTAACATTCTCCATTAGTATGAAAGCTAAACAGCAAAGACTTTTTTGTTTATTTTGCTTTGTGTGTTATTTTGAATGAGATATTTCTACTTATGGCCCCTACAGCTACATACGTTTTTGTGAACAGTCCCAGGTAATTAGTTTCCTGAAATATTGCTATGTGGTAAGTTCCTGAGTCCAGATGTCTTACTCTTACTTGCTTGAGAGAATTATTATCATCTCTCAAGAATTTATGGAAGAAGATGCTTCTCCAAATTCTCTTTAACATGTGACTCCAGATTAAGGGAATTTTCTTGGTTCTTCATGAGAGGAAAACAGTCTAACCTCTGGCCAAAATCTCACTTGCTATGCAAAGTTCCTTCATGATCAACTCTGAATTCAAACCTAAAAACTAACATTAAAATTCTAACAATAGTTTAGCAGTTATTGTTTTTAGGTGACAATCATTGTGCTAATCCTTTTTTATGCATTACTCCTCACAATGAGCCTATAAAATAGGTACCTTTTTGTGTACATTGTGTTGTTGAAGAGACAGATAGTATACTGAGTTTCTAGGAATGACTCCCAAATCATCACAGTAGCTGAAGCTGTGACAGAGTCTGGGGGTTGTACTCTTTAGCTTCTAGCTCTGTAGTATAGGAAGGAATACAGGAAGAGCATTGCAATAGATGTAGAGCAAGCTCATCCTCACTGTGTCACAGCAGGAAGCTCACTGTTGGAACTGGTGTAGGTGGATGTGTGCCTAGAGCAAGGTTACAAATGCATCTTGGAGTATGTCTCACTTTAGTTTCTACGACTCGCACAATCCTTCCATTGATTATCTTAGTACATCTATCCAAATGGGCTCTATTCCCATGATTCTTTGAGCCCCTTTTCTCTTGTTCTTTTAAAAGTCCTAGTTTTTCCTGTATGGACAGTTTATTTCATAGCTCTCTTACTTAATTTTTGTAGAATCACAGATCTAGTTTCTGGAGAAGTAAAGCCTTCTGTATCTCAGCTTCTTAGTGATACAAAGACTGTGTGTTAGGGCTCAGTCTCCAGCCAAGACTTCCTGGTAGAGGAAACCCATGTCTCCACTGCTGTGTTTTTTTTGTTTGTTTGTTTGTTTGTTTGTTTGTTTGTTTTTAATCTGTACCATATGAAGGCTATAGCTCTGCACCGTCCAATAGAAATATATCATGAGTCACACATATAATTTTCTAGTAACTATATTAAAAAACTAAGAAGAAACATAAAATTTTAACAATATATTTTATTTAACCTAATATCTTCAATAAAAATGATCATTTTAACATGTAGAAATATATGGAATTATTAATGAAACATATTTTTGGTACTAAGTCTTCTAAATCTAGTATATTTTTACATCCGCAACACATCAGTAGCCGTTTCACGTTTCATAGAACATAGCTTCCATATTTAGAGAACTGCTTACTTTGGTTTAGAATGTGATGGTCTTGTGTTTTTAGGTACTCAATGTTTTGTATCACTGTAACTCAGAGGTCCATGGAAGGGAATTAATCCATTAATGTCACTTCTTTTGAAAAGGAATTTTCTGCTCAAATGGCTAACCTTGTAATCAGCTAGGCTGAAGAGCAGGGTGACCTTAAGATCAACTGCAGACTCGCCCTCCCGTTTGCTTGTTCTTTCTAGATAACAGATATATTACCTTTGCTTGTTAAGCCCTATAATAGCAAGATTACCCCTGATCTCGGGGCCCAGATCTTCAGAGCGCTAGCTCTTTTGAGACTGCCAGTGTAATAAACCTGAGTTCTCCAACTCTCCGAGTGGTGTTTGGTTTCTCACCAGTCTGATTTTTCTGCAACACTTTCAGTGATGTGGACATGTAGCAGGAAGCTGATTGGTACCACCATGCCTTCTGCTCTGCCATATGTATTTTCAGCCTCTTTAATTAGGTATGGCTGAAATGTTCTGGCTAAGGATAACTTTGTGACTGATATAATTTAGCCTAGACTCCTTAGTATCAACCACCTGGGGACCTTATTCCTTTCAGAGACATCTTTAGTTGGATTGGATTTTGACATGGAAACTGTAACAAGGGATGTACCTCTTCCTTCATTATTCTTATAGTAGTGAAATTGTGAATTTTTAGGTCCTTGATGCAGAAAGCCTGGATTTACCCTTTCTTCCTAGCCAAAGTAGTAACTCTCGATCTTTTGCTCCTTCTTCATGGAGCCAAAAATCAATGTTCTCTAGAATTAGACTTTTACTGCCTATCACATTTTCTAGTTATGCTGCCTGAACTTGTAATATCTCTTGTCACTCATGCCTTATGCAAGTACAAACAAGTTTGTCACTGGGGCCAGTGAAATCTATTCTACTCAAAATTTGGAGTGTTTTCTTGCTCTCACTTCTTGGTGTCATTATGGAAAGCTTTTAATGCAATGGTCATTCAGTGTCCTTTGGATTTGGGGAAAAATTAACATTTGGATACCTTGTCATATGAAGTCATATAGCCATTCCCAAAGCAGAAATGCTTCAAGTGACCAAGTCATTATGGCTTTGGGAATTCATCTTCTCCTTTAGACACATTAAGAACTAATGATCTCATTACTGAGCTCTCAGTTTGCCAAGGTTCAGCCTATGGTTCTGTCAGCGAACTGACTTGATTTCTATAGGAGAGAATAAAAGGGAACCTAATGCATTTTTCTGGAGGTCACCATCTTTTCCCTTTTTTTCTACCTTTTTTACATTTTGCTGGAGTTTCTTGCTATGCCAGTGGGTTCTCTAAGTAAATCTGCCTCTCAGACTACCACTTCTATGTCATATAGGAGCTGGTATCTCTAATTCCATTATTCTCAGGTAACCTTCAGACAACTAGATTTTTCGACTTCCAACAGACTTCAGTTTCTTTATCTTGAAAATGAAAATTAAAAAGCCCACTCCACTTTTTTTTTTTTTTAAAGAAGGATGAAAACTTCCAATAAATTGGTTGCCTTGAATTTTTTCCCTCCCATTCCAGCACATTCACCTTTAAATTGTCAGGTAAGACTTTCTGGGTCATGTTAGTGATCACATGCCAGGGTTTACCTTTTGGATAATTGAAGTCTCCTCACTCTTTACTGTCAGAGCTGGGTATTCACTTCTCTCTCTTTTTTTTAAATCATAGTTTTTCTTTATAATCATAACAAGTCACTTACCTTTTTTATATCTCTGCTTCAGTACAAAGCATGTATTTTACCATATGACAAAAGAATACACTGAATATCCTTTGCATATGATACAATTGACCTATAATTTTAGGACTTGTGCTTTGAGTTATTTTTATAATGGCAAAGAATTTTTGAAAACAACAAAAAACATGGTATTTTGAGAAAACTGTCCGTTTTAAAGGGTGCAGCTTGAGGCATTGGAAGAAAACCAATCTAACTCAATCATGAAGGTATTTAATTTACTAAAAGTCTCTAACATTGCAAGTAACTGACTGAACCAAATAGTTTCAAGGTAAAGAAAATGATTTAGCACACAACACTTTGTTATTATAAAATTATTCTATGAGTGTATTTATCAGTGGTAGAAGTTCCAGAAGCCGTAGGGAATCAGAACCATTAGCACCCAATTAAACTCTCACTGAAAATAATGATGAAAAGTTTATGTCATCACACATTTGAGCAGTGGCGCCTTAATAGCTAGTTAGTTGGTTTAGGTTGCCACCTTGCCCAGCAAGATATTTGAGACCTCAATGATAAAACTAAGAAATTATTATATAATTAACTTGATCATCCTCCCTTTGCAGTTCACCTCAGTGATGGTATGAAGCCCAAGCCCCTCAGGTATCCATTATCACCTCTTCTTGAAGAGCTCATATTTGCCAATCTGCTTCAATCTCCCTTGGCCTCTGATACCCCCAGAGTTCCTGCTCCATGATCAGCAAACTCTTTTGCATCTGCAGCCTCTTTTCTGAGTATTCACTTGTTTTCTTTGCTCCAACAGAAATCCAGCTATTTTCAAAGAGGCTTCCTCTCATCTTTAGGGTCTCAGTTTAATAGAGACTTTTCTTCCCATCCTATCTGACTTAACTTATTATTTTTATTCTCTCTCAGAATAAGATATTTTCTTCCTTGCACTCATCATCTTCTCTACTTATTCAATTCATTGATTTATTGTATTGCTAGTTTACTGCTAGAGTTCTTTACTAAACGTTCAGCTCCACAATGAGGACGGGCCTTGTGCACCAGGCAACTGTTCTCCAGGCACCTGACATGTATTGAGAGATGAATGAATGAATGAATGAATGATCACAGAAACTAAAAATTTAGATACATTTTAAAAGCTAATTTTATCTTTTGACTATATATATGGATGCTGTGGTCACCTGGTAAATTGAGTATTTATCAATTGGTCAAAGGTCTATTGCTACTTTTACCAATGTTCATGAGAAAAAATTTCATGTAAGTCTTTCAGGTAAGCACGTTTATTTTACTTGGTTTCTGAAGTATTTGGACTTTGTAGCAGGATATGGGTGAGCAGTGATCTTATTTGACATGGTATGTTTGTTCATTCTCAGTAAAAAGTTGTAAGTTTTACCTCTCTAGGAATGAATACTCTGATTAGCACCTATAACTTCTTTAGCCAAACTGATGTATACACTCTTTTAAGCTGCTACTGTATTAGCAGTTCCTGAAGTAAAAACACCACAGTTGTAAGAGAAAAGAAGAATCTCCAGTGTCTAATGATACTTTCTCTTTTCAGTACTGTAGTGGAAAGGGAACCTCTGTTATTGCTATTGCATTTCAAGGAAGATTTTATTCAATTAAAACCCTGTCATGGAATTAAAAAATGTCTGTATACTTCAGGATTAGGAATTCCTAATTAAGATTTTTTCAAAAGGATGATACACACACACAAATTCTTTTCAAAAGATTAGGAAGATGTTTCTCATGAGAATAAGAAAAAAAAACTTGAAAATATCATCATCAGTATATTTTCGTGGAAATCTATAATTAACTAATTCACAGCAAATACAATAATGGTGAGAGAGCTATGGCTATATATAACTTTATTGTTCCAATTAGTATCAAATTTCACAGGTAATTAACACTCCAGAGGAATGTGAGAGAAGCTAGAATAAAAAGTCCATATGAATGTAGAACAAAACTATTGGATCATATTACCTTATGTTGCTGCAAAGAATAGAGTAAAATTCTCCAAAACAAAATTCTAATTTATCTTACAGCATAGAAAAGTATAGCATGGATCATTTAAAAATAAAGTCATAATTACAGTGACAATTGAACAGACTCACTGAGCAAAACATTTTATTTATATCTACAAGTTGAGAAACTGATGAAGCATAAAGGACAAATATGTATAATCAGATGGAAAGTTGTCTGAAGAGAGGGATTTGGTGTAGTTCGATGGCATTCACCCAAGAGAGTTCCTGTTTGAAACTCACATTAACAACATAACACTTCATTGCTTTACTGCTAAATCAGCACAGTAGTAGAGCTCTATAAAAGGTTAAGTTTGAATCTAGTGCTATTTGAACAATGTCCACTAAAGGGAGGTCTCTTGTTTTATATTTACAATTTTTATTACAGATTACTAAACCTTCTTCGTTATATCAAATGACGTTATAATATATTGTATAACATAGAAACCTTTTAAAAGTATGGGGTAATTGATTCCACTATTCTCACGAGCTCAGGAAAAACAATCATTTCTAAGAACTGTTTGTTGCTTAAGCAAATTAGTTTTGAAATCTGTTTTAAGGCTGGATCTGCATAGCACAAAAATAAAGGTGAGGAGTCTAAATATCTGAAAAGCCAAATGACATTTTTGCAGGCACTATAGCTAGTTGGTAACAGAGCTGGAACGAATGTCAGGCTACGCAACAGTGGTGGGCAGTGACTGTTTTAGCTATGAGTAGCAAAGTCCTTTGTCTCAGACACAGGGATCTCATGTCTTCTGCAAGCATCCATGGAACTGTGACAGTCTATCTCATTAAGTCATATAGTCACTTTTATGGGAATTCTTTGACTTCTAGGTCTCCTCCACACCATTAACCTTATTTAAGTAGGATAGAATCTCAACCATTGGCTTCCCAAATACTCCATTTTTCTGGAAATCCAACCCTTTGTCTCTCTACTCCATTCCAAACAAACACAGAGTTAGGGCTGCAGAGCCCCTGGTATCTATTTTCTTATAATGTAAACCGACCTTGGTCATGAGTAATTAGTCTCTTTTAATCTGTTGGAACTGGTTTTGGAAAAGAGAAATTACTTCCTCACAGGAAACTGGACCTGAGAACATATGTACTTGAAGCTGTCAGCAAAAATCATGTTCTTCCATGTGGATGAGGAAGTGGAGAATACCAGTTTGTACATTATTCATAAGATGACATATGTCTCACTTTGCCTGAGACATTGCCTGCTTATATCTGTTGTCTCTGTATAATTATTAATAGTGTTTTCTCTCAAAATGTCCCAATATGAAAGTTAAATTACATGGTCACCCTAATCACTCAGATTCTTTGATGACAAATGATAGAAGCTCGGCTTGAATAGCAGCTGCCTGCTATTTGGTCCTCCCTTACGTGTTGCTGTATAGGCCCTTGCAGTTATTGGTGATATGCGAAGTAGCTCACACTAACATGTTGACGCTAGACATGATTGTTATGAAGGCAATACTACCTGCTCCTCTGGCCATCGACTTTATGAATCGTCAGGTTAGGCAATCTTCAAGTGTGGATATTAATAAGAGGCTATAACTGTCATTGGGATTTTGACTCACAATTCATACATTCATTCTTTATATCAAATAAGGTCAACTTACAGGGAGAAAGAATGAACTGAGTGGACAACAAGCAGTAGAGAAGAGAGAGAAACATATTGGGTTTCTCTCGTTCTTCAATTCCCACTGAAGCTGCCTCGGAGGGGCATTCTTGTCTTTAGATTTCATAAGAAGCCACGATTTCTTCAAAATTAAAATACCTTTATACTTATGTTCTCTCCAAAATGTGCTCTGCAAAATGTTTGCAATTCTTAAAATCATAGTGCAACTCAGAATCTGAACTCAAAATTAGCAGATTTAATTTTCATATGTGATCAAATAAATAACTAGGATTCATTTATTTATTATACTATATGAATATATAGTATACATTCCAACTTCTTGATCAACTTTGAAGATTTTCTATCAGCATTTCTGGAAGCCCAAAACTAAGCTTCAGTTGTTCTCAGAAGATCCTAAGTAGTGCTGATTTAATTACAGTTCTTGTTCTGCCTGATCTGTTGATTTAATGTGCACACAATAAGGAAACCCCCTGGACTGTTCTGTACTTGGGAATTACATTTAGTGAAGATAAATATATAAAGATCAAAACACAGCAATTTTTTCCCATAAATTTTACTGTATGAATATCAAATGCTTAATGTATGCTAGTCATTGTGCTAGCTTCAGGGAATGTAGTAAGTAATACAGACATTTTCTTATCTCCCTGAAATCACCAAACCAATAATTACAGATGTGAGAGCCTTCCTATTCTGCTTCAAAAGATTAATCAAATTATCCACTAGTATATTCAGAACCTTGTTTATACATCCTGGGTATTCATAGCCTATGAAGAGTCACTGAAATGAAAATTCTTTGCTCAAGAATGGGTTGCATTCTAAAAAGAGAGATTTAGAAAAAATATGAAGGAATATTTTTAAAGCAAAAATATACATATATAAATATTACGTATATAACATATAAGTTATTCTTAGAAAGAGTGATTACTTTAAAAAAAATGCTTTGTCGTTTCACTAGCTTTTACACCCTGCTATGGACATATTTTAAAATGGGTTTTACACTGGGTTGTTGGGTGGACTAGAATGGAAAACAGGATTCTACTGTGGTATCCAAACCTCTGCAGAGGAATTATTTTTTTCTCAATTTAAGGGAGATTGTTCAAAACCCAGGAAGAAGTATTAGAGGTGATTTGGAGGCAAGGGATGATTGAGATCACTTTCTCAGGCTGAGTGGATGAGGCAAATAAGAAAATAGACTGATTGCTTCTAATGTTCCCTTTTTATGGGAACAAATTGCTGTGTTTTGATTTTTATTAATTTATCTTCACTAAATGTAATGCTCAAGTACAGAACAGTCCAGGGGTTTTCCTTACAGTGTGCACATTAAATCAACAGATGAGGCAGAACAAGAATTGGAGTTAAATCAGCATTACTTAAGCCCTGCAGGGACCTTCTGAGAACAACCAAGGCTTAGTTTAGGGCTTCTAGGAATGCTGATGAAAAAAATCTTCCAAATTAATCAAGAAGTTGGGATAACAGAATTTTCACAACTGTAGGCCAATGTTTGGAGTTCTAAATAAGCAATAAAATGTCTCATATGACCCAGAAAACCTGAAACTCTACTTGGCCTTCTCCATTAAGTCCACTTAAGATGGAAACTGATGGAACTCTCCTCCATCCTCCCCACCTGCAGGTAGTGAGGTGAAGGAGATGACATGCATTTCTTCTGAAGCTGTCCGCAGAGATATGAGGTCTGTATATAACCAGCTGATAATCCTTGCTAATGATATTGATAATTAAATTGAGAATTCACTGGGGCCACTCACTGTTCCAGTGCTTTTCATATATTACCGTGTAATGTTCATAAACACATGTGACAGATACTATTATAACCCCCATTTATAGATGAAGAAATTAAAGAGAGAGAGTTAAAGTAACCTGCCCAACGTCACAACCAGAAAGTGAGAGAGCTAGAATTTGAACTCGGACCCTCTGGTTACAGAGTGCATGCTTTGAATGATTTTTTTTTTCTGCCTCTCCTTAATGGTGGTGGGCTGTGGCAACCAGTGATTGGCCTACAGTAGGTGCTCGGTGAATATTTATTGACTGACTGACCTTTGGGCTCCTGGGGAGCTCTCCTTGATTTGCCAAAAGGTAGGCTACCCTAAAATGTGCAGTTAGTCAAATGTAGAAGGCTGGCCTGCACTTTCCCCTCCCTGTTTATCTATTGGAGATGGAAACCTCGTGAAACCAGGGAAATATCTTCAATCTTAGACCTAGAAAGTTCTTTTGGGGTCACATATCCCTTGAAAACCATATGAACGCTTAGAATCCTCTCTATATGAAAATGCTCACACAAAAGTTTCTGCATAATGCCCAGGATCATTTAGAGCTCTAGAGCCTTCCGGAACTAACAATGCTAGTTTTTGAGGAGTGACTTTGAACTTTGAATGCTGATGCTTTTCACTTGCAGCAAGTTCTATGAATGCTTATTAATTCAGGGAAAATTGTATTCACTTTTACCGAAGGAGTCTTTTTTGTCTTTTCTCCTTCAGGAGAAAGCTCTGTGCCAGTGTTACCGTTGGCTGTGGTCACTAGCTGGCTGCGCAGTCTGTGCATTCCATGGCGGGGCTCCAGCAAGGCGAAGCGCGTTGCTGGGGAGCGGATGTAGAGCCCCAGGTTTCTGACATGGACATAACTGATGACGCCCCTGCTGAAAAAACCTCATTATCATGGTAAATACTGGGAGAACAAAGGGACCATTCTCAGAACAGAGGGCTATCTGTTATTGTTAATTGGATATTTTTGATTATGGTATTAAGTTGGTTAGAGTATTACAGCATGTCATTCTGGGCATGAGTTCATTTAGGCAGCTTCTCTTAATATGGGAACTAATTAGCACATGCTCATACACTCACAAGCCTCCTTTATCTGAGTTGCTGTGAACGACAGCTGCAAACTGTAGCCATCTATTTAAAGAGTTCACAGTCTTATGGGGGTAGGGCGGAGGTGAAGAGTATAGGAAAAATGACCCGAATTTTAATATCTTTTTCAAATTTAAGATTCTCTGGAAAAAGATATAACTTGAATTAACATGAATTCCTTTCATGAGATTGTGGAAATATAAACATGATTCATTGCTAGAATTGATGTGTTTCAGTTCTCAGCCAAAAACTAGAAAGTATTTGACAACTTTGGGAGTGGATGGACACTTTATCTCTGTGAACATACACCACGTTCAAGCACAATGAGGAACTGTGGGATGAGTGCAAACAGCAGTGGATGGAGAGATGAAGATCTGGATTCAGTTTTAGTTCTGCCATTAACAACCTATGTGATCTTCGACAGGCAACTACATCCCTGAGTCTCAGCCATGAAGAAAAGGAGACGAGCTGTAAGGTCCTCATAAGCCCTGAAATACTATTATTTTATGAAAAGATTAGATTTCAATTTTTTTTTTCATCATGAGTTGCTCCATGGCCCTTGAATCTGATAGTTACACTCCCTGAAATCTGTGTTCTGTGTCCCATTAGTGAGGGCTGAGACTTCCAAATGAATGCATCATGACATCTTGGATACACATAGAGATTGTTACATTGAGAAATGAATCCAATGCTTAGAATCCACTTTCCAGTTTCTTGAATTTTACTTTCAGGATCAAGAGCAGGATGTCATTTATTTTGTGTTTTCCCCTTGCAGTATCCTACATGTTCAGGTAATAATAAGACCCATGTTTGGGTTTTCTCCGCTAAATTAGAATTTTGTCTAATTCTTTCCTTATTTTATTTTATAACAATAATTGTTACTGTTTTCTTTCATCTGGAAAATTTTGGGAGGCACTTGGACCTAACGGGGAGGACTTTGTTTAACTGAATTACATATTCATCATTTAAGCCATTTCATTTCTGTGATCTTAATTTTCTCAACTATCAGCTTCCCATATCATGACCTGTAGACATTCTAAGAAGACTACAGCTGAAGCAGAGTGGAACATTAGCAAAGACAATCAAAGAGAAAATAAAATAAATAAACTTTATTGTATTTATGCTTTCAAAAGATGGGGGTATGAATACACTATATTCTGAAGTTAACATGTGTAGCCTAAGGGGGAAAAACGTGGGAAGTGGGCATTAATGATGTTGACATAAGTTGTATTATCTGAATGTCACATTTTATCTTGGTGCTTAGGTTCAAAAACAAAATTATAATCTCATCACAAAGTTTTAATATATTGGAGAAACATTCATTTGAAAAGCTATGTAATGATAAATGCTTTTGTTTATTGCCATGGCTAGCTGGTGATACTTTTGTGGATCCTTTCTCTTAAGATTGGGGTTTCTTTCACATTCTGGTCTCCTCTAGAGGTCGATTCATGAAGTCTTGAATAGCCTGATGCAAAGGAAGCCATTTTTTGATAGACATTCTCAGAGCTGTAATCCAGCTGCAGAAATAATAGCACAGGACAGGTCATTAAAAAATTGTTGGATTCTAGGGAGGTGGAATGTTACAAAATCTTTTCATTCATTTTCTAATTGTTTCTCTTGGGTATTTAGTTTAGAATTAATAAGATAAACAGTGCTCCTTAGGCTTTGGATTGAACAGAAAGGTAAAACAGCAAGTGAGAAATATGCAATTGTAGCCATGAAGTAAAATTATGTTAATGTAAATAACAGGATCAGAAGAGGGTACAGTGTTTGTAAATAGTGAATAATAAAGCTGTAAGATTTTAAGAAATTCCTAGTATTTTACTATTTCTCTTTAAATTTAAAGTCTAGTTGATCAAACATACAAAGATTGCTACTAGGGCAAAATATTTTTTTTGTTAAATTCTGAAAACCACAGCAAACTCTCTAGTTAACTCTCCTATCTTCCCCTCCCTTTCATTTTCTTGGATGATGTTTTATAAAATGTGCCCATATGACGTTTATTCTAAGGGTGGTTTATAATGATTTGGGTCAGATAAGCTTAGATAATGAGAGTTATGGAGAGTTAACCAGGATTTTTTCCATCAGGATATCTCAGAAATGCTAATAAATTAATAGACTTTCTAATTGAGAGGAGAATATTATTTGTATTATTTCCTAAACTTACGCAATTATTTTTTGGGAGCGAGGCATCTTGTGAAACTAGAGTTCCATGAACCACACTTTGTGAAACCCTTGCTCTTATCCTTTGAAATATTTCTGTAGTGACTCAATATTGTTTCCTATTGATAATATCCACTCATGGATTTGGGAGTGAGATCCAACTATTCACCCTCTTCTCTTATAGAATCCAGTGGATTTTATCAGATAGGAGTTCACACTATTTCATTGACCCCTTTTCTAATATGTCATTTGGAGCTTTACATTCAAGAGAATCATCTTAATCTGCCACCCAGATCATATAGCACAAACCCAAGGAAGAAGATCTTGGCAAAATATCTAGCAATTCCATATTCATTGTCCTCTCGCTCTAGCTCATCCTTAGGAATGAGTGGAATAGGCAAGGTTTACATAATGGGAGAAGACCTAGAGAGATTTCTTTTCCCTTCCCAAATGGTAACTTGCTGAAAAGTCCAAAATTCTATTTTTGGAGTTTTAAAACTGTACCTAGTTCTTGTAAATGCCCTGGAAATTTTTATCATATCCACTGTTTTAATAAATTACTCTGAGTTTCTTTATTAGATCCCTTTTATGCAAACAGTTGGGAAAAGGGTCCAAATGGGATGAGGGATGGTCTCCAAGTAGCTGGAGGGCATTGGCTAACTCAGGTATTGGATTTAGGACAGGGAGACTTGAGAGATGTACAAGGATGGTCTCGGCACCAGAGAACACTTCCTCTGCCTCATGGTTTTGTCTTTGTTAATTTAACCTGCTCTCTCTTTTTCCCCCCAGAATTATTATGGACCAAGCACCCATTCATATATGCCAAGTTGGATACTGAACATATCAAATTAGGTAGAGAAATCCTATGACCTTTAATGGTTTATGACAATCCAAAAAACTGACCAAATTTGGATAGACATATAATAAGAGTTATGAGAAAGGTGATAAAACAGAAAATCTGTGAATTAATAAATTATAATATTACAGATTATAGTATTAGTAGATTTTTTGTTGTTGTTGTTAATGCCCGAGTCAGCCACCTCCTTGGGAAAAATTGTGAACTCCTTTTCCATTTGAAAAAAAATACTTCTAGAAGAGTCATCTATGCATTGAAAGAAAAAAAAAAGTCTTGGGGAATATTAACTTTGGAGACTATGCAAAGAAAGGGAGAGATTTAATTGAAGATGTAGAGTTGAAGTTGGAAGATAAAAATAAGGATTTGTGATAAGACTCATGTCAGGACAGATTAAGAAGAAGAAATATGTAGACTTTGACTTACCGTTGGTTTTCTGTTTTATTTTCTGCACAGAAATAGAAAGTCTTGAATTCTTCAGATGGAGGTTTAAGTTCAATTACTGCTTGCTTGCCGCTAAGGGTCTGCTCGATTACCCTATATCCTTGTAGATACAAGCCACCTACAGAAGGTGAAAGAAAAAAGAGAGAGAAGAACAGGGAAAGAGTTAAGATGCAGAAAAGGAGTCTGAAAGGGGTCAAGAAAAAATTTTGCACCTGAAGGAAACCGTAGTCCAGCCATCCCATTTTACAGATAAAGAAAACGAGACTCCAAAAGAGTATGGAATTTAAGGTCACTAATGATTAATGGCAAGAGTGGTAATAAAGTTTGAGTTTTCTAGTTTTCATTTTTTCAGTCTTCTCACTGCATGTTCATTATTTAGCTTTGGGTTACTAAGGGCCTAAACTAGCTTCTTTACCTCAAGGACACAATTTACAATAATTTTTCAGTATCAAAGAAGGACACCTGCAATATCACATTAGAGGAAAATTTAATATTGGCTGAGCAGAACCATTAAGGCATCTTTTCTGAAGAATAATAAAAATGCTAGCAGTTTCTACAACCAACATAGATTCTCACCTTTTTGTGCACCTGCAAAGCACATTTAAAATATGAACCCACAGGGTGATGTGAGGAAGCCAACTTAAATTAAAATGAGAATAAACGACTGGTTTTAAAAGATCATTTCTTTCCCATGGCTCTTTGAATCTGTGTTAGTGGTTACATATTGCTTGGCCTGAATTTTGTTTCCATTATTTGGGGGTTGGTGGGATGATACTGTCTAGGAGAAGGTGCTGGAAAATCAAAACCCTTATGGTGTCTTGATGCTCTCAGGTAACCCGAATCTCATGCAGAGACTGGTGTTATTAGCAGTGGTGATTAGATGTTTAAACCTCTTTTTCTCTTGCTAACTCTTGTTCTCATGGCCCACCTACCCCTAGGAGCTACTTTAGTGCACTGTACTAACAAAAACACCAAGACACAACTGGAATTTTCGCTATTGCACACAATAACTATTTCATGCCCATGTGTTAATGAGGAGCTGTGAGGGGAAAATTCTGTCTCTTTGAATATGGCTGACTTTCGTTTTCCTTTTGGTTAACTTGATACCAGTGTACATTGTCAGGAAGTCATATATCTTTTTAAACAGAATAAGTAACTTTTTGATGTTAAAAATTAGAGGAAAAACTTATTGTAGAGGAGGATTTAGATGTAATATTAAATTCTTTAAAATTTTTCATTTTAAAAAGTCACTTTTAGAACTAATTTCTTGGAAAGCATTAATTTAAAAATGAGACATTTTTCCTTAAGTAGACCCCAGTAAAATGGTGTTTACCAAAATCAGAGGGGCTCCTTTCTTTGAGCTATATATATCAACTTTCTTGAGATGTAAATTTATACATTATAATACATTATAAACCCACCCATTTGAAGTCAACAATCAGTGATTTTTAGTTCATTTATGGAACTGTATAACCATCACCATAATCCAATTTTATAACATTTTCATCACCTCGAAAAGAAACTCCACACCCATGAGCAGCCCCTAGTTCTGCTGCCCCATCCCGACCTTAGGCAATCCAAATCTACTTTCTGTTATAGATTTACTTTTCCTGAGACACAATAGAAATGAAATTATACAATATGTGGCCTTTTGTGACTGGCTTCTTTCACTTAGCATGATGTTTTCAAGTTTGTCCATGTTGTATCGTGTGTCAGTACTTCATTCCTTTTTATTGTCGAATGATATTCCATTGTATGGGTATATAATATTTTATTCAGCCATTCATTAGTTGATAATCAGGTTTTCTTCAATTTTCCTGTCTATTATTAATAATGTTGATATGTATATTTGTATACAAGTTTTTGCATAGACATATGTTTTTGAGGTATGTACAAGAAGTGTAATAAGCAATGTGCTAGGTGTTTCAGGACTGTAGGGTACCTAGATAAATCAGAGTGTTATTTGCTATCTTAATTTTCTGCTCCAAGCTATAATACACAGTATTATATATTGCTGCACTGGTTTCTGACATCTTCCTGCTTGTGAGATTTCCTTTTCTCATCTATATGAGCAGATATGAATACCTTCCCATGTCCCTACCCTATTTGAGAATGGATAGAAGATATTGTCCAAAATGTGTCTGCTATAAACAAGAAGGTTTTCTGACCCTTTTTCTAATCAGTTATGGGATAGAAATGATTGGCAGTAAGGACATCCAATTATAACTCCATTACCTCATTGAGGAGACCTCACTGGGCTGGTCTCTATGTGTTATTCGGTAGCAGCAGTAAATAGCAAGCTGGCACAGTTTTGGACAAGAACTATGCAAGCATTAGTGTTCCATTTGTTGCAATAATGTGAAATATATCTTTTTGAGAATGCTCCCAGACCTTGATGTGATTTATTCAAGAACAATAGTTAAAAGTCACAATTTGTTACTTTCAGCTTTTGCTGGAGAGGGATAAAAAGAAAAAAAAATCAGTGTATGGTGAGCGACAAAGGACTTTTCTATGAAGAGGCACTTGACTAAAACGCTTCTGGAATACCACAGTTCCTTTTTAATATTGGGAGGCATAAGCAAGCCATATATTATTAAAGCACTAGCACTTTCCTTGATAGTGAGGAAAGACTTCAGGGAACTGACTAGGGCTATTTTTCCAACTCCCACAATACACACATTAGAAGCATATTTATTCAGCTGAAAGTAAAATGTGGGATTAGCATCTAATGTGGCTTTTATAGAAAGTCGGGGACGTGTGCTTCCCACGTCTTGCTCTTTCTCCTCCTTCCACTGTTACCTTTTCCCTGCCTTCTCTTTGTTGTCCTAGTATTGTCTCAGCAAGAAATAAGTCATGCCCCAAATAGTACCGACACCTTCAGAAATAAGAAATATCAAGTGAGGTCTCCCAAATCTCTCACGAAGTACATAAATCAATGGAATAAAATAAATAATAAAATAAATAAAAAGAAAACAGTAAAGCAATGGAGATACTACAGCCAGGAGACCATCTCTATGAAGTGGTGACCACAGAAGCCTGGGTCTTAACAACAAAGCAACTAATATGGTTGACATAATACAAAGATACCTGAAAGGAAAGAACCTTTTTTAAGTACTCTAAGATTCTGAACAGGAAAGCTGACCCTTTGAACAGGCATAAACACAGAGACCGTTTTTGTACATTAGTATTTTTCCAACTTTTTTTTCCTGAGATCCCAAGATGTAATATAGGACTCTATACGTTTTCATATAATTAGACCAAAAGTTTTGTGAAACATTGTGTTGTACCATGTCATTTTTATTCAATTAAATTCTATTCAGCTATATTTTAAAATAATGGTTATAACCTACTACATGACATACTGACTCAGTAGTGAGGTCAAAACCTGCAGTTTGGTAAATACTTCTATAAATGATAGACAATCAAGGCCTGTTTCAAGGTTATGACCTTCATGAGGCCAGAGAACAAAGAATAAGACTAGGGTGTGATGAGCAAGACCAAAGCAGAGCTTGGACAATACAAGTAAAGGAGGAATTACACATCAGACCAGCACAAAGTTCATTCACTTAGCATCACCTAGAATGGAAATGAGTATTAGGACTCTGTGAAATGTTTATGAATATAATAATAATTCCTAGTCCATGCATATAAAATGATTAAGTTAAACAGTATTTTAGTGCCTAGAGTGTTTATGGCACAGCACGAGTTTAGCCATTCTCAATAAATTTCTCTGCTGTCCTCACAACTCCTATGCTTCTTGTGATAAATAGTCTGACCTGGCGGACCCTGATTATTGCAGTCAGCGTGCTGATGTCCAGAGTGCAGAGACCAGACACACAGCTTTGTAGACTGAGTCCTACTTTAAGACTGATTTCTGTCAGGGAGTTCACATAGCATTGTGGCTAAGAGTCTGGGTATAGGATTCAGATAAGCATTTGCTCACATTTTGTCTCTTGTCACTTGCTAGCTGGGTAACCATCAGATGTTAGTTACTTTTCTAAGCCTTAGTTTCTCACTTTTAATGGCGCAAAAACAGTGGATAGTTTGCAAATATTAGTTTTAGATAAAGAACATGAAGTGCTTATCCAAGTCCTGGACACATTAAAAGCATTCAGTAATACATGCTAACTTTCCCATTCCAATACACCTGAGCAGTATGATCCAGTCTTCCAAAAAAATGTGGCTCACCAGGGCAGTGATTCTTGGTGGACAATAGTGAAGGGCATATTTATTTTGGAAATGTCCTATCGGAATGTAGATATGCCTGGATCCTATTTTGAGTTTCATTGTGCCAGATCACTGGCAGTGAGCCTCAGGTCATGATAAAGTTAAAATGTACAAGAAGGTTGAGCAGGACTCTTAGATAAAAGACATAAACTTCAATTTAAAATTCAAATCTAGGGGAGAGTAAAGAACTTTAGAAGAGCTCCTGCATAGCCACCTTAATGCTGAAGAAAGATTAGCCACCACTTAATCCTGGGAGAGCTTGCAGGGGGCACCCAGCAGCTGTCAGGGTGATGGAGCTGTGGGTGGCATGCTCAGGCAAGTGGTATTTTTTATTCAAAGAAAGTAGAGTCATATAAAACCAAAATTCATAGACCTCTATTATGGCACATAGCCTAGATATAAAATTTCTGTTGGATTTTGGTAAAGAAAATGTTGTTTTAATGTATATTTGAGATAATTTGGGCTAGAAATTATGACCTGTGGAGGTAAGAATATTGTAAGGCTGGGAAAGGATGGATAGCTTTGGATTAAATATTTTTATTAACCACCAAATAACACATCTTCAAGAAAGGAATTAAAAAGCAGATAGAAATTAGATAACGCCTTATAGCTGCAAAGAGTAAGATGGTAGAAAGTTCAGGCGTTTGGTGGTCTGAGTTCTGGTTTTACCTTTGGATTGACTTTTCAATCTTCTAATATTTCTCCATTATTAAATGAGGTAATGACAAGCTACTCACACTTCACGGGAACAATGGTCTATTGAGGTAATATGGTTGTTCATTCACTCATTCATTAAACATACATTACAAACATTTCTGAGCATATAATCCTTTAGAAGAGATAGAATTGCCAACTAGGGATAAAATAATATCAGCAAAAGCAGGGTTATCAGTTAGTGAGTACAGCTTTTGTACTGGCCCCTCTGTTATCTGTTTTTACTTATCATTTCATTTAATTATGGTAACAATTCTATAAGATAGGTTATTATACTACCTATGAATTTGGAAACTGATATTTAGTAAGGTTAAATAATTTGTTCATGCCCCCTGGGTAGTAAATGGTGAAGACAGAATTTGAACTCACGTAGCTAAATTATACCAACAACAAAAAAATAAACAAGTAGGAAAAAATGAGTTTGTTTATATTCAGCTCTTACCATTTCACACATCTTTCCAGAATCTTAGATTTTTGTTGTTGCTGTTGCCTCTAGAGCACTCTAGAGCCTTGTATTTTGTTTTGAAACCTTTCTTTCTGGCTTTCTCTTCCACAACTTGTGTTAAAGCACCTGGTATTCTACTCAAACATGGTCATATTCTATTTCCTTAGTACACCCCACCTCTTGAACATTTTTCTGACCCTGTCTTTGCCTGTACTAGTTCCTGAAACATTCTCTACCTACTGATTCCCTGACACAAGTTACTCTTCCTATTTTTAGGCCATTTGTTAGTAGCTGTTTCCCAGCTCTGGAACTCGGACTTTTTAAGTAAAGCCTCCTTTGACCTTTCAGGTTAAGGGAAGCCATCTAGTGGCAGTCCTTAGCTATTTTAATCTCAATTCAGCAGTGGTCTCTGGCCCCAGGGGTGTGGAAGCTCTTCGTTAATATTTCAGTTTGGAGTAATCTGAGCAATTAATCCTAAACATTTCCTTTCTAGCTATGGAAACAGTCTCCTGAAAATGAACCTCGTTGATTTGGTAATTAAAATGGCTCGGACTTTTGCAATGATGTTTTATAATAGAAGTCCCAGTCAGTGACTGTTTTGGACGTTTGTTTTTGTTTACCTTAATTCTCACCCTGGCACCAGGTGCCTAAAACTGTGAATTTGGGATTAAAAAGGAATAGCCTGCCCTGTAAGTGCTTAAAGTTGCTGACTATCTTTTAGTAGTCGAATGATATTTTGGGCCATGTTTTAACTCTCTCAAAATAGAAGAATGAGTAAGTAGAAGATAATCATCGTATTGTTGATCCTACCTGATGAAAAATGGACTTTAGTGTGATGCTTGCTTTGTACCTCTTTTGTACCTTTCCAAGAAGGTGGAAGTTGTCACAAGATGCCCATTTCTCATTTGGCATGTCTGTCTAGCTCAATTAAACCTAAGCATTAATGCTAAAAAAAAATTTTTTTTTTAAATTAAATGACTGAGATTGTAAAATGTTCACTACTGCTAATTATTCAAGGATTTATTCATCAGGAAAGAGTGCAACTGTGCATGAAACACCAACAATCACTTTTGTCAAAAATTATAAGAAAGCTAAATAATCTTTCTTGTAGAAATCAGGGGCAATTGTTTTATTATTAAAATATATTATTTAATACATACAATGGAATGTTATTCAGCCATTAGAAAAGTTGATATATTGCCATTTGTGACAACATGGATGGACCTTGAGATTATCATGCTAAATGAAGTCAGACGGGAAAAGATCAAGAACCATATAATTTTATTCATATATGGGATATAAAACTGAAAGCAACAAACAAACTAACCAACAAAAACTCATAGATATGGACAACAGTTTAGTGGTTACCAGAGGGAAAGGGAGGAGAAAGGAGATAGAAGAGAGTAAAAAGGGGTCAAATACATGGTGACAGAAGGAGATTTGACTTTGGGTGGTAAACATCCAATGCGATATACAGACGATGTATTATAGAATTGTACACTTGAAACCTATATAATTTTATTAACCAATGTCACCTCAATAAATTTAATTATCAATAAGTCTCCTTGACCAGAAAGAAAGTTTGAATGTCTTACCTTACTGTAACCTCTTAGAAAAGGAGTTAAAACTGCCATTTAAACTTGAAAAAAAATTATATTGTTTACGTACTCATTTTGTATACATAGCTTTTAATTTAATAAATATATAAAAATGCATAAAATAAATAATAATAAATGCATATCTATTTTTATGTATAGAGAGTGTTTTCTATAGAGAGCTTAAGCCACTATATTGGCAATTATCTCATTTGATTTTCATAATAATCCTGTGAAATAGGTAGCTGTTTCCATTTTATAAATGAAGAAAATAAGTTTTAGGAATTTACTTAATTTGTCTGCTTAATGTTCTTTTTGTTACTCTCTTACATAGCATCCTTAAGATTAAGGAAGGATGCTAGGAGAAAAGGGTGGAGTCACTTCACGAGACAACTATTGGCGTTGGCTCTGAATGTCATCAATGACCAGAAGGACGAGAGAATTTACTTTTTGCTTTTCCAGGCAGTAAAAGCATGGGGTTAAGGGCACAGGCTCTCGAGTTTGCTTGGGCGTGTTCAGAGCTCAGCTTCATTGCTTACTACATGTGATCTTGTCAAGCTATGTAGACTTTCTAGCCAGTTTTCTTCTCTGGAAAATGGGAATAATAATAGTACTTCTCTAGAGGATAAATGAACTAATTTAGGTAAGCAGAAAGCACGAGACTTGATAACAGCTCCATAAAGCCAAGATGTCATTACCACTATTATTGTAATCACTAATATTTCCTGTGAAAGTCGAGTCCATACCTGAGGCCTGAGTGGAACGAATGCTGGCATAGAAGTACAAGCAGCCATCCTTCAGAATGCAGTAGTGCTGGACCCACACGTCTGTGCTTCTGTTCAGTTGGTGCAGGAGGCCCAGGCATTCTGGGTTCTTGATAGCCAGGGGTGGGAGGCTACTGTTGTGCAGAGTGACATCTTCCCAGACATGGCTCTGCAGGTGTGGCACAAAGAGGTATCTGAGTGGTCGTCCTGCGCCAATGGTCATAGATTTCCTGAGCCGGTGACATCAGCACTGAGGTTGTTTGAATTCAGAGAAGCCACTACCCTAACTGATTCTATTGCTAAGGCAATCCGAATACTTGAACAACTAGCCAGAAAACCTGAATTTACCCACTGACTATGCAGAACTTTTCCCTTTTCAGGTCGAAAGACTATTATCCCTTCTCTTTGGCTTCTATTTTGTTGTAAGCAAATCGAAAGAACATTAGTGATATATAAAAAGGAAATAAAAATCAGCACCTTAGCAAACACTATTTTTAATGGTGCTGTCTATAAGGGCTGGTCCCGCCTGGCTATTTCACTCACAATGGGGATTGTCCTCCCAGCCCTGTTCCTAGTAGGTCCACTGTGACTAATAGCAACCCCTGGTTCATGCTTTACTTTATCTAGAACTCTCATTCATGCAGTTGGACAAGTTAAATGTCCCAGGCCGCAATGGGCCTTAGGCTCTCATGGTTCGTGATGTGGAAGGCCCATGGTAAATCAAGATCCTCTACCCTGGAGGGGAGCCCTCAGCCCACAGGCCTGAGAGGCAGGTTCTTCCTGGGAACTTGACCCAAGGCTGGGGGCATAGTGCTTTATCTGTTTATCAGAATGCCCTGCCCTGCTGCTGGCCAGTTTCTCTTTTTATTTGGTTCCATTTTTGCTCTTCAGTTTTAACAAGGCAGTACAAAAGGTTTCAGAATGTAGAGCTAGCTGTATTCTTTGCTGTGAAGTGGGAGCCAACTAGGAGTTTGGGTGTTCCTTTTTCACTCTAGTACAGACACTCTGAGTGCATTAGCTGAATAGATCCCTCTTAAAAATATCGAGGCTTATTAGGATGACGCATTGAAGAGATGGATGAGTGTATTGAGCATTGTGTTCCAGGTAAAATGAAACAGAAGTCCTGCTGTTTGTCATATGATACTCCCAGTGATGTTCTGAAAGGCCAGTTACAGGGCACAGGGCAGTACATTCAATCTCAAATGATCCAAATTTTCCCAAATATACAGTGGCCAAAAATACACAAAAGATAATTGACAGTCAATGCCTTTTGCTTGCATGCCATTTTGTGAGGGAATGAATATATTTAAAGGAAATCTATAACCTCATGAGAAATCATATTCATAGCATGAAAATGAAACAGTTAGGTATTAAAGCACCACCCCTCCCCCCACCAAGGTCATAGCATTAGCTCAGAAAGCGGGATTTCAAATGCCTTGGGGCAGTGGTCCCCAACCTTTCTGGCACCAGGGACTGGTACTCCTTTGAGAATCTAATGCCTGATGATCTGAGGTGGAGCTGAGGCGGTAAAGCTGGCTCTGGGGAGCAGCTGCAAATACAGATGAAGTTTAGTTCCCTTGCCTGCCACTCATCTCCTGCTTGTATGGCCCAGTTCCTAATAGGCCACAGACTAGTACTCATCAGCGGCCTGGGGAATGGGGACCCCTGCCTTTGGGGCTAAAGTGATGACTCACCTGTTGATGTTATAAAGTTAACTATCAGTTTATAGGTCAAATCTAAGCTAAAAATTATATGGCTGCAAAGCTAGAATTCAGAACAGGTAGAAACAGTGAAAGGTGGTTTAATGTCTCCAAAACAAAGATATGAACATAAAGCACTGCATTTCTGACCATAAGACACTCACTTTGTAATAAGCTGCTTGGCCAACAGCACTATCCCAGGACTTCCCTGGTTGGCATCTTGTACTTAGGGAATGAAAATAAATGGGCAGCAGTAGTTTAACCTCAAGGGAAACTACTGGACTGCTCTGTGTGAAACAGAAAGTTCACCCCAGTTTGTGTCTCCCCACTGAGCTCACTGAGAGAAATGTCATACAAACCCCTGAAAATAAAAGAGCAGCTGGAATGCAAGCTCCCCATGGACTCAGTAGGAAATCCTGTTGACTTAAAACCCTCTTTCCCAGCTTTTAGAGGAGATCTGAGAAGTCCCAGGGTGGACTGTGTGTGAAATCTAACTTGATCCTTTCCCCTTTTGAGGAGAAAAGCAAATTGAAGGGGGAGATAAATATCAAAAACACCTTACCTGGCGGACAGGGTGGGCTGCTTTGTCCATTGCCTCAAGCCACCTGAAAGACAGCAAAATGAGAAGTGCTCTCCTTGGGGGGCCTGATAAGTGCCTTTCAGAGAGGCAGGCTATTCTTCCCATGCTTCTGACAGAGCAGGCCTGAGGCTCTGAGGGATTTCGCTGTTCTAAATTCCTGGTTGAAGGGCAAAATGTTCTTACAAAATTGGTATTACTATGTAGCAGCATCCCTCTCCTACTAGACATATTTAAAATAAATTATTATTATCATTTTTATTTTTCTCCTTTACTATAGTTTAATTAGCACCTAAGAGGAAACTCATTCACTTTTTATTTTAGCAAGGTATGTGAATATATTAACACAGCAAGGCTGATAACAACTAGTGTCTTAACGGTAAGGCAATAGCTATTAAAATATGTAAAGACTGGTAAAGTCACTGTGTTGAGCCCCTTCCCCAAGTGTACTCTGGACACAGTGGCCGCCTTTAGTGCACTCTTTAGAACCTCTATTTGATAAATTGAATTTTCTTAGTCCTATCTCCTTAGCCATGTACCAGGCTATCCACCCTACCCCATCTTGCCAATCTTTTCAGATTTTCTTTTAAACTCCATAAATTCCAATCAGACCATACTGCTTGCTCTTCTCCCAGATGCTTGATTTATTCCCTCTGCCCTCCTCTGTTCCATTTCTTCTTTTGTATGCTTGTCCTATCCTGAACCACACTCTTCAGAAACTCCCTCCTTCCCACATCCAGACACCTTCTCTCCCTACCCTCAATTCTATGCCACTTAATCTTTCCCTATAGCACTTCTTAATTTCTATTTTTGCATTAAAATGTTGGAATAAATACCCTATATTTTTGGTTCAGGACTTTTCTAAAGTCAAGAACTGGTGCTCAATCTTACTAATGGCCTGTAGAGAACTTAAAACAGTATCGGGACATAGTAGCTATCCAAATATTTTGCCCGTGAAGTAAAATACGATTAAGTCACTATCATCAGATTTCCCTGCTTGTCCTTTAAAGCAACACACATTTGTTACACAATGTTCCACAAATGGATTAGACAGGAATATTTGTTTGCCTAAGAGGTTTCAGACCTAGGGCTTTAAAATTGGAGCTGAGTCCAAATTCTCTTTAAGAGTTATACCCTTGACACTAAACACTGTTGATCACTTACCTGTTTGTCATTGTCTCTCACAACTACTTCATCCTAAATTAGCAGTATTTAAATGGCAGTTTTCATTTGACTCACTGGATTGACCAGTGATCTCCATTCCTTCAGGGTGATACAATGAACAATGATCAAAAAAGTCACTGAATGCCCTGAGTAGGTAGATTACCTTCTAGAATGCCTGCATAAATCTCTCCTGCAGTGGGTTGAAATCTTACAAAATGTCAGCTGGATTCATTCTCCACAAAGCTACATTGTTATCATTTATTTTGCTTACCTTATTGTAGAGTATTAAATTGTAACCCAACTACATTATTTTTATACCTGGCACTATCCATCCAATTAGCTTAAAATATATAAATTTGGTAATTCTGGGAGGAAGTTAGATGTGAACTATAGCAGTACCAAATATTTTTTAGAAAATGTGGAGATCTAAAATAAATGAGTTAGTATAATATGCTTCTGTTCTTTAGAAATTCTGTTAGGAAAAAAACTGGGAGAATAATGAATAACCAAATTTCTCATACCTAAGAAACTGACTATTGAATTTGCTGTTCCCTACCCTACTTCCAGTCCCAAGAATATATAAGACTGCTGTTGAAGAAGTGTTTCCTCAGCCAAAGTGAAACTGCTAAGAAAAAAGATTAATGTATTACCTTTTCATTTCTTGGTTTGAGGTTGCACAGAGGCAAAAAGTTCTATTTCCAGACTGAGGCACACAGTTAAACACAAATGGCTTTCCCAAACTGCTATCAATGCCAACTTCTGCACCTTCCAATTTTATTGCCTCTAGAGGCAAGCATTTTCCTTCATCCTGTAATTGACACAAGGAAGAGATTAGCATGGGGACTGCAACTAAGCAGAAAAGGGAGAAAATGAGAGAGGAAAGGAGAATTAAAGTTATTTTGGGGGATCGATTGCTTATTCTGAAATAAAAATAAAACCCAATTGAATTTTTGTAGATGATGTTCTCTATGATACATTCCATGATACTTCAAATTTCTAGCTATGCTATTTTCCCACATCCCTTGAATAGCTTCTATTAATATGCATTTTATTTATGTCAACTTAGGAAAGTATCATTAATTTTTAATGCCCATTTTTCCTATAAGAAAAAGGAAATTGATATTACGAAATATATGTGGTCGGGAGTGATGTGAGATCTCTAGTTAGTGTTTATAATTAGTATGTATTTCATGCTTATTCTGTCAGGACCTCTTATAAAAACTTTACATATATTAACTGATTTATCTTCACCAATAAATTAGTTACTTTTATCATCTCTATTTTACAGGTGAGGAAACTGCAGCATAGAATAAAGACCACTTTTCTTTAAATGACAGTAGTTTAAAATATGGTCTGTATGTAAGGCTAAATCATGACAGACATTTTGTTATTTCTATTTATTTTACAGTTATATCTCAGAACATCCTGTCTATTATTTATGTCTTTGTTAAAAACAGTATATGGAGGTACATACCATGAGGTCACTCACGTACATGTGTAATGCGGTACTTTATAGAGTTGTAAAACCTTTGCTGCAATGTAGTTTTAGAACTTTTCCATCAACCTCTAAATTTTCTTTGAGCCAGTTGACATTCAATTACTATCCTTACCCCTCCAATCACAGGCAGTCACAGATCTGTTTTCTGTCCCTATAAATGTGCCATTTCTGGACATTTTATGTAAGTAGAATCATATACTATATGGTCTTTTGGGACTAGCTTCATGCACTTAGTGTAATGCTGTCAAAGTTTCATTCATGCTGTAGCACTTATTAGTACTTCATTCCTTTTTATTGCTGAGCTATATTCTATTATATGGATATGCCTCATTTAGTTTATTCATTCACAAGTTGATGGAGATTTTTCTTTCCAGCTTTGGTCTATTTTGAATAATACTGCTGTGAACATTTTTGTGCACAGGTCTTTGTGTAGACATATGTTTTCATGCTCTTTGGTGGATTGCTAAGAGTGAAATTGCTGGGCCATATGGTAAGTTTATCTTTAACTTTATAAGAAACTGCAAAACTGTTTTCCAAAGTGACTGTACCGTTTTACATTCTCATCAGCATTATGAATGTCCCAGATTCTCTACACCCTCACCTAAATTCTGTATTGCTTGTCATTTTGATAATAGCCATCCTATTGGGCATGTAGTGGTAACTGCTAGTGGTTTTAATTTGCATATTTTTCTAATGACTAATGATGTGGAACCCCATCTAGAGCAGAGATTTTTAACCAATTTTAGAAAATGACTTCTGTTGAAATGCTGATGAAAACTAGGGATCCTCTCCCCCCAAAATACATAAATGTATATGTGTGCTTGTAGACACATATAAGTACATGTGTGCATGTACTTACATATGCTAAAATATTTCTTGCAACTCACAGGGGAATGGATACAAAAATATTCTTTATCTGGAAGTAACAGCTCATAGATCTATGGCACTTTATTTTTTGAAACATTTTCATGGACTCTGTCTTTTTAATCACAATTACTCTATAAAGTGGAAGGCTACTAGCATCCTAATTTTTTAAAAGAAAAAAACAAGTTTCAGTGAGCTGTCTCAAGATTGCACAGACAGAGAATGTAAGCAATGGTCTGTTGGCTTTGTGTTCCACATTACTTCTCTTACATATCTGCCTTCTTTGGCCACTGTACTTTGGTAAATTGCTGGCTCTTAGAGTTAGCACTTGAAGGCTGCAGTATTCAATAGTTTAGAAGACAGAGTATTTCCTGAAGCCATCAGTTTTCCTGGAACAGAGACAGAGATCTGAAATTTTGATCTGTTTTAGTAAATATTAGAAAGGTAGCACATCTTCTAATAATTGTATATGAGCAATACTCTGACATTAGGAACCAAAAAAATTATGTTTTCATTTGCTTTAATAAGGATAAAGATTTTGCATGCATATAAATAGTGTCTAATTATTTATATCATTTTCCTAGGAGCATTTAAACTCAAAAAAAAAAAAATCAAAAAACAAAACAAAGCAAAAAAAAAAAAACCTGGGGAAGCATAAATAAAGCATAGGGATAATACTCTCTTCTGCTCATTTGCTAAGAGCAAATTCTCACTGGGTCTGCTTTCCTTTGGGCCCATTACATAGATAAGGTATACTGGTTTCTCAGAATCAGCCCTATTAGGTCACTCTGGAACCTCAATGTCCTCCCACATCCTTTGCTGATGGAGAGTGCAAAGGAGTACATTCATGGCATCTGAGAGACAACAAAGAGTCGTACCTGAAGTCACCTATGAGGCTCTTTTGCCCTGCTCAAGTCATAGATGTGTGAGAAGAATGAATGATTGGCAAATGGACTAGATTAAACGATGATCTCTCATGATCCAGATTCTATTTTCCCTAATCTCAGCGGCAGCTCATTATCCGTGATTCTGAGCCTGCTGTGGCCCTGAAAACAGCTGCACTAAAGACCGTGGGCACAGGGCCTGTGAAGGAGGTGTGGGTGCTCTTGCAACTATGCTTACTCACCTTACTCTTTTCTCTCATTTCACTAGTCCGAGCACCCTTAAACTCCACTTTTGTGGAGATACGGAGGTTGGAAAAAATTCTCTGTTCAGTCTAATCTTAATGCTGCTTGGACTGTGGTTCTATATTCCCCAAATCAAATATTTTTAAGAGATAAAGGACAACTGAAATCTTTTTTCTATCTTACAGCCATGCCCTGGGGTTTTCAACTCTTCCTTTAAGTGAAACTCAATTCTTCAGTTTGACAATAATTCTTAAATGAGTTCTGTTTGATTCCTTCCCCCTGGCTCTGCCAAAAGTCTCACTCATGTTGGTACTGGAAACAATGATGATTTCTTTAAGACTCTGGTTTCCCCACCACTTTATATCCTCCTTTCTAAGGCATGAAAAGGCTCTCGTTCCATTTTTTTTCTGTTCCTGAGCCAAATCAGAGATCCAGCTGCTTCATGTGTGCAGGATTGATTAAAAGAGCCGGATGCTGAAGGGATTTTCCAAGGAATTGTTCAGGGAGGTGCAGAAGCTATCTACTGAAAGTAAAGGAACTTGGGCTATTTATGCCAGACAGCCCAGGATGATGTCAATATAGTCTATCACGGAAATAGGATTTTATAGCAGTAATCTCAAAGGTCAGATGGCTCAGCAAAAAAAAAAAAAAAAAAAAAAAAAAAGTAAACAATAATAATGACAAAAATGCAACCCAGAGTGAATCCATTCCCAAATTAAATTATTTCTATAAAGAAAAATACACACAAGGACATTTATGTCTGACTTCAACTTGGACTCTCTGGTAAAAACAAATTACCTGCAGTTGCTTTTGCTTTATTGGCTTTGGTCAAAATTTTGGTTTGAACATGCTAGAATTTTATTATTATTATTATTATTGTTGTTGCTAGGACTCTTTGTCTAAGAAAAGAGAAAAGGCTGGGACACTATACTAACATGTTTCATTTTATCTGAAGGCACAGTCATGAAAATCCACAAACTAAGGAGGAGGAAAAAGGCATCTTTAGCCATGAAAAATAGCTAATTCTCAGAGGGGAAACCAGAGCCAAGATAAATTTAGAGGGGGAAAAAAAGCATGTCCTAAAGCAACACACCACATGAAAGGGCGCATGAAATATACATCTAGAGTGCTATATTTAAAGCTAGCAGGTTGAAGCAAAATTGAAGGATGAGAGTCTCTTGGAGCCTTATTAATGATACTGAGAACTCTTTATCTCTAGGCAGCAGTTTGGAGGCACCCCATCCCCACTGGCGACAGACAACCATCACTCCTCGATAGCCATGAGATGATGGCCTCTGTCCATGTCCTAGCTGATAGGATCAGGAAAGCAGCAAAGCCTGAAAGGGCAAGAAGGAGGGGAAGATACAACAGGCTTTCTCATTGTACTGATTTTGCTAGTTTTGTCCTGCGATTAAATAGAAATCTTGGTTCTAGAGACTGTGAGCCCCTCACTACACCAATCGCTATTATTACACACTTACATGCATCTGTGCAGGTATGTACTTATTTATTTATTGATATTTTCTTTTTTTTCCCCTTCCAGGTAGGCAAGAATGGATGGATGAGCACAGAAAGTAAAGTGAGCATGCAAGTCAGACCCTTGTTTGTGGGTGGTACTGGATTCCCTGTCACAGCTTTGTGAATTTAACATTTCTCTTTTTGCTTTCATCAAGAAATTGAGATAACACTTTTATTGCCCCCAAAATTATAATATTCTATCTCTAGTCTGAATATACCGCTCTTTCCCTGCATTCATCACGCTACCTGGCTGTCACCGTGACATCAGCTGCAAACTTGGGATTTTGTGCTTTTCTTTACAGTTAGCCCAGAGTGGAGAACCATTTTTGGGGGGGGAATGATAAATACATGCAGGCAGCACAATGTTGTTTCCTGGTACCAGGGAGACTCCGACCTTCAGGAAACACGGGAGGCTTTGGGGGCTGAAGAAGGTCATCTGCACAGACAGGCTTCCTGCTGGAAATCGGCCACGTGGAGAGACACTGACGATGGTGGGGTCTGGGCTGCCCAGGCTCCACAGCTTTGAAGAGACACTTCTGGCCTCAGTCACATGTCTCATTTGTCACCATCTTCCTTGGCTCCTAAACTATTCCTTAGTACAACTACTACCTACACCAATACTTGCATCACAACAGAAAGACTGTGAAGCAGTAAATCTGAGTCATAGTCATGACCTTGTTCAAAACTGTCAAAAGTTAACTATAAAATCAAGACATTCTATATCTTAAGCTCTGTAACTGAATGTTTGTCCTACGAGGTTTCCCCTGAACTCAGTGTATTGTTGGCTTGTGGGTGGATTTTAGAGCCAGATGAGCTGGGTTCGAATCAACACTGCACCACATATTAGTTCACTTATGCAACCTTAACTTCTCTGTGCCTCAGTTCATTTGCCTATAAAATACGGTTGTTCTCAGGACTGAATTAAGATGTATGTAAAGTGTTCAGGACACTGTCTGGCACTTTGTATGTGATATGTACAAGTTAAATTTCATTATTACGTAGAAATTTGATAAAGTGAAGAGTTAGAGCCTAGAAAATTAATTAACCAAGAAGCTTTAATATAGGTGTCAGGTAAACCTTATTTAAAGTAAGTTCTTATATCTGTCTCTTTTGTTTTCCCTCCAAGCATTATAGGCTGAGCGAACAAGGGGAAGGATTTAATTTCTCAATACCTCAGTGTTCTCATTTGTAAAATGGGGGTAAACAGTTTCCTCTGGGAGAATAAGATGAGCTCATCTACGTAGCATGTTTGACACATAGCTGTTCAATGAAGGTTCTCTCTTTGCCACATCTTGGTCCACTTTCAGTTTAAGGGCAAATGAAGCATCACTACAATATCCTAGGACTCAGGGCAGCTATGAGAAAAGCTCCTGCTCCAGAATGAGTGATGGGTATTACTGTGGCAAGGGCTGGGCTGGAGTGGGGTAGAGCTGGGATGGAGCGAGAAGGCAGGAGGAAGGGAGGCGGTGACTTCATTGTCATATCTTGGAAGGGAATTGTGATGATCTGCGTGGTTGGCTCCCATGCCTGGATTTTTGTCTTTCAGGTGACAGAGCTCACTTGATGCTTTCTTTACCTTCCTCAGATATTCAGTACTTGCCTCTGGTTACATTTTGCCTGAGAGTCTGTCTCCACAGCCCACAGGTGGAGGCTGGCTGCTACTGAGAGCTAGGCACTTACTACTGGCTCTCCCTCCCTCTGTGCTCACATCCTAAGAGGCTGCTTTTGGATCTTTGCCATTCTGGGTGTTAAAGGATTCCTCTCTCTTTTCCTGCCGTCCACTGGCTCTTAGTGGGTGCATCTATATCTTCTGCCAGAGGTTGTGCTAGACACTGAGGCCCTCCATGGCTTTAGCCTTAGGCTGATTTCCTGGTCTTCTGCCTACCTTACTCCTGACAACATTCCTCAGCCCCTTTTCTGGTCATGTTCTTAGATTCTTATTCGTGGTCCTTTGCTGGCCCATCTCCCCCATTCTGACCCTCACTATGAAAGAGATAACCTAGTTCTCCTGAAAGGGAGTGTTTTGTTCTCAGCGGATTCAGAAGTTTATCTACACACATGATGGCCTACTCAGCACCTCCGAGAGAGAAAAGTAGCTCTCTTTTTCTAATCTCCTTGTAGATCCCACACTTTTTTTCCATTTGAAAAATTGGAGTGTGTTACAGACTGAAGTTTTGTCCCCTAATTCATATATTGAAATCCTAACACTCAATGTGACAGTATTAGGAGGTAGAGCCTATGAGAGGTGATTAGGTCATGAGAGTGGACCCTCGTGACTGGAATTGATGCTTTATGAAAAAACCTCCAGAAAACTCCATTGCCCTTCTGCCACTTGAAGACACATTTGAAAGAGAGTTAGTTGTCTATGAATGAAATCTGCCAGAGCCTTGATCTTGGACTTCCCAGTCTCCAGAACTCTGAGAAATAAATGTTTGTTATTTAAGCCGCCAAGTCTATGGTATTTTTGTTAAGCAACCTGAATTGACCAAGACAGGGTGATAACCTGAAAGAAAAATTCTGTTTTTCCTTTGAAATATCTTACCCCACCCTCTATTTCATTCCTACTGACATTACTTTGATCCAAGACCTTGACATCTCATAGCTTTATCACTCCAGCAGCCTCCAGGCTCAGCTTCTCAGTACCAGCAAAATCTTGACAACATCATCTGAACCATCTGTTATCACCCGCACAAGGTCTGCTTCCACTGCACTGCCCATAACAATGTGCCACTGACAATTTACTGCCTTTCAGCACCTAATTTAAACTTCATTGCCTGATTTGCAAAAATGGATCTGGGACCCTTTGGTTTCTTTTTCCTTTGCCAGCTGGCACAAAGTTAAACTTTGCCAGCACAGAGCTCTGGAGAGACATTGCAGGAAAGACTCATCTTCCTGGTCCTGTGGGTAGTTCCAAAGAAGCCTCCACAGTGCTGTATTTTTCTCCACTTCTCAGCCCTTGAAGTTTCCTCCAGTTCTAAGTGCTTGCAGGTGCAGCTTCTTAGGGTTTCCCAGCTCTCAATTGGGGGTGGTGGCATAATGGAACCCCAACAGCGAGGCCTGCACTCTATCCTAGGTTTCTGCTTGGCAGACCCTCTGCTCAGCCTGCAGGGCTGGACATATAGGAAACTGGCCCCCTGGCTTAAGAGGTATCCAAAAGTACATTAGGTTCTTACAGAGAGGGAGGCCTGTGCAGTTCTCAGTTCCAGCAGCAAGCACAGTGACACCCCAGTACCCTCTATGCACCTGACTCTGCATGCCCAAGCATAACTTTGGCTCACCTATATTGGGGACATTAGCTTTTGTGGCTGTTCCAGTGCAGACACTGTACTCTCTGGGCCTCCCACTTATAGCAGTACCCTGACACCCTCGGTACTCCCTGACTCGCCGCACACCTGTCCAGCAGCCTTGGCTCATCTGAGCTCCAGCAGGTTGTTACTGCTTGCTCATACATATGGATCAGCTCTGGCCCAGGCAATTCAGCAAAATCCTCCATCATCCAGTGGCTACATCCAGCCTTCTCCAATTTGTGCTCCCTTGGGTTCTCTTTCTCTCTCCCCGCTTCTCTCTCTCTCTCTCTCTCTCGCTCCCTCCCTCTCCCCTCCACTCTCCTTTAAGATACCTTTTAGAGTTCTCTTTTTCATGTTTATGATTACTTTCCTTAACATTGGTTAATAGTTCTTTATTTTAAACTTCCTCTGTTTAATTACTGTGCATGATAGTTAATTTTAAGCGTCAATTTGGCTAAGCTGTGGTGCCTAGATGTTTGGTCAAATGCCGTTCTAGATGTTGCTGTGAAGGTATTTTTTCAGATGTGATTAACATTTATTTTTTTAATCTTCCCATGCATAATTACTGAAAATAAAAACAAGGTTTAAATACACTATTATTTCCATGTGTAATTTGAATTAACTTTTGCTTTTTAAAATTATAGTTGACATTCAATATTATTTTATACTAGTTTCAGGTGTGCAGCATAGTGGTAAGACATTTATATAATTTACAAAGTGATCCCCCAATTAGTCTAGCAGTCACTTAGCACTACCCATAATTATTACAATATTATTGACTATATTCGTTATGCTGTACTTTACAGATGTGATTAACACTTAAATCAGTAGACTTTGAGTAAAGCAGATTACCCTCCACAATGTAGGTGGGCATCGTTTAATCAGTTGAAGGCCTTCAGAGAAAAAGATGGAGGTCTTTCAAAGGAAAAAAATTCTGTTCCAAGACTAGCTTTAGATTCCAACTTTAAATTAAAATCTTCCCTAGGTCTCCAGCCTGCTGGACTGTCCTGTAGAATTCAGGCTTGCCAGCCCTGAATTGTATAAGCCAATTTCTTAAAATCTCTCTTTCTCTCTCTGTCTCTTTGTCTGTCTGTCTGTTCTTCTCTTTCCATTCATATCCTAGAAGTTTCTAAGGTCCAAATCAAATACCTCTTCCCTTATGAAGTCTTTTTTGCCTCTTGTAGCCATCACCATTCTCTCTCTTCCTACAAAGCATGCCTATGCCATGTAATTGAGAGCTGAATTATAGAGCATGCTTCTCTATAATTCAGTGCTCTCTCACTTTCTTTCTTTCTCTTTCTCTCTCTCTCTCTCTCTCTCTCTCTCTCTCTCTCTCTCTCTCTCCCCCTCTCTTTCTTTCTTTCTTTCTTTCTTTCATTCTTTTCTGAGGAACAGAGATTAGCAAACAGGGACTATTGTTTTTAAGTAAGACATCATAAAGTTATGGTACGCCTTTATCAGAAAACAAATGACAGGCATATAAAAAGGGAGAAGACATGCAATTTGTGCCAAATTTTTGTAAGAAAACTCTTTGTGCATCTGACGATTATAGATCTTTCTGGCTTACTATTCCTAATAAATGACAAAGAGAAGCCTTCCCCATTGAACCTGCCTTTAGTGAGATAACATCTTGTGATCATAGTGAAACCTCGGGAATGCAATAGAAAGGGTCAGAAAAAAAAAATCCCTTTTCTTTCAGTAGTTGCTTTGTCGTGCACAGAGTTTACTGGGAGTTTCTAGCAAACCCACTTTTAACCTCAAGAAATCTGAATGGCTCAAACTTTGGAAAGAAGAAATAGGAATTTCATCAGCATATTGCTAAATACAGTGTAGGTGATTTCCGAGTTCTGTTTAGCCTTTCCTTGAGTGAAGATTAAAATGGGAGCAGACTCATCCTGATTCTTCATGTCCTGAAAGATTTGTCTTAATACTCTTTGTTGATTTGGTAAGGTTTAAAATGATTCACTGTGAGGGTTACACCTGCATTCTACAAACAAGAAAATGGGGGCAAGTGAGGTTAAATAATTTGACCAAAGAAATGCAGCTAATAGTGGTAAACCAGGATGTGAACCAAGGCTTGCCTAACCACAACATGATACTGTCTCCATGAAATGAGATTTATTTCATAAAGACCAGAAATACTCCATTTCATGCTGACATTCACCTTGGGAGGTCAGGGTTTGTTACTACCCCATCTTACAGTTTAGTATTAAGGCTTAGAAAATTCACTAAATTCCCAGGTCCATTTAGGTAGCAAGTTAGCAAGGTTGAGGACTGGATTCCAGTCTGCGAGGTTCAGAGATGGTGCTCTCAACCTCTTGTTTATATGCTTTTCCATGTGGGTGTTATGACCAAGGCAGATTAATGGTCCATTTGAGCAAACATTGTGTTTTTCCCCAGATAGTAGATAAGACAGTGCTGGATCCTGAGGAAGTGCTTAATTAATGCATAATGCTTAAGATGAACAACTGTTAAGGAGCCCATAGTCCTGGTATTCAGGACCATTTCTTCTGGAATAAGAAGAAACTGGTGTTTGTTGTGTTTCTTCACAGCTATAACATAACCTCTCCAGAGATGATTCTCTTAGTTACGTTTTTGGAAAAAATTCCCTCTCTTTGGAATTGTGACTAGTGGCCTTGGTCTTTTTTTTATTCTTGAGGCCCCACCAACTAGCTCTGGAGGACATGCTACTCAGGACAGATGATGATTATGAATATGATGGCCAGAGCCAAAGGAAGACTGATTTTAGAATGCATAGAGATGGTTCTCAGTGCTCCGAACTTGGATGCTATGGACCTGCTCTGCTTTTTAGGGGGTCTCTCATTTACTAGCTGTTGCCCAGGACTGGAAGGACACTGTGGGATACTTATCTCCATTCAGAAAATGACCATGCAGAGTGCTTCTACCACTGTTTGCCTTGACTCAGAGATCTCATAAATCACTACTCCTTCCGCATGATGAGGACAAAGGAAAATAACATAATGGAAGAGGATTCTAATCACTCACTAGACCAAAGCTTTGGGTTGATGTGTCAGTTTAATTTGTTACTCTGTCCCACATTTATACAGAAGCAGAAGAAGGAAGTGGGTATGGATTTTCCCTTAAGTGGAAAAACACATAGAATCTCAGCGCTAAGTTGTATTTCCCCATAAAATATTTTAACTCTATAAGCTCTACTTTTATTCTACTCATATAGATTTAAAAAAAAAAAAAGCCCCAGCTTTGTAGCCTAGAGATAACTATTTTTGGGGGGTTGGAAACTGTGATTTATTAGAAATATTATTGAATATAACAGCAATAAAAATGACTATCTTTAATTTTCTTCCTGTTTTGTTCCAAAAATTGTGTTAATGCTTTATATATGTTAGTTTATTTAATTCTAAGAATATCACTTTAGAACCTGTGTAGATTCTTTTATGAGAACTTGAATTATGAAATTTGGAATAGTATTATGTAAATATCAGGCACAAAATCAGAAATACTCCTAAATTAAATTTAAAAATCAACAAGAACTTCAAAACACATGGGCCAAAAGAACTCTGTTCACTTTATTGCTAAAAGGTAGTACTTTAATAGATTGTCACGAGAAGTACTTGCCATTCTCTGTCATGATTAGTCTTGAATTCCATCAGTTCTTGGAAAAGCATTCCTTGTATAAAATGCAGTCATCTTGTATTGTAACCCCAGAGAGCAGTGAATCCTTGTACATAGTGAGCACTCAGTATTTGGTGATTTAGTGTATTTGAACAGGAATAAAAGGGTAGTGTGGTGATAAATAAGCTGGTTAGTCCTTCATCTTTTGAATGTGAGCCTGACCCCTCTCCTTTCATCCCTTCCTAGTTCATGGTCAAGGTTTGTATTTCTAGCTGAGGCTGCAAGATAACTTTTGATGACCAGCTGAGTACCCCTAAGTGGCTTTAAGTTCATTCTCTTAATCTCGTCCTTGGATTTCTTTATTTTGTTTTTTTCTTTCTCTTTCATTTTCCCTCCTTCCCTTTAGCAAAGCAGCCCAATGTGTGATGGCTTTTTATATGTAACTTTATTTTCAAATAATTATAGATTTGCAGGAAGTTAAAAAAAAATAACACAGACAGGTCCATGCACCCTTCACTCAGTTCCCCCCAGTGGTAAGATCTTATAAAACCAGATTAGCACACGTGTTTTTGAAGGGCAGTAGCTCACTGAGTTTAAGTTCTAAGGAGAAGAATCCATATTGAGATACAGTTACCTGCCCCATCAGGCTCAAACCAGGGCAGGCTTTCTGGGTGTACCACCAGTGCCATTGCACAAAGCCCCACTTGCAGAAAGATGCAATTAACATCTTGACATACTTAATTTTATCTTTGAATTACAGGTTGTTCCTTGAAATAGGTGGAACAATGGTCATGCATTGGGGGGCTTGGAGCCTTGGCTCATGTGGGTTCCACTTCGCTGTCTCTGTGAAACAGGTGTTGGCCTTTTGCTCCACTGCTCTCACCTAGACCCTCTGCTTCTTTCTCCTGCTCCGGGGTGTTGGGTGTGGGTGCCAGGGGATTTGGTGGGGGACAAGGGGAGACATCTCATGCCTGTGAGGGTCTGCACTTGTCCCACAATATCTCTGTGCCTGAGGGAGTTATTTTGTATTAAACAATACATACAAAACACCATGACGAGTCAAGACAGATATGGCTGAAGAAAGTAAAAAGCTTTAAACTTCATTTTGAACAAAGAGCCAGACATTTTCATTTAGCACTGGGTCCCACATATTATATTGCCAGTATAATATAACCCAGCCTCTTATAAGAAACCTAGGCATGAAGATGAATATTTATCAGGAATTGGGTAGCTTTGACAGAAGCACAGAGGAATATCTGTTTGTCAAAGGCAAAAATAGTTCCCACTAAAGCCAGAGAAATCTTAAAGTGCATTCTTATAAAGTCAGAGACTGCTCTAAAGCTTTCAGTGCTCCGTGTTCACAGAATATGTTCCATAGCCTCAGTCTGGCCCTGGGGTCCCCAAAAATAATCTACTCTCATCCTATCTTCTGAATTGCAGTTTCCCCCAGACCTTGGCTCAGATCCTGTTTGCCGCCAACTACATGCAGTTCATGCTTTCCCGGTTCTGTGCCTTTGCTTATGCCACTGTATTCATAAAATGCCATTTTATCTATTCTTCGAGGCTAAACTATCGCTTCTCTCTTAAGCTCCCAGACCATGCCCACCTCATAGCCTTTGTACTCATTTCCTCCACCCATATCATTTTTTCTCTAGGTCTTATATAGCTAGAACCATCTTGTCATTCAGAGAGGTCACCTTCCAGAAACTCCTGAATACCTACTTTAAACTAACCTCCATCCCATCCTGTTCCTCTTTTATTAATTGTATTGATTGCTTTTTAAATTAGCTTTATATGTTTAAATTTTTACTAGTGCAATGATCATCTCTCTCCATTAGAGTGGGGACCTCGTTTACCTTTTTCACATCTGTATCCTCATGTCTTAAACCATGCCTAACATATATTTGTTGAATAAAGAAAGCGCCCTTTCTGTCCTTCAAACAGCAGAACATATTGTATGTCATATTTGGCTTATAGGTTTTCTCTCCTATTCTATGCTATTAGCTTCTGGGAGGTAGGGAATGAGTCATTCTGACCCCTCGCAATGCCTAGGAGAGACCTAAGCTTCCATAAGTCGTAACGAATGTGGACATAGAAGTAAATGGTGCAGAGGTGGAGCATTCCTCTTCTCTTTCAGAACAACCGGACGAAACATTACACCGGAGAGATCAAAACTAATTGCTGGAACAAGAAGCACGTGTGATGTAGGCATTCCTCGCATTTGTACCAAGGTCAGACTTGGAAAAGGGTGTCATCAACAAACAGCATACGGTATCCAGAGTGGCCTCTGTGTTCACAATGCCATTCTCTTCAGGCACTTCATTGCCTTTGTGGCCAGTGGGATGGAAAGCTTCCTAAAATAGAGAGCAGGGATGAAGTCTAGTTCTGATGGGAAGGATAAGAGCTGGAGGGCACCTTCTTTATGAGCTTCAGGTGTATGTGTTATTCTTTTAACAAAGCACTTTGGTTTTCATTATTGATACAAATGGAGATACCCACAAGTCATTTTGGGAATCTAGGGAACGCGAAGAAGGTTAGGTGAGGTATTAATTTAGAGAGTGACAGGTTTAGAACAGAAATGAGGCCATTAAATCAAAATGGTGTATGTAAAAAAAGAAAAAAGAAAAAAGAAAAAAAAAAAAAAGACTGATCTGTTCTGATTGTCCTGGGCAAGAACATGAGCTGACCAGCTCAGTTGGGATGGCATGAGGCTTCTTAAGCTCTAAGAGTCCAGAGATGCAATAAACCTCTGGGCACTGGAGAATAAAGTAATTATTCACAAGGCCAGGGGATTTGGAGGCCAGGCAGAGAGACAGGATGTGTGATGTTCTGAATCCTGTTCACATGACTTCCTCCTCCTTTACCCCACAGACAAGCTTCTCACCAGGAGATGCTGAGCCTCAGGGATCAGCACTGGCACTCCAGCTGCTAATGGTGAAAATGAAGATGGCTCTCTGTCCCTCTCTACTGTGCACAAACCCTGGGACGGGGAGCCTCTTGTGATGACAGGTGGAGAGAGTTAGGAATGCAAAGAGGTTTCTTGGAGAGAAGGCGAGCCTGTGGCGCACACAAAACAAAGTAACAATCATGCAAACTGTGGATAAATGGGGATCATGCTGTAGCCCCTGAGATCTGTCTGCTGGGGTCAGATACTTCCTTAGGAAGCTGAGATTAGCTGTGAGTGCTGATAGAAAAAGGGGTGACAGTGTGGAGTAGTGGAGTAGTGTTGGGAGGTGATTTTAGGGAAATCCTACAGGCAAGGTCCTGGAAGGTGTGGTGGAGTGAAGGCTTATTTTAGTCTTCTTCCTTGAAGGAAATGCCTATTGTGTGGCAGGGCAGCACTCCTGATCTCCTATGGGATTCCGCCTTCCTGGGTCTTCAGCCTTCAAGCTGGCGTTTTAGACAGCTCTGGATGGCAGTGAGAGGACTGTGGGGCAGAGGCCACATCTGTAATTGGGTATTATAGTCTTAACCACCTCAGTGATTTGTTGAAATTTAGGTTTAAGTGCTTAACAGAGTCCTATTTTGTTCAAAATAAAATTCTTAATAAATATTTGTGATTTTTATTACAACACTTTCCTCTCATTTTAAAATAAAACTTGACAATGAAAAAAGAACCATCTTTCATATTTTGCTTCCTTATTTCATTAATTTAGTATTTTAAGTTTTATAAGAAACGAATGGTTCTCATTATTCATGAATTCCATATTTGCAGATCCACCTACTTGCAAAAATTTGTTTGTAATTCCCAAATCAATACTCATAGCACTTTCATGGTCATCCACGGACATGTGTAAAGTTGCAAAAAATTTGAGTTGTCTAATGCATGCCCTCTTCGCAGCTGAGGCCAAACTAAGCAATGCTCTGTCTTCTTATTTCTGCTTTTATTCTATAAACAAGTGTCCTTTTCGTGGTCTATTTAGTTCTTTGTATTTTAATGTTTTTTGTTGCTGTTGTTGTTGAAGGTGGTGGTGATTTCACTATTTTAAATGGCCTCCAAACATAGTCAAGTTGCTGGCTAGTGTTCCTAATGCAAGAAGACTGTGATGTGCCTCATGGAGATAATATCTGTGTTACGTCAGCTTTGTTCAAGCCTGAGTTACAGTGCTGTAAGTGTAGTCTGTGAATTCAGTGTTAGTGAATCAACTATACATCAAATAAGGTACAAACACATATATGACAAGGTTATGTATTGATTGGTTGATAAAAATGTGTTTAGAGGCCTGCTGGAACTTAACCCTGTGTTTCTCCTAGGAGTAATGGTTCAGTATTCACTAATTCAGTGTTTGCCATGACTTTATAGAATGTCACTGCTGAGAATAGTGAGAATCAATTGTACTTTTTAAAAATTTGTCCTTATAACAATGAATATAATAGGTGATGTATTAGTTTAGTCAATAAACATGCACCGTAAGAATATGTAACTTTGCAAATATGAAAATACTGTTTAATATTTTTGGCAACTTGTTAGTTCTTGGTCATTTTATATGGCCCAATATAATTTCATTATGTTTTAAAAGACCCTCTTTGTTATAGTCTGCTAATTTTATACTATCAATTTCTTGAAAAATCAGTTAAAATAACAAGTCAAAGTCTAGTGTTTTCATTATTTTATTCCTTGAATGTTTGCTTCAGGCTATTTATAAGTCTAAGTAATCCTTAATTAAATTTTTGTTTGTATTTAACTTCAATTGGCTGAGCTTTTTGAGTAATAATCACAAGATACTGATAATGGGGGTATTAATAGAAATTGAATGCATTATTTAATTGTAGGGTAAATGCCATTCTTAGGGAACCAGGAAAGGCTGTGCCTAGGTTCTTCTTGTGAAAACTCAGACACAGAAGCCCGAGGGCTGTGTGTTCATAGATTAGCAGGAAAGTCTGGCTCAAACACAATGTTTTGATATAGGTTTCCTTTCATCTCAGGCAGTTTAATATTTTAGAAAAGATCTATAGAGAAAGCTTTTTTTTTTTTTTAGAATTTGTTTTTGTTTTAACAATGTTCTTTAAAAAGAAATTTTTATTTAATTTATCCAGAGTTATTTTCTAGGCTTCATGTCCTTATACTTTTAATTTGTTCTTGGAAAACAGCGAATTCGTGGACACTACACTTTGTATTATAGTCTACTATGTTCATAAAGACAATTGAAAATGTTAATTAATAAACTTTGCCAATTCAACTGATGATCTCTGACAGTAAACTAGAGAAGTAAAAATGCACATTATCCAAATCAACTAAGGTCTTGATATCTATGGTATGTACACCTCAGAGACTGAGATGCAAGAAAATAGAACTTCTATTTTTAGAACTTTATCTACAAACACAATAATAAATTAAGCGTTATGAATATTTAATATATAACTTCTCCCAGGCATTATCATGTAGCCTATATTTTAAGCAATCACAAATTAGGAACCTGATCTCCCAAGGGCAGAGTGTAAGTTCCACTCTTGGAGGCACTGACCGCACACCCACGACTGCATGTTCACTCTCAGCATAATGCAATTTTAAATTAATATGTGGGCAAGGGAATTAAGAATTTATATCACCTTATATTTTAAAAAATCTCTAGAATACTTTCTAATGACATGGGGCAATGATCATGATTTTTTTGCACAACACAGAAATTTGCTGGTTATGTTACAGAAATACAATAGGTCAAATTTAAGATGGATTGTATACTTTTTTTTTTTGCTTTGTTTTGTTTATAAACAAAGCAAAAAAAAAAAAAAGTCCTCACTAGTCAGGTTTTCTGACCTTTCACTGCAGTGACAAGTAGCTATTAGTAATGTTACCTAGCAGATATTTGAAAAAATAAGCAGATTTGATTTGCCCCTACAAGGTAAAGGTCACATTTGAATAATGAATGGGAAAGGAGCTGCTTTTGAAAGAAACTCATGAAAAAAACATTTGGTGAATGTTTCTCTTAATAATGATTTAGTTGCCACAAACAGTGGGTTTCACCTATAAAACTCATATCTCCACATTTAAAGAACTTGGATTTTAAAAACTTCCAAATAATATGTTCTGAATCCATTTGTTAAAAATAATAAAGTGCAACACTGCCCAATTAGTTTGCACGGATGAATGACTGACATTAAGGAAGATGGAAATTTACTAGCCAAATTTAAAGGAAAAGTTTTTGTATAATTCGTGGATGAGATTGAAAAACAAAAGGCATTTCTTCTGTTGTTTTTGTAAAGTGTGCATTGAAGTTATGAGAGCCACTAAAACTGTGTATAAAAATAAACTAAATTCTGAGCTAGACCTTTGAATTCTGTCTCATGAAGTGTTAAACCAAAGTATTTTTTTTTAAAAAAAAGGTATATCAGATAAGTTGATGTTAATAATATTTTTAAGATGAGCGAGAACATAAAATGTTTTTTGACTCTTTAGTAAGTTTTAGTGTTTATTTATTTTTCATTTCATCCTGTCAAATTTATATTTTTGTGTAAGTTTAGTACTATCAATATATATATTATCAGAGCAGCATATGAATGTAATTTATAATTGCTTCTCTGTAAGTATATATTGATAGTATTAAACTTACAGAAAAATATACTGAAACAATGACTCATAGTGGTCAGAGTGAGCATTTTCACATTTTCCATTTTAGTTTTGCTTTCTAGATGCTTATGGCTCACTCTAACTCCTTGACATTTTTGGTTTCACAAATATACACTTGGTTCCTCTTCTCTCAGTTTATATTTGTCTCACCCACAAACTACTACTTCAAATTAGAAAAGTAATTTGCATTTTAAGCCTACCTTTTGTGATACTAGATATCCTTGCATCTGTGGCCCCAATCTTACTGATCAAATCTTCATATTCTTATTTTCTTGATTATTATTGAAAATCTCAAGTTACAGATTTTCAGAGACACCCCTGAAACCTCATTATTTCCTTCCAATAAAGAGACTATTGATGAAAATTCTGTACAATTTTCCAGCTAATTATTTTTTCATTTGTCTTTCACTGTGTATGCTGAAGGAAAAAAAGAGCTAACGAAACAAAACCACACTGAAATTTCCACAAAGTTTTACAATATGCATGGTATCTCCTCTCTATCACCAATGCTATCTCTTAGTCATAGGAAATGAAGTAAATTGGAAGGGACTGTCATGAAAACAAAATCTGTTATAATTATTCTAGTTTCATCACAATGTCAACAAAGAAAATATTTACTGTGCTTTCGGTTTCAGTGTGTGGCTTAAGCCTGTGCCCTTTGAGAAGTTACGTAACAGAGGTTATCAATTTATGCACATGCGCCAAGATTCTCAACACACAGTATCTTTCAGTGGGAGCAATCAGGGTCAGCCCTAGATGAAATTCATGTTTGGTGCACTCCCTATACCCTAAGGATACCCCCTTTCTATTCTTTAGACAACAATTTCCTTCCTGCTCTTTCTCCCCACATCACTGGATGGTGAATGGCTTGTCGAAATGCCTCATGCGCATTAACTTCCCAGCAGGAAATTCCTCTCTCACCTCCTGCTCCCACTTACAAGGAAGTGAATCAGTGGAGTCTTGGTTTTCACCTTTAAAAGTTGCTGGCTTCTGGTATGCAGCAACAACAAACTGACTAGTTTCAGGAAGAGCACCGCACTTTATTTAGCATAGAAAGAATTCCCCAAGAAGCAAACAAACAAACAAAAAACAGACAAATGGAGATTGAGATTATTCTTGGTTACATAAAAATTGGCATTCTAAAGGTTTATCAAAGAAGGTCCATAAAATAATAAAATTGAAAAAAAAAAAAAGGAGTGGGGTGGGGAAGAAGTGAAATCAGTAAGGAGGTGTCAAGTGAGGGAACATCTTTCCTTCCCTGGTTTCCAGGTAATGGACAAAAGGCAAGGCCGCCTTCAGGAGTGAGATGGAATATTTTCTCCCAAGGTTATAGAGCTTGACCTTGGAGATGGTCAGGAAATTGTGACAGGCCACATTCTCAAATGATGACCCAGATCTCCACAAGGCTTCTTGAAGTTTAGCAGTTTGGAGAAGGTTAGCAGTTTGGAGAAGGTTGTGTATTTTTTTTTAGAATAACATTTTTAAATGCATAAATCAAAAATATATAAGATTATATATATATAAGATTATATATATATGATTACAAAGGAAACCAATTATATTTAAATATCATTATCAAAATATTAAAGAAAAAATTGTGATATGATAGCATCTACTTCTTTAATAGCACAGTAAATAACAGTAAATAACTACCTTAATTTTGGAATAGTGATGACTACAAACTATATATTAATATATGAGTGATAACTGTAATATGACACAAAATATCTATAATTTCTCTTATTAAAGAGTTGATAGAACAGCTAATTTTATGGTAACCTGTTCCATATTTTACAATTGAAGAATATTTTACGTTTCAGTTAGAGGTAAATAAAAATAAAGATATAATTTTTTTCCCCCAACCAAGTTCCAGGAACTTTCAATATTATAGGCATTTGGACTCCAGGTTACGAACTTCCATATCTAGGGGCTGAAGAGATTGGTTAAGGAACTGTAAAGGAAGGTGTCCACAGTAGCACAGAGGTATAAGACTGGCAAAAGCAGTGTAGGGTAGCAGAGAAAAGTTTAGAATAGCAAATGGATAATTAAGATATTTCTGGGATAGATTTTTCTCTCCTCCATTCTTAGTGCATCACCTGAATTTAGCCTATCTTTCTCTTCAATTAATGCACGTTTTCCTAACTCATCCTTATAACCCAACCTCCCAGCAGCACCCCAAAGTCCTAAAGAATAGCTTTATCTATATTTCAGTTAGGCTTCTGGGGTTCAAAACCACCCAGTGGTTCTCCATTGCTACCCAAATAGGGTACATCTCTTTATTCTGAATTTAAGGTTTGTTAATATTTGGCTTTGGTCTATCTTCACAGTCTAAGTCTTCATTAATCTTCTTTATATGCCCCATGATGCAATCAAATTGGTCCACTTATGGTTCCTTGGTTGGGTCTCAACCACTTCCTCTCTAGCCTTTCCTCAGGCTGTTGCTTCCATCTAGAATTTTCCTTCCCACATTATTTGCACAGAAATTCTACCTATAGTGAAAGTTTATGTTTAACCACCACTCATTATGGGAGTAGGAACTTTGTCTTATTGAACTTGGTTTCTACACTAATGATTAGCTGTATCCCTTGCACACAAAAGATAGTTAATAAGAGCATTTAGAATTAATGAACAAGAAGACTAAACATAGGATATTGGGGAAGTCCTAGATTATAAATTTTTGAATTTAGGATGGGATTCAAGGTAGTTAGATTGAGAGCAACAAGTCTAAAAGAATGGGAGAGAGAATACTAATACTTGAGTAGAAGAATAGGGAGTTAATCAGTAATGAATTGGAAGTTTTCTTCACCTCACCTAATGAAAAGGAGAGAGTGATGATACTAAGAGATAAGGCCCTGCATGTTGACTGGGAATTATGGTAGACTATCAGCACCAGGGTGGGAGATCTAGAGAATAACCTGTACAGCACAGCAATTTTTTAAATGTTGTTTCTTGCCTAGTTTTGACCTAGGCTTTCCATTTCTTAGATGTTACTTACCTCTACCCCGTATGAGATTCTGGGTAGAAATTCTCATGCTAAACACCTCTAGCTCTCCAGTTCCCATAGCACCCAGTACAGAATAAGGCAATCTCATGGCTACTGATGATATCAGATCTGATGACTACTCTGTTCCCTATAAATTATTCAAAAGCAATGTCAACGTACCAGAAATGAATTTCCATTTCCATGGAAAATGCAAATTTTGGTCATTTTGCCTTAAAATGATCTATGATACTGAAGACTAGATAAAAGGATACAAAGTATTTCTCAAGATACTTGTCCTTTGAAGGCTAAACTGACCTAAATTCATATCTCTTTTCTAGATTCAAATGCAATTTGATATCTGTTAGATGAAAGAGCTGAGGGAGAATTAATATTAAACCAACCTTGAGTTTTCTCAATTTCTGATGAAAAGTTTCAAGTTGCAAATGTTCTTTTTGTGCTTTCAGAACACATTTTTCATAGAGCAGGCACTCCATTTGCAAGCATTTCATTTTAAAATTTCTTGGATAGAATTGTATGCAACTCATTCAGTATTATAATTTGTCTGACCACCACACAAAACGATGGTGAGTACAAAGAGAGTTGGGGGCCATAGCCTAATTTGCCTAGTCATCATGTTTGGCCCAAGGAAACAGGAGATGGCAATCCTTGCCACTATGCAATATTTAGGACAAGGATGACTCCGTTTAAATGGAAACATTATCTTAGTTGTGAGGTAGAAGGGCAGATCTGCAAGCAAATACCCTCCTCGTAAATGAGATGACTAATGTATCCCAAAGGGAAAAATGCATATGTACTTCATGAATAATTTGCCGTAATTGCCCATTCTTAAACTTGGACTCCAAGAATTCCTTGTGAAGAACAAATGCACAAACTTTGACTGATTTTCCTGCTGATTTAGCAGATATTTTATTGAAATAAGGAGAAAAAGCTATTGCAGAGGAAAACAGTGTATTATGGAGCCATAAAATAATTTCCGCCCCAGTGAAGCCTCTGACACTTTGGTTAAAGCATTTGAAGAGTGTGAATAGTGGTCCAACAGTCTTTAGGTTGTTAGGCTTCTGAAAAAAGAGACGTTTTTACCGAAGGCCCTGTTGCTACCACTGTTGCTGATATTGCTACTGTCAGGCATTGTGGCCTATTAGAAAAATCTATGGAAGAAAGAAGTCATATACTTCCTCTTCAAATTTTTAATGATAAAAAGTATGAAAGAAATCAAACATTAAATGCCTCAGGCAACCAAACAATTTTGCTCTTTTTGTTTATTTAATGGAGTTGAGTCAGTGGGTTAGTTTAAAAATCTCAATACCTAATTACAGATAGAAGGTGGGTGGGTAATACGAAGGCCAAATTTTCTTTCGCTTTTTTGGCTATAGTTTTTTGAATTAAATACAAAAATACCAGTGGACATAAAGGACGTATGCATTTTCTTCACTGTTCCAAATGCATGTGTTGTGTTCTCATTATCTGCTGCAGGAGTTGAAATCGTCTCCTCATAACCCACAATCTCACAAACAGAACTTTCTCCCCATTGTGTCCCTGAGAACAGAATGAGGCGAGAGCTCAACGCTCTTGGGATTTAGGGAGAGAACATTACAGTCCACAAAATTATACCATCCACAGGAAGAATAATACTACTCCTGACTAAAGCCTAATGTCCTTTGTTTATTCAAATCTAGAAAGAGAAGTGCTCCTTTATACATTACAGATAACAGAATCACAAACTACCGAAGACCTATGTCTTTTTTAAATAAAAGGAACTATTAAAGATCTCGTTAAAACTACCTAATGTTTTGCAGCGTTTTGTCATACATTAATCTTCCTTCTCTCAAAAGTATTTTATCCTCTTCCAACTTTAAAGAACTGATCCTGTGCTAGGAGAAAGTAGAAGGCTATACTATTTGAAGAGCTGATGCACCTGTAAAACGTAAATCGCACAGAGTAACAGTTATCAACTATAGTACATTTAACATTCATGGTGTGTATGTGTGAGTGTGTGTGCACATGTGTGTGGGGTGATCCTAATATGTGATCCTCACACCACATTTTGAGAAACACCGAGATGGAGATAAACAGATGATTTTAAAGTTCTTTTAAGAGCTACTTCTACATGTGTATAAGTTTGTATTTGTAGCCTTCAGTTTGTCCCTTCAGTGAGCCTTTTCTGCTTCCTGGTGCTGCCCACAGCCCCTCCTTGCACTCCCCCTGAACCAGTGCCACACTGCGGGACTCAGTTGCCCTCCACCTCCACACTGGGAAAATGAGACATACCCTCTGTGTTCTAGGAGCATCCCTTTCCTTTCTCTCATTTAAACTTTAGTTCTTTCAATTTCTTTCTTTATGCCAGCTAGTAAGTAGCACTTAAGAAGCAACCTGATCAACCAATGCTTTTTAAAGAATATAATGATTGAAAATAGCTAAACACTCCCTCCTCAGGTTCTTTGTATTAGCTGTTTCCTCTGCCAAAATCATTCTCCCAGATCTTTGTTTTACCTTAAATATTATCTTCTTACACAAGATTCCTTGACAATTCCTTGAAAATAGACTTCCAACCCCAGCCCTTACTCAGCTACTCTCAAATCCAAAAAACGTCTTGTTTCTTTCTTGTCTCTTCCCACAGTAAAGTATAACTCTATGAGAACTGTTGGCTTTATCTACTATTTTTACAGTTCATATAGAAAGTTTTCGTTAAATATTTTTGCCAATAACAAAATAGATGTGAATTTCTCCCAAAAATATCTTTTAAAAGTGGACATGACACCGTGATCTTGCCTTGATCCCTGGGAATTCCACATTCTGGGGCAGCCCAGGAAGCAAGTCACTTTGGGAAGCTGGCTTTCTTTTCGTTTGCACCCTGAACATAGACTTGGCAGGTGGGATTTTGTTGAGGGGAAAAAGCAGAAGGTGGTGAGAGAAAGCCAAAAAGGTAAAGGAGTGCATTTCTTTCCATTCTTAAATGTCCTTTTTTTTATTGGGACTTCTTAATACTGGACAAATAACTCCAATAGGGTTTCATCCTAAGAAATGTGGTCATCACATAACAGACCACTTCCCTATGTGCCCTTATACCCCCCTAGCCCAGAACAAGCTGCTTAGTGCCATTGCATGGTCTTCTTAGGAGAAGTTCCCCCAAGCTAGAGGTTCATAGCTAGTATATACGGGAGGATTTCAGGTGAACATCACCACCTGATTTAAGTGCTAGATTTTCCGTTGTAAATTATATAATCTTCAATCTTCATTGATGTGTTTTGGAAAAAGAGGGCATTGGTTTAAATTATTTTCTCAATTTCTCAATCTCTTCCTGAATCAACAAGAATTTTATGATCCAAACTACTGTCCTTGGTGGACTCTGAAAAACCATCTGTGAGTAAGCTACTCCACCTACTGGGCATCTCTTAAACTACAAAGTAAGGTTCCAATAAGGTTTTGAGACGGAGATGAATTTATTGGAGATCTTATTGGAAACTTGAAGATCCCCTATTATATTGACCACACACACATATTGACCTTTTCCATGCTTTTTGAATGCTACAAACATTCTTCCACCGAGGGGGATTTATTTGCTCTATTCCTATGAACTCAGCAAACGATACTCACGAATCTTAATAGTTTTTATCTTTGCCTCTTTTGCCCCACTCCTTTCCATAGGGGCTGACACAGTTAGGATGTGGGACAACGGGGATGGGCAACCGGAGAAGGCTAATATCTGGAGTAAAAGCAGATTAGCAGGGTCAAGCTCCGAGGTGTGAACCTGGGAAACAGGCCACGGACTGCAGTTTGCAGGTAGGCACACAACTGGGGGCAAAAGCACTGGGAAGGAAGCTTGGTATAGTGAAAAGAAAGAACATGGTCCTTTTAGTCAAGCAGACTTGAGTTTGAATCTGTACTTAATACATGACCAGAGCCAGGTTACTTAGAATGGGGTAAAATAGGTCAAGGAGATGGAACTTAGTATTTGAAACTTGTGTTACTTAGTTACATGTGTTACTTAGTTTAATCTATATAAGACCCTTCCCAGGTAGACATTATCATCATTCTATTAATTGTTGGTGGCCCATTGTTTTCTCATCCCATATTCTCTTCTTGAAAAATCTGGGCATGATTGTAAATTCAGCAACCACATGTATGGCAAAAGGAGATTCTGATTACAGGAGGTTAGGAAAGAAAAGTGAAAGATGATGGTGTTAGGTAAATCTTTCTAAGAATTTGCCTTAGAAAGGGAAAATAGAGATAGAAAGTTAGTTTTAAAAAAAAATACATTCGTGGGGGTTTCCCCTCCTCTCTCAGGATGGCCGAGAAAAATATGCTTTCAGATTGGGAAACAGTGAGATCAAAGAGAAGTCCAGACAAGGCCTCTCATAGCACGGGAGGCCCACTTTCCCACTGAGAAGCTTGCATCCAGCCTGCAATTACTTCAACAGCAGCATATGACTCCACTGACCACTCCCACCATTTTTGAAACACATTCTTCCTTCATTCTTTCTTTAGGCTCTGGGAACATAAGGCTATCTTCGTTTTCCTCTCACCTCGTTGGCTGTTCCTGTTCAGTCTCTAATGCAGGGCCCACCTCCCTGTGCCAGACTTCTGACTGGCTCTGTCCTCATCCCAATGGCTCAGACCTAAGCTCTCTTTTCTTATAATTACATTCTTCCTAGGTGACCTCAAGGCATACAGTGCCAACTCTACATACAAATGATTAATATAGCTAAATCTCTTGCAAGATGGCTCCCCAGAGCTCCAGCATTCTGTCACCTCCCTATGGTCCCCTGTATATCTATAGCGTGAATCCATTTTGGACAAAAGCAAGACCATAAGGTACACCAGAAATCAACTATATTTCAACTGCCCATTCAAACCCACTCTGTGAACTGGGTTTTCTTCACTTTTTGGATCAATTCGAGGACTAGTCCCAAGAGGTATCTGTTTTCTGGTAATTTGGTTTGCAAAAAGACATAGTATAAAATTATGCCCTGCCCCTTATCTGCAATTTCACTTTCAGTTACCCGTGGTGAATGGAAAATTCTAGAAATAGACATTTCATAAATTTTAAATTGCAGGCCATTCTCATGGAATCCTGCTCCATCCTGCCCGGGACGTGAATCATCCCTTTGTCTAGCATTTCTATGCTGTAGAAGCTACCACCCTTAGTCACTTAGTAGCCATCTCAGTTATTAGATTGACTGTGGTGGTATTGCTGTGCTTGTGTTCAAGTAATTCTTATTTTACCTCATAACGGCCCAAAGTGCATGACTAGTGATGCTGGCATTCTATATGCCAAAGAGAAGCCATAAGTGCTTCTTTTAAGTGAAAAGATGAACTTTTTAGAGATAATAGGGAAAGAAAAATATTGTTTGCCGAGGATGCTAAGAGCTATGATAAGAATGAACCTTTGATCCACAAAATTGTGAAGAAGGAAAAAGAAATTTATGCTAGTTTTGCTGTCGCACCTCGAACTGCAAAAATTATAGCTACTGTTTGATAAGTGCTTAGTTAAGATGCAAAGGCATTAAATTTGTGGATGGAAGGTGTGAACAGAAAAATGAGTTCCAACTGCTGGCAACATGTTATGCCAGAAAGCATCGGCACTATGGGAAGACTTCAGCAAGGGATCCCCTGAAACAATGATACCAAGCTGTCTATTGTAAGTAAGGGATGGTGACACAGATTCAGGAATAGGTTTGAACTAAAAAATAGAAAAAGTTATTGGAGAGTCTGTGTCTGATGATGAAGCTGCTATCACATTCCTGGCAGAGTTGAAGGTATTGATTAGGGTTTGGTGCCATCCTTGGTTTCAGGCACCCATTGGGGGTTTTGGAAGGAATCTCCCACAGATACGGGGGGACTATTGTATTCTAAGATTAGAGGATATAGAGCTAGACTGACTTTCAAAGCCCACACTCCATTTTACTTCACACCGCTACCATTTAGTTTTAGAGCTTTACAGCTTTTAAAAGTGAATCGGTAGCATCTTGGCAATTTGGGAAAGGAATGTCATTCACTTGACTTTCATGAAAGGTAATCGAAGATTAACAGGTCTCATTTACAAAGAGATTCAAGACACATGACTAAAATAATTAATCTTATTTCATGCTCCAAATTTTACTCTTTGTTCAAAATGAAGTCTCTCACACTATTGTGTTCCATTCGCTCCCTTGGACTTCACCAACACAGCAAAGTAAATAGGCTGTGACGATCAAAATTCTGAATAGAGACAAGTATTTAAAGCATAACACTGCTTTTTTTTTTGAGCATCTGTATAGCCCGTGTGTGAAGTGTCTCCCAGCCCCCTATCCTTTCCCACACACAACCCACATTTGGATTCTTGCATACAAGAGATTCACAGAACAAAACAAAAAAGGCCTGTTCTGAAACAATGTGCAGAGGAATGCTTCTTTTTGTTTTTAACCTGGTGAACATTCAGTTTATTCTTCATAAAGTTTCAATTTCTCTGCTGGTACCTGTGGGCCAGAATACCTGACATTTAGGATAAATGGCTTATAAGGTAAATGCAACCATCAGTCATTCCTCTTTTTCTGTATCTTCAACTTTTTTCTCTCTGCTTGATGCTATCCTCAGTTTCATTCACACTTAAACTGGTGTATTCCACTTCAAAAAGAATAACAAAACGCTTTCCTCATGCCTCTTTCCTTTTCTGTTGTCACTGGAATTGTCCTTTGGTAATGGCAGACGAGTTAATTAGCATCAACTCTATTACTGACAGAAATAGAAAATCTGAAGTATATATAGATGCCTCTTTGGATACATTAGAGAGCCTGTAAGACAGTGAGAATAATGTGGATAAAATCAGCAGAAGATTTTAGTCCAACATTGGGGTCACTTCTGTCTGAAGAGGCTGAGAAGTCGAGCAGAACCTTCAACAGACTTCAGACTTCAATCAGGCTCTGAGTAGAACCCAGAAGACTAATCCTGGGAATATATGGTAAATGGCAAAAAGGACCAATCCTCACAAGGACTGAAGGTTGCCTTCATCACTAACTAAATTAGGATGACCTGGGATTAGTGCTTATGCTTTTAACATAAACAAAATTTCAGAAATGGCAGTTAATAGATGCAGACTATAGGGGATCCTACATGATTTTAGTGTGACTATAATTAATATGTTCAAAAATAAAAGACAAATTTAAACATTTTAGCATAAACAGAAAATTATTTGAAATGACATGGAAACTAGAACTGAAAATATAATTATTGAAATTAAGGACTTTTTAGAGTTAATGTGCTAGACAGTTGGAAGTAAGTCAGAAGAATAAATATAGAATAAAATGCAAAGAGACAAGAAGATTTTCTTTTGGCTTTCATTGTTTCTATTGAGAAGTTAACAGTCTTATTGTTACAATGAAAGCCAAAAGAAAATGGAAATACATATTTAAAGTTTTGAAAGAAAACTACCCAATCTAAGATTGATTTCTCTAACCAGTAAAATAATTCTTAAAGTGTTAAGGAGAAAGAATGATATTTGCCAATGATAAATGAAAAATTCATCACTAGTGGACTCCAACTACATAACATTCTTCTGGAAGAAGGAAAATGTTGCCAGGTTAAACACTTGAAGATGTAGGAACAGATGAATATCCACAGAAAAAGTATATATGTGGGTAAATATAAAACAATTTTGATTGTATGAAAGAATACCAATAATATTTCATAGGATTTGCAATCTGTATAGAATTAAAATATATGACGACACAAACATATTACTTAGGACATGGCTACATTAGATGTTGAAATGCCCATAAAATAGTGTAAGTATACTAATTTATATTCAACTCTAATAAGTGAAAACGCATGTTGTAATATTTTTCATATTCACTAAAAGAATAGTAAAAGATTGGTAATTACCAAGTTAAATAGAATCATAGAACTAATCAATTGAAAGATATAAAAAAGGCGAGGAAAAGAAACAAATTGAAAGCAAAATAACAGTAGTAGATGTAAATTCAATTATGTCAATAATTAAATTAACTGTGCATGGACTAAGTACTCTTCAGTTATCACACTATTTCTTTAATGTCTTTCACAGACAACTTTTTCAAAAGATTGGTTTACAACTGCTTGTTTACACTTTTCCAATTTACGTTATTTAATTACCTTTTTCTCAGCTCTCTCTATATAGCCCAGACTTCTCTTACCAAAGTCTCCAGTGACTGTGCATGGTGTTGAACCCAACGAATACTTCCCCATACTCACCACAGTAAGGCCTTTCAGCAACACTGGGAAACACTGATCACTTTCCTTGTTTAATTTTTTTTTCTGTCTTGACTCCACGACACACATTTTCCTGAGTTTTTATTTATAGCTCTTTGGCCACCCCTCTCAATCACTTTCCTATCCACCCTCTGTTCACCCTCAGGGTTTAAGTTGAGGGCCCTTTTTCATCTCACTTTATATTTTTCCCTTAGCAATCTCATCAATTTCTGTGGCTTTAAATATTAAAATATATGTGCTAACATGTATAACATATACAATACTATAAATGTGATGTATATTTATATACACATATATTTCACAGCCATTCAATTTGAACTACTGACCTACCCTTATTCTAGACCCTTTAACCTGCTCTTTTTTCACTAAGTGATCTATTATCTAACGAGTTATTTTTGCCAGAAACTCCGAAGTCCTCCTTAATTGCCCCTATCTCTACCACATTTAATACATTGTCAAGTCTTATTGATTATAGCTTTTAAATATGTCTGGAGATCCATTCATTTAGCTTTATTATTCCCACCTGGTCAAGACCACCATCTCCTGTGCCCTAGACTGAGGCACTAGCTTCCGTGCTGATATTTCCGTTCTACTCTTGTCCCTTCTGCTCTTGCCTCTTCTTCATAACTATCAAAATGATCTTTAAAAAAACTCCCTTGCCTAAGACATTTTAGTGGCTTTCTATTGTAGCTAGAAGAACTAAAAATCTCTATCATTGACTCAGGGCTCCAAGTTGTCGGCGTCCTGCCTCGTTGGCCTGATCCCTTGCCTCCCCTGCCCTTCCGCTTGCACTCTAGCTTAGCTACACAGGGCTTTCTCTGAATTCGTTAGTTTCCAAGCCCTTTCCCAGCTCAAAAACTTCACACATGTTTATTCTGTCTGGAGAATGATCATCCCAACTTTCTATATGGTTTTTATTCAATCCTCAGGCCTCAACTAAAATGTTCCACCTTCAAGAAGGAATTCATTACATACTCCTCCTTCTCCTAATTTATATTAAACCATTTTACTCCTATGCCAGTTGTCAACTTATTGCTCTTCAGCTCCAAATTCACACTTCAATATATGCTCTGCAATAAGGAATGGAATTCCTTTTCAGCAAACATGGTGTCAAGCTTTCTCAGCAGAGGGCGGTAGGGAACATTTCAGGAGGAAGGGGCTTTCCTGCTCTTTCCAGCTGCTCAAGGTGGGTCTGCAGCATGAATATGTGGATAACTAGGGGTGCCCTGTCGCATCTATGCACCCAGAACACCCTGTACTTGGACACTTTGCAACTCCAGTGGTCACCTTCCTGTGACCCTTTCCTATGGACATCGTATGCTCCAGGTCTCCTGGTGCCCTGACCCCCTCTATTCAGTTCCCTTCTCCCCAAGCTTTGTCTCCGGTAGTCTAACCCCACACTACTACTCTCTGGACAGGGCCTTCCTGATGGAGACACCTCGCACTCCAGGCCTTCCTCACCGGCATCCCCATTCCTTTTACACACTCATGTACCAGCTACCAGCTTCGATTCCCCTGTCAAACCTGTGCTCTTTGAAGGGTTGCTTCCTGCTTGCCCTGTGACTGCAGACTAGCTCTGGCCCAGCAAACCACTGACCTGCTCTGCCATACGTTTCCCAGGGAGATCTGGATCCCAACCTCAGAGAGGGCTCTACCTTGTCTAAGTTTGTTTTTCCTTGGGTACTCTCCCTTGGTACCATATAGTTTTCTTATAGCCTGGAGTTATTCTTTTGTCATAGTATAATAATTCTTTATTTTAAACTTCACTTGTTTAAATCAATGTGTGATTGTATCTCTTGGGTCCAGGCTACAATTTTCTTCTCCTACTCCGTAATTTTACTTATAGCACCAATCACAATTGCATATTTATTTGTGAATCTATTTCTTAATATCTGTCTCTTCTACGGAACTATAAGCACAAATGGGGCAGGTTTATGTCTTTTGTGTGTTGTGTTCCCAGTACTTAGCATAATGCCTTGCTGATAAAAAGCACTCAATACATATTTGTTGCATGATTGAATATTGTATGGCTGAATTCATTTTCTGCTAATTTATTCTGTTATGTTCTTATTATGCCCCATTAATGCTTCTCAGTCATGTCTATCTATTTTAAAGATTAGACATAATGTATTCTGGAATTTGTAGCACCACAGGGTAACTGATTTTGGCTCTTTATAAACAAAATAAAGTTGTACTTTTATATTTTACCATGCATGTTAAAAACTATTATGGCAACGATGGTCACAATGACAGTTACTCAAAATGGCTTTCTCTTAGTCATATTCAAACTTACTACAAGATACATATTTTTTTTCCCAAAAAGGACTAGAAGCAGTTTAAAAACATATATCTTAATTCCAACCACTATACCACTGCACAAGTAATTTTTCACATAAATTCTATCCCAGGATTCATATGCTCGAATTCCTACAGGGACGAGTGGGTAATTTAAATGACTGGGCTCAGGTGTAAGGAAATGAGGAGTAGTAGGGATTATGGCAAGTTGGACAGCACACAATTCACTTGAATGCATTTCATTTAAAAATGTATATAAAAACATTGTGCAAGCCAAACATAACGTCTGCAGGCAGCACCAGGTCCCATAGCAAACTCAAATGTAAAAGACTGGGTATAGAATCTCGTCTGAATTTTAAAAAATAGGAACCTTAATATATGGGGTGCTCAACACAAGGTTGCTTTATGTATTCGTTTTGCTGAGGAAGGCCCTTAAAGAATAGCTAGCAATTACTATTGTCACTATTTCATAAGAGGAAACAAAAATTATCACCAGAAGGTAGAAAAAATCATAATCTCAGAATAAAACCATCTATCCCATAAACAAAACATCGGTGAGCTTGCATTATTGCTTTTATTTTTGTCTTCTTATTAAAGATGGAAATAAACTTTGTTGAGGGACTCACCAGGTTACAAATCAGTTTTATCATAATTACCTCGAAAGCATAAAAAGAACACACAGTTTCCAGGACCCCAGGCTCAGGAGGTAAGGGGAAAGAGATGGTTTGCATATGTTATTTGGAAAAATTCCTCAGGGGCTACTGAAGCAGACCCAAGTTAGAAACTTCTGATCTGTTCCACTTTAATGCTCAGAATACAGAGAGCAAGGCTGGATCATCATTTCTTATCTGATTACAGAGAATCCTGTTTTCCTGCACTGGAGGGAGACAAAGTTTTTTCAAAGTAGCTTTACAGCTCACATTGCCACGAAAGGCAGACACCTCTAGTCTATGTCAAAAATAAGTGATTCATGATCATGGAATAGAGTCTTCACAATGATTCAATATGCAATATATACATATACACACACACACACACATACATACACACATACCACGAAAAAGAAGCTTAAAATTAAGAAACGAGGACAATGTAAAGGCAGAAATAATAAGATTGTGTCATGAATACAGTAAACAACCAAAACTGCTATTTTAAACACTCATTATCGATGGGTCACACATGTGTGGTTCGGAATGAAGCCAGCAGGGTGGGAGACAGTAGGAAGCAGTGGGTCCTCTGTTGAACTGGACAGTTCATGCGCTTCCTAGAGGAGAGCGACATCATTCAGCTCTCCTCAGCTGATAAGGGATCTTTCAAAAGAAGTTAGAAATAGAGATTTCTCTGTGAAATCTCTGAATTTTATGCTTGCATCAGATTAAAATAAACAGTGTATTGTATAGGGCGAAGGAAACGCTTCTGCGGACAAGTCCTGTAGGCTGGTTGTCTGAACCGCACACTAGAATCACCGAAGTGCTTTTCTCAGATTCCCATCCCAGACTTGCTGAACGAGACTGTGTCTGCATATTTTGAGAATATTCCCCAGAATATTCCAACCTGTAGTTAGAAAGCACTGCACTAATGAAATCTGGGACATAAAACAGAGTATTCCAGGCGGCTTCCCGGGTGATCTGCTTCAGAAGCCTTGCTAACATCAGTCGCTGTAACCTAGGGAACAGTGCCCAGGCACTGCGGTCCAGCGCAATGTTAGCTATGCTTTGCCTTAGCCCACCTTGATTTCTCTAGGGTACTAAGTGTTCAGTTTGGTTGTTATTTTCTTGGCTTTGATAAGGAAGTTTTCGCAGAGGATCTTAAAATAGGAATAAATGAAATAGAAACTTATGCCAGCCTTGATTTATGCAACAGCAGAGAAAAATAAATTACAATTCTCTGAACCTCTGAAGAGGGAAAAGTTCTTTAAAAGTCATGAGAGGGAACACTGTTTCCAGAATCTACTACCTTACAAGACAGTACTTTGGTAATGGACTGACTGCGCTTCCCAGGGTTTCATGTTCTTAACCACCCCAACCCTTACCCCTCTCATCAACTTACCTTCTTATGTCTGTAATAGTGGAGGCAGCCGTCATGCTTCAGCACAAACCACCTCTTCCTCCAACCCTTCACAAACCCAGATTGGGTCCTCTTATGTAGGTAGCCACGGCAGGTGGGCCAAGGGGTATTAGGACAGCGGCTGATGTCGGATCCCACCACCAGAGTCAAGATGTGTGGGCCTAGAAGGATGAATTTGGGAGATTCATTGGCTGAATCTTACAATCAATTGGAAGTATTGTTCCTTTTTAGAAAAAAATGGACGAAGAAGAGGTTAGCATTTTCACAAATGGAAGAAATGAAATGGAATCCTACCACTGGAATGAATCAGAGAGTTCTTCAGTAATTCAACACTCATGTCGATGACAAAAATGAAAGTTGGGGAGGTAAAGTGACTTTTCTGAGACCTGTAGCTCAAAAGGGGTTGAATTAGATGTGGGACCCATCCTGACTTCTAGTGCTACTCTTTCTATTCAACCAAATGGCCTTGTTGGGTCTGATCATGAATGACTCAAGTCTGTTGCTTCTCACTGCCTATAACATCAAGTGAAATACACTTTAACATATTTTGTTTTATATTCTATAAAGGAAGATAGGTGATGTTTGGCTTTTCTATCGCACTTTTATTCAAGACAATTATCCTTTTTGACCTGGGTTAGCTAAAGAGATCCCAGTCGTTGCTAATATATCTGTTGCCAATATTATCTCAGATCAAAATCAGTCACTAACCCTTGAAATTGGAAGTAGACAGAAATTCTAAGAGAGCTGAGGCACATGTGTTTTTTATCCCTTTTTCTTGCGTATTAAACCTAGTGTTGAGGGTTGAACTCTGAGTTTCCAGGTGCCTGTCCTCTTTCTTAGAGTGCCTTCCTTGGGACCTGGACCTCAGTGGTGCCCTCTTTCCTATATTAATGTATGTTGTATAACTTGAGGGAAATTGTCCCCGTCTGCATAATACGAGGTCACTGTTTACCAGCTGTGCTTTGATGCTGCAGCATGAACACAGACTTTCATCCTGTGCTTACCTCTTGATGCCTCAAGAAAACTCTCTGAATGTCATTCAGACAGACAGCAACCCTGACATGCTTTGAAGACTGCAAATGGGGTATGACTTCATTTGCAATTCCTCTGAGAGGCAGGCCACATCCCTGAAGGGGGATATTTGGCCTTGGCAGCACTGACTTCATCATGATGTCTGACATTGAGATTACCGATCTGTTTAGAGCTGTCTATGGAAATGGGGGTCAGTGAGGAGACTTCTCTTATATAAATGACAAGCTCCAACCCAGGGGATCATTCCTGGCTGAGCCACATGGCCCTGAAAATAAAGATTTGTCCCAGAAAGCTTGACCCAGTCTTAACTTTAGCCGCACGCAAAGCACCTTGGTAATTAAATAACTGTGTGTCAAGATAATTCTTCATTGCCATGTAAATACATTTTAATTTATTGAACTGCCCTTAAGCTCCTGTCAAAAACACATCCAGAAAAATTAGAAGAAATGCTCCAGATTGACCGGCAACCCACAAATGTCTTTGTCTTTGGACTTCAGTCCCCAAAGAACTGCACTCCTGGACTAATATGCAGAGTTGACACATCTGCCAATTTATTTATGTACTGCTGCAATGGGCTGCCCCTGGAGGTCATTTTCCTCTTGCTTATGCAGACTGCATATTTGTTTCTCTGACGCTGATCAAGCTAAGCTTGAGTTCAAGCCAGCCGTAAACATGACTTGGTGAACCAAAACATTCTCTCTGGCACAGAGATACAGATGGTTCTCCTGCAGCACGGTGTCACCATATTAAAGAAAAGGTTTTCACATTCAGTCTTAGGACATGATCCTGATGCACAGGGAGTGGCTGTGTTCCGAACGGCTGTTGAACGATGGTGGTTTTATACTCTTTGCAGATTCTATCAGAAGCCAGGAGGACCTGGGCTTTCACAGAGACTTAAGACTTTTGATGTTATGGCCATATTAGATTATTTATTATAGTCATTGTAATTTGTGTGTGTGTGTGTGTGTGTGTGTGTGTGTGCGTGTGTGTGTGTGTGTGAAAAGAACTAAATGCACAGTACAAACCATTAAAACCTCCAGATTTTGTTATTTATCTATTAATTTTGGGGAATCTTAAAAAATATGGCAGTGTCCTAGTTTAGTGCTTCTCAGACTAAATGGAAATGCAAATCCTCTGGTGGTTTGTAATAGTGCATGTCCTCGGTCAGCGGGTCCAGAGTGAGGCCTGAGAATCTGTGTTTTTAACAAGCTCTTAGGTGGTGTCAGACCACTATTTGAGTGGCAATTCCCCAGGCATCTCTCAATTGCTGAGAGGCTCTGCTCAGGAGCACAGTCTTTGTTACCAATCACCATGCTTCTTCCTTTCCTTGACTGTGATTTAGTTCCCCCAATATGCTTTCTTTTCCAGCCCCAATATATATTTTTTTCTTCTTCACCACTCAAAGATAAATTTCCTTTCCTTTACATTTTTTGCAAACACAAAATTATTAGCTTTTCCATCCCTTACTTCTTTCTCTGAGCACTCCCCACTCTGAAGAAAGGACATAAATGGTTATTGCCTTCCTCTACTGGACATCCCAGATATCTTGTTTGCGCTTGGGGGTGGGTGGGAGAAAGGATGTGGAAGGACAAATGGCTTGAGGTGAAAGAGAACTGTTTGTTGCATGGGTTTGAAAATCATATATTTAACAAATACAGTTCTTTGGTGGTGATGTCCTTAAAAAGAAAAGCTCTCTAGCAGACTCTTATTCCCTAGCATTTTGGCCTAGAGTTTTGGTGAGGTTATTTACAGCTATCGGAGAGAGAAAAATGATTTCTTTTTCTAATTCACACTTTCTCCTTGGATCACTGTCTTCTTATTATGCCACCAATCTTAAATTGTGTCAGAGTCGCACCTCTGCTGTCAGACAACTCCACCACCCTCGCAGGCGCAGAAGAGAAATGTGCAAGACGGCGCTGTCCCTTCAGGCTGCTCAGCGGGCTGGCACTGAGTTCAGCTGCCGACGTCCCAGACTCCAGAAGCACTTCTGACTTTTTAGTAAAGCCTGCTCTTAGTGAAACAAAAGAGCCCTCACAGACTGGAAGGACTTCCAGGTTGATTAGCTTCTTTGTTTTTTCTTTCCTCTCCTTCTCAGCATTTTTCTTTGATGATTACATTTCTATTTACATTTGCAAGTAAGGAGCTCTATAAAAGCCCAAACTAGAACAAATGAGGGACTTAAGTAAATAAAGATTTACGTGGAGCTATTATCATTCTCAGTGTGATACTGAATGCGTTCTTAAATCTGAGTTTCCCAGCAACAAAATTAAGGTGATTTTTACATGTGTGTATGAATAGTATTTTTTGTATAATGATTATTCAATAATTTTTCTTAATATTCTAAATTTTATATTACTTTATTATCAAAAAAAGAATTATTATGTCAATAAAATTATTGAAAACCTGACCTTGTAACATACAGTAGATCCCTTTTCTAATGCTAGTCTAGGGAGATATAATAACACCTGCACTAGAAGCCTACAATAGCCTTCAAGTCTCATGACTGTAACTTTTTGGCCATGTCTCAGAGATGCTGGGTTGTGTACTGATGCTGGGTCGGCTGTGAAAGAATCATCAGGGAGAGCTGATTAAAATTACAAATGTGGGCCACCATCAGGAATTCTGTATTTAAGAGTTTCTCTGGTGAGTCTGACATACAATTACACTTAAGATTTAATGTTCTGAGAAAAGCGATTAATGTTTATAAATCTAAATAAGCAAAGTAGCAACCAGTAACATAATAGGATTTTACCAAAGTTTAAAATACATAGGAATGAAACCGAATAGAAATATACAACAGTCAAAAAGATATCAGTTGGACTTTAAAGAAGTTTATGTAAATAGCAAGAGGTAAGTAGAAACTTAGATTTTTAAACAAGCTCTTAATACATACTTTATAAATATTTTTTTCAAGACCTCTATACCTCAGCTGAATTTAACAAAAGGCTCTATCAGTGGTTTCATGATTATTGCTTTCTTCATATAAGTTGGTGGCTTGTTCTCCAAAAGAGAATCTCCAAAACTTGTTTCAAATTTTATACACTCCAGAAATAGTTTGACCACTTTATAGGCTTGCTAACTAAACTGAATGTGTAACAGTATATAAAATTAACTTATTCCTGTTATTTTTTGCCTTTTCTCTTCCTCCACCTTAGTTTCATGGTCACATATATTCTTCTCAGAGACACACTGCATCTCAGTAATCCTATTTTGTTTTGGCCTTCCTTCACCAATAACTGCCTATACATTTTAAAACATGGCCGAAACAAAAATTATATGTGAGTGGGTCCCTATTCATGAGGTATCTGTTGCTCTTGAACTTGGGTGCAGACTGCCATGCCCATCATAACACAATTGTCTTTGGAATGCAGCTCCCATTTGTTTTGTTTTGTTTTACTTTATTTTCTCCATCAGCTCCTGATTTTCCTCACAGATTTTGCCCCTATGATAGGCACTCATAGAACATGCTTGATATAGGACTGTGGGCACACTCTTTCGTGTATGTCATTTTATTTTATGTGAATGATATTATACTAACATCTCATTTTATTTCTGTCTTATAAAAATGCAAAACAATTTTTTAAAGGATCTATCTATAGTGCTCCTTTATTGTTACAAGGTGCGGCAAAGAAGTCCAAGTACGTATCTATTACTGGTCACCCAAACTGTCTAAATACTCTTTTCCATTGAAAGTCCTTGTATTTGTCCTCTCAGCGGTTTCTTTGGGCTTATAAACCTAGAAGTGCAATTTGCTTGGACAATGGATTTTCAGTTATAGTCTTCACTCGATGTTGCCAGACTTCTCTCTGAAATGCCAATAGCCCAACAAGAGTGCATGAAGATACTCATTTCTTCATATTCTTACCAAAGCTGGTTATAATATGATTTCTAATCCCTCCCCCACTCCAACCCCAATCTGGTAGATCTAAAGTGTCTTCTTGTTAATTTGCATTTCTCTGATCACTAACACAATTGTTCTATTTCTTTTATTGACATTATGTTTTTAGCTGAAAAGTTAAGGTCTTTCATAATCTGAAGTCCACCTTTGTATATGGTATAAAGTATAAGGTCTCATGTATGAAGATATAAATTTATCCAGCTTATAGTGCTCTATAAAAATGACACACTAAAAAATTTGTCCTTTCCCCATTATTTTGTGGTGCTACATTTATCATATATCAAGTTTTAAAAAATATTTAGTATCTTTCTGAGCTCTCTAATTCATTCTACCTCACTGGTCTATTTCTATGTTATTGAATACATCAGGACCACTTTTTATTTATTATTATTATGATCTCATAATATATCTTAATATTTGATATGAAAAGTGTCTTTGCCATTGCTTGCCCTATTCATAAATGATATAGCTAATTGTAGACATTATTCTTCTACATATATTTGAGGATGTTTGACAAGCTATTCAAATATTTTAAATAAAATTTTATTAAAAATTTATTAAATTTTTAATTATTTTGGGAAAATAAGATCTTTACAAAGATTTTTCATCCATAAAGAACTATATATCTGGCAACACACTTTAGATAGCTGCTTGAATCTGTGTCTCCTGGGCTGTAGCTCCTTTTGCTTAAATAAATGCTTTTTGTTCTTTTTTTTAAAAAAAATGGATGCTATAAACCTACAGCTATTTAGGTCTCTTTTTATGTACTTTGGTTGAGTTGTAAATATTTTTCCATTAGTTTTTGTCTGTTTTTTCTCAGATTCTTTTCTATCTTGTAGTTTTGTTGCTATTGTTAATAATATATTAGTTTCCTTTTCTTTTCCTTTTGGTTATTACTGATGTAGGGGAACACTACTGATTTTTATAAGGAGATCTTAGTGGTCAATCTTTATCTAATTAGTTCTAAGCATTAGTCTATTGATTTTGTTATAATTATGTAATCTGTGAATAACAATAATTTTATCTCTTTTTTTCTAGGCCATATACCTTTACTTATTTCTTGTGTTATTGATGAAGTCAGGACTTTGACATTTTAATAAACAGGTCACTAAAATTGGCATTATTCTTCTCAGTGTCAAAAGAAATGTGTCAAAGTTTCTCTATTAAGTGTTTTGTTATTGTTGTGTATAGAAATATTTTCATATACTTTTTTCATGGTTAGGTTTTTGGTAGATAGTTTTTATCAAGTTATCTAAAGAAACTTCTATTCTTACTATTTAGAATTTACAAAATATATATTTATTAACCTCTACCACATTTTTTTGTTCTATTGAGATAGTCATGTGAATTTTTTCTTTAGTCCATTAATATGATGAATTGTGTTAAAATATTTGCTTACGATAAGCCATCCTTATTTAGGGATAAATCTTACTTGATTATAATGTATTATGTGTAATTTTAATATATAAGCTTGGTTCAGGTATCTACTATTTGTTCTTAGAACTTGTACATCTGTATGCTCCTAAGTAAAGCTGACATATTATTTTATTCTTAATCCTATATTTAGCTGGTTCTGGATTCAAGGTTATAGTAGCCTCATAAAATGAGTGAGAAGCACTCATTCTTTCCTGTTTTCCGGAAAAACACTGTAGGATAGGAGCTATTTGTTCATTGAATGTTAGGTAAATTTCATCTTTAAAAGTCATCAGGCTTTTGAATTGGAGATAGAATGGGGATGAAAATGGGGTAGAAGAGAAATGGTCTTTCTGTCTACTCTACACATATTTTTATTATAACCTGTACAAATGTCATATTTATTCTGGTACTAAGTTAGTTCACCTTAAATACTTTTGGAAAATGTTCTTATTTATCAAATTTTCAAGTTTATTGTTATATAATTATTCAAAGTAGTGTTTCATTATTTTTAAAACTATTTTTTCCATTTTATTATTTTCTTTTTTATGTTGTTGATTTACACTTTTTTCTTTATGTTATTTTTTCATTAGTCATAGGAGATTAAGCCTAGAGAAGGAATGATTCATTCCCTAATTCAGGTGGGCTGAGAGGCCGTCTTGCCATATCCATAATAGGTGCTGCTGTTTGTCTGGCTTTCAGTGGCGATGGGGTGGGGACTGGCCAGCCAGCCATATGGAGGAGGAAAACACTAAGAAGAGGTCTTTAAACGTTCCATTACATGAAGTGCTCAGCTCTCTTCTGCTATTGGCTGTAGATCCCACCCCTCTGAGCACATGCAATGATGTTGTTCCTCAAAAGTCGCTTACTGTCCTTACTGTAGAACCTCAGATCTATAATGCACCTTTCTGCATCTGAGGTATCTCCACTGCTGGGTTTGAGAATGATTGGCAAAGGCACAGGGAGATTTCTCAGGGTTGTGGTCTTCTTGAAGAAGAGAGGCCAAGGTGGCAAACAAGGAGGGGTAAAACCCAGATTATAAGAGCAGACATACATACAAATACCAACATACAAATACCAATAAATAAATAATACCAACAAATAGATGCCACGAAGCACACGACAGCATTATTTAGTTCTCCTCCCAGTACTAATGTTAGTTCATCATTTTTCAGAAATCCAAAAACATTCCATTCAAATTTAGAGATGTTTTGCCTCCAATTAACTAGTATAGTGAGGCCGAATGGTTCCGTATTATAAAGAACACTAAGCTCCTTGGAGAAAAATAAAAAGTCTTTAAAGTGGAAATATTACTAAAATCGGGTTTTATTTAACTAAAAAATTGGAAAAATATAATCATTTGTGAGAAAGAACTTAGAAACAGCTACATCTAGTAGTAAAAATAAACTTTTCTTATTGATGGGATACTACAATTCATTAGTGTAATCATTACCATATTATCTCCATTTTTCATCTTTATTGCACGTAGAGTAAATATTCATGTAGGGCTTATAACTGTTGCTGCACGAGCTAACCAACAGTGTCCTTGGATTCCTGGTAAACATAGTATATGACGAGTCCTACAGAGAAGTCAAATACTAAGCTAAGTTCTACCTCAAAAAGCTCCAGAATCGCTTATCAGGATACAATATTTGTTAGTGATTTTCTTGTCCCTGTCTGCACTAGAGAATTCTCTTTGTGTTGCGAAACCCCCAAGCATATTGGCATCATGAGAAACGGCGAGTGATACTTACTGTTCAGCAAGTTATACACATGGCACATGTGGCTTATCTGAAATGCACACATTTTGGCATTTCATTGCCTGATAATGAGGGGGTACAGAGGTATGCATACAACTTTTGGGAAGCCAGGAATAAGACACTTCACCAAATAAACCCAATGATGGGACACAGCATTTGCCAACTATATATTTTTAGGTCTGTGAGGAGATAAGGATTTGTAACATGGCTCCGAAGGAAGAAACTTGTTTTGCAGAGAGGATGATGACGTTAACCTTTCCACAAAGTTCAATGTGAACGAATACAAGGGTGCGGGGCATGTACTATTATTCTCTTGGTGGCTCCATCCGTGTCAGAATTGCTTTAAGGGCAGGCTTCAAGTGGCCCTAGGAAAATCTGTAGAAGCCGTAGATTTGTGATTTCTTTATTTCTCTCTCTCTCTCTCTCTTTTTTTTTAAATTAAAACCTCGAGTCTCTTAACTCTAAAAACTGAGGGAAAGAGGAAAAAAGGAAGAGTCAAGAAAGGGAGGGAGAGGAGAAGGGAGGAAGAAAGTGAAATAATGAATTTTTGTAAAGAGACTATCATTACAATGCTATTTTTTATGACAAGGAGTTTGAGGAAATATTTTGGTAATAAAAAGAGCATATTTTGCTTACTGCCATGTTCTGGTTCCCTTTTGTGGCTGGCCATAGATACAGAAGGAACATGGTACAAAAATGTAATTTAATTCCTATAAAAAATCATGTCAATAACAAGGCATTAAAGGGAGCTTCGGGAAAGAAGTGTAGTTACACCCATTCTGCAGCTGCCTCTTCCTTTCGAACTCCCTGGTGAATTGCAGCTGTCTGCTTCTTCAGATTAACTCTAGAGTGTAACTAGCCCACCTACCTTTCCTTGCAAGGTGCACAGCTTCTGCATGCTCCACACTGGTGACCTCGGTGCCATTGACAGCCAGCACCACATCTCCAATCTGGAGCCCGGCTTCCTCAGCGGCACTGTCTGTAAGTAGACAGACAACAAGGGTCTCATTGAGGCAGGGTCCCAAATTGAGTGCCCTGCTGTTTGTCCTCTTTTTAAAAGGCTCTTTCTCTAAAGGGCCTTTCTTTCTAGCTTTAGACAATTGACTATGTCATTAATAAGAAGGAAAATGCTGTCTTCGAAGCCTCCCTTTCATTTCCAGGACCCGGTTTCTTTGCACATTCAGTCAGGCATCTGCGTGGCCTCTTTGCAATATAATAGCAGCTGCTCAGAAACTCAATCTATTCATCCACCAGAAGGTTGAACTGCTAGTTCTCATTCCTTCATTGCTGCTAGATCTCTTTGTAACCCTGAGAAAAATCACTTAACCTCAATATCTTCATCTATAAAAAGGGGGATGGGGGCAGAGCTTCTTTGCAGGATTGTTAAGGGAACAAGTAATTGAAATACTTATGAAGTTGTGGCAAAAACAGATCTTGGAGTAGTCAGAGAAAAAAGAAAAAAGAAATAAAGAACCGCTTTTACTTTCCTTGTATAGGCTCCTTTTTGAGGCATCTCAGGCAGGAAACCAAAAATAGCCTAAGCCTTAGGATTTGGGCTTTGGAAGGTGGGGAGGACCTCTCCAGAGGCTATTTATTTTATCCCCTGGTTTTCTGATATCTGCACGTATTGTAACATACCTAATATTCTCTAGGGGTAAAAAAAAAAAAAAAAAAAAAGGATATAATAAGCCATTTTAAGGTTAATCCATTTTTAATAAGGTCTCCCATGTATTTTACCAAGATTCTGCAGCAGTTTAAATCTATTTTTTCTTTTTCACTTTGGTTTGAACCATTTCCTTTTTCTTAGATCTCAGTGCTTAATGCATGTGTACTGTTCATGGGCATGCAGAGTATTATGCAGCAAAATCAGGCTGTCATTACCTAGAATGTCACAAACCTCCTCCAAGACTTTTAATCTTAAAGCATGACTCAATTGGTGAGGCAACTTGACTTTGAATATTTTTAGTAAAGACTACAATTTGTCTAAGTCTGTTTATAACAGTAGGGAAGGTCTTTTCTGTTTGGATAAACAATGGCCAATCAATGTAGGAAGGTAAGGAAGAACAATATTTGATATTTACATTCATTTACATAATATCATCCTTTAATAAATACCATCATGGTATGGTTGATCATTTGAATGAATTCCTCCACAATCTTCAAGGACTCAAAGGATTTGCTTATGTCAATGCCTTCTGAACTGAATTCTAAAATGACAATAGACGTCCAGAGATGACTTTTGATCAATCTCTGTATTCCATATGCTATCAAGTATTATCTTATATACAATAGTCTTCCACCAAATACATATTGAATGAATGAATGACCCAAAAATTATACCTTTAAGAGGTTTAGAATTCCATTGGGGATGAAAAGGCACGCACAATTGAAAAGTAAAGTAACTTTTCAAAACAGTGAGTGAAATAAATAACAAAGCCAATAGGTATTATGAAACCTCAGCAAAAGGAATTATCATTCCCATTTGAAGTGGTTAAGAAATACTTTCCAGAGGAAGTGAAATTTGGTTTGAAGTTGATTCTTCAAAGTGGGAGTAATGAGGAGGGCTGGGTGGTAAATACTGCTGAACGTTCACAAAGCTATTTCCTCTTCTATCTGAGCTCACAACTGAACAACTTTTCTCAGATTCTCTTGCAATTGGATAGGCAATATGATTGAGTTCTAGCCATTAGAGTGTGGATAGAAGCGATGTAAGCCACTTCGAGGCCTGGCTCACTAAAACATCCCATGGACCACCCTTCATATTCTTTTCCCATCTGCTTGCCAGATGCAGATGACTTCAAAGACCTAGGAAATGATACATTCAAAAAAATAAATAAATAAACCTGGATTTCAAAACATTATGTAGGTCAAAGCCACCATCCAACCAAGAATGTCCACTTTGGACTATTAATGTGAGTGGCTAATGAGGTTTTATTGTCTTAAGCCATTAATATATTTTGTTCCCTAAGCTAGCATAACTGCAAACAATCAGCAAGCCAAGAAAGAAAAGCTTTCTTAGCAAAGGTACACAAGCAGAATGTTCTAAGATGTGCCAAAAAGTTAGCAACTCAAATCTACTGCTACAGAGGTTGTGGGTAGGTAGAGTGAAATTAGAGAAAAAGACTGAAAACTTAGCCAGTGTGCGAACGGTCTTTAATGCGAAGATGAGAAATTTGTACTTGATTTTTCAACAATAGAGCGCCATTAAATGTCTGTGAGCAGAAAATAGATTCACAGTGGTTTTCTGATGGTTAATTTAGAATAGGGAGAGATTAAGTTAAGCAGATCGGCAAAAATATTATTATCAGAATGAATACAGGCCTGTAACCTAACTCTGGAAATAGGAACTGGAAATGAATGGAAGATAAAAAAAAAAATGCTGTCATAAAACCTACAACACTTCATCACACTTATTTGCATATTTGTCTTTCTACCCCAATAGACTATAAGCACCTCATGGGCAAATAAAATTTCATTTGTATGTTTGTACCTAAGTATGTATTTATGATTCTATGTATTTCTCATGTCTAGTATAATCTCTGGCTCATGGTAGAGACTTTTTAAAAGTTGGCTAAATATATGTGATAATACTGAAATAACCATGAAAGAGAAAATGAAAAATGTTCATTGATAGAAAAAGATCTTTGAAACCTAGGATATGTGATGGGCCTGAGAAATGGATTCAGAATTTATAAAGAAAGGGACAAGTGTAAGGAGAGAAATGCAGTGCTCTCAGGACAAAACCTTGATGAATAATTACTTTTAGGGGAAAGAGGAAAAGAAGAACCAAATAGGAATATAGAGAGGGAGCAGATACATCCTAGAGAGCATGGAAACAAAAGTATAAGATTAGTGAAGGCAAGAGAAGAATTTCAAGATGGAGAGAACGGTCAAAAGTTCTATAGAGACACCATAAAAGTAACCATAACAATAGCATTTTAAATTGTAGTTTTTTCAAAAAGTCAAGAACAAGAATCAAGGAAAAGTGACCAAATGTGGAACGTAAATGATAATTCAAGATTTTAAGGAAATGGAAGACAAATATTTGAGCTATCTGTGCTGATCGATTCATGTTAAATAATTGATTAGATAAAATCATAAATTATTGTGATCAAAGGTATAAGTGTCTGATAATAAGCTTCTCTCCCAAGTAAATATTGCCTTTAAACAATAACTTTGACTTAAAGGATCTATCAATATGAAAATAATTCATTTTAACACTTTTATTAAGATTTAATTGACACACTGTATACATTTAAAGTGTATAATTAAATGATTTTTAGTATATTCATGTAGTTGTGCAACTATCACCATAATCAAATTTTAGAACATTTTTGTTACCCCAGAAAGAAACTCCCTAACCAATAGCAGTCACTCTATTTCCCCAAACTAATGGATCGTGGTGATCACTAATCTACTTTTTTTCTCTATGCACTTGCCTATTGTGGACATTTTATATAAATAAAAATCATACAATAGGTGGACTTTTGTGTTTGGCTTCATTTACTTAGCAAAATATTTTCACGATTTATCCACGTCATAGTATGTGCTACATTCCTTTTCATTGCCAAGTAAATAGTTTAAGAATATAGAATTTTCGTTTATCCATCACCAATGGATGGGAATTTGTGTTGTTTTACTTTTTGAATAAATAATGTTGCTATGAAAATTTACATACAAGTTTTTTAGTGGACATGTGTTTTCATTTGTCTTAGGTATATACATAGGAGTAGAACTATGGGCCAAATGGCAACTGTACGTTTAACTTTTTGATAAGTATTCAGACTGTTTTCCAAAGTGGCTGTACCATTTTACATTCCCATCAGCACTATATGAATGTTCAGAATTTCACCACTTTCTTGCCGATATTCGTTATTTTTGACTTTTCAGTTATAGCCATCCTAGTGAGTATGAAGTGGTATTTCATTGTGGTTTTCATTCGCATTTCCCAGGTGACTACTGATATGGAATATTTTTTCATGAGTTTATTAGCTATACGTATATTTTCTTTGGAGAAATGTCTCCTTTGCTCATTTAAAAATTGTGTTACAGTATTCATCTTTGTATTATTATTGAGTTATAAGAGTTAAAATGATTCTTGTTTGCAAAGGAATTATTTCTGAAGTGTAACCTTTCTTGATAGGTCATTTGATTGCTTTTAGTTTTAATTATAGAGGATATTGATTATGTTCTGTTTTTAAGTACAACTTAAAAATGTTTCTTTTATCCACTAGTTATGGTAGGAATTTGAGGCATTAGGACTTCTTGGAAGAGGGAGCTATTTCAAGGTGACCCTGTAATATAACACACAGATGGCTGCCCTACTTGAGGTCTTGGGAGCAGATGGAAGTAGATATCCTACATTGCACAGGAAGGACTGAGATGGTAGAAAAACAAGATCATAATTTCCTGTTTGTCTCCCAAAAGGATACTTGACTGCATAGTTCTGTGTTTATTATAAGAGGTAAATGCTTAGCTACTCCATCTTTTCATGTGTATTTACATATAATGCATAATCTGAAAAACGTATAATTAAAAAAAAGTTTGTCCTTTTCATTTAAAAAAATTGTACTATAACAGTAGCATTTTAAATTCTAGATCTTCCAGAAAGATGGGTCTGTCCATAATTTCCTCCATGGTTTGCCCACCCCTAAATGTATAGTCTTCTTTTCAAGTTTTCTTGGTATCAAAGTTGGAACATCTGTTTCTTTTGTTTATGCCAACAGATCTCACAAGCATTTAGGCTTTCATCGAAAATGTTCATGCAAATGCCAGCTGGGTGTGGGCAATTAGTTATGTAAGCTACAAGCAAGCTCCCTTTCTGTATACTTATGGATAATCATTTCCATCCCACCTACAGGTCTCCCGCTTTATCTTTTTATCTTCAGTGTGTAATTAAGCCTCTCTAGTGCATCCAGAACAATGTTTTGTGGTGTGAATGAGATTCTCAGAAGTGCTTAAAATATGTATAATTTTAAAGTCCCTCAACCGCTCATTTAGTAGATTTGACTAGACAATGGGTTTCAGAGGTTGCTCTTCAGCATACAGGAATACATTTTAAAAAAAGGAGAAGTAGACTCAGCAAGCTACATAAATCCCAGCCAGGGCAGCACTTTCTGATGTTGAATAAAATCCTGGGTTAACTATGTATTGTACCATTTCTGCCACAGTAGACATGCTTCTTTTTTTTCTATTACAAAACCTTTGGAGCTCTTAAATACAAAGTCATTTGCAATGCAAACATTTTGATTTGTTTCACATTTGAATGGATAAGATACAGTTAACTATCTCAGTTGAACAGTTGCAAGCAAAGGAATCACAAATTAAAGAAATCATAAAATTTTATTAAACTCCATAAAAATGTGTCAAGTTTTAGGATGTTTTGCAAAAATCTGCTAAACTTATAAAGTCGACCTATTTGTTGTTTTAGAAAAAAGGGTAGTAATTTTTATTTTCCTTATGGATCCTTTTATTCTTTGTTTAAGACTAATTTTGCAAAGTCAGAGGTAGAAAGAGGAGAGTAAGGAAGGAAAAGGGAAACAGAAAAGGGAAGAGAAAAAATGGCAAGAGGAGGAGGAAAGAGAGAAGAAAGCAGAGTGGGAAGGTGTGAAATATCCGTGACTGCATTCCCCATGAATAAACATTTATTTCCTTAAAACCGATGTCTTTTCAAAACATAGTAAAAAAAAAATCAGAAGCCACTTTATGATAAGTTGCCAGTCTTTGTGTCCATACAGAAATAATTAAGATCACAACTGTTTTTCGTTCTTGCTAATTTGAAGAGCACTAAGAGGCCAAGTAAGGTCGACAAAACTTACAATGTTTATCTTTTGTCATCGAGTTCTATCCCCATTCTTCTCATGCTCTGCCTCGTCTTGTTTGAGGTCCACTCTCTCACACCCCAAACCCACCAAAATTTGGGTAAACTCCCTCTCTTCTCCTTCCCTTAGTAAGAGAGTTATTTGCTAAATAGTCATTTATATATTTGATTAACTAATTAAACTTTGATTGAAATTCATTCACATCAAAGAAAAAATATATCCATGCATTTGCATTTTAATATCTAACTACAAAATAAAAGACTTTTTCCTTGGATGAAAGAATTTTCAGCTTGATAACTTGGCCCTTTTCTTTTCTATATGTATTTTAGAATAGAATTGAAAATTTTTTACCAAAAACAACAAAAGCAAAAAAAAACAGCTACTTAACTAGAATTTTAATTAAGTTTATATCTACAGATCAATTTAAAAAAGAATTGATATCTATACATGTTAAGATTTACAAATGACACACATTTCCTGCCATTAATTTAGATGTTTTTAAATTTCTATATTTTGTTATTTTCAAACTTGTATTTGCCACATTTTTATAGAATTATTCCTAACAATTTCCTCCTCCCTTCCCCAAGAGTTTTCTATTCCACTATTCCGTACCCTGTGTGAAGGTCTTAGATCTACACTGTCAAGACATACCTTCAAGAGAACCTGATGTGAGGACCGTAATTGAGTGAAAGCCTTTGACTGCCACACTTTCTGATCATTGCACCTTACACTAATGCTACATTCTCTCCAGGAAGTCACTGCTTCTAGCCAGTTGCTGAATTTGGAGAGGATACTAGAGCCAGGTTGTTTCTGGCCAATGCAAGACTTCTTTAATGGACACTCTTTTGCTCCGGAGCTTCCTATCAACTTGTCTTAGAATTTCTCAGAGCTACGCTGCAGTTTGAAGGTCTTCCTATCCAATCCTGCATCCTCCCCAGTCCAGCTGGGTACTATAATATACTTCAGAGACCCTCTCGTGGCCCTGGGACTCCCTCCGTGATAACCTCATTAGGCCTTTGCTAACACACCATGCTGGGTGTGGATATCTTTATCTTATATTTCTACCAACCTTAGCGCTCTGGCTCTAGTGTTTTTTTTAAAGCATTGCTTTCGGTTTATTCACATGTTATAGATGAGGGAGCAAAGAATCCAACTTTCATTAGGCATCTATTAATTCCTAATTTGCTTGTTAGGAAATAAGGTCTGAGAAGCTGTAGGAACTAATTTAGGAAGAATGGACCTCCTCCCAGAAACTATTAAATACTAATAAATTGGTGGCTGCCTACATAAGATCTTTCTTGTCTCCAAAGCTTGAGCCCCATCTCCACAGGTTCAGGGAGGGTTATTTTTTGGTAGGGAGACTCATGCATGACCTGTACATACCAGAGAAGTATTTTCCATCAGGAAAGCATGTTCTCGTAAAAAATATCTGATCATGATGTAGGCACTTGTCAATTGTCAGCAGTTTTTTCATAGACTGGGATTTAGAAACTGCTTCTATTGCATATGCGAGCTTTACATGATGTCAAAGGCTATTTAGTGATCTGGTCTGATGTAGCCGTTTCATTGAGAAGACTTACTAGCATCCACTTCTGTTACCACGATTGGTTTGGAGAATTCAATTCGGAAGCCCCAGGGATAATCGCCAGTTCCTTTGAAGAGCCTCACGGTTCGTTCCCGAACTGCAGGACAAGCAGAGGGCATTCTTTTGAGTTAATCTTTAGGTACTATAAATATGATTATAAAAGCAGCTAGCATTTATTGCTTGTTTATTGCATGCCAGGCCTTTTAATAAAAATGTTCTAAGCACTTTACAAGTATCATCTAATTTAATCTTCTCATTAGCCTAGTATTATTATTGCTTTTTTTGGAAAGGAGGAAACTGAGACACAGAGAGATTAAACAACTTGCCTGAGTCACACGGCGAGTGAGAGGCCCTGCTGCCTACCTGAGGCATCGTGATTCCACAAGGCAGCTGAGCCTTACAGGTCTGAGTCACTCAGATCCGTAAATAATGGAACATTTATTACAAGGTTATATACATGGGAATAATAAAATAATTCTTAGCCATACATTTAGGTATTATAGGAACCCAGGGAAGCCTGAATAATTGAGCTTCTCAAAAAAACAAACAAAAAACAAAAACAAAAACAAAAAAAACAGGAACAGCTGGGCCTTGCAGAAAGTGTAACTGTAAGGTTGTATTGGATTGAAGGTCGAGCTGCATTGAGACTTCGCAGTAAGAATCCATGGATTTTTATGTTAGTCTAGTGATCCTTAACGTGGCTCTGCTATTTCTCAGTCAGCTTTTCCATGTATCTTCTCCCTTTTCCTTCTACTTCTTTTATATGGTCTTCTCTGTATATATGTTAGACACATGTGTATATCTGTGTGCACACATGTGTGTGTGTTTCTTCCTCATAGCTTCTGTTTACTAGTGAGTTTGGCTTATTCATACCTTCAGCTCACTAATGGCCCTCTTGATCTTTCTCTACCTTAAGACATTTTACCTTCTGTGCCAACTACCAAAAGGGATTTTCTCAGTTTGATTCCTAAAGGAATTTCACAGGTCAAAACCATCTCTGTTCATAAGTCTGTGCTATTGCTCTTCGGAGATGAGGAAAGGGCAGGATTCCAACACAGAAAACATGTCTCCGCAAGGCTGTTACTATTGTGGAAGGACAATTTTCATTAAAAAAAAAATGTCAGCATCATAGGCATTTTGTCTTTCACGGTATATTTACATCTTTTTTTGTTTGTTTAGAAAAAAATACATGACTGAATCACACTAGAGGACAAGACTAAAGCTGTCTGTAGGGCTTAAGTGATCTCAGAAGGATCAGTTTTTAAATGCTGACAAAGTTCTCCAATGAAGAGTTATAACAAAGGACTTCAAAATATTGAGTATTTGGTTTTATTTATGGTCAAGTTTACCAGAGAGGAGTACTAATGCAACACAGGGAGAATTTATCTGTCTCCAACAATTATATTGGTATATTTTATTGGTCAATTATTTCTTTTATATGTTAATGAATATCTAAAAATGATAAAGAATAAATCATAATAGAGTATAATGATAAACTTCCTGAGCTCTTGACATGATTATTAGTAATTGCCCTATTATTAGGCCTCTGGAAAAAATCAGATAATTAATTAAAAAATAAGAATGCTGATCTATTATTAATAATGGCAGGGTAAATTAACACCTTAAAATTATAATTTAATAGAGTATCCTTTCATAAAAAAATAGGAATACGTTAGAATTTATAATATATTTTGTGTTTCTTTTCAATCTTTTTTTTGTATTTTTGTACTTCACTTCTCATTTCTCAGATTTAGATCTTTCAGGCTGGATATCAAGAACATTTCTTCTTTGTAGGATTGCATCCCCTTTAGATACATATTCAAAGGCTGTTATAGAATTCTTGATGTAGGCAAAATATGAATAAGACTAGAAGCAATCGAGAGGTCAAAGGAAATCTTGAGAATTTAAGAAATCTTGAGATTTTAAGATTACTTAACAATAGTATTTGGAGTGATAAAGAACCTTAGTTCAGCTTCCCACTTGATAAAGAATCTCTTCCTTGCCATCTCTGACAGATGGCCTGGGTCAGTGAGTCTCTAATCTTTAGAGAGATATTATAAATTTACATCATATTTTTCAGGGTTTGTAAGAAGATTTGCCATTTTTTATTAAAATTTCTCACATATATTCTGGGGTAAATCAATGTATTTTTTAAGTTAAATTTTCTACAAGAAGTGACAGATACAGTAAAAGATTTGGTAGTATGTACAAATGTGCTTGAATGTGACCATCTTCTTAGTCAGCTAGGGAACAAAAATATCTGATTAAAAGAAGGAAACAAACATTTCTGCCTTTAATGATTCATTGTAGCCTAATAGCAGAATTTGTTCATTCATAAACATTTACTGAATGTTGTGTTTTTCTATGTACTAGGACTGCAGTGGTGAAGACAGACAAGATGCTTTTTCTCATGAAGTTTACAAACTATATATTGGCTGCCAAAATTGGCAGACATACAAAGACAGGGAGGATAAAGTCTTTCCATGTGGATTCCTAAAGGAATGTGGGTCTTTTCAAATTGTCTGAAGAAAGTACACTGTTTTTCTGTTTTAGAAAACAGTCGTCGTTTGCATACCCAAGTTGCTATGATGGTATTATTGTATTGCAGCCTTAAAATTCTGTACTTTGCTCTACTCTATGCTCCTAAGAAGATCTCTGTCATTTGTTAATATAATTCCTTCGTGGCAGTCATTTTACATGACTGTTTGGACTGCTACTTACTGGCGCTCAGTATAATTTAAAGGACAGAACTGGGAACATCACAGAAATGCAGTCCGTTTCAACAGTCTGCAACAGGCTGGTAGTTGATTAGAAATTTTATTTCTGACTTTTATAGAAATCATTTCTAACATCTCCACTTGTCAAAACTTCTTGCTTCCTCTGGGTTACCCTCTTAATACTGTCTTCTGCTTTTTACATATCAATTACCTAACAGGTATTTGTTTAATAGAATATTTTTACTGTGTTGATTCAAATCAAATCATGCCTGCTGTTTTGTTTTTATTTTACATGAGATTGGTAAGATAGCTATTGCTTTTAAGGCAGTGTTTTATTTTTATTTTTTTCCTTCAATCAGCAAGCTGAATGTCAGCAATACATGTGAATGTATAAACAATTCAATAAGGCTTTAAATGGTGAGCTCAACTGTAGTGCTCTCCTGTGGGAGAAGAGACAATCAAAATGTTTTGCAACATGTTCCCTTTCCATTCTGAAGACAATTTTCTCATATTTTAAGATTTATAGTCCTGGTGTCTCTTGTCACTGTTGTGGATAATCTGTGAGTGTCTGTGAGTGACTTTTCTAAGGTTACATGTCTGGTAAATTACTAAATAGTATTGGAATCCTGACCTTTTCATTCATTCATTCAACAAATTTGTACTGTATTGTCTTCCTATGAAGACAATACAGGCAATGTTGTAGGTGCATGGAACACATGATTGAACAAGTACAGAGATCCTAACCCCGAAAGTCTTACTTTCAGCGTGGTGTCCTTTCTTTATACCATCATATTACTCAAATAAAAGTTAAATATAGAAAATTTTGTTTTTTTAAAGCTTAATGCTAACACCTCATTACCTATTTTAATTTTCAAAAATTCCACTCTAAATTTAAAAATTTTTGCAATGAATGGTTAAACTTCATTCATTCATATTATAATAGGAACATAAATAAATATTTTAAATGTGTAAAATACAAACCTTGTATTATCTTACATATGTGCACAAGAACTCATTTAGATTTACCACTTTTCCTCATTAAAATCTTCCAATGTTGAATTTCATATTTATAAAGAAAAATTTTAAAAGGCTTTATTTTATTCTACAGATAAAAACAAATAATGATCTTATATATAACAAAAATTAATCTCATCTGTAAAAATGGGATTAAGATACAACTAAGCACATTTTGATGCCTGCATGAAAGATGTCAAGTACCTTTTTGTAGATTCTATCATACACCTGTCACTTCTCTCTGTATCTTTAATAACTTCCCCTAGTGCCTGGACCAGGTGTTTGGCTCAATGCATGATTGTATAATTAATTTGAAACATTTGCAACCTTAATCTTTGTTTGCTTGAGTGAAATTGTTTAGTATTCATTAAGGTCATTTACTTATACCAATATAAAAATTTACAAAAGCTTTACACCTTAAATTTTGCAGCGAAGTTTGGACTTAAATAATAATAGCATATGCTGAAATTTGTAATTCAGGCTTTAAAAAAATATTAAGCTATTATTACATTAGAGAAAATAATAGTTTTAGTAAACTAAAAATTAATCTCATAAAAAGTATCAGAAACTATTAAAATATTAAAAAATTATACAAAATAACATGAAAATATTTATATTATTAAATGAAAGCACCATTATTAAATAATTATGTTATTAATTGTAAAAAGCAGACTATAACTGGAAAGTCACCTGCAAAAGAATGAAACTAGACTGTTAACTCAAATTAACTCAAAATGGATTAAGGGCCTGAATATTAGATCTGAAACAATAAAACGCATAGAAGAAAACATAGGAACTAAACTCAAGGACCTTGGGCTTAAAGAGGATTTTATAAATTTGATCTCAAAGGCAAGGGAAGTAAGAGCAAAAATAAATAAATGGGACTACATCAAACTAAAAAGCTTCTGCTCAGCAAAAGAAACCGTCAACAAGGTAAAGAGACAACCATCCGAATGGGAAAACATATTTGCAAGCAATGCCTCCAATAAGGGCCTAATATCCAAAATATACAAAGAACTCATATGACTCAATAACAACAACAAAAAAAACCAAGCGATCCAATCAAAAAATGGACAGAGGACCTAAACAGACACTTCTCCCTAGAGGACATACAAATGGCCAACAAATATATGAAAGATGCTCAACATTGCTAGCTATTAGAGAAACAACATCAAAACCACAATGAGATATCATCTCACACCTGTTAGAATGGCTATAATCAACAGGACAAGTAATAACAAATGGAGAGGATGCGGAGAAATAGGAACCTCATATACTGCTGGTGGGACTGCAAATTTGTACAGCCACTATGGAAAGCGGTATGAAGTTTCCTCAAAAAACTAAGAATTGATCTACCATATGATCCATAAATCCCTCTACTGGGTAATTACCCCAAAGACTTGAAAACTCATATTTGAAAAGATATTTGCATACTGATGTTCATAGCAGCATTATTCACAGTGGCCAGGACATGGAAGCAACTGAAGTATCCTATGATAGATGACTGGCTAAAGAAGCTGTGGTACATATATACAATGGAATATTACTCAGCAATAAGAATTAATAAAATACTGCCATTTGCAACAACATGGATGGACCTTGAAATAATCATACTAAGTGAAATAAACCAGACAGAAAATGTTGAAAATCACATGATATCACATATATGGGATATAAACCTAAAAGCAGCAAATGAACAGGACAAACAAAACAGAGACTCATGGACATGGACAATGGATTAGTGGTTACTGGAGGCGGGGAAAGGGAGGGGAAAATAATAAAATAAAATGTTTAAAAGATTATGTATATATAGTATGAAAAAAAACTGGCACTTAAAAAGTAAAAAAAAAAAGGATAGGGAAAAAAGCAGACTATATAACCTTATATATCAAACTATATACATAATATCAAATACATATTTCATATATGTTTAAAAATTGGACTAGACCTATGTACAACAAAAAGACGATGCAGAAACAATAAAATGGTTATATTTTGGTGTTGGAACAATAAACGATAATTTATTATTTTTATACTCTCCAGTACATTTTTAAAAATTAATATTTTTTTACTCATAGAATGAAAAAAGACTCTTGACTCTTCCTGCATTCATCTTTATTCCAACTTTGGAATTACTATTCTATGTTTGAATGAGCTGTTAAGACAGTTTTTATTTTAATAGCTACAGATTCTTTCACAATATTAAGAAATACAGGATCTCTAAGACATATTCATTTCACCGTAATTGTAGAATTCTTACCAGCTACTGGTCGGGGTTTTTTACTAAGACATCTGGGCTGTCCTCAGGGTTTGCATCGTCTCCTTGGAAAACCCATGCTGCTGAATGGAAATTCTCCGTGTAGAAACCTTTTTCCTTAATATCAACTTGAAAGCCAAGATCCACAGAACGGCCATCTTCTGAGGTGACTGAGGAGTAGAAAAGGTGATCTTGTGAATTATGTTCTGGCAAGAAAGATGATGCACACATGCGGATAGCCAAGGTGAAAAGCAGCAGAACGTGTGCAGGGGCGAAGTCTATGCTAGAGGCAGAGTGTCGTCCTTGAAAGCGAGCAGCAAAATTTGTTAGACAATTCTCTTGGGAAGAACTTATATAGTCCTAAAATATCCTAAATGAAACAGGCATTACTTGAGAGCCTATGCCGTGGGAATCAGTACACTACAGATAGCATTATAAACCCTTTTGTTGAGGAAATATGGAAAAAGAATTGTTTTCGTATTTTAGCATTTAGGCATCAAGCGGAAGACATGTAAAACTGAGAATCAACTTTAGAATCCCTTCCAAAATTCCAAGCAAAAGGAAAAAAAAAAAAAAACAAGCAAACTCTCTATTGTCTCTGTGTTTCAAAGAAGGTGCAGTAAAAATAAACAAATATTCCTGGAAAATGCACTATGGTCTTAACTGAAGAATAATAAGTATAGAGGGGCATGTAAAGTTTCACCTGACGGTTTCATTCACAGCAGTTTTGGGTTTTCTGTGTATTTGGGAGTCTTTTGGATAGTGTAGAAGATGGTGCCAGTTAAGAAAATGAGATTGTATTTCTATATTAGCTTCCAAGTGATTTTTTGTGGCCCTGTTTAGGTCATTCAAACCTGAATAGAAGCATGTCCCAAATCTTTTAGTCTTTCAAGGGTGAAGAATTAAGAAGCATCATTTCATAACCAAAATACAATTCAAAAGCATAAGTCCTTTACTTTCATTTCTTAACTATCATGAATAGGGTGGAGTTTGACGATCACAGAATACTTATTAAACAGCAGCAGCAACCTCTCTTTCAATTTCTCCTCACACACTATAGTTGCTTCCATGCCCTTCTCTTAAAAATTGTAGGTAAAATCTTTTCCTTCTTCCTGTCACCCTGCCTAGCAGTGGCCAGGTGGACTTCTGCTGTCCGTTAGTTTTATGTAGCTCCTGGGCAGAAGAGTCTTTTTGCTCTCACTGGTTTTCTCTGGAGAATCATTCCTAATGATTTTTGTCCTTGTCCCTACATTCCCACTTCTGCTCTCCTAGTACTGGAACGAAAAGTGTAATGTTAGTTGTCCTGACACACAGATAAATTTAACAATAGTTTTCTAGCTCATATATTTGTTTAACTTGTGTAGAAATGGTAAGGGATGGTATGTTGAGAAAGCACATAACAGCAACTCTTGTGGACATTCAAGAATAAACCCTAACTATCTTTAACGCTTGTTCTGGTAGTTTTTATTTTGTACGCCAAATGAGATTTCACTACTCACCTGCTACTGATCCCCAGTTTAAACAGTTTCAGGTGCATTCACTCATTTATTACTTATTTATTGCGTTGAATTAATTTAACCGTTTTCCCATCTGTCTTGAGAATACTCTTTGAGGTGCTTGTAGCTTCAGTGTTTACCCCAAGATAACTTGTGAATTATGGTCCTAACCTTACTCCCAAGTTTGCCATGAAGTAGCTCACTTTTATTATTATTTTCGCATCCCTCTAGTATATCGATAGCCTTTGGGAAAAAATGACATCATTCTGTTTATAACATTCTGTTTTTAGTAGTTGTATTGCTGAAAATGTCAAATCCTAGAAAATGTAGCATTCCTACACATGACGTTAAATGAACGCTGGCTGAGAGCTGCATTTTTTTTTTAAACAGAAAAAGGGTTAAAATAATTGTTCTGTAATTAGTTGTTCTGTCAATAATTATTCTGAGCAAGGTGCAATTTTAGGCACACTGGTGATAGAAAGATAAGCAATATAGGGAACTCGTGATGAAAGAGCTCAGGGGGAGGAGAGAGTGCCTCTGGCTGTAGGGAAGAGTGAGATTAAAAGAGGAATATCATTAGACTGGACCTTGAAAGGGGGCAAAATTTCTACAGGAAGATCGTGCTGCGGATTGGTAGATAAATGTGATATGGAAATATATACCATGTTGCTTGAACAAATACAATTTTGGTGTGTGAAACAAAGGGATGACGTGGAAATATTATGTAATCATAGAGTTGGAATATGCATATTATGACAGTTTTATGGGATATCTCGTCTATTGGAATAAAATTGATGAACACTTTAGCATAGAATACTTTAGCTCAGGATATGGGATGACTTCTTCCATGCATCATATTTCAAAATTCTTTAAGTATTTTTGCATTTATTTTTTAAATTAGTCTGAGTGTGACATTTGACTTTAAATGGTAAGAAAAGTAAACCAGAAATTCATAATCATTTATTGACCCATCTTTTTGAGCTTGAGAAATAAATCAAAGCTGCTTATATATAGTACTTGCTAAAGTTACAGAAGCCTTAAAGGAATTTAAAGCATCTTCCTTCATTTGATTTATTTCCTATATCCTTGGCCTTAAATATTCAGTTACATTTTAATATTTATGAACACAATATACACAGATGCCTGGGCCCATGGATTTATCTTTATTATTCTTTTTCCTGAGCCGTAGCTATCCTTGTTGGATATGTAATCATCCCCGTACCATGTAAAGATTTGAGGGTAGGCTTTTAAATTATAATGATATTTGTCTTTTTTTTAACTTTGTATTATTCTTTTTTTAAATTTTATTTTATTATTTGTTTCAAGTATACAGTATATGGTGATCTTTGTTTTTAACAGCATGCATAAAACTGTTAAAACAGCTCACTTATTTACAAACAGATTTGATTATATGGATGAGCAGTTCTCTGTTCATTCAGATACCAATATAGAACTAATCAACATACTATTACATAAACCAAGACAAAATTTGTGTTAAATCCAATGAAGCAGCAAGCCACACACCTGCTGCAGCTTTGAACTGCTGGATTTTTCAACAACTGTCCCTGTGGAACTTTGAGTCGAATAGAAAACAAATCAAAATGCAACTTTATTACCAAAACTTTGTCACCAAAATTGGGCTTGCTAGATGAGCCTTTTAATAAATAAAACCTTATAACAGAATAAGCTCTTAAATATTTTGGTATTATTGAAATTGCATTTGCACTTCTGTGCACTTGAAAAATTTAAGTACTTTCCTTTTTTTGACTTTAGAATCAAAAAGATAAAACACTTGGCTCAGTTCCAGGTATCGGTAGACATTCTCATATCTCTTTCATTCTACTGTAGTAACTGAGGATAATACAAATGTGGTATCTAATGAAGTGAGACCCTGTTTGGACTTTCCCAAGGAGAGACCAAGATCAAATTTGAATGATCTAACTAGAGGCAGAGCGTTATATGTTCAAGAGCATAGTTTCTGGTCAGGCTATCTGGGTTTGAAACCCAGTCCAACACTAATTATGGCGGAGTGACATTGGGCAAGTCACTTATTCTCTCCATGACTCAGAATCTTCATTTGGTAAAGTGAGGGTGAAAGTATAGTACTTAACTCATAGTGTTGTTGAGAGAATTAATAAGCTAATACTTTGTAAAGCCTGGAATAGTGAGCACAATGTGATTTTTAGCTTTTATTTTTAGAAATTGAAGTTCCTTTGCCTGCTTTCCTTTCTTAATCGCTTGCATCCCGCCCCCCACCCCCACCCTGCCTTGCCACTTTCTTATTTGGAAAATACATTACTATAATAATTTTATTTTATAGCTGAATAAAATAAGGAAAATGCTATCAAGTATCCTCACACAATTAGAATCAAATTCTTGCCACATCTGTTTGTGATACAGGAGCCATTCAAGATTATAAAAATCAGAGCTCCATTTTGCAGACCCTTCTGACTTCAGTTTATAGCCTTCAAGTTATTTACCTGGTGTGTCTTAGTCAGCATTCCTCACAGCCTAGATGGATTGATCGACTGTGTCCACATACATAAACATGTCATCCCTAATGTCTTTTCCAGTTATTATGTAGGAAGTCAGAGATGAGTGAGATTAACAAACTGAAAAACACCAGCTGTAATGATGCTCACGATAAAGCTGTCAGCTTTTAAGTCATGGATTAGGAGCATATCCTGACTCTATAAATGAGATAAAATTTTAAACCACATATTAAAGAATGCTAGCTCCAGCAGCTCTTCGTGAAGTGCAGGCTCTACTGAAAAGTTGCTGAAGAAATACAATATGCCTTCTGAGTGTCTGTGGCCTGGATAAACTAAAAAATAGAAAGACAGTTCAGTTCCCTCACGTCTAATATGAAACAAATTGTTACTATAAGTTTTCATTAAAAACAAGCTTCATCCCAAAGAAAACATGATCTTTATTTTAACTAAAATGATTGTTATTTTGGCTTGAAATTTGAATTGGTGTAAGTTCTACAGCTGTTTCCTGTGTTGTTTCAAGTGGGCACTGGTAAATGTTTAACAAATGATTCTCCACAAGGAAAAAGAAGTACTGATTTATAGTGTTTGCCAATTTCCATTGTGTAAATACTCCCACCATGGCCAATTTCAAGCTACTAATCTGATGTTACTGAACTGCAGTGTCAGGAATAAAGTGTGCACAGGTGGCTATTGTGAGCCACTGGGGGTTGATTCCAGCACACCTACGGTTGCTCCTTTTTCTCAAGAAATGCAGAACAGACATTAACAATTGATGCCACATTCAGATGAGTAAATTGATGAGAGTTTAAAAAATTACTATTTACAAAGTGTGGACAGGATTTAAGGAAATCAGTTATGATACAGTGGAATTAATAGTAGACCATTTAATACTAGAAAGGTAAGAGGAGGGAGCAGGTACTAATTTCCAGAACCGGAGTCATAGAAGGCAGTGTGGAGAGGGTCCTTTATAGAACTGTGGCTTTGGAAACACAACCAGCCCTTGGCACACAACAGGGAGAGAGTTGGGGTGAAAGTATCAGGACCTCACTTTCCTCACTCCCTCGTGCCTGCTGCTGATCTTCCTATTGGTCAAAAAACAACAGGAAGCCAGAGGACAAATTAGCTCCTTGATATAGTGCTTAGAGGTGAGACTCCTAGGGCAGAAAGGTGGAGAAAAGTGGAAAAGAAAGAGGGGCAAATGGAAGCTATTTGTGGATGTGGGTTTAAGAGTGGAATAAGCACAAGCCCAGTCTCCGATCTTGACAGGAATGCTAGAAAACATGTATGCGGATAGGTCCTAATTTGTACAGGGTCTTTTATTTTATGAGCACTATGATAAGTTCAATCACATACATGTAGAAGCAGGGTTTGCAGCTGAATTTTTCTGCTTAATAAAGGAGAAAGGCATTTTAAAATCCAGAGGAAAATCAGGAAGGAGATAGAGGATGTGTATGCATGTACTACTGTATATGTTTTCAGGTCTATAGATGTGCTTGAAAGCAAGAAGGGAATTCTCAGTAATATCAGTGACAGGGAAATACCTAAAATCCAGAGTTAAAAATCACAAAGATTTGGGAAAAACCAATAGTAGGAAAGAAAAATTATAAACTCGGCAAATGTAAAAAATATATATCTGAGGAAACAGTTGATAGAGCAATTATATTAAAACTGTATACTATACTTAATGTTCTCAGAGGTATAAAAGATAAAAATAGTTCAATAAAAAAGAATTACTTAGAGATCTCTGAAATTAAAATCAGAGTTTTTGAAATAAAAAAGTTCAAAAAAGTAGGCTAAAGAGAAGGAAGGATTTAGATGTAGACCAAATTGTTGAGCTGAAAGATAGAGCTAAGGAATCTTCTCAGAATGTAGCACAAATTGATAAGGGTTACAAAGTACAAAGAGAAAGTTAAGACATATGGAGGATAGATCTAAAAGTTTAAATGTCTATCTAAAAGGGTTCCAGCAGGAAACAATGGAGAAGAGAAAGGAAAGCAATATTTGAAGAAATTGTATCTAAGAATTTATGAGACTTGAAAAAAAAATGAATCATTAACATTAATAGCTAATGAGATGCCAAGCATGAAAATATATTTAAAATACACAAGTATATATATATATAACACACACGTATGTATATATATATGTATGTGTATATATATATATATACACACACACACGTATATGTGTGTGTGTGTGTGTGTGTATACTTGAAAACTTTTAAAATACCAATAATAAAAAATAAAGAGAAAACTAAAAGCTAATAGATACAAATTTGGGTTAATTACAAAAGTTGTGAGAATAGTGTGGATTCAGACTTCTGATTAGCACCACTGGTTACATAAAAATAATGAATCAATTTCTTAAATAATTTCTATTCCAAACTATGACAAACTATAATTCAGAATTAAGAGGGAAGTGAATATATTCTCAGATATATAAGGACTCTCAGTTTACATCTCAAAGAATCTTTCTGAAGAAATTATTCAAGGATCACCATAGTAAGAAATTAAAAAAAAAATCCTTTTGAAAGTAAGTGGTGCAAAAAGCAATGATGAGTGGAAATTAATGCCACATATTAAGTGGTCATTATTGAAAATATTTTTAAAAAAATCTAAACCAAATTCTGGAAATATCAATATAGAAACTGATAAAGGAAAAGAGAATAGGAATGGAAGAAAATTAATATTACAAGAAAATGTGAAGCAGCGGGAATATTTTATTGGAAGTCTATATAAGAAAGGTATTCTCCAGAAGATATTTCAATAGTCCATGGACAATAGAGGGATAATGAAACAATCCTATATAGTAGTATACGTGAGAATAAAAATTTAAGGTTCCATATGCCGAGTCCTTGTTGCTAACTAGGAAGAAGCTACTAGAGGAATTAGGCATTGATAAAAGGACAAGAATGAAAACTACCAAGACCATTTAAATTGTATTTTTCACTGTTCACATAAATGTAAGAACAATGTGATGGGAATATACGGTACAGTGTTTACTTATTTGAAGGACTTATAATTTTGTCCACATATTGAGAGCTACATTCAACCCTAATCTGTGCCAGCTCTCTAACTCACTCTGGATAAATTATACTACTGTCTTCATTAATCGTACTTGTATTATTCCATCAGCTTGTCTGTAGGACATATCCTAGGATATTCACTATTGTCTCTATCATAAAGATGCCATTCTCTGCACCACAACTCTTTTGGACTGTTCCTGGGCCCAATTCCAACATGTGTGTGAGAGGTTTCCCCACACAATCAAAAACAATGCTCTGGACATCAGCTGGGTTAGTATAAATTAAACTCAATTTTGACACTATCTACTTGGAGATAACATGAAATTCCACAAGTTAAGAGTTTAGTCCTATAAGACTACCTGTCCCTCCGCCCATTTCAGATGCCAGTCTCAAGTCCAGGTGCTTCTGACCAACTGGCTAAAAATCAAAAGTTCCAATGACCCCTCTCACTCAAATGCAATTGAAAGTCCAGGTTGTTATCTGTACTTCTGGCTAGGTTCCAATGAGTTCAATTAATTTGCTGGTGTGGCTCACAGAACTCAGAGAAACATTTTACTGACTAGATTGTCAGTTTATTATTCTAAAAAGATAAAACTCCAGACCAGCAGATGGAAGAGATGCACAGGGCAAAGTGTGGAAAAGGGCTGGGAACTTCCATGTCATCTCCAGGTATGCCGCTCTCCCCTAAAGCTCCACATGTTCACCAACCTTTCTGGGTTTCTATGGAGGCTTCATTACAGAGGCATAATTGATTTAACTTCCAACACCCGGTCCCCCTCCCTGGAGGTAGAGACAGGTCGCTGAAAGTTCCTACCCACTAATCATGTGGTTGGTTCCTTTGTTAATCAGCCCCACCCTAGTTTACCCAGGGAATTTTCAAAAGTCACCTCATTAGCCTCTCATCACAGGAAATTCCAAGTGTTTTAGTAGCTGTGAGCCAGGAGTCAGGAGACAAAGATCAAGCATATATGAGAAATACATTTTGGTCATCTGAATGACCAAATATATCTTTCTTATAAATAACAATACTTCAACAGCACTACATACTACTTTTTTTTTTTAAATAAGATTTGCTTGGGTTTGGTGTCAGTTTTCCCTGAACAACTGATTTGTTTTTGTAAATAATATGTAAATGACAAATGCCTATTAATTGGTTAAGTATCTTCTAACAACTTTAGCCTTTAGAATTTTAGAACCAGATTAGTAGTGGCATGTACTATATGTGTTAATGCCCCCTCTTTTTTAAAAACCATATTTTCCCTTCAGTTGAATTTCCCCAGTGAATTTCCCTAGTTGAATCTCCCTACCTTCCATTCTCAGTTGCCATTGATTGTGGGACTCAGGTATAATGCTGATTTAATAACACCCTTTCAATAGCCAGAGAAATACTCTTTCACTAAAGTATACATCCATTTTAAGATACTTCCGCATTTCAGATATGTTAAAAGAAGAAAATTGTTTTTTATAATCAAGTATGTTAATCTTATCTTTTTATAGCATACATACTTTTGTAAGCCAACTCAAATTCTTTGAAGTTGGACACAAATTTAATTCAGTAAAGAATCCTATAGTTAGTTATTTCAGTTTCTGAAAAGTAGCCTTAGTAGGCAGTTGTATGTTTTGAAGAAGATAATTTACCAAGCTGAGATTCCTAGCAGATGAAGAGTTGATTATTCCAAAAATATCTTATACAAAAGCATATAATCACAACATTGCCATGTTCAAACAACAGGGTTTACATTCTGGAGATAAGAGGGATGGGACCTAGTCAAGCTCTGGTAAATTGTTGTCTTTGTTCTGTTTTGGAAAAGAAAGTGATTGTCTACTCACTGGATCCTTCGGTGACATTGCTGGCAAATGAACTTCCCCCTGCTGAGCTGCATCTTTTACAGTCTTTGAATTGCTGCCTCCTCCTGGCCCACTGGTCTATTGCTTCCTCCTGGGAACCATCACTGGCCCTTGTTCCTCTTGGAGCCAATTCCTGAGATAACTTGAGGAGGCTATTTTCCAAATTCCAATCTAGATTAAACCACATTAGTATGAGAGTGAGACAACATTTCAAGACAGAATTTCAAATATTCCAGTCTTTAAAATAGAATCTCTGTAGACTAGAACTAGAATAATTTCATTTGACTCTTTCAGGATTCATTTCTAAACTTATATTATTAAAAAAAAAAAGCCATATAATTGAAAAATAGATTTATATAGGAAAGGGGATCACCACGCATTGCCTCAGTTGGAGTCAATCCAACAGATATTCCGTGGGCACCAGCAGTGTCAGCAGTATGCCTGATTCTGTATTGATTTGTTGCTCTGGAGGAGCAGCGCTGGACGACAACAAGGGCATTGCACTGGACCCTGGACCTTGGACTTGCTCAGCTACTGAGAAATGTTGAAATGGGCATGAGATGGAAAGTTCCCAATTTCACCAGAAGCCAGTTTGTTGGAAATTTTCCCTACAGTTGCATTCTGTTGCCAGGAAAGGAGAAATTTTACTAATCCTTCTATCCCTGGCTCTTGGCACAGACCTTGGGACCACACACTTTCTCAGAGCTGCGGTCCTCTACACCTACTTGCCTTAGTGTGGGCCTTTGGAATCACTTCTTCCTTTGGGACACAGGAAAATAAAGTGCTGCTTAATTATAAATATTTCTATGCCATGTAAAGTATCATTTAATCCTTCTCATTATCTGTCACACTTTCAGAGTAGCCTGGTTTTGGTTTTCTCATGAAAAATTTTTGTGATAGAAAAATCTCTGGGTTTTTTTTTTTTTTTTTGGCAGAGATTTTAAAGATATATCTGTCCATTTATGGCTGAAGACATGAGTCTTTACCCAAGAATGTACAGATCTGACCTAGCAGAGGAAGAACCCAGAATTTAGCTTTTAGAGGGTTTCGGTCTGCTATTTTTTCCTTTATACCATTGGCATTTTTTACTTCCTGCAAGGTGCCCATCCCATCTCCTCTTGTTTATCTAGTTCAGAGGTCATAGATTGTTTAGTCTTCACTGTCTTTCGAGTCAGATAATCTAGAGATTTACACATATTAAAAATCTGGATGGCCAGCTATCTTAAAAAATCATAAAGCCTGGCTGTATTGGGCCCACATTCTTATTCCCTCAGGACAGTGCTCCCTCTAGTTTACCAACACCCCACGGTTTCTCACAGGCAGCCTGCTTTATTTATTTACATATTACACTTTTGGCCCCTGTAGGCAGTCCGAATTGGGACCTCTGATATAGTTAATTCCCAAGCACACATATACATGGGTGGAGGAACCATTATAGCCAGTACTCATGTCAGAGGTTCTTAATCTGAGGTACGGGGATAGGCTTTGAGGAATGGAAGGACTCCTCTGAAAATATAGATATAAATTTATGCCCATATCAAATTTGTAATTTTCTGGTGAAACAGTACAAAGATGTCCCAGTTTCCCAAAGTAATCTGTGCCCTGGAAAGATTACATAATCTTGGCCTGAGGTATCAATAGCATGCTGACAACAGTATTAAATAAAATATGAAAATATTCATAACTCTTAAAGAATCAAAGCCTGCAAAATTTATAGATTCAAATATCTTTTAATATAAACATTTACATTTCTGAACCACTTTTCTGCTTTTTTATTTTCGAGCGTGAACAGTTTTGTACAAAGAAACCTGATGTGACTTTTCTGAATTCATTCTTTCATTTGACAAATACTCATTGAGTGCTTACACTATAGGACAGGTACTGTTGGCTGCTGTGGATATAAAAATGATCAAATCAGAAAGAAATCCATGCCCTTATGACTACATTTTAGTGAAAGACAGAACAAAATCACCGGTTAAATACATAGCACATTAGAAAGTAAAAAGTGCTACGTATGGAAGTAAAACATGGAGAAGGGATAGAGTAAGCTTAGGTTGTAGAGGAGAGGGCTCAGATTGAAATTTTAAACTGAGTGGTCTGACAAGACCTCACTGAGAAGGTACCGTGTGAGCAAAAATGTGCAGAGATGAAAGTGAATCACATGAACACCTGGAGGAAAAGTGGTTTAGTTAGCAGGAGCAGCTCTAACAGGAGCCTGATGGGGAATCTTGCCTGGCCAGTTCTAGCAGCTGAAGGAAGTCCTTGTGGCTGGAATGAAGTGATCAGGGGAAGAGGAGTAATGGAACAAGAGTTGTAGGAACAGCCTTTTGATGAATCAAAGCAACACAGGGAATCTGTAGCTGAAATTGTTCACTAATGAGACAGTTTCAAAGCCTGTTGAGTGCAGTATCAATTTTGGGAGGATTCTGACTTAAATTATTGATTTTCTTATGGAACTATGCCTTGTTGGTAGACGTACTCCAGGGAGAGGCGTACCTGTAGGGGAAGGAGAGCCAGCATGGGGTGGCTTTTATTGCAGGTCTGCTTCCTGCAACCTAAATAATTATGGACTGAAGCTAATGTTGGGATTAATGCCATTCATCCCGGTATCTGGAGGTATGCTGGTGCTGGGAAGCAGTCACTGTGACTGACGGATCTTTGCTTAGGGTGCTCATATTAAGCAGGTGACAGTATAGGTTGTGCATTGTTTTAGGGCATTTATTCTTCGTACATTTATTTGTGTAATATATTGTGGCATTTATTTGTGTAATATATTGTGGTTTTGTGTAATATATTGTGGTTTTTTAAAATTTTATTTCAGCTTGTGAATTTTTTAATTCTATTAAAAAATCAGGGATAGAACAACAACAAAGAAAAGATAACTTCTCAATTAAGTTTCATCATTTCACATCTCATTTTTGGAGAAGTTAAGAATGTTACTGGCAGTATGAAGGAAGTTTTCACTTGTTCAAAATATAATTTAATATAGAAGGTGTAATAATGCTAACATTAAACATAAAATATTTGGAACTCATGAGGAAAGTAATAAGGGTTTTCTATGAAATGACTAAAATGATATAGTTTGGATCCATTATTGAAAGCAGACAATCAGTATTATGTAGTTAGGAAAGAGCTTCCATCTTAGCCCTCTTGAGATGTGGAGAGCTTCTGGGTTCTATCAATGGTTTGGCAGGGCCAACTAATGCACAAGGAGGGGTCAGAGATCTGCTTGAGTTCAGAGGCCCCATGAATGGCTCAGTCAGGGTTAGCCATAGCCATTTCTGGTTTTTGTCCTTTGCTTTAATTACTATTCCACATGGCCTCCTGAGACATGTATACCATGGTTCTGCAATAGCACAGCTTGGTTTAAAAACTCATTTCGTCACTTGCACATTCTTTCTATTCTTCTAAGCATGCTTAGCTTGCAAGAAGGAAAAAAATGGTAGATTACTTAAGAGTTGCAAAAGACTAATGTCTCTTACAAAATTGATTTGGCAATACATCAACCTTTTAAAGAGAAATTGATTTTTTAAAGCTTTATATTAAACTGTAGCCTTGGTGATTTTTTTAAATGCACTACTTATGGTTTGGGTGGGTGATAATGGAAAAAAGGCTGATATATACTTGCCCATATTCATCTAACTCTAAAATACCCAATATATCTTCAGTATTAAAGAAAAAAATAAAAGCCAAGCAACAAAAAGGCCCTCACATTAAGACTTTCCAAAGTTCAAATATGTAAAAATAAAGTTAAAAGTTCTGTATAGCCCACTGTACCTTTCAGAGCCTTCTGCTTCTGAGGCGAGAGCAGTAAGTCTATGTGGTGATAGTAATTTTCCATTGGGTCATTTTTATCTCCTTCAGAATTCAGCCTCTTGATGCAATCTTTGGCACTCTGCTGGCTCCTGTTTAAAACTGCTTAGTCCAAGGTTTATTTCATCTTGGTTTCTATATTGGTCTGCATCACTGGTCAGTGTTTTCTCAATAAGAAACAGGTTATCTGTAGCACACATTGCACAGTTGAACTCAGCAGTGTTCGGTGGAAAATCCATTTGCAAACAGACTTCATCATGATTCTCCTTTGATAGGTCTTCAAAATCTCTGTGGCACGTATTCTTTACCACTGGCCTTATGAGGAACTTCTCTTTAAGATTTTTCATTCCCACGGGACAATTAGAATCAACAGTGTCTTCCTTATCATTTTGAATAATTAATCTTTGCTCTAACTCATCAGTTACTGAGGTCATGACTGACACTTTTGTTTTGCTGCGGGCTGCCGTCTCTGGATGACTTGCCTGGAACTCTGTCTGACCGCATTCCAAAGAGCTGTGGCTACTACTGTTGAGTGGGCTCCCAGCAGTGACCCCACCAGAGGATGTGAGGCTGAGAGTTGGGCACTGTGCACTCTTCATTTCCAATAGTCGTTGTGCATTTGTACGAGAGTCACTATGTAAAGTGGCTTTGTTAGAGTCTCTGTCAGTCACATCAACTTGCTCTTCCTCATAGTCTATCGCAAATTCATCACAGTGATCAAAGGAAAATGTATCCCCAGTGGTTTCTTTAGGTTCTGAATCTCTGGTGGTCCAGCGGGATGGGCTGAATGGGATGGAAGACTGCAGAGTATTTTTACTACAAGGGAAAGATATGGAATTTGAGTTCTCACAGCATTCTGCAGCTGGAATTTTGCTGCCTTTGCAATAAATGTTGTCTGCTTTTTCTTCTATGAGCTCCACTTTCAGAGAAGACAAAGAATAAAAGTCAGAGTCTTTACCATCTTGAACTGGGCAGATGTCAGTAATGATACTTGGCGAGTAATTTATTCCTTCTGTGCTTTGCCTTATGTATGAGTCTGACGTGATATTTTCTGGAATATCAAAGTTGATTTTTCTCTCTTTATCTATATCCTTAGGATCTTCAAAAGGCATTTTACTTAAGTCTGTATTATTTAAACTAGTGGACTTTACGGTATCATGTGAAGTAGGAAAAACGTTTTGAAGAAGAGTCTCAGCTTCAGGGAACTGTTCCTTTTGGGAGGTGTTCTGACTAACTTTAAAGTCCTTCTGCTGAGAGATGGCAGATTCTACCTCACAATCATCTAAGGCTGAAGACAGTGTATCAGCTTTATTCTTCGCCTCAGGGGTAGAGCACAGAGGAACCGCAATTGTATCAAAATTCTCCTTCTGGACGGCAAACACAATGGGAGGAGAGACATGCAAACAATCTGAACTCTGATGTTTGTTTTCAAGCTGCCACTTTTCCAGGAGCCTATGACCAGACCGTGCAGAAGACCTGGAACATTCTTTAGCAGTATAATTGGAGGAAACATTTCCATATTTAACTGTTTGCCCCTTTTTAGGGTGAGTTATATTAATTATTATATCTGTTCTTACTCATGTATTTAACTTTAATTCCTGTTCCTATAATGCTAACTTTCAACGAGGGGCTCTCAGTTCTGGCAATTTCTCCTTTGTATTTGGATGGAGATGTCTCCTTGCTTTTAGAAGAACAGCTTCTGGAAGTGTAGCATCTTTGGATATGACTGACAGAGTAACGTTGGTGACATCTCTTTTTTGTTGGCAACTGCATTGCTGTTTTACAGAAAAATCTATTCTTGATTGCTATTTGCACATCGAAAGCCCCACATTTTGCTTCTGTAATAATTTTGTCTTTTGTTGGTTTAAAGGCTTCTACTGTGCTTGGGAAATCCTGCAGTGTAATTTTTCCTGATGATTCTTCACAGTCATTAAACATGACCACTGGTAAGGCTTTCTTTAGTTGATGAGAAATGGATGAAGGAGAATCATTATTTTCCTTCTCCCTACTTATTTTGCTGTTAGATAGAGGTTGTTTTTTATCTTTAGGGAGAAAAGAGGAATTCTGCTTTCTGTTCATAAAAGTAGATGTATGCTCATCTCCATTTTTATTAGATTTCCCTAATGCTCCAGTTTGAAAAAATACAGCCTCTGAGGTGTCTCCTTTGACTTCTTTTTGAAGATCCTTTACATTTTTTTGGCATGCTTCATTAGCAGGCTGAGGTTCACCTAAAGAAGAAGCAAAACAAAACAAAACAAAAAAAAGTTTCTATGTCCATTTAGAGAGCAGATGTTCCAAATTCTAGGATGAAATTTAATGCATATCTTTTATAAGCATTTTGAGTAACATTTCTAGTACGTTAAGGTGTTTTTCACAAAATTTATTTCTAATGAATATGAATATCTTATTTTAAATTAATAATTTTAGAATGCAGAATATCACTTTGTAGTTTTAGAAAGTAAGAATCAAATTAAGCTTTACTCTAAAACAGAGACTTTCAAGATGGGTGAAATGAAATTTCAGAGCAAATTTATGCAAATAAATCTTAAGTGACTTCTTGATAAAGAGCCAGTTGCCATGATCAGGTATTTGAACAAAGTATGATAATACTATGGACTAAACAAGCTTGATCTAATTGGAGTGGGTATAAATATGAGTGAAAAGAATGGAAGAGACCTAAGTATGGCTTCTAGATGCCTTTTAAATAGGTTTGATAGTTTCTTTTGCCTGGGGCAGGGACTTTTTATATGACAGAGAAGGTATTCTAGTTGCTAGATCTTTCATTTCCCAGGACAACAAAACAAAACAAAACAAAACAAACAAACAAAAACAAACCAAAAACCCAAGTTTATTGTAAAACTGGATTTATTGTATAGTGAAATCTCCCACTCTAGGGATTAGCCCACATTTCAAAAAGCCCATATAGATGGAGGATAATATATTTAGGGACCAAGCACTGCCAGTTACAACCTTTACTCCTCTGCTTTATACTGTTAGAATATTTTGCTTTGAAATATTTGTGAACCTGAGCATGAGCTATTAGATCACTTGTGAAAAAGAGTGGACGAAATATGAATATCTCAAATATGTTTTAAACTATGTGTGAAAGAGAGGCTTGTGAAGGAAAAGAAAGAATGGGTAACAAGTAAATAATGATGTTGGGAATCTATGAACCAGGTGTCCACAAAGATACGTTTAACAAGTTGATTGATTTAAAATTGAAAAGGATTATTTATACATTTATTTGAAATGTTAATTTAAATATGATTTTATATATGATTACATTTGTTTATAATATAAAACATCAAAACATATAAGCATTTACATGGAGTAAATAAAAAAAGAGTAAATAAATGAATTCGCTTTAGCAGGAAAAAGAAAAATTTGGCTAGAGGTGGCATAGGAGTAAGGGATGCAGAAAAAGAATTGATGTTTCAGATTCAAATAGAGAATAATGAATTTAAGAATTATTACTTTGCAACTTCAGGAGAGAACACACAGGTTCTCAAGCATACTGAACTTCCTTGGAGAGTCTAATTTTCATTTGCCTCTCTTCTAGTCCGAGAGAATGCTCTTCTCATGGCAAGTACTGAAACAGTTTCCAGCGGGTTTAGTTATAATCTGAGAGCTATAACATGGAAGTCATGGGAGAAAGGACATGGAGACATAACTCACTAAAGCCCATGTACAATACACAATAGCAGTTTACAGACTGACAGCATGTACCCAGCAGAAGTTTATAGACTGATAGACTGTCTTCCAGAACTGTAGATTACAATTTATTCTTAAAAAGAACACCCTATGCCAAGAACAGTTCACTTTTTAGCCCTTTTCGATTTTATAACAGTTTATAGCCTCTTTCAATGGACTACACTTCAATATCTGCAAGTAAGAAGATACAACTGACATAGTGATAAATAATGCATTAATAATAGATTCTAAGAACAAAGGTCATAATAGACTTTGAGTAAGTAAATTTTTTATTTAAATTTTTGTTATTCACAATACATATCATTAATAATTAATGCAGAATTGTACATATAACATGTGGCCAAACTTCTAATTGTTTTGTAACATTTATAGCATTTATCTTCCTACTTTTATAGACATTCCTGTGATAAAGAACAAAGTACATAAGCTGGGTAGTTCATTTTATACATACTTATAAAACCAATGAATTGGACTTACATATTGTAGAATTCAAGATTTCCCATTTTTTATAGTCTTTTCTTCTTTTTCTCCTCATTTTTGGGAGCTGAGGGTCTTCAGCTTTTATTGTCCTTTGAAAGAAAAAAATTTGAAATTATATTCCACTCAGAATTTAGGTTTAGTAAAATTACTGATTAACTCAATTCATTTGCCAGCTCGATATCATAGTATCTCTGGTATCCCAGGGTTTTCTTTTGGATGCATTTTATCATAATTATATTTTCCCTTTCTACTTAATTCCACTGCAACTATTTAATACGTTATTATATACCATGTGAACATTCAAGCATATTTTTTCGTATGTGTAAATATTTAGGATGCAAATTACAAAATTATATTCATTTTTATTGATTACTTTTATATCCAGTTTCTCTTGGTCTAATAGAACTCTATTTAATTATTTATGAAGTTGACCTAAAGGCAATATCATCAAATTTTAGCTCTTTTAAATTAAGTGGAATACAGAGATAGTTTGCCTTCATTACATTATCATCAAATACAATATATTTAAATACTATAAAATTGATTGCACAATATATTCTTTGTGGAAGAATCAATTCTTTGTTGATCAAATTAATTTCTTACCTTTATTGTGAAATAAAGAGTTATTTTCCCTGTCAATGATGCCTTAGTAATAGAAAGTATCAGAGGAGATTTTTTGGGGGAAGGCAGCCTCCTAACTTCCTAGGTATCACGTTAAGCAGGCACCTGCCTATGCTTAAAGCTAAGCCCAATTCAGGCTGCTTTACTTTTAGAGGATTAAACTCTCTGCAAAGATACAAAGAGAAATAGCTTCCCACTGAAGTAGTTTGTTTTGAATGTATTTGGGCAGGCAGTGACGTTAGATTCCTCAGCAGAGAAACTCAGCTTTTATCTATTTTTACACGTAACTCAAATAAAATGAGCTGCTTTGTGACTAGTTTTGGCAAAAATTTATTTAAATTCTCCTTAACTTATCTCTCTCCTTAAAATCCCTGACACTGTAGTATGTGTCGATTTCAAATCCTTTTTCTCCATAAACTCTCAAAGTCTCATAACTTTCTGAAATTTTTTTTTCCTGAGGCCACCATTCTTAGAGAGAGCAATTGCCACCTTTTTGGCATCTTCCAGTTACTTTTTAAAAAATTTCCTCCCCCAATAGGCACAATTAAGTTCCTATGATTGACTAAGCAAGCAATAATCTCTTTTTTCTTAGAAGGCCAACATGGAGGTTGTGTTGGGGAGAGGATTACAAACACATAATTTATATCTTTTTTAAAAAAATCTCAGTCATACACATATTGGATTTTCTAATTTAAACAATGCTTTAAAAACACTTGACTAGATCATCAACTATATAGAACCATATGGTTTGGGGGAAAAATGCAGTTTGTTGGGCTGTGTTTTAGCGGTGAGTGCTCTGGGCTTTGACTCAGGAGACCTGGATTGTGGTTTGGTTCTGAAGACTTACTTGCAGGTGTTCTCATCTCTGTGAAGCCGAGATGTACTCTAAGATGGAAATGATAACAAATTCTACTTTACAGAGTTGTCCTGAAGAAACACAACTGAAAATGTGTTATAAATGGTTCCAAGTGATATCCAGCATTCTTTTTTTTATTATTTTATTTCTTTTTTATTATTATTTTATGCCTACAGCACCTGGTCTTCCTAGGTGGTCTCCCATCCAAGTACTAACCAGGCTCGACCTTGCTTAGCTTCCGAGATCAGACATTAGGCTTGTTCAGGGTGGCATGACTGTAGACCATGGACTATGGCTCCACTGGGGTGTGAACCCAGGACTTTCTGCATGTAAAGTAGATGTGCTAACCACTACACTATGGAACCACATCTCAGCATTCTTACTTTGTGTTAGAGTACATGCATATTCATTACGATACATACTCACATAATTAGAGTTGAGCAGTGCCTGACTTGGGGAGAATATCCATCTCATCAAAGCTGCACGGAAATGCTTAGATAAAACTGATTAAACCGTAAACTCTTTCTGAGCTAAAATATCTAGAAATTCTCAAGATCATTTTATCCAAAGTTCTCATTTTACAGGAGAAAAACTGATAGCCAGAGATTCCTTGCTTCCAATATTACACTAATAGTGGCAAATTTGAGACTAGAACTCAGGCTACTAGGAATTAGGAAACTTTCTCTTTGAGCAGACACACATGGTATAGATGTTTCTGATCATACAGAGAAATTTAATCAGTTTGCACTTTAGCTCTAAAAAGAATAACAATTCGTCCCAGGAAATTGAATGTACTGTGGAACCTGTACCTGACTGATATCTAGCATAATGCCTGACACATACTAGGCACCTAATAAATATGCATGAATAAATGAATTAAATAGACATCCCCCATCAGTATCTAATTATGTTTTTGATAATGTGCCCTCTTGTATTTCTAAATATATTTGTTCTTTTTACTGCATATTAGTTAGTTGATAGTTAATATTCTATTTTTTAACAAACACACTGCTCATCTTTTCCCCCACTAGTTCTCTCTCTTGCTTTATGCTTCCACAAGAGACACTAAAGCTAGCTAATAATGGTAGTACTTGAAATAATTAACATAAGTCCTACAAATGTTGTGCAGGAGGTGCTATGAATTCCACTTTGGCACAAACATTTCTTCCTATTTGTCTATTAAACATGATAGGGCTCCAGCCACATCATCTAAACTAACCTGGAGCAAAATGAGGGGTGGGAAGAAGAAGTTCCTTAGCATTCTACTCTCCTGTTTCTTTGTCACTTGTATGGAACTCGCTTTCTTTGAGATAGTCAAACACTTTATTCCCTCTCCAGCTCTCCCCCTTCTTTTAAAAAGGACCTAATAAAACTTATTCATAGAGAAGGTGCTTAGGACACCAGCAAAGCAGAGGCACTAAAGAAAGTTTTAGAAGGTTAAATAATCTGATATTTCGAAAAATTGCTAAGCAGTCACTATTAGAAAAATCACGATATTGTTGGACTTCCTCACACATAGTTTAGAATTTTAAATTTCACATGAGGATACCACAGCCGTTTCAAAGCTTTTTAACAAAGACTTAATAATATTTACATATTTCCTATCTCTGAAATAAGTATTTTACACTTTCTCTCTTTTTCAACTTCCTATTCCTTCTCCTCTTTCTACATTTTCCATGATGATCTGGATACATAATAATAGGAAATAGTAGCTGACCAAAATTCTCCCCCTTTTCCAATACTAAAACTACCAAGTTCTTTGATTCGTATCATGTACTACCAAATCTCTCTCATTTTGTGGATGAAGCAGTGTCCCTGGGACCATTTTCCAGTGATTATTCTCCTCCTCTTCCTGCAATGTCAATTTCTATCCTCCATTGCATTATTCTCATTTCAGCACACAAACATTCCTTGACCCCTCCTTCTACTATCACACATCTCTGTTCACTTTTATAGCAACACATCTTGAAGGAGTTGTCTATACATTCTGACTTCACTTTTCCCTCACATCCTTTCCCAAACCCATTCCAAACTGTCTATTATCCTTATCACTCTACAGAGAGCACTCTTGCCCCAGTCACCAGTTACACTTATATTGCCAAAGCCATTAGTCACTTCTCTGTAGTCATCTTATTCACTTTCAGTGGAATTTGGCACAAATGACCACTTCATTCCTTTTGAATCCCTTCCTTTCTTTAGATTCTATGGTGCCACACTCTCCTGGTCTTTGCCTTTCTCCATTCCCTCTTAAATGCTTTTGCTGGATCTTCCCTTGCTCAATCTCTAATCTTTGGCATCTTCAGGATTTCTTTTCCTTCTTCATCCACTCTTTCTAGGAGATCTTAATCTTTTCCATAGTTTTAAAAATATTCTATAAGGGTGATTCTAAAATTCATAATTCCACTACTGACTTCTCTCCCAAAAGTCCAGGCTTAAATAACCAACTGCCAAATTGACATATCTACTTGGATATCTAATTGAATCTTATATTTATTGTGTCCTCAACTGAGGTCTTGCTGTCCTCTGACTTCTCTAACTCTTTACTCTCCTGAAGTATTCCAATCTCTGTCGACAGATTTACCATCTATCTAGCTCGAAGCAAACATCTAAATGTCATCCTTGACTCTGTTCTTAATTCCTTCATCAAATCCATCAGCAAGTTTGCCCTAATCTGTCTCTAAATATCTTATCCTTAATGTGTCCAATTATTTTCTTCTCCATTTCTAATACCCACTCTAAGCCTCTCTCTTTCTCTCTCCATATATATATGTATATATGTGCATGTATATATGTAGTTCAGATTTAAAATATATATTTATATTTTCATAATATATTTAAATATATATTCATATATATTTTAAATCTGGACAACTGTAATAGCTTTCTGATTTTCTTACTTTTATATTTATATTCTTTGATTATAAGAATATAATAGCAGCTAGATTTTTTAAGTATATAAATTAAATCATGTCATCCTCTATTTAAAACCCTCTAATAGCCTCTCATTCCACTTTGAAAAAATTCTAAGCACTTTAGTTTTTTTACACATGTGCATAAAATATAATTTTAGCCACAAGTAAAGTACATCACCACTAGACCTTGGAAAACACATTCAGGCACAATTTCATCACCAATTTCCTGGATTTATATTTTTCATAAATGTTTATTTGTTCTGTGCAAAATTGGCAATGAAGCTCAGGAAAGTTACAATGATTGCAGTTATATATCGGCCAAATCCTATCACATGTGAAACATTTACATTGGATTTTAGAGATCTTTTTTTCTAACTGGGCTTTTATTCATTACTATAATTCACAGAAGATTGAAGGAAAATGTAAACAAAATACTAATGATATCTTTCTACTACAAAATGTCATAGTGACACCATTATTTTGAAGAAGCTGTTAGATGGTATATGTTTTATTGGTGCCACTTTTTGGACAAATTACTTAAAAATTCTCTATTGTATTGCTAAACTGAAAAGTTTTTCTTGGAGCATACTAAGCTGTTAGATGGTATCGGTTTTATTGGTGCCACTTTTTGGACAAATTACTTAAAAAATTCTCTATTGTATTGCTAAGCTAAAAAGTTTTCCAGTGGGAATGTTCTACTACCAATAAGAAGAGAAAGATTCATAAAAGAGTGAATAACAATTACTATTAATATTTTAGGAGACTAAATATGAAATAAATTCAGCAGATTACATGTTAACATCCAGGGTAGAATACCATCTAGTATTTTATAAAATACTCATTGGTTACAGTTTTCTGAAGAACTCAAAAGAAATTTTAGTGTATTTCTTATAACTTCATTTTCTTGAGTTTAACCCAAAGCCTATGCTCTTTGTACTAAATGTTTAAAGAAGATTTATATATGTAATACAAGCTATGAAAAGTTCAAATTTAAAAATATTTGAAGAGAAAAAATTCCAAAATTTCCATTTACTTTTGAAAGTATGTTTTAAGCATACAAACTTGTCTTCTATTGTCATTCCAGATTTTGAATAGCATGGACTTTAAACTATATTCTTTTGTCCTTTAAGTTTTTAAAAAGTATGTATAAACAGAAGAAGAGTTTTATTGGAAAACAGTTGTTCAATAATGCTAATATATATCAGTTCAGAATTACACTCAACTTCTATGGGGTTGCAAGGATAAAATTTTACAAATTTGGTTGCTGGACAGTAATTCTTAAAGAATGGTTAAGATTATTTAAGCTATTTCAAGTGGTTCTTTACACCTTTACTTCCTTCCCACTGTTGAAAACGTTGAAGAGTCTTTTTATATCTATATTTCATAATTTCATATGGGTAAAGTATTAGTATCTATCAGGTTAAAATTTTTATAGGAACATTCAAATCTCATGTCCAAAAAAACCAATTTTTCCCCTCCTGAGCACACAATGAGCAGGTTGTTAAAGCTCACAGGGAGTATTCATGTCCATCTGCAAAAAAAACTCTTGATGATCATTGGAGCATAAATTTGTTAAGGTCCTGAGTTCAGAAGAATAAATATAAAAGTACTTTATTATCAAATAATTATCTTTAAACATAAGCATCATCCTATTTGGCACATTATGGATCAAACATAACTTAGTGGATGAGAATAATCCTTGAAGAGCAAGAAGCCCACTCTATACAAGTTAAATCAGACTCTGCAGAAATAAAATGCAGATAGAAAGCATTGCACAGCATGGAATTTATTATTGTCATTATTATTATTATTGTTTTAAAAACTGGGTAAAAACTTTGTATTTAGTAAACCAGAAGAAAATTGAGCTCAGTATTGAATAAAGTTTAATATATTGCGTAATATCAGTAAAGGAAGGGAAAGGTTAACTAACCCTGAAAATTCCATACACTTCCAAAAGTGTCTACCCTTTGCTTGACAGGATGTGTGGGTATGAGATCATCTACCAAACTCCCTCATCTACCTAACTCCCTCATTAGAGGAAACAGAGAAAGAGATACAGAAAATTGTCCTGCAAAAGGAAATGTAGCACTTAGATGTTGCTTTGCTTCTTTCTCCATTGTGGCAAGACTCTGAAAATGAAAAATTATTTTTACCGAAGATGTTTGAAAGGCATTTTATTGCTTCGCTGTGTTAAACGTAGAGGCTCTTCCTGACATGCTTCAGAAACTCTCCCTTTCTTCTTTCACTTTTAGAATGATTCTGGTGAAAGGAAGTGAATTGGGAAAACCCAATGTACTTCCCACACAGGTAGCCTTAAGAATTTGACACTGTGTTACAGGCTCAAGGTTCTGAGCTGGTCTTATTGTAAAATTGTAAATATAATGCGAATTTCAAGGAGTTTACAGTTTAGCACAGGGATTCTCAAACTTGAGAGAGCTTAAGAATCACTGAGTAACTTGCTAAAAATGCAGATTTTGGGCTTCACTTTGAGAGATTCAAATTCTGAGGTGGGGCTCAGGAATATGTATTTTTAGTAATCACCTACCCTTTTATCCCCCTTACACTCACTCCAAGTGACTCTGATTCAGAAACCTGTTGAAGCAGATAAAATGTGGTAAGTGGAAGGGACCCTCACTCAGAAAATCTTTAATAGCCTTAAGATTTTAAGCTAGGGCAATCCTTAGAAAACTTGTAATGAATTCAGTTTCACTTCACTCTACCTCATATTCCTCTTTTCCCAGGTGGTACACACTATGGCTTAATTTTTTTTTTTTTTATTATTGTTTTGGTTCAAGCACAGAGGTGATGATTTCATTTCAACATATATATTTCAAATAATAAAAAATTCACTAAAATGGTATATTTCGTTAAGATGAAGAAATAGAACAAATAAAGCACATGTGTGCATTTAAATATGCCATTGAATGGATTGTAAAAGTTAGCAAAAGAATAGGCACAAAAGACTAATTGAGTAGATCTCAGGGACTACTTTTTTCCTGCTTAAGACTTTCCCTAACTATTAATTAAATGAAGAATACCTTTGAGTTTTCTAAAGAGCAATGCTATCTCCTTTGTTGCTTATTGAAGTGGAGGCATACTACTTCAATAACTATATTACAGAAGAGCTATGCTTCTCTGAAAACTTAATAATTGCCGAATTACCAACTCTTGATAGATTTAAATGATATCTTCTTCATTTTGAAGCATTCCACCTTAAATCTCAGTTTGTAGTATTTGAATATACTGTCTTGATCTTCATACAGAAACTCTGTGTGTATTACCCCCAAAACATGAAATTCCTCTGATTCTTTCAATGAGGTAGTGTTATTCCCCAGGAGCGTATCTCAGCAATTTTGCTGATGTTGGAGAGTTTTTGATTACTCAAAACTAAACCTGTGTTAACATCTTCCTTTCCAGTGTAGAACAACAAAAACAAAGCAAACAAAAACCAAACCCTGATATATAACCACACTGCTAAATTCTAAAGAGAGCAAGAAAAATGTCAAGCAAGTATTTAAAATAAACACTCAAAATTTCTCTTCCCACCCCTTAAGCAAAGCTGTGCTTTTCTCATAGTACCCTGAAAAATGGCCGTAGATTTATTCTACATCTTCATTCATAAGAAATAAACATGTTGATTCAGGAGAAAGCAATAAACATCATCTGTTATTTATTAAGAACCAACTCTTTTATTTTTAGCAATATTTAGGATACTTTGGGCAATATTAAACCTCATTACTTGTTTAGAATTCATTATTCAAGATAACTTTAATTATCTTGAAATTATGTTACCTCTGAAAAAATAATTCGATAAAGATATTAATGTAAACAAGACAGAGACTTCAAAGGCTTCGATCAAAAGATTTAGAGGAGATATCTTCTCCAATAATTTTAGAATTGCTATTTTAAAATACTTTCTATGCTCTTTACTTCTTCACTAAATTTAAATAAATTTCTGTATCTTAATCCAAACTAATGTATGTTTTTGAAACAATTAAAAGGCATCTATTTTAAAATGTTCTATGCTTGATATTTTCTGATGACCTTTCTTTTACATAGCTTAAACTACGGACTGTGCTCTATATTTGCCTCTTTTCATAAAAAAGCAGTCTCTAAATTGCAGTCTGGCCAATGATGAGAATTATGCTTAGAATGAGAAATTATGTTTAGAGTTAATCTGCTAGGTTAATTTAACCATTTCATAGTTGGATTTTTATTGGGCAGATAATCACTGCTAACATCGCATCCCTTCTCTCAGTTTCACTGAAGTATGGGCGGTCTCATGAGATAAGAGTAACACATCAGTGCATTTTGTATAGTGGGTCTGTATCTTTACAAGTCATACCATATTCAGAATTTTTATTCTGATTTTTGCAAAAAATAATCAGGAACCAGTTTCTGAGAGGCTTCATAGCTGATGAGAGTTGAGAATTTGACTCATCAGTTAAACTCCTGGTGTGTCATTTTAAAGACCGAATTGAAAATGTAGTTATTGTATGCTTCCCCCCCGCCCACCGAAGAGAAGACACCAAGATTATTTTATGAGCATACTGATTGTAATTTCATAATATGGTTACTACGGATTTGAAAAGTTAAATTTGTTTAAAAAGTGAATTTTTAGCAACTGAGGGAATATCTAAAAAAAAGCAAACAATAGAGATTTATTTTTCAGTTTTCTTTCCAAATAAAGATTTCAGGATGCTTATCCAACACTAGAATTAAAACAAACAAACAAACCAGAAAACACACAAAAAACTAATGTTTAAATTCTGGGAGAAGAAAAGGAAGATTAAAAACCATCTAATATTTAAATTCTGAGAGCAAGGACTGAATTCTTGATGGTGAGAGGAATCTTTGATTATTACAGGTATATATTGCCATTAGAATCTTGGACCACATTATTTAAAGGTCTACTGACAGTAAAATTGCAAATACATCATTTTGCAGTTTGATTTGGGATGATTTACACAAAAGATATTAGCCATAATATTTGCCTCTGAAATTGGTTTAAATCTCAGAGTAATTTTAATCCTTAATATCTTCTTTCTTGAGATCCATTCACAATGTTTTGAGTGATTAATATAGTTCACAAATTAAATATAAACATTTATAGGAGTAAAATTAAGGTAAAATTAATGAAGAAAAAATCTACTAATTAGGACAAATGAATCATTTGATTTATGTAAGCCAAATTTACACTTGGTATTAAATTTAATGCTGCAGTGGAAACAAAGCGGAATATAGGAATTTAAAACAAACACTACTGCTTCAAAAGGAAATTGATCCTCCCTGAATTCAAAATTAATTTCAATTACACGTAGAAGCCTAGCTTGTCAATTGCATTTTCCTTGCTTTCCAAATGTACGATTTATTTCAAATAACCAAATTAGGATATGGCTGGTGGCTATTCAAATGTGCATATGATGTCCTTCTTAGCCTAAATAAAAGAGGCCTAAACACATTGACTAGTTGTTTTTTTTTTTTTTTGGATGCATCTATCCTTTCTGATAACAGAGCAAGTAACAAACAGCTGTTGGATTTTCTGTGACTGTAAAGAAATACGTTGTTAAATTGTATTGATGTATAAATTCAAATATTTTTCCCTATGCTATTATTGTTTGCTAAGCAACTAATTTGGAACAACAAGGACTAAAATAGAGAATATTTCATACAAAAAGCATAAAAAATAGAAAAAAGTAGAAAGAACATAATCAGCTTACCTGGGTGAAGCCTTCATAAATTCCTCAGCTCTGAAGAAGACATGAATTAAATGCAAATATGTATTTTGAAAGGCAAGAAAATGAAGGTTTGAGGGCCTCGTCTTGTTCTACTTTGGATTTATCTGGGTTGTCTAAATCCAAAATCTGATTAGCATATTTAATCTTATGCAGTGTCAGGAATGATCTACCATCCTTTAATCAGTCTATTATTATCTGTCTTAACCATTCCTAATAGTCTGTTTATTTTCAAATGTACTTTTAGTACACAATGATGCTCTTGTGTTTAGGAGCTTGAATATGGGCATGTGTGAAACATAGCTATGATGCTGATGTGGTGCAGATGAAGAGGAAGAAACCCAAACAAAAATGAAAACTCAGATGATGTAGTTTGGCCCTTTATCGGATAATTCACTTACCTTTGTGTGGTAGATCCAGGGCAAAGCAGTAAAGTGTATTGTATGGTGGAGGTTGCACAGGTCAATTAAGAACATTTCATTTTGAGTCCTATTTGAATGACCTATGTTGACCTTGGGGAAGTCATTTGACTTAAAGTCCTCATTTGTAAAACTGGAATAAATAATGTAGGCCCTGATTTAGAATTTTTGAAATCCCATGAAATATGTAAGCAAAAACATAAAAGTAAAGTTTACGATCTTTAAATAAATGAAACATTTCTATTTAAACTAGTAGTGTATGATACTGGTTATAATTATGCAGGTGATCCTTAAAAAACATTACTAATACATAACAAAAAATTTAGGTGGTTTGTGGCTTTTTGCAAGAACAAATATAAGGGGTTGGAAGAAAGTGATGAGAATTGAACTGCTGAGGTAAATTGCTATGCTAAGGAAATTGGACTTTATCTTTTGTCCAAAAAGAAGTCTTTTTGAAGAATTTTAAGGGAGAGACTAGATAAGATTGCCCCTTAGCAAGATCTCCTTGGCTGAGTGTGAAGAATGGACTGGGAGTGAAACTCTGAAGTAGGGAAGACCAAGTAGGAAGCTGAGCTGAGCTAGAAACAGTGAGCGGCCTGAAACGAGATTGTGGCAATGGAGAAAGGGAAAGAGAAAGGGAGATGGGGAGCGATATACTGAGATGTAAGAAGTATTAAGAAGAAAAAAAAGAGGATTTAGTGATTGTTTGGGTGTGCAGTAAGGTAGGGTGAGGGATAGACAAATTAAAGATAACAATATCCAAAATTCCATGTTGGGCACTTGCAAGACTATTGGGATAGAAATAGAGAAACAAGAACAGACTTCAGATAATTTAATTTTACAAATGCAGTATTTGGGAGGCTCTGCGACATCGAGGTAAATATGTCTAACAGACAGTGGGAGATAGAAACTTGAGAACCAAATAAGAGGTTGAAGGACCTACAGAAATATGTAATAATTATAGAAGCCCTAACCTGAAAAATGACCAAAATTTAAAGGCTTGAAAGAGGAAATCGAGACTGGACGTGCTTTTGGTAATGCAGCATTATTAAAGAACTTCTATAAGATAGCTCTGGTAAGTGTAAAGATGAAAGGTTTTGGAGTGAACTACTTGGGTCCAAGCTTTGGCTTTATTTATTAACGATGTAACTTTAAGAAAGCTAACCCTTCTTAGCCAATTGTAAAATGGGTATAATATTAATACGCATTTCATAGGGGTAAGAAAAATGAAACAATACTTGTCAACATTTTGTAGTCATGTGTAATATTATGAGTTATAAGAGAATAAGCTAACCAGATTTATGTTTTCTCATGAGTTTGTAAATAGAGATCTATAAGTAGTTCTTAGAAAGATATTGGAAAGAACAGGCAAAAATTAACTTTTACAAAGTTCAGAAATCTGAATTTGAATTAAATTTGCAATTTATTAGTACTGATGGCATATTTTCTCCTTTCATCCTCAACAGCGCCTCCCAGAACACTCACAGTTCCTACTGCCTTCCCATTCGTGGCTACATTCGCTTTGAAGCCCTCACTACCACGCAGAGGGAATTACAGTCAGGACCAACGCAGACCCTGAGGTTTGAATTTACATCCATTGTTAGGGATTCTTATTTGCAGTTCCAAATCCTACAAACTTTCGACACTAAAGTATTCAAATTTGCTTTATAACACAAGTAAATCCAGCAGCAAAAGCAAAATAACTCTTAGAAGCAAAGCTGTTGGATCGATGGCATTTTAAATAGTTTTTACTCTCACTGATAGAGATGACTTCAGCTCACTGCTATCTGAAATCAATAATAAATATTCATAAGGTACTTTACTGAGTTCAAAACATAACATTGCTCCAATAGACTACAATTTCAGACTATAGTAAAATGGGCAGGTTAAAAACTAAGCAAAAATAAACTGGATTAGACCACTTGTTTACTTATACTGTTTTAAAATATATATGAGACCATTTTCAATTTGTATTGGGTGGAACTTCCACATTACTAAAAAGGAAACTACCTCACAGGTTAAGTAGAACGTTCTTAACCCATTAGGAGTGAGAATAAGAGATGGTCCGATATAGTTCCCATGAGCCTAGGAATGGAAAGCCAGGACATTTTTTCATCATTTATGCTGCAGTTTGTCTATCTCTTATCAGACTTCTAGTTAGAAGGAAAAATGTTCCCATTAGCAGAAAGACTTTTTTTTAAAATTAAAATTTGTTTTAAAATTTCACAGCCACCCACACTATTCTGTAGAGCATCACTGTAATGGGAATTGTGAAAAGGAGAAATGTTCATTGTCCAATGCTATGGAATTGTCTGCTTAGCAGTAAAAGAAACAGTATTCTTGAATAAAGAAAAGTTAAAAGTGCTATTTCCACCTATGAGTACAATTATATATGGATATCCTTTAGTGAAAATAGAGTGAGGAACTTGTTAGTCCAATTAACATGTCCAAATGTTCATTTTATAGTTGAAAACATTTTTCCTAAACAATAATTCAGGCTTCTAATTACCCATTTTTACCATCTTTATTACTTGAATAACTTTCCTCTTGACCATTTCTAATTTGGGCAAATAAACTGAATTATTTGAAAATCTATTATATATGATAAACCACATTCCCTCTTTCAGAAGCTGTTTTGAATTCTGATTGTCCCAGGAAGAAAAAGAACAAGGTGTTGTATAGAAAAAAAATTTTTTTTCCAGCATTTTTATTTTCACAAACAATTCCTTTCTAGTTCTCTCCTGACCAATGAGACTCTTTTGGAAGATGCAGGCTCTTGGCAGCATTGCTACCCACCTTCTCAATGTTTTCTCTGCCTCTCACCTGCCACTGCGGTGTCAAAGCTCTGAAGCATGTGGCCCCCTTATCGAGCACCTTCCCTCATCTGCTCTGAAGTCAAACACTTCTGCCCTCCTTTTCTAACCTCTTTGCAAGTGCTTAAGACCTAGATCTTTTATGTTTGTGGACAGATAAACTCCTCAATTTGCACTTTGAATTACTTTGTCCTAGATATTCTTCTACTAGAACTGGCCCTTTAAAGTGTACCATGCACTTGAATTTCACTCAGCACCCACCACTCCCACCTTGCACACACACACATATATATATACACACACATATTATATAACATATATAATACATGTACTATACATAATATGTATTATATATCTAATATTCAGAAACTAATAACTGGTTCTCATCCCTGGTAAAATTTTCATTGTGGAAATTTTATTCTAAATAATGAATTTGTTTTATAGAACATTTTCATCTAATTTTTTGCTATATATACATTAGCAACACAGTTCAAGGACCAGTTTTGTCTACTATTGTTATATGAGTTTAATTAAGTTTATTTGCAGCAAACTCATACTTTTTCCTTCCACCTCATGGCCTCATCTTGGTTGTTCTGTTGTTTTTACCCATATCCCTTACCTGATCTTTAGAAAGAATTACTCAGTCATTTGTCCAATTAAATGAAATATGTAGGCTTCTATTTAATACTTCTAGTCCTTCCACAAATAGTAAGTGAGTGAAAAATTAAAAATGCAAAGGCTGGTAATATTATACAATAAAAACAGACATTAGATTAACAACTTTAAATTTGAAGATAAAAAATTACTGACATATATATGTATCTGTAAGCCTGTGTGTACATATATATACACATACACATATGCTATATACATGTATATGTCTTTGTATGTACATATATATACATATGTATGACCCAAAACTGTAAAATTAAAATTTAAATAAAAAAATCTAAGTCTTCTAAATATGACAACTTTGGAAGAGGCTTTTGTACTTTTTGTTTACAAGTCATTAATTCTAAGTAGGGATGATGACTGAAATATGGCTTTTTCCATTTTCTCAGAGGATATTTATCAAATCATATTAAAAACACATATAACGCATAAAACAGAAAATAGATAAATGTTTTAATGTTTTGTTACTTTCATTTCCATTAGACTACATTCATCTAATATTCATGGTTACTTGAACCTCTACTATTTCTTGGCTATTCCCTCTATTTACATGTAGTCATTCACTTCTCAGAGATTAGCAATTTAAGCATAATCATTAAAACAATAATTTACTTAGATACTGATTTTCCCTGAGTACAGAATTAAATGTCAAAAGCTAAATATATAAGTACACTTTGTTGATACTTTGTATTTTACTTTGCTATTCTAACATTATGGAAACTTTAAATTTTTGATGTAATCTTAGGATCTGTAAGTATTAAAGGTAGATTTGGTGTCATTATACTTCATAATAATCAAGGCACATCACTTTTTCTATATTCCTATGTAGTTCAAATTTTATATATAATAATATCCTATGAAAGTCTTAATTTTGTTGAATGCCCTGATATCAAAAAACCTTCATCAATTACTAAGAAAATAATTATTAGTGAAATAAAGTTTTATCTAAGAAAATTATTTTATTTAAGTTAAATAAATTTTAGTAGCTAAAATTTTAATTAACAATATTTGGTAAACTGAATTCTTATTGTCTGGTACTTTAGTTTATTCTATATATACTTTTAGTAATAGTTTCTACATTATATTGGAGAGGGAATCCTGCACTGGGTTATACACTACAGACGGTTTTAATTAAGTTAATAGATTATAATTAATTTAATTTTAAAATATGACAATTGTATGTTGCAAAATTGTGTACTATATACTTATTTTTTAAAGGCTTCTTAGAATGTGTTGATTTAAGGCCAAAACCAAGATGTTATATTTGAATTTAATAAATGTTAGTAATGATTATAAAATCTTTTGCTAATGTAGGTACCTCTCTTAGCATAAAATGACATATTTTTTAAGACTTTGAGTATAACTAACAGATAAATATAAATTAATTAATTTTAGGTTTAAGAGAGAGGTCCCAGATACAATGGTATACTCTCACTTAAGCTTTCCTTCCACGAGAGCATCATATTCTGATCACTAGCACAGTTGTTAAAATACAAAATTCTTAACACTGATGAAAATAGACTAGCAGCAACAAAAAAACCAGACCACTGCTATAACAATGAAACTAGGAGAAGAAAGTGAATTATAATGGGAAGATGAGCAAAAATCAGTATTGACAATTGAAAAGGCCTTTGTGATAATGAAAAGACTAAAAGTCAAACTCAAAATTCATTAAAACTATTTGCCTCATTTCTCAAAAAAGATATGATTGATATATTTAATAATAAATATATAAATCCATCTGGGATTTATTTAATATCTGACCTTTGAGGAGAATTCCTTTAAATAGGTTTTAGTGATTGGTCTTTAGTGTTTGGTCTAATACAAAGTGCTAAAATTTACATTTATTTACATTTTCAGAACACTTCTTTACATGATTTCTTATTAGAAATACAGTTTTGTGAAATGAAATTGAAGAGCACAAAAAAAATCTGAGAAGGCTGACTCAGATTTAACAAAATCTGAGGCAATGTGGTAATTTATAACAATAGAAATTGTATCATCAAGATAAAAAGTACACTTTGAAAGTATTTCCAAAAGCCAATATGATATTTTGTGTTGTGATATTTTTTAAGGAACGTGGACATGTCTAATCTCACTTGAGGAATAAGTGGTATTAGAAATCAATTACTACTCAAAGTCTAGCTGTTTGAGTTAGAGATTGGGGTTCATTCCAATCCAGTGTTTGATTAATTGATGTGCGATAGCTCGGCTTGGTGGCACAAAGAAAGCCTGCTTCTTCCCTCTCGTCAGAACATCCATGACCTAAAATACACCATAATAACATGTATTAGTATTTCCGTGCTATCACATTAAATAGCATTTATATGCTTATACAATTCAACTAAAATGTGATGACTGTTAACAGTGAATAACAACTGTAGAGAGTAACAACATTCATATTCAACATGAAAAATTTAGTACAGTATCTTTAGTTGCTTCGATGAGTTAGTCATTCAGTTCTAGAACAAGGTCATGAAAAAGCAAAGTATATACTCCACATTTATTTTCAAAGTGAAGTCAACTTCTAGGACAGGTTTGGTTATATAAAATTCTAAAAAAAATTAATTTCCGCTTTTTGAGCTTGAGCATAAAATAAATTTTGTGTAGAAAAAGTCAGAAAGAATTTCAGGTCTTTAGTATTGTAGTGTATCCATTTGTTTTCTGTACAAATACTTTGGGTCATGCATAACATAGACAAGTAATTTATCTCTCATTATATTACTTAATGATGCCATCTAAAGTTTTTGTGAGTATATGTTTCTTATACAGTTTTGTCATTCTTGTCCTTAAGCATATTTTAAAATGAACAAGAACTTTTCAGAAATTTTAAGCATTTTTACTGATTTTTTTGAGAGCGGTTTTAAAGCTATAAATTAAAATATAAAATGTCTAAGAATAATATTACTGTTTCTCATCTCTGAAATAATGTTTACCTATTTTAAGTCCATTGAAAGGTATTAATCCGAAGGAATGGCATTTGAAATTAGAAAATGGCACAGAATCACCATTACTAGGCGAATCCTACAAAATGAGTTAACATAGGACACACCAATTACATTATAATCCATGCATGATGAATGGGCCATAGCCATTCATTCAACTTGTTGAAAACACGTAACCCTGTTGCATGCCTAAACCAATACAGTCAGAGAACAATCAATAGAAGAAGGAAATTAAATTGAACTTTACCTGGTCTCTAGTGAACCAGCGGGCATCCTCTATTTCATTCTTGTCAACTTTAATTTCTGTAGACACAGCCACAGCTAAGCAACCAATCATTAAGGAGGAGGGCATGGGCCATGGCTGACAAGAGACATACTGAACATGGCCAACTTTGACTCCACTTTCCTCTTCTACTTCTCTCCGAACAGCATCTTCTATTGTCTCCCCTAATCAAATGGAGCAAAAGAACAAGTAGTTGATGAACATGCCCTAGATAGTTTGTGTTCCGAATGGTTTAAACATTTGGAAATCACTTTGGACAGAAACCTAATTCAAAGAATCAGAAAGCAGAAATCTAAAACTAGACTGGAATTCAAGAAAACATTATATTTAAAAGTATATGACCACATATAGAATCAAAATACCAAGAAACTTCATTTCTTAAAGGTCCAAATTTTTAATTATCTTTTAAAAATTATAACATCTACAACTATCCAGCACTTACTATTGGCTAAACACTATGCAAACACTTTATACAGTATTTCATTTATGGATTATCACTAGTTATAAATATCATTATGTGATTTTTATAAAAAGCTAACATTTTCTTGAAACTCTTTTATGTTGTTAATTATTACAGATAACTCTTTTTAAAATTGTTAAAAAGCCACAAAGATGAAACAATATTTTTCTTTCTAAATGAGTATTTTCCTCTAGATGACTATTAACTCAGCTAATGATAAAATAAAGTGATCCCCATAAATGTACTTGATTTGTTGGAATTGAGAATTAGAATAGAGAGAACAGTTTCTAAATTAAAGTTTATCTAGAAGTTAGAAATATTTTGCAATATTTAGAAATATTAGAAATATTTTGCAAAAATATTCTGTAAAATATTACAAATAAATGACCAAAACAAATATAGGCAAAATATAAGCATGTAAAATTCAGACATAAAGAAAACTGTATGCTTAATACACACTTGAAAAAGTTGCTTCATCAGCAGGGAAATGAAAATGACAATTATGATGACATTATTTCACACACATCAGAATGGCAAATTAAAAAGTCTGAAAATCCTAGCTTGGTGAAGATGTGGAATAAAAGAAAATTTCATGTACTGCTAAAAGGAGCGTAAATTGGCCGGGCTTTTCAGAAAACAACTTGGCAATCTCTAGAAAAGGTTAAAATGCTTGGATCCTATGAGTTTGCAATTCTATTCCCAGGTATATACTCTAAATAACTCTTGCAAATGTGTCCAAGGAGTAGTATAAATATATTCATGGCAGTATTGTTTGTAATATCAAGAGCTTTAAAGTAAACTAAATGTCCAAAAGCAGAATGGATAATGAATTTCAGAATGCTTATAAATGGAATGCTATACAGCAGTTAAAAAAAAATAATCTAGAGCTACTAGAGGCAGCATAATGATTAAAAGCATCCAGGTTTGAATCCCCACCCTACCACTTACTAGCTACTTGACCTTGGCAAGTTATTCAGCCCCTGTGCCTTACTGCCCTATCTAAAACTGCTTTAACAGGATCTAACTTTATAAAGTTGTATGAGGATCATATAATTTAATATATGAAAAACCTTCAGAACAGAGCATGGCTGTAAATATGTTTACTATTATTATTTATCAATGCAGGTTACTATTAGAAGTTGAGGTTAAACATGTATTAGATATATTCATTCATTTATTCCACAAATATTTATTGAACTCCTACTACATAAGAGGCACTGCTCTAAGGTAAAATCTTGATACACCAGTGAATAAAACAAAGTCCTTGCCCTTATGGAATTTACTTTCTGGTATGAGCAGATAACAGCTAGCTAGCTAGCTACATATATGCACACATATATGGATGCATATATGCATGCATACATACATACATATATACATACACAGCATGTTTGGTGGTGATGAATGCTACAAGGAAAAGTCAGGCAGAATGACAGGAACTGTGGATGCTGGGTATAGCGCTAATATATTTGGGGCTATCAGGGAAGGCCTTTTGAAAAGGTAACAGCTGAGTCCAGCACAGAAATGAGGTATAAATCATGCAGATACCTTGGGTAATGGCAACATATGAAAGCTATATGACAGAGTACTGAATTTTTACAACAGATAAAATTATTCCACTTGTCAAGACAAAAATTATATAACTTAAAATACACAGAAAATATTTTAAAAATCCCAGTTTTATAATATGATAATTTATCAAAGATTTCTCAAATGCTGTCAAAAATTTTTATTTGAAAATTATTAGCTAAATGAAAATTATAAAAATTATTAAGAAAAGACTTACCAGGTTCAATAAATCCAGCAAGGCAAGTAAACATGCCTGGGGGAAATCTTTTCTGCCTGCCCAAAAGACATTTGGTCCCATCTGGATGAATAACTTGCATGATTACTACTGGATCTATCAAAAAAAATCAGACATATAAATGACAGAAAGTGACTGCATAAAGTCACTGTCTAGTACGACAATAAAAAGACTTCAGTTTCTAGTTACAAGAGGTTGTTTCTTCCCTATATGTAAGGGAAGTCGCATAGGATACTGTCAGATAAAAGATCATTTTTGCCTTCCTTCTCATCTTAATAGCAACACATATTGTGTATTTAGGTATGCTATGTATATTATTTTTTAATAAAAAACGTTTTAGAAGGTAATACATGGCATGGAGGACATATAAAGTTTACCATAGCAAATGCAGTGAATTTCGCTCTTCCTTACATATCAATTCTTAACACAACGATTTTAAAAGCTCTATGTAGCTCTATGATTAAGTCCATTAAGAAAAGTATATTTATATTAAATAACAATTAATCTCTCCAAAAGTCACTGATTTATTGAATTATCCTCATTAGATCATGACTGAGAACCAGGAATATAAAAGGCTCCTGCGCAGCAAAAACAGATGTCATTAAACCATGCATTTTACTCTCAAACCTCCTTAGCGGTTGCTGGGTCTATGTGTTTTCAAACAGTTTTAAAGGGCTGAGTTATCTAAATCTACAGCAGACTCAAAGCAGGCAATTAGAAGACAGAAGAAGGTACAAGCAGATACCAGCAGTAACGGAAGCTAGCTCCAGGATATACTGCTTCTGGGATCCCTCAAACAGGCACTGAACTTTGGGGCTTTTTTTTTTTTTTTTTTTTTTTTTTTTTTTTGTCTCTGTACTAAGTGGACCCAGATTAGTGAGCTTTTGAAATCATGTATCTCAACATATCAAATTCATATTGATTAACCTAGGATAAATGGCTAATTATGTACAATGTCATTTACTTGAAGTCATGAAGGTATGTCATAGTATTTACAGTCTTATTGGTTATTAAATTAAACATGCTTTTAATAAAAAGGTTAACCCCTCAGCTACTCAAAATCTTGTCTTTCCAGATGTCTTATTCCATAAGATTCTAAATGGCTGAGATTTCACTGTGAAAGGCTTACCAACTCTTGGATATGACGTGTTGTGAACACCATGGAGGCTAGGACACTGTTTCTTTTAAGCACACTCTTTTATAGCACCTTCTTCAATTTTAGTTGTACTTCCACAGGTTGGGCAGAACTTATATCGACTGTGCCATGCAAGAACAGATCTTGCTTGAGCTACAACCCCTTTAAGAGAAACACAAAAAGTTTTAATTCTGTGACAAATTACAAACAAATTAATAAGTAAAATGTTCTTAAGTCACAATAAAGATATATATTTTCTAAATAGCTGTGTGATCAAAGGTTTAGTATTCCTATTTTTATATGTACATTTCTTTTAAAGTAAAAGATTTAATTCTACAGATGACAAAAGAAATTTAGATTTAATTTGAACTAATAAAACTTTCATATAAGATGGACATGCTAACATCCATCTACTACACTGTATTATCTCAATCTTTTACAACAGGTGATTTTGAAATTTTGGATATACAAAATTTTAGTGCATAGTGACTTTACAAATAGTTACTTTACAACAGTGAATTTTATAAAAACACACTATGAAGGCAGTTGCTAACATAGACTTGAACTATAAAAGGCAATATACTAGGAAACTGTAGGAACCCATCTCTAGTTGGTTACTCAGCCACTACTCATCCATGTCACTGTGAAACATATTTTGTTTACAACTGGAAACTGCATAGAGAATAAAAAAATACTGTACTTACAACATTCGTGGTTAACTTTGTTTATGGAAAAAGATGCCTAACAGAATAAATCTTAGAATATACACTTTGGCTATCATCTTTACCTTAGTACTTAAAAAAAGGATATGCCCTGACCAAAAATATTACAATTGAGGCAATAAGTCTAGAAATGCTATATTTCAAATGCCTGACATTCTCCCTAAAATAAATTATTTGGTCCAAAGATTTTGGAAATAAATAATCTTAAACAACAATAATAATATTTTAAACTGGAAAAAATGAAACTAATAAATCATAAATAAAAACAAATATAACAATAAAATTCAATAAACCATAGGCAACATTAAATATTTGCCTGCTATATTACCTTACAATATGTAACTTAGACTAAGGTATCTACATTAGTTCAGTATCATTACAATAAGAAAAACTCATGTTAATTTGAGTACTTACTATATGCCAAGCATCATGCAAAAATATATATCATCATATTTAATGTTTAGAGCAATCCCATGACATAGGTATTATTATTATGCTCATTTCCTGGAGAAGGCAACTGATGCATAGAAAGGTTAAGTAATTGTGTAAATTTATATAGCAAGTGAGTAAAAAGGGCCTCAGTTTCCTCAATAGTTGAAGAAAAAAAGGTCCTTTTGATCTTAAAATTATACATATAGCTCCAAAGAAAATATGTTTTATTTTCTTTAAAAGCATAATGTTTTCTCCACAAATGTGGGGATAAAACTAACACTCTAGACTTTGGGTGGAGGCGTTGAAGCAGTCTCTGGAAGGGACTGACCTAATGGAAGGTGACACGGTCAAGTGATCTCTTCCTTACCTCTCTTTAACTCCTCACTCTACCATGATCTAGCTTCTGTTCCTTCCACTCCACTGACGCTCCTCTTGCCAAATTCATCAACAGTTTCATATTACCAAAACCAAAGATTCTTGGAAAAAAAAATCTTTGTCTTCATCTTAAATTCTGAATATCATTCAACATATCTAACCAGTACCTCCAAGAAGTACTCTGCTCACATGGTTGGCACATCTTCTGTTTTCTACCTGCCTTATGACCACACTGTTAACATCACCTTTGATGGCTCTTCTACTTCTACCTGACCTTTAAATGTAGAGGGATTCAGGTATAATTCCGAGGTTCTCTTTCTTGCCTGCTCAACTCTAAGTAATCTCAGTAGTCTCCTGGGATTTTAATACCATCTTTGTGTTGATGACTCCTATATGAATATCTCATTTGGATAACTTCTCCTCTCTCCAGATTCTAATATCCTCTAAAACTTAGCACGCCCAAAACTGAAATCTTGATTTACTTGCTTCCCTTGCTCATCACCCTACATTATTTTATCAAGAAATAGTATCACTACCTACCAAATTACTAAAGTCCCAAACCTAGCAGTCATTCTTTTCCTTTTCCTTATTATATACTCTATACCTATTTCATGAGCAAGTACTGTTGATTTTGTCTCAAAAATATATCTTAAATGTAACTCTCTTCCATCTCTATTATTATCATCTAATTCAGGCCATAGTTCAGGTTACCTCTCTCTCTTGTAACAGTCTCAACCTACTGATCAAGTCCTATCAGTTCTATCTCCAAAATATCTCAAACTCCTTCTTTCCACCTCACTAATTCCAGCCACTACAGTCTCTTACCTGGGATGTTGTAATCTCTAATCCCCTCTCAAAAAGACTCCTGACTTCCACACTTAATTACCTACAATTCATGATCTTCAAAGCAACCATAGTGAGGGTTTTATTTATTTTTATTTTCTTATACATGAGTCAAGTTATAACATTTACATGAAATTTAGAATAAAACCTCTACTTTATTATCATGGCATACAAGGCCCCACGTGAACTGGTATACCCAACAGGAAACAAAACAAAGGTCTTTGCCATCAGGCTCAGAGTACAGCAGGTGCTCAATAACTCTTCATTGAAGAATTGAGTAAAACCTGCATGCATTAGGGTTAATTCTGGGTGAAACTGAGTAAAACCTGCATGCATTAGGGTTAATTCTGGGTGAAACTGAGTAAAACCTGCATGCATTAGGGTTAATTCTGGGTGAAATTGAGTAAAACCTGCATGCATTAGGGTTAATTCTGGGTGAAATTAATCTTGGCTGATTTAGACTGCTGTAACTATGTAAGAGAGTGATTCCCTAGGGTGAGAACTTTACAAAGTTTCTAGAGAAGATAGGCTAATATCATTGCTTACTGGATACATACATATCACTCCAATCCAGTTACAAAAACCAGATTATTACTAATACAAGTAAGCAGTATTCAATTCTTACCAGCTTCTTTTTCTTTCAACTGTAGAAGAGCCGGCATTGGAGGATGAAGAAAATAACAATTTTCATGTCTTTGCATAAATTCTTTGGCAGCATCAGAATCTATTCCTAGAGCAAACCAGGCAACTAACCCATCTTCTTCTTCTCTCGGGGTTTCCCCAGTGTAATTAAGTAACTCTTTTTTCACTTCAAGTTCTACTCCAAGAAAAATCAAGGTGACTTTCTCAGGCTGAACCAAATAATCCTTTATATCTGTGTAGCTCAGCTGACAAAGCCTGACTTCTGGCTGTTGGGAACTTTCTTTATTGCCACCTAGAGTAACCAAGGGATTTAAATCTGAGAAAAGGATATAAACTGTGGCTGGATGGCTTTCTTTAGCTAGCAGCCAGTCAGAATTATTTCTTTTCTCACTTTTCCGGTCCAATAGTGTCCTGCTAAAATAATTTTCACATTCTTCCACTTCATTGGTTAGGAACCAAGGCTTCTTCCCACCTTTAGCATTACCTAATAAGTTAGCTATATGCTTATAACCCCAAAATTTAGCAATATCCAGTGCAGTCTGCCTTGATTTGTTAACAATGGATCTGTCACACCTACAGATGAAAGGAAAAATGAAAAAGGAAATAAACATTTTCTCCAGCATTTATTACAATAAAATATCTGCAGCAGCATATTATAGCCCCTCTATTTAATGATTATACACTTTTTTTTCTTTTAGTACATAATTTACCAATGGGAAGTTTAAAAGAAATAATCATAAATGATGAAAAGTTAGAGACACTGGATATTAAAATTTCTGGATAATTATAAAATAAAAAAGCAGTAAGTTTTATATGCTATGAGATACTAAAATTTTACAAGGGGTTCTTGGTAGTCCTACTGGGTAGCTTTATTTTTTCTATTTGGGAGGAAAATATTAGATTAACTCATAAATTTGCTTTGCTATTAAGTATAAAATGTTAATTCCTCAATAAACAGTTAAAAGCTTTTTTTAGAAATTATGCTACATTTTTATAAATAACAAAACTGGCCAAAGAATTATTTTTGAGACCAATGATACAGATATAGCTACAAGACAAATTTTAAAGAAAAAATGTAACCTAGAAATTAAACCATACACCCCTTCAGATGGTACGGCCTAAAATGTTTACCCTTTCTCAAGTAGAAGTTGGACAACATCTACGTGTCCATTCCTCGCAGCATACATTAAAGCAGTCCAGCCATTTTCAGAAGTTTCATTGAGGAGAGATGGAGAATGACTAAGTATTCCTGTTAACCTGGCAATATCACCTTCTGCAGCAGAACAGTGAAACTGGGAAATTATTTCTTGCTTTAGACTTCTTTTTACAGAAGACATTTCTTTCTTAAAAAAGGAAAATAGAAAAAAATACATTTGCAATTGCTTTTATATCATGTTGAACATTATCTGAATGCTAATACAATTGAATAAAATATGTGGGTTCTAAAACAACATATTCATCAAAAGGTAGTGAAATGTTATCACAGCATACATTTCAAAATTGTTATCAGTTAAGAATTTTAATATAATTCAACATGGCGGATATATAAAGAGTTTTGGTAATAGATGAGGGGGCCATATCCTTGAGAGAGGCAGTATGTAATAGTTTTAAAAAGAGGAGCAGGTATTTGAGGCAGACCAGAGGGACTTCAATATAGACTAGGAGCATTAGGGAGAGTAAAGTAGATAGAAGTTAAGGCAGAAGTTTTTAGCAGATAACAAGTATTCTCTTAGATTCTATGGTACCAGAAACAGGTGTCTGCCCTCAGAGAAATTATGATCCTATAACAAATTATTCAAAATCTAAGTTTCAATTGAAATCAATTTATTGCTTTATCTTCTATAATTAATTCTGTATTCTATTTTGAATTGATTTTTGTTCACGGCATGAAGTAGGGGTCAAGATACGTTTTTATCCCATTGGATAATCCGTATGACTGGGCATCATTCTTGAAATTACCATCTTTGGCTCACTGAATTGCAGTATTTTCCTTGTTATAAATCAGATGACCATATATTTTAGATCTATTATTGGACACTGTTCTATTGGTCACTATCCTTGAATTACAGACACTTTCTAAACCCTTAACTTTGTTTGCCTGCTTTGTCAGTCTGTTGTTTCAGCAAGAAAAAAAAAATTAAAAAATTATTTTTTCATACCTCTTAATTAATGTTGCCTAATCATGGACTGAATGTGGTAGGGCACAAACTGAGCGATTTTTTTTCTGGAAATGGTTCATGTTTCAGTTACTTATGAACTTCTCAAAATATTTTTTCTAAGATATGACTTTTTTTTTCTATGAAATGCTGTTATGAAAAGGTTTGGGCTTCTAACTAGGCTTTTACCATTTGAAGCAACATGATATTTAGGCTAAAAAGGAGGAAAGGTTATAATCTATAGTTTTTGACAGCTGTCTGTCAGGTTCTGACACTACAATTTGATCAATTTTATACTAGGAATAATATGAACATAATTTGAGGGGAAAATGGGTGAATGAGATTAACTTGTTTCTGTTCACCCTTCTTGTTTGTATCTTTCTGCTACTCATAAATAGGTGAAATATACTCATAGTAATGGAAACATTTGGATAAAACCTCATACTGAAAATCGTTTTACAACTTGATTAGAAGTGACTTCTATATTAGAAAACAATTTTTTTCTTTTGATTTACTATAGAATTTTACTGATTATTCCTTTCATACTGAGATTTCTAAATACTTTAAAAATATTATGAATAACGAAAGGTACAAATTTTAAGGACTTAGTTTTCAAGCATTGTTATATACTGACTCATGTAGTCTTCTTTCCAAGTTGCCTTTTCATTAAATTATTTTCCATAAAATCTTATCATACAGGTCTGCTAGTTAGGTTTACTTGAAACAATATTTTACTGTCTCATGTTTTAAATTCATGGTCAGCTCCTCATCCTCCCTGCTGGCCACTCCAGGTGACTGCCAAACTGTCCTCCAAAAATACAGTACCATTCTGTAGCGCGTGATGCTTATACACACAGTATTCTCAGGAGAAAGTTGAAAATGTACTTTTCTCCTCAGCTTTCTCAGCAGAAATGCTATCTAGAAATAGAACCATTACTCATTCCAGAGAAACATGCAAAGTCTGAAATCCAACTTCACTGCTTGATTTACTTTTTCATTTCTCATTGACAGGTACTCCAGAAGGTAAGGACTTGAAGGTAGGATGAGGTGATTCTGCTATATGCTACCCTTGCTTTGCAAGAAGAGCATGGACTATTCTGAGAGGTCATTTAAAATAATCTTAGGTTTAAAGGGTCCTAAGATTTTATCCAAACCAACATCCACCTTTTACTGATGTCACTCAGGGCTCGTGACTTGCCCGAGGTTACAAAGATAGATAGACAGACAGACAGGCGCGGGCGGGGAGCAAACCTCAAATGTGGCTGTTACTTTTTTGAAGTCACTGACCATTATTTAACAAATTCCACTTCCTTGAGCAGTCAAGATGGCCATTTAACCAATCAAACGCCATCCATGTACGACGGTCTCTTGAAACGGTTAAAGGCCTTGAGTTTATATTCTGCGAGATTCCTTCTATTAATGTGGACCCACACTTGAAGCAGCATTTTCTTTTCCCCATCTCAAAGACTGAACTGGAAACGCCACCGGCAGCAGGATCGGCTGCGCTTCCCAACCCCTCCTCGGAGCCCTGGCTGCCCAGCCGCCGCTCCCATGCTTGCTCTGCGCTACACGACTAAGCAGGGCGGCGCAGGACAGAGCAGAGGCAAAAGAGCATTGAGAACTGGTTACCGGCCCCATACTAGGGCCGATCAACTCGCCGAAGCTGCTACTAACCAAAAGACGACCCAGAAAAGAGGAAACCGGGAAGCGGTCGAAGGACTAGTCAGGAACAATCCCACACTTGCTCTTCCCAGCGCCGGATGGAGCCTTCCTGACTTCCGGAAGAGGGCCAGTGTCCTCGCACGACTTTATGGGAGTTGTAGTTCGGCGGCCACAAGCTGTGACCAAGCCGAGAAGAGGTGGGGCTTGAGGGGAGCGGGAAGAGGTTCGGGAACGTTCCGGTAAGAGTTCCTGGCTGGGACGACTGACTTCCTGGCGGTGAGTGAAGGGTTGGTTATTCTTCCGAGTGAGACCAAGATGTGTATGTAGGGTGTGCTGCTAGCGATGGAAAACTCTAGATTTATGGAAACGGTTTTAAGTTTTCCAGTATTTCGCACCCAGATGACATAGTTTGATGCATTGGAGTGTTCAAAGCATCAAACTTTTTGTTATGTTAAGTAAAACAGGAGTATTGACCAAGTCATTACAGTACATGACCTTAAACAAGTTGTAGGCCTCTGAACTTCAATCTCATATGAAAGTGGTACCATGTTTTGAAGCCTTCCTCATTCAGTTGTCCATTAAAAAGTCCATACCAAGAGCCCACAATGCCTCCTTGGGTTGTGATGTTTAAATAGAGTGATGGACGCAGAGCTCTTAGGACAGCGCTAAGTCCAGAGCTAGTATACACAACACAATTATTGCTGCCGTTATTATTTTATTTGGTTCACTTTAATGCTCCAAAACCTACAGAAGTACGTGTGTCAGATTACGAGGTAGGTATTGTCAGTCTTCTAACATCCAGGTATTTTTACTAAGCTGTCTTCTTGGCAATTGGCAACAATTAAGTAGTCTCTTAAGGTTTACCATTGCTTCCTACCCCGATTTTAGGCATTAGAAGCTTCTTACAGTGAAGTTGTATATATTTGTTATCATTGTCCTTTTATAACTGCTCTTTCTAGCTTTGTCCTGTTCTTTCTGTAAATAGTTGTCTTCAGTCTTCAATGATTTCAGTGATCAGATATTTCAGAAATACTGTTTTAGTTAATTCACTTGGAATACCCAATCTTTGTATTCAAACATATACTAAGGTAAATAGATTAGTATAATGAATGCTCATAAATTAATCATCCAGCATAAACAATTATAAATTTATGGTCCTCTCAGCCCTTTAGATTATCTTGAATTCTAGACACCATATTATTTTATTGTTGAATAAGAATAAACATTTGGAATAATAGGGTTTTTAAAAAAACATTGCTACAATATCATTCGTACAACTTAAACTTTACAATAATTCTGTAATGTAAAAAAGACATTCAAATTTAATCATCTCATCAATTTTAAGTTTTACTCAAATAAGGACCTAAACAAAGTTCCACAGTACATTTGATGTTTTTCACTCTGTAGGTTCCCTTTTAGTTTTTTCTTGCAGCTTATTTGTTAAGGAATAATGATCATTTGCTTTATAGAATTTTCCACTTTCTGAATTTTGCAAACTCTACTCCTATGGTGTCCTTTCCCATATTTTTCTTATAAATTTATAGTTAAATCTACAGGATTATTCAGATTAAGGTTTTTTTTTTTTTTTGGCAAAAAGATTTCATAGGTATTATTATTTCCTATTGCATTACAATAAGAGTCATATACTGGTTATCTCTCTTTTTGACATGTTATTGGGTTTAGATTGTCAACCTGATAAAGTTTGTGATAAATATACATTTTTCCCAGCAGCTTCTCAGCTAATTGTTTTGTCAGCTGTTGATGATTATTGCCTAGGTCCATTATTTCATTTAGAGTGGCAAAATGGTGGTATTCTAATTTGATTATCTACATTTACTAACAGAAATTATTTTATAATAAATAACTTTGCCTCATTAGATATTTGTACAGTTTTTTATAGGAAGACTAGGATAAATGTGTGATTTTCTCCTTTATTTCCTGGTGTTCAGAATTATGAGTTCCCTAATATCCAAGTTTTTAAGTATTTTTACAAACTCATGGATGTTAACATTTTTAATGTACTTCATGTCATTGAAGATATTTAAAAAGTATTTTTATATTTATTATGTTGATGCTTAAGTTGCTTCTTCTTTGGCCTAGTGGGCGCCTGAGTTCATTTGACCAAGACATTGTAGTGTTTGATAGTTTACATTCTTTCTGGCATGAAAAAGTGTTTTAGAGTCATCTTGTAAGTATTCTGCACAGACCTGGAATCAGCCCTTTCTCTAAGGAGCCTTGATTCCTTTTAGTAAGAAATGCATTTAGATACCACAGTTTGCTAGTGGATTACCAAATACTTCTTACATGTAATCCTCTTTTGTGGAAACTAAACAGATACAGATCCTATCCAATAAGAGTTTATTTTCCAAGGACATTTTGGTGCCCACATAGATGTCAATGCCTTAAAATAATGTTTTCATTTTATTGCATTCCCAGTTAGAAACTTAAAGTTTCTTCAATACTTATGAGAAAAAGTTACAACTCTTTAGCCCAACGTTAGATACCCTCCTTAATATGAACCCAACATGTAATTTTAGCTATATTTTCCCAAGAATATAGACAAACCGGCTTACAGCTGACATGGAGACTTCTTGTGCTTTCCTACTCAAATACATTTGCTCATGCTGATTTTCTTGACTTAAATATTTTCCCTTAATCAAATACTATTCATTTCACAAAGCCTAATTCAAGTCCCTCTTTCATTGGGTCTTCTAGATCATTTCTGTCCATGTGATTATTCATTTACTACCAGTATCCCCTTGCTCTTGCCACTTCAGTGTATGTTGGCTCTTCTTTCAGTTGCCAGCAATTTATTTCTTTACCTGAGATCTTTTTCTTGTTACCAAAGCCCACTTTGTCCTCCTGCTCAGCAGACCAGCATACCAGATAATTAATACTACCTGGGAGCAGCCCTCAGCTAATGAGTGACGTGATCGAATATATAAATACATCTCACACTTTTGCTACACTGGCTACACTGTTCTCAACTGGCTGCCAGAATTCCCCAGTGGAATTAGGATTTTTGTCTACAGTGGACACTTGATTAATAACCAAACCTTTGCCTGCCGTCCCTTCCCTTTCTCACTTTCTCTCTCCCCTTCCATTGGTTTCTTCTGGAGAACCGATTGCTTGTGAATCATTGTCTCTGGATTTCCTTCTTGGTAAACCTAAACTAAGACAAGTATTTTTTTCCTCCTTTCAATTCATAACCCCTATTTTATAGTAGTTATAGTAGTTAGCTTTCTTGGCATAGTTTGGGAGAATCATTAACATCATTAAATAAATAAATCCCAACTACCACTCATTCTGGAACACACTATATTCAATTATGTATATGAGAATATTATTGCAAATAAATGCATGAAACCGGATTGATTGTTTTTGAGTCAAATGATTGGGAGTTCAAATCTGAAACTTTTTTTTTCTCTGCTCACCCATAGAATCAATTTACAAAATGGCTTATCCCTTACTATTACCAGCCTCCTAAAACCTCATGGACCCTCTTTGTACTTTTTAATTTTAGCTGCTCTGGAAAGTTACTCTCTACCTTTTTTTGGTGCCATGCAAATAAATGTTGTGTATAACGCATAGACTATTTTTTGAAACAGTAATATGCCAACTGTATCCTGCAAATTTAGTGAAAATCCATCCAGTCATTTCCCATCAACCAGAAAGAAACTTGACTTTATGGACAGTACATAAGTAAAAGTTTATGTAGATAATTTACTTGGTAACTAATCATATATCTGGAGGTGTGCTTTATTCTTGCCACACATTACTTTTAAGTTTTTGTGTTAATTAACACTTTATATTTTCACCTTTTTTTCTAATATATTGTAATTTTTTAAATGAAGAGTCAGATTTTTAAAAGAAATTCTATCATAATAGCTACTTTTTTTTCACTTTTAAGCCACTAAATAAAAGTTGGTTGTTGATAATGATTAGATATGCTGGAAATTGTGCTTTAACTCTACACAATTTAGAGATAAATTCAATAAAAGTGAGGAGATCTTGAACTCTACATAAGGTTCTTGATATAAAATAATTTTGTATGTAACTGCACACAGAGGCATTTCTAATTTACATACATCATACAAAAATTCTGTATTCTTAAACACACCAAGTTGCTCTGGACTTTGGATGAGTTGTTCCTTTTAAAATATTCTTCTATGGCTATAATCAACAGGACAAGTAATAACAAATGTTAGAGAGGATGTGGAGAAATAGGAATCCTCATACACTGTTGGTAGGACTGCAAATTGGTATGGCCACTATGGAAAGCAATATGGAGTTTCCTCAAAAAACTAAGAATCAACCTACCATATGATCCAGCAATCCCTCTACTGGTTATTTACCCCAAAGACTTGAAAACTCATATTTGAAAAGATATTTGCACCCCGATGTTTAGAGCAGCATTATTCACAGTGGCCAGGACATGGAAGCAACCCAAGTGTCCTATGATAGATGACTGGTTAATGAAGCGGTAATACATATATACAATGGAATATTATTCAGCCATAAGAAGAGATGAAATCCTGCCATTTGCAACAACATGGATGGACCTTGAAATAATCATACTAAGCAAAATAAACCAGACAGAAAAGGTTGAAAATCACATGATATCACGTATGTGGGATATAAACCTAAAAGCAACAAATGAACAGGACAAACAAACAGAGACTCATGAACATGGACACTAGACTAGTGGTTGCAAGAGGAAGTAAAATATTTGAAAAATTATGTATATATAGTATGAAAAAAATAAACTGGCACTTAAAAAAATTAAAAAAATAAAATACTCTTCTAGCAAACACTCCTGGGCCCTTTCCAAGTGTACCCCCTCCCAAGCTAACTGCTCTTCTATCTCTATCTCATCGGTTAACTTTGCCTTTTTTTTTAAAATTGAGGTATAATTGACATGCAACATTATATTAGTTTCAGATGTATACATAATGATTTGATAGTTGTATATATTGTGGAATGATCACCACATTAAATTTAATTGACATCTGTCTCCATACATAGTTACAGAATTTCATTTTTCTTGTGATGAGAACTTAAGATCTATCGTATTAGCAATTTTCAATTATGAAGTACAGTATTATTAACTATAGTCACCGTGCTGTATATTACATCCCTGTGACATTTATTTTATAGCTGAAAGTTTGTACTTTTTGATTCCCTTCATTTTGCCCCTACCCTACCCTTTGCTTCTGAATGTATGAGCTTGGTTTTTGTTTTTTAGATGTTAGCTGTGGGCTTGTCATATTTGGCCTTTATTATGTTGAGGTATGTTGCTTCTATACCCACTTTATTGAGAGCACTGAAACTGTTCCATATTTTGACCTGCGTGGTGTTAATCTGCCTATAGATAAATGTAAAAATTCTTTGAGCTATACACTCAAAGATTTATGAGTTATATATTAAGAATTATGTACTTTACTGTGTGTGAGTGATGTCTCAATAAAAAAGTAAATAAAAATGGAGACATCTAAAAAAAAAAATACTGTTCCCTTACATTTTCTAATTGCAGGCTCCTTCTTGCCATTTGTGTGTCATTCAAATGTCACCTTTTTAGAGGGCTTCCCTGAATCACCCTGTTTATAATAGTTCTGCTGATATGCTTGTATTTCTGGCATTCTTATTTTTGATAGTTCTTGTTTTCTGATACTTATTTATTGTTTTCCCCTATTATAATATAAACTACTTCATGAGAAGGTCCTTGTTTATCTCACTGCTGTTTTCCCAGGACATAGAATGTTGATTGGTCTTTAGGAAACATACAGTGAATATTTGTTGTTGCTGAATAAATGGTGCTTTTCATGTTAACTCATATATATTTTTGATGTTGCTACTATGCCTGGCTAATTAGAACTTCTCAAATAATGTTAAGGCATACATCTCACTTTCTGCAGTTATATTTATTTGTGTTTATGGAATTAACCAGGAAAATAAATATCTGTTTGTTTCCTTCAAGTAGGTCATTGCCTAATAAAATAAAATAATGATAAACAATGTTCTATAATAGAGCGAACATAAAGTGGAGAGCACATTATGGGTACCCAATCTATATTTACAGGGCAAGGTTAGAAAAGGTATAGTGGAAACAGCGCTTACCCATGTGTTATTCTTCTCTCCTTCCAGGTCTTCTGGGAAGAGGGCATGGCCCAGGATTTTTATAGCTAGACATGTTGTGGCTAGTTCTAGTCAATGCACTGTAGACAGAAGTGGTGCTCTTATGGGCCAAAGCAGTTATAAGACAGTGCATTGCCCTCTAGATATTTATTACTGTGTTATGGAAATCTGAATATGGCATGTTAAGATGAACAAGTCTCAAGGACATAGCACTGGCATTTACCTTTGGGAGGGAACTATCATGGAGAGCTGCTAGACTTGAGATGGAATTTGGATGAGAGAAATAAACCTTGTTGGTGTAAGCCACTGAGATTTCAGAGGTAAGTTGCTACCTTGCCATACCTAGTCTATTCTGAGTAATGGAGAAAACAGTGAGGAGGTAACCTGTGAACTGAGTTTTGAAGGGTCAGGGACAATGAAAGGACAAAATCTGTCAGGGATTCTTTTTTTCTTGTCAGGTTAGAACTTTGTCTCTTAAAAGAGTAGGAGCAAACTTAGAGATAAAAGTAGGTTTAGTACTCCAGGTTCCAAGGAGGTCTTAGAGTCTACTAAGTAACAGCCATTTCAGAAAAACGCACCATAAAATCCTGGTATTTAAGAGCCCTAGTAGGCAGATAGAGTGCAGATAGCGCTCTGTCAGCAGTTCCAACTTGTTTTGAGTTAAGGCCGGTTGTGCTCACTCTTCCTCTTACTGAGAATAACAGCATGTAATAGCAGTTGGCAGAGATGACCAAAATAAAACACTTCACCCTTTGCAATGTGTACATCCAAAAGTGCCTTTAATCTTTAAACATGCTAATTTATGATTTTTATGGGTCCCAAGCCACTTTTGTTGAGGTTAGTGGTAATGTCATCGTCTTATGATTTTCAAAAACAATTTTCAGAGTTTTTCACTCTTAGAAGTATATGAAATGACTGTATTTTTCACACAAACATCAATTTAGTTTATGTCTTTTATAAAGTATTCCCAAACAGGAATTTATTCTTACTTACAAATTATCTCTCCGCTTTTGCTGTGTGAGGTGCGTTTTATGAAGCAACAGCCATGATGCGAGGAGTCGTCTGTCTGATCCGAGGCGGAATGAATATTGCTTGAAAGAACAATATTCTTTCTGTGAACTCAAGTTAATTGATACAGTAATTTAATCATAGAGCCGCTGCTCACATTTCATGTTTACGTCACTTAAACTTGATTTTTCTTTTTTAGAATGTCTAGGCTGATGAAGATTTAAATGGATTTGTAGCATTTAAAAGTGTCCTCAAAACTGATTGCAGTGTGACATCCGTCAGATTCTGTATTCAGTTTTTGTTTAGTTATTTTGAAGCTATCAGATGAAAAAAAAAATCTGAATTGAATATTCTGCAACAGGTTTTTCCATCACTATGCTAAAGCCCAGAGGAACACAATATATTTTTTTAGGTTTAGTCTTCTATTTTTCCTTAGGATATTTTTGACCCCAGATACTTTTCCCTTTAAATTTGACTGAGCTGTGATCATGGCTGTGACCTCTAGCCTTGAAAGAAGAGGAGTTATGCCTCTCAGGGGCGATGCCTCAGGCACTTTGCAAGGCGGCTGGTAGGGATTATTTCCCAGGCTGTGAAGCAATGACCTTCTATGGAGAGTGAGTGTCTGCAGTGCACGTAAATTCCTTTAGCTGTGATTGAGAGCCTTAGGTTTGTTACCTGCTTTATGAATCAGAGTCCATTCTGTCTCTACGGAGGATGGGTAATTTAGTGCTATATTTAAAGCTACCTGTTATGTGCTCACATAAGGGATTACATGTTCATTTACTTTTGGGGGTGCATATGGTATGTTCTTGAGCTACAAATATAGTTAGTGCAGAAGTAAATCTGGAATTTTGGAATGAAAACCTGGGATGATTTTATTATGATTAGGGGGCACCTTACCTGTTATTTCTAAACAAAGTGTCCTGACAGTGCTATGCCAGTTGTCCCCAACTTGTCTGATTTCAATGTCCCAGAGAGGATTTTTATTGCCTCCTAAGCTATCATTACAACAATAATATAATACTGATTGCTAGTATTTCTCAGAATACATTAAAAAGAGGAATGGAATTTAGAATGATGAATATGATAACACTTTTTGAAACTGTGGGCCGGCATTTTGTTTTTTATTCTCTGCATTAAACTGTCAGTCTGAATCCAATAAATTTATAGAATTTAAAAAATTACAAGAATATTCTATCTCCTGTCTCTCTTTTTTATTCAAAAAGTATATATTTTTTAGTATAAAAACTGATTTTCAGCATTATATAGATGATTGTTAATGTTATTGTTAAAATGCTTTATGTATTTTCAGTTCTTGTGAAAAATCCTTGAGAATCCATTTATTGCCACAATACTGTCTAGCCAGTTCCAATATAAATCTGACCCACAGAGTTGTAGGAAATATAGAATAATTTAAGAGAGGAGCTATGCCACTGAAGGCCATGTGAAATACTTAGAAACCAAAATAAAGAACTATTACATAATGGCACTAGGGATATCTCATACCATATTCCATTTCTTTCTTAATTAAAAAAGTTACCTGCTTTGGATGAAAACATTTCAAATGTAGATCACATGGAGCTTTTCTGGAAACAGGAACATTAATATGATTCTTCTTATGTAGATCTAAGCACTTTCTTCTGAAATAAAAATTTGAACATTAATTCATTATTCATTCAAAAATAAATAAGGAGTCGTATTAAAATATTAATAGAGAATAATAGTAAAAGGTACAATTTAGTCAAATTCTATAATCAAATCTGTTCCTTTTTCAGGGTTTAAAGTTAATGGAACTCAGTTATACAAAATATATGTATCAAATTTTGTTAAATCCAACTGTTTACGTTCCAGCAGATAAAGCATAACTTACCTAAGTTATAACTCAATATTAATTTTCTTTTACTTGGTTTCTGGTTTTCTTAGAAAAGGACACTTATGATATATTTGGATACAGATTGATTTAAAAGTCCCTGGCCTATGAAATCTGATAAAGCAGAGAGGGAAAACGAAAACACAATACTTTGTTCCATCACTAATATGATGACATGGGATAATCAGGTGGTGATCTTAGCATCCTAGCTATATATCAGCTAGCACCTTTCACCCTCACTTTTGCCTCTCCTTCCTTCCCTTTCTCTCATCTTCTGTGTTCAAGATTTTAACTTAAGTGAGAAAAACTAGATTGATATAACTGGGACAGCGATTACATTGCTTTTCACATATTGGTCCCAGTCATGAAATCAGAATATAATTTCATCTTTGAGTTTTAATGATCTCAAATAGGATAGTAGTACATTATAATTTGATTTCTAAGGCTGCTTTTGGAAAGATGTATAAGTGATATTTGTGGAATTGTATAGGATCAAAATGTAAAGAATGATGTAATCAATCTGATTTATAGTTTATAATTTTTTTTTTCTTACAAGCAGCCTTTGCCTCCTTCTTGGCATTCCCACTGTACCACCATCATTGTTTATGATTTTTACTAGGATTATTACAGTGGCTTCACAACTGCTTTACTTGTTTCCGAGATTATCTTCTAATTTGTCTCCTAGAATACAGCCAGATTGTTAAAATCCAATTGTTAATCTGTGTAAAATCTTTTATTACAGTGCATCACCTTCAGGGTAATATAGAATATGTAGTTCTTTCTGTTTCTTTAATTATAATACTATTAATTAAAAATTTAGAAAGCTCTATATCCAGTATATATTTATTTATTTATAAGTTATACACATATACATGGTTTAAAATACTAAAATATTATGTACATTATATAATAAGTGCCGAAATAGAATTTTGGAAAAAGGAGGTTATAAGAATAATTGTAATAGAAGTTCTAATATTTTCTTTCTGTACTCTTGTAGTTGTTTCATGTACCCTTGGGTGTATGCACCCAACTTTGGAAAACTCTATCACTCACTATTTGATATCTACCCTAGATCCATAACTAAATAATTATAGAAGCCGTAAGTCTGGTAGATATACCACCTCACTCCCTCACCATAGGGCTTCTTCTTGACTGCTTCCTACTTGGTTTTCAGAACTAAGTTCATGTGTCATCATCTCAGGGAAACTGAATTATATCTCCTGTGTGCTTTCAGAGCACTCTAAATAAACCTTTCTCATAATATTTTATAGTAAAGATTAGGAGCTCCTTTGGGGAAAACTCTATTGTTTATTTTCACATCCTTAGAGGTAATCATAATGTCCAGCATGTGTTGCACCCTCATAAAAGTTAAATGAATTCATGAATGAATCAGGAAGGAAGGAGGGAAAAATGGAAGAGAGGAAAGAAGGAAGGATGGAAGAAAGGAAAAGAGGAGGAGGGAGATGAATTAATAGGTGTGTTCAATATAAAACAATGTTACTGGTAGAATGAGAATTTTAATTCACATCTCTGTGGTTTCCTGATGGTCAATAGATGGATATTTAGATAGGGTAATTTTGCATTATTTTTAGGTGAGAAATTGTTTCTTATATATCAGTATCACATATAAATACTGCTATGTAAATGTTCCTTTACTTCAGGTTCTGAATGCTCACCTGGTAACCTTTTTCTATTGACAACTTTATTTTTGCCTTTAGGAAAAAAAAAATTCTTTTATCTAATATTACAGGACCAGCACAAGTATGTAAAATTTTGAAGCTCTTAACGTTCTTTTTGAAATGAGTGTGAGGACGGAGTGAATCATAGGAAGCAGGTTCTATATAAGGATAATGTATTTTGATGATATTCAAATTCATTCAGCAAAGACCAAATAAGTCAGAGCAGATTTGCTGGTTCATCAGTTGTGCTGCTTCTTCATCCTTATTAGTAAACTGTAACACATTTTACAAAGACTCATCATTTCCCACAGGGCACAGCTCTAGGTTAAGCCTGAAAAGCAACTTTCATTATAGATCATTTATTGAAAGTAGACTGAAACAATTACAGTGTCTCTCTGAAGATATTGACCAAACACTCTATTTTTGAATAGTGCATTATACTGGATTAGTTATTTAATACTTTGACTGTTATTGGAACTTGGAAATGTGTGTAGGTGCCCTCTTGGGCTTATTATTAGAAAAGAAACAGATATATTCTGTAAAAAAAAAAAAAAAATGATTCTCACCAAGCCTCTTAAAAGCTAAAATGGAGTAATTTCCCAATTGTTTTAGTTTTATGCAGTTTACAGTGCCAAGTAAAGTTGTTTTGAGAATTTACAGAAACTAATATTTATCCATTCAACTTACTCTAGTAATCATTATTATGTGACACATTGGTATAACCAAAATTTTGTTCTGTTGATAACTTGTCTAGATGTGAAAATATAGGGACTCTTCTTTTGTGTTTAATCTATCTGAATTTTCTTATTTGGAAATTGGAATAAAATATACAAGATCTACTCTTTTATAATGGATCAAGCATAAAATCTTTGCTCATTTTAGGCAAATTAGTTCTTTTAAGGAGTTGCATAGTCTCCTTGGAAATGATTGACTCTTTTCTCCTGAAAGGAACGAATATTTGTCACATTTCTTTGGTATTGGGTCTAGGATATGTTTTTTTATTTCTTTAATTTTAAAAACTCTGAGCTATTTGAATGTATCATATTAAGTTATTTAAATTAAATTCTATCTTGTGATTCTTGATGGTTTTAAATATAATTCAAATTTGGAAAAACATTTTTTCCTAGCTATTGAAGGATTTCTCAAATCATGAGTTGACATTTCTTCATTTAAATGGCATATCTTCTTTATAAAAGTGATACCTTGCAAGAAAATTTCATTAGCATTCAAATCTCAATCTAAGATTTTTTTCCCCCACTAAGTGTTTGCAGGGAGTTGGTACACATTTGCACAGGTTATTCATGGGACTTTTTTTTTTTTTTTTTTACATTTTCGTCTTTACCTAGCTTTTCCAACTTTACCTTTTCAATACTAAGGTCACGATCTAGTATACAGAGTAAAATTTATCAGCATCATTATTGAAACAAAAATGGACTTTTCAAAGTTGATTCATCAGTAACAGTGAAAGAAGTACATGGTAGCAATGAAAGTATTGGATTTAGACCAACAATATATTTATATTAGTTGTTGCATTCACATGGTTTCTGCCAATTTGAAACCAATAATTTAAGTAAATGGAATTATTTTAAAAACATACTTGATATGTACTAATTAAATAATAGTTTCTTATACTCTTGGTACAACTATTTTTATTTTTTTCCCTCAAATATTATGTGTTTCCCTCGTATAGGTATGGTAACATTTGGTCGACATGAAGTTTTAATAATGCCTGCCTGAGTTCAAAAACCTGACTGCTGCTTATGAGCTGTGACTTTGGGCCAGTTACTTAATTTATGTCTCAGTTTTCTAACATGAATAATGGACTAATTAATATAATACATAGTAACTTCTTATAGAATTGTGAAAAGATTAAATGAGTAAATACCTGTAAAAACTTCAGAAAAACATTGCGATGTGTAATTTAAAACAGTTGGGGTTAATTCTTAATTTATCGTTAAGGCCATTGAGCTAAAGTATTTTCTTCTTGAAATAGAGCATTTCATCAAATTATCACCTAGAATAAAAAAGTGAATTGCATGAAAACATTCTTTCTATACAGTTTATTGTGGTTATAAAAGTGGGTTTAGTAGAGGAGTAGAAGTAACTTCTAATGCTACTTAATTCTTCAATAATTTAATCTTCATACTAAAGTTTATGGAAACTATAGGTAAGCATCTATTTTGCTTTTTTTTTCAAAATAATTTTTTACTTTTAAATTACAGTTGATATACAGTATTATGTCAGTTTCAGGTGTACAACGTAATGATGAGACATTTATGTAAGTAACTTATGAAGTAATCACCCTGATAAATCTGGTACCTATCTGACACCATACATAGTTATTACAATATTATTGACTATATTCCCTATGCTATACTTTATATCTCCATGACTGTTTTGTAACTAGCAATTTGTACTTCTTAATCCCTTCCCTTTCTTTATCATCCCTCCAATCCAACCCCCTTCCTATCTGGCAACCATCACAATATTCTCTGTATCTAAGAGTTTTTTTTTTTTTTTTTTTTACACCTGCAACAGCACCTAGTCTTTCTAAGTGGTCTCCCATCCAAGTGCTAACCAGGCTCAACCCTGCTTAGCTTCCAAGATCAGATGGGATTGAGCATGTTCAGGGTAGCATGGCCATAGACCAGTTTGTTTCTGTTTTGTTTATTCATTTGTTTTTTTTAGAGTCCACATAAATGAAATCTATGGTATTTGTCTTTCTCTGACTTATTTCACTTCGTGTAAAACCCTCTAGGTCCATCCATGTTGTTGCAGGTGGCAAGATTTCATTTTTTTTTTTTTTTATGGCTGAGTGATATTCTACTTTATATTGGTATCACTTCTTTATCCACTCATCTTTGGATGAACACTTAGGTTGCCTTCCATATCTTAGCTATTGTAAATAATGCTGCAATGAAAATATGAATGCTTTTTTTTTTTTTTCTGAATTAGTGTTTTGGGTTTCTTTGTATAAATTCCCAGAATTGGAATCACTGAGTCCTTCTGTGTCTCTTGTTATGGCCTTTGTTTTAAAGTCTTATTTCGTCTGGCGTAAGTATTGGTACCCTACCTTTTTTGTTTTTTTTTCCATTTTCATGAAATACATTTTTCCATCCCTTTAATTTCAGTCTGTGTCTCTTTATTTGAAGTCTCTTGTATGCAGAATACATAAGGGTCTTGTTTTCTTATCCATTCAGCCACCCTATGTCTTTTGATTGGAGTACTTAATATATTTATACTCGAAGTAATTTTTGATAGATACGTAGTTATTGCCATTTTATTCATTTTTGACCTTTTTGTTTTTCTTCTTTAAGAAGTCCTTTTGGCTCTTGCAATAGTGGTTTGGTGGCGATGAATTCCTTTAGCTTTTTCTTGTCTGGGAAGCTCTTTATTTGTCTTTCTATTCTAAATGATAGCTTTGCTGGGTAGAGTAATTTGGTTGTAGGTCCTTGCTTTTCATTACTTTGAATATTTCGTGTCAATCCCTTCTGGCCTGCAAAGTTTCTGTTGGGAAATCAGCTGACAGTATTATGAGAGATCCCTTGTAGATAACTAACTGCTTTTCTCTTGCTGATTTTATGATTCTTTGTCTTTAATCTTTGGTATTTTAATTATGATGTATCTTTGTGTGGGCCTTTTTGGGTTCATCTTGTTTGGGACTCTCTGCACTGCCTGGGCTTGTATGTCTATTTCTTTCACTAGGCTAGGAAAGTTTTCCATCATTATTTCTTTAAGTAGATTTTTAATTCTTTGCTCTCTCTCTTCTTCTGGTACCCCTATGATATGAATGATGGTACATTTGATGTTGTCCTAGAGGCCTCTTAAACTGTCCTCATTTTGGGATTATTTTTTCTTGTTGCTGTTCTGATTGAGTGTTTTCTGCTATCTTGTAAATCACTGATTTGATCCTCTGCTTCATGTAATCTACTGTTGATTTCTTCAAATATATTATTCATTTCAGTTATTGTAGTCTTCATTTCTGATTGGTTCTTTTTTCTGTTTTCTATTTCCATGTTTATGTTTTCTATCTCTTTGTAAAAGTTCTCACTGAGTTCATCTATTCTTCCCCTGAGTTGAGCTTCCTTATAACCGGGGTCTTGAACTCTTCATCTGATAGATTGCTTGTCTCCATTTTATTTAGTTGTTATGTTTTTCTGGAATTTTAGTCTGTTCTTTCATTTGGGACAAATTCTGCTGCTTCTGTTATGACCATGTGTCCCCTTCCCCCTTCTTTTTAGGTTAGGAAAGAAGTTATAGTGTTAGTTGGTTTTTACTCTATGTGGTAGGCATAGATTATTATCCTCACTTTTTCAAGCCTCTCTACTAGCTTATATGGATTGAGTGACTTCTCTAAGGTCACACAGCTAATCTTAGTGGCAGAAAGTATAGAATTAACTTCATATTTAATTTTAGGTCTATTTAATAACTATTTCTAGTCATCAAAACTATGAAATATGATGTTTTCAGGAAAAGAGACTTAAACAAAAGCAAAATTTATATCTGGATCACACTGATGTTATAAAATGACCAATAAAGTAGGAGTGGTGTTAACAATTGCTTTGGTTTGTAATATTTGGAAGACTCAAAACCTTTGGTATTAGGTTTTCAGATTATTGAAGGACAATATAAAATTGATTAAGAACTTTTTCTCAATTGTTATGTTGTTTTGAAAGTATTATATTCATAGTTTTTAAGTAAAGCACAGATGCTAAAATTAGAATATCTTTGAAATATATTTTAAGAAGAAACATGTCTTTTAGATGAATTTCTTGGCAATTCTTAGAAACATAGTGAAAGTAGTAAATCTGTCCTTTGGTAAATACTATGTGTAGAGATCCTTAAAATCATCAATGGGGGATAGCTTGAAAACTAAAAGGACTTATTTAAAATATAAACTTATTAGCAATATTTAAATGAATTTCAGAATTAAATATTTATTTTCTTATCCATTGGCTTTATTTATAATGAGAATCTACTTGAGACATGTATCAGTCAATTTTTACCAGGTTATACCATGGTACCAACCAAGTACTAAATTTCAGTGACAATATGGATTTATTGACAACAATATGGATTTATTTTTTTGTTCATATGTTACAAGTCTATTGCAGGTTGACATGTAACACGTCCTTACATTACTGTAACACAGCCTCACATTGTTGTTTCTTGTGTGATCAGAGAGAAAGGAAAGCCTCTGTGAAACGACAGGACATCATTGAAGTTCCCGTCTGGCAATGTCACAAATCACTTGGGTTTACTTTGGATTGGCCTGAGTCACACTGCCCAGCCTGAAATTGTGATGGTAAAAAATACATTTCTTTCATAGGGAGAGTCACGAGAGAGGGAATTTCTAAGGAAGAGGAGTGAATATTTTGAATAAATAATACAATGTACTATAGATGCTATGATAATTCCTACATGTAGACTTTGCTCAATATTGTACTTTTCTGTGGAGGGTGCTTATCTCTAAAATTATATTTTATTGGCAATATCTACATCTTTCAGTGTTTTGATTATGGGACAGGGTTCTAATATTTTTTGTTGTTGAATCAAAATTTTCCCTGCATCTCCTATATCGATATATTGTTGGAGTTAAGGCTTTTGGCTTCAAGAAACAGAATTCCACTGAAATTAGTGTGAGTACAATGGAGGATACAATGGAATGTCATGGAACCCATGGATAGGAAGTACGGATAAGTTCACGTGGGACCGGAAGGCTGTCAGGCATTATTCCATCTCTCTCCTTATGTGTTTTTTTTTTTTTCTCTCCTTTTTTTCCTGTGCATATATTTCCTTATTTTCTCTTCGCATATGGGCATTTCTCTTTTTTCCATGCATTTTGTACTCAGTGGTAACCCCATAGCTCTTGAGTTTACGTGTCACCACTTTGAAAAACATCAGAGATTGAACTATGTTTTCTGAATTCCCATTCTGACCTCCTAGAAGAGAAAAGTACTTACTGTTTGGTAGGCTGTGACTGGCCAGGGTCATGGAATTTAAATTTCTATGGGTAGGGAAGGTGGGAGGGGAAACCCACAGAAAGAGGATTGGACAGACAATCTCAAAACTGTCTATTCTGTTATATTTCTTGGTAAAAAATAAGCAGCTTTAAAATGATGTTTTTTTCTTTTTAACAGTAGCAATAATAAAATCCTCATGGATATATTTTCAAAGAGTTCTCAATTATGTTTTTTTACTGTCTTTTACTGTTTGATAGGGAAATGGAAGCACACTCTTAAGACAAGTAAACAGCTGTTTTTCTTTAAATCGAGGTAACATTGGTGAATAATATTACATAAAAATTAATATTATTTATAATTTATTAATATTAATAAAGTTGCTTTCAGGGCAACAAACAAGTCATTTTTTTCAAAATTGAGGTAACATCAGTTAATAGTATATTATATGAATATTAATTATTATAAATAATAATACCATTTCTATATTGCATTTCAGGTATGTTACATTATTATTTGATATCTGTATACACTATAGCATACTCACCACCTAAAATCTAGTTTCTATCCATCACTATATATTTGACCTCTTTTACCCATTTTACCTTCTCTCTACCTCCCTTCCCCTCCACTAGTCTGTTGTGAGATTGCTTTTGTTTTGTTTCATTTGTTTCTTTTCTATTTTATATTCCACATATGCGTGAAATAACATTGTTTGTTCTTTTCTGTTTGACTTATTTTACTTAGCATAGTACCCTCAAGGTCCATCCATATTGTCCCATATGGCAGTAATTCATCTTTTTATTCCGTTATCTATATACACATCTTCTTTGTCTGTTCATCCACCAATGGACACTTAATGTTGTTTCCATACTTTGGCTATTGTAATAATGCTGCAGTGAACATAGGGGTAAACATATCTTTTTAAATTAGTGTTTTCATATTCTTCAGATAAATACCCAGAAGAGGAAATGCTGGATCATATGGTAATTTTATTCTTAATTTTTTTGAGGAACCTCTACATTGTTTTCCATAGCAGCTTCACCAATTACAGTCCCACCAACAGTGTACAAAAGTTTTCTTTTCTCCAGGTTTTTCCAACTCTATTTCTTGTCTTTTTGACAAATAGCTATTTTAACAGCTTTGAGGTGATATCTCATTGTGGTTTTTATTTGCATTTTCCTAATAATTAGTGATATTGAACATGTTTTTATGTGTCTGTTGGCCATCTATTTAGATCCTCTGCCCATTTTTTATTCACATTGTTTGTTGTTGTTGAGTTGTATGACTTCTTTATATATTTTGGATATTATTAACCTCTTACCGGAAGGATCATTTATAAATATTCTCTTCCATTTGATTGGTTTTTTGTTTGTTTGTTTGTTTGTTCATTTTTGCTAAGACCAATGTCCAGAAGCTTAGGTCCTATGTTTTCTTCTATGTATTTTATGGTTTCAGGTTTTACATTCAAGTCTTTGATCCATTTTGAGTTAATTTTTTGTAGGTGTAAGATAATCTAGTTTACTTTTTTTTTTTTTTTTTGCATTTGGTCTAACAAGTCAGTTTTGAAGTTGTGTTAAATTGTAAAATAAAAATATATTGAGTATAGTCATGTTCTTTTATACACTTTGTTGCTGCCTTACCCAAGAATCAGTATTAGGTTAGTGCTTCAACAGCATAACTAGCCATATCTCGTAAGACCCACAGCTGCTGTAAATCATGTTCCAATAGAATGGGGAGAAAAAAAAATAAAGCCTCAAAGTTGTTTTGAAAAAGTATTCCATTTCTTCTCAGACTTTAAAATACCTATCAAAATTGTCTCATATTTCATTATGATCTTAAATGCGGTGACGTTTCGCCGCATTAATAAAGCAGATTAAAAATATCAGCGCATTATATTTTTTCCTCCAACTTCTTATTTAGAAAGTTTGTAAGCTTAAGGAAGGTTGAAAGGATAGAAAAATGATTTCCTGTGTATCCTTCAACTGGATTCACCACTTTTGTCATGTTTGCTTATACTCTCCTACATGTATGCTTATACATTCCTTCACTTATTAGACATGGTTTACTTAATTTAAAGGAAATTACATAATTCCTCCTGAAAGAACTTTATTACTTCCTTTTTTGGGGGGGAGAGTATTGCAACTATCTTTTTTTTTTTTTTGGTCACAAATAATGCTCATAAAAATATGCCTCAAATGAATAACTAAAAAGTCTCAGGGGCTTTCTCAGTCACTTAAACTCTTTTTAGTAAGAGGCTTATTACAATATAGATATAACTTTATTAGTTGCCAGAAAAAACTTTGTCAGTGGATTGCACACAAATGTCTTTAAAATCTGTATTGATGCTTGTTTCTAGACTGATTTGCTCATGCTATTCTATTTATTTTACTTTTATTTCTATATGCTGGAAAATATTTTCGAGACAACAGCAGGTGGCAGTGCTAGCAAAGGTTGTGACTTTTGGTGTATAATCATCTTGGAAGGGAATGCATCTTTCAAATCTACAAGAGTAATACAATTAGGAAGGAATTTTTGAATAGAGACATACATTTATTGCCAAATAATTTCATTTCAAGAATTATTTGAGAAATCAATTGAAAATTGTTTAAGATTTTATTTTGAATAAAAATAATGGTTTAGGGGCTCAATTTTGTTTTAACTAAGAAAAACTAGCTTTTTTTTTTTTTTTGCATATTCTATAACTGAATACTTACAATAGAAAGATTTGGGTAGTTTGAATCCTGTTAAAATTTGCAGGAAAAATGTCACAGCAACGTTTATTTTTATTGATTTTTTTTTTTTTGCATATTCTATAACTGAATACTTACAATAGAAAGAGCCTTTTATAAAATTTAAAAGTACTTGGGGTTCAACAGGGTAACACATTTTAGAAGGACTAAATTGCTATGGGCATTTGTGGAAATTATTTAAAATGTCCTCTTTAGTTAGAGTTTATTTCATAGACCCTAATTTTGTTGGCATTTCTCTCCTTTCATTTTTAAAAAAAGGAACCTGGAAAGAAAATAATTTTTGTTTTTATTAAGGTGTTCCATTTGTTTTTAAAATTTTTTGTATCATTTTACTAGAAACAATGAAGACTTTTCAGGATGATATATCAAAACCTAATGTTATATGGATTTCAATAGATCTATACATGTATTTGACTTACATATTACATATATAAACATTCTTATGTTTATATGCCTGTATGTTATCTGGACATTAGATAATGGCAGATAAGTTGATTTCTCTTATGAACTTAATTTAATTTATTAAACACTCAGAACACTTAAAATTACAATAGAATTGAGAAATCATGTGGTTTAATGGGGTCATTGCTCAGATGAGGAAACAGGCCCAGGAGAGATTTCACTGAAGGAGACTTAATAGTATGGAAAGACCTTGTTCCATGGGTTCTTGCTTCTCAGGGAGACTCAGGAATGACTCAGTTGCAAAATATTATTTAATTTACTTGTATTCTCTGGGCTCCTGCATTTTTAGGATGGGGGTCAGCATAGAGTGGGAGTGGCGAATGTCATTCAGTAGGTCCTATATTTCTTTCAAAGAAAATGATTTTAACAAATATTCTATCTCCTTCAAGAAGCATGTATTTTAGCCACTTAATTAACTGAATGGTTGACTTCATGACCCCATTTGCTTGATATGTAATTAAAATTAGACAAGTCTTTCTGAACCTTAGTTTCAGCGCTTTTAAAGAAATTCCCTGTGTAGTTACAGCTATTATCCCTATACTATAAGACTCATTAAGTGGTAAAAATGACAAAATATTTAAGTTGCATTAGGATAAAACTGTAAGTCATCAGAAGAGTTGAGTAGGACAAAAAATAATCTTAAGTGTGATCATCGATTCCCCAAGGAACAGCTTTTTCCATGAGAAACAAACAAAAAAGAACCAAACTTTAAAAATTCCTTCCAGGATCACATTAGAACTAGGAAATGAGATGGAAACATTCTAACATTATTTGGAATAAATCATTTTGAAATGGAAACACATTGCCTGTTCTCAATAAGATTTAAATGATTTATTGAAGTTATTAGTTAACTCCAACATACAACTTTTTGAAATTTCATTATGATTAAATGCTTAATCACTGCCCACTTAAAACCTATTATTTACATACAGTAGCTTTTTTTAAGGTCAGGTCAAGTGTATAGCCAAATGAAAGTGCCTTAAAAATAGAACTTTATCAAGTTTGGCCTGTGGTAATCTATGTTTTAAATTACAGCACAACTCATTCCAAATCAATGTAATGAATTGATTTGTAAACGTTTCAGGCAGGACTGCTTTCTTTGGATTTTGTCTATTGAATGTGCACTGCAGTTAAAGCATCTTTTTTTTTTTCCTCTGCATAATTAAGTCTATGTTCTTGGCCTTTCATTGAGTTTAAACTGAGTTTAAAAGGCAGAAATGCATGTTAAAGCAAAATTATGCCCATCCATTATTCTTAGTCTTATAAATATTGAAGGTTTTTTTTTTCTCTCTTTTAGTGAGAAAGAGAAGGGAAAATAAGGCCGAATGCCCTGAACTTCAGTTCACATTTCTTAGGATATTTTATTTCAGGAAAAAAATTGAACTTGCTGCTCTCAAATGCCTAAATTGCCTGAATACACAGTAAAATTCTTTTTTTTTATAGCTATGGTTATGTTTAAATTATGGTATATGAGAAAGAGTAAAAAGGAACATGATAGCGGTTTAAATTTTGAGAAATCTGGAAAGATTTTGAGTTAATATACAAATAGAAAGAGCTATATGGAAAGATCAATTCAGCTAACATTGAATACAGGTAACAGTGCCTCCTGTGTGCCAGGCACTGGGTTAGTCACTTTCTAGTTATCTTACAGTTTTGCAATAGTTCTAAAAGGTGGTTTATTTCTTATTTACATATAAGGAAACTGGAAAGTTAAGTGATTGAGTCTAGGATTAAAACACAGTTTTTTATAATGATGTTTATACTCCAAAAGCATCATGTTCCTTTGTCACTTGTTAGTTTTCAGGTCCTGGAAGTATAAAAATTAATAAACTCAATTCCTGCCTTCACGCTGTTCATCTGGTTGTGCTTTAGCAGAGATAGCCATTCAAACAAATAATTTACATTGCCATATGATAAATCTCAATATATAATGATGTATTATAATAAGGGAGGGAATTATTTCTGATAGAAAAAGCTAAATGTATAATCACTAAGAAGTAAAAAGGTATAGGGCTGAAGAAATAAAAAGTAGTGTCTTGTGGCTGATTTTGAAGGGCCTGGAATTTTATGCTAAGTAGTTTAGAATCCCTGGGTTACTCTGCTTTCAAACAAACCTCATTACTATTTCTTAAATGGTGTTGGTGCCAGTGGATTTAATTGTTTTCTGTTTTGAATATGCAGTTAAATTATTAGACTTATGTAGAACACATCAAATTTTTGTAAGGCTCACTAACAAAGGGTATCCAGTTTTTTTAAAAAGATACATTTGGTTCCTCTCACTCTCTGCCCCTGAGAGGAGACCACCTCTATCTGTGGAGCGTTACCCCTTTTCTAATAAACTTTCCTTTGACTCTCAAATAAAAAAAGATACACTCATAAAGTAGATTCCAGTTGTCAATGATCGTTATTGCGAAAGAGCACATACAAGAGGAGGTACTGGTAGTGTTCACTTGGTAATTTCCGATCAAGATTTTTCAATTTTTATGAAATATGAACAAGGTATTTTAGGTTGCATTATAAGAGAGATGGCTTATAGGATTTTAGATTCTTTGAAAGTACAATCATTGATAAAGAATATTTTGGGAACTGGCAATAACTGTGATGTCCTGAAGTATATATTTGCTGTCAGCACATCTAACATGCTGGAAACCTATGGGTTGATAATACCCTGCAGGCATTAGTGGTCTTTGTAAGTGCTATTATCTTCTGTGGGAGATAATTACATTTTTAAGACCACCCAAAATTTTATTTTTAAATTTTATTTTTAAATTTTATTTGTAATTTGAGAATCGATAGATACTTTAAATATTTGGAGCATCATCTTATATACTATCCGACTTCATTGATGAAATTATGTTTTCTATCTATCTCCTCAAATGTTATTCAATATAGGATTTCTTGCACTCTTGATTAGTGCTTTTTTGTGCTCTCAATAATAAAGTCGTATATGGAAACCAAAGTTCCTGATTTATATGTATAGGTTCTAAAGTACTTTCTGACAAAAAGGTGAATGGGGTGTAAGTTTGGAATTTAAAATCTAGAGAGTCCTCAAGTTAAACTTCCTTTCAGCTTAAAAATACTCAAAATATGTAGCAGTAAACCCAGAGAGAAAAAATTATGAACATGTAACAGTTTTTTCCGTAGACACTTTAAATAGTAGTTCTACCAAATGTACAGTTTGAATTTTGTTTCTCTTTACTACTAAGCAGGTATCCTTTTCACTGGCAGCAGCATGAACTCAGAAATAACACTTACCATTAACACTTTTTCTAAATGTTTTCTAAACATGAAACTAACAGAAAGAAGGAGGTTTTAAGTCGGGAAAGGAATAAGCCATCTTTCTTTTTATTACAAGTGTCAGATTAAATAATAGAAAGATAACAGTTGATCATTAGTTTTTTTAAAGATCTCTGCTTAAAAGAATTTAATGTTTCTGAGACAATATGAGTTAATTAAGCTATAAAGTGTGTGTGTGCATGTGCTTAATCTTGCTATTGCTACTTCTTAATGAAGGGACAGCCACATTTCTGCTTTTCTTTTTAGGATGTTGTTTTAATTAATCACTTCCATGCTTTGTATATAAATGAGCCTAGACAGATTCTAAGTTGATTTAATCATGTCAATATAAAAAAAAAAAAAAAAAAAAAAGAACCGTGATACCTAACGATAGCCTTACTGTTGAATTGTTTTGGGCCTAGGAGGCAGAATCTTAAATTCGTATTAGCTTGTTAATAATATGTCAGACATAATTGGAAAGTATGGATTGTTTCCTAATTATTGTCCTAGTAATCTGAACTCTATATACTTCTGTTTTCTTAACACTGCAGAGAAGTATGAGCTTCAATTCATATTTGGGATTAAAAATAACATATTTAGAGGTGTAGAGTGTGTAAATGTCATTATTCTAATAAAAATTCAAATTTACAAGATGAAACCTTTGAACACCCTTGAATAAATTGCTCCCAATGAAGCAGATCCTAAAATGGCCATAAGAGGGTGCAAAGACATTGTAGAAATGAACAAACCCAATTCCTAGAATGAGAAGTGACTGAAGGAAGTCTGTTTTTGTGACCACGGAATGGTTGACATTTCAGAAAACATTCAAAACTGTCAGAGCATTTTCTTTGAACATGACATGAGTGTATGCTCATCTGAGTATAATCCTACTTTTCTTGATTTCTTCTGAATGTACAAATTGCCACTGTGTTGATTCTTAAAAAGCTTAAATATGATCAAATCAGTAAAGCAGTGTTTAAAAGGGGACATAATTACAGTTGCTGCTATTGAAGGAACTGTATTGAATTCAAGTTGAATCTAGGGTTTTTAAAGTCATAAATTACCAGAAAAATCTAGGTCCTAAGTATTACACTTTACCTATAAAGATGGATTTTTGATTGAGGAGAGGGAAATTAATTATTAGGATAAGAGGCTTTGGAAAAAATTGAGGAAAAAAGACAAAAATGCTACAAAATGTCTTCTAAATAAAAAACCCCAAAGTTTCTATTTGCTAATTTTGGTCTTAAAATTATTTTCTATTTTAGATGATGTAATTTTGTGGAACGTGTTTGTAGGTTGAGTCTAATGGATTTGGTCCTTTGCAAATTTTAAGAAACAAACCCAACCTAAAAAAAAAAACTAACCCAAAATTAATTTAAATATTACTGGATTAATTGATAGAAGGAACAGCAAGGTGCTTCTTACAGAGCAGTTTTAACAAAGTTTTGTTACATGGTCTTAGTTGGCCACTTAGATAAGATCAATTTTTGTTTTTTTCAAAATAATATCTTTTGTTTGTTTTGTGATAGCCTTAGAAGAAATTGAGAACTGTATCTCTTATTTGTTGTGAGAGGAAATAAAAATAAATTATTGTTGGACATTTAGTTTTAAGGCTACATCTGAAGGAACTCCTTTAGAAATAATCTCTTTGGTGATTTTATGTTAGCTTTTCAAAATAAAATCAATTTTGAAGTGAAATCTCACAGGAGATGTTAAGTCAGTGGAAACATTTTCTGTTGTAGGATGTCTACTAAGAGATGCCCCAAAGCTTACAGTATTTCTCATTTTTTTTTTCACCATCCAGATCTCAGAACCACAGGAAGCCCCTAAAAATCACCGTCTTCCTTTCTATCTAGATTATAATCCTAGATATCTCATGGTAGCAGTAGCTGTGTTTATACCTTAAGTTTTTATTGCGGGTAAATTGTTTCAGTGAATTTTTGGGGTGATAAACTAATTCTCCCTTAATATCATAGACTTATGTAATCCCTTAATATCATAGACATTAGATATTAGCATTGAGGTCTGGGGCTAATCCAGTTTATACTCCACCCTCCAGTTTCTAATTGAGATGGAGAAGATGGTCAATTTAGAGTAGAAAATTAATGGTCTTGTTGAACTCTCAAAATAAAAAGTATTTCAGCAATGATTGAGAAGATCTATTAAGATTCATACCCATCTCAAGACTTAACAAAGGACAACAAATCTCAGTTGTATAAAATGAGCCATTAGGATTCTAGACAAAGGCAATTATAATTTGGATAAAAAAGAAAAGGAACATATTAATCCAGATTTCATACCTGAAGGAGAGAGAGGTTTGAGTATATTGTGATGGAGCAATAACTAATCATCTCAAAAAGAACAAAAGGACAGAAACAGCAAATATTTAGGTTCTAGTACATTTATTCAACATTTTGTTACTATATGCCAGTCATTGGTCAACCTGTTGCTATTTTAAGACCAATCAGTTATTAGTATTTGAAAATTCTAAGAGATGAATTTACCTTTCCCTTAGATTCTGTGTCTACTCAGGAGACAAGATATTTCTTACTTTTAATAAATATTCCAGTAACCCTGCAGTAATTTCTGGACACTATAGACTTGGGCATATCTGAGTTATGAAAAGCAGTTATGACTTCTAATTTAGTGTTGATATGAGTCTTTTGTGGCTCATTATGCTACATTGGTATTCTTCATTGTAGTCAATTTTTTTGTAGCTCAACTGGACACTGTTGGTGCTACTTTGACATTTAATGTCAGGGTAGCAGAGAGTTACATTTAAAAAAAGAAAAATTGCCACATTGGAAACAAAGTACTATTGTTTAAAAGGAATTGTTTTATATTGTGACTATAGCTAATGTTTTTTTTTTCTTCTTATTCATAAGGCACCAAGGACAGCAAAAAGGTTTTTTTAAAATTAATTCTTCAACCTGTGGTATGGACTCCATGCCATCCTTCAAAGACATTTCGATATTTATCTCTTTAAAGGTCTTAAGGGAAGGAAAATCTATAAGCTACCTTGGTGACCCATCTTAATGTGGAACAGCCTTCATACATTTATACAAGAAAGACTGAAGGAAAGTCCAGTTTGACATAAAAATCATCATTTACAGTGGGTCATTCTGAGAGTTAGGGGATGACTGCCCATTTCTTTTCTTATGGAGAAGATGAATGACCTCTCACAGCCTTAGCTTTCCCTTATGTTCTGCCTGAAATCATTACGATACTGTGAATGTAAAATGAAAAGAGATCAAGAAGAGCTGTCAGGCAATGCATGTAATTTTGGGAAAATGAGAGATTGAGAGAAACTCCTGAATACCCTCCTCTTCTCCCCTTTTCCCTCCTCCTCCCCCATAACATTCTTTTTGACTTTCCTCTGATCACATCTATTTTTCCCAGCTCATTTCTCCCAAGCACCTGCCAATGAACCCAGCTTAGGTCATGACAAGTCATAACATTCAGGTGCAGAACTCTCTGAGGCCCTGTGACAGAAAAGAGAAGATTAAAAAAAAAAAAAAAAAAACCAAACCAAAATAAAACCTGATTTAAAGTGAATGAGGCTGGGCTAGGCCTAAAATCTGGAGTGTATTACAACCCTAACTCAGAAACTGATGCCCTGGAGGTGAGTGGACAGGTAGTGGATGAAGGGACTATGTTTCGAAGAAGAAGCATAGAAACTAGACTCCTGACCCTCTGTGTAACATTAAGGCCTTTCTCTGTTAGGTTTCAGGGATAATCTGTGTTCCCTTGGCCACATATACCATAGTTTGGGCTTTAAAGAAAAAAAAAAAAGCAACCAAAGCAGGAGTTACATTTTAATAAGATGATAATTTTGAACTAGTTTCCCCAGAGATGGTCTAATTCAAAAGTTTTGTGGATACGATGCTATTTTAATGAAACCAACATGAGAAATGCATCATATTACTACATAATCAAGCTGTGATAATGTTTCCATTGGATATTACATCAGTGTTCTGTGATCTGCTCTGATTCCAGATGAAATTTAGGTGTTGACTACAGACCATAAAGTCCAAAATTATCTGGATCTTGGTTACTTTATTCTCCCCTAATGTGACAACATTATAAATTTAGACTTCTGGTGCATTCTTGCTGCTAATTTTCAGATTACATACATTGATAGGAATTGGAAAATATACTTGTTTTAGATGCATGCATCCTTGCTTTAGGGAATTATATTTTTTTTGTGGGGGCTGAGGGGAAAGGACAGAGTGAACTTAAAGATATTGTTAATGGCATCTATTGACATTGGCTTCCTTTGAGAAAGGAAGTTTTATTTTAAAATGTTAAATATTTAGATTATTTAAAATAACTGGTTGCTTTTAAATCTCAAATATTGTTTTGAAAATATATTGTGTACTTAAATTGTGTGGAGTTAAATTTATGTTATAAAAGAATGTAATTCTGGCTTAGGTCTAGAAGTGTGTTACAGACTAAATGTTAGTGTCCCCTCAAAAGTCATATGTTGAAGCCCTAGCCCTGAATCTGTTGGTATTCGGAGGTGGGGCCTTTGGGAGATAATTAGGTTTAGATGAAGTCATGAGTATGGAGCTGTTATGATGAGATTAGAGAGACCACAGCTCTTTCTTTCTTTCTGCCATATGAGAACTCAGAAAGAATGCAGCTTTCTACAAGACAGAAGGAGGCCTCTCACCGGGAACTAAATCTGCCAGCATCTTGATCATGAACTGCTTAGACTCCAGAACTTTGAGAAATAAATGCCTGTTATTTAAGTCATCCAGTTTATGGTATTTTGTTATAGCAGCCAGAATTGACTAAGACAGGATGGGAATATCAAAATGATTGTAATATGTAAAATATTACTCCTTTAACTTTTATGAAATGTATCGTTGAACTTTCCAGCTACCTTTTATAAATCCCTTGCTGTCATGCCGGTGGCTTCAGAAAGGATCCATTCCTAAAAATCTGTACTTTGGAATTTGCCTGCTTATTAATTCATAGCCAAAAGTTTTTGTCATTTATTGCTACAGCCTGCTCCCTCTTTACCCATGACTTGATGATTATAGAAGTCTTCTACTTGGATCTCTACTTCCACTCTAGCTCTATTCCAATTCATTTTATTCACAATGGTTAACATCATCTCTTCTTTTACATTCATTGGTTTATTTTTTAAAGCAGTTTTACATTTATAGAAAAATTGAGTGGAAAGTACCGAGTTCCCATGTACCTTCCCGACCCCAATAGTTTTCTCCATTATTAACATCTTGCACGTTCAGGCTGTATGTGTTACAGTTGATAAGCCACAATTAATAACTAAAATCCATGTTTTATATTATAATTCACTCTTCATATTGTACATTCTTTGAGTTTTGGTGAGTATATAGTGACATGTACCCACCATTAGAGTATCATGTAGAATAGTTTAACAGCCTCCAAATTCCTCTGTGCTATGTTGATTTATCCCTCTGTCTCCCTACCTTGTGGCAATCACTGATCTCATACCCCTTTCACTAATCTAAGAATGAAAGTAATATTTTAACACATTGTTTCAAACTTTATCTTTTATGTTGTAGAACAAATGAAATTTGATATTGTTAATAGTATAAGCTCCTAGAGAAATAGTGTTGTTTCTTTTTTAATATGAAACTATTCTGAGGGTTTGAAGAATGTTAAGGACCCTCACCCTGTAATCACTGACATCCACCCTATCACATAGTTCCAAATAAGCTTCCCAGGCTTCATGGGCACTCTAAAGGCAGTGTCCTAAAGAGAGAACAATTTCTATGTAGTTCTTGAGAATATAGAATAAAGGATTAACTAAATTTCTTTCAATATTAACTCAAATTAATGTGCAAAGAGTAAAACTTTACACCATCTTATGTGGAAAAACAAAAATAGTAGAAAGTTCGATTGGATGTAAAGAAACAGAATTCAATGTTAGAACAAATTTGATGAACATATTTTTTCTCTGGTGTCTGGGGATTATTCTAGCAGAGGTTTGAATTTTTCAGATGGTCCAAACTCTCATAGATTGTGAAAAGTAGTTCTCATTCTGTGTCAGTGAAAGCCATTTCAATCTGTGCTGTTTCTCATTTGCAGTTTTTTCTTTTTCACTTTCACTGTTCTAACTCTTTTAACCTATTCAGTTTTTTTAAATGAATTATTCCGTCTTTAAATATGAGATTATGTTTCTAAAAAGAATAATATTTACTGCTAAGATACTTGAATTTATGGGAATTATAGGACTGCATACCAAGAAAACCCTTATATGATAATGTTAATTTTCTTTACCTCTCTCTCCACCAGGACCCCACCAGATTCCAAAGCAGATTAGGGAGAGGTCCTCAGCTCCATGGCCCCTCTCTTAGCCACAGTCCGCTCTCTGGAATTTGCAAAGGAGCCCTGAGGACTCCATGGACTCCTGGATTTCAACAAGGCCTCTAAGCTCCGTGTGTTCCTGATGTGTATACCTCCTTAAATGGGCTCAAGGGGAAGGAGCCCAGAGAGCTCAGTCTTCTTGCTGGTAAGACAATCTCTGTTTATGCACCTCATCACTACAACTATCTAAGACAATAATTCTTTACAAATGCTATATCAACAATTGCTTAGCCTTTTTTAAAAACAGAAAGCATAAAGACAAATCACATTATACTTTATACACTCCTCTTTATCTAAGTCACCTTCAGAAGCCCAGAATCTCAGCTCATAGTTCATCACCTGGGCTCATGCTTTGTAAGCCTTAAATATCCCCTAACATGACCACATTGTGTGCTTCTACCCCATACTCCAAACTTTTTCACTGTGCTCACCGTTTATCACCAGATCTAAAATTCTGGTTACCTTTAATATCCCCATCATTTCCTTCACCCTTTTTCATTAATTGAAAGTTGATTTTCCTGAGGACATTGATTCTCTTCTAGTTCTCTCTACTGGTGGCTTTTTTAATATCTCATATTCTATGTAAAATGGAGCCTGAAGATGTGTCCTCCCATTATCCCTTCTAGACCACTGTCTCTCCCTCCTCCCTCCAAAAGACAGATTCTAAGTGTATTCTTTCTTGACATTATACAATGCACTGCCCCTCCCCGCTTCAGTGAAGCTCTGAGCATCTAGATTAGATTACTGTCTTTATTCTTGGTGATGACAATATCTATGTGAGTGGTCACACTCAACACCTCTGAGCTCCTTGACCTCACTATTTCCTGGCTACATTATAGTCTATGTCACGTGCTAGAGTTTTTCATTATGAATAAGTGCCCCACCTGCAAAATATAGACTTCCAGCATTCTACTCCTTAACCAACTGTATTAGTTTCTTATTGATACTCTAATGTCTTAAACAATGGAATTGTTTTATCTTAAAGTTCTGAAGGTAAGGACTCCAAAATGGGTCTTACAGGCTAAAATCAAGGTATTAGCAGAATAGCATTCCTTCTGGAAGCTCTAGGGGAGAGTATATTTTCATGTTTTTTTCCAGCTTCTAGAGGCCACTTACTTGTGTTGGCTTGTGATCCCTTCAAATTTCTCTGACATTGACCCTCTGTTTTTGTCATCATATCTCCTTTTTCTGTCTCTGATTCTCCTGCCTTCTCCTGTTCCCCTTGTAAGGCCCCTGTGATTATCTTTTGCCCACCTGGTAACACAGGAAAATTTTCCCATTTTAAGATCTTTAACATAATCACATCTACAGAGTCCTATTTACCATATAAGGTAACATTCACAGGTTAGAGGGATTAGGATATGGATAGCTCCAGTGGGCCATTATTTTCTCTACCAAATATTATATTTCCAGGTCACTTACCGATTTCATTTCCAACATTATTTGATTACATTTGGGTCTAATTCATTTACTGTACTTATTCATTATCTTTTGCTGTCTTAATGGACTTGCTTTTCTCCTTATTCAATTTCTATTTTATAGTCCTTTATGTCCTTTACTACAATTACTCCTTTGCAGACATACTCAACACTCTTCCCACCTTCCTCCTACCCATACCTGCCTTCTGTAGCACTTATCAGGTTGAATCCTGGTTAAACCCAACCAACTCTCTGCCTACTTACTTTTCACCTGCACCTTAGCAGCAGAATATGGCTGGAATTAAAAACATGTTAGGAAAATCCTTCTTATCCCCTTCCTCCTGTTTCCTCCCATGGGGGTGGGGTGGGGGGAGGCTTTAATAATATACCCATCCTGTCACTATCCTCTCATTCACTCTGCACTGGTGTAGGTGTGACTTTACAACTTGGGAGATTGAAAGGGCATTGGGAGGATCTACTTTGTCCTCCTTGGGATCCCGCTGCCTGCAGGAAGTGTGAGTTCCCCCTGCTCTGTGATATGCTGCTGTGAGACGGGTCTGACCTATGGTTGCCTGCAGTTTTCCAACACTGACTATAACTGGGTTAGCAGGTCTGTCTAATTGTGGACTTAAATATCAGGAAGTCCATATTTTCCAAAATCAGGTGACATTTGGTTTCCTGTTTGTCTTTTCTCATCTTTTTTTTCTCCATTGAAACAGAACTTGAGTGTGTTATTTATTGCATGTCCCCAAACTCTGATCATTCTATTTAGAGTAGCCCCCTTTTACCCTCTGTTCCCTTGCTCTGCTTTGTTTTTCTTCAAATAATTACCAATACTGATATAATGTATTTATTTGTTCTTTGTTGCTTCTGCTAAATGTAAGCTCCATAAAGGTAAGATATTTGTTTTAGTGCCTGGAACAATGCTCGGTTCACAATGTATATTTTCTGAATTACTATTTAAAGAAAGAATGTGAAAAAATTTTAAGTATCATCTGAAGATTCAGTTTAGACAATTGTAATTTTATTATGCTTTATTATAAATATGCCAACTCTAAATTATCCAGGATAGAGTTAATTATTTTGAGATTAAACATGGTAAAAATTAATAACAGGCAATTCATCTGTTAAAAATTGAAATAATTAAAAATCTTGAGATATATATATATATATATATATATATATATATATATATTCTGTATAGCAGAAAGTATTTTTAATGGAGTATATAATACTAACATCTATCAAATATATGAAACATACAATAAATGGCATCTACCTCATCTTGGAAATATTCTTCCCTTTTGTCAATCAGAAGTATAGAATATTAATTTGAATGTTGGAATCCAAGCAAAAAAGAAGAAATCATAAAGTGAAGAAAAAGGATAACGTTTCTTTTTTACAGAATGTTATAGGGGAAGAAATAAGTTATTTGAAAAAAAAATTTCTTTTGTACTCTTTCTGATTTCAAGTAGATTAAAAAAGTGAAAGAATGATATCTTTCTTTGAAAGCCATGATGAGACTTGGTTCCATTAGCAGTGGTTAGAGAAATGCTGCTAAACAAGAAATAAATTTATTTGAAGTCTTAGAATGAAAGATGTAACAGATATATATGATTCCTCTTTTCTGATAATAGATTTTCCTTTCAGGAATTTTCTCTCACTTGTTGCCCATGTGATTCACATGGTCTGAATCAGGGCCTGATTGCTCTTTCTAGTCATAGGTGGTATAGTAAAGATCAGGCTTGAATGATCACTATATACTGAATCCCTGACCACAGTCACTGGTACAGGGTTGAGCTCATGATCCAAGCAGTCTTGATCAATGTTATGCCAGACTTCAGCTGGAACTCTTGAAAGAAAGTATGCATTTTAGTGGGGTCGATTGACTTGGTAGAATGTTAAACTCTGGCTGCCAGTGGCCATCCTGCTGAAGGTCAGCAAACTCACTGAAAATCAATATTTACAAAAACTAATTTTCTGAAATTAGATTTCCAAAATGATAACTAGCTGTATGACAAATTTACCAGTTTATGAAAGTCTTATTTCTTTTAACTACCTACAAAGGTTACCATAATTCATACTTGGTGGAATGCTTTTAAAAGCTTTCAAAGATTCTTAGTTTTTATTTTTTATATAGACATTTTAAAGAATGTTATAGTTGGTCAGTTCTAAGGATCATAGGGTGATTTATTCTTATAAGATATATATTTTATATTTAGAAAACAGTATTTCATCAATAACCAGTAGCATTTTATGTGAATTGTTTTCAATTTTTGTTTACTTTAAATCTTTTTAATATTATCTTTTACATCATCAAAATCTTAGCATTAAGATTCCTCTGTCAATTTTCCATGTGGCATTTAAACCTTAGTTTATTTCTAAAAAGTAATAGTAGAAATTTAATATTTAATGTAATTTTCATCTTGCTTTCTAGTTAGTTTTATACTTTAAACATATGATTTTTAGGATTTTTAGCCAATTTCCATTTCGATCCTCTAAATTTTCATGTTTTTCTTTCATATGTGCCACATAGTAGTACATAGTAATATAATACCATTTTTACAAATAAATAGTAAAATTGTTTCTGGTCGTTCTAATTTCCCTAATCCACTTTGAATAATTTTATAATTTTAAGTAAAATCTCTTAGTAAGTTATGTCCAAGTTCATATATTCAGTTGTTTATTGTGAAAACTCAGAATAATTTTTCATTCCTCTTGGATGATTTTTTATGTTATATAATACCTTTAAGAATTTTTTAACTTTCTTGTACTAATTCCTCAGATGGTATATGAGCTTACTTTATTTCTAGCAATTATTTACAAAATTTTAGCAAAGAAGTTGTTATTAGACAATTTATTGTCTAATCATGAAGCTGATTTTGGAAAAAAATATTTTGATAAAACGACCTAAAATCCTCTTTCTACACAGAGAGAATTCTTAAAAGGAATTTAATGCAAAGCTAAGAGATAGAGACGAATTGCTGACAACATCATTCTAACACCTAGATTCTACTGTACTTCAAGAGAGTTTGGAGATTGGGTTCTCAGGTATCCAGACTGGGAGCTAGAGATTAGCATATAGAACGAATTTTGAGATCAACACCTCTGGAAAGGAAGTGGAGGAAGCTGACCGGGCTGAGGGATAAGTTAGGCTATGGTGCAGTCTCAGCAGGACTGCGGACAGTCCTATCCTGTACTACGTCCCATAGATGGCTTAGAAAGTTAAACTTTGCTTAATATAGGTAAACAGGTAAATATTGACTTACAGCCTTTTCCTAGATCCTACTAATACCAGTTCTTGAAACTTCAGCTCTATATTGTTTAATGGAAACTTGTCAAGAGTACATTGCAGTGTTGCCACATGAATTCTTCTTAAGGTGGAAGACTGTGGAACAGCTAGGCTTTTTTTGAGGAGAGTCTTGCTTCTAAACAGCAACTAATCCTCTGTTCTCTTAAGTCTCCAGATAGAGATGCTGATGGCAAGAGTATCGTATTGTGAGTTGAGATTTTAGATTTAGATTCATCTCCTGAAGCCATCTGTGTTTTTTCTAATTTTGGAGGATATATATATATATATATATATATATATATATATATATATATATATATATTTGCTTTTAAGCAAAAGGTCTGGAGGAGAGAAAGAATTTGATGGTTCAAATTAAAGATGGAAAGGCATTACTAGTATGTGTTATATTTTGACACCAAGGGACAAAAGAATAAATACACCTTTTACATTTTCCCAATGTGATAATTATGCTAACTTTACCTTGAACTGGGAAAAGGAATTAGTTGATAGAATATGTTTAAAAAGTAATCAATTGTTAGCAGGGTCAAAAAACATTTTTCTGTGTTAATCATTGAAGGGAAACCAAAATAATTATATTTTTGATCAAGAGTAGAACTGAGAGTTGTGCCTCTATTACTAGCATCTAAAAAAATGTGTAAGTCTGAGTATGTCTGTGGTCATATTTGAGTCTAAAGAAGCTTCCTATTGATACATGTTGGAAAGAACATGGTATAAGCTCATCTTAAAAATCTGTCTCTTAACAAAACTTTTCTCCAGCCCAATTTCTTTGCAGAAAAGTCCTCAAAAGAGTTATCTGTACTTCCAGCCCCCAATTCCATTCTTTGTATCTCTCTTACACTCACTCTTCCCAGGCTTTTGCCACTCCACATCCCACAAAAATTGCTCTCATCAGGGTCACAGATACCCTCAGCCGCTAAGTCCAATTCTCGGTCCTCATCTTACTTGACTTATTAGCAGCCTTTTACACACTTGATAATTCCTTTTTCCTGAAAATTCTTTTTCAGTTCCAAGAACACCACTATGTCCTGAATTTATTTCTACATTACTACTGCATGTTTTCTTTCTTCTCTTTTTTGGTTTGTCTTATTTATTCATACCTTTAAGTGTTACTTTGGCCTAAGGCTCCGATCTTGGACCTCTTCTTTTTCTGTCCTTGCTATGTTGGTGATCTCATCTGTCTCATGGCTTAAATCTCATCCATATGTTGACAATTACCAAATTTATATCTTTGACCCAGACCTCTCTCCTGAATCCAGAATCATATATCCAGCTGACTATTTGACAGTTCCATTTAGATGTCAAATAGATATTTCAAAATTAACATGTCCAAAATAAATTCCTACTCTTTTCCTTTCCAAATTTGCTTTACTCACAGTCTTCCTATATCAGTTAATGATAATTCTCAACTTTCCAGTTGCTTATCCTGAAAAACCGTGGAGTCATCTTTGACTCTTTTCATTCTCTCACAGATTTTATCCCATCTGTTAGAATGGACATTGACTCTATCCTCAAAATGAATTCAGGATTTTGCCACTGCTCATGATCTTCTTTGCTATGAATTGAGTCCAGCCTACCAACATCTCTCATTGGAATTTTGTAATAGTTTCCTAATTGGTCTCTTAATGTTCCATACCTGTCCTACTCCAATGTATTCTCACTGGAGTCTGAATCATCTTGTTAAAATAAACCTAAGTTATCACTTTTCAATGCAAACTCAACAAGGGCCTTCTATTCTCTTCAGAGTCAAAGCCAAAGGCCTTACAATGTATTATATATTAGCCGCTCAAGCTACTATAAAAAAATGCAATAGACTGAGAAGCTTAAACAATAGACATTTATTTCTTAGTGTTCTGGAAGCTGGGAGGTCCAAGATTAGGATGTCACCAGATTCATTTCTTAACGAGGGCTCTCTTACTGGCTTGCGGATAGCTTTTTCTTGCTATGTCTTCACATGGCAGAGAAAAGAATCTCTGGTGTCTTTTTCTCTTCATCCAAGAGCACTAATTTCATCACAGGGGCTTCACCCTTCATGACCTGTCTAAACTAATTCCCTCCCAAGGGCCCCACCTCCAAATACAATCACTTTGGGGCGATAGGGATTCAGCATATGAATTTTTGGGGGACACAAACATTTAGTCTATAACAGTTTATAAAAAATCTACTGGCCCCTATTAGTTCCAGGCGTCCCCTGCAATATGCTGCTCTAAGCACGACAGCCTTCTTACTTTTACTTAAATCTATTGGGCACTGTCCCACATCATGGCGTTTGAATTGACTGTTCCTGAACTGCTCTTTTTCCCAGACATATATGTAGGTTACCCTTCAAGCCTTTCTCAGTTGTCATGCTATATAGTGAAGTCTACTCTGAGCAAGTTGTTTAAATTTGTGATCCCCCCTTCCAGCACGCCAATTGCCCCATACTTTTGTTCATTTTTTTAATAGCATTTTTTTTTATCTTCTAATATATTTTATATGTGGTGGAAACAGTGATTTGTGCCCACCGAATGTACTTTTAGGCTATACCTTTTAGACCTCTTGTTTTGCTGGGACATATAACTCCTTCTTGCTAATGAAATGTAGGAGGTGATGTGTGTCACCTCCAGTCTAAGATGATTAAGAGCAGGTATTCCATCCTCATGTTTTTGCTTTCTTTCTTCATATCCTAAGTGGATGTAAAATCAAAAATCACTAGGAAGAAGGAGCCTGACTTTGAATCAGTGTGGAGGATGTCCATAGAACACTCAACTGGAGTATAATGTGAGGAGGAAAAATTTTTTTATTGTGTAGTGTGTTCACAGTCATGTCCAGCCTCCATTCTAATTGGTTCGTGCCCGTGGTATTTTAGAACATTTTGAATATCACCTGGAAATATAAACGGGTCAGTATATTTACTTGAACTTAGTGTGGTGAGTGATAGCTATTAAGGAAGGGAACATCAGCAAATAAAATAGTATGGATACTATAGGTATCATCAACAATTTTGACAGTTTCCGTAGATGAATTAAATAAAGATCTTATGCATTCAGGATTATTGAGAGGTGACTATAATTTGGGTTAGTTTAAGTGAAAGCGTATATCTAGCAAATTTGAGAAAATTCACAGACATTTTTCATTCTTTTAATATTATGGGTGTTCATAGAAAGCATTTTACTTCAACATTTATTCCTGACAACATAAGTTAAAGCAAATCCCTAATTACTGCGTGCCTTATTTTCCTAGCTATGTCAATTTGCATAGTCATGATTTATACTAACATCTAACCCCTATTACCTGCATCTTATCAGAAGAGAGTCTTAGTTAGGAACAGAATGTGTCGAATAGGATATGGTAGGGGTAGGAGAAGAGAAGGCTCTAAAGTCTTGAACAGGTAAAGTAGTAGATCTTAGGGGCAGGCATGAATCTGAATTCCAGACAAACAGAAGTCTTAGTTAGGTGGACAGACAGGAAAAAGGGTTTCTGGAAGGGAATCAAGACCCTATTTTAGACGTCTGAGCCAAAGATCAGGAACCAATTATTATATTTGGGATTCAGTAGACCAAGTAGATGTTCACGTTAAAGGAAGAGTCTAGGTGCTGCTATGAATAGCCATGCATAGGCTGACTTGATGATAAACTTTGGAGCTATGAGTTTTAGCATGAAATTGGTTCTTACATCTGACCTAAGACTGAATTATAGTTTAAAAGTTAATATTCCAAATACTAAAAGTTGGAGTAATGCTGGGTGGGAAGAAAGCAGACATTTTTTCTCTTGCTCTCTAGTATCCTCAAAATGTTAATAAAATTAAGGGATGAATAGGTAGAAAGATTGACTTAGGTATTTAAAAGATAGTCAACTAAAATAATCATAAGTTATTTAATGTCTTAAAATATATTTGATTATATCTTGGTAGTAATCTGAACATGAATTTTTCATAATTTGAACTTGCTTTTAAGTTGGTATGGCCCAGTTTTTGAATATGTACTGTCCATGTTAAGGTATCTTGGGATCCAAAACAAGTAAATTATTGAATTAAAGCCATTTAATTAATAGCAACTTGAATGTAATTAAACAAAATTTAAAAAATCTGGATGGCGTTAGTTTGATACATAAGATAAATTATCCTTTGTGTCCAGAAATGCCAACACTTAGTGTGTATAAAACTAACCATGAGTGTCAATATTTCCAAAGTCCACAGGATGAGTAAGTTTTTTCAAAATGCAGAAAACTAGAATTTTAAAATGCAAACCCATATGTGTGCTTTCTTAGGTCAGGAAATTAGGGTTTGCTTCTCAATTAAACAAATATGAAAAGTCAGGATTATATACCTGCTCATTCTGTGTTGAAGTAGATGTTTGTTTCAAGGACTCATTGCCCACAGCCTCTCTGGGTGGGATTCAGTACACACTGTATGACTCTTTTTAGGTGGAGTGGGTGATGGTCAAAGTTATATTCCCTTGCCTTTGGTTTGTTGGATCCAGCTGTGTTCTTCTTGTGGTGACCTGGAAAGTTGTGTTGGCTCTCAGCCTGCTGCTCGGTGAAGATGCTGTGACTGATGTGTACCGCCTTATTATTGTCTCTCTGCATGGTCACCATATTGCCCTCTCTCAATCCATAGGCAAATGTGAGAGTTTTGATAAATTGCGTAGAGATTGATGTGTTTGACCTCTTGTTACAGTGAATGAAAACTGTTACTTAGGGTGATCACATTCTAGTTACAATCCTGGTCAGTGCCATGTTGGGTCAACTCAGTGTGGCAGGATAATCTTTTGCATTTTTAGAAATGTTTCTCTCCCTTTTCTTATTTGTGTTCAGGAAAAAGGTTAAATGTTTCCTTTGCTCAAAGAAGGTTTATGGAACAGCATATATATGTAAATAATAGCAAAATGTTATTGAATATCTTATGTATGTAGGGACTTTACTAATACTTTATAGGTGGGAACTCAATTTGCACAGCACCCCTATGAAATGGGTACCATTATTGCCATTGTTCAGATGAGAATAAAAGCTGCTGTGACTACATGATAATTATATTATGTAGAGCTAACATTGCTCATGGCATTTTCCATTCTAGTGAGGATTTCCAAAGCTGAAGTCACTTTAGAGGGTTAAAATTGGTGTCTTAGAAGTACAAGAGAGATGGTCTCTAAGAGGAAAATAGTGAGACAGAGGAGGTTTTTCTTGTGACTAAGGTGAGATTCCCCAGACTGAGAAGAGTGAGGTTTGTGGATCCCAGAAGCAGCAAGAACGTGTCCTCTGCCTCCTGACCCAGGATTAACATACTAAGGCAGAGTCATCAAACTATATACAGCCTGTGGGCCAAGTCTAGTTAACCACTCATTGTTTTTTGTTTTTTGTTTCCTCTTTTAATAGACTATTTTTAAGAGTAGTTTGAGGTTTATAGAGCTATTGCACGTAAGGTCCAGAGTTTTTTCTATATGTCCCATGCCCCCACACATGCACAGTCTCCTCCATTATCAACATTCCCCACCCCCAAGTGGTACATTTATAAAATTGATTAGCGACATTGAAATATCATTATTACCCAGAGTGTATAGTTTACATTAGGGCTCCCTGTTGACATTGTACATAATGACATGCATCTACCATTGTAGTATCATACAATGCCCTGAAAATCCTTTGCGCTCTGCGTATTCATTCCTTCATTCCCCTGACCCAGGCAAACACTGACTGATCTTTTACTGTCTCCATAGTTTCACCTTTTCCAGAATGTCATATCGTTGGAATCGAAAATATGTAGCCTTTTCAGATTGGCTTCTTTCATTTGGTAATAGACATCCAAGATTCCTCTATGTCTTTTCCACAGCTCATTTCTTTTTAGCATTGAATACTATTTCATTGTCTGGATGTACCACAGTTTATCCCTTCACTGTTGAGGAACAAGCTTCCAGGTTTTGGCAATTATGAATAAAGCTGCTATAAACATTTGTGTGCAGGCTTTTGTATAAATGTGTTTTCAACTCCTTTCGGTAATTATCAAGGAGCAATTGCTGGATTGTGCAGTAAGAGTATGGTTAGTTTTGTCAAACCTACCCAAAACGGTCTTCTGTAGTGGCCATTCCATCGTGCAGGCCGACCAGCAGTGAATGAGCGTTTCTCTTGCTGTACATCCGTTCTATCATTTGGTTTATCAGAATACAACCATGCCCACTTGTTTACATATTGTCTATGGCTGCTTTTGCACCACAGCGGTAGAGTTCAGTAATTGTGACAGAAACTTTCTGGCCACAAAGCCTAAATATTTACTGTTTGGCCCTTTACCAAAAGTGTTTGCCAACTTTTGTGCTATGTGGTTGCTGTCTCCATATCTCCTTTAGGGGTGGCTATTTCACATCAAGCCAATATTCAGAAAATATTTTCCTGTTTCTTACGACTTTATTAAAACTCCTGCAGTATCTTAAGAGTTGTAGGTAAAGCTAATTCTTGAATAGACTCCTGAGGCTTTATCATTTTTAAAAGTCATGCTTTATTTTGATTTCTAGCCACATGTCTTTCTTTCCTAGAAGTATTTTTTTTCTCCAAATACAGTTATTTCATTATTTACATGAATTATTTAAAGGTTTACTTTTAATTTATTTTATTTTATAAGTCTAACATTTTCTTTTGGTATTCTCTATTGCTTTTCTTTTCTAACAAGCAATTATTCCTTTTTTTTTTCTGACCTCAGTTTCACTGATTCACTCTCCCATATAGCAATTTAAAATAGTGCCAAGGAAAGATGCTTGTCCCTGTCTTGAATCTGTCAAGCTGTAAACTAGTTTCTTCTCAGGTGTCTGCTGAAGATGAAGCAGGTTTTCAACAAATGTTGATGCCCTTCTCAAATGTGTTTCAGGGACTATTTGGATAGTTTTTCATCATCATTTTCAGCTATTAGAGGGTCCTGACCAAGAGGAGGTAATAATTTTACTCTTTGCTTTAAATATTATTTGCCAAATTGTCATCTCATACATATTAGTAACTTCACATTTATTTGGCACAGGCAACAGGGCCCACAGAATAATTTATGGTCTAAGTGCAGCTTGTAATAGCAGAATTGCTGCTGGTGCTTAGAAATTAATTCAGAAATCACTGTCCATAGCATAATGATTTACCATTGTTTTTGAACCATGTTGTGGAACCTAAGATTATTAATTACAAATTATGGCATAAGGCCAAAGAGAATCCTGTGAAGTTTTATATTGCAGCATATCAATCAGTTATCAAAGTATTTTGAATATAATAAACATTTCATATTTTCAGATAAAGTTGTGAGTGATACTATTTAAGGTACCCTTAGGGCTTGAATCATATCAATACCATACATTGTCTACAATTTGGATAGTCTAATAGATGTATATGTCCCCTTTACATGAACTTTTAAAAATATATAAGAATAATTCAGTTAGAAAGCAATTGAATAGATTTAAAATTGAAGAGAGATTTAAAAAGGAGGATTTTATAAATCAGGTCAAAAGTGGTGAGTTTTAAAAGTTGGTTTGAGTTGAAAAAAATGGTTAACATTTGAAAATAGATCAGAGTGAGGAAGTGAAGATTCATGGGATGTTTAAAAAATTGTCTGTCACAGATACAGTACATCCCTGAAAGCTGAGCTCAACAAACTTTCTTTCCGTACAGCTACCAGAAAATTCCTGCTGGAGGATATGGTGCTGATGAAAATGGTCCTTAAGATTTTATGGCTCTTGCATTCTATGATACCCTTTTACAAAATGAAGCACATTTGATTTTCACAATGTCTTTATAAAGTATCTTCATGTCTTGAACTCTTTCTTTCTGATTCCTATACTTCTATCAATGGTTCTTTATCAGGTATATATGTCCAAGCCAGCTGGAATTCTAATTCAGGAAGTATATCTGGAACTAGGCCCCGTCTCCTTTTCTAATCTTCCTGATTCTAACATGCACCACCATGATCAACTTGTATAAAACATTTTATATGGTATTTTGTACATATTTGTGTTCCAGTTTGGTTTTCCTAGCTAGGCGACAACTACTAAATGAGTTGTAAGGCTAATTAAAACAAAGCAGATCTATAAAATAGAAATCTTAGAGATTAAAATTTCACATTAAAATTTTACAAAAAATTCTCATTCGTCTAGAATTTAATTTAATTTGGTTAATTTGACAAATCTTTTAAAATTGGTATGCATTGTGTTGCAAAGGCTTCCAAGCTGAGTAAACATGGTCCTTTCAAAGAGTTGGCCATGTGGGAAGTGAGATAAAACAAAGCAAAATTTATCACAAAAGGAAATTCTAGGTTGACTAAGAATTATTACAGTTACCATAAAGAGGCTATCAATGACCAAAGAATGCAGTATGACATACCTGATAACCAAAAACTCACTGTATGATTAACAATGTTCTTTTCATGCCTATTGAAGAAGTATGAATTCTCCCTTTCCTCTAATGTGTTAGAAATCAGGGAAAGTCTATCTTTTTTGGGGGGAGAGAACCAGATATACTAAATATGAGAAAATAAAATGGTGTCCAAGAAAAGTGCAGACTGCAAATAAAGTTAAGTAGCCAATGAGAGTTAGAAAGCTAGAAAAACATGATAAAAAATGCGAGAAAATTGAGAATTAATTCTGGATGTCCAAATTGTATGGCCTTGTCTAGGTGCATATAAAGAGGCTGTGACAGTTGAAACAACCTAGAAGTAACTATAAAATATTAGGGGATGTTATGGTTATTTGGCTACATAAATAAAAAGTTATTTTTCTATATAGGTAAAGAAATTCCTGAAGCGCAAACTATTCTTTAGGGTCAAAATTGTCTCTCTGTGGTCCTTTTTTTTAGTAGTTAATCAGAAGTAGATACCATACAGCTATGCATTATGATGACCATTAAGAGCTACATGATGATATTGGCTACGTTTACCATTTAACAAAACTTGTCATACATTTTTTTTTTCCTACTAAAGAAATCTGTCAGATTTGCTATAGCATAGATTTACTGTCTAGCATTGTTGTTTCAGGCTTTCACTTTATGAGGCTACATGTGTTTTCAATCCTAATGGGAACTTGTTTTGTTATCTTTCTGCATAAGTAGCTCCCTTTACTTTCACTTGTGGCCGGAGGTGGACTGGGCCAAAGATAGAACTACATTAACTTGTATTCTTTGGAGGACAATACAGTTTGTAAATAAAGGTGGAATCATACTTGGGTGAAGACTGACTAGATAGGCAGTATGCTTTAGAAAGTGCTTAGCCTTTTTCACTATATGTAATGGGCATTAGAATTCAACCTTTCCGTTAACACTTAGTGAATATTTATTATAGGCCAGGTAGTATTTTAGCTGTTATCAGTACAGTGCTGAACTCACGAACAAGAATGTGACAAAGATAAATGATAACTGCTAAAAGAAAACAAAACAGTTATAAAAAGTGATAGGATAGAAAGTGATGTGGGTTTGAGTCGGGCAGTAACTTAGGTAAACTGGTCAGGCAAAGCCTTTCTGAGGAGGGGGCTTTTAAGAACTGAATGACAGAGATAGTGCCATATGAAGAAGATTTGGGGTCTGAATGTTCCAAGAACAGGGAACCAAACCATAGCAAATCGACAGCTGGATAGAAGGAACAAGGCTGTGTGTGTGAAGAAATTTGTTGGGCATTTCCCAGAGTTGACTCTGTTAGAGATTTCTTTTAAGCCATCTTTAACGAAGATCCATGAACCATTAACTAAGTCTTATTACTTGACAGTCTTACGCTACTCTCTCCAAATGTGATCCTTAACAGAGAAAATGTTATTAACTTTAAAAGCCAAATAAGTAGTTAATATTATTCTTACATTTACATACTTTTTATTTGCTAAGAGAAAAAAAAATAAATTCCAGCGGCACATGAGGGCACTGCTTAGAAAATCTTTTAAGGAGAGAGATCTGGGGATGTCTCTCACTCTACCATGTTTCTCCAAACTCTCAGGAAATCTTCTAAAGTTCTAATCTACATAATAAAGGAAGAATAAAGACCACTGCTAATTTGGCACTTTCTGGGAGTTGTCCTGAAAATTAAGAATCCTAGTAGCAGTCGTTATATTTATAATTTCCTTCTTTGTAGTATTTGGCAGTTAGTGAGGAACAGAAATATATTCCATGCAGATTCTGAGCATACTTTATAGATGGAGAAGCCTTTAGGTACAGAAGTCTAGATATAAGTATTGTGACTTATATAGATAAAATTGAGGGCACTGGTACTAATCAAGAATTTAAGTGCAATATAGAAATACTTATTAGTTGTCACCATTAATCGTAAATTCTTAGTTTAAAAAATAAGCTTGAGTTATTATCTATGAGACATCTTTCCAGATTCATATACATATATGTGTATATATATAATTTTTAAAAATATTTTACTACTTGCATAGACACACACACACACAATTTTTACTTAGTTCTTTCCACTTTACAAAGCAGTGTTATTCCAGTTGGACAGATAAGGATACTGGAATTCAGACCTCTTCGATGCCTTGAACATGTTTATAGTGTAAAACTAGGATTTGAACACAGATAATTCTGACTCTAAAGCTCACTTTTTTTCACTATGTTATGCTGAATTTGAAAATTTTGATAAAAAATGAAGGCCTTTATTTGTTTTATTTGTTGTTTCCCTAACAGGTGAAAATTATAAATAAGTTACCAGGGGAGAAAATTTATTTAACCACTTAGACCAGTGGTACGCAATCTTTTTTTGCATCAGGGACTATGAGAATCTAATGCCTGATAATCTGAGGGGAGCTGAGGTGGTGATGCTAGCGCTGGGGAGTGGCTGGAGAGACAGATGAAGCTTTGTTTGCTTAACCGCTGCTCCCTTCCTGCTGTGCTGCCTGGTTCCTAATAGGCCACAGACTTGTACTGTTCCGCGGCCCAGGGATTGGGGACCCCTGACTTAAACAATAAGCAATTTCTAAACCTTTGGAAATGCTTAGTCACATAAAATTGACATCCCAAAACAAGTAATTTTATGTTATATTAAATTATGTTTTATGTTATTGGGGCAGAATTGTCAAATAGTTATTGGAATTATTTTATTAATCTTGTATAATTATTGTGGGATGTAAAGTTAATGAACATGTGACTCCACTCATGACTCTTAAGTGCGAACCTGCCATATTACTCTCAATTCCAGCACCTTCACAGTTTGCAAGTGTTAACATTTCATTGTAAATAAACAGAATAATTATGATTTTTCACTCTTTCTTATGGGCCTTTTAAAAAAATCTGGTTCTAAGTAGAGAGATTTATTCTGGAAATTATAAAATCTAGATTCTTCTTTTATGTATGTAAACTTTGATAAGCCACACACACACACGCACACACACATTTTCCCCACCCTTTCCCAGGAAATTTTGGGAGATTTCGGCCATTACTGTCATTTATAGCTAACTGAAGCTTATTGTGTAGAAGCCTTAAAGATTAAATGCCTTTCTTATTATTGGTCATATTATTGTACTGGAACAAGTTGGGGAAAATAGAACCACTGGTTGTTTGACAAAGACAAATTTCTGTACAAGGACTTGTGGTTCAGAATGAACTTCACCCCTAGTACTGCTTCTGATTGAGTTAGTTATACAGAATGGGCTGAGCTTCCCATTCAAAATGCAGCAAAATAACACCTCCAATGGGTGTGGTAACCTCAATTTTGAAACTTTGTGACGTAATTCATCCCTGATTTAAACCTTCAAAATTATTCATTTCCATTTCTACTACTGGAAATGTTTAATTAAAAACTTTCAGTCCCCAGCAGTCCTTGTATACGTAGATTCACTAATCCATATACTAAGTTCATGGCTTTAAATTGCAACTTTTATTCTCAGCAACTAGATCAGTGGCCACCAAGAAAGCTAGCCACTAAATATGACTGACTTAGTGTAACTCAAAGAGCATGTTTTACTATGGTATCAGTATATCACTTTTAGATACAGGTAGCACATTACAAAGAAATGTCTCCATCAAGTCCTATGAGCAAAAAAATAATGTTAAAAAAATTTTTTTTTTTAATGAAATGTTTTGGGTAAAAAATGAAGCCACAGAGATCAACACTGGTGTGTTTTTTTTTTTTTTTTTTTTTTTTTTTTTTTTTTTAAGTAAAATGAATGCCTGGTTTTATAGAAGGAATATTTTCAATTTTGTTGAGGAGAGAAATGAGAAACGGTGTTTCACTGTCAAGATTTATCTTGCACATTTGATGAAAAATTACTGAAGAGAAGCAGTCACATTTCAGAGTCTCAAACCTGTTAGAAAAGTGAGAGCAGTTTCTCTCCATGGAATTGTTATTGTGAAAAAACAGGCTAGCTTGTAACACCGGGGTGCTTGATTTCAAGTTTTGTATTGGGCCTTCAACAAAGTGGAACTGTAATAGGATGTGGTGGTTTGATATAAGGTAGTTTATAAGTCTGACCCTTGAAAGTCCATAACATTCTTCTGAGAATTCTCTGCTATGATTTTTCTCAGGTATGAAATGTATGGGGGCATTATTGGACACTCCAAGTTGTTAAATAAAATAAATGTAAAGCAATTACTACTGTATGGGAACATTTCCTGAGCATCTCTGCTATGGTATATCTTTGGCATGTTTAAATTGTTAGCAAAAAGAAAATAAAACTATCATAGATATATTGATACCCATGGCAATTTTGGGACAGTATAAATCATATTAATTATTTTGAAGTATAGCTGTTCTACTCATATTGTTTTCAGAAATGAGATACGAATAAGACCAATTATCATAAGACTCAAGGCTCCTGGGATTTTCTTTTCATTGGTTGAGATTTCAGGGAAATCCCAATTTATCTGATTTAATCTCTGTGAGAAAGTAATTTCCAGCCTACATCTAGTTCTAATGCAGATTTTTTGTTGCTTTACAAAATTCTCAGTGTTTTAGTCTTTAATTACTACCTTGCTAACACGTGAATGAAGACCTATAGTGATTACAGCATATGTCCTAGGCATATTTACTTTGGTGGACCCCACTCATTATATCAAATTCTGGTTTTAATGGACCCATTTGAATGCATCATATTAATTTTGGAGGTAAAATTTTAAGATAATTTTATTTTAAAAGAATAAATTATTTCTGTTGCTGTTGAGATTTAAATTTTTTAATTTGTATAATGAATTGAACAGGAGTTGACATACATTTTTTGTGGACATTATTTGAATATTTATTTTTTTGGAGCCAATAATATATAATTTATTTTCAGGACCTTGGAAAGCTCATAGATCTTACGTTTAGTGTTTGCAATATATAGAAAATGTTAGGTATTGATTGTACAAAGCTGGTCTAAACTATTGCCATTCTACAGAGAGCCTAAGAAAGCCATTACAAAGCTAGCCTCATGGTTCTTATGGCAAAGTTGATAAGTATTTGCTTCCACTTTTGTAAGAAGTAATGTTGAAATGCTTGCGCTTCTTGAGACAAAATGCTGTCCCCTTGAGGATGGTATAACTTACAAAAACAGTGTTGTAAACATCAGGTGAAACTTACTTTATTATTGGAACAACTATTACTTGGATACTAGTTTTTCAAATTAACAAATAAAATGATCATTGGTTAATCACACACACATATGAATGTATAACTTTTTAAAGATGACTGTATTACATACATTTATAAAAAGGAGTGGAAGCCCTCCCTACCCCCACCTACACTATAGACACTGCAGATTAAAAAAAAAAAAAGTTGAACCTTGTGGATCAAAGATGAGGCAGGAGGTATAAAAGGGATTAAGGTTAAAATGAAGATAAATCCTGAAAGCAAACAAAGGCATGAGAAAATGCAAAAAGCTTTCAAGGTTAAATGGAGTGATAATCTCAAAAGCCAAATGAATTTAAAGTTCTTTCAGTTTTATCACAGCCTTTCACAAATAAGAGCTTAAATAGATACTGGAGTAGATAGATGAGCTGCTGCAGTTCTACTATAGGAATACCATATCTGTCGTCTAATTGCCTCTTTCTTACAGTTTTCCCCATGTTAAAAAAAAAATCTCAGTTTGAGACCATTTCAATTAATTATTGATATTTGGGTCATCTCAATATAATGTATATTTTATTTTCAATTCAAATCATTGGCTCTGTCAAGTGTAGTCACCATTTATTAACTAGTGTGAAAATATTTAAGTTGTCTAAAAGTGGTTAACACCCCAGCGTAGAGTTCTGTGCCAAAGTGACTGAGTTCTGGTTTTAATATCTCCACAGAATAGCTAGTTTTGTTAGCATTAACTGAAGATTTTCTTTCTCTTCCCATCAGTCTTTCCTGTATACTTGCAGAAGGCATTTAGGTCACTCATGACTTGGTCACACAGGGACTTGCCAGCTAGCAGTTGAACAGTATGCGTCTTTTGTTTTGTATTCTAGATGATCTGTTGAGTCATCAGGTCAGTTGCCAACTGTATTAGAAATAATACTTGTAAGTAAAATCATGGTGATCCTTTAAAAGCCCAAAAATGAGTGAAAAGCCATTTGATCACATGTAATGTTCAGGAGATACTTTGGCAAAAGTTTGGTTGTGTGAAAAATGACAACTGCATGTACCATAACTAACCCTGGCCACTGACTCATTTTATTTTGATACTGGGTATTACTAGTTTTCAACAATGCTAAATTTGATTTTTTTAAAACTAGGATAATTTGGAAAGGGATAACAATAAACACAGTATAGAATATCTTAATTGGACTGTGAACATTTTTTTATGAGGTCATACAGCTCTTTTTGTAATTTCAAAAAATGTATTGTACTGGTGCTGTTTGACTGTTTTCTAGTAGGGAATATACTATGTGGGACAGTTATAGTTTAAGAGTATTGTGGATAAGAAAAAATAACCTATCCGAAGTTAGAGTTTGTAGAAACTAGAAAAAATAATTTAGTTATTTCAGAACTGAGAACAGGAACCTTGTTTCCAAGTGGAATGTAGTTATTAACATGGAGAATGAAGGGAAATAATTTATTTAAAAATGATAAAGTTCAGGATAGCAGAAATTCAAGGAAGTCAGGCATTTTAGGCATCTCATTATTGGTGAGAAACAACTAAATCTTGGAAAGTAGAACACGGAAGTGAAAAAGGAAATCTAGAGGAGATTCTAATAGATATGGGGCGCAGCATATCTAGAGACAGAAAGTTGCAAGGTAATGGTCACCACTAAGCCTGTGATAGAGCCTGATGAGAACAGTGCTTCCAGACAACCAGACTAGTCCTTCATGGAGGAAAAACACAATAGAAACTTGTGTGGTTGGGGAGAAGAAAAGGAGAGCTCAGATAAGATTTTAGATGACAACGGTAATACTAAATTCTGGATCAGTCAGAAGTGGCAGGGTTTGGGTTCATGAAATTCTGATAATTTGCTCAGACTTCTGATTGGCTGCCTGGAGGTATTTGAGATGATTATAGAAGGTACATGGGCACAGAACTAAAAAGCACTGAGCCATATAGAAAAAGGCACTGTCTTTGCAATTATTTTTTCTTAGAATGAAGAGAAAAAACCCATCAGTCTGGTTCCAATGTGTCCTTAGTAACTGGCTAACACTTGCTAATCTTCTTATTTAATAATTGGAAAGTCAGCCTTTGCAAGCAACTGTGTCGAGTTAGATGTTTATGACATTTTTAAAAAAAATGACACAACACTGATTTTTTATTTACTGTAGAGTAAAAAGTCTTTTTTTAAAGGTAAATTTATTTAATTAAATTAATGATTCCATTTAAACTAAAATATTAAGTATCTAAGAGTGTAGGTGTTATAGAGGTAAGACACAAGTTGTGACCACAGTATGTAAATGAATGGTGTTTGGCCAACATTAATGTAGAGAGATGCTTCAGGCCCAGGGAGATTCTGGAGATTTTGACCAAGCAGTGTTTGCCAAGGTTATCCTGTGTACTTCTACTTTCTCAGTGGTCAGAACTCTATTCACTGGAAGGGATGCAAAATCCCCTTGTCCAATACTATGGAAAACAATCAAATAGTTAAATGGAAGCTCGGCTAGGCTACATCTGAAGTAAAAAAGGAAACAATACTGTCTTTACCCCCAAACACTCATACTTCATGTTTGTACAAATCAGCTTGCAATAGTAATGTTTATAGTAAGAAAATAGAGAAAACAATGGCTTTTCTTTTAGCTTTTTAAAACATGCAGTTTATTATACAGGTGGGATATTAAAAAATAAAAGTAATATGGTAACCATTAGTTGAAGAAAAATATAACTAAAATTTGTAGCCTTAAAAATCATAAATATATTTCTTAAATATTCAATAAATCATAACATTAGCATTTGTCAAAAATATTCCATTGAGGGACCAGTGATTCTTTAGTAGTTTGGGCTGGTTTTTAAGAATCCAGAAATGGAACGTATTTAGCAAGAGTTAGTTCCTTAGTCTGACTCTCCTTTTGCACCCTTTTTAGCAGACCAGGGTCATCTAAGAAATTAATACTCAGCAAGTTATATGACTTTTAAGCAAGTAGCTAGCTCATAAATTTAGAGGTTGCCACTTAAGTGGACAGTGAATGTAAATGGATTATTTTATGGAGACTTTAAAGCCTCTAATAACTTTGTGTAAAGATTCTTTGATATATTAAGAGAGGCTTTTGCACAGCTGATTTATTTACTTGATGCTCTTTATCCTCTGCACCATGGACAGTAAAAAGAAATGCCTTGAGTGCTAACTACATCTAGGAATGGCTATATTGAGTATGGTATGGAGGAAAAGCTCAGTTGGATGACAAGCATATAAGAATTTTTGCATATAAGAATATTAAAAGGAAATATTTATCTTTTAGGCTCTGCTGGTGACAGATTGGGTCAAATCAGATCTCAACAGTTATAAGGTATATTGGCCATTTTCATGTCCACTCCCAGCTCTGAAATTGTTTTTTCTACTATGCAATTTTGCTTTTTTCTCTCCTGAACACTCTTTACCTATTTTGTCCTGTATTAGTAGTATAACATCTGTCTTTTGGGATAGATTTTTAAGCTCTGTATTTTACATATCTTATTCAATTCCTGAAACAATGTCTTACTGATAGTAGCCTTTCAATCAATACTTTTTGAATTAAATCTCGAGAGCTGCTTAGCCTGTATCAGGAAATGAGCAGACTGCCTGGAGCCTGACATGTCATTCCAGTTTTGCCACTTTCTACCCAAGTGCACTTGGAAAAGATACGCTTCTTCGCCTGTAAAATGGGGGTAATAATAGTATCTTTCTCTTAGAGTTGTGAATATTGAATGAAATGATTTATGTCAAGACTTAGGATAACACCCAGAGACATGTACTGGAAGGAAGTCAGTAGGTTTTAGATATTTAATTTTGTGATGATATCCCAGTACTTTTTTCAGAGACTACTCAAAAGAATTTTAGATTGCTGTCGTGGAAAGAAAACTACTGAAATTAGGAATCCATATTTTCATTCCGTTTCTGGAGGATTTATGTAACCTTAAGCTGACCAAGATTTCCTGTGCTTGTTTCTTCATTTATAAATGAAGGTGTTAGGACTTGATGTCTCTAAAACTTTCAGTTTAAAAGCTTTTTTTATACTTATTGGTGTGACATTGGTTAATAAAATTATGTAGGTTTCAAGTATAGAATTTGATAATAGGTCATCTGTATATTGCATTGTGTGTTTACCACCTAAAGTCAAATTTCCTTCCATCACCATATGGTAGACCTCCTTTATGTTTATCTACCTCCCCGCTCCTTTCCCTCTGGGAACCACTAAACTATTGTCTGTGTCAATGAGTTTTTGTTCGTTTGTCTTGTTCATTTGTTGCTTTCAGTTTTATATCAAACATACGAGTGAGATCATGCGGTTCTAAACTTTTTCTACTGACTTATTTTGCTTAGCATGATAACATCAAGATCCATCCATGTTGTCAGAGATGGCAATATTTCATCTTTTCTTATTGTCGTCTTATTCCATTGTATATATGTACCACATCTTTATCCAATCATCTATTGAAGGACACTTGGTTGTTCTCATGTCTTGGCTACTGTGAATAATGCTGCTATGAAGATCGGGATGCATATATCTTTATGGATAAATGCTTTCAAATTTTTGGGTAGATATCTAGAAGAGAAATTACTGGGTCATATGGTAATTCTATTCTTAATTTTTTGAGGAACCTGAATACTGTTTTCCATAGTGGCTGTACCAATTTACATTCCCACGAACAGTGTATGAGGGTTCCTCTTTCCCCACAATCTCTCCAACCCTTGTTATTATTTGTCCTGTTGATGATACCCATTCTAACAGTTGTGGGTGGTATCTCATTGAGGTTTTGATCTGCATTTTCCTAATTGCTAGTGAATTTGAGTATCTTTTCAGATATCTGTTGGCCATTTGTATGTCTTCTTGGGTGAAGTGTCTGTTCAGGTCCTCAATCTACTTTTTAATTGGAATTGTTGTTGTTGAATTGTATGAGTTCTTTACATATTTGGATATTAGCCCTTTATCAAAGGCATTGTTCGCAGATATCTTCTCCCATTCAGTTGGTTGCCTTTTTGTTTTATTGATGGTTTCTTTTGCTGTGCAGAAGCTTTTTAGTTTGATATTATTTTTGCTTTTCCTTCCCTTGCCTTTGAGGTCAAATTCATAAAATTCTCTCTAAGACCAAGTTTCATGAGTTTAGAACCTATATTTTCTTTTATGCAATTTGTTGTTTGAAGTCTTATATTCAAGTCTTTGACTCATTTTGAGTTAATTTTGGTGTATATGGTGACAGATAGCAGTCTAGTTTCATTCATTCTTTTGCATGTGACTTTCCAATTTTCCCAGTACCATTTATTGAAAAGTCTTTCCTTTCTCCATTGTATGTTTTTGGCTCCTTTGTAGAAAATTATTTGCCCATATATATGTGGGTTTATTTTTGGGCTCTCAGTTTTGTTCCACTGGTCTCTGTTTTTCTGCGAACACCATGCTGTTTTGATTATCGATGCTTCATAGTATAATTTGAAGTCAGGTGGTGTGCTACCTCTGGCCTTTTCTTTTTTCTCAGGATTGCTTTGGCTTGAAGGGTCTGTTGTGATTCCATGCAAATTTGATGTCTTTTTGTTCTATTTCTTTAAAAAATGCCATTGAGATTTTGATGGGGATTGCATTAAATCTGTACATAGCTTTGGGTAAAATGGCCATTTTAACTGTGTTGATTCTTTCGGTGCATGAACATGAAATATCTTTCCATTTCCTTGTGTCTTCTTTAATTTCTTTTAATAATGCCTTGTAGTTTTCAGTGTTTATGTCCTTCACATGCTTTGTTAAGTTTATTCCTACATATTTTATTCTTTTTTTGTTGTAAGTGCAAAAGGAATTGTTTTTTTGTTGCAAAAGGTTTGTTTCTTTCTGAAATTTTGTTGTTTGTGTATAGAGATGCAATGGATTTTTTTGTTGTACATTGATTTTTTTGTTATTTGCAACTTTTACTTGATGTATTTGTTTATTGTTTCTAATAGTTTTTTTTTTGGTGCAGATGTTAGGGTTTAAAAGTTTTTTTTTTAAATTTATTATATAAATTTCAAGTATACGGAACATTATTTAGAAATTCGTATAGTTTATAAAATGATCCTCCTAATTGCTCTTTCTTTCCTCTGGCTCTCCACCTAACCTTTACATTAATGCTAACTGCATTCCCTATGCTGTGCTCATCATCCCCACGACTATCTAATTTGTACTTCTTTAACCCTTCGCCCCTTTCTCCCAGTCCCCCAAACTCCCTCCCCTCTGGCCACGACCAGATTGTCCTCTATATTTGTGAGTCTGTTTTTGATTAGTTTGTTCTTTTTGTTTCTTAGATTCTGCATATAAGTGAAATCATTTGGTATTTATCTTTCTCTGTCTGACTTATTTCACTCAGCATAATAACCTCTAGGTCCATCTATGTCATTGCAAATGGTGGGATTTCATTTTTTTTTAATGAGTGAGTAATATATTCCATTGTTTATATGAACCATAACTTCTTTATCCAGTCATCTGTTGATGGTCATTTAGTTTGCTTCCATATCTAGTTTGCTATTATAAATTGTATGTGCCATGAGCATAGGGGTGCATAGATCTTTACAAATTATTGTTTTGGTTTTCTTTGGATAAATACCCAGAAGTACAATTACTGGGTCAAAAGGGATATCGTTTTAAATTTTTTGAGAAACCTATATACTCTTTTCCGTAGCAGCTGTACTAATTTGCAGTTCCAACAACAGTGATTAGAGTTTCTTTTTCTCCACATCCTTGTCAACACTTGTTGTTCTTTGATTTATTGATGATAGCCATTCTGACAGGTGGAAGGTGATATCTCATTGTGCTTTGAATTTGATTTTCTCTGATAATTACTGACCTTAAGCTTCTTTTCATATGTCTATTGGCCATCTGTATTTCCTCTTTGGAGAAGTATCTATTCAGGGTTTCTGCTCATTTTTTAATTGGATTGTTTGTTTTTTTGTTGTTGTTGAGTTTTGTGAGTTCTTTATATATTTTGGATATTAACCTCTTATCAGATGTATCATAAGCGAATATCTCCTCTCAGTCAGTTGTCTTTGTTTTGTTGATGGTTTCCTTCGCTGTACAAAAACTTTTGAGTTTGATGTAGTCTCATTTGTTTAATTTTTCTTTTGTTTCTCTTGTTCAAGGAGATATATCTGAAAGAAATTACTGTTAGCAATATCAGAGAGTTTACTGCCTATGTTTTCTTCTAGAAATTTTATGGTTTCGGGTCTTACATTTCAGTCTTTAATCCACTTGAGTTTATTCTTGTGAATGGTGTAAGAAGGTGGTCCAATTTTTTTTTTTCCACATGTATCTGTCCAATTTTCCTAACACCATTTATTGAAGAGACTGTCTTTACCCCATTGTATAGGTGGAAGGTTTAACAATTTTGACTATTATTGTTTGTTCTCAATGGAAGAGCATTTAAAAAAAATACAAGTTAATATATGAACCTTTAGTGCATAATCTGTATGTGATCGATTGTACTTGATTAAAAGATAAAAATATTAATGTTTTATTGAGACCATTATAATTAAATAATCTTTTAATCTGTATAAATTTTATTTAAATAAATGAAATTAAGATGCATGCTCATTTTATGTAATTTAACATTTTTATCTGCTTATCAAAGTTGAAGCGGAATAGGATTTATCAGCTGAGGTGATTAAATCTGAAGATACTAGTACAGCCGAATAACACGCCATACAAATTTAATGGATGTTACATCTTCCCAGAGACAGGTTAAATTTTCTTGGAGCCATTATACTCTGTCTGGATGATTACTGAATAAGTTATTCAGTTATTTTTCTGAAGTCCTTTTGATCTAGATTTTAAGGAAAATTGTATTTAAATCTTGATGACTGGGAAGTTGAAATGATGCCTTCTACTGGGTTGTCCTTGAAACCCTGGATCAGAAGAGAGTACCATGGATCTTCCTGGCTCTTAATCACACATATGGCTGATTAAATCTTCTTTTTACTACCACTATCCAGCAGCTATAACCCTTTTCTTTCCTCTCTGTCATGTTTTGAAATGATAACATTTAATACTATCTTTCATTCCTTGGACTGCATTCATCTTCCAACCCATCACAATCTTATTTCTTCCTTTCCACTCCATTGAAACAGTTTGGCAAAAGATATCAACAGCTTTAAAATTGTTAAGTCAAATAGATATTTTTATCCTTTTTTTTTTTTTTTTTGCTCTACTGCTTTAGACTAGTATTGCTACGTTCTCTTTAGAATGTAGTATTGCTACATTCTCTTTTTCAAAACTTTCTTTAAACAAGCATACTTCCTTTGCTCCGTGTCATCATTCTTACCTTGTTATCCTTTCTCACTGACTGATCCTTCTTATTTGAGACTTTTCATTATCTTTTGAACCTTAATTTTATTCTTTGTCATATATTCAAACTCAGAAAATTCTGGAAGGTCTACTTTCAAAAGGTACCCAGAATCATATCGTTTCTTGTTACCACTCTAAACTACCATCATTCTATTATGAATTAATGACATAGCCTCCTTTAAGAACAAAAACAGCAACAAAAACAGTCTCTATTTTTGCTCTTGCTTCATATAGTAGATGCTGTACACAACAGCCAGAGTAGGTTTATTAAAACCTAAATCATATCACTTTTCCAATCTAAACGTCTACTGACTTCTAACATTGTTCAGAGTAAAGTCCACATAACAAAGTCTGTATAATGGCCATTGTGGCTCTGCCTGCTCTGGCCCCCTGTTATCTCTCTAACATCACTTTCTCTTGTTCTCTTTTTCACCTGTAATATTCTTCATTCCTACTGACCCTTTGTTGTTCCTCAAACAATCCAGGTAGATTCTTAACAGTGCCTTCGTATTTGCTGTTCCTTCATCCTGGAAAGCTCTATCCTGATGACTTATTTTTGACTTATTTTAAATCTCTGCTCACAAATTACCTTAGAAGTACAGCACTTTCTGACCACTCTATATAAAATAACAATGCTCTCTCTCCTCACCTTATTTGATTTTCTCCATTGTGCTTATAGTCGTGTTTTTATACTATTGATGGCTGCCAAATATTTAATCTGTACTTTCTCCTAAGCTTTCTGATAAGCATTTCTACTTAATCATCTCACAAGCACTTTGAGGCACATGTCCAAAACCCAAGTACATTTTATGCCCCAGAAACACCCAACTGCTTGTAGTCTCAACAAAAATTTTGGCATCATGCCTCTATGAAATTACTCATATTATTTTCACACCTGTAACACTGTTCTTCACCTAATTCCTACTCATACTGTATGACCAGATTTCATGTTTTCTTATGACTTTTATTAACATAATTTCTACCCTTAGAGTGGTTAATTGTTCCTCTCTGTTTCCATAAAACCCTGAGCTTATCTTTAACTACTATATATATATATATATATTGGCCTATAGTAATATTATTTTTTAAATTATCTTTCTTCATTAATAAACTATAATTTCCTTATGGATACAGATTGTATTCTACCTGTCTTTCTATTCCTAGCATCTTGGTATTTCCAGCATATAAAGCACTCAAGGAGTGTTTGTTAAGCTGATTAGAGCTAATGTTCTTTAGGGAATAACAGAATGTGAAGGAACCCACTAGCGAAAGAGGGCAGAAGAGAGAAGAGATAGGATAAAAGGGACTTTGTGACTTAGGCTGATTCATTACCCAGATTAATTTTTATACAACTACAAAAAAATGAGTGCTTGGGATTGGAGGTATGGTATAGGAGTGGAATGGAAGGAATGACTTGAAAAGTTTATCACTGACCACAGATGTATATTTGAAGAGAGGAAAGAGAATAGAGTTAGAACAACAGAGTCTTATTCTGTTAGTAGTTTCACAGCTCAGTGCTAGTGGGTGGCTCACCTTTAGCAGTCCTGTTGGGTGTGGCAGAGGGATAAATTACATGACAGTGAGTTCTTAGACCTAAGGAAAATATAGTGTCATGTTCTAGAGGAACCCTATGAGTTAACAATGTAAATAGCACACCTTAGTATATTTTCAATCTATATATAATTGGATAATAGATTTCCTTTAATGCATGGCTGTTTCCTTATCCTTTTCTGCCTAATGGCACATAAAAGATGTTGAATTTAGGCTTAGAGCAGATAATTCAGCGGTTGATGTTTCCATAGCTAGTAATTATGGAGTTAGAATAGAGATCTGCTTCTAATTAAAAATACTTGCTTTTTGTTTAATTTCTTGCTTTTTTAGAAAGATATAAATCGGAAGACAGGTATTCAGGTGCTGGCTTTCTTTCTTCCTGTCAGTCACTTTTCTTGGATTAGTTTCTTGATCTACAAAATGAGTGTGATAATATTTGTTCCTCCTAGGTCCCAGGGTTTTGTTGTGAGGCTTCACTGAAAACTACAAGTGCTATATGGAGGCATTGTTTTTAAGATCACCATAAAAATGGGAGACCATCATTAATATATATTGTCAACTTTACTGAAAATTATATTTTTTGATGCTTGGTATATTAAAATTACAAATAATATTTAATTTATCCAAGTTAATGGTATTTGGTTATTATTACTTCCGGAACAATTAATATGCTTGATAAATTGATTATGACTAAATTAGGGCCTTTCTCTGAGACAGTGTCCTCAGGGTCTAAAGTCAGAAACCAGTAACAGATGAGCACATGTTCTCTTGTTTCTGCTGGTGGCTTATGCTTCCTGAATGGATTACAAGGAGAAATTATGTTATATCGATTTTTTCTTTGTAGCAGATCATTGTAAAGTCATCTTAAAATGTGTATATGATTGGAGGGATTAATAAGATTTGTTAGAAGAGGAAGATACATCTTTATTATAAGTACTTTGCAAAAGACTTTTTAAGGAAAAGTATATTAAAGTCTTAGTAGGATACTAAGTGAATGTTTCATATGGTTATTTATTTATCCCTTCAACAAATATGTGTTGAGTGCCAATTAAATGCCAATGTTCTAGGCATTGGTAATATCAGTGAACAAAATAGAAATTCCAGCTCCAAGGAGCTTGTTTAAGTAGGGGGAGAACGCTGTTAACCAGTAAACATAATAAATGAATATATTACATAGTATGCTAGAAGGTATAAATTACTATGGGGAAAAAAAGTAGAGCCAGGGTAACAGGGATCCAAGGCTAAACTTATTCATTCAGCTAATTAATGAGTATTATGTAGAACTACAAACAAGATCATACCTGATTCGTACAGCATCAGTATTATTTAGAGAGATGAAAATCCACCTTGAAAAAAAATCAGCAAAGGTGGCGATGATATGGGGAAATGAGACTAGCTAACACATTGCTGGTGGGTATGTGAATTATTTCAACTTGCAAGTAACATAATCTGATGTTATCTATTAAATTTAAAATGTGCAAATATTTTACCCACTTCTGTGAATACATTCTACAAAAGAAATGTTCATTCCAGCATCGTTTGCTTCAAAAGAATGAAAGAAAGGGAGTAATTGGGTAGGAGAAGCGTCAGACCACAGCACAGCTAAAGCAGAAGATGAAGAAGCAACCAGATATTACCGAACACTTAATGATAACCAAATTTATGAAATTTTATGGATAACACCAAAAAAATAGAATTAAAGAACAAGTAAGATCTTAAGAAGGTATAATCGATGATCTTTAATGAAGTAAAAGAAGCTAAAATAGCCATCAAAATATAATAGGCACTTACAGAAGAAAATAAACAACTAATTAGAGACCATGAAAATAAAAAGCTCAATAAATGGGCTGAATAGTAGAATAATCATAGATGAAGATTTAATTAGTATTAAGAAGACCGAACAAAGGAGTTCACCTGGAATTCACCACAAAAGACAAAAAGATGAAAACTATGAAGAAAATAATTCATATAGGTTCAAAATTGCTATATCTATTTAAAGGATTATCAAGTAGAGAAAACATTCTGTGACAGTACCTGTATACTTATATACTCTCACACATTGGTTATTATTTACTTAAAAAGTTTTAATAAATCCAACAGTTTAAAAATTGTGAATGATATTCAGTTTGCATTTATGTAACAACTAGTGAGGTTGAGTATTATTTTCTATATGGATTAGATATATATGTGTATTTGTGTGTGTGTGTGTGTGTGTATATTATATTACAATATATATAATTATATATATTATTTGTTACCTATTCATGATTTTTGACTTTTTTCTACTAAATTATTGCTTTTTATTTTGATATATAAATCTTCTTTGTATGTTGGACTAATAATCTTTTGCCAGCCACAGAAGCTGCAAATACATTATCTTAGTCATTTGAAAAATTAGTTATGATGTCTTTTTTATACATCCGGTTGAGTTTATTAGTTTAAACCAGTGTACATTTCTAAACTATTGCCTTATATATTGTTTGCATATTGGCTGTGCCTCTACTTTTTTTTTTCGGAATTCATTTGTTGAAGAACCTAGATAATTTAATTTATAGAGTTGTCCAGTCTGCAGTGGTAATTTCATACTTATGTGCTATACTATTCCACATATTCCTCTGCCTGCTGACTTCCTGCAAATTGGCAGCTGGTTCAAAAGGCTTGATGGGTTTGACCCCTTTTGCAAACCTAGTGGTGGTGGTGTTTTTTCCTCAGGATATACGTAATGTCTCATTTGTTTCTCGTTGTTTTTCTCTCTCTTCACCTCTCTCCTCCCCTCCCCTTTCTCCTCTCCTCCCCCCACCTCAATTTTTCCCTCTCTGTATCTCTTTTGTTATAATGTTAGCAACTGTTGGTGTGAATGCCTTGATCATTCAGTTCATTAGGGAGATGGGTGATATTCTAATTCTAGTATTTTATTTTCAGTTATCAGTTGGAATAATTTTATGAGATGCTTCTCCTTATGCATTATGTGATTACTCAGTGGTACAATTCATATAAGGCAGAATAGATGCTTAATTATTTCTCTTAATTTACCAGTTTCCAAGATATTGGATTGATTTCCATTCATCATCTGGAGACCCATTGGCTATTTCTCCTATTATTATGAACTCATAGATTTAAACATGTTTTGATGTGTTTCAGTCCATTGGCATTATCTTTTTAAAGCTCAGATTGTCTCATTTTTGGACAGCGAGAGCCTCTTCCATTTGGTTTATGAATGTTTTAACAACACTTTAGTGGTTTTTGATTTCTTACTTTCCTATCTTTCTTTCTACCCAGTTTGACAAGATTTTCCAAGCTTATCTTGTATATTTCCTGTCTCAGTCCTAGAATTAGTCTTTTTCCAAGAACTCAAACTCTGGATTATTTAGTGGAAAGTTGGATTTCAAGATTAAAATCTAGGTGGTAGGGATGCTTATTTATCTTGGGGTGATCGTTGCTTCTAGTTCTTTTAATAAATTTAAATATGTAGGCAGAGATGAGAAACAAACATATATATCATTAAATATATACATATCCAAAGGTAATATACTTCATGAATTTATATTGATATTTTTAAATCAATTTAAGTATTGCAGGGTTTTTACTTCTTCTCAAGGACATAGGAGATGATAGAATTAGAATTATGCTATAATTTCTTATTTTCTTTATTTTGAATTACACAGACTACAGTCTCAGAATGATAATACTAGTATGAGCACTATCAATATGATTATGGAACAGTAATAAGTGAGTTTTGGAAATGCTGTCCTCAATTTTTGCTTATTTTTTAGTGGTTGAACTGCATAAGGTCTGAGTGCATAGCAATTACATACTGTATTCTTTTCCTCTTAATTCATTTTATTTTAGTTCTAAGTGCAAATATAAATAATGTCCACCATCAGTGCTCATGCTGATATTCGTCTAGTTATTTTGGTTGTGAGAATTCTTTCCCTAGTAGATTCCTCAGGAAGTGCTCTTGATAGTGTTTCTGAACTCTTGAATGTTGATACTAGTTTGTCTTATGCTGTATTTTTTTGAAAGTCAGTTTTGCTGGATATCAAATCCTTGACACACATATTCTGTCATTGATTCTCAAATATTACATCGTCTTCTGGCATAAAGCATTGCTGTCAAAGTCTGATGATGATCTAATATTATTTTATTTTAAAAAAAATGCTTTTAAAAAGTACCCAAAGATTTTTCTTTAAAGTCTAATAATTTTACTGGAGTATACATAGTAATAGTAGTTCCGAGTCTAAATTGCCTGGTATATGTGTACCCTTTTAATATGCAGTTTCAAATCTTTAATTCAAAAAGATTTTCTTGAATATTAGATTTTAGTCTTTGTTCTGTCTCTTTGCTTTGTTGTTATTATTATTTTTTTAATTTCAGGGACACTTGTGATCTATATCTTGGATTGTCTAAAACAATATCTTCAGAATTTTCTCTCCAATGTTTGTCACTTTCCTTCTAAGTCATTTTTGTCATTTGTTTTAAAAATTGCCGAAGTATAATTTACATAAAATAAAGTTTACTCTTTTTAATGTACAGTCCTATGGATTTTAAGAAATGCATAAAATCTTGTAAATGTCACCACAATAAAGATATGGAAACAGTTTCGACACTCCCATCCCCCAAATTCCTCCCTATTGCTTTGTGGTTGAGAATTTCCTCCACATCGGTCACTGGCAATGACTGATTTATTTTCTGTTTCTGTAGTTTTGCATTTACAAGGATTTTATATAAAGGGAATCATATAGTATATCATATATAGTAGCCTTTTAAGTTTGAGTTCTTACACTTAGTGAAATAAATTTTAAAAGTAAGCACGTTCTTTTATTGTTGATTACTGAGTAATATTCCAGCATGTGCATGTACCAAAGTTTGCTTCTTTCCTCAGTTGAGACACATTTTTTTTTTCTAGTTTTAGGTAATGATGAGTAAATCTCCTATAAAAAATTGTGTATGAGGTTTTGTGTGAACTAAGTTTTTATTTCACTTGAGTAAATATGTAGGAATGGGATTGCTGGTCGATATGATGAGTGTATGTTGAGAAAGGCATCAGTACCTAGAAAGAATGAGGCTGATGAAGGCAAGAGAAAGAACTGAGTGTGACCTAAGGTGTTAATTAAGTTTTTATTCTCATTTTCCCCCCAAAGATTCAAATTCTTCTTTGTTTTTCCCATAACTTGGTTGTCCAATTATTCTTTGGATTTCATAACATAAACTAATTTCCTTTGGATAATTTGCTTTTGTTTTTTAGGCAGTTCTAAGTAGATTTCTGACCTGTGCAACCAAAATAAGACTCTTATTGAGCTCTTGGAGGGAGCTAGCCACAGTGCTGAACCCTTAACATGCATTTTATAATTTATGCACTAGGATTATCTAGCCTTGTGCATTGGTTGCAATGAAAATTTAACTCATTGTATGAAAAAGAGAGAGGAGGAAAAATGAAAATAAATAACCTTATGTGGAGCTGATGCGTTTACTAAAGGGTTATAAACATGCTGTCAAGCATTGCCAATGCATTTCTTGTTTTAGGGAAATACACTTTTGATTACAAATGACTTTATTGTTTAGTACAGGCATTTTGATATTGACAAGTAAAGTACAAGTCTAATTTGCATGAAATAACAAGCCACATTGCTACAATTCACAAACGCATATGTAGATTACTTTTTTGGTGCATATATTAATAAATAAAATATTCATGAAGTGAAGCCTTAAAATGAGAGATTTAACACCACTAAAGCACTTTGCTGTTTCCATTAGTTCTAACAGTACGCAGTTTTCTGGCTCCCTTTTGAACAGATTTTTAAAATATAAATGATGAACATATCTGTAAATACGGGTATGACCTTTATTGAATAATTTAAAATATTTTGATATCTCTTCTGTTTTGGGATGAATGCTCTCTTTTCTTGAATCATTTTATAAGGACACATATCATAGGTGCTATATGGGCAGTCCGGGTGCTATGTGCTATTGGATTCAAGAAGAGGGAGATGTCACTTTCTGGGGTAGATGCTCAGAGGGAAGGCTTTGTGGAGAAGTTGGTACGGGAACAGGCGCTTTTGTAAGTTATTTGTGTCCAGTAAAACATTCAACGCTTCAGAAAAGTAACTAAAATTTTTTTTCAACATAGTTCGAACCATTGGTTTGAAAATCGTAATATCCAATATGGCTGTGCTCTTGATAATTATTAAAAGAAAGTCATGCCTTCATTGATCCTGTCTCCTGCCATTGTGATTGGGGAAAGCAACTTCTAGAATAAAATTACTCCATTATCCAACTTATGATGGAATATTTTTATTATGTGTAGTCAAAATTTTATATTGTACTTTTATTTGTAGTTGATTGACATGAATTTCAGCAAGAGTTATTTAAAAATTTTCATGATCTGGAAAATAATAGGTCATTAAAATGAATATTATTTATTTACTATGAGGTCAAAGGAATCAATGTGGTCACTCAGTAAAATGACTCAATGGCTTTTTAGAGTAATAAAACAATCTGAGTGCAATAACGCACACTTCAAAACAGGAAAAATCATCATGGCATTTAAACCAATAGAAAAAATAAATATATAATCTATTTGTAATTGATTGCAAACAGGACCTCTGACTTTTCTGTGTACTGAGGGGCTTGTTCATGGAACCGTTGCTAAGAAGGGAAGTATTGCTGATTAGTTATGAAACATTTAAGAAATAATGATTCATACTTTGCATAAATTAATCTTTTGAGTTCTTGTATCCTGTATTACATTATCATTCTGATATGCTGACACACAGAGAGCACAGTAGAAATTTTTGTACAGAAGTTTTCTAAGTGTTTACAAGATGTTGAAAGATTTGGTTCCTTGATAAAAGAAACCACAGATATTTGCTAACAATGTTTGTGTGTGGTTTGGTAAATGTGGTATTATATATGTGGTACCCATGTTATGTTTCACACAAATGAATTTAATCCATTATGCAAATTGTATTTAGTAAATGCAATAGACCACTTTGAAATGATTGCACAATTATCGATTAACTCCCTTAGTCTTCAGATACATCAATGGGACATGTATGACCCCAGAACTCTGAAACAGATCAATCTCTTCCACTTTACCTAGCACACAATATTAATTATAATTTTTATATATGTCATGCCAATAAAAGGTTAGGAAGCCCTGAACACAGAATTTATTGAGCAATAATTATGTGAATTTGGCCTAAGAACTAAAAGTGATTTAAAAACAAATAAACAAGATATTTTTATGCTATTTAAAGTGTTTAAAATCCAAATTAAGAGGGATGTGTAGTGAATAAAAAAGTTACAAACTGAAATTTTTTTATATTTAAATGAACTTGACATGTTTTCTAAAGCCCCCATTTCCACTATGTGAAAAGCTATCTTGCCAAATCAAGGTACTTTCAGTTTAAAAGCTGTCCTTTTTGGGTAAATCAGATAACTTTAAGGCACCTCTCTTGCTCCTCTTCTCCTAGGATGATCTAGGTCTTGGTACTTCCATATCTTCATGACATTAGAGGGTGAGAATATGGTCTGGGGTTCCATCTGTTGTTCTTCTCTGCTGGAATAACTTGCTGTCTGTTTTTTTTTAGTTTCAGCAAAAGTGCAGTGATTATTCTGGGCAAGCACATCAATAATCTCCTTATTCCTCACTCCTTTAATCTTCTAGGATGCCATTGCTTAATTTTCACCTTACTTCTGTGGTTGAGCAGGGGAGTCTTTTTAAATTCTCTCCATATCCCACAAAATTCCAAAAAGGGTACTGAAGTGGGCATGAATCTCAAGATATTTCTCTGTTTAGACTTGCCCGCTGTAACTTATTCTCAAAAGCAAAGGCTCCTTGTTGGTAACATTACACTTCTAGGCTGCCTCTCTAAAATCCAGATGAGAAATAGATCCTTTACAGCCTTCATATTTTCAAAGTTTGATGTTTTCTATAGACTCCACTTCTTTGGATTTCAAGCCTTCAGTGGAAAAAGAAGAGCCAAGTGCAACAGTTGCACGTAGCTTCACTCCTCCATTTTTCTCGAAGTTCTCTCTCCATCCCACATATGCACATACAATATTCTGGGCAACTATATTTACATAAGCTTATCCCTCCACCCACCCCAAAGTGGTTTGTAATCTAAACAGTTATTTTCAAATTTTTTTGTTAGAAACTCTTTGTGATCAACTTTTTTTTCATAACAATCCCAGAAATCACACCCTTTCCTCCTTATTCTAATTGAAGTGCATTCTATTCTATTTCATTAGGGAAAACAAACAAACAAACAACAAACAAAAAACCATGCTAGTCTAGACTCAGGAAATTGATCTACTAGTGGGCCTTAAGCAGTTTGAAAAGCAGTGCTATAAACCTTGGCTCCAAGTCCTTACTCCTGATAAGCAAAGCTAGATTTTTAGAATTCCAATAGACATCTTTATTATTTTTCTTTTTTGAGTTGCTGGTCCTTGTAAATAGAAAGACCTTTGAATTTCAAACCATATCTATGCTTAAGTATACTTGAATTATTTGCATTGGTCTATATTCTACTCTCTGCCTTTGCCAATGAATGTCTTGGATCTATGGGTGGAGAGCAGTAAGAAAAATGAGGGAAAAATCTACAGATCTTGTCCTGCTACATATAAATTAGGACAGAAAATGACAGAATTTTAAAATGCCCCAGAAAGTTAGAGATTAATTTTCCCAATCAAGTTGTTCACAGAGGAAACTAATATTGAGGGGGATTATCTGACTTGTCCAAGGCCAGAGTTTGTTAGAGCCTGGGTTCTTGGCTGTCATGTCACCATTCTTTCCAGTTAACACCATTCAGCCTCTTCTTAAATTAGACAGTTTGTCAAATGAAAGCACATGTAAGGTACTAATATGGATCGAGGGCTGATTCACACCATGTACTTAATATTAATTTCTTTGGTATTAGGGAATCTGACAAGTCATGTGCCATAAGACAAATTTCTGGGGATTAAACTGATTGTGTCTTTGCTCTTTGGCTGATTTACTCAGTAATATAAAACCATTCTCCGTTTCAACTCTTCTTAGAGAAAACATATTTCATACACTGACATAGAGATAGCTGGAGAGTTCTGATGATCTACATTAGGGATCAGCAAAAGGAGTTTTATTTAAAAAATATGTGTCAGAAAAAGGCACATTGGCAATACTTTTAAATAGTGATTTATCAATATGTGTCAAATATCTTTGAAATACATGGTAGTATTTATGTCGAGAGTTATGTCTAATAACAAAATACTATATTAGATACATCTTAAATATCAGCAGTAGTCAGATGGTTTAAGTAGATGATGATACTTGTGCAAAATAAGTTATTATATAACCCTGAAATATGATATTGATGATCAGTGTCCTGGCTGAAAGGAAATGTTTGTAATTTAAAAGCTTTTGTACAGGACATAAAATTGTATCTTCAGTATGAAATTAACTATGTAAAAACAATTGTATAGACAAAGATTAAAATGAAATAGGTCATATATAATAATGATTATTTTTGGGAGATGGACTTATACTGGTTGTACTTTTCCCTTTGAATCTTATTTTTTTCTTCAATTATCATGCATTGCACATACTCAAAAAAAGAAAAGAAAAGAAAAGAAGTACTTTACAGACATGTAATATTGATTTAAAATGTTGGAGGCAGGAAAAAATTCTCAGGTTTTAAGCTTTTACGGCTTTTAGGTTATGTTTGATTATAATGTTCGAAGAAGCTTTGTGAGTTGGGGCATCCACACAGATTTTTCGGAAGGAATATTCTGAGATGTAACATCAGTGAATCTAGCCACTGTTAGTAATGTATAATATGAAAAAAGAAAATGTTGAATGGAAAGAACATCAATCTTTAAACAACAGGTGGAGTTATTATTTAGCATTTTGAATGGGCCAAGGTGTTTGTTTATCTCCTGCTGCTATTTATAATTTAGGACTGTTGTTATTTGATCCAGAGAGAGAAGCAAGTTGAAAAGAGAAGAAATGAATAGCTCCTCCACCTCTTCTCTGAGGAAGTTACCTGCAATCAATCCTGCTAGAATGAGCAGCAGCTACAAATGGGTCTGCTTTCTTGAATTCACTGGCTGTACCCACATCCACGCTGCAGTAGTTGAAGCAATCTTCCTTTCAAGTATTGATTTCCTATGGAATTGTCATTTGAAATGATGGATCTACAGTTGGGTTGGGACCTGGAGGAAAGATAGTTGTGTTTGTGTTGCAGGCATGAATCTTGACAGGCTTTGTCCTCCACACAAAGGACAAAAGGAAAGGAAAGAAATTATTAGAGTTGGGAGAAAGATTAAGGAAAATACCTTAATCGTCTTCCAGTTTTACAGGCTAATTTCTACTACTTAGGACAAGGTTATTTATGAGTCCATCATTTCACAGTAGTTGAAGTTATTTGATTGTTCCTAAAGCCAAAGCAGTAAGGCTTAATGGTTATTTACTTTTCAACAGAAATGCAAAAACTTTTACTTTTTGGCTAGAGTATTCATTGGTAGTAATTTTCTATTTCTCAGAGGAGGTCTGAAGATTTTTAGATCACAGTGATAACAGTCCTTTCTCCATAGATCATATTTTCTGGAGCCCTGCAGCCTTCTGTTTAGGAAGGGCCCAATATCTGTTTCTTTCCATCCTAAGATATTGAACCTTACTTTCCACCCTTCCTTCTGTTACCTTCTTTTATGTAATATAAATTTCATATGATATGGATCTCTTTTCTCTCTAATATGGCATAACTTTCTTCCTGCCACACTTTGATGCAAGTTATTTCGTCCTTCTTTCATAATCTGTTTTTCCTTTATGCTTTATTTTTTGCTTTAGAAACAACCCAGCCTCATTGGTTTGGGGTTCACTAATCAGGCTGATTATTTGCTTGACATAAATCCCTTTCCTATTATTCTGTATAGGCCCAAAGATATTAATATATCATTTTGCTTTCTTAGTTTTTAGAGAATAGTCTGTGATCAAAGTGTGTACATGAGATTGTATAGGCTCATGTATTAAAGTATGTGACATAAAAATATTAAGTTCATATAGCAGTTAATAACTATGTATCAGTGAATGTAATATTCTTCATAAATGAATTTTATAACAACATAAACTAGGCTTATTATCAGACAATACTTTTAAATCATTTTGTACAGAAAATTTTCTGTAAAAACCATTTCTCTACCTATATCAAGTGAGTAAACCAATTAAGTCACTTGTAGGTGATGGGACATTAGTGTATACTGTATAAAAGGTATTTTTAGGAGTTTTGGGGTCATTGGTCATTATCTCCTTAGGCTAAATGACCACTGTAATTCTTTATTATTGCATATAATATATGTAGTAATTTCTTTGATACTATATTGTATATATATTTGTCTTTAATCAGCTGGCTTTTCTGGCTATCTTAAAAGTGTGCTTTCCATCCTTTCTTTTTTTCTGCTTTTAATCTACTAAGGAATAGAAAAATCGTGTCTATACTTAGAAGAATCCTCTGAAGTAGGAATAAGTAGTCACTGGGTGATACTTAAAAACACAAATTTTGTAATGTAAGAGTATGATCTTTTAGTACACAATTTTGACTTCTATTTTTGCTGCCTTGAGCTCTTTAATAAAACACTTTATTTCCTGATTCTTGTTAGGATTGAAGATACTTGAGGTTGTTGGGTGTGATGGTGAAATATTTGGCCATTTCTAAGCAATTCCCTTATTAATTGGTAGATCAACTATGGAAATGTGAGGATTAAATGTACCCTATATGCAAGCATTGGATATATGACAGTCACATAAGTGTGTGTGTGTGTGTGTGTGTGTGAGAGAGAGAGGGGGGGGCGGTGGGTGGGTGGGGGAAAGAGGGAATGGAAAGGGGGAAGGGGAGGGAGAGGGGAAGAAAGGAGAGAGGGGAGAAAGGAACTTCCTCCTAGCAAAGAATTGACTCAAAAAGGGTGGCTTACAACTTGTTTGGTTCACATCTCTAGCGTATTTCACTAATCTGAACCACAATTTCAGCACTATTGTGAGGCATACAACAATCTCACTTTTATTTTTGTTTAGAGCACATTCCCTACCTTTATTTAAAAATTACATTTAGGTTGAAGAATGGACTAGGATGTGTGTGAGTGTGGATGAATGTAAGGTGAACTAGAGTATAAAAAATACAATTGAAGTTGTGTTTCTTCTGATTCAATATTCAGTTGAATTTCTAGAACAGTAGAAAAAGAGAGAATTCATTTGGCATATGCTTGATGATGATAATGTGTCATCATAGCAATATCTTATTATTGAACAATTAAAACCATACTTTTAAAGTAGAGTAACCTTTCTGATTTGGGCATAACACCATACTAGGATTCAAGTGCCATTTAGACTTCAGTAGTAAAACCTTAAGTAATCAGAAATCAATTCATTAGGAACATTAAATCAACTCGATTTTATGTGTAAAATAATGTCTACTCTATATTAACAAAATAAAAAGCCTAATATTTTAAAAGATTCTTCAATAACAAGTCAAAATTTTAAAGAAATGAATGTTTTCTAGGAAACTCTCATGGTAACCAGGGTTCATTCTTCCATTTCCGGTATTGTTAGTTGAATTTTTCTTGTAACGTTATTTTTAAGGAAGAAATTTTTACTCATTTATGACAATAGGCACGTATGCATTCTTTAAATTCTTAAAAATCAAATTCCAATTGGACATACTTATAAAAATGTGTCTAACATGCCATTTCTACATAAACAGATTTTTATATTTGTCTTTTTCATGTATGTGCATTATTAATGGGAAATCATCAATGTCTTTTGGAAAGCCATTAAATTTCACATTTATTTTAACAACTATTCAATGTTCAGTGAAGCAGGCTAAGTTATATTGCTGGATATTTATGGTAAATATGTGCCATTCTAACTTACCTTTGTTGAGAAAAACATACATTTCTGAAATTTTTCTCTCATTTACTAGTCACTGCTATTTATATTGGTAGCAATTCTATTTCCTGTTTAACTTCGTAGTGATTACTTTGCACATATGATTTTGAACTTAGCCACATGTTTACACATTCTGTTATGTGGCAAACAAAACCCTTTCTAGTGTAAGTATTTCAAGGGAGAGGGGCAATAGGAGAAGTGAGACATTTGGTAACTTTATCCCTAATGTAGACTTAAATTAGATTTTTTAAAAACTGTTAGCTTGCATAAATTCCTGAAGATGCCTCTTAGTAGTAAAATTGAGATGCTGGTGAGTTTGAATGGAGTAGCAGGACCATTATTGATAACACTCAGATCTAAGCCTTAACTTACAAATATTGAAAATGTGTTAATGTGTATTGATGTTTGGTCATGAACTCAGAAGCAGTGAAATACATAGAGAAGGCACTGAATACATAATTAACGTAGGGGCCACAACTCTGCCTTACATTGATGATGTGGTTTCATATGGATTTTTTTTTTTTTTAACATGGAGAATATTTCTTACCAAATTTTTGGAAAGGAACTAGGGAACCTAGTGCATAGGTTTGCTAAACTTCTAGTTTACAGAAAAATCTCATAGTAAGCTTCTCACCAGAGGGTCTAGAGATCAGAATTTTGTACTGTTACTTGTGTTCTTTTCCAGCTTAACACTAAGAATTCATTTTGGACATGATTTTCACTGAGCTATTAGGTGAATGTCTTTTCAGTGAATGACCTAAAAGTAGATCAAGCCCCCCAGTCAAATGCTTCATCTTGTATATAGCAATGGAGGATGTATGAAAAGAATAATTTACTTTGGAGGATGAAACCTTTGAAGTGGTAGCCTCAGTTTAAAACAAGAGTCATTTCCTGAATTAGGGGTAATCTTAAAGTATAAAGGAGGCGGAATCCTAGTGAGTAATGAAAATCTTCCATTTATATCATATACCTTTTTTTTTTTTAAAGTGGGTTGAGGAAAAAGTTATTAGATCAAGCTTTTGGTGGCGGAATGAGAGTTTTTATAAAGGTTTTGTCTTCCTATTATTAAAAAGAGTTCTCCGAGTGTGAGTTTCTAACAATATGGGTAATCAGAAATTTGAAAAAGAAAAGAAAAGGCTAGTCTTGCAGGATGTCAGGAAAGGGCATGAGCAAGCACTAGGCAAAAAGAATACATATACACAAAAACCCTAATGGGATGAATACCCAGCTTGTCACAAAAATGCTTAATGATGGAGTAAAGACAAATTAGTCTCTCATATGTTGAATATTCATCATATAGTCTATGCAGCTGTATCTTAGAATGCCATTCTCCCCCCACCCCGCTTTTTTTTTTTTAACATAAAGATTACTTTACAATTTTATTCTTAGGAACTGCATTGTGTACTCTACATGCTTAAGTGAACTATTGTAAGATAGCACTTTAAATGGTATTTTGTTATTCTCAGAATTTTTTTCTTACTGTGTAATCAGATTTATGGTGCATAGGTAATATAATTTTTTTTTGAAATATGCAAAAGATTATATGAAATGGGCAATTGTCTTGGTACTCAGGCATTCTGATTGATATTTATTCAGGGTTACATAACTAGTGGTATATTTAAAGCACATATGCAAATATGTGTTGGGATATGAATATTGTCCCTGATCATTTATTAGTAAGGGAAGTGGCCTTAATTATTTCTCTAGCAGGTTTCACAAGTTAATGCAAAGTCTGTCATATTCTCTTAGAACCAACAACATGTGTAATTTAAATTTTACAAAGCTGAAACTGGGAAAATAATTTATATGATCTTATTGGAGTTTTTAACCTTATATGTACAACTAATTTAAATGACATTTTAAACTTTTAAAGTCATCCTTAAAAATTAAAAATATATATGTAATTCCTGGCTCTAGAAGTGAATTTAAGATGAAACTCATGAAGTTTAAGCATCAGGGCCCCGACTCGTCAGATCCTTTTCAATCTCAGTATATTCCCCTTCTCCGGGATGTGGAGAAACACAAATCATGTAACTGTTAGAAAAAAATCAGTCATTTAAATGCATGTTAGGAAATCTACTGAACTAGCATATAGAAAGATTATTTCGATTTCATCAACATAGGAATTCATTCATTTATATTTAACAATGGATTCCTATGTTGATTTTTCTGTGTATTAAACTCTCATATGTCATCTTTGGAAGGTATGGTCATTTTTCTTAAAAATGGTTGAGGAACTTGTGATTTGCATCTATTGAAAATCAAACTCATTGTTTTTTGTAAGAATAGAGATTATTCAATGTTATATTGTAAAAATCAGATTAACTGAGAAGAACTGCTTAATCTATCCTGTTTTGTGTTAGAGGACAATCTTTTTCATAAGAGGAATTTAATGTATTTTATCAGTATTGACCCAGATTCTGTTGGTGGTCTCTGTCCATGAGAAAGAAAGGTGAGGAGTAAGGGGTTCTCTCTTTTTTTTTTAGATTAATTCCTCTTTTTGCCAATCTATTTTCTGAATCCAATTCTATTTATAAGAAATATACATTGCTCCTTATTGTCCACTAGGTAAGTGTGAATTGTTTAACATTCATAAACAAACGCTTTTTAGTTAAAAGACTTCATATTCTGCCTTCATCTACTGCCTTCTCTCTCCATCATCTGTCATTTTATATTCCAGTTATACTGAACTATTAAACCATACTATTCTGCTTTATATCTCTGTACATTTTTGCAAGTGTGGAGGGCTTCTAAGTGAGATGTTAACATAATGTGATTTGTCTGGAAAACTGGCGGGATGGGCACTTTTCCTGTGCATTGAGAGAACTTTTAGAAGAAATTGTCTTAAGGGACAAAGAAGGTTAGTGTGTTGCAGTAAGTGAACCTTAGCCACAGAAGAGCAGTGCCAATCTCGAGGTCAGCATGTTGCCCATGAATTGTTCAACTCCCTGTTGAGCACATGTCTGAATCCTATGGAGACTTAGTAAGAGAGAGATGTAAATAAACAAAAATCATAAAGCACAGTTTTCCTACAATCTTTGTAAAACATTAGGGTCCCAGCATCATTGTGTTGTGAATCTTCTTCCTGAAAAAACACAACAGAACTCTTACTGTGCTTTGCTGTAGAACTGAAGCTTTAATTACATGAAGGCCTAGTGGTGGCCCCTGGGGAACTGTGGTTCCCTGTTGTATGATACTCTGCATCTGTTGATACCTACGAGATACCACTGGGAATGTATTTTTTCATAAATCTGTATAATACACTTTGTGAGATCTCAGAAATGCCTGGTTGTGGTGGTAGTAGGAATTGGAATTGGTAGGAACTGGACATCCTGAATTAATAGGTGGAGAAGTTACCAGGAAATTGGGACTGTTATTATAAATGTGACCTTATATCAGTTAAGTTTGAGTCAGAAGACAGAAACCACACTAATATTTTGAACAGGGAACATTTAATACAAATAATTATTAAGTAGGTAAAGGTGATAAAGGTGTAAAGAAAACTGAGACTGCAGACTGTGACTGTAGGGTAAGTGGACCAGGAAGGAATTTAGTAATTTAGAGGGATACCTTCGGAAGGCTGAAATTACAACCTCAGGGCAGGGGCATGGCTGCTCCAACAGCTTTGTCTGCACTGGGTAAAGAAGAACCCTGGGGCTTCCTCACAGAATCCTGAGGGCAGCCTGGAGTTGATGAATGCTGCAGAGAATGCTGTGGGGAACGCTGTGTCGCCATATTATGCCAAGCCTCTCTCTGACAACTCTAAACAGAAAATAAAAAAGCAGAAGCTAAAGGTGCTTCTTCCTCTTTCAGAGTTTTGGGACCCTGAGCATCCTCTATTGACCAGAAAGCAGACGAGAACCATAGTTTGCAGAATCCTGGCTTTATTAATAAAGTGGCAAGTAAAGGTAGGTTTGAAGTTAAGAGGCAATAGATTAATAACTGGCACACACGCATTTGTCCCAGAGCCTGACACCGGAGGACAATGCTCATTTAAGCCATGTCAGTCCCTAATTCTACAGTTTTGTAGGGTCACCCTCCATTTACTATCTGAACCCATGTCGCACAACTCCTATTCTTCCCCAGGTGCTTTAGACAATTCCCTCGGAGAGTTTATTATTTTCTCTGTTACCCAGCACTTCTTCTATTGAACTGTTGTCTTGTTCCTCTACCGAGGTCACCTGAGGCCATCTTACATCCTTAACTCTTACGCTTTCTCTGAACCACTTCTCTTACAAAATAGAGACATTTACTTCCTAAAACACAGTTTACTCAACACTTGTGTTTAATAGACTTAACTGAAGACTTGGGTCTTTGAGTGGGGCCAAAAAATAGCATCTTATTCCCCACCCAGGTTCTAAACAAACTTTAAAATAAGACAAAGGAATCTCAGAGGGAGACAAAAATAAAAGTTAAGATGGAGAAAATGGGCCTGTTAATGGAACCACAAAGGTAAGCAGAGCTTCCCACCTAGTTACAGATAAAGTTAGATCAGGCCTGGTCTCCATAGGAGCCTGACCAGGGCAGACTTTTGTCATGAAGGAGCTCTTTCAGTGAAGGAGAAGGAGGGTCAGAACTAAGCATTCTGGTTTATTTATTTATTTTTTTTTGCAAATTTACCAGTTTCAGAAAAGTTACTTTATCTATGTCTCTGTAATCAAAGACAGCAAAAAGCCAGACATGTCACACTATTTGATCTTCCACATCAAAGAAGAAAATGTCAGGACTAAGGAGAAAACATTCTCACCTATAATGTAAGTGAAAACAGGTATTAACATAACTTAGTATGAGATAGGACTGTATTGGATACATTAAATGCTGCCTTCAGAGGTTTGTCCATTGGTCATCTTTTTTCAGCCTGTTCTGCCATGTTGCCTTAGATGGATTTACTGTTTCATATGCCTTCTGCTCCCTTGCCCCTACCACATTACAGGGCCTCCACATGAGGCTGAGACAAGATGAAACAAAGAAATCAGTTAATATAATACCCTTCTTTTCTTCTCAGATGTTTATTTTGGGCCAAAATAATTGTTTCTCAGTTCTGAAAATAAAACCAATAGCACATTTTCTTCTATGACTGGGGCTTTCAGAGGGAACTAGTAAAGCACAAAATAAAATTTTATCCTTCTTTCTCTTCCCATAATTACCCATAATGCTGGTATTCCAGGTGCCCAACACAGTGCCTGACACCTATTAGGTACTTAATAAATTGTTGAACAAGTGAATGCTTTAAGGCCTGGACTATTTCTTTAAGCATTATCAAAATTAGAAAGTAGACATTTCCCCTCTCCGGTACTTATCTGCTTTAGCTCTTATTCCCCTTCTCTGATATTCAAACTTTGGTTTTCTCTTCTCAGTGGGCAACTCTGTTTTGGAGTTATTTTTTTTTTTTCTCTCTTTTTATCTTCTTCTTGTTCCAAACTTAGTTATTTAACATCCTAATTAATAGAGTTTTGTTAAGTGAATGAATCTTATCTGATATGCTCATTTATGTTTATATTGATGACTAGAAGTAGCTACATTATGTCCTTTCTACTTCTATTTAAATGTTATGAAACTGAAATTAAGTCCTTTAGCTCAAAGACCTAACTGTTATGGTAGAATTTTAGTCCCCGTGGAAGCTTGCAGATCATATTTTTGAGGAGCAGATATTTTTCAGGTGTCCTTCCAAATCACATCTCTTAACTTCCTGTGTGTCAGGCCTTCCCAAACTGCCTCCAAACAAGTAAATTGCTTTGGATTCTAAGGGTACTCCAAGATAACCGATAGCTCTCGAGGAGAGGGTTAGATGCTCCATTTGTGTCTCCTAACTCACTTCACGACTCCCATCTACACATGAGATTCTTCACATTTATCATGGAAGAAAAGGAAAATATCGGTGATAATGGTTGCTGGAAAAGCCAGTTCAAAACAATGATCAAGAAGGATCTACTCTATATCTTTTGTTTTACTTTATAATGACCCACAAAACAAATCACTCTGAAGTGGGGAAAGAGTCTTGGTTTCATGAAGGATTCAGCTTTGTGCACTGAAAGAAGTAATTAGTCCAGAACTCTAGAGGCCTGAAGCAGTTATTACATCCCATTAGTACAGATAACTAATTTATTAGTGGTTCATTAAAACTGGGAATACAAATATGTGTCTATAAAGCTACAAAGCTTTCTCATCATTACTCTTATTATTTTTACTAACTAGCTCTGAATTCCACCAATGCTCTGAACAGTAAACACAACCTTTTTATTCTTCCATTTTATCAAGGTATGAAGCTAGAACACTGGTTAGAGAAATAGGGCCATCCCAGGCGAGTGGCAGTGCCAGATTGGGATGAGGTTCTTTACAACTATTTAGTCCTCTCTTCTGAAGAAAAGGAAGTAAAATGTTATTGATGGAGTAATGCTCCACATTCAAGCTCAGAGACCAAAAGTTTTCAAGGGGATCAAACATCTGATGAAGAGAAAGATTTTTGAGACTACTGTCTATTAAATAAAGTAAACATAACTGAAAAAAAAAAAAAAGCTGAGATCTACTGGTTTCATGCAGAATTCAGTTGTGTGCACTGAAAGAAATAATTGGTCCAGAACTCTAGAGGCTTGAAGCAATTAATAAATCCCATTAAATAATAGTATAGTTACTAACTTAATAACTGTTTTTTAAATTTGTTTGCTTTTGTTTTTCTTTTTTTTTTTTGAGTCCAAACTTTTATCTATTAAACCTTGGTGAAATTTACTAGATCAAACACAAATTTTAACACTGGACCCACGTGAATGGAAGAGAACTGAGATAGCATCAGATGAACAGGGGAAAATGATGACCACTCAGGGTTGCGAGCATCCCTGCGTACAGACCTCACCATTGGGATCTCCTGTCCCTTTGTCTGTGCATCACTCCCAAGGGGACCAAAGTGAACCTACACATCCTCTTAAGCTCAAGAACACACTTTTGTGGCCCCAGTTTCCCTGATTTTATCTAGATTCAAACAGGTAATTGAAGAACTTTTGGAGGAATTGACTATTATTTCTGGTTTAATGGCATGCAAACTTTTCTCTCTTAGAAATTGCCTGACCTAATATTGTCACCGTACATGATGTCATCACAAAGTTAAGCTGCTTTCTATTTATATAAGTAGCTAAGACCAGAGCCAAGTCTTGACTTAGACAAAACAGAGCCAAGACTTTTGTCAATCTCTTGGTTCATTTATTCTTCCTTTACATACGTTCTTTCTATTCATTTCCTGACTAAAACCCAGAGTAAGTGGCTCCCTTGGTATCCTAGGATGCGAAAATGACTGAGGTACTCTTGGAAGGCTTTAGAGCTTACTTTCCTGGAAAAGAGAAAAATGATGCTCTCTTGCCTCTTATTTTTAAGTATTTTCTAAATAGATTCTTGGTTATGGGCATTGAAAAAGTAAAACCATTATGAAGACCATACCACACATATGTTTATTATGTATTTATTTGAAAAAAAACATGACATTATTTATAAAGCATACAATAGCTGTATTTCCTAAGTCACAATTTGAAAGTGATGCTAAAATTTGAAAGCATGTAACAAAAATTTCAACCATTATTATACAGGAACCTACAAATGTCAGGCACTGTATTAAGTGCTTAGGATGCAATGATAGCAGTGTGGATAAGACTCTTCCTTCACTTTGCTTACTGTCCAGTAAGAGATACAGGTAAGTGGGTTAAGTAAGATTCAGTGTGAAAATGAGCATCATAGGCAAAGTGAAAGTCATGTGAATCTTAGTCAGGGCATCTCATCTAGACATGGGGTGTTTGAGAAGTTTTGCTAGTAGAAGTGATATTTAAACAGAAGTCAAGGATTAAGAGAAGTTAACACAAAGTGCAAATAGGAGTTGGATGGGGATGGATAAGTGTTGCAGACAGAGGAACAGATGGAAAGTTTCCAAATTAAAAGAGAAGATAATTGTTCAGGAACCAAGAGAAGTTCAGAGTTGCTGAAATATGCCTCCTACAACTTTTCTGTGGCTATTTCAATAGTCAGCATTCAACATTATTTTTTTCTCAGGGCACACATTATTTAGCAAATGGGTACATTTTCTAGACCTGGAAATTTAGGAAGCAATTTTGGTTCTCTTTCATTTTCTGAAGAAGAGGCAGAATACTACTCTCCAACCGTATCAATTGTTTATTATTCTACCTGATGCGTGTGACTGTGTGTAGGAGTGTTGCGCCTTCTAAACTTGAAGCCTGTGAATCATGAAAAATAGATGCCTTCTCTTGCCTGCATTGTGATTGTTGTCACTTGTAACTTAGTATGCAGTCATCGTGCTCAAAAGCCTTGTATGATTTGTCATATACAATTGTTACTGTGTTTACAGCTCTTGGCTCTTCTAAACTTTTATATATTTTATACCTTTCTTGTTTACATATAGCACCTCAAAATTCTACTTTAATGGATAGACATTTCTGAGAATTCTGCCACAATAGACAATTATACTTGACAACTGAAAGAAAAAAAGACACGTAGGAAGTGATTGTAACTAATGCCTATTTAAAGCAAATCAGTGATGAAAAATCATCCTGTTTATATTTCTCTGCACTGAAACATCTTACTCCCTTCCAGAACAGCTCACAGTTATGTATTAGGTCATTCAATATTAAAGTGATTAGGAAGATTCCTAATGCACAAATACGTTCTAATAATACATAATAATCATTAACAATTATAATAATCATCGTTATTAATAATATAGCTAAAATTTGTGTCATATTGCTATATATCAAATGCCAAGTATTTTATGTTTATTATTTATTCTTCATAACATTCTCATGAAGTACACATTATTACTTTATCTTACAGTTAAAGAAATTGAGGCATATACTTTGCCCCAAATCACAGAATAATATATGGGGAGGAAGGTTTGAATCTAGGCTGTCTGACTTCAAAGCTCACAGAAGATAGACTATCACTGAAGATAGTGGCATCATAAAAGTTTGCAAAAAGAGCGAACTAGCAGCATGCCCAGAAACCAGTAGAGTATAACATTGCTTTAAAGGAAATGTTTCTTTGATGTAATGGCCTATCTTCTTATAAGTATTTTCAGAATATTTATTAGGTTAAAATAACTTGCAGTTCTCATGGATGCTAATAAGCTGCCCTGTTTACCTTTAAGCTGAACTTTACAAATGCTATTGTACCTTTATAACCTTGACATTTATTAGGGTTTGAAAAGTGCCGTTCACTCCTTGAGAAAAGAGAGTAAATGTAATCCTAGTTAGAGTGTTTTGAAAAAAACAAAAAACAAAAAACAGTGCTGTAATGTGAATTGTTTGAGTGGTTCTTTATGGCATACCAAGCACTTTTGCATTATTTTATTTTATTCTTATAGCTCTTCAAGAGAGATAGGATGAGTATTATTGCTTCTATTTTGTTGATAAGGAAACAGTTTCTCAGTGAGTGAAGGATGAACCAGAACTAGAATGTGCAACTGTGATCTTTCCTATATGCTGCTTCTCTACATACAATATGGAAGAAAAATAGATCAAGGAAATTTCATAGGGAATGATATGTAAGGAGACAGAGTCACCTCCCCATAGAGTAAGCTAGAATGTGATACTGCCTCTTGACTACTTCATATTACCAAATATGACTTGGTCGATAACCTCACTGCAGACAATGAAGTTTCTGATTATCACAGCTCATAAATATCACTCACAGCTTTTTGTCAGTGAAAGATGGAGCTTCACGGGCTTCACCCGTGAAGCCCTTCTCCCTCTTTACCCTACACTCATGCCACCACAGAGGAAAGACAGTTGTTTGTAGAGAGTGGCTTTGTAAACCCTAAGAAAGCTTGGCAAGCTTCATTTTTTATAGAGGAAACGTACTGATTCTGACAAAGATTAAAGTATCGTTTATCTTAGTAAATAAAACTAAGGTAAATTTTCTTTTATAGAACCCATTGTAATTGGGAGAAAACTCTATTCCACCAACTTGCCAACATACTAAAATTTTTGCTAAAATTTGGATTCAAAGGATCTATGCTGTGTTTTAGAAAATTTAACTCTTGGCCAAAATTTCCATATTGAATTATAGAAACAAGAATGAAGCCACTGGCAAAATAATTGAATTGAAAGTGTAGATTTTGGTAAATAATGGGTAAGAACTGGAAGCAAAGATGTGTTGAAGGAGATCTTGGTAACAGCACCAAGAAACCAATAATGTTAACCTAAAGCATATATCTAAAGTGGCCAGTATATACATATATGAAGGGTGTAGGGTCAAGTAAAAAGGGCAAAAATCAATCAATCTGCATTGGCCAATCAGATGCCGTCTTGATAATATCTTTTTTTTATTAGAATAGTGTTAATGGCAATTTTACAGAGATCACACGTTAAACTTTGTGATCTTCAAATATTGTGATAAAAAAGAATTTCCTTCAATTTTAGAAATACTTTACTGTCAATCAACTGTTTATAGTCAGAATCCTGGGGAGCAGAATTACCCATTGTTTTCACTGAAACATCGAGCTTGATGAAGACCAGGAAGGCACCACAACCCTAACAACTTAAAGAAAGGAAGATGACGGAGGAGCTGATGGGCTGATTTACGGTTCATTTAGAAAGAGAAATTGAGGTCCATTCAGGGCAAAGACTTTATGACTCTGGTGAGTAGGTCCAGTCTCCCTTAATCAAATCTGTTAGAACTGGGTTTAGCTCAACTCTAGTTGATGTAGTTACCCTTAACAATATCTACCATGGATCTGCTGCAGACTAGCTCTGTGACCTTAGTCTAATGCTTAACCTCACTGGGCCTTTTTCTATAGCACAATCAATACACTTCCTGTTCTTTTGCAGTCCTCACAAGGATGCCTGTGAACAAATAACATAGTAAGTGTGGAGTTGTTTTCAGTTTCTCAGAGGAAAGTCACATTGTGTACTGGAAATTATTGCTATTATTAAAGTTAATGATTATTATTAGCAATACATTGGGATATACAACATGCCAGTCAAGATTTGAGTAGCTGTTAGTTAAATCAACAAAGAATTCAGCTTAAATGTTATAATGGTTCTACTGGAATAAATAGAAGTTTCAGGTACAATACATTTTTTTCCCAGGAAAGGCATTAAACCATAAGTTCACAAACAATTCTTAGATTTTTTTTTTTTTAATTAGAATTGGAAGATGCTCAAGTACCAGATAAAATCGATTCTGTTAGGTGAGATTTACTCAATTTAGTGACAGCTGACTGGCTTTAGTTTTTTATTCTGCTGCCTCCACACATTTTCTCTCCTTCTATCCTCCTCCACATATAACTATGAAATAATTATAAAAGCATGCATTGAACAGTCTCAACTCAGCAACGTACAAATATGTAGTGTCCAATTTTTTCCTAATATCTTGTCAACGTTATTTTCTGTTCTACTACCTACTGATAAAGCTGAGTAGTGCAGAAGTTTGATCTTTAGTGTAGGAGTATCTGGATACATTTAGATAATTTTTTTTCAGGGCACATTCAATATTTATTATGGTCAATATCTACTTTCAGTGAAGGAGTTCTGGCCTGCATTCTCTTTCACCTGAGCTTGATGAAGCCTGAAGTATAGGTAAGACTACTCCTGCGAGGGACTACATGCTCTTTGTGATGAATTTGGGGGCATTTCTGTGGTTGGCTGTTGCCTCTTCTTGAACACTGGCTGCCTGGTAAGATTTGGTGCAACTGGTCTGTAAATGCTGGTTCTCTGGTGTGACACTTGAGATGGGCTTTGATGCCTAGGAGGCATACTCTCTGCAGACCCCTAGTGTCAGAAATCTGATGGGGTCAAGTGCCACCTCTTTTTCCCCAATACCCCTAATGGATGGTCCCTGTTGGGCTCCTGCAGTGACCACCTAGCTTTGCCTGAGATTACTTCGGCACCTTTCTGTAAACCCTTACAAAGCCATAGAGCCCCTGCCGTAGAGCCTCAGCTCAGCGAGAAATTAAGGAGAGTAACCTTTGCCCTATTTCCGACTGTTTGCAGGCCTTGGTGCTCAACAAATAGCATAATGATCTGTCTGTCTATGAGATGTCTACCTACTCCCAAAAAGGAGAGAAGGGAAAGGAGAAAGTGTGAATGCTCTACAAATTGTAAAATTAGATGTTTCCTTTTTCTTTCTCCATGGATGCCCATTCTCTCTTCTAAGTTGGTTCTTTTATCTTTTTCCCTATCTTTTTCCTTCCTTTCCTTCCTCCCTCCCTCCCTCCCTCCCTCCCTCCCTCCTCTCCTCCCTTCCCTCCCTTCCTTCCTTCCTTCCTTCCTTCCTTCCTTCCTTCCTTCCTTCCTTCCTTCCTTCCTCTTCCTTTCTTTTTGTCATTGTTGCAAAATGTTGGTTGCGTTAGAACTCCTAATCTAAGGTAACTGGCATAGAGCCTCCTCCACTTCACATTCCTACATGATCCTAGAGTAGATTCGAATCTTTTATAAATGAGTTTTAAAAGTTGTTTTTAATCTATCCTCTTTAGGCAAAACAACACAAATATTTCACAGTAAATGAAAGCTCTTTCCTATTATTAAAAGATGTCAAGAGAGGAAAAAGTCCTAGGCTAATCAATTCCAAATTATATATGTGTGTGTGTGTGTGTTTTCTTCCACACATCAGACATGTAGACATAGTTTTCCCAGTTTTACTGACGTAGAAACCGAGTCAGAGAAGTTGTCACATACTTAATAAAAGGCAGAAGAGATATTCAAGTTGAGATTTGGCTCATTTTAAATTCTGTATTCTTTCTGCTAGAGAAAACTACCTCTTAGCTTGCCATTCTTCTTGGTTACCTGACATTTGCACTGTATTACCAAGTATGGGAATTGCCTTTTTCCTATGAGTCTCAGAAGCGATTTATCCACCTCTTATTATAGAAAGTGAAAATATTAGATACTCATTTTCCTAGTTTCCTTGCAGCTAGGACAAGGACATGTGACCTGGCTGCTGCCAAGTCAGATGCACTTTTAGGAGTTCTCTTCTGTCAGAAGAAGCAGGTACATGGCTGGGTTGAATCTCAGAGGTAGATAGAGCAGTGAATTGCCCCGTGTCCAGTGTTCAGGGCTAGTAACGCTGGTGATGCAGCCTGCAAAGTCCAGTTCCCTGAGATGGCAGCCTCGGTGTTCTGATCCTGCCAGGTCAGTGGCCTGATGTGGGACAGTATTCTTGGCTGCATAGCCATGCTTTTGCTTCCCTAGCTTTTCCAATGTGTCTGAGATCTAGCTAATATTCTTTTAATAATTCCTTTCCTGTTTAAATCAGCCAAGCTTGGTTTCCTTTTCTTGCAAGTTCTAATCTCCAGTCTTTTGAATTATTTTAAACCTGTTTTATTCTATGTTTAATTTGTGTTTTCTGGGTTTGGGTTCTACAGTGTTTGTCAGAGAGATAGGTAGTGTTATTGTTGGATGTGTTTTACAGGCACTATCATTATTTCCTTACAAACTGTGTGATTTTTAGGTTATAAAGAATATGATTGCTGTAACATGCCTAGCAATATGCAGGAGTATAAATGAGTTTCCCTGTAACTTAACAGGCATGAGTTTTGGAATTTGTGAAAAAAGAAGCAAAATTAGCATTTCAGGTGGTTAATTTTATCAAGTGATGCCCTTTGGTTAAGTTAACATCTGCATGAGCGATACCTGCTCAGTTAACTCAAATGAAGCTTTTTCTAACATTTCTTCCTTTCCTGACAAATCTCTCCTTTGACTTTACCTTTACATTCTTTTTCATTACTTTTTCCTTCTTCTTTCCTTCCTTCCTTCCTTCCTTCCTTCCCTTCCTTCCTTCCTTCCTTCCTTCCTTCCTTCCTTCCTTCCTTCCTTCCTTCCTTCTTCCTTCCTTCCTTCCTTCTCCTCATTCCCAGTATACAAACACATCCTCGAGACACATACCATGTCTCATTTGCACTGTTCTCTCCAAAATCAAGCCCAATGCATAGAACAGAGTAGGCAATCAGTGAATATTTATTTGAAGAAAATAATCTATACTGTAAATTTTGATGTGGTTAATTTCCCTCATATTTCCCCTTTGCTTAAGTCACATTTTCAAGACAGGTTTCTCTACATGATTGATGTAGTTCTTCATTAAGCCTTTATGATTCATTTGGCTTCTTCCAAAACCCATAGCTCCTTTTAATTCTTTCTCTTCTGTATTTTACCCCACCACCCACCCCCTCCTTGTAAACACCCATGTAGCCCATGCGCCCTACACAACAGAGTGGTCCATGATTCCTGATTATCGTTTCAACGTCAAAAATCTTCTCTGAAAAACCTTGGTATTAATAACAGCCCATTTCACACCACCTTGTATTTTCACTTCCTTTGGCCCCCTTTCATTGTGCTGCTTTCAATCCATAAGATGTAGGAGAACGTTTTTGATTGCTTAGTAACACATGGTTTGTGTTGGTTATATTTGACATTTTAAATATAATTTGAAGAGGAGAGAAGTTAAGATTGGACTTAGACACGACTTTAACTTTATATGCTTAGAGCCTGTCTCTCAAAGTTCAGAGGTACAGTCATTATCCTAGTCTATAGCATAAAACTCTATTTGTGTTATCTATTTCAGAATTCTGAATTTCATGCTGTGAAATATGGGGGTTCCATTTTGTAACACTCCCTTTCTAGAACCTCTCTTTATTTTCAAAGGGAACAAGGATTATATTGGAAGAAAAGAATGAGGATAATAATGACTCCATTTTTACAAGCACCCTGTCAGGTTTTTGTGATGTAACCTCTGTCAATTTCAGTAAAGACAGGTGAGAAAGACCCAGGGGCTCCAGCTACACAAGGCTGCCCTACATGTTCCTAACCCTAACTCTCTCCTAGTATTTTCAAAAGGAGAAAAGAAAAGGGCTTGAATAGCTACTGTCTGTTGTACTCAAACTGGATAGGACATATCAAAGAGGAAATTATACGTCTAGGATTTGGAAAACATCATTATAACCTATCATAGAACAAATTGACATGGACTAGTACAATGTGCTGGCCTTCCAGTAGATTTAAATATATGGAACAAAAACAAGAACAAGCAGCAGTGTGACCTTGACTTCTAGTCAATTTATTTAAATATTCTTTTAAAATTTCTACTATATTTTAGGCTTAAAAATACAGATTTCTAGAAAAAGAGGCTATGTTAAGTGTCACATTGTATAAAAAGAAACCTTTAAGGCATTTATAGTTTATTGAGAGAAGAGATGTCAAAGAAAGATAGCAAATTGTAATACAATATAATATATATTTTTTAAATTTATTTTTTATGGTGATGGTTAATGAAATCCATTAAGTTTCAGCTGTACACTTTAACAGTAAGGCATATATCTATATCTATATCTATATCTATATCTATATCTATATCTATATCTATACTATATATATTTACACTGTGTGTTCACCTCCCATAGTTAGATTTCTTTCTGTCACCACATATTTCACCCCCTTTACTCCATCTACCTCCCCCCTCCAACACCCTCTACCTCCTGGTATCCACTAGTCTATAGTCCATGTCCACGAGTCTCTGTTTCTTCATCCTGTTCATTTGTTGCTTTTAGGTTTATATCCTACATGTAAATGATATGTGATTTTTCAACTTTTTCTGTCTGGCTTATTTTCGCTTATCATGATTATCTCAAGGTCCATCCATGTTGTCATAAATGGCAGTATTTCATCTCTTCTTATGGCTGAGTAATGTCTCATTGTATGTACCACAGATTCTTTAGCTAATTTTCTATCATAGGACACTTCAGTTGCTACCATGTTCTGGCCACTGTGAATAATGCTGCTGTGAACATTGGTGTGCAAATATCTTTTTGGATATGGGTTTTCAAGTCTCGAGGGTAAATACTCAGTAGAGGTATTGCCAGACCATATGGTAAATCAATTCTTAGTTTTTTGAGGAACCTGCATACTGTTTTCCATAGTGGCTTTGCCAATTTGCAGTCCCACCAGCTGTGTATGAGGGTTTCTTTTCCTCCGCAGCCTCTCCAGCATTTGTTATTACTTGTCCTGTTGATTATATCTATTCTACCAGTGTGAAATGGTATCTCATTGTGGTTTTGATTTGCATTTCCCGAATAGCTAGCGATGTTGAGCATTTTTTCAAATATTTGTTGGCCATTTGTATGTCCTCTAGGGAGAAGTGTCTGTTCAGGTGCTCTGCCCATTTTTTGATTGGATTGTTTTTTGTTGTTGTTGTTGTTATTGAGTCATATGAGTTCTTTGTATATTTTAGATATTAGGCCCTTATCAGAGGCATTGCTTGCAAATATATTTTCCCATTCAGATGGTTGTTTCTTTACCTTGTTGACAGTTTCTTTTGCTGAGAAGAAGCTTTTTAGTTTGATGTAGTCCCATTCATTTATTAATACAATATAATATTTAATAGCAACTACCTTATAGTGAATGATTTAAACTATTCTGATTGCCGTACCAATAAGATCTCATTTAATCTTTTAAAAACTCTGTTATTATCCACATTTTACAAAGATGGAAACTGAGGCATAGTGAGGGTAGATAACTTGCCCAAGGCTACACAGTGAATGAATGGTGGACAGAATTTAAACCCAGAAAATTTGGCTGCAGAGCATGTATACTACACAATCCTACTATTTTAGACAGTAGTAAAAGCTGACAGAAGGCAGTACGTGTTAAATGAATGTGTGTTCTAAAAGAGGCAAGATGGTGGCTTGGGCTATGTCTGTCCCCTATGTGTTTGGGCCACACTCTGTTTTGCCTGCATGTTGTTTAGAAAAGTTTCTCTTTATATTTTTACAAGTTATTAATTGCTAATACTTACAAACCGAAGGATTTTATATAAATATCAAGATTTTGGCTTCCCTTGGTAATTCAGAACATTTGGATAGCTTTTGCCCACGTTCTTACGTGGACAGATTGTCTGCAGCCAGGTCGCTGCTGTTCACTTTAGAAATGGTGGTGTTCTTCAGTTTGCCACAGTCTCCACCACCTCCTTTTATTCCCACACAAATGTGTATTGGCTGCCATTTATCATTCTGCTTCGATAGTTGTATTTCTTGTGGTAGAGATAGGAGGAAAAGTATTTCCTGTACTGATATCTATATCAAGTGAGAGCAAAATGAGAAACATACATCGATATCAAACATTTATACTTATTCATTCACTCTTGTTACTTGCCAGGTTTTAAACCTGAGGTGGTAAAGTTTGTAGGCTATAACACAGGGCTCACTTGGATAGGAAACTCTGCTAAAAATAAAAAAGAATTTACTTGGGTTTTAGAGAATGATAGGATTTTTGTAGGTACAACAAAGTATGTTAGGGAAGGTTTGAAGGTTAAATGGATAAAAATCAAACTGCAGTTTGTATAAAAATAGATTCAGTAACAGAACAAGAATTACTCAATTATTGACTAGAGTAATTTGTGATGGATTTGTTGGCTTCTGAGGTTGAAGTTAGTGAAACGAATAGACAAAACTGAAAATGTTTTACTGGAAGGACCAATTATGTCTTCTCTTTCTCTCCGCCTTGTCTTTAACACAGAGACATATGCACACACACACACACACACACACACACACGCAAATGCTCAGATATATATGCATACACACAAATATACAAATATGCACAAATATACATGCACACACATACACACATATAAACACTATTTCGCCTTTGAATTGTTCAATGGCTGTAGGCGACAAGATGAGACATAATGTTAATACAACTGCCACAGTAAATGAATTACTAGATGACAATTGTATCAAAAGATTCAGGTAACAGCATTAGAGATACTATTTTCCTTCAGGCAGGCACTTATGGATCTGCAGGGACACAGAATCAGTCAGGACTAAGGGATGAGCCATGGATACCTTACAGATATAATCAACAAGTGACTGCGTCCCTATGATTACCAGCCAGCCATGATCTACCTTTCCAAATTCCCTGGCAAGGTCTTCTGTTGTCATCTTATCTCCACCAGGCCTGAATGCAGCCTCCCCCAACCCTTTTTCCAGATGGAAAAGATAAAGTATTTAAAAAATGGCTTAAAATAGATTATTATTACCTGGCATCTTTCAGAATCATAAAGAACAATTTCAGAACTGTGCTTGAGTGTATTCGACTGAAGCATCTTCATGTACAATGAGCCTCAACTGAGCATCAGTTTGCTACACTTCACTGTACTAGAGATAGTTCTCAATGCAATAGTTCATTCCAATTTATCTTATGCCAAGAAAATGAGTATTTCTTTAACTCCGGAGGCACAATTTTGTTTCTTATGTATTGTTTTGAAAGAAAATATTATTTCCAAACAAAAAGCAAATACTTAAAACTCCCCTTCACTCCTCCCCTTCCCTGTCTTTAAAAGATTAGATATCAGAGCAAAATAATTTGTGGTAACTGTGCAAATTCTTGAGATGTAGCCTGGAAAGCTACTTTTGTTCAATACATAAAACATTTCTTAATAAACTACTTGAAGCAAAATAGGAATTTCACAGGTGTTAAGTCTATTTTTCTCTCTTCAGCTATAACTGCTGATTTCAAACATGTAGATTTGGGACCATGAACAATAAAACTACTGTCCTGCAGGGGTAATAAATAAACATGAACGTTTGAAAGTGTATGCCAGGTACATACAAAACCAAGTGCTAACCAGGTCTTAGAATTGGGAAGTGTCACAGCATTTCCTGTAGTGGAAGAGGCCTAGACATTTTGGGTTTTTGTCCTGTAGACACTAACTTCCATCCGTATGGAACTCCCTTTCCTCCTACCCCCCTCATTTCTTCCTTCCTCCATCTACCCCTTACTTTCTTTGTAAATTGAACACCTACTCTGTACTAGTTACTTTACCAGATGCTGGGACACAAACTCCCTATATTAGTCTGCTAGGGATGCCGTAGAAAATAACACCGGTTGGGGAGTTTTAACAACAGAAATTAATTTTCTCACAGTTCTGGAGTTTAGAAGTCTTAAGATCAAGGTTTAGTTTCCGCTGAGGGCTCTTTCCTTGGCTTGGAGACAGCCATCTTTTCATTGTGTTCTCACATAGTCTTTTCTCCATGCATATGAATCCTTGGCATCTTTTCTTCTTCTTATAAGGACATGAGTTACATAGATTAGGGCCCAACCTTATAAATTCATTTAAACTTAATTACCTCTTAAAGCCCCTGTCTCCAAATACAGTCACATTCTAAGGCACTGGTGTTTGGGACTTCAGCATATTAATTTTGGAGGGACACAGCTCAGTCCATATTACACCCTAATACAAGGTCTTGTTTCAGAAAGGCTTATGGTATAATAGAAGGAGACTGAGAAGGAAACAAATATGAATCACTTGATTGAGGATAAATCACTTTGCCTCTCAGTTCCTTAGCATTTTTCCTGTAAACGATGGATTGGATAAATAATATCTAGGATTCATTATAGTTTTGATGATTTGTAGTTCCGAGGCTCTGTCTAAAATTAGACGTGAGACACAGGGTGAAATAAATATGGAGAGTGGGAAGGGAACTGCCTGGGCAGTGGGGGATGTAGCCACCGAACAGTAACCATTTCTTCATCAGGGCTGATTGGTGTGAAGTCAATCATTCCTTCAATTTTCCAAGAATTGTTCCCTGTCTTTCATGTATTTCAGAGAGCTGATGATTTTTATGGATCAAGCATCCACCAACTTTACATTATGAAAGAATGAACTAAATTTTTACAAATTCTAAAAACAAAACTCTATCTTTGGAGTGGGGCAGATAGTTTGTTCTCTAAATTTAGGGATGGAGTCCCTAAAAAAATATTTCAAAAACGTATACTAACCAATCAACAAAATAACTTCCCCCTACCATAATATTGAATGAATGCAAAGGAAACCCTTAGTGTTGTGTATTCAGTGACATACACATGAGGCTTGTTTCTATAACTTGTGATTATTCGTTCTGCAAATGAATTTCCATTTTTCCTTTTACCTTTTATCCAGTGTAAAGTAATTTAAAAATCCATTAACACATATTGCCATATTAATTGGATGATATTCTTCAAGGTCAAGAAACTATCAATAGATATTGAATAGTTACTATAAATGAACTCATCATAGTAATTAGATTTGTCAATTAAAATTGGCAACTGCTAACTCTTTATAACTGGATTAAACGTAGATCACTTTGGGAAAATAATTTTTCTCTACATAATAGATGTAGATTGGATGATGATCTCATATGTAAGTTTGACCCATGAATGAAATAAGCATCTGATTTTTAAAAAATAACAGATTCAGAGACTTGTGGAAGTGTGGTTACTGATGAATTTTCTCTAAATATATATATATTAAAAAACAAGCGAAAATTTCAATGTAATATTTACCAAGGAAATACTAATAACAACATCTAACATTTATTAAGAACTTGGTATGTACTATATACTATATACTATATCTCTTTTACTCATAAAAAAACACATGAAATATGCAATTATTTTCTTTTTGCAGGTAAAACTATTCCACAGTCATTTATACTACTAATAAGTGCTGGAGCTGGATTAAAATTTAGGTCCATCTGATTCCAAACCAAACACTCTCATCACCTCTCTACATGTGCATGACTAGATAAATATTTAAATTAGTTTCACTTTGTTTGTTATTGTCTCCAAGTGAGAAGATTTCTGGTTAAGAAAAATGTAACCCTTGTTTTAGTTTTAGTAAATTTGGAAAATTTACTAAATTCTGAAAACCAGATTGCATAATTTATTGCATAGTTTTTCATAGCTCTTCATTTTTTTTTAAATCTGGAAATTGTACAGTGTATAGAAATTTGTAGACACTATTTTCACTTGATTGTGTTGGTGACACAGAGCTATATGTTTCTCTAAATGTTCTTTATAAGAGATCCAAATTGCATAGCAACTTTAGCATCATTGGTCTGGGGATGTCAGGTGTTCAGAACATGGAAAGAGGTACAATTGTCAATTCTTCAAGCTGTCTGATATATTCACTTAGCAAAAATCATTAAGTGCCAATCAAGTACCACAATCTAGTCTAGGTACTGGAAATACAGCAGTGAAATTGGGAGACAAAAATTGCTAAACTCAAAGAATTTACATTCTTGGGATAATAAGGCATAACCAAAATGTATCTCAGATAAGTCTGACCCCAGAGTGCTCACTTTACCAGTAAGCTATGCTGCCTTTTCATATCTGCTGAGTCACTTTTTTTTTTTTTTAACAGAAAACACATACTGTGTGTATGTGAAGGTTTTGGGGTGTGTAGAATGTGTGGGTAACAGCTGAGTATTAAGCTATATCCATCTTAGTTTATCAAAGTATCACAATAACTGCTGACATCTGAGAGCATGTACAATAGAGGGTGGTTTATACTTTCTGATTGTCGCAGAAAAGTGTCTGGTGTTTGTGGTGTGCCAGATTCCCCAGGGAAGTGGCCCCCATGAGCTTCTGTGATGAATGAAAGATCATTATATACAGTACCTGTTAATGTTAAAAACCTATTTTAATGGCACATTGTTACTTACTATTTTAATAAATATTGTTATTGAGTACTTACTGTGTCTTAGGCTCCAGATAATGGAGATGAGCAAAGATTTGGGGGAATGACACAATGGGGTATATATAGCAAATATATTTATCAAATGTTTGACATGGATAGAAATTAACTAAAAGAAATGGAAAATGAGACTGAGAAGAATAGAACGTGTGCTGTGCTGAATGGCTTTTGATCCCATAGCGCGGAATGTGACCTTCTTTCCATGCTTCTCAGACTAGAGAACAGACATCTCCGGGAATATGTGGTTGTTACTAATGGTACAGAGGCTGATATATAAGCCTGTCCTCTCTATAATACCATCTTTTCCTTGATTACCCTGAGGGGGAAAAAACTCTAAATTTAAGAATACTAAACCTAGATAAATTATGAGGAAGCTTACAAAGTCTGTATCCATTTTTAACTTCTGTATTTGTTGAAATAAAATATACATATAGAAAAGTTAACATAAATTTATAGATGCTAAATTTTCACTGATGACAACCAATATCCCATCCAGAAATGAAACACTAGCAGGACCCTGAAACCCCTCAGCACCTTTCCAGTCTCAACTTCATTCCACCAAGAATAAGCACTCTCTCCTGACTTCTGACACACAGATTAGTTTCACCTGTTTCTGAACTTTATAGACATAAAACTGCACAGTATGTACTCTTTTGTGTCTGGCTTCTTTCACTCAACGTTTTATTTGGGAGAGTCAACAATATTTTCTGTGTATAGTTATAGGCTGTTCGTTCTCCTTGCTGTATAGTGTTCATTGTGTGAATAAACTACATTTTGTTTATACATTCTGCTCTTGATGAGCATTTGGCTAGTTTACAACTTTTGGCTATTATAAATAGTTATGATATGACATAACACTCTGTCTCGTAATGAATATGTGTATGCATTTCTAAGAGCCAAGTTCTTAGGTCCTAGCTTTGTCTATGTTAGCTTCAAAAAATGCAGTTTTCTAAAATGGTTGTGCAATTTATATTCATACTAGCACTATATTAGAGTTTTGGTTGCTCCAAATTCTTGACAGAATTTTCTATCTTTTTAATTGTAGTCATTTTAGTGAATATGCAATGATTTTTATTGTGATTTTAATTTGCATTTCCTTAATGCAAAAAATCTTAATTTTAAATATTTTCTTGTCATTTAAATATTCTTTTTGGTTAAGTGTTAATTTTTGTCCACCATTTTGCTGGACTTTTAAGTTATTATTTTTTTAATTGATTTGTAGAAGTTCATTATATATATATTCTGGATACTAGACCTTTGCCAAATATCTGTATTGCAAATATCTTCTCTCAGACAGTGTTAACATACACATATTTTTAGCTAATACATAAGACTTGAATGAAGTTTTGCTTAAAAGAGGTGATTTTGGGTTATGCCTCAGGCAAAGGATGCAACTATATATTCGCTCCATTACCACTTAAGTATACAGGCTGTGTATTTCCCAACCCATTTGTGGCCTCAAGTGCTCTGTCCTTGAGGTTAGAACCAGAAAGATTAGAGAAGCAATGAACAAGACTGGATCTGTAATGTTTGCTAATAAATATACTCCATAGTCTCAGGAATATTATAGAATTTAGAATAGAGCTATATTTAGTGGCTATCAGAAGATTAATTAGTGTTTGTAAGCAATGAGTTGCAAGCATAATTGAGTTAAATGACATATTTTAGGAGACTTAGGTAGTCACTCGAAGGAAAAAGTGGTGCTTAGAAAACTGCCCTTTTTGTTAGAAGGCATGCGACATGACTGTGATCCTGCAATGACTCCATCAATAATGTTATGCTGAGCTCAGCCATGAAGCTCATATGATTCCTTGGCTCATACCTTTTGTTTATACATGGTATAAGTAACTTTCTCTTTTTGTTATTCTGCCTCACTCTTCATTTAAACTTCTGTACCAGTGTCTGCATTCTGTTATAAACAAGTTTAAACTCATGAAAGCTTACTGGTTTCATGACACAAGAAATTAAGGGTTAGCAGTCCAGAGCTCGTATAGCAGCTCAAGAAGGTCCTTGGGGACTCAGCTGCTTTCCATCGCCCACTCTACTCTCTGTAGCATGCAGGCCTTTGTCCTTATGCTTACTGACCCTGGGTAAGAAGATGGGTCCTGAACCTACAGGGAGAGAATATGTCTCCAGGCAGGAAGAAGCCAGAGTGCAAAAGAACTAGTAGGCTTTGCATTGACATTAAAAATTTCTAGGAAGATCTGCCTACTTCTTATGGCTGATATATGGCCACACGTGGCTCTAAAGCAAGCTGCAAAATGGGATCTTTTTGCTTTCTAGCTGCAACGTAGGGAAGGCAAGGACAACAAGTCCTGTGACAAGGATAGATTCCACAGAATAGGCCATACAACCTTCACCTCCCGTCCTATTTTCTTATAAATTTTCTGTTATCATTTAAAAGAATTTTTGAAAAAGAGCAAAAAATAAAAATTTTCCATGATTTTAACATCTAAAACAGTACTGTAAATATTTTACCTAGCCACTCAGAAAACACATCTGGGTGTTCAGTGTACTCTTTGGTATTGGGGGTATTGCTCCTTACAGTTCTCAGTGGACAGAGGTAGGTCCCCCCGCCACACACACATACGCACATGCACACGGTACATCTATATTATCTGTGTCTGTATATTATGAAATCGATGAGTTCACACTAATATATTTAATTCCAATCCCACATCATAGGGTTTATTCTAGTTTTCTTTTTTCTGTATTTGTTAGCTCTTTCTCCACAGTGAGAAACATGGCTCCCTTTATTCCCGACACATTTACTTATATGAACAATCTTTCTGTAACCAACCTGCCATCTTATCACTTCCCCCTCTCGCTGTCTGGGTCTCTTACTGACGCTACTCAGCCTTCAACACCATGTGCCCGGCTGTACCCTAAGTTGGATATGATCTCCTTTTCCTGCTTGGGCTCAGACACTTCTGCTAGGCTGTCCAACATCTACTCTCATCATGCTTCTTAAAGGAAGCCTTTCTCACCCACAAATGCTCCAGCTTCTTTCTGGCCCCGCAGGCCACCTGCACCCCCATAACAGTACCTACCTTGCTTGGAAACTATCTGTTAGTTTTTGACTGAATTTTGCAGAGAAAGGAGGACAGGAAGAAAGACATGGAATATAAACTATTTGCCTTTTTATTTTATTCTGTTGCCTGATGTTAGAAATTTTACATTTTCTTTTTTTTTAAATTTAATTTTATTATTAGTTTCAAGTATACAGTACATTGGTTAGACATTTATATAATTTATAAAACGATCCCCCTAATTGCTCTCTCTCTCCTCTGGCTCTCCACCTCGCCATTTCATTAATGCTGACTGCATTCCCTATGTCGTGCTCCCCGTCCCCACGACCATCTATCAACTACTAATTTGTACTTCTTTAACCCTTCACCCTTTTATTTCAGTCCCCCAATCCTCCCTCTTCTCTGGCTATCACCAGATTGTCCTTTATATTTGTAAGTGTGTTTTTAATTAGTTTTTTATTTTTGTTTCTTAGATTCTGCATATAAATGAAATCATATGGTGTTTATACATTTTGAGTAAATTGGTCAGTCTTTTTTGATGATTTTATTATATTTTATGTTTAAAATGTGATGCTGCATGGAGATATTGAAAAATATGTTAATTTTGTAGGGATTCTTTTTTCATTAAATTATCTAATCAAGTAGACGTTATTTTGTCATTTAATGTGAGGGAGAGTCTCAGCTAATTTTTCCCCTTTTACTGTAATACCACCTTCCTTTTTGACTTTTCTCATTTCCACTCCCTGTGGCTACTCTTATGCCCTTTCTTTCAGTTTCTTCTGCTTATATTCCCTTTTCCTTTTTGCCCCTTTGTTTCTGTGTTTTCTCAAATCCTACTACCAGAGATCACAACACATGCCGACTCTGCCCTACAGTGACCTTTGCTTTCCTCTCGACCATCCTATGAATGCTCTCTCCCACCCTTGTGTAATCGTCAGAGGTTTTAGGCAGTCAGGCTGAGTCACTCACAGTAATGAATGCCAAATAAATTGCAGATTATAAGGCTTCTCCTAAGAAACTTTAGGGAAGGGAAACCTGATTCTCTATAAGATTTTTCAGCCCCAGCTTTCAATCTCCATCTGAAATTTGTAGAATTAATGTTTGTTTTTCCCTGTGAGGTCACTATCTTACCTTATGCAAAATATGACTTGCTACTCCAATAGATTTCTACCCTTGGGACACACAGTGGTCAGAAAAGGTTTTCCCTGGTATTGGGTCAACTTTTACCTGTTGAAGAAGGTGAGTTTAGAAGCTTCAGAAACTTTTCCAGGACAAGTCCCACAATCCTTCTGTTCTTTCACTTCTATTCCCCAGACGAACAGAAGCGTGCTTAAGTTGCATGTTGCAAACAGTAAGGATGTGAACTGCGGTACGTTTATATGTCTCAATATGATACCATGAAAATAACATTTACTCATTTCATCACTGTAGATTTTATGTTATAGTATAGTTTACATTTTCTAATATTTTTTCAGTCTTTAAAGGTCTATGGCATAGTTATCAGCCACAACTTACAAGAAGGGATTAAGGGACAGAAGAGATAAAGATGAAGTTTAAGGAAAATGAGTTGAAAAACTAAAGGACACTGAGTGATTTTCTTCTCCTTTTGATTATAAATGAATGTATTCGTGAGGAACTTTATATTTGTTTTAGAAGAATTCATAAGTCCGGAATGAAGTCAGAGAAAGTCCTCAAAGGATGTGGTTATAATTAGGAAATGGTTGGGGATGGGAGGGAGAAAGAGTATTTTAACATATTTGTGAACTGAATGATTTTTGAAAACTATTCGAGGTGAAAGTACTAAGCCAACTCTGCCAGTCTTTCTGGAATGTACAGTCAACTCTTGATTGTGTTAAGGGAGCAGTGGTGTGGATAATTAATCAAGAATAGATCATTCTCTGTGTTTTTCTATTAATACAGGCAAGGGGGTGGTTGGTTCAGGTTGTTTAGTAGACAGGTGATAGAGTCTTTTCTTCCCCTAACCTTAAATATTTCTTCCTTCCTTTTCCTCATTTTAAGTCATAACTTTGTTTCTTATTTCACAGAAGTAATCAGAAGAACATTTCTCTATCTTATTATAACATCATTCAGACCACCGCATCTGTACACATAAACTTTACCATTCATCCTTCACTATGGATAAAATGTGTCTGTCTAGAGATGGCAACACTCTCCATCTCCCGCCCACCCCCATCATTTGCTTTTGGGAGTCCATCCTTTCTGGCCTTATCAAAGGCATTCCTCTAGCAATTTTTTTCTTGTCTTGCTTCATCATTTCTTGCTTTTTACCAAATCATTTTAATGAATAAACATGTAAGGTTCATCCTATCTTAAAAATAAATCATACTAATAAACCCCTAAAATTTGCTTTACTCCATTTATTTGCTCTTCTTTAGAGCAAAACTCCTAGAAGGGGCTGTTCTATACATGCTGTATACCCTTTGTCCACATTCATCTTTGTGCTTGATGACCTTGAAACAGCTCCCATCAAGTATACCTGACTTTTATGTGGCTAAATGGAAAGGTCAGTATTCAGAACTTGTCTTACTTAGCCACTCAATATCATTTTACACAGTTAAACACTTCCTCATTCCTGAAACACTTTCTTTAACTGATTTCTAGGATGCCACTTTATCTCAGTTTCCTCCATCACTAACAGATTCCTCCTTAGTCTCTCCTCTGTGCCCTGACCTTTAAAGTTTGGAGTGCAATTCCCTGTTCTTTTCATTCTTGTGTTTTCTAATACTATCTCTATGCCAAGACCTTCTTTACCCATATATAAACAGCTTGGTTTTGTCACTGTTTGTTTATTTTACTTTCTTGAGATCTCTGACCAAAGAATGTTTTTTTCAGTCCAGTCTTCCTTGACCAGCCTATGTGGAAGTCTGAGCCTCCCCCATCATAACCCTATATCCCCTGGCCTTTCTTTATTTTTCTCCTTAGCCCTAAACAACATCTGACATGCTGTATATTTACTTGCTAAAATTTAAATGAGACTATAAACTGACTGAGTCAGGGGTTTTTTACTTTGTTGAATCATGTCAAGGTTTTTGATGACTGCTGAATCCTAGCTTGTAGAACACCACTGTCATATAACTAACTTTATTGAGTGGTGGATGACTGGATGGTAAAGGAAACAAGCAACTTCTTATCTTAAAAATTCTAAGAGCTGTTGTTGTATCATGTTTGAGCGGTAGGGTTGAAAGGGGAGAAGAACTGTGGGAAGAGAATGGGGGCCAGAGCCCAAGTGTCAGCTGGCTGTCACCACACCAAAGTCCTTGGAAGGGAATCCTAGCTCTGTCTGAATGATGATGAAGTGATTGATGTAACATAAAAATGGGTGATAGACTTTGTTAGGCATCAGAGTAACCAGTTAAGATATCCTCCTGTGGAGGTGGACAGCATCAAAATTTTTATCCATAGGAAAACAAACCTAAGATGCGCCAGGTAGGAGAAATTATTTCCACGACTACCTGGCCCCATCAGTCCTTGAAGTCTGTTTGTCACAAACTTTAAATTCTTCAATAATGTGGATTTGTTGTTGTTGTTGTTGTGTTTTAAATAAAGATGGAGACTAATGTTCTTTTTTTAAGAAGTGTTTTTGGCTTACAAAGAGAAGCGGCAGAAAAAAATAACAACACATTATGTATATGAAAATCAGCAGCTGCAATGGGATGAAAATAAGGCAATGAGATTTTAAATTAAAAATATTCTAATTTCAAACCTCCTTTCTCTTATATTAAAAAAGTTCTCCAAGGCAACGAAATATAGCCATGCAAGCTCACAATCTGTTTAATCTGAGCTGTACTGCAAAACTAAGAAATAGCAAAATGGAGAATTACTTATGTTCTTATTACTTCAGTTTCTTTATTGTATATTGAGGGTGCTGGACTTGAGTAGAATTAGCAAATATATTTCATCTTCTGTGCCAACGGTGATCGATTGGTCGGGGCAGCCTAGATGCTATATGGATCGGCATTGGAGACCACACCTAGACTTAGCAAAAAAGAAAGCTGAAATTGACTGGTGCTGTCTGCCTTGGGTTTAGGATAGAAGAATTGGCAGCATGTAAGCCTTGTGTCTTTGCTGTCCTGAAGTATAAGATATTTTTCAATTCTAAAATTCTATGACTGGGATTAAGTACAGTCTTTGCAAAAAGGCAATGTTAGGATTTAAATGTAAGATATTAAAACATTTTTTTAGTGTATGTTTTTGGAGAATCTGAATATGTTCCATAATTATTTCTCATAGACTATGATTTATATATTACTGATAATATTTTTACATTGTATGCTAAGTGCAACAAGATAAGTATATAACAATGTATAAAAAATAGTAGTGATATTTTGCCATGTAAAACTCAAGTTAATACCAATGAATATAATTCACCTATATCAGGTTTTAGTTTAATTTAAAATAATCTTGCAGTTTTACCCATTAGTTTTGCCTTATAATAAGCCCATAGGAAATACTATTTTAGCATCCAAGAAATGAAGCATTTCAACTACAATCTTTCCAAATTACTATAGAAATCTTTAGAATTGAATGGGGCTGTCTAAGTTAAAAGAAATAGTGGGACATAAGGGAGAATATCTAGAGAGTTTAGAGACAATTAAACTTTAAAAATGGAAACTTCATTGTGATACATACATAGTCAGCTTCAATTTGTATTTCTTAGAGGAATTCTTCCCTGCCCCCCACTCCCAACATGCCACATAAAATGAATTGGAAGTTTGGGGTCAAGTACGTGGATCCGATATTATTTAATCTATTTTTAAGAAAGTACCAAAATATGATACAATTATGTAATTGGCTGGAAAAACACATTATGTTTTGCATATTTTTAGTGCTACTTACTAACCTAAGTGATCACAAGAGAGAAATGTTCGTTTGTGAAAGTATGGTTGTGTTCTTCATGTAACTATTAACATGTGTCTTACTCATCCTCGAATCTGACACTGAATTTGGCACTTAAGTTCGTATAATTTTTTAGTAGAAATAATTTAAATAGAACTTTGGATGAATGTGCTTTGAAATACACTATTCCTGTATAACTCTGGAGTTATTTGTGGTGGTTGGATGATCTGAACTCATTTCTCTAAATTCTGATCTTTGATATATAATCAAAATATTTTTTTAAGAACTGAAAAAGGGCATTTAGAAATCATCTAATTCAGTCTTCTCATTTTACTTTTCTCTTCTTTCTTTTACTTTATAGTTGGTGTGATTTCTATATTCATTTTAGACATTTGTTTTTGTTTTCTCATCTGTATGGTTTTACTCATTATTTTAGAACAAATGCAATGAACAAGCTAGATTTTATTTTCTAATGAAGTGTAGTGTCAGCCAAACACCTGGTTCAAAGTGGAAAGTCTGTTAAATTAACCAAATAGTAATTTGTTTTCACATCCTGTCCAAAATTGTGTGATGAACTGCATTGATGGCTTTCCACTCAGACTATCCCTTTTAGTCCTTTTAGTAAGCTGATTTGATTAACTGAGTTTATTTTGCCTGCATTGCTGTAATCTTTAATTGCCCCCAAAGTGTCTGTGATGTGGAAGCAGCTCAAGGCTTGGGGTTTTCATTATTTTGTTTGTTTGTTTGTTTTAACAAAGCAGCATCTCCCACTGCAGGTCCACATTAATGTTCATCTTTCTTTCATTATCTTGGACAGTGCTTTTTACCTAAAACGCTCTGGTATTTGGTTTTTCAACCTCTATATATTCTTTTATTCTGTTTGAGATATAGTTAAGAGGTTTTACCATAAATTAGGATCTCACCCATGTGGTTCTAATGTAACTTCTTGTGGATTCTTAATTAAATCACTTTAGATGTTCTCAGCTCTTTTAAAGTCTTCCCAAATTTTAACCATGTTTGAAGACTTCATGTCTTGAGGACTCCGTCTGATATCTGAGATTCATTCAATAGTTGCAGCTTCTCCATCCTGGTCATTTTCATTTTTTAGATTTATTAAAACTCCCAAATTATTTTTTCATTGAGTATTACTCATATGCTTATAGATGAAAATTTCTGAATAAAGGTACCTTGGGAAGATGCAGGTAATACAACCCCAAATTGCCTTTTGTCAATGATGAATCACTACTGAAGAAAAAAGAGAATGTTGGTATTTAAGAACACGGAAGGAAATGCAGAAATGGGAATCTTATAGTCATAGTAGGATGTGGACAAGCACTTTACATATGAGCAAATGAACTCAAAATAAGATTAAGTTGTCCAGTATGCACACTCAGTAGTGACCAAAGGAACTTTGATTCCCATTTTCAGTGCTCTTATAAATTCACTGTTCTGGGAAGTAAATCCTAAGTTCCTTTTAGAATTACATATGTCCATCTCTATTCCTGCCCTTTCTTCTGTCTAGAGTAAATCATAAGTGACCAGGTCGTACTAAATCTTTTCCTGAAAGAATTAAAAGAGAAACAGTGAAAGATGCTGCTTAGCTGGGGTTGGTTAATATGAGAGATTGGGTACAGGTGATTAGTGAGTAGTTAAATGGAAGATTTCATAAACTATGCTTATCTAATATTTTCAAAGTTTTTTTAAAAAACGTCGCCAAGTTGAATGGCTTTTAGAGCAAAAACTAACCATCCCATAACCATCAACGAGTGTTTTTCAACAAGTAATTGTTTTCTTCTTTACTCTGTTATACAGGAGTATATTCCAATTTAGGGTACTTTAACTGTCAGAAATATCAGAAAGAGCTTTTGCACTTCAAGCCATCTTCCCCAAATCCCTCCAGTAAACACACGTGGCAGTTCTGAAGCAATCCTTGTTTTGCCTTCCCACGGTCCTTTCAACCTAGATGTAGCTTTCAGCTAATTAGCTCTTCCTGACATCACAATCAGAGTTATACGGTGCTGTACCTGAAGAGGTAAATTGGGGAAGGTCACACAACTCTAGTCTTGCTGGGATTTATTTCTAAAAGCCATATTTTGTTTAGCTACTTGACACCTAACATTTCAGTTGCCCAAGTGCTCACCATTTCAAGGCTCCAATGAACTGAAATTTGCTATTTTAACTTTAGGTTAGTCTCCTACTCCGTTTCTGCCTCCTATCCTTAGGTATTACCAGTCCCAAATCATAATGAAATCCATTTTTATTTTGCCTTTTAAAAATTTGAAGAAATAGAGAATGTCAGGACAAAATTACTGGACTTATTTCTTTAGGCACATTACTTAAAGATTTAAGGGCAATGAAAGAACAAGGACCCCTTCAATATTTTTAGCACACAGTGTGCTTTGGAAGGCAGCAAATCAGAGGGCCATGCTCTGCTAGACCTTCAGAGAGGAATGAAGCCAATTAATGTGCAATTACCGGCAGCCGTGCTTTATTTGAAGGGTCTTTTACAATGAAAGTTTTTAACAGGATAATTGTAGACATCTGCTTCATGTACCTTAGCAGCCACATAGCCAGTATTCGCTAAGATCTTCTGAGCTTTTACAGCTTTACACAAAAGGACATATTGGCAATTCCGTTTTCTGTATAATAGGCAGGCTATGCAAAATACTGAGCTAGAATTCCGCATTGTTGTAGAAATGCTCAATGTCACCACAGCAATTGACTCGTTCCACCTGGCTTTCAGACATTTGGAGAAGCAAAACATATGTACCTTAATAGCAAAATGTAGGCTTAATGAACGTGCGGGCGTTATGTTATACCAAATGCAACAATCGACATGATGGCAAGCTACTTAAGAACATGTCACAATGTTTGGTTTTTAAGAGGTTTGCCTTTGGCAGAGTTTCAGAGAAGAATGTGTTTCTTACATTTGCAGTCCTGGGAGCCAATAATAAAGTGTTCAGCATATGAAGCTAGTATTTATTTTAAATTCCTATGTCAATATTTTTGTTTAAAAGCAGGTTTGGTACCCCATGTGGACTTTGTTGAAGCCTCCTATCACTGCTTTTTATTTGAGTTTGATTTAGCTTCTTTTCCCCCTGATTTTGTGTTTTGCAGAATGGCTTGCATAAAAGCCTTCTGATTGAGTTCGGAGGATAAAGTTTCTATGTGAATTTCAAAGCCCAGAAAATGTGAAAAGGAGCAAACACTTGCTGAAGGCATCAGAGAAGTGCCTGCAATCAAGCAGTGTTGGTTTTGTGACCTTGAAGCTTCCCAGAATAGATGCCACATTTGTAATAATGGAAGCTCTGGATTCAAATGCCTCAGGATGACCTCATCACTAGCAGTTCCCTTCCTCCTCCTGAGCTGTCTACAAGCTTTATGCCAATGTTTAGTTCGTTAGCAAGAATCCAGAAAAATCAGGCTTTTGTTTTCAAAAATGCAAAATAAAGGCAGCCCTTATGGAAGATTGCATAACTGATTTAATCCTACTGTAATGTCAAAACAAATTTCCCCAGCAGTTGAGATAGTTTTCTCTACCACAGATAGAATTGCTCTGTGGATGTCGGGTGCTCTTCCAGTAAATTGTTGGGCGGCACTGTTCATGAACTCTCACAATTCTCCATCCCAGGCACATTTTTGTGGGGATAATTAAAATGGTCTTTTTATAATGGCTGTATGAAATAGTATGCATCATCTATACACACTGAGCTGAAAAAATATTGTATTCATAAATTAAATTGGACATTTTGAAAGGTTAATGCAAAAAGCTACTTTGCTCTTGGTAATCAATAAGGAAAAAAGGATTTCAGGTAATTAAAATCTGTGAAGTGAACATTTCTCATTTGGAACCTATTAAAAAGAATATAAGCAGACAGAGGCAAGAGATAAATATGGAAAACAAGTACTTCAAAAATTCTGTTATATGTTGGAAAGGGAATGTAACAACACATATCCTAAGTTCTGAAATAATATAACGTGTTACTGCAGATAGTATAACAAAATTAGTCTGTGTAAGTTATGTATATGCATTACTTAATTTAAGCATTAGAGTGGGATTTTAAATTATGACTTTTCTGTATTTGGGCTCCAGTTTAGCTATTGCGTGGGTCTTCTTTACTCAAAGTTTGACCCAGGAACCAGTTTTCAGCATGGGTGCTTATTAGAAATAAAGAATTTCAGGCCCCTCCCTGACCTACTAAATCATAATTTGCAATTTAATGAGATCCCTGGTGATTTATAGGTGATTAGTATGGTGGGTTGCCTCTTAAAAATTCATGCTCATTTTTTCAGGCTCAAATCAGTAGTGTAATTTTGGGGTAAGTATGAGATAATAACTGACTCTACAGAGATTATTCTAGAGCACCTGACTTTCTACACTGTGGAAATAAGGGAAACACAGAGAGTAGAGTCAGACTCCATGCCCAACACAACTCGATTCACAAGGGCCCTCGTTGACACAATTTTTCTTTTTGTCTCATTGGCCATGTTCTTTCCTTTTCTTTGCCATTTGCCCATCAACTTTTGATCTCTGGTTCCATGTTACAGTTTCTTTACCTAGGCTTTAGAAATCAATTTAGTGGATTTTTTTCTTTTTCTTTTTCTTTTTCTTTTTTTTCTTTAATCCTTTGTTCGAATATTCACAGCTCTTTAGAACTTTTCTAGAATTCTGACCCTGGCTGTAGATACTAGACATTGAAACATCTGAATATTTTTCTTTCTGTGATGGTTAATTTTATGTGTCAACTTGATTAGGCTAAGGAATGCCCAGATAGATGGTAAAATATAATTTCTGAGTATGTCTGTGGTGTGTTTCAGGAAGAGATCAGTATTTGAATCATTGAATAAAGCATATGGCCCTCCCAGTGTGGGTGGGCATCACCCAACCAGTTGTGGGCCCAGACAGAATAAAAGGGCAGAGGAAGGGTGAATTTGCTTTCTCTGCTTGAGCTGAGACAACCATCTTCTCTTGCCCTTGGATATTGGACATCAGCTTCTGGTTCTTGGGCTTTTGAACTCAGATTGGGACATAAACATCAGTCCCCTCCTCTAGTCTCCAAGCGGGTCAGTCTTTCAGTTTATTGCTTGCTTATGATTCCTGCTTCCCTCATTTAACTTTCTGGTATTAGGCACACAGCTTCTGCTAGATACAATGTGCTAGAATACAAAATTCATTTTACATCTTTTCAGTTTTCATATAGTTCATAGAATTTTGAAATAGCATATGTTTCATTTTAGTTTTGACACGGTTATGATGATGTATTGTTTTTTGATGAAAGAAACTTATTTTCCTAAGGATTAAAATATATGGGCATGACTTCTGGAATATGCATATATATATGCATATATACAGGGAGAAGGATATATATAAGGAAAGATGTGTGTGTGTGTGTGTGTGTGTGTGTGTGGTGTGTTGTGTGTGATTTCCAATGAAGAGTAAGGCCTGGTGCAGTATAAGGATGGATTATAAAGGACATGATCTGGGGCACCTAGTATATATAACTGTAACACACATAGGCTGGTATGTAAGCACTATGAAAATAGAAGTGACAAGAAGGGCATTAGGTGCTCAGAGTAGAAAGAAATCATCTGGTCGATTTTCAGGAAAAAGCTCAAAGAAGAGGCAGTATCTTAATAGAACTGAAATGTGATAGGGAGATGGTATTCCCAGCCCAGAGCATAGCAAGGGCACAGTTGCTAAAACAGATTTATATAAGATGAACCCAGAACCATAATGGACATTTAAGTAAAGCTGAATGTATATGAAGGCAAATGGTGGGAGACAGAGGAATCTGAACACAGTGTGCTACACAAATGAACTGGATCTCGGGAGAGCACATAATTATTAGTGACAGAAGTGGTGGGGGGGAGGCGTGTAGTGCTGTAGGGAGAAAGGACACAAAGTTTATCAACTTTGTGTCTGAATGCCTGACTACTAAAGGCTGGTCAAAAAGGTTACACTTAGTAGTGAAGGATGTATATGAAATCTTTCTTTGTCAATCTCAGCAAGATTTCTCATCCAGGGAAGAAGGATATTTTAGAAATCAGTGGCGCCATCAAATGATAGACAACCACATAGAACTTAGATAAAATGACACATGGGCCATATGTTTGGCACAATCTAATAGACTGAGAATCCAGCAAATCCATTGACTAAACTTGGCTGATCAAGACAGATGAAACAAGTGAAGCGACTGGTTCTCGTGAATCAGAAGAGAACAGGTGAGATAAGGGTGGGTGGAGGATGGCGTAATGAAGGGTGCACTGACCCAGCACTGGAGACAAGGACTGCATACACATTCTGTCCTGATTCGCCTTGCGACTCTTGGCAAGTCACTTCAGCTTTTGGGGCTTCAGTGTCCTCACCTCTAAAATGAGGATAATCTCAATATGGATATATTTTGCCTAATTTTTCAGTTTTTTTTCAGTCACAGGGAACAAACATTTCAGTTGGTTGACCGTGCCAAACAGCATGACGAAGTGGGCCACTTAAATATCCTTCGAATATCAAGATAATAAAAAAGTTCTTGGATCTCCATTCAAGACACTGATTTACATGGAACCATTGTTGGACACTCAGGTAGTAGTGGTACAAGGTACAGAGAAGAGGCACCAATCAGCCCAAGACCCACATTCACTGCCTTTTTGGCCCCTGGGCTGCTGGAGGAATTGGAGGCGCACTAGAGTGGGAAAGTAGGACTAGGGACATCTCAAGGTGGCCCTGTAGGAACTGATTTTGGGCCCTCAACAAGAACATTCTACCCCTAGCTTATACCTGAGTCCATGATGCTTAAACTTCGAGCTGTTTATTTTGGGGGTTCATCATTGTGGAATATCTTGTAACAATTTGTGGTTAAGACTTTTACTCCCAAGTGTGACACAGTCAGTTTATGCTCTGTGAGGGATGTCTGACAATCAAGTAATGTATCTCAGTGGAATAATTTTTAACATTATGGTGACTGTAATCACCTCTCGTTACAATTTTCTGAACAGTCTACTCCGGAAAGAAAACTGCAGAATAGAAAAAGGTATATTTTCAGAAAATTATTCACAATTAATGCCAAGTGAGTTAAATTCCTAAGTGTTTAAATGTCAAGGAAAAGACAGTTCTTACTTAACCTCCTTCAATTTTCAGATGGAGGCTTGTGAAGTTTGGGTAGGATAAAGAGAAAAGCACCTTTTATTCCCAAAGGCTTTTTAAACCTGCCTTTAGTAGGCACTGTGTGTCTTCTTTTTGTAATCTCAGGTTTTATAGTCTCCTTTATCAATTGTGAGAGGTGTGGAAGGCTAGTTTATATCTTTCAGAAGGGACACCTGGGTCAACAGGTTGAAAGAACTTTGAAAGTTATTTTGTATCTTTGCCAGTCACCGCATTGTGTGAGAATCAGTGTAGCTAGTGTGTAAACTACCTTTGAATAAGAGGCAGAAAATGGAATTTATCAGGGGACAATGCCCTTTGTTTAGAAGGAGCAACAAAAGATGAATAAAAGGACACAGCCAGTCTTCTGTGCTTAGTGTCCCATTTTTCCAGATAAAAAAGAGGATAATATTCTTGATTGTGCACAGAAGCCTTTATTACTTTAAGGAGATGGAGGAAGAAGGGAAATGAAAAAGAAGTAAAGCAACCAATATGTTCTTGAACTGTGACTTCCAGCAGCTGCATTTAAAAAACTACCATTACATTTTGTGGGTATATCTGTGAGCCTTATCCATTATATGTGCAAACACAATCTGATTAGTATTTGTTATAAGCTCGTCTTGTCTGCTTTTATTACAGACATCACCTTCAGATGTGGGGCCACTGCAGCTATTAAATCAGGAATATTTAGCTATTATTTGTAATAAATGTCAGCAGGGCTGAACTGAAGCCAGCAGGAAATGTTCAGGGCAGAAAACACACTGACATTCATTCATGCAAATTTGTACCACTGGTAGAATTAATCATAAAGAGGGAGGGTAGAGCATACAATGCATTTATATTACTGGTTTGGCCAATTCTCCTTCCTGAATATGAGAATTATAATGAACAGAAAGCAATCTGCTGACAAATAGTCCCATGTGAAGTACAGGCAGTGAGATTAACTTTTCAAAGCAGGCATGTCTGGGTTTATAGTAGACCACCTCTCTTTCCCCCACACCACACTGGCCCTCTGAGGCAGCTTTGTGGTGTCCTTTTTCTTCTTTAAAAGACATTTAGATTTAGCATGCACATAACTCTTGCCTCTTAAAATCACAGAGACACAGTCTAAAGAACGTTCTATGCATATTGCTGAGTGTCGGATCAACCTTAACCTCTTCTAAATCAAGGTGCTTGTGACGCATTGGAGATATGGTGATAGGAACTAGACCGTTAAGAAATTGTAGTTTACCAAAAAGAGAATTAAAATCCTTTTTAATCTGTGCATATGTAAAGTGAGGTGAACAATCCATACAATTGAATAATCTCCTCTTAAAAGATTATAATAACCATTACCAAACACAGCTATGCTTGCAGTGGACATCAAGGAGTATCATTTATTCTATGAGTGAGCAAAGAATTAGCACAATTTATTTTTTTTTAGAAAGGTGAGAAAAATACAAAATTAAAGTGTACTTTAAAATTTTTTTCATAGCACGAAATTACTATTCACTGGGAAACAAAAACTGCTGAAAAGAGCTGACAAAAATTATAGGTGACTTCAAAGATATTAATTATTCATATGGTGTTTTAGTTCTATGATTTGAATAAAACACATGAACAACATGAGATAAAAATATGCCTGATAATGTTAACATGAAAATGCTTTTAAAAATTGTATATTAATATTGATCCAAATTAAGGGAAGGTCTTCAAAAATGTTTCCTATATCATGGAAATAAGTTCAAAGTAATGCTTTTCTAGAACAGTGTAATCCTCCCCCCTGCTTTGAATTATGCACATATTTACAAAATGCATATTATAAGATGAAACATTTTTCTTACTAATTCTAATCCCTGATGTAATCATATTTCTTTCATTATTTTTCATAGCATAAATTTTAGGAAAGACTTTGTACAAAATGAAAAGGACATTGCTGCTGATTAAGTGAAAGTCATGCAAAGTATAGTAACTGAATTTCATTACTTATGGTGCAATTAGGGAGATCAGTAAAGGTATCAAGGTGAGAGGTGGAACGTGTTTTCAGCCATGGGATACCTGCAATACTAATGGAAAAAAACCAGAAAAGCTGATGCAGCATTGTGACTTCATGACTTTTTAGAGCTGAGCTGCTACTTTTTTAACAGTGTCCTTATCATATAATTACTGATTCCATGTCTCATTTTGTAGATGGTTTACCAGAATTATAGGAACATATTTAAAAAATAGATGGTAAAAGAGGTGTAAATTAATGGCAACAGTTAACATCTATTTCCAGGGAAGGTCAGTATAAGGGGGATATTTACACTGCAGATAACAGGCTATTTGGCCCTACATAATTTCTAAAGCTGAGTCAAAATTTTAGCTTTGGGCTTCCTGGTGGCCAGAGAGAAAGTACAGTGTGATTCTTATGTGATCAAAATTGTTGAACGGAAGAAAAAGTATTAGTAATATGAGGCAGGCAGACTCTGTGGCGGCCCCTGTGATTTCCGCCTTGTGGTATTCATGACCTTGTATAAACCTTTCCTTTTAGTATGGTCAGGATCCATGACTTCTAGCTGATAGAGTATGGCAAAGGTGACAGCACATGTATGGTTATGTGTGAGTGATTACATGAGATTATACCACCCATCTTGCTAGAACTCTCAAATTCTTTCTTTGCTGGCTTTGAAGAAGCAAGATGCCATATTGTGAGCTGCGATATGAAGAAAGCCAGCAGGAAACTAAGGCCCTGATCCTGGCAACACAAGGAATTGAATGCTGCCGACAATTATATGAGCAGATCGTTTCCTTGTGAGCCTCAGATAGAACTGTAGCCCTGGCTAACACTTGTATTGAAGCCCTGTGAGACTCTAAAATGAAACATTCTGCCAAGTCATTCTTGGACTCCTGACGCACTGAAGCTGTGAGATGATAAGTGTGTCTTGCTAAAAGCACTGTTTATGGTAATATTGTTGTGTGGCAATAGATAACATACATAAATATAAGAAGAAATCTTAAGTTTCTCTTCTACATATAAGTGCCTCCTCTTATATTTTTACTGCCTTTACAAATTGTCTAAAGACAGTTACTTCACTTCCCTGACTTTTCCATCTTGAGACAGTTCTCTCTACACCCAAAGAAAAATGAATGTCCAATCTCTGGAGAGCTCCTTATTGTTTTCTCTTCCTCTTCTAAAGGATGCCACCTTAACAAATAAGTATTGCACAATTTACACAGTAAAAGTGTTACAAAGAATTTTATAAGGGAAATAATAAAATAGACAACACCTATTTATTATGTGTCAAGCTCTGTGCTAAGTATATCCATGTTAACTCATTTTACATTAATAGAAACCTTTTTACCCCCCATGAAAAATTGAAGCACAGAGAGGTTCGATAACTTTATTGAGATTACATATTTGTTAAGAGCACACTGGAATCTGTCTAAATAATTTAGTTTCAGAACTGTACTCTTAACTACTATACTATCTCCCTCTTAAAGGCTATTAATAGATGACAGCTATTTCATGATTGGATATAAAGTTGAGTCTTAAGTTTCCTCGTGGTACTTGCAAAAGCTGAAATGTGCTAAATGGTTTAATTTTCCTTGTGTAAAAATACATTTGTGAAATGGCAATGAATTAAACTCTATATAATAACATGAGATTCAAAGAGTTGTTTTTGAAGTCACCTTTGGTTTCCCAGTAGGGCATATGCCCCAAATTACCTCCTCATTAGGAGACTCATTCCAGTACCAATTTTTATTAATCTAAACTTTATTTAAGAAGACAGCATGTTTTTATTGTGATTATTCTCCTCAAACCTTCAAGTTTCAACAACAGAACCAACTGATGTGTCTTTCAGAATAAATCACCTTTGGCCTCCTGTAGCCATTCCTCCATCTCTAGCTTTTCTTCCTTAATTGTTGAAATTTTGTAATTGTGATGGTTAATTTTATATGGCAGCTTGGCTGTGGTCAGACATCATTCTGGATGTTTTTATGAGGGTGTTTTTGCATGAGATTAAAATTTCAGTCTGTGGACTCTGAGTGAAGCAGATTGTCTTTCCTAATGTGGTGGGCCTTATCTGATCAATTGAAGACCTGAGTAGAACAAAAGACCTACTTCATCTTAGCTAGAGGGAATTCTGCCAACAGAGACCTTTGGATTTAAACTGCAGCATCAGTTCTCCTGGACCTCTGCTTGCTGGTCCACCTTGAAGATTTTGGAATTTCCATCCTCCATCATCATGTGAGCCAATTTCTTAAACAGATCTCTTTATTTAAACAAAAAAAAAAAAATATATATATATATATATATATGTATGTATGTATATGTATGTATGTATATATATATACACACATACACATACATACACATACATATACACATACACACATACATCCTAATGGTTCTGTTTTTCTGGAGAACCCTTACTAATGTAGTAGCTATGTGCTTCAGGGGAAGTTAGTGCTTCTTTTAGCCATAGGAGGTGAAAATGAAATGTTAGAGAAATTGTACTGGAGACATTTTGGGAAATGTTTCCTTGGTGATAAAAGAAATTCAAAAGAGGAGACCGTTTCTTTTATTACTTTGGACTTCATTGGCTGGTGAGACACCAGGACCAATCTCAGTCAGCTTGGGATGAGAGAGAAGGTAGCCAGAGAACCAAGGGATTGTGCTGGAAATGAAAGCAGGAAGCTGAGAGATTCTTGTTGCTTGAGGTATCAGTGAACTGCTGAATTAGCCCACCTAAGAACCCTGAGTTCAGAACTTCTTGTCATGCAAGATAAAAAATAACTGTATTGTTTAATCAATTTTAGTTGGGTATTTTATTTGCTGTTGAAAAAAATGGATGTTAACCACAATTCTTTGTCTTAAGGAGTTGAACAAATGGATCTGCTATATGTAATTATTAGATATTGATTACCAAATCAGATAACAATTTCATAAGAATACAGGTGAGGCAGTTAATATATTGGAGTGTATTATAAGGAATGGTGGGGACTCTGCAGTACTTAAAGAGAGGAAGCTACTCAGTTTCTATGAATTGTTACATTGGAAAATGCAATCCTGGTACTGTCGGGCTTTTTGAATTTTTGGGAGAATCTGAAAGTCTTGATTTTTTTTTTGAAATTTTCTAAATTTTTAATGTTTATAACTTATTCAGTTTATAAAAAATAAAACATGAATGGGCCAAATAATCAGGTTGATGGCCAGAGTCCACCTATAAGCTTCTAAGTTGCATTTGTGATATTAAAGTGGTGAATTTCTGCCCAATATAATGATTTCTTGTTTAATTTTGTGTTATTATAACTAATGACCTCCCTTTGCTATATGGGTAGGAGGACTAATGATCTCTTAAGGCCATTCTTGGATAGTGATAATAAGACCACATTACCTGAATATAGGAGAATGCTTATCTTCCTACTTGTTTTAATTTAAAGCATTATAATGCAATTATGATATAAAATTTAAAAGACAGAGGAATGTAGAATATATATATATTTTTTGCTGTCACTTAGCAAGATATCTATTAAGATACCACTTGCTCTACAGAAATTTTCTATGATTTCTTACTGTCATTTTGTTTTAAAACACGCTTGCTGAATTAGAAAGGCAGTCCATCAAAATTTAAAATTTCGATCAGATGAATATACAAGAATTTTTGTGCAGGCTCTACCAGCATTTATTTGACCCTGGGAAAATTATTTAAGATTTAAAAGCTGTTTTTTTTTCCCATCAGTAAAATGTGGAAGTTGAGAATGAACATCAAGAACATCCCTTTCAACTTTAAGATATAATGATTCTTGGTTTATGTCAGTACCACACAAATTACATGTTGGGAAGAGCTGATGATATCGTTTTTGTAACATGAGTCTCTAGAAAAAGAATATTCCTTTTAAATAACTTTTAATGAAGTCAATCCGTGAATTTATTTAAACCCTTAAACTTGTTCAGGGTTCCCACTTGAATATCATTTTGGGTGATGAGATCTGTGTGTTCTGTAATCACAGGTAATGAAGTGTGTCTTTTTATTTATTCCCAAATATGGATTTTAAAAATTAACCCAAAATATCAAAATATTTACACTTATATAAATTGTCTCATGGGTGGGATTATCACACCCATTCATAACTTTTTTACTTAATTAAAAAAACATTAAATCTGTACAAGTATAATGAAATGTATGTAGTGATATCATTGTTATTCACAGTAGTGATGAAAAAAAAATAGCAGCAACAATATCATGTCAGCATGGTTTCATTTATCAAAGACGACTTACACTTTCCAAGGAGACAAGTATCCCAAACAAACTCCAAAGACATTCTGAATTTTCTTTTAATTTGCTTATACCTCTTTCCAGGCTCTTGGTAATTATGCTAAATTCTATATATCAATCTCCTATGTGAATAGAACTAATATATGTTAAATAGAAGTTTCTTATTGAATATGTATGCAGAATTTATTGATTAACAAATAAGACCAAACTCCTTAGGAAAGGAGAATGAAATCAAAATACTTCCAACAACTGAGCCTGGGTGTTCACAATGAGTTGAAATAATCAAGTCTCCATCAGATATTTCACTGCTTGAGAATATTTTTGTTAATGTAGAGACTTTGATGCCCTTCATTTTATATTCTAGGTGTTTAATGATCATTCCTGTAAAACAAAAATTTTAAGGAAACACTGCCCAATTGGTTTATTTTTAGGTTGAAATATTTTAAAATGTTATCCTTTTCTGGAGTTATGTTTTGTTATCTACAAAATTAGGAGATTTTTAGAGGTCTGGGAACAGTAAGGGTGGAAGTTTTTATATTTATTAAATCTAAATTAAAAGGTCCTACATTTGATTTCTCAGCTGGCAGTTCTAAACTAGATTGTTTATATTTGTTAAAAAATTGATTTTTTACATGCCTAAAATGTTGATTTATTTTTGTTTGTCATCAGTTGTTCCTTGAAATAAAATATATGCTGAAGGAAGGAAATTTAACTTTGGGCGGTAAACAAACAATGCAGTATACATATGATGTATTTTGAATTGTACAATTTAAACCTATGTGATTTTATTAGCTGTCACCCCCCCAAATTTAATAAAAACATAAGTGGTACAAATCAAAAGAAAAAAAATATGAAGTTCTTTTATGAAATTCATATAATGTATTAATTTTTTTTTTTTTTTTTTTTTTTTTTTTGCAGCTGTGATTTTTCAAGTTTTTTGAATATGGCCTAGTGATCCCATATGACTGAGGTCCTTAAATCTCTTCCAGTTGAGTTAGGAAATATCTCAGAACTCATTCAGAGGTTACCTGCAGATTATACTGATTTTTATAAATTGCTTCTTAAATTATAGTGGGCAGCATGACACACATAAACATCACTGAGATCAGGAAATATTGGATAAAATTAGTACTTGCTAGTAGTTGTCACAACTATTCTCTGATACTGTACGATGAGTAATTGTCCTTCGATAAGTTATTTAAAATATAAACTTTATCTTCATTCTCATTGAAGGTGTATGTTGAGTAAATTATGTTCATTATTATGTTACAGATGCTAATCTTGGTGCCTAAAATACTATAATCCTTCCAAGATCAATTTTACTTGTCCATAGCCGTTGCTGAAGAATCTGACCTGTGCAGATGGTGGAACTCTGCTCCCTTGATTCAACTGATTGGGAAATAGGGAAGTAATTAGTGGTTAAGAAGGGGAGCAGAAGCTAAAAGATGTCAAGAGATAGAATTAAAATGCTGAGTGATGATCACAAGCCAAAGTTCTGAGGACTCAGAAGTCTAAATAAGCAGAAGTTACAAAGGGGAGAAAGGAGTGCAGATTTGTCTCTAGTTGTATGAATAGCGTTGGTAAAGCATGTACCTGGCAAGTAACAGAATTAGGGTAATACCAGAACACTAGTGTAAAGATTCTACCGTGGGTTTTTTTTTTTTAATCCTTCTGTGTATTCTTACAGTACACTTCCATTAGACAACTCAAGTTAATCTGTATATCTTGACATACAATGTGATTTATTTTTTTTTTTCTAGCAGCAGAACCAGTTTTAAGTGAAGTATATTTTAGCTCTCTAATATTTTAGAGCAAACAAAGACCTGCACTCTCGAGGCAAGAGTGAAGAGCTAAGTGCCTCTCCCACTCTTCTCTTTAATCTCTCCATTCTGTAGACTCTAGTTCCCTCTTCCTATAGTTTAAAATCCACTAATCTGAACTAAAGATGCAGGTAAACCCATGAATAAATGATGAAAGAAACAGGAGGACATAGACACACTGAAGCATTTATTTCTCTTGGTGGATTTAGATCATAATTTATCATGACTTCTAGCATGATTCTTTGGCTGCGGGACTTCACACACTACTCTCATTCCTCCCATGATCTCACAAAATATCACAGAATTGTGTTCAACTATAATCTTGTCTCCAGCCTAAACCACTTCCTTGAACTCTGGACTCCTTTGTGCAGTTGCCTACCAGCCAAGCTGTTTGTGTGGCTAGTAGGCATCTCATAAAGTGTGGCAAAAATGAAGTCATTTCACAAAGCAGTTGTGTAGTTATATTGAACTTAAGAGAAACTGTTCTAGCAGCCAGTAGTGTAAAATATGTTGGATCTGGTAAAGCAAAACATCATCAGACATTACATTAAATTAGCATTAATTTTAATCTATTGCTTTTACAGCTTTGATCATATTTAATCATATGTTTTTGATTTTGTATTATGTAAAGAGTTTATATCTGGATTTATGTTTTAAATATTTAAGTTATTGTAAACACAGTTGAAATTATTACTGGTAATGTAAAATACTTTCTTTTTCTCTAAAATAAAAAAGTATCCATGAGAACCACTGACTGACACCATTATTGCATGCTGTTAATATTATTTATTTTGTTCACAGAGTGGTATTTTATCTGCAAGCACCCTAATAGCAAAACTATATATTATTTAATTGGACACTTTTAGGATGGGAGTTGTATGTTCTTGCTCAATAAAGTAGGATAAATTGATGAGGCCTTTTTTGATGGTGTAGAGTAGAAAAGAACTATTTAAAACCAAATAGAGTTTACAAAGATATTCCTTACATCACTTTTCTTTTTTTGACTCCTACCAGGTCTTTGACAGTAAGGGTTATGATTAGAGTGTTTGTTGGGAGTCATTTAATAATATGAATATAAAGCTAAAAGGTTATCAAATGTTACAGGTAACATCAAATGTTACAGCTTTATGTTATTTACATAGCATATTTACAGAAAATATGTTAATTTGCCTGAAATATTTGCTTTACTTGGAGCCAGATTTTCTTTTAGTAGTACATATATTTGTTGATAACAAGGGATGTATCAGTTTGTCTTTCTTTCCATCTCCCCCTCTTTAATAATTGTGTTATAGCAAAAAGATGTAGATTATGTGTAATTGGAGGAAACTAAAAGTGGAAGTAGAGAGAAACCAAGGAAATTATAAAATAAAATAGAATTTCACTGATAGTGGTGATAAAAATAAAACTTCCTCTTGTTACTAGTACTTCCTTTATGACTAGCAATATTAGTAGTCTACAGAATTAAAATTAGAAGTGTTTCTGCTCTTGCATTTTATGTGATGGTAGAGAGTTTGTTTATGGATGAATAAGATTTCTTAAGCAGCAACTGTGTATGAGAAGACTGAACCTCCAACGGTTCATGCATAATTTTACTTTCACAAAGTCTTCAAAGTCGATATTATTACCTTAGTTGTGCAGACTGTGAAACACAGATGCTAAGTAATTAAGTAACGTGTCCTGGATCAGACAATGTCTCATGAACTTAGGTTTCAGACCCAGATTTTTCTGGCTTCCAAATTCATACTTTGTCATTACATGTCTTTAATAAAAATGTGAAAGATGACCATGGATACCATGCATTTAGTAAAACATAAGGCTTGTGTTCTTGGAAACTAGTTTTAAAGGTAATTCCTCTACTAATATTTTATTAATATCTGGAGCGCTATTTATACTTTAAACCTTCCAAGATAACTAATTTAAAGATAACAACACACTTTTATATTTGTAATTTCCAGGGCATCACAAGTAAAACAATTATTTTTTTGTTGTACTTTTAAAAGTATATATTAAAAAAGTTGTAGTGACTAAATTACCTGTCCTCTTGAGATAGTTGTCTTTCAGGATCCTTAATTATGTCTTCAGTGTACCTACAATATGTGGATCAGTATACTAGTTGCTTGTTATTTCTAACATTATCAGTGTATCAGTATTAATCTTACTACTAGTTTCCAAAATTGGAGACATTGTTGTATCAGAAAATGACTGAGGGCTACTGTACTCCTTCCTTCATTTCTCTAGGCTACAGTATTTGATTCCATTATGTCATGATTAATTAATATGAAAAGACAATTCCAATATTTTGGGGGGGCAGGGGGGAGGACCCTGTGAACTTTGCAGTTATCAAGCAAAAGATGATGGTGTGTACCTCTTAAATGATGAAGTGGAAATTAGGAATGCAATAGCCCTTTCCCATCCTCGTTCCCCACAACACACACACACAGGCCCTTTACCACTGGCTTTCTGGAAACCTAGGGTCAAACTGAGTACACATTATTGTAACTAATCCCTATTCTTTGGTAAAAACAAAATGCTTTCTCATCTTTGAAAGCTTTCAATTCTTTTCTAAAATATGTTTTCATTGTTCCCTACCCGATGTACATTTTTTGGTAGTATGTTTATAATTTAGACTGTCTCCAATTTCTTCTTAGATAAAATAAATATACATTACTCTTTCCTTTGACTAATACAGCATTATCTTCTGTCAAACACAAATAAAGGATAATTCAGTGTCAATCTATGAGACCAAAGAAAATTATGACTAGAGAATAAATTTAGTGAGTGTATTAATGAAATTTATCGTTGCCCTGCCATACTTCCCTACGTATCAATATACCTTTCAAAAAGCTGCCTAAAGGGGCTGCTTTCTTAAACTTCTTTAGAATATTACTTCCTAGCCGCTTGAAAAATATGAAATGACAAATGCAAAACGTGTGTATGTTTAAAAGTTTATCTTCACAACTAAGGATAATAGTGGCTTTTGACTTATTTCATTCCACACAGCAGTGGACAGGTGGTTATTGTACAATACCAAACATTCTGGGGTGAAATTTGCTGTATAACACAAACCAACAGGTTTAAACCTCAGAAATGACCTTTAAAGGGCAGGCATTCAATTTTAACAAAAATGATCAACAGCAGGCTTGAGGGTAAAATATAAAAAATTTAAAACCCTTACAATTAGCAGCTTATTAATAAAAACAGGATGAAAGGCACAGATGGTTCATATTAACAAAAGCAAACAACAAAAGACTAAACACAGGAGTATAAAATTAGCAAATGGCAAGAATGAACTTCTGTACTTTAACAGACTGGCTCGATAGTACATCTCTCTAATCAATCAGCATTTATTGGGAATAGGAGGTAAAAAAACAAATCTTTGCTTTAAATAAACCATTTAATAAAGGTGATAGAACTTACATCAGTTATATAAATTATGTGCAAATGAAATTTCACCTATAAATTATCATACAGAAGTATGAAACAAGTTTTGAAAAAGCATTAAAAAAATAATTTCATGCATGAATAGATACAAATACAGATGTAAATTGCTATGCTTCTGTATGATTCCAAGAACTATCCTCTCAATCCGTTCTTCTACCAAATTATGTAAAACTAAAGTATGGAAAAATGATACTTGTTTCCAGAGTAATCAGTGCATTCAAATGGGACTTACAGGCAGATCACATTATGAACCATCTACTGTATCTGTATGATACTTTATTAAAAGCTATGCAGAGTGAGAGATGGTGGTTTTGGATGGGGAGTTTGTTAAAAATTATAATAGTTTTCGTCCTTATGAGTGTAGTGGTTCGCAATTATAAATATAGCTGGGGATTAAAAAAGGAGTGAGTGCGCATATTTGTGTACTGTTGAACTACTCCTCATTCCCTTTCCGTCCTTTCTTGTAGGGTTTGGGTTCTTCCTATCACTTTTTAAAATCTTTCTCTTCTTGTATTTTCCAGATGCCTACTAAACCCAAAGTGGTTTGAGTGGAGGAAAGATGGTTGAATTGCTTATTAGATGGCATTTTAGTTTCTTTTTTATTGCCTCAATTCTTGACCCAGTTCTTAGTCACAGTGGGTCCACCTTTGTTGACTGTTTTGGCTCTGTGTGGAAAAGGAATTTGATTATTTTGCTTATCTGAAGGCTTGGAATTCCTTGATTTTTTTTTTTCCTAATTTGATGCCTGAGCAACAGAAGTTGAGGCTCCTCAAATGCCAACTGTAAACTTTCTTTTTACGAATGCCCTAGGCATTTGATTATTGTCCTTCAAGATTCTTTCTATGACAGCATGTGAGGCTGTCAATAGGAAACTAATCTATTGATCCCTTAAATAAAGTGGATGGTTTCAAGACACCTGCTTATGTGGAACACAATTCTATGTCAAATTGCTTTTATTAACTTATTTTATAGATTGAAAAACTGAGTAACATAGAAACTTTAGTGACTTTCCAGCACCACTCAGCAAGTTCATTTGTCAATATAACAGAGACTTCTGAAACTGAATGTAAAGCCTAACAATCAGGCAATTTGTATGTGCATTTTTTCTTTAATTTTTTTTTTCCCAGGCCTCTTTTGGCTCCATTATATTTTCTGTGGTTACCTGTTTCTTTCAGCTGGTCACACTTCAAAAGCGCCAGCTTCAGAGCAGTAACTCTGGAGTGGACCATTGGCAGCATCTGGCTCATCATTGACCTGGAGACCCCGACTCTCTAAAGCACCCAGCCACACAAACGTGCCTGCGATTGACCCACAAAATGCACTCACTCCATGAGGAGCAGTATTCATCTTGATTGAATGAGTTGGAATGGACCAGAGTAGTAATGTGTACACAGGAATTGCGTACCATATTTTTTTCTTTTCAGAGCTATGAACTCCACTTATCAGAATAAAGATTTTTTTTTTTTTGCAAGATTTCTCTGTCTTTGACTTCTCCACACATCCTTCTCTGCTCCATTAGCCTGAATGAGCTGTAAAATGGATAATGGTGGAACGTTGAGAAGGAGAGATATTCCAAAGGGACAAGGAAGGGAGTGCATTCTCTTCACACCATCTTCTAATGACTGGTTCAGTCCTTCCAGGTGGCCAGCCCTGCCATCAGTACGCGCACTTTATACAGTGTACTCTTCCAGCTGCCGTATCTATGTCATACCTACTGTTGCATTGAATGCCCGTCTGACAGGGCAGTGTTCACAAAGTTTTTCTAACCTCAGGTTCAAAAGCAAAGCAAAGCAGTTATATGATAAATGGATCAGAGCCATTTCCTTTCTCCCTTTGGAAGGAAATACTTTTTTTTTTTTTTTCCTTTTTCCTCAGACAAGTAAGAGTGAAGGCAGACTTGTGGAGAAAAAGGTGAATCAAGGAGTTTCCTTGTGTTTTTAATCAATACTAAATGCTTTGACATGTTTCTACTGGAGGGTGAACTGGGTTGTTATAGAGTAATTAGAGGCTGGTGCCCTGAGCGTTGTGTATGCCCTTTAGCCAGATACCACAGGCACTTAAGCTTTTGTGTGTGTCTCTGTGGCAGGGGTCCTCTTCCTGGTGGTGATGGAGAAGTATCTACAGATGTTTTCTGCAGATGTCTCCCAGCGGGGACTCCCTCTTACTGACTGCTTTCTCTGTGTCACCTATTTCCTTTCTTTATTCCCATATGTATCCGTTTTCCTCCCAATGAACCATTTGCTGCTGTTCCGCTGCTCACACCTGCCTCCTGGATCCCTTGACTCTGATTTAGCTTTGTCCCCTTCTTCTTGGCACCTGCCAATCTGGCAAGACGGCCACCTGTTCTTTTTCGAGATCTCTTAGCAAGACTTATTTTCAGTAATGTTTTCAGTACAGTATCACAGTAAGTGCATTTCTAAGATTAACAGTTGGGTTTCAAAAGAAAAAAAAATGTATGCACTCACAAACATGTAAATAAAAAATAGTGTCTTAACTTTAAATCATCATTAATGTGAACTGTATGCTACATTTAAAGTTATTTATTGTTTAATAAGTAGTGACTAAAAAGGCCCACAAGTCTAGGTTAGGAAGTTTGTGTGACCTGCAATGAAACAGTACATAGAAAAGTAAATAAATACATTGCTAAAATCAAAAGTTGGTTTGTTAATGTTGAAGCTGTGTTTTGTTTTATTAATACCATTAGACACATTACTATTATACTAGGAAGAATAGAAAAGTCTAATAAAGATTATTGGACCAGATGAGGTATCTTGTTCACAGAGTTTTAAAAAGTTCTGTGCAAAAAGAGTGTATGCAGTGGTTTTACATTTATTTAAATCTCCCAGAAAAATTTTTTCTTCTTACTCCTGTGTACTATTTCTATTAGGTTTTCCACAAAACTTCTTGTTTAGCCATTCCTTATTCTCATACTACTGTAGCTCCTATTCCCTATACTTCTACACTTATAGTCAAATTGTATAAGCCCAAAATATTAAACAAATGTTTTAAAAAATTGTAATTTATATCAGTTCTCATAGTCAAAGATAATCTGGATAAGTAACAAAGATTTATTATACGTATTTATTTTTTAGTGGATGCCATATAGTTAAAACGGATAAAGAGTTGGTGTGCATTAACCTGTAATTGTTTGTATATCCTATCTCTGTTTTTTTCTATCTCTGCGTAATTGTTTGCATATCCTATTTCCATCTCTAACTAGTTTTGGAAAAGAAAAAGAAAAAGTATACATCTTGCTAAAGACAAGAGAAGCACACACTGCTGGAACTTAAGAATTGTTATACATGTGGGCAAGGTACACCAGCTTGGCTTTCTCAGTTGAGAATCATTTCTCTCTCTCTCTCTCTCTCTCTCTCTCTCTCTCTCTCTTCTCTCTCTCTCTCTCTCTCTCTCTCTCCCCCTCCCTCCCTCCCTCTCCTTTCTTCCTTTCCTTCCTTCCTTCCTTCCTTCCTTCCTTCCTTCCTTCCTTCCTTCCCTTCTTCTTCTTCTTCTCTCTTCTTCTTCTTCTTCTTCTTCTTCTTCTCTTCTTCTTCTTCTTCTTCTTCTTCTTCTTCTTCTTCTTTCTGGCAATTCAAAAAGTGTGTCATCAGCTTCTTATGAGAGAAATAAAAGTGTAAACATAGAAGAGTTTGAAATGAGGGTAGTACAACAGAGGATGAAAATAAATACCAATCTTGGAAGCATTATAATAATTCTCTAAGTGTATTTTTTTTTGGTTTAATTTTCATTTTTTTTTTTTTTTTTTTGTTAGGAGACTTTATCTTTTTAATAGCAATAAACTGATCCCTTTCACTCTAATTTCGTTCTGGGTGAAATTCATAACATGAATGAAGTCAAAGTTGTTTACAAAATATTTCCAGTGTGGAATAGTTCTTTGGTACTTGTATTTTGTGTTAGATTGTTTGGGGAAATCGCCCTGAATTTGTGAACCTGTGGATAACTACCATTTTCTTTGCCATATTTGACAATATGTTTGCTGAGATGCCTGTGAGCAGTGAGAATTCTCCCGTTTGCCTTTTTGATGCCTGAGGACAGAAGAAGCAAAGATGATTATAATTATGTTCTGTTATCCAGGATTTTTTTGAGGGAGACAGATACTTAAACTACATAATGGGTGACTTCATTTTCATTTAGGAGGAGAAATTAGCACACTTTATAAAAAATAATATACCAAGGGCAAATAAAGCTTTAATAAAATTCATTAAACATTTTAAGAAGTACTTTAAAAAGTATTTTTTTAACATGCTTAAAAAGTCCTTGGGTGGAAATGTGCTCGTTTCAGACACGGGTGCCTCTCTGGCATCATTATGTGAACACTAAAGACCATCAGAGACACTCAAACCACCAGAAGAACAGAAACTTGAGCTGAAAAAAGTGAACAAGTCTCTTCATGCTAGGGGAATTTTCTTCTTTCTTTCTTCTTTCTTTCTTTCTTTCTTTCTTTCTTTCTTTCTTGCTTTCTTCTATCTTTTCTTTTCTTTTTTAAATCAGACCTTTTTTTGCTTTCTAAGTGGTAAAAGAAAGTTTCAAAGTTCGTCTCTCCATGAATTCCTTTACCTGGGTTTTCCCGCCTTCATTCTTTTAGCCTAAGGAAGTAGTAACTGTATACTTTCATAAATCGCTGGATTTCCACATATGCTGCAAAACCATATTTAGATATGATACAATATGAGAATAAATATTGATTAATAAACATAACATATTATTAACAGCTCAGATGGAAAATAATCATTGGATGTGTGTATTATTGCTATAGATTATATCCTAAACACATTTTCAGAGGGGAAAAAAACAAACCTGCTAATTTTTTGTGGAGAAGGAAGAGGAGAACGACTAGAGATACGAAGAAGGATTCATTTGGAGTGAATATAGTCAGGGAACTCTGCCAAAGATCACTTTATGATGAATAATGATTCAATAATGATTGAACAGGATAGTGCAAAATAGGAAGGATTAAAAACAAGTGGCTTGTGACCCATTTCTCTCCTAAAAATTAATTGCCAGAATTCCAGAGTGGTTAATTCCCTCCCAGTGAAAGGAGGCAAGTGACCTCATTCAATAGCATTGTGGACATGGTGGTAATTCTCCTCCTAATACTGCTAGCAGGAGAGTCCTTACCCATGCTCATAAGTTGTTTTTATTTTAGGACTGCCTACAGTAAAGAAGTCTAGAACTGCAGATTTATGAGACATCTTTTCTGAGATCTCATGAATCTATGACGTACGCCAGAAAGTTTGCTGGCTACAGGAAGGATGGGCTTGTAGAGCCATGTCAAACATCGCAGGGCCTCCCTTTTGTCTTTTGATCCTGGGTAAGATTACTGATTCGTGTGTCTGATTTGGCAATCTAAACCTTCGTATTAACTCAAAAGTAGCTTCTATTTAGTAAATAACTAAATTGGGACACATACAATATTTTATCTCATTGGATGGTCACAGGAACCAAATCATTGCCATCATTTTACATAGGAAATAACTGAATTCAGAGAGGTTAGTAATTTGCCTTAAATTACACAGTAAATGATAGCACCTGGCACCACGTTAGGCTCCTTGTGGGCCAAATGAAAATATAAAACCTAGTCTCTGTTTTCTTTTTCTTTTTCTTTTCTTTTCTTTTCTTTTTTTTTTTTTTGCAATAATCTCCCAAGTTCTATACAAATGTATGTTCCCAGTCCCTGCAAGTAACATGTGTCAGACTTTTGCTAAAAGAAACCCGGGTATAAGATTGCAGCAGTAGCAGTAAGACTAAATCTGTATGTAAAAATATCTTGTTAAGGAGGGTATTTAACTGGAGAAGAGACTGAGAAAACTTGTTAATTTCAGGAAATTGAGGGAATCTGAACTTTGAGTAGCTAAGATAAAGACTAACAAAAGGGTGGCCAACTCGATATTCTGAATGTATTGAGGAGATAGAAGTGTTTAAATGGTTGTTAGAAATCATTCTGTTGCCATCTACTCTGTAGTGATATAAATCTTAGTCTGCAAAATCAGGTGTGCTCAAGTAACTTTACTTTTTATTACTTATTTTAAGCTACTCCAAGCCTCTGTTTTACTGTGGTAATAGAAAATCTAAATGAATGCTCAGTTTTTCATCTCTTCCCTGAAGATGAGTCTGAATTTCAGGAGACTTTGAAAAGCCTAAGCGATACACTAAGATTGGAGCATCCTTTGGTGCTTGATATCTGCTGAGCTGTTACATCATCTTATTGGGTCATTGGTCTTTGCATTTTTTTTCAAATCGTTGCTGTGGCTTGTGCCAAGTCTTAATTTGGCTAATAGGTCTTTCTGGTCTGCTACCTCCCCATTCTATGTTTATTTTCTTCCCACATTATCCAGGTGGACAGCAGAGACTGCAAGGTTGTCTGAGGCCTTGCTGTCCTAAACCACCACGTAGCTCTGCTCCTGTATCATGTTCATTGTGTGGGGGAATTCTGGGGTCACCCCCTCTCTGAGCTTCTACTGGAAGTGAGGTAGTTTCTCTACAATCTGGACTTTCCCACAACTTTTTGGAAATTGTTTCCCCCCTTCTAGAGTCTTGGTCCAAGATAAAGGGCATGGCTAGTGCACAGGGTAACTTTTTAGAGACACATCAGTATATAAGCTCTCTTTTGCTTCTTCTCTTAACGGAAGTAGAAATCTTTACTTTTACCTTCTTAATGTCCTTTGAAAACTCCCTAGGCCTTATGTTTTTGACACTTTAAAGCTTATTCTGTGTCTTCTGCCCAAACTTTTCATGGATGTCAAATGTTCAGCTGCCCAAATAGGAGAAGTTTGAAAGAAGTAACAGAAATAGAAGAAATATCATAATTACTTGTATCTTCTTACTACCTCTCATGTAAAGCTGGGAAATGAGAGGTGGGATGAAAAAAAGGGAATGCAATCAAGAAGCAGAACCCAGAACTAATAGGTAGCTCAACTTTGCTTCCCTCCATGATGTCACAGTTATACTCAAACTCAAGTACAACAGGGAAGTGTTATATCAATGATAATAATAATGGCTAACTTTTATTTATTACTCTTCTTGAAACTTCTAATTAATAATTTATGATTATCTCATGAATCTTTCATAACAACTCCAGGAGATATATGTATATTTTCTTCATTTTATAGATGAGAACTGAATTTCAAAGAGGAATAGTGATGTGCCAAAGAGAGGCAATAACTAGTATGTATTATTATTATATTGTATATAGGCAATATGGCTATTAAGGTATACATTGCTTCATAACAAATTACCCTGAAACTTAGCAGCTAAAATCAGTAAACATCTTACATGGTTTCTGTCAGGCATTTTGTAGCAACTTAGCTAGATTGTTCTGAGTAAGGGTTTTTCATCAATTAGCAGTTGTAGTATAGGCTGGTACTAGTCACCTGGAGGCTTGACCAGTGGGCAGATGAATCTGCTTCCAGGTGGGTCACTAACCATGGTTTGATAAGTTTGTTCTGGCTGCTGGCCGGAGGCCTCAGTTCTTGCCTTATGGACCTTTCATAAAGGTGCTTGATTTTCCTAATGACATGTTTGTGACTTTCAGAGAGAGTGATGAGAGAGAGATTGATTGAGAGAGATTGTAATACCTTTTATGCCTTAGACTCAGAAGTCACACTCTGTCTTTTCTGCCATGTTTATTTGTTATTTGTGAATTTCATTTTACTTGTTAGAAGTCAGTAGCTAAGCCCAGCTCAATTCAAGTGCAGGGAAATAGTGGCCACTTTTTGAAGGAAGGAATGTTAAAGAATGTGTAGGCCAGATTTTTAAAACCACACAGTGAACATTTTCACATTTCATCATGATTGTGTAATTTAGTCCAGTTTGATTTTCTAACTTGCTCCTCACATTTATGTGTTGAAAAAAAATATTCTCACCCTAAAGAAACACAATCCAAGGGCCTTCTTAATAAGGATGTATTATATACAGTTGAATCTGCCCACAGCTGTGCTGGTATTGTGGTATGAAATGATCATAGCTTTGGCATGTACTTTATTGTGCTAGTAATAAACTTTACTGTATAAAGACATCGGTTTTCTTTTGGCCTTCTTCAGTTGCTTTCCATTTTTCCCCTTGTTATATCGAAGTCAGTTTCTGTGGTACATTCATCATCCTGAGTTACATCTAGGTAAATGGAGTTAATAGGCTCCAGCTTTCCACACATGAATTCAAATCTCAGCCTTAACTACTCTGAGTTTTGTGATACTGGAAACATTAATAGTCTAGTCTCAATTTCCTTTCTGTAAAAATGGGCTAATAATAATGCACATGATATGTGATTGTGATGATAAATGATATAATTGCATGTAAATTGTTTATCACAGTGTTTGATATGTAAGTGCTTTAATTAGGTTATGTTGTGGTCATCTTTTTTTTTTTTTTTTCTAATTATCTCATAATAGAAAAACAGGCTTAATATTGCCAAAAGACACATTGACCTTGCTTTAAAAAAATATATATATTTGACTGAAAAGTGACATGAGACCATCAACCTCAGATCATGATATTTAAAAAATGCCCCCTTTTTAGAAATTAAAGCTTAAGACAAATCAGTTAATCAGTCACCTGATTTTTAAGCACCAGATTTTTCAAAGACTTATTCATATTCCCATAGGACCAGGCCAAATGACTTAATTGATTTTACTATTCCCCTTTAAGGTTATTGTTAATGATGGTAAAACACATAATTGTGTTAGTGTCACAGGTCAGACTTCCCAGGTCACTCCAGTTTTACTGAGAATTTGCCTTTTTGTTTTCTCTTTTCGTCCTTGTTCTCCATTAAAATGAGATCTCAGAAGATTGTGTTATCAATCACTGTGGCAACACTTAACTCTTATTGCTCAATAATGTGCTCAGAAAAATCATGTACATTCTGTCATCGATACAGTTCTGTAGCTGTTTTCATTGTACACGATAAACAAAGCAATATACGTGTTTCTGCACTGAGAAGTGGAATGTACCACAAGATGTGGAACTGGTTCTGTTTTTTCAATTCAGGACTGTACAAAGTACGTATGGTTCCTGGGCTTTTTTAAGACTATTATTATTCTTGGATTGAATCTCTGGCAAAGTACATAACTTAATTATTTGAATTCAAATGTGTGCTATCTTCTTTATTATGAACATCATCACTATTTAATGAAACATTGGAATATTCTGTTTTATGCAAAGTAATGGATCATCCAGCTATCTCTAAGGCAGGGTATGATGAATGTGACAAGTCCACAAAAGATTCTGTTGGGTAATTTGGCTTCAGTTTACCTAGACCAGTCCAGTTCAGTGCAAAAATGAACACATCTCTAAACATGTAAATAGGTTTGATATTGTCCAGGGTGGGCTATGCAGCATTTTCCACACAGACTTTTTCCAGGGGAAGCAGTGGGAAGAAGAAGACTTTTTAAAACTTTTTCCTTCAGTTGTTTTATAGAGATTCTCAATTCTGGATGATGTGTGTCAGTATCATCTGTATGACTTTAAAAAAATCCAGATGCCAAGGCTGTATCGTAGATTTAATGAGTTAGAAAATCTAATGTGTGTATGTGTGCGTATGTTGGGGGAACAGAGATGTATACATTTAAAATCTCCACCAGTAATTTTTATGCACTCTTAGATTTAACATCATTACATGTGGTGAAGTCTGTTTGAGAAAAAATATACCAGCAGTCACTTTGCAAATTTCTTTTTTACTAAAAGCATAGACTAGAAATTGGTACTATATTCAGTGCACAGTAAAACAAACTCTGTCATGAGTTAGGATTTTGCACAGAGCTCCAAAGGCCAGTGTTGAAGGAAATGAGGAAATCGTAACAGGGAACTTCTCTCTTCCTGTAGCTTGGGTTAGAGGATTCCTAGGAAAAGCATCTGCTCTCTCTTGTGGAATTCTAATAAGCCAATTTCAAGCTACATTTTCAATTTTATTTTGATAAACTAATGAACATTTTAAAGTTTTTTCCTCATCTTTAGTTTTATAAACTTTATTGACTTGGGATTCAAAAATAAAGTTATATGTGATTTGTATTTTTTGTGACAATTTTAAAACATTCTGTTTAAAATCTCTTAGAGTCTACAAAACTTGTATAGATCATATGCTAATTCCAAGGTTTAAAATCTCAGATGAATAATCTGTTACATTAATTTACTTTCCATTGTAATTCCTTGAGGATAGTTAGTATGTTTTACTCACAACTCTACCTTAGTTATGTTTATTTTGTTCACTATTTTGTCTCTATCTTCAGTGTTTAGCACAGTGCCTGGCACATGTTTGGAGAGTTAATAGCTATCGAATGAGTAAATTCTCCAAATCTCCCAGTTTTTACGTATTGTTCTACTTCTTTGGCCTATAGAAACATTGTGACATTTTGTATTATAGTAGCTTTTAAAAAAATACCATGCTGTGGACCATCTAGGACTTTTTGAAGCTTGAAGACACATTTGCCACTGAGAATTGAGTCCCCCACTCTGTTCCTTTTTCCATTTCATTATGAAAACATTTCTCTAAGATACAGTCAATGTATGAACTTGAAATGTTAATCAGTTTGTGTTCATGAGCTGGGAAATTTCTTTAAAACCATCACCATCCTGCTCCTCACAATTATGATTAGCCATTTTACACTTATATCTAATGTTTAATTGCTACATATTTATTACTGGTCGAAAAAACACCTTTTGTGAAAGGTAGTTTAGGAGAATTAAATGTGTAATGAATTAGTAAATAATAGTGACAATAAAAAATTTGTTTTTGGGAAGCTTGTTCTTTGAAATTAGTTTTTTCAGTGGAAATAAGCACTTGTTCCTTAGCAGTAGTATATATGTAGTTTTTAAAAATTTTAAAGTAATTTTATATTTTATAATGTTTAATATCATATTTAATCCTTTAACCAGGGATAAACTTGAAATTTAACACTTGAAAAAATTAAACAAGGAAGAAAGTGTCATGACTTTTTTATGACGGTTAATAGCTTAAATAATAATTGCTATTTAATGAACAATTATAATGCTCCAGCATCTGTGCTGATTGGTTATACAGCTGATCCTTGAATAATATGAGTTTGAAGTGAGCAGATTCACTTATTTAGATTTTTAAAAAATACCTGTGCTCTTTTCCATCTGTGGTTGGGAGTCCATTGATGCGGAGGGCCGACTGTGTGCATTGATCTTCGCCATTTTATATAGGGGACTTGAGCATCTGTGGATTGTGATCATTCCCAGAATTCCTAGAATTAATTCTCCATGATACAAGGAACAACCTAAGTTCTTTGGGAGTCAAAAGTTATAGGTAGATTTTTGACTGCATAAGGGTTGGCACCCCTAAACCCTACCCTGTTCAAGGGTCATCTGGATATGTTATCTCATTGACATCCTTCTTATAGCACCCCAAAAATGTAGGTATTGTGAATGGGAATACTGAGACTCTGAGAGAGTATCTGCTAAAAATCATAATTTAAGTGGCAAAATAAGAGTTTTAGTTTAGCTTCAGGTTCTTTGGAGTTGAAAGTATTTTGTTCTGAACTGCACTAACATGCTCCTGGGGCTTGAGTAAACTTCCTAATAATGAATTTATTTCCCCTCATCTCCTGCTTCCTCTTTATCACAGCCACTAAAGACCCAAAATCAATAAAGACAATGTAAATGTGCTAGCCACATTTATAAACTGTTAGATTTGTTTTAGTGAAACTAAACAAAGTATTATAAAATTTATACAATGATTTGTGAAATGAATCTTTATTATGATAACTACATAAAATAATTATTATCTGATTGGATTTTGCTGTTTTACTACTTCCTAGCTTGCAAAAACAATAGCTTGACTATTATTTTACATTGAGATTTGTTGTTAATAAACAACAAAATTCTCAGAGAAACATATATTCACTCTGACCAAATAATATCTTTATCTCAAGCATATCATTATTCACAGGTGCTACTCTAAACAAAATCCTAGTAGCTAGTGAATTAGAAAAATCCACAGTAGAGCAGAGCATGCAAGGCCGAATAGGCCGGTGTTAGAGCAAAGCCATCTTTTTTTTTTTTTTTTTTAAACCAGTCCTCAACATTCACATTTCCCATTGCGTGGCTGGATTTTGCAGTGCTTCCGTAAATGTGCTGTTTCTCTTTGTCCATTTTACTGGCCAGATGACGGTGTTATAAAAACCACCATCACCACCACCACTCCTGGTATTAATTAGCACCCCGTTTGTCAGCTTCATTCAGTGCAGTGGTGAGGACTTGGAGTGGTTATAAATACTGTAATACCTTTTCACCTGTGAAAGTAGCTCTTCCAAAGACAAAGAAGAAAGCGCAGCAGCAGGAAGCCTGCATTATTGCCACCTGAGCCGTTCCTTTCTCTGGACAATTTCAAGCTCTAACATCTGTTCTGACACTACATTTATTAAACTAAATAAAAAAATACATTTCATCTGTATATAATAGTCTCTCCCAGGGGATACAGAATGGATTTCCTCCTTTTAAAAAAGCGAAACAGTCGACAGGAGTCTCCTGTCTGATTTAATGTCAAGAAAAGCAGCCTGGGAAATAGGAAAGGAACTTATTTAGGAAAAGAATGTACCCCCTCTTTGACCGTGGTGTTGATTGCTGCTGAGGATATGCTCGTATGTATTCTCCTACAATTTTAATTACTGGTTTAATTGTTGGCAGGTGGGTAAGGATTCTGTTACATGTAATGTTTAATTGTTTATCCTTTGCTCTTTGTTAGAAATTGAATGCATTAGTTTGAAAATGAGACTCAAGAGGTCTGTTGTGGTTATGTGTTCTTCTCCCTGTTAGAGGACAAAAGAAACTCAGATTATAAAGTTCTAATTCTTGCAAGGTCAAAAACTTTCCTCACAAATAGAAACCACATAACTACAATGAATGTATAGGTCACTCACTTTCCATCTTTAATAAAAGTAAAAAAAAAAAAAAAATGGCAAGAAAATATAACGATTTTTATTTAATTTTATTCTTTAAGTATAACCATTTTTAGATAGGTATAAAAAGTTTTATTTGGAAACCAATGTAGAGAGCATTGATAAATTATTTCAACTTTTCTCCCTCCCTTTATTATCATAGTTACAACTATAGACATTTACTCTTTCTTTCACTTTCTCTCCCTTTTCCTCCTAGTCTCCTAAAGACTTCTAGATTCTGAACTTTCTCCATTCACGAGGTTCTCACTTAGCACTCTCATGCCTTAAAGCCTCAGTCATCTATCGACCCTAACCTCTAGTGGACTGCAAAGCTCAGAGCAAGTGTCTTGGCTTTTAGAAAAAAGGACTGGAAAAATGAAAAAGTCTAAAGGGGTTCAAAGAAGCAAAAATAAACTTGGTTTATATGGGTCTAGAGGAATTTTTATTGAAAGAAGTGATTTCTAGGTTATGAATGATGGTGAAGTATTAGAGGTAGTAGAAGATGGCACTTAGATGGGAGCAGAAAGCTAAAAGAGAAGTAGAGGATAGACCTCATGGAAGATGAGAAATAATGTATTTTGGTGAACCATGAAAAAAAAATGTGCTCTGAGGATTTCAGTGAACCATTTGAAATGAGGGGAAAGAAGGGAAAGAAAGTTTTGGTATTTACTGGTCTTGAACCTGTTGTGTGCCTGGGATGACTATTAAATGATCTGCAGGTATGCTGTTTCTCATTATGACCTACATATGATTGTTACATTTATAGCACAGCATGACTACTGGCCCACCTGTACAGTATCTAAGTGACAAATAAACGTGCCCTTTTGTAAAAACATAGCTATCGTGTGAAATGCAATGAAAATAGTGAATGGTATGAATTGCTACTTTGAGTTTGACCCCCTCAGAAAAGTGTTTTACTTAGAAATATATTTCACTTGCAAAGAACTTCCTTGAACCCAATGAGGAGGTCTGGTTATTCTGAGATCCACGTGAGAGAGGATTCCTGGTAATGAGGGGCAGGGCAGCATTTTTGTTATTCATGTATTACTCCTGTTTTCCCATACAGTATTTCTCTCTACTGTGCTTATAAACTCAGTTCCAAAGATTCTTTTACCCTCTGCGGAATTAAAAATTCCAATCTTTTGCAGGGAGTTATCTGACTACACAGTGAGATGTAGGGAAGTTACCTGTGGGCTCTACTTCTAATACAGAATTTCCAGCAACCTTCCTTTCTTTAGTTCTTTCACCCGCTTTCAGAGGTAACTAATTAGGGACTCTGATTCCTGACTTTTTGTGGTTCTGCATGTGATGGTTTCTTTCCTTTCCCAACTGCCAGCTCAGTTTCAAGTTTCTCATAACTCACACCTCATCTATCTACTTTCTCAGGTTCAAAATTTTTCTTGCTATTGTCTTCTCTCCTTTTATATAGTTTTCCTCCTGAATTTACACCTTTATCATTTTAATGGGGTTCAGGAAAGAGTAAGAGTAAAAGCAAGTATTCTGAGAACTTTACCTGGAAGTTGAACATTATTCGTTTAATAGTACTACTTTCTTTTGAAATAGTTATTTTCTTTCAGTTGGGCACCTATAGATATATTATCTATATTGTTATCTTTGATAACTTAACAGTTATCAAAAGTTGCAGCAAGACTGTATATCTTAGAATTTTTAATGACAACATTAAAATTCCCACACTGGAGAATAAGGCAGAAAATTTCCAAAAATTTACAAATGCAGCTGAACCTCTTTATAACACTCTGGTTATATAATGTCCATCTAAACCTCAAACAAACTTTTACCCTGGCATGTATATTTATATATTTTGATCTTTGTTTTGAATAGCATTAAAGGCAAGGTGAGTTGGTTTTAAAAACAGTTCTGACAAAGCTGAGAAATCTAGCACAATACTAGCAGCTAGAAACAGGCATGCCGAAGTGGTAATTGCTCAACAACTAAAGGGGAAAAATAAATAGTTTTAGCTCTTCACATCTTGGCATATAAAAAGCATCCACAATGTACACAAAATCAATATAACACATTATTTTTGAAATGAGATTTTATTATGAATGCCAATAAGAATTTAATTCCTGTATTTTACTTGAAAAATGTTTCATCCATTTAAATGCATGATTTTTTTCCCTTCTTTAATTTTATGGCTCTAAAAAGATTTTGCAGACATTTAGAAGAGCTGCCAACATTATAAATTATGAACATAACACTAATTAGAAATTGTACGAGCATTTAAAAGAAAAAAGAGAATATACAAATACCTTTAAGGTATTAAATTTTCAGAAACACATTCTTCTTGTTATCCCCAAATATGTATGAAAATTTCATAAAATGCTACCTAATGTTATTGTCTGTTTATTTTGGAAAATAACTTGATGGTTAAAACAAGACATTTCTATTCTGTTTGTAAGGTATTTCTCTATCTCAGCTGCTCTTATTAAATAGTAGTTTTGCTGCTGTTCTGTGTGTGGGAATTTAGTGATACTTAGAGATTAGAGTCGTTCAAAGACATAAAAGGAAATTTCAGGAATTGATGCTTTAAAAAGCCTAGAAATACTTCCGATACTGATGTTTCTTCAAGAATTACTTTCAACATTTTAGAAATTCCTGAGCCAATATATCTTACCACGAAATATAGTCTGAATTTGGTCCTCTGTGGACTTATCCTCAGTCTATCCTGACGCTGTGTTCGAAAAGATACAAGTACTTACTCTTGTTCATCCAGATGTGAGAGTTAACTAGAGAAGAGTGGACGTCCTTAAGACAGTCCCGCGCTATATGAGAAGAGCTTGGATTTCATTTTTTAAGAAGTTTTTCTACTTATAATGCCTTATTATGCCGGATGAGTTTTTTTCTCCTGCAGTTAGGACTCCAGAAAAGATTTGACTACAATTTTTGGAGCACGGTGGGAACCAAAACAGACAAGCAATTATTTCCTCACTTGTCAAGGATTATGTACCTAGCCCCCCTCTTCTATTTGTGATCACAATAGAGAATCAAGTTGTGAATAAATAAGGCTGTGAATTACCAATATATGGTCTATGTACTAAAGCTCTTGAACTGTATTCATAGGAAGGCTTCTTAGATCCTTTAGTAGCCAATTGTTTTAAATTTCTATTATAAAAAACCCAATAGGTTAGTTATATTTCAAAAATATTTTAAAAGAAGAGGACAGGGAGGGATAAATCTAGATGCAGGTGAGCTGCAGGGGCATTGACAGTTTATAGGTGAGGGAAGATACAGGCTGGATAAATCTCTATGATCCCTGAGAGCAGCATTGCACAACTCAGAATAATGATGGTAATAAATGAGGACAATAACAATGTGATGGTGATAATGGTAGTCATTGAAATTACTTTAAGTTCCTGAGTGGTTTCTTTGTTTCCAGGATTTGCTTTATGTAAACTTTCATACTTGATTCCTATGTTAAAATCTATGAAATACACCATTTTCTTCATTTATTGAGACAGAGGTACAGACAAGTCATTTGCATGAGGTTACACAGTTAAAAGAGGCAGAGGCAGGATATGTACTCTTACAGCTACGTTATGCTCTACTGGATATCATTTGGATGACTTTGAATCAGGAAATACTAAATTGTGTCCAGGATTTTTTTGAAGTTAAGAAGATAAAGAATGCTGTAGCATAATTAGAGATCCTTTTGATGACATCACTTTAAGTGTCAATTTTCTAGAAGTTCCACTTATTTAGAATCACTCATTCTCTTTAATCTAAATGCAAGTGTATGTGAGGGAAAAACTAAACAAAGTCCCAGTTGCTTATGGATTTGGAGGAAATGGTTAAAATGTATTTATTATGGAATTTTAGTCAAATCAGCAGCATCTGATGAATGACATTTGGGATGTCTGAGACAAGGGTGGGATACTGTTTGCAAAGCCATTAGGGACTGTTATTGAGGATTTATTTGAGGATTGTGAAACCTTTAAAATGTGTCCAAGGGAAATTTTGTTCGTGAAAGGGAAAACAATTCTGTAAGCACAGATTAATTAGAATAAAATTCAAACGTAGTGAAAATCCTGGATAGCAGTGTAGTCACTGCCATTTGGGTTACATCCAGTGACACGATATTTTCCCCCTATGAATGAGTAATGTCTTAGATAATTAAAGAAAAAAATTAGTCAACGTTTTCTCTCAGGTGTCAGTCTTCATAGTGTGGGTGGGTGCGCTTATGACTAGAAAAACCACATAAGGAAGTCATGCTATCTTAGCCTCAAAAGTTGAGTTGATCTTCTTTGATGTAATGGATTTTCATCAAGTTGAAAAATAATCAGTGCCTTAATAGATGAAACTTGGTATATATGTATCAAGATGCACACGACTGCTAACAATTTGGATGACAAATGAGTTGAATAGTATCATGAAAGCTTAGGAAAAGTAGCCAATAAAAGCTAGACCTAAGTCATCTAGGAGTGACTATTTGCAAATATATTAATGACCAAAATTTTTTTTTGATGTTTGTTTGTTTACTTTTTTTATGGTGACATTGGTTAAAGAAATCCAGTAAGCTTCATTTGCACACTTTAACAGTAAGGTTATATATATACAACATATATATACAATACAACTGTGTGTTCACCTCTCATATTTAGATTTCTTTTCTGTCACCACATATATGACCTTCCTTTACTCCATCTACCTCCTCTTGCCCCCACCACCTACCTCTAGTAACCTTAATGACCAAATTAACAATACATATATGATTGGAAAAAGCCTGGGCTTGCAAGAACTATGGCTGGATTTACCAGACAGGAGTGTAAGAGAAATAAGAATCACAAATATAAGTGTGAATACATACACGAGTATCTAACATCTAAGTTATTAAGAGTTGTCAATTTTATACCATTACTGTTGATTTCACTGAAGAACTTAAACCAGGATTGGAAAAAAATTCTAGTTAAATGTCCAAAAAAAATACCAAAGTAATGGCTGAACTGGAACACACAAGAGAACAGTTAATCTCTAAATTTTATACTTCTTTAACAATCTTATGAAAAGGGTACTGTGCATCTTTTTCATGACCATAATTTAAGTAATTAGTGTTCCAGAATGGAATATAGAATACCTAGAGTTAGCTGTTAAAGGTAATTGCATGTTCCGTTTTTGAAAACATGTTATAGGGTGACATTTATACAACTTTCTTCCATATTTTATACCTTTTCCTCACTGCATTGCAATATACTTTCACTTCATATGCTATGTTGTGGTAGAGACTATTAGTTCCTAATTATGTCAAGTTGAATTGTGGTGACTTACCTTCCTAAATAGGCCAAAGTCGTAAAAAGGTATGATTTAGCACATGTTCTAAACACCATACGACATTGTAAATTTTATCTTAAGTAACTTAACGTGCAAACATTGTGATTCTTATGTACTACAGAATCTTTGTATAAATAATGCAGTATAGTTTAGTTATAAAATGTATAGTTTAGTGTGGCTCTAAATGTCTTAGCCTAGAGTTAGTTTTTATGGTAATTGGCTAGAGATATTATTTTTGAGAGAAATTTAAACACGCTTAATGTTACCTTAAGTAGCATCCAAAATTTGAAAACAGGTATTTGAAGCTTGAGAGGTGTCAGTATAAGTAGTAACACCTAACATTTATACACACACTCGTATACAAATCTCACCATTGCATGCTACTTATTTTATAGCAAATGATTTATTTGTACTGGGCATATTTATCATGGGAAAGCTCTAATAAAAGCTAGACAGAATAGAGAATGATTAGGGGGACAGTTCTGTTCCATCTTTGAAAAATTTTTAGGAGGGTGCATAGAAAAGTTTCAAAATTTTTTTTTTTTTTGTAAACTTAGATCTGAAAGCAACATATGTTTGCTTCATGGACCTGGATTTAGAAATAACATAGACCATATCCTTTTTATAGATAATAGTATATTTGGAGTTGTGGTTCTCAGTTTTATTCTCTCCCTACTCTTCCTCCTTTCCATATCTCCTGTTCAGAATTCTTCCTCCCATTACCTAGATTCTGAAACACTTCATTTCCCTCCAACCTAGCTTTAGAAACACTAATTTAGAATGTGAAACACTAGCTTTAGAACACTAATTTAAAACTAAAAACAGTAACTCAGTTTTTATTTTGGGAACCACCTTTCCTTCTTTTAGTCCATACCATTTGGTTGAGCTAATTCCAGTCTAACCAGTCCGACCTAGGAGTTGGGAATGACCTGTATATATATTTATCCTTGCTGCAGTTCAGAGATTGATGCATAAAGAAAGTAGGTGCACAAGATTCAATTCAAGGAAAAACTTTGGCATGACCTTGTGTGAAGAAGCTCTTTTTATTTACTTATTTTTATGGAATTGCTTTCTGTTAGGATATGCAAGGCTGAAAATGTCAGTACCCGCAATATAGAGAAGTCATGCTCAAAATAGAGCCATTACAGAAAAGAACTATGCCAAGAGCTGGAAAATGAGGGAATGCTGATCAAATTGTTTTGAGACTGTGGGTCCAACCAGGCTCGAAGCTAACGTTTCCTCTGAAATTCTGTCATAGAAAATGCAAATGAGTGTCTTCTCTCTTTTTTCTTTGCTTTAATGAACTGAGTTCATTTTTGTTCATTGCAAGCAAAAACATCCTGACTAGTACAGAATTGACTTTTGAAGATATGCACATTTCATTAATTAATTCTTTACTTATCTGTTTGTCACACATATACAAAATGCAATATATTTTTCCTCTAGCTTGTTACCTGTCTTATCCGCAAGCTCTCTAACACCATGAATACTGATTATATATTCAATAACCATAATATAAATTATTCTGGGAGTACAAATAATTATTTTCTTCAGGTTGGATACTTACAATCATATCCTTTTAAACCAGCATAGATTATTATTCTGTTTACCTGCAACCTCTTTATCATTGAAGCTGACATTATTCTTTTGTACTCAGTTTATGGTTCTCCTCTTAATTAGCAGTATAGCTGTGACTTGGATACATCGTTTCCTAGTCTCTCTCCCTCTCTCTTTTTTTTTTTTAGGTGTTATTTGACTCATAGCTCCCTTTCCTTTCTCATATTTACTACATTCCTCGTTTCTAAGTTTTAACTTACCCCTTTATCATAGCTGTTCCGTTGCCAATCCCTTCCCTCCTTTTTCTTTTCCCTCCAGCAATCGTAAAGCATCTTTTAGTAGATACACGAATGAAAAGGTTTTGTGGGTTAGGCATGTTTGAATATCCCCATATGGTGTGTCAAGCACATAGTAAGCATTTAATAAATGTTTATTGAATTAACATAAACTTAACACGAAAAAATAGCATTTTAGAGTTCTGAGAAAATTAATGCTGTTTAGAGCTGTATGATTTATTTCCAGAAAGCAGATTAGACAAGAAGAGAAGTGAATTTATTAATCTTTTTATTTATTTATTTATTTATTGAATTGAAGAAATGATTTAAATTTTTCCCCTGTCTACCTCACCTCTCCCCTGTCCTCCCTACCCTCTGGTAACCACTAGTCCATTGTCCATGTCCATGAGTCTTTGTTTTTCCTGTTCATTTGTTGCTTTTAGGTTTAAATCTTACCTATAAGTGATATCATGTGATTTTCAACTTTTTCTGTCTGGCTTATTTCGCTTAACATGATTATCTAGAGATCCATCCATTTTGTTACAAATGGCAGTATTTCACCTCTTCTTATGACTAACATCCCATTGTATGTATGCACCACAGCTTCTTTATCCATATTGTAGGACACTTTGGTTGCTTCCATGTCCTGGCCACCGTGAATAATGTTGCTATGAACATTGGTGTGCAAATGTCATTTTGGATATAGGTTTTCAAGTCTTTGAGGTAAGTGCCAGTAGAGGATTGCTGGATCGTATGGTAAATCAATTCTTAGTTTTTGAGGAACTTCCATAGTGGCTGTACCAATTTGTAGTTGCATCAGCAGTGTATGAGAGTTCTTTTCTCCCTGCATCCTCTCCAGCATTTGTTATTGAGTATAGCTATTCTAAACAGGTGTGAGATGGTATCTCATTGTGGTTTTGATTTGCATTTCCCTAGTAGCTAGCAATGTTGAGCATTTTTTCATGTATTTGTTGACCACTTGTATGTCCTCTAGGGAGAATTGTCTGTTCAGGTCCTATGTCCATTTTTTAATTGGATTGTTTGTTTGTGTTTTTTTGGTTATTGAGTCATGTGAGTTTTTTATTTTGATATTAGGCCCTTATTAGAGGCATTGCTTGAAAATATATTTTCCCATTCAGATGGTTGTCTCTTTACCTTGTTGACAGTTTCCTTTGCTGAGCAGAAGCTTTTTTTATTTTGTAGTCCCATTCATTTATTTTAACTTTTACTTCCCTGCTTTTGAGGTAAAATTCATAAAATCTTCTTTAACTCCAAGGTCCTTGGGTTAGTTCCTATGTTTTCTTCTATGCATTTTATTGACTCTGGTCTTATATTCAGGTCCTTAATCAATTTTGAGTTAATTTTGGCGTGTGGTGATAGACAACAGTCTAGTTTCATTCTTTTGCAGGTGGCTTTCCAGTTTTCCCAGCACCATTTATTGAATAGGCTTTCCTTTATCCACTGTATATTTTTGGCTATTTTGTCAAAAATTATTTTCCCATATAAACCTGGTTTAATTCTGGACTCTTGATTTTGTTCCACTGGTTTGTGTGTCTATTTTTCTGCCAATACCATGCCGTTTTGATTACTGTCTCTTTGTAGTATAATTTGAAGTCGGGCAGAGTGATGCCTCCAGTCTTGTTCTTTTCCCTCTGGATGGCTTTGGAAATTCATGTTCTTTTGTGCTTCCATAAAATCCGATGATTTTTTATTCCATTTCTTTAGAAAATGCCTATGGGATTTTGATGGGGATTGTATTAAATCTACATAATGTTTTAGGTAATATGATCATTTTATCTATGTCTTCCAATCCAAGAATATGGAATATCTTTCCATTTCTTTATATCTTCTTCGATTTCTTTTAAAAAGGTTTTGTAGTTTTCATTATATAGGTCCTTCACCTTTTCCATTAGATTTATTCCTAGATATTTTATTCTTTTTGGTACAATTGCAAAAGGAATTATTTTTTTACTTCTTTTTCTGACACATCATTATTAGAGTATAGGAACACTATGGGTTTTTGAACATTGGTTTTGTATCTGGAGACTTTTCCGTGTTTGCTTACTATTTCTAGTAGTGTTCTTGTGGAGTCTTTAGGGTTTTCTATATAGAGAATCATGTCATCTGCAAATAGTGACAGTTTGACTTCTTCATTTCCTATGTGGATGCCTTTTATATTTTTCCCTTGCCTGATGGCACTTGATGGGACCTTCAATGTTATATTGAATATCAGTGGCGATAGTCGACAGCCTTGCCTTGTTCTCAATCTTAGAGGGAAGGTTTTTAGTTTTTGACCATTAAGCATAATGTTGGCAGAGGGTTTGTCATATATGGCCTTCATTATGTTACGGTACTTTCCTTTAATCCTGATTTTGTTAAATGTTTTGATCATAAATGGGTGCTATATCTTGTCAAAGGTTTTTCTGCATCTATTGATATGATCGTATGATTCTTATTTTTTAATTTGTTTATGTGGTACATCACATTAATCAGTTTGCATATGATGAACCATCTCTGTGCCCCTGGGATGAAGCCCACTTGATCGTGATAGATAATCTTTTTAATGTGTTGCTGTATTTGGTTTGCTAGAATCTTATTTAGGATTTTTGCACCTGTGCTCATGAGAGATATTGGTCTGTAGTTTTCTTTTTTGTGTGTATTATCTTTATCAGATTTGGCATCAGGATGTATTGGCCTCATAAAATGCATTGAGAAGTATTGCCTCCTCTTTGATTTTTTGGAAGAGCTTGAGGAGAATAAGTATTAAATATTTTTTGAATGTATGGTAGAATTTACTGGTGAAGCTATCTCGTCCTGGACTTTTACTTTTTGGTAGGTTTTTGATAATTGTTTCTATTTCCATTCTGCTGATTGGTCTATTTAGATTTTCCAGTTCTTCTTGATTCAGTCTAGAAAGATTGTATTTCTCTAAGTACTGATCCATTTCTTCTAGGTTATTAAATTTGGTGTTATATACTTTTTCATAGTATTCTTGTATGATCCTTTATATTTTTGCAATGTCTGTTGTAATTTCCCCTCTTTGATGCCTGATTTTGTTTATTTGTGTCCTTTTTTTCTTTTTTCTTTAGTGAGTCTAGCCAGAGGTTTGTTAATTTTATTAACTTTCTCAAAGAACCAGCTCCTTGTTGCATTTATTTTTTCTAATTGTTTTTTGTTTTTAAGTTCATTTGTTTCTGCTCTAATTTAGATTATTTATTTTCTTCTGCTGATTTTAGGCCTCATTTGTTCTTGCTTTTCTGGTTTTTTAAGATGAAGCATTAGGTTGTTTATTTGATCTCATTCTTGTTTTTGGAGACAGGCCTGTAATGATATAAACTTTCCTCTTATGACCGCTTTTGCCATGTCCCAAAAGTTTTGATATGTTGCACTATCATTTTCATTTGTTTCTATGTATCTCTTGATCTCTCTTTTTATTTCTTCTCTGACTCGGTTATTCTTCAGTAGCAAGTTGTTTAATCTCCATGTATTTCTGGTTCTTCCTGATTTTTTTTTGCAGTCAATCTCTAGTTTCAAAGCATTATGATCAGAGAATATGGTTGGTATGGTTTCAACCCTCTTATATTTGTTGAGCTATGTCTGTGTCCCAGTAAGGTGGCGATTCTTGAGAATGTTCCATGTACACTAGAGAAGAATGCATAAGTAACTGTTTGGGGATGAAAGGCTCTGTAATGTCAATTATGTCCACTTTGTCTAATGTATCATTCAAGGATGTTATTTCCTTACTGATTTTCTGTTTGGATGATCTGTCCATATCCGATAGTTGGGTATTTAGGTTTCTTTCTTACTCTGATAGTATTTTGGTCTGTTTCTCCCTTTATTTTTGTTAGTACTTGGTTTAACTATTTCGAGGCTCCTTGATTGGGAGTATAGATATTTAATGTATTATTTCTTCTCGGTGCATGATTCTCTTTATCATTATGAAGTGTGCTTCAGTATCTTTCTTTAGCTTTTTTATTTTGAAGTCTATTTTGTCCGTTATTAGTACTGCTACTCCCGCTTTCCTCTGAATGCCGTTTGCTTGATATATCATTTTCTACCCTTCACTTTGAGTCTGTATTTGTCTTTGGAACTGAGATTTGTCTCCTGGAGGCAGCATGTGATTCAGTTTTGATTTTTTAATCCAATATGCAATTCTGTGCCTTTTTATTGGTGAGTTTAGTCCATTTATATTTAGGGTGATTATTGTGGTCTTCTTATAGCCATTTTATCTTTTGCTTTCTGGTAGCTCAGTGTTTCCATTCCTTATTTTTCCTTGTGTTTCTGTTTTCTTTATTTCGGTTAGCTTTTGTGGATTTTCCTTCTTGTACTTCTTGTTTTATGTTATATACTTTGGTTCTGAATTTTGGTGTGTTTTGTGTGTGGTTACCATTATTAATATGTAAAGGATAGTTATATATGTAGGGTCATCCCTTTTTTTTTGTGTGTGCCTTATCTCCATTCCCCTTTGTGAATTTGGATCTTTGAATCCTCTTCTCTTCAGTCATTGTCATCTCAATTAGTCCCTACATATGCTGAATGTTCATTACTCTTACTATAGTAAATCTCTTCTTATTTTTAAGCTTATAATGCCCTGTTCTTAGTAAGGGTTGCACACCTCTGCTTCCATCAGCCTGCTAGTCACCTTACTCCTAATTATGTATTTTTTTGTCATTTTGTTTTAGGTGAGCTAACCCCTTTCAGTATTTCCTGTAGTCCAGGCCTTCTAGTGGAGAATTCTCTCCATTTTTGTATGTCTGGAAAGGTCTTTATTTCTCCTTCATATCTAAAGGAAGCTTAGCTGGATACATTATTCTTGGCTGGTTTGTTTCATTTAATATTTGAATATTTGATTCCACTCCTTTCTAGCTTGTAAGGTTTGTGCTGAGAAGTCCGATGATAATCTAATGGTTTTCCTTTATAGGCAACTGTCTTCTTTCCCTAGCTTCCCTGAGAATTTTCTTTGTCGTTGATTTTTGTTATTTTAAATGCTGTGTCTTGGTGAAGGCCTTTTTGGGTTGAGATAATTGGGTGTTCTATTGACTTCTTGAATTCCAGCTCAGCTCATTCCTTAGATTTGGGAAATTCTTGTCAACTATTTGTCTGAAAATGCTTTCTAATCCCTGCCCTTTCCTTGCCTTCGATAATGCTTATTATTCTTATGTTTCCTCTCCTGATGGTATCAGCTAGTTCTTGTATTTCTCTTTCATTATTTTTCATTCTTTGTTTCTTTCTTCTTTCTTCTGATTTATTTAGATTTCTGTCTTCGATATCACTGATCTCCTTCATTTGGCCTACTCTTATTTCCCAAGCTTTTTTATTTTTCAACTCTTGCCGTGTGTTCTTTATCTCCAGAAGGTCTATTGTTTTTTTTTCTTTTTTGAAGGTTTCACTGTCTTTGCTAAAGAACTCATTCTGCTCATCGAGTTGTTTTTTCAATTCCTGAAATTATTGATATGATTCGTTTCAGATCTCATTGTGTTTTTCAGAAGTACCATCCTGAATTCTCTGTCATTTAAGTCACATATTTCTAGGTATGCAAGCTTATTTTCTGGAGGCTTTTCTCTTTCTTTCTGAGATGCCTTGTCACCTTGGTTGTTAATGGTGTTTAATGGACTATTTTTCCACCTGGGCATTAATGGAAGTGTATTCTGATTTTTTTTTTTTTTTCCAGAAAGAAGATTTATTATATAATAGTCCCTAGCCTGCTGCAAGAAGGTGTTTTTCGTTTGGTTTCCGGTAGGTGGCATCTAAGCCTCTTGAATCTCTGCTTTATATAAAGTCTTAATGATGTCTTTTTTTTTCTTATAGATGTTTAATCATGCTCGCTATCCTCAGTCTCAGTTTCTGTCAGTGTTATGGACAATTTTGGTAGCATTTGCTCAGATTCCCTTGGGGCTCTGCAGTGTTTCATCTCAATGGGTATGGGGGCCCTCTAGGTTAAGGAATGGGATCTGTGGCTCAGCTTCAGTTTTGCAGCTGCAGCTGGTAAAAATCGAATGTTGTTTCTCTGCCGTCCCTGTTTTTCTGCTGTCCCTACTATTCTGCCATCCTCTTTCTCTACCTTCTGCCCTGGTGCCTGGGCACTGCTGCTGGCCACGTGGAGCTCACAGCACTCCCAGGCAGGGCTGTTCAGGGAAGTTGCCACACCTTCTCCTCTCCTCTTCCTACAGGGAGCTCTGGTGGCTGAGAGAGGCAATTCATTGTTTCTCACAGTTCACTGCCACTGACCCCCAGTGTTCTGACCTGTGGTAGCTCTTATGGGCGGATCCCACACTCAGACATGCTGTGTGTGCAGTTTGGGTGTTTTTTGTTGAGTTTTAGATGGTCAGGTTATTGTTGTTTCACGGGAGAGATCCAGGGACGTCTCTCACTCCAATGTTTCTGATGTCACATTTACTGAGTTTATTTATTTATTATTTATTTATTTAAATTATGGAAAATTATTTTATTTTGTCTACAATTTCAACTACTTAGCCATTAACGTTTTAGTGGAATTCTCCATAAAAACTTTTTATTCTCTACCGAGTTTATTAATCTTACCTTCAATATTTAGTTAATTTTGATGATGCCTGTTAACCGCTCACTGATCTTTGGAAGTTAGAAGCATCTCTCTCTTTTTAGTGAGGTTAGGTCTTCCTACAAATACTCTAATAGCTGAATAATGATACTTCAAGTGGTGGTAAGCAATTGTTTTTCTTTCAATACAAGTTCTTGTATTATTTTATCCATTTTTTAAAGTTCATGAGACTCCGGGGAGATTATTAGTAAGAAAAGGCAACCATACCTTTTGCATTATAATATTGTTGTGATGTATATTTCAGATATTGTCTTATGCTCATTGACTAGATCCTGCCCTGTAAAGAGACCTCTAATGACCCAGCTTCTCATTTTTCTAACCCCACACTTCCCTTTGACTGTACTTGCGTCCTGCCCCAGTTAGAATCTTCCTCAGTTGCCTTTAAATAGTCCTAATGCCCTAGATTGCCTTATGTCTTTAACCTATAGACAGATCTACTCTGTCTGGATCAATTTCTGGCCAATTTATACTTTTATTATGCTCCCAGACTATACAATATCTATAGAGAGTCACTAGATGTGTTGATTTCACTCTCTGGCCTTTAATTTACTTTTTAACTCACTGAGAATAGTAAGACTTTGTATTCATATATCAATTTCTTAGTAACAGTTTTTCTAAATTTCTGATTTCTCCAGTGCTTTAATCTCATTTTACTAGCCCCAGTATTGTCAGATTACCTTGCCCCTGTTTTACAAAAAAGATAGAGGACATCACTTATCACAACTCATCCATCTTCCCTTTTTACTACTCAAAGGTACCCTTTATGGATGTTCATCTTTCTTCCTTGCTCCCTTTCCTGTCTGAGGAAGATGTGCCCTGTCTCATTTTTAGGCCTAGGTGTAATCTACTTGCTCCTCAAAGATCTTGCTTACTCATTTTTTTTTCTTGATCTATAGCATCTTCGAATCTTTCCATCTTCAAACTTTTTTCCCTCCAACCTGTAAATGAAATGTACAAAGCTTTCACTTTTCTTTCATCATTGCCAAAATTTTGGATTCAGAATTAATCACAATTGTCTCTTCATAATTCTTTACTGTAACTTTAAGCCACTGTTTATTTAGCTTTGTTGTCGAGTCTACTGAAATCCTTTCCTTAAATATCACTGACAGAATCCTAATTGCCAAATCAAACAACTTTTTCTCTGTTTTTACTCTCTGAACATTTGGCTCTGTTTGCTGTCTTGTCATAGAAATTTTTTTTTTCCCTTTGCGACATCATTCCAAGAATCTAATTTTTCTTAGCAGTAGACTCTTCCTGTATCTCTTCCCTACTCTCATGTCTACATTATTTTCACCTTACATCTGCTTGGAAACCTTATATACCACTGTGAGAGTAACCTTTTACAACAACGCTTTATTATTACACTGTGATACTTGAAAACCAGGGTAAGGTCTAAACACCATAGCCTGGCAGTCAAGGGCAGCAATCTTGGACTTGCTTACCTTTTCTACATGCTTTGGCATGTCTATCTTAGCTGCTGCCCCATCCCCAACAGGGATCCTATGCTCCATCCAAACTGACGTTCAGTTTGCTCAGATAGCTCTTAGAGGTAGAATACTTTCCTTCCTTTTTGCTACCTAAAATATCTATGACTAGGAAAGGTTACTCTTAGGAGCTACCACAAACTTTTTTCTTTTAAAACCATTTTATAAGATTTATTTAGAATGTTGGCTTTCCTATAATTAAAAAGATAATGTCCCAAAAATTGTTATAGCTTTCTTTCAAAAAATATTTTAAAAATTATCTTATATAATCCATGAAGTGATCCCCTCAATTACTCTAGCACCCATCTGGCACTACACACAACCATTACAATAATATTAACTATATACCCTATGCTATACTGTAAATCCCTGTGACTGTTTTGTAACTACTAATTTGTACTTCTTTATCCTTCATTTTTTTCACCCAGCCCTTAAACCCCTCTCCTCTGGCAATCACCAGTTTGTTCTCTGTATCTGTGAGTCTGTTTTCATTTAGTTTGTTTCTTTTGTTCCTTAGTTTCTGCATATAAGTGAAATCATATAGTATTTATCTTTCTCTTACTTATTTCTCTTAGAGTAATACCCTCTATGTCTATCCATGTTGTTGTAGAGTAAGATTTCATTTTTTTAACAGCTGAGTCATGTTCCATTGTATATATGTACTATGACTTCTTTAGCCAATCATCTATTGATGGGCACTTTGGTTGCTTCCATAATTTGGCTATTGTAAATAGCACTGCTGTGAACATGGGGGTACATATATGTTTACAAGTCAGTGTTTTGGATTTCTTTAGATAAATACCCAGAAGTACAATCGCTGGGTCAAAAGGTGCTTCTATTTTTAAATGTTTGAGGAACTTCCAAAATTTTTTCCCCAGTGGCTATACCATTTCGTAATCCCATCGACAGTGTATGAGGGTTCCCTTTTCTCCACCTCCTCACCAGCATTTGTTGGTTTTTGATTTATTGATAGTAGCCAACCTGACAGGTGTGAGGTGATATCCCTTTGTAGTTTTAATTTGCATTTCTCTGATGATTGAGAGTCTTTTCATATGTTTATGGACCATCTGTATATCCTCTTGGGAGAAATACCTTCTGCTCATTTTTTATTTAGATTGTTTATTTTTTTAGAGTTGAGTTGTATGAGTTCTTTATATATTTGGAATATTACCCCTTTGCCAGATATATCATAGGTAAATATCATCTCCTATTCAGTAGGTTATCTTTTTGCTTTATTGATGGTTTCCTTTGCTGTGAAAAAACTTTTTATTTGATGTAGTTCCATTCATTTATTCTTTTATTTCCCTTGTCTGAGAAGATATATCAAAAAATAAATTACTAATAGCAATATCAGGGAGTTTACTGCCTATGTTTTCTTCTAGAAGTTTTATGGTGTGGGGTCTTACATTTAAGTCTTTAATCCACTTTGAGTTTATTTTTGTATATGGTGTATGTTACTCTTAGAAGGTACCATGAAGCTTTTGCTAAAATTTCAAAGCATCTGTGATGGACAAAAATATTAAATCACTCCTACTTGCTTTGAAAGATCTTCTGGCATTGATGGGGAAAACAATTATCATTAATTTACTTCCAGATGAGATATCCACAGTATATTGGTCTGTGCTATGTAATATCTAAAGTGTGCCAGAACTGAGCTAAGCTTAGGGATTGTCTAAATGAAGAAACATAGCCTCTGATCAAAATGATCTCACAGGTAGCCTGCATATAAGACATTAAGCCTAGCTTTAGCTCATATCTGAAAGCTTTAACTAGTTTGAATGTGGTTACCTTTGTTTTTTTTTTTAAATTAAAATACTCTTACTCATGGGAACTAAATAGATGTCATATTAGTATTAATTAATTAAAATCATGGCAACTTTATTTACTTATTTTTTTAACCAAAATCAGTGACACTTATGACTCAACATGTGAAATCTAATTATTTTTCATGATGTATTTGCCCCTTATTCAATTATAGAATATTGAAAAATCCATGTTTGTGAGTTTAAAATTAATTTATGACTTAACAACTTAACTAAATAAAAGTCATACCCATTCCTATTTAAAGGTTTTCAGCAACAGTCATATATGCTGAAAAGAAAGTGTATTACATATTTACTCTATCACCTGATGAGAACACAAACATAGAATCCCACTCATGAAGAATATTTATCCAAATACACAGTTACCCTATTTTCCATCTTTAATAGGTTATTATTGCTTTTAAGGGTTACGCCAGGTTAAATATGTAATGCTACATCATGGAATCAAATAAATGTAGAAACAGGAACACTCTGTGTTTGTGCCTGACGCTGGACTTTTGTTATAAATTCCAGTGGCTTGCACACCTTAATTTAAAATGTGTATGCACTGTCATTTATGAGCTCCTCCAAATATTGTGTAGTTTATAACCATCACTGAAATGACTATAGTGAATAGCAAGTCTGATTGTCTGCCTTGCATCCTACATAAATACTATGTTATTTTTAACTGAGAATCAGTTTCCCTTGATATGGAACTCCTTTGGACAACAAGTCCTTTGACCTGAACCTGAATGTCATTGCTTGTACATTTGGGACCTAATGAGGCATTTCTGAAAAATCTCTAGAGCATAAAATCTTTGAAATTACTATTTCTTCTGATAGGGACATAATGGGAATACATGATTGAAAAACTAGTTGAATTTTTGAAATGTCTAAATATATAAACAGGGGAGATAAGAAAATAGTTTTCAAGGCAGGTTCTCCATTCTCTCTTGTGCCCTTAACCAAGTCAGAAGAATGGCTAATGCTGTTCTATTCACAGAACATGCTATCCTGTGCTCAGGACCTGCTGAACATACAAGAATAAGCCACTAGCCAGCTCAATGTCTGGCAATTTTTTACAGTTCTACTAGTTGGTTTATATGCTTATCCCAGTATATTCCCAAGCCGATTGTGCCAATTATTATTATTATAATTATATAGTTTACTTGATAATCTATGAGTTAATGTACTGTGAGTGTGAAAAGAAAGTTGTTTCCATGATAACTAATTAGAATGCTCTGGAAAGGGTTGATAAAGGTGAATTGCTAAATTCACTGTATTTGCTGTCAAATTAGGTGTGAGTAGGCTAAATATAAACAATTGGAGGAAAAGTTATTAAAATATAAAGATTTGTTTTTTAATGACATTTAAAAATTCTTGCTTCAAAACCACTAAGTAGAAATTATAGATAATGATTTATATTACGGTTAGTGAAAGAAGGAAATGGAGGATTATAATCAGTATATTCATACAATTATTAAGAAAAGTCCTATCCTACAATAAAAATATTAGATAATGAATGTGCTTTATCTTTCACATAACATGAAATATTTACAATATTATGTACATTTTCTTGTATTTCTACTTTTTCAAATATCTGACTGATCACTGTTCTAGGTAATTTAAGACTCCGTCTATTGTAAATACTTTAGTCCAAGTAACAATCATTTAACTCAGAAACCCTAAGTCAGTAAGAAGCAGATTTTTTTTCTTGGTCCAGTTGAATTTCCCTGTCATACTATGTTCTTTTGGATGGCATTTCCACTACCTTCCCAGCAGCCTTCCCTACCTTTTCCCCATACATTTGAAGCTATAACCACATCTGATTTCTGATATTCACTAGTCATGTTGTAGATTTAACCTGTTTGGGATCCCATCAGCTTCCCACTCACCTGAGTCACTTGCTTTGTCCACTAGCAAAGTCCTTCTCAGATATTTCAGGTCAAGTATTCACCTCTTCTGTAATTATCCCATTAGGGAACTCCCTTAGTTTTACAGGAGTTCTTTGTTTTAGCACTTATCACTCACCTTGCAAGATGATTTTTTTTTTTTATGCAGCATTTGTCTCAGAGTCTAAGCCCCTTAAAGGTGAAAGAAATGATGTATTGATTGTTTCTGTATCCCCCAATCCTAGCAAATACTAGCTATTTAGTAAATGTGTAGAAAGTGAAATAACAAAGAGATCACATTTGTTTCAGATTGAACTAACAACTAAAATCTTCAGAGAATAAGGCCTCTCTCAGAAGCTCGTGATCTTTTTCTTTCCACCTTAAGTTGCCTTTTCTTTCTTCTCCTCGTTCCATGTTCTTAAATTTATTGTTTTGACTTCTATACCTCTCGTTAGTCTTAAACCCACTGTATTTCAACTTTAGCCTTTACAAATTTATGGGATATTTTTAAGAAAATGGTCAACAACTACTGGCAGGGAATTTCAGAAGGAATTAAATTATCACATGGTGAGTTTGACTAGATTAAATTTAAAGCTCCCTCTTGCCCTGATATTCTGTGAGTTATCTTTCAGCAGGTATTAGTTCTCTTGCAAATTTATGGTGCCCTTTACATTCCACCACATGGACTGTCGTCCATTCTACTCTATAAGCACACTCATGGAGCCTCTCTTTCATCATCTGATTAGTGATAAACAAGAGCAAATGGGTGAAGTCCCCACTTACCCTCTTATCTAATCTCAACAAATCCACTGCCAAGGGGACGGGCCCTGTAGAATTGGAAGTTTGTCCTGGCAGATGGCTGCGGTTGTTTACATATCTCTAGTCTCCACATGCTGCTCTCCATTGTCTGAAATGAACGGAATGTTACCTCTGTGTGTGTGTTTCCTATTGTCAGCTATAATCAACATGAAACAGGACAGTGTACTTCTCTAGGTATAATGGAAGTAGCAAGAAGAAGGTAAGATAGATGTAAACACTGGGTCACATCTCACTGTTGAATGTATGTAGATGAACTAGGGTGAAGATGGTCCAGCGCATTGATCCTAGTCTCCCCTGAGCATGAAAACTGGCAGCAGCAGGTTCGACTCAGGATGAGCAGTTCTCTAAGACTAGATGAGGATGGGGCAGTAGGATCTTTAGGACTCAAGTTGAATGTCAATTTCTGTCACAAATTCTGTCACAAACTCAATGATTTCCTTGTCATCAGAGTATAGTAGTCTCCCCTTATCTACCAGGGGATACATTCTAAGACCCTCTAGTCGATGTCTGAAACCATGGATAATACTGAACCCTATATAGGCTATGTTTCTCCTATACATACATACCTATAATAAAATTTAATTTATAGATTAGGCACAGTGAGAAATTGACAACAATGACATAGTAAAATATAACAATTATAATAATATATTTTAATAAAAGTTCTGTGAATATGGTCTCTCTCTCAAAATATTGTACTATACTCACCTTCTTCTTGTGATGATATGATACTGATGAGATGAAGTGACATAGGTGTTATGACATAGTATTAGGCTACTGTTGACCTTCTGAATATGTCAAAAGGAGGACCATCTGCTTTGGATGACCTTGGATCACCAAGACTTACAACTGACCACAGGTAACTGAAACCATGGAAAGTGAAACCATGGAAAAGGGGGACCACTGTAATAGTTTTTTATTGGTGGGGCATTTAACAGGACTGCTAGGATCATGGAAATTACCTAGATCCCAGTATTCATAACAACCAGTATTCGATGTCATAATGCCCTGTAGAGAATTCTTTTAGCTCTGGACAATGAATGATCATTTCATTTCTTTGATGATTATTCCCTAAAGACATGCTTTTATAATTATATTCTACTACAAGTAATTACAAACTTTGAAGCCTCATGCGGGTGATAAGTCTTAAATTTTATAAATTTATTTTGCTAAAGCTACTTTTTTGGAAGCAATTTGGTTTTAGGTTTAAACACAAAAAATGGTCACTAAGCCGTATGACTTTGCATTATATTTACAGAAACAGAGTTGTTAAATAAGTTTATGCGGGGCTCTGAAAATTTACTCTTAGTGGGCTAATAGGTTTCCTGGAGATCTGATTAATGCTAGCGTCACAAACTGTGTCTGTATATGTAAAAGAGAGAGGGAAGGGGGGAGGAAAGGAGGGAAGGAAGGAGGGAGAGAGAGAGAGAGAGAGAGAGAGAGAGAGAGAGAGAGAGAGAGGAGAGAAACTTACAAATAATAAGAAATAAAATGTAGTAGATCAAACATCTCTAAACTCAAACAAGACAGAGGCTAGAAATAAATGAACACTTTAAAAACTTAATAAAAACCCCAATTGATAGAAGCACAGTTATATCTTTTAGCTGTGCAAAATTGCATTTCATTTTAAGTTCTTGTCAGACAAAACTACATACATCAGACACTTAAAATGAAAACTGACATTAGCACCAGCCTTTGGATGAAGGCACGCAACCATCCTCCTTAAGTTTAGCTGTTAGCAGTGTCTGTAACCTGCGGTTAGCTGTCCTTGAATTAGAGAGTGAAGAACTCTGGTAGATAAAATTAATTGATGAAATTTAAGTACATCATTTAATGCACTAAAAAATGAGTCACATGGAAGACAGAAATTAATATATATTCATAACAAAATTACCCCTTGGCTCATTGACAGCAGGGAGCGAAATGATTCTGGGATCGAGAGGAATTCAGGGTAGAGCAGAGAGACTTTGCCAGTTACACAATTACCTTGCAGCCTGAAGGGGCCAGTGTCTTGCCCTAGGCAATGCTATCACTCTCAAGTATTCCAAAGCCCTAGCCAATTCACTTGATTCCTTTCCAAAATTGAATGCATAGATGGTAATCAAGGGGAACTGGGGAGCTTCAGATGCCCTTTTATTAATATCTGTCACACAATATTTCATTCACAAAGTAATGGCTTTGGTTCCTTGGACCCTCAACAAGAAACTAAAACAAATGGGACTACATTTTATAATAAGTGACAAATCTCTTCATGCTCCCTTTTGGTATTCATTGTGATACCATTAATCAGTGCTGAACTCCTAATAATAAATGTTGATGTTCCTGAGATGCAAAAATGCATTATTCCTGTTATCCAGTATTCTGTATGCCACACTCTTTGTTATAAACAACTAGAAGGTTGCTAGGAAAAGCATTTAGTTTAAATTCCTATTCAACTATTTCACTTTTGAACCATCACAGTTATTCCTTGGGATCTCATTAAGAACTGTGAAGATTGCTTTGTCATTTGTCTCTTGTCCCCAGGAAGAAAATAAAATCCCTTCTTTTTGATTTTGAACCTGTAGTCTAGGAGTGTTTGTTTTTTCAATCTATATATTATGAATATGCATATTTACCGTTCTAGTATCCATTGGCAGATGATGGGCATAAAAAGTGGAGAAAAAAAATTATGTCATTTGATCTACTTCCTAATGGGAACATTATCCATTCTGTTCTTAATAGGCTGTAATCAGCCCTATTTATTTTGATTTTTTTTTCAAAAGAAATTGACAAAGAGAAAATAAAAGATGCATTATAGAATTTGAGAAAAATAGCTTCCTCATCATGAATCTCTACTTGATCAAATTTGTTCATGTCACAGATCACATCACGAAAGCAATATCAACAGATTAAAATAAAACTTGTACAATCTGCAATCAAAACAGGAACAGTTGGCATTTGATGTCTGACACTCATGTTTTCCAAATGTATTTTTTAAAATCAAAGTAATCGTATATCTACTTACTAAAAAAAGTAAAATGATTTATAAAATAAGGCTAAAATAGTTTTCACTTTGTACCACAGAACTCGCACATTGATTCTCTCTGTTCCTGAAGCAACTACATTAAATTCTTTTAGCTGTTTTATTCCTGGTATTCACACCATATTTCTAAATAAAATGTTTTTGTATGTCTATGTTTTTTAAAAAGTACTGTTTCAACACAGTTATATTATATATTTGGTTAAATTAATGCACACTTATATTAATGATTATATAGATACTGTTAACTGATATCAAGTAGTATACTCTACTCATATACACTACTCACCTTTCCATTATTGTACATGTTTTGGTTTTCCTAAAGTTGAAAATTGTCTTACTTTTTTTCATTTTCTTTTTAATTATCACGAATTCCTTCCAAACTCTTCCATGAAACTGTGAAACACCTCTAGGTACCTTTTTTCACAATTAAATATATAACCTGTCAATTTCTTTTTTTTAACCAGGGGACATCAGACTTGGAGCCCTCCCAAGTTCACTGTACACTGAAGGCAGCTTGTGCTACACAACCCCAGAGTGTTCATTTACACAGACTGTGATGTGAATGGCAGCCTCCACTGCCACTCAATCCATTGTACAAGCAAGTTGTACAATGCAGTAGCCCTGAGCTCCCTCATACACCTTTTGTACTTGTTCCAGACTGCATCGGTGGTTCTTCAGACCTGATGCATGACTGTTATCCTGGATCTTCTCTTGCTGTTATTGTGAATTTTCTCTCCATCTCTTTCTGTGTTTTATTTCCTGTTTTCTGGGTTTTAGCTTTCCTAGTTCTTGGTTCACTATGACATTTTAGCGGAGCTCTTTTTTAAATAGGTTACAGGAAAGCATTCAAAGGATATAAAGCTTGCATGTTTAACAGTATTTTTATTCTACTTTTACGCTTGATAGTTTGGTTATGAAATTTATAGTTTGAAATGTTTCCTCAGTATTTTAAGGCATTTCTCTCTGTTGATGTTGAGAATTGCTATTATGTTGTATCCTGATCATGTATGTATACTCATTAATTTTTTTTTTGTGGAAGTCTTTATATCCAGTGTTTTAGAATTTTATGGTAATGTGCTTTAGTGTGGCTGTGTTCAATTTATTGTGCTTGGTATTCAGTAGTCCCTTTCAATGTGGTAACTTAATCTTCAGTTGTGGGCTATATTCTTATTTCTTATATAATTTTTCCTCCTTTTTTTTTCTTTTTTACCTAGAACTCTTGTTTGACTTCTTTCTCTGACCTTCTAATTTTTTTTTTACCTTTTCTTCCTATTTTCCAACTCTCTTGGTATTTAAAAAATTTCCTCTTTCAGCAAGGCAGAGTTTACCTTTTTTATCTTTTAAATTTTCTATTAAAACTTGTATTTCAGCCATTCTGTTCTAACATTTCCATGTGTTCTTTCTGTTCTTTATACTTCATTTTTCAAAAATGTACCTTTTCCTTGTTTGGAGGATAAAATATCTTTTATCTCTTAAATAGTGGTTTTTTTTTTTTTAGGTCTCATTACATTGTCTCTGTTTTTTTTTTTCTAAATTCCTTTTATCTGCTGTATCTTTTTCATGTTATAATCTTTCTTCAAATTTCTTTTCATTTCTGGCAACCATTTAAATTTAGGAGTAAAGACTAAAAAAACTGATGAGATACTTTATGGTGTGTGTGCGTGTGTGGAACAAGTGTTATTTATTTAAAAAATCTCCTGGATCTCTAACAGAGAAAATTCATGATGGGACCCCTGAATGTCTTGTCGACCTTTTCTCTGATAATTTTCTTCAGAGATTAATACACTCCATTGCTAAAGTGTCTGGCAGCTAGCATAAGGAGAGTTTAGGTGGGAGAGAGGGCTGGAAACTCATTGTATAGTGCATAGAATTTAATTTACTTCTTCATTTCAGTGTTAGAATTTAACTTTATTCTCCCCACCCTTGCTTTTGCCATGTTTTTTGCCTCTCTAGTAATTTTTTTCCCCCCAAAGACTAACGCTCTCTATCTCTTTTCAAAAGGAGTAGTTGTCTGGTTGTCTGGAGAGAGGTCTGGCCTGAAAAGAAGAGTTGTCTGAGGGGTTGTTCTGGGCTTACTTCTGGCTTTTGGCTCACCACTCAGCAAATTCTCCACTTGCAGAGGCTTTATTGAGCTATTTAGAATTCTGCAGCATAAACTGCTTTAATATCACTAGTGTGTTCCATTGCATATACTGACATTTTAGTTTTCTCCACACAATTGTGTTACACATATCCACTTCCTTTCCATATCTTAATATTTGTTGTCATGTATTGCCTGCCGTTTATTCCTCATTTTATTTTTCTCGTGGCTTAAAATTCTTTATTATCTTATTACCATTTGGTAGACGTTCAGAAGGCAGTAAAACATGAATACATGTGTAAAATCTGCCATGTTGAAGAGGAAATTCTCTAATAGAATTTTACATATTAAAGAACTTGCCTTATTGAAAATATCTATGTATACACAGACTGTTTTCACTACCCTAAAAATTCTTGGTGCTCCATCTATTCATCTCTAGCCCTCCAAACCTCTGGCAACACTGATGTTTTAACTGCTTCCTTTCCAGAATATTTTATAGTTCAAACTATATAGTTCGTAGCCTTTTCAGATTGGCTTCTTCCACTTAGTAATATGCATTTAAGTTTTTTCTGTGTCTTTGTATGGCTTGATAGCTCATTTCTTTTTAGCACCTCCCTGGTCTGGATGTATCACAGTTTATTTATTCATTCATTTAATGGAGGGCACCTTGGGTGCTTCCAAGTTTTAGCAATTGTGTGTAAAGCTACTATAAATATTCGTGTGCACATTGTTATGTGGACATAGTTTTCAGCTCCTTTGGAGAAATACCAAAGCATGTGATTGCTGAATCATTTGTAAACTTATGATAAGTTTTGTAAGAAACCACTGAACTGTCTTCCAAAGTGGCTGTACCATTTTGCATTCCCACCAGCAATGTATGAGAGTTCCTATTGCTCCACATTCTCACCAGCATTTGGTGTTGTCAGTGTTCTAATAGGGCACCATAAAGCATCCTGTGGGAAGGGATCAGGGGGAACAAGAATGACAGATGTTGAATTTTATGCCCATCTAGCTGAGAGACAGCCTTATAGTCAAAATTAATTGATTTAAAGAATGTGAAAAAATCTGATAATCTTCACACATCTGGTATTGTGGGATGTTTTATTGTCCTGTTGCTTCTATAACATATTATCAGAGTCTTGGTGGCATAAAACAAACAAACAAAAATTATAATTCTGAGGTCAAAGACCCTAAAATCAAAGTGTCAGCAGGGTTGCATTCCTTCTGGAGGTTCTAGGGGAAAATCTGGTTTGTTTGATTTTTTGTCTTTTTAGCTTCAAGAGGTGGCCTGCATTCTTTGCCTATTAGTACTTTCCTTCATCTTCAAAGCCAGTACTGTAATATCTTGAAATCTCTCTTTCTCTCTCTCTCTTTCTCTTTCTATCTCTCTCTCTCTCTCCACCTCTCTCTCCACTCTTCTCCTCTCCTCTCTTATCCCTTTCCCTGACCTTCCATTGTCACATCTCCTTCTCTGACTCTCCTATCTCTCTCTGTCCCTTATAAGAACCCTTGTGATTACAATGGGTATATGTGGATAATTCAGAATAATTACCCCAATCCGAGATCTTTAACTTGATCACATCTTGAAAGTTCCTGGCATAATATAAGGTAACATATTAACAGGTTTGGGATATTAGGATATAGATATCATTGGGGGAGGCACAATTCTGCCTACCACATGGCCAATATTATACACAAATGTGATTTAGATAAGAAGAACAGAATTTTAACTCTGGGGAGAGAGAAGCAAAAACAATGAGACAAACAAGGGTTTATGACTCACAGCTGAAATATTTTATTACTTTTTATTACAAAATAGTCCCATGTTCATTGTGGCTAATGCAGTCAGTAAAGACACACTATGGATATAGTAGGAAGTAAAATTTAACTTAAAATTCCAAGGCCTGTTGACAATCACTGTCAAAATTTGGTGCTTATTATCTTCAAATCCCTGTCTTTCAAAGAAAAATGTCGGTCCATGAACTAGACCTGAATCCAGTCTTTTTCTACCTGGATCTCCATCAAAGATATATATGCAGTCTACCAATATGACTGAAGCATGGATTCAAAAGATTGCTTCAGGTCAAGTTCCATATGTTTATTTTTCTAAATAATTGCATATTTTCTATTTTATTAACTCAATTTGAATGTGAAACATCAATTTTAATCCCTCTGCTTGTTAACTTTTCTTGAATGAGGGCTAGACTATGTCTAGATCATTTCTTGACTGAATCTTAATCCCTTCTAATGTTAATCTTTTTTGGTATTCATGTCTACTTATTATTTTATTGTAAACTTTATATTTAGATTTTATTTTATAGAAAAATCCTTTTAGAATTAGAATTGAAATTGCATTGAATGTATAAAGTCATTTGAAGGAAAATTTATTCTTTAAACCTCTATATACCTAGTATTCATCTGAAGTTTTCCTCTGAAGAATTGTGAGTTTTCAGAGTTTAATAAAATAGAAAACAAGCTAATAAAAACAAAAATGAACAAACAAAACCAGAGTGCTCCTTGAAAGACATGACAAGATATGTAAAATTTTTTTTAATAAAGCATGTTTTAAATAAAGTAGATATTAGTAAAGATAACATTTTAAAAAAAGAAATACAACAAAGTTTTGTATGCCACATATTGACATGAAATATAGGGTTATCTAGATATAAATGTATAATCAGTGGTCACACTGTGTATTAAATTAGTAGTAAGAATCAATCATCAGAAAAGGGTACCAAGGTCTCACTAGTTTTTATAAATAATTTTATTCAAAAGCTCAAAGAACAATAAATGTCATTTTGAACAAATTGTTTCTACTATTGGATATCTACTTTTATATAGGGTTTAATACCAGGGATGCAAGAATAATTCAGTATATCAATTTAATTTCCTACATAGAGTAAGAACAAACAAATGAACAATCAATGTAGGAAACCATTTGACAAAATTCAACATTTATTTACGATGAAAATTTAGAAGATTAGGAATAGAAGGGAACATCCTTAATCTGAAAAAGGCTTGCACTTAAAACAAATTTAAATCATAACTAATGGTGAATAGTGCAATGTTACTTTTGGGATATGAAAGCAACCCTTTTACTTCTTCCTAGTTTTGAAAACAAATGATAAATTGACAAAGAAGCAGAAAGATAAAAATAAAATATAGCAGGTTTATCACTGACAAAGATTCTTGGAGAACACACACTGGATTTCTAATTCCTTCCTTTTGTATTGAACTTACTCTCCAAATGGAGGCCTTTCTATCCCTCTCTCAATATGAATACTACATGAATTATGATAGAACCCAGGATTCCAAAAGGAAAGTAGTTTTGAGGAAGAGTAGCATAAAAAGGGATGATTAGAGAATACTCAGTTACTTCTCCTAAACTTAATCATTTTGATGAAGTAGTGGCAATAACCACATAGTATTGTAAACTTGAAAGTCTACGGAAATGTGAGGAGTGAGATAAAGTTATCTCTTAATAAATTTTATTGAATGCAAGAACAAGACAGTGATTCCCACATTATATCCACTAATCAATATCGTAGTGGAGTACCTGGACAATGCACTAATCACCACAAGTAAATGAGGTCTAAGAAACTGAAAGAAAGAAACAAAGGTAGTTTCATATTTGCAGATAATGTAATCAGGAAATACATATAAGATGGTAGAAGCATTAAGAGAGTTCCACAAAGTTGCTGAATATAATATTTACATTTGGAAAACAGAAAATTATAAAAAGACAGAAAACCTGAAAAAGGAAGAATTGTATTATGTTTATTGATGAAAATATGAATTTTATAAAGGTGACAGTTTTCCTTCAAATCATTCTCTACATTCAATGCTATTCCAGTTACATTAAAAAATTTTTTTTCCTGTGGAGATTTACAGACTTATTTAAAAATTTATGTGGAAGAGTAATGGTTCAATAATAGTTCAACAAGAAAATGCAATATGGAGATTAGTTGATAAAACAGGCTAGGAACTCAGAAGCAGATTTATTCTTAAGTGAAAATGTGATGTACTTAATATGCAACAGTGGAGGAAAGGCAATTATTCAATAAATGATATTAATGCAATTGGCTTTCATGTGAAAAAGAAACATTACTGTACCATATACAAAAATAAATTATGTAAGTTATAGAACTGATGTAAGAATAAAATTTTAAGGCAATTAGAAGAGATTATGGAGTATATTATAATTTTTGTAGAAAAATATTTCTTAAGATGTTAAAAACAAAGGGAAAATTTGATAAGTATCTACTTCAAAATTTTAATATTCTGAGAATATCTTTTTAACACATATGACAAAAGATTATAGCCAAAGTTTTATGGATTTTGGTGAAGCCCTGAATCCCTTGAAAATTGTAAAAGTTGCTAAATTGTGTTTATAGGCATCTACATAGTGTTTTATCAGTGTGTAAAATAGGTACATGACCCCCAAATTAATTACAAGATCATTATTTTAGGAAAACTGTACTGAACTATGCACGCATACATACACCTCAGGAAAGCAGGAGAGGGCCTTTAATCTATTTTTTTCCTCAAATTCTAACATTTTTGGCATTTATCTTAGCTCTTCCAATGGCCCTTGGCTTTCAGATGGAATACAATTATACACTTTCCTTCTCTTGTAGAATTTGATTGGTTTTTAAAAAGTGTATACATAATGATAAGAAAAAATACATTTCCTTCAGTTTTGCATGAGGTCTATGGTGAGGTCATTCCCTCTGAACATTAGAAATTAGGAGCAGCTTGAGTTCTACACATAGATCTGGGGAAGGATCCTCGGGAAGGAGAAATAGTTGGTTCCCAGGTCATTTAAAGTGAACTTTATTCTTCTTTAGGGTTGTCAGATTTAGCAAATAAAAATACAGAAGGCCTAGTTAAATTCAAATTTGTTATAAAATTCAAAGACAGTGAATACTTTTTAGTACAAGTATATCCTAAGAAATATTGTGAACATATTTATTTACATTAAAAATTCATGGTTTATCTGAAATTCAAATTTAACTGGTATGATATATTTTATCTAGCAATGCTACTCTTCTCTGGTGTGAAGATTTTCACTGTTACTCTGCCCTAAGTAACTTGGGTAAGACCAAGGTATCCATTCTACGAAACATAAATAGGAATTTTATTAATATTACTCACTGAACTGGAAAATGCCTCAATATTCATACATTAAACTTATTACAGAAACAAAACTGTTCATCATTCATTAAGTTCACCTTCTCAGATGATTAAAAAAAAAGGCATGATTTAGTTCACCAAGATTACAACAATATTCAAATACTTAAACTATAATTTGAGTCAAGTTCTAAAATACTAAGAATCATAGATTCACAAATTTTCTTGGCGAATGTCTCTTTTCTCACCTTTATCCCCCACATTTTCACACACACATTATTATTACCTACAAATCTGACTATAAGTTTGACTTTCAAATTTTATATTCCAAATACATTTTAGATATCCATTGTGTAGGAAATCAGGGAATTAATACATACAAGCAAAGCTTATAAAAATCTGGTCAAAATTAAAGAATTTAACCATATAATACATTTCACGTATAAGAAATTTAAGGTTCCTATCAAATCTATGATCTGTGATCCATGGCATTTTTTTTTTAAAATTCTACTTTAGAAGTGATTAGATTATTTTTGGCAATCCTCGTGTTCTACAACATGATTTCATGTTTTTAAATCATCCATGAAGGTAAACTTATGAATAATGAATAATTTAAATTATTGAACTTAATTACTATGAAATCCAAGGTGAGTGTGTTTTCTGGGTCAATAAGAATTATGGATAATATAGTGGCTTGAGGTGATTCTAGGAACTGTCATTTTGTAATTAAAAGATTACGTTTCAGAATAGATGCTGTAGTAGGCAAAATATTGGCTCTCCAGAGATGCCCATGTCCTACTACATAGAACTTGTGAATATGTTATGTTACATGGCAAGAGATAATTAAGGGTACAGATAGAATTAAGGTTGATAGTTAACCTTAAAATGAAGAGATTATCTTGAATTACCTAGTGGGCCCAATGTCATCACAGGAATCCTTAAAACTATAAGAGGGAAGCAGAAGAGAAGTCAGAGTAAGATATTTGAAGATGCTATGTAGCTGGTTTTAAAGATGGAGAAAGAGTCCATGACTCAAGAAAGAGGCTGCAAGTCCAGCCTCCAGAAGCTAGAAAAGGAAAGGAAACAGATTCTCCCTTAGAGCTCTCAGAAGAAAGGCAGCCCTATCAATATTGGTTTTAGTCCAGTGAGAACCTTTTTGAGACCCTTTTTGACTTCTAACTTGCATAAGATAAAGATAATAAATGTGTGTTGTTTTAAGCCATAATGCTTTTGATAATTACAGACATATAATTCATATTACAAAATATTGTCAATTCTTAAGTTAAAGTTTCTTTTAAGTAGTATGTTGGATTGGTATATTACTTTTTAACCACCATTTATTGGGGCTTACTATATGTGAGTACTTTGCTAAGTACTTTATATATTACTTCATTTCATTTTTTCCTCACCCAATTAGATCAGTTATTATTATGATCTCTTCATGGATAAAGGGACTGAGCCTCATAGAGGTGAATTAATTTGTCCATCCTTGAAAGTGAAATAAATCTATCTGAATTTCAAAGCTCTTTCATATTTTACTATACCTAATTTTCATTAGTGCAAATAGCCAATGTGTGATGTGCACATAGTTAAAACAAGTATGTTTTCTAGGGAGAAGGGACAGACTGTTCTCAAGTGTAGGAAGATTAAAGAAGGTAATGGGAGAACTTTGGGTTAAGAAAAGTTTGCCTATATCATTTATAAAATAATATAGGTAGTCATTTCTAAAGAAATATTTTACATGTTTCCTGGTATGCTAGTGCTGAAAGATATATTTTACATGGGTTGAAAGTTGTGACTCTTCTTTATTCATACTGATGTTGGCATTTTGTTATAGATTTAAAAGGAAATTTTAACATTAATCCAAGTTGTAACCTTACATTGGTTGTACTTTTGGTCCTGATTAAAAATTTGAGTCATGAATGTGACCATTGATGAAAAGAAATTTATGACTGCTAGAAGAGAAATCAATGAATAATCTAAACAGTTAATAGGAATAGGCATCATTTGACATAAGTGAAACAAAACTTTTGCTCAGCCTTAATTATCAGAATTTGCTAATGGAATAAGCATAATCTGCTTAACTAGTTAATTCTAAAATTCTCTGGTACTATCTTTTAAATTTGTTTATTCCATTAAAATTTATTTTAAAACAGTACTTATGAGTAGAATATCTTCTATTTTATTCTTTGCCTTATCACCTGCTTGAATGTAATTCCCTTGAGTACTGGGATATGTTTCATCTGCTCTTTATTCCCAGACAGAAAACAGCGAACCCACAATTGATGATAAATAAGTGTATGCAGTAATCAGGTCAACTCTATGTAACTTATAACTTATATTTCAGAAAGTGTTTAGATTCTGGAGAAAAATGGGAATTGACTAAAAACTAAGAAATGCAGTTAAAGTGCTCTGATAGACATCATTTTTTCCTTTCTCTTTTTAAAATTGAATATTGTTATATTTTATTTCTTTCTTGTATCAAAAGTGATGTTTTATATTTGATGGGTATACTGGATGAGTGATGTCTCTATCTTTACCAGGCTAGATTTCAAGAACCTTTTGTTTTCCAATTGCGAATCCCAAATTTGTTTCTTTCATTTTGATGAAAGAAAATCTGACTCAATGTGGCTGAAACAAACTGGCTCACCTTACCGATAAGTCCTAGGGCACAGCTGAAAACATGGGCTAAAATATTATCATCAGGATTTGAATTCCTCCCATCTTTTAGCTCTGCTTTCTACAGTGTTGGCTTTATTCCTCCAGGAGCAGCAAATTCATATCACAAAAGCAATTTCAGGGGAAAGACAGCCTGCTTTCAAGATTTGAGACCTGTTGCTCTAACTGGCTTAATGTGGATCTTGTGCCTTCCCCCAGCGAATCCTGTGGTCGAACAGTGCAAAATCCTAATTAGCTCAGCATAAGTTTGCATTTCATTTATGGGAATAGATTCAGCCTCACTAGATCAAAATAAAATGAGAGCAGGGCATCGTTATTACAGGAAGGAGTAGGAATGGGTTCTAGGCTGTAAAACCAACAAATAATCACTAGGTCTCATTTTTATTGACTTTGTTTTATAACCGAAGTGTGAGGAAAACAGTTACACTATTAATTTGACAGTTGGTACTGGGCACTCTGTTTACCTGATTAGAATGAGCTGAGTTTAGTGTTTCCTTTAAGGTTTTGGAAGTGACTTGGCCTTTGCAAGAATAAAAGTAACACTACTGACAGCAGCTCAAACGAAGCTAGTTCTCCGGAGTCAAGTGAAAAGTTACTGAATAGTGCCTATTCTAAAAGTAGATTACAATGAAAGATGACACACAGAAGAATTAAAATAGCTGTTAATTTTAGATTCTTGTTAGTGTTAGTTACAAGAAATAATTTAATTAACTCCGGTTTAGGTAGATAGCAGAAGAAGAACATCTGCTTTCCTGATCTAGAGGGAGTTAAAGTCAAAGTTTTGACCCATTAACATAGAAGGGTTGGGAATTCTGATTGAACTTCATAGCAGATGAACAAGGACAAGAATATTACTTTTCTAAGGCTACCTAGATAACTAGCTTGAGGTTTTTTTTTCAACTGGTTTATTCACATTTACATACAAGTACTATGTCATTTGGAATTATGAGTAACCTTCTCAGAGGGAAAAAGACTTGAGGAAATCAAGTTTAGTAATTTAGGTGACTAAGTATAATTACTCGATTAAGTGAACTTTTAACCAATTTCTTTTAAATGACAATGTGATTTGGATCCCAAGAAATGAATCTCATTTACCATTCACATTCTGCTACTAATTGAAGTCAAATGAGTAAGATTCATGCTTTGGTTTTGGTGCTCTGATGTGTATAGTTGTCTGGTTTGATTTCTAATCCAGAAAACTCATTGATGTGGAATTCTGATGTACTGAGAGCTCAGCTAGCTAATGGAAAAATGGTACACAATGTATAAGACACTCCTCTGAAATCCGGTTCAATGAAAGATAGTGTTTAAGGCTCCCTGAACGAATTACAGCCTGGTAAGGTACTGATATAAAAGCAGCAAAACCATTAGCATAGACAGTAGAGATGCTAGGCTAGCATGCTTTTATATGCCAATTTAATGTTTATGATTACAGTGCACAGATTCAGTCCTTCATAAACCCATTTCTATGGCAACAGGGAAATGTTGAAAGCCCATAGTGTAACTAAGACTTTTGAAAATTCTGACTACTCCAAAGTATGTTATCTTCTTTTAATGAACAAATTTGAGAAATTGAAAATTACTGAATAACACATGAAGCAGAAGATCTGACATCTTATAGTTAAGCCTGCTGAAAGCCTTGTTTGATAGCATATCAAATGCAGCTGGTATATTTAAAAGTAAGACGAGAGGGGGAAAAAGAGTTGAGTCTGTAAAATGCTTTAGTCCAAATAAGCCTTCAGTACTTTGCTGATAGTAAGGAAATGCAGCCAATCTTTCTGCTGGAATTTACTTTTAGGATTCCCTTACAGTTTTTGAATGGGATATTGTGAGGTGCAGCAGAGATTTCATTAACAAATAAGCAAACAGAAGATAACCCATGGAAACTTTTAATAATCTGATAGCCTTGTAAACGCTTTCTTCAGAAATTAACTTGGGGGACTTTGGCATTTATTTTCTCATAACAAGGGTGAATCGATTATTGAATGGTTGAAAGCACACAATGCATATTGATCTGTTCATGCGTAGCCACTTTCTCCCAGCAGGCACCTTACTGTCTGCAACATATTTTTAAATAGGATTACTACACATTAAATTACAATGAAGCAATGGCCAACAAAAATGAAATTGCCTGGTTCATCATGGTTTGGAGCATTGCCATAGACTCAGTGCATTGCTTTCCCTGGTGGAAGTCAACCTGAGGAATATACATGGATGACTGATTCAGCGTCTAGAATTTAGCCAAGCAAAACCCCAAATTTTGTACTCATGACTAAAACTTAAATATGGCTAAAGTTTTATATCAGAGTGACAGTTTTAAGAAATTTTTATTAAATGATATGCATATTTAATCAAATTACTAATATCTTATGAGCTACTGATCCAAGAGATTAGACTTTAATTTTAGTCAGTCTGAATGTATATAAAAACCTGTATTTTTGCTATGAAGATAGATCATGTTTTATAATATAAACTATATGAGGCAATTGTTTTTTAAAACAAGGTAACTTACTTTCTTCATTTTATAAGCCAAAGGGAATTTTTTCCTTTTATATTTTTGCCTTTTTTTAAGTGACAGAGTATAGACAGTACCTTAAAAGAATGACCCAAGATGTGAATTAGATGATCATAGGAGGGTAGGAAGAGGTGTAATGTGAACATATTAATTTTCCTAGAAGTAATATTTATTTATGTAGTCATGCTTGACATTGTAAAGAAAGATTAAAGGTACCTTGTTATTCTCTTCTTGTCTATATGTTATTATTCCATGATTTAACCCATTTTATGCTTCATAATCTTTTAATTTCTACCTTCTTAAACCATTTGCTGAAACATAGACACTTGGCATGTATCAAATATTTCTCTGAGAAATCCAAGGCCCAGGTCATGATAAAATTTTTGAAGTTTAAGGCCCTCATTCAACTCTTCTGTAATTCCACATCTACCAGGCCTCCCCATTATATATTCTTATGCATTAAGGATTTGCTATTGGTAAAAGATTATGTAATCTCTTCATTTTCCCCAAGGAATTGGGGCCAAGACACAAAAGTTCCTGTGATAAAGTGTCAGGACCATAAAGTCAATCACATGGTCTGAATTCGCTTTACTTTTAGGCATCATGTAATATAGTTACTGTTTATACTTTAGAATTACATTTAGTTCCAAGCATCTGTTCTAGTTCTTGTCATATATCTTCATTTTGGTGTGACTCTGACTCCTATATGTCTGCTTGAACTGTTGTAATTGTTTGAAACTCAGTGATTTATTTATTTTTTTTCACTATTTAAGTACTTGGGACTCTGAGCTAGGATGGCTACCAGCTTAGAGTTCCTTGATGCCACACAAGTAACCTTTCTATCAAGGCATGGTCTTAATGTTTACATGTTGTCTTTGTATCCATACTATTTCTTCACACTTGGAATGAACCTCACTTTCTTTACAGTGCTAATGGGAGCTTTAGCAACCCACTGACTGTCCTATATAGAGTTGCAACCTCTCTCTACTGCCTCCAGCATTCCTTACTGCGTTACTTTGCTTTGTTTTTCCTCTATAGTACTTATCAACTGACATGCTATACATCTTATTATACATTTATCTGTTGTTGATTTCCCTGCACTAGAATGTGAGCTCCTTTAGGACAGAGGCTTAGTTTACTATGGTTTCTCCTATGTCTCGAACCTCACCTGGTATAAGTGCTAAGTAAGTATTAGTTGAGTGACTGACAAAATGCATGAAGGGCAGAGTTTTGAGGATTAAGGAACTCATTATAGTCTCATCAGGGACATTCACTGACAATGAGATCGCCCTCAACTGTGATTCATGTGTCTTTGAGGAAGATATAAAATGGGAGACAAAACTGTTTTCTTGAGATTATAAAAACATTAACTTATAATTATTTTAGCTTAAAAAGCTTCATGTTTGTATTCATTGGTCCTTTCTGATAATTTAGATCTGCATTAATAGATATCATATGTCTTAAAAAGAAACAAGATAAAGTGGAAGGCAAAAATCGATTTCTAAAGAGAAAGCTGTTGTCCTTTTGGAGAGTAATATTAGCTAACATAGGTGAGTAAAACTCTGTGTAATAGCTTTGCCTCATTCCTGGTGCTAATTTAAGCTAGTCACTTCTGTTGTTTAACAGTGAAACTATTGTTTGGGCCCAAAATATCAATGGGTCATGACCTTGGTAATGCAATGTTCGAAAAACTTAGCAGTTATTTCACCATAAGTTCCAGAAAAATACATCACCTGGCAGTAAGTCCCGTGCAGACTTTCTCTTGAGGAATTAAATAACATGACCACTTAGGAGAAAGAACTATCACCACAAAAGGCAGATCATTGCTCAATCAGGGTGAATTTAAGATCAAAATTTAAAATGCAACAACTAATATCAGCTGTTAGGAATAATGGTCATATGGAATATTCAGTCTCACTTGAATGTATTTAGACTGAGTCATGATTTCATCTCAAAAGTTAAATATTGCAAACCCTTGTGAATTTTAAAGTCAAGTAAATCAACCAAAAAAAAAAAAAAAGGAAAAGTAAGCTGGTTAGAGTATAAAAAGATATTAGAGCGTGAAAGTTCTTTTGGGAATATGAGCAGATGTGAGATTCTAGAAAAATATCTGGAATTGCTGATCCTTCCTTCCTCTGTGCTGCTGCTCATCATTTCCTTCTAGAAATGGTAGTTTCCCTCATTTGAATTCTTCCCTTCCTGATTTTATTATCCAAATCTTACTCATATTGAAATTTTCCTTCTCCAGGAAGCCTTCCCTGTCAGAATTTACGCTGAGAAATCTCTTCTATAAAACCCGAGAGATGTTATATTTGTATCATACCTCTAAACTGTAGTTATCTCTTTCCTCAATTGGATTTTAAGTAACTAGCAGGCAAAGACCATGGTGGCTTTTGTTCCTCCTCATTTTTCACCTTCTTATCTTCCTTCTCCCCTTCCCCTTTTTCTTTTTCTTTTCCCTCTATTTCATTTGACTGCTGGCCCAGTGATAGAGTTCAATATATTCTCTATTTTAAAGTGCTTGATATAGTTTGGGGAACATATGGTACAGTTGAAAAGTTTGGAGTCAGATAGACATGGTGTTTAATTTTCTACCTCCCATTAGTTCTTTGACCTGTGACTAGTTTCTTCTCTTTATTTTTCAGTGACCTTTTAAAATGATATACCTTTTATTGTCATTGTGAAAATTAAATTTGATAAAGTACACAACCTGTCTGACATATAGAATGCATGTAACCATGTCCTACCTCTTTCTCATTTTGATTTTATGCATTTGACTTTGTAATTACCCCCAATTATTTGTTTGGTTATGAAAACTATATGGAGATTCTAAATGAGAATTTTCTGTCTGATCAGTGTGGTGCTACCTAGAAGTATTTGTGGAAAGTGAAGTAGAAGATAAAAAGAAACATTTAGTCAAGTAAATGTTTATTTGGAAGGTAATTAAATATTTGTTTTCTAGTTTTCTAACTTGTCTTTCCTCCCTTTCTCCTTCTCTTCTTTCTTTTCTTTATTCTTGCCTGACTCACTGTCAAAACCATAACACCTATATCCAGAAATAAAAAGCATTTTAAGAACTTTAATGTAGTGATTTATAAAGTAGGTGTGTATGTGTGTGTGTGTGTGTGTAATTCAATTTTATGACATCTCAGACAAAAAAAAATGGTGTGTCATCACTTTAATCCTTCTTTAGTTTGATAAACAGGAATTAGTATGCACATAGTAAATTCTTTTAATTGAAAAAGTATATTGTTCGGAAACTCAGGAATGTGACTTTGAAACTATACCTAACTCTGATTAAGTACATTTTGCTATAATCTCAATTTTTTTTTACAGTTTTAGGTGTTCAACTTGACATTTCTTTCCTATATTTCCCACTGATGATTTACATTTTTGATAATGTACAGTATTCCAATTTATCTAAGCTGAATCTAATTTTATTTCTTGCCAATATTTCTTTACTTAAGACGTTTGTCTAGATTCTCTATCCTCACTGAAATTTGCAACACCATTTAATTTATCATGAACTGAAAATTTCATAATTGTTTCCAAACCATTACTGATGATGTTAAATGAGACAGATTCATTTTCAGCCCTTTAACCACTTTCACAATGAGCTCTATTTTCATTATTATTTACCCTCATAGACCCCCTCAAATAGTTTTTATTATATATTATAATATTTTTATGGAAAGCCCATTTATGTTAATTTTTGAATAAAATTTTAAATACAGTAAAATGTATGAGAATCAAAATGCATTATGTCTGTGGTATGTCTTTTACTATATTTTAAACCAAAATTAAAATGTGAAGAAATTGCAGTTTTCTTATAATAGCCAGTGTTGCTTTGTCATTTTAATTTTTCAAATATCTTTTCAATTTTTCTCTTGATTTTCATTTCATTATTTAAGAATTGAAACGTTTTGTGCACTAGAAGCTGTGAATAGATTAGTCTGGCTATTTGCTTTATTTCAGTCTTCAGCAATATGTTTTATACTCCTTTCTTGAGAAAAATGTATTTGGTTGAGTTTTATAATAACTATTTCAGTATAAGAGAGAAAGCCCTATACTTTTGGACTTTAAAACAACCTTGGGTAATTTAGAAACGATGTTTCTAATTAATGAACTTCTTCTAACTTTGACAATAACAGTTATTTTAAACTCTTCTCATATTCATATAAACAGATTTGTGTTTATTATTGATCCTATAACCTAATTTTTCTCTGGGCTGTGTTTTTGTTTTGTTTTGTTTTTCCCCTGAGGAAAAAAAGATGCCTTTTCAAAATACCTGAGGACCAGATTTAAATGTTAAAAAAAATATTTCCAATTAAAATTTTTGTTACACCTGCAGTTACTTCTTTGTGGCCAATCATTTGGAGTAATTTTGCCTAAAGCAAGCTCATTTTTATTACTTTCTTACTGGTACTTAAAAAATTTTTATTGCCATCTGAAACTGGCATCCTTACCTCAGACTTGATGTACACACCTACTAGTAATTGTAAAATCTCAACTTATAGTACTTTGGGGTCTGCTTCCTACAGTAACAAGCTCTAATGGAAACAAAAAATCCCTGGGAGTGGGGCATATCGAGAAATAATTTAAATATAAAGATGGTGACTCATTCTATGGATATATTTACCATTTTAATTACTGCATGATGGATTTTAATTACTATTTGCCCTTGCCATTATTGATTATTATTATTATTTTTAATTTTTCTTCTTTTGGTACCAATTTAAGGAAATGTTTTCTAAGCAGTGAAACACATTTAGGATATTGTGATCTTTAATAATACAAAAAACAGCTATTCAATGAGAGATTACTTTGAATTTCTTAATTCCTTGATGTAAATGGGCACTTACTTGCCTATATTTAATAAAATTTCTATTTCCACTGCTTATTCAAAATTTAAAATTAAACCAAGTTTTCTTTAAGGCTCTTATCCTTTATTTAAATCATTACTTTTAGATATGTAACAACTCAGTAACCAGGTATTGGGGGTGTTCATTTCCTGTATCCAGTAGATCCAGCAAAGACTCTAGATGATTCCAAAAGTTTCTTTTTGGCAAGAATACAGCTTTCCTGTGTTATATGTCTTTGGTTTCATGAACCTAGCTATAATAGATTGCATTAAATTATATTATTGAATTTATGTTAATGTGTCAACTAGCCAGTATGTTGTAAACTTCTTCCCAAATAGTTCTTCCTGTGTCTTACCGTTAGGGTGAATTTCAGGAATTGTGACTTAATATAAGAGCTAAATTTCATCATGTTGATGTATATTATAGCTCTCACATCATAATGCATCATAACTGCCTATTTTTTCCACAAGTAAAACCAGTTCTTTTGAGTAAACTTCAGTGATAGGGTCTCATCTGGGTTAACTGAGCCTGATCATGTTCATCTCATGAGATTTGAATTGATTGGATATAAGTGTGTTGAATTATGCATTCAGCCTCAAATTAATGATATTCTGTCTATGGAGTATAATATAGCTATTGATTGCATTTATCACTTTTTAACAAACTAGCGACTCAATAACTATTTTAAAATTTTTAAAATTTAAAATTGAATAGATAATCATTTACATAGCTCAAACATTCAAATATTATAAAATGATAGACAGCAAAAGTTTTCCTAAAACCAATATTTCTCAGCCACCTGATTTTTCTCCATACAGGCAACAAAATTACCCCTTTATGTCCTTACAGAAATATTGTGTACACATATAAGCAAATACATAAATACACACCCACATTCTTGTTTACATTTTTTAAAACAAGTGGTAAAATATTATAGTCATACATATCAGAGATTATTGTTATATTAGTCCATAAAGATCTTGGTTATCCTTTTGCTATGGAAGCAATATATAGCTATACCATAGTTATTTGACTAGTCCCCTATTAATGGGTATTTTCCCCCCAACTCTCTATAGTGCAAATAATTCTTCATTTAATAGCTGTGTATACAAGTTATTTGCACCCATCTGCACTGAAGTCAGTAACTGTTGAATTAATACTATTTGATTCTGATATAATAATGTTTGGTGCCTTGCCTTATTCAGTGTAGGTAAGTTCAATTTTCCTTTATTGAGTCACATTTGTAAACATTTCAGTTAAAACAATATTTTTGTCACTGAAAACAAAGAGAAGTTATATTTTTTCTAAACTACCTTTTAAAGAATGAATTGTTAAATGATTTATTTAAATTTAAGAAAAAGGAAAACCTGTTCAGCGTGTGTTTTACCTATTTAACTAGTGGTATGAAAATATTAGAAGGAAAGAGAGTTCCAGGAAAATTTTCTGTAGCAAACCAAAAAATCAATAAAGGGGAAAAAACCTTTTCTTCTTGGTCCTAAATCCAATTACAGTAGTTATGAATCTGGGTATGACAAGGTTTTTGGTTTTCTTGCTTCCCAGGCTTGGTGTTTACTATGAGAAAGAAAAGCAGACACTCATTTGGGGCTGATTACATTATGGATACAGGGACAAAATCACAACATCTCTTTTCCCATAATCACATTTTCACCTCCTCATGCAGTGCACACCTGTGCCTTGTTGGCAATTGCACTCAATGGGAAGTCACACATCACATAGCTTCAGTAAGAGAGGAAATTAGTTTCTTGCAATATGTGTCCTTTCAGATGACACTGGATGTTTCTTACTGAAGATCTGAAAACTAAATAAGTAAAAAGTCAGAAGAGAAACTGAATAGAATTCAGTGCAGAGTCTCTGGCATGACAGCCACAGATCTGCATGCCATGAGTAATGGAATCATAATGACTTTAGTAAATGCTCATGTCTCAGTTTATTTAAAATTTAATAGCAATTCAAGGAAGAAAGCTTTAGAATAAAATTATGTATACTAACTCTGCACTTTGCATGAATTTTCAGGCTGGCTCAGCTGAACAATAGGATGTGGCAGTGCATTCATTTGCCGTATGAGTTCAACGTTGTCTTCCTCCACCACCTGCCCAGCCTTCACTTGGAATGTTTCGCAGCTGTGTGACTTTTTCATTGTAAGACTCTATCTGAATTTGTCCTCTACAGTCAATTTTATCTTGGGTTCCTACAATAGTTACTTTGCTGGATATTTTTCAGCTTCCCAGATATTTAATCTTCTATTCATTTTTATCTTAATGGTAATTATTAGCTATTTTCAAGCTATCTCTCATATCTATGGCTTTGTTTTACATGTTTTTACTATTTGGACTATGATCTGCTTGAATGTGTTCTACCTCCTTAATCCAATTAACATATATATATATATAGAGGAAATCACTGCATTTATGTATTCAATTTGTCAAGTTGAATTAGTCAGCAGACATATTAGAGATAAAATTAGAGCAAAAACAAAGAAGGGGAATTATTCAAAATTGTATTTGAAGTCATGGATATTTCACAAATAAACATAAAAGTTGTCATAATTAGAAAAATCAGAAGTTTTGCTGGAGTTTCTTATACTAATTATAGGACTTTGTATTGTTTCATTTGGAATTATATCCAGGGGACAATGAAATCTCGGTGACATTTAGATCTTTAATCATTTTAATCTGATCCTGATGATGCATTCTCACAACCAGTATTTCCTCTTCTTCCCAAGTTCCCAGATATTAGAAAAGAGAAAAGCTATATATTTTTTTATTTCTAATGTCTACTTTACCCTTTTTATGGGCAAGCTGTTGTATCTAGGCAGCAAAAAGAGTGATAGTTCTGAAATCTTGATCCATTTTAGGTGTTGGCAAATAATGGTCCATGAGCCGAATTTAGTGTGCCACTTGTTTTTGTATGGTCTGCCTGCTAAGAAGGGTTTTATACCTTTTAGTGGTAGATAAAGAAAAGTATATTGAAAAACAAACAAAAACACACACTGAAAGGTAGAGAGAAAAAAGCAAGCCAATTAAAGTCCTCAGGACCAAGAAATAACAACTGTATAATCAGTTTCTTCAGTTTGTTTCTTTTTTGCCTCAGATAGCTTATACTTGGAGCTGAAGAAGCCAAAAACCTGGAAACATCAATTGTCAGACAACAAAAGCATGCTCTCTCTACCCAAAACGTCAGGAAAAGGTCAGCCTAGCAAGACAGAAAACCTTTAGACAATAACTACTATACTCTAGATAAACTCTACAGAAAAAACTGTAGTCCAGCTTCCAACCCTGCTAGCAAAAGCTGAGTAGAACCCTTTCAAAGCTATAATGAAACACTCCAAACTTATTCTTGGGTGATGTCAGAGAAGGTTGAATAGGAGAGAGGACTTTCATTCCTGCCTACAGGAGGTGGGTCCCACTTCCACATCCCTAGCATCTGTGGAGAGAATGTGAGGAGCCTGGACTCTTATTCAGTAGTAATGAGGTGGCCTTTCTCTTCCCCACTGGTGATGTCAGAGGAGGCTTAGTAGAGATTTGGGACTTTTGCTGGTGCCCAGGTGTAATGAGGCCACTTCCCCCATGGTGTCACTGGAGGCATTCCTGCTCCTCCCAGCTAGGATTGTTTTAGTGGAGGTCTAGTGAGAGAGCCAGAGCTTCCACCCTGCAAGCAGTATCAAGGAGCCCATCTTGTCCTTGAGTGTCACTGTATATCAAGTGAAGAACCTGGACTTCTACCCTCATCTTGCAGTAATGAGGTAATAATACTCCACTTGCTTTCCTGGAGCAGTGTCAGAAAAAAAGAAAGAAAGAAAACTCCTAAAAGTAGAGGGTAAAATAGCATTCAGAATCTCATAATAATGTCCCATTTCCAATTTAAAATCTCAGTTTGAATGAAAAAAAGAAAATCAATAGATAGCAACATCAAGATGACAAAAATCTTAGAATTATCTGACAGAGATTTTAAAGCAGTCATTATAAGAATGTTGATGAGCAATTACGAACACAGGTGAATTAATGAAAAAAATAGAAAGTCTCAAAATTGAAACAGAAGTGCTCAGCAAAGAAATAGGAGTTATAAAGAAGAACTAAATGGAAGTTTTAGGACTAAAATAATACAATAATCAGCATAAAAATCTTGATGGGAAGGCTCAAGAGCAGAATAAAAAGGTCAGAGGAAAAAAATCAGTGAGCTTGGAGATAGAACAATAAAAATTATCCAGTATGAACAAAAGAGGTAAAAATGAATGAAAAAAATAAATAAATAAGCAGAGCCTTAGGAACATCTGGGACTATAACAAAAGATCTAATATTCATGGCATTGGTGTCCCTTCAGGAGAGGAGGAGAAGGGCGGAGCTAAAAAATATTCAAAGAAATAATTACTGAAAGCTTCTTGAATATGTTAAAAGTCAGTCAATAAGTTGTTCAAGCTCTAAACCCAAAGAAATCCATACTGACTGATTATAGCATATTTCTGAAAATTAAAGATAAATCTTAAAAGCAGTGAGAGAGAAATGACTTTTTTTCTGATAGGGACAAACAATTCAAATGACAGTGTATTTCTCAGAAACCATGGAAGCCAAAAGGAAATAGCATACATTTTTCAAATCTTAGATGAAAAGGAGTATTAATCTAGAAATCTATATCTGGTGAAAAAAATATCCTTTAGAAATTAAGACATTCTCAGATGAAAGCAAATTAAGATATTTTTTTGTTGTTGTTATTAGCAGATCTACTTTAAAAGAATGGCTAAAAAAATACCCTCTCTAAACATAAATGATAAAAGAAGGAATCTTGGAACATCAGGAAGGAACAGCATTACAAGGGCAAAAATGTGAGTGAATATTATAAATTTTTCTTCTCTTGAGGTTTCTAAATTATGTTTGATGGTTAAAGCTAACATTGTATTACTACCTGATACAGTTCTGCAAGTGTATATAGGAAACATTTAAGGGTAGGTAGAAGGATGAAGAGGGCAATTAAGTTCCTACACTTCACTCAAATGGCAAGATGTTAATATCAGTAGATTGCAGCGAGTTATTTATATATAATGTAATACATAGAACTCATACTAAAAAGCCAATATAAAGAGCATACTAAAGAATGTTTGATAGAAAAATCAAAATGGAATTCTAAAAATATGTTTAACCCACAGTAACACAGCAAAAACAATGGACAAATAAAAACCAAAAACATAAAATAACATTTTTAAGCTTTAACATAGCGATAATTATATTAAGTATAAATGGTCTAAATATAACTATTAAAAGACAGAGATTTACACAGTGGATTAAAAAAAAAGGCTTAACCTTGCTTTTATGTTGTCTAAAAGACTCACTTTAAATATAATAAGATAGTTATGTTGATATTTATAGATCATGCAAGCATTAGTATATTAATATCAGTTATGTTACAATATTAAATGTGTATGCACCAAACAACAGGGCCACAAAATGTGAAACAAAAGCTGATTAAATTTAAAGAATAGGCAAATCCATAATTATATTTGGAGACTTCAACACCCTGTAATTTCCTAAGGATTTTAAAACAAAGTACTACAAACTATTTAAAACAATAGAAATTTACTTTCTCTTAGTTCTGGAAGCCAGAAGTCTGAAATCAGGTGTTGATTTTGTCTGGAGGCTCTAAGAGAGAATCTATTCCATGCCTCTCTCTTAGTTTCTGATGGTTGCCAGAAATTCTTGGCATTCCTTAACTTATAGACACATGACTATAATCTCTGGCCCTGTTTCCACAGAGCCTTCAATTCTGTGTCTCTGTGTCTCAAATCTCTCTCTCTATGCCTTTCTTTCATAAGGACCCATGTCCTTGAATTTAAGGTGCATCCTAAATTCAGGATGAGCTCATCTCAAGATTCTTCATAACATTTGCTCAGACCCTTTTGAAATATACATGTATATATAAAATAAGGTCACATTCATTGCTTCTGGTTGATATCTTTTTTGAGGCCACATTCAGCCCATTACAATTCCCATTTCAGCAACTGATCTAGCAAATAGACAGAAAATTGGCAAGGATGAAATAACTCAACACCATCAACCAATAAAATGCAATCAATATTTATAGAACATTATACCAAACAGCAGAATACATATTCTTTTCAAGTGTCCAGGAACATATATCAAGATAGACCACTTTCTGGGTATAAAACAAACCTCAGCAAATTTAGATTGATATCATACAGAATTTGTTCTCTTATCATAATAGAATTAAATTAGACATCAGGGACATAAAGATAACAGTACAACCTCCAAACACTTGGAAACACACAGTTCTCAACACACTTCTAGATAATTTATTAATTGAAGAGAAAGTCTCAAGGGAAATTAAAAAAGAAAACATGAATTGAAAAAAATATTACATCCGACAAATTTGTAGGACATAGCTAAAGCAGCTCTAAGGAGACATAACATTAAATGCTTACATTAGATAAGCAGGAAAGTCTCAAATCAATAATCTAAGACCTTATGTCAAGAACTTAAAATAAGAAGACCAAATTAAAATCAAAGCAAGAAGAAAGAAAGGAAATTATAAAGATAAGAGCAGAAATCAAGAAAATTGAAAATAGAAAAAAAGGTATCAAACAAAAAGTTGCTTGTTGAAAAAATCAATAAATGACAGACCTTTAGCAAGACTGATAAAAGAAAAAAAGACAAAACTTTACCACTATTAGGAATGAAATAGGGGCTATCACTACAGACACTTTAAATATCAAAAAGATAATGAAAGATTACTGTAATTATAACACATGAATTTGGCTACCTAGATGATTCCTCAATTCCTCTTAAAGCACAAATGTTCACAACTCACCCAATATGAAATAGAATGTTTGAATAGCCCTACAAGTATTAATGGAATTAAATTTGCAATTTAAAAACTCCTGAAGTAAAATATCCAGGCCTACATGCTTTCGCTGGTGAAATCTAGCAAAAGTTTAAACAATTAATGCCATTTTACACAATCTCTTTCGGAAAATAGAAAAAGAGGAACATTTCCTATTTCAATTTATGAAACTGGTATAGTACCTTGATTTAAAACAAAAACAAAAACAAAAACAAAAACAAAAAATCTAAAGGCAAGTAAAAAGAAAGAAAACCATGGAATAATATCCATACCATAGTATACTACTGAGCAATAAAAAAGAACAAATTAGATGAATTTCCAGAAAATTATGCTAAATCAAAAGAGCCAATTCTAAAAGTTGTATTATTTCATTTTATAGCATTCTTGAATTGAAAAAAATTATAGAAATGAAGAATAAATTAGTGATTGCTAGGGGTTAAGAAGAGGGGGAATGTGAGTGTGGCTATAAAGAACAACAAGAGAGTTTTAGTAGTGATGGAGGGTTATGTATCTTGACTATATCAATATAAATATCCTAGTTGTTATATCGTACTACAGTTTTACAAGATATTGCCCCTGGGAAAATAGGGTAAAAGGCATATGGGATCTCTCAGTATTATTGCTTACAACTTGCTGAATCTACAATTATCTCAAAATAAAACATTTTTTAAATTATAGAATATTTAAATTTCAGTGTCAATAAATAATGTTTTATTGGTACACAGTCACATTCATTTATCTAAGTATTGTCTATATGCACTTTTGTGTTAAAATAACAGAGTTGTGACACAGACCTCATGGCCTGTAAAAGAGAATATATTTCCTATCTGTGTCTTTATAGAAATGTTTGCAAAACCCTGATCTATGTGATGCATTTCCCTTATCTCTGCCTCAGCAGGCAATATACAAGTAAACAAATAAACAAGAAATTTTTAGAGAATAAAAAGTGCTGTGAAGAAAACAAACCATTCTGAGAAGACAGCAAAGGGTGATATGGGTGGTTGGATGTAGACTAGGCAGGCAGAGATGTTCTGTCTTCAGAGAGGAATGTTTCACTGTGCCCTCTATAGAAAAGTAGAGCCAGCAAGAGAAGATCTGGGGGAAGAGCACCCCAAACCTTTTTGATAGCAATTACCAAAGGCCTAAGATGCCATTTGCTTATAAAGCTTAGCTTGTTCGAGCAACAGAAACATGGCCAGAGTAGCTGGTGGGCAGTGGTGGTGTATGAGATGAGTGTGAAGAGGTAGCAGAGGCACGATGACAATGAGTTTAGATTTGACCATAAATGCAGAAAAGCCACCAGAAGATTTTAAGGAAAAATGATTTGTATTTTTAAAAGATTGTGTTGACTACTTTATGGAGAGTGGAAAAATTAGTAAAGTCACTCTCATAATAATTTGGGCAAGAGATATTCATGCTTGCCTATATCTCTTCAAATTGAATTATTTAAAAGTCATGTTAAGTTAATAAAGGAAAGGAAGAATGGAAGAATGAAATTAAGCATTAGAAGTGGTTAATTATTTCAAAAGCTCTCCAAGGGAGAAAGAATGTGAATAATGGAGTCTTGGCTCTTCAGTCCTTTGACAGTTTGTGGGCTGTATATCCTGGGAAATCAAAAGGAGAAGACGTTTCATGTTATCATCAAATACTAAGAATCACTTATAGAACCAAGTGGAGATTTTGTATCTATATCTCTATATATCTCTATCCCTATCCCTATCCCTATTACCTATCTCTATCTGTCTGTCTATCTATCTATCTATCTATCTATCTATCTATCTATCTATCTATCTATCATCTATCACTTATCTATATAGCACAATAAGAGGGCTGGGCTGGGCATTCAGCCTGCAAGAGTTGATGTTGCAGCTCAAGTTCAAAGGTATACTGAAGGCAGAATTCCCTCTACTACAGGAGAGCTCAGTCTTAAGGCCTACACTGATTGGATGAGGGCCACTTGTGTTATAGGGTGATCTGCTTCACTTAAAACCTGCTGATTTAAATGTTAATCTTCCTTTAAAAAATACCTTTATAGAAACATCCAAATGTGTGTGATGAAATATCTGTGTATCATGGCCTAGACAAGTGACACATAAAATTAAGCATTATACCTAGAGAAGTTAGATTCTAGATATCACAGCCTTGAGGAAAACATGTAGGCCAAAGCGTAAGAATCTCGACAGTAACAGATGGAGACAGAAGACTAATGCAAGAGGGAGACAGATGACTAATACATACTTTGACTTTGGGACTGTACAGAATAACTGTTGTTGAGGATGTGGATGGAGCCTTGGAGACAATAACCAAGAGTAGACTTATTATCAACTTCCAGGAAATATGTGGCTTAGAGTTGGATTTTGATTCAAAGACAATAAAGAAATGTGATTTATTTTCTATAGTCATGTTTGTGGACTCAGTGTTAAACATGATGTAGAATGCCAAAGAGGGTAGGATTAGTACACAAGTTAAGTTTTAATTTGATGAGCAAACACTCATTGTAGAGTTAAAAAGGCACATGTAATACTTCTATTATTTGTGCTGCCAAATTAGGGCGCATGGTTTCTATTATTGCTAATTCTAGTCAATTTGGGTGCCTGTTTCTTTTCTGAGACTTAGAGCATTTAAGAGGAAGAAAATAAGAGAGGTTACTCAGTCTTTAGAGATTAATTTTCACAATCTCATTACAACAAATATGCATTGATCATCTCCTATTCATAAAACACTGGGGCAAGTCCTGAGGGCAACCAGTTTCCACACTGAATAACCGGGCAGTATAGCTATTGGCTTCTTTGACTTTTAGTTCAGACGAATAGGGGTTACAATTCCCCCACTTAAACCAATTACCAGTTTTATGTTCTTGAGTAAGTAATTCATTCTCTTGGAAACCATTTTCTGATCTGTAAAATGGTTCTAATATAATGATTCACATGTTACCCTTGAGTTACTTTTTAAAGTAAAAGTTAAAATGATAATCCCATGTAATCAATATTATGCTTGAAATATCCCATCACTTGTGAAATACTACATCCACAGTTCTGTGTATGTATAGCTGTACAGTACATCTTAAACACTAAAATTAGACAATCACTAAACTGGGATAAATGAAAGAATGAAATGAAAGTTTGTGAGTGAATTTCCGGACACCACTTTTTTTTTTTTCTTTTTTAATGTCTATCAATCCTCGGTGAAAATGGGGGAGACAGGTAGAGAATTATTAAATTTCTTCTTGTTCAAAAAATTTCTCCCTGGTAAGCCTTTTTAATTACATGTATGTGCTTATAGATTTGTTTTTATTGTGAGAATTAAATAGTGGAAAAGCTACATTTTTCAAGAGGTTGAGGGAAAGAAGTTTGCTGGGAATATATTCCAAAGCAAGTCTAATTGTAACTTCAATGTTGTAGAATTGTTGTGCAGAGTAAATAAAAAACTTAGACAAATCACTATTATCAACCTGACGCAGGATATAATCAAATAACAATTTTTGGCTATTTTAATTGATTTATATGTTGTAGAGTTAATTTGATTATCACAAGATGGTTTTGACTGGTTATATTTAGTGCTTCAATTCAGCTGTTTAATATATGGTCGATTTTGACACTCTCCAAAACAGTTTAGAGTATTCAGAAAAAAGAAAAAAAATAGTGCTGGTGTGGAAGTTAGGAAGGGCCTCATGAAAGGGTGAGTGTTTGAGAGGGAGCCTGGAAGAACTACTATTTTTTGATGGCTAAAGAGTGATTTTGATAGCCACCTTTGGTTGAATATTCAACAGTCACTCCTCTCTCCACTCTAATCTCACCTCCTTTCTGTCAGCGCCTTGACTCATAATACCCAGATTCATTTCCCAGCTTTTCCTTAGCAGCTATACATTGATGCAAGCCTAGCCAATGAACTGTAAGAGCTATTTAGTAACTTCTAGAAGATCTTTCCTCCCTGAGTATGGAGAAGAGAGAGAGAGAGAGAGAAAGAGAGAGAAAGAGAGAGAGAGAGAGAGAGAGAGAGAGAGAGAGACAGAAAGACACTACATTACCCATGAGCAAAAATATTAGAAAATATTTATATAATGCTATGTACCAGGTACTTTTTAAGATTAATAAACAGTTTTTAGATATATTATTAAATCTCTATTTACACATATTAAGTCATTAATCATAGATATTTTTATCTATATGTATAGTTATAGATGAAAGCTAAAGCTCAAGGAACTTCATATATATTCTGAAAGGGCAAGCAGAAGTAGATTTTGAACTTAGCTATGGTCTTGATGATTATGCTATGCAAATGAATCTCAACAGATTGGTGATGGTATACTGAGGAAGGAAAACTGGCTCTTTAAAAATTGTTATGACAGAAAATTAACGGAGTTCCTTTGCATTTGTAATTTGGGAAAATTTTAAGGTTTTATTGTTTAACCCACAGTAAGGTGGATTTTCTGTTACTTGCAAGTAATAGAAGAAAATCTAGGAATTCCTTAAGGAATACTGTTGAAGAGGAGAATGAAAATTTCAGGCGAGAACAGAATGAACAAATTCAAGGATGAGTTGGATTTAGGAGATGGTCATTAACTTCCATTTGCTGGACCAGAGTCATGAAACAGTTTCAGGCAATGAGTCTGGAAATACAGGATGAGTCCTAAAATTACAGTGTCTAATTTCAGTTTTTACTAATTGCAAGCAGCATTGGGAGTTTTTATTTAAGGTTATTGACCTTGGGAGCAATAAATTTAGAACACTGCTTTAGGAAAAGCAATCAGGAAAGCTCAGAAAGTCTCTCTTCTAGGGTTATGGAGAAAGAGGCAATTGCATTTTGTAAATGTGGCTAGAAACATATTTGTGTGGCATCTGTCATTTAAGAGTTATCTCTAACCTTGAATTCTAGTTATATCTTTGCAAACCTCTAAGAAAAATCTATGCCAGGAATATGTGCTACCCATTATGTTTACATGAAGATATTTGATTTCTCACTATTATCTCTTTAATCTATTGTAAAATATTTTAGAACCAAATTACTTCCGTTATCAAGTCCTCAAATTCTTTTTCTTAGGAACCATGTAATGTAGTGCTTTTTAGGATCCCTGTCTAATGAAACACTACAGCATAGGCTCTAAATCAAACCTATGCTTCACTTCAGTGCTTCCATTATGCAGAGACTGAAGGATGGAGCTCATGTATCACCAAGATTGGCTGTTTCCTTTTTAACAGTGCTTCTGTCCTCCTGATAGGACATTCTTTTAATGCCAGAGGCAGTGTAGTGCAAGAAAAAAAGTATGAGTTTTGATTTAAATATAACTAATTTCAAATCTAGCTCTAATGTTTCTGTCTTATGTCCTAGTATAAGTCTTAGGCACTCCAAGCCTTAATTTTCTTATCTATAAAGTGGAAATAACAAGTCTTCCCTTGCATGACTATTGGGAGTAATAAGCAAGAGATACATGTGTATGTAAACCTGGACTTCTTTTCCTCTTTTTTTGACTCTTAGTGAATAAGTGGAAGTAATTATTAAGATATATTGGAACATGGTAATCTAAAAGATTGGAGATATTCAGAAAAAAGTAATTAAGAATCATTTTGAGACTTTTTAATATTATTTTATAGTATGGTTCAATATCAAGTGTTTGCTACTTTTGGAACTCTTTGCAGATTGTTTCTTTAAGATTCTTATATTACATTTATTTGCAGAGAACTTAACTCATAATTTTTATTTATGAAAAATAATTTTCTGCTATACTCATCTCTGCCCGTTTATGGTATCAACAAGACAGTCACTTCCAAATGGTAGCAAAATAGAAAACCAAATGAAACGTGGGGGCCATTCATTGTGTTCCATCAGTTCTTTAAAAAGCAAAGATTTTATTGTAGGTCCTCAAGCAAATTCTTACTAAATTTGAATTTATGTCCATACATTGATAGTATCAGGTTTTCACTTTGTTTTGACATAAAACAACCATGGCATTTAACAGTGACCCACCTGCAGGAGGATAATAACTCAGGCAGTTGATCAAAAGAAAATCAGTCCCTGACTCAAATATAAATCTGATTTACTCTGATACCCACCTTTGGTTTGACTTTCATGGGTATCTCTTTGTCTAGAAATTACAAATGTAACTACTGAAAGCAAATTCTTTAAGATTCTGAACTTAGGGATACTCTGAGCACAGAAGTTCAGGACTTGGGGAAACTTACAGGCAAGGGTATGAGATCAGTAAACATAAATGTACCCAGGGCAAATTTTCTCAATGATGTAATATTTTCATAGGACTGTAACTTCTAAGAAGAACAAGAAAACAAAAATAATTCTTGGAAATTGAAAGCAGTATTGTACTTTCTTACTAAATAAATGTTGATTTAATTTTGACTACACATATCTAAAATTGTTTTCATCATGTATCATTCAAAGCTGAGTTTACCCCAGGGAGGTTTAAGTAAATTGTTGATAAATGTAGTGTCAGTACACTAGTAATGATGGGAGGAAAATGATAAAAAGCTATATACATTTCAAACTTTAAAAATTATGTGGCACAGTTACATTACATCTTCTGGGTAGAGGGCTTATCATCCTGGTCATCTTCCCTTAAACATCCAAAGAGGTAATAGATACAGTATCAAGATATAAAGAAAATCTTTGAAAAGCATTTTAGTTTTAGCAAACAACAGGCCTGGAAAGAGATTGTCTCATCCAACTTACTCATTTCACAGAAGCAGAGACTGAGTCCCCAAAGTGACCTGTGTTGAGTGACAACAATGCCAGGTGTTATAAAGATTGTACAATAAAATTAGACAAGCAATCACTGTCAACAAATTACAGGTGAACATCAATTACAGGGAGAAACTTGAAGGCAATGGTCTTTCAGCTGTACTTGACACGGAAAAGAGAAGAGATGGGAAGATAAAGAGGAGGAGAGATTGCCAATAATTATGTGAAAAGATGCTTCACACCACATATCATCAGAAAAATGCAAATTAAAACAACAGTAGGATACCACTACACACCTATTAGAATTTCCAAAATTTGGAACACTGACAACACGAAATGCTGGTGAGGATGTGGAGAACAGGAGCTCTCTTGCATTGCTGATGGAAATGCAAAATGGTACAGCCACTTTGGAAGACAGTTTGGCAGTTTCTTACTAAACTAATCACACATTTACCATGTAATCCAGCAGTTACGCTCCTCGGTATTTCCCCAAAGGAGTTAAAAGTTTTTTTTGTTCACATGAAGACATATGCATGGGTTTAGAGCAGCTTTAATCATAATTCCTGAAACATGGAACCAGCCATGAGTCCTTCAGGAGGTGAATGGATAAGTGAAGTGCGGTACATTCAGATAATAGAAAACTATTCAGAACTAGAAAATGAGCTTTGAAGCCATGGAAACACACTGAGGAATCTTAAATGAATATATTAATAAGTAAAAGAAGTTTACCTGAACAGGCTACGTACTATATGATACCAACTATATGATATTCTAAAAAAGAAAAACTATAGAAACAGTAAAACCCAAGCTCCCTGGGGTTGGAGAGATGAATAGGTAGAGCACAGAGACTTTTTATAGCAATAAAAATACTCTGTATGATAATGGATACGTGTCATTATACATTCTTCCAAACCCATAAAATATATGACACCAAGAGTGAATTTTAAGGTAAACTATGGACTTTGGATGATTATGATGTGTCAGTGTAGGTTCATCATTTGTAACAATGTACCACTCTCGTGAGGGATATTGATAATAGAGGAGACTATGCATGTGTAGGGGAAGGAGGTATATGGGAAATCTCTGCACCTTCCTTTACATTTTCCTGTGAACCTAAAACTTATCTCTAAAATTGTCCTTAAAAAAAAAAAAAGAAAAAGAAAAAGAAAAAAGAGGGTAGGAAAGTTCAAGAGATAAGAGTTAGTCTGATCCAGATCATCTTGGTGGAGTTCGTGATGAGAGGTTAGCCCAAACCAAAGACGTCATTGTTTTCACTGCTATAATTTGTCAAAGAAAAATTGTGCTAGACAAATGAAATTGTCAAGTAAGGCTTTATTCAAGACTATTGTAATGAGAATCAAGGTTATTGCAATAGGGGAGAAATTGAACTCAATTTTGCTGAAACCAAAGGTGGAAGTGGGTTTAAGCACCGGGGTGAATTAGTGGGAAAGTATTGAAGGACATTGGTCAGTGTGATTAGGCCACCTGTGTTTCCTAATTATTGTTTATCAAAGTTAGGCTTCTACCTTCCTACAGAGACTCCGAGAAAGTGGTACTAATTTTCTTGATGATGATATCTCAGAGAAATGGTTCCCAGGTCATAGAGGAAAACATTCTTGGGTTGTAAGAGGCTAAGAGAAGATTTACATTTCAAAGGGGCAGATAAAGAATTTACAATGGAAAGTTTTCTAAAGAAAACGCTCTAAGGGAGATGGAGGCATGTAGTCAGAAAGACCTCTATCTAAAGTATAATGGGCTGTCTGCGTTTGATTGCACTATCTTGTAAGAAACCTTTTGTACATATTCACACATGATCTTTACAGTTGTCTAGATGAGTCATGTAATCTTTGTAAAATGGTATCACCACATTTTGCAATGAAGAATCAGATGCTGAGGGAAGCACATGTTTACTCAGAGTCTCACAATAAGGACTCGAAGGAAGTTGCATTTAGGTTTTTGACTCTTAGTCTAGTACTTATTCTACTGTGTTAGCTCGTTTCTTTGAAATAACAACTAATATTTGGGTAATGTTTACAGTTTCTATGGCACTTTCATGTAGATTATCTGATTTTCATTTCACACTGAGGTAGAGGTAGAGAGGGTGTAATTATCTTCAATTATAAATGAGGTAATTGAAACTTCAATAAATTAAGTGACTTTCCAAATAATGAGATTGGAATCCAGATCTTCTAATTCCATTAACTAATTAATTAACATATTTAGACAAATACCCAGTATGTGTTCAAGTTCAATGTCAGGAGCTAGGGATTCGAAAAGAAGCAAGGTCTCTGCCCTCATGGAGCTTGCATCCTAATGAGAAAAAAAAAAAACAGAACAAAAAGAAAGAAACATGAGAAGGTGATAACAACAGGGAGCAGTGAGGGCATTCATAGAAAGCGTAACCTCTCAGGGTAGGTGGTGTTTGCATTTTTGGAAAAGGTCATATGTAGGGAAGGTTGATCTGAGGAGTGGACATTTGTTCTGAGAGCAGGCATAATAACTAATTCCTAATAGAGGGGACAGATATACAAGTTTAGAGGGAGGGAACTAAATGGTAGAACACTTAGCTGGAAGTGGCAGAACCAGGGCCACAACTTATACTCAGGCAATCTGTGCTCTTAACATACTACACGTTGCTAGCCACTGGAAATGCATGAGAAAGGCTGGTGTGGCTGAAGCATGATGAGAGGTAAGAGTATAGATTAAGCTGAGGTCAAAGAGAAGCGTGAGTCAGACCACTCAGGAGTTGTAAACTATTGGAAGGAATTGAGATTTTATTCTACCAACTATGGGAATCCACTAGATGTTTTCCTCCAGAAAGTCATGAGATCTGACTAACCTATGTCATATCAGACATTAGGGATTCACATTCAGGAGTGGCTTCTGAGGCCAGCTACCATCAATCCCTCTCCTTGTGAAAAACAGGTGAGGGGAGAGAGGGAAAAGGTATAGTTGGGAAGCACTGGGGCTGAAGTTAAACCAAATGCTACTGTATGGAAATACTCCAGCAAAAGAATGGGGGATGTGATACAGTATTGATACTAACAGATACTGTGTCCTGCCAACATGGGAGAGCTTATGGGATATAAACACTACCAGTGGCATTTCATTTTAATATACTGATAGTATCATTATGGGTATTATTTTCAATGAGCACTTCTGTGCCCTGGTATTCAAAGTTGTTGGATGTTGATCTGCAGATTTATGCCTTTTTGAAGACATCATGTTTATTATTTATTACTACAGTGTGTCAAGGTCAAAGTATAAATGAAAATAACCAACATTTTGCACAGGAGATTCAGGAGGAAAGTTGTAATTCCTTCTCGACTCCGAGCCCAGAGCTTAGGTCGATACTTGATATACTTGGGAGAAATGTGATGGATGTATTGAAAGTTAATGAAAATCAAAAAATTAAACAAAATGTATGTGTGCCACTGTCTTATAAATGAAGGTGTTTACATTTTTTTCAGCAATTTGCATTTAAGATTTTATAATTTTTTAACATCTTGAAAATAGAAGAACTCGCACAGAGATTTAGTGACTTTCAAGTCAAGCACATTAATTGATGAACGGAGATCATCTGAGAATATCTTTCCTAGTAGAAAAAACTGAGATGAATAAAGACCCTTAAGATCAACACATTGAAAAGATTAATCCAATTGAGTTCCAATCAGCATACTTTTTGTAGGCAGTAGAGTATTTTCAGCGATATTTAATGAGGTTGTTTTTTTCCAATGATGTCTGAATTATGAAGTGACTATGATACTATTAACAATATGGGGTGGAAAAGCTGATGGCACTTCTCTCCCTCATTATTTGCAGCACTTCCTTCAGTACAGTTGGTGGTCTTGTTACAAGCACAAGGGCCCACTCATATCCAGAGTGAGGTATTTCCTACTTATAAAGTTGCATCTGGAAAGATTGAAGATGAATGCATTGAGAGCTCTGAGTGTCATGGATAAAGCTCACGTGAGTGCCAGTGTGAACACATTTATTCCTGGGAGTAAACATTCTTTTTCTTTCTCCCTGGATTTCGATAGAATATCTTCTGATGAACGTCTAGGTGGGTACTGTTCTTACTTAACAAATCTGGCTTCTAGGTTGTCTGTTTGGTAAATGCTGTCAGAATCGCCAATGTGCCAGACACATGCAGCTGTTCTTGTTTGATTGTCACCTTAACTCTGAAATGGGCCTCCTGACATTTGCTTGTGAGGGTAGCTTTGGCAGAGTTGTTAAGAAGAGAAGGCGATTCTGTGTCAGTTAAAATGCATCAACATTTTAATTGTTTTAGTTCATTTTCTGTTCAAATAGCTCTTGAAACTTTGCCCACCAGCCTTTGCATGGAAATCCTGAGCGTTTACTCTGCCTTGAGGGTTCTTGGTGCTAAGGTATAGCCATTTGGCCTGGTTTCTCTTTGATTTGCTGTCATGTTTATAAATTACTGTTTTTCCACGTTGTGATAAAGCATAGGACAAGATACAAGGGAAGAAGGGAGAATAATTACCATTTTACCATTAATGGGAAAACAGAAATATGACTAAACTGTCTTGTTTCTTTGAAGCACTGGGGACAAACTGCCATAATTTGGAAACATTTTGTGAATTTGCAAACATCTTCAAGACCAACTATAGTTTACCACTTTAATTTCTTATTGATTTTTAGCAATTTCAAATTCTTGAGGCTTAGCTTAGCATGCACTTCTAGGCTTTTTAATTAGATCTGTATATACAAGCCCAAAGTGTTGATGGAAAGTTTATGAATTGTTTTAAGATTTAGAAGAAAGAAAACAAAGAAGCATTTTATCCTTTTATTTGATAGTTATTTTCCTTATGGAGATTGAGGTGAATACAAAGGAGAATTTTACTCTTTTGTTAGATTATGTAGAATATTTTATCACCTCTTTTTAATACTGGACTTTGATGTTATTCTACTGTAAGTGTTAGAGCCTGACATTTTCATTATCTAGTGTTAAAATAAACTATATAAAATAAGAAAATGTTAAAGTTGTATCTTGTTTTCGAAGACGTGTATATTTTTCACTTGATTTTCTATGCTGGTAATTTAGTTACTAAGAGGACCATAAATTTTTCTTTTATAAACTGGAAAATTATAGGACGATCTGCTAAGGGTAATACATATGGAACAAAATTTAAAGGTTTTACAATCTCTGCTTTTCAGTGAGAAATGTGGTTTAACATCTTTCACCTGAATAATTGTGCTTCGTGTATCAATAAGATATGTCTCATCTTGTCCCCACTCTCATCATCTTTCACTGGGATTCCTTCAGAACCTCCCTGTCTTGTTTCTTTCCTTTATTCTCACACGCCACCAACTAGCTCACTGAGCATTGAAGGCTGGAGCCTGGAATTATTTGAAGATTTCTCTGGGCATCTCTCTCTTATCTCTGTTGTCTCTACATGGTCTTGCTAGGTTGGTGGTTTCAGGGTAGCCAGATTTCTTACAAATTGGCAGATGGCTTCCAAGGCTTATGCTCAGAGAAAGATGAGGAAAGCAAGCAAAAGCTAAACGTCTTTTTTTTTTTTTTTAACCTAGTGTCAGAAGTCACACAGCATCTCTTCCTTGTATTCTGTTTGTCAAGGTAATCAGAGTCCTACTCAATTTCAAGGAAAGGAGGGTGGCAAGGATCTGGAAGACCACATGAGACCAGAATGTGGGACCATTTTTGGAAAATATTACAGTGCCTGTCTTGAAATTTCAACTTAAACTATGGTTTAGGATTATAAAATTTAACATAAATTTTAGTCCTAAGCTTTGATTTAGGAGTTTAAGTCTATTTAAAATACTGCTATTCCAGCTTTATTGATATGTTTTGGAAGAATTTGTAATTGTATAGTTTTTCTTGGTGAGTTGCCCCAGAATTGCTCATATGCTTAAGAGCAAAAAACAAAATTAAATGGACGTATTTAAATAAGTATATGCTCCTGCAATAATTTCCCCAGAAGTAATGACCATATTGAAAGAATTAGAATTTCAAATTGTGTTAAAGTTGGTTTCTTTTTGCTGACCTGGTTCAGCAGATGCTAACCAAGTTTAGGAGGACTGTTCTAATTTCAGCATATAATATACAGAAATGAAGTGAATGTAAAGGACTCTGTGACCTTCAGAGATGAAATTGTGCCCTTTCTAGCAAAGCCTTTTATTTCTAAAATGTGTGCTACTTCCAGCACCTGACTCATTAATGCCTGCCTCCTTTCCGTGTTGTTCTGGATGACCAAAGTGTCATTATTGAGAACCTACTTTGTGCAGGGCACACTTTTTTCCTAATTGCTTTGCATAGAGATGAGTGCTTCTGCAAGGTTGAAGGCTTTGGATGAGATAAAGACTGCTATTGAGCTAATCAGAGCATATGTGGGGAGGGTAAGGGAGTCAATGATTTTCGAAGAACAGAGCTTTTTCTCTTTACCTTTTTCTCTTTTCAAATACAAATCTATTCTACAAACCTTAACGTTTGCTTATTGTTGTTTTGGTTTATTACCCTCTTTGCATTCATTTTCTCTTTCACAGTAATACCCCTTAAACACACACACACACACACACACACACACACACACACTTAGGCACACACACTAATTTTAAGAAAGAATAAAATCAGTATTTCCATGATAAGGGCCCTATTTTAGAAAACGATTCTTTTGCATCCTTATGAATATTGCAATCAGTTTGGTATATTTCTGTTAACCTACTCTAAATTTATACTTTACAGAACTGAAGGCAGAGAAACATACTTTGGAGTGTAACTTTATGCATCAGAAATAGTCTTGCTTCTAGAATATGTCATGATTTAACCTTTAGGGCATAATGACAGACTGCTTTTTTTTTTTTTTTTAATAACTTTACTCATAGGTTGACAGCTTAAGTCTACAACTTAAGTGTTATTTTATTATCTACTGTAGTTGTTTTTATGCATTTAGATTTAACTTATTATATTTTGCCCTGAGAATATTCATACCAAAGGTGCCATTCAGAAAAGCAGAGTACATACTGCATAATTTCTTACATTTCTTTTTTATATAGATTAGGAGAGCTAAAGTGCAAAATGGAAATGAACTTCTTGCTTCAGTAATGGATATTTTGGTTCTTGTCCTCAGGGAGATGAAAGTGCTAATGATGTAGCTTCATGAATTGCAGGTCTTAATGTTAGCATTAGTTGGAATGGAGAGACTCAAATGAGATCCTCTATGATGCCCTCTTCTTATCTTCACCGATCTCTCTGTAGCCCAGTGACACCTATAATGAGGTGTCTGTCAGGGCCAGGGTGCGATATTAGTTGCCAGCATTCTGTGCTTTCTCCAATGACTCAGCTAATCATGGGTATTTCTAGAAATAAAAAGAAACAAGAAAAAAAAAAAAAAAAAAAACAGGAGGAAAGAGGGACAATGCAAGAATGAATAAGAGAAAGTATGGCCACATGTGAGGCCAGAGAGCAAAAATTAGGTTAGATATAAGGAAGCAATTCCTGTCTGATTTGTTAAATATATAATCTGAATATGTGAAAAAGGAAATTTCAGCCAAAGGGAATAGCATGGGCATATGGACCAAACTGAGATGAGATTGTAGAGTTAGAATTTTTTTTGCAGTCTTCTATTCCTTTTAATGTTTATTTCCTTTCAGAATCTATGGTTATGAAGACATACTTATGTTTTCTCTGAATGTTTTGAAACATTTTTCTAAAGCTAGTCTATACTAAGCTCTTATTTATTATGAACTTTACTTAGTAATTTCCTATATTCAATAATAATAATAATAATATAATGCCAACAATATATTGACTATCTAATATGAACTAGAAATGCTATATGTGAAAAAAGATGAAGAGAAACAGAATATATCATTCAAAATATGCCTTAAATCTGCATAGCAACCGTACCCCTGTTTACTGTGCTTTGCCTGATAACCTCCCCTAATTGCCCCTCCCCTTCCCCAACATTTGTCTTTAGCTGGAAAAGGTACTTAAAGTGGTGACTTGGGCCATTTTAGAGAGTTACTCAGCTTTCCTGGATATCTCTCATGTGTACAGAAGATATGCTGGTTATTAAGCTTCTGTTTGCCTTTCTCCTGTTATCTGTTTCAGCCAAGGCCCATAGAAGGCAGTCATTATGGGGAAAAAATCCACCTCTGGATAATTTTTTTAACAAATGTGTAATTTGGTATTATTTGTACGTTGTGTATGGATGGGGTGAGGGAGGGAGTGAGAGCTAGGAATGAAAACTCTAGGTTTCTAAGGATATTAATTCCTTCCTGATTTCCACTCATGGGTTTGTGAAATCCTGCATTGCCCCAGCAGCCTGGGGGAGGAGGAGGAGGAGGAGGTGGGTAATGGACGTGGTGTTGCGTGTGTTGTTCCTCGGTTCTTCTCCACTGACACAACAAAGAATTACAGTTTAGTGAGATTTAGGAAAAGTAAAATTTATTGAAAGTATATTTAGAAGGAGACGGGCCACACTAAGGAAATCTGTAGCCCTGTGGGGTTCAGGAGGTGAAGAGATAAAAGAGTACGCCCCAAAGGGAAGGGTGGGTTTCCATCCAGGAGGGCTGTAAGAATGCAGAAATGGGAAGGTCTGTTTATATTTGGGCTGTGATGGGAGGTCCCAAAGGTATTCCTAGGTGATTGACAAGTGAGGTCATCTTGATTGACACCTGGCTGCTATATAACTTTGCCTAGTGTGTAGGTGCTTACTTAGAATTCAGTCCATTATGGATTCATGAACTTCCAGGCATAGTCATGAGATTGTGATGATGGTGTAATGAGGCTGAAGTTATGGGCAGTACTTTCTGCGCATGCGTTTGTAGCTGGTTTAGCCAGCCGCTTTTGCGCCCTAGGATTTGGGGTAATTTACAACCTAAAAGGGAGGTATTTCTGGGAAGTGCTTAAGGAAGGCCTTCAAGGGAAGTTTCTGTGGTTACAGAGCTGGGCCTTGGCTCCTGTCTCTGATGCCTGACATACTAACTACCTTAATAGGTTCACAGATTTCCACTCACTTCATCTCACAGTCAGACTACTCACTTTCACGCCTATTAGATTTTCAGCCTGGGTTTTCTCCTTCCTTTATCCTATAAACAACATAAGTTCCTGTATTACTTTATTCAATAGATCCATGTCCTATGACATTGTATTTATCTCGATATGTTAGTATTCACAGCTTGCTCTGTTCGATCCAGTATGTAGGACCGTTTGATATAGTTTGGTTCCCCAGCAACTGAAGTGGCCCTATGGCTGTGGCCACAAGTGCAGAATGACCTGTATGCACCTTGCGGTTATTCGTGCATAACTCTCTGTTCACCTAATGCAGAGGCTGGGCTTGGTATTTAATCTTAAGACGCAACATGCCACAATACAGTTATTCTTTTAAAAGCATTAAATTTTAGTTCAATCCTTGTGTTTTTGAGGAAGACTGACAAATATTTGTATTTTCTATAACAGTAGTTTAATTGTAATTTTAGTGGGGGAAAATGTCTTAAATAATTTAATTTGGAATACACAAAAATTAAGTGAGCAGGAACAGAGCTTGAAAGGAAGTGAAGAACAGATGTATTGGGTCTTCCTTCTTTAGAGCTTTTTGATAGACTGCTTAATGTGTGTGAGAGAGAGAATGTGTTAGGGTCCCATGATGTCTAGTAAGGCTTTGTTAGTAACAACCCAGTTTCACTGGGCTTTGAGTGCTTGGGGTAGATAAATGACTGATGCTCAGATTCAAATTCTAGTCTTGCCTGAAGGCCCTATTTTTTGAAATACTGAGAGAGCTTGTAAATTCACTGAATGCAAGGGAACAAAAGTGACTGTTATTCACCAATTAAATTCTTTCTTCCCAGTGAAGAAATCAATCCTGTACTTTAGTCTGTGGAGGAGATAAAACTCTAGGACAGCAACCAGCTGTGGTGGCAGAAGGAAGGATGATGAGAGTTTAGAGGCAGGAGCCACGCTTGGCTAAAACAAGGGACGGAAATGGACTCAAATTGGCATTGGGTGTGCACTCAAGGGCACGTATCCTATGTCCTCGGCATAAGCTGATAGAATCAAAATAGACCACATGGGGCAAAGGGCTGACTTGAAAAATCAGTTCATGCCGCTTGGTTGCGTCCCCAAAATGTGGAGGAGCATTCTGCGGTCACATCCCAAGGGCAGACAGACAGCAATACTCAGTTCTCACTTTGCTTGCAGTGACTATTAAAGAAAAGTCCAGGAGATGATTATTGGAGTAATGAAATCAGAATATTATGGGTGAGTGGAGACCAGGTTACTGGGAGCATTGTGGACTGAATTCAAAGTGCATTAGAATAAATAACCCAAGGCAGCGATTGTAACTGAGTGAGATTAAATTGGAAAACTTTCAGGGTGGCACCTAAGACATCACATTGCCCACAGTGCTGAAAGAGAACACAAGTGTAAATAAATTGAGCTAATGTAGTTCAGACCTTTGATCAGAACTTCTGTTTTTCAGAAGTGATGCTTATTAGTAATTAGTAGTAGAAAAGATTCTTACCCTGTTCATTTGTGAAAAAGCAACCCAGGAGTGCTGGAATAGTGAGTTGGCTCTAGAAACTTTTCCATACCCAATTCTCCTTCCCTAACAGACCGTTATCTTATGGAAACAGAGATTGTGGTTTATTCCTGCTGTGGAACATGGTGGCTCCAGGTCCTTCATTGTAACTGAGCAATCTCTGATGGTCTTGTTACAGTTTCAGTTTGCTTGCCCATGGACAGCTGGGTCTTTTGGGGTCACAGCAGAACAAAGCAATCCCAGAAATTCTTCCTTTTAAAATGGTATTCTTAGGATAATCCAGTGTTTTCACTATTTTACATCAAAGTCGATTGCAAGAATAGCTCACAGGATTGCAGCCTTGAAGAAGCATAGGGCTGGAGCTTCAGAGGCTCCCAGCTTACCTTGTGTTCTTTTTTGTAGGGCTCTGAATAAGCCATACACAGAGAACATCACAGTGTTAACTCCAGCTTAGTGATCACCATTTCCTGCTTTGTATTTTTTGAAAAGTTTTACTTCTCAAAGGGCCTAGATCAGTAAGCCCTTTAGATCAGACATGGACCGAATTTTTGAGACTTCATTTAACTATAGAAATTTAAAGTTACCTATGATTGTGCTTCGTGTGCAACTGCAAAGCACATGTCCACACACACATATATTTAAGAGGATGTTTATTTTTTGTGACTCTATTGAAGGGGTTCAAAGTGAGCTTTCCCAAAATGTGCTCTTTCGGCATGTGCACTACTTTGAACTGCAGGCAATCAAAATTCAGCAGACTCGAGAAAAACTTTACCTCTCCTTAATTAAACCTAAAACAATTTAGATAGGGGGCCTGGCCCAGAAACAGAGCTATTATTACCAGAGATATCTTTTATCTAAAGGATCTTTCTATATGGCAGGACAAACATCTAATTAGAAAGTATTTGCTCTTCTTATCATCCTGTGAATTACCTACCGCAGCCCCCTCCACCCCGTTTGAAGCCTCAAACCCCTATCTCATTCCTTAGCTCAAAAAGGCATATAAGCCTCTATTGCCCACCTTGTTCTTGGGTCTCATGTTCTTATGAGGGCCCCCATATGTATGAAATTAAATTTGTTTTCCTCTTGTTAGCCTGTTTTATGTTAATTTTATTAGTAGATCACCAAAGAACCTAGAAGGGTAGAAGGAAAACTCTTCCTCCTCCCCAGTGTTTTCAGGGTGTTGACAAAAAAGGGCTCTACAGAACATATCTAGCAGGGTGATCTGATCATGAATTTCCTAACCAAGGAAGAGGTCATGGTGGGTAGCCACACCTCAGGCATACAAGTTTTAGTAAGTTTATCTTTGCCTTAGGTAAGACCTATCCATTGTTTTTGTTCATCTGGATTAACACACTTTTGTAATAAGCATGATCACTCTCAGGGTAGCACATAATCTTGTTAACTAAACTATAACCCGATCCCTACCTTGCTTTCTCCTACCTTCATGTAATCTTCCTTATGTTCCCTCCTTAATTTCAAATGCATTTGAAACTGCAAAACTGTCATTCTCCAGAGCATTTGATATCTAGCTTCTTGCAATTGTTACCAGTTTTGGCTCAAATAAACCCATAAAACTTCTCTATAGGTTTAGACGTTTCTTATATTGACAAAGGTTTACAGGTGGCAAAGACACAACCATGTTTTATGCTCTGAAATGGGATATGTAGCCCTTTTGTGTCCAATTGCACTTCAGGAGAAATTAGTCTCTTACAAATAAGATAGCCAAGAATAAGGACTTTAGTGAATAAGAGGCAGGAGGCGATACTTTGATGAAAGAAAGGAGAGAAGGGGATGGTAAGGAAGTGCGTCTTAGCCTTGTGGGGGGTAGTACTTAGATGACCTGAGAGATGACCTCCTGGAAGGTAGAAATGGAATTTAGGAAACTCAACTCTTAAAAATTACATAAAGCCTTAAATGATTTCTTTTGCTGTTAGTCATCTATGCTTAGTATTGAAGAGTAGTAGAATTTGCCACCCTTTATGTCTCTTTGGCATAAGGATTATCTTGATCTGGTTATTTTTAAGAGACAGCAGACAAAGGAGAAGCTCTGAAAACAGTCAAGTTTAGCTTTTCTAAGAGATTTACATTTATAAGGAAAATCTCCATTCATAAGGGTATCTCTACTGGGAGAGGATAACTCTAATAACTCTAATCTCTAGAAACTCTTTTATCCATGGAGAAGGCAACTAACTTAAATCTGCATAACAACCATACCCTGTTTACTGTGCTCTGCCTGATAACCTCCTATAACTAACCTCTCTCAGAACTACCCCCACTCTCTCCCGCCCTGGACCCTCAGCCCGCCCCGCTCCCTCCCGCATTCACACACATCTTCTTGTGTCTTTAGCTTGGGATGATATTTAGAGTGGGGGCTTGGGCCATTTTAGGAGGTTACATAGTTTTCCTGAGTATCTCCCATGTATGCAGAAGGTATGGTATATATATTAATAAACTTTTGTTTTTCTCCTGTTTATCTCTTTTTTTATTATAGGGAGGTCTCGGCCAAGAACCTAGAAGGGTAGAGAGAAAATTATTTTCCTCTCTCCCAATATATTTTTCATTTATTGCATTGGAAATTTAAAGTCCATCCCTTCTTCATTTTGTTGTTTATTTTGCTAAATCACCCCACTCTTGTTTTCCTTACTTAGCCTAAAAACAGAATAATAACCAAAATAACATCATCGACAAACTTTGTTGCCTCTTTAAGTGTCTTTCTGTAAATAAGTTAGTACACAGTATATCTGTAAATATGAAACTGAGCACATCAGGATTCACAGTTGATCCTAATGATCACGAGTTTCTGATTTTTAACCTGTTTCTTACGCTTCTAAGCATAACAGCAAAAAGAACTGACTGTTTCCTATACCTGAAAAACTGTTGCAATGACATTGGTTTGATGTGTCTATATCATATAAAGGATTCTACATGTGACAATTTTTCTCTTCAAATTTTATTTTGCTTTTTAATTTTCTTTTTATTTTTTGACATGCATGTTTTAAAAAACTTTGTACACATACACACATAAATATATATATTTTTTTCTGAGTTATTTACTCTAAGTTCTTGGCCTTCTTTAAATCAGTTATGTGACAGTGTTGTGGAATGAAAAAAAATGTTCTATGTAAAGTAACCCCACAGGAGCTGATCATGAATTTCTAACTGGCAGGTTACAGTGAGTAGTCAAACTCCAGGCCTACAACTTCTTTAGCGAAAGGTTTTAAGGCAGCCCTGTCGTTGTTCTTGTGCATTTAGGTTAACACACCTTTGAAATGCCAGAAGTAATACCCCTAGGAGGAGGTATTAACTCTCAAGAGAGCACATAATCTTGTTGACTATCCTGTAATCCAATTCCCACCTTGCTTTCTCCAATTCTCCTTAAGAACCTCCTTAATTTCAAATGCATAAAAGAAGCTGCAAAACTTATTCTCCAGAGCATTTGAGATCTTGCTCCCCAGCATATGTCTTCAATTTGGCTCCAATAAACTCTTACAAAAATTCTCTACAGGTTTGGATATTTCTTATGTCGGCAATGTCTATTTTTCAGATATATTTTTTTTCTTTAACTTGAATTCATGTGAGATTTGTATTGAAGTATGCTATGATGTATAAATTGTAAATTTATTTTTTTAAAATAATTTTTTATAACACCTCTTGAATAATTTACCCCTTTGTTATTGGTATCCATGATCCTTTATGTCACATATTTCTTTGTATACACATATCTGTTTTGGAGTTATCTTTCAGTTTTTGTTAACATCTGTAAAGTTTCTTGCCAATATCACACTATCATTATTGTAGATTTGTAATATACTTTAATATTTAGCACAAGTTTTCCTCCATTGTTTTTTTCTCAAAAATATATCAGCTGTTGTAACTGTGCAAATCTTTATTTCTTTAAAATGACTTTCTCTTCTCTTTCTCCTTGATTCGAGCTGGCCTTGGGGTCACTTGTGTCCTTTCTTTCCTATCCTTCTGCATAATGCACAACCACTTCCTTAATCATTAAGCCTTTAGGACAGCCTCAAACAGTTTTAGGAACAAAGCTCAGGTCTGTTGACCACAGAAACATAATTTCCCTCAAACTAAAGATAATATCTTACAGCTCTACACCCTTGAAGTCAGAATGACTCTAACAGCATCCTCTTGAAACCAGACCAAGTGATGCCATGACTGACATCAGGACCTGATACAGAGATCAACTGTCTCCTGCTAAAGCCCCAACCAATCAATAGAGCCCACGACCCCCCTCTCTTAGCTGCCTTAACTAATGGGTTTCCCCCTGTAACCTGTCCTGGCCATTGGGGAACCAGGTCTTAGAGTGCCAGTTCACCTGTGTCTTCGGGCTTGGTGCCATTTCCTTAAGTAAACCTACTTTCTTTGCTGCAAACTCCTTTCTGTGTCTCTTTTGGCTATTGACTTATGGAGGCAAAATGAACCCCTTGAGTTCAGTAACACTGTCAGATATGTTAATTCTTGTATATTAACTTGAGAATCACTGCGCTAACTTTAAAAACAGTCGAATGTGAAGTTTATAGACAGTGACAGTAAATCTATAGTATATTAGTTTGGAAGAATCTATACTTTTTAAATAAATTAATTTTCTAATTCATAAAAGTGGAATGACACATGGTTTTCCCAAACCTTAATATTTTTTCATGAAGATCCTATCTAGCTTTTGCTTGCTATATGAATTGAATTTCTAAAATTTAGTTTATAGTAGCTAATTTAAATGATTTTACTTTGTTATTTTTTCTTATAAGGCTACACTAAATTCCATTATTAACTATAAAATTTGTAATAGGTTTTCTAAATATAGAATTATGCCCAAGAGAATATTGTTTCCTGCTATATTTTTCTTCCTGTTTCAAATTTCTGTATTTGTTAAAATATTTAGAAAAATGTTTAATAATACTGGGAAATGTAATATTCTAGTCTTATTCATGAAACCTTTAGAATTTAATCACCAAAGATAATTTTGGTCTTGTTTTAAAATACATAATGGTGAATTATTAATTTCTTAAAAATATATATTAGGAATAAGTATTGAATATTATCACATGTCTTTTTGGGTCTATTGAGATTATCAGATGTGTTCTCTTATTCGAACATATCGCTGTTAAAGAGATTTTCTGTGATTTGTATTTCTAATTAAAACCAACTTGGTCATGGTAGATGCACTCCTGAATTCAATTTCCTTGTATTTTATTTAGAAATATTCACATCTATGTTATATTATATATAGAATATAAGGGAACTTACTCTAAAGTTATTTTTGTGTCAAATGTGTAATATTAACCCAACTAAAACGTAATAGTAGAACAACTGTAAGTGAATATGGAACAGCAGGAAATTTTCAAACTTCTTGTGCCATTCTCTGCTAGGCATCTGAGCATGCTTTTCTTAAGGTAGTATAGTTTTGAAAAGCCACACATTTGCATAATGTCTTTCCTGTTCTTTTGTTGAGTTGTACACTACTGATCGCTTTAGAAAGTTATTTCCCAAATTTCTCCCACAGGTAACATTTAGGTAAATAAGGCTCTTCAAAGTTAGAATCAGGTTTCTAATACTATTGGTATACATCCTGGAACTTAAAAAAGCAAGGCCAGAGACTCTAAAGAAACATGATATCAAACACTTCTTTCCCATCACCTCTTTGGTTAATGTCCATTCTAATTAGAAAGGAATTAAGAAAGAACCAGAAAAAAAAAGACCATATTGCTGCTAAGAAAGTTCTAGGGAAAGGTGTTCCTTCAAAGATGGTTTGGATTAGGGCATTGATTCTTATGAGGGAGTGCCAGCAGACCACCAATAAACTCTCAAGATTCTTCCATCTGAGGTTGCTTTTTCTTATACTATAATGGTGTATACACCAATGATCTCTTCTTTGATAATGTGAAAGAAGTTGCTAGTAGAACTTTTTTTTGAGACATTTTTTCATTTTTATTACAGTTCTATTTCTTTTCCTACAGCTTTGCGTTTCCTCATGTTTTCTACTTCTAGTCGAACTAGATTTTGTAACTATATTTTGTACATTTCAGTGATGCTTTCAAATTTATCATTATAGAATTGTACATACATAATTAAAAAAAAACTTCTCTAATGTTGCTCGTATGTCCTTTGACAATTAATCATTAATTTGGTAAATCATTTCAGGGGGATCCCACTGGGCTGTGTTTTCATCTGAAGGTTTTACTGAGATTTGTGTGTGTGTGTGAGTTTCTAATTACGATAGTAGAATAAAGTTTCTTTTTATAAGCTTCCTTGTACTATATATGGCAGTTATAATTTTGACTCTCTTATATAATTTTAACACTCACTTGGATTTGTATGTCTGGATGCTCTGTGGGCACAGTATCTTTTCTTCATTCAGAGTTCTAAATGTGCCCTTGGTAGTGAGCTGTCTCCATTTTATGACACAGTGATCTATGAGCTATGTCTTTACTTTGTTGTTGTAAACAAACCTGAGATGACTGGAAGTATTTCTCTAGTGAATCGGTAGTCTGCTTAACATTCTACAGTTTCAAGCTTGACAGTGTAAGAGACCCATAAATACCCTGGTTGTCTCACCTCATCACTGACTTTCAAGGAATCATATTTAACTTTCATATCTTTACATTGGAATGAAAACTTGGAGGTCTTCAGAGAAGTCTGAAAACAATTTTATTGAAATATAGGGGAATTCTTTGTATTAGCCGTTATGGAAGTTCAGTGTATATGGTTGTTTTCTACTCTTTTGGCTTTCTAATGACCTTCATTGGATATGAAATTTAATTCCCTCTGTCTCACCACACCATATGGTAAATGATTAGGAATCTGTGAGTCCTAGCAATTGTGGAAAATGAGAAGACACACATCAATTAGACCTGAGAACTGTTTTTTTTTTTTTTTTTTTTTTTTTTTTTTTACCTATTTCCTATTTGCCCTGAGAATACTCTCCGGCAGCACTTGTGGCCACAGTGTTTACCCTGAGATAACTCGTGGATTACAGTCCTAACCTTATCCCCAAAGTTTGTCATACATCTCCCATGCTTTTCAGAGAATTACATCAAAACAGGATCGATGCAGTTGGAACAGCTCATTTGAACAGAAAACAGATGCCAAATGATCTGGAAAAAAAGGATCGCAAAGGGGATGACTGTAGCCAGATTCTGTGGTGAACTTAGGGCATGATGCGACAAGAAGGAGGTGACAATGTTGTCAGAATACCACAATGATACTGTGATTGAAGTAGACAACAAAAATGGAAAGAAAAGCTATGATGCCATGTGTCGTTGTGGATTATAACAACTACATGGGAGCAGTGGACTTGGCCGATCAGATGCTCACTTCTTATCCAACTGAGCACAAAAGACACCAGTGTGGGTATAAGAAATTCTTTCACTACCTTCTAAATGTTACAGTGCTGAACTCCTACATCCTGTTCAGGAAGGATGATCCTGAGTACATGATCAGCCATGTGAGCTTCAGACTGACGTTGATTGAATGAATGCTGGAAAGCATCACAGCCAGGGCAGCAACATCTTTGATGTTGTCTTGCTCTTCACCTGTCTGGAAGACATTTCCCCGAGAGCACACCACCAACAGCAGGGAAATTGAATCCAACTGGTTACCGCAAGGTGTGCTGCTCATGCAATGACAAGGACGGCATGAAGATTCAGAGAGAAATGTGAACTTTTTGTGCAGAATGTGATGTTCCATTTTGTGTTGTTCCGTGCTTTGAAATTTACCACATGCAAAAAAAATTATTAAATACTGATCATCATGTACATTTCTGTTACATTAGATTTAGAGACAAGTTTTGTTTAGAAATAACTCCAAGAACAGTTTTTATATTTTATTTTTACATTGAAAACCAGTCAGATTTGCTTCAGCCTCGAAGAGCGTGTTTATGTACAATTAAATTAACATTGGTAGCACGCTACGCATTTTTAAAATGGGAAATGGGTTAATGTAATGATTGATTTGCCATAGCTATCTGTTGCCTAGAATATATTCTTCTGCCTGTCTTCCCTTCTTACCAAAGTCGTGGATCCTCCAAGCAGCTCATCTCTCCATGCATGTGGAATGGAGTTTTTTCCTTTTCCAATTAGTGATGGAAAACCTACCGATTGCTTTCACTCGAAACATTCTCTGGTTTAGAACCATAGTCATGTGATCTTTCTGTTTAAGGCTGATCTACTCTAAATTTACCTACCCTGTTTTAATTTTTTAATGGTCTTTCTCATTAGCTGAAATCGTATTTATTTACATATTAATTAATTGATTTGTATTTATTTTACTAAAATATGAGCTATAGGACACCAGGGACTTGTCTATCTTACTCTCTACCATATTCCTATTGTCTACAATAGTGCCGGACATTCAGGAGTGAATATTCCCAAATTTTCTGATATATTTGCCTTCCTTTTATTGGCGTGGATTAAAATTTATTTTTTAAATTGAACAGTCCCATTTACATCTATCTTAATATATATTAAGTTACCTGGAATCTTTAAAAAAATGTAGTAGGAGTCAAATAAGAAAAAACCAACCAGTGTAATGTACTTGCAGATACGGTTCGAATTTTCTTAAATCCTGCTTAAATTGTGTCAAGAGAGAAGGGAATTAGATATTATCATGCATTGTTGGTGAACATGTAAATCGGACAACTTTTTTGAGGGCAATTTGGCAGTATCTAGTATAATATAAAAAGCACACAACTTTGACAGTGATATCAATTTATCAGTTTTAGAAATGTCTATAAATAAAGTTATGACAGTGCACAAAGATTTTTGTAAATGAAATTATTTCAGTATGATTTTAGTAACAAAAATAAAAACAACACTCCCCTCCCCCACAAATCTGGAAAAGATGTAATGCCCAAGAATCACTGAAAGTGATCATGATATCATCTGATGTAACACTGTAAACCTGTTAAAAAAAAAAAAATGTTCCACAATATCAGTGACCTCAGAGTTTGGGCAAAATTTTTTGCTTCTTGATTTTTAAAATGGGATGTTTATAGGTGCTTGTTACAAATGAGTTTTAGTTACTATTGACAAAGTATTCTTAAGAGAAAAGAAAATTTTAAATGTCCCGGAATAAATAAAGAATGCTTCCAGAAGTTACAGGCTTGTTGTGGTGGCATGTAGTCTAATCATAGACGCTGTGTACTAGGAAGCACCAGCAAAGATATGCAAATCTTTGAAGGGAAGTCTTTGAGATCAAAGGCCTTTCTGGTACTTATGTCAGAAACATAAACCAATGAAAAAGATAAGAACAGTGTGATGACTGGACTTTGTGTGAATATATGACAGAATCATGGACATTCTCCAGGCAAGGATCTAAGAAATCCTATCTTGAATAGTAGATAGAAACTAGTTTAGGGACCAAAGACAGGATTGATTTTTACTTATGACCTTTGACTGTTACTTAAATTCTCTGAGACCCACTTTCCTAATCTGTAAATTGGAGATAACAAGAATGGTTGATGTACACGAGGGGCTTATTAGGAGCTTGGGTACTTTATCTTGCATAAGCCCCACACTACCAAACCCATAAGGAAAGTAGTATTATTTCTGTCTTACAGATAAGGAAACTGAGGCAGAGACAAATTCAGTAACTTTCCAAATGATACAGTTAAGCAAGTGTTAACCTTGACATTCCAACCCCAGCAGACTGACTCTGCATACTGCGTACTAAACCAAAACTGTACTGGGCCCTGTCCAACCAGTAACTCGCTTTGCTAGATAAATGGATAGTGTATGTGACCATCATAGCAGAATGCCTGACAGGTGGTAAACTCATTAAATTTAGTTATTATTTACTTATTGCAGGGATTAACGTACTGTGTTCTGAGGGGGCCAGAGAGCAAGGACTATACAGCTGAGACTTTGTTTAATGTATTGGACTTTGACCTTAGGTTTAATTAAATGTATGGTTGCAAAATTAAATTGTACATGACAGAGATTTACGTTTTACAACTGAAAAGTAATTGACACCCAGGAAGGTTAATTTTTTTTCCTCCATAATCAACCAGCTAGTTAAAGGCAGAACCTTTCCTTTATTTTCCTTTTTCCCTCCTCTTTCTCTTCCTTCTCCTTCATCCCCCCCCCTCACCTCTTTCCTTCCTTTTTACCTTCCTCCTGATATCTTTCTCTTCCTCCTTTGTCTTCCTTTCTTTCAATATGTAGGATGTATTGGAATGGCATATACTTGCAAGAGGGTAGATGATACCTTTAACATTAAAATCTAAACACCTAAATTTATGAACTCTTATGGCAGCTGCTGTAAGTTTGGTGAGCCAAAAAAAAAGCAACATGATTTGAAGCTTGATCTGAAGGTGGAAAAAAGTCATGGTACGGCTGACAACGAGATGACCGTACACACCTGCAGTAAGGCTGGGTGCCAAATAAACTAAGATGGAATTCTAGTACTCAGGAGTAGAAGATAAAACAAATCCCTAGTTAGAACTGTGCATTTTAGAGAGTGTTATATATTGATGGTAAACTTAGAGTTGATGGTAGCATGTGAGATGGCCATCTGCCACAGTTAGCATACCTCACATCTGAGGTACTTTAGCAGAGCTGTCTGCACAAATTTAAGGATGGAAAGTCATAGCTATGGGGGATGTGGTCTGACAACAGCCCTATGCTAGCATAGGCTATAATGTAAAAAGCAACTCTGAGAACTATGTTGGTTCTTAAATTTTGCCCAATAGCAGAGATGAATGACTTTGTAATTAGTTCTCAGGAGTCCATTCCTGGAATGCTTCAAAAATGGTTTCAGAATTCTCCGGCATGAAAGACAATGGTAAGCCCAGAATTTGGGATGGGCAGTAAAGTGACTACAATAGTGTTAGGCAGGAACAATCAGACTTTATTTTCTGAATCTTATGAACTAGCTGGGTAATTGGATATAAAAATCCATGTGATAGTAAAGAAGCTTAAATGATGTTTTTATTTCAATTGTGTCCTAGAATCTGAAAAACTTTGATATATTATTACTTTATCTGAAGTTTTCCCCAGGGTAGACATTGGCTTAGGATCGTATGATTTTTTGTAACATTGATACTACTTATTAATACTGCTTAGTTATGTATTTTTAGCAACTTTGTCAACTGTACATTATATATTTTCTCTGTATCTTTGTGGAATACATTTTGAGTTTTTAAAGTATATTTTTCATTGACATTAAACCATTCTCAAAAGCATTTCTAGTCTCTAACCATGCCACCCTGAACATGCCCAGTCTCTTCTGATCTCAGGAGCTAAGCAGGGTTGGGCCTGGTTAGTACTTGGATGGGAGACTACCCAGGAAGACCAGGTGCTATAGGCGTGAAAACAAACAAACAAACAAACAAACAAACAAACAAAAACATTACTAAACTGTCATCCCAATTCTTACTAAAAATATACAAGAAAGTCATAATTCAGTTTGTTTTTTTTTTAACAGAGAAAAAATACCTAATTTGTAATTGAGTGATCTCCAAATTGAGGAGATCAGGAGGGAGAACATATTGATGCATATTTAATGTAATTTAGAACATTGATTAGCTTAGTCTGTGGGCTGTTTGTTACTCAGGTATTGAAAGTAAACGTCTTCAAAGAGCAGAATAAAATAAAATGTTGCATATTTGCATTAGAATTCTGGGTTTTTTTTGCATACTGAATTTCTGTGCAACTTTTCTTTTAATATAGAAAGGCACACTAATTTGCTCAGCTGATAATCTAAAGGCAGTAACACTTCTTTTTCTTATGCAGATTAATTGAGTGTAAGAATATACTAAAGCTTATATTTTTCAGCTTTTTAAAATTGAAATAACAAAAAATAATTTTTTAAACGTCCCAAAAATCAAATGCCTTTAGCAAAAAGGGAATTATGTAAGTTTTACAGTTTGCTCTTTTTAGATGAGGATTTCTAATGAAGAGTGTGACACAGTCTCCATCACCCAGGTGGGACCGAGTACTATTTCCAAACAAAGTATTTCCCCTCCAGAGTCCAAGAGTCTAAAAGTATCATTTTTACCTGTTGAAGAGTAAAAATAAAGGAATTAAAACAAAAAGCTATGCTAGTGGAGCAGGACGGCTTTTTGTTAAAAATAAAACCAATATATAAAACAATTAGAAAACATAAAATTAACTCGAATAGAAGCCCTTCTCAAATTAAATTCATTTACCTAAATTTTAATATCAGCCATGTTGACATCATGGAGAACTGTCAAGAGAGCTGACATTCTTAGAAGACATAACATCACCTGTAACCTTTAAAGAAAGCTGCTTTGTGAAAGCCCTAAAGGCAGAGTGGGCAGACTGGCATTTGTATAGTGTGGTGGTAGGTGTTAAAATAGCAACACACAGAACCCTTTAAAGCAATTTTAGGCCATGGACAGTGAGGCTTTTGGAAATATATCTATAAGTAGTGATTTGTCACCATTTATGTAAAGTGGAATAATTTCAGACAGTTTTTTCCCCTAGATCAGAAAGTGCTATACTCAAAGTGAATAATAAATCAAATTTGAATCTTTTTGTCTTGATATATACATCTCTGAGGATATTATTTTTAAAGCTAACATTCATTCTCTGTAGAACTAAAGTCCAATTTTATAACTTTGCAAATTTTTTCAATCACTTTCTTTGCTGTTACAATTACAAGTGCAACATATTTGTAATAAAACTGTCAACTATGGTTCAATTCAAAATGTATCATGGGGAAGTCAGACTTCTGAAGTGGAAAAGTCTGTACTTTTCTTTGAGAAAGAATGAAGGTACACACATAGTAAACTTAAGAATCAAAAGACAATTTTTCTAAACTCAGAACACTTTTCAATTCAACTTTTCCTAATTATAAACAAATTTTAAGTGTACTTCTAAATTCTTGTCTCTCCTTTTAGAGTCAGTATATTATTGGGCATCTCTTTTCCTCAGCTATTGTCTACCTACTGAAAATTGGAGAAATAGAGGACTGTCCACCAATATATAACCCTAAATCAGCTGTACTTTTATTATTATTATTATTATTATTATTATTATTATTATTATTATTATCAGTGGGTCTTTTGAGGTCACGGTGACTCTTAGAGTTATTTTTGTGTGTTTTTGTGAAATATAATAGGTTATCTACTTCACTCTGTCCCAAATATCTCTAGAAGATTCACAAGTCCTATATTCTGAATATACTTTATAATTCTGAATATACCCTGATTATTTACTGAAGCTATTCTCTTGAGTTTATACATCAGAGATTTAACCACATTGCCCACGTTTCCACATTTGTTCACAGGATTCAAGATTTTTATTATTCATAATTAAGTGTTTGATGACCTATAGTATTCATCTTATTTTATACTTTCATCCAACAATAGTTTATAATATATATTGAGGAGATATTATTTCTGAGGTTTTTGATTTTCTCACAGTCAGCATTTTGTGTTGTAAAAAAAAGCAATCTGCAATTACTGATGATCTTTTACTGTTTAAATCAGCAAAATATTTTACTTGAATTCTGATAACGTTCAATAAATATGAAGAATTTTGGATATAACAATTCAAGAATACATTTATGGTTAGGGTTGAAATGATAGTTTACTTAATATACATAGGTAGGGGTTTACTGTTTGAATGGTATTTCTTAAAACAAGCTTCAATTTGTTATTTTCACATTTATGTTGTCTCTTTCTAATTACTTTTCTAATTCCTAGGGGGTAGAGATCTTATTTTTGCGTGTGTTTGAATACGTCTTAACACGTGTTTTTTTTTTTTGTTTTTTTTTTTTTTTTTTTTTTACTAAATCATCATATGAGTGTTTTGGTAGGGTAATTTGAGTTGCTGAGTTTAAATGTCAGGATATTATAAGATCAGTTGTAATGAACTCATGTCCTCTAAAGCAGCCAGGCAATAGGCACACCAATTCATAGTAACCCTACACAGAGATTTCCCCAGGTGGACAGTGTCCATGGAGAATAAGTTTAGTTGCTAATTCTTCCTTGCCCCTTTGATCAGTCTAAACTTTAAAGATATATACAAGTTATTATGAAGACATATGATCTAGGTAGTTTTCCAGATTTCTTTAAAGAATTGACCTTCCCAGTATGTGATTGTTTAGGCTATCTTCTTACATTGGATATAAGACCAATAGCTGTAATATTAATACTAAAATATATAATGAAAATTCTTTTATATTGAAATCCTTTAATTGAATCATATTGGAAATTTCTCGTTTGTGGAAAGCATAAATTTATGGCTCAAATTTTAGTGAAATAAATTTATTTACTGCTGTTAAGTCCATAATTTAAATTTGATACAGGATTCTACTTACTGATAGAAGTATAATGTTTTGAAAATGTTTATTAAATTGGGTTACATATTTCCACAGGTGACTTGTTAAACATCAAAAATAAATCATTAGATACTAGGAAATTCTTTATCCTCTTAAGTTTGAATAATGTAGAATGTCATCTCATTCTTAATAGTAAAACAAATCTAATCCTTCTGGTTTTCTTGGCAGAGGAAAAAAATCTATTCTGGAATTTACACATTAGTAAAGTCATTCTTCTGAGATAAGATTGTGTAAGAAAGAACAACCTTTATTTAAGATATTTTACAGTGTCTTTTTACTACAAGTTAGATACACACACACACACACATACACACACTGCCTTTGAAGGTACATATTGATCCTATGGTGAACTTTTAATTCACTAAATTACTGGCTTTGTGAAGTTCATTATGACCAATCTATGAAGGAGAGAAAGTAACTTTTCATAACTGACTTTGAGACAACTATATCAACTCTTTCTTTTTTGGCACAGAAATAAGATATAAAATTCAGTGAGTCAACTGGCCCAATCAGCTTTGATGTTTCCTACTCTAGATCTCAGTGTTTTGAACCTTACATTTTTGACCTGACTACTATTACTGATATATCTGGATATACTACATAAATTCTTGGTTGCATTTCAGTAATTCTAATTGTTATAAACAATACTGTTTTCCTCCTTGAAGAATGTGACTTGTGTATGTGAATGTGCATACATATGGATGTATGTATGAAGTGGTAACAGAAATTGAGTATGGATAAGTTCAAGGAATTATAGATATTAGTTATAGATTTTGCTTATCTGTATTTTTTGATTGCTCTTGAACGAGCCTGCATTGCTTTTATAAAGTGAACTCTGCTTCCCTTTTTTATACCTCAAGAGAAAGGTCTAGTCCTAGACTTTTCAAGATACTTAAAATAAGAGATGAAAAGACGAACTGGGTCTGAGATGGAGATTGAAAACATCACAGGAACAATGACAATAGGCAAATTACACAAATGTGAGCATGTGTGCATATGTGTCACGTATGCACACACCACATACAGTGTTTTCTCACATATTATGCTGGTCACATGTTAAAGAAAGCAGTGCTCTAAGAAAAAGACTCAGCTAATAATACTCAAATACTTTATAAATATTCATAATGGTCTGTAAGCCGGATGCTGATTCATTCTGCCTACTGGCTTATTCCTCCTGTGACTCCTTTTCGGTGCAAAGAAAAAGATACTTGACTGAGCAGATAAGATCAGCATGATGCAATACTGGTAGGAGATGCATAAAAGAATGTTGCTTTGGGAACAAAGTCATACCTCATTTCAAAATATTTCTAAACATTCTTTAATTTTGATCAGGTGTAGTTTTGTTTACGCAGTTACAGGTTATATTTGCACATAAATCGCAGACTCAAACTTAGTGAGCTTTTAGCTGGCATTAAAACATTAACAACATTTTAGAAAGCTTGTCACACCTAGGGAAGAGTTCCTGAAGACCTAGCAGAATTCAAAATTATCATAATTCAAGAAATTTTCTTATAAGAATACATGTAAACTGGATATCATCTTTAAATGGACAAATATTCAGGTTTCTGGCATATTGCAATATTTTTTGTTTTCTCAGCATTTTCTCTAAAATAGTCGCAGTGATCTCTCTAATACTAACGTTATGGAGAATCCCAGTGGTTCAGTCACAGTTCGTATGAGTCCATTCAGAAGGCAGAATCCACAAAACAATTTGAACAAAGAAAGTTATGATAAAGAATTTTTAACTATAACAGAGAATTGTGGTTACTGGAGGTTGATAATAATAAGAATATTCTAAAGAATATAGTATTTATTAGTAGATAAAAAGAGCAACCCTTCCCCTGGGGATAGAGCACCCGAGGAAGAGCTGCCTCTCCACGGCTGAGATACAGAACTTGATGGTAATGACACAGCTGTGGCACACTGGATGGCAGAGCAGTCATTGTACTAAAGCTAACTTCTAGAACTGGCCAGAAAGCCACTTCTGAGGGTGCTGGGGAAAGTTCTTCATCATGGGTGTCTCTCTAGGAGGTCCTCGGTGACAAAACTACCCGAGCCAGGTGCTGTGGGCGCAGGTGCATGGGACTAGAGAAGCTGGCCGTGTTGCGGGAGCCTGCCCAGCAGCACACCAAAACCCTGAGGGAAAGCCCTTTCCTTATGCAGTGTCCTTCCCTAATCCGCTTGACAATGCTTAACACGTGCCAAAAAGCAAAGCAAAGGAAAAAAGTACTTAAAGAGTTCTTTATTTTTCATTGAGCAGGCAATGAAGGATGCATTCGGAGCCAACAGGCAATAACTTGGTAACAGGCACAGCCTCTGTCAACATTTTATTGCCTCTAAGTTTTACTACCAAATTCTTGATTTGCAGATATCCCTCCCTAGCATTAAGTATGATTATGACTACTTAATCACTAGAATAAAGACTGTAAAAAGATTTTAAATTATAGTGATGGTGAACATTAAAATAATGGAAAATATACATCCAAAATCACAAATGTGTTTAAGCATATAAAATGTGTTGTGTCGGATAATAGGAATATTTACTAATTCCAGCGAATTTATAATTCTGTCAGCTCACCATCGTCTTAGAAGTTAATCAGTTGATGTGTTTAATTTTTGAGATTCATAAATGTATTTTTATTAGATTATTTAAGTTCATATGAATTGTGAACTTACTAAGTATCTTTCTCATTGTATTGTTAAATCTTTACCTTACTTTTTGCTTTCGGAGGAACTAACAAGAACGTGTAGGATGTTTACCCTAAACTTAACACCACTATAAGGAAAAAGTTTTTTTAATCTTCCTGATGATAAATCAGTCATTTTTCCAACACCCTAAAATTGTCATTCAACCTGTGCTTGACTCATTCTCACTTGCATAGTTAAATTTATAATTGGGGGGAATTTCTTCAGCTTCTCAAGCTATTTCACCTTCAGAGTTTCACATTATTTTTAGAGAATAGTACTTTTGGGTTCTGGGCCTACAGCCCAACACTTTATATTCAAACCTCTAATTTGAATTAGTCACTCTGTGAATATGTGTGTTATTTAACCCTCTATTTAGCTTCTCAGCTTCTGAAGAAGATGCACCATTTTCACTGATTAAGCTTAAACCAATATCATTACATTTTAAAATGCCTTCAAACCTAGAAAAAATAGGTTCAGGTCGTATTTTTTATGCATTTTTCTATATGTCGAGTGTTTCCTTCCATAAATCAGTGCTAATACTACAAGGAAAAACACATTTTCCAAGATGGGTACTCAGTCGACATTCCTGGCTTATGAAAGACAATGTAAGAGAGTGCCAGGTATGCCTTTGGGCTTTATATTAATTTGTGGAACATTCCTTTCATTATGTTTCATGTTTAAAAAATTATGCACATTTGAATCAAAACCCAATGTCAATGTCTAGTAACTGAAAAATATTTATTTCTCCTTGGAAATCTTACCTGCTTAATTACCCAATCTTTTGGGAGCACAGCCAGAGCCTAGAGTGAGTCTTTTGTTGTAGGAAGAAAAGAGAAAAATAATTTGGTGCTGAGGGGAAATATCTCTCTTACAGCTCTTTGTGTCATGTTTAGAGTTGCCTTGCTAGGCTGCTGTTTTCATCTGGTTTTGTGTCATTGGAGTTCACATCATATGATAAGGTAAGGAACTCTGTCCCTTTACCACCCTTCTTTTTTCTTCTGCTTTCTCATATTCATGCCCAACTAGTTCAGGCTTGTTCATATTCTGGGAGCAATGGGGTGAAGTTAATATAAGACAGTTAACTCTCCATTACTCAGAGGCTAATTATCCAGTCTATTGATTGCACAGTCCAGCCTCTGCTTTTCCTGCCTTTTAAAGGGTGGTTGAGTGCCCATTAGTACTTTAACCAGACAAGAGTAGGGGGTGGAGAGGAAACGTGATAAAATTCAAATCTATTTTGCAACTTACTAGCGCTAGTTAAGAGCTCAGGTGAAGAGCAAAATGTGGTTTTGGGACACCAGTATATTTAACATAGTCTTACTTTTCCTTGTCATCTCTTACCATGGATAATTGAGTTGGCTTCATTACGTTATGTTCATATAATTAAGTCTCAGAAGTTGGTTTTTTTATTACTTTGGAGCAGTAGCTTAATTGATACTTAAGGTACCAGTTTGAGGGAACTATAGGTAAACTGTATAAATTTCATTTTTTAAATAAGGAAACTGAGACACAAAGCGTTCAACCTAAAGGACACTTGGTGGAATCATACGTTATAGTGATTTTTCACTCTTTGGTCTGAGTTCACAGATATTGATATGATAGAATCAACTAATGGTAATTGATCTTATCAATGGTTCCCAACAGTAGTCTGTGAATCCAGTATAACATAGCCATAAATAGTTATGCTTTCAGAGTTGGCTTTGGATTTGTGTCTCAGTTGTGCTACTTTTGCTGATTGAGCTTAATATATAAATATATTTTACCTAGCAGAATGTATGGCATATAGTAAGCATTCAATAAAAGGTTCACTTAATTCAAATTTTAATAATAATAGTTATAGTGATGATAGCACTACTACTAATAATAAATTCTCTGAGTTATTTTTAATATTTCAAGAAGAATAAAAGAAAACTTACATTTACCTGTGGCAAGACCATGTAGGTTATTAACGAATGCAGGCTTGCTTAGTAATTTAATCTCACATTATGGTTTAAGAGGTTGTACTTAGAGCAGTTCCCTTATTTTTATAACTAGAAACACAGGCCCAGAGTGTACAATTATTTTCTCAAGTTCACCCAATAAGTTCAGGACAGAGGTGCCAATAGTGGCTCCTAACTTTTTTTCCCCACCATGGTATTGATGTTAGATCACCAATGATTTAATGCCCATAATCAATAAGTGAGCTCCATTTACCTTTTCTTCATTGTCCTGCTCAGTCAGTCTTCATTGCCTATGTTCTTAATTTCCTTATTGGACAATCGAATAATTTTTATGAATAGACCTGGGAGAAATGATGATGGCAGCAAATTTTTAGGTGGTAGTAGTAAAGCAAAGTGAGTGCAGTGTAGTGGAGGAAGTAATGTGTGTCACTTCTAAGGCAAGCCTCTATACATATATATATATAATATATATATATATATATATATATATATATATATATATATATATATATGTATTTTTTTTCTTTTCATATCAGCTGGGTACAGAGGGCTACAAAACCCAGGTGATGGAAGATATACAAGACACATAGACCCTGGGTCCCTGAATCATCAGGTGGAAGAATGTAGCTCTCTGGACAGGAATATCTGAGCTGAGCTACAAAGGGAATGAGAAACATTTATCATCATAATCTAATGGCATTTGGGGGTATGCTAGTGCTACTCCAAATAATATCTGAATGATTTTTTTTCACAATAAATGTGACAAACCTGCAGCCTCTGAACCATAATACACATGTGTGTGGGTATTATATTTTCTTATAAAAATTCAGTTAGGCATAAATATTATTTATTTTGAAGAGCCTTCTTATAGTTATTTGATAAGGCATTTGTATTAATCCTCTCAGTAATGCTGAAATGTAAGTTTACATTCTTCCCAAATAATATTTGGTAACAGCAAACAAAACAAAATTACATTTCAAATTATTTAGACTAAAAACAATAATGAGCAGAGTGTGCAAAAGAATGCACAGAAGTCAAACAAACCAACAAAGCAACAGTAATCTAACATACTTTTTAATAAGCATAATACTTTTATATTATACACAGCAAAAAAAAAAAAATCAATGTTATGAAGTATGTGACTTTCTATAGCTAATACTACTTTTTCATAGTAAAACCAAATTTGTGGTTTCTTTTTTTATTGCTTCACTAGTATCTCAAAAACTATGCCAAAGTTAAGACTTCCTCCCAATACCACTCACTATTTAATCATATGTTCACACACAGATGTGAAAACATTTTAAGAGAAAAAGTTCTACATTTAACTGTCACCATACCCCAGACCCCATGCTTTTGTGTTCAATGCTTTAGTTAAAATCTAATGCCAGAGCTTTTTCTTCATGCTCCTCTCTTCCTGCCATTCTCAGGTATTCCTTGTCGTGCTTCTTATTATCTCAGAGATTCTTTAAAGAACCTAAGCAGTGGCTTTTTTTCTCAGAAGTACTAGTCTTAGAGGACTAAGGTTTAGAACTTACTTAAAGAAGCAGAATCTCTGGGTCAGTAGCCTATGGCTGCTCCTATTGGGGTAATAATTAAATCATCACACTAGATTGGGCTGTATAAATCAGTTCTTAGCAAGGCAGCTTCTAGATTCCATGGCTGTAAGTGTGAACAATTATGTCAGTTACTCCACCCAATAATGTTAACACAGCATAATCCAAAGTAAGATTCTGCTTTCTCTCAGACTCAGTTGCTTCATGCCTCTCAGAGTGCGGGCATATCACAAAACTGAGAAGAATCAAAGCAAATATTTTTTATACACCATAACTTCCATACTTGATTGAGTACTCAACTAAGAGACAGTAATCTGCTTCAAAGACTGGAGGGAAGAAACAACCATGGGTCAGTGTTAAACTCATTGAAATTATATCATTGAGCAAAATTGTTGATAGTTGAGTCTACATAATTTTCACCATATAAACAGACTTCAGAACCTAAGTTCTGAGTAAGATGTGGGATGAAGTCCACAGAAACAGGTGATGCTTGCATGTTACTTTTATAGGCCCATAGTCCCTGGTGAGAAATGTTTTCTCCCCTTTCTTCCTCTCTCCTTCATTCCTTATTCCTTCCTTCCCTCTCTATCCTTCTTTCTTTGTTTATTCCTTCCTTCCTTCCTTCCTTCCTTCCTTCCTTCCTTCCTTCCTTCCTTCCTTCCTTCCTTCCTTCCTTCCTTCCTACCTTCCTCCCTCCTTCTTCTTCTTCTTCTTCTTCTTCTTCTTCTTCTTCTTCTTCTTCTTCTTCTTCTTCTTCTTCTTCTTCTTCTTCTTCTTCTTCTTCTTCTTCTTCTTCTTCTTCTCTTCTTCTTCTTCTTTTCTCCTCCTCCTCCTCCTCTTCCTCCTCCTCCTCCTCCTCCTCCTTTTCTCTCTTCCTTCCTTCCTTCCTTCCTTCCTTCCTTCCTTCCTTCCTTCCTTCCTTCCTTCCTTTCTTTTCTTTTTTCTTTCTTTCTTTCTTTCTTCTTTCTTTCTTTCTCTCTTTTCTCTTCTTTCTCTCTTTCTCTCTTTCTTTTTTGTTTCTAATGGGAACAGCAGCATTAGGTTTGTGGAAACATGAGGAATAAATGTGTGGGCCTTTCCCAGGTTGACTATTTCTATGCACATTTTCCTTCCATTCCTCTGATACAACTGAATCAAACTTGCCTTCAGAATTTCTGAGAGATGACCAGTGCAATTTTGGGGCAAAAGAAAAGACCTGCCTCACCCATCTTCCAATAATCAATTTTGTTCCTATTCTCAACTTTACCTTTTGGCCTTGAACAATAACTTTACCTTTTCCCCTGTAACTGGGGATAGTTTTTATATCTCAAACACAGAAATTTAGATTGAAATGCAAATATCTCAGGGAAAGTCAGTCCTTTGACTTAGAATCGTTTGTGCTGTGGGTCAAAACTTGCTGTTAAGCCTTTAACCTGAAAGAAAGAAGAGACAGAGTTTGAGGTATGCATTTATACAAGTGGGTAGGGTGAGGTCTTGGAGGCTAGGGGAATTCACCGCTCCGGAGGATCAGAGACTATAGAAGGAAATTGAGCTTAGATTTCTTACTTTATATTTTTGCCCAAGGCCAACTGTGTTCCTCTTCAACTTTGTGGCTAAAATTAAAAAAAAGAGATATCGAAAATATGCTAATGGTGCAATCTACTTTTCCATATTCTTTTGTAATGTGGTTCCCTATCAAGTTACAGGTCTAAAGAAAAATTACCTCTTTGCAATTGTGAAATATGTATCAGTGTTTTGGAATATTCCTACTAAAGCTGAAGAAAGAATACAAACAATAGAGTGTTGCAAATCAACTCATCTGAGTTTTTTGTTATGGGTGGGGGAGGCAATCATACTTTATTCCTGTTGATGGAATTCTGGCTCAAAAATAATTATTGGCAACATCCCCTTTCTAAACCAAATACAATGAATATTTTTTTCCCAATGTAAATGACATAATAAACTTGCTCTGTGAGGAAAGAACAGAAATGAATGAAGCTTGACATTCTCTGGTTTACACTCAAAGAACAGCTTATTCCTTGTGTTTTATTATCATGCTACAAAGTAAAATATGCAAGTTTATCTTTTAAAATGACTCAGGAAATGACAATGAATTGGAAAAGACAGCATAAGAATATGGAGGGGACAAATAGAGAATACACTAATTGATATAAATATCTTATCTTCCCCCCTAGGAAATCAAGCTGAAATATATTACATTTTTCCTTAACATAAATCTTTATTAATGATCATTAATTCAATGTCTTGTCTGTTCATATTTTTAATCATCAATGTGAGTTTTGGTGGTTTTGATATCTAGTTCAAATTTGTTATCATTGGCCTAATACATTGTTGTGCTCTGCCCAGGGCTTTGACAAGCCTCCTTTCCCGAGTTTTCCATCAAAGGACTAAAAACAATAAGTAGCTTTTTGTTGTTACTGAGAAGAATTTGTAATGGGAAAAATCCCTATTCTGGAGGACACAGTTAATATATTCAATGCTTTATTCGATCAGACCTACTGTTTCCTGATGGCCACCCACAGGGTTCAGCAACACTCTAAAATTAACATCCAGGACACAAAAGACCGCAACAAATAGCTCTCACAACAACAAAAACAACAGAAAATTAGCAAAGAAGCAAAATGTGAACTGAAGAAATCTTCAAGTTTGAGTCTAATGTGTTAGGAGACATTTCCAGTTTCAAGTCATAACAGGTAGGGAAAGCACAACATCACACAGGTGGTCCGCCGTCCAAACTGAACTTGAGCGCCCTGCTCATTTTTTTTTCCTCTAAAATGCAGTACAAAGTGGACGCATCTTTATTATAGCCTTTATATAATTATTAGGCTTAATTGCTATAGTTCATAGAAATTTTAAAATTAGCAAGTGGTGCTTTTCTCTCTACAGTGCTCAGTGTTAATAAAACATGCAGCTCCATAAACACACTTCACATCATATTTGTCCATGATTATTTCATTGTTTTACCAAGTACAGATGCCAGGAGACAAAGTGTTGCCGAATTCCTGTAATTACCAGCATTGCCCTCCATTTGGGTCCATGAAGTATGTAGTCAATCTCTATTGTCTTCTGCCTTCATTCTGAATCTGTCCCCAGTGCAGGAATGTCAAAAACACCATTTAGCTACACAGCCTGCTCAATTTAAAAAAAAAAAGGAAATTCACATTCAAGCTACTAATTAAGAAAAGAAGTGAGCTGTGAATAAAAAGAACTGCCTTCTAAAAGCCTTTAAAGAGAAACTTGCAACTATGCCGCATTCAGAAAAGGAACGATTCTTAGTTATCAAAGCTAAATTCTAATATAGCAGTTAGAGGCAAGGTTTAACTAAATTCTTAATATTTTAAAAGCAGTCAAGTAAATGAGAATTCAGGTAATGTCCATTTATTTTCTAGCTTTAAAGGAGAGCTTAATTAATTGATTTTTAAAAATTTACAGAAACTTCTTTTTCTACGTGTTGCTTCCATCCCTTTAAGATCATTTTGATAATTTTGTTAAATGTGCATTTCTTTGAAAAAATGCACTGATGTTCTGTTATGCACAGATCTTTTGCAAAATTGTCAGTAGAGTTGTCTCCTCAATAGAATAGTTCTTCCAAATGAAATTTCAAACAACTTTCAGAGATATTTAGAATAAAACTATGTTTTGATCACCATAGACATAAGAATAAATGATTTAGACAGGTGAGTAAAAAGCAAACAGTAAAAAATTCTCATCTCATTTAATGTTACAACACAGAACTGCTGAAAGAAGCTGGTTAAAAATGCTAGTTGGAGTAGATATAGAAGAAGAATCTAAGCAGGCTCTATAACCATATCTACTTTGAGTGCAGAGGATAAGTCATACATTACTCTCTTAAAATTAATTCTTCATTATGTTAAAGCTCTCTATATTGATTGATCAAAACTATGAAAAGATCAATATATCAGTCATGCTTTACTGATTTTTGTCTAGCTGGGTAAAGTGTGCAGGAGGAATATAGTTTTACTAAAATATTTAGAAATCTTATGTTTTTTTTTATGTTCCCCACAATGCTTTGAATATGGTAGTCTGGACAATTGTCCTTATGTTCACTGTTATTCTCCTAGTAATGAGAAATCCATTAAAGTCCATCAGTATTTCACCGTGTTTAAGATCTCCTTTTTCTACCTTAGCACCTAGGTCTGGGGCTCTTACATAGGTGGGCCACTAGATGCTGCTAGTATTCTTTCCATTGCTCAGTATTCTGCAAACAGGGCTTTTCCTTCCAAAGTGAGAGTCATCAGACATTGAAGTCTGACTTCTTAAACTGGAACCATTTGTTTTCCACCCTTAGAGAAGTGTGGTTGTTATTCACAGACTTGTTCTTTCCTTGGACAGCAGGAATTTAAGGAGGCTCCATTTTTGAGACTTACTATAATGGCCTTTTGTCCCAAACCCAGTTCTTAACCAAAGTCTGCATTTTTCTCTATGCCTGCATTTCTGCCTTGAACCTCATGTAGCACCCCTGAAAGGTTGGGTTCTTGACATTCTCCATTCTCCCTTTTACCTTCTGCCCGCAAAGATTGCAGTTTTACTTCTCAATTTGCTTTCAACAACTGGGTTCCTGCCACTGTCTGAGAAATTACCCTGCCTTTTAATTCCTGATAGCTATCTGAGTCATCTGGTGGTTAAAATACAGGTTCTGCGCATATATTTAAAGTTAGTTCAAGGGGAAGGACAATATGGCTTCGCTTTGGTGGCCAAATCAATATGTGTTAATTTGCTAATCTGGCTGTCTGGGAGAGTGTCCCTTTCTTTTCTATAATCCCCATCTCCCTCTATCATGTATTTAATAGTGTAAAATAGAGAATAATGATCTTTGATACAAGGGATTACTTTTTTCTACCAAGGTTATAGAAATAGCCCCCTCACAATGAGAATATTAAAATTTTGGGTCTTATTTGAGTGAGTCATATTTCCTAAAATTTAAAACTTTTAAAAACAGTTTTTTATTTTTCAATTACAGTTGATATACAAAATTATGTTAATTTCAGGTGTACAATATAGTTATTAGACTTGTATATAACTTATGAGGTGATCATCCTAATAAGTCTAGTACCCAGATGACACCATATGTAGTTATTGCAGAATTATTGACTGTATTCCATATGCTGTACTTTATGTCCCTGTGACTGTTAAAATTAAAATTTAATGTGTTGCTTGTAATGAGATATTTTCTAAAATAGTAACATTATTTGACATTACTTTAGTAAAGAATATATTTGTTTTTCAGACTTCAGAAGGAAAATGAAATAAAAGTTCAAAACCTCAATTATCAATGCTATTGTGTATTTCTATTACAGGAATATCTAGAATTTTTAACTGTGTACCCATACTCTACTAAACACTTTATAAGCAATACCTATTTAAGCCATGTAGCCTTGTTAGATAGGTACAATTATGCATTTTATTTTTCAGGTGAGAAAACTATAGCAGAAAGAGGTTGCATAACTTGGCCAGTGTCTTACAGCTGATAGATTGGGGGGTGTGAATTCAATTGTTGGTTTGATATCATAGTTCAGTCTGTTAATCAATGTAATATGTACCCCTTACTCTACTTTGTTTTATTTACTACAATTTGTTTAGAAGAGTTAGAATAGGTAATAATCTTTCATTTAAATTTTTTCTATAAAAAATATAAATTAGGAAAATTAACTTTGTTGAATTATTTGCTTTAAATAAATATTTGCTATTTCATGTTGGGAGCCCTTACACAGTTTCATCTCACACTTTTTCCATGGAATTACTTGAAACTGTCTACAGAGTTCCTAAGGAAAAATCTGTCTTCAAGGGAAGGTTATTTATATTGGCAACGTTATTTTTTCTCATGGATTTCTAAATTCTTCAGGAAACTGCATTTTGTTTAAATGATTGATAAAGCTCCTATCAGATTGTCCACCTTTCACTTTTGATGCTGGCTGGCTGTTATTCAGGGGAAATGCATGGGTCCACTTTGTCCAGTATAGTCTCTAAAGGACAGGTCTGATATAGAAAACATTGAAAAGTGATTGGATGTAGCAATACAACAATTATTCTTATCTAGTTTAAGAGGGAAAATAATTCAGGTTCTCAAAGCTCAAAAAGTAATGACAGCATTGGAACCTACTTCAAAGCTCTGCAACAACTTGTGAGTATATCTTCCTGAGACAATACTAGCCTTTATTGAGTGAAAATAAGTTGCCTAGTATCATTATTTGAAGAAAGAAGATTCAGGTATGGGTTCTGTCCTCAAGAATTTTTTTCTTTTTTTCAGTAAAAGAGATAAAACATACGTAGGATATAAGGCAGAAAAATGCTAGGTGACATGATAAATAACATACTATGGTTGAAGGAAGAAGATACATCTTCCACTTGAAATGATTTTACAAAATATACCAGGGTTAGTGGACTAACCTTCAATAATATTTAAAATGCATGTACCTTAATTACGAGTAGGTCTCACAGAGAAAAAATATTGTACATAGCATGCAATATTGTAATAGATTTTAAAGCCTATGGTGGTCTTTTGAATTGTTTTTAAGTGTTTCTGTCTAATTTAGTGAAATCTGAGCCTCATTTCTTAAGTTTGTACTCATCAATTAACTTGGAGGCTTATAGGAGATCTCGAGTAAGAACTGTGCTCTTTGCTTAGACTTAACAGCTAATCATGATAACTTTGTTAATGATCTTTGTGTCTTAGTTATTTCATTTATAAATGCATGATACAGTTATTCCTCAATTTCTCAGAGAGAAAATTATGATACTCTTTAGGTAAATGCTAAGATGAATTGTTCACATGGGAAGAAAGTCTACCAAGCTTGTTCAGGTAATGAGTAGAAGGGTGGAAGACAGATTCCATCTTTCAATAGATAATCTATCAAGATATGACCTGATGAGAGATCTGAAAATTCCCACATGGGTATTATGTTTTGGAACTTTGGTTATGAAGTCAAGAGAATGGTCCTGAAGGAATCATTTTTAGTGAGTCAAATGCCAAATGTGAAAAACCATAGCTTTAGTCTAATCACATGTATAATTACTTTCAAATTGATACATGGAAAAGTATTTTAAAGCATGTACTATCTGAAGGACTACTCCTAAACAAGCAAAAAAAGAAAGAAAAAAGAAACTATTATATATTTTCATAAATACTTTCTAGGCATCCTTTAATGTTATAGAGATATAAAAATTGTATCTAAATTTTAAAAATGGTTGGATTTCAAATTTACAAGACCTAACTGCCACATATAGAGTCAGACTTTCATTTTAAAAGACAAAGGCCATTATGTTAATGCTAACTGCATTTCCTATGACTCTCCCAACCCTCAAAAATCAAAAAGACAAAGGCCAAGGAAGAAGACACTTAATTTATATATTAGACAAACTATTTCAAAAGTAAATTAAACATATTTTAGAAAGAAGCCAGTCACAGTATAACAAAGTATTGTCTGAGAATACTTAGGCAGGTGCAAATCCATTTCCTAAAAAGCAAAGAAGAAACATTCGTGAGATTGGCAAAAACCCGATGCAGAGAGGGAATATTTGAGTTCTAGTTATTGCCACCTAGCTGTGTAATCATGAGCAAGTCCCTTCATCCCTTGGAGTCATCTCTAAGGCAAAGAGGCAAGAGGATGATTAACTTCAAATATTTGGTTAGAAAGCTTCATACTGAAAGAATGTCCTCCGAATGGAGGGAAGACAATTCAATGTTTTAAAACAGCGATCCCCAACCTTTTTGGCACCAGGGACCGGTTCTTCTATGAGAATCTAATGCCTGATGACCTGAGGTGTTGCTAGTGCTGGGAGCTGCTGCAAATACAGATAAAACTTCACTTGCTCGATGCTCACCTCCTGCTGTGCAGCCCCGGTTCCTAACAGGCCATGAACCAGTACCTGTACGTAGCCCGGGGATTGGGGACTCTAGTTTTAAAATATATTCTCAGACTTATGCAACAGTGTTAACAATCAATTTTAGAACATTTCTCAAAAAGAAACCCTGTACCTATTAGCCGTCATTTCCCATTTTCCAGTAACTCTCCCCTTGAATGCCATCCCTAGGCAACCACTATTATCTTTGTCTATAGATTTACTTATTTTGGATATTTCATATAAATGGAATCATACAATATATGGTCTTTCGTGATTGGCTTCTTTCACCTAGCATGTTTTCAATGTTCACGTTGTAGCATGTATCAGTACTTCACTCCTTTTTGTGCAGATATGCCACATTTTGTTTATCCATTCATCAGTCATTGGACGTTTGAGTTTTTCTACTTTTTGGCTGTTATGAATAATGCTGCTATAAAGACCCCTGCCCAGCTATTTGTGTGAATATATATTTTTATTTCTGTAATTACATTTTTTGTATCAGAATTTTTTTTAATATATATCTGAGCAGCTTATGGTGAATTGACATTAAAAGTATGACAAAGACAATAAAAGATATAAATGATATATATTCAAGTTCGTTAAGAGTATCTTGTTTACTACATTGTTTTTGAGGAAAATGGTTTCTTCAGAATAAAACTTATAAAGACATGAGATAAAGGTGAAGGTTTTTTGAGCTACTTAAATGAAAGGCAGAATAATCAAGTTCTTTGGTATTTATTATTGTGACTCTAGAGTGAATGACGTGGAAACAATTCTATCATAAAGGAAGAGATAGGTAGTATAATTAAAAAGTATTTAAAAGCTTAAAAAGTTAAGCTTCTGCTTATGTTTCCAGAGAACTTGGGTTTGGAATTCCTTGATAATTTATATTGTAGAACTCATATTGTCATACATCTGGCATAATGTCTTTTAAGGAAATTTGGTCAACAGAACACCAGGTGGATTTTCAACCCTTTGGAGCAAATTAACTGGGAATAGAAAGGTGTGGATATATATTTTTTGGGTACTGAGTAATTATGGAAATATACGTAGTAGTGATGAATATAAAAAAATACTAAGAAAAGTAAACAGCTCTCTTCTATTTAGATGTGGCAGATACATTTGTTAGAAAAGAGAAAAATCACGATTTATTAATTCAGGGAATTGATAATAAATAGGTTAATATATATTTTTACTTTTAAAGTCAACCAACCAAATAATTGAACATTTTAATTACAATGTACATGTTAACATAAAAATTGAATTTAACATTTAAAACTAAATGCTAGGATGCTTGAAAACTCTTTGAAATAAAAATTTTAAACTTATTGGCTTTAACTTTCTATACTTCTTGCAGATATAGATCTGGTCCCAAATAATAATATCACACATAATATGTAGCACTATGATTAGAATATAAAGCAAAACTCTGAAAGGCACTCTGTTGAAGTAAATTATAAACTGTGTAAATATGCTTTTTATGGAATTAGATTTTTAACTTTAGAAATCTAAATTTAGAGATACATTATCTCAGAATTCATCATATCTCGATACCCATATTTCTATCTGAATGTCACATTTTGTATTTACATTTATCCTTCAAATGGTAGCTCAGTTTTGCACTCCCAACAAGACATCTTTCACACAACTTCTGTAGGAAAAAAATTAAATTTTTGCATGAAATCTAAGTACTGAAGGTACCATGAACCAACATATATTGTGAAAATTTATGCCCAGTTTTTTGATGTTCTGGTGGAGTATGATCTTACTGTGCATCATTTGCTACAACAGAAGAATGAAACATGTACCTGATTAATTAGCCTGTTTACACTTAATAATATTTTTATCCTGTGTATCTGTTTAAAGTACCTCTTCAAATGGCTAATTATTTTGGTAGAAGATGATGAAAATTAGCATTAAATATGTTAACTCTTTTATTGTAATATAACACATATACAGAGAAATTCACAAAAGTGTAGAGCACAAGGAATTATATCACAAAGGAATCATATTAATGTGAACAATACTCAGTCAAGAAACAGAGTAACAAGTCCCTCACTCCATCTTTCTTCCTAAAAGTACCTCTCCCCTTCTCTCCGAAGGTATTACAGTTCTAAATATATGTCTGTGAATTCTTTGATAATCTTACTTTTTCAAAAGGTAGAGTCCAATTCCTCTTGAGTGTGGACTGAACTTAATGATTTGCTTCTAACAAATGGAATATGGCAGACATGACAGTGTTTGACCTTGGGAACTAGATTGTAGAAAGCATTATGATTCCTCCTTACCACGGTTCTTGGATCAATCACTCTGGAGGAAGTCAACTGCCATGCTTTGAGAACACTCAAGCAGCCCCACAGAGAAGCCCAAATGGAGAAATAAGGCCTGCTAGCAAATCCAGTAAGGAACAAGGATCTCTTAACAAGTCATTATGAGTAAGCCCCTTTGAAGTGTATTCACTGCCCCAGATGCCTGAAGCTCTGGTATGTAGACTGAAACTTCATGGAGACCCTGAGCCAGAATCACCTAACTAAGCTGCTCCAGATTTCTTGACTCACAGACATCATGAGATAATAAATATTTGTTGTTGTTGTTTTTAAATTTTAATTAGTTTCAAGTATATCGTACATCGATTAGACATCTATGTAATTAGTAAAAAGATTCCCCCAATTGCTCCCTCCCTCCCCTGACCCTCCACCTAGCCAATGTATTTATGCTAATTGCATTCCCTATACCATGCTTCCCATCCCCCGACCATCCATCAGCTACTAATTTGTACTTCTTTAACACTTACCCCATTCTTCCAGCCTCCCAAACCCCCTTCCCCTCTGTCCGTCACCAAATTGTCCCTATACTGTGAGTCTGTTTTTGATTGGTTTCCTTTTTTTATTCTTAAATTCTGCATAAAGAGAAATCTATATGTTTATCTTTCTCTGTCTGACTTAAATACCTTCTAGGTTCATCAAAGCAATATCTTTTTCCATTCCCTTCCTTTTCATATGTAGGGATCTTATTTTCTTATCCTTTCAGCCACTCTATCTTTTGGTTGGAGCACTTAATTCTTTTCAATTTAAGGTACTTATTAATAGGAAGTGTGGTTACCCTCCATTGTTTCTGTTTTCGATACATGTTTTTTCTTCTTAAAGAAGTCCCTCCAACATTTCCTGTAATATGGCTTGGTGATAAATTCCTTTAGTTTATTTTTGTCTGGAAGCTCTTTATCTGTCCTTCAACTCTAAATGATAGCTTTGCTGGATAAATTATTCTTGGTTGTAGATCCTGGGTCTTTCCTGTTAAATATTTTTTCCAAGCCCTTCTGTCCTGCATAGTTTCTTTTGAGAAATCAGCTGCCAGTCTTATGGTGTTCCCTTATATATAATTATTTGTTTCTCTTGCTGCTTTTAATATTCTTTCTTTGTATTTAACTTTGGCATTTTAATTATGATGTGTCTTGGTGTGGGCCTCTTTGGATCCCTGATTTTTGGAATTCTCTGAGCTTCCTGGGGTTTTATGTCCATTTCCTTCACCAGGTTAGGGAAGTTTTCCATCATTATTTCTTCAAACAGCTGTTCAACATCTTGATTTTCTTCAGTTATGCTGATCAGACGATATTTGGACCTTAATAGTGTCCCATATCCTCCTTAAATTATTTTTATAGTCTTGGCATCTTTTTCTTGCCATTCTGATTGAGTGTCCTGATTGGCTTTCCTGTCCTCTAGATAGGGCATTTGATCCTCTTCTTTATTCACTTTGTTTATTCCTTTGTTTATTCCATTTAATATACTTCTCATCTCAGATAATGTGTTCTTTTTTCAGACTGGTTCCCTTTTATAATTTCCATTTCCATTTTTTGTTTTTTATCTCTTTGTTGAAGTTCTCACTGAATTTATCTACACTTCCCAAAAGTTCATTGAGCATCTTTATAACCAGTGTTTTGAACTCTGCATCTGTTAGATTACTTGACTCCATTATATCTGGATCTCTGTTCTGTTCTCTCATATGGTTTCTGCTTCTTTCTTCCCATTTTGGCTGCCTTTCTGTCTGTTTCTATGTACTAAGCAAAGCTCCTAAGTCTCCTGGTCTTATTAGTGTGGATTTGTGAAGTAGGTGTCCAGTGGCACAGTCCTGAGAGGGTTCAGCTGCAGGCCAAATTTAGCCCAAGTCTGCCCCTCTGGGCCACCTGTTAAGATTCAGCAAGCAATCCACAGATGCTGTGCTTATAGTTGCCTCAAAAGGCCACACCAGAAACCGAGGCCAGCTGCCTCCAATGTGAGTCTAGGCTGCTCAGCAAGGAGCACCTGACTTGCTGAGGATACACTGGATGTGGCTTGGGTGGGCCGCGAGTTGGGGGAGGCAGGTTTCAGGGAATCCTCTGGGTGGAGTGACCTCTGTTATCCAGTTTGATGACATCACAGGTATGGTGTCCTATGTCCCTGCACTGGGAGTTGGGAGGGCTCAACAGGAAACAATGGATACCACTGGCACTTCTGTATAGAATGTGTCTTACTTAGGCCCTCACTCCGAAAAGTCTCCCGTAAGTGCCCCTGTGCCCTCTGCCTACAGCAGTATGGGCACTGGTGCTCAGAGTGAGCAGGTCCATCACTGCGGACATGGCCCCTTTACGAAGCCGTCTGCCGCAGCCTCGGTCTCATTCAGCTGCTCGGGACCTGGCAGCCCTGCATCCTCCCCCATCCTACCGTCCGCCATTGCAGGGTGCTTCTTAGATTTCTCCCTAGTTGTATGGCTTGTCCATCAAAATCCCAGGTGATTTTTCCTTGTGCTGCTCCTTATTTCCGTTACAACTTTGATTTGGTCCGCCAGAGGGATGAACCGAGACTCTATCATCTACACCATTTTTTTTCTCTCTCTCTCTTCTATTTGTTGTTGTTTTAAGGCACTAAGTTTTTAACTAATTTGATTTGCAGCATTATAGTTAATACAAAAGATAACTACTTTCTTGACTACTAACACCATAGCATGATTTTAAATCTTCTATTAATAGAATCATCATCATTTATTCTTGTGCATTTAACTTACTTCATTTCATATTATGTTTATCAGATTTACCCATATTATTACATGTAGTTGTGATCTATTTACTTTTATTGTTGTATAATGTTCTAATGCATAAATATAGCATAATTCATTTATCCTTTCTGCTGATAACATTTAGTTTCTTTGCAGTTTTTTACTATTAGAAATAATATTTTTGTAAACATCCATGTACATGTCTTTGGTGCATAAGCAAACATTTTTATTGAATGGATACCTAAGACTAGAATGCTAGCTCATATGGTTTAGAAATAGTCAAATTTAGTTTTTAATAACAAATATTTCTAAGGAGTTTGGAAAAATTTACATTTCCATTAGCAAATTCATGAGAATTTCTATTGCTATATATCCTTGACAATAACTGGAATCATGAAGATAAACATTTCATCACTTTTTCCACGATCCCATGATATGTAACTCATATATCTGACAAAGAATTGTATCATGAGTATATATAAAAAATTCCTACAAATCAATGTAGGAATGTAAATGAAAACAACTCAATTTTTAAAATAGGCAAAAAAACTTGAAAAGGGAATTTAAAACAATATATTAAATGGCCAAAATAATATGGAGATATGCTTGACATCAATAGCAATCAGATAAATGCAAATGAAAATCGCAATGGTATACCTACTGTTACAAACACACCAGATAGGCTAAAATTAAGAAAACTGATAAAACCAAGTTTTGGCAAAAATATGGAGCAAATGGAATTCTTATACATACCAGTGAGTATAAGGTGGTGCAACAACTTTGTAAAAGTGATTATCAATTTATTTGAAAATTAAACACATACTTACCTAAGTATTCACTCCTAGGTATTTGTAATATAGAAATAAAAGCATATGCCTGTAAAATATATATGTATATATATGTATATATATATATATATATGTATATATATATATATACATATAATTGTTCATCGCAGATTTCTTTATTATTGTCCAAAGCTAGAAAAAATAATTCCAAATATCTACCACAAGAAAATGGATAAATTGTGGTTTGTTGCAGTGGAATATTATTCAACTATAAAAATGGCTAGTTTACCACTATGCACAACAACATAGATGAATCTCAACACATTGTATTGAGTGAAAGAAGCGAGACACAAAGTGAGTGCAATTTCATTGATGTGATACTCGAAAATAGACAAAATTAGTCAATGATAATTGTAGTAGTTTGCCAGGGCTGCCAAATATCACAGACTTAGTGGATTAAACAACAGAAATTTATTTTCTCTCATATCTGGAGGCTAGAAATCCAAGATCAAGATGCTGTCAGGTTTGGTTTCTTCTGAGCGCTCTCTTGTTGGCTTGCAAATGACCACCTTCTTGGCTGTGTCGTCACATGGTGGTCCCTCTACCATGTTGTCTGTGTCCCGATGTCCTTTTCTTAAAAGAACACTAGTCATTTTGACCTAAGTAAAGCCCACTCATATGACCTCATTTTACCTTAATTACCTCTTTAAAGACCTTATCTCCAAATAGAGTCACATTGTGAGGCACTAGAACTTAGGTCTTCAACATGTGAATTTTGGGGGAACACAATTTAGCCCATAATGACAATACAGTAATAGAAGTCAGAACAGGAGTTTTCTGATTTTGAAGGAGTAGAGAAAGGCATGAAGGAACCTCCAGTGGTGCTAGAATTGTACTATATCATGTTCTGGGTGATGGTTATATATGTGCATATGTATATAAAAATTAAATGAGGTGTACACTTTAGACTAGTGTACTTTAAACATTTTACATAATGTGTTATTTAACAATAATAACTAAAACAAATGGTTTCAGTAACATGATAAATAACATTACTAAGAGTATATTTATAGTGCTTTGAAAGTCCAGGTTCAGTGAAAAATTCATACTTCTTTCATTTTAACATCACAGATGTTATTCATACAACAAATACTTATTGAGAATATACTGTGTGCTATATATTGGAATATAAATATACAAGCTAGTTTCAATAAGCTTTGCATATTTTAATTTGAAGGATTTGGAAGAACTTCAGAAAGACTTTATTTCCATTTCTTCATCCAAATATACACTATTCTGACCTCTTAAAATTGGGGAAAAATAATAAAAATTAATCAAACAGAAAACATTAGTTTATTCTAATAAATTTGTAATCAGTCCAAAAGATTAAGTGTTCCCCCAAAAAGAAGAAAGAGAAATAGGACATAAAACAGTTTTCCTAAATCATATATTTATTTGTTTACATAATAAGATAATTTAAATCACCAAGCTTAAAAGAGATAATGTCGTGTTTTAATCATGCTTTGGAATCTGTATAATTAATGGTGTCCATGCAAGTTTTTATTCTAATGGTAGATGAAAGGATCCTCAAATCTGGACTTTGCCTGAAGTTAATTGTCTTTTATCAAGTTTCAACAGATGGGGCACCAATAAGGTACTGGTAAATTATAACATAACAAATAAATGAGGTATAATAAAGCCTTTTTAAAATGCCAAACAGATTTGCAGTGTGAGGAAAAGAGTACTCAAGGATGACTCAACATGGGCAACTGGGTAAATTTTTACTAGGAAAAGTAGGAGAGGAAAAAGTATATAGGGGATCTAAATCAAGAGTTTGACTTAAGACATTGTAATTCATAAAGGAATGTTAGACATTGTAATAGAAGTGTTGATCAGGAAATTGGATGCAGAAGAAATAGAAATAAGAGGAGTGATCCAGCATTAGTCTAATTCACTGGTTATTACATATTATATACTGTAACATGTTATATACATATTCACTGGTTATTACATATTATATACTGTATGTAACATGTTATATACATATGTATATGTTATACATATGTATATATTATATAGATATGTAGATATAGAGGTAGATTATAGATAGATGATAGATGATGGGTGGTTGGATGGATGGCTGGATGGATAGATGGATGAATAGTAGATAGATAGATAGATAGATAGTAGATAGATAGATAGATAGTATAGTCACTGGTATTTGATTAAAGTCCCAGAACAAATTGGGTGAAATTGCCTAGATGTTGAATCTAGCATGTGGATTTTTTAGTGAATCACATGTCCATTTTAGGCCATGCAATTGGGGTGGGATTGAGCCCAAAATAAAATTCTTTGGCTTAAGCAAATCAGAAATTCCATTTACTTGGCTAAGTAATGACTTCAGGTTTGGGTCAGGGCCAACACAGCTATGAGAAAATGTGAACTTTAGGAAAAAAAAAAATTCCAATCTCCCGTGATAGCTATCAGGAAAGAGGTACTCTTTGGAGGAAAGCCTAAATTAAGATGAAGTTGACACTACAGAAGGTTAAGTACAAAAATGGGAAGAAACTAGTTCCTTGGTGTGGTCTTTGATCAACTATCAGCTGAAGCCAATATATCTCAGAAAAATGAACCAAAGAAATATATTCTTTCACTCTCTAAAGGAACTGTTCCAGTCATTTCTTGTAAAATCTACCAATATCACCAGATTTAGAGTAGGAATAAACCTTCAGAAATGTGGTCCTTTCAGGTGGTTAAGATACCTGCCAGAAAGGACCTTACACCTTTCCATTTTACAGATGGAAATTGACATCAGTGAAAGTTGGTTGCTTGGTCAATGCTACACTATTTTACTCTGATCGGGCACCACACTGTTAGAAAGATAATACTCTTGCTGTTGAAATTTGCTTCCCTAAGGCACTCTGAAAGAGTGATCAAGGAATCCTAGTGCTTCTGAGATCCCCTTAGCCCACATGAGGGAAGATTTGTCATCATTGTGTTCTGAAATCTCAATGGGTAAGACTATAGATTTTGTTGTGTTTACTGTAAAAAGGACAGTATACTCAGCTTTTATACCCAAGAGATCAATAGCAATACCATTTAAAACATTTTTAATCCATTTTCAACTAAAACATGGCAAGAGGCATTGTCTATTTCCTGAATTATCAAGAAACGTTCTGAACAAAACGAAGTCATTTCAATTAATATGGCATTAATTCTGCTTTGAAAAAATGAGGAAAGGATTGCAGGGTTCCTTTCTCCTCGACTCTGTGTTGTTCACCTGGACTTGGCCTGAGTGCTTGGCAGATGCACAGAGAATAATTGAGGATTATGTTCATCTTTTCTGTTGACATCTGGAAAAAACCCCAGGCAAAAGTCAGCAGCTGTTAATTCAAATAAGTATACTTCCTTTGACAATGCAATTGAACATTTTTCTTTTTTAAAGATGTAAAGTCTCTTTCTAATCCATCATGTTTTTACCATCTAGAGCTTTGCCATATAAGTTCTATGTCGGGAAGTTGTTCAAATAACATTGTAAGTACTTCCTGCATTTGTAATAAAGATGTAGTTATAAAAATATTTTCAACAGCTCAATTTTAGGTAGTTTCACACATACCAGAAATACCTGCCAGCTACCTCTACAGACACCTTGCTTCCTAATATTGCACATTTTAAACGTTTATATGTATTATTTATTAAGTATTCCTAATTAATATTTGTTATTCAGATGAACTGCAAGGCTATGAATCTTCCCATCCTTAAAAAGCATGTAATCTGGCTGCTACGAGATTAAAATCAAATTCTAACATTTTGTTTATTCGGTTGTTTGTTACTTAGTTTGCTAGTTTTGGCAAGCAACATTCATTTGTATGTGACAGGCAACATAGCTTCTTTCTCCTAAAAAAGGCAAAAAGGATTTTGGCCACCAAGATGTTGGAATCAAATTCAAAAGTGCTTTGCACATCGTTCTTGCATCTCAACTGCTTGTTGTGTGAAAGAGAAGAGTACTCAAGGCATACCGAGAGAGATGGACAGAGAGACAGACAGACTGAGACAGAGAATGTAGTTGAAATAATCATTGACACAGCAGCTACTTAATTGCATTTGAGTCGTTTCATTTCCCTGGAACTATTCAAAATTATTTCAAGTCATAATTCCTTTGCCTTGAAGCCTTCTATTCTAGTCATTTTTAATGAAAATATCATGTTTTTATCCTCTACGTTCTTTAGAGGGAGGAGTTATCAAATGCACACTGCTTTTCACAGCATGGGTATTGCTGAGAAACTTGATCATCTGCTTTCATTGCAATATTTTAATGTACAGCAAATGGCTGTGTGCTCTCAGGACACAGTGAAGTCTCTGATGGCGTAATTATACATGCCTTTATCAGGATTCCTTGAGAAACTCCAGATCGGTAAACCCAGGCCTGAAGAAAAATGTTTCCTGCAGCACCATCACTAAATCCCAAATTACAACTGAGAAAACTACCCAGAGCTCTCTAGGAGTGCTTCATTCACTGCTCTAATATAAATATTCACTCATAGTCTATTTTGTATTTATATTTATACATACATATATATAATATATGTATGTATAAATATACATATATAAATATGTATAGAAAAATATTTTTATAAATATATTATATATAAATAAACATGTATACTTATCTTGATATGCACATATGTATATAAACATTTATATATTGCATACATATTTATATATACTTATTTTTTATATATTTATGTATATGATTTATTCCTAATTACTAAATTTTAAAAAGTTATCTTGAAATGTCTCTAAGTAGATATTCAGGCAAGTGACTAAATAAACTTGTTTTCTCATTTTCTCTTCATGTTGTTTTGTCCTAGCTGGGTTTCTTTCTATTATAAAGTAGATTTTTTTGAAAGGCGTCAATACCCAATAGTCATCTGTCACACCACATCAAAAGTAATTTTTCCATAAACAGAGGAAAATGTCTTGTAGGGTAAAAAACAGCTCCATTTTATATCATGCTTTGACACTGATTCTGTTGAATTTATATACTTGCCAAACCTTATTACTAGGAGTCCTTTGTGACCTGAAGGGGTCCTCATTAACTTGTGCGATCAGACAGATACACACAGTAGTGGACAATGTAATTTAGCCCTTTGCCATGTTCTTCTTGTCATTGCTGAAGGCACTGCATCCCAACATGGAATAAAAGAGACAAAACTGAATCTGAATTTCAAATGGAGAAAAATAATAAAACGTTGTGATAATAAGCCTTCATTTATAAAGTTTACATGAACAAAACTAAATTCCCTGTATTAATCTAAAAGGAAATACATATTAGGAAGGACATTATTTAATTTTAGGCTGCACATTGAAGTGATGAAAGACATTTTCTTCAGAGGGAGTTGTTATGAAAAAATGTACTTGAAAGACATTAACATTGAAACACTATGGAGAATTTAGCAAATTAGCTTTTTTTCCTCATTTCTTCAAAAATGTTGACATATTTTATGCTGTATTTAAAATATTATGTTATCTGTTTTTCAAACAAAATGATACATCTTTGTTCTCTGTACCCAAGATATTTTTCTAGAAGAATTAGACAACATAGTTATACATTTCAATTTGACAGATTTACATGCATGTAATAAACAGGACTGGGAACTTTAAATTTGTTTCCAGATCCAAATTTGGTGCTGGAAAGGCCTGGATTGAGTACTATATTTTCCTTTAGAAGTTTCCTCTACCTTGGATAAAATCAGAATAATTGTCCAATTTACAGGTAACTTTAATGCTTTTTTTTTTAAATGGGTACTCTTAAGGAAATGTGTATCACACACACAAATGTGACAAACAAGTGAATCAATATTTAGGGTTACTTTCTACCCACCGACCCTTATCCACAAAAAACAACAGAAACTGCTTGTAATATTAACATACACAAAAGCAGATGTAGCATTTTAAAAAATTTAACTGTGAAATCAGATGGCTTAAGTGCAAATCCCATCTCTGACAATTATTGTTTGGTGATCTCGAGAAAATTACTTAACTTTTCTGCACCTTCATTTTCTTGTATATCTCTGTTTAAACTTATTTTGATGATCAGAATTGTTATATGTAAAAGTATTTAGGACAGTGCCCAGCTTGTAGTTAACACTACATAGAAATTTTAGCTGTGATTATCATTGTACTAATGCATATGGAACAAGTTAGTTACACCAATAAAATATAAATTTAAACCATTAGGCAATCCAAATAAAAAATGAAAATTAAAAAATAAAAGAAATAAGATTTTATCCTTGTTCTTACTCAATGAAAAGAAGCCAGTATGCAAACTTCTTTTTATTCTTTTCATTACATCTGATACAAATGCTCTAAAATCCATCAAATTGTGTCATTTCATGTGTTCCCTACTATTTTGAGTCAAACAAACTCCCTCCCTACCACCCAATAAAATGAAAGAAAATAAATTGCTAAGAAGCTTAATCATTATTATCTAAATGGTTTCTATATCTAAGAAGGGTTGGGAAGAGAAGATTGATGATAATCTCATGCGGAACTGCAAGAGCTGGAGTAAATTCACCTGCTTTATTTTCGAAAATATTTTTTAAATACTGTGCTTAAATTTAGTTAGAAGATCAAATCAATTTTTTTCTTGATTTTTTTTTTTATGTTGGTTTCCTGATATATCCATCTGCACAAGATTCCTCAGCACCAGGATATATTCAGCAGAAAAAAGTGAGTTCTGTGGCCCTGGAGGCACTGTTTGGTACTGAGAAGTCGTGTCGATGCCTCAAATATGGGAGATGCAGATACACCTTGGAGTTACTAAAGAATTGCATTCTCTGATGCATTTGACTGTACTAAATGCTGCTGTGAAAAAGAAGCAGATAAGAGACTGTTTTGGATGTAGGATATATGAGAAGGGGCATCTCAAGCACATCATTGACCATTCTTACAGTCAGCCCTCCTCCCGCACTGATTTCACTGAAACAGAGCTAACAAATGTATTTTAAAGGCTTGAGGTTAAATCCTGCCTCTTCGAGGGTCATCCACTGCTTCTTTAAACCTCTGAAATTGCTTCCATGATGATGAATTTTAGTTCTACTGATATGTGACATTACAAAAGTGACAGGGGACACTTGAGAATTATAGCAGAGTGTACTTTGGAGAGGTCCCATTTTCTATATGTAAAAGCCACCAGGTTCACTCTTTATATAATATGAACTGAAATGAAAATTAATATATGGTAATGAGAGTTCACCTCATGAGAATACTTATCTTGAGAATACCACTTTTATCTAAGTGTTCATTAGCAAAGGTAATAAATCTAATATTCTCTCCCAAATAATCATGCATTAAAAAACTATTCCTAACTGGGATACAAATGCGTGTCACCTGAATTAACTAAAGAACAATTTTAAAGAATCTTAAAGATCAATTTGAAGCAGGTGCTGAGATTTTATTAATTATTTTTTACTTGCTCCAAAAGAGCCATCTCTTTTATCAATTAATACACACTTCATTTAGATTTTTTAACATTTATAGATATAAATACAGTACCTGAACAAGAATAGGACATTTAGGTGACTCTTTTAGCAGAGTTCTGAAGGATAAGGTTACTCACACTAATAATATGATTATCAAAATTGCTTCTGATGATATATAGTATTGAAAAATGGGTCTGATGATTTTTCAGTCTGCACTCTACCTAAGGGAAATGGAAATAGATGAAAAGATGTACAGCAGTTAAAAAGATCAGGATACTGAAAGAGCAGTTATCATTATTACAGTAAATTTGGTCGGGAACATTTGAAGATGAGCCTGAGCACTTGGTTGATAACCATTACCCTGAAGAAACCTACAAATGATTTCCCTGGGAAGTGGGCTAAGAAAGGAAGTTCCAAAAGGACCTTCTTGATTATATAGTTAATAAGCTTTTCAGCCTGTAATGATGTCCATGCACATGGAATGAACAAATTCCTGAAGTGGACTTTTGAATTCTGTGGGTCCCAAGGATTTTCTTAGGTGAAAATAGTCCTTTGTTTGTGTGCTTTGACAGTAGAGGTCCATATATATAGGTGCAAATCGGAATGCACGTGTATGCCCCATTTTAAGAATATAAATTCTCACTTTCATGCACATTTGGCTACTTGCATTGATGTCTTTGAGATTAGATATTATCCAATAGGAATGGCATAGTAATTCTTATTTTATTTATATTTTATAGTTTTGTGTGGGTCAATTCATGTGTAGCCCTTATGATTCAGAAAAAAGCTCCATTTTAAGTCTGTATTTGTGATTATATATAGGTTTCTATTTTAAGAAAATAAGGGGTAATTATACTCACCTAAACTGTTATTTAAGTGTGCATGGAATAGCGTAGGCCAGAGTACTATATTAGGTGAATGTCACATAAAAAACTTAGAGGAGAGGAAGGCTTCGGAGCAGGACAGCTCAGCTTTGAATCCTGGTTAATAATACCAGTTATTTGGCTTTGTCTCTAGTTTCTTCACCAATAAAATGTGATTAATGATGATATAGCACTTACCTCATAGGATGTTTTTAAGATTAAATGAGATAACAAATGAAAGGCACCTAGCACATTATTTGAAACACACTAAACCATGAATAGCAGCAGATATTACTGTAATTCTTTCTATATCAGTAAACTTCATGAAAGGGGTGGTGATGGTGGGAGAACTACCTTTAACTATATTTCCAACCCAGCCAGCTGCCTCATTGTTATGTGCCATGGTTTGCAAGAGCAAACAGATTACAGATGGCCTGAAAGAAGCCATTCCCTCTGCCTGAGAAATGATTTAGAATGAATTTCAAGGTTATGTTCAGAATTATATTATTTTACTATTATATTTTGTATTAGACAGTTAGAAGGCTAAAAGAGGAATGATACATCAAGGCTTCAAAATTTGGTATTTCAGGTCAGTTTGGAAGAACTTATTCAAGATAGACATGCCAGGGTTAATGAATTAAAATTAAATCTACAGTTATTTAGAGGTAGTTCATAATTCCAAAAGGCAGTTTGGGTAATTCATAGCAAATAGTGGTAGCTTTATAAGACATCATCATCAGTAAATAATTATAAGCATCTATTAGGGCCAAGACCACATCTAGGACTAGGAATTACTGAATGATTGTTTAACTCCAAGTTTCACTTTGGTTTTGGAGACATGGTCATGCATTGGTGCATAAGGGAATGTTCATGGTGGGAAATGATCATAGTAAGATTTTACTGTGATTACTGAAAAAGATGCCACACATGGTTTCAGTTTTTTGATGAAACAACTGAAAATCTTGTTAGGTATCTGGTCAGACATGAGCAAAAGGGGAACAAAGGAATAAGGGCCCAGCCTAGAGAGTGCCCAAAGAACACCCCAATGGTGGTAGAATTCTGGGTATGCACATGTGCGGTATGCAAAGTTATATAGCAGCAGGTGTCAATCAAAATGATTTGATTGACAATTACCTGAGAATGCCTTTGGAACCACCCATCATGGCCCAAATGTAAGGCAGACATTCCCACCATGGCTCATTTTTTTTCCTTCTGGACTCCTCCATTTACCCTTTTGGGCTCCCGTTATTTTTTGTGCCCCACTTTGCCTTTCTGGATTCTCTCTCTTTTTGATAGTCTTTTTGGCCTTTTTGCCTTTTTGTAGCCATTTTGGCCCCTTTGTGTTGGTTACAGCGCTGGGACCATGTGCCTCCTTGGGGCATTCTTTGTCTTTCAAAAATATATTTTTAATAAAACTATTAAATCTCAATGACCTGTGACTACAACTGACCTAGCTGTACTAAACAGAGATCAAAGTTTAAAGTAGAAGTGACTCCGCTTAACTTAAATTGCAAAGACGGAGTTATCTTGTTATTATTGGGCATTGAGGAATTGAGACTGATGAGCTAAATTAAGTTTAACAGTCATAATAAAGTTACAACTTACCAACTTGAGTTCTGTGCCTGTGTCACTTCATAATCCCTACAGTAAGATGATGATAATGCCAACCCTACTTACTTCAATTTTACTTTATTTAAAAATTAAAAAAATTTCATTAGTTGACATTCAATATTATATTAGTTTTGGGTGTACAGCATAGTGGTTAGATACTTGTATAACTTAAGAAGTGATCTTCCTGATATGTCTAGTACTCATGAGCACCATATATAGCAATTACAATATTACTGACAATATTTCCTATGCTGTACTTTCTAGCCCCAACTTAAATTTTTAAATAGTAGAAAATGTATTACTATAGAATTTTAGAGTAGGAATCATCCTCAGGGATAAATTAAATCATCTTATCTTCCTTCTTACAATCTTTGAACACATCTCCTTGTTCTCAGAATCAAGCCCCACATCCTCAATGTGGCCTGAGACCCACTGGATCTGGCACTTTGCCAGTTTTGTATTGCTGTTTGTTCCATGGCTCTCTTTGTTCCAACCACACATTCTTTTTGGTTTCTCAAACTTAGCATGCGTTTTACTACCTGAGGGCCTTTTCAGATGTTATTTTCTCTGCTTGGAAGACTCTCCCCTCCAACTGCAGGTCAGGTTTCTTGTTAAATGCTTTTGTATCACTCTGCACTGCTTCTTTATAGTACTGTACTTAGCACAGTTGAAATACATTTTTTGTTGTTGTGGATAATGTTAGTTTTCCCTCACAGGCTGTAGGCTTCAGGTCCAGAGACCATGCCTATCCTCTTTGCTGATGTAGCCTCAGTATAGCACAGGCCTGATATGTGGCACTCATTAATACTTGGAAAGTGAGCAAATGAATGAATGAATGATATGACCCAATAATCTCATTTTATACATGAAAATGTAGGATCTGCTAAGACTAAGTTTTCCTGATGCTTGATAATCAAAAGATGTTTTATTAAACTTTAGGGAGAGCATGGGAGGAAAATTTTCTCCAATTGTCAAAGGTACTCAAAATAAATTCAAGAATATCATTTCATTTAAAAAATCATTACTTCATCCCTACTGTCCTAGCCTTTTTGTATGTTATGTTTATGTTTATTCGGAAGACCTGCTCTTAAAAGAATCATTGGTCATACTTTTATAATATCTCAGGTAAAATATAATAGTTATAAATCACAATTTTTATTATTAAAAGCAAATTGTTCTCTGGCTAGCTCATTACATTTTGTGGTGTTTTAGAAAGATGAATACCCACCAGACCGACAATTGGCCTCCATAGGTGTTTTCTCCCCATGTGAGCCAGAAAACCACATGATATTTTGAAAAGATGTATGCTATACTTGCAATAGTACTGAAGCAATAAAGACAGCTATACACATCACTATATAGATAAGCATTTCAGCTTGTTTTCTCTTATTTGCGATTACACAATTTTAAATTGCACTAAATTGTTACTAATTTAGCAATCTTATTTTTGATATACTCCCAGTCTTAAAAAAAATCTACGGACTGTAGATTTGAGGGGCATTCACACCAGGTTTGAACGAAATGTATTTACAGCACAGTGGGAGAAAAAGTTTTATTTTATTCCTGGTTTTCTCTACGCTTCTTGGTGTTGTATCTGTGGAACCAACAAAACCGTATCAATATTTAGCATCTCTTCTATAAATGACAAGCTTTAGAAAAATAATTCAATATCAAGATAAATAACTATAGCTCTGGCTCCTTAGGTACATTTTAAATACTATTGATGAAAGGAAATATTCCTCCTAAGAAAACTATATGAATGTCAGAACAACTATTTTTTTTCATAAGGCCTTATAAATAATAACTAATATTTTGCTAGGACAATAGAGGATTTTCTCAATCTCCTCTGGGTGCCAGGTAGAATACTGGCTGTTAGCTCACATTTATGACAAAGTATTATTTTTTGCTAAAACAGATGGATTTTGAATTGACATTTTGACATCACAGGAAAATACATACTGTCCTTTCAAACACTCCTCTCAGATACATCAGGAAAGCAACTATTAAGTGAAATATATGACAGCAGGACTTCATTCTACTTTTCTTATTCGAGTGTTTATTTGTTTGAATTGGCCATAGATAGATTCCTAAGGATTTAAACTGTGTCGGAAATGATTTGATTTGAGTCAAACAACAAGCATAGTCACACCTTGTCATCACTCAGAAAAGCTTTCTTGGGCATTGTCTCATTTGTAAGATATATTTAAGACTGGAAAATGACATAGGGATATTTACCAGTTACAGATATTAAAATAATTTATACTCTCATAAATGGGAATATGGAAATATTTAGAGACAAGTATGTGACAGCTTGAAAATAGCATATAAATATTGCCAGAGATATTATCAGAAAAAAATTCTATATCTGTAAATGTAGACTTAGAGATATGTTAGAGTAGTGATTACAGAAATATTTACTCAGGGAAATGATCACAGTGCTGATTCTGTTGTAATTATTTGTGGGTGGAATGGGTAAAGTAAGACATTGATTACTGCATTTTATTAAGTAGAGTTAATTATATATGGGGCAATGTTTAAATCTATTTTATTTTTCACTTGAAACTTCCTTTTATTCTTTCTATGCAGACTTCTCCAAGTTTCTACAGATTTGAAATGTTAGATTTCTTTCTTGAACCACTTAACAAATTCATTCCTTTGGATCTATTTTTCATTCAAATATGATATTGTTTCCAATATAAAGATACACCTCAAACATTTTGAGAACCCACTTGAAGGCATTCCTTTTGGTCATGCCTGCCTTATACATAATTACCTCCTCCACATATGAGCCATTTTAGTAAGCTGTGAAGTTGTACTCTTTTCTTCAGTTCCTCCGAGATAATTTTCAATCATTTTGATAAAAACTGTCAGTCTTTAATTATTTTGCCTTTCAAAAGAACTCAAAAGGCACTGCATTCTCATTTGCATGCCTAATCCTTTCGTCTAGTCTTGTATTTTTATTGGCAGTACACTTTGCTTCTCCAACATGAACTTAAGACTGTAAAGCAGTACTGTTTCATTGAAACTATAGTAAATGACATTACAGACAAAACTATTATTATTACTGTTGAAACTAACTTTGAAGATGTTTTGTTGTGATTTTTCTCAAGAACTTAACTTGTAAATCTGGTTAAAAATATATTTATTTTATGTTAGCTTTATCCTTTAAAAAATCATGTTTCTAAATCTTGTGGTTGCTACTTTAGTAAAAGAATGTTTCAAAATCCCTTTTCTTTACATGAAACCAGCTCAGTCAGCAAAGCAAAAGTCAGAGCTTTGATTCGCTTCTTGGACTTCTCATTATTTGAATGATCCTGCTTTCTCTATAGTGATCACAATGAATCACATGCAAATGAATATGACAAAATACATATTCCAGAAGGTCTAGGTCTTTTTAAATTGCCTTTTAACATAATTTATGTCTCAAATCTATATCAACCTTATATCTAGTCAAAAAGATGTTGTCAACCAATTATTTTGAATTCCTAAAATATGCACGGTACAAGCACTGTGTTAGTTCAGTCATACAAATGAGGAGGGCTCCATGGCATGAGGACACTGATGCTTAGCAAGGCTGAATAATTCGCCTAAGAGTACACCTCTGAAAATGATAACATGGGAGTCAATTTGGGTCTTCCTGATTCAAGGATGGCAGTCCACTGAATTATTGAATTAGTTTCTTCAGTGTTTGCTTTTCTTACCTAAAATGCTAAAGAGGCTCTTTAAAACTCTGGTAGTGAACCCAGTCATGCTTGTAGAATCTTAAATTTTAAGGTTTCCATTGCCAAATTTTTCTTCTTCAACTGCATTTTTGAATGATTCAGTTAGAGACATAATTTGGTTGAAAACTAAAATTTGAGAGAAGAGACTCAACATTCATGCATTTCAAAATTTATCGTATGCAACAATCAATAAACCATGGCATTTGGGGATAGTAAGTAGAGAACTTCAGGTTCTTATGTTTCAACCATAATTAACATAGTTTTTAATGTTTTATATATTTTACTAACAATTTAAGTGTTCATTTTACTTCTACCACTTGTAAGGAATACAAGTAAATAAACTATCTTGTGGAACGCCCTGGCTCCTTTACTCTTTTTTTCAGGGAGCCATCTTATGATATTGGTGTAGAGTTTGTTCTGAAATTCAGATGATGTTTACAAATAAAATAATCATTAATATTTGTATAGATTCCACAGTGTATGTGTGAAGATGGGGAAAAGGGAACCTATGTTGAGAGATTTGCTAATATATAGATGGATTTATCAGATTCTGATTTATATCATAGAATGACAGAGGTCATTCCATGACAGAGTATGAAAGGTAAAATATTCTTTTTTTGGTTGAGGAGAATGAAATCTAAATGAATAATGAATTGACAGCAGAGCTAAGGCAAAACCTGTTTTTCCATGGATCTCTCAATGAAGGGGCCATGATTTGAACCAGGCTGAGTCCACATCTATTCTTCTTTGCAGTCCAAGGGGTCTGGATATCCCCTCAGTAAGTTATAAAAGGGTTTTCAGAACAGGTCTGGACCATATATATCCTTCCAGAGGGCTTTAGGTCTTTCAGACAGAGGTTGGGTGAAGGTTGCTCCCAGGGCTTGACAGTGCATGGCATCTGCCAGTTACAGAGTAAGCTTCCTCAGCACGACCCTCCCCATCTGCCCGTAGTTTGTGCAGTTCCTGCAGGACTACTGGCTGGGCTGGCTGCCAGTCTGGGACCAGGCTAAGAGTGTTTCTTCCTTTCCTCCTTATCTTACATAATGTGAGATTCATGGGGCAGATGAAGAAACAGGTGTAGAGAGGGGAAGGGACTTGCCAGCAGTCACAGAGTCAGGAAACAAGCTGTTAACAGAACACTGATGTAGCCATTTAATCTTCACAGCAAAATGTGGAGAGGAGTTTATTTTTCCCTTCTTACCCCATGAAGAAGCTGAAACTCAGAGAGGCTAAGGTACTTGTCAAAGGTCACACAGCTGGTAAGAAGGACTAATAATAACAATAGGAAAACTAATACTAATAAGCTAACATGTGTTTGGCAGTTACTGTGTGCCAAATATAGTCTCATTGAATGCTCACAGTTCTAAGAAGTAAATCTATTTGCCCTCATTTTGCAGATGAAGAAGCTGAGGCTCAGAGAAATGAAATAACATGCAAAAGTTACATGACTGGTAAGTAGGGATGGAAATAAAATGAGCCAAAGTTTGTGGGAGGCTCAGTGTATGCCAGGTACCTTGCTATTTAATTCTTACATCTCTACTGGGAGAATAGGTACAATTATCTTCATCATACAGGTGAGGAAAATGCGGCTTAGAACAGTTATTTGATTATGTTCGCACAGTTAATAAATGGAAATATAAAAATAGTAATAATGATGATGATAATAATAATAAGCTAATATGTATTGGATGCTTACTCTGTGCTGAATATTATGGCATTATTCTCTGGTTTAGAGAGTTAAAGAACTTGCACAAGGCCACACAAGGAATGGGAGAGCAGGGATTTGAATTCAGATCTCTAGAGACGGAGAACCCTCTGTAGGAGGGGAAGTTACTGAAAGCTGAGGCTGTTCATTCCAGCCCAGCATATTGGCTACTTGACAGGCTTCCTGGAGGGTGCGGGTATTCCCATTGTGTCATTATCACCTATAGTTTGGGTGACTTCAAGGACAGCATGAACTCACACTAAGCACAGCTCCCATTGCACGAGACTGACACCAGCTGCTGGCCAACATCATGTAAGGCCTTGGGGTGCTGGCCCCCAAAGATGACAGATGTGAAGACGAGGAGGCCCGGGCATCCTGGGCAGGGATGAAGTGGCTAAAGACCACCAGATGCAAAAGGTATAGAAGGTGGATCTGCCTGACACCTCTAACCTCTGAGTCTCACTCACTCTTCCTGGTGGGATGCCTTCTCCAGAACCTCTCTGTGAGCTACTCTATTTTACTGATTGGGAAACTGCGGTTCAAAAGAGGGAAAGGGACTCAAATTAAGACATTTTTATTTTTGTCCTGATTTTCTGTATATTATTTTCTACTCCAATATATATATATATATATATATATATATATATATATATAGGAGTATATATATATATATATATATATAGGAGTAGAAAATAATATATATATATAGCTTTGATAACTTTTAAATCACTATTGAGTTGCAATGGCATTTTTTTTTGAATAAATACAGAATCTTTTGTATATTCTGGGAGTGTTCTGTATATAGTAGGTATATGTTGATTTGAATATTCTAATTAGAAAGAAAATGCAAAGGAATATCTTCATTCTATTTTAGAGAATCCATGAGTCCTACTGATAAAAGGATTTAAACCAAGGGCTGTCCTAAATTGTATAAGATAATAACCCCACAGGTAGGAACAAAGACTGTGCTAAACATAATGACCCTCATACTATGAGATTTGGGGTCCTGATGGATAGAGAAAATGGATTTAAGAGAACAGTGAAAACAAATGTGCCTATTTAGCTGCTGATCAGAAAATGCCAGATGGATTTGCTAGGAAAGTTGAAAAGGTACACCAGAAGAAGAAAACAATACTATTATTTAAGATAATGGAGACATTCTTCACTGATTGTTTCTGGAAAAACCAGCAGGCAAGTTTATCCCTTGATTGAGGCACTGAATATGTTTCAATCAAAGCACAGTGAGTTGACCTAATAAAAGTTTTCAGAACAAAAGTAAAGAAAAATAGGAAATATTATAGGTACCAAGCATTTTACCTTGGTACTGTTCCCAGTGCCACTGATAGCAATTACAATTAGCCATCTTAAGACAGTGTTTCTCAAAGTGTTATACAGATCTTTGCAGGGGTTCTGTAAGGTCAAAAGTATTTTCATAATAATACTAAGACGCCCTTTCCTATTTGTCATGGGTACATGATGACAAGAGTAATAAATAGAGGCTACATAAAGTGTGCTATCACCACAGGTTGAATGTAGCAGCAGAGATATGAATGTAGCTGTCTTCTATTTACTAAAGATACTAGAGATTTCTAAAAATACAAAACAATGCCACTCCTGCTTTTTTGGTTTCATTTAGTAATACAGTGATTTTTCATTAAAATATCACATTATTCATGTTAACATATGTTGGGTTTATTACTGTTAAAATAAATTAAATCACTTAGATTTAATTTCAATTATGATAAATCTGAATAGAGAAAATCAACATCGACAAAAGCTCTTAGGGCCCTCAATAATTTTTAAGAGTATAGAGAGATCCTGAAACCCCAAAATTTGAGAACCTCTGTCTTTATCGGTATAAGAATGTTTCTTCTAAAAATTGCCTCTGTGTGGTAGAGACTGTAAATACTACCCATTTTCATTTCTCTTCTTCTGGAAGCATGGGAGGAATATATTTTCTCACATCCCTGCAATTGACCACACCTATGTGACTAGTTCTAGCAATGCATTGTGGGTAGCAGTGACATGTGTCACTGTCTGTCAGAACATTTGATGGCTGTTATGAGATTTTTAAGAACTCTCCTTTCCTGCCATTGTGACCATGGAGGCATGTGTTGACATAAAGGTGCCAAAGATTAAAACAGCCTGGGATACTGAGCCAATTCTGGGAGAGGAACTGACCTGGAGAACTGGCAGTAGACCCAGCATGAGCTAGAAAAAAAATGTTAGTAGTAAATACCTGAGATTTGAAGGCCATTTATTACTCTTGCATAAACTAGCCTATTCTGGTTTGTATCTGATTTCTCATAGGAAAAACCAGTAGTGGCAGACAATTTTAGCGAATTACTGCACTAAGAGCTAAGGGCTCTTATTAAGAGCATACTATTAGAATAAAAGGTGATTCAGAGTAGTTTTTCACAATTGCGACTTATTATATTTTGACGCTCTAAAGGTAATTATAAAAAATTACATCAGGCTCTGTTAAAATGCACATAAATATAGGCCCTTATGCTTAAGGAACATTGGGACCTAAATGCTGTTCTTTAATTTTAGGTACTTTGGGAAACTCAGAACTCAGAAGTGATAATCATTTACAGTTAGGGAAGGCAATATTCTATGCATTTAACTCATTAAATAATAGTTATTAAATGATCACTTTGCAGCATGTACTTCTTCGGAGATAATACAGTGACTAAAACAGTCTACAGTGTCATGTTAACTTACAGGCAAAGGGCAAAAGCAGCATGCCAATTGAATTGGCACATTTTCAAGAGCTTTCTAGGAAGTTTCTCCAAGGACTTAGATTTAAATTTTATTGACCACTCTTAACTATAAGGAAGGCTGGAAATCACAGATTTTTTGGTTAGGCACATTGACACGCCAAAGAAAATTGGTTCTTCTTAATAAGATGGAAGAGTAGATGGATATTGAGTAGGCAGCCAGGCACATCTTCCACACTTTCCCTTGGTCCCTTGGAGGATCTCTCCACCTTGGTTTTGCCAAAACATATGGACTCTCATGCACTGTCAAGGCACGAAGTTCTCAGTCTCCAGTGTTCCCGAATGTCACCGCGTCACACACCACCTGGTCCATATGATTGCTTCAGGTCCAGTAGCAGTCTGTTTCTCATATATTACTATTCGTGGGGCAAATACATCTTTGAAAACTGTCTATGAATCCATCTGAAGAGCTACACGAGTCATTTTTTTTTTCCCACTTGACTCTGCTATGGGAGCCAAGCCCAATTTCCCTTTGCTCTTGGACCCACAGACATCTGTTCTCAATACCTTCTCTGCCCCCATGACAGAAGAGTTTCTTTCTAGAAGCGGGGAAATCTGTTTTCCTTCCTTTGACTTCATAAACCTAGTCATTTTTCCTACACCAAAAATTTTACCTCATCCTTTGGAAGCAGGAAGATCCATGGACTACTTTTTTTTTGTACTCTGAGGCAGCTCTCCCTGAAGTAACATTTACAGCACCAACTACCTATTTGAATAAAAAAGAGAGGGAAGAAAATACAAGTTAATATAAAGTGTCATTCTCCACATAAATGGTTCGGTTTTCAATATAATGTTGTAAAGCTTCTGATGTGCATATTCACAGTGTGTTATGAAAAGCCTTAGGAATTAGTTCCAGGGAGTTTCAGAAATGACTTTTTGCAAAAAGTGATATCTAAACTTAAAAATTAGTAGACTCTATCTAGTTGAAAATTGAAGAGGGAGGAAGTGGGGAGAGGGAGAGTAGAGGAGGGGAGAGGATGGAAAGTATTCCAAGGAAAGGAAATAGCACATGTAGAGACAAGAAAAAGTATGAAAGGGTCAGGGGATTGTCAGTGGTTCAGTATATGGCTTTAGACTACAGTGTGAACTAAAGTGATGGTGATGGAAAAAAGGCAAGAGAGAACAGCTCATTTGGATTTTATCCATGGGGAAACTGAGCAGCACTCAGCAGTATGAAATATGAATTCAAGCTGTGCAAGACTGGAGGTAAGGAAACCTTTCAGAGGTCTGTTGTAATTATTTTGGCAGGAGATAATGTCAGGTTGACCTAATGTCATAGCAGTGGGAAGGAAATAATTGAATGAATTGGAGAGTTATTATGGGTATAGAATAATTGCAACATGAAAAATCAATCTTTGTCTTTGGATTGGCAGTTGAGTGTGTGTTGGTGACATTCTCTCAAACAAAGAACGCAGAAGGGAATCAAATTTGATGAGGGGGCTCCTCTATCTAAAACCTCTGCACATTTCTGGCTCTATTTATTTTTAGAACTTACTGTTATCACTTATATTTTATCTTTTCCTAGTTTGTATAACCCCACTAGAGTATGAACTCCTTGTGGGAAACATTTATGAATGTTTTGTTCTCTACTGTATCGATAGCTTCCATAACAATGCCAAGCACATAGTGGCTACTGTCTAAACATGGGATAAATTATTGGGTGACTAATTGATTGCCTAAATGAGTAAGAATGGGCCAGTAGTAAAATAAATATGTTCAGTATTTGGACCCGCTGAATATGAGTTGCCTTTTGACATTCCTTTGGGGATGTCCAATAGATGGTAGAAATATAGGTATGGTGTTTAGATGGTATCTCTGATGTAGAAATAGAGCTTTGGGAACTCCTTAAAATAGAGATAGCCTTTTTCGAAACAATGAGAGTGAATATGTCTATCCTGTAATTCAACTCTCAGTTAAAGAAAATATCCTGTCAGGTATTAGTTTTGTGGTAATTTTCGATAGAAATATCCCTTATTCATCAGTGAGACCATGAAAAACGTGTACTGTCTTTGTAGTCACTTTCCTCACACTTCACTTCCTCAATCTTTTCCTCACTAGAAATGTAGTCCTTTCATTGAAATGTGTCAATTCTTATATTTCATTTTATATCTTACATATCATCTTATATCTCACGAAATAGGTTTTATAGGTATGTCAGGAGCCTTATAAGATTTGGTGATTGATAATTAAGAAATTGCCAGAAGCAAAGGATACTTATGTTACACTCTTTCCAGTCTTATACAGGTGCTATCAAAAAAAAGTTATATTCACATAAGTATTTTCCTAATACCTTCCATTTTTCTTTTTTAACTGATCCTCTTTCCATTTTTAAAATGACCCACTCTTACATGATTTTTCTCAGGAGAGTTTAAGATAGCAGGCAAATATTTCCTTTTTTTTTGTTGTTGTTGTTGTTTTCTTTTGAGGTGGAGCTGGCTTATGATTTGCCATGGATCGTAATAACAAGGAATTAAAAAATCTAATTACCAAAGAGAGACAAATTTTGCGAAAGAGTCCTGAAGGTGAAGTCTAGTGGCAGTTGTTTTGGGGATAGCTCAATTATTTTTTTTTGTTTTTGTTCTTTAGCTTAAATATGAGAAGAGTCCTCAGATATGTGAGAAATTGTGATGCTCATAAAAGCAGCTGGAAACAGGGCATGTGGCTGAAGATCTGGAAGGGCCAAAGTCACTAGTGTGCTACTTTTATCCCAGGCAACAAGATGCACCACAGGGGTCTTAGTAGACTCTGGACAGAATCATGAGGTGGGGGTAATAAATTGACTGATTTTAGGGATGGGAAGAAATATTTCAGGTTTTATATGACAATCAGAGTAATAATTTTTGTATAGCTTTTAGTTGATTTATTCTATTTCTATGTAAGGGCTTTAAAAAGCTTAAGGGTTGGGGATGTGTAAAAGTGAACTATCTGTCTAGTATTATCTTTCTCAAGCCAAGTTGTACTGAGTTTCCTTAGAGATGACCAGCCTCTTGTGTTCATACAATGTGAGGGATGGCTATAAGGTTGTTGTAAAGTTTATTGTGGTTAATCTGTCCATGACTTGGGAAACATGAATGAAACTGTTGAAAACTTGACTTAGCCATATAAATTGTAACATTTGTGAAGTCAGGGACTATACATTATTTTTAAAAGTATTATTCCTCATCATAGTGCCCTATCCACATAAATGGGATTAAAATATTTATTGATTATCCATTTATTAATTACATAAATAATTTGAAATCATGCTTTAATACATTATTATTATTATTATTATTATTATTATTATTATTATTTTTTTTAGAAACTCAGCATTTGCTATATGTAGGGTGTTCATTTTTATTTTTCGATTACCTAACTTGGAAGTCTAATAAATAAAAAGTTCTGGTAGAGAGTAAGTCACCTAGAAAATTATCAGTAGAGTTATAAACGGAACCAAAGACTTCATATTCTCAGTCTTTGTTTTATGTAATAGATGTGATTGTTAAAATGCTTTTTCTTGTAAGATATAGAGTAAACCCTTAAAGCAATTAATTATTCCTCAACTGTAAAATGGGTGGTTTTCTTAATCTTATCTCCCAATCTTTTAGAGATCAGGAGATATTCATTAAGAGAAAGTCTTGGGGGTAGAACATGTATTAACCTATTTGTACTACAGGTCCTAGGCTATTGTTTGAAGCTTTGAGCAGAGGTCTTTGTATCTCAACCTTATTACCTTCTACATCCACAAGCATAAGAAATTCTGACATAGTTAAAAAAAAAGTAAAGTAGAATTTAATCTTCCTATACCTTTGGGAAGGATAATGATAAAATTATTATTGATTGTAGAACATCAACCCTCATTGAAAATTTAGTAACAGATTGCAGATGGAGTCTAATAAACATCATCTAGTTCCTTTCAGTGTGAAAGTCCCCTTACGTTCTAACGTAAGATTGTTCTTCAACTCCCCTTCCAAAAAAGAATTGTTTTTATCTCTAGCACAAATCCCTAGCTTTGGTGAATAACATGATTTTGGATTTGAGCCCATTTCCTACCTCAGGCTTAACATATAAGTCACAATTTTCACAGAATAATTTATTTTGGAGATATAAGCAGCCAAGCGATCATGCTACTTATTAATAATAAATGTAAAATACCAAGAGAAAATATACATTCTTAAGTTAATCAGACATTGTGGCTTTAGGAATTACAACAAAATCTTTCAGCTGTTTCTCAAAAACACTAGAGCATCGAGTTTCAATATTGATTGGAAAAAATCTGTAAGCACAGACGTGGAATGCACAATGACTCTCTTTGTATAGTTTACACAGTGAATGCATTTTACCTCAATGTATATACATGTATAGCACAAGGAATCTATCTAGGTAAGTGTGACTTGTAGTTAAGGACTTGCTCAAGTGAGCTAAATTACTTTGCTCTCAATAATACTATGTGATTTAATGTTGCTTCTCCTGATCCATTCGCTTCTATGTGACAAAAACTTCCAAGGCAGGTCAGTGGTATATCTAAGAGATTATGACCGCTGAATTATGGTTTCAAACAAGTTTGGCTTTTACACTACCTTAGAAAATGAAATAGCTTTTGATTTATAGTCATTTTACATTAATATGCATTTCTCTCTTTTATTTCACTTGAAATTAGGTTTATACATTCCACATTACTTCTTGAGGTGCCTACTGAATTACATATTTTAAACAAATCATTCTGACTAAATTGACATCAGGTATAAACAATGAGAGAGAATAAGTAAGAGGCTTTGAATTTCTCTAGCTATTAATAGCAACATTAAAGGCACCAAGACCTCTATGACACCCTAGTCACGGTATATTTCTCTGTTAATGATCTTGTAGCCAGCAAAAGTAAAAAAAATAAAAGGCACCAGATTAGAGGTTTTGCGATATCTGTCATGAAATTATTTCCCCCTCAGTTATGAATATTTGGAAAATAAATTTTCAGGTTTCGGGATCTTTGATAATAGGAAACTTAATTCCATATTTTATAAATGTGTCAATAGTAGAAGAACATGCATCTTCTCCCTGCTAAAATGTACTATTTCCATTTCTGGATGGTCTTGTGATTTTCCTTACTTCCATTACTGTTGATAGCTTACTGGATAAAAATGTCACATCCCTCTGCATCCTCCTTCACTCTACTTTAGATTATTTTCAAGGGCACTTTAGGTCAGGCTTTAGAAGGACAGGAAGAATGCCGGTTGACAGTCTCAAGTCTTACTGCTGTGGTTGACTGCAGTTTTCTGAGCCTGAATATATGCTACTCTGGATTCTCTTAAGTCTAGGCTTTTGATGAAAAAAAAATGTATTTTATAACACAGAAAGACTAACCCACGTTTGCTTTATTCACTCTATCCACTCTATGGAAGAGTAGATCTATTATCATTAATTTGTTGATTTAACAAATATTTTGTCATATGCCTATTATCTACCAGACATTCTTCTAGAAATGGAGACATTGATGATACAAAAATATTTATGCCTTTACAGTGCTAACTTTTAGTACCGAATTAATATTAGTATTATGTATTAAAATTGACTCTGAACATTTGAGTTTCTCTTACCTAATAAAACCTAATAATTTCTTACCCATAAATAGAAGGAAATATTAGGAGAGAATGAATACATTTGTGTCTGAATAATGGGAGATGGAAGGAAAAGGTCCTCAGGAGGCAGCTTTGCTAAGGTACTTGCCCATGCCTCATATATGATGAATAGCCTGTCCTTGGTCCAGGGACACTTTTCTTACATTTTAGTTCAGATAGCGGCTCATTATTCAGTAAACCAAATGTTTCTTGCATACCTGATATATTTACCTGAATTATGTGGAATAAAGCATTTCTTTATAATATCAGAATGCTTGATTTGAAGAAACTTTTAAAGAAGACAGAATTATATGGCTTTACAGAGGAAGAGACATGGGACTCTTTCCTCTGTGATAATGACCCGTAATAAAATTAGGCCGATTTTTAAAATCTCATGGACATATCCTCACAACCACCTGAAAATATTTAAATGCAACTGAGTTCTTTGTTAATAAAAGGTTTACAGTTGCTTTGGAGCTTTAGGAGCTTTTGCTCACATAAGGACGACTTAACCAGGAGCTCCAATTCCCACAGCAGGAAGTATTTCCTCTTTGTTATAAAGGTTTATGCCTGAAAGCACAGGCATATGTGTGAAGCAGTTTGCGCTGCTAGAACTGATGATACTCTCACTAACTGGTATCGTCAGCCAAGTTTCATTTATAGATCGGGTTCATGCAGGCCTCCATGCGTTGTTACTTGGAGACTGACTGACACTACCAGATCAATCTGTATTTCTCAATATATTGCTGTCTTAATAATCATCCTTGATTGATATTTTCTACTACATTATATGCTTTCCTGAACGTTGCTCTGTACTTACCATGTGTTTGAATCAACAAGAGATTGTAAGTAAATAGTAAGAAAAACTCTTTGGCCATGAGTTTACAGTTTAATGCAGTTACTGTTAACTATAGATGAGCATCAGATTCAAAAGAAGACTTTTAAAAAACACAGATTCTTATTTCTCACCAAGTCTGAGTGGGGAATTATATCGGTACCTTAAAATTTTCTCCATGTAATTATTACACACCTGTAGTTGATACTGTTGGAAGTGGAAGAGATGGTCTTAACAACAAAGTATACAAGAATGCAGCAAATATCGTTGTTGGTGTACAGCATACGGCGGGATTACAGATGGCAGAGTGCTTGCTGTGTGTGGGCAGGTCGCTTGGCTGAGGAAGTATTTGAGCTTAAAGATGATTGGAATTTGATGGGTAGAGAAGGTAGAGAAGGGCAATGTATGCAAAGTGCATAGAGGCATGAAATAACTAATAATCTAACAGTTTCAAGTACATAGAAAAATTCCGAGTAGTAAAGTGAATACATATATTATTTTCATCTATATTCAAAAGTTTTTAACATTCTAAATAACCTTTGAAAAACCAAAACCAAAATGAAAACCAAACCTTAACTTCTTAATGAAAATATCTAGAAATTAAGGAGTTTGATATTCCAGTTATACTTTTTTCAATGCATAAATAATTACCTACTAAAAAATAATGTGTCTCTCATAAAATAATCATACTGCATTTAGGAAACCAGCAGTTAGTTTATCTGTACAATTCCTTCTAATTCTAAAACTCTGATTCTGTGTTTGCGTGTTTTGCTAACAAAATAAAATAAACATATGATTTGGTCTATATAAATATATATATACATATATGTATATATATTTAAGATAATCTTCATGAAAATCTGTTTTCCTCACTGCAATCCCGGTTTGTGAGAATTTATTGCTGTATTTTTTGGGGGAAATTATTTGATATGTTATAGTTCTGAGCTACTCATTTGCTCTCTGTGAAGACCTATGACACCACTAATGAAGAACGAGGAGGACTGTTAATAAAGGTCTTTGCGATACAATACACAATACTACATTTTCCATTAGATGTTTAAAAATCGACAACTCTGGCAAAAAAGGGCAAGAATTAGTGTTTAAGACCAAATTTTTTTTCTGGCCCCAAAAGGAAATGTCAAAGGTAGACAATATATCAGCTTTCATATCAGTTTTTGGAATAAGATATTGCTGATATTTAAGAGCATGCTGGATGTTGTCTAGACCCAATCCTGTGCTCTGTATTGACTTTTTTTTTTATTTATTTTATTTTAATTGTGCAGTATGCACTATTAGACCATTGATAATCTCATGAAATAAAAAGTTTAGACTAAAATGCTTCTCAATTACCTTTCTAAGACATATGTTTTATAACTATGTGATATCCTCTAGAAATTGTGCTAATATATCATTTTGGTTCATAAATAAAATGATTTAATTTTTTGGAATTATTCAAGCTTCATTGATTTTTACTATATAATCTATGATTATATTTCTCAAGTAATATATAACACAATAAAAAAAATGTTGATGTACAAGATTTCTCTGTATTAAGATGAATTACTTCAGAAATTATAAAAGTCCTAACCACTGAGGTGGAATTTAGAGTTGTGCTAAGTGTTAACATTGACTTGAAACCATATGGTTGCTTATTTTTGCTCGACAGTGCTTTATGAAGGCAGATATATGAAATTTCTGTAATATTGCATGTTATTAGGGTTTAATGTTTATGATCGTCAGATCAGAATTATCAAATGCAAATTTCTCTCAGGTGTTCATGAAGTCAGGAATGATTTTCAGGATATATATGCGACTTTGAAGCATGTATTAAAAATTTCTGAGGCGATTTCTCTTCTTTTTCTTGGGCAGACTGACTGACTACCACTATGTGTCAGACTTATGATGACTCACCAGACCGATACATGGAAAGCCTGATCTGTGGCTCTAGAGGGAACAAATAAATTGTTGGTCATCACAGGCACTCAGACTGCTGCTGGCAAGCAAAAGATATTCATAAGCACTGTTACTCAGGAGGATACTTGTTGGTCCAGTGTACCTGCTGTCTAGATTTTGACATTTTAATAATGTATACATTTTCTTAAATATTAAGGGCACATTTACATTAAAGTGTAATACTTTAGTTACTATTTTTTTTCTTCAAAATCAACACTAAAACATTGATAGTTTTTGTTTTTTAACTGCTCAGCATAAATTTCCATTTCTTATCAATACACTAATTTTCTTTTGAAAAATGATCTCTCTCCCATTGTAATAGTCTGGAAGATGGAGTTAATTATCTACTGTTTATTGACTTACTGAAGCTGAAGGGGTGCCGACATCACAGTACTCAGGTACAAGCAAGGGCTACAAGTCAAAAATAAGTTTAGCCAAATGGATTATCTCTGCTAGGATTATAAATCTTAAGCGCAATGAAACAGTATGGAAGACTAGCTGGAGCTCATTTCTTCCAGCAGTCTTTCCCTTGCGAAAAAGCTGTTCCAAGTCTGTGTTATTGCTCTGGTTTTAATCCTGGTTTTCAACAACTTCATTCACCTGGAAACACACTGACATTCTTCTAATAAATTTCTTTTTATAAGTTGTCTAGAATGAGTTTCTGTTGTTTGTGAACCAATAACTTGAATACAGGACATACTGAAGCTGTTATATCAACAACTTCAGCAAAAGAAATTAATAAGACTTTTAAGCTTTCAGTCATACTTTTGTTGGTGTCTGGAAACTATCAATTAGCTGCTACCTTTTTTGAAATTTGTTTTAAACTTCTTTTTTTTTTTAACTTTAGAAAGTCCTTTTGCTCTTGACCTTCAGAAATGAACAATTCTATTAAAATGTTAAAAGATATGGACCTTTAGGCTGAAAATAAAAGAAGACAATTTTTTTAAATCTTGACAATATCCGTGTCTACTTTCCCCTAATTTTAATGCAGAAACTGTCAGTGTACATTAGAGAAAACTCAGTAAATCTTTGCAGAGAGGAGACATTGAAAACTATATTCTCCTGATTATTCATTCCCCTTTTGAGACCAGAAATACTCTATACATGATATACAATATAGCTTAATCCACACAGAAAATATAGCTAATTACCATTTTAGTCAAGCACATCAGGGATTACATTCAAAAAGAGTTGGTGAATAAGTCTGTTTCTAATTATCCAGGGAAAGAAACTTCCATTTGTGAAATATACATTTTCATATATTTTCTTCCTATCTGTCACTCTTCTCTGTTTCTGTTTGTCTCTCTATCTCTTTCTCTCTGTATGTGTGTTTGTATTATCACCTATTTGAACCCTTCTATAGCTTATTTGTAACAAAAGGAGAATTCATGTGAGGGATTTGTAGCCCATAGTACTCTTGTAAAGGGTAAATGGAAAGCGATGGAATCTATTGAAATCATGGTCATTTCACTCAATTTCCTTGACATACATACTTACATAAATAAGTTAGAGAGCTTCTCTGTAGTGGAAGAGTTTGGTCCTGGGTACAGTGCAGCTATTTACTCTCCATATGACCTTGGAAATGCATCACTTAACCTTTTTCAGGCCTTACTCTTTATGCTACGTAATGAAGTGCTTGGAATAGTGATCTCTAAGGACTTTTTCCCTCTAAAATGAGAATAGTAGATATTGTTATAAGTGATTGTCAACATATGCATCCTTTGTATCAGTTTCTTCAGTAAAGTCAGTTCTGGTAACTAATCTACTTTTCTGTAGAGAAAAGCCAAAAAGAAAGATTGTGTATAATTTGCTATGTTTCCCCAGTATTAGTTTTGGGCTTTGCTAGGGAGTCTCTTCATAGAATACAATTTTAACTTAAAATACCCCATGGATGGGATACTTCATCTAGTTTTAAAATTGAATTTTACTGGCCAAAGCATAGTATTTGAATCACATCTTTTGAGTTTTATCTTGAAATTGAAGACTTAGTGCTCAGTATTGCTTTTGAGTGGTTTTACTAGCTTTGCTATAAGACCTTTGTGCTCTATCTATATGAGGAAAGTATTTTACAACATACACAAATATGTGGTTTCTTTCTCAATTAAAAATATGTTTTTCTGTTTATCTCAGATTAACTTTAATTTATAAAAATTTATTTAATGTCAAACATGGTGGTAGAAGACGAGAGAACAAAATAAAATAATTTCTGTATGTGCAGGAGTAAACGGCAACAGTGGACTTTCTAAATATACCTTTCCAACCTTCAACTCCTTTTTTTTTTTTTTTTTCTCACTGTACCCATGCACTAGATTCACAGTAACTTTTAATTCCTTGATTCTTCCAATTTTCTATTTCTCTATTCTGGCTTAATTTCTTTCTACATTTAAACCTAAAACCATGAAACCTCATTTTAGTCCCCCTTTCTCCAATAACTTCTACGGCTTTGTCTCCCAGTTTTTCTCTATACCTGCCAAATTATGTGTCTACTATGTTTAGACAACTGAGCACCGCTAACGGGAATTACATAACTAGGAAGGGATGGGAGAGAACAGATTCATAGTTTTCTCGCTTCAGCTGGGTACTTAAATCTTCCTGGAAATCCTTTAGGCTTTTCGTCATTCTCTCTTCCATATATTATTATGCTAAGATCACACAACTCTTCTCAAATTTTCTCATTTACTCCTATCCTTTGATTCCTAGAAGAAGACAGTGCCTTGGAAGTCATAGAGAAAACAGATTACAGTAGGAGGAATTTGGTTTCTTAACCTTTCACCTACAGTGTATTTGTATCTACTCTTGCCTTTTTTTCTCTTTTTCCAGAGAACGCAGTCATTCTTTCTGTTAAAACAAAAATCGTACTTTGCCATGGATCCCATCATTCCCATTTCCTCAGGGACTTCGATCCATTGATTATCATGGCTGAATCTTATAACTCCAAGATTTCTTTCTATATTGATTTTTTTAAATAACAGTTTCCATCTTCCAAACCTAAAACAATTAATAAGCTCAAAACCTGTTTTGATTTTGTATATTCTTTTAGGCATCATACTATATCGTTTTGTTCATTATCAACCAAGCTTCTTGAAAGAGTATCTCTCATCTCTTACTCATGCCACTTAACACGTAGCTCACTATATTTAGTGGAATTCCAGTTCCTTGGAAATCCATGGAACTACTTTTAACAAAATTGCCAAAAGTTCTAATTGCAAAATTGAATGATTAATTTATGGTTCTTCTATAATTAATTTATGAGTAGTATTTGATAGTAAAGTTGACAATTACATTTTCTTCCCATTGAAATGATTTCTTCTGGAATTTTTGTTTTCTGTCTCCTTTTCTGACTGTTTTTCATAGCCTTCTTTTTGGACCTATATTCTCCACAATATCCTATGTTTTTTGTGTTTTTCATGATTTCATCTACTGCTTCTATGATCGCCTTTACATTAGAAAGGAAAAGCTGGGAACCATGCTTTTGAGAAGACCTAGGACTATGACAAGGAAATATAATCTGATGCTGCCACACCTGTATTCAAACACAACTTGTTCCCATGCATCATAGCATATCTCCAACAGTTCTAAGAATCTCCTGTTGACTGTCCAGTGGCATCTCAAATTTAACTTGTACAAGACTGAACTCATAATTTCTAGTGAATTCATAGAGCAAATAGACTACAGTAGGAAGAATTTAATTCCTAAATCAGTTGTTTCATGTATCCTTTCAGTAAATGCCACTTCAGTTTCACTTCGTTTTATAAACCAAAAGTTGGTAGTCATTCTGTGTTATTCCAGCCCTCCTCATTCATACTGCCCACTAAACACTGTCAATTCCTAAAAACCTTTTAAATTAAATATGTTAAATCCATACTCACAGTCTCTATTTTAGGTATCTTCTATTTAGTGTAATTTTCAATTGTATTATTTTGTCTTATAACTAATGTTCTATCTCTCATTTAGCTTTTTATAATTCTCAAAAATCTGATTATTTACATGCTTGCATGAAATCTTAAAATTGTTCTTCATTCCTTCAAGATAGAACTTAAACTGTCTTTGGTGTTAAAGAAAAAGTCCATGTATTTGTCTTATTCTATCTTTCCTATGTCATTCCCTACATACAGCTTCTGTTTGGACCATTCCTTAATGTTGTTTGAATTTCTGGGGCTTTGCACTGTGGTGACTTAACCCTCTCCTTCTATGTGTTAAGAATTACTATAAATATAATCTCTTAAAGGCCTTTTGATGGTCCTCAGCAGTCCGCTCCCAAGCACAATTGTTGAATTCTTTTGCGCCCACCCTCCTTATGCCTTGTTCTTATCTTCCAACATATCACCAATTATGCAGTACCACAAGTATAGTTTAATTGTTAGGTAACTTTCTCCTAGTTTATGAGATTGTAGCCTCTTTGAGGACAAAGAATATAACTTTTTCTGAGTGCCTAGCACCTAGTGCCTGCTAGATATAATTAATACAGAATGAAAGACTGATAAATGGATTAATTCTAGTGGCTTCCAAAGTCCAACAAGAGTACATATTTAAAAAAATACTTACAAATCTATAGGACGATTGGGATTTTAAAGGTGAGTGGGATTGGTCAGTCCATGGACATGGAGCTCTGATTTTTAACTGCTCTCTACTATAAATTTATAAATGACACAAATCTCTAATCTCATGTTGGATAATCTGTACCCGTAACAGAATGATATGAGCAAGTTTGCTGATGATTAATGAATTTAATGGAATAAGGTAACTTGCAATGTCGAAATAGTATAATTTCTGACTGGACAGGGTGTCAAGTTTCCCATAAAAGGAGCTAGGAAGACATTTATTCTTAGTAATTTTTTCAGCCTGAAATGGCTCATTCAAGTTATCTCTTGAATTTACTTTCTGCAAATGATCACAAGTCATAAAAACTGTTCCCAAAACTCATCCAGTCTGCAATATTGACTTTCCTGTCCACTAACTTTGTTCTCTCTCTTGATTGATTTTATTTGCCCTTTGGATTCACTACAGTTTTCTGGTACAAACTTGGACAATAAATATCATGGTTCTAAATCCCAGTTACACAGCCTCAGGCCTCCTTTGTGCTATCCCTTCCTTGATTAATCTAGGCCAGTGTTTCCCATTATAGCTGTATTCTATAAATATCTGGAGGGCTTAAAAAATACAGATTAGCAGTTTCCAGTTTAGGCCAATTAGAGAAGTCCCTCAATAAAGAGTTCAAATGTGGATATTTTAAAAAGTCAGGCATGAGTATTATTGACAGAGACCCTGTGGCCTGTCAATAATAGAGACCCTGCATCAGTGCAGTGATACTTTTGTGATCTCTAAGCAGAATAAAAGCTACCATCCTCTGTTCTTTGAAATAGGGAGCAAAAAAGAGTCTGTAACTTAATGTAGAGGTATAGGTTTAGATTGAGGTAATGTCTACTAAATAAATTTACAGATAAGGTAGAGGAAAATAGATTAGAATGGTAATAATTCACCAAAATTATAAGATCATTGATTCAATTTAATTGTGTTCCAAGACAAATCAGATTCCTAAAATCTCACCTAAAACTTTTGTTTTAGAAGCCAAACTTTCTAATAACATATAAACTTTTAATTTTCTCTTCGATTACATTAAATAGAGGATACTGGCAAGAATTTGAGATTCCAGAGTTTCGATTGTTTTTTTAATTTGTATTTTAATTTTTATCTAATTGAACTTAATTAATTAATTGATTGATTAATTTATGGGGGGTACCAAACTATTAAAAAGCTATTAGGAACATATACTCAATGGTTACCATTAATGGCATCATACAATAAAAATTTATTTCCAACATTTTTTGTTCCTGGGGAACTCTGAAAGCTGAAAAGCTAAATCTCCAAACACATTGTTTTTATTTGCAGGACAAAAATGAAATAAGTTTACTTTGAAATTAGAAATTGCTAATCCTATTTCCTAGAGTTGTTAACAGTGAGTCACTGTTTACAATTGGATTATCCACTGAACCAAGGGCTGCGTACCATGTGCGGTGGAAATTGAAAAAGCCTTATGACTAGCTGCCATTGATTTTATGTTACTGCACAATGGTAAATGTGCCATCTCTTTAACACTGTACTGTATAGCTCTATTAAATTGCATTTTCATGATTAGAAACACATGAAAGTAAATTATTTGGTGAGGAGAAAATTAAAAATACAATTATTAATGAGATTGACAATTTTTGGCTGCCTCAATAATAATGTTTTTTTTTTTTTTAAGTTAGCATTATACAAAAATGTGTAGGTGTTATTAAAGTCATCATGCGGCACTGGGAGGTTAAAGGTTCTTTTTATGTTGTTTCCATTGCTGGATAACATGTGAAGCCTGAGCTGATCTTCTAGTCCTCATATTAAGATAGAGATGTTATCTTCAGTCCTCATATTTAACAGTGTATTACTTGGTACTGCAGAGAAACAGAACACTGTGTGTGTGTGTGTGTGTGTGTGTGTGTGTGTGTGTGTGTATAAAACAGCATCAATACAATAAAAAAATGTTTCTAACATTTTTGTTTATCTATCTTTATCAATATCTATCTATCTATCTATCTTCATCATCATCATCATCATCTATCATCTATCTATCTTATCTATCTATAGAAAAAGAGGGGTTTATTATCAGGAATTGAGGAATTGGCTCACACAATTATGGAGGCTGGCAAGTCTTAAGATCTGCAGGGTGATTCAGCAAGCTGGAGAACCAGAGTAGCTGGTGGTAGTTCCAGCTGAAGGCCAGCAGCCTCAAGACCCAGGGAGAGTCAATGTTTTAGTCAATGTTTCTGAAGGCAGGAAAAGGTTACCTTTATAATTTTTGGCTTACCTGAGTATCATGTGTACATGGATATTTTCTTTCCCTTGTTCTCTTCCTCCCTCTCTCTTTTCTCTCTGTCTGTATAAACACACACACATATCCCTCACTTTTTTTTCACTGTGTCTTGTTTGACTTTTACTTAAATTTTGGCACTAATAGACAACATCTATATATCTGTATCTATATGTATATCTATATCTATATTTATCTATATCTATATCTATCTATCTATCTATCATCTATCTATCTATATAATGTATGTTGAGGAGACAGAGAGAGAATGAGAGAGAGAGAGAGAGAGAGAGAGAGAGAGAGAGAGAGAGAGAGAGAGACACTCAAAGCAACCTTTAATTTCAAGCAGAGTCTCCCTCCTCAGCATTATCACACACATAGTGGAAAGAGATGCCAGGGTCTGGACAGGAACAAAACCCAGACTCTGGCCAAAATGAATTTATATAATTGCATATACCTATGTATTTGTAGAGAAGAAAAGCTGGGAGTGTGAGTAAGGTAGGGCAGAAATTAGGTGAGGAAAGCAAGGGTGTGTGCCCCAATAAATCACATTCTTTGGAGAGTGTGGTGGGGGATGTATGGGCATGGGCAACACTTGGTATATAGGGCACTTAGAAGTGTCATTGTAGCTTGGCCTTTCGATCCCATCCAAGGGAGTCTAAAGGCTTGGGTTCTGCCCAGGACTTAAGTTGATGCCAGGAGGTAAAATTTTAGCTGACTTTTGCCTAGAGGCTGATGTTGGATGGTGTTTTATAGACATGACATCTCCACTCTAAATGGAGGCTTCTGGTGAAGACACAGGCTGGAGCAAGAGAGGACAGGGTGAGAGATAGAGGCAAGACAGTCTCCCTGCTGGGGGCTGAGCTAGAGCTTGCTCCTGCTAGAGTCAGAGAAGCAGGAGGCCCAGGCACAGGGGAAGCTGCCAAACATGAGGCGAGGAAGCATGCTTGGGTGCACACAGAGTCCCAGAGCTTTCTCTGCCTGCCTGGCTGCTTCACACTCTCATCTGCCCATTGGTCCAGAGAGCTGACAACCTTGACATGTAAGTGCTATGTTTATTTCTTCTCACTGTCTTTTGGGGACCTTCATGCGGACATGGAGGGCTGAGAGAGGGCACAAACATTAACTTTGTATGTGCTGGGCAGGTTGTCTCAGGCTGGTGAAAATGGGTTAGGCTGGTCTGGGAGGTCCCACTAGTTCTTGGGGCTAAAACCTGGGAGATGGTTTCAGGGGACCATGTATTTCAGGAGGGAATAGGTAAAGTGGCTGGTAGATCATGATGTCAGGTCACTACATGTCCAGGATGGCCTTATCCTTGGAGATGACATCCAAGTCCTTATAGACCAGCATCTAATTCCATGGGCTTTGTGTGGCTGGCTCTGTTTTTCAACTGACAATGGAGTTAATGCATAACTAATAAATTTTTAAAATTATTTATCTGTATACCATGAAAAATAAGCCAAGTTACCACCAGCAGTTTGAGAGAAATTAGTTCGTGAAAATTATTTTTAAAGAACTATAATACCAACCATGACTTGAAAAGTTTAAAGCAACTATTTTATAAAATAATTAATTATATAAATGCCTACAAAGTAGGCTGTATGTGAGGTTTTATAAATTAGATATTACACAATAAGAACAATGGTGCTAAATCTGGTTGCATAATATCAACATTGTTATATAGGTAGTTTGGCCCAAATACATGAACATTTATGTATTCATAAATAAATTTAACATAATATATGATATTAATATGTTATGAGTTAGAAAGCATACACCCAAATTATACATTTTAAAGGATGATATATAAACATGAATAGAAATAGATATGTGAACAGTTTTCCCCACAACTCAGTTGCTAGTCTTGACAACTCTGAGCGCTTATACCCCACCGGGTTAAATCTGTGAATCATCAGCATTTGACTGCTTAGATTGATCAACGATTTCATATTTTGAAAAGACTTTGTATTTTTTGCCTTGATCTCTGAGATGAAGTTATTTATTTTATTACCTCCCTCTACAATTTCTAATTATTCGAATACTTTTTTAATTGTGGCATAGTGTTAGCAGAGCAAAACAGTGGATTCTGAAATCGGGAGAAGAATTGCTGAAGAACCGATACAAGCAGATTTAAGTACACTAATTAGAGGTATTCAAGAATTTAAACACAGACATATTTTTCTAGGAAAGCAGTAGCTAAAACAACAACACAACAACAAAGATAGGTAGTTGAATTGGCAAAGAGATACTTTGCGGACTGCTGACTCAGTATTATATTACTTCACAATTTATTATAAATTTAAAGGCAAACAGGGTTCCTTCAGTTTTTGCTTATGAACACAAGGGAAAACCTGTTTTAAGTAGGATGTGGCTTATAGAAGCATCTTATTAAAATGACATTCTTCCCGTGGGTATGCGTATTAAGAACCAGTTCACCCAGCCTAAAATCAATTATTTCTGCCTATGGCAATGAGAGTCTGAGTTAAATATAATTCTCAAAGGCAGTTAGCATTCCACTGAAGGTTATTGCTTGCATCCAAAAGAGGAGTTACCTAATTTAATCAATTCTCTTAGTGTTAAATCTCAGATAGTAAACAACTTAGATTATAAACAGTGCAACTATTAAGTATAACAGTTAAAACTCTACGTTTTAACTAGATAATTCACAGAGTAATCAATGGTTAGCCAGAGAGTTCTTGTTGTTTAATACTTGAACTTTTACTGAGAAGTAAACACAAACAAATTGGAATATGAACCTATTTCCCTGACTCAAGACTTGCCCTTCTCTCGTATGATTTGCATGTTGTCATCGGGGTTTTCTTTCTAAAGAAAAAACTTAGGTCACTGTTCTGCTTAAAATATTCATTTGCTCTTCCATGCTGTCTTGGTAGAATTCAAACATCTTTACATGACTTAGTAGCAGCTTCATGATCTGATGCCTATTTACTTCTCTCGCTTCATCTTTTATCTCTGTCCCTTTCTCAATATCTTTTCCCTTTCTTCCACTTGAATTCTATACTCTGGTCTTCCTGAATTTCTTCGAACACAAATACAATCTCTCACTTCTGGGCATTAATAAAAGCTGTTGCCTCTGTGAGGGACTTCCTTCTTCTGCTCTCTAATTTTATTCTTTAGGTTTCATCATAGATACCAATGCCATTGGATATTTTTCCCTGATTCACCAAGACTGGATTAGTATTCTTTCTGCATAGTCTCATAGCACTCTGTTTTATACATATATGTCTCATTATGCTGAACTTGCCGGTTTGTTTAATGTAAGACTATTTTCCACACTGTTATATTCCTAGAGGCTTGATGCTAAGCAGGTAGTAGTTGATCAAAACTGCTTATTGAATGATTGCATGATTAAACTTTTAGTTAATGTAAAGGTGTTCCTTAGTCTCTTACAATACATCCCTGAAATTTGATTCACTCCCATCAGAAGTAATGGCCTACTCTGTAGTGGTTTTAATGGCAAATGAGAGGAATAGAAAGATCTTCACTATATGAGGGGTTTGTGGGGGAAATGTAGTTTGAAAAGTCCCCAGGTGACTGATATGTTCCCCTGCTGCAATATGGCTCCTGGATTATATTTAATACTTTAAGCACAGGAATTTTCTTCCTAAATTAGCAACATGTTTTAATAAAATTTGAAAGTCTTTACACTAAAACCTGGAGAGGAAAAAAAGACCTTATCATTTGGATGTTACAAAAAAAGAAGAAAATGGCCAACCAATTACCTGTGCCTCCGTTTCCCCAACCAGGTTTTAACAGTATCATTCCTCACCTGGAAATTCTTTTACTTTCCATTTGTGTGAAATCTGAGGGTACTACTGTTAATGGCTTCTTCAAGAACATGACTTAACTGAATTAGGCCCCTGCTAGAATTTCTGTTTATTGGGAATATGGAAGTGTTTGTTAGGTCCCAGGGTTCACCCATATAGCATAAAATTTAACATACAGGTAGAAATCTTATCTTTAGGTAGTTACTGTCTCTTTTTCTAAGTACAATCTCTGGAAATATCTAATCAATATATTTACAAAGAAAATGAAATAAGTTGCACTGGATATTAGAAAGTGAGATGTTTAGAAATCAAAAAAATAATAGTGGCTTTCAGAGTCATGAGCTTTTAGTAATACAATAGGAGGGAATTCTTTTACACAGTAAGAAACAAGCATCGACTGTCTTAATCCTAGACAGCATTTACTAAAGTATTTAGAGAAGCTTATGGGAAAATGGTTTTAAAGAACCATTTAAAAAATTTTGCACCTTATATTTTAGAGAAAAAAGATATTTATTTAGAAGACTTGCTACTTGAGAAAAATGATTGTGGAATAATGATTGATTAGTTAATAAACAGTGTGGAGATAGGAAGCTCATCTCTTGGAAAAGCAAATCTGACTCTTATATCACATAACATAAATTGGTTGATGACTTAAATGTAAAAATATTTTTGTAGTACTAGAGAAAAACATGTAAATTATATAACTATTGACATTAGTAAATCACTTAAAAACAGTGCAGTACATGACGTATTATTAAACTGTACACTTGAAACATCAGCTTTTGTTGATCAATGTCATTCCAATAATTTTTAATAATAATGATAAAAATTCATCATCAGAAGTCTAAATCAACACAAAAAGTTAAGAAAAAAATACGTATATACAAATTGGGGAAGATGTTTGAAAAACATATGCCTAAAATAGCATTTCTTTAATTTATAATGAAATGTCACAAATTAATAGGAAATACAAATAAAAATCTTTATCTCAAAGGGATGAAAGGTATTTCATACATGCAAAATAATAATCAATAACATCAAAAATGAAAACATTCAAAATCATTATAAAAATAATATGTAACTACATTTTTTTTGGACAAAGTTCAAAAAGTTTGGTAATATTTATGTTACCAGAAATGTGGGGAGAAATACACTCTCATACACAGCTTGTGGGTATGCATCAATTCCTTTCAAAACATTTGATTTTTTGGTATTGAAATTTTGCACTCAGAATTTATTGTAAAGATACAAGTAAATCAATGCTAAAGATGCATATACAAAGATGTGATTGTAACCACAAAAGGTTAAGTTCCAAGAGAGCAGGTAATTAGTCTGCTTTTTGCAAAGTATCTAGAAAAATGTTTGGCACATTGTAAGTACTTACTAAGCATTTGTTTTTGTTGTGCTTGTTGGTAATAATAATAAAAGGCAATCTAAAATTGTGACAGTATAGGAATTGTTACATAAGTTAGGATACATTCAATAAATAAAAAAATTATACAGTTATTTAAAAGATATGAAAAGAAGTGTGCTGTGTAAGGACATTCATTATACATTAAATGCATATGCATATATAATTTAAAGAACAACATAATGTTCAGTAAGGCTTATTTTTTGTAGATATTTCTTTAAAATGACATACACTAAAATGTTAACCATGGTGAGAGATCATGTAATATTATTTTTCCCAATGTTATGTTGTTATGTATTATTGTCAAATAAAATTATAAAATGAATTCATAAAAAGTACATGGGAATAATTCTCCACAGCTTACAGAGCACATTTCATACTCATTATTAAGGCAGAAGGCTTCTGTGATCTTATTGCCATTACCCTTTGCATTTTAATCAACTACTTTCTCTTTATGTACCTTTTGTTTCAGGCAAACTGACCTATCTACAAAGATAACTTCATCTTATTATGTCTATTTTAATGTTACTTAAACTATTTTCTTTTTCTGAAAAGACATTGCCTTTTATTTCAGTTGAAATTCATTCATTTGTCCAAGATTTTCTCAATAATGCCTTCAATTTTTAAAACATGCAAATTTAAATTAGAAATTATCACTCCTCCAATTATTCTGTATCTCCTGGCATTTATCTCTTTATATATTATATTTGTGTTCTTCTGAATATGTAATTTCCACTTAGAGTATAAGTTTTTTTGGTGATATGGACTAATGTCTTGTTTATCATTTTACACAGTATAATGCATAGCAGAACATCATGAATAGAGTTGAAGATTTTTTTTGAATTGGCTGGCTGAGATGTTTTCAGAAAAAGCTCAATTATATTCTTACTTATATAGTAGAAAAAAAGGAAGAAAAGATAATGTTTATAAAATAGCTAAAAATTCTGAGGAGAAATTTCAAAATATTTTGCAGGGTTTTATTTCACCTGCTAAATAGAGTTTATGTATGTGTTTTAAAATCTAACTAACTCAAGTGTGGAAATAAGAACAAGGGATTTTTTTAAACCAATGTTTTATTCATTCTAGGTCATTGTTTTGTTTCATTTTACAGTAATTAATATATGTCAGTGATCTTATCATATCACATATGCAGGAGTCAGAGCAAATGCAATTTTGAAGCTAGGCTGAGTAAGAGATTTGGAACTGATATATAACCACAGAAGTTTTTGTGATTTTCTTTAACTTACAAATATCTAAAATCTTTTTGAGCTGATCCATTTGGGAATTTAAGACCAGAAACGTTAGATAAGCATCTTATGACTATGTTTTCTCAAATGTGGCAGGTGTGCAGCCCTGTATTTTGGCTTTCATACAGAATCTTAATCCATGCAGGGAGTATGCCACTTTATCTGTCTCAGTCATTAGTTCTACTGACACCACTAAGTTGGGAGATCCAATTGCAATCACGGATAGCACACACCTGTTTAATACTTAACAGCTCTTGTCATGGTGGCCATTTAAAAATAAGGTGGTTCTAAGTGCATCCTTCTTCCCTGGGCAAGTCATTGCTGGCTTGACAGATTTTCTCACCGAGACACTTGTGTGACGTTGCTTCTGTGTCCATCACGTCCCCCACTCCTCCATTAGCAGGTAGTCATTCAGCTCTGAGTTGCCCATTGCCTCTTTTGGGTCCTCAAAGCACTCTGAACTTACAGTACTCAGATGCTCCAGGACTGGCTGTTGTTATGTCCATTTTTTTTCCAAGAATGGCCAGTAGAAATGTATGTATTTGACTTGGGATTACAAAGGGGTCGAAGCAAAACAGCCTGCTCCACAGTTAAAAACGGCAATCTCACAATGAGTTGCCCCAACTCCCTGAGCTGGGGATAAACCGGGCCAATTTAATAAGAAAAAATGTTTTTCCTTGGATCTCATTATGGTGCTTACAAGTTGCCCCCACCATCTTTAGGTATCATTAGGAGAGTAAACTACAGCCTACATAAGGATTGAGTTTAGCTGTCCTATTGAGACCAGATCTTATTATTATTATTATTATTATTATTATTATTATTATCAACACAACAATAGCAGCAACCACGACCACACACAAAATGGGTACTTTTCATTTTTTGCTTATACTCACAAAGCATGTCTGGTTGAGTTGCACATTTACCTGGTGAACACTGCTAAAATACTTTCAGCCCATTTTGTGATCACAAGATGTGACCACAGATATTTAAAAATATATAATGGATTGCATTGTAATTTACTTTTTTGTTGTGTTTTAAAAGCTCAAGCATTTTAGCAGTTTAGGAAAATATTTTAGAGTTGGGTTTTTTTTTTTTTTTCAGATTAAGACAATGTGCCTGTAGTATTCACCATTTATGAAAATGGTGTTTTTCTCTTTTAGACCCCAATTTCCATTCATTAAAGAGCTGAATTCTAAATTAAAGATTGTGGAGAAGAGATATGCAACCTGAATAAAACATTTCCAGAAGAGCCTGTATAATGGTCCTGAATAAAGGGAACTGAAATCTTCTTGAATTGTAATTGGAAAAAATTCAAGTGTGTGTACTCAGGAGCACATGTACTAAGAAGAGGTTAGTTGTTATTATGCTTAGTACTGTTTAACATTTATGGGGCCCCAATAGTATTTTTAGTTCTAAAGTGAACACAAGTGGTCTGATAAGTGATCTCCCATGTAAATTACCCATGTGGAGATTCACTTGTCATCATTCTCTGTGCAGAGAGAGGCATCATAAATAAACAACTCCAGAACAGGAGCACTGTTAATGCAGCAGTATAATCTACCTCACAGCAAGTTAAAATAAATAGTTCAGACAAATATGGCCTTCAGAAATATTATTTGACACTATTTTCTCTTATCTGATTTCTCCGTGACTGAACTTAGAGAATACAATGGTTGGACTCATCAGAAGTCAGACAACACATTTGTTGGTTCATACAATGTTATCGAGAAATGGAGAAGGAAGTCAAGGTAGATTGAGGGGGACTGAAGATTAGGGTCAATCTCTGACCTTAAGGATTTAGCTCCACAGATAAGTAATGCAATGTATTTTCTTCTTTGTCTCATATCAACAATATAGAATAAATAGTGATAGCTATTTTTGAGATACTGTCTCTTGTACTTAATTCTGAAAAATTATGATAGAAAATTTCTGTAGTTATGCATATTAAAGTCCAGAGGGAATTAAACATAACAGACTATAATCCAATGATAGTTACATGTTAGATGGAATTGAGAAAGGTGGATGTCATAATAAAATCTATAAGAATGAATACATACTTCTATGTGTAAATTTCTATGCCAGGTACTTTTATATGCACACACATTAAAAAAATGGTCCCACCATCTAAGAAAAAACTAAACATCTAGCAATAATTATGATACACTTTGAATGGGACACTTTGAATTCTTAACAAAGAAATATATCCTTTATTCTCCAGGCATGGGAGTTATTGAAAAATTTTGAGCAGGTGAGTGACATGTCTAGAATTGCATTTTATGAAGATTAACCTGATGGCATTTCAGAATTGATTAGCGTGAAGCCTGTATTGTGACAGAACAGATCGTGGTAATGCAACTCTGAAATATGGTGGTGGCAATGAAAATAGAAAGGAAGAAATTGATTTGAAAGATCCATGACAGTAGAACTACAGGACGTGATTATTAAATATGAGACCTGAAGTGGGGAGACGTCAGAGATGACTCCAGACACTTTCAGCTTGGATGAGAAATCAAGTATGGAAGAGAAAGAATGTCCTGGCTGTCAGTGTTTTATTATTATCTCCTGGAGGCTGTGAGTCATGTAATCGATTGCATTATAAAAATCTTGGGTCCAAACCTATGTTCCACATCTTCTAAGCATACTGTGTCATCCCAGCATCTATTTTTGCACAGCCATCATTGCCAACCACAGACATTGCGTTACTGAAAAGTATAGTGTGTGGCAAAATTATAGTTGACTAAACCAAGAGAATGCTAAACAAAAAAAAAAGAATTTAATGTATTTAAAAAATTAACTCCAGTAAATAAAAATGATAGTAAAAATCCACTTCCAAAATAAACTAATCTGAGTTAGCAATCTGCTTTAAATTTATCCATCCCATTGAAGCCAAAACACTAGTTACCGCCCCCCTTTCCTTGTTCCCTGCAACACACACACACACACTTAGATTACTTTTCTCTGGAATTACTTTTATCTGTTCAGGAAATATTGCTGAAGTGGTGTAACCTGCTGAGGCAGACTCTCTTAGACATTTTATTTTATACAAGGTGCATTTCTTTTTAAAGTTTTCAAACCACCCTTACTGACTTAGAATTTAATGTGTCTTGCACTTACAATCTCCTTTGCATATGTAGCAACTCTCAGCCAAATGCTTGTATAACTGTTTGGCATGTTCACAAATTACCAAGATCCTAAAGGACATGTATTTCTACTCTTCTATCAAGATATTGAGAACATGGGGTTTAAATAGATGCTTTATACCTGCAGTATCCTCTGGATTCATTTAAGTGGTCCAGAAAAGTGGGAAAGTAGTAATTCCAGTAATTCTTTGCTTAAGGGGATTTGAATTATTCTATGTATAAATATGGATACAGTTTAACTGCATGCAGATATATATTACCATTTTATAGAAAAATAAAAACACGATTGCCAAAGCCACAGTCAATAAGGCATTACTATACTCACTTCATTCATGACTAAAAATATTTTCCATCTTTATTTTTCTGTTTTGAATTTCTCATTTTTACTTAAAAGTTTATTTTCTTTAATAGTATGTCTTTTTGTAATTCTCATATTTTATTTAGCTGACATTCTCAAATCGTAGAGTCTCACAGAGGCACATAAAGCCAGAGGATAAACATCACTATTTCATGGAAAGTATGAAAATGTTACTCCATTTTTTTTTTTGGAGAGATTCCAAAACTTTGGCATTAAAATAAGCATTTACTGTTGTTGTTTTTGAGTAAAGGCAGCATTCACAGAAATTTAAGTGATAAAGCTCAAAATTTCAAAGGGATGTCAGGTTTGGAGCAGGCGCTTTTATACTCTGTCCGAGATTCCTGGAGGATTATTTACAAAGTGCTGTGCAGCTTCGGTAGCCAAGATATTAAGTGCTGGAATCAGAGAAACCTAGTTTGAGATCCGAATCTCTTATTAACTAGGTGGAAGGCTCTGGTAACTTAATTTCTCTAAACCTTAGCTTCATTGTCTGTGAAACAGAGGAATAATAATGTTTACTGCACAGAGTTGTTACAAAGATGAAATAAAGTATTGTGTGTGAAATACTTAGTGAGGGCCTATCATGTGATTAAAATGGCCACCTGTAATAGTTCATAGCTGCTATTAACATTATACGGTAGCATAAAAGAAGATACCTATTTGATGTTGTGAGTTTAAAAACCGCACTTCATAAGTTGGACAGTTGTTTTTCTCCTCACTGTCGCGTCAATTTGTGCCCTTTGTTTCATTACCACATACATACATTTCTACATTCTCATTGTGATTTAATAACTTGGTTGCCTTTGTTATTCCAAAGAAACTGTGGGTTTTCTGAATACTTGTTCTGGGAATAGATACAGAGCTCATAGCATACGCTGAGCGGGGATAGGTTTATGTAAAATCATAGCTGATGTAAAATTAAACATCGTTCATCAGAAATTTTATTCGTATATTTTCGTCTTGGTAGAAAACTGAAATTCTCTATTAACTTGTTAAAGTTATTTATATTGAGTTTTAATCATTTTAAGCATTAAAGTAGTTTTAGTGAGAATATAAAGGTAGAGTGCAAAAATACCACTGTTTCATGGTAGACCATGGCAGAACAGTTGGTAACTCTGGAAAGACAAGCGGAAGGGTTTGGTCACTCACGAGATTTAAGTTCCCTTTTTAAGTGAATAAAAAAATGCAAAATTTTCAAATAGATCATGGTCCAATTAAGCATTCATTTTCCAATTCACCATATTATTTAATGGGTAAAATACTGATAATATCTGAATATTATTCAGTGTTCTTCATGGACCTGATTTATTACTTTGAAATTAGCTACAAATTAATTTGAAACAAAAAAACCTACCTTATTAAAACTTGCTCATCAAATGCCTGTAGATGCTGGTATTATTTTTAAAGTGAAGATAAATTTCAAAAATAGTTTTTAAGGTTGAAGGCAATCTTTTCTTCCTCACCCCTAAGTTTCCTTCTCCGTGACATAGAATAGCAACATACATAGTCTTCTTATATATTTAATGACATTATAGGCAATTATCTGTTTTCTTCTAAGGCCTAAATCAGGCTTGAAGTAGAAATGACTTAGGTAAAACTTAGTACAATGAAACACACCACACACAAGGTAGACTTTTAACTAAATTACAACATGTGAACCATCAGGTTAAGGCCATTTTTCCTTAGGTAAACATATGGGCAGAGATGGTTATGTCAGTTTTCCAGTATTCCAGGAATAATATCCACTTTGTTTTAGTATCAGCTAACTTGGCAAATTGAATCACGTAGATTACGTTTCCTCCCCCCCCCCCCTTAGATAAACTGGAGAGTGATCCTGAAGATTGCCTGAGGATTTCTACTTCAACATAGCCTTAATTTCGGAAGTGTGGAGGCAGTGGGAACAAAGACATTTGAAGTCGTTCACTCTCATATTCTTTTCAACGATCATTGAGAAGGGATAGTGAATGCTTGGCTCTTTGAGGTTAAAGTATTTTAAGAATTTTCTGTGCATGAAAAGATTTGGAGCAGTCCTTCATTCACAGGTAAGTGTGAGATAATTTGAAGGGCTGTGCATTTCTGAAATTGGGACTCTCTGAGCATAATTTCTCAAAATGCAGTGAATAAATCACTGTTAGGACATGAGCTAATTTTAAATGGTTGAAGAACAAATACTTTTTAACTACAATAACTGAAATTTTTAAATATAAATATGTGATAGGAAATACAGCTAACAAAATAAACCAGAGATTTCTCGAGGGAACTGGAGTTAGTGTGACATAAAATAAGTAGTGTCTATTGCAAATATTTGCATTCTTTTTATGATGCATTGATATGTCTTACAAGGATATAGCCAAAATAATGAAGATATTATACAAATGACTGAATTTTGGGAAACACTGCCCTTAAAAGGAAAAAATAGATGAATTATGTATTTTTCATTCTGACTTATTTTGGTGATAGATACTGAGCCCTTTGTTGCTTCTACCACCAGTGAATAAGAATGAGTGCATTAGACTAATATCTTCCAGTGGAGAAAAATAAGCAACTTTGTACTGCTTACTAATGTGTTTCTTTTGCCTACCTTGGTTTAAGGTAACGCAAGAATTGGTTTTAAATCATGCATTGTGAAGAAAGTTCATCAGTTTTAAATGGGGTTTTTATTCTAAGTTAGAAAATATAAGTGTGCAGAGAGCATGTGTTGGGCAAGCCTGTTTGCACATTTATTCTTTCAATTGTACATTCAATGTATGTTCATTAGGTTTCTATTTTCTCTTTTGGTTCACTATAGGCAGTTATTATAATATTTATTTTTCTTTTAAATTCCAGCTTGAATTTTATTGGTATCAAGGAAAAGAGAGCCACCACAATTTTTAGATAAAATTATTTTAAATTTTTGTGTGTGTTTTTTGTTGTTGTTGTTAAGCATTTTAAGAAGTGTTTTGCAAGTTGTGGGTCATGCACCATTTGAAGAAAAGTCTACTGAGATACCTTCCAAAATGTAAGTTCTCTAGGGGTGGAGTCTGGAAGTCCACAATTTTAACAAGTTTTGAGGTGATTTCCATTTGTGCTTCAGAGATTGGGAGCTATTCAAGAAAAGAGTAGCATTTGTGCAGAATTCTACATATATAAGAATTTAACCCCTCTCCTTACATAATTAATAAATACGATTCTATAATTTGAAGAATAGCCAATTACTTTTATTCTTCTTTCATTTCTCAACTCTCCTTTTTTTTCCTCTTTCTCCTTCTTGCCTCAACCCTTTCCCAGGTTAAACACACATAGGTCCCCAACTTCTTAACCTAAGACAATTTTGAAAAAATTGATTCCTCCACATTTTTATCTTTATATAATATTAAAGACCACCCAAGTGCAATACCTCAACTTCATTTTATTTTCAAAAAATGCTTAAGAAGTGAACAAACACACACACACACGCCCTAAATATGGAAGCTGAAAAATTAAGTGCCTTGTTTCCCAGAATGCTATAGCTCGAATGTCTATATTTAAGATATTTTCATTGATTCATTTTCTGTTGAGCTGATCAAAAGTTGTCAGAGAAATTGTGAGTTTGAGGATAATTTTATTGCTCCTTCTAGCTATACCCTCGTGAGATAAAATAAAATAAAGGGAGTTAAGCACATCTTGTTCTGATGCAGAGATGAATAGCAATGAAAGAGTCCCAGAGTGGCACTTCTGGCATTGGTCAACAAAGGTGAAAAGCAACATGGGACAAACAAAGAAAAATGGGAGCAGGCAACATTCCCATAAATTCAAAATTAAGTTCCCCCTTCAATTTCCGTGAAGCAAACTCCCCGTGGTGAACATCTGGCGAGCCATTAATTTTTGTTACTTTATTTTATTTAAAAAAATCTTAAGGTGAGAAAGACTTCTTCATTTAGAGACTTGATTTAGCATTGAGGCTAAAGTCCAGGCCATGGTGTTGACATTTGCGTAGAACCCATGATCCAGCAGAGCATATTGTCCTTAAACCTCTTCTGAGTTTTCCACCAAAAGTTGCAGTTCCTTGTCATATTTAAAAATCATTATTGTTTAAATATATAAATCAGCTGGTCAGCGGTCTGTGTCTGCTGGAAGAAAAGTGACTGTAATATTCTTCAACATTATAGCTTGTTGCTTGCATTTTTTAATGTATTATTTTTTAATGTATATTTTTTTTTCAGGAGCCTGAACATCAAAACTATTTATATAAAGCTTTTCCAGTGATCCATCAGAAGGATGTGAACTGTTGATTACACCATTTTCTTTATTTGCACAGCTGCTATAACCTTTAATCTAAGTCATTTTCTTACTGTGTCTTCCCTTTCTCTTTGCTTTCTTTTTTCTCCTTTGTGAGCTAACCATCACTCCCTAAACTAAACATTTCATATTCTACCATCAGAATTATTCATGCACATTAACTTCCAAGCCATGAATTTACTTATTAGTCAGGTTATTTTCTGTAAAAAAGTTCTGGGTAAATGTAAGGAAAACAAATGAAGATGATTTTTTTGTTGTTGGATCTAGTGTAATTTGTTAACTCATATCTTAATATTTCTTAGCACATATGCATCTATTTATCTATCTCTATCTATCTATCTATCTATATCTATCTATCATCTATCTATCATCTATCTATCTATTATCATTTATCTATCTACCTATTTTTCTATCATCTATCTGTCTATTATCTATCTATCCATTTACCCATTTATTCATCCATCCATCCATCCATCATCCATCCATCCATCCATCCATCATCTATCTTAATTAGCATATGTTGTTGACCTAAACAATTTTAATTCAAAAACATTCAGTTTCATGAATGATTCTAATAGACTTTTTTTTTCAAAAATAACACAGAAATATAGTTTCTGCTGTTTATTGTAATTACTTTGTCTCTGAACATTCATACAATAAGTGCTACAAGCTGCTAACCAACCCTGAATCTTTTGTGAAAAAACTTTTAAATATTCTTCTTTTAGTTTTACAAAGCCTTTTGTAATTATAGATATGCAGTAAAACTTCAGTACTGACTTATGAAACAATTCCAATAGCCTTTTTTAAAAAAGCTTAGTTTTAGTAAAAGTTTTTTTTATGATAACATTATTTTTGAGAGGCAAAAGATTAAGTATAAGTAGCTGAATTCTGAGTTTTGTTGGATTCTAATATAACTGCATAGTGAGTTACATTAAAAATAATAATAATAAAAAACTGGTTGTTATATAGTTTTCCCCAAGAGTATCAAATTAACTAAATATCTACATCTGCACTTATCAATGTATAAAATACTGTGCTGCTTGCAAAGTGAATTTTATAGAATTCCTTTGCATTTGACAGTAGCTCTGGAAGTTGAATTAAGGTAGATATAATTTCAGAGATGAAAAGTCGAGGAGGAAAGATATGATTTTGAATAGAGAAACTTGAAGTCAGATTTCAAAAGTTTGCATGAAGAGTGAGGGCAAAGCTCTGTTATTCCACATGTGCTATTCTTTTCAGTATAGTGCAGTTTACTATATTTTTTGAGGTTTTAATTTCATTGAGCCATTTTAAAACACATATACAAAGTAGTGTATAAAAATTCAAATGGACAATTTTAGATGTATGATTGAGTTCCATTACTTTAGAGAGAAATACAGGACCCGTAAAGAATTTCATGTCAGTATTACTCTTTAATTACATGAATTGCACAGAAACAGTTTATAAATTATTCCAAAATCCAGAGGTATGTAGAATTAAAACAAGATACCTACGTTTAAGTTCTCGGCAGCATATTCAATTTCCTACTGCTGATGTAACAATGCAATTTCCTTATCAATTTACTACTACTTGATTTTCTTTTCTTTCACTTAAAATGTATCTTGGAGTTCTATATATAGTTTGTCTTTTTCTTTTTAATTAGAGTTTTCCACAGTAGCAATATGATATAATAATTTATATACAATTGCCTCATTGTTGAGCAATTTACCCATATTTTTGCTATGAAAAAATCATGCTCCATTGAACTACTTTTTTCATATGTTCGTGTACACAAGTCACTATTTCTAACAGATATGTTTCTAGAAACAGAGTGAATGTTTCACCATCATGATCACTTTTGAGTTTGATGCATTCTGCCAAACACCCTTTCCTATCAAAAATAATTTGGTTATTGTCTCCACCAGTCTAACTAGATATAATTGATTATAATTATTTTCTACTACTTATTATATTATTATTTTCATTTTCATTTTCTTGATTACTGAGAGTTCTGATCAGCTTTTCAAATATTTAGTTTTTTCCCCTAGGAATTACCTATCCCTGTTTTGACTATTTTTCTATATAGTTTTTTTTTTGTTCTTCTTATTGATATGTAGAAGTACTTTATATAATCTAGTTGAAATCTAAACATAAAGGAGACAGAAGAATGGGTTAACTTTCCGGGCTTATATTTTATCATCTGCAAAATGGGGACAATAAAGTCACCTTCCTCACAGTAAGAGCTAAATAGCTGTTAGTTGTTTTTATTAACTTTCCATGACTATATACCTAAATCTCCTGTGCTCTTTCTAAAGAAGTCTGAAGTCTATTAAAACTCTTTATGGAGCACAAGAGTAGAAAAAATGGTAGAGGAGTTCCAAAATGTTAATTATGTATATTTCTACTACCTAACATGCAGAGCCCTAAAGGGAATCTCTGAGGGTCTGCTTGCACTTGTTAAATATTAAGTAGAAACTTATTGTTTGATTCATTTAATCAATACTGACAAAGGGCGTTTGCTCAGGCCTTTTCCCCAAATATGTATCTATCTGATTCATCTAAATTTACTTCTTGTATTGCATAATTTAATCAGGTCATTGCTTTTCTCTAAGAAATTTATTATTTGTAGATATAACTAATATACTTAAAAGATTTATGGGAATTCACTTTCAAATTTAATTATAAGACTATTTCAAGGTAACCAATAAGTTTCATGAAGTTCATACATTGTCTATATTCGCCACTCTCTTTGAATGTTTAGTTCCATTGTTTATATTTATGTATAGGTATATAGGTCTATTTGCTTTTTTAAAAAATAAAATAGAGAGAAATTATTTAGAGAAACGGAGGAAAAATGAACCCAAATCTGATTAGAAAATATACTTTGTTATTGAAGAACAAGAATCTAATTCTGGCATCCATGCAGACAGATTTTGACAGGTGATTTTCTTTTATGAAAGAATGCGTAAAGAATTTTTTCCTTACAATTTTCTCATTATTATAATTCCCTAAAATTCCTAATAATCTCCAAAGACTTTTGAATACATTTATTGCCTCGATATTTTAATTTTCCTTGAGTTTGCTTATGCTATTGCTCTTTTATTTCAAGAGTTGGTTCTTATCCACTTGATCTGCTAATTGTTGTTTCACCTTCTGAGGTTCCTGGAGCTGCTTTTTCCTGCCAACTGACTTTGTGCGCTCTCAATGTGCTTTACATTCACTCTCTGCCTTATCTTTCAATTTGTATCATCTCTCTTATTTCTGTTTTCTTCAGCTGCCTTGAGCTTCTTTTATTTTGTGTGCATAGACAAAAAATGCCCTCATGACAAGGAATGTCACTACTAATCTTATTTTCCATTTCTAGGTGTTTTTTTTTTTTTTTTCTTAACCTACCTACTGACACAATGCCAGGCTTATTTTGAGATTTTTAACTCAGTCAACATCAACTGGAGTGTGTTAAACTTGGAGGGAAAAAAAAAAATCAAACAGAATAAGAATTACCGGAAATCAGCTGTACTTTCTGGATGAAGAACTTTGGTAATTGAATTGTTACATAGCACTAGGTGTAGGGAAAGGAATTCAAAATGCCTGAGATAAAACAGGAGAATTATTGAGTCTGTTAAATTAGATTTGAATAATTCACTTCTGTGATATAACCTATTCCTATAGGGATGCATCATATGACTGAACCTGAAAATAAAATTACTGTTAGGTCTAAAGCTCATTGACAGCACAGCAGCACAGCCAGATATGTAGCACATTAAGTAACATAACAATTGCCTGGTTATGACTGACCATCAGCATCACGAAACAAACATATTGCATATGTATTAGGTTTAGAGTAGCATTTTTCTTTTTCTTTTTCTATATGTGTGAATAAGAATGAATAAATGGTAGATTTAAAGTTTTTCTGTTTCTGACATTTTACTGAACATACTGAGGTCAGCCTAGAATTTTAAAAGCTCTTGAACATATATTTTCAGTGTTATCATTACAGGCTAACTCTGTACATTTTGGTATAAACATTTATTTAAATAACTCTACACATGTGACGTGTACCACAAGGTGAAAAAATAAAAGATAGAGAGTGTCAAGTAGGATAATTTTTCCAGAAAGAATTATTGATTTATAATGGTAAAAAAATGAAAAATATTAAATACAATGTAAAATACTGGTTTAAGCTATACCACAAGAGCATATTGCAATTGTTTTTTCCAAAGGCAGAAGTTATCATAGCATAATCCTAGTGTTTCTGAAAAATTATTTATACCTTATAAGCTTTCAAAATAATCTTCTCTTAGTTTTGGTGTTTATAGAATAACTTTGCTGTTGAAATGCTTTAACACAATCTTTGAGGGCCAGCCCCTCAAATATTCAGCTATAAGGAAGAGTTTACAGGTCCTCCATAAGAACAACAGCTTTGGGTAGGTTCTAATGTCTTACATCCTAAAAAGAAAAAAAAAAAGAGTTTGAGTTTTTCTTTTTTTCTATAAATAATCTGTAACCTAAAAAAAAAAAAAAAAAGAACAAGAAGAGATGAAATTCAATATATTTCATGTAATATGGATAGATTTTTATGTAGCTTAGATCAAAATGATATTAATCTATTTTATCTGTTAAAGTTACATATCTATCAAAAATATGTTGCGATTTTTTAAAATTTCAATATAATTCAACTATTTCACTTAAAAAAAAAAACATAGTTGCCTTGATAGGTTTTGCTAGTTATGTCTTATGAAGAGGAGAATTTATGCCAAGACCATCTCAATTTCCTTGCATTTATTGAGGTTTAGAGATTGACTAGTAGATAAATGCTACTCATGGAAAGCTAAGTGCACATGAACTTACAAAGTTATTGCCGTTTTACAGAGATAGGCTTGGCACACCAAAGGCCTGCTGTGTCTGCTCCTAGTGCTTTAGACTTTCTCAGTATAATCAAGAAAGGCTCAAGCCTGAAATAGCAAGTCGATGAATCAAATCCTCAATTCAAACTCAGTGTTGGAAATGTAGGTGCAAACCTCTGCTTGCTCAGGGTTCAGGGCCCAGCTCTTCTGTCACCATTCTGTACTCTTCCAAGTGTTAAAAGAGTACAATTGGAATGACATTCCATGTGATTGGTACACAGGGTAACAGTGTCAGTACAAAGGCTACCAATAGCTGGACCCACGTGTTTTGGGACAAAGTTGGGAAAGCAATGACAACTAAAGGAAAATGATATGCAACTTTTATTGCATGCTGAATACTGAGAAAAACAGGACATTTCTCATACATTGTACTGCAGAAGTAGAGGTTTAGAACACTTTTGAAATTCTTATTGTTGTTGACGTGAAGCAAAAAGGTAGCATTTTAATATATACATTTTTTTCATTTTCTCCAAACTGGTAAATGTTTTCTATTCCCTTTCAGCTGACATTGATATTGCCTTTTAGATGATCAAGAATGTCTTCCTTCTAGGAACACAGGTATAATATAATATTTATATAATTTAGAAAAACTTCACATTAGTGTGGCCTTTATTGTGTATGACATGTACTTTATTCTTTAATATTTAAGGACTAAAAGAAAGACATTATCTAATATAATCTAGTATTCTTCAAATTATTACACAGTTTTCTGTAAACCAAATTATTGATCCCATGAAAAACTCTAAAGCTAGAAACCATAAAGAAAATAAAAGACTAATCAATTCAAATAGGTAATAAATTTTATGTTTCTGAACGGGAGAACATAAAACCCACGTGGAATGATGAGAACAATAATGATGTGCTGGCATAATATTTTCAATTGTTAGCTACATGTATATATTTTTAAATTCTCCTAATGAAGCTTTTTTTTTTTTTTTTTTTTTTGACAGCTAAGGGATGAGGCAAGGGATCAGAGCACAGAAAGCAGAGGCAACAAAGCACATTAATTCTTGAGTTTTGATATATAAATTGCCAATTCAAATCGTCAAGAATTATGGCTCCTCTTTACATCCTATACTGCAATGATAAAAACAGAATTGGAAGAGAAATATTATGTCACAAAAGCATAGTGAATAGGTAGATGCCTAGATAGGGTGGACTCCTAATGGGGTATTCAGAACCACTGCTTGCCAAGAATGGCCTGGGGAAAGCACTGACCTTTCAGGGCAGTTTGAAGGCCCAGGTGATCTGCCTTTCCCTTTCTGAACAAAGATCACGTAGCATCAAGAACCAGAGTAGCTGTGAGTGTGTCTAGTCAAGAGAAACAGATGGAGCCAAGAAGTTTCTTGAACTCCAGTAAGTTTCCCAAATTACAGAGCAAACTCTTGTGCCTCTTGCCAAGTTACATTAGTAAATGAGTGAAGAGGATTTCTGAAGAGGCCCTGCAGTAGGGAAAAGGGGCGGTTTAACTTTGCCTTCATGTGCCGATGTTTGCAGACCAGATGGAAGGAAGTACAGCTGAAGCCCATGCTTGGGTGGTTCTCTCCAGCCCTGGCAGCGTCTAAACCCCTTAAACCAAGCACAACCTTAGGTGTGGTTAGGAGGAGACCTAAGAGGATTGGAAATTGCGTTTCTATTAGTGGAATGGGATTAATGAACTTTTTTTTTTTTTTTTATGAGGTTTAGCAAATTAAGGTTCTTATCTGTTACAGGAACAAGGCTTCCTGTTCCTTGAACTAAAGCAGATTCTTTAACAACATGGTGAGCGGAAATTCGGGCAAAGCTGAGAGTAGTGGGAACCTGAAACGGAGAGAGATTTCTGTTTTGCACCTCGCAGTGAAGTGGAGGGTAACTGTGCCAGAAACCCCAAGTAAGATAGGTTCAAACGTGTGCTTAGGACCTATTTTTTCTCACTTCAGGGAAGTGCTCAATGAAGTGGCAAGGATGACGCCAAGAAGCAAGCAGTGGGTGAGAAGATGAGAAAAACTTGGCAGTTTCCTGATGCCCAGAGTCGCACAGGAGAGCAGAAGATGCGTTCGTAAGTGGCAGGGGAATAGACAAATCCTTAGCTTCAGAATTTAATGGGAAACTTTCTTAAATGAGAATTCTTTCCAAGGGAAAGAATGGACCTATGGACTCCAGAAGGATAGAGATAGCTTTTAAAAAGCTGGACTTGACTCGATGATTTGGAAAGAGGAATTATTTGGTGTTATTTCTGTGAACTCAAATTGAAGCCAGATATGAACAGAGGTACCTCAGTGGATGCTCAGCTAATGACCCAGTCAAAATGACCTTCACTCCAGCACTTAGTTCTTCTAATCTAGGAACACATACCAAAGGATGGTGAATGTGTAAATAGAGAGATGATGGTAAATTGCCTAAGATTAGGTTCTACTACAGGGAAGAGTATAGGTTCAAAAGAGAAATTGAGTTATTCTATAGAAAACAGATCATTTTTTGAAAATGATCATAATGGAAAAGTTTCATTTCTTGGTCAGCTGACTTCATGGAATGTGGTATGTAATGTCTTTTATTTGCATTTCACTTTATAGTTTTCAGAACATAGTCTACTTCAAATGCATATCAATAGCAACAGATGACAAAACATTTTATGTTGCTCATGCTGCTAAAATAGGGTCTTTAAAGTTCAGATATTGAAATTAGTACATTTTAAATGTTTCTGAAACTAGAATCTCTGTTCTTCCTTTTTAAAAATGTTAGAATAGTCTAGTAGTCTGAAAATCTATCTAGATCTTAATGTTTTTCATACTTTTCTGATTAATAGCTACTCCTGATTAGAATCATTTGGGAAATCAGTATAATAGTGAAATAATTTTGGTCTGAATTTAGGAACTAGACATCAGAAGTCAATCTGACCCTTGTACTGCCATTAAGTGGCTTTTGAAATAGATTATTATTTGCTTCGATTCCTATTGCTATGAAAATAAATTTAATTATAAAAATAAATTGTTTTATTATAGGAAATTTTTTTCACCATTTTTTGCTTAAACAAAAAATATTTTCCAAGGCTGGAACATTTTATTTAGTCCTGGTAAAAGTTAAAATATTATCTACATAAAATAAAATTAAGTTTGACATATTTGGTATTAATTGAAAAAGGTTGAAAAATTAAGTGAAACTAAAATTAAAAACAGCAGAACATGAAAAAACCTGTCACATGCTGTGCCTGAAGAAGTTACCAGTTACTTGTAATTAAATATTTAATGCTACTTATATGTGATTAGTGTGATGTAACTAAGAAGAAATGATATAAAATAATGTATAATGCTGATGATAAGTTAGGGTAGTATCTTATTAGTCTTAGTACTTTAATGGGTTTGACCATCAATTGAATACTAATAGTCTTTATATTTCTGAATAGTAATCTTGTGATTTTTTTATTATGCAGATTTTAACCTCATATTCTGAGTATAATCTTTTGACTGTTTCAGAGGTTTTTTTTTTGCACTTTTGCTAGAGTTTTGCTTTTGTTAAAATGTGTTTTTAAAGGCACATTCAAATAAATTTCCCTCTTTTAATTAGCTCATATAATGATTTTCTATAAAAGATACCATTTTAAAATGGGCTTCCTATTACTTCCCTGTCTAATTTCTTTTCATTCAGCTTAACTGATGATAGCTTAATTTTGAATTTCATGAGCATACCAATTGGTTTATTTCTGTTGGTGGCTAAATTTACAGTAACTTATGGAAACTCAAGGAAATTGACATCATTCAATTTCTTGCCTCTCCCAACAGCCACATCTTACTCATGAGATAAGATTTGTGTATAATAAGAACTAAAACACCTGCAAGTGGTCCTGGAAAGAATATGGATAACAGGCAGGTACACAAAGAAGCCTGAGGAATATTTTAAAAATGCTAATGTGTTCAGATTATTTTCCTCTTAAAACATATTAAGTCTTCTTGTAGCAGTTAGAATAAAGTGGAAAAAAAAAATACTCATCTTTATCTCTAAGGCCTGACATGATCTGGTACCTGTCTACATCTCAAACTAGACTCGATGTCTCTTTGTCTCCTGCAACTTTATTGGCCTTTTTTCTGTTCCTCCAGTGTCTCATGCCCTTTTTTGCCTTAGTATGTTTGCATGTACTGCCTCCCGTGCCTGAAAGCTCTTCTCTCTAACCTCTTTAATCTGGCTAACTCTTATTTATTTTTCAAACCTCAACTCGAAGTATCATTTCTTCTGTGAAAGCTCTTCTCACACTCCAGACAGAATTAGGTTATTGCCCCTGAAAAGTTTTTTCATGGCTTTTCCCTATCCAATGATAGCTCATATCTTGACACCTTAAGGGAATTCAAAAATGCTTATTGACTGAGGGACCTTTGGGGTTCTAAAGTCTTTTTGACAATATTTCTCAGTATAGCTATATGTGGAAGTTACTAAGATTTCTGTTTGCTGTTTCACTACCTCATTACACTTCCTACCCCAACAACTGTAAACTTCCATTCCAAATGAGTGTTTAGGAGAAAGTTCAAGAGTTCTTGATCTCCAAATCTATTGTTCTCATCTTTAAAACCCAAATTTCGAGTCTTTGATATGTTCCCTCTTTCCCTAATCTCCATCATGAGGCCTGATTGGGAAGCCCGGAGTTGGGAAAGGAAAGTTGAGCAGAGGAGCTCAGATATTCCTCTGAAAAATTCCATGTTTATGGCTTTTAGAGGTTAGGCAACAGAACATGCTCATTTCAGCTATCAGATAGGACCTACTTGCTAATGTTTTATATTCTGACATAAGTGGGTGAGAAAGTATAAAGAGAGACAGGAATAGGTTAATCAGTCTGTAAATCTACCTAGAAGCTCAACGGCAAGCATTGTATCCTGGGGTATTTATATCTATCTATCTGTGGAGAAAGAAAATGAAATATTAATTTTGTTTTCATTATTTTATTTTCTAGTCTGTTTCTTTCTTTAGCTTAATTCATTGTGCCACATAAGTCTCCATGGATCTGTTGTCTGGAAATTCAGGTGCTCTGTAGTCCATCCCCTGCTGGGTTTTTAATTTGCTGTGTAACCTTGAACATACCTCAATATCTCTGTGCTTCAGTATCAGGATCTGTAAAAGGGTGGAAAAATTTGTTAAATTTCAAGCATATTTGTTAGGAAAAACTAGTAAATGTGGTTGAAAAGCACTTTGCAAATATAAAATCCTAACTATAAGAAAACCATAGAACCATCAGCCAAACCGTAGAACTGAGAATGGCCTTAAATGTGCTTAGTTGTTGATGGAGAGATTTAAGTTTGACATGAAATTTTTCCCGACAGTGAATTGTTGAAATAGGCTACCTCTTTGGCTCATAATATTTTCCTGCTGTTTCACATTTTATTATGTCAGTGCCAATCTCCGATCATGGTATATGTGGAAGCATAAAATATAAATCGTGCTATAAGTATAACTAGTTATATGAGATATGGCCAGGCTTTGAGTAAGCAGCCTTTAATAGTTGTCAGTTTTTATCTGTAGCTTAATAATTACTCTGCTGAAACTAGGCAGCGTTTGTCCAAGTACATGATGTGGTTTTGTGGCTTTAGAATTTCACAGTTAAAAGTAATGTTCTTTCTAAGATTATTTCTTAATCAAATAGTCAGTCCAAAAGTATCAAATTGTAGAATTTCAGGCACTTGAGAATAGGGAAAGGATATCTTTTATTTACTTTTTAGGCAAAGAGTTCTTGGAGCTATAGGAACCACATCGAATTGGTCAGTTTTCTTATTTCAAAATTTATTTCCAGACCTGTTTAACCTTTTTCTTGAATACATGGTAAGGAGTTCGCATCTGAAAAAAGATGAGTTTCTGGAGAGGAAGATTAAAATAGTGATTTAGGAATCGAAATGTGTACATGAAATATTATTCAGGGGATTTTTAAATATACAACCTCCAACCTTCAGTGGTTGTATAATGAATTCATAGAAACACATTAGTTTCTATAATGCTAATATTGTTTTCTTGAGCTTTAATGTTAAAATTTATTAGATCTACTTTATTGTAGTTGGAACATCAATCTCCTGAATGTGTGCATGATCAAATACCCCACCTTTGAATCAAAATTTTTGCAATGATACCTTAGCGAGATTAAGATATTGTTAATAATACTGAAAGTTTCAATTAGATGCAAAATTCAGTGTAAAAAATTTGCTGTATTATCATGTGATTAAGAGGTTTGTTTTACATTTTGAAGATTGTTCTAAACATGTCACTAAACTGTGATGGATGTGCATAATATTTCCATCGGTTTATCACAAGAAAATTTTATGATTCTCCCACAGAAAAAAAGGAGCTTGAAGATTGTGAGATCACTTTGATTTATTTATAGCTTTTAAGTTGAAATATGCAGTAGTTTATTTCAAGTTAGAATTCCTCCTAACTTGCCTGTTCTTGATGAAGAACCTCAAAGAATTTAGAAACATGATTTTCACCAAATCAGTAAATTTGTGGTTTTTCTTAATTAAAATCTAAACATTTAGTTTTTAGGTATATAGCTTTTAATTGTGATTATAATATATGGCATTTGGTTTTTTGTTGTTTAAAAGATAATGTGGGCTTTCCATAACATATATTTCAAGTACAGCTTATGGTTTCTGAGCTATGGTCATGGCTTAATGAGATATCAAATTATTACTATGGGCCTTGATGCTTCTTCTTCATATGACCCTTTTATTCTATTTTTATTTTCCAGATCTACAAAAGCAATAATGACAAGTACTTTCTGTATTTTACTTGGAAAACCAGGAACAAAATTTATAGTGTACTCTTTAAATAATAATATATTAGTTTGGCTCCTCCAGTGCTATATATTTTCATATACTTAACATGAACTTGGGGGCTCATTTATAATTAGACCTAGTTAGTCTTACCTGCATCTATACCAAGTGTTGCTACTTATAGGACACGAAGGAAAAGCAGTAATTTATCCACATTAGTTTTTTGAGACTAGTTGAGTCTTATCGACTTATCACAAAACATTTGATTTATATAGTGTGCAAAGCATCATTCAATATATTAAGAATTCCTCATATGGCATAATTTCTATTGGTTGTTAATAATATTAATACCGTAATTCATATGATCACTAAAATTGAAATTATGTGCTCTGTTACAATGGAAAGTGAAGAGCTCACAATTACTTCCTAAAATATATGCTAAGTAAATAAATATATTGCCTTCAAATTTCATATATAGGAGAACTCTTCTTAAGACCTGTTTTACAAATATCTCTCAGTAGATCAAGATACTTTTTCTTTTTTTCTTTCTTGGCGAGGATTGACTATAAATGTTTACAAAGTATTTTGAAGGTATAATGTACTATGCAAGTGCTAAACCCAATAAAAGTATTTTAGACTGATTCTGAGAGCTGACTTGTGCAGCATCCAGCTTTGTGAGTGAATAGAGCAAAGATGACTAAAATCAACATCATTTGTAATTTAAAATACTGTGAACAACAAAGAAAATTCAACTACGGCTTTCATTTTGGCAGGCTGCAAATATAGATTGCTGAAGAGCGGTAGTCTGTCAATATAAAGCATTTAGCATTTCACTAAGCAACTTGAGAGTTTTTTACTTTAGGAAGAAATAGTATATATGAAATCTGATTTGGTATAATTTTATTTTTGGATTGACTATATCATTACTAAAAAGAAAAATGCAACTGAACAAATCTAAGAGAGTCTTTGCTATATAACTTATCAGTGTGGTGAATGTTCAGAAAGAAAAGAACCTCAACATAAAGCCTCTGCCCTCCACCCCCATCGTGAATGTGCAGAGGGATGACAGAAATCAATTGCATGGGGAAGAAAAAGCATCATATTCGTAAGGAAAGATTGAGAACAGATAAAAGATTGATAGTCACTCATACGAGAAGTTGCTCTAAAATGCTGTTGGGCGGTTTCCATAATGCAGTTGCACAAGATGCAAAATATTTTTTATTAAAGTAATAAATGTTGATTGAGTTCATAGAATATTCTCAGAACTTTGGGGAACGTATTTGTTTATTATAGCTTTATAATGCCAGTCTTAAAAATAATGCAATTCTGCTCTTAAGGGATATAAAATGAATAAAACACAAGTAATAAACTCTGAGGACTAATAGGGAAATATAATAAAATGTCTTTGCAAAAGAGAATGTGAAGTTACATGATTAAGATACTGATTTGATATTTTGCGCATTTAGAGAAAGAAATTTTGCTTCTATCAGGGGAAATCAAACAATATCTTTAATTAAAATGATATAGTTCTGTCAATGTCTTTCTGTTTATCTATTGTTTCAGAGAGAAGGATATAGGGTAGCAACAGCAATAAAAAAGATTAATTTCATCTGTTAATTCTACAAGTATTTATTCAGATTCTTATTATATTTAAAAATAAAGGACTTGAATTTTAAAAATGCATTACTTTGTTAATAAATCAAGGAGTTGTATGTGTAGTTCATAAATTAGATTATTTCCTTCGTTGTGAAACATTACTAAGACTAATGTATTTAAGGACAATTCACATATTTTTTAAAAGTTGCAACAAGAGTAATTTTCATATTTTTGCCTAAATTTGGGGAAGATAGGCTAAAATTATTATGCTTCAATCATTCCATTGGACAATGGACCTTCTCAGTAACAAAATTGGAAATATAACTGTCCAAAATGCAAAGAGAACTAGATACTCTAATGGTAAAACTATATTTTTTATTATCATTCTAATTCCTTCTACTGTTGATCTTATTCTTCAGCTTGTAACTTTCATCCATCTAGAGCCCTTTGAACTTGTTCTTAGTCCTGCATCATCTATATTTCTGGGCCACCATCACTCACCTGTTTCCTTTCTCCTATTACAGTTCCTTGTATATCTCTTCTAATATGCACACTCCTTGAGAAGTGTTTAAAGAATTTAAAAGCATAGGGATATTAACAAAATCTCTCATGATCTCACCACCTAGAAGTAGTCATTTAAAAATATTTTGGTGTATATCTTTCAAATCATTTTATTAATTCCCAGGCAGTTTTAATATTGAATAATATTATATAAATATATTTTTAGCCTCATGCCATCAACTTCCTAGAGATTTATTCTGAGAGATGGTAGTGGTGCTTTTCACTGTGCCTTAAATCCTAGGAAATAGGAAATACCAGTGTATATATATCTACTCCAAGATAAAAAGAAGTTAATTTATAAAGTCCCAAACCAAAATATATTGTGTACAAAGTCAACATTACTATTTGCCTGAAATATCTGAATAGGGAACATCGAAAAACATTTACTGAATGTTCCCTGAATCTGAGGAACATTATGTTTAGAATGGAGTGGGATGCAATGGTGTAACAGGAATATTGTCCTATCAAACACCATCTGTGCAAAATATTTCTATACGTGCAAGGTTTTTCGTTAAGCATTGGGTTACTTAAGGTTAAGACAACTTAATTTTTGCATCATCTGCACCTAGCACAAAACATAACACATATTGGGTGATTAATAAAGGACTCTTGAGTTGAATGACAGAGCTGTATTAGATAGTCTTAAAATTACTTAATGTCTATTTTTGATGAATTAGTCCTAAGCTGTAAGTAAACTACTTATAACTAAAACAGTAGCTATTAATTCTAGCCTTTTACGTAGGTCAAGTCCTTACTCTGACAGTTACTGTGCTTTATATGTATTGGCTGATATCACCTTCACAAACCTTAAGGAGTAAGGACCCTTATTTTCATGATTTTATGATACCTGAGGTTCAGAATCTTGATTTTCTCAAGTTCATGTAAGTGGGGAACAGTATGTGAATTACTATACCAGACTGACTCACGGATGAAGTAAGCTAAAGGGAAGGCACCAAGGATGAGAGAACCAGAACTTCCAGAATTTAAAATCACCATTAGCTCAGAAGTGATTTTAAAAGGTCCTTAAATTCATTTACAGCCTTTTCTTTTTCTTTCTTTACTTTTTGACCGAGATTCATGGCATGTTATTCTAGATGAAATAACTAGGTTTTGTTCAGTAGAGGTAAGGCATCCTAGTATGTTTTCTTATACTTGATTCATTTCTCAGTGCTGCAATTTAAGGAGGGTATTTTTGAATTGGAACTTATCCCAAAAGAGAGTGAAGAAACTAGAAACCATTCCATTTAAGAGTTACAGTCACAGGGTTTTAAGATCTTGGAGGAGAAAAGTGACGAATGTATATATGATTTCGAATGAAGGTTATTTGTAGGATGTAGGGGGCACAGTAAAGTTTGAGGATGTTGATGAGAATATAATCCTATTTGAAATATTTCAGATTGGAGGATGGATTTGTGGAAATCTGAATGGAATCTATTCATGTGACTATAGAATTTAGACTTAAGAACAATGGCTGAAAATCCCTAAGAGGCCAAATCTGACTCTTTATAAGAAATATATTTTTAACAATTACAGCTGTCTTCCCCACTAGAGGGCAGGTAACTGTGCCTTTGATATTTTTATTAGCAGAACCTGGCAACATGCCTGACTAGCCAGGTTTCAATGTTGGTTTACTAAATACATGAGTAGGTGTTCAAACAAAAAGTATAAAGAACTACATGATGAGGTAGTAGGTTCCTATTAATGGAAGGTTCATTCACGATCTTGCTGGGGACTCTCTGATACACTGTGGAACAATTCTTCCAGAGCCTAGTATGAGAAAAGCCTAGCATCAGGCTAAGTGCGGAGACTCTGCTACTAAAGCCTGGTTGCCAGATCAGAGTGAAGCTGAGAGTTGGATAATGAGCTGTGGATTCTGGCTTAGAGGCTAGATGAGTCCCAGGGCTTGGGGTGGGGTTAGGCGATAGATCCGCACTAAGAGGTTGCAGCTGTCAGGGAACAGGCAGGCCATTTATATGAGTAAGTCTTAGATAATTCTGATATAAAAGATTTTAGCATGTTGATGAGTTAAGATTACTTGAACACTTGGAAAAATAAAATTGCCGATCTTTTTGTAAACTGTTAGTAATTACTAAAAGAAATTATTTCCAGAAATAGTATGTTCAAATCAGTGGTTCTCAAATATGACAGCCTAACTCCCAACTGAGCACATTAATTCTGATTTTGTAGTGGGTTGAAGTTATTTCTAAGTTAACTTTTCTCTTTAAAAAGAAATTAATTGGTCCCCTCTTCTCCTATCCCCCGCCAATAAATTATACTCATATAATATTTAAAGCTTTGGATGTTCTTTGATATATAGAAATATTTCTTTAGTTATATTTATGAAAGTCAGTGAAATAGTCAGTTAAAAAGCAAAATTTGATTAACTTTTATTTACATGATGGTAAATAATAGTATAAGTGTTTTAATTATTTCATTGAATTACCTAGTGGTTTTTCCCTCCCCCCCCAGGAGGCTAGGGGTCTATTTAATGTTTTTAAAGTGAGAGAAAAAAAATCTGTCTATTCTAATCATCAATCCTCCTCCTCTTATTAACAACAACCTCAAATTTTAACTGACTATCTTGTTGTTCAGCTCAAAAACTAGACTTCCCCTTCTGACAGTTATGACCTTAGGAACACATTTTGACCAATGAGAACTAAGTGTTATGTGCAACTTTCAAGAAATATCTTCAAAGCTAATGAGGGCTCCATTCTTATTCCCTTTCCTTTTTCCTGGGATGTGGACATGATGACTGGAGCACAAGTAGCCATATTGTAAAATGAGGCAGCACACTAAGGATGGCTACACAACAGCTCTGGGTTGCCTAAATCTATTACTGAATGAAAATAAATGTTCATCTTTTTTGTCATCTTTTATTGTATTGTTATTGCTGTTGTTATTGTTATATGTAGCTGAACTTAATGCTGATATACCAGAAGGTTAAACTGTCAAGGAAGCACACACACACACTCATATCCACTCTCACATTTGTGCAACACTGTTGTAATTGATTTGTGTTGGAGATGCTCAGTAACCTTTAGAGTTGTGACAATGATTAAAAGTTTACCAAATACCTTTGGTGATTTGAACTGTTACAAATTGACACCAATGACTGATGTATTTCTTGCCTTCTGGGGAAGAGTTTCCTAAATCCCTCTTTAAACATGTATTTTCTAGGTTGTTGAAAAATGTGTTTGGAAAATAAATTGTATGTGGAAAAGAAAATTTAGAAATATATAATGATAAGGATTTTAGTTAAATAAGCTGCATTTTTGGTACTTTAAAGTCTGCAGTAATATTATAAGTTTTGTGATAAATATTATTCTATTTAAAAAAGCACTGCAGTTTAGGTTGTACATTGAAATGATGTGAAGTAGGGTAGGGTGGATTGAGTCCCAATTTCTTGCTTCTGCCTTATGGTATGGTGTCTTTTTATCCAATGGATTTGCTATTTAATATGGACCTGACCGTAATTAGTTAACTGATATCTTGCCGAGTACCATGCAAAGAATCCGAGGTTGAAAGCTCCCTCCTCGCCTTTGGTGCTGAGGGCATTGTGCTGATACTTTGATTTGATGTTATGTTTATTCCTTATCTATGCTGTTCACAATGTGGCTGCCAAATGTATACCTATATTAAGAATTCCTGCTGTTAGTATAGGTGTACCAGAGTCCAAATCATGCATAAATGCTCTACAGGGAAATTGGAGAGAGTGTGAAAATTTTTTTATTTTTTTTATTTTTATTTATTTTTTTATTTTTTTAGCTCTAGGAATGTTTTAAGAACATCTTTAGTAGAAGCATCTAAATTACATTTCTATTTAAGTCTTATTTTAAACAATAGTTCCTCTGGCAAGAGGAATGTGTAAAGATTTTTGTGACTCTAAGAAGATCTGTGAAAGAAATTAAAAACATACACACACACATACACACACACACACACATACTTTACACCAAAAGTAATTCTAGCTAATTGTTCTTAAACTATGTTAAAAATAACATCTGAAAGAGCTGTGTTGCAGAGATTTGCAATTCACTATTGCACAAAAGTTACTAAAGACATAGGTACCATACCATGTATACACATAATGCGAGTCTGTCCTTATAAACATTAATGTACATAGATGGGCCATAAAGTAGAGAGAAAAAGTTGGTTTTGCCATTTTATTTTAGCTAATTCTGATGTGAGACGAGGGAGCACAGTTTGAGGAAATGGACTTGTTCTCATCACAAATAGGAAGGTTTTATGTAATATATATTGTTATTCACTCTTCTCACTCTTTTACTTGTCAAGTGTAATATACCTACATAAACATACATATTAGAGTAGAGCTCCATAGATTTTCATAAACTAAAAATACCCAGTAACTAGGGCTAGTAGGACTTATTAGTAACTTACTTCTATTAGCAAAATAGCATAATCCTGACTTCTAATAGCATAAATAAGTTTTGCCTTGTTCTGTACTGTTTTCATTTTTAAGAATTGAGGACTGAATTATTTTTATTGAAGCAAAGTATAATAATTTTAACAGTTCAGCTCAATAAATGTTTACACATGTATGTGTAACCCTCATTCAGACCAAGATACAGTTTCTGTCATGTCAGAAGGTTTCCTTTTGCCCCTTTCCAGTCATTGTTGTTGCCTCCCTAGAAACAACCACCACTCTTACTCTTAATTATTTATTCAGTGAGGCTTTATTGTGTTAACTGCTGTGCTGGCTGCTAGAAGCAAACTACATACTCCCTGCCTCCAAGGAATTTATTGTGCAGAATCTTGATCTATAAGCAGGAAATTTAAATACTACATGCTAAAGGCTACAATTGAGATAAGATAAAAAATGCTCTGTTTGTTCCTAAGAAGGGCAGCTAAATCCAGTTTAAACATTAGGTCAGTCACCTCAGTGAGAAGGATAGCTAAACTAAGCTAAATGATGGAGAGAGTTATCTGGTAGAGGAACTACAGTGGAACCACTTCTACTGAACCCTACGAGCCAGAAACCAAATGACCTGGAAATCAAGAGGACTAGATCTTAAAATGTTAGGTGGAGAGAGACAGCAGATCAACTGGAAAGGTAGTCAGAGGCCAGGCCAAGTGAGCAATGTGGGCCTTGTCCTGAGTTTGTGGCAGATATCAAATAATCACAAAAGAATTCCAGAAAGTTCTCTGGCTGTAGTTTAGAGATTGAATTGAGAAGAGCAAGACCGAACCTAGGGGATTCAATCTTGAACTGAAGAAAGGGGATTGTCTCTTTTGTCTCTGTAAGTGACAATAGAACCAGAAACAGAAATAACAAGAATGACAGCTAACATTATAGCCCACGTTAACCAAACTAGGCATTGCTAAGTGCTTTCATAACCCACTGCCTGTGGATCGACACAGCATCGTGGGGTAGATACGATCGGCTCCATTTTACTGATGTTAAAACGAGGCACACAACTGAGCAACGAGCCTAAAATCATGCCAGAAGAGATCAAGCCGAGATTTAAACTCAGAAAGTCTAAGTCTAAGACTTGTCTTCTTAACTCTTCTGAGTAGAACTCTTCTATTTACACATTTGATTCATCATTAGCAAGTGTCTTCAGTTTACATGCGTTGTGAATTTAGAGGACTTTTTTCTGTGGGAAGAAACCTGCCGGTTTTCTTCTTCTTTAATCTGTACTCCCATCTCCACTGACACACATATAAAATTTTTTCTGCTATGGTCTAAGATATTGTAATAATAAAACTCCCTGGCAACTTTCTAATTATTTAGTTCATAATTTGCTGGATGATCTAAGTATATCATTAACTATTTCTCATTTTCTTTACAACAAACAAACAGAACAAAACAAAACTTGTTTTTATTCTATGTTGTTCTAATTCAGTACCTATGCCTTAAGACAACACTTAAGACCGTCTGAAATCCTGAAGCAGTCTATGGGGTACGCTCATTTTTCTCATTCCAGTTCCACATAACATAAGTCAGACTCCACCTGACAGTCTTGCTTTTCCTTGCACTGCCCTGTTCTCTCATACTTGTTTTTGTTTCTGTCTTGAATGCTCTCTACCTCTCTGTTGAAATCTAAGGCACTGTTCAAGGCCCAGCTATGGGAAACCTCCCCCCGCCCCTCACACCTGTCCTCAGACTCCATTTAGGCTCCATCCTGCTAAACCATTGTATTTTTATAGTTTTGTACTTTGTTTATACCTCTATAGCACTCAGTAAGAATTCTATTTGGTAGACATTCAAGGAAATTAGGACGGACTGCTTGCCTACTAAAGTGATCACCATCTGGCTCCTATTGCCTGAAGTTTTACAATTAAAACCAGAAGAAGATTTGCCATGAAGCTTACAAGTTTCAGCTTCAGTGCCCTTCACTTCCACAGGCCCCTGTGAGGGCTGGGAGTTGCAGAATGTTCTAGGTGGAGAACAGAGACAGGTTGTTATCAGGAAGCATGCCTATGCAATTGTATTTATAAATCTTCTAAAGAGATCTAAAATATAAATGTACACAAATCCCCAAGTTTTTAATATTTTATTGGTATTTCTTTTCTCATTCCAATGTGATGATCACCTTCATACCTAATTTTAGTATTTGTAATTTTGTATTTTTTTTCTTAGCCCCATAAATTATACAAACTTCAGGTCTCACAAAATTTGGATTTATCTCTGATTATCACATTATTCACTGACTTAAGTCATTCAGAGTATGCCTTGGCTGGTTTCCTCTTTTGGCATATTTCATTTTTATTGAGGGGATATTTAGCCATCTCTCAGATAAATATCAGGTCTACAGAGAAATCAGTCATTTTCCCAGCCAAAGCTTGAAAGCAGTAGCTCAGCCTGTCTGCAAAGATCAGTAACGTTATGGTTCCTTTTCTGATTTTGTAGTCAAGTGTCAAGAAATTTGGTATTTTTTTCATGTTTCTTGTCATCACCCAGCCTTTTCTGATAACTAAGTCCTTTTCTTGATTCCCTATGTCTGCCTCAAATATGTATCAGGAAATATGGTCTCTAAGCTGTAGAAGAAGGTGTTCTGCTTTGGTGAAGCTTTGACTCAGGCCTCTAGGAAGACTAGACAGTGGATTGGTTAAACACTCATACACAAAAACAGTTAAGCAGCAAAAAACAATGGCAACCAAAGATGATATTGCAATGGGGAATAGCATGAGCGGAATTGCAAAGTAGAAATGAAGGACAATAGGGATCTGACTTGCTCAGAAATGGGTAGAAAATGGACAGGAGGGTAAGAAATGGTTTGTCAGAAAGGGTACTGGGACATTGGAGGGCCATGATAGCTAAGAATGAGAGTTACCATTTATCATGGCTTGCCCTCACAATATCAAAGAATATTCATGATTTTCCTTCTGTAAGTAAATCCTAAGATATTGCTTTGAGATATTCTGAATCATATTGAAAAGGTTAGAATCTATTTATGGATAATGGGAGTATACAGGGTTCAAATTACATTGATGGAACATGAATAAAATTATCAGTGAGCTGTTAGTTAAGGTTGTAGATGATTTTATTATATCCTTTTATCTCACCCTCTGCGATCTTTCTGTATCAGGCATTTACTTATTTTTTAATTAGAGTAAAACAAAACTATTGCTGTTAAAAAATGTTTGGAGAAAAGGGCACAAAATTAAACACTCAAAAATGGACTCAAAACGTATATGTCAATTTATTTACAATGATGGTTGAAATATATTTTAAAACATTATTATTATTATTATTATTATTATTATTATTATTATTATTAATTTACTTTCTGTTCATTGATTTATCCAAGCTTTCATATCCTGGTATATATTAATTTTTGGTTAGGAAAAATTATAATGTTATAGAAGGAAAAATGGAAAGAAATACTCTGAAATATTAAGAATGATTACCTTTAGGTGGTGATATATTAGAAGATTTTCTTCCTTTGACATTTTCTTTTGAATAACTTTTAAATGTAAACTGTTAGCAGTTAAATTTTATCTAAAATAAATCAGCATATTAAATCTAAATAATGCATAATATAGTTTTTGCTTATAGCTATTCCTAGAACAACCATCTTTCAGAAAGCTATAGTTAAAAATTAAATAGTTATTCATTCTTCTGCAATGGTATTTCAAATTCCTTTATTAAATGCTGTCAATGTGATAATAAATGAAAATATTTTCAAGACTGATTTTATTGATAGTCACTCTAATGCAAGAGATAAAATAGTCTGTAGTTACTAAACAATAGTTTTATTTCTTTCAAAATAGTTATTAATCTTAGCTGCTCTAATAGAATTTTGTTTATGACTTAACACTTGTATTAGAAGGCAGATGTGGCTTGGTCTTGCTTTAAATTCTTATTAATATAGTACACAAAGAGAGGACAACTAGTGGAAGAACCAAAATGGATACATTTTAATCCTAAAAGTGCTCTCACTTCAAAGTGAATTACAGGACTATGTGAGAAAAGGCTTGCATTGTTATTTAATTCATCCATTCATTTCAACAGGATTAAAATAAATGATGTATTTACCTCACATGGCATTGAAATTACTGATGATGAAAGGAAAGGGTGAACTTCAAAGATGCAATGTGTAAGATTTAAGATTTGATGGAGGGATTTACTTCTCAAATTGTCATTGCCATTGATTGGATTTACTAATCAATGAGCAAGAGTTGACTGAAATGAGAAGTTGTGCCTAAAATTGGTAAATCTATATTTCATATTTTACTTTTGCCTTTTGAAAGACAGGGCAAATTCGATTAGTGGCTGAGATAACATTACATTTGAGACCCCTAAACTTATATTCTGGATCCCTATCTAAAGTAAATTCAAAAGCACATCTAAATTTTCTTTGAAATCTAATTATTAATTTGGAAATGTTTTTCTAAAATAATACATTAGAGTTCTAGATTTTAATCATGACTTGATTCTTCTGACCTTGCAAATTCTCTTTGTAGTTTTACATTTTTAGCCTTTGACATCACATTATGCTTTTGTTTGTTTATTTTTATTATTTGAGCTATTTTTAATCATTATCTGGGTCACCAATTTTACTTACCCATTGAAATTTTATGTTATATAAAAATATCTGCTTAGTAAGCTGAAATCAAAACACTTTATGGACCATGCAGGTTCAGTGATCAGTGCCAGTGGTTTTACCATTTTCTAATAATTATTTTAAATGATTTATTTCCTTTTAGAAAATACATACATGACTGTTAGTCATGATTATTTTGAAGTCGCATTGACCATGACTTATGGCAGCCGTGATAGTAAAAACCATTCTTTAAAAACTTTTTTTTTTTTTTTTTTTACGGAGTTTCTGTTTGGGACAATGGAAAAATTTTGGAAATAGTGGTGATGGTTGCTCAACATTGTGAATGTAATTAATACCGCTGATTTGGACACTGAAAATGTTTAAATGGCACGTATTATACTATATATACTTTACTACAATACACATTTTAAAAGGAACATAAGAAAAAAAATATATATGTTTTGTAATCAAAAGTAACATTTTTAAAACTAGGTTGGGAGAAGGGACTGTGTCCCTATGCCACAGCAGGCTAGTGCAGATGTGCAGATGATTCAGGTATTTGAATGGGAATTTTAGAAAATAGTTTGGAAGGTGCTGCTATCAGGAATGTTCCCAATTCAACATGGTTAAATATGAACTTGACCTTCAGAATCTGCTGAGTGAAATCTGTGGCATTTTCAATTGGTAATGTTTTGAAATTTCCCATCTGATTTAGTCAGCAAGAGGTTTTAGGAGTGTCCTTCTCCAATATGGAGGCTGAGGTGGTTGACAACTTGATCCTTTTATTGCTATTGACTGCCCTCCCCCACCGCCCCGCCCTTGCTGCCATACCCCCCCCCCTCCCCCCAGTCTTCACAGCAGCCAAGTGCTGCATACAGGAATATGGGGAACCCAGGAGTGTGGCTCTCACATCCTCTTAAAATTCTGTCTTTCTGTTTGGACTAAACCCAGTTCTCAAAACCATCCTGAGAAATGAGAAGGGAAAAGCTCAGAGTGAGAGAAGTGGGATATTTCAAGATTTTGCCAAAAACATCAAGGCCAGAAAGTCCTTGGCAAACAGAAGAACTGGCTACTTTAACACCTTTCTCATTCCTGGGATCCCTGTTAACTGCAGTGCTACTGTCCCCAAAGGTTCTGTTTTTGCAGGTGGAAAAGCAGTTGGAGCAGCAGCACCTTCTCTCCAACTCAAACATTCTTTTCCAGGCCCTCTGTGGAGTAGCCTGCTCCAGTGAGCACAGCATTCAGCTATCAAATCCCGGAAGGCCCATTAGACCTTAACCAAATGACAGCCCGTAAAGTTCCTTGGAGTGAAGAATTAAGTTGAGCTGTTAACCTTCCCCATGCAAAGGACAACAAAGGAATTCTAGTAAGAGGTAAAAGGACAGACACTCAATTTACTGTTTTACTATTAAATTCTCATCCCTCGCTCATGGAAAAAAAAAATGTGTTCGCTTTTCACAGACATTTTCCTTTGGCAATTGGCATAGAAGGCTACCTGCAGCAGCAGCCTCTTTGCTTTTCTGCCATTTATTATCCCATTCCTGCTTGCTGCCTACTCCACTCAAGCACCTTATATAAAGTGATACTGCTTAAACTGAAGTGCTAAAATCTACCCGCCCTAAATGGGATATGGAAATGTGGGAATATTAGCCCTTAAACAGTAGGCTAGAATTTCTTTCATCCATCTATCCCTGAGGCAAACTAGGTTTTAAAGCCAAAATCACAGGTTGCCTTTTGCTTTGTAAATCAGCAGTTGGATGTGTAATTGGGATTTTTTTTTAAATGTCAAAATGACTCTTGGGTGTTGATCTGGCAAGTGGAAATAACATAGAAAGGCTGCATAAGTAGTTTTAGAATGGCAGTTAAAATCTCATAATCTGACTTTAACAATTGATTTGGCTCCAAATTTCCATATTGGTATTATTCAGCTTTTGGCTGAAGATCTGGAAATGGAACTTTTCCCAGTGAAACTCGGAGTAAGCCTAATATTGGACTTACCGTGTTCGTAGTTTGGGTAGGTAAATTTATATGCATCTAATTTGCAGACCAGCTTATAGAAACAGGAGATGAAAAGACCATTTCATTTATTCCCCTGGTGGGGTGGAACATTTTCTTCCAATATGTTTTCCAATTTACTTTTGAAATTTATGGAGCTTAAGAAAAGTACCATTTCATTATCTAATCGTTCTTGCTAATAGGCAGTTTCCTTAAATACCCAGCCTAAATTTTCCATTGCTCAACCAACTTCACATCTTCACCATTTTCCAATTTTATGGATTTTATAATTTGATGTTTGTTAAATCCTTAGTTAATAGCCATTCTAAGATTGTGGTTTAAAAAAAATGCATATTAAGTGATTTTCTCCCTTAGAAATTCTGTAAACCACTGATTGAATATGTGAAACATTTATGCCCTATCTCTAAAAGGGTAAAAAAAATTATTTACAAACTATTGCTCTGTATAGCAAGAGATGAACCCATGTCTTCTCCCTAGCTAAGAAAATTGTTTTGCTTAGCTTGATGCTGTCAAAATATATGTAAGCAAGAATATAAAATGTGAATTGATCATGCTTGTGATTATTTTCTGAAGTTGAGCCAAAAATGATATACATGGAAGGGCACAATACATTTTACTGAACTGGAGAGCAGCAATTTCTTTCAATCATTAGCAACTTATGGGATGTTCAATCATTGACCTACCAGCAAAAGACTGCATCCTTTATTACCAGTCCTCTGATATACTTGGAATTTTTAGTCCACTCACATTTCAACTTTTATATTGGGAACTGAAAGTCCATTCATTCTAGAGTTGTCAGTTTAGCTACTATAAAAATTGTTGCAAATATTTTCTGCATGTTCCTTTTTATAATTCCATCTATTTGATAATAATAGCTAACATATGTTGAGTACTTATATGTATCAGACATTACTTGAAGTGCTTTATCTGAATTAATTTATCTAGTCTTGCCTGAAATCTTATTCATTAGGTATGTTTGTTGTCCCTATTTCACATGTGCGGAGGAAGTGAGGAACCGATTCATTACCACGTGTCTGAAGCAAAATCAGGATTAGATTCCACATATTCATTCTCCAAAGCTGTGCTTTAACTACAACTTTACAACTGTCAAAATGCACATGTTTTTACTATTGAATAATACTTCACAACAGCACTTATGGAGTATTCTTGCCAAAAATATTGAACCTGAATTCGATTAAGCCTCTGACCCAATTTCAAACGTACAGGAAATACAGAGGATAGAGGAAAGGGTTAAGGAACTACAGAGATACTGTCAGCGAAATCCAGACTATAGGAAAATGGACAGTACAAGAAATCTAGTTTCTTCAACAAATAAATTGCAAAGAAGAGAGAGAGAATGTGCCTGTGAGAGGAGTGCAAACCTATAAATTAAAAAAGACTTAAGCATCTGTACTCCTGTGTTCATTGCAGCATTGTTCACAATATTTACAAGGTAGAACTACCTACATGTCCATCATTGGATGAATGGATAAAGAAAATGTTATATATGTGTATATAATGTATATAATAATAATAATAATATTTTATTATTATTATTATATTATTATTATTATTATTATATTATTCAGCCTTAAAAAAGATGGCAGGGATTCTGCCATTTTCAACAACATAGATGAACCTGGAGAACATTATGCTAAGTTAAATAAGCCAGCACAGAATGACAAATACTACGTGATACTAGTTACATGAGGAATCTAAAGTAGTCAAACTCATCTAAACAGAGAGTAGGTTGATAGTTGCCAGGGACTGGCGAGGACGAGAAATGAGGAAGTATTAGTCAAAGGGTACAATGTTTCAGTTATACCACAGATCTCCTGTATAACATAGAGACTATAGTTAACAGTACTGTATTGTGCACTTAAGAACCTGCTAGGAAAGTAGATCTTATGTAAAGTCTTATAAAAAAATAAATAGGGCAGGAGGAAACTTTTGGCAGTGATGGATATGTTTATGACATCAATTGTAGTGATAGTTTCACAAGTGTATGCATATCTCCAAACTCAATTGTATATATTAAATATGTACAGGTTGTTATATGTCAATCATATCTCAATAAAGTAGTTTAAATAAAAAGTAGGAGATTTAGTAAATTTAACCAGCCAGTAGCAATTAACATTAATATACTTAAAAAAAAGAGAGACTTAAACACATATTGACCAGTAACAATGTATAGCTTTTATTTGGATCCTTACACACAAAAAAACAAATTTTAAAATTAAAATATAAGACAACAAATTTGTTCACTGGAGATTTGATAGTAAGAAATTATTGTAAAAATATTAAAAAATAATTATAATGTGACTATGCTTTAAAAAGGAATCCTCATTATATATACATGTATATGTATATTTGAGAAATATTTGTATATGTATATGTATGAAATATTTAAGAATGAAATTATGTGTTCAGGATTTTCTTCAAAATAATATTGGATGGTTCAAGATGGGCCATGAATTGAAAATAATTGACATTATGTGATAGAGATATGCAGGTTTATTCTATTTTTGGTCTCTTTTTGTATAGTTGACAATTTTAAAAACTAAAAGTAAAAAAAATAGAAAAAGAATAATTAATGGCAGTCCTTCAATCATTTGAAAAAATTGTGTGGTTTATAACAACGTATGAAATTAGTTACTACATAGAAGTGAGCCAAAAGGTTTCAAGTGCTTATGTTTTTATGTTATGCACTGCCAATTCTCATATTTGAATTAGCTTATGTTTCCTTTCACTAAGAACCCTGCAAAGTATCATTGTGACTTTAAGGGTAAGGCTACAGTGGGAAAATTTATTTTCAAAAGGAGCTGACAGCAAATAAAAAGATTGCAGAAATTCTTCAGAGCAGAGTATGATCAGATTTACAGTAAGTGATACTCATTTACCAAAAGTGATTAAATTATAGTCAGAATGTACCCTGAAGTACCCACTTCAGTAGACAGAGCGGAATATATTTAGGAAATATAGAACATTGCACTACCTCTGTGGTTTATCTTTTACAAACTACTCTAATGTTTTCATATAAGTGGAATACACTACCTATGTTTTCATTGCCTATTTCATCGCTGCTTAGAACATGAAACTTGTTGCAAAAAAAGACCATGTTTTCCTTAAAGAAAAATTGATGAGACTTAGTTAAACAAAAGGTGCTGTGTACACTGTGAATTTTTTTCTTTAAATGTTGGAAGAGAAGCTTCCCAAGAAAGGAATCCCTGACTAAAAAAAAAAAAAAAAAAAAAAAAAGGTGGTATAACCATTTAAGTTTTAAAATGCCACAAAGAGGAACAGCATGAGCCACACCAGGAGTTGCTAACTTTTGTTGGTAATGCTTGACTGACTGCCTTCAAACAAACGTGACTATATACTTTGTGAAAACCATGATCTAGCGGTTAGTCAATGTGTTTTCCTTCAGAAATGGAAGATATAACTGTTCTTAAAATTAACTATTTAAAATAAGAAATCTAAAATACATAATTTGTTAAAAGCCACATTTTGGCCTTTAGATACCCAGAGGGAAATCATTAATTTATGGGGCCAGAGCCATAAGTATATATAGTATCTGCAGTATACTGTGCTTGTGAGAACTATTTCATATCTGTTAGCTCAGGGGTCTCCAAACCCCAGGCCGTGGACTGATACCAGTCAGTGAGTGGCCTGTTAGGAACCGGGCTGCATGGCAGGAGATGAATGACATGCAAAGGAGTGAAGCTTCAGCTGTATTTACATCCACTCCCCGGTGCTAGCATCACTGCCTCAGCTTCATCTCAGATCATTAGGTTTTAGATTTCCACAGGAGCACCAGTCCCTGGTTCCAAAAAGTTTGGGGAGCTCTGTGCTATATTAAGGTTACATTTATTGCATTTGATTAGAGTTAAGCAGGTATTTCAAACCTCATTTTACTTCAGTTTTATTTCTCTAGCATAAATTGTCAGCACTTGTAACAGAGTGCACGATTTGAAAGATGTGCAACTTTTGATCCTCCTGTTGACCTCTATTGTCTATAATAGAAATTACAAGTTTGCATTCTCATTCAACAGCCTGCAGGGGAGAGGAATCAGATGGTGACTAAAGCATGTGCCTGACAAAATGACTGTTGCATTGTATGGCGCAGCCTTGCTGCCTCCAGTAATACTGGGGTGAGTTACAAGGTTAGACTACTGTGTCAATTCATGCCAATTATTTCAATACATTTTGTGCCTCAACACATGAGATGATGGGTTTTTTTTTTTTTTTTAGATAACATAATAAGAGTTCAGTGAAATTATTTTTTGCGAAAATACTGGACTCCTAATTGTAATATTTAAAAGGAAAGATTCCACTTATTTTTTTAAGATGTTCATGAATTGGTAGAAACAGAAATCTTTTTACCAAAATATACCTACATTTCTAAGAAATCCATTGTTTGCTGATTGTATTTGATATGTAAAGGATTTTTTAAGTATGTTTTTTTAAAGCAAATAATTTTATTTACAATGTTTTGGGCACAGTTTTATGTAATCTATTTACTTAAAGTGATAAGATAAATTATTATGAACTTTTGTTATTTGCTCTGGATGCAAATATGCTTTTCTACTAATTGCGACTTATTTTTTCCTCAAGAACAAGATGGTTTAAAGTTAAAAATTATTAATTTACATTATGAAAATTAGGATTCCCAATAAAATCATCTTTCATTATCTCTACATAACTTCTGTGAATAGTGGTAACATTATACAATCAAAATAGTCATAATTTCATTTATCCCTGTGCTACCTATAACATTGGAAAAATGAGAGGATGAAAAAATTGGGTGAAGATGTCTTTCCTACTTTAAAATAGTTTCAAAATGAGAATATATATGAACTGACTGAACAATGAGAGATAGTATCATTGCCTGTATCATTTTATATAATGTTCTGATTTAATATATCTTTAAAAGCTGGAAAAAGCAATGATTTGTACTTTTAGTTTTGCTAAATCCATAAGTTCCCTTGAAAAGCTGATTCCACTTGAAATGTTCCTGCACTTACCAAACAAATATTTTTGCTTCACAATCAATCATTTGCTCATCCCAGAGTGACCATATTTCCTTCCCGGTTTACAACTTTGCTAGCTGTGTGACTATTATTAGCACACATTTTCACTCTAAAACAGCTTGGGTTAGAAAATAAACTGTATGGTCAATCTAGCCCACACCTGTGTATATAACTGGTTCAGAAATTCTAGTTGACTTTAGAATCCCGCCCTGTATGAAATGAATCTTATGTGATTACAATCTGAGTTATTTGTGATGAAGATCAGGACAAGCTCCCACCAAATATGTTGAATATTTTAAGCTGACGGAGTTTGGGAAAATAGCGGAAACAGAGAGGTCAGTTACTCTGACCTTTCTACCTTCTTCCCTCCCCCGGATATAAGTTAGAAAGCCCTTGGATGAGAGGTTCTCTTTCTATACCAAGAGGAAGCATCCTTATCTCCAGAGACAAAAGACTGCTAAGATTCCTAACAAAGTGCTCCCCCAGTTCACTAAATTTACTACATAATCCTTAATCTATCATATTTTTCCATGCCTCCTCACTCATCATCACACCTAGCATAAATATACTCATGTCTGTTTGTTTGGGTCTTCATTTCCTTATGAAGGCTCCCACGTCACATAAAACATATACCAAATACATTTGAATGCTCTTCTCCTGTCAATCTGTTCTTGTCGCTTTGATTTTCAGACCCAGCCAGGGGCTGTAAGGAGGATGAGAAAAAGTTTTTCCTCCTCTCATTTTGTTGTGCCTTTTCAATGAAGGTCAAGAATAAAATTAAAAATGCTGAAAACTTAAAGTGCTCTAAGTAAGGTATCTTTTTATTATTATTATTATTATCAGATTAGAAAATGTGAGTCAGAAATTATTACATAAACATTTGTATTTTATTGATTTGGAGAAAAAGTAATATCAATGAGTTGTAAAAAATACTTGTAGGCAATAGTACATTTGATGCATAAGTGTATAGAAAGGAGTTTCTAAAAAATGTAAGTACATTAGCCTGACAAATATTTTAACAAATATTTGTTCTGAAGCAATCTGTTCAGCAAAGTCATTGAGGCAAAATGTTAAAAGTAGATAGAATTTAAAGTATTACAATGTATTATGTAAATTATATTGGAAAGTTAACATTATGCATGTGTATTTTTAAAATGGGTCAAGAATAGCTCCTTAATTGATCAATGGGGAAATCAGCTTATGACATTTAGATTCACCCATGACCTCATGTAAAATAGGAATTGTTTTCTGTGCACTTTTTTTAAGGACAGTGGATTGGCATCAGTTATCTCCAGGGAAATGGAAAATCCTGAACTGACACTTTAAAGGATAAAGAAACTTTTAGGCACCTCTAAAGTGTGTTTCAGTAAACCATGCAGATTGATGCAATAGTATCCCGAATGTAACTTTCAGAATGAAATATGGATAATAATTAGGTAAAATGTTATTTTGAGACTTTTATTCCCAAATGGTTCATTGCTTTCATATTCTAAATTCCAGTGCCCTTGTAGGTCCAATTAAGATGCTTAATTGAAGAATTCAAGTAAGCAGAGAGCCCTGGCACCCAGAGGGGATTATGCCTGGTAATGATAGTTCTGAATTGGACGGAAAGAATACTCATAAATGTTAGCTGAGGAACATACATTTAAGAATGTGACATTTATTCTCCAAGCATAAAGAAGCAAGCCTGAGCATTAGGGGTACTATGGTAACCTAGAATGCCCTTGTTTTCTTTTTTTCAGGTCTAATTTTAAACTATCCATCTTTTTCATTCTTTTCCCCACAACCCCTTTATTCTTGAAAATGGACAAAAATACAACTAGCAGTAGCAAATTTTAATTTGTTAATATTATTTTCTGGTCATTATCTGTAACTTTGTTTGAAATGCAGAATGAGGCAAGCCATTCTTTGATTACCAGGCACTCTTTCCAAAGGAGAACAATCGATGCTCTACTTTGACAAAGGGCTTAGAGAGAGAATTGCATACATACATTTGAGTTTAGTATGCACGTTAGCATCCGACATTATACAGCCTATGTTAAACCAACACCTTGTCATGATGCATTTCAACTCTTATGTAGGGACTTTTGTTTGTTGTTTTACGTGTCTTTTGTTATATGCATGTGGAAGCAGACGTTTACTGTACTGTGGATCAACACCACACAGAACATAGCAGAAAGTGAATTACTTGTACGGTATTTACATCTTTCTGATAAAATGCATGGTAATAATTGTGTCGTATCTTTAACATTTCTCTGTTGTGAATTATATTTACAAATTACTTGTGGGTCATTCCTAAAACAGAAGAATGGGTAATCACTAACAGAGTATCATTAATTTTAATTTTAAAAAGTTTAGAAATCTATCCATGATATAAAATGGATAAAAATAGAATATGGAGTCCAAGATTTTTAGTACTATTTTTTTAGATATAATAGCCCGTGGGCTTTGTCACACTATATGATGAGAAACACAATATTTGTTTTTCTTCGAAACAAATGGAAAGCTAAAATTGGATATAGAAGTTTTCTTTCTCAGCGTGGTTTCCTTTTAGTAATTCCTTTTTGTGAATAACAAATAATTGTGAATAATTATTTCCCTGCTCCTGTTGCCCTGCTCTCCTTGTTTAAAACCATCTCCTTCTGTGTTTGAAAGTCATTCTTTTTTTTATTCGTTGGCATTCTAACCCTGTACTCAGACAGGCCAACTTCTCTAATTTCCATGTATTAATTTTCCTGGAAGTGGCACAGGTAGTGTTAACACTTCTTTCACTGACCCAGTAAGTGTTGGTAGTCAGTCCTTAGTCACCATCCAGAAATAGTCCCTGCCACAAGTCCTGCATATAAAAGTAGTGCCCTAGCTCACGGGACAAAAGATGACAATGAGAACGCATTTGTATTGTTGCAGGGCTCCCTAATGGTCAAATTTCCCTAATTATCGCAGGTTTACAGGTTCATTTGTCTTCTGATTTACCACATTTCAGTATCATGTCTTTGGGTTAAACAAATACTTTTCACATTCAGACAGTCTATATTTGTCAAGAAGTTCAAGTAAATTGAAATTAAATTGCTCCTTATTCTATGTACTTACTTCTAGAGAGACAAAAGCTAGAGAAATAATTATCATGCCTTTAAGACAGTTTATACAGGTATTTTTGCTTAATTATATGAGGAATCAAAATGTGGTCTTTTCTTGCTAGAGGTGATATTTCGTATGTCTTTAAAATATATAACTAAGAAAAAATATTAAGAATATAGTTTTGCCACAGTTCAAACACTTCCTGCTGGCTGAGCCACTTTATTTGACATAAGTCTCCATCTCCTGTGTACTGTGTTTGAGAGAACTGGCACTAGATGTAGTTTTGCTTCCAGTAGGTGTTAAAACAGAAATTTTCAAAACCGATGTGTTCTTTGTGCGGCAAAGCTTTCAAAATGTGTTTTGGTCTTTCTGTTTGCCCTTCTTGTTGAAAACTGTATTCTCAAAAGAAAAACTGTCCTTCAGCCTCCTGACTTTTAAATTATTGGTGTTTTGTTAATGACTACTGTCAGGTGTTACCAAGGCTAATAGGAACAAATTTGATGAAATAGAATATAAAAAATTATGAAAAAATAAAATAAAGGGAGTGCTCAGAGTAAATAAGATCTGTTTATCTCAAAGAGATTGCTTTAGTTTGCGGTTGGGTGATGTGGGCCATGGAAAACCTAATCAAATATAAATAGGATGCCTCTGTTTTCATTGAAAGTAAAGGATGCATATTGAATATGAGAAAGCAAAATGTAACATATCTTTCCATTTGGTATAAATTTTAGTCCGCTGAAATATTTTTTTACCATCTATAGGAGTGGGAAAATCTTTCAGGTGCTATCTTATCAAGAGAGCATCACTATAGACAATTTTTTTTTTTTCCTCATCAATATACATTCTCAGAGTTAAGACAAAGTATAAGCATCTGGTGGAACAAATCCTATTCACATGGAAATATTCTATATCTAATAGGTAGTTAAATCTGAATTGCTTTATTTCTCATGTAATACCACAATGCCACAGGTTTATTTTAATGATTACAACCATACAAAGTGTATATTTATGATGTGTGTATGTATGTGTATTGTGCTTGATGAGGAAATGTTGTTTATAGGATACTTCAATTGATATGATGTGGGAATTGTGTATTTTTTTTTTCAGTATTTAATGGCTACTAATATCTAAAATAATGTTTATATTTAAAATAATTTTGTGTTTGAGTATAAATTAGGTGAAGAATAACAAATAAATTTCCATTTAGAGCAAATGTCTATATAACCTCCTTTTAGACAAAGTTTTGTTTTAATTTGCTTTAAGCATCCTTTTTTAAGACTATGAATTAATATCAATAAATTCCCAGAATTCAAAATGTAAGTACTATCCTGAATTCAACACTTAGCTCAGGAAAAAAAAAAAGACAACAGAATATTAAATGGTACCTTACATAATATACAAATCAGTTGCATGGATATTTATTCTTTTATTTTTAGAAAGTGTCAAATCTCTTCATTGAAATGTCTTATAAAAAACAAAATGTATGTTATCTTTTATTCAAATGGTTCTAAGTAAAATAAACAGTTAGCCTGACCTTAGCAACTTTAACTCCTATGTTAACTTGGTACATACTTGAGAATTATAGGCACAGCTGAGTAAATTACAGGAAGAATAATTAGAAAAACAAGAACAACAGGTGACAATTTGGTCAGGCTGCCAGAATTCTAGATTATTGATTTATTTATCTATCCTTTTTTCATTTTATAGTTTTCCTCTCGATATTGGATACTGTGCTCATTCCCTATTGCTCATTTTAATGAATACTTAACTATATGAAATATTTGTTCATTTCAAGGGAATTCCCCTTGGTTTCAAAAAAGAATGCAGAAGCCATTTCAGAGCTTAATTAAGGAGATTTGGAACCTCTATGCTTGTTCAATCAATTTTATCACAAGTAAAAACATTTTAACTATTCCCTTTGTCTATACAATCATTTGCAAACCAGCAGAAAAATTCCATTCCCTCCACAGTAAGTTTAACCATGCAGGACAGTCAGTTGGAGTGAGGTCACACTGGAAAATGTTTTTTAAAAGGTTTTCTAAACCCTTTAAAATTTTAAGTTAAGTTTTAATGAGCATTGCAGAAGAGTTAGATCCCCAGGGGGCAAATCAATTTTGAGTGTTACACTGCCTGTTCCTGTTAGCCTCTGAAGTACCACCTTAACTGACTTCTCCGTGGTTATGTTGAGCCAGATATTCAGGATGAAAGAATGCAAATATACAGCCTGTGAATTTTCCCCTCACCCAGGGGTCACTAAATCCTTCAGCTGTTTTATTTTTTCAAGTGGTGAGAGGGATGGAATGGGTGGAACAAAGTCTTGGCTATTTCAGCACTAAGAGAAGTGTGAGGTTTAAGGTGGCTGTGGAGGGTTTGGGAGTCCGCATTGGGATATACTTAGTGACTTTTTGCCTCATGAGTCTAGATCGGCTCCCGGTATACAGTAAGTTTAAAATTCACTCTGGGACCCACTGTGTTTTAACGTGACCATTGAAGGATGAAAGAAAGCTGCCCAATAAAGTTCAGGTCCGATGTTTACTTTTACATTTTCTCTCATATGTATGTTCTTTTAGGGATTTTTAGACTCATAATGTTGGAGATGTAGGATATTCCCCTACACAATTCCACAATTGCTTCTCCTTTATATATTACCCCGAAAAACTGACATCATGCATCCTCTTAACAGGGCATTATGCTCCAGAGTATACTTCTCTGGTACTATTTACTACATTCTGCTTTCTCCCTGTAGTAAGGAAATTATATATTAAAGATTAATATCACTTCCTCTCTCTAGACTGCCATAAGTAAGTCTACAGACAGCTGCGCAGTATTTTTGCAGCTTACTCCTGTGAAAGAAAAGTTTTGAGGCTAGATGAGTACCTATTCTTCATGCCATCTATGAATAAATATTGACTCTTCTATGAATTCTAACTAATGTACCATGTATTGAGCCTTTGTTCTAGAATATATTTTATTACATGTGTACCTGTTATCTTCTCAATTGTTCGCTTAAAGGTCATCTTCTCAATGAGGCCTACATGGCCATACTGTTTAAATTTGCAACATGTGTAACACCCCACTTTTTGTTCTCCAAAATTGCTCTATATCTAATTAGTTCTCTTTCCCCACTGAAATGTGTGCTGCACATGGACAGGGACTTGCATTTGCTTTGTTTACTTATGTACTCCAAATACCTAAAATGGAGCCTGGTACAAAGAGAATGCCGAATAAATGTTATATTCTGTAAGTATATTTAGTAAATATCATGAATAAAATATAGTTTTAGATAAATAAATATAAATCAATATAAAGTGAGCTCATATAATATTGTATTCCTTTCTTTTAATAGCTGCATTTTATATGTTATTTAATATTTACACCAACCTAAGAGTCCTTGTTATTTCCATTTTATTGAAGAGGAAGTAGAGAGATTAAATAACTTGTTTGAGGTCATGTGGTTTGTAAGAGGTCAGGTGAAATTTAAACACATTTGTATCTGACCGTAGTCTACCTTCTTTATACTTTCTACACTACTTTATTATGTCTGAGAGAGGGCTTGGAATAATATATGTAATCATATTAGTGTGGTTAAATCTTGAGTTCCGAATGAATTATTTTTGCTTAGAAACTAGCTTTTTTCTATCTCAATTTGCTTTGGATATTTCAGTTCATCTACAGTAGAGGGAATAATCCTGACTTTGGATAACTCAAAGTTATTCTCAAAAAATGGAGTCTAATCACTGGCCAAAATTGAAAGTTGACTTTAAATCTGTTGGCTCCTTAGAATGTATTTCACTTTGACCTTTATATAATCCTTAGACTTCTCATGCTAAGTGACACTAAGGATGACTGGCATCTCCTTGGTATACTTAGTTATTTTGTAAACATTTTGTAGTCACTTCATAAGAAATTGCTTGCAAGTATAAAGAGCGTAAACAACAAAAACCATAGCCAATTTAATGTAATTTTCCCTGAATGAATTATTTTAAATGTCTTTAGAGTGAGGGTATAATTTCTTTTAGACTTTTTGATTGAATTCATTCTCTAGTTTGGAAGCACAATAAAGAACACAAGCTATTTAACATCTCATAAATGGGAGAAAACGATTAAAAAGTTGGATTTTTTTTTAACATGAATTTTCCAATGCATTATTACATCAGACAATAGATTAGATCATGCTAAGGTAACAACGTGAAAATCTAAGTGGTTTACAAAAAAAACTTATTTGCATACATCCATCACAGGTCGGCTACTGTCCTGCTCTATCATATTCACTTCAGGACTTGGCCTATATCTGGAACATTACCACCGGTTTTCCAGAGAAAAGAGAGACTTGACAACTCACATGCTGGTTCTTAAAACTTTTGATTAGAAGTGACGACTGTTGGTCTAAACAAATCACATGTCTGTGCCTGAATTAACAGCAAGGAAGGAACTACAAGTTACATGCCACAACCTGACGGCAGTTGGGGAAGGCTACATAATAATTTTAAAGGGAGATAAGAGAATAATTTTAAACATATAAGATGTACTTATATTTTAAAATTTGATGGTTTTTTAAAATTGTTTCTATCTCAGAGTAATATGAGAAAAATTTTTTTTCTTTTTTGTTGTTGTTGTTGTATCTTAAATATAGCTAGGCAGATTGTGTGATGCTATATATGCTCTTATATAACTCTCCATGATTACCAATGCTTTCTACTGATGGTCAGATTAGGTAAAAAATGACATGCGCTAGTATACTTTTTTGAAGTAACTATATTTACAAGGGAAATAATAGTCTTTGTTCTGAGAATTCTCTTGTTTGAATGGCCTCGCCCTCAGGCTCACTTCCCCAGGCTTCAGTTACACCTCACATGTTTACACACACACACGTTTGTTGGCATACCTCTGCCAAACCGGAATAATCTGTGTCATCCATGCTATCCACACTGTAGTGCTTTTACATAATGAGGACACAGCTGGCACAGCGGATTGATTCCATGCCCTCTGAACATATGGCTTAGAGAAGGCCAGAGGAGCTCCGATTAGGAAACTCGATTCTAATTAGAGGAGATGTATTAGAGTCCATAGTCTTGTGAAGAAAAATATTGTTTTATAAATATAGGCTTCATTAAGCACCTGTCTGCACAATTTACTGAGGTTATTTAAGTTTAAAGTAAGAATAGCAATGTGGGATTATGGTTCACTTGAATATCAAAATTTATTTTGACTAAGGTCAGAACTACAAAGTGAAATGAAATATAAGCCTGTTTTGTGCACGTCTTACTACTGGCAATCTGAAGGTTGACTTCAGTATCCATTTGGGTTTTCAAATCGCTAATGGGCTAATATTTTTCCTCTTTGTTCAAAGAGACATTTGGACAACTTTTGACCTCTTGCTGGAGATATTCAAACAGTAAGGATTACATTCCTATTCTAATTTATTCTGTTTCCCAAGAATGGGCAAGGGGTAGGAGAGGTAGGGATATATGCAATGCCCAATGGGATCAAGGTCTTTTTTAGCCCAGCACAGAGTCAGATGGCTCATTGCATTGCATCCTTTTTTATCCTAGGCATTATTGGCTACCTTAGGCTTTTGGATACTTTTTTGGCAAACTTTTTCCTCACTGTCAAAGCTAAGTATTCTAGTTTTGTCAGCTGTTTTTAAAGGCTTTCCCTTATTAGTCTTGAACTTCTAGCATCCTTAGTTGAAAGTTATTCCAGCGGACTTCTGGTCAATAATCATGAGGCCCCCTTTGAGAAATAGCAAGCAAAAATCTTGGGGGTAAACTCTTCCTTTCTCTCCTCAATTAGTAATTCTACTCATCAATTCTACTATCTAGAGTGCCTCTTGGGATGCTACATTACTGAACATTATACTTTAGGCAGCAGCTCCTTAGGAAGCACATTCCAATCTCTTAGGATTGTCTGGTGAAGTTAAATTTTGAAACACAGCATGAGATCATTATATTCTTTTCATAGCTCACTAGTTTAAGGTAGTTTTTAACACTGCAATAGCATATATTGTATATGAGCACGAGTTGTTCTCTCTGTTTGGTGCCTCCCTTAGAGATATATGATCTAGAGATACACAGTCCTGTGCACAGAATTTGGTGGCTCCTCGGGGAATGGTTCTGAGTTTCCTACAGCTTGTGAGGAGCCAGCAGCATGTTTCAGGAATTTTCCAAGTCTTCTCCATTTATCCCCCACCAGATTCATCATTCTTCACCTTGTAATGTGACTCAGGATGTTATCATTTTGAATTGCATCAATAGAAACACTAGCTTCTGGTTTGGCCAAGTAAGTTACTGGCAGGAGATTGGAGGGTGAAAGGTAAGTGAGGCAGGGGCATTTATTCCCACAGGTCTCACCCTACTGCAGTCCTTCACAGTGGCTGCTCCTTCAGTCCAGAGGGGAACAGTGGCTCTCCACGTCACTCGCCCTGGTATGGTACACCATCCCTTCTTGGTTTACCTTAACACTACCCACACTTTTGTAAATAGTTCCTAGGTAAACTTCCAATAACCCCTTTCGATATGATATCTCTTTCCTTCCATGATTTTGGTTAATACAGGACATTCTACAATCAAACAATTATAATTGTGAATAATTGATCTAACCAATTATGCACCTCCACCATGTGATGTATTTTAAGATGTTTTCTACAACTTATGGATGCACATGATTCTGCTTAATTGTCTCTCACTAACTTTAACTCTATAGTTGTGGTCTTAGTTTCCTGAGATAAGACATCTCCCTTCCCTTACTACATAGTCTTCCAATTTTGATAATGTATGTTCCCAGATTTGGAATCCAACAGTGCAGGGACACTAATAGTCTACACACATTAAGCATATGTAGCTCTTTGTTTTCAGGAGAGGTGGGGGAAAAGAGTGTTTGAAGGGTCAGCTACTTCTGTGATTGATTTTTTAACCAAGCAAGATTTTCAGCATCTCTAGATTTTGATTTCCACATATGTGAAGTGAAGGAGCTGGTTCAAACAAATACTGCTTTCCAAGACTACAGTTTTATTCCTTTATCAAGCCTCATCTATATGCCAGACACTCAGAAGATTGCTTATGGTGTGTTAAAAATCTAGAGCAACTTAATGAAGAATGGTTCTAGGAAGTGTTATTTTTGCTACTAAATTGTTTTTTCCTGATTTGTTGCATTTTTAAACTTGATATCCATCACATGTTCGAAAGTACATGGAATGGTCTTTAATTTAGATAGGAATGATAGTCCCTTGAAAATTGAATATTGAAAAACTGTATCCACTGCATGTTTTTCTGTGATGAGTGTCCATACTTTTCACCATTCTCAAGGGACTGATGACTTCTTTTCCACAAAACATAAGCACACTGTCCTTTTCCTTTTCCTCACCCCTACTCTTTGAAGACATGGAGGTATTAAGTTTTAGGCTGCCAATAATAGAATTTATATATAATCTACAGCCCATAAACACATTTATTATGTACCATGAGCCATCTTTTTTCATAGGTTTTCACATTTCTTTAGTATCTACTGTTGTATTTTCAGATCAACCCTTAACTCACAGATATGAAAAAGAGCTTTTTGCCTATGTGACTCATTTTAGCTATAAATAGCAGGCACATTCCAGGACTCTGTTAGGATAAAGAGAAGAAGCAGACTTCTCACACAGAGAAAATCAGATTAGGAGCTTATTTTTATTATTTTATGAGATTATTTTAGAATTAAGTATCTATGTTCTGTTTCTCAAGGTGTTTTTTTTTTTTTTCTGCTCTGAAGCACTAGCTTATCGTATGGAATTCTTATTGAAGTTTCTATCTCTATCATGCTACTACTCTCTCAAGTCTTTAGTATTTCTTTTCATTGATCTTTTTCTCCTGTTTCTTCTTATAAAGGGCATCAAGTCAAATTTTCATAATAGTAATAGAGTAACACATCAGGAGGATTTTCATACAGGATCAAACTCTAGAGAAGACATAAAATTGCTTTGCCTATGGGTGATATTTGTGTTTCCCAAATATCTTTGCCTTTCTTCTATGTATTTCAGTCCAGTTTCTATCCTCAATATAAACCCAATGATTGTGTATCTATTTCTCTACCTGTCTATCATCTCTCTCTCTTATCTATCTATCTATCATCTGTCTATCATCTGTCATCTTTCTATGTATCATCTATCTACTCTCTTCCAATTACCTATTGTTCTTCCTATCTACGCAACCCACCTCTCTCTCATCTATTTTTCTATTTGTCTATCTCTATTTATCAATACATATAGAATTTTGAGATAGTGTTCTAAGTACTTTTTAAGAATGAACTCATTATCAAATGAGTTAATGATCTTGTTTTGTCATCAAAACCTGTGATTCTGAAAATTTTTTGTCAGAGATCATTTATACTCTTAAAACTATTAATGATCTCAGAGAGCTGTTGTTTATGTAGGCTTTGTGTATTGTTTTTCATATTTAAAAAGAAAATTATGACAATTTAAATATTTGTTTATTAGTTTAGCAACAATAATGATAGTCATTGTATGCTAACATAAATAATATTTTTATAAAAAATAAATATTTTTCAGCACAAAAATAATATAGTGAAAAGAGTAGCACTATTTCATATTTTTCAAATCTTTTTAATACCTAATTTAATAATATAGCTAGACTCTATATCATTTTTTTCAATCTGTTGTGATATGTTTTGCATGAGGCATATGAAAAATTCTAGCCTCATTTAGATATCTAGTTGGAATTGGAGAAGTATTTTAATAACCTGAAGGTTGTTCCAATGTTGAGTTCGAAATCAAGTCAATCAATTTTTTTATAGTCTATTACGTTTGAATCCACTGGAGTATTTTGCACCTCCAATAGATATTTTTACCCATGTAGATTTTTGGAACATTACACATTAGTCATTTGAGAAATGTTGATTTGCTGAGATATGGTCTTTGCAGTGTTTACACATTTCATTGTAATATAAAAGATCAAAGTGTAATAAAGTTAATATTTTTACTAGTTCATCAATAATATTCTTAAATCAAATTGGCTTTTTTTTTTTTTTTGAAACTGCAAGTGGCTTATGAAGAAAAATACACGAAAATACATTTTAATGCCTCTAACTTGGTTTGTGCAAATCAACACAGTGAAAAGTCTGAAAAAAGATCTTAACATTATTAGGAAAGTAGTTTTGATCTCCCAAATTTCCTGAAGGGTCTGTGAAATCCCCTCCTGTCCACAGAGCACACTTTGATTGATAAACAGTGTTCGAAACAGCCCTTTGAATAAGGTTATAATGATCCCCACTTTACAAATGAGGAAACTCATTGTAAATGAGCATTAATGTGGCTTACTTCAGGAGCATGCAATAAATGAAGAAGGTGTGATTATAACTAGGGGAATCTGCTACTACATCCATGCCCTAACCCTCCATTTTAATAAATTGAGTATCATTTTTCAGCCCTTACCTTATTTGATCTATGTCATCTGTCATCACTGTAGTTTCCTCTCTCAACTACTTTCTTACCTCTGCTTCCATAGCATCATCTTCTCCGTAACCATCCATTCTCAAGCTGGAGAACTTTAAAGTTTCATCTTTTCTCTCCTATCTTCCTCAACTTAAACTCTCTTCATACCATTGATATGCAAATGACTCAAAGATTTATGTCTCCAACTCAGATTTTTGATCTGCAAAACACTTTTTATTTTTAACTTGTTTTATATGATTTCTTCTCTCAAACACATTTTAAACTCTATAGGACCATTAGTGAAACTAGGCCTCCTCTTCCTGCCATGACTCTGGCCTAAAGCTATTTCTTTTCTGTCTCCTTTTTAATGAATGTTATTACCACCTATCTAGTTGTAAGATAGGAGCCTAGGAGTTATTCTTGTTACTTTTTTTCTTCTTTGTGACTACTCCTGACCACTTTTAATATTCCATCCTAGACTGAGCTACCATATATATTTTGTGGCTACTACAATAGTCCCTTTCCTATCGTCTCCACAGTTCAGGCAGGGAATTTGCAAGTTCATTCTGCTGAAATATTTCAAGGACTCTTTATTGTCTTCAGAAAAAAACTCAGTATTTAAGATGGTCTATGAATAGGTTGACCATGGGTCTCCAGTTACTTGGTAACTGGTAACTCAGCTCTGCCTGTTGTAAATTGGAACCCATTTTATTTTCAAAACTTCCTTGGTTTGGATGATTAACCTACATGGTCACCCTACCTGTGGAGGTCCTGTGTGAACAGGTCTCTGATCTCATCTGGTACAAAGCTTCCCCTTACTCTGAACTTTATCATAAATACTTTTTCTTGAAGTCCATGAGCTACAAGCATTTTATTTACTTAATATATTATTTTTTAAGATTTTATCTCAGTTCTACTTTTTAGGGTAGGCTTCAGGATTCTACCTGATTCAGTCCCATAACATCATAAATACTCTCTTCTTAGCTCCTGTCTCATTTGTAGTGGGTGGTTTTATGGTAAAATTTTTTTCAATATCCCATTTTAGACTAAAAGCACTGTGGGGTGCAGCAAGTATGTCCTTTTCTCTCCCTGTTTGTATCCTTAGTGTCTTTCAAGATTTTGACAGAGTGGGCATTCAATACAACTTTTTTTTTTAAAGAAATAAATAATTTCTCAATACCTGGGATAGTAATTCATATTTTTTTGCTAAAAAAAAGTAATGCTTAACTATTTTTGGATGCTCTTTTAAAATGCAAAATATGATGCTTTAAGCAATGTTCAGATATCCTTATTCTGAGTTAGTTCATTAGGTATTTTTTTTCTCTATAGGAAGAGATGAGGATGAAACTGGAGAGGGGGGAAAAGATCATTTAAGAATAAGGCAGTGGCAAGGGTTAAGCTTGTATGTGTGCGTGCGGCGGGCGGGCGTGTGTGTGTGTGTGTGTGTGTGTGTGTGTGTGTGTCTGTGTGTGTGCTTGGGAGTGGGAAGAAGCTGAGAGGTTATTTTTCACTATTTGACTCCTGCCCTGCAGCCTTATGGGTAAATCTCAAGTAAGATGCAGATACCCATGTAATTTTAGTTTAACCACTGGAGAAAAATATTTTGATATAGAGAAGCAATGGATCTTTTTGTTTTTGTATTTTTCTGTGGTCAGAGGATTCATTCTTGACTCACTGGTTTCTCCAGCTCTATGGCATTTGTTGGAGCTCTCTGAAGGAGAGGCAAGGAAAAATGACACAACTGTGTGCCAAGCAGAGAGGGGAGTTAAACGGGTCACTTAGCTTTGTTTAATCGGCACATAAAGGACACAATTTCTGTCCTCAAGCCATCAGAATTTTTTAGAAGTTCAATATTGATATAATACCCTGAGTCACAGGTAATCTGATAATGACCTCTGTTATAAATGCCTTGAAGAAAGCTTTCTTAAAAGGGGTCACTCTAGGATCATGCTCAATTTGATAAATGTTTTCACATATTTTAGCTCATTGTTTGCCAGTGGACGAAAAAGTATAAACTCCGATTCTAATGGCAAGGACTTTGTTTTAGGTAAAATTATAAAAACACCAAATGACCTCTGATCGCTAGAGAACAGAGGACACTTGATGCTGTTTTGCTGACCTGAAAAGTGGCACATTACTCTTGTAATTACATGATTCAAAACTCCTTCTAAGGATCTATGCTTCTACCTTGAAGGCAGATGATGTAATAACCACATGTCAAAGCATCTGAGAATATATTGAAGGTCCCTGGAATTTAGTTTATTTAGCCCTGAGGCCTGGTGTGTAATCTATTCCCTTGAAAGGCATCAGATACATTTGAAATACGGTTTCGTGTTGTCCCTTCTCTGTGACTTAATGGTATTTTTTGTTTAGCACTTTGTAGAAATCTTCCCAGTGACTAGTATTTAGTCATCAAGACAGTGACTAACAGTGTTAGACTTTTTTATAAAAGAAATGAAAATAAGTAACAAAACTTGTTCTTAGCAGTCATCAAAATTTTCTTTCTTTGTAATTTTCTATAATTTTACATTTGATGATTATCTCTCTGCAACTCTGCATTGTTAATTTAGTCACCGGTAGCCATACATAGAGAAGGAAAGTTTTATCTTGTAGTCTCCCTATTAAATGTGTAGCAAAAATGAGTGTTTCTTAAATCTAGAAACCTAGTCAAAGAAATCAATTTTAATTAATGAAGATGTTATCATAAATTTATTATTAATTTATTGTATGATTTAAAATCTTAAATTTTGCTTTGCTTTATATATTTGTTTCATAAGCAGTCATGAAAATAAAGCTATTTTCTAGAATTAAAGACTAGAAATAAACAAAATACTGTTGTACACATACAAACTCAGGAACTTAAAAGTTTTGAATTTTTTGCTCAAATTTTATAAATGTTATATTTTTTCACTTAGAATATAAATTAATTGCTATGTAAAAACTTTTTCTGAAGTGGATGATTCATTTCGAAGTTTCAGTTGTATTATTATACATTATTTCATAAATTTTTAAATGAATGTTTTATTAATAATTGGCTGATACATGTTTATTAAACACTAGTAATGTTGTAAGCATAATTAAAACTATGCACTTTTAATAACTAATTTTCATTAAATGTACATTTTAACATTCCTTTATTATATAAATGTGACACATTAAATTGTCATTATTTAAGTATCTCTTCTCACATCAGGTTTATGAAAATGTATTGGAAAAGCATAGTGATTTTTTAGATTTGTGTCTACTGTACAAGTAAAATTTCTGGACCATGACCAGAACTAATTAATGGCTTATTAAGTGAATAAACTTTCTATAATATGCATGTAATCATAATGGGGCAAACTTACAAGAGAGGACTTGACCACTGAAGACCCATATTCAGACAGGTAACCTGAACACAAATATGTTAGCAAATAGCATTGCCAAACTGCTATGGAATTTGAATAATTGGTACATTGACTCTTGCTTTCTGTTGAGTATATGTATGTTTGTGAGGGACAGGGGACTGTTGGCATGAAGAGGCAGGGACAGTTTAACATGAGCATGCCCTATGGTTTGACAAATTCGAGACAGGCTTAATGGAGCAACTTGATCCTAAAGGTTTGTTCATTCATTCCACAAATATTTATTGAATGCCTTTTATAAGTGTTGTTTTAAATTATGAAGATGTACCAGTGTATAAAACAGAACTTCTACTCAGAGCTCACTGTCTGTTCTAATGAAAAAAATTTTGGAGGATAAAGGAAGTTCATTTGTTACAGAGACAATAGGAATATGTTCTTTCCGTTGTAAGTCATCTCTGAAAATAGATGCCCAGAGAAGATATTCTAGGATTTCCACCTAATTTCCTCAATACTTAATAGATTTATCCAGAAAGAAATTATTCCTGTAAGTTTATCTAACCCCGACACACTACATTTTTAGCCAGTTTCCTCAGTCTGTCTGAAAAGGTAAAGTAAGGATAAACACTAGGATGAAATAATAGTCAAGAGAGGAGATTTTTTTAACAAGAGAGAAGAAAAGGAGAAAAAAAGAATATGGAACTCTCTTTAGATTTTATCTCCAGAGAAAGGAGAAATGATAAAAGATGTTTGTGAAAACACAACCCTACTTCACTGATTTCATGTGATTATATTCAGACCTAAATATTAATTTTTACACTCTCATATTTCTTTAGAGTATTTTACTCCATGTGGTGAATGGATACTCTTTAATCCATCTTTCTTATTTACTTCTCTGTAAAGCTGAACATGTTATAATTTTCTTTACTGTTTAACAGTAGATTTCTTTAACCCTCTTTTGTAATTTTTTTATTTTTCTTCTTTTACATGATTCCCCAAATATATAATAGTTATTAATTTCACAGAAAATTATTGTATTTCTTTCTATTATTTTATGTTAATTAAAAATAATCTTTCTTTTTAGACACTAGAAGCTGCACATTTTTGTATTAGAGCAATACTGAGATTTCATTGGAGGAGTTCTTGACTCTATCTCTTTATAAAACTCTGTCTTGACATACTGAAGAAAAGACATTGCCTGTATCAAAACTTGGGAGCTAGTGGAGAATGCAGGAGGGCTGTGTCTTCCCCTCTTGATGCCACCAAGGTATACTACATCTCAGGAACGTAGTTAGTTACCTAACCACTCCACTTTCTGTATCATTCAACATAGTGCAAAAAAAAACAAACAAACAAACAAACAAAAAACATTTTCCTGTGCCACTTATAATTTTTTTGCTGAGTTTTTATTTTTTTCTTTTGTTTAAATGCATTTTAATAAGCTAACACATTCTAAGACAAAGTATCATTCTACATCAAGGTAAAATATGTAAATAATCACTCTGCCCATTTTAATTTCTCCTTGTACTTCCACGTTCACATGGTTTCCATGTACTCTGGATTCAATTTACAATTATTGCTACTGCCCACATACCCAGTATTCTCTTTGCACGGTCTAGTTTTATGAGAGCAAAAACATTTTATAGGTAGATTTATCAATTTGCTGAAAGTCGTGTAGTTTAACATTCTCCAGACTGCGCAAATTTCAGGACTTAGGTATTCTTCAACTCAAGTACAGTTGATTAAACCTAAGGATTTCGTAGTTAATACAAGTTACACATTTGCACAGTCATTCCTAATGTTTATAAAGGTGTAGAGTTTGCATAACATTTGCATTGCTATACTTGTCAATCAGCTTTAGCCATTCTTATTTTGGTAAGACTAGATAGGTATTTGGGGTATACATGGGGATGCGAGGATAGGAAAAACAGTTTAATATATTTGGTCACATAACTATGTAGAAAGATAAAGAGGAATGCAGAGAGAGAGGGTCAAAAGTGGATTCCTTAGTAACCACTGAATTTATCAACTATTTTAGGATTAATTCTTTATTTTCTCCACTACCCTGCACATTTTAGCAGTGTTTTTACTAGTTGTCCTATTTTGCCCTTTTAAAAAGTTACCTTCCTATGTGGTTGTTCTCTTCCTTTTCTAATGACAGCACACAAGAAAACTTTAACCGTAGCCTCTAAAGCCACTTAATTTAGACTTCTGGAGTTGAAAGGCTACTACCACAAAATGTGCATGATGACATTTACACAGCCTCAATGACACAGCACTTTAGAATGAGAGCTCCAAGTTTCTTGACTGTGGCCACCTGCAAGTCATTACAGACCATAATATGTTTCTCACGGCCTGACTATATTATTTATAGCGCTCGGCCAACCTGTCAGAGAATAATAACACCATTTTATACTTCTGCTGTGCCCTACATCTCAATGTTCTTTACCAACATGAATAAATTCTTATATCACTTCTGTGCGGTATTAGATAAATATTATGACATCAAGTTTTACAGATGGGAAAGTAGAAAATGAAGCACAGATGTTAAACAATTTTCTCCAATCCCAAGTCACCATGTAGCACTTTTCTACAGGCCATATAAATAATATCAAGGATCAAAACTGATGCATAGGGATGTAGAGATGGGTGGAGGGAAGCAGGGCTCACTTAAGCCAATTGAATATGGAAATGCCACAGAGGGAGTAGAGCTAAGAAGGCGATTGGAAAATAAAAAAGGGATTTAGTCACTATGATTTATTTATAGCTTCTATCCTACTAATTTCCAAAAAGGATTTGAAAATCGAGAATTAGACTATCTCTTCTCCCCTAAGGTATTTCTACAAGGAAAGGGAATGAGAACAGACACTAGGAAGAAAATTGTGTAGATTTCTAATGAGGGATTATTGCTCAGTTGATCTGATTATATTCTCTGGTAATGAGTTTGTAGTTGGACTAAGGAAAGAATTGGTTGAGAATTTGTATTTATTATTTTTTTAGCATTAGAATTCTCATCTTTGTTCTTTTTTCTCCATTAATCTTTATCCACATCTGCTCATAAGTGGTCATTTCCTCACACCCCACCCCCCCCAAATAATATAATATATGTATTACATATTTATTATATATCTATATACTATTATTTCTGTCTTAAATTTTGATTTTTTTGGGAACTCAAATTAAATTAAAGTTCACTTCCCATGTAGATTCCACATGATTAAATAATTATTTGGATAATTATGTCCTTAGCATATATCTCCTACAATAGACTTCATGAGAGTGGGAACCATCTGTCAAGGTTCTACCTCTGCTTCTATGTACCACAGGCTCAGGCATATAGTAGATGCCCAATAAAAATTTCCTGAGAGAGTGATTGGAAGAATGAAAGAAGGAAGTAATTAAATGTTGCATTTGAGTGGATCTTGATCAGAGCCTACTGAAACCCGAAGACTGGAGTAATGACTGGTTCAGAGAGAAAGCTGTGAAAATGTATATATGTATTCTGGAAAAGTTTACTAAATCTTCCAGTGTAATATGCTATTGGAATATATAAGACACTCATGGAAAATAACTTTAAAACAAGAGAGTAAAATGACTTTAACATTTTCACTTGTGGAAAACCTAGGTTTCAAGTGAATAGTATAAACAATTTAACCATTTGAAGGAAAGCTCTAAAATGAAGTTAATATGGCATTTATCATTATTCTGAGAACAAATTAAATGGTGGAACTCACAGTTACCCATTTTTTTTTTTTCCAATTAAACAGAGGATTGAATGGCAATAGTTATTGCACAACAAAAAACAGTGCACTGAATTATGAAGACCACATTTGGTTCTATTAAAATGCTACAAACAGTTTCTTGATTAAACTGTCATAAATATTTTCTTGATCATTTTGTTTTAGGCAGTGGAGATTCACTGACAGTCAAGATGCTAGACTTTATAGAAGCAACATTTGGAATCAGACATTAGACACATAAAAATATTATAGATATAGTCATTTTAGATTATAGTAAGTAATACAAAGAAAATAACATAGTGTTACATTAAGGGGTAACTAGGGTAGAGAAGGAGGTTAATGGCTGTTTCAATTCAGTCGCCTAAAACAGTTTCTCTGAGGTCATTGCATTTGAATTGAATATAGAAAGATAAAAAGGAATTAGACATGTTAAGAGTTGGGGGAAGGACATTCTGGGGTACAGGGAAGGGTGGTAGATGTCATCTCCAAATGCAAAGGACATGAGGTGGGAAAGAGGCAGCCATGGCAAGTATGAGGAAGAGAAAGAAGAATTAATGCCACTGTGAACATAGCCATAGAGAATAACTGTTAAAAAGAGACTGGAGACAGAGGCTTACAGCCTTGCTTCTTAAAGTGCATTTCGTGGAAGGCTGTTAAAGAGTGAGTTTACGTGGTCTGATTTACTTATGTAAAGGGTAGCTCTGGCTCTTCTGGGAAGAATGGAATATATGAAGACCATAGGGGAGGTGGAGAGGTGAGAGGTTCTTAGGAAGGTCTGGGTGACATTGTGGTGCCTAGGAGAAGGAAGGGCAATAGAAGTAGATATGTATACAAGTGGATATTAGTAGAACTGGGGAAGTACTGATGTACCAATTGTACAAGAAAAATGTTTAAAGAAGGAGATGTCCCATAGATAGTTGGCCTCAGCAGTAATAGATGGTATTGCAATCTACTAAAATGGGAAAAGACTAGGAGAAGAACAGATTTGGGAGATAAACCACAAGTTTGAAATCAGACATCTAAAATGTCAAGTTGACCTTTTTTTAAGTCAGGGTTTCCTAGTAAGTGACTGTACAGGGGACATTTTATTTAAAGCAACTGGACTATGTGAGAATACTTAGAGGTGAAAAGAGAGGAATATGCCAGACATAGGCCTTGAAATACACTAGCATATAAAGATCCTATATTGAATCTAGAAAGATAAAAAAAGAATTAGACATGTTAAGAGTTGGGGGAAGAGCATTACTCAAAGTATGCTCTGTGGGTCTACAGCATCGGCCTCACCTGAAATCTTACTAGAATTGCAGAATTGCCATATTTACTGATTTATAATCTGAATGTTTATAGGAAGTTCTACTATAAAGCATTACAATCAATAAAGAAGACTAAAATGGGATAACCATTGAAGTAAGGAAAGTAGGAATATGTTGTATCAGACATGGTAAAAGAAGAAGTGTTTTAGGCATGAAGGACTGTACAAACTTACAAAATGACCCTGATAGATCAGATAAGGAAAAGTCTAAGAATTGTGATTTGAATTTCATCTCAACTTGCTTTTTACAGAATCAGTTATATATTTAATCACATTATTCTTAATGATCCTTATTAGCATAAATGTACTCTGTTGGCTACCATTAAGTCTTTTATTTTGCACCCACATCTAGTACTAACTTATTATTTTCCAAAAACCTTATCAAAGGAACTGTCATCTTCATTTCTTATTTTGTCTCAATCAATTTAAATCTGGTTTCTCTACTTATGCACTAATTATGGAGGCTAGATTATTTTACAGCTAGACTGGGAAATTTCAATTATTTTTCTGAAAATTTCTAGATATTTTCTTCGAGTATGAAAAATATTTAAAAGTACTTCAATAAGTATTAAATGGGCCAATTTTGTGTTTATTATTAGTATAACTTCTATTTTACATATGAAACATACCTGGAATTGAATAGTGCATCTATACACAGAAGTAGCATAAAAATGAGTTGAAATAATCACTTCCATGGTAAAATGGATAAAATTAATACTGCACCAAGAAATCTGTCAAGTTAAATAGAGGAAATTGAAGATGTTGACAGCTATGTCTATCTGGGTCATGTGCTGATGGGGATTTAGATGGAAGAAGAAAGCTAAAGAGTACAAAAATTAGTCTTCATCATTAGGCGAAGAGCTGCCATAAATAAGAAGAAAGGAAAAATAAAATAAAAGAACTGTATAATTCTACCATCCTAGAACTGTACAGTCTCTAGCTTGTACAATTGCCACATGTCTGAAAGATGCCACTAAATGCTGGTTGAGAACTCTAGAAAAGGGTGTTATATTCCGGTAACTCAAGTTGCAAGAATGGTACAGAAAATGCACTCAGCTTTACTGACACACATGTGCTGAGATATGGCACAATGTGGCAGTTATAGTTACAGAGCAGGTAATGAATAACTCAATTTAGTTGAATTCTTTTCCTCAAGCTACAGAACTAGATACTGTTCTAAATATCAAGATTTCTAAGTCCATGCCATTAAGTTAATAGCAAAGAAAAGATATATTTGCCAAAACATGACTAGAGACAGCATCAAAAGCAAATTCTCAATGGAAAGTACACATAAAGTATTGTGTGTGTGAGGCAGTCAGGGGAAGGATTATTATATTGAGTTGTGGGGATGAAAAGAAATCTTATGAATAAGAAATTTGTATTTTCTGTGCATTCCTAACACCAGTCATAGGACCTGGTACCTAGGCACATACAAAATAGAGGTTGAGTGCCTGACTGAATGAGGTAGAAATTTAGGAAACGTTCAGAAAGGATCTAAATGCATAAATGGAGAGAAAGAACATGAATTGAGGCACCAAAGTAGGGAATAATGGGGAATAACAGATAATCAATTTTAACAGGACATGCAATATGTAGTGACAGGGATGCAGAGTGTACTGTTCTGTACTTTTTGATGTCTTGCCATGCTTTTGCAGACAAGCCATGCCCTGGTGTGCAGGATGTATCCATTCAAAGGAAGGGATCTTTTTCTTCTCAGAGAAGCAGTCATGTGCTCTAGTAAAACTTGTACCTTTGGGGTTTTAGCTTACCCAAGTTGGTACCTTTTTCTAATTTGCACAGATGTGCCTTATAGACTAGGAGATTTTGTATAAGCAGGTAGTAGGGTTTTAATCCAGAAAGGTAAATTGAGGCCACATAGCAGAGGATTCTAATTATTTCTGGAAGAAGTCTGTTCTTAATTTAGGAGACAGTACACAACTAATTAAAAAGCATTTTTCAGCAAAGAAGGGTCATGTTTACAGCTGTAGATAAGACCTTAGAGAGCTTGGAATGGGAAGTGATGGGAATGGTAAGACCGATTAGAGAAACAGGTCACAGAGCCTCCACTTAATATAAGAAGACAGTATATTTCATGGATTAGGTCACAGAGATTGTGATAACTCTATGATGAACGAGTTTGGTAAAATGTGGAAGCACATCTGTATTAGTAGACATATGAAATAAATGTCTATGGCTAATAGAAAAAAAACTGCTAACATATACATGTTATATAAGCAAGACAAAAGTTGCATAATTAAACAAACATTTCCTACATACCAGGAATAGTTCAGCTTAGATATGAGAAGTATAAAAATGAATGAAACATTATTTCTGCTATGGTGAATGGCAACATCTATCACATTAATAAATATTTTATTTTGATATTTCTGGAGAGTATTTTAAACTAAATATTTTTATATTGATGTCCAAGTAAGAATATTTTTTCCTATTTATTTTTTTCCTAGTTTTTACTCTTATTTGACTCTTATTTTTACTTGAGACAATCAACTCCATTCAAAATTGTATAACAAGAGCTCTGATGAGACTTAAATTATATCTAGGTAAATAAACAAGTAACTAAGTTTCATGTATAAAGATCAGAAACATTCATGAATATATTACTCCTGATTTATAGGCTGAAATGCCTTTAGTCTTTAGTCTACTATATTATTAATGGGAACACCAAATTAAAGGAGAATACACACACACACACACACACAAATTTAAGATATGTCAATCACTACATATTACATTGAACAGATACCATAAGCTATTTTTTGTTCTAAAATTATTTTAATTAATTTATTTGCACTATATTTGGATAATCTATGTTAGTACGAGAAACCAAGTTAGAATTAGATTCAGAACAAGAAATTGGGATAAAGAGAGCTCAGGTCAGAGTGAGAATAGATTGGGTCATAGTTTAAATTTGTGGGGATGGAGAGATTGTTAGATAGTTTCAATTTATCCCTCCCAGTTTACTTTCTACTCTTTCTTACTCCACTCTCTAAGACAGGAGATTCACCCATATGGATCGCAGTAATGAGCCTTTTGGCTTTCAGTAGAATTCAGCCAATGGGAAGGTATTTATTCTGACTCTCACAGAGTCATCTTGGATTGGCTCTATCCCTCGGTGAAGTTCACTGCTCTTCCAACAACAACCTTTTAAACTAAGTTTCTTCTGATCTCTATGTCCACTATATCCCCTTTATGCCAAAAGAGTGGATATTCTTGAGTTTATGAATGATAGCAAATTTTCTATGCCTAAGTTATTGACCTTTATATAGTTAGTTAATTGGAAGAACTGACAATTTAGAAATTGGAAGAGGCAAGGAACCAGATTCTCCGTGGTGTTCTGAAACTTTGTAAATATCTCTTTATTAACCTCTCTTCATATTATCCTAATGTTAGAATGACATTTTTCTTTTGGGGACACTGATTCAGGGACAACAGTAGAGCTGGAGGATGTAACAATATATGCAGTATTAAGGGGAAGGTACATCTAGATGTTGCCTAGAGGGCAATATTCAGATATTGAGGTTGAAAACGCTCAGCTAGGCAGAGAAACAGTCCCTTGGAGAACAGACATTAGTGATTAGAAAAAAAGCAGGTCTAAAATTCTGAGAAAACATTAGAAAATAAGAATTAAAAGGTCAGGGCAAAACATGCAGTAAAACAGATATGACATCAGTGAAAAAGAAGAACTTGATATTAAAGGCAGTTACTTTATTCCCCATTTATCAGAATAACTACAGAGACAGGGACAACATTGTGCATTTGTAACTAGTTGAGCTGTTGATTGGAATCATATAATTAAGATGTTGGGGGTATTGAAGATACAGCCACAAATTTTTTAATTGAAAATCAATGACTTTATCTTTTAAACATAATTAGTTTTTAGGGGCATATATGGAGATCTTCTCCAAATATATTCCAGTTCTACCAAATCTGAGGACATGATAGCTAAACCATGGCAAATGACTATCAGAATTATTCAGGTGATATGTTAGGCAGAATGATAACTCTCAAAGATGTTCACATGATAATCTCCAGAACCTGTTAATATGTTACCTTACATGGCAAAGGGACTTTGTGATTTAAGGTTAAGAATTTGAGATTGAGAGATTATCCTGTGTTATCTAGGAGACTAAATCTATTCACATGAGTTTCTAAGAGCAGGAAATCTTTCCAGACTATGGTCAGAAAAAGGAATTAGACAAAGGAGAAAAGGGACAGAGAGATGTGATGTTTCTGACTTTGAAAATGGAGAAAGAAGTTCATAAGCCAAGGAATATATGCAGCATGTAGAAGTTGGAAAAGACAAGGAACAAGACTGTCCCCCAAATCTAATAGAGAAAAAATACCGCCCTGCCAAAACCTTCATTTTAGCTTGCTAAAAATCCGTGTTGAACTCTGTGGAACCATAGATGATAAATTTGTATTGTTTTAAGCTAATAGGTTTGTGGGAACTTTTTAAAGCAGAAATAGAAAACTTATACCAAAATGGGTTTACAGAGTATGGGAATTTATAGAATTTAAGAATTTTGGATAAAGAAAATACCCAGATGTTTTGGAACAAAGTTGATAAGGGCAAATGCCTATCATGAAAGGACCTATACTGGTGATACAAAGCTGATTAAAAAATAAAAAGTAAGCAAACCAATATATTAATGCTCAGTTCTGCCAATTAACTAATTATATGAAGGTCAATAACTTATGCATAGAAAATTCTACTTATTCATAAACTCAAGAATATCTACTTCTTTGACATATGCGGGATATAACAATAATGGAGATGGAGAGCAGAAGAAACTTACAGTTTATAATAAGCAAGGCCACTGCTGCCACCCGGAGTCACCCAACCCCCCCCCTCTTTCTCACTTCTGTGTGCTCTTAACTGCTTCATTGCATACTTGTTACATATCTTAATTGCCATTGCCAAGGGTGAACAAGCCCATTTAATATAACGTTCCTAGCAATGAAACTGAGGTCAATGTTGTCAGTGATTATGGAGATTTTGGTTTCGATCACACCATTTTAATATTGATTTTGATTGCACCAGTTTCATACTGATTTCTTAGAATTTTCATGAATTTAACTCTGCCTTCTTGTTTAGAGAAGAAGTAAAATGTTTTGACTTCATGTTCTGCCCATTGCAGGAGATGTGGCTAGAAGCATCTTAATATGCTACGGATAATGATTTTTAGGTTAAAACCCATTGTTCTCTGTAGCCAATTTCGGGAGAAACTGTGGTGTAGGAGAATGGGATTCTGCCTCATTTTGGGCTAGAGAATAAGGTCGTCACACCTAAAGGAAGAAAAGGGTAAGTTATGTTAATAAAATAAATCCACCTATATAATTCATTTCAACAAGTCATAACCCAGTTTTAAAAGCAGTTATAACAGAAGAGAAACAATTTTGAAACTTTTTTCTAAAAGCATTCAATATTTTTTAAAAGTTGATGCTTTAGATTTTATGAGTATGCATTAGAAAAACAGAAGTCAGCCGGATAATTCAGTGAATGTAGATTCCCCCGCCCCCATTGTCATGTTTCAATACAATTCACAGCTGTATAAATAATGCCATTCATAAACAGAACTGAGGCAAATTCAATTCTGTTTCCATTAATACGGAATGTGCTAAAATTTTCCACTTTTGTTTGCTTAAAGAACATGTATGTCTTGGCACACAAAAGCTCTCTTGTGTTCATATAATTCTAAAAAAACTTATACACCCACCTCAAAATCCTAAGGGCACCAAGCAGTCATCCTTCCAAAGAGGTCTATGTTTTCAGACATGACGTGTATTACTGATTGTGGAACAAAATCCACTGTATAATTTCTGTGGCTGTCTAAAACTGACAAAGCAGCTGGGAGAAAAAAACTTACTGGTTGCCGTTTCCCAGATTTTCTTTCATCTCCCTCTGAGGAATTTGTTTTCAGAGCATACACAACACAATCCAAAAAGGGGGACGTTTTTGAATGAAACATGTTCTGTCTTAAGTGAATTCTAAAGTGGTTTAAATGTGAAGCTTTAGAATCTGATGATACCTACTACTCCATGGAGGCCTGACAGTAAGTCATGTAATACATCGATGAGTTTATGGCTTTCTCGGTTAGTAATTCCAGATGGTGTGTCTGTGCTCTGGCTGTGCACTCTGTGTAAATCATCTCACTCACAATCAACAGATATCCAGAAGCACTGTAATTGGAAACATTTATTTTTACCAGTTATTTATAACTTTCAATAGAATCTCATTCAAGAACATGGCACTCCTTGTTTTTCATGTAGCTGAGAGCTTTTTCTGGAGAGCAGGTTTTGGCAGGGTATGTGCTGCCTGAAAGAATGTTTTTCCTGAGATTTTTGTATGTTCAATATATTTGTGGTTTAGTCTTAAGAAATGTTGCTATCGAATCTTCTGCCCCTCTCAACACCACCTTCTTGCCAATTCTTATTTTGGACTACAAAGTATTTTTTAGAAAAAGCATGTTTGCCACACTGGAAAAATGATTGCTGTTAATGCCAGGGTCTTCGTATCAGCTCTTCAAACTAGCATCATTAATCTTAATTAGAAAACTAAAGCAAAGGTTTTTACCATTTGCAATTAATATGGGACCTAATTTGGGTTCAGATTCCAAACTGAATTCATTGTCTGCCTGTGTTGGAAAGTGTGTTTCGTACCTGCCAGTACCAATATTGTTTTAGTAACCCAGGAACGAACAGTGCCTTGACTGACATCAGAATAATCTGTGTCGACCATAAGCATTAATCTTATTTAGAAAGTCAAGTTGAACTTTGTGAAAGGAGAATGGTCTAGGGAAAAAAAAAAAAAGTTGACTTCAAGGCCATACACAGTATCAGAAACATTGAGCTTCGTATTAGACTTTCTCCCACCCGAGCAGCGGCAGATTTGTCCTTTTGTAATGAAGGCTATGTATGTCCTTTGCGCTTCCTTATGTTATTCCACATTCTTCGGAAAACCATATGACACCTGAGCTCTTCATGGTAAAATCAGATCTACTTGTAATGCTCTGAGTTGAAATCATGAAAAACATTTTGTATAAAATAATAATTTAGAGAAAATATCTCTAAATTCTCAGAGACATTACCTCCAAATTGGTAAGAGCTCCAAGTTGCACTTGATTTTAATTGAATTTATCTGTATTTACAAACACTGAACTAGCTCTAAGGAGATTTTGGCCTAGACTATTGTATTAGAACCACCTTCAAAGCGAACATGTTAGCACCTATTATCTGTTCTTTTCTAAAGGTCTGTGAGTGAGGGCGTGAGTTTCAGGACTTCTCAGAAGTGAGTGGCTGGTTGTCAGATATTCAGATTTTATTTTAAAAAATTTTACCAACTACTATGGTATTTTGTTATTTGTATTTATGCAAATAAATGTATATTTATTTGGTATTTATATATGTATAAATATCAACTTATCAAACATGTACGTTTGTGTGTATATATATAAAATAACATGTTTTACATGTTTTTTAAATGTGGAAAAAGAAGGATAAGAGAAGGTATACAGCAGCAGTCAAATCAGGACCAAAATTACAGCATCTAAGTTTTAGTAAATTAATAACTAACCTGCTTCTTAGTTGTAACACCCCTAAATGAGCAAAGCTAATGACTGATATTTGAATGTATTATTTAATTTTAGTTGGCTGAGGAAGAGAAGTGTGACTATTAATAATTCTCCTAAAAAGGCCGATCTCATACTGTCTATTTAACCAAACCTTTTGCATCTGATCCTAGTAAATAAAGAAAAAAAGCATTGACATGGTTGAAGCTGGATGTTGCATATATGGAAATTTATTATAGGAATTTATGTTTTATACATATTTGAAACATTAAAAAATATAAAACATTAACATGGTCAATGTATATTGGTTGACAGAAGAGTAAATTAAGTAGAAACTCAAACATGACAGCTAACTCTATTGACTTCAAAGGATACCCCAAACATGTACCCCAAATACAAAACTTTCCTCGAAGCACACCTTTTAATCACTCTTTTGGACTCAGAAATATATTCCAAACAGAGCTGAATTTTACCCAACACAAAACATTGCTAATATCAGCATTAAGAAATGTTGACAACTAAAGAATTTTACTATTTCAAAGAGTTTCACATTTGTCTTGTCAGTTGCATCATGGAGTGTTATGTTTCTCACAGAGTTATATAATATAGTTTTATGTGTGTATACAAGTGACTTTTCAATATTAGACATTCACCATCAGAATTCCATTAAAATAGTGCCACTCTGGCTCTGAAAGATGTTGGATGAATTAGCATGGGGATCATTTATCTAGATAATATTTATTATTCTTATTTAGAAAGTCATATTTTCTCATGGCCATGAAAGGGTTTATTTTGTTTCTGAATTCTCAGTTGGCAACTAAATCAAAAACCCATTTCCAATAACTGCCAGTACATAGCTCACATATTCCTATGCTTCATTTTCTTCAGCTATCCTACAAAGTGTAAGTGTGATAAAGCTGCAGAATAATCTTCACTTGTAGAGGGCATTTGTAGACACCTAGTTTGTATTCTCTTATCACTCTATGTTTCTCACTAAATACAGCATTGTCTTTATCTTCTAATCTTTGGTTATAAACTCTGTCATTATAATCTGAGAGAAATTGTGCTAGTAAACATGATGAATTGGGAAATGTTTGTAAAATCTGTAGTCTAGTGAATAACTCCAGCAGCAAGAAAATACTTTGTAATAAATATGAAAATACTTTAACTGTGGAGCATATTACCATCTGCTTTCAGTGTTTTTTTGTTTTGTTTTGTTTTCTTTTGTTTAGGCTTGCAATCTGTAAGGTTTTAAAATAGACAAAAAGAACATCTCAGAGGACATTTGGGCAATTCCAGAGGTAATCCCTGCTCTGTAGTTAGTAGCATATGTCTTAAGGCACTAATGCCAAAATGCTGATTATGGCAAGTTGTACATATTTATTATTTTCTTATTTGTTACTGTCCCTTTTCGAAGTGATATTATTTTTTCTTTGTCTGAATAAAGAGGTAGTTGATTAAAATATAGAAAGAAGTTGAAATAGTATTACATTTTGAAGATATGAAGTAGTCCAATATTTCTGGAAGGACACATTATTAAATTGGTCTGGGAGCTTAATTACTCTGCCATTTAAGGTCTTTCAACACAGTGACTCTTGACCAAAATGCAAATGGGATTTTTTTCATATTGAACAAAATTTAGTGACATTCATTTTTATATTTGTCCAATAATCTTATTCTGCTGGATCTAGTGTTATAGTTAGTAAATGTGACAGAATTTTGGGTAAAAATTAAGTAATATAGAAAATACATATTTTAAATTAATTAAAGAGTAATTTTTAAATAAATAATGCTTATAACACTCCTAAGTAAATTTTTAACATTTGATTATACTCTTGAAAAAGAATTGTTATTAATTAGGGAAAATATCTTCTTGTAAAGTCTAAAATTGATACTGACCTCTGAGGAAAATGTAAGAAACAACATGAAGAAAAATTCAATAATTATTTCCACATGATTTTCCTTAAATATATATCTAGAAATAGCAGCATCTTTGGAAAAAGTGAGGTCAAAATATAAAATGGTCAAATGAGAGCATTGTATTAAGTAAGTAATGCATGTATAATTGTTTTAAGTTAAAATAATACTTAGCATCTTTTAGAGTTTTTAATCTTAGGAGATAGACATGTTAAGTCTTGTAATATTTTCATTGTATGTTTTTTCCGTATACCACTAGAGGCCACACAACTCCAAAAATGAATGAATGATTACAAGGATTGCTAATCAAAATGTGAAAGAAAATAGAAAATGAGGTGCAATGATTATCACTGTCTGCCTGGCAAGCTATTATATTCATAGATTTTCCCAGAAGGGTGTAGATGGACCTTGTGAAGCCACTAACACCTGTGCACTTTTAACTTTCTTCTCTGTCTTCAACATATTCTTAAGTTGCACACCCCTTACACATGTCACCATAGACAGAATATAATGAGAAAGATATGTAAGTACACAGGGCACACAGATCCTTGAAAGATATATGCCTCTATGTCTTTTCAATTATCTATTAGGAAATTGAATTAGAAAAAATGTACTGTATTATAATTTAGAGTGCTAAATATTTGCTTGCTTTTTATATCAGGTTAAAGAGAGATTTTAAATAATGGTATTTACATTTGTTACAAAACTATGACTATTCTTTGTCGAGCTTTATATTATTCCACAAATATTTTTATAATAATTGGGTGAAGACTCATGGGGATGATCTACCTTTTTCCTCCAAGAGCACACTTCCTCCTAGATGATCTGAGAATAGTGTGGGAATACATGTTTCACTGCCAGTAAACAGACCAGTCTTCTGGATCTCTTCTTACAACCTAAGTAAAATTAGATGCAGCATTTTCAGCCTGGTTTCAAAATGTTTTCTCTGCCAGCCAGCAGCTTGTCACCTTGAACAGACTTAACCAATTAGTTCAGTTCTCTGGTTCCTGGCTAGACTTGAATCGCTGAAGCTTTTATACCATCTCAGTGGAAGTCTAAACTGTGACCTTTATGGCAAATAAGTAGTGTCTATGCTGTGGGAATTTATTTTGTGAAAAACCAGTAGCAACTGTGCGAATTTTTATGTAATATTACCAAGTATTTCTGTTAGCACAATTTACTTTGGGCATCTTTGTTTTCCTGATGAGAAAACAAAATTTTCCCTCTTCTTCAGCTAGAGGAAAGGTATTTAAGAGAGCTTAAATGGCACCTTGATAACAAACTAATATCTAAGGCAAAGAATCCCCAGATTTTTAAACTACGACAGTTCATATTAGCAGTTCATAAATAATATTATTTCAAAATTAATAGATCTAATTCCTCCAGGGCTTCTTCCAAGTTCAGAGCAGTGGAAAGACTGCTCATGGGATATAAAGGCATGTAAAGCACAGTTCTCCCCTCCCCCAAATAACAATCTTGATATAAGCCTAAAATATATATCTCTAACAACAATCTAACTAACTATGCTATTTGCTGAGATACATCTGCAATAAATGTTAAATCAAAAAAATTATTTTGTATCAATAAAAGTGACTACAATCTTTGGTAAAGCTTAAAAAATAATAATACTCTCCCTCTAAACAAGATAGTTTCATGAGACCTAAAGGTGTAATAAACACAATGAAACGCAGGTAAATAATATTGATGGGCTTTTTAAAAACATTATTAATGTTTGAAAATCAAATGAGTTAAAAAATAAAGGGGTATATTGACTATCTGAGTAATATTAGAAATTTTGAAATTTTGGGATATGTAGATATCCTTGAGATATAGATATATATCTCATTATATTACATGTATTCTAATATATGAAACATTTTTATCTGTGGATATAGGCCTTATTTTCATACTTATTTCAATATATTTTGTTATATTTATATATTATAAGTTATATAAAATTATATATTATGTATTACAGATATCTGTATATAGATGTATTTTAGAGAAAAAACTCTACATGTCATCAAAAATGGCATAGAGAAAAAAGCATATAAATTCCAAAATTCAGATATATTTCTTTGTTTTAAACAGGTTAAAAATAACTGTAAACTAATAAAAAAACTTTAATAACTTAAAATTTATAAAAATTCTCATGCAGGGTAACTCTTATATGAGGACTTATAATTATAAAGATATTTAATGTTCATGTATAGGAGCACTTAATATTTTAACTCTGTCAATATAACCTAAATCTAGATTTAGTGTTGCTCGATAAGCTTCTTAAATTAATAAACTCTTTCTAAAACTTACATAGAAGGACAAAGGGACAAAACAGGCAAGAACAATAAGAGAAAATAAAAGAGGAAAGCTAAATAAAAATTTATTATAAAACAAAATTATTAAGACTGTGTGTGGGTGATTCAGAGATAGACAACTGCCAGTAGAAGAGAGGATTATAATAAAGACCCTACTTAAGAAACTTTGCTTTATGACAGGGACGGCATAGCAGATTATTGAGCAAAGGGGTAACTATTACATAAGTGGACTTGGAAAATGTAGATTTTTTTAAAACAAGAAACAAGACAACAATCCTAAGTATAAGACTGACAAATTTGACTGTAAAAATTAAGAACTTCATATAATGAAAATGCATTTTAGAGAAAGTGAAAAGAGAATAGAAACTGACATAAGATATTTACAACATATGTAATTTGCAAATATATGAGAACTCTTACAGAGCAATCAATAAACAAGTAAACAGAATAGAAAAAATATTCAAGCATCAATAGGCATTTTTACTAGGAGAGTAATACAAATGTCTAAAAAAGATGTGATATGCTGAGTTTCATTAGTAATCACAAAAATACAAATCAAGATAGCTGGGAGATAATGTTTCAGACCCTTCAATAGGGGGAAGATAATTCTAACAATACTTAGTTTTACAGATGTTGTGGGTCACTGGGGTCAATTATACTGACAGGAGCATAAACCGAATAATCAGTAAGGACAACAATTTGACAATGTCTTGTGAAAAGAGTTTTTGATTCTCTTATGATTCAATAACTCAGCTTCTAAGTATTTATCCAAGAGAAACTCTTTCAACTGTGCATCAAGAGACATGTACAATTAAGGTTCAGAAAAGCATTTTTTTTAATAGAGAAAAAACCCTGAAACATAAATCCTATAAGTAAAATTAATAAATAAATTTGTAATAAATTTTATTACAATCACACAATGGAATATTATGCATCAGGAAAAAGAAATGAATTATAGCTATGTGTAATACCACTTATGATAGCATTGAATGGGGCACTACATGCTGTTTGATGCACTTTATATAAAGGTAAAAAAAAACACCATATAAATTGCTATCTTTAGTATGTAAAAGGTTTTTCAGTAACAAACAGTAGATGTAAAAACAATTAACATAAGGACTACAACTAGCAAATAAAAATGAAAAATATTTAAATGCTTCGTGAAGCATAGGGTGTAGTCAGGTAAACACTTGTCACTTTAAAAAAAGTATTTATTTTAATTAGTTTCAAGTATATCGTACGTTGGTTAGACATCTATATAGTTCATAAAACTATCCCCCAATTGCTCACTCCCTCCCCTGACCCTCCACCTAGCCACCATACTAATTTAACTGCATTCTCTATGCTATGCTTCCCATCCCCATGACTATCCATCAGCTACTCATTTGTAATTCTTTAACTCTTCACCCCATTCTCCCAGCCCCAAAGTCCCCTCCCCTTTGTCCTACACCAAATTCTATGTTTGTGAGTCTGTTTTTTATTAGTTCTTTTTATTCCTTAGATTCCCATATAAGTGAAATCATATAGTTTATCTTTCTCTGTCTGACTTAAATACCTTCTAGGTCATCAACAGACTAGAATATTTTTTTCCATCTCTTCCTTTTCATATGTAGGGGTCTTGTTTTCTTATCCTTTCAGCCACTCTATCTTTTGGTTGGAGCACTTAATTCTTTTCCATTTAAGGTACTTATTGATAGGAATGTAGTTGTTACCATTCTTTATTCCTGTTTTTGATACATTTTTTTCTTCTTAAAAAGTCCCTCCAACATTTCCTGTAATACTGGCTTGTGGTGATAAATTCCTTTAGCTTATTTTTGTCTGGAAGCTCTTTATCTGTCCTTCAACTCTAAATGATAGCTTTGCTGGATAAATTATTCTTGGTTGTAGATCCTGGGTCTTCTTCCTTGAATATTTTTTGCCAAGCCCTTCTGTCCTGCATAGTTTCTTTTGAGAAATCAGCTGCCAGTCTTATGGGTGTTCCTTTAGTAACTATCTGTTTTTCTCTTGCTGCTTTTAATATTCTTTCTTTGTATTTAACCTTTGGCATTTTAATTATGATGTGTCTTGTGTGGGCCTCTTTGGATCCCTGTTTTTGGAATTCTCTGAGCTTCCTGGGGTTTTATGTCCATTTCCTTCACCAAGTTAGGGAAGTTTTCCATAATTATTTCTTCAACCAGCTGTTCAACATCTTGTTTTCCTTTAGGTATGCTGATCAGATGGATATTTTGATCCTTAATAGTGTCCCATATGCTCCTTAAATTATTTTTATAGCCTTGGCATCTTATCTCTTGCCATTCTGATTAAGTGTCCTTGGCTTTTCTGTCCTCTAGATAGGGCATTTGATCCTTTTCTTTGTTCACTTTGTTTATTCCTTTTAATATACTTCTCATCTCTGATAATGTGCTCTTCATTTCGGACTGTTTCCCTTTTATAATTTCCATTTTTATGTTTTTTTTTTTTTTTATCTCTTTGCTGAATATATCTATCTTAACTTCCCCAAAGTTCATTGAGCATCTTTATAACCAGCGTTTTGAACTATGCATCTGTTAGATTACTTGACTCTATTGTATCTGGATCTCTGTTCTGTTCTATCATATGGTTTCTGTTTCTTTGTCTTTCTATTTTGGCTGCCTTTCCATGTCTGTTTTTATGTACTAAGCAAAGCTCCTAAGTCTCTTGGTCTTATTAGTGTGCATTTGTGAAGTAGGCGTCCAGTGGCATAGTCCTGAGAGGCATTCAGCTGCAGGCCAAATTTAACCTAAGTCTTTGCCCCTCTGAGGCCACTTGTTAAGATTCAGAAAGCAATTCACAGATGCTGAGCTTATAGTTGCCTCACCAGAAACTAAGGCCAGATCCCTCCAGTGTGAGTCTAGGGGCTGCTCAGCTGGGAGCACTTGACTTGCTGAGGATACAGCTGGATGTGGCTTGGCTGGGGCCGTGAGTTGGGGGAGGCGAGGTTTCAGGGAATCTTCTGGGCAGAGCAACCTCTGTTATACAGTTTGATGACGTCAGGTCTGTGGCGGCCCTGTGTCCTACCTAGCACTGGGAGTGGGGAGGGGTCAACAGAGAACAGTGATACCTCCGGCACTTCTGTACAGAGCAAGTCTCGCTGCAGCCTCTGACAACATCTCCCTGTAAGTCCCTGGTGCCCTCTGTGCGCAGCCAAATTGGCACTGGTACTCAAAGTGAGCAGGTCCGTCACTGCGAAAATCTGCTTGCTGACATGGCTCCTTTAAGAGGCATCTGATTTTGCCACAGCCTCCATCTCACTCAGCCCTCGAGACCGGGTAACCCTGCATCCTCACCCCGTCCTACCTTCTGCCAATGCAGGGTGTTTTCTTGGATTTCTCCCTAGTTGTATGGCTTGTTCATCTAGATCCCAGGTGATTTTTCCTTGCTGCTGCTCCTTGTTTCCGTTGCAACTTTGATTTGGCCACCAGAGGGATGAACAGAGCCTTTATCATCTACGCTGTGTTTTTTCCTCCAACATTTGTCTCTTTTAATGGAAGAGACAAGTAGTATATATGAATATTAAAATGACACACTGCTTTTCTTAACACACTTATTCTTAATAGAATAAGCAATGTATTGATATCTAAACTTCAAAATGTCATTTTTTGAAGTAATGATTCTTAGAATCAGTTTCTAGAAATAATCAGTGATACCAATATTTATATATAAAGATATTCATCATAACATGATTGAAAGCAGTAAAAAATTAGAAATAAATGTAAATGATTATAATCAAATCAATTATGGTATATACATAAAATGAATATTCACCAATCATTAAAATTGTATTTTAAACTTTTTAGAATAATCAGTTATTTATTTTATACTAAATAATACCTAAACATTAAGAAGCAAAAGAATCAAACAAAATAACTAAAATACAACTCTATCCAGGAATAACACATTAGGAGAATGTTATTCCTAGTTTCTCTCTCTCTCTTTCTCCCTCCCCTACCACCCTTTTCCCCCACCTCTCTCTATACACAAATATAAATAAATCAGTATTTATTATACATATGTTACATATGTATATATTATGCACACACATTCTCCAAGTTTATCTTTGTATTGCCATTGTATGTGAACCAAAAAAAAAAAAAATGGCTGCTTATAATTTTTTTGCACCACAATATATTCCCTTTAGATCTATTGATAATTTATTTGCTATTGTCTAAAATTTGTCATAAAAAAATCTGAAATCAGTATGATGAGGTCCCCCTCTAACTCCCATTGGTAACATTTTTTGCAAGGATCCTGAAGAATTCTTTATTTTTCAAGTCTTATGGTACGATCACAATATGTTTCAATGTCTCTTATTCTATGCCACATTATTAAGAAATGCAGTGTGTCATTTTAAGATTCGTATATGCTACTTTCATTACGATGTTTGGTTCATTTGTTGGATTATCTATTTCGTTCCCGGTAGGAACTTCATTTATATCAATGCTATGATTTTTAGGCATGGCTAGTTTATTCCACAATGTTTCTAATTAATTTTCTTTCTACAGGATTTATTTTGGTTCTATTAATTGTAACATTCCTGGTTTTTCTTGACTGTGAGGCACTTTAAGAGTTGTCAGTTTTTCTGTCTTTTTCTTGTTCTTGCATTGGTGTTCCTGTTAGGTTGGGCTCTTTGACAGTTTTTAAAAATGTGATATACATTTATTTTATCTTTTACTGTGGTATGCTTGCTTACTTGCCATGTATTTTCTTCTCATCTTGCTCTTTGAAAACCTTTGTTCGTTGGTAAATCATAGATTTACCATGACTACTATACCTGAAACCTAGCTTTTTCCCTGATCCAATTACAGTTTGTGGCTTGAGATGTGACTCTTTCATCCACTTTGAAGGTAAAGCTTTGCTGGAACTATATGTAGCCTTTGTTGGACACCCTGGACATTTCTTAAACTTCTTAATTTATGTGAAATGGTATGAACTAGAGTTCCCTGTACTTAGCTAGAGAAACTATCATGATCCCTTGGCAGAATGCTTGGTTCTTCGAATCATTTCCTTCCATTCATCATGCAGTGCTTTGTTAACTAAATAAGAGGTTCAAGCTATAATAAAGGCTAAAAAATTCTTTAATTAAGTGGAAGAGTTATAACCCAGGAGACACAGATTTAGGTAGGAACTCATACTGCCCTCTAGCAAGAACAAAGAAAGGCAAAAACAAACAAACAAAAAATGTAATTCCATTAGGCAAATAAAGGATTTCTGCCTAGGTTGACAGGCATTGGTTAGTTCCAGCATGCAAATGAGAAGCAAAAACAAGTAGAAGGTAAAGTCCGTATACGTCCATACGGCAGTTGTTGTTCCAGAATGTTTATGACTCACAAACATTGAGCTGAGTTTTGTGACAGGTTTAGCAACTTCATAGCGACTCCAGGAACTGAGGCCAGCACAGGATGTGTATAGGCCTCACTTCCTCAATGGCCTCCTGACTCTATTTTAAGAGACTCTGTTAGTAATGCATATTCCATTTTATTTTCTCCATTACCAACTTGAAAATGGCTGGGGCTTTTATTTTATAGAGTTTGAGCCTCTGCTTTCCCCAGATTGCCTGCTCATCATATTTATCAATTTGTCTTTAAATTGATGGGTATTGGTGGGAATTTGGGAGATTTTCTTGACTCACATTCTTTCCTGAAATGAGTTCCAGATGTAGTAACAGAGTTCTTTCTTTAGTCAAGATTTTTTCAAATATATGACACGGAATTTTACTTCTAACTTGGTTTGCTTGTAGTTGTTGAGACTTCTGTTTGGTCATTTCTATTTATTTTTTTTTATCTAATATTGAAGGATCTAGATTTTGTAAGCCTGCTTTGTTACCTAAAATTCTCCATTTGAAATGATATATTTTTGGCAAAAAGGTAAACAACCATATAAAGAGTAAAATCTCATTTTTCTAAAACAAATAGATGCTAAGAAAAATAATTATAAAATAATGAATAATTTCTTCTCTTAAGGTTGTAAATGTCATTTTCTTCTTTGTTTTATAATTTTCTCTGGTTTTCAAACTATTCTCCTGAATATTTGCTATTTTGATGTTCCAAGGGGGGAATAAAAACTACATTATTTTTTGGAAATATATAAAAAAGATATCCTCAATCATATAAGAACTAAATCAAAAAATAATTGGTTATGTTTTGTAGGATTCAATTATGTTTTTAAGTTCCATGTAAAATGTTAACTGATTGGTAGAACCTTGTTTATGAGGTCTATAAAATACATAATATAAAGAAAGTTTAAACAATAGTATGCAAATATGGGGAAATCTGAGGGACAGAGGAATGTTTAATTCTAAATGAGTTTTATAAAATCAAAATTTATTCAATATACCTAACACTAATAATAGAAATCAATTCTATTTCATCCTTATTACTTGAGTACTTGAGGATATTGATGTAATTACCTTGCAACACTAGGTTTCTTTAGCATCTGTGATGTCAGACTTCTAGTTTCCCTAGACCAGGTCCATTTCAAAGTCAATTTTGGAATTGGCAGAATATTACCATCCTTTAGATTTTTTAAGCTCCAAAAATGAAACAAAGATATGACTAACATCTATTCACCCTCTTAAAGAAAGGATCATGTATACCCGAATAATCAATAAATTACTGTAGGCTCTGAAACACAATGACCATTTTCAACATTTGGTTCCCTTCACCTAAAAAAAAAAAAAGCTCAAAACAGAACACTTTGTGCACCTCCCTTGAAAATTAGAGGGTTAAAGTTTCAGTATTTAAAAGCAAAATACTGGTTTAATATTAAAATGATGCAAACAGTAACTTTTGGAGCCATGGCTGCTTAAAAGCTTATAGTTTTGTCAGAAACTACTGGATTGTAAAATAACTACAGTAAGAAATATGAGGCTTTTGAGCACATTGTTCCAATGTGAGGTGTATTATAAATAACACACCACTCTCCACATTAGGAGGTGAGAGGTGTATATCTTGACTTAATTGGAAACATCTTTTTCCCTTAGAAAAGATGATTCACAAAGCCCTACTGGGGAGAGCGCACACACAATTCAAGATAGAAAATAGACTAGTGCAGTTACAGAAACAAGGAGGAACTGAGCTGACTGCAGGCAAATCACTTCAATTCATTACAAAATGAAAGTTAGGCCTGGACTATTTCATTTTGGATTGCTTTTTGAAACCTCATAATCTCTTTAATGGAAGTAATTTGTTAATAAAAACAGTGGTAATGAAACAGAAGTATCTGTTTACGGCAGGCCTCTTATATTTCTTGTGCTTATGCCTGCTTTCATTATTCATATTGAAAGGTACACAATTTGGTCTGGTATACATCAGTAATAGAAAACCACTTACAGGAGGATAGGAAAGGACATCATCAGTAGAGTATAATGTCTGTATCTGGAATCATTATTGTCCCCTTTGGAGTGTTCGCTCAACCTTAAAGGCAATAGATCCTGAAGCAAGCTAAGAGCTACAATAAAAACATATTTTATCTTTAGTTCTTTAAACATATCTTTTTGATCCAAATGGGCTCTCTGCTTCAGCAATTACCATTTAAGTTTTTCTTATTTTTTGACTTGAGAACTTAAATTTTAGTCTGAACCAAGAATAAAATTCTAGGATAAAAATTCTCTTTCGAAGATATATCAATGGAAGTTTATTTTTCTTCTGTTTTACCATGCTTATTGATAACATATGAGTTGCTTCTATAATCTGCTTATGCAAAATAACAATACAAATTCAATTTATTGAAAAATTTAATACAATTTTTTGATAATCTGTGAATAAAATGACCAGTTATGTTATTACAGTTTGGGAGGAAATTCTAATTTCTTATTTTAATTAAATTTATAAGTGAATTTCAAATGGGATTTTTAAAAAATCAAGTTTATTGGGGTAACATTGGTTAATACAATTATGTAATTTTCAGGTGTACATTGTAATTTGACATTTGTATATTCTATTGTGTGTTTACTATCCAAAGCCCAGTTTTCTCCAGCTACCACATATTTGATCCCCCTTACCCACTTCACTCTCCCCCTACCCCTCTATATTTGACCCCCTTTACCCCATCTACCTCTCCCCTCCTAAACCACCCCTACCCTCTTGTAACCACTAGTCTATAGTTCATGTCCATGAGTCTCTGTTTGTTTGTCCTGCTCACTTGTTGCTTTAGGTTTACATCCCACATTTAAGTGATATCATGTGTTTTTCTACTTCTTCTGCCTGGCTTATTTCACTTAGCATGATTATTTTGAGGTCCATCCATGTTGTTGCAAATGGCACTATTTCACCTCTTCTTATGGCTGAGTGATATTCCATAGTATATGTGTGCCACAGCTTCTTTAGCCAATCATCTATCATAGGACACTTCAGTTGCTTCCATGTCCTGGCCACCGTGAATAGTGCTGCTATGAACATTAGCATGCAAATATCTTTTTGGGTATGTGTTTTCAAGTCTTTGGGGTAAATACCCAGTAGAGGGATTGCTGAATCATGTGGTAGATCAATTCTTAGTTTTTTGAGGAACCTCCATACTGTTTTCCATAGTGGCTGTACCAATTTGCAGTCCCACCAGCAGTGTATGAGGGCTCCTTTTTCTCTGCATCCTCTCCAACATCAAATGGGATATTTTTAAAAGACATTAATTATTTAAAATATATTTTGCATATTTCTCAATATGTATGACAACAAATAATACTGTATAGGAGGAAAGAATGTCTAAAATGGAATTCTTCAAGTATGTTGTAAACAAAAATCTCCTTATAACACAATTTATGTCACAATATTCTATAACATCTTGTATAAAAATTGAATTTTTTCTAAATTACTAGGTAGTTACAAAAGAAGGGTGTTAAAAACTTTATCCAGCATATCAAGACTCATTATATTAGTGAGTATTGACAGTAGAGGAGAAAAGTCTTCTGATTTAAAGCAATTTAAATGTTACCTTTAAAGAACAATAGATTTTTATTTTTGAAATCACATTTCTGAACTAAAAATCATATGGGAATTTAAAAGTCCAGTAGGATCCCAAATCAAGTATTTTCTGTATAGTCGGACATGTCCAACCTGCCAATCTGTGTATTACGATGTTGCCATAACTAGGCCATAGTGCAGTTCTCAACTCCACCCACTGCATAGCTGGTGAAGTACATAATTCTTTGCAGGCACTTCCCTCACATGTAAAAGAAGGATAATGATAATTCCTACCATAGATGGATTTTTAGGGTTAAATAAGATAATGTATCAAAGAAGAGACTCTGGAAAGAGTAAATATTCATTTAACATTAGCTTATCAATAGTAGATTTAAAGGAGGTAGTGAACTCACCATTTACAGTGGTGTTTGTTGGGCTGTATTAGTGGAGTGACACCCAGATAAGGAAGGGAAATTTTAAGTGACTATTAGAATTATCTTTCTTAGGTCTAGTTCTAGCGGATTCTAAAATGAAACTATGAAGTTGGTGTACTTAAGTCATTCAATTCATAAGTATTGCACCTTATGTAATTTTCAGTCTCCAGCACTTAAAATGTCATAGGCCCAGACACAGAACTATATCTAGAGAAAAGAGGGGTGCCTGACTATGAAAGAATACTGGAATGTTCTTATGAGCCTTCTGAAGAATCTGACAAATGCATGTGAATGGCTTTACCTCTTTAAATCATCCCTGTACTGAGAGGTGGGAGCAAGATCAACTACATACTTTGTGGGGCTCAGTGCAAAATGAAAATATAGGTCCCTTGGTCAAATAATAGGAGACAAATGCTAGTAAAGGTACTACAACATAAAATATAAAATTTCTTTCTCTCTCAACTTAAAATATATTTGAAATTTACTCTGTAGTGGCATGGTCTTTGGGCATGGAGATATATGGAGGGCCATTGAAGACACTCACAGGTGCTCGGGGCCCCTGTCTTGTGACTCAGTGCTTGCATGGTCTACCAGCTGCTGCATCTCCTGCCAGGTGCCAGACTAACACGCTGAATCTCGTAAAGAGCAGGAAAGTCAAGCCAGGCCCCAACCATGATAGACTAATAGCCCCAAAGCACATTATGACCTCTGCGCCAAGAGGCACCAGCTATCTGGACTAGGGTGGGTGGGTCCTTACACACCTCCTGCAAAATGTACCAGCGTTCATAGTTAGATTTCCCCCCTTCATTATGTCACTTAAAAGGCATAGGAACAGACAAAGATGGTGTGAATGGAATCAAAGTTGAACATTTGCAAGGTGGCTGTGGTGGAAGAGAAGACATGTAAGATTAAGGTGACAAATCAAGGAGTTAAGGATGTAAAAGGAATTAAAGGACACAGTAGGGCTTAGCATCTTTAAGGGAAAAAAAGGCATTACTGGGAATCATTATGGGTGTGGAAGAGCAAACGTATTGAGAGCAAGCTGGTGAAGAATCCAAAGAAACAGGAAGCTGTGTTACTGTAGATGTGGGTTGCTGCTAAGATGGAATGCAGATGATGCTTTCACCATGAAAATCAAACCGCTGAATTGTTGGATTCATCATGCAAGTATACTTTGAGTTTCCCAGTATAATCTGAGAGACCTGGAGGAGAGAGGAAGACCCTGAATGAGCTACTGAATTCTCGAAGAATATATGGAAAGTGCTGGCTAAGAGTGGATGTGACAAGACAATGTCCTGAGCATTCAAAGACAAGATCTTTTGGTCAAGTGGAAGATGCATTCTTATCTGCATGCCCAGTTTGAAATGTGTGTATGTCGAAGGGAAGGGGTGGTGGTGATGGTGGTATAGTCAGAGAATGAGCAGATTTCTCTAAAAAGAATAGTAATGGAAATAATGCTCTTGAGACCTTTCCACCTAATTTCACATATTTTATGTGTATCCTAATTGTTTCAATTTTAAAAAGGTATTTTCTGACTTTGTCTCTGAATTCTGGGGAGCTCATTTAATTAAATCATGCAGAGAACCCTAATAGGCTATCCACAGAAATGGGAGGAAAAGCATGTAGTCACGAGGGCAGAGGGAATGGCAGTCAGGAAAACAGCTGGGTAACAAACCCAAACCTCCCTGTGGGCTGATCCCAAAAGTCTGTTAAACTGACTGGGAAGCCAGGCCACTGTTATGCCAGTGTATACCCTGATCTCTGCAAAAAGTCCTCATTCAGAGGATATTGCTTCATCTTAATTTATAAATAATCACCCCCCCCTTCAAAATTAAAAACAGGTATTTTTCAAATTGAAACAAAATACCATATTTCTAACTCTTAATGCTCCAGGGAGGCATATTCTAAACACTATGAACAATCAATCACCCCCTCAGATGCGTAGGAGTACAGATTTTACCAGCTGTGAGCCTTCTGGACCAGTGCCAGCTTCACTGCCTTGCAGTCATCAGTGTCAGAGGGCTGTGTGAGCACAAAGGCCAGGGAGCAGGGACTTAAAATTGGGGTCGCCCCTTGAAATTCTTAATAATTTTGTCTTTGAGTTTGTGCTTTGCAAATGAGTACACCTCAGGGTCTTGCTCACTAGCAGTCCCATGTTCCTCCTTTTCTGCTGGACAGGTTCTCAGATTCTCCCTCCCTTCCCTGCCCAGCAACAGCCTCTTCCTTCTGTCACGGGAGCCTTGTGACCAGTGCCCAGAGGGTGGGGTCAGGTGTGCTCACCCTGGTGGGACCTGGTAGCATTCATTCCTCCCTAGATGGCTAATGAGGCTAATCATTAACCTATTTGTCAACCAGTATTTACTGAGACACCAAAACATTTCAGACACCACAACAGGTAATAAGAAATCAAAATCACATAGGTAATAAGAAATGGCCCCTGACCTTTGGGAGTCTACATAAGACACATGCAAGATATTTAAAATACAATGTGCTAAGTTCTATGACGGTCATGACTAAACGATAAATCGTGCCATAGGTGAAGGCATAACTGAATCCGATTGGAGGAGTAGGCAAAAACGTATTTTACTTATACACTGAAAGCGGCATATTGACTATGGTAATTAAGAAGCCCTTTGTGACCACTCAGCACTGGTGAAGGGCCGTGCAACTCGGTGACCTCGGCCGGTTCGGCCACCAGGCGGTGCTCTTTCCTTGTCCCGAAATTCTGCTCCGGCTAGAGGCCTAAGTACAGTGAGCATGGCGACTCTTCTCGAGGTGAGGGGTGGGGTGCTGGACCCTGGTGGGGTTTGGGGGAGATGAGCGAACGCTTCATTGGGGGTGCTTTGCACGAGCGGAACTTGTAGACAAAAATTGAGGGGCCAAAATGGAGTCAAAGGACTTGGCGTAGGGAAATATGGGGAAGGAGCCGAGAAGACGCGGCGGTGGATCCGGGTGGTTGGGGGAGGGTTTTAGAGAGCGGTGGTCTTGGGCTGTGGAAACTTCTCGGCCAGCAAGAGGCAGGATCCCAAGAGCAGAGAAATAGGAGGAGGTGGTTCATCTCTGGAATGATTCTGGCAAGTGAGAGTCCGGGGTTAAAGGATTTGGGGAGAGGGTGAGAGATGCGTTAAAAAAAAAAAAAAAAAAAAGCGGGCATTTTTGACTTTGATAATAACGTATTTGTTAAAATAGTTGAGAGAGGTCAAATTGTAGTGGGATGAATCGAGAATAGGGTATAAAGAAACGGGAATAGGAATTATAACTTCCCCTCCCCACCCCCAACTTTGTGGCTATGTAGGAAGATTAGAAATGCGACAGTCATCAGATCGGAATGTGGGCATGACACCCCTCCCCCAAAGGGGAGACCTTAATTTTTGCATAAGTATCATGGGGTCGAAAGTGGTAGTGTTCACCAATATCTGAATTACATTTTTCTTCCTCGCAAAACCATTATCCTGTATTTCCCAAACCCTTGCCTTTGGTGGGGCATGTGATTGAGTTCTGATCAGCGAAATTTGGGCAGTAATTGTGTGCAGCATTGTCAGATATTGCCTCTAAAATATCTCGTGGAATTTTCCATATTATCTTTCTTCTCTGTTCTCTCATGTAGATGCAGACCATCCCAGAAGAGGACACAGAAAAATGGTGGCGCTCAAGATATAAAAAGCCTTGGTCTCTCAATCACCATGTGGAAGCTCATCTACTGACACTTAATGGTACTGTGACCTGTCTTTTAAACTTAATTTCTATTTTTGTAAGCCTGTGGAATTTACTTTGCAAAGTTGCAGGTCATAACAGTTTTTAAAACCAGAGCTTCTAAATTCTTTAAAGGGTTTTGAAATTCTTTAATATGTTTTATTATAGTGCCCAAGTATATTCTTCTATTTACTTGTAATTTGCTGTCAACAGTCCTGACAGTCCCCAGAGTTAACATTTGTGCAGATAGGTGCAGAGTCAGGCAAGCCAGACCCCATGCACCGCACCCACAAGGAGCTATGTGGCTCCTTTCCGCGGAGCCACGGCCGCCCCCGCTAGTGCTTTTGCAGATCTGCACCCAGGTCTTGATGGAGTTTTCCCCTTGAAGTCCCTGGACTGCCCCATGCGTACTAGTTGCTGCTGAGTTTTTCTTCTTGCTCATACACAGAATCCATTGTTCTAGAGGACTTAGAAACACTGTTCCTAAGATAAAATTGAGAATTTCAAAATGGCAACAGCAGAGCATTAAACTAAGTGCGGATGTCCCTTTTGAGAACGGGACTCTGCAGCTATGCCGATTGTACAGTTACCAAGGTGTCTTAGGCTTAGGTGCTATTCGATCCAGAGGTTTGTAATGTCAGGGTCTCATTCTACTCTTCTGCAGTTTTCTCTGTCTTTTCACTCTGCCTTCCTTTGCGTCTTAGTTCCATCTTTTGACTGGCTTCCTGCATGCAAGCAAAATGGCTACTGCAGTTTCAGGTCTCACCTATCCATATATGATACACTCAATAGAAGAAGAGATTCTCACCAGTTTAGTCAAGGAGTGTTACATGGTCATATGCCTAGGAGATAGGCTACCCGATTGCCTTAGTCTAGCTCACATGCTTCACCACCACAGTAAGGTTTCCTAGAACCATACGGCTTCCAGTATGGAAACTGAGGACTATTTAGGAAGTAGGAATAAATTGATACTGTGGAAAGAATCACATATATCTACTACCAAATATTTCTTGAATGAACGAATGAATGAATGACAGATTGGAATATTTAATCCTGGGAGAGGATTTGTATATACACTGTTATTTCCAAAATCTTAACAGGTTGTAACTAATATCATATAAGCTACTATCTGAATAATTATAATTTGGCAATTGTTGAAAAATATGTTGAGATGAGAAAAAATTTTATGGCTTACTTAGGGAGAATGAAAAAGAAGCACATGGTACCAAAAACGTTATCAGTGTTTTTCCAACACTGGAAAGGAGGAAAATGTGTCAAAGCTTTGAATGAACAGTAATGATTATATTCTAGATCTATGCATCTCTAATGATATAAAGGACAAAATGCTAGCCTAATGTATTTATCCTTCAAGCAGTAGCAAAATTATTATTCTGTGATTAATGGACAGCTTTTCTTATGGAATTTGGTTTTCATAATGAACCTACACATGAGGAGGAAGTGTTCTATATAAATGAATAGTAGCTATTAATAAATTTCTAATCTATCTTAAAATAAGCCTTTTTAATGATTTTGTATGTGTTCCATTTCTGGAGAAATTGAATATCATTTAGGAATTGGAAAACCAAAGAAAACAACAAAATTAAAACAAAGAAACAAGCAAACAAAAAGATCTTGATGACATTCTCAACTTGTATAGCTGAGGATCCGACCCCTGGTAACTCCATCCATTTGCTTCTTAATTAATTAATAAGACACATTTACTGGGCATTCTAATGGTCTTAGTTTGTGCTGAGATGCAAAGAAGTCTAATCTAATGGACTGTACCTTTGATCACCGGCCTCAAATGTGTTTTGTTTTTCTAATGATCTTAAAACAAAACCAAGCCATCTTCCCTAATTCCTATTCTTTACCACCAAATTACAAATATTCTATTGCATAGGTTGAGCTATAGTTATATATACTTGCTGATTTCTTCTGGGGAATGGTACTGAAGGTACATTAATTTAGAAATTACATTAAATGTTAGCACAATATTTTATATTTATTTAGAAATTTAATAAAATTAAATTGGGGAAAAAGGCATGGAATGAAGAAAAAATTATGTATTTGATTGGATTGTTAAATAATTCAACATATAATTTGATTAATTTCAAAGGCATTTTTTTTTTTTTTTTTTTTTTTTTTTGCTATGCTAGCCACTGAATTTCCTTTTTGTGGGCTAAGTTATTTTTATAAAAATAAAGATGTATTTCTCCTCTTCAAATCATTCTTCATCTGTGTGTTCAGTTAACAAGACAAGCAATTACTACTGTTCGAATCTGGCAAGTAGCCACTACTTTTAATTGAAATATTTGCAAAATAAAGAGCATGAAGTTATACAAAGAAGTGGTGTTGATGTGTTTACAGGAATGAGCTATAAGGAATGGCAATTATGTATTTTAACATGCTAAAAATTTTCCAAATTAGCAGTTGGTAAAATTGCTTTGAATGTTACACTAAGTTTATTTATTTCTTATAGAAACTTAAAGCATATGAGGTCACTTATAAAGATGCTTCTAAAAGAAAAATGCATCCTCATAATAATATCACAGGAGAATAGGGACTTGGTTTAAGGAGAAATAACAGTTCAGCTAGAGTTAGATTAACCTGGATAATCTCATCTTGGATGCCACATAGGCGAGTGGCTTTAAGTGCCATAAACTATAGAGCTTCAGTTCTTTCATCTCTAAAAACTCGATGCCAATTTTACATTACAGATTTTTTGAATGTGTGTGAAGATTAAGTGATATTATGTCTAGAAAACACCTGTCTCTTTGGCATGTGGATATTCATTCAGTAAACGGTGCATACTATTTTCATGTTTGATTAATGGGGACATGTTGATAGAAATGTGTGGAAACACTGATAATTTGTATAAAAAAGTTTTATATTGCACTAAAGTCATCTATTAATATATATCGGTATTCAGATCTAGCAATATATTTCCCTCAGTTTGTTTCATGTAGATTCTCCTGTTCAGTTTTGTTTTGACTTTATCTAGAATGAATCCAAATGCACTATCAAATCTTGCCAAGATTATGAAACCTACCCTGACCTCTGAACTTTAAAGAAAGGTTTGCATTGCTTTCTACCAAAACTATGGACTGTACAAAAAAGATTGTTTATTGATTGTGTAATCAAAGTAACCTAAGTCAATTAATTTTTGACTTATTAATTGATTCATTAATTTTTCACAAATAAATATCCTAATACTACTATAAGCCAACTACAAGCCAGGAATAGTTTTGGGCACTGGGGGTATAATCTATCTAAAGAAATGGTTTTCAACCCTTGTCTCACATTAGACTCATATGGGAACATTTATAAAATACCAATGCCTGGTCTCTATACTTAGAGATTCTGATTTAACTAATTTGAGTGAAGCTCAAACCTATTGAAAACTCCCTATGGCAATTCCATTATATAGCTGTGCTTTAGCCGTTTATTTAAAGTAGTGGCTCTTAATCTTGTGAACAATTACAATTACCTGCGGAGCTTTAGAAAAATACTAATGTCTGGGTCCCATTCCAGAGAATTTGCATTCATAGAATAGGGACAGATTTATTTATGGACTTATTTATTACATGAACTCAATAAAAATAGGAACTTTGAAGCATGAAATGGATCTCCCCTAGTATTTTGTGAGCTCTTGACTTACATAACTTTTATAAAAAGTCATTGTAGTTCCTATCATAAAGCAGCCCTGTGCAATTGTTCATTTTATCAGAGTCTAAAGATAGTACTTCCCTTTAACATATACTTCCTTTAGGAGATATTCTTGCATAAACTCAAAAAGACCTACTACATTTATCAGATTCTTCTGAGTCTACTGTTAATTGAACTCATAGGAGGAAAGAAATTTCAAAGTTTCTAATTCTTCCAAAAAGGTAGAGCATAACTCTCCCCTCTTTCAGGGTGGCTTACCAACAGTGATTTTCTTTGAAAGAGTGTAATGTGGAAAGTGGGGAAAGAGTGGCTTTAACAGTGGAGAAACCTGACAAACTCAGCCAGGTAATCAAGATTAACATCGGCAAGTCCTGTTGGTGGCACGTGCCCTTGAAATGATGTGATAGCATGGCACTCTACCTCTGTGTTTACCCTCCCCCAAACCTACAGCTCCAGTCTAATAATGAAAAAAAAAAAATCAGACAAATCCAGATTGAAGGACTTTTATTAAATCCCGAGGAGTACTCCTCAAAACTGTCAAGGACATCAAAAACAAGGGAAAGTCTGCAAAGGGTTACAGCCTAGAGAAGCCTAAGGAGACATGAGGACTAAATGTATTGTGGTCTCCTGAATAGGATCCTGGAACAAAAAGGGAAATTAGGTAAAAGCTAAGGAGATATGAATAAAATACGACTTTATTTGATAATATTTAATATCATGGTATACTAATTGTTATGAATGTATCATACTAATGAAGATAATAATAACAGAAACTAGAAACTAGGAATAGGGTGTGTGGATCCTATATGTACTATCTTTGTAACTTCTATGAAACCAAATCTATACTAAATAATAAGTTTATCAAAAAAAGTAAAATAGAAAACATGAATAGTATACTTAATATACAAGAGAGGAAATAAAAATAATATATATGAGAGTGAATAAGAGCAAATTTTAAATGAATAAAATCTAGGAAACTTGAGATTCCCAAATTTGGCTATTTTAAAAAATTGAGCTTCTGTTGTATTCAATTGTCCTAAAATTCTATTTGCAAGTATATTGATTCATTTCCTGCAGTCTGGATCCTTCCCAATAATTAAGGACATCAGTGCTACCAAACAGATTAGGCGAGATCTAAATTTAGTACTGCTTTTACCTTTTTATGCATTAATAATTAAAAACATTATATTTGTTATTGAAAACTGTTATTGAAAACATTATATTTCTAACACTGTTGACTACTGAATATTCAAAAGTAAGATAAATATATGCACTGACTTGAAGAATCTCATAGTCTAGTGAGAGAGATTAATACACAAACAATTAAACACAGAATAATGTTACATGTGGTATTAAACACGGACAAGAGAAGAGTGGTGATCTTCGGAGCTCAACAGCATAGTTGTACTACAGCCCTGATGCTTCATTAAAGTGCGAAGTCACTATTACCCAAAACTCTGCTATTTTTCAAAGTCACCGATGTTTTAGCATTCTTCTTGTCTTATGCTAGCATCATTTTTTTTACTTAATAAAGTCATTGAATATTAATGTTGAGACAATAAAAGAGAAATTCAAGTTCATCTATTATATCTTTCTAACTCATTCATGAGTCCCATGTGGAATAATCTGATCCAAAGTTAATTTACTCTGAGCACTTTTAGGGATGGAAAGCTCAATATATTTCAGGGTAGCCTACTCCATTGTTGTAACAATCCAATTATTCAAAATTTTCTTTAACAGTAACTCTTAATTTTGTTTCTAGTCATTTTTCATTTATTATAGACCTGCCTTTGTTACTTGCAACCTTCAAATAGAGGACATTAATAAAAGCATGTATGTAATTTAAAATTTTTAATTACTTTGCAGGTACACATGGCAGAATCAATTTATAAACATCAATGAAAACATATTTTATGCAGTTTAATGGATCACATATTTAATAGCTATCATTTTAGTGGCATATCGTTAAATGTTATTTCTCTACTTGTGGAAAGATGTTTCAGTTAGTGTTATTAGTTCATAAAAAATGTAATACTATCTTCGACTAATTTTAAAAATGTAATTTTGAGTAATAAAGAAATGCTTTTAAATGGCACTATAGAGAGTAATCTAATAGAACTAGGTTAAAGCCAACAAAGTAGTTAAGAAATTTGTTTTTATCTTATCTGAAAAATTCACTGAAGAATATTCATAGTTTTTAAGCACATCATTAGGAAGTAGTATCATTAGAGACATGGTATGGAGAGAGACATAGAGTGTATATTTACCTAGCTGTCAAAGAAGGTAGAATAAAAATAAGTAACTTTTTCTTGATTGTTGCATCTAATATAAAAGTAAAAGAATGAAACTGATGGTGTGATATTGAGATTTCATAAATATTAAATAGAACATTAATGAAAATATTAACAAAAAGAAACTGTGATAAATGGTACATATGTTCCTTCACGTGTTTGCAGTTAGTATTCATAATGTCTACAGTTTTTTAATTTTATTATTCCACAATGAGTATTATAATCTCTGCATTTAAAAAAATAATTGTACATCTTTTGCAGGATTAAAAAATAAATTATAGTTGTTCATAATTTGATGTAATGCTTGTTCCCAATTTTGATTGGACAGCTGTCTATATTCCCTCAAGTGTTCTACTCCCTTGACATATGTAATCGAAGAATGCCAGATGTGGACAATAAAATACTACTAATTCTACTCATATCTACAAGTTAAAATTCATTTATTCTCTACTTATTGCCAAACTTCTGTATATTTTGAACTTCACAAGTCTTTTTACATGTGATAACTTTGTCTGGTATACCCTAAACTATGTTTAATTTAGTTGCAGTTATCTTTAATGTGAATGTTGACCTTTACTCTCATCTAAATTTCCACTTGTTGGCCTTATATTATTCACAGTAGGGGATCTGTCTGTTTTTCTGTCTATCTATATTCATCCATTCATCCATCCCCTATAGGTATAGATATATCCCCTAGAGTGAATAATATTGTGATGATTAATTTAACATGCTAACTTGACTGAATTCACTGGGCATCCAGATATTTGACTATTATTTCTGGATGTCTATGACAGTGTTTCCTGATGAGATTAACATTTGAATCAGTGAAGCCGATTGCCCTCCCCGGGTGGGTGGAGATCATCCAAACCTTTGAGAGTCTAAATAGAACAAAAAGTAGAGGAGGGGAGAATTTGTTCCTCTTTGCTTGGTTGGTTGAACTGGGACATGAGTTTTCTCCTGCCTTTGGATTGAGATTTACACCACTGCTTCCTCAGTCCTCAGGCCTTTGGACTTAGGCTGAATTATACTACCAGCTTGAATTAACACTAACTATTTTTCTGGCTTTCCAGCTTACAGATGGCTGATGATGGGACTTCTCAGCCTCCATAGTTATATGAGCCAATTCTTTATAACAATGTATGTGATATTTTAAATATGGTAACACTCACTATACACACACACACACTCATGCACACACGTACATACACTATTGTTTGTTTCTCTAGAGAACCCTAATACAAATATATACATTATAGATACATATGTGTATGTATATATATTTAATATGTAAATATTTACATATATATTTCCAGGCAAGTTTCAATAGTGAATTAAATTAGTGATTTGGATCAAGGTTCTACAGCTGCACATATTGAGGTAAGGCCTCATATAACAGGCTTTATAGATTGAAATCTCTAAGTGTGAAATAAACAAAAAAGTACTGAAAAGAAAGGATAAAAATGAAATGAAATTATTGAAATAATTTATATAAAAATATCATAAGTTTAAGTGGACAGAAAATTACATTAATTTTAGTAAAAATAAATATATGCAAATTATTTTAAGTAATTAATTTTCCCTACAAGGGAAATGAAATAAGACAAGAAATGAAATAAGTTTTCTAATAAAATAAGAAATGAAATAAGTTTTTCTTTCAGATTATTTCCTACAGATATTCTAATATACTCTTTTAGTCAAGAAGGCCAAACTTACTCTACCTGCCATCAGAATAAGGGGAACAACCCAGAAAATACTGTCATAATGTTATTTTAGTTTTGATTAGCTTTAGCAAAAAGTCAGGAACTCTATGAAATCTCTCGAGTTCTATGGAAAATCAAGTAGGAACTAAGGTTTCAGAGGTAAACCTAGAACCTCACATTCACCAGGACTTTCCTCCCCATCTCTTTCCTCTTTCTTCTTGTCTATTCTCAACTTTATTTTACAGGGAGTCGCACTCCATGTGGTTGGGAAGATGACCGTCATTAGTCACCCTCAGTTTCATAATTCTCCTAGAAAAGATATCATCGCTTTCCCAATTTTTTTAAAGACAATCTTAGACTCTGATTAGTGCTCCCTGCTACCATTGCAATCCTGTGTCCAGGGGAAATGGTCTAATTTATGTTGACCAACCCTGTATCAATATTTGTGCCCTGAAATGTGGGAATTGGATAGTACATATATAATTAGGAATAGAAGCATGAGAAAAGATATATCAGGTGGCCAAAAACACAAGAGAAACTATACTACATTATATGTAGCAGTTTATCTATATCTAGATTACTAATATGATTTTGGATAACACATTTGAATAAATGCAAAATAGAACTTGGGTTAAAAAGCCATACTAGTGTGGGATGATAATGGCACCAGAAATCTGAGGTCCTAGATCTTCATTTAGTCACTTCATATTCATAAAGCTCTTGGGCAAGTCACCTAAATGTTGAGTCTTATTTTTCTTATTTCTAAAATGTGAATTTTACTAATATAAATACTGAATTTTCTTCTTCAAAATGTTTTGGAAAATGATACGTAGTGTTCAGGGAAGACAAATAAAATGGTAAAGGGTGTAAAGGTTTATAGACCTAAACCATTTTGTCTATCTGTCTGAAGTAATTATGAATATTATAACATTTAAGATGATTGCCGTCTTCTCTGTAATTCTTCAGTGACATTTAGGGAGCACAGAGGCTATTTAACATTGATTATATATATATATACACACACACACATACATATACATACATATACACACACATACATAATCTGAATGCCTAAAGACTTAGTCAAATTATATGTTGTTTTTTTAGTTAATAAATAATTTCACTTCTTGCTTTAACTGTTATAGCCTTGGGACTTGAGCTGGAGTTGTACAGTTTTACTATGCTAAATTTCAAATTTTGCTACCATATAGAGTTTTCAATACAATTTCGATTCCCCTCAGACTCTTTACAAGATTACTCTGAACCCTACAAAATACTCTTGATTAATAAAGTAGCAGCTAACTTGACTTACCCAGGGATATGCAATCTTTTATTTCCAAATTTGCTAAACATACAGAAGCCATCCATATCAGGAACTCTGAATGGTCATTACTCTTTCTTTATTCTTAGTACACAATTGAGAACTCATGACGTCAAAATGTCCTTATGAAATTGCCCAAGACTGTACATCTGGAACCACGTTTGTCAATGGAGAAACTTTTATGTCTGACTGAGAGCAGGAGGGAATTGGTGAGTTGTACTTCAGTTCTCTCTTATTTTACTCTTATCATAACTGAACATTTCTTAGTTTCTTACATTTATTTTGGCTAAAATTAGCATGCTCACTCATGCCTCAAAAATTCTCTGTGTTGTCCCTTGGGGTGAGAGAATTATGTGATACGTGTAAACAAGGATTAATTTAATCTTAGGCGAATCCATGCTTTGCAGTGTGAGTGAGGTTTGCAAAGGATTATAAATTAAGTGAAGTTGGATATAGTTTGACATCTTGTTTTTTGAACCCCACAGCTTTTGAAAGCTTTTAAAGATCACTTATTAATTTTTGGTATACAAAATCACACAGAAAAAAACAAAAAAACAAAATCAATTGAAAAATAAGTCAAGTTTACTTTGGATTGAATGTTAAAAAAAATGTTTCTTACCTATTGGAGTAGGAATTAAATTTATTGTGTTTCTGAAAGGCATTTCTGTCTTTGCAGAATGACTATTATCTTGCCTAGCGACACATGACAAAGCAATGCTCATAACTTGAGACATCTTGTTTATTTTAATTCTCAACATTCTTCATCACTTGACTGTGATGCATTTATTTGGCAATAGCCTATCAGCTCTAAAGTAGATACGTTTAGTGGCAGGGGTGTGTTTGTGGCGGAGGATGGGATAAAGAAACCTAACATACATCATGCGGCTGGAAATGATATAATAGGAAATCACAAGCCATCATGCTCATCCTAGGTTTAAGCTTTAGCTATTTCTGTGGTTAAAAAAATAGTTTGGGGAGATTGAACTTTATCCAAAATCAATTTACAACTCTCATTTTTTTTTAAAGCCTTCACAGAGGGAGACATGAATTTGACACCTCTATTAGAGCTAAACTTCTGAGAATATCAGGAATCGACATATCAGTTTAATAAAGAGTGAAAAAATCCAATCAATGCAACATCAGAGTTTGGGATGGAATGGAGTAAGTTTAGGACTTTTTTTTCAGAAGGCTAATAGCAAGGTAGTTTAAACTCATGGGCTATTGACGGGTGTTAGAAACTGGATTATTTATAAGAATAGAAGATATTATTAAAACAATAGAGATCACATTTTAGTATATCTGTGGTATAAGAGTAGAAACACTTGAAATCATTAAAAATCTTGACTAGTCAAAGCATAGAGGAAAGGACCGGGGGCCATAAAGGATTATAGCTTCCGTAAAGCCAGAGCAGCAGAAAGAGAAGCAGTACTACCTGTGCAGAACAAGCAGATTCTGTTGTCTGTGGCTATGACCATGAGCTGTCTGAGATTAGAATCAAAACTATCCTATCACAGCTGGAACCATTAGAGTAGTCTTAGGTGGGATTTAGAATGGAGAAAAAAAAAATCTAAATTTGAATCTCGAGGCCATCTTTCAAGTTATAGAAAGTCCTTACAGACTTTCTTCCAACAGAAAATTGTGCAAACCAGAAAAGAAAACATGAGTTTGACTACAGGTGTGTTTAAAAGATAGCACTCATTCAATCAGTATTTAGATTTGATTTTAAAGGAACAAATTGAACGGTTCTTGAATGATCCTATGAGAGTCTAAAACTCTACATAGGAGAATATGGCTTTTGAAAATTTTTAGAAAAGTATTTTATGTATATTCATTTTAAAAATGTCAGAAAGATATTTAAGATATAGAGTGAATTAAGAATTGAAAACTTTATCATGGTCCTAAAAAACTCATTATGGTTTCAGTAATTTAAAACATTTTTCTATTGGTTTATTAGAAACATTTTCCGTAGTTTTTAACCTTTACTATATCTACACATCTCATTGTTAGATGTATTAAAATTAACATCACACTTATCCGGCTATTTCGGATTTATTCTAAATGGATTTTTCCCTTTTATTTTATAGCTGTCCTAAATTTGGGACCATTATTCTCTTGATTTCATTACTTTAGCAGGTGCTATGCCCAGGTTTTGGCTATCCAGCTTTGTTTAGGTTAGATTCTCAGAAGCAGGAGGGAAAAAAATAGTGTAATGGCTAAAATACAGACCAGGCACCTGCTGTCAAATAAAATTAACATGGAATAAATCAGTTCTGCCTGTGAGTCAAAAATTTAACTTCCCCTTGGCTGCCTGCAGAGCATTGCATAGCACCTGAGACATCATTATGGGGATGCTTTTTAAAAAGAGAACCATTGCCCTTTGATATCAGATGTTGAAGCATTCAAGAGAGACTTTTAACTACACAAATGATCTTTTGTGATCTAACAACAGAAATCTGTGTTCTCACAAGCCCTCAAGATGATTCTGATGCATGATCCAGTTTGAGAATCACTTTACAATATATTCGTAAACAATGTATTTAGGGAGGGAGGGAGGGAAGGAAGGAGAATGAGAGAGCAGGCATGAGCAAGAAAATGAAAAGAGGCTGTCATACACCCAAAATTCTACTGTTTGGAAGCAGGCTACCAACACTTCCTACCTAAATGGCTAAGAAGGAATAACTCAAAAGACTAGAGGATGGATCTGAGAACCATGAAAGATTATTCCTAAACCTTGAAACTTAATCAAGGGACTCTGGTGGAATTTGCTGAGCTGAGTTTTAAAATTGCTTAGACCCAATGACTTCTTTTTACCTTGCATTTTCTTCCTTTGTGAAAATGAATGTTTATAATTTTTATCCCATGATTCCACCGGTATAGGTTGTGAGTGCTTATAACTTGGGCACATACTTTCATTTAATTTCACAGGTCCACATATGCAAAATAATTGTAAGCCAGGATAAATTATAGCTAGGAACCAGATCAGCCCTAATTTAGATCATTTAGATAATGAGATTTAGATTTAGATGGTGAAATTTTAGACTTGAGGCAATGCTTGAATAGGATGAGGTTCTTGGGAAGCTTAGGAAGGGGTGAATGTATTTTTGCATTTGAGAAGGACATGAATCTGTGGGCTGGAGGACAGACTGTATTACGTAGAGTTTTAACCTGGGTCTACATGCACTTTTATTCAATCAAACACTCATCTAACTAGTTCTGTGAATGAAGTTTTCCAGAAGTAATTATGGTCCCAAATCAGTTTTCTTCTAAACTACATGGTAAGAAATAAATATTTTTTTAAAGTATATTATTTGTTGAATTAAAGTTATTTAGAATAATGGAGCCAAATAATTGATATAAATTGACCACTGTTTTCCTAAATTATATATTATTTGCTTTTGTTCATATAGATTCAAATGATCACATAAATTACCTCACTTCAAGAGAATCTGTTAATTTGTCACACGAAAAGATAATCATTGCCTCTAATTATTCTTTTGTCTGAATAATCTGCTTTATCTTCCATTTGTTTATAGGTCACCATCATTAATCTCAAATGCCTTTTTTCTATTTTTTCACTTTTCTGTTTCTTTCTGTTTTATATCATTGTCCTTGGAATTCACTTTGAGCCCAGAGTTATTTTAACATAATACTATCTAGTTTTTCAAAATATTTTTATGCTTTCTTTTACCCCAGCTTAAACGATTTCATTGTACACCTTTATTTTTTAAGGATTTCGATGTTTTGTGTTAGTTTATCTTTGATGCCTCAGAATTTTGGGTGGTCCTTGGAACTGATTTGTACTCCTTGTTTCTCTTGCATCTGCAGTGGTCATTGCTAGTAAAAGGTCTCTCATGGGATAAAGATGTGACCTTTCGCGGTATTGCAGACAGCCTAGATCCATCCAATAACATAAACTTTGTGCCAGCAAAGTAATAAGAACTTATTATTATGAATTCAGCTGTCAGATCTGTCACCACACGAATTGGTGACTAGATTTTTTCTGCTGAAAGATCCATCAGAATAATGGACTATCAATTTAAATTTGATTGAATTCAAACCAGATGACCTTTATAAAAGCCTCATGGGCACTATTGGGGAGGAAAACAAGAGAGTAGCATAGAACTTTAGCTGCCACAGACCACATAATAGCTGCTTTCAACTACTTTATTTTTGACATTTCAGATTGATTTAGGCTCCTTAGACTGTATGTCTGGGAACTTAAGTGAAGGTATAGTTCTCAAAATTGCAAGGTGACATTTATTTTTCAAATGAAACCAACCTGAATAGGGTTATCATTTCAAGCTAAACTTCATTTCTTCCTTTGGTTTGAATTCTCTCTGTAGTTAACATTGTTTAAACCTCACTGTAATATTCTTTTTTTTTTTTTTTTCTGATTCTATTTTATTGATGGTAATTGGTCGGTTCAGATTTTCTTTTTTTTTTTTTTAATTTTTTTTCTTAAGTTTATTGGGGTAACATTGGTTAATACAATTATATAATTTTCAGGTGTACAGTATAATTTGACATTAGTATTCTCTATAATATTCTTGGTAATGCTAGACTTGATTCTGTTTTATTGCGTGATCTCTATTATGGAATACAGTTGATTTTCTCTGCAACATGAATGAGTACTGGCAGTTTCTGATGTAGGTAGAAGTTCAATGTTGAGAGAAACAGAGGAAAGGATAGAGGGAGAGATGAACTGAAGATAATTAGATTATTAAGTATTTCTTCTTAACCAAGTTCAGTAGGTAAAATAAAACTAATAGCTATTGATATTGGTATTTTAAACTTACAAATGGACATTTCCTAAATATTATGGGTTTTGCCTCCACAATTAATATTCTTTGCTTTGAGAAAACTGTTACCTTATTATAATTGTCTTTTTGGTGGGTATAATGTATACATAGGTACACACACATATGCACATGTGTTCTGTTTATCAGGTGGAGTGTCTGAAACAGCCCTAGAAATGTCCTAGAGGCAGGAAGTGAGACTCATTTCAATTTCAAACTACATTAATTCTGAATGAAATCAAGCCCGTTCTTACATTTATAATGGCAATCTAGCTCGAGTAAAACATTGCAGATTTTTAATAAGGGCATTTCCGTTGGTTTCCTTCCATTCCCACAAACTCACAAATCAATCCTGTCTGTCAGCCATTCCAAATTTGTCAGTTCTTGTGAATAAATATGACAGCCAAATACTATTTAAATCTTTAAAGTTATATCTCTGTTAGTGAGCTAAATGCAATGTTGGCCACAATGATGACCTCTTTGTGTTTTAGAGTTTATCTTTTTCTAGCTTATTTAAACTACTGAAACAATGGGAAAGACCTTACCCGAATAGAATATAATCCAGATATCACCAGAGTATACATTTCTTGAACAGCTTAGCAACTAGTAAAATTACATTAAAAATTATGATAAAAGTAGAAAAGCAAGATATTTTATCCAAAGTTGTTTTTTCTTAAAAAAAAAAAATACATGTGAACTATATTGTAGAAACAAGTAACTATTAGTATCTTTACAACTTACACTTCAGATCCTTAACACCTTTGCATACACATGGTAAACATTAATTTCTGGGTAATAAAAATGTGATTTAATACCACATCTACGGTTTTATGCATATTCCAAAAGTCTCAGCAGACTAATTAGAAGTATCACATTTTATGGAATGAGCATTCCTCCTTATTTTCTTGGCTTCTAACTACTGTGTAAAATTTAAATAAAGAATGTATATCTACAGCAGAGAGAAAAGTGGAGAAAGGCTAAATAGAACTGCAATCAGACTAATAAGGTTTTAGGTCTCTAAGGAATGTTTTGTGTCCATAATTTTTGCACCAACAAAAGTTCTTCAGAAGGGTCACAGTGAGAAAGCAATGATAGTCAGACAAGATATTTCAGCATTACAGAATTTAAGACAGTATCCAAGTCAGTCATTCCTCAGGCCAGCTGAATGGATAGATGTTAAGAAAGAGTCAATAGTACTAATTTGTGCCTATTATTTCTTACTGCCAGTCATGCAGCTCTGTAATTGAAATGCTCAGTAATAGTTTTCTACCTAAATTTTAATGATGCCCTTTATAATTCTCTTTTTAATGCAGTTCCTGAACTTTAGAAAGGTTCTTCCCTGCCAAATGTCAGTTCATTGTGAAGTGTTGCATTGGAAAACCTCTTGCTTAAAAAAAATATAATATTGCTTATTATGTCTGTTGAAAATTTTGTCTTGTCATGTGCTAAGATTATTGATCAATGCTCTCTTACCAAAAATATATAGAGGAAAGATTACTTAAAATTAACAATTTGTTTTCTAATTAAAGGTCATGTATAGGATATCTGAAAAAATTTTTTTAAAGGAATACTCCCAGTTAATTTAAAATGGCACAAGACTCCTACAACAATTTTATAGTTATTTGATTAGAGATCTCTGGTAAAGTATTTTTGTCATGGCATGTACTTTTAAAAATACTAGGTAAAATTCACTGATTGCCACTTTCCATTCTATTTATACCTTCTGGGAAATAATTTTCTCTTTTTCTCTTTTTCTTGTATGTTTTGGAATCAAAAGACCCCTCTGCCCAGTCTGATTTCCTGATCTATTGTGCAAAATCATGTGAAATTAGAATTCTTGAGATATACAAGTTAATAATTTAATTTTAATTTGATAAAAGGAGTGCTTGAAGAGTAGAATGAGACCACCGGCATTTTTCAGAGTAAATAAATTATTTTTATTAACTTGGCTTTCATTTTAAAACTTGACGGAAAGTGGACAGTTTTATAACCTTGGGTTCTGATCTGCGCTAAGCAAAAATAGTTTAAATTAGGTTGGAGACACTGAATAATGTTAATCTTTTGGACATCTGGACTTTTAAGATCCCTAAAGCTTGGAGAACAAAATTAAAAGCCAGCTATAGTTTTATTTAACATTTTAAGGGGAAAGTTTAATGTAACGTATTTTGTTTATACCTATTTAACAGTCATGTCTATATATGAACAAAGGTACATGTATCTCTTCTTGGGATTTGAAACTTTGACAAGATTAGGACTTTTAGGCTTGCTTTTCTTGTGGAGTTCTGTCAGAAGTCATTTATGGGCAAATTATTCTGATTAGGAATAGATTGTTTCTCAGGACTGCCATAAAATAAATCTAAATGTCTCAGCTGTGTTTCTGGTCCAGCAACACCCTCATTAAAGAAACACCACACAATTGCTGTGTTGGCAGCCTTGATTTTAAACACCAGTCTAGGCTGCATGTAAAAGAGAATAAATTGCCTTCTTATTCCTCTAAAGGTCCATAGTGCTTGTAATTTAGGCTTGAGAGGCACTCTGAGAACAATGTCCAGAAGCATAAACTATGTCTCCTGTAAGAGTATGATACCTGTGAAACAGATGTCATTAACTATAATTCTCGGTTTTTCATGTTTGACAGGCAAAGCTACATATTTTAGGAATTATGTAACCATTCTGAATAGGTAATAAGTGAAAATACTCCCAAGTTAAATTTCATTTCCTAGTTTCAGAGGACTTCATTATCGTTAGTAAAACTAATAACTGTAATATGAGAGGAAAAGAAAAAAAAAACCTGAATTTGAAAGCTCGAGACACTAAAAAAATTAAGATTTCAGTGGGGTTTCAGTCATGTCATAGATCAACTGCAGTGCTTTTCTGTGGTGCTGATTCCAGAATATTGGCTCTGTTGCTTATATTTTTAACCTAGGTAGTCTCTTAGGGTTTGAAAAATATGAGAAAAACTGGCCTTGTCAGAACATAGAACTGCTTAGAGTAAATGTTTGCTTATCAAGATTTACCTGTATTTTTTAAATGTGGCTTTTGGACTAGTTATTTACTAGTTATTATATCTCCAACTGTCATTTGTGCTGACCTACTTTGAAGTGTGAAAAATTACATATTTCTCAGAGCTAGCGAAAATTCCAGAAGTGAATGAAATAATTTTGCCATGAAAAATGAACAAATATTAATTCATTTTAATTACCTACACACATACTATGGATTTACATAATAGAGGGCAGAACATAATTGAAGTTCCTATGCAAATTGGTCATTTTACAGGTTATATACAGTTTGTATAAACTTTTATGTTTGTAAATCGACCTCACTACCTTTATCTTCTTTATCATAATGACACAATCACCCAGCTGAGTCAGACATTTGATAATAAAATTTGACCATTTTGATTCTTTGTTTAGAAGAGGAAGAAAATGTTCAATTCAGTCCAACACACATTTAATGAGCACTTACTCTGTTGCAGTCACTCTATGGGACGCCGTGGTGCACAGTGAAGAAAACAGTTTTCTAACACAGACTTAAATACAGTTAAGAAGAACTTATGCATTTATGTAGATAAGACTGCACGCTCAACTCTCATGGACTTTCCAACTAAGAACAATAACAGTAAAAGTCAGAACAGAAATCTACAAAGATTGCACCAAACATAAAACCATTAGCAATTTCAACATGATCCTTTCCTGTTCTTTCTCCTATTCTCTCTCTTCACTATAATTTTCTCACTACATAAATAAAATTACCGAAAAATTTTCCAGTCAAGAAGTGGAAGCAGTGAAAATTAGGTAATTCATCTGGCCTTTCCAGGAGCCTTTAACAGGTGTGGGAGAAGGAACCCAGGCCTCTGGCATTTTGTTAAATGGAAGAAATGCAATTAGAAGGCTGTGCCTACATCTGGCCCCAACACCTCCTATTTCTGTAACCTATTTCTATAAGCTGTATGACTTTGGAGAAGTCACTTAGATTTACAGCACCTTAACCAATTTGCTTATAAAATGGCCTATAATACCCTCCCCCACCCCATTTTACAAGGTTGAAACGATGAAAAAAATGAAATAATATACATGAGCAAACACAATTAGATATCTTCCATTTTGTACTTACGGATTTTAATGAAAAATGTCCCCCGGATATTAAATATTTCTCATATTAAGGAATGCCAAAAATTCTGAATGGTCAAAATATGGATACAAAGTTATTAATTTTGATAGTTTAGTTAAAGTGATATTTCTACTTATGCATATTCTAGAAGTTGTTGTTGTTGTTGTTGTTTTTTTAAAGTTTATAATCCCAGTCAATCCTCAGAACATCCTGATTTATACTTTGGAGATTTAAAAAAAAAATTATCAAATGTAGATATTTATACCAACATGACTGATTAATCACTCCACAATCTGGTTGGCAGAATATAGGCTCTAGCAATAAAAGTAAAGCCTGCAAATGAAATAGTCTTACAGAGGCACTCCAGTGCCAAAGCATTATTGGTGTTGTTATAGATCATGAAAATTGAAGGGAAGCCAAAGCATTTAATTTCAAAGTTGGAGAGCATATTCTAATCACTGGATTTAATTTAATTGTCACTGTAACCATTATAGAAAAAAAATTTATACCACCAAGGTAATAAATATATAAATGAGAGTTGCTTGGCAGATCAATAGAAGAATAACAGTTACTAAAAACTGAATTCTTATGGTTTTAGAGGTAACAAAATTTGTAAGTTCTGGGCCAATACATTTTGCTGTATTATCTCAAATTACTAGCCCTATAGACATTTTGGTTTGTTCTTAAAATTGAATACGATTAATTTAGAATTACATTGATTATTCTCTTTAGATAGAGAGCAGTGCCCATTTATCCTGAATGTAGGGCGTAGCTTCTAGACACTTTTTGATAGTTTTGAGTGACACACTGGGAGTTGCTGCATTTGCTTATCTATGTCTCCCCCCAAAAAGCTTTGCAAAACAGCCGAAGACAAACTTCCATCAATGAGTGAAAGAAATCTCACAGATACAAAGAACTTATGAGGAAATGGGTCAAAGGGTCGACTGTTGTTTGATTTATAAATCATGTTTGGGAAATACCAAAGGAGTCAGTTCATGTGCCAACTCCTACCTTGAGCTTTTCTTTCAAGATATGTCAGTGGTTTTTCTTTAGACAATGACTAAACAGAAAAAGGAAGATCAGAAAAGGTCATTTGCTTTGGATCTGGGAAACTGTACTTTTATTAGAAGAGAGGAATTCTGGCAAAAAAATTGAAAAACAAAACCCATTTCTGGTCTGACAGCATGGTTCTTGCACTCTAGGTTGCTCTGTCTGAGTAAGGGAGATTAGCTGTCATGAAGGAACTGGTCCAGGCAGTTGGTTAGAGGATGCGAATGGCAGGTGTGGTAAAGGTGGCAGCTGAATATTAATTGTGCACAGGCTCATATCCTACTTGTTCTCTTTCGAAAATAAGCTTTAAGCCAGAAGATGATTGTCCAGAACTAGATCTCTTGCTCTTTTGATTCAAAGCCACTCATGGGACTTGAAAATTCTTCAGATGATGAATGTTGCTTCTTCTTCTCAGATGCCCAGATTATCTATTTCCTACTTTTTTTTTTTTTCAAATTAAGCTTTTAATGCTAATAAACAGCAATGGTAATAATGAATCTAACACCTTCTTTTTATTATTATTATTATTAGTAGTATTATTATTTTTTACCTATTTGGGTTATTTTATACCTTATAATACAATGTAGTAAGGTAGAAAACAGATTTTGGAGTCATAAAACCAGACTTGGAATCTTTGCTTTAGTACTAAAAAGCCCTTAGATTTTCTGAAGATCATAAAGTTTACATTTTAGTTTCCTCACCTATAAAATGGGAATAATAATATTAAGTGTAACTTAGGACAGTATTATTAAATACAATAAAATTTCTGAATTTTCTGGACCATTGTCTGACAAACAAATTGTCCAATGAGTTTTTGTTCAATTCTCTTCTCAAAGCAGAAATTAGAGGCATTTATGATCTTACCTACCTGATTATTTATTCTAAGTTTGCTTACTGTTGAATATCTTATATCTTTTTTTACTCCATCCTTTTAAGCCACTTGAAAGTGAAGTACTCTGTCAAAAGCTAACGTGAGTCTTTTTAAGGATGAGTTTTGTGCCCTACTTGTTCTTTTCTTCATTACATACTTATTTTTTAGTGGAAACAAAGTAGTTTATTATTATTTATTCTAATATATATAGATGTAATTTGATGAAATTTCCTAATGCTGCTTAAAAAGTTAACAGCTGTAGGCAACAGAATTCCATCTCACATTTTTATTTTACAACATCACAGTATAGCATAAGTGCTCCCCCACAGTGTGGCAAACTTGTCAACAGTTCATCAAAGAGCAGATACATTCCTCATGGTAGAAGAGAAACAATTAATCTTGGGAATGAAACAATTCTAATTTCACTGTTTTTCCTACACCAAGGAACTGTAAGTGCTATTTTATTTTCTGATTAACACAAGAAGAGCAGTTCAGGATTTTGTCTCTCTCTCTCTCTCTCTCTCTCTCTCTCTCTCTCTCTCTCTCTCTCTCTCTTGTCATGAGAGTGCATATTGTAAAAGCTCCCAACTTCATAAATTGTTAAAATCCAAATATAATGTTTAGTCTTTATAAATACTAACTGAAAACCAGGTGTTAATGAGGAGGAGGCAATGCCATCAATATTAAGCAATGGATATAGAGTAAGATAAAACTTAAAGTTCTAACTGTAGTATCACTAGCTGATTCATCTTGGTGATTTAACGTCTTTAGGGCTCAGGTTCCTCATTTATAAAATGGATAATGACAGTAGTATCTATCTTATAAGGTAGTTTTAAGAATTAAATGAGATAAAGCAGGGAAGCACTTAGCACAGTCTCTGGCACATTATAAGCACTCAATAGATGTATCTTGCTTTTATTATGAAAATATAATGTTAGCTATATCATTTTAAATGTTTGGAATGAGATGGGCATTAATCCAGTCGAGTATTCAGTTGATAGTAAAGACCCTAATGTGCCATCTGCCTTTTTAGGAGTGAGATATTGACTTGTTTTTCAGTTATAATACAAGATATTTGGTGCTCTTGGGGTTTGGTTGGAGGGCAGAACAGTGAATTATCTGCTATCCAGCTTCTTTTAAAATTCAGTGTGATACAAAGTACCACCTATAAAGCGTTCTTGTCAAGCAGGGAAACAAACAAAACCCGAATCTGACTAAACCTCTGAAATTATTCTATATTGTAGATTTTTTTATATGCACACATTATTTTAAAATATACAGCAGCATTCTAAACTTGTTTATCTACAGATAATGAAACTTAAGGCGATTTGAATTTGCTAAAGTGTATGTAAGGTATAATAATATCTAAGACGGTAATAGAGGGAGTGCAAAGAATAGAAAGGTGGGCACATTTAAGAGCTATTAAAGAGAATAATTGTTAGGACACAGTGATGAGCTGTAAGCACTGTTAGAGATAGGAGCTAACTAGGCTTTCCCAGATCTGTGGAGATGACTGCAAGTTTGTTGGTTCCATGGAAGGAAGAGCAAATATAGGTGTAGGGGAGGGTGGATTATCAGAAGGACAATTTGTGACATGTTAAAATTAAGGTACCTAGGATATTTGGCTGGGTGGTGCTTAAAAGGTCTCAGATTTGAGGAATGGTTTAGGCTGACCATATAGCTAGTATAAATCAAACAACCAATTAACTGATTAACAGAATGTGTTCTAAATAAAATATTTTGGTTTCTTTTTGGGGGGTGGGGTCGGGGGGAAATCCCACAGAAAAACAAATAGTTTTCTTCTGCAAATAGCTGAACTGTTTTTCGGTAATACAAAATTTTATTGTAAACATTCTTTCCTCTTGAAAAACTTTAATTTTTAATCATTTTCTTCTGCTATTTTGGGAATGGCCATACACCCTTTAGGGAATAAAAGTAATGCTTAAACATGTTAAATGTGGTGAACATACTTTGAAAAATAATTTTCAGTTGGTTACCAAAAGGGAAAAAAATAATTGCTTTACTAAACTGAATATATTTTTCTTTTCCTTTTTTTTCTTTTAAAACCAGCCTTTGTTTCTCTTGCCTTTCTCCTGTAGAGAAACAGCAGGTAGTAGATTTTTTTAATACAAGAGTATATTATCACCTTATATTACCTCCCTGTGGTTTCTGGAAAAATGCAATCCCAAGTACAATTCCTGGCTGTGGTATTTGTCTACGCATGTTTTAAAAATGGCTGTAGCTATTTTATATGATTAGGCATCTAAATTATACTCTTCAAAAAGTTGCTCAACTTATTTTCCTCATCCTTTCTCCTTTTGTTGGCTAGAGGAATTCTGAGGACATGGTTTTTGTATATCTTATGCATTTTGAATTTCCACTTTATTTCCTTTTCCAACAACAATAAAATTATTTCTGTTTAATGGGAAAAAATGTTTTTCCCATTATATCACTTCTCCTCCTCCTCCAAAATTTAAAAAAACCAAAGGTCTATCATAAGTCTTAAATATTAACAATTCAATTAAGGAAAGATGAATTTTCGTTTGGAATTTGCTGAGATAGAGTAGAAGAAAAATCTATATGCAAAAGGAAATCAATTTTACACTGGAGAATTTTATGGTAAAGGAAACTTGATATAAAGGATTATAAAAAGTTTCTTCCCAATAAGAAGAGCAATTGAAAGAGCTGACACTTCAGTAAGAGTAAATAAACCATGGGATCAATGCCTTATGCGCCTTATGCATGTAAAGTAAATAATTCTTTCTGTGTACCAATTAGTTTATTTGAAAATATTTTACTTTAGATACCTAGCATAGCTGGCATACCTTAATTGCAATATGGACATAGATAAATAATGTTCATTTTGAGGGAGAATGAAAATGAGAGTAGATTTGTTTGACAGTTTCTCTTCTTTCATTATGTAAAAAAATGTTTTAAGGGAAAACTTAGTCTATATTTACAGGTGTAGGTGTAAGGTCTCATTTGTTTGGTTTAAATAGCTGTCTAAATGCCTTTACATTTCTTTGAGTGCTGTTGAATTTTTCCTTCAAAGACAAACTTGGTGTCTGCAGTTTTCTTTATATATTAGGCATTGTTATTGGACATCAATATTTAAAAAAAACAAGATGGAATAGAGCAACAGAGGTAGCACCTTTGAAGAACCTAAGAGTGGAGCATCTGAGTAAACTTGCAAAAAGAATAAAGGAAGGATGGAAGGCAGAGAGGAAAGGGGTTGAATGGGTGGATTAAGCTATTTGAGTACCAACTAGAACTACCATTTTGCTGAAGGCAGACATTTTATTTGATAAAACTTTGCTTGGCCTACTTGGTTTAGTATATATATTTTTAAATAAAATAATAAAAATATCTAAATTTAATTTTAACTTCTATGAAAGACCTACCTGATGATATGAATATGCTAGGAGTCTTAGAAGGAAATATGAATGGATAGGATTTTAGAAATAGTCATGTGTGTACTTTATTTTTCAGAGGATTAAATCCCAGTGAATCAAAAAGCTATGGGAGGGTAAAGGAGGCCAAATATATGGTTATGGAAGGAGACTTGACTTTGGGTGTTGAATACATTATACAATATACAGATGATGTGTTATAGAATTGCACACTTGAAATCTATGTAATTTTATCAAGTGGTGTCGCTCCAATAAATTTAATAACATTTTACAAAGCTATGATTCAATAACCTGGGAATGGAAGGCCATAGTAATTCTAAAATTTCAATTCTTCTTCAGTTAGGAATCTCAAAATTTGAGATCTTTAGAATTAAGGCAGCTAAAGATACCAGTATAGTTATACAGGTCATTTGAAAGAGCTTAACAAAAGAATGAATCTATAATCTTAAATTTCTATCATATTCTTGGCTATCAAAGTTAACACAACACTAGACAAGTCTATTGAGGAAAAACATATTTCCATAGCATTTCTTATATTTATATGTTCTGATATTGTGGAGCTATTCTGTATAAAGACATAGGGACAGTCATTATTGAAAATAAATTTTAGACCTTATGATAGCTAAAAACCTTATCACATTAACAAACTTTATCTTTTTGTAGTAAGTATAATCTTATTTCCTTAAGTATAAGAACTATCTCCATTGGGCTTCAATGTCTGGCTTATTTAGACCAAAAATACCATATTTGGTTATCCTTGTCATTTTCTATCAATTACAGTATCCAGAATAAATGACAAAATATACATAATAGGGAGATTATCAAGATTGACAAAGTAAATGACCTATAATTCAGATGCAACTCAAATACTAATCATTAAAATATGGATTTATGTGTTATAGACCCCAAAAATAATAATTCTTTTTTATTTAATTTTATTTTATTTTATTATTTTATTTTATTTTACTTTTGTTTATTTTAATTTAGTTTAGTTTCAGGTGACAAGCACAAATGTTAGATGTTTATATAATTTACGAAGTGATCCCTATGATTACTCTATTACCCACCTGGCACTACACGTAGCACTACACATATTTGCTATGCTGTACTCCATATCCCCATGACTGTTTTGTTAACTACTAATCTGAACTTTTTAATTTCCTCACCTTTTTCACCCAGACCCCCCCCCCCAATCTGGCAATTACCAGTTTGTTCTCTGTATCCATGAGTCTGTTTTCAATTAGTTTGTTCATTTATTTTGTTCCTTAGATTCCACATATAAGTAAAATCATGTGATATTTGTCTTTCTTTGACTTAATCCGCTTAGCATAATATCCTCTAGGTCTATTCATTTCATTAAAAATGGTAAGATTTAATATTTTTTATGACTGAGTAATATTCCATTGCACCATAACTTTGTTTAGCCAATCGTCTATGATGGGCAGTTAGATCGCTTCTATATCTCGGCTATTGTGAATAATGCTGCCGTAAACATAAGGGTGCATAAATCTTTTTGAATTAGTGTTTTTTTTTTTGTTGACCCACAATTGCTAGGTCATAAGGTAGTTCTGTTTTTAATTTTTTGAGGAACCTCCATACTTTTTTCCATAGTGGCTATACCAATTTGCAATCCCACTATCAGTGCACGAGAGTTCCCTTTTCTCCACATCCTCACCAACACTTGTTTTTTGATTTATTGATGATAGCCCATCTGACAGGTGTGAGGTGATATCTCTTTGTGGTTTTAATTTGCATTTCTCCGATGACCAGTGACCATGAGCATCTTTCATATGTCTATTGACTATGTCTGTATGTCCTCTTTAGAGAAATACCTATTGAGGTCTTCTGCCCATTTTTTAATTGAATTTATTTTTGTTGCTGAGTTGTATGTGATTTTTATAAATTTTGATATTAACCCCATATCACATGTATCATTGGCAAATATCTTCTCCCATTTCATAGGTTGTGTTTTTGTTTTATTGATGCTTTCCTTTGCCATGCAAAAACTTTTTAGTTTGATGTAATCCCATTTGTTTATTTTTTTTTCTTTTGGTTCAGAAAATATATCAGAAAAAATATTACTAAGAACAATATCAGAGTGTTTTCTGCCTGTATTTTCTTCTAGGAGTTTTATGGTTTCGGGTCTTACATTTAAGTCTTAATCCATTTTGAATTTATTCAAATTGTATATGGTGTAAGAAGGTGGCTCAGTTTCATTTTTTTTTTTTTTTGCATACATCTGCCCAGTTTCCCTAACACCATTTATTGAAGATTCTATCTTTACCCTATTGTATATTCTTGCATATAGGTGTGGATTTATTTCTGGGCTCTGTATTCTCTTCCATTGATTTACGTGTGTTTTTATTCTAGTACCATGCTGTTTTGATTACTATGACAACCACAAACAGAAATTCCAAACTGTCTATGGTACCTAGTCTCCAAAAATGGTCCCTAATGAAATGAACTAACTGTATCTTCCAGTGTGCCCTCCTGTAATATCCTCCTTCCCTGAATCTGAAGTGTCTTACCATTTTCATTAATTGATGAATATGAAAGAAATGATAGTCTGCCAGCTCTGGGACATGCCTTTAAGAGGATGGGCAACATCTATTTCTTTGCTCTCAGGATAATACTCTTTCATAAGCCACATTGAAGAAGTCTGGCTGTCCTTTTGGAAAGGTCACATGGAGAGTCATGTCAATTAGGAGAAGCCCTGAGACTGCATGGATAGGAAGAGGGCCCAGCTATGTTAGCATTTCAGTTGAACATGCAGATTGATTCCAGTCACAGGTGCCATATGACTGAAACTACATGGGAGTCCCCACATGGGGGCATCACATTCACTCAGGTGAACCCAGTTACCCCACAAAACTCTAGAGGTAGTCAAACAGTTGTTTTAAACTATTATGGTTTGGGGTAGCTTTTGTAGAGATAATAATAATAAAAAAAAAAATTGCACTAGAAATGGATCCAGGGAAACAGCCTCAAATTGGGAATTTGTAAGTAGCTCTCTTAGCTAATTAGATTCAAAGGCATCCATGAGCCAGCTTTGCTCTGCTAGCTCATGGCACACAACAGCAAAACAGTAATTTAAATTAACACATGTAGTCACCTGTAATAATTAAATGCCTATAAATGAAAAGTTTTAGGTAATCAGAGAGTAACTGCTATAGAAATGTTAGGGTAAATAAGGAAAGAAGGAAAGTAATTGTTGATTGCTTCTAAATGCACTGGAAAATTTGGAGAAAGAAAATTATAAGCTCAAGGCTTTGAATTCTCAACTCAAGGTCTTAATAAGAGACCGGAAGACATCCACGATAGCTCTAAACAATACCTTTATTTCCTATAGTTGCATGATTTTAGTTTTTGTAAAGTAAACTATGACCACTAACCCAGTTATTACTTTTTATTTCAGCACTAAGCTCAATATCATGCACAATGGTCATCCAGCAAATGCTGAGTGAATAAATGAATACTTGAGTAGAAATGCATGCTTCAAAATAATAAATATGGTAAAAGTTAAGAGAAATGACATTTATATAAATACATTCTGACTTCATCCTAAAGAAAATGGGAAGGGAAAACATTTAGCTCCTTTCATAAAGATTTTAAAAATCATATTTTTGACTTTTGATTTGAAGAGACCTATGGGAAACATTTTATATATAATAGTGTTGCTGTTACTTTTTGTTTCTTACCTATTTTAATTAAAGATGAACTTAAATGTATTGGGGCAGGGGATTTTAGTGTAAATTCAAATGATTAGGGTTTTAAATCACATTTCTAATCATGGTAATTCAATTATGTTTTGAAAAAGAAAAAATTAGTTTTGGAATCTTTTTCTGATTTTTTTATTTCAAGAAGATTTCTTCCAATCACATTTTTTTCTGATGATTATTTAAAAATGGTGAGCAGCTTGCATTTGTGACCTGATGTGAAAAGCATGACAGTTGGAACTTTTAGCCACGCTTATGCAGAAACCCAGCTCACCAAAATCCTGGTGGACGGATTGGAGTTCTGTTTTTATTAACCTTCTCTTAAGAGAAAGAACTTGGCTATTTACTTCCATTTCCACTTTTGGGCAGTGTCATTCTTGTTACTTTTGGGTAACATAAATGGTCTGTTCAGCTTAAATTCACCAAACTTTTAGAATGCAATGTAGTATCTGCTGAAGTCTTAATGTAAACACACATGCCAGAGAATATATTTTATACTGGAAAATTCCCCATCCACCTATGTTATGAAGAGTGATCTTCACAGAGGCAGTTGCACTCTATTCTCTAAATTGTTTTTAAATTTCCTTGTGGCTGGCTTAAGTCAATAGAGCAGTGTAGTGTACCTTTTGAAAAATCTCCTGTCTCACTTCTCAATATTCTCCATATTTTTTTTTTTCATATTAAGCAAGAGAAGCCACTGTCATATACTGTGTAGTTATCTGTGATCTATTGGTCCAACTTGCTGGATTAATGCCAGATTTCAACACTCAGCTCCCCACTGGCAAACTACTTTCCCACCAGTGGTTAAAAAATGATCACTTTTACGCTTAAGCACACACATTGACATCTCCTGTCTTGAATTCCTCTGAAAAAGAAGAAAAATAGCTAGAGAAGTCTACCATAGCAGCCCCCTCTGGCAGGGATTCGAAAGTAAAAGAGCATTTCCAATTTCAGTGAAAACCAACTGGTTCAGAAAAGTTCAGGTACTTCAGAAGTTAACACAGGCCTCCCTTTGGTCCCATCAGGATTGATATTCCTATCTGCCCAGTTTGCTTTTACTCAGTTCAGCTGTTTTGTTATTACTTATAAAAAATGTTGCCTCAGCTGGAAAGCGGAATCATATCAGAAACCATTTTCAGAGGAGTTTAATGATGATATTTCAGTAGGACAAAAGGAAAAGAGTGCCCCCTCAGGATTTCTTTAAAATCCATAAAGCCAGGTTTTGAAAAGAACATGATTGGAATGCAGCAAGAAACCTGTCCTTAACAATTCCTCCTCATTGAATTGCTTCCCAGTTGTTCTTTAAATGGCAACCTTTCATAGTATAGGGCATCTTTACTTACTGGAAAAATGGCAGCCTTCTCGTGACACAGAAAACATTAGATTTACACAAAGAATTGAAATAAATTATTTTCTCTCTTTCCTGTTTTAGGATGAAATGTTAAGCTTTGGTCAAAAGAGTTTTGTTTTTCTTCTCCAGGGCACATGGGTTAAGAAATCCTGAAATTAAAAAAAAAAAAAAAAAAAGTACCAATTGGATTTGAAAAAAAAAAGAGATGATAGTTTACTTTCTTGAATTTGAATTTGTTCTATTTTTTAAATTTCTTAAGTAAATGAAAATTTTAAATTACTATGAGTTTTTCATGAGCTATCAACATACAATGGACTAAAAATACCATATTATTTTGATGAGACTTTAAGTGAAATAAAATTCAAAAGTTTTCTTTGATATTCATGAGAGATATCTAAATACATTAGTTGGTGCTTATAACAAAAATCAGAGTAAAACCAGAAATGATAAAAGAAAACAATAGGCAAGAGTAAAGAATGAAGTCGAGTCAGGTATTGACCTATATGAGACAGACTATAGATGCAAAAGGATTTACAGAAGGGCCTTTCAGGCTGAGGAAGTTAGAGGGACTTCAGGAAAAAAGTGCTCCTGAAGTAGTCACTGGAAGAAATGAAAGGTCAAATTCATGTTAGAGGCTATCTCTTAATTTTCTACCATTTTAGAATAAAGAAATAGACATTTCTACAAATATAATATAACCAGACATCCCTAGAAGTTCTTAATCTAAGTAAAAGGAGATGAACACATTTAAAGGAAATGTGATAAAAGAAGAAATTGAGAGTTTAGGAGGAATGAGAAAAAGGAGAGATACAGAATACTATGTTTTTATGGACAGAGGAGACGACATTCAGGGAGATGAAGTCAAACAGGTAGAGTTATAGTGCAATGGTCAGGGAAGATGATAACTGTTGGGGGCTTAAAGAAAGACAAGGACTGAAATAAATCACTGAATTTTGGTGAGAAGGAAATTTTTGTTGACCTTACAGTAATTTCAGTGGAGCGGTTGATGGAAGTTTGAAGAAATTCATGAAAAATCAGGGGTAATAATTAAATACTATTATATAAGAATTTTAATTGTGAAAGAAGGCATCAATAATAGGATAACAATAAGAGAAGTAATGATAGCAGAAAACTGTTTGTGTGTGCATTTTGATATAACTGGTATTTTATAATATTAAAAACTCTTATTTGAATTGGAAGAACATGAGAAAGAATTGGAAGAAGATGCGACAGAGTTGCCACTTAAGATGCTAGGGAGGAGATATTTAAAGATAATACTCTCCCAAATTAGAAGGAAATGTAATAAAGTACTGGTAGCGGAGTGAGTTTTAGAGATGAGAAGAAGCTTGCTCTTCTGAGGTCACAGGGATAGATGAGCAAAAAAAAGAAAAAAGAAGTTTCAAATAAGGCTGAGAATATGTGTATGAACACACATGGAATGATCTTCCTCAGGTTAATGGCGATTTCAAGTAAAAATAGTGATAAAAGTTTGGGGATTGGCAAGAGATCTGAAAGTTAGAGTATGACTTAGAGATTATGAGCTAGAATACATGAGGCATGAAAAGCAAAGATTGGAACAAAAGTGTAGTTTTGTAGTCTAAATATTCAGAAATGTAGGCCTGCCCTATAACTGAAGAAAATAGAATTACTCAATGTTGTGTGAGTTTTGAGTTTTGAAAATCCTTCACCACTTCCTCTATCCCAAACTCCTAGCTCTGCCATAGTTCTTGGACTTATTATTTATTACTTTAGGTTAAATGAGTTGAAGATCTCTGTTAGTGTGAAAATAGTACCAAATGATTCCAATCTCATTAGTATTGTCAATCAGTAAATACTATTTTATCTTAATTTATCATGCCTTACATAAAGATATGGCTCTTGAATGCTGAATCTCTGTGGTATTCCACTCAACCAATTTTGTAAATGAGATCCAGTGGTATCTTTATGACCACTATGTTTTAAGTATTTTCATTGTTTATGGAAGCTTGACCCCTCATTTGATTGACTCTTCATTTAAAAGTAACACAAATGACCAATATAATACTTTCTCTAGCTTCTTGTATAAATGCAGCTGTATCTCTTTTATTTCTTAATAATTATTCATTATTAAGTGTTGTTCATTATTAGCAGGAGGCTAATAAAAGCCTCTTTGAAGGCTTCCTTGTCATGAATAAGCCTATAATTTAGGGCATACTCCGAGTTTACTCATTCCTAAGTGCATTAGTTCTACCAAACACAGGAAAGAGAAGGAGAGAAAAACAACGGAGACGGAGTGACAGAGAGACAAGTAGAGAACTCAACCACCTGGTTATTCCATAGTTTCTATATTTTATGTGCAAAAACCAAAGTAATTGGGGAGAAAGTCTTGGAATAAAACCAGAGAACATTTGATTTTATAGCATAAAAAAGAAGTATGCAGACGTGAAAAGGGAAAAGTAATATTTTAGTGATATTTCACCGGGTGGTCACTGTGAAGTTCAAATGAGGTAATGCATGCAACCAGTTAGAACAATCCTGGCACATGATAAGCATGCAATATAAATAAATGTTAGGGGATGTAGTTACTTTTAGCACTTAAAGCACTGAACAGCTGCTGTTGATCTAGAAAATATTGCTCTTTTTTAAAAAAATTTTTGACTGGCAAAAAATGAAATCACTCATAGGTACACACACACCAAAAAATAAATGTAGAAATGTTTCTCCAGATTATTCAGTCCTCTTAGAATTTTCTCTTATCCATAATAGGAGAAGGAGCTGAGGAGAGACACTGAACAGCCTCAAAAGAAGCACAAGTCCAGTGTGAGTATTCTTTTTCTCTAATGGTTATTAAATGAAAAAACAAAAAACAAAAACAAAAAGCAAACAAAAACCCCTAAATATTTCCATACTGCTTTTTTAAAAGCAAATTTACCATTTTTGTTAGAAAACTGTAATAGCTGCCATAGCAATTAAGCAGTTTTTATTATTTGCCTGTCATTGAAGCTTTTCTTTCTTTAAGAGAAGTAAAATTTCAGATAACATCCACAATATAATGACTGCAATGCTGCACTTTTGATAAACCATACTGTTTCAGATACATTCTAAGAAAATGAACTAAATATCATTTTTATAATGACTGAAGAATACCTCAAAGTATACGTTTATATATGTACATATATATTGATTCATCAGAAAAATATTAAGAAATAATAAATTACATTGCATCATACTAAGGTTCTCTTATTTTACATTCTTAAATATTGCTCATTCATATTTCTTTATATATCAAATAACAAGCATATTAAATTAACCAACAGTAATCAGGCCTCTGCCATTCTAAATTCTAAATATAAATTTATTTTATATGAAACACCTCAGAAATATGAGTTTAAAAAAACTGAATGCAGTATTGATTTTCCCCTATTATTTGAAACTGAGACACAACTTTCAAATATTAGGCTATAAAGATGAAAATAAGTGGTAAAGATTATATTTGAAGGAACTACATTTCCCTTGGAAGTTACACATTAGCCTCCAATATAAGAAAAATGCTTGTTAAAACAAAACAGTTCTCTTGCTTACTAAAATATATCAGTTCATAGAATTCTCTTGTAAAATGTCTTCACACGGTAATCAGTTTTTTGGGCTTTCACAGTTGAAACCTGGAGTTCAGCCCTTTATGATTAGGGATTCCTAAACTCAGGCAGTCCATCAAGCCTTGGATGTAACTTGGCTCCTGGTTGCAATAGGCACATTTTTGGTATAAGCTATTTCCGCATTTCATGAATTTAGTTCAACATATAAATGTCTCTTTTGACATTTTTTTTTAAGTTTTACTTTTTTTTTGACAAAAATTATACATGCCCCAATAAAACAAAATCTGATTATTACTCATTAAACTAAACCTACAATCTGTCACCATTAAGGATGTTGTTTCATTCTCAATCTATGATGATACAATGAATCTGATTATAAACATGAATAAAATTATTATAAACCATTCATAAAATAAAATTAAACAAAGACCCCAGTTATCTTAATGCTCAAATTTACATGAAGTTTGCCAACTGACTGATTTATTTACAACATTCTAAATATCATCAAAAATATATAAATGAGGAGGGCACTGTTTTGATACTTACTCAAACAAAATAGAATTATAAGATATTTAAATACTTTTATTCTGAAATTTGTAATCATTTTTACCTTCTTAATCAACTAAATGTCTTTCTTCCTCCTATTTTATTTATAAAGCAACAAAAGCGCAGTTAGAATCACAAACTATGCAGCGTAGACCAATCCTAGCCACTCAGATATGAGAAAATTCAGATCTAGACCAATGGAGAGATCTCACATTTTCACAGGGATGAGACTTGAAACTCCAATTCTGTGGAGGGGAATGCTATAGCTGTGTCTTGAATTTACATTCCAGAATGTCTTCATGCCTAAACCAATGCTAAGACGTGTCTTGAAAGATGTCTCATTTTGTAAATGTTGAAGAAAGGTGAAGTCACAATTATCTGTTCTAAAATGAGTTCGTTAGGGGCCAGCGAAGACTTCAGACCAAAATACAACAAAGAAAATGGCTTGCTATTGGTTCTGCAATTTGAATGTAAGATAGCAAATTTTCACTTTGTAACTTTATATTTTAATAGCTTTCAGAATAGACTTGGTATTTGTTTCACTTTAATTTCTTTGGAATTTGTTAAATTACAAAATCTAATAAGTAGTTATCTGTGTATACATTTAATCAGTTTGTCGAATATTTAATATATGTGCATTACTGTCATCAGAATACATGTTATGCAGAGCCTGCCCTTGGCATCACTAGCTTCTGAATCAAAGTCTTGCTTAAGTGTGTCTAAATGGCAGAGCTAGGTCCTTTTTAATTCTGTAGCTTTAAGGTAGACCAAGAAATTGGTCTTTCATTTTTATTTTGGACATGTATTAAACATTGTAAGGGCTAAGTACAATTGCTTATTGAGGAGAGAAATACATTTTCTGATATGGCAGTCCTAATAGTCCTAAGCCAAATGTCCAGGCTGTAGGGTGGCTATGGTTTGCATGCTCATTCTGGGACTGGATCTTTCCATTCTCTTCCCTGGCCATCCACAAGGTTGTTGTTCTCATCTGCCTAATCAGAGCTTGAGTGCAAATGTAATTATTTCAATTCACAGAAAGAGGAAATAACACTAGTATAGAAGTAGGTTACCAATTACACAGGAGATGATGGCTCAAAAGTTATGTCACTATCCTTACAGCCTATTTTCAAAAGAGGCTGAAAGTGCCATCTGTAGCTGGGCAGCCACTTGCTCCCCTAGAACTCTATTAGTAGGGAAGGATGGGAGAAGACCTGGCTGTCTCTGACACACGAACGCCTACCTCCATGAATTCCCTGAACTTAGTAAAAGTGTGCTTCTGGGTAATTACATGCATCTTTGAGTAGGGTTTTAATTCTTTGCACAATCTACGAAAATAAAATTCTTCAGTAGAAATCACTTATCTACCAAACTTAAAATATATATTTCAGAAAATAATATTTTAATGAGCTTTTCAAAAACAAACCAGTTTAAGCCGATCATTTTGTTTAGCATACAGACTTAAAAAACTTGAATGTAAATATATTAATCAGAAAAAAAAATGGAGTCATCTTTGGATTCTCAGGGGCTTAGGTTGTCTTTCAACATGACCAATGAATGGCTTTTATTTGTTACCTCCCCATAAACGTTTTAACAAGCAGTTACTGAAAGCCTATCTTCAGATCTATATACATAAAGTTAAAAATAGTTACCTATTTTTTAAAATTAATTAAAATTAATAAGAAATATAACACGTATAAAGAGATCTTCTATACAAATGCCCTTTTTGTTTGCTTTGTGAGAACTTGATTTCCAGAGGTACACAGAAATGTAATATAAGTCCAAAGAAAGAGTAATCAATTCTAGTTGAATTTCAACTATGGAAACATCTTAGAATTATTTGATACACTTTGGCAAATCCCTTTTCTATAAGGAATAATCGATCAAAGAAGTTTATTTCTAAATTGTTCATTTACTTACAATTTTCAACACCTATTTCTCAGTAATATTGTAGCCTCAATGGCTACAATCATATGAGTTCAGAAAACCCTAGCCAACTGTGTATTCTCAAATAAAGATAAGGATGTCAGTCTTCTCTTCCAAACTGCCTTAAGAGTGACAGGCTACAAATCACTATGGACAGAAAGAAATGAAAGTCTATATGTTAAATGTGCTTTTTCCCCTTGGGTTTGAAGATGAAGAAATCCTTTTAAAGTATATATTAATGTGTAGTAATTGATACATCTAGATCAGCTTAGGTATTGTCATCTTATTGTGTGTATATATAAAGTTAACATCTTAGAAATAATCATTTGCCTCCTGGCCCAGGAGCGGAAACAGAAATTTGCATGATTCTTACCAGTTTGTATTATATGGCCGAGGACCACTATTGACGCATTTCTAGAGGCTGGTTTGTTTATATTTAGTAGACATTCTGTACATGCAACACTACTTAATAAAATGATCTTTACTCTTCTTAAGTCTGGTTTCTCAGGAACTATTTTGGTCGTTTTTAAGGGAGAAATTGCAAGACACTAAGCCTACTACATTGATTAAAACAGCATGCTTATGGCATTCCTTCTCATTAATTCCTTAGGTATTTTAGGGACCTTCTTGAATGAAAAGGAACCAAGTCCATAATGCTATTTACTATGTATCCAGCAGGTTCTCTCTCTTGTTAATTTAAATCAGCTGTTAATATTATATTTATAATTTCTTTTCTTTTTCTTTTTTTATGGAGATATAGTACACTTACCATAAAGTTGTTTTTAAAAATGTATAATTTAGCACTTTTTAGTATAGTCACAAGGTTTGCAACATTACCACGATTTTATTCCAGATTAATTTTCACTCCAAAAAGAAATTATGACTATTGTCAGACACTCCCCATTCCCAGTTCCCTATAAACCCTGGCAAACAGTAATATCCTTTCTGTCTCTATGGATTTTTCCATTCTGGATATTTCATTAATTGAATCATATGGCCTTTGAATCAAATTTCATCATTTTGAAAATGCAGCTCTTTGCATTTTTTTTTTCCCACTTAGCGTAATGTTTTTAAGGTTTACTCATGTTGGGGCATGTATAAGTACATTCATTTTTGGATGAATGATATTCCATTGTATGAATTTACCACATTGTATTAGGGTTTTCCAGAGAATCAGAACCCAGAACCAATAGGTATTTCTATTGATATGTGTGTATGCATATTCATATATATATATGTACATATATATATGGAATATGTGTATAAATGTATGCATATAAAAGATTTATTATAAGGTATTATAAGGCTGAGAAGTCCCATGACCTTCCATCTGCAAGCTAGAGACCTAGGAAAGCTGGTAGTATAGTTTATAGGCCTGAGAGCTGGAAAGCTAATGGTATAGATTTTAGTCCCAGTCTGAGGGCTGGAGAACCAGGAGCACCAAGGCTAGAGAAGATCAATATCCAGTTCAACCAGTCTGGTAGAGCAAGAACCAGTCACGCAGAGTGAGATTTCAACCTTCTATTTTTTTATTCTGTTTGGGGAGGGCCATTTTTTCTATTCAGTCCATCAATTCACTGTTAATCTCTTCTGGAAACACTCACAGACACAAGCAGAAATATTGTTTAACCAGATAGCTAAGCATTCCCTAGCCCAGTCACATTGAAACATGACATTAACCAGCATACACATTTTGTTTTATTCATTTTTTAGTTGATGGACATTTGAGTTGTTTTCACTTTGGGCTACTATGAATAACACTGCTGTGAACATTTGTGTACACATTTTTATTTGAACATTTTTTCATTCTCTTGAGTATTTATACCAAGGAGTCACATTGCTGGGTCATGAAGTAGCTCTATGTTTTAATATATGTATATTTATATAGAGATATAGGATTATAAATGTTTTCTCCTTTTCTGTGAATATCCTTTTGACTTTCTTGATAGTGTCCTTTGAAACACAAATGTTTTATATTTTGATAAAGTTCAGTCCATCTACTGTTTCTTTGGTTGCTTATACTTTAGATATATCTAAGAAACCATGGACTAATCCAAAGTCATGAAGACTTGCACCTATTTTCTTCTAAGAGTTTGATAATTTTGTATGTTACATTTAGGTATTTTATGCATTTTGAATAATATTTGTATATCATGAGAGGTAGGAGTCTAGTTTCATTATTATTACTTCCAGTACCCTTTCATTTCAGCCTAAAGGACTTTCCTTAATATTTCCTGTTGTGCAAGTCTGATAGTGAAAAATGTTCTGTTTTTATATGGATTGTAATTTAAAAGTTTTTATTCAGTTTTAATGAATTGTTTTGCTGGATATAGAATTTTAGTTTGACAATTTTTATGCTTTTGTTGTTTTTCTTTCAACACTTAAAAAATAAATTTATTTATTTAAATTAATTTCAAGTACACAGTACATTGGTTATACATCTATAATGTTCATAAAACAATCCCCCCATCCTCCCTCCCTCCCCTGACCCTCCGCTTAGCCATCACATTAATGCTAACTGCATTCCCTATGCCATGCTCCCTGTGCCTGACTATCAACTACTAATTTGTACTTCTTTAACTCTTTACCCCATTCTCCCAACCCCCAACGCCCTTCCCCTCTGGCTGTCACCAAGTTGTCTTCTATATTTGTGAGTGTTTCTGATTAGTTTGTTCTTTTTTGTTCCTTAGATTCTGCATATAAATGAAATCATATGTATGTATCTTTCTCTGTCTGACTTATTTCACTCAGCCTAATAACCTCTAGGTCCATCCATGTCATTGCAAATGGTAGGATTTCATTTTTTTAACGGCTGAGTGATATTCCATTGTATATATGAACCATAATTTCTTTATCCAATTGTCTGTTGATGGGCATTTGGGCTGCTTCCATATCTTGGCTATTTTAATTGTGCTGCCATGAATACCTGAGTGTATGGATCTTTACGAATTATTGTTTTGATTTTCTTTGGATAAATACCCAGAAGTGCAATTGCTAGGTCAAAAGATATATCCATTTTTAAATTTTTGAGGAACCTCCAGACTGTTTTCCATAGCAGCTGTACCAATTTGCAATCCCATCAACAATGTATGAGAGTCCCCTTTTCTCCGCATCGTCGCCAACACTTGCTGTTTTTCAATTTATTGATGGTAGGTGTGAGGTGATATCTCATTGTGGTTTTAATTTACATTTCTCTGATGCTTAGTGACCTTGAGCATCTTTTCATATGTCTGTTAGCCATCTGTATTTCCTCTTCGAAGAAGTATCTGTTCAGGTCTTCTGCTCACTTTTTCATTGGAGTGTTTGTTTTTTGTTGTTGTTGAGTTGTATAAGTTCTTTATAAATTTTGGATATTAACCCCTTTTCAGATATATCATTAGTGAATATCTTCTCCCAGTCAGTCATCTTTTTGTTTTGTTGATGGTTTCCTTTGCTGTACAAAAACTTTTTAGTTTGATGTAGTCCCATTCATTTATTTTATTTTTTCTTTTTTTCCCTTGCCCAAGGAAATATATCTGAAAAGAAATTCCTATTAGTAATATCAGAGAGTTTACTGCCTATGTTTTCTTTCAATGGTTTTATTGTTTCAGGTCTTACATTTACATCTTTAATCCATTTTGAGTCTATTCTTATATACAGTGTAAAAAGATGGTCCAGCTTCTTTTTTTTTTTTTTTGCATGTATCTGTCCAATTTTCCCAAAACCATTTATTGAAGAGACTGCCTTTCCTCCATTGTATATTCTTACCTCCTTTGCCATATATTAAGTGAGCGTATAGGTGTGGATTTATTTCTGAGCTCTCTATTCTATTCCATTGATCACTGTATCTGTTTTTATGCCAGTATCGTGCTGGTTTTGATGACTGTAGCCTTGTAGTATAGTTTGATATCAGGTAGTGTGATACTGCCAACTTTGTTCTTCTTTCTCAAGATTGCCATGCAATTTGGGGTTTTTATGTTTCCATGTAAATTTTAGGATTGTTTGTTCTAGCTCTCTGAAAAATGCCATTGGTATTTGTATTTTGATAGGGATATCATTGACACTACAGATTACTTAAAGTAATATGGCCATTTTAACAGTGTTGATTCTTTGTACCCATGAATAAGGTATATGCTTCCATTTGTTTGTATCTTCTTCAGTCTCTTTTTTCAATGACATAATTTTCTGAAAACAGATCTTCTACCTTCTTGGTTAAAAAAAATGCCACTGACTTCTGAATATTTATTTTATAACCTGCTACTTTACTGAATTCATTGATCAGTTCTAACAGTTTTTTGGTGGAATCTTTAGGGTTCTCTATATATAGAATCATGTCATTGGCAAATAACGAGAGTTTTGCTTCTTCCTTTTCAATTCGAATGCCTTTTACTTCTCTTTCTTGTCTTATTGCTGTGGCTAAGACTTCCAATACAATATTAAAGAAGAATAGTGAAAGTGAGCATCCTTGTCTTGTCCCTTATCTTTAGGGAAATGCTTTTGCCTTTCCCTATTGAGTATGGTGTTAGCCGTAGGTTTGTCATACATGGCCTTTATTATGTTGAGGTATGTTCCCTCTATTCCCACTTTGCTGAGAGTTTTTATCATAAATGGATGCTGGTCTGTCAGCACTTTCAATATATCTTTCATATTGCCTTCTGGTTTCCATGGTTTCTGATGAGCAGTCAGCTATTAATCTTATTGAGGGTCCTTTGGACATAATTTTTTCTTCTTTCAATATTCCTTCTTTACCTTTGGCTTTTGATAATTTAACTATGATGTCTTTAGGTGTAGCTCTGAGTTTTTTTCTCTTTGGAATGTGTTGAGCTTCTTAATTATATACTATAATTTCATATTTTTCATCAAGTTTTGGAAACCTTGGGGACGTTGCTTTTTCAAATATTTTTTCTTCTTCTTCTTTTTTCCTCTTGTGGCCCAATTATGCATATACTGTAATGCTTAATAGTGTCTCATAGGTCTTTGAGAACAAGTTGTTTTCTTTTTCTTTTCTCTTCTGTCCAGATAATCTAAATTGACCCGTCTTCAGGTTTGTTCATTCATTTTTCTACCTAATTAAATCTTATACACCCCACCCCTCAAAACTCAGTGAAGATTTCATTTTAGTTGACATTTTAAACCCTAGAATTTTTATTTGGTTCTTTTTTATAATTTGTATCTCAATTGATATCTCTATTTGGTGAAACACTTGCCTGCTTCTTTTATTTCCTTAGACTTGGCTTCCTTTACTTTTTGAACATATTTAAAGTAGCTGATTTAAATTCTTTGACTAGTTAAGTACAATATATAGGCTTCCTTAAGGACAATTTCTGTTAACTGCTTTTTTCCTCTTAGCATAATAGCTATATCTTTGTTTCTTTTTAAAATTCTTTTTTGTTGTTGTTGAAAGCTGGGCCATTTTAAATAACAATATAATATGATAACTCTGGAAATCATATTACCACCCCGTCCCCACCCGGGTGCCAAGGTGTATGTTGTTGCTTGTTTTTTAGTGACTTTACTGAACTAATTCTGTAAAGTCTGCATTCTTCATCCTGTACGACTACGGAAATCTTTGCTCATTTAGCTTAATGGTCAGATAATGTTTGGAGAGAGATTTTTTTAAACACCTGAAACCAGTAATTGTCTCTGTCTTTGCTGAGAGTGGCCCTGTATATGTCTCAAGACATATTTTCAATACCCAGTCATGCCGTTGAAATGTCTACTTTAGCCTTTGCTCACTGCTTGAATAGACCCTCAAGGTCAACCAACGATGAGAACTTAAAGCTTTCTCAGGTCTTTTCTGAGCATGTGCATAGTCCTTTGCATGTACAGAACCATATGAAGACGAGTGGCCTTCTAGATTCCCAGGAATATTTTGGAATTTTTCAAAGACCCTATGGACATTTTGTTCTAAAGGTGTTCCTTTTAAAGTTTTTGGTTAGTCTTTTGCTGGCCCCAATTCTTGTCCACTACACCAGGGAGCTGCAAAGTTAAACAATCGCCTGTAACTTTTTCTAATGGGTACCTGAGGGGAAAGCCTTTTCACATTGAATGAACTAAGAATGAGGTAAAATACAGACAGTTTTGCAACTGAAGCTTTCCGGGGATCACCGAACAGGTCAAATACTGACAATTCTTTGGAAATGGAGCTTCGGAAGAGCTCCAGCACTGGTCTGTCCCTGCTGTTGGCTGCCACGCTGCTGGTTTTCACTGTGATGCAGGCTGGTGGTTTTCAAGCCTGCCATTCATTTGGGGAGTTGGGATTGTGATTAGGGCAAGTTAAAATGCCACAAAGTTCACTGTTCTTGCTGAGATTCAGGTTTATCAACAGTCTTAGAATTGCTGCAAATCTTTGACTAATTTCCAGAATTCTGAAAATGAACTAATTCTGATATTTTTTAATATAGATTTCAGATTGCTTATATGTGGAAGAGAATTTTTGGAGGTTTTTACACTGCCGTTTTTACTAATGTCATCTGGTTCTCTTGAGAATATTTACTTGGAAAGTAACTTTTTTTTCTCCCTTTATGATATAGTAACAGATTTTAACTATGTTTTGAGTCAAACTTTTTTTTTTCAGTGGGAGGGGCTATACATAAACAGGACCAGATTATTGTTAGTTATCATCATTCCTGATGATATAATTGGTTTAGTGTTTCTTACAACAGGGAATTCTTTTCTGCTAGCTATTATCTAGATAGCAATCAGATAAACTAATTCTTACCACGTTATGATTGATATTTACAGTTTTGCAGTGGTTAAACCTGGGAAGGATGCATCTCTAGTCTGGTTATCTATTAGCTTGAATCTGTGCTTTGTCACTTACTAGTTGCATGATGTTAGATAGGCTTCTTTCAATGCCTGAATTTCTCCATCTGTAAATATCAAATAATAACATTGTCTACCTTATGCTCCCTTATCTCATTGGGAGTAATAAATGATATAAATACTATATCATTGTATTTAAAACTGTGCTTAAAATACAGTAAATATCAATGAATATGAACTTTTACTGTAAATGAAAGTCTTTAATTTGTGAAATCTCATTGTATCCAAGTACAATGGAATGAAGGCAAAAGGATGGCGAAGAAATTTTCGATTGACAGATAACAAACTCAACTTATCTGAGCCTGGGAGTAGCTCCTACTGTAGGTTCCTGTATTAGTATTTTTGTTATTGCTATAATAAATTGCTATAAATTTCATGGCTTAAACAACACACATTTATTATCTTAAAATTCTGGTGATCAGAAGTCTAAAGTTCTTGCTTTCTTCATGTCAACAATTCACCTTACCTGATTTTTCAAAACATACCTAAGAACAGCAGTTCTGAATTTCAAACTCTTCTGGTTTATCTATGTAGGTAGAGTTAATTTAGTAAAATAGGGTAACATATGCAAATCATTTGAAAACTAACTTTGGAGTGAATAAAACTATGTAAGCTCTACCATCAGTAATGAATAACCTTGAATAAAAAGTTTACTTATTCTTTCTATTCCTCCTACTTCAATGCATGTGAGTGGTTTTTTAAAAATTCGATGCTCTTAACTTTGAGAACAGGACCACAACTATCTTACTCAAATATATATGCCCATAGCCTAGTACAGTAGGTGCTCAATAAGCGTTTGTTGAATTAGTATGGTCTGTCTACCATATAGGTCATGGCATAATATATTTCTAAGTACTATGAAATGTTTAAATGACAAGTCTTATAGCCTGTACATAATGATATCTCCATTTTACATTGAAATGCCCTAATCAGTGTACTATTACATAAATCTGGGTCATTAGAGCTGATTGTTCAACTATATTTCTATAAGGAATTGAAAGTTTGAATGATGAATTGCAAGTCCTTAGAGAAAATAAAAAGCAAATGTGTTTTAGTGAAGTTCTAAAATGTGTAAGAAGAAATAGGGAATGGAGAAAGCTGTGAATGAAAGGTGAAGAGAATCGCAAGAGAAATGTCTTTCTAATATACTGTAACGTTGATAAAAGTAATCAGGAACACATAGGGGGATTATAATAGAGAGACCTGGGTAATATTTGAAAGACAGGGAAAAAAGCCTCAGAAATGTAGCTTGAATTTTGCCTTATACATGTTATACTAGATTGAATTTCTGGAGGAGACAGGTACTTTGTTTTTAAAAATCATTTTCACATTTATACTATTCCTGAAGTAGTCATAGTAACATTTTTATATAAAAAGCATGTGCTACTGAATCACACTGACTGTAAATCATTCATACATGAGAACATGTTTTTGTTCAAGTCAACTGTCTAACCGAACCTTCTACACTTGTGAATTTCATTATCAGAATGCAACGGTGTATCTTTTGGGGAAGTGAGCAGGGAAAAAAATGACATTTTTCCCCCAACCCTAAAGTGAAATTTGTTGATTTTCATCGAAAGCTATATTTAAATGTATTAATCCAGATCCACTTGCCCAGGAGTTATTCTCAACAGCAGGCATCTGGAGGCACTACGAGAAAAATCTTGCTTCTCCTGGGAAGAGCCCTGGGCTAGGAACTGCGGAGAGTGGAAGCTTCGTGTTCTTGGCTGTGGCCATCTGAAGCGCAGTCTCTGCTTTGCCGCCCTGGGAGAGTGAAGGGAGGGAGAGGTCTTGGTTCAAATACTAGATTCTTGCCTTTCTTACCATATTTTCATAGATTTTCTTAATTAGACGTTTCTTCATTTTCTGTTTATCCTTAGGGCCATTTCCAGAGGCTTTACATTTTTTGTTAAATGCTTTTAACCAGTTCCACAATGGTGTGAGTCAGCAGAGCTCTTCGTACTGTCATTCTAGAAGGTAATCGCTCCTACGTACATTTTTGAATGTACTCTTTTTATTACAAAAGTAGCACAAGTTCCTTCTAAAACATCTCAACAATACAGACCTTTGTAAGGTAATAAAATTAAGCTTTCTTTTAGCCAATTCTACTCCTTAGGTAGGCCATTGAAAGTTAAAGTTAGTAATTTTTTTTTAAGTTTTAAAATAGAATAAATGAACTAAGCAGATATCCCTTGTAAATAGCATGTGATACAATTGTTTTAACCCTTCTCGCATTAGCTCCAGTATTGTTCGTAGTCTAACTTGGGCCCCAAGCCGAGCGCAAGATCGCACCTGTGCTACCTGTCTTTAGCTCTGACTTATTTCCATAAATTTTAATTAAACCCAACGATAAATTTTCATAACTCATCTTACCTGCTAACCAGCAGTATTTAATACAGGTAAACACTCTCTTCCCTGAAAAATCTTTCCACTTCCTTTCTGACCCCTGAAAAATCTGATTTTCCTCCTCCCTTCCCCCTCCTCTCCACCTCCCTTTCCCTTCTCCTCTCTCTTCTTTTTTTATGACTTCTACTGCTTAATCAGCTTTATTGGTTGCTGCTCATTTCTCTGAACACTTTAGTCCCAAGAGTTAGATCTTTGAATCTCTTTTCTATCTACACTTAATCCTTCTCTGGTTTTCAGTCAGCTTTAAATGCTATCTGTACACTGGTGATTCCCAAGCGTGCACTGATAGACTTCTTAAACTCCAAGCACATATACCCAAGGCATCTTCTTAGTTGTCAGGCATCTCAAATATGACATTTTCAAAACTGAGTTTCTGATATGATACTTCCCCTCAACCTACTTTTCTTACAGCCTTCTTCATCTCAGTAAATGGCAATACCATTCTTCCAGTTGTTCAGGTTGAAAGTCATGAAGTTATCTCATTCTGTGATATTCCATATTCAATAATTTAGCATATTGTGTTGCTTCTTCAAAATGATATCCAGATTGGTGACTACATCTCGTTACTGCTATGGCCAGCATTCTAGAGCAGGCTACCATTGTTTCTCTTATTGTATAGACTTAATTAAGAAGTTTATTTACAAGGAAACTTTACAAATCTATAAATGTTAAGAAAACCAGAACTGGAGCTGGGGGTAGCTAGGTTATTTTCATTCTTGAGTCTGGAAGAATAATGTTGTGGACTGAATCAGCTCCCCCCAAAAAGTCATTGAAGTCCTTGCTCCCAGAACCTGTGACTGTGACCTTATTTGGAAATAGAGTCTTTGTAGATGAGTAGGTCAAGATGAGATCATTAGGGTAGGCTCCACTCCAATGTGACTGGTGTCCTTACAAAAAGGGCAAATTGGACAGTGTTGACATGTACAAAGAAAATATGTATGAAGACACAGGAATATCACCACCTGTAAACCAAGGAACACCCGAAGGTACCAGAAATTAGGAGAGAAGTGTAGAACAGATTTTCCTTCACAGCCCTCAGAAGGAACTAATGCTGCTGACACCTTGATTTTAGGCTTCTGGCCTCAGAACTGTGAGACAATAAATTTGTTACTTAAGCCACTTAGTTTGTGGTACTTCATCATGGCAACTCTAGGAAACTAATACAAGTGAGAATGGGAAGAAACCATTTTAGAGAGTCGAGTAAATTTGGCAGAACTGAAAGGATCAATTATCTTTCATTGAATAATATAACCAATAATAGTCAAACTCATGAGGTAAAGCCAAGGAATACCTGACCTCATTCTGCTTCCTCCCTTTTATTTCCTCCACATTTCTCCTTGGAGCTCTGCTGGTGTAGTGTACACGGGTCAACTTCCTAGGGTAGAGAAAAGGTTGAAGAGGGTGGAGAGTACGTCTGGAAGGATAAAAGGAAAGCATCTAGGACACCTTCCAACTGTCTCTCTTTCATCTTTTCTTTCCCTCCCACTAACTACTCTCGACACAGCAGTCAGAGTGTCACTCCTCACACCTAAAAACAAAGTTCTTACAAGGACCTCTAAGGTCATACATGAGTGGCTGGCCATTGCCTCTTACCCCGCCTCCTAGTACTCTCTCCCTTTCTCACTCTGTTCCAGCCAACCTAGCCCCCTCCTTAACATTTGTTCTTTCCACTCCCTGAAATGCTCCTTCTGCAGATATCTGCATGACTTCCAATCTCCCTTTATTCAGGACTTAACTCAATGAGGTCTCAGACCACGAAGCATTTTAAACCCTTCTTCCCCAAGCACATTTTTTATTCCCCTTCTCCTTAGTGTTTATCACTATCTAAAATCTATATACTTTACTTATTTATTCTATTTGTTGTCTCCCTCCTTCAATAGCCTGTAAGTCTTTCAGAAAGAGGACATTTGTCTATTTTGTTCACTGCTGAACCCCTAGTATCTAAAATAGTGCCTGGTAGGAAGCTCTAGAGCATATACGTTGAATGAATGATGAATGAATGAATAATATTTTACATTTTTATATTTTATGTTTTTCTATCTGATGAACTTAATCTTCTCTAGTAACTGCAGTGTTTCTTTTTAAGTCCAGTATTTCTACAATTAAGTTTTCTGGTATGAAGAGATTTAGTGGGACACATAGCCTTATTTTAGCTGATGTTTAATAGCTTGCTATAATGAATACAGAATCCCTAACATTCAAATATATGCACAAATCCTGTATATGGTATCTTTCTGATAAGCCTGCAACATTCTTTGATAATAAGCAATGTAACTTCAAAGGAATTTTGTATCTTCATTTAAGTTTGGGAGCCATTTTGCCTTTGATCCATTTTTCTACGTCACCCTATTCCATGTACTAAACTATATTCCTTAAATGTGAGCAACAATGGCAGATAGTATTTATTATTTTATTCAAAATTATTTTGAAAAATTTGGTAAGGAGCAAACATTGCTTTTCAGGACACATTTATTTTGGAAAAGGAAACTGAATAGCCACTATTGCCAAATTACAATGTCAACTCCACATATAAGCATAAAGAAAAAATAATGCAATTTTATTGCTATTGTCTTTATAGAGCATATACAATAGATTCTAGTTAAGTATATTATTACTAAAAGCCTACAGGAGTTAACAGTTTGAAATACCCCTATTCTTTACCAGGGTTTTGACCCCAGATTATTATGCTGATTTTGTGACTAATAATTCTTTCTATTTCTTTCTTCCTCTCAGTGTTTTCATTTAGTCACTTGCCTTTTTTATTCTAATATAAATCACTGGCATGTTTTAGAGTCATGCCTCTAAAATGCAGATCCTTATAACTTCACATGGTGTGTCTGTACAAAAACATTCAGGCTTTCCAAGGGTTATGTTGTGTATTCTTTATTACACAAAGATAATCTGAATTAGTTAGAAAACACAAAGGAAACAGAATCTATAGCTTTTGAGTAAATATATTGATGGCTTAAAGTTTGCAAAGATTTGAAGTTTTCAATGAAATCCAAAAAATCTTATAGGTAATATGATAATCATACAGAAAAAAAAAATTCAGCTCTTCTCTTGAGATAAAAGATGGTTCCTTTTAACAACATAATGAGGTTAGTAGGTCATGGAATGCTCATGTTCTTAAATTAAGCTAACCTGGTTTGATAAAATAATAGAGTTCACAACATGTTTTATGCAAGGTACCTTTTTTTCTGAAGATGGAAGGAAATTTTTTATTAAAAATTTTTAAGTTTTTCTTCTTTTTCTTATACTCTCTTCCTCAGCCTCCTTCAATTCTGAATTGCTTCTCTACGCATTCTACAAGAATTCCTATCTTTCCTTCTGAATACCTATACATTTCAAGTTTGTGTTTTGTATGCTTTCTCTGAACACTGCCCTTGTGTTTCTTTCTTTCTTTTTTTTAAATTGGGATCAAATTTTTTCTCAATTCATCTATAAACTTGAAAGCAATCTACTTATAATTAAATGAGAATACATGTCCCCCAACATCTCCAGCAGATGTATTTGGTTTAGAAAGACAAGGTGAGGTGCTCAGAATGTTATTTAAATTGAAGTCTGAGGCAGAATTTTTTTTGTGGTCTCCATGGTGCAGATGGAAGCAAACTCACATATTGAAAACCTTTTTAGGGCTCTGACCTTGAATGTCTCTTCAGAAAAATGGACAACTAATTTAAAAATGAAATGCAAATGTCATTTCTGATTTTTGTGCCATATATAGTGCATCTTTGAAAAAAAGTCATTTACCTAAACACGACTTTTTATAATGAAAATTACTTACAGCAGTATAAACATAGGCATAGTTTTTGAATACACCAAGTATTTTTAAAGTGAAATGTTATGATGTATAAATCATAAGTATAACATAGGAAAGAACAGAGAATTCTCCACTTCTTAAGATAAAACACTTAAAATCAATTAAAAAAAAAAAACCTAAACAAACCAAAATGAGCCTTACTTAAAAGGCAATAGATTCAGCTAAACTCATTTTAAAGTTACCTTAAGAAGAAAGATCATAAAAGATATTTTTACTCTACAGATTTGCCAGTTATACCTTAACTTCAATGGCAGTGCTTTGCTTTCTCCTGGCTTAGCTGAAGTCATGTGTTTGAGGAAATAGGCATGGTTGCTCCTTGCAGGGCTGTCAGCTTAAGTATAAAGGCACATTTGTGTGTCAGTTGGCATGTACTTGATGAAGAAGTTCAGAAAAGAAGCTAAGACTAGCTAGCCTTTAGTCATACGAACTGCAAAGTAAGCATATTAATACTAAAGTGTGTATATCACATATTCAAGAGAGAATTTTCATCCTGTGAAATCTCTATTGTGCTGTTCTCAAGCAAGATTTGGGGTGACAGGTGCCGTAAGTTGGCATCTTGACTAACAGCAAGGATTGTGACAAGAGAATGAACGAACAAGCTTGAAAAGAACAGAAGGCAAGGGAAGAGTGGGTGGTGTCTGAGAGAAGACCGAGGGGAAATCCTTCTGAAAGTGAAACTTTCAAGCTGTTTCCATTATTGAGAAAGCATAGAGAATACTTTGATGTACTTAAAAAACCTATTGTCAGAAAATTATGAGTGAGATGACATATTTACTATTGAAACAGATTTTTCAGTATGAATTTATCAGACCTTTCATTTTGCAGCATTAAAAGAAAAAGCGGTGAAATATACTGATAGATCACCACCTATAGAGCATTCACGTTTAAAATTTTCTAAAGCTAAACATCACACTGCAGATAGCTTAAAGTGAAGCTTATTTTTTTCTCTCCAAAATAATACCCAAAGTGTGCTAAAGTGTATAGGAAACCATACATGGATGAGGTACATTGTTGCCCTATATTATTTCTTTCCAGTAACTAATATACATACCACTAATGGCAGTTAATGTAGCATACAGGTTAAAACAAAGCAAAACAAAGCAAAACGAAGCAAAACACTCACCAGTTGAATATTAAACCTTTCCAAGCCTCAAGGTTTTCATATGAAATTTGGAATAATAAGCCAGCTTCATAAGGATCCTATGAGGCTTAAAAGAGAAAATAGATGTAAAGTGTTTGGTGCATCCACATGATCAATCAATGATAGATGCTATTAGTATGTGAGAGCATGTTAAATTTTAAGTTTCAATTTAGATGTCAAATTATAATAAAGATCACATAGGGAAATACCAGATTGAACTATACATTTTCAAAAGGTATAAAGGAATACTCTTCGGACAGCTTAAAATTCACAAGGAGGAGATAAAAGAACCAAGAAAAGGGAAATTTATGAAGAGATTTTTCTTTAGATATGGTTGCTGAAGAGCTTTAAGTTTCACCCAGTTCTCCTTAAGGAATAGGTAGAGGTGCCCCCTTCTAATTTCAGTCCTTTGTGCACTCATTTCAAGAAGCAAACTGTGAAAGCTTGGTGCGTGACCTAGGAAGTATGGGAGTGCAACCTACAATGTAGAGAGAGATACTGCTCCAACAAGAAGCAAGTGATCAACCTGCTAATGGTGGGTAAAAGTGCAGCATCTCTAGGGATCAATCATGTAACACCCAGTAGAAATGTAGGTATGTATTAGAAGAGATTTTGTCCAAAATGGCCTGTGCCAGAGTGTGTAGGGACCACAAAAGGGAGAGTCTATGAAGGGTAGACCTTGAGAAAACCTGAAACGGATGTGAATGCAAAAGCAGCCACCTAAAGCAAAAGGGTTAGGGTAAGAGGAGGCCATCAGGGGGAATTTCTTAAGCATCTACTAAAATGCTTCCACGAGAAAAATTCAGTCTTAAATGCTAGCCATTCCCAAAGGCTGTAGAATCCTGATATGATAGTAGTCAAGTAAGAACTACATATTTCTTTTCCTCTTTCCTTTCTCTGTTCCAACTCCAAGGAGTTAGAAACCATGTGTATCAGAATAGGGAATTTTATGTTGCAATAACAAACAGATCCTAAATTTCATTTGCTTAAAAGAAAGAAAGTTTAATTTCTCATGTACGTTGTCTCCCCTTTGCAAGTTGACAGGAAATCACTACTTATTTAGTCTTTAAGGGACCCAGATTGATGAAGCTGCACTTTTACAAACATTGAAGATTATACAAATAAGAGACTCAGAAGGATCTCACATCAACAATTAAATGCCAACACTTTTATTCACAGCTTGTCCAGAACTAGATTTGGTGGCTAGCCTGATTCCAACATGCCAAGAAGAACAATGCTACCACATATATTAACGTGAGAGAAAAATCGATCGACATTACTAATGACTGCCATAATATGCCCTTCTAGGTACAAGTAAAAATTTGTATACTCTCTTTCACAGTCTAAATATACCACCTCCTTCTCAACAGATTCTACCCCAAGGACTTAACCATTACTTTAACCCCAAGTCTAGGATTTCTAAGTGATGACTAGTGTCTCTACATCACTTCTGATGCATGATCTCTTGACTTGGAGGCCAGTAAACTAAAAAGACAAATTTTCAGCTATCGACAGAGCCAAAGTACAACAGCAAAACAGGAATAGAATAACAACAATAAATAATCTCATTTGGAAAAGAGATGGTCTTTGGCAAATTTAAAAACAGTGTTTTTAAAAGCTCTCTGTCCTGATGATGGGGAATGGATTAGCCCTAATTTTGTCCCCCTACCCCTTACCAAGTACCTCTGTTGCTCTTTGTGCCCCCCAGATCCTCTCTCTTTTCCTTTCCCTCCAGTAACATTTGATAACATTTGAAATGGGCATTGGAAAATATGTTTTTTGGGTTAAGCAGATTTCTCAGCATACTCTTACTAATGTATGGTTGGAGAAAGAAATGTCATTTTAAGTCTTGAACATTTACTGTTTCTTTTAGACCAGGGAAATTGTTCTTTTGGCAGTAGCACTCTCTAAATGACTTAGGTGCTTTTGGTAATGAGAACCTAATCTATTTGCTTCAGTCATCTTCGTTGCAATAAGCATATCTTAGATTCTATTCTAGATATACCTCTTAGATTTGCTATGTTTCTGTGCTTTCTTCCACCCATGATGTTTTTCTTTCTTCAGAATCAATTGCAGGTATTTTGAGCTTTGTATATATCTGTGGGAAACTCACATCATTGGCCTCATTATCCCTGAGCCATGTTAACCAATTCAAAGTAATTGGTTACCACAGTTTTTACTGGGTATTTGCTCTAAAACTAATCAAATTTATCTGAAGGTTTTAGCAGTGCACATGTGGACCACACTCTTGATTTGCTTCTGGCTACAAGACCAAATTTAAATCAGCATGTGTTACTCAGAGTTTTCTTAGTTTAGGTTTTCACTGGTAGGTGATGAAATTAGTTGCATCTTTCAATCCTGAAAGCTCTCAAATTTTGGGACTCTCCTAATGTCTGTTCAGTTGTAACGGAAAACCAGCCAAGTCTTCTTTCCTGACAACATCTTCCTTATAGTGACTTGCCAAACACAGCTCTCAGCAACTAACATTGATAATGTTCTGTTTTCCAACCTCTTCCCTTCAAGCTACAAATTCATTACGCAAACATCTTTGTAGTTATCATTATTAACTCAATTGCTATTTTCCAGGGTTTGTTATCAGTTTCTCCGTTACCACCTAACCGCTAAACCAGTGCCACATATTTTAGATGTATGTATATGTGTGTGTTTGGTTATTGTGCTGTTTCATTTTTAGTCAAAAGAGGTTAGGTTATTCTGGTAAAATAATTAACTCTAAAATCTCAGTGATTTAGAAGAACAGCTTATTTCTTACTCCCATTAATTTTCCTTATTAGTGGAATGAAAAGGTGGTAAAGGAGTGTCTGTTCAGAGGGAACGATCACTGTCTTGAATGTATCCAAAGGAAACAGAGATTTTGGAGGGTTTTACATCAACCATTAAATAATCTATCATAGAAGTAACTCATACCATTTCCCACTTGCAGTTTATTGGCCAGATCTATAGATGCAATCCTACTCAATGACAGAGGGGCCAAGGAATGTAGTTCTACCATGTGCTTCCAGGTGGAAAGCTAGAAATATTGGAAAACTGCACTGATGACTCTGATATCAGATTACTAGCAGACTTGAGGAAAAGAAAGATCATGAAACCAACCTTCCAAGCAACAAGTAGCCTCCTGAAAGTCGCCTTGGCTGGTGGAGAAAAGGAGATTTAACTGTAAGTCATGCTCAGAGTTTTGATTGCTGCATTGTATCGGTCATCTTAAGTCTCAGTTGTGATTGTCTTTTTGGACTCTAGGTCACATAAGACTTTATTATCTAATAGAAATCTAGAATTTTCATTTAACGGCCCCGCTAGATATATTTTAAGGTGACAGTGGGAGACACAAACAAATTTTCACTTTTATCACAAGAGTTATATATGTTTGAAATATCAGTTGTCATTGTCAAGACCACTGCCCCATCACCATTAACTTGTTATATTTATGAAAACTTTAGATTGATAATCATATTGGATAAATCGTCCCTTTCTGTCATCAGTCAATAATCCAAAGACACTATTTACAGATAACATGGTTTTATATAGAGAAAATTCTAAAGACTCAACAAAAAACTGTTAGACTAGTGCATTCAGTAAAGTTGCAGGATACAAAATTAAACAAAAATTAGTAGCATTTCCATATACTAACCACCAACTTTCTAAAAAAGAAATAAAAAATAATAATCCCATTTACAGTAGCATCAAAACAGTAAAATGCTTATGAATAAATTTAACCAAGGAGGTGATAGATCTATACTCTAAAAACTATAAGACATAATGAAAGAAATTGAAGAAGGCACAAATAAATGGAAAGTTATCCCATGTTTATGGATTGGAAGAATTAGTATTGTTAAAATGTCAGTAATACCAAAACCATTTATAGATATAACAATGCAATCCTTATCAAGATTGCAATGGCATTCTTTTTACAGAAGTAGAAGAAAAAGTGTGAAAACTTATATGGAAGATCAAAAGACCCTGAATAACCAAAGAAATCCTAAGAAAGAACAAAGCAGGAGGCATCATACTTTCTGATTTCAAGCTCTATTAAAAAGCTGTCATAGTCAAAACAGTGTGGTACTGGCAAACAAACAAAAAAAAAAAAAAAAAGGGAAAAAAACAGGAACATAGACCAATGGAACAGAATTGAGAGCCCAGAAATAAACCAATTAATATTCGACAAGGGAACCAAGAATACTCAGTGTAGAAAAGATAGTCTCTTCAATAAAAAATGCTGGAATAATTGGATATTTACATGTAAAAGAATAAACTAAACCGCTATCTTGCACCACTCACAAAAATTAACTTGAAATGGATTAAAAACTTACATGTAAGACTGGAAACCATGAAACTCCTAGAAAAGAACATAGGATGAAAGTCCTCAATATAGTTATTTGTAATGATTTTTTAGATATAACACCTAAAGTACAAGGAACATAATAAAAAATAGACAAGTGGGACTTTAACACACTATTTGCAAGCCATTTATCTGATAAGGGGTTAATATCCAAAAGAACTCATATAACTTGATAGCAAAAATCAAATAAGCCAAAAATGAAAAAAAGGGTAAAGGTTCTGCAAATACATTTTTCCAAAGAAGATATATGAAAGGCCAGCAGGTGAATGAAAAGATAATATCACTAGTCATTAGGGAAATGCAAATTAAAACCATCATAAAAAAAATAAGATGTAACAAATGCTAGTGTGGATGTAGGGAAAAAGGAACACTTGTGCCATGTTAGTGAGATTATAAATTAGTGTAACCAATACAAAAAACAATATGGAGGATTCTCAGAAATTGAAAATAGAACTACCATATGATACAGCAATTCCACTTCTAGGAATATATCGGAAATGAAAACACTAACTCAAACATATTTGCAACTTAGTATTCATAGCAGCACTGTTTATAAAAACACATAAGTGCCCATCAATGGATGAACAGATAAAGAACTTGTGGTATATAGAGACAGTGGAATATTATTCAACCATAAAAACAGAGGGAATCCTACCATTTGCAACAACATGAGTAGACCAGAAGGCATTATGTTAAGTGAAGTATGTCAGACAGAAAGGTGAATATCATGTGATCTCACTTTTATGTGGAATCTAAAAACAAAATAAGAAAACAAACTGGTAGAAAAAGAGATCTGACTTGTGGTTGTCTGAGGTAAAATGTGGAAGGAGGGATATTGGAGAAAGGTGATTAAAAGTTACAAACTTTCAGTCGTAAGATAAATAAATACTAGGGATGTGATGTACAGTATGGTGACTACAGTTAATGCTGCTATATATAAGAAAGTGGTTAAGAGTAAATCCTAAGCATTCTCATTACAAGGAGAACATTTTTTTTTCTTTTTCTCTTTTGGTGGTTAGCTGAACCTATTGTGATGATTTTTCATCATAATATATGTAAATCAGACCATTATGCTATACTCTTTATATGGTGTTACATCAAATTTATTTCTCAGTTAAACTGTAAAAAAATATAATCCATAAACAATAAGAAAAACTTTCCTCCAGATTTAGTCTTGTATAGCAAAACTCCTGCTTGTCTCTTTGATTAGAAATACCATAAAACAATTCATTAAACATCCCTCCCTCCTCCCCAAACACTCTGTGTGAGTTAGGGTCCTTTGGTTGCAAGCATACCAGGTGACTCTGGCTAAATTAAACTAAAATGAATTTATTGAGTGGACATGAGGTAGCTCACAAGGTTTAAGGGAAGAGCAGGGTAACTAGGCTCAGCACAGGAAAAGGACATTAATCAATAGGCAATTTCTTCATTGTTAGGATGGATGAACAAATAAATTCCAATTATTTTTTTCTTGTCTTTATCATTCCCCTCATGATTCAAGTTTTGAGAGAGGAGGTTGATTGGCTGAGCTTAGTTTGATTACTTCCCTACCCTTTACTGTATCTCAGAAGTGAAAAGAATAATCTAGTTTTGATGGAAGCTTCTTCCAGGGTTTTTGTTTTTCATTTTTGTTTTATTTTATTCTAGTGTCAGAGCATTGCACTGTATTTTACTATTCTCCCAGAATGGGAGAGAATACTCCTCTTCCCCCAAATACAGAGTGTCATTAGGAACAGATAGTGGTTGCTTGGTGACCAAAAAGCAAAACAAAATTAAAATGCGCATGTGAAGGTGGAGTATTTGAGGAACATAATTTTAATAAACATTTTTTTTTTTTTTTTACAAAAAGAACAGTGTTTTAAGAAAAAAACATTTTGGGAAAAAGTTTTGAGTCAGTATCACTTTTCCTAGGTCCATAATCTATAAGCAATAAGATTTGACTTTGGGTAGTGAACACAGAATGCAATATATAGATGATGTGTTATAGAATTGTACACTTGAAACTTAAATAATTTTATTTTATATAATTTTATTAACCAATGTCACCTTAATAAAGTTATAAAATAGTTATTGAAAAAGAAAACACAAAAAGTCATTTTTGAAAAAAATGATAAAATTAGCTCATCCAAACCTCTTGATTTTTGGCCTCCTTGTTTTTTATACTCTGCACTAAAAACTAATGTGTAGCAGCTAAAAATATCAGGGTTCTACAATGTCATGTTTTTGGCAAAACTGTCTTTTCTGTCCACAGATTTAGTCATTCTCTAGATGCTGATAACCTGATATAATTTCTCGGTGCAATGAAATGACTTACTTGAACTTTTTCCTAACATTGACTATTCATTCTTGGTGGAGGCCAGGTCCCAAGGTTGGTGGTGTGGTGGTAGTGCACGGAGTGAATTATTACTATACTGATGTCTTGGAACTTTCTGCAACATGTTGAAGGGTTACACAAAGCCTTGTCATTACAAATAAGCTAGTATCAAACAAAGATGTAATTTTATTAAAGCTATAATGCAAGTCTTATAGCTAATGTGGTACTATGGGGGAAGCTCCAGAAAAGGAAAGGGAACTGTGTTTTCTATTTGCCTGAAAGACATCAGGAGTAAGTTACTTTGACATGTGTTGTGTGTTCATGTTTTCTGTGCATTTTCTATTTATATGCATGAAAAATTAAACCTTTGACTGATAGCAGTTTACAATGCTTCATTTTTATTCACTACTGTCCATAACTAGATTGAATAATTACAATTTGTCCTACCATCTGAGACTCTCCCTGACATTTGGCTGCCTCTGCCCTGCTACTCATTTATGTTTAAGTTTATATCTGCTCATTAACTGATATGTCCTAAAAATAACTTTGAAAGACTCAGATCCTGAGCTGTTAGCAGTTAGCCTACATAGCTAAGGTTATAAAATCAGTATCTGGCTAGAGCTCAAAAAGCTGACTGTTCTCATTTTTAAGGGAAAGATAAAGAAATGTATATTTCATACTGCTTCTTCTAATTAGCTCTAAAAACTATAAAACACTGAAGGCTATCATCTAGGATGTGGCTCACTGTATCGCAGTGTTTGTTACTTTATTCCAGGCTTCAGAATTCATCTGAATGGCATCTCTCTTAGATGTGCGGTGAAAGCTGCCATCTCTTGTCTTTCCCACAAAACCTTAAACCATAACACTTAGCCATATTTCTCTTTCATGGTTAAACATTTCCATGAAGTTTTGCACTTTTGTAGAAATAAATATACTCGCCCATTTTTAATTATTCTTGTTCTGGGTATTTCAGGATCACTGCTTACTTGGTAACATTTGCATTTCATCTTTGAGTTAAATATTCAGAGGTTTGACTAAACTGATTCATCACTTTCATAACAAAAAGGCATTCATGAAATAATCTCATGTATGTAAAGATTCCAAAAGACAATTCCTGTTTCAAATATTTCATGTGTGGAAATATGGGTAGTTTCTCTTGGGAGCTGAGGAAAAACAATTTATTTAATATTTTGATACAAATTATTGATATTTAATACAATTATAAAATGAAAATAGACTGATTAGTAAAATTAAACCTTGAGGTTGGTGAGGGAGTAGGGAAAGCAGAAATTTGAAGAATTTTGAAGAATCTAAAGTGTTAGAATTTAAAATTAAATTAAATTGATATACTATTAGCGTCTTTATCTATTGATTTTGTACTTGCAATTTACCTTGTACAATTGTTTTTTTAAAAAGACATTGTCCTGTATTCTAATCTACCAAGAACAAGCACCTTGAACTGCTTCTCTTTTTATATCCAGCACAAAACAGCATACATAATGAGCTAGATAAAAAAGTTTATTAATGGTATTGACATAGAAAGTGTTTTTCATAAAATATTATCTTAAAAATGTATGAAACTCTTAAAGTATTTTGTCTCTTTTTATCTTCATAGAAGTTGTTTATCTGATAAAAACATGACAAATGTACAATGATTTCCTACTTGAATCTCAGGAAGAGATTCATGAATTTTCTTCCTGGTTCTTAGTTTCCTCATGTTAAATGATATGTCAAGCAGAGAATATATCTCTTTTTAATTTTTCTTTATTATTATGAAAATAAAATATAACATAAATTAAAATCTTATATAAAGAGATGAAGTGAACACCCTGTCCATTATACTGGCTGATGGTAATAGCCACTAAGTACCACGAGAGTGTCTTTTTGTGTTTTGGAACATTTTCATACATAAATATGCATATATGGTTGTAGTTATTGTAAGGCTATAAAGTAGAAATCAATACATATATAGTATGTACAAGGTATAATATATGACAAAGAGGATGTATATCTCTCTTAAAAATATTTTTTCATTTGAAGTTTTTGTATTCAGTACTTTAAGTAGATCTGTCCATCTTAACATTGTAAATATAGTTAACTACTGACTAGAATTCTTCTGTATGAATAGATAATAATTAACAAAGTTGGTCTCTACAGATGAATATTTGTGTTGATTCTGACTTTTAGCTATTACATACAGGGTTTCAGTGTGCATCCTTTTATGTACAGCGTTTGAGTAAATGATAATAATATATTTCTAGGATAAAATCATAGAAATGAATTCGTATGTATAAGAATGTGTAAAATTAAAATTTTGTTAAATATTTCCTTGCTTTCCTCTGTAGAAGTTACCAATCTAGTTTTTTATTTATAAATCGATCTTTGAGTCAACTTAAGAAATTAAAATTTTCTTAAAGAATGTTTTATCCAGATTTTAATCTAATATTAATGCATTTCAAAAAGTTTTGTTTTTTTATAATTGTTTTTATTTCTCAATGTACCCATTTTTCCATTAATTTTCAAAATTGCATTCTCTCATCTTTAGGTTAACTGGTATATTTTTTTTTTTCAAAAGTTTCTCTTTTTGTTTTCTAATTTATTATTATTTTATTTTCTAAATCGCTAATGTCTTTTTAAAAATTAAATGATTGCCTCTTTCCTTAAATTTATTTTTTTCTAGCTTTTTCAGATGAATGATTAATCTCTGAAGGTCGTGTATGTTTCCTGAAGCGAATCTGATTTCCCATTTTCAATCTATTAGCACTGTACTGTGACATATGTTTATAGCAAATCAGTTTGTTTATATTTCTTTATTTTCTCCTAATTCTGTCTCTCTTTTCCTAAAGTTTGTTTTTCAATTTTGTACTCTCATTTCTACATCACTAGGATTTATAACATAACTGTTATGTAATTATAAATCCTGTAATTTTTTAACATAGTTAAATACATTTTTTCTGTTTTTAGTTAACTTTGATACTCATTACCAGTTCATTCAACAGGGCTTTTTCATTCCTTTTCTAATTAAATTGATTTCATCACGTAAAGTTTTTCTAAGGAGTCTTAAGGGACATTGTTGTTTTTTGCCTGTCTTGTGTTACCTTACATTTTTATTGCTAATAGCTCCTTGGTTTTCCTTCTTTTGGAAATGAACCTGTCCTACTCACTCTTAGTTCTATGGTTTAGGCAGGCTGACTTTAACCTCTTGCTCTAGGTATAACTCATTTTTACCAAATAGATGACCCCATCTTGTTAGCTGCAATGATGGACTTAATAAGGGCCATGAACAAAGATAGAATGAGATTCATTCCTTGAATAATTACTGAAATCATGGGGGAACAAGATGGTTTGCAGAGATTTTGAGTAATAAATCTGTAGCCATCTTTGCCAACAAGAGGACGATTCTAAGACTAAAGACAATATATAGAAAGGCAAACTTTGTAAATGGAGAAAGAAATAATATCCCGATATGCTTATTTGAGCCCCTGGCCGTGGTTCTCGTTCAATCTATCTGTGCTTTACAGTGATATTAATGCAGGGCCAAATCTTACTAACTGACTCACCAGCTCTACTATATTTTCTGTCCTGAACATTCATCACCAATTAGAACATTTAGTGATGTTCTTTTTTCTTCTTTTATTGAGAATAAGCATTCTTTATGACTCACAGTGAACTCAATATTTTATAAGGTTTTTTGTTGTTGTTTATATATGATGATTTAGGGTTAAGACATTTCATTATCACAGTCTTTTTTTTACCAGTTGCGAATCTGATTTCCATCTGCCAACTCTCGTTCATGCTTCCATGCTAACTACTTGTATCTATTGCATTCAGCGTGTCCTCAAGTTTCCTTACGCAGTCCACCACAGTATCAGGTGACACACAGGCTGATTTGTGCTCCTGTAGCTCTTATGGTATCAGAATTTCCCATTCCAAGCATGGGCCCACTGTTAGGACCTCTGTATTCTCTCTCTCTCTCTCTCTCTCTCTCTCTCTCTCTCTCTCTCTCTCTCTCTCACTCTCTCACACACACACACACACACACACACACACACACACACACACACACACACACTTGACCCTTGAACAATGTGGTTGTTAGAGGTTCTGACTCTCCACACTGCAAATCCATACATAACTTGTGACTACCATAAAACTTAACTGTTAATCACCCACTGTTGACCAAAAGCCTTACCAATAACATAAATAATTAACACATGCTTTGTATATTATTATATGTGTTATATACTGTATTTATAATAAAATATCTACAGAAAATGTTATTAAAATTATAAGTAAAATACATTTACAGTGTTTATTGAAAAAAAATCTACACGTAAGTGGATCCTCAAAGTTCAAACCTGTGTTCTATGGATCACCTGTATTCACATCGCAAAATCTGTGGGTGCCGAGAACTTTTGTGTATCTTCTGTTCAATTTTATCCAAATACTAATTATATTTGACAGCTATTTTTCATAGTTGTGGTTTGCAGTTTTTCCTATTTTTAGTATTATCACCTGTGGAATTTTCTCTCAGCTTTCATGCTAGTTTGGCTAGGTTCAAGAGGAAGGTGGAATAGAAACACCCACAGGATCTTCTGGGGTCCCTTTAGCATTAATAACTATGATATGATCCAAATGTTTTTTGAAATATGCAGATATATAGGGTTGTTTGCCTATGCTTTTCTCTTTTCAGTCCTTCCCAGATTGATTCTTGGCATTATTCCCATAACATTTTGTATATATGTCTATTGTAATTCTTTATTCAATAATTATTGACCAGACACTAGTCAATTTGTTTCATACTTTTTACGTTGTGACATAATGCTTTGCTTATCTTTCTGCTCTCCAAATACAATGTAATTTCTAGGAAGGAAGGAACTGTTTCATTTATTTTTTAACCTCTAGTTTCTGACACAGTTCTTGTTAAATATCAAGCATACAAGTAATTATTACTGAATAAATGGGTAATTAGAGAAACATTTAGAAAAAAGGAGGGGATCTTGTAATAATTTTCCATCCAAGAAATAGTATTAATCAGTTGCTTCAGGGAGTACATTAAATCAGCTTAGAAATTGGCAATAAGATTCAATATACATTTCTGTGTCTTTAAGGATATTCATAAATATCCCTATGATATTTAAGATAATTAATGGTAATCACTTAATAATAGAAAATATCCAGTGAGTATTCAAGTTTTTCTGATTATCTTTTTTACTCTTTTATCCATTTACTTATTTGGCATTGTTGTTATTTAAAATAAGATATTGAATTTTATTTTGGAAAAGTATTTTCAGAGATATAGAGTTGTAAGTTGGTAGATATATTCTTTCCTCACCATTTCATTGATTTGGGGCTTGTATTGCTTCTTTTGAGCTGTTAGTCATTTTATCACCTCCCCCACCCCCTTTCTCTTTCTTTTAAGATTTTTTTATCTTTGGTTTCTATAGTTTACTAAAATCTGTATGCTGCTGGTTTCGGATTTGTTGTGCTTTTTGAATCTGCAGCTTAACATCTTTAATCAGTTTTAGAAAAAACAAATATTTACTCTTTTTTCTTCCCCTTTTTTGGTTTTTGAAACTGAAATAACATGTATATTAGACATTTGTGCTCTATGGCTATAGAACTAATTATAAATTTTCAAGTCAGTAATTCTCCCTTCAGATGAATTTAATTTGTTATTAAAAGTATCTATTGAGTTATTTGAGTTTTTGTATTCTAGAATTTCCATTTGAATATATATATTTTTATGATATCTAGTCCTCTTGAAATTTTCAATCTTTCATTTTATTTTCTAGAATTTATTGTAGTAATAATTTATTTTCTAGTAATAATAAAACCTATGTCTGGTTATTATCTAAATGCGCCCATGAACTATTTATATTCTTTTACTTTTTCATGGTTTTGAGTCATACCTTTATGAAATTACAAACAATTTACAGTGCTTAATCCTAGGATGTAAGCTTTACAAATCATGAAAGGTTTGATAGGGTCTCGTCCTTGGTACTTAAAACTACATTTTCCCCCTCTACTCCTGTGACTCTTTTGAAAGCTCTGCTCAGTTTATAAGCCCCTTAGTCATCTCAACCATAGTATGGAATTTTTAGACACCTTTTAGGAAAAAAAAAATCTTTAAAGCCAAAGTTCATTTCATTGGGTTTTCTTGTCCTAGAAATAGGCTTTATAACACCTCACAATCTTGTTACTTGTTCAGTATATTAAACACATTTAAAAATATTTTCTCATTATTTTAGTGATTCTCAGATGAAAGCTTAATCTGAATTACCTAGTCATTACTTAAAGCAGAAATGCTGATTTTTCTTTGCATTTTCTTAATTTTGAATTTATGTGTGTCTGACACCTTCCTGAAAGAAATGTTGATTTAATTGACTTTATAGCTAAAAAGGTATCTGAAAGTTTTTTTTAACTGCATTCTCCCAGTTATCCCAAACAATTTTTAAGCAATGCTATGTTAATAAAACCATAGTATATGCAGTATAACTATTACTACATGGATTATAGCTATTAAATTCCTGAGTGGCTTTCCTACCATCCCACATTTCAGCATCAGAATAACTTTCTAAAGAATAATTTTTATCTTATCACTTCCAATTTAAAAACATTCAAAAACATCTCACTGTGTAGAAATGTATAACTTCTTTAGTATTAAAATCCATGATATTTCATACTGTGACCCTAGGCTACTTTTCTAATCTTAGCTCCATCTAATATATGTATCCTTTAAGACAATTAAAACCAATTTATTATTTTATTCCTGAAAAGGACCTTACATCTTTCTATTTTCTCCCTTTGCTCAGATGTTTTCTTCTTCCAGACTCTCCTTTTTCCAAACTACCTGCCAAAATCTTATCAATTTTTGATGACCACCTTAAATACTACCTCTTCATGAAGATTTTCATGATTACCCTCATTTAAAGTTTGGTCTTATCCTATTTTTTCATGATATATTATTTGTTGGATAAAATACCTATGAGATGTTGCTTTCTATCATTCGTGTCTTATATCTTGTCTTCAGACTTCTTGAAGGCAGAAATACCTGTTATATTTGCATACCATTTAAAATGCAGTGTATTCAGTGGTATAAACTTTGTTAGACAATTATGGTGTACTTAATTTAAAAAAGTATAATACATGTGCATACTTAGATGTGATGGGATTGAAATTATTTTTTTCAAAGTTAGATGAAGAAATTTCCCTACGAAGGTATGTGATAGTATTTATCAGGTTTAAATATGGAATATTTTATTGAATTGCACATTTTACCTAAGCTAAAAAACTCAGAGCAACAATTTATATTAAAAATCAGTATGTAGTAGTATATGTGTTAAATTTTGCAGGAAATTTGAAGATAAAGCATGAGATCTCAAAAACTGTTCAAACTACTATCATACTATCAGCTTTTGTAAGCAATGTCTGAGTCTTATAGGTATCCTCACATTAGGATACTATAGAAAGAAAACATTTTAAAATAACAGTATTAAATACCGCAAGAAAGAGAAAACATTAAGAACCCAAGGAACTTAATACATAATAAATGCTCAAAAATAATTGGTAAGAAAGACACTAGGAAAATTCTCCACTTATAAATTCTAGCATAAGGATGCAAGAATTGAGGAATATCAAACTAAAGGCAAATTATATCTCGATGAATTGCAAAATTTTATAAAACTTTGTAGCTATAAAACTGAACCAATATATTTTGATAGCAATTAAAAGATCTATATACCAACACTGTGTTTGTTTTGAAACAATAACAATAAGTATGTTTATAACATAATCCCCATGATTTTAAATATATTATCATGTATGTACTAATTCTAAATCTATTATTATAATTAAATATTTATTTAATTATAAAATGAGAAATTTTCTCTATTGTTTCAATCTAGATTAGCCATGCAAGAAATTATGTCATCAGTAAGCAAATTATGTTTTACTTTAGATAAGTTCTGAATTATTCTAAGTAAATAGTAAAAATGTACTTGTTTTTCAGCTGTATTCTTCCTGCTGGTTAGATGGTATTTGAAATATTTTTTAATTGGTTTTATCTTTTTCTTCAATATGAGAGTAATTAATAACAAATTATCTAAATATTTGTTCATTAGACATTATCAGTCTCAAAGCAGTCAGTAACCACCATGCACACTGGCAGAGCCAGAGCTGGCTCTTGATTCTCTGTGCAATCTGCCATCAGCATTTTTTTTCAGCTCGGCCTTTATATTACTTTGTTTCTCATCTAATATGCCTTTTTCATTTTTCTCTCAGGCTTTATATCTTCTAAGATTTCTTTTGAAAGCCTATGTTGACAAAAGATTTCCGAGGATGTTTATGTGTCAAATACTGTATACCAGTTGCAGTTTTAGTTTCACTATGAAACTCATTTATCCCTTGGAGAAGGAGCTGTCCTGCCTTATGTGGTATTTTTTTTTGCATATTTTAATCTTGTATACTGTAAATTTAAAGAGAGAAATTATGTCTTAACCTAATGTATATATAGTAATTACTTGAAAAAGAAAATATTTATGCATTTCAGTTTAGTAAATATTCATTGGTTATTTATTTTGGACAGGTTTTTCTGGGGGATTATCAAGACCCTGCTTCTGTATTCCAGAATTTTAAGGTCTAAAGAAATTTATGAAAGAGATTAGAGAAATAATAAGCATAATTATATCTTTTTATAAGCAAAGTATAACAAAATATGGGAGGGCAAGAAGGGGGCTTCTTATTTTGTTTGCTGTACAATAAAGAGATTTAAAGGTAGCTTTTAAGATTGAATAAGGAATTCAAGATGAAAAGATGTGGTTAAGTTTTTCGAGTTGAAGAGACAGCAGAGACAGACACAAGAGTGTATAGGTTATATTTGAGGGAAAAAAAAAATTATGCATGAGAAAACCAGAAAAGACCTCAGAGGTTAGACTGAAATTTTAAGTGAAAATTAACTAGAGATCTGCATATGAAAAATATTGGCTATTTTATTGAGGGATTTTACTTAAATTTTATCCATAAAAATGGTAACATGAAGATTCTAAACAAGGGAGTGATGCTTTTTGAATCATGATTTAGAGATTAATTTGGCAACATCAGGTAAAATGGATTAAATGGATTTTTAAATAATTTGAGTTAGATAGGAATTATTGGAAACAAATGTTGTAGACCATTGTAGACAAAGGGTAACAAAGGCCTTAAACATGTGCTGACTATTGCAAAGGAAAGAAGATACGTACCAGCAGACATTTCAACTATTAAATGAATAAAACATGGCAACTTATGTGAGAATGCTGCACAGGAAGATATCAGAGTTTTCAAAGTGTTTAATGGGAGATTTTTAGTGTCATAAAATCAAGAGAAAAGTCATGGAGAATAGTCAGGTAGTGGCCGATGAGAACACCTGGATTAGTGGGGTTTTTAACATTGCCTACATAATATTTGAGTCACCTGAGACACTTTAAAAACTACTGATGACCAAATTGCACCCATTGAGATTTTGATGTAATGAGTCTGGAATGTCATGGTTATAGGCATTTTTTTTTTTACCTTTAATAATATTTTATATTAGTTTCAGGTGTACAGCATAGTGGTTGGACAATTGTATAACTTATGAAGTGATCACCCCCAATATAAGTCTAGTACTCACTTGGCACTAAACATAGTTATTACAGTATTTTGACTATATTCCTTACTATATTTTACATCCCTGTGACTATTTCGTAAGAACCAATTTGTATCTTAATCTTTTTACCTTTTTCATCCAACTCCCCTCCCATCCGGTAACCATTAGTTCGTTCTCTGTATCTATGAGTCTGTTTCTGTTTTGTTTATTTGTTTATTTTGCTCTTTACATTCCACACATAAGTGAGATCATGTGGTATTTATCTTTTCTGTCTGACTTATTTCACTTAGCATAATACCCACTAGGTCCATCCATGTGGTCACAAATGGTAAGATTTCTTACACCATATTTAAGAATAAACTCAAAATGGATTAAAGACTTAAAAATAAGACCTGAAACATGAAACTTCTAAAGAAAACATAAGCAGTAAACTTTCTGAAATTGTTCTTAGTAATATTTTTCTGATATATCTCCTCGGACAAGGGAAACAAAAGAAATGATAAATAAATGGGATTACATCAAACTAAAAAGTGTTTGCACAGCAAAGGAAATCATCAACAAAATAAAATGACACCCTATTGGATAAGAGAAGATATTTGCCAATGATACTGCTGATAAGGGGTTACTATCCAAAATTTATAAAGAACTCATGCAATTCAACACCAAAAACAATTTAATTAATAAGTGGGCAGAGGACCTGAGTATATTTTTCTCCAAAGATGACCTACAGATGGCTAATAGATACATAAAAAGATAGTCACAGGAATTTTTAAAAGTCCCCAAGGAAATAATGATATTTATCTGGGGAAGTTTTGGTCTATATTCTGTCTACTTAGCAATGTAATCCATAAACCAGTAATATCCACATTATCTTGCAACATGATAGAAATTCAGATTTTTTTGTTCCTGCTACAGAACACTTGAATTAGAATCTACAGTTTAAATACTTCCCTAGGTGGTTTGTGCATATATTATATTTTTAGTAGTGCTTATCTTGGACATGGTAGAAGCATCTGAAGTACTTTAAAAGACAATCATTAGTAAATCCAACCCTAGAAATTCTGATTTAATAAGTATGGTGTTAGGGCCATAGGCACCGATATTTTTTAAAAGCTCCCAGAATATACAGACATAAGCAAGGTATGAAAGTTACAGGTACAAAGTGTTGTTACCTGTACACCAAAGTTTCAGATTCCAAGAGGAATTTCTCTATTCTTAATTGCTTGTAATAACATCAAAATAGAACTAGGAAGAAGAATGATAAATGTTTTTGCTCTGTAAATGTATTGCAAGATAGGAAGTTGGTTGATTAGAATCTATGCAACTATTCTATGTGTCTGGATTTTAGACTTATTTGGAGCAATTTAGATTAAGATTGAAAAATCAAACTGTACCAAAAGGTCTTCTACAAGTAGTTTAAATATCCATGTCACAAATGTACAGTAATCTATTTGAAGTTAAGGTAAACTTTTTAGGCATCTCTGATTCTTCCTTCTGAACTGATACAGATATAGCTACACTGTTTTGAGGGTCTTTATAATGACAGCCAATGTGAATTGTTGCCACACTCAATTTGTAAGGGCAGCATTTCAAGCTAGAATAATTGCATGTTCCACTCCAGAGATGGGATGCTGACTGCTTCATTACCAGCTGGATGAACCAGGGCATGGGCAATTTCAGACAACGTGAACCATGTTAGTTTACACTACCCATGGGTACTAGTTCCCAAATCTGCTCACTCTCCCCAAGTGACAACAGACATGTTTTGCTTGCTGAAAGATGCTCTTGATGGGACTAAAAGAGTTGTACGAATGCACCTGTGTCCTGCAATCACATCATTCTACAAAATAAATCATTAACTATATTGGAATATGCAGATAAACTGACATTGTGGAATCAGTGATTTAATTTCTTCCATTATTAATATTTTTTTATCTAACTTTATCTCATTTCTAAGGTGAAAGGAAGGGCTATTCTATAATCTATCAATAAATAGATTAACAGTGATATTAGCATGCATTGAACCAATATATACAAATAGGAAGGTTTAACTCACAATTTAGTTCATTTTTTTTTCCAACAAGTTCTATAGAAAAGACCATAAGCCTTAGGATGTAATTGACTTTAAAAACATTTGCATTTAGAACTTTGCATAGGTGGTATAAACTATTATGAGGACCACTTAAGGCACAACATCTTTTTTTTTTTTTTGCTAAATTTATTTATAATATGCCAAATGTACTACTTAAATAACTAAATTTTATTTAGAATAAGTAAGTTTCATTTTTAGTTAGAGAAAACATCGTTTGCAACAGAAATCAATGCCGAATTTGCATTAGTGAATTATCAACTACAATTTTAACCCAAATCAGTCACATACAACATTAGAAGTAGTTTCTGGTGCAATAGAAACTATGATGGAAATGTTGATAGAATGAAATTAAATAATTATACCCAATATATTTGTTCCTTTTAAAATTTTCCATGACTTGATGATTACTATGTGTGCATATCTATATATGTATCTTTCTGACTGTGATACTTGCAAAAATATATATGTACATAAAATGAATAATTTTTAAAATGAATAATTTTTAAAAATGATGTGCCCACCATCAAAGTCAGAAATTCTCTATTAGCATTCTCTATTCCTCTAAAGTTTCCTCTGTGTCTTCCTCATCACATATCTTTATCCTGCTGACATAGTTTCTTGAATTTCTTGTAATATTTTTAATAGGTATATTGAGTTATAATTTATGTAATACGCAATTCATCCATTTAAAGTCAACAAATCAGTGGTTTTTAGTACACTCACAGATATCTTCAGCTATCACTATCATCAACTTTAGAACATTTTAATCATTACGGAGAATCTCCATGTCAATTAATAGCAACTCCCTATTCCTCCACTCCAGCCCCAGACCTCAATAACTACCCAACCGCTTTTGGGTTCTATAGATTTTCCTAGTCTGGGTATGTCAAATAAATGGAATTGTAAACTATGTGATCTTTTGTGACTGACTTTTTTCACTTAGCATAATGTTTTTGAATTTTATTTATCTTGAAAAATGTACCAATACTTCATTCATTTTTATGGCCCAATTATGTTCCATTGTATGAGTATTCCACATTTAACTTATCCATTCAGCTACTGGACATTCTCATTGTTTTGATTTATATTCAACTAATGGGCATTCTCATTGTTTTGATGACTGATAATTTGGAGAATCTTTTCTTGTGCTTATTGGGCATTTATATTTCTTTGAAGAAATGTCCATTTATCTCTTTTGCCCATTTTAAATTGGATTAGTTGACTATTATTGAGTTGAAAGAGTTTTTATACATTCTGGATATAGACTTTTATCAGATTCATGATTTGCAATTTGAATCTCTGAGTTATATTTACAATTTCTTCATGGTGTCCATGGAAGCATAGACGTATTTGTTATTGTTATTTGCTTTTTCATTTGTTTAGTGACTGGCTGAATTATTTTAGAGAAGCCTAATTTCACCCTGTAGGGAGGCTCAGGCTTGAGTATGCCTACAGGCATTTTAAATGACAGTGGTTTTGGCGGAGCTCTCTTCCTTTTTCCCTAGTCACACCCATGTGACTATGGTCGCCAATTGCTGCTTGTTGCTCAGTTGATTTCAACAGTGTTCTGGGGCATAAACTGCTCTGCAACTGTTTCAATTAAATTGTGGATCCTTTGAAGGAATAGTGTCTGAGGTCAGTGTTTGATATTTGTTTTAATCCTAGGAGAATTCCTGTCAGCTGACTTATTTTCCAGTTCTCTCTTTTAAGCTGCATAGCCTACCGTTTAATTTATATCTTTAATCTCCTCCAAATTACCTTTCACCATAAGCTCCGGTGTTTTTGAGTGTGCTTCTAGGCTTTGCATCCTCCATTCTTTGTTGTAAATGACAACACAGATTAACCCTCTTACTGTTCCTCAAGCCAGAGTCCAAAATCAGTTTCACTGGGCCAAAATGAATATTGTCTCAGGTCTGTGCTTCCTCCAGAGGCTCTAGACTAGAGGACAATATATTTCTTTGTGTTTTCTATTTTCTAGATCAATTCCTTTGGATCATAGTATCTTCCTTCGTCTAAGAATCCAGCAGTGTAACATCTTTGTCTGACCCTGCTTCCCTTTGCTTCTTTCACATGACTTTGTGTCAAATCTTTCGCTCACTCTTATGAAGACACTTGTGATTACGTTTAAGGACCACCCCGATAATCCAGATAATCCACCCCTTCATCTAAATATCCTTAATTTAATTACATTTGCAAAGTTGCCTTTCTACCATGTGAGTTAACAAATTCTCGGTTCCAGATTTGGGTCATATATTTTGGGAATATATTTTGGAGAGGCCATTTTTCAGCCTACCATAGTAAGTATCCTTCTGTCCAATCTCTAAGAAGACTCTCAGAAGGGGAGCAGAGAAAATTGTCTCTTTGCCATGTACGCAGAGTAAATCCACATTTGTCCATCTTTCATCTGCATAGTGAACCTGCAACTCATATAGGGCATCTTTTCCATCTTGTTTGCATTCTGGGCATGTTGTACCAACATTGAAACCTTGAGTTGGATATTGATATTACTGTGAGCATAATAAAAGTCTGATCCAAAAATTTCAGGTGAATAAACTTAAAAAATCACATTATTTATCTTGATATAAATGCCCATATAATCTATATTTAGAAAAAAAGATAAAATGTGATTAGAGTTGTTTTATTTTACTTTATTTATTTCTTTAAAGATTTTTTATTAAAGTATAGCTAATATACAATATATTGTATTAGTTTCAGGTGTACACCATAGTTAATTGAACATTCATATACCTTAAGAAGTGATCACCATGGTAAATCCAGGAACCATCTGACTGTACCATGCTATCACAATATTACTGCCTGTATTCTCTATGCTGTATATCACATCCCTATGACTTATTTGTTTTATACCTGGAAGTTTGAACCAATTATTTCTCTTTACCTTCCCCACTCCCATTTTTTGATTTTTCAATTCAAATTAACATTCAATATATATTAATTTCATGTGTAGAGCATAGTGTTTACTTATTTACATAATTTACAAAGTGATCCCCCTGACTAGTCTAGTACCCACCTGACACTGTACATAGTTACCGCCATATTATTGACTATATTTCCTATGTTTTACTTTACATCCCCCTGACTGTTTCATAACTATCAGTTTGCATTTATTAATCTATTCACCTTTTCCACACCACCCTCTCCCCCCTCCCATCTGGCAGTCATCAGCTTGTTCCCTGCATCCATAAGTGTTTCTGTTTTGTTTATTTTGTTCTTTAGATTCCACATCATATATAAGTGAGATTATGGTATTTGTCTTTCTCTGCCTGACTTATTACACTTAGAATATTTTCCAGATCCATCCATGTTGTCTAAAATGGTAAGATTTTATTTATTTATTTTTTGTGGCCAAGTAATATTCCATTGCATATATATACCACTTCTTTATCCAATCATCTGTCGACGGGCAGTTAGATTGCTTCCATATCTTTGCTATGAACATAAGGTGCATATATCTTTTCAAATTAGTGTTTTGGATTTCTTTGGAAAAATACCCCAAAGTGGAACTTCTAGGTCTTATGATTGTTCTGTTTTTAATTTTTTGAGGAACCTCCTTATTGTGTTCTATAGTGGCTGCACCAGTTTGCAGTAATACCAATAGTGCATGAGGGTGCCCTTTTCTCCACTTGTTTTTGTTGATTTATTGACGATATCCATTTTGGCGGGTGTGAGGTGACATCTCATTGTGGTTTTAATTTGCATTTCTCTGGTGATTAGTGACCTTGAGCATTTTTTCATGTCTGCTGGCTATCAGTATGTCCTCCTTGGAGAAATCCCAATAGGTTCTCTGCCCGTTGTTTTTTTTTTTTTTTTTTAATTAAATCATTTGTCTTTTGGTGTTGAATTGTATGGGTTTTTATAAATTTTGGATATTAACTCCTTATCAACTGTATTGTTGGCAAATATCTTCTCCCATTCAGTAAGTTGTCTTTTTGTTTTCTTGATGATATCCTTTACTGTACAAGACTTTTTAGTTTGACGTAATCCCATGTGTTTATTATTTCTTTTGTTTCCCTTGCTCGAGGAGATATATCAGAAAAAAATATTACTAAGAGCAGAATCAGAAAGTTTACTATCTAAGTTTTCTTCTAGGAGTTTTATGGTGTCAGGCCTTGCATTTAAGTCTTTAATCCATTTTGAGTTTATTCTTATATGTGATGTTAGAAGGTGATCCAGTTCACTTTTTCCATGTATCTGTCCAATTTCCCCAACACCATATATTGAATACACTGTCTTTACCCCTTGTATATTCTTGCTTCCTTTGTCACAGATTAAATAAACATGTAAATTTGGGTTTATTTCTGGGCTCTCTGTTCTGTTCCAAGGGTCTTTGTGTTTGTTTTTATGCAAGTAGCATGCTATTTTGATTACCATAGCTTTGTAGTGTAGTTTGATATCACGTAGGGTCTTTTGTGGCTCCATATAAATTTTAAGATTGTTTGTTCTAGTTCTGTGAAAAATGCCATTGGTATTTTAATAGGGATTGCATTGAATCTATAGATTGCTTTGGGTAGTATGGACATTTTAACGATGTTAATCCTTCTTATCCATGAGCAGAGAATATGCTTTTTTTATTTGTATCTTTTTCAGTCTCTTTTTTCAATGTCTCATAATTTTCCAAGTTTAAATCTCTTACCTCTTTGGTTAAATTTATTCCTATTTTTTGATACAGTTGTAAATGGGATTGCTTTTTTAATTTCTCTTTCTGATAATTCATTATTAGTATATAGAAATACAACCAATTTCACAATATTAATTTTGTATATTGCTATTTTAGTGAATTCATTTATCAGTTCTAATGGCTTTTTGGTAAAAAATTTAAGGTTCTTTCTACATAGTGACATGTCATCTGCAAATAATGACAGTTTTACTTCTTTCCAAATTGGATGCTTTTTATTTCTTTTTCTTGTCTGATTGCTGTGGCTAGGACTTCCAATACTATGTTTAATAGAAGTGGTGAAAGTGGACATCCTTGCCTTGTTCCTGACATAAGGAGAACATTTTTAGCTTTTCCTCATTGAATATTATATAAGCTGTCAGTTTGTTGTATATGACCTATTATGTTGAGGTATGGTCCTTATATGCCAACTTTGCTGAGAGTTTTTATTATAAATGGATGCTGCATTTTCTCAAATGTTTTTTTCTGCATATCTATTGATATGATCATATGATTTTTATCCTTAATTTTGTTTATGTGGTGTATCATGTTTATTGATTTCTGAATATTGAACCAAACTTTCATCCCAGGAATAAATCTCACTTGATCATGCATAGTATATGATATTTTTAATGTACTGCTGAATTTGGTTTGTTAATATTTTGTTGTATATTGGCCTGTAATTTTTATTTTTATTTTTGTAATGTCTTTATCTGGCTTAGGAATCAGAGTGATGGTGGTCTTGTAAAATGAAGTTGGGGCCTTCCATTCTCTTGAAATTTTTGGAATAATTTGAAAAGGATAAGTGTTAATTCTTCTTTTAATGTTTGATACCATTCACCTGTGAAGCCATCTGTCTAGTCCAGGTCTTTTGTTTGTGATGATGATGATGATGATGATGATGATGATGATGATTTATTATTACTGATTCAGTTGTATTAGTAGTAAACAATTAAGGTTTTCTGTTTCTTCTTAATTCAGTCTTGGAAGATTGTATGTTTCAAGGAATCTATTTCTTCTAGGTTGTAGAATTCGTTAGCACATAATTGTTCATAGTATTTTTTTATAATCCTTTGTATATCTATGATATCAATTGTTACTTCTCCTCTTTTATTTCTGAGTTTATTTATTTGGGTTCTCTTTCTCTTTTTCTTGATGAGTCTCATTAAAGGTTTATCAATTTTGTTTATCTTTTCAAAGAACCAGCTCTTGGTTTCATTGATCTTTTTAGACTATATTTCATTTATTTCTTTTCTGATCTTTATTATTTTCTTTCTAATAAATACTAACTTTGGGCCTGCTGAGACCACCCTTTGGATGTGTCACCTGTGGGGCTAATCCGGTGGTGTTCTGTTCTGTTTTGGAGATGGCCATTAGGTGTGCTAGTTCTGGGGCCACTGAAAGGGGCTCCTGTGCAGGTCAAGGTTAACCACTGCCTGGGACTGGTCTTGGTCTACCTGATAGGAGCTTCAAAGTGATCTGTGGTTGTTCTCTACTTGTGCTGGACCTGGAGGTGCATGGGAAGCTGAATCTGAATTGAGGCTGGTGTCACCAGTAAGGGGCTTGCAGAAAATCAGCAAAAGGCCAGAGAACCCCTAGTCCTGCCACTGCCTGCCAGCTGCCTATAACACTCAGCCACCAAAAGAGCTGCAAGCATTTCAAGTTAGTACGGGAGTTGGGTGTAGTGGAGTCTCAGGGAGTCACTAGTGTGGGATGAGTGGTGTTCAGTGAGTTAGTGCAGATTCAGATTTGGCACCAGTGTTGTGCCTGTGGCCACTTTGCAAAAGTTTCACAGCCCACTGAAGCCAGCTGTAGCCCACCTGGGGCCCATGGACCTCCAAGAGTTGTCCAAGAAAAACAGCAGTGTGGACCAACAATAGCTGCCTGCCCATTTGAAAAAGCCTCCGGCATCATGCAAGCTGGGTGGGGCAGAGTCCCAGGGAGTCACCAGGGTAAAGTAAGCAGGGCTCAGCAGGTCATTGGAATTCAATGTTTTACTGTGTTGAGGGTAGGCTCAACTCAGGAAAGATGCATCTGCCCGCTTAACACAGAGGAGACAGTGGCAGCTTTTCTTCCAGCCCTCACTCTGAATCACACAACTCAGTCTTTCCCTGTATGTTTCTGGCTCATCCCCAGCCTCCGTTCCTCTGCCAGAGCCCAAGATAAGTGTCTGGGAGTGACAGAGTCTGTGTGTGGGCCTTTTAGTGGGACGTCTTGTATCTGAAGCCTCCTGTTTTATGCAGATGGAATCCTGGCTGATTTTCACAGCCAGATGTTGTGGGGGCTGTTCTTCACAGCATTGGTGTTCCAACCTGGGGAGCCTGGTGTGGGGCTGGGGCCCCTCACTGTTCAAGGGTCACCTCTGCAGTCAGGGATATCCCTTAAAATTCTCAACTGCCACATGTGGGTGCAAGGCTAACCTGTTTCATTTCTTGCCCTCCTAACAGTATTGAGGTGGCTTCTTCTTTATATCCTTAGTTTTGGACTTTGTTCATCTAGTCTCTGATGGTTCTCAAGTTGATTGTTCTATATTTCAGTTGCAATTTTTATGCAATCATAAGAAGAGATAAGCACAGCATCTGCGTGCTCTTCTATCTTGACTGGAGCTCCGGTGTGTTGTGTGTGTGTGTGTGTTTTTAATAGAGTATTTTCAGATTTTTATGAAACACTTATCACTCTTTGGGTTGGACTCTGTTTCATAAGCCTGATGTGTTGTCAGTTCACATATGTTTTTTAAGAGTGTTCTTGTAGTACAGTAGAAGAAAATAAAAATAGTAAACATAATAGAAAGCATAATCTACACTAAGTATTTACTTTTTCATAATTTTAAACCTACTGGTATTTTCTATGTCTATGCACATGCATATATGTGTATATTCATATAGATTTGTATATATATTATATTAAATAAGTATATATGACATATATATATATGGCATATCATATATAAGATATCACATCTAAAATATTGCTTGTACCATATGTAGTAACATATATTCTAAGAAGTAAGCAGACATGGCTCTAATTTTTATGAAATTAAGAAATGTTTATACCTTGAAAGTTTCAACATCTTGAAATTTATATTACCCTAGTTTATTTTTCATCAGCACTTAAAATCATTTTTATTCCTAGAGGAAATCTTTAAATGTGTTTATGAAAATTCAATAAGACTCAGGAAAACATTTATTCACTAGGGAGTTATATATATATTCATTCATACATTCCTTTAACTGTTTAGAAATATATATTGAGATATGACAAATCAGTAATACATCTATTTTTATTCTTTAAATAAATGGATTTAAATTTGAGGGCAGAAAGTTATCTGTGTGAAGTTTCGAGTAATTCAAAAAAGTTTGACAAATAAAATATAACCTTGAAACCACATCAATACAGCTAGTCCTATCCATTTCCTGTGTCAGATATACATATATTTTTTATTCCCAAGTTAGCTAAAAATATTTTAAATATTTTTATTCTAAGAACATATTTTGGCATTTAAAGCTGACCCACTGGTGATTTTTTTTTTTTTTTTTTTTTGGTAAACATTTTATAATACCTCATCTTGGCAGGAGGCTTTAGAGGAAAATAACATGAAATTAGGGAAAAAAGCAAGATGAAACTAATAAAATCAAACCAAAACTAAAGTGTTCTGAGAGTTACCTCAGAATGGTCTGCGTTATATGCAGAAGAAAGGATGTAATTAAAATGATGTTAGGAACAAGATTTATCTAAATGACTTTTGAATGAAGAACTGTGGAATTACTTTAAATTTGCCTATACTTTGTTATTCTTTGTAATTTTTGTAAAATTAATTTTAAATTAAATAACTTATTGTCCATACTATAATGTAATCATTTGGAATTTACATTAACTATAAATGGTTTTCATTGGCTACTTGGCAGGAATTGTGCAATATTATCAAAAGAATGGTTGCCAAGTAAAAATTTAAAAGGAAATTTTTATATGACTAGCAGGAATATGCTGTAAAGTTTGGGGTTATTACCTCTTATAATATTTTATACATTACATATCATTAGATTTTCGTTTGTTTTTTTTTTCTTTTTCTTAGTAAAACAGTTAAATGATATTTAAATCAGTTTATTCTTTGGTCATTGTATCTGATAAAAAATGAGACCCTTATTTAAAAATACATAGCATTAAATAGGTAGGATAATAGTCAACAAAGATATTAAATTTAATAAATTAAAACTTGCATTTTTATAAGTTCAAATTAATGTTTAGAGCTTATTATTTTAAGGATCCAAATTAAAGTTAGATTTTATAAGGATTTTAAAATCAGTAGAAATAAAAACTTCTGTGAACTGGATGTGCATACAAGTTGATATTTATAATCTCTCAAAGTTCATTGTAAATGCATCAATAAAAGATATCCTAATGTTTTAGTATCAATCAGGTCCTGTCACATCTTGTCAAAATTGGTTTAATTATGGTAAATAAAATCTATTCAATTAAACTGCTTTTAGTTTCTATTTTACATAGCTCATGCATTAAATTCCGAAGTTTGTCTTCCAAACATTTTATATACATATGACATTTTATCCCTTAACTCAATTTAGTCTGTAATTGGAGTGTATATTGGGTTTTAGTAGGAATCATAGAGAAGGAAGTAAAGATTATGGGGCCCATACAATGTTCATATATTATTCATGGTTTTATCTTTTCAAAGCTCTCTCACGTATTCCTTAAAATAACTTTATGAGGTTTGTATTGTTATATCACTTATGTAATAGAATAAATTGCTTCAGAGAGCTTGAGCAGTTTTCTGGAAATTATAGAATATAACTGAGCTAGAGTTAAAGTTAGATACGTTCAATTACAAAGTCCAAAATCTTTATCTAAACTGTTTTCATCACACCTAAGAAATTGGAATCACACTCTTCAAATTATTTTCCAGATATCAAGGATGCCTGCATGTTTCAGGATAGTTAGGTTACACTGTGTTAATAAATATTCTAATAATCTTACTGACTTGACACATTAGTTCATGATATTCCAACATAGTTCACCTACAAGCTTGATTTTCTATATTTACAAAGAGACCCAGGCTAATAGAGGCTTCATTTCTACACAGTCTTCCATAATCACCACAGAAGTAGGAAGAAATGTCGTAAATTGTGCTATGATTCTTAGAACTCCAGCTAGGGAATAATACATGTGATTTATTTACATTTCCTTTGATAAAGAAAGTCCCATAGTGTTATATAATTTCACAGAGTTCAAGAATTTTTTTTCTTCCCTTCAATCAAACTTCATCAGCCTAAAATTTTTTATTTCCTTCAAGATTTAAGCTTGTCTGTCAGTATTAAATTTCTTGTTATTGTTTCTAATCTTTATTTCTGTCTTGCTTGTGTGTGTGTGAGAAAGTGGAAGAGGCTAATTGACAAATGCTGCTGACTGAAAGCCGTTTAGCATGCTTTCACATATTTGGCATCATGATTACATTTAAAATTAAACCTTATTTTACTGCTTCTAATCCTATAATAGTCAAATAAAAAGTCTATATTGATAAAGGTATATATTAATAATGTGAGGAAGTGTTATCCTGGAAATAATTGGAGATTCAAAAAGTCACATAATAATGGGGCGTTTGCTCATTTAAAATGCTCAGCTCAATCAATAACTATTAGGAATAATTTTTGTCTCCAATTGGGTTTTGGTTAAATGTCAGTTATAGTGTGCTTTAGGAAACCAGAAAGGATGTTGTGATCAATACACAAGTAATGACAATTCAGTTGAAATGTGAATGACTGTGCAACATTAAATACATTATGTTCTATATATAATAATATTGATAAAATTATATTTCCTTATAATAAAAAGTAGCTCTCAGAGATACATCTCTTAAGTTTTAAGAATGTATCTAAATCATACCCACGCATGATAAGTAACAAAAATAAATAAACTTGATAAGTAACGGAGTCAGAACCTATCTGAATCTGGATGTTTTGGTAACGTACTGCTTTTATGTCCTCTAGAACATTAAAATTTTTCTGTAATTGTTGTTGCAGTAGTGACTTTCCTTTTTTCTTATTAAAAAAATACAGTCAACAAATAAATAGCCAAAATAAAGAGTTTCGAGTCATCTATACTTCAGGAATAAAACCACAGCAGAGATTATCTCTGATTCACTATTTGGAATTATAATTTATTGCCTATACTATTTAGAGATGCATATAACAATGCACCTCTTTACAAATAAGATCATTTGGAAACATATACAGTGTCACATGCCTGTATCAATGCTTTATTCAATAATTTGTAATTTTTAAAGATAAATATTGCTTGAGAAATACAGCTTCATCTGAATCTAATTTCTTGCTATTATGCCAGATAGAGAGAAATAACACATATTATATTTTAGTGGTATCATGCAAGCACTTCAATGTATTTTCACAATAATTTAAAGCTTACCCTACTAGAATTCAATAATAAATAACAGAATAATTAGAGTAATAATGATTAGAGAAGAAACTTTTATATAGAGGCCTTTCTAGATTTAAATATAAATTAAGCTATATAAAAATTATAATATATGTATTAAATAAATTTATACTTAAATTATATTTATAATTTAAGGGTAAACTAGGATTTATTTAAAGAAGCACTACAGAAACTCTAGATACAGCATGTTTATTGCAATAAAAAGGTTATTAACTTCTCCTATATTATTGTAGTTAACATAGTAAACTGCATTATTTTGTGACAACAGTGATATGTAATGGTTTCTGAGTGCCTTAAAAGTAAGTATGTGTCAAAATAATTTTTACATTTGCATTCATTAGAATATAAATTAATATATGCTATTTATGATTGCCGTGTTTTTAAAACAGGTATATATTTCTGTATTTAGCTTGAATTTAATATATGCAATAAAACATGATCTTGTAGTGGAATTTGATAATAAATATTCTCTATAGCCAACTAGATTTTGACATACAATTAAGGACAGCCTCATACTGTAATTTTTATATAGATCAATAACATTAGATTCTTGGCACAATTCTGCCTCTCGATATAAATGAAGGCCTTGTTTTAATTTACTACAGCAAAAATGAGATTACTCAAGTAATGTTAGATAAATATCTTGCCTTAGCCAATGCTGAGGACTTCACATAAGAAAAGATAAATATTTAAGTAATATTTCAATAATAGATATTTTGGAAATTATTAAAGTTATGACACAAATAGCTTAGTATACACAAAAGGTAATTTTATAAAACATAAACAAATAGATTGTTGAAAGTTTTTCTTTGACAAGGAGATGTTTGGCTAATGCATAATAAGTCCAACTTTCTTTCTTCTTCTTCTTCTTCTTTTTTTTTTTTTACCATAAAATTCATGTATATATCTAAAAATATTTGGGGACAAAACATGAGGAAAGGATAGAATGGTATCTGTTCTAACAGTAAATTCTAACCCTCTGAATTATATTTTTCCCTGAGAACCTACTTTATCCTTTTATTACTTAATTTGAGAGATTCAGAGGAAAAAATGGGGACAATATGGTCATAAAATGGAGCCCTTTCAATTGGGTTGTGTGACAGAAACCTAGTGTCATTCGGAGAAAAATGTGTAGTATAAAAAAGTATACCCATGAGATTAAGACCTAACCAGCTTCTCTCTCTCTCTCTCTCTCTCATATATATATATATATATATATATTATATATATATATATATTTAATATATATATTATTTTTTTAAAGAAGGTCATCTTAAGTGGATGACAGTGTCTCTTGCTATAACTTGGTGCAACACTTCCTAAGAGTAATTTGATGAAATTTTTTGGTGTGCAGCTTTTATTCCTACCAAAAAGTTAGTAATATTTATTCTTTTAAATTATTCTTATTTGAACCCAGAATTAAATTCCCCAAAAGTCCCTGTATTTCACTGCAATAGTACATCCTTGTAAGCAGAAATTGTGTATAACTTGTTTTGAAATCCGCAACATCAAGCACAATATATTGCAGGTAAATATTATATCACTTTATATATATGTATACATACACACATACAAACATATATATGTGTGTGTGTGTGTGTATATATATATATATATATATATATATATATATATATATATATACATACCAGTAATTTCTCTACCTTAACTATATTATATATATTAAATATATTAATGTTAAATATATTAATTTGGAAGTTCGCACTTTGTCAGGTGGAGATGATTAAAAAAATATTTAAAGTATAGAATATTAGCCATCGCTTTGAAATATAGGAAAGTCTAGTTAAAAAATAACAGTAGCCTTGCCTTAGAGTTCCAAATTTGTATTAGTGTAAAAAACAGGATTGGGCCATCTTTTAGTCTATAAGTCATGCACCGTTAATGCAATGGAATGCATCTGATTATACATTACAAAACATGTCTCAGAGATTATCTGTGGTGAAGAATAGTTTGTTGTTGTTGTTTAATTTCCAATTGAATTATGTAAAATGCAATCAAAAGGAAATGGAAAAATAAATTTAAGGATCAATGACATATAGAATTCAATCTGTAAGTCTTTATTATTAGATTTCACAGACATTTTAAATTTGCCATTAAATTTTCTAAATGTTACTCTATTTATGTCCTTATTTCATCATTTGCTGGTAACAGGCAGTTCACAGATGACCACCAATCCCTTGGCCACACTTTGAGGATCACTGTACTAGACTGACTTTCTAATGTCAATCTTTTGTTTTTAGCTCTGCCACATTCTTGGGTTCCTCAATTGTAGAAGGATGTGTTATAGATAGAAATAATAATTGTTGAATGTTTAACGCATTTCAGGTACTGTTCAAACACTTTACTTACAGTAAATATTTAATTCTTGAAACAATCATGTGAGAGAGAGATGAAAATAGAGGCAAAGAGATGTTCAGTACATTGATAAAGTTTTTGCATTAGGCCATAGAGATGGGATTTAAATCCAGTGCTCACCCCAGCGTCCACACCCTTAACCATCATATACAACCTCTCTGGATGACTTCTCATGTCTGCCAAAACTTTTTATGAATATGTGGTTTCCGCTTTATTAATTAGTATAAGAAAATTGAAGTTACATTAACAATTTTAATTTGCTTGCAAGATCACTTATGTTTTAATAGGCTGTAAAAAATGTTTGTAATTATTTCAGAGTCTGGTCATCAAGGCCATAGGAAGTGCTCGTTCAATAGAGAAATGTGTCTGTCTTGTTAAGACTATGGAAGTTGTGAAATCAGTTTATTTTTCCTTTCTTCTGAATCTTTTTATATGCCAGCTGTAATGCTGTTTGAATCAAAGACGTTTGATTGCCATCTATGTTCTTCTCTTAAACTAAATGGAGAGCTTTGTGGAAGATTGACAGGTTTGCATAATGGACTATTTTGACATTGGCAAAGCGTTGCAGTCAGAGAGGACTTGTGACTCCTGTGTTCTATGGTTGTCAAAATGGAATTCAGTGCCAGACTTGGCAGGAGTTTCAGAGCTATTTGCTTCATCAGCTACTGATTCCTAAGAAGCCCAAGCCTAATATATGCACACATTTATTAGGAAGAACGTATACATAGGAAGTATACACACACACACACTCACACACAAGCATACATATACACAAACACATATACATTCTCATCAAAAAAAAGGAGCCTCAGTAGTTTTTTAAGTGTGTGTTTTACATTTTTTTCCATTCATAGAAGGGCTTTATTGTAATATATTCATTAGATTACTAATACCAATCATATTATCCTCTATAATATGAAAGACCTTAGGGAAGATATGAATTTTACTCAATCTTACTCAAAATCATCCTTAGACAATGCTGCCTAGGTAAATGGCTAATTCTCCTTTCTGGGTGCAGCCTCTGAAATCATATGGGCAGGTCTTATTTCTACTCCATTTGCTTGATAACTCTGGGATTTTGGATAAATGCCTATATGCTTCCTTATCTATAAAATAGGTATAATAATAAGACCAACTTTATAGGATTTATATGAGGAAAAATTGAGATGATGCTTATTAAGTAATTAGCTCTGCCTGGGACATAATAAACATTCAATAAATATTAGCTGTCATCATCATGATTATGATCATGGACAGGAAGAAGCCTGGATAGGTAAAAATAGATTGTGTAGGCAGCTTTATGTTTCTTTATGCATATGGTAAAATGTAAGGAAAGAAGGAGGTCAAAAGAAGATCGGAGTAAGGGAGAATGTGCTGTTTCAAAGTAGATTTGTATAATCTGAAAATACTAAAGATAGGAAGACTTATGGCAGGATTTCTAGCATATTCAATAATCTATTATTTATCCTAGAAACCTGGATATTGAATGTCTTTGTTGTCTTCTCAGTCTTGGAGAAACTAAATTTTCCCAGTCCCAAGTCAAAAGAAATTAGGCTTTTAGGACACTTAGGGCACATGTTGTTATGAAATATATCCCAACAGAAGAGGGCCACACTGGAGATAATTGTGAGTCATTTGACTGGTTAAGCCTGACTGCTCCAAAGAGAAAATGAATGAGTCTCTAGTTCTGGGGAACCTCACACTGCTCATCCTGCTCTTAGGAGCCAGTCATAGTGAAATTCCCCAGTAGAGATTTAACTGATTTCTTCTGATCCATCAGGACATACCTGAAATGTGCGCTCCCTAAGAGGCCATCTCAGACTACCTGATATTAACATCTCTTTCCTATTCTTTATCGTTGCCCTCATTTTTCTCTTTATTATACTTATTTCAAATTGCAATTATTTAATTATCATTTTTTAGCTAGTATCCTCTAATGTCCTTGAGTAGAATAGCCCTATATTTTTAATTTGCCTTCATACAGAGAACACTTACTGTAGTGATTTTCACAGAATAAGCCCTCAATACCAATTTGTTCATTAAAAGGAAGAACAGCAATAATAACAAGGACAATAAAATACGAGGCACATTTAACTTTACATATGTCACGTGTTTCATCGGTCTGTGTGTCTTTTTCTCAGCCATAAGAAAAGATGAAAACTAGCATTTGAGATAACATGGATGGATCTTGAGATGATCATAAGTGAAATACGTGAGACAGAAAGGCTGAGAACCATATGATTTCACTTACACGTGGGATATAAAACTGAAAGTAACAAACAACAAACAAACGAAAGCTCATAGACACAGACAACAGTTTAGTGGTTACCAGAGGGAAAGGGGAAAGAGGAGGAGGGTAGATAAGGATAAAGGGGTTCAAATATATGATGATGGAAGGAAATTTAACCTTGGATGGTGAATGTACAACGCAATATACATATGACCTATTATTGAATTGTACACTTAAAACCTATATAATTTTATTAGCCAATGTAACTTCAATATTTTTTTTTAAAAGGACAGCCCCTCAACAATGTAATTCTTTTAAAAGATCCCCCCCTTCTTAGTGAAACTATAATTTGATTTAACCTGACCTGTATGAAAGGGTTGGAGGCAGGGAGGTGGAAAAGTCATTAACTGATTTCCAATCATTCTGCCCCATTTCTCTAGCATTCACCTTGGTGGCGCTTATTAATTTGGATACTTCTCTGCTGCCTGTACTCAATAACAAATTGTGTAACTGAAGTCTGTCATGAAAAATTGTGAGACTTTAAGCTCATCTTTCTAAACTATATAATTTTTTTCATTTTAGATATCTATGTAATAAAATAAATTGTCATGCACTTTTCTGGACTTCATGAGATTGAATAACTTCCAAAGAAAAGGTGAGCATTTAGAAATAATTATGCACAGGTCCTTTGAATAGCACAATGTTCCTAACTAGTTCATTTTTAGAAAAAAAAAAATTCTCTAATAGATTATAAGGACATGTTCTTTACATTTTATTCCTGGCCATTGAATAAGTTAGAATGATCTTTTGTACCCAAAATAAGAAGGCTATAAAGGTTTTATATAAACATATTGCCAACATATATATCTGGATGCTGAAAAAAACCTCCTTCCTTATAGAAATAATCATAGTGCTTCTTGCTCTTTTGTTGACTCATAGCAATGAAACACAGGAACTTTGAGAAAATGTCTTTTATCAGTATATAAAACATTAGAATAAGATGGTGTATAGTTACAGACTTGAAATTTCTATACAGATAGATTGAAGAGAATCAGTAATTTTTAGATTCACAGCAAACATATAATCAAGCTGTTTTCAAAATTGTTTGTTTAAATGGAAAATAATTGCTTTTGAAATAGTTATCAAGTAATGAGTCCTTTCGATTTTACCCATTATTTATAAGCTTATGTAAAGAGGCACAATATACTCAGGAGAGGGCAATTTAATTCCAGGTTGATTCCTTTATGTTTGATTAGCAACTGCTATTACAATGAGTCCAAGTTAGATGAATGGCCTAGGAAGTACAGTCTATAAAGTGTCACCTCCTAGAGAAAGTAAACAATAGCCAAGGGAAGTATTTCATTCCTCGGAGTCTAAGCAAACTGTAGAGAAATCACTATGAATGGCAAGAATCCAGAAGATGGAGAACTGAGAGAACAATAGTGCTGGGAAACAAATGAAAAAAGAAGTGGGTTACTAAGCACTTCAGTCTAAGTTCGTTACTAGGGATTGGATTCAATACAGTAGGTTTAATATTTGAAATATTTCCCCAGATCAAAATGTTAGAAATTTATATATATATATATATATATATATATATATATATATATATATATGCAAATGTGTTAAAGGCACATACAATATTCTTATACAGAATGTTTCTGTAATACTTAAAATATGGAATTCATCTATGAAAAATACAAAATTATAAAATTTCATATATAGACATATGTAAAATTCTTTCACAAAAATTAATTTTCTACCTTATTCACAGTTAAGTCGACCTCATTGACATTTATAAAAGCCTTTGTGATGGATTTCTAAAGTATTATTATAGATCGTAAAAGTCATAAGATTGGGGTAAGAAAGAATTGGGTTCCTAGAAGTTTATCCTGAACTTGATATTGATCTTAGTCTCAGTGATTTTAGTGGTAACATGAATTTAGTGTGCCTGCCTCAAAGGGCTGTTACGTTAAGGGAGAGATTATGCAAAAGGTGTCAGTGTTAATCCTTTCAGCCTTTTGTAACAAAACACCACAGACTGGGTGGCTTGTAAATAACAGGTTTATTTCTCACAATTCTGGAGCTGGGAATTCTAAGATCAAGATGCCAGCAGATTCACTGTCTAATGAGGGCCTGCTTCCTGGTCCTGAGATGGCTGTCTTGGCACTGTATCCTCATGTAGTGGAAGGAGAGAGGGAGCCTCCAGGCCCTTTTATGTCTCATTCGTGAGGGCTCCATTCTTATGACTTAATCACCTCTCAAAGGCCCCACCTACAAATACCATTAGATGGTATTTGGGGATTCATTTTCAACATACAAATTTGAGAAGCACAGACATTCAGCCTATAGAAGTGCCCAACAGAGAAACAGCTAATAGTGGATACTTAAAAACTTCTGTGCCCCTTTTCTGCCTCGTTATTAATAATGATACTCTATATAAGCATTTTTAATGCATTTTGAGTATATTGCTCCTGATAAACTTATATAGAGGAAAAACGCTTAGTAAAAAAGGAAAAAGGAAAAAAAAGAGAGAATTTGTATTTGTGGCTGTCTCTCTGAACCAAATGTTTTAAGGAGGCATATTATAATTGTGAGACTCCGTTCAGCGAATGGCACCAACGTGCTGATATTAGCCAATGTGTTGTTGATTAAACAGGTTTCATGTGCACTAAAGGGCCACTTGACATTTGTTTTGCAAGTTTAGGAACCCAATTTATATTTTCATCTATGACAAATCACCTTAATTTTAGAGAGAAATGACCTTAAGATCACCCGAAAGTAGGTTTGATAATTTTTTCCAGTAATGATTTCATAATAGCTTGTGAACTTAATAAAGTTGAGACCCCCAATAAATTGCATTGTCAAGTACAAAAAGAGACTCTTTTATCTAAAAAGATGAGCATTACCAGGTTTTAAAGAAATGTTATACTGATCTGAGAAATATGTGATTTTTAAGAGCATTGCAATCTAAAGTTCCCACCAAAAGGAAGGAATCTTAAATGTCTTCTTCACTACTGTCTTTGAATAAATTTACCTGTAGGATACGGCTTGATAATTTTAGTTTTAAATGTTAGAGAACATTACTGGGCTTTTCTTATATAACCAGCAAGTTTTACCTGCTGCCTAACTCTCCCTCTAGATCAAGATAAGAAAATCACATCAGTATTAAGGAGAATATTTATGTTCTTATTTTTAATAAAATGAAAATAAATAAGCTAATTGTGTCTTAGGTTGGTAACACAGAACTTGAAAAGAGGGATGCTAGAACATAATCTAGTTTTACATCTCTTTTTTCAGTCGTTAAATAGCTCTTGAAGATGTATTAGTAGCTCGGATTATATAACAATTATCCATTAATGAATTCTTGTTTAAAGGACCACAGGCAGGAGTAGTCAATGATATGACTGTATTTTTTAAAATTTATTTTATAGGTGAAATGCTATGTAATGAAAACAATAATAGCTGTATCTTATTATAATTTACCATATACCAGACATTCCAAGTTCTTTATGAATATTATTCATTTATTATTCAACATATCCCTTTAAGAATTGTAGGACATTGTTACTATTTAATAAAAATGAAACTTTAGCTTAGATCATGAAATGAAGTTGTCAAAATCACATAACAATTAAGTGGCAGAACTATATGCAAACTTAATTCTAGTGCTTTTGGATTCTGAGGATTGATGCTTTTGTTCCTTTTCATGAATACCATCCTCGTCTTCGCCACTCCCACTTTAAGTGGCATGAAAACAGAGAATTAAATAAGTCCTACAATCACATCATGAGTCAAACAACTTACATCTAAATGGCTTTATTATTAGAGCTAAATGCTTATGATTTTTGAGAGTATATAATTCTTTTGATCTTGAGATACTTAGTCAATTGCCATAAAAATATTTTTTGACAATAAAGTCAGTTATACTCTGAAAAAATTTTAAATGGTAGTGACAGAAGTGCTATCAATCCAACATTTACAAAAACAAAAAGAATACTTCTTATGCATAGTATCTTGAAAGTTATCTCAGTCCTGGAAACTTAAAATACTCTTGTAGGAATTAAGAATTAAGTGAGCCTAAAAAAGATTTAGGGAAAAATAAATTAGATTTCTATTTTACTTTGTACCAGTTGAGGTGCTATGAACAATGCAAGTAACATCTTAATAAGTAATTACAATGGAACTTTGTAGGCTAAAGGTGTTTTCCATAAATAATGTGCTGGGACCAATTAGCATCCCTAATGAAATATAGAGCAACTTTAGATGACATAAATTGAAATGTGCAAAGCAGGAGAATGTAAATTTTCTAGGAAAGATTTATTACATTTACTTTGGAACCATACCAAAGCTTTCACCTCCTGTGCACACCATCTAAAATCATGTCAGATAGAATCAAATTAAATATATTGTATTTATTTATTTATTTTTCTTTAGAAAGTCTTTAGAAGAAGGAACTGCTCTCTCTAGATGAACCTATATCTGTCTACATCTATATAGAGTTACTGCAGGAGTGCTAAACTTTACATTAGGGACAATTAGAAAATAAGAATGAATATTGGAACAGATTGAAGGTGAGAATATTTGTGTAAAAACGGCAAAGTCTTTAACAGGAGCAATGAACTAAGAGCAAAACTGCCAAGGGTCTAGATTTACCTGCGTAAGAAGACAGGATTTTTCAGATTTCTTCATGCATTTCAGAAGTTAGAGAATGAGCTCAAATCTATGCTATATCAATGAAAAATCATTAAACAAATATGTTCATAAAATCATAATGTACAATATCTTTTCTTAGAGCTATGGCAATACACAATACACCATACAAGGACCTTTAGGGGTGAAAAGGAAGTGGGGTAAAAAAGAAGGAGCAAGAGAAGAGGGAAGGAGGAATGGGAGAACCAGGGAAATGAGAGGAGAGAGAGGAAGGAAAGAAGGAAGGAGATGAGGGAGACGAAAAAAGAATAGGAAAGAAAATTCTTCTTTTGCAAGTATAATTTAATTATGTTCTCTTATTATCTCTTCACATTAAAAAAAGAACCATATTCACTTCAGAATAGTCACTATCTACTGTCTTATCTCTTCATCTCTTCAATTACTCTCCACTGCCTGTGGCACTGCCCAATGCCCTAAGCTAAATTGGTGTTATTTCAGGTTCTTTTCCTTTTTGTCTTCTCTAAGCATGGCAGGATCTTCCTTTTTTCTCTCTGGTCGTTCAGGTTCATTCTTTCATTTTTACCTTCATAGCCGTGAGTTCTACCCATGCACTCTAATATGACAAGTTAAAATTTAAAGTCCCTTTTTGTAAAAGCTAATTGTAAATAAAAAGACAAAGGAAACTTTACAGAAAGCATTGTAACATATAGTAGACCAAAAATCAATACCGCTAATATATAAGGGTTTTTCACACAATTAAAAAAATACAATTTAGAAGAAAAAATGATTGATAATAAAGGAAATAATTATTCAGGAAATATGTAAAAATATTTAACCTTTGTAATAATTGAAGAAAAACAAAACTATAATAACACGTTGTGATTTTCATCTTTAGTCTGTCAATTGAAAGAGCTTTATACTTGATTAAACAATTTCCCTTTAGGAATAAACTTGAAGTAAATTAAATAAAATACCTTTATTACAATACTACTTTTAATAGTGAAATACTGAAAGCTTTCTCAATATCCCCAAATAGAAATGTGGTTAATTATATTAATGGATATATATGGATATATACATATTAATGAATAACAGCAATGGTTTCATTAGGTAATGAAGTTATAGGTGATTTCTATTTTATTTTTTCTTTGATTATGTTTTTAAAATGAATATAACACAGTCTGTTATACTTTTGCTGAGCTTATTTACCAGTGTCTACATAGTTTTCTTGAAATCTTGTTATTCGTTCTTCAAGATTTTTCTACGTAGATCCTCTGATGACTTGTGCTTTCAACTTCAGCTACCTTTGCCATTCCTCTTCATGTATTCATGTGCATAACTGTGTTTTGGTTGTAGAAGTGTTTGCACTGACTAACACCTCAAAGCAGGTTAGTCAGTAAGGAAATATATGCGCTCATATAATTGTCAAGTTTAAAGGTGTATATGGTATCCTTTGAACTAGGATTAGACTCATATTGTTGAAAGTTATTCCTACTGATTTCTAGGCATTTCCCTTCCATCTGTTAGCAAAGATGAGTACTAAGAGTTCGAGCTTCCATGGGCCTTATAATTCTTGAAAATCCAAAGAAGAAGTTTTGTTAAAATTGTGCATATTTTAAGAAAAAAAAATGAAACGGAGATCAGAAAAAAATAGGAAATATCCATGAAACAAAGAGCAGATTTTTAAAAATGTTAGCAAAATTGACAAACCTTTAGCTAGATATGAATGGGATGGGGGTGGGGAGAGAGAGAGAGCACATGCTCAAATAAAATTATAAATGAAAAAGGAAACATTAAAGTGACACCACAAAAATACAAAGGATCATAAGGAACTACCATGAACAATTATATGCTAACTAATTGAATGACCTAGAAGAAATGGAAAAATTTCTAAAACCATACAACCTACCACGTCTGAAGCATGAAGAGATAGAATATGTGAACAGACTAATAACAAATAAGAAGACTGAATTGGTAATAAAAAGCCTTCCAACAAGGAAAAGGCCAGAGCCAGATAATTTCACTGGGAAATTCTACCAAACATTTAAAAAAGAATTAATGCCAATCCTTCTCACATTGTTCCCAAGAAATTTGATTGAGGGAACATTTCCAAACTCATTTTATGAGTCCAGAATTACCCTGATTCCAAAGCCAGATATGGACAGTACACAACAAGAAAATTATGGACCAATATTCCTGATGAAATTAGATGCAAAAATTTTCAATCAAATATTAACGAACCAAATTCAACAGCACTTTACAATGATCATACACCATGGTGAAGCAGAATTTGTTCCCGGGATGCAAGAAATAAATGCGATACACCACATTAATAGAATGAAAAATAAAAAAATCATGTGATAATCTCAACAGATGCAGGAAAAAGCATTTGACAAAATACAACATACTTTCAAGATAAAAACACTTGAGAAATTGGGTGTAGATGGAACATATCTTAACATAATAAAGGCCAATATGATAAGCCCACAGCAAACGTCATATTCAACAGTGAAAGGGTGAAGATGTGCCATGAGATGTGCCACTCTCACACTTCGATTCAGGTAAACTAAAAAACTGCACAGTAAAAAGAAAAAATCAATCAACAAAATGAAAAACAACTTATTGGAAAAGGAGAAAATATTTGCCAATAATATATCTCATGAGGGGTTAATATCCAAAATACAAAAATAAATAATACAACTCAATATAAAAAATACAATTTAAAAATGGGCAGAAGAACTGAATAGGCATTTTTCCAAAGAAAATATTCAAGTGGCCAACTGGCAGTAGAAAAGATGCTCATCATCACTAATCATCAGGGAAATGCAAATCAAAACCACATGAGATATCACCTCACACCTGTTAGGATGGCTGTTTAAAAACAACAACTATAACAATAAAACGAGAGATAAATGTTGGAGGATATGGAGAAAATGGAACCCCTATGCACTATTCGGTGTACTGTAAATTAGTGCAGCCACTATGGAAAACAGTAGGCAGTTTCCTCAAAGAACAACAAAAAAATAGAATTACCATATGACCCCGCAATTCTACGTTTGGGTATATATCTAAGGGAAATGAAATCAGGATCTCAAAGGGATACCTGCACTTCCGTGTTCATCGAATCAATATTCACAATACCTGTGATATGAGATGTGGAAACAAGGTGTCTGTCTGGGGTAAATCCTGCCATTTGCAACAACATTAATAGAGCTTTTTGAGAGCATTATGCTAAAAGAAATAAGTCAGACAGAGAAAGACAAGTACTTTATGATATCATTTATATGATGACTCTAAAAAAACCAAAGTCATAGAAACAGAAAGTATACCTGAGGCTGGCGGGGAGAATTGGCAGAGGAGGGGGATTTGGGGGGTGGTGAGGGAAGTGGGGAATATTGGTCAAAGGGTACAAATTCCAGTTACAATATGAATAATATACAGCATGGTGATTATAGTTAATAGTACTGTAATATATACTGGAAAGTTGCTAAGGGACTAGATCTTAAATTTTTCACCACAAAAAAAGGAATGGTGATTATGTGATGTGAGGGGCATTAGCTAAAGCTAAGGTAATCATTTTGTAATGTATCATATCAACATATTGTACACTTTAAACTTATAATATATGCCAGTTATATCTCAGTGAACCTGGAAAAATGTATGCATTTTCAATTCCAGATCAAGAATTTTGATTGTTTCTGTTAGGCCACATAAATTGAATAACCTGATTACTAGAATGGGTCTCGTGACTCCTCTCTGGCAGAAGAGGAAGAGCCTTAATTGACAACCCTGATGAAAGGAGGGGTTGGCTCCTATAATAACAGGACAGAGTTAGCAGAAGTTCAGGCAAAAATATGGCTACCATATTCTAGCACATGAATGTTCTAAATCTTACCCCAAATTTATTCTTGTCTAAATCCTTTTTTTTTTTTTTTTGGCCCTCCTCTATCCAATTTATACTATAATTTTTGTAGATGGTTTAAATTATATTTAATTGAGTTTCCTTTGTGCTCTTCTTTCTTCATATTTATGTATTTATATTTTGAGCAATGGCTCATTTCTCCACATCTTATTTAGGTCTTTGCATTTTGATTAGGCACCTACATTTCAGTAAAATCATTATGTCTTATAGTAACATTGGTGAGAAATGCTGCTATATTGTGGGGGACCTACTTTTATTAAAATCCAAAGGATCCCAGAGATAGTTGGAATGAATCATTCAGTTCTTTCTGTTACACAGCTGACCTGACTTTCATGCCACTGACAGTGCTTCTTTGAAGTTGTCTCCATGTACATGAAGTCTCTATGTATGCTATAGTCATCTGATTTTAGCTATTCTCCTTTTTCTTTCTTTAGGAATTAGTTGATGACCATTAGGTATTATTGAAAATATTATAGGCTGAACGTTAAAAGACTTACCTAAGGGGCTCTTTGGATGGTCCCTAATTATCTTTCTAATTCTCTACCACTGCTCACCGCATATTCTTTGGGACATTAAGGGTATAACTCACACCATGTATGTGATAAAACTTGCATACGCAATGAGATGTTGCCTTAAGTAATATTTATTTTACCATGAGATGTGCCTGGAAAGATAGCCTTTTTAGCTATTAAGATAAAACCCTGTAACTGAGGAGGGGAATTGTGGTTAGACACAACTTTCATATTTATGGTTTTTATTTTATAGTTAAGAACATCACAGTAATTTATAAAACATTTGGCACAAGCATGTTGATTAGTTCTGCGAATAGCCACTCATCAAAACAAACAATATTCCTGCTGGAGGGCCAATAAAGAATGCCGATTTATTTTTTAATGTCATATGTAGAGTCAACTGTCAATTAACTGTATCAGTGACAAAGAGGGGACATAAAAATTCCCAGCATTATTTTGACAAATAATTAATTTTTTTTTTTTTTTTTTACTATTTATTCCACTGCAAAAACCAAAATTGAATGGCGTATTCCTTTGAATTTCTCTGTGCTGATGAAGGGAGAAATGGGCATAAGGGAGGAGAACTCAATGGCCTGGATAATTTACAAACTATATAATCATTTCTCAAATAATCAAGGGTTCACTGTCTTATGAAAAGAGATAGAAGAGAAAATAATATTCGCGTTAAGTAATACAGCTGGAAAATCCATTTTATGGGATTGTATTTAACTTTTGTCAATTTTTCTAATTGTCTTTTAAGGTTAATCACATTGAACTTATGTAAAAATTTAGTAATAATTCTTCAAGTCAGGGCACATAGAAGGAACAGAACACTGACATGGGAAGTCCTGAATTTTATTTCCAGTGAACATTAGCTAATGTGATATTTTACTTTGGATACTTCACCCATTCTGTGTAAGTCTTTCTGGTGATTACCAAAATTAGGCACACACAATTAAATTATATTTCTGGAGGAATGTATAAGTTGTTTTAGAGAAAAAAAGACGTATATAAATAAATCTTGTATGTTACTATAAAACAATGTGCTAAGGAACAATAAAAAGTAATAACTGCTAATTATCTCTTAGAAGGTAAGCAGTCAGTCCTTAATGGAAGAAGCAGTATTTGAAATTCCACTGATGGGACAGATTGCAAAGGTTAGGGGTCATGAAGAGGGACAATAAAAGCTGAATTAAATAATGATAACAAAATAATAGAGGAAGAAATCAGAAAGCATGCTCAAGGATTAGCATAAATTTTAATTTGAATATAAAAAATATGAAGTCAAGTAATGAAATTAAAGCTAGAAGGAAAAAAAAACAATTGGGGACAATTCACGTAGGACTTTCATTTTCATGTATTTTAGGAAGAAATGACGATAACATGGAAAAAGTGCTGCCTTTGAAATTAGGACTTGATTCCATCTTGGATTTGTAAGTCACTAGCTGTGTAAATTACCCAGCTACTTTTATCTCCATTTGCTTATCTATAAATTGTGATAATACTTCTTGGGTTAACATGAAGCCTGGAAACTATGTGTGTAAGTCATCTACAACATCATCTGTATGCGAGAGTTATTGCCTGCCCTGTAGAATATAGAAAGTCACGATCTAGATTGATATAGAAGAGTACAGGGGTATCAGTACACAGATGTTTTGCATAAAGTGACATTGGAAGCAGGGGTGTTACAATGCTAGTCCAGGAATTAGGTAAGTATGGTAATGTGAATGACAGCAGCTGATAGGAGAACCACTTTGTCAACCAGAGGGAAATGTGAAGCTGAAAGCATCAGTTGAACAGTTTTCCACTGTGCATGCAATAGAAGAACATTTGAGGAAGGGTAAAAATCACTCTGTGCTACACTTGAAATTACACAAGTGAATCAAGGAGTCATGGTATTACAGGATACTTCTGGAAAGAACGTAACAGTTCCTACAGTTAAAACGAGGCTTCCATACAATCTGAGTGGAGAGACAGAGGATAGATATCGCTTTTGTATTTATGGGCAAAGACACTGAGATTTGTTTAAATAACTGGTTGTAAGATTTAAAAATAAATCAAAATACAAAACAAAACTTTATATTAACCAGTTTCTATTCTAAGAAAGTATGACTCACCTAAGCACTAAAATAACCCTCAGACTAATAAAAGAAGACCTTATATAGTAATTTATAACATTAACTGGGATTGACAACTAACCTGTTGATTAATTCTTCACTAACTACGATAGTAGACATAAATTTAAAATAGTGGTCTGATGCTGATGATGGAATACTAACAGTAATAAAAAGAATGGCCAATATTTATTGATTGCTCACTGTATAATAGGAATTAATAACATGATAATATTAATCATTCTGTTTACAAGGAGAGGAAACTAACTCCTCGAGAAGTCAAGTAACATTACATGGTCACACTACTAGAAAATGGCAATATCTTTTACTCTGTTTTCTCTTAATTCTCCATTTTCTGTCACTCAGAGTGAAATACAGGTTTCACATACTATTTGCAGGTCTTGAGTGAGGACAAATTGGTCAAAATGAATAGTAAAAAGATAATTCATTGAATGCTTTTATGCTTGTTTTTTGTGTCAGAGACCAGGTAAGAGCATGAAACTGCTATTCTGTTCTTCTAAGAGCTCAGGGCCTTTATCACTTTTTTTATGATGTTCTCAGTCCACCATTAGTAACTCTTCTTTTATATCTATGGATGAATATAATAACCAGCAATAAAACTGTGTTGGAGATAGAAAAATACAAGTGTGTTGGAGGTAGAACATAGGGGAAAAAAAAGAAACAGGAAATAGTTTTATCATTTTTCCATGAAAAAATCAACTCGAGGAGGATATGTATGCTACTCAACCTCCAAATCATACAGATAAATAAACAAATAAACAAAATGAAAGAAAAAATAACAGCGGAATTTAAAAAATAACAGTTTAGAAACACACATAAGAATGGCATCAGATTTTCTATCACAATTGTTAAACCTTGCAGAATAACACTTTTTGAGGATTAAATTCTGTCAGTAAAGATGTCTATGTCCAGTAAGAGTGTCATTTGGGAAAGCAACCAATATGTGTAAGAAATCAAGGAGAAAAAGCCTAATAAGGAATGAATTTTGATCTAAAAAAATAAAATCAGAAAGTAGAATACTCATAAAATTTCCAAAAATAAACATTGAAAAGTTATTAATGAGCCTTCAGAAATTAATGAAAATAATTTAAAATAGGAAAACTCATGTTTTTTAAAAGAACATAGGGACAGAATTATGGCCAGTAGCATAAAACTAAGTTCAAATAATTGATGAAAATATGAGTTCAAGCTTAACAGAAATGTAAAAATTTAACAAAAATTTATTTTCAAAACTATAAAAATAATTAGACAAGAAAAGTGTAAATTTCATTTTTTTTGAGGGAAGCATGTTCAATCTTAAGATTAAGATGAAGTGGACAATTTTTCTAAAAAAATATAACAACTGAAATGTACACAGGAGAGACAATATGAGGAGTATATAACTATCAAACTGTAGATAAATATTTAATGGAAAAAAATTGAGGCCAACATGCTTTCAGAAATATATTCTACATAGCATTTAAGAAGGAAATAAAGAATACAGTACACAAATTCTTCTATTGAATTGAAAATGTGGAAAAATTTCTAACTAATTTCATGAGACCATTATAACTTTGAAACCAGCTTGCTGAGGACATTATAATTCAGAAAATCACAAACCAATTTCATTAAGAAACATGCAAAATTCTAAACAAAATGTTAACTCATCAAATGTAATAATAATTTGTAAAAAGAATACTGTGATATTACGATTTGTGTTTTCTCAGGAATAAAATGTTAATTTAACATTTAAAAATTAATTAATGTTTTACCACATTAGTAAAAAAAGGGAAAAAAATTGTTTAGTCATTGCAATAGTTGCAGAAAAAGCATTGATAAAATCAGTATGTATTCTTTATAGACTTTTACCAAACTAGAAATAGAATTTAATCTGATAAACATTAATTACAAAAAAACCAACCTTCATTAAACAATATGCTGCTAAATATACTGGCTTGTAGAATTTTAAAAGCTCTCCCTCTCATATGATAAATGAAAAAGATAATTCCTATGGCAATAACATTTGTAATATAAAGTACTTAAGAATATGTCTAATGAAAGGTGTGCAAAAACTCTCTACAGATTTCAGTAAATGAAAGGATCTGATATATCCATAGGTTACATGGGTGGTTTTTCTTGAATTGGTCTACAGATTAAGCACAATCCAATCAAAATCCTAGCAGTGTGCATCTGTGTGTAAACTGGCATGCTGACTCTGAATTAAAGGAAATGTAAAGGAGCAAGAATATAAAAGCACTCTTTAAGAAAAAAAATAAAATTAGTGAACATATGCTGCCAGAGATTATGGTTTATTGTAAAGCTACAATAATTAGAATAGGGTAGTATTGTCATAATATAGACAAATATAATAAGGGAAAACAATTGAGAATCTGGAATATAACTCACACTTGATTTTTGACAAGGTAGCATTGCAGATCAATGGGTGAAACTTATTCTACTCAATCAAATGCATTATGACAGTTGAATACCCATATAACAACAACAACAAAACCCCAATTCATTTCTTATGCCATTCTCCAAATAAATGCCATGCAGATTGTAGTTATAAAATATAGTTCTAAAAGGTAAAAACCAAAATGTCTCTACAGAATGTCTTCATGATCTTTGGATAAGCACGGTTTCTGAAATGGACACACAAAAAACTCCTGAATATAAGGAAAAACTTAGTAAATTATTCTATATTAAATATTAGAACTCTGTTTATCAAAAGACATTATTGAGAGAGTCAATAGCTAATCAATGATTGGTTGTTTACAATACATATTACCCAGAGAGAGTTTATACCAAAGAATATGTAAAGAACTCCCACAATAAGAAAACATAGATAACCCAAGAGAATTATTGTCTTGCACCAGGAGCATCATAAACAGAGATGCCCAAATGGCCAATAAATATATGAGAAATTTCTCAACTTCCTTTATCAGAATGATAATTTAAAAATAAGAGAATAACATTTGTCATGATAGGCAACATTCAGAAAAACAAAAATTGACTTAGACTACTGTAAACATGCACTGCTGATGAGAGTATAAATTGTTAGAACCTCTGTGACATCACATTGATATCATCTACTAAAATTAGTGCAGCAATTCCATACTAAGTTATCAAGGTATACACCACAAAATTTAGGCAATATACCAAAACACATGCACGAGGAAGTTCATGACATGATACTACAAAAGATAGTAACACAGATGGAAAACAGCCTGCATCTCCATAAACAATATAATGGAAATGTGAATGTGGTAAATTGATTCAGTGGAATACTATATAACACCAAATTGAACAAATTATATCTGCTACAAAAATATGATTACAAATAGATATAGAATTAACATAAACAGATATAAAGCCAGACATAAAGTGCTGGTCTCATTTATTTAAAACGCAAAACGTGCAAAACTCCTCTATGGCATTAGAAGCCAGGAGGCTGATGATATTACAGTGGAAGGTAATAGGAAGGATGTGGAAGAGAGCTTCTGAGGTACTGATACAATTTCATTGATTGATTTAGGCGGTAGCCGCACAGGTTTCTGTGCTTTGAGGTTGTAAATTGAACTGTATTCTTTTCGTGTAATTTTGAGTGAACAGTGTACTTCAAAAGGTGTTAATCAAATAGCAACCCAAATTATGATTTACAACATTCCTAATTTTCTTTCCTTGCTAAATTGATAATCTGGTAATAGCAAATTTAAAATGAATGTTGCACTTCTGGTCTGTTGTCTTTTTGAAAATGAATAGGTAAAAGAAAGAAAGTTTCCCAGAGAGCACAAAGGTCTATGGAATTATGAATAAAAGCCTCAATATGCAAGGCACAGAAGTTATAGTTAGAAGACCGAACAATAGTAGGGAGAGGAAGCAGGATTAAAGAGAAGTTTCTTTATTATTTAAAAATATGCACATGAAACATATTTTACTCTACTTCAAAGAAAATGTGCTTTCTGGAAGAAAATACCCTCAAAGTGTATTTTCTATCTCTTTACTTTCTTCTCAGAACTCTCTTTTTTTTTAAAAAAAATAAACCTTGACGCTTATGACATCTAGATAGTTTTAATAAACTTGATTTCATTCTGGAAGATAGATTGCCCTTCTTGAGTAGAGAAAGCATCCTCTACTCACTGAGTTAACACCTAGAAGGATTTAGCTGATAGTGAATGTTTAAATGCTACTGGAAGTGATCTAGTGCCTTAAACTCTTTAGGGTCTTTTTTTCTAATTGTCATTTTTAAACTTGTTAAAAACTTGGTTTAATAGTTCCCCCCACCCCCCGCAATTGTTACTTTCTAGCTGTTTCGATTTTTGGAAAAAAAAAAAAAAACAGGAAGGAAAAACAACTGTTTAAAAGGGTAGAGATATGTCTAAGCTGTGTAGTTAGCTATTACTTGATTGATTAAAACTGTCTCCATGTTTGATTCTATGAAGATGTCTAAATGCTTCAAAACGAAAAGGACTTCCTCTTCAGAAACATTCCCACCCTGATGAGTAGTACAGCCAAGCTCCCAACAATGTGAAATTTATTCCAGTAAGTTAACAATTTTTCTCTAGGAGTCTCTGTTATTTTGATACACTTATTTCAAGGGTAAGATATTAAACCATGATTTGTCACAAGCAGTTTAGCAGGGATTTATTCATTAGATCATTGTATTAATTTCCTGTGGCCGCTCTAACAAATGACCACAATCCGATGGTGTAAAACATAAGAAATTTACTCTCACAGTTCTGGAGGCCAGAAGTTTGAAATTACGATGTAGCTGGGCTGCACTTCCTTTGGAGGCTCTACAGGAGAAACTATTCCTTGCCTCTTCCAGCTTGTGGTGGCTGCCAACATTCCTTTGTAAATGAATCACTTTTTGAATGAATGTTTGTGGTGTTCAGACTTTTTTCTTCTCTTTTAAGTATGCTTGCTATGGTCCTTAAGGCCCACTCAGGTAACCTAGGATAGTCTACCCATGTCAAGGTCTTTAATCATATCTGCAAAGACACTTACTTTTCTTTATAAAATAAGATTTACAATCCAGAGATTAGGACCTGATACTTTTGAGAGGCCATTATTCAGCTCCTGCTTCTATTAAAGAGATTCCCAGCCTGATGTAAGAAAGCAAAATAGAGGCAATTACATTTTGATAGAAAAATTGCAGAAATGGTTCAAAGAGCAGACTATCTCTTGGGTGGTTGAAACAGAATTGAGGCAATGAACATTAAGATCATGGAAAAAGGGAAAAGAAAGATCCTGGAATGGGATCTATGATAATGATAAAGCACTAATTTAGCATCTAATGGAAGTCTGGCTCTGTCTTTGAAACTAGAAGAACTGAGGTATTTTTTTTTTCTTTTTTTTTTTTTTGCAGAAGAAAATAGGCAAAGAAAGAGAAATCACTCTATTCCGATCATAGTTCTCTAGTTTCTCTGATTTCTGTGAAATGGTAGAAATATATAATGGGTATAGGTAATTGACATGTGCCTTAGAACTAGCTACTGTATAATATCGTATAATTTTAAAATGTATACTTGAGAGTTTTAACTTTGGCTCTGGACTAGTAATACATTTTACGTATGGTAGGAGGTATTTCTGTGCAAATTTATGATTCTAGTTAGTTTTATTTGGGAACTCATGCAGCTTTTATTTGCATCTATACTTTTATATAATATTTTAAATATGGTATATCTAGTTCAATAGAGCCAGCTGTTTTCAGTATTATAAGGCAAATATTTAATGCAAATACAGTCATATGAAAATGTGAATATATATAATGTATGCAACTCAGAAGAAACATCACACACACAAAACGTACAAGATAGTTTCTTGCCAATCTAGTGGTCATCTGCTTGGCTTTTCTACTTATTATAAAGTGAAAACTTAAAAGGATACTACTAGAAACTGTGCTATTTGGATTATCATTTCTGGACACTTTTTAAAAATCCAGTCATTTCCTTTTTGTTGTTATCATTCCTTTGGTGAAAATTTGCCTTATTCCCTCTTAATGGTTGTGCTACAACGGTCATCAACCCAGCTTTCCGGTTTTCTTGCCTGCTGTCCAATGAAAAAAAGATGAACCAGGCTTCACAGAGTTATAGAGTTCGAGACAGAGATGATGATTTCTAACTGCAGTTCTTATTTGGTTACTAAAATATATAACATCAGAAAATACGGTGTTTGCTCAAAACTTAAAACTATTAGATTGATAACCAAGACTTGTGTAATTTACTAGTCAACTTTCCAAGCATAATAATATCAGTTTTTTTTAATTTATGAGAAGATTTATAATAAGGATATTTCTTCTTGAGCAGCTGAACAGTAAAATATGGATGATGAGATGAGATTTATATGGTTTTATATATTTGTTCATGACCTTTTACCAGAAGTGTTTTAGTAGCCTCCCAACTGTTCTCTCTGTCTACAGCTTTTTACTTATCTTGAATATCTATCATTCTACTCTAAGAGTAATGTTTCTAAGCCTACATACTTTTGTCCCCAATGTAGAATTAAACATTGATTTATTCATCCAACAAAATATTGAGTACATAAAGAGAATTAAAACACTATTCTTGAAAGTGTTCACCATTTTGACTTATGTAAGTAGGAAATACACACAAATAGCTATAATGTAATATTGAAAGTGAAAAACATGACAAGAATGATAAAAATAAATTCTAAGGAGTTTAGAAGAGGGAGAGATTATTTCCTAATATGGGGAAGATACACTTCTATGGAGGAAGTACTTCTTAACTTGGATATGACATCAAGGTGTTATTTGCATACAAAGGTACAGAGTACAACTAAGAAACTGGGACTTGATTCTTTAGATTTTTTTTAATCACTGGTAGATTTTAAATGGAGTACTCTAACATTTATTTTTTAAATCAGATAATGTTTCTGAAAATACGATAAGTGGCCATGGGGAGAGGGTATGAAGGAAGAACAATGAATTAATGAAACTGCTATAGTGATGAATGCCCACATTAAGGAATTTTTTATTAAAATGGAGAATTTTTTTAAAAGTACAATTAGCAAAACTTGTTGAAGAATTATATATGGAATCATAAAAATGAGAGCTGAAGACAAAGCAGTTTTCTATATTGGTGATTTGATGGGAGGTGGTGTCATTAACTAAGACAATTAAAGAAGAGAAGGTTTGTGGCAGAGGAATGAACAGAGCAAGATCTGAGAATCATGAAAATTTTAATTTGGTATCCTTTCTAATGGATATTTTTAAAATATTTTTTTTCACCTTTTAGACTAGACCTTGAGTGCTGCCTTGGGACAGAGTGAAAGGGATTTCATGTGGTACTGCTATAGCTTGCACATCCTGGTAAGTAAAGTGAATTTTGTAATTAGCTGGATCCATTTATCTCAGGAGGCACTTAACAGGTTTCAGTTACTACTGAAAAGGCATATTAAAGATCAATCTTGCCTCAACCCTCAAATTTCTTATGCATTTGTCATTTCCAATCATATAGAGTTCTAGAAACACAATTATCCATCTCATTATATTTACAGTGATATTTTGACTTCCCGTGTAGATTGTAGATTGGATTCCTGACAACTGCTGATCAGACTTGACATTCAAAACAGCTATGGTTAAGAAAAATATATTTTATTTGGTTTATTTGAGTTTTAAAGGCTTGGTATTAGAGACAATGCAAGTCTGGAATTCAGAAGAGGCTATAGCAGGAGATAAAACTTTAAAAGTCTTCATGATGTTGATAGTTAAAACCATGTTAATTGGTGTGTTGTTGGTAAGAAAAAGAAGATAAAAAATATTGAGAATTATGATGAGATTAAAAGCACTTGGGAATGTTAAAATTTAAGAGATGGAAAAAGGAAGAGCAATTGGTGAATAAAACTGAGAAACTAGTTGGAATTGAAGAAGAGATTAGAAAGTTTGTGTAAGGGAAGACAGGAAAAGGTGAACATTTCAAGAAGGTGATGGGAAAAAATGTGAGAAAGTAAATAGAGATTTTTGGGTAAAGACACGAAAGTCATCAAATCAAATAATTAGGAGAACTTGGTGAGAAATTTTAGTAGAACTCTTTATTTCAGACACATTGTAAGAGTTGATGGGAGCCAACGACTGGAGAACAATTAGAAAAGAATAAAAGAAATGCAGACTTTAAAACAGGGATAGAATTTAGAGAGTGTTTATTCAATAGTAAGATTAGATCTTATTTATAAGAGAAAATCAGGAGAGAGATTGATGAATGTAAAAGAAAAAGATAGGACTGCTGATGAAATAACATCTCCCAAAAGGCAATATCATTAGGAGTAGTGAGGTAGAGACTAAGAACACAGTAATTAAAAAAAAAAAAAAAAAAAAAAAAAAAAAAAAAAAAAAAAAAAAAAAAAGGATTTGATGTTGAAATAAAGGAAATCTACCTGAAGAAAAGAGGGACATTAATATTAAAGGTTTTTGTTTGTTTGATTATGGGGGGGGTTTTTTGTTTGTTTTTGCATAGGTACCAATAATTAAAGGTCTGTGAGTGCTGGCTATTTTCTACAACCTTAATTTTCAATAAGTATCATCAAGACTTAAACCATATTATGTCACATATATGAATATTTATTAGCGAGCAGACACAAAAAAGTCACACAAAATATATAGTAACTTTGGTGAATTTTCAGCTTTCTGTCGTTTAAGGTATTGAATTAAAGTTTGCAAGAAAGGTTCATTGAAGACATACATAAAAGTATTCTAAAATCTACATTCTTTTAAGTTCATCTCAGACAACTAAACAGTCCAACTGTATGACTGTGTATAGGGATATTATGAATTAATTCTAAAGTGTTTCTATGATCTCAATAATTTACTTTAAAATATTTCAATATAGGCAAGTGTGATAGCATGTGTATACTAATTAATTTGCATTTCATCTCTAGACACAGTTTTCCTAACCCTTATTCCACAAGTGATGAGCTAATATGTTTCATAAGGGGCATTTCAGAAGCCTCCATTATCTGTGTAAACAGTTTGTGCTGTCAGAAATTGATTTTCATTGTTGGAAGTAGTAACCTGTTAACAATCAAGCTGAATTGTGGACTGTTAACTAGCTTGGTAAATTGGAATAGATAACTAGAGGTATTCAAGATGTGTGCATTAGGTACTTCCCAACCTCATAAGACTGGGTTTTAAGAATGCTGTAGGGTTCTAGTACCTGAAACTTGATGCCTAAATGTGACTTGCCATTATTGGGTTAGGAAAATTTCTGGCTCCCTGATCTCTCCTATAAAGCATGATAGAATTCTGCCTTGGAATGTTGTCATATCTGACTCTAGGGATTCTTTTATGTAGGGTTGATCAGAGAACATAAAAAGCATAGAGAACTAGTAGGTAATATACTTGACAGAAGAGGTTCCATAAATCATTTGTGACTGCTTGCTGTTGAATGATTGTTTAATAAATGTTTGTACGTGTGACGAATTTGCTATGAAGCATGCTTCCATTATAGCATCGTTGGGAAATTGTGGTGGAATATCCCTCTTTAAAGTTCTCCTGTGTCTGCATGAGACATCCTGTTTATCATATATTCATTTGCTGTAGAGATCATTTCTCTTTCTATTTTTTCCATTTCATTTCATTCATTCATTCATTCATTCATTTCCATTTCTATCATTTCTATTTTGCAAGAATAGAAGTGTCTCCGAAATATTTCAGCCAGTCCATGATGTTGACCACCACTAGTTTAACAACTGACAACCCATTTCTTTAGGCCACCGTATTATTCAGCAAAGCCTCTTGTGTTGATAGGAACTAAAGGTACTGAAGCTCTTCTTGCAGCTACCTCCATAACAAAGACTTTGAATCATACATACAAATAATATCTTGCTACCTATGCTAAAATATTTTAAAGTGAATTATACATATCTTAACAATGCTCTTTACCTTTTAAGTAAAATGCCCATAAACAGCGTATCCTTACATATGAATATGTAAAAATCTCAAGAAATTTAAGTAGATTCCTATCCTTTCCTTTCTTAGAACTGATATGGAAGGGTTTGACAGCATCCAACTGTTAGGTAGACATGACCTAGTAACAGTGGTTCTTAAAGAGGGTTGTCTTTTTCTCAAGAGACATTTAAAAATAAGGGAGGGGATTTTATCAGTTATTAAGGTGAATACCATAATGTTTGAAGAATGCTACTGGGAGACTAAATTCCATAATTTTTAAGGAACAATGTCTAAAGAATTAGTACAAAGAATACCAATTGCATTCTTGTTGGAGAAAACTGCTAGACTGATTGGTATCATTTCTCTCACTTCTATTATATTATGGATTTTTGTACATTTTAATTATTATTTCTTATTTCTAACCTACTCATATGGATAATTTGAGGCTGGACTGTTGTTTTAATCTTCATTTATTGAGAATTCTTAGAGTATTTGACAAAGACAATAGGTTTTCAATAAATGTTTGTGGTTGAATAAATAGCATGCATATGGTCCAAGTTGTTCAGCCTTTTGTCTTAAAGAAGGAAATGCTAGAGTTTGTTTCTTGAAGCCAACTTCATCATTCATAAGCACTTGAGATAAGCAATATATACATTTGGATAGTTAAAGAATAAAGTTGAATTTAATATTACTACATGTGTAGGAATTTTTTGATTGGTGTAATTCTAAGAGTAGAGAAACACAGTGAAGGAGATGCTTCCTTGGTTAGAGTCAAATGTCTCTAAAGATAATGCAAAGGTTTTTTTTTTTTTAATGTATATATATTTTAATTAGTACCTCTAATACTAATGTAAAACAAGTTCCAGCACAAGTAGGAAAACTAAATATCCAACTGCAATTTCTAGAGTTTATCTTTTTATGAATTTCCAAATTTAGGCTTCCAATGCTAATTTTTGGTCCATATTGTATTTGAAAAACAATTATAAGTGTTGAGAAACATACAGTTCTCTTGTTCAGTATCATAATACCTTCTAAATATATTACATAATTCTATTGGAAATTTAAACTTTAATTTTGTATTCTATGTACAAATATTTGTTCCTCAAAATACTCGGTAAAATATGTACATTTATGTAAACATATTAATTAAAATCTTGCAGTTCCTCTGCAGTGTCCAAGACTGGATTATAAATCACATGGATACCTTGCTAATATACTACAGAAGACAAAGCCAGCCACTACTAGACTGAATTTCACTGTTTCCTGGGTCGTTTGGGATTTCTCTTTTTAGTGTGTGATGTTGAGGTGAAAATTGGTTTTCTTTTTCCATTTTATAGTGAGTGTGTTTTTATGTGTGCGTATGTGTGATTTTCTTTTCAAAAAATACTTTTGATTTTCATCTACAGTGTCTAAATCAACAAAATAAAAGAGTCGTGACTAGAATTTTTTTCACGCTGATAACGCTTGAGCCTTTGGGCTTTCTAGATTTTACCTACCTAACCTGTGCACCTCAGCAGATCTAGTGTTAAAGAGTTGGTTTTAGGAAATCCATCAATTAAGACCATTAATCTATGATTATAGGTTATATCGGGGTGTGGGATAAAAATAGGTTGGAAGGTATAATTTCAAGAATGATATATAGCCTGGGAGAAGATTTGAAGGTCTTCATGGTAGTGATAAGTTGTAGCAGGTGAAATATCATTTAAAGAGTATCTCTGTAGAGCAAACATATACTCATATTGGATTCAACACTCTGGCATTTGCTTGAAGGTAGTATGCTTTCAGCTTTCTGTTACATCTCACTACCACTGATGCAGAGAATAGCTCAACCTAACTTACATTCTGAATTCTTTCCTGAATATAGCTGGCACCTACCAGAAGCTGGGCTAGGAGATCATGGAATTTCAAGTCCTCCCTCTGCATTCATAGTTCAAGTTGACATTCACATTATTAGAATGCACAGCAGTGTAAATCATTTTTTCTGCAAGTAACATGATGGCAATAAACTGCAGGTAGATTCCTTTTTTATGCAGTTATCTTCTCTAGAGAGAAGGAGGAAAAAAAACTGTAGTCATATCTACCCTAAAAACAGGTCAAATAAGTAAGTGACCTTTCTGGTTATGTAGAAAATAAGCAAAGCAAAGATGTGGATCATATTTGGAGGAGTACTTTTTCAGTCAGGTCATGCAAAGTTGTCTTATTTTTTGACATTGCAGAATCATACAATAATCTGGCATCATCACAAATTCTACTTTAGAAAATCTCTTTTTGAGCTGAGTTTCTTAATCAATATGTAATATTTCACTGATTTTATTTTTCACTAGGACTAGTTAATAAAATACTGAAAATTTCTTATATTCTTTGCAAAGTCTTGAACTCCAGCATTCAACATTTAATAAGACAATATCACATTTGACATATGTTTAGATAACTGAGTTAGTATTTGGGGGGGGGAGCAAATATGTAAAAGACAGATAAGCCACAGTCCTTGAGTGGAATTAAAATTCTATTCTTGATTTATTTTTTATTCATTCAGGACATAGTTTGGTTGTTTTTTCCCCTTATTTATGAAGGCTGTACAAACCCCTCAATCAAACAATTATGATTGATTTCATTTAAATACACACTATTATTTGGTTTGTGAGAAGGGAATATACTGTGTCTAAGTGATGTTGGCATGGCATTTTGGATATAGTTTTTATGAGGTAAACACCTGTCTGTAAGGAGCTGGTGAAGTGAGGCAGAAGGCTCATGTCATATCAATTCTGGAATAGTTGTCAGATGTCTTTGACATTTAGCTACTGCAGTGACTTGGATTAGGCTAGAACTGGCATGAAAACCTTTCTTAAAGTCTAGGTATGTCATTCCCAATAGCTAGATTTATTGAATCCCATTCCTTGTTCTACCGTTGAAAGGTGTTATACTTGTAATAGAATTTGTTGGTAGAGTTGTTTGTTATTTTAGTAAATACACTTTGTTCATTTTTTCTTTTCATGATCTGATATTAATATTGTCTAATTTGTTTTCCAAAGAAAAATGCTAACTCATGCTTTATGAAAACTTTTAACTTCCTTTGCTTTTCAGTTACCCGTGTCTACTGTTTCTTTTTATCTCATTAATAAGTGATCCTTCTAATCTGTTGATACACTAATCACTTCTCTCATTTAATTTTTAGCAATTTAAAATTTCTAAAATTATATTTTGAAATATAATATTTTTATTAGCTATTACTATATTAATTATCTGCAGATACCTAGTGACACAAATATTTGTGTTAGGTATATTCTAAGACAAAATAAAATGTTAGGGGCTATGAACAACTTGAGAGTGCACAGCAAATCTAATTATATTTAAATCCCCAAATATTTCCAGCTTAATGTTTGCCTAACAAAACACTTTTGTGGGACACACAGGCTTGCCCTTTTTAACATTTGATTTAGGTATTTCCAAAAATAAATTCTAAGCCTAATTTATTAGATGTTTTCCTTCTCTCTCTGTGTTTGTGTACGTGTGTATTTGTGTGTTTTGTTATCATGCAGATGTAATTTTTTTCATCTTAAAGCAGCACCCAATGTTTTTACCATTTTTGTGAGTATACATTTACAATATTATCACTGCCTAAACAGCCATTAGTACCTGGTTTTTAGTTTTCCTTCTATTCTTTGCACTTCCATTAGAAATTATTCATACTTTTCCCCCTTGTTTTTCATTTTCAGTTTCATTATTTTAAAAGATAAATTTCTAGAAGTGAAATTCTTGCATCAAAATACATGATTATTTTCAAATGCTTGCAACACTTTGAAACACCTCATACAAGACCTATACCCTCTGTGGTATATATGAATGTCTATTTAAGTACATTCTTGCTGAGTTTTATGCCCCAGTTTTCTCATTTATAAAATGAAGATAATAATATTACCTTACAACAATCATATTACCACATAAGGTTGTTGTATTAAATGAGTTAGTAATGTATAAAGTAATTAGAACAATGCAATGCACGTTTTTGCTATTATCTTTTGCAACTTTAGTAGGTAAAATAGTTTCTCATTTTATTATTTGATTATTAGAGAGATGGATCATATTTTCATAGGTGTATTAGGCATTTTTGTTTCTTCTTTGGTGAATTGTCTATTTGTATTTTTAGCACAACAGTCCAATGGATATTTGCTTATTCTTATATATTCTTATATATTTTTTTGTGTACTCTTTATGTCGTAAGGATGTTAAACGTATATGTGCCCTAAATGTTTCAAATATTTCTTCAGTTTTTTTTGTCTTTTTATATACAAATGTTTAAATTTTATTAAGTCAAATATCCCATCTTCTTGTTTCTATTTTCCTTTTTTGTTTTTCATTTATGAAGTGTATTAGTTTCCCGGGGCTGTTTTAACAAATTACCACAAAGCAGGTGGTTTATAGTAATAGAAATGAATTGACTTACAGTTATAGTGGCCAAAAGTCTAAAATAAAGTTTCACAGGTTAGTTACTTCTGGAGCTTCTGAGAGAGAATTTGTTTTCTTGCTTCTCTCCTAGTTTCTTGTGTTTGCCAGCAATCTATGGCATTCCTTTTCTTGTAGATTCCTTGGCATTACTTAATGTCTGCCCTCCTCTTCTCCTGGCCTTCTCCACTGTTATGTGTACATCTGTATCCAAATTTCCCTTTTCCTTTAAGGACACTAATTATATTAGATTTAGGGCCCATCCTAAATCAGTATGAGCTCATCTTAAGTTGATTACATGTGCAAAGACACTATTTCCAAATAAGGTCACAGTCACGGGTTCTGGGTGGGCATGAATTTTTGCAGGGCACTATTCAGTACAGTATCAGAATTAACTTTGTATTCCAAGATCACAAAAATATTGACCCGAATGTTCTATTCTTTATGTTTTTTGTTTTGTTTTACATTTAATTCATTAATTTATCTGGCTCTTCATTATTTTCTAATATAGTCATTAATCCTTGAAAGGAAGGAATTACTTTGAAATTTAAGAATCCTTCTATTTTTTTAATGGAAATAGAAAAGTAAAACACCAAATGTACCCTTTAAATCAACACTGAAGAGATTCAGAGAGAGAGAGAGAGAGAGACAGAGAGAGAGAGAGAGAGAGAGAGAGAGAGAGAGAGAGAGAAAAAAAATGTAAAAACAATTTGATGATTGAAACTTGACTGTTGAGATATCTTTTATTTCTATTGTTGCAAAATAACTCTCCTACTTTTAGAAATCTCAGAATTTACTAGATAATTCTCATCTCTCCCAGCCTCCTAAAGATTTATGTAGTTCTTTGTGTGTGTGTGGTAAAAACACCTCATATAAAACCTAAACCCTCTTAACAATTTTTTAAGTGTACAGTAAAGTATTATTAACTGTCAGCACAATGTTGTACAGTGGATTTCTAGAACATTTAAAATTTTAAATGCCTGAAATTTTTTAGCTCTTGAATATCAACTTGCCATTTCCTCCTCTAACCAGCCCCTGGCAACCACCATTGGATTTCTGCTTTGATTAATTTGACTACATTATATACCTCATATTATTTAAATCATGCAGAATTTGTCTTTCTTTGACTGCTTATTTCATTTAGCATAATGTCCTTCAGGTACATCCATGTTATCGCAAGTAACAGGATTTTCTTCTTTTTATGGCTGAATAATATTTCATTACATATACCACATTTTCCTTCCTGTTTCATTGCTGCTGGTTTTATCCTTATTTGGGGTATAGGAGCCTAATAATTGATACCTGAATTTCTCACAAAAGGAATTGGTCCTTATATTGTTGTGCTCTCTAGTTTTGTTCTTGTATTGGGAGATAGGAGTATCTGGGGCTTTCTGTTCTGCTATATTTCTAATGTTACCCCTCCTTTTTCCTCTTTTACACACATTATGCTGTCAAAATATATGAACAGTATAGCAATTTGAGTCCACATGTATGCTCAAAGTGGGAAAGAAAAAGCATTTTAAATGAACAATTCAAGACTTGAAAGATTAGCATTCAAGATGTATCTCTATTTCCTTTTACCTTAGTATCTGTCCATTAACCTTTCTTTTTTTTTCATGCAGAAATGCTCAATCATGACAAATTGTTAAAAGTGAAATATAACAAAATATAAATAATAAACACATAAATAAATAAATTTACTCTCCCTTTAAATTATTTCTCCTCAAGTTTAAATCCTTATTGTTCTCTATTTTAGTCAAACTTTAAAAAAATTTAAACTCTGTTTTCTTCATGGACATGGACTATAGACTAGTGGTTACCAGAGGACTATAGAGTAGTGGTTGCTAGTGGGGTGGGAGAGGAGGGGAGAGGTAGATGGGGTAAAGGTGGTTAAATAATAGGAGGAAGAGGTAAGGCCAAGTGGATAAAAGGGATCAAATATATGGTAGCTGAAGGAAACTGGACTTTGGGTGGTAAACACACAAAAGAATATACATATATCAAGTGATAATGTACACTTGAAAATTATATAGTTGTATTAACCACTTACCCCAATAAATTTAAATAAAAATAAAAAATAAAAATAAATAAATTAATTAAATAAACTCTGTTTTCTTACTCTCTCCTCCCATTAACTCTTAAGCCTATTGAGGACTGTTCCCAAACTGTATAGCAGTATTTATTGTGAATAAGTCTCCTTTCTATTTGTTAATATATTTAACTTTTTAAAGTTCCTTTTGACTTTTAGTGTTATTCCATTCTATTGATACCTTCAACTTTAACACACATTCTTGGCTCTAGTCTTGTCTTTCTGATGGCGGCTTTATAATCCACCATAAATAATAAAGGCTCTTTTATTTCTCCCATCTCCTACATGTTAGTGTTTCCGCTCTCTTTCACTCTCCTAATTTTTACTGGGGAATTCTCTTTTTGGTTTCTTAGTTTTAACATTGCCTATGTGATAAGGACTCACATTTTTATTTCCTGTGCCACAAATTTCTACTGGATATTTCCACCGTGATATTCCAAGGTATGACAAACGATACATACAAAATTGAAGTCATTTCCTTTACCCTGTATGTGTTTCGTCTAAATAATTTCATGTCAGTTAATAACATTTATTCATCTCTTCCCTCAACCAAAAACCTCTCAAAACATCTTCAATTTCTGTCACTCCATATAGTTAATCAATCACTAAATTGGGTTGATTACAGCTGTTAGTTTCCTTTTGGAACTATCAGCACCTGTTATTTTCACCACTATTCTTTCACTACCCCTATCTATAATCCATTCTCTATTATTCTGACAGAGTGACTTTCTTCAAGTCCAAATTTTAGTTGCTTAATCATCTTAATCCCCGCAACACACACACCTTTCTTGGCCCTTTTACCTACCTAGTACTACACTAGTAGTCCAAAATCATTAGGTGGTCCATGATGCTCTTTTCAGCCCCATATTCTAGCCCCGTTTTCACTGCTTATTAGGTAGAACATATGATGTGCTCTAAGCACATGCTGTAGTTTCCATTATCTGCTAAGGCCCATACTATCTTTCACACTCTTTGCCATTGAACATATGATTACCTCTGATTGGAATGTCCTATTTGGGGCTCTCTGCCGAGAAAAGTAAAGATATAACTTGTCTACTGAATTGTATAATTGTATACTCACTTGTACAAAAATTTTATGCTGTTTTTATAAAATTAGAAATAAAATATAATTCTTGAGAGATTGTGGAAATCTGTCCTTCAATGAATTAATTCTCCCTGGAATTAATGCACTTGTGTAATGTCCCTTGAGTGCAGCCTGGACTTACTGACTTAGTTCAAGTGAACAATATATGCAAGAATTGACAAGATGCCATTTCCAAAATTAGATTAAAAAGACCATGGCTGCAGCCTCGGGTCCTCTCTTGAGCTCTCTCACTCTTTGGATTGTTTGCCTGGGGAAAGTCAGCTGCCATTTAACGAGGCACAGAAGGATTAGGAACTTGGAAAGAAGCTCATAAAGGTAGGGGGATTTGGGATCTTTATTAAACCCATAACCTCCAGTTTCAGTCCTTTTCCTTTTTATTCCTTATTCTTGGCATTTCTCCTTCATCCACAAAAGGACTAAAATTCCTATTCCTTTTCACTTTTCCTTTCTTGCATTTAGGGTGCTTTGTCAGCCTTTTACTATCAGGAGATGCTCAAACATTTTATTTTTATTTATTTTTTATTTTTTAAATTATAGTTGACATTCAATATTATATTAGTTTCAGGTGTTCATCATAGTGGTTAGATAGTTATATAAGTTATGAAGTCATCCCTCTAATAAGTCTTGCACCCATCAGACATCATATGTAGTTATAACAATATTACTGACTATATTCTCAATGCTGTACTTTCTATCCCCAGGACTGCTTTCATAACCGGCAGTTTGTAGTTTTTATCCCTTCATCTTTTTCACCGAGCTCTCCAAACCCCCTGCCATCTGGTGACCATCAATTTATTCTCTGCATCTATGAGTTTTTTCTCTTTTATTTATTTATTTATCTATCTATTCATTCATTCATTCATTCATTTACTCACTTATTTATTTTTTAAGTTTTTTTTTTTTTTAGATTCCACACATAAGTGAAATCATATGGTATTTGTCTTTCACTGTCTAACATTTCACTTAGCGTAACTTTCTAGGTTCATCCATGTTGTTGCAAATAGTAAGATTGCGTTCATTTTTATGACCAAGTAATATTCCTTTGTATACATGTATCACTTCTTTATCCACTTGTTTTTTGATTGGAGCATTTAAATCTTTTACATTAAAGTAATTATGAATAACTATGTAGTTATTGCCATTTTGTTGTTTTCTGATTATTTTTGTAGATCTCTGTTCTTATTTTCTTGCTCTCTTCTCTTGTATGTTGTTGACTTTTTATAGTGCTACATTTGGACTTCTTTATCTCTACTTCTTGTATAGCTCCTATAAATTTTTGGTTTGTGGTTACAATGTGCTTCATATATGCAAAGCTGTGTGTATAGCAGACTATTTTAAGTTGATGGTTGCTTAGTTAAACACATTCTAAAATCATTACCATTTTTACTGACTGACTCCTTCTACATTTATGTTTCTGTCATAATTTTTTACTTCTTATGTGTGTGCTTGTAAGTATCCCTTAATTTACTGTTGTAATTATGTGAACAATATTCCTATTTTGCCTTTTAACATTTGTATTAGCTTTAGTGTTGATTGATCCACTGCTTTTATTATGTATTTGCCTTTGTTAATGAGATTTTTTCCTCTTCAAAATATTTTCTTATTTATATATATTTTAAGTTTTTGTTTCTTCTTCTTCATATGGATGTCCATTTAACAGTTCTTATAATACTGGTTTGATGATGATGAACTCCTTTAGCTTCTTATCCAGGAAGCTTTTTTGTCTATTCTTTGACTCTAAATGGTAGCCTTACTGGGAAGAGTAAACTTGGTTGTAGGCCTTTGCTTTTTATCAGTGAATATTTTGAGACAATTCCTTCTGATCTACAGAGTTTCTATTGAGAAATCAGCTGACAGTCTTATTGGAGCTCCCTTGTGGGTAACTAACTGCTTTTCTTTTGCTGCTTTTAAGAGTCTTTCTTTCTCTTTAAACTTTAACATTCTGATTATTATGTGTCTTGGTGGGGGCCTGTTTAGGTTCATCTTGTTTGGGACTCCATGCATTTCTTGAACTTCTGTGTCTGTTTCCTTCACTAAGTTAGGAAAGTTTTCAGTCACTATTTCTTCAAATAAGTTTTGAATTCTTGCTCTCTGTCTTCTCCTGGTTCCCTATGATGCAGATGTTATGCTTGAAATTTTTCCAGAGGTCCCTTAAACTATATCCTTATTTTTTTTAATTATTATTATTTTTTACTGTTCCAATTGGGTGTTTTCTACTACCTTGTCTTCCAAATTGCTGATTTAGTCCTCTGCTTCATTTGATCTACTATTGATTCTTTCTAATATATTCTTCATTTCAGTTATTGCAGTCTTCATTTCTGATGGTTCTTTTCTATGTTTTCAATCTCCATTTTTGTATTTCCTATCTCTTTGTTCAAGTTCTCACTGAGATCATCTATTTTTTCCCTAATTTTACCAAGCATCCTTATAACCAGCGTTTTGATCTCTGCTTCTGGTGGTTTGCTTATCTCCATTTTGTTTAGTCCTTTTTCTGAAGTTTTGTCCTGTTCTTTCACTTGGGACATGTTTCTTTGTCACTCACTTTGGCTGCCTCCATGTGTTTGTTTCTATGTATTAGGTAGATTTGCTATGTTCCCAGCCTTGGAAGAGTGGCCTGATATAGTAGGTGTTCTGGGGCGGGGGCAGCTGTGCAGTCTCCCTGTTCACATGAGCTGGGTGCTCCAGCAATGTCCCTTGTGTGGGTTGTGTGTCCCTCCTGTTGTAGTGGAGCCTTGATTGCTGTTGACATATCAGTGGGTGGGATTGACCCTCATGGATTGGCTCTGAGGACTGGCCATGACTACAGCAGACAAGCTGTTGTGCAGGGGCACATCTCATGGACCAGATTTCACTTTAGCAGGGCTCTGGTGCCTTCTGTGTGTTCTGTTTGTGGTATTGATTGAGTGGTGCTCTAGTGTGGTCTGAAGCTGGCCACCAGGTATGATGGTTCTGGAGCTTCTTGGGAGGGGCTTGAAACAGGCCAAGGTCTGCCACTTCCTGTGTTTGGCTAAGGACCACCTGTAAGAGTTACAGAGTGATCTGCAGTTGTTAGCTATCTGTGCTGGACTTAGAGGCATCAGCAAGTATTTATTCTGTGAACTAAGGCCAGCTACCACTAGTGTTGAGGTTAGAGCTACTTAGCAAGAGGTGTAGGGCATACTGAGGCCAGTTGCTGGTTTATGGACCTTGCAGAGATATTGGGAAATTCAGCGCAGTTCCAAGTGGGCTGCTCATGTGAATTAGCCCCTGAAAGAGGTTCAGGCTGGGTGTGTGAACTGGGTGGGACAGGGTTTCAGAAAATCACCAGGGCAGAGGGAGAGCTATATTAGGTTAATGGAGACTCATATTTGTCACTTGCCTGCACCTGCAGGCTGTGTGCGAGGAGGACTCAACAAAGGAACAATGATACCTGTTGTCACTTTAGTCTGAGAGAAAACTGCCTCTCCAGCTTTCTCCCTGAAGCCAGACAATTCAGTTCCTCCCTGTGTCACTGGTGCTCTTCAAGCCACTCTCTCTTCTCTGGAACTTAGGATAAGTTGTGAGTGAGTTATTGAATGAGTGAGTCTGTGCATGGGACCTTTAAGAGGACACTTGTATCTACAGCAGCCTTCTGTCTCACCCTGACTGAGTCCCTGCTGATTTTCAGAGCCCGCTGTTATGGGGACTCTTTCTGGGCTGGGAAGTCCAGTGTGGAGCTGGGAGTCCTCACTGCTCAGTGGGGACCTCTGCAGCCAAGATATCCTTCCCAGTTCTCAACCACCACACAAGGGGTGGGACCAGTCCTTTTTATGTCTCCACCCATCCTATTAGTCTCCCTCCACATGGCTTCTTCTTTATATCCTTACTTATAGTAGTTCTATTTAGCTAGTCTCCACATGGTTCTCAAGGGTGGTTGTTATGTAATTTAGTTGTAATTTTGAGGTGGTTGTGGAAAGAGGCGAGCACAGCGTTTACCAAAAGTCTTTCTCAAATATTTTTAATAAGCTCAAATTTTGCTTTATAGGACAAGTATAAGCCAAACCAATTTTGTTTTCAAAAGTCATTAATTATATCTTCCATTCTCATTCTTTTCCTAAATTCCAATCTTGATGTGAGACCACCATCAGGAACCAGTATATCCAATGGTGGGTTGGAGGACCAGTAGAGATTATCCACTGGGCCTCTGTAGCTTCTTTTACCTTTTCTGTTACTCTTCTTCATCCAACTTAGTTGAGGTAAGCAACTCTTCCTCACAGCATAGCTTTGACCTCATATATGAAATTTAGTAGATCCCTAAGGTGCTGGATACCAAAATGAACTGCAAATCAGGAATATGATGGTAGCCAGCTGGAAAGAATGGCCCCACCCCCAATGAACCATGTACTACCATCATCAAATCAAGTTTGCCACACCTGGACCAGATTTCCTCTTTTTAATATAGATATATTTGGACCACTACATGATTTGGAATTCTATTATGTAGCTATAGTTGGTTTTGGCTTTTGGCTAAAAACTAACTTTAGTTTATTTTCCTCTTACTAGTGAAAATGCATTAACTCAGTCTGTGTGTGTGTGTTTGTGTGTGTGTGTCTTAATTACATTATTTTCTTTAAGAAAATACATATTTTCTACTTTGTGGTTTTGTAGCTAAGTTACATAAAAAAATGTTAGAAAAAACTTTTGTTATATGAAGATGCATCTCTATATAGTTGATAAATATGTAAAACTCTGCAATGAACTACAAAAGATTAAAAAGTAAATTTACTATTTTTGCATCTTAAAATAATCAAAGAAAATTGAAGTGTTCAGAAATCCTTATGAGAAGTGTACTTCACACATACACACACAAAATCAACAAAGAATATATGACATTGTTAATAAAAAATGGTCTTTGAACATATGTGTGTTTGCAGTACTACTTAAATGGAGTGACATCTGAGTTTTTTTTAACCTTGGATAATATTTTCATTGTTTGATATAGTGTAACAATTATTCATGGTATGATGAAATTTAAATGGGTGTACTAGACAAATAATAGCCTACACTTCTGCTTCTTCATTATAATCCATGGCATTTATATTTATCCTTCAGATACAAAAAAAAATATTTAGCAATATAGAAGAGACACAGTGCTTTGTTGATTATAAAGTAGTGTAGAGTAGCATCTGAGAGGAGGAGCAGATAGCCTTATATCAATATTACTTCCTGCCCAGCCTCTGTTATCTATAAAGACAGAGTAATGGAGGGACTTTTTTTGTCTTATCAGTAGAGATTGGAGACAGAACAATACTGTTTTTTTTTATGTGCCTCTTATCTGTCTTTCCTTCTTTGTATAGGCATTGTTCGTTATCCTCTATATTACATGCTTGTAGAGAGTATCATCTCTTTTTTAATTTCTCAACTCCTAAATTAGTACATTTTCATCACAGTGGGACAAGTTACTTTTGCTTTGTCAGGCATTTGCCTATCAACTCAAAATGCTTACCACAGCGCAAATTGTCCACATTTGTCTGGATCAAATCAGTTTTACATATGCAAATATTAAAGAGTTTGAGATAAAATAAAACAAATTTTAAAAGTTGTAGAACAAGATGTAATTATAGTATAGTAAATACATTAATTGTTAGGACAGGTAATGCATTAGGAAAGTACAATATTCCGAATCTAGGTTATAACAGACATTCTTCTGTCATCTACTTTCCAATTCTTAGTAAAAATGTATGTGTAGTATTTTTAATCATTGGTGGATTGTAAATTACTCTAAATAATTAGAAATCATATGATACAGGTCACAGAATTTGTATGACTACTTCATGCCATAAAATACCTTGTTCTCATCTTTATTTTCAGTGTAAAAATATATTAGGAAGTGAGCAATTATTGTATTGTATACTCAGTTCTTTTCTTCATTGTCGAGAGAAATCAAGAGTGTTTTGTACTGAATGATTAGCAAATTAAAATTCAGAACATAGTCATGCCTTTGAACTTAGTGTCTTCATAGTAAAATGGGAAATTTTGAACTGGTTTTGGTATACTGTTATTGCTAAGAGTTTCATTTTCCAATTCTAACTGTGTATTGCCTATCACTAGCCCTATTAGCTTGCAAATGAGTATGCTGTCTTCAGTCATAAATTTAAAGGAATATTGGATAGAAGTTGTGCAAAACAGAAAAGAATAAAGATATAAAATAAATCTGTTGGCAGTATTCATTGGGAAAATATAATGCCTGCTTTATTGCAAAGCTTTCTTCTGACTAGAGCTTTTGCCTTTTTTGATGTTATATTCACAGTAAGCTTTTTCATAATAGTACAAACTGGAGCATATATACTGGATCTCTTTCATTTGTCCCCCCTAGGTCTACTTCCCCTCAGGATATAGATTGTATGGACTACATCAGTGGGCTGCTTTACCCTCCAGTTTCTTGTTTGGTTTGACTAATCAGTGGAACCAGCAGGGGATGGATGTGGAGGAAAGAGAAAAGACTTGATTTGGGATAATTATTTTCCTGTTTCTCTTTCTGGTATTTCATAGTTGATTGTTTTGTTTTTATTTGTTTTTTTTTTTTGTTTGTTTGTTTTTTTTTTTTTTGTTTTTTTTTTTGGCTGTTTCCCACTACTAACAGCCATAGTTTGTGTCAGGTGATCCACTCCATAAACTATCTTATTTGTCTAGATGTTGTGAAGGCTTTTGTTCTTATTATCCCCTGGAATACAACATTATTCTTTGTAAACCTTCTTAATCCCTCCCAAAATAAATGATTCTTTAAAGTCCTCAAAGCACCTAGTCTCAGTGCACCATATGTATCTTACCTGGGATATGACTTATATTGTGAGGACAGTGGATGTGTGCTGCTAAAAATTGTTTATAGATTTGAAACATTAGTAGAGTCATTGCAATCATTCTATAAGCTATTTTAATACTTAATCTAAGAAATGAATTATCAAAAGTATTACTTCTGTTCTTATGAAAATATTCACAAAAATCTATTAATTCTAGGGGGGAAACTAGAGAGATATATTTCACATATACATACATATACATATACATACACACATATACATACATGCATACATACATACACACACACATATACATATATGGTTAACCTTTGAACACTGCAGGGGTTAAGAACACCACATATAACTTTGACTTCTCCCCAAACTTAGTTGTTCTTCAGTTTCCGCAGGGAATTGGTTCTAGGACCCCTGTGGATACAAAAAATCTGTGGCTACTCAAGTCCCTTTTATAAAACGGCATAGATCAATGCAGTCAACCCTCCACACCCATGGACCCCAACCATGGATTGAACACTTACATGTATTTATTGAAAAATCCACATATAAGTAGACCTGCACAGTTCAAACCTGTGTTGTTCAAGGGCCAACTATATATATTTATGAAACTCTATGTAACTTAATACCAATTATGGTATTTCTGTTTATTTTGATTTTATCTTTCTATTTTTTAATACTACGAAACCCCTATCTAGAACCCAAAGTACAGCTGATTCACTGTCAATCTGAGAATGATCCATCTCCTTAGCTCTAAGAGTTTGAGCTCAAAAAGAATACACTATGTGAGAAAAAAATAAAACAAAGAAGAGAAATTAAAGCTATCTTTATCCTTCTGGCTTCCAAATTCAGCTGTCAGTTTTATTCCTTCACAGCTAAAAAATCTAGCAAATCGGCAGGATTTCTCAGTAGCTGATGATGCAACGATGCCTTTTAATTCTAGTAATTTTAACTTCTCATTGAAATATTATGATAAAAAAGTAACAAATTCAATTACATAAAATCTATACCCTCATAATATCTGAATGATAATTCAAATTTCAAATTACCTGTGGACTGAAAAAATATTGAGCAAAGAAATAAGCAAATAAACTCACTGGTATGAGCCTTTGAGAAGTGCAAGAGAAATTCAGGGGGAAAATATTGCATGCAAGAGAGAGGGCAACTAGCAGAGAGTCTAAACTTAATCCCAAACCATTATCAGAAATGAAAGATAATTTAATATGTGAAAATAGAAATTACAGAATAAGATTTATAAGGGCATGTTAGATGCAAAGATAACGCACAGAGGAAGGGTGGAAATGATAGAGGACAGAAAGGGAAAAGCATCCTTTGGAAGAAGCATGATGAAAGAAAAAAGAGTAGAAGGGAAAATTCAGGATATTTCAAGGCAAAAGACATTAAAAATAAATAAACACACAATCTCTCTTCCCATTCTTTTTTACGCCCCCTTAAGGAAAATTTTGTGAAGAACCATACTTTGTTATACAGATTGAAATGGGTGCTTTTGAATCAAGATTTTTATAAAATATAACATATTGTCAAACCACCCTACAAAGATGCAGAGAATCAAATACTCTTCTTTGAAAACTGTGACAAAATGAAAATTAAATATGAGACAGTAGACAATTCAGCTGACAAATTTCCCCGTAACAAACAACATAAACAAAAGGAAAAGCAGTAGTGAGGCAGAAAAAAACTATAACAGGACACTTGAAAATGTATTACATATCTTAAACAAAACATTTGTGGATTTGAAAAATCATCTGGAATCAGAAATTCAAAATCTAAAACATAATGTTAAAAAACAGGAAGAAATAAAACAAAATTGATTGAACCAAGCAGAGGAATGAAAGAATTGATAAAATCTGATCAGAAATGAGTATGAAACTCTAAGCTGACCAAGGAAGAATAAATTTGAATGAAGACATACAACATAATATGGATATATATGTATGCAGATGAAAGAGAAGGAGAGAAAGAGGGAGGAAAGAAGGAAGGAAGGTAGATGGGAAGAAGGAAAAACGAAAAAAGAAAGAAACTGATAAAGTAAATCGTGAAATGTTAACATGTGAATTTGGGTAAAGGGTAAATGGTTGTTATCTGTACTATTTTTGTTTTTGCAAACTTTTTAAAATTTAAAATAAATACACACATTACATTGGGGAGTTATAAGAAATATATAAGATACTGTCCTTTAAAACTCAAAATCCAGGCAGGGGGTTGCTAAGAGCCACAGAATATTTTAACCATAATACTTTTAATGCTTGAATATTATTCTTTAACCACCTTTAATCAGTCACAAGTTCTCTTCTGTTAAAAAGTAATATTTCATGTTGTTATGAAATAGTATTTTTTCATAGGATATATTCCTTCAAGAATATGTAGCCATTGATAATTTTATTTTAAAAATTTCCACTCTCCTTTATGAATTATCTATTATATTTTGTCCATTGATTGTTGAATTAACTTGAATAGTTATCATTGATTTATAAATACTTTTTATATATCAAAAATGGTTTTAAAAAGAAAAAAGAATAATTACATGTCATGGAATAAAAACAGGATTAAAAACAAAGAAATTCAAGTGATATAAAATAAATAAATTTAAAAAACAGAGAAATTTCTTAGAACGGAAGACAGGAAAAGAAGAAATTATATGTTTAATAGGGATTTTTAAGCAAGAAAACAAAACAATAGAGAAAATTTAATTTGTATTACTATAATTAATTATGTATATATACCTCATATCCAATAATGTAAAATGTGATTTTCTTTCTTAATACTACATGAAACATTTATAAAAATTGATTATATGGTAAGGCACAAAGAAAATGTTGTTTAGCACCACAGAGCAGAAATATTTCAAACAATATTCTTGGATCAAAACTCAATAGAACTAAGAATTCTTACCAGTATAAAAAACAACCAAAGAAACATGCACCTAGAAATTAAATATCTCCTTTAAAACAACTGCTAAAAAAAAAAATAAAATAAAAAATCAACAACTCCTGGGTGAAAGGGGACGTACAAGACCAAAGTAATAAATTTCTAAGAAATGATAATAATGAAAACACATATCAGAATTTGTGTAATACATTTAAAGCTGTGTTTACAGAAAAATAAAAATACTAAGACAGTAAAAATTGACAATAAAATTTTTTTAAATTGAATATAGATTCTATTATCAGTTCAAAAGCTAACTAAATAACAAAATTAAATGAAGAAAATATTAATAAAATATAAACAGAAATTAATGATAGGATATAAATATAAAAGTTTAGTAAATTTACATATCAAGTATTATTTATTTGAAAAAATTAAAAAGGTAAGCTAAATGATACCTTAATAAAGACCAAAATGAAAGAGAGCACAAAAATACAAAGTAAATAATAAGCAAGAAGAAAATAACCATTGAAAAAGAAGGAAAAATATCAGAGGAGTCTGATAGTATCAGTAACTATTAAAAATGTTAATATGATATGTATTATTAGAATACTTAAAATGCTTTCCCTTCAAGGACTTATTACTAAAATCAGTATTTATTTTCTGGATATGATAACTTACATCTAAGACACATATTCAAAAAAATATATAAGTTGTTTAAACCTATTTTTAATAGTGGTGTTCGGAATAGTTAATACCAGTTGTTAGTAATGACTAACACTAATAGAGTATCTATACAGATTGTTTTACTTGTTCTTTACATATATACTTGTTCTTTAGATATACATATACTTTATATATGTAGTTGCCTTGGAAGGTGTGGCTTTCAAATTATGTTCTGTTTTGCTATCAACTGAGATATAAAGTTATAGTGTAGTCAAAATCCAGAATAATTCAATATGCAACATTATTATTGCATCCAAATAGATTTTATGAAGTATTAAATATAGTTCAACAAGTTGTCACATTAATATAAAAGATTAACATATTACTATGTAATTCAGATATTGATTGATATTTATCATTTACTGTTAAAGATCAGCAGACAGTCACTTGTTTGATTGGCTTAAGAATTTTCCAATGGAGAACAGGTATAAAACATGGAATATGAGAGTTTGGAGAAGCCCTGGACATTAATTCTAAAATCAACCTGAATGCATTTCTTCATAGTTATTAAAATACAGCAATTACAAAATTACGAGAAGATATTTAGCCTTTCGCATAGTTCTTTCTTTGTTGTTATATATTTTTAAGCATCAGACAAGATGTTATAACAAATGCAGTGGCTTGAAGAAATAATTTATATCCCTGGCCACTGGCCGAGTGATCAAGTGGTTCTGTCAGATATGTGGCTTCCATATCTGGCTCCAAGGTGGCTGCTTCTGTTGTTACCATTTTTCAGGAAGCAGGGATGTTACCATTTTTCAGGCCAGTGGACATGGCGGAAAAAGCAATTCCTTTTAAGGAAAGGTGAGACTTGGAGGTATCGTTATTTCTGCTGTGCTTATATCTCAGAGCCTATTCTTGTGGTCATACCCAGCGTTAAGAGCAGTTGTATTTCTAAAAGGAATAAGTAAAGAGTAGACATTAGGCTGTCTGTCAGATAACTATTCCACAGGATAAAATATCTGTTTTTCTGTGATTAAAATATTTGATGTTTATGGCTTATTGTGAAATGAAAATGCACCAATATTGCAATACCATGCATAGATCATTCCTGCTCATGATTTTTAAAAAATATATCGATGATATTGTTTATGTAAAAGTAATGGTGGTTGCACTTCTTCATCTTGACTTTAGTCAGCTGGTTTTACAATGTAGAAAAAAAAGATTATGCACATTGTTATAGTTATTATCATAAGACATTCTGGCTATGAAGAAAATAACGTTATTCTGTAACAGAAGTAACCTGCTTACCTTGCATTTATAGAACTTAGTGTCATGGCTACACCTAGTTTCACGGGAAGATAGTCATTGCTGTTTTCATTCTAAGCATTTTGGTACCAAACTGAGCATTGGGAGTTCAATAGCCAAGAAGAAAATGACAAATAGATTCAAATAAATTAAAAAGAAGTACCATCTGGTAGCCTATGGTTGAATTAGATAGAAAGTATATCTGCGTAATCCCAGAACAAGCAGCCAAACCTCATACTGAGCTTTTGGAGCTGTTTGATTCACTGTCCCATACACATGCTGACTCTTTCAGCAATAATGTAAAAATACTTAGAAGGTTTTTAAATTGTATCCTACAGTGTACTGTTGAAATACAATGTAAATCACATATCAAATTAAGCTTGAATAGACATCTAATCTTTGGAAACCTCTTCTATTTGTCTGTATAACTTTATGATTTCTCTTTCAGTCCTTGAAACTTAAAGACTTAAGAGACAAAATTACTTTGCCTGAACCAGCAAGTGACAACTTCTAACAGATAGGGTACCCATCAGTGTCACTGATGTCTTTTAAAAGAGTGAAAATGTTGACCTGTGTTCCCAAGAATGTTCCTTCAGCCATCCAACTTCATGTAAAGAAAATATATTTCTAACCTGTAAAATTGCTTCTGATAAAACAGCAAACCTCCAGGGCTCTAGGATCAAAACAGTTTTGTAAAGATGTTCCTGAGAGGGAGCATTGGATCATCTGTCTTGAATATCACCTGTTAACCATTTCTAATTTGATTTTTCAAATTCTTTCACATTTTGGCATGTCAGAGGGAAAAATGCACATTTCAAATAGATTTGCTGTCTTTTATCCATGTTCTAAACATAGAGATACACTCTCATTAAGCAATCGGATTTATATAAATTTTAAAAATAAGGCAACGTTTAGTTCTTTTGCTAGATACATATTTCAGTGTTTTATCCTTAATGCATAGTAAGGGCTTCACCACCATGAAAACACGTACAAATTAAAACATGGAAATGAGAGTGCTAAGAAATGTTCTAAACCTCTGCTATAAGTTTGTGTACCAGTGAGTAATAGTAATATTGCATAAAACAGACTTGTGAATTCTGAAGTAATTTTTCAGTTCTAAGGAACACTTTTCCCATTACTGTTAACTGTTTTATTTTGCTCTGTTGAATTTGAGATTGAAATCACTTTTGCTTCTTAGTAATTAACAGATAAAATCTGTTATAATATGTCATTATAGATCATTGCCAAATAAAAAGCAAGCACCAGATGGCGTGCTTTATGTTAAGCTACAGTGCACATGCATTAGAACTTCTTTTCCTCTCCCAGGAAAATTGCAATTTATTTTAGAGAGAGCCTTTACATGATGAAAGCTGTAGAGCAAGAAGCTGTTTTTCTAGAATGGAAATCTTAAAAGTGTGGTATTATCTTTGGCATTAATGCTCTGTGATGGATTACCTTAAGAAACAATATAATGCTTCATTTATTTTCTTTTTCCTCCTCCTCTTCTTCTTTTTATCATGTGGACAATTGACATGGGGCAACTGAAGCTAAATTGCAGTAAGTCTAAGTGTCTATCAACTGTTAATAAAATATTAGAGAATATAAAAGTTACAGAAATTCTGTATTAGCCTTTGTTTTATTGACATTCTGACTCATATTTTGGTAGAAAAGAATCCCATCCCCCAACAATATAACTCTTAAAAATTGCCTCCGATTGTACTCTCAATTAATATCCAAGCTCTTTTTTGTGGCCTTTGAGCCACATACTGAGGCCTTTTTCACTACTCTAGCATTATCTTAAGCACTCTTCCCGTTGTCCATTGCTGCCTGGCTCTACTGACCTCTTTACAGTCTCAGATGGGGCCAGCTGTTCCTCATATTAGGGTTTTCATTCATGACATTTCTCTCAGCCTTATTGTCTCCTCAGGTATCTGGCTCCTTCTTACTTTTTCGTATCGCTTTAAATATAAGGGAGTTCACACCCTTACCCTTTCTCTAATTGTGACATGGAAACATGTCCCCTTGCTTTATGCTAGTAACATACTTATATTCTGTTAATTATTGTCTGTCTTCCCCACTATATTTAAACTCTAGATTGGCAGGGACTACATAATCCTTATTCATTAATATATACCCAGGTCCTATGTGCATCTGTAGTTCAGTAAATATATACTAATTATAAATAATGAAAGTCACAAACATAAGAAAATAACTATCTGACATACTATCAAGTAAACTGTATATATAATATAGTCAGTACTTAATTCTCAATATAAAGACTACTACATCTACTTTGGCAATAATTCAAATTGAATTAGAGTCTCTTCCCCACCCTCTAAGTTCTTGGCCATTAGCAGATGCGACAAGTATATTGGAAGAGTTATGGTGCTTTGCATTTAGAAATGTTTCTTATGGAGAGAGCTGATCAATTTAATTCAACTTATTAACTATCTTTACCAAGAACTGAATGGAGTAATTATTTAAAATTTATCAGAATAGATTTAGGTTCAAGATGTTGCTGACATGAAAAAGTTACTAAGTAAAGGAATTTTATTTTCTTTCCAAGATGTTTTTAAAAGCACTAATAGCTAGTCTGTGGCCATGCCACCATGAACATGCCCAATCCCATATGACCTTGGAAGCTAAGCAGAGTTGGGCCTGGCTTGTACTTGGATTGGAGACCACCTAGGAAAACTGGGTGCTGTAGGCATAAAAACAACAACAACAACAACAACAACAACAACAACAACAACAACAAAACACTAATAGCTATGTAAGTGACAATTCTTTTAAAAGTAGGAAAGATGCCATTTTACTGCCTCAGAGATTTTTGGGATGGACATTATTAAGCAAACTAATCTAATAGCATAAAATTTTTATCTCCTCTTCTCCCATTTGAAAGGCCATCTTAATTTCTGTTTTGAGTTTGGACACAGGTCACTATCATTTAGTCTCATCATATAAATTATATTGAGCAATAATAAAGGAAATGTTAACAAATTCAGAGAAGCCGAAGTGTTTCTATGTGCTTTGCTTTCAATTTGAGAATTGTGTTAGTCTACTAAGGCTGCCATAACAAAAACCATGGACTGTATGGCTTAAACAACAGAAATTTACTTTGTCACAGTTCTGGACCCTAGAAGTTTAAGACTAAGGCACTGGCAGGATTAATTTCTGGTGATTCCTCTCTTCTTGACTTGCAGACAATCACATTTTTGCTGTTTTCCTCACTTGGCCTTTTCTTAGTGCGAGTATACTTCTGGTGTCTCTTCTACTTTTTCTGAGGACCTATTGGGATTAGGGCCTAACCCTTGTGACCTTACTTAACTAACCTTCATTATCTTAATGGCCTTATCTCCAAATGCATTCAATTGGGAGTTAGAGCTTTAATATATGGATTTTGGGGGACACAATTCAATCCATAACATGAGTATTTACACACTTTCTAGTTGTACATTCAGAAATAGAAGATGCTCTTTAAAAGGCACAAAATAAAAATATAAGCATGACACCTCAGAGACCATGAAGTATCTGTGATGCTAGTCAAATAATTAAAACTTAGAGAAGAGGCAGTAAAATCCAGAAGTGAGACATATAAAGAATATAAGGACTAATGTGGAATCCTCTTATACTATCCCTCAGTCCACCATTTCACAAAATATGCTCAGATGAATAATAGTCTCTACTGATGCTCCTTTAAGAAAGCATTTCTTCTTTAAATAAATTTGGTGAATGATTCATATAAGAATGCTCTTTGTGAAGATTCACAGTGCTGTGTTCTCTAAAAAGTGCACAAAGTTGGTAAATACTTTCATATTAACCTAAGTTACTGTTTCCACTTCGTGTTAAGCTATGTGAATTCTAAAGATATTTCTGGATGAAATGCATTGAGAAAAACTTTAAGTACCATTGCTCTAAAGCACAGCAAAGAGATATAGACCTGCCATATTAAATGTTAATCTTCCATTTGCTGACTTACCTTTACTATAAGGAAGTATGCCTAAACTGTCTGTTTATTGTATTGTGACTATTTTACAGCTTTTGTCTGTGGGGAATTTTAAATGTGCAAAACTTTCTATAACTTTAAAAGGTAAAATGGAAAAAGAAAGTTTAATATCCTGGAATGAATAGAAGTGTCAGAATGGAGATTCACCATTTATTGTGAATTATCTTGCTTTTACTGGCTGCAGTCAAGCTTTTGAGGTTAAATAGACAGTTTCCCAAGATAGTATATGCTTCATTTGTACATAAACATGCTTGAGAACCATAACTATTAGAGGTTTCAGAGTGTTGTATACATTGAACAAATGCACACATTGTATCTGCAGAGATTATTTATTCAACATTTGTCATGCATTTCAATGAGTAAAAATTATATGTACATAGAAATCACTTTTCTCAGAATCAAGTCAGAGATTCTTGTTTTCTTCGAATAAGAGACCTGGCAAGAGAAAAGAGTATCTGAAGCGTTCAATGCCATTCAAGTCCAGATACTGAATAAATTTGTTGTCAGTCAAAAGTCAGATACTGTTTTTGTTTTTGTTTTTGTTTGTTTGTTTGTTTGTTTTTAAATGGCTTGTAAGTAAACATCAATTTAGTTAGGTTGGAAAAAAAGAGAAAATCAAAAGCACAATAGACTAACTTGGGCTGTGCAGAATGCTTCTGGACCTACTCCGCCTCAGAGGTCAGAGAACAGTTTTGATAGGAAAGCGGAAAAGTACTTTGTGTTCTTTGACACTGCTGTCAGTAGATATCTAGAATGCCTTTGTGCTAACCTCAGGGGGAAAACTTTGATTTTGGTTTGATATTTTGTAAATGACTTGAAATTCTATGAAACAGGTTTTTGTATGGTACAAAGATTATACATTTTTTTTATCCTCCATTTTTCAACTTTTAACACCTGGATTTATTGAAAAAAACTTTAATAAATAATACAATAAAAATTAATAAAATGAAAAAAATCTAATAAGTTTTTAATTATTGAAAGCTAATTTTTAAATCTCAGAGAAAGCAAAATTAACTGTCTAATAATAATTTTGCATATTTGTAATCCACCATTTGTATTTTCTCCATTTAAAGGATTTTTTATAAGTTAGTGAATCCTACATTAAGTAAAATGGTGTATGAAAAAGGAAAAGAGAAAATATTTTCAAACCACAATCATACACTTTGAATAACATAGGTAGAAGTTATTGAGCACTTATTTATTTTATTTTATTTTTTGCATTTTACTGTTTTAGCTTTCAAAAGGAAAAGATACAAAAGCTAAATATGAAAGCGTTCTTATTTATTCGTGACAACAACATGCATACTCCACCTGTGACAGAAATTTGAAGATAGGGCATCCCAGCTCTAGTAATTTGTAAACATTAATTATTTTATTAATTTTTCAAAAATTATCACACTTTATTGAACCTAGTGTGTGTTACAATCAGACATTAAAAATATTTCATGTAACATTTCTCTGATATATACTGTCTAGTGCTTTCCTGCATTTCCTAATATAAAACAATTTTTGATCATTTTTATGCTTTTCTGCTAACTTTATTTCTATCCTAAAATGTAGTAATAATAAACTAAATCAATAATTTGTTTTAGATTCTCAAAATAGAAAATTTTTACAGAATTTTTTATCATCCAATGACTATTCCTTCAATTATTCACTTATTCAATAAATATTATGTACCCAAGAACCAGCCTTTTCTTTGTAGACCAAAAATATTATTTCAATTCTTATATTTCTATTTGTTAAACATATTCAGTTGACATTTATTATCTTCTGTGACCAGTTAGAATTTAAAAAATATTTTGACTCTCACTATATTTAACCTGAGATTTTCATAGCAAGTACCAAAAACAACTAGATATGTTTCCCTCTAATAAAGTCTAGGAAAATATTCAAAAGCACATTTTGCTATAAAATGTTTCTTCAATTAAGATAGTTTAAATCTTTACATCTGTAATACTTTGAAAAGAAAGAAAACAGAGCTCGATTAACTTTTATTTTTCCGATGGTCCAAATCAAACTTTGCTTTTTCCTTGATAAACATCTTAAATATTAATATTTTGCTAGATAGAAAATATTTTAACAAATACTTTTGCTCTGGAATGAGCTATCTTACTAAATTCCCATAGGAGATGTTTTATTTTTAATACCTTACCGCACATTATTATATCTATAATGCTATGAGTTTTTACCACCATACTCACAAGCCTAGGGATACCTACATAAAATATATTGCTCAGTATGTGCATATATATATATTTTTTTTTCTAGGTGCATATTCAAAATGAATATATATTCTAGGTGCACATTCAAAATGAATTTATAGGCTTCATATAATCAAATATAAAAATAACAAAGATGTTTTGCTTGAATCCTCTGAGTTGGAGAAGATAAAAATACTTCCAATATTTCAACATTTTAAAAAGAGCTCTCAAATGAACTTTAAAAAGAACACCTTGGAATATTTAATTGAGTGCCTTATGAAAATGTGACCTCAGAGTTGGTCACACTGACTTTGAATACATCAGTTCTTTCAGGAATGGCCTTAGGGACTTGATGCATTTTAAATGAGTTGCCTTAGATTTGCATGTTTCTAAACTACTTTTCTTCTTCTTTCTCTTCTTCTTCTCTTCTTCTTCTTCTTCTTCTTCTTCTTCTTCTTTCTTCTTCTTCTTCTTCTTCTTCTTCTTCTTCTTTCTTCTTCTTCTTCTTCTTCTTCTTTTCTTCTTCTTCTTCTTCTTCTTCTTTTCTTCTCTTCTTCTTCTTCTTCTTCTCTTCTTCTTCTTCTTCTTCTTCTCTTCTTTCTTCTTCTCTTCTTCTTCTTCTTCTTCTTCTCTTCTTCTTCTTCTTCTCTTCTTCTTCTTCTTCTTTCTTCTTCTTCTTCTTCTTCTTCTTCTCTTCTTCTTCTTCTTCTTCTCTTCTTCTTTTCTTCTCTTCTTCTTCTTCTTCTTCTTCTTCTCTTCTTCTTCTTCTTCTTCTTCTTCTTCTCTTCTTCTTCTTCTTCTTCTTCTTCTCTTCTTCTTCTTCTTCTTCTTCTTCTCTTCTTCTTTTCTTCTTTTCTTCTTCTTTCTTCTCTTCTTCTTCTTTCTTCTTCTTTCTTCTTCTTCTTCTTCTTTCTTCTTCTTCTTTCTTCTTTCTTCTTTCTTCTTTCTTCTTCTTCTTCTTTTTTTTTTCATTTACCTAAGACTGTCAGACTCTAGGAGAACTCCTTGCTATAGAGAAATTTTTTTTTAGCAAATTTTTATAGATTTTAAGCCATTGGCGGGTAGAGAGAAGGAAAGACGTGAAAGCAATATTTGTCCTGAATAAGACCATCAAATATCTTCATAGAATACTCTTTTTCCAAAGGATACATTGGAATATTGTTTGATGAACAACTGAATTAGCACAAATTTATTTTAGAATATACGCATCACATTTTAGTAGGTAATTTCTTTGCTTTACTGTAGGAAAGGCTGAGAGTAGAATGAAAAGAGCGTATTATTTCAAATATGCAACTTACTATAAGCCAGCCAAGATCCGTCACTGGTTCTGTGGATTTATCCTAAGTACCTTTATTTGTAAAATAATGATTAATAATAATATTGTGAAAATCCTTACCTCAACATAAAGTGTTATGTTTATAAAATGTTATTTTAAATGGGAAAAATTAAATAGACTACATATATAGATTATTATAGGCAAAATATTTAAAACTGCATTTTTCTAATTCATCTCTATCCAGTAGAACTTTTCGTCATGATGGGGATATTCTATGTCTTTTATGTCTAATATGGTACCTACTAGCCCCATGTGGCTATTGAACACTTGATATATGGCCTAGTATGACTGAGGAATTGTGCTAACTTAATTTAAATTTAAACCTAAATAGCCACATGTGGCTAGAGACTACTTTATTGGACAATGTAGATCTGACTTTTAAAATACATATGTATATATATTGGAGGAGATTCTGAGAAGAAGGATGTACAGCAAAAATTTAGTAGTTTTTCATACCTCATAGAAAAAATGAGTGTAAGTTTATTGACAGAACTTACAAAACAAAAATTAAGTGATGAAGAATCTCCAAGAATCTCAATATTTGATCAAAAAGGGCCAAACTACTGACAGTTACAAGACCTTTACAGTATCAACAATGGAACATGAAAATACACAGGAAAAAATGGTCCAGCAGATGGACTAGGGAACTCCAAAACAACCAACAGCTACTTAAAGGAAAACGTGAAGGAAAAATTTAAGAACAGCTAAAACTAGGAAGACTTTGCCCACTCTAATGATAAGGGAAAGTAGGGGGTCCACAATAATATCTCAATTCAATAAAGCAGTCTTTACCCCATGAGCTCAAAACTAAAAAGCCAAGGATAACTTCTGGAACAGTCTTCACACAGAAGAAAAACTTTCTGGAATAGAATCGAAATTAAGCAAACCCAGAACAATAGAGAAAGAGGAAAGAGAAAGTCTGGATAAAAGTGAGGAAAGAGAACAAACTTAGCAATTAATAAGTCAGAATTACCTTTATTGCTCTTTTTTTTTTCCTGATGGGATTTATTTATTTTTATTTTTTAAAATATTTTATAGTGACATTGGTTAACAAAATCTAGTAAGTTTCAGCTGTACATTTTAACAGTAAGACGTATATATATTTACACTGTATGTTCACTTTCCATAGTTAGATTTCTTTCTGCCACCACATATTTGACCTCTTTTACCCCATCTAGCGCCCTCCTGACTTCCCCTACCCTCTGGTAACCACTAGTTTATTGTCCATGTCCATGAGTCTCTGTTTGTCTTGTTTGTTTGTTGCTTTTAGGTTGCTTTTATTGCTCATTTTAAAACACATTTCTTTTCAATATTTAGTCTATTTCCATAAATGCCAAATATTTAATCTCGGATTTTTTCAACCTCAACACTCAATGTTTGGTTGAATATATACTTCATTATACTATGTTTTTCCTACCCATCACCATGTACATTTCAACTAACAAATGAACTAACAATTAAGGTACCATCGGTAGAAATTTTCTATTCCTTCCTGAAGATTTGGGAATCAAACTTTTCTATTTTATTTTCATTTTATCTAATAGTTTCAAATGTATTGGCATAAAGTGGTTAGTAATATCATCTTAGATTCTTTTTCATATCCATAAATTTTATGATGTTTTTTCTTTTATTGTTTCCTTTTGAAATTGGTGTTATAAATTATTTTTTTAAATTAGTCTTAAAGTTTTATCAACTGTATTGATCTTTACAAGGACACGAAGACAGAAACTATTTTTTGTTGATGCTGTCTTTTGAATATTTTTGCTTCTCTATGGATGTTAGGTCTTCTAATTTCTTTGTTTTATTGTCTCTCATATTTCTATCTCATAGACAGAAATGATTATACAAATGGAAACTTTTTGTCTAATTAAAAACATTTAGGATCAATTTCTGTCTCAATACAGCTCTAGCTGCATCTCATAAGTTTTAATATATAATATTACAATTACTATTCAGTGAATTATTTTTCATTTCTATTTGGATTTGGTTGATCCATGAATAATTAAGTAATGATTTCCTGATTTCCAAGTATAAAATGATTCACTAGATTTTTTTTTTTCTGATTCATAGCTTCATTTTCTGTAATATTTTATGATTCCAGCCTTTGGAATTTGTAAAGGTATACTTTATGGCTCAGAATGTGTGTAATTTTGATAATTTTGCGTGCACTTGAAAAGAATGTATATTTTTTGTCTATCTTCTTACAAAAAAATGTGCTAACATATTCCATATTGATATGGTTTTATCTTTTGTCCATTGAATCCTGATTCTTTTGATTCAAATATTTCTCATTGATTTATACCGCTTTTTCTCTAGCAATACATTTGGCAAGACTTTATTTTTCGTAATATCTGTATAGTGGCATCAAGTTTTTTTTTGTTAATATATTCACAGTATATACTTTTTATTCTATTTCAATCAAATTCAACAATATTGTTTTATTTAAGACAGCTAATATTTATTTATAGCTATTATATATACTCTTATATTGCTATTTCATTCTATATCTACAAGTTTCCATCTTCCATCACTTATGTTCTGCTTTCGAAAAACTCTAATTCTGTACTTAGTGCTGGTATGCTAACGATAAATTATCTCAGTTTTTGTTCTCCTGAAATTCCTTTCAGCTTTTCTTTGGCGGGGGGTGATGTATTTGCTGTATGTACAGTTCTAAACTGGCAATTTGTTGGATATAGAATTCAAATTAGAAATTATCTTTCAGCACATTGAGGATGTCAGTCTCTTGTCTTCTGCCTTCTATTGTTTGTGTTGGTAATTCTACTTTTGGTCTTATTGTTGCTGTTTTGACATGACTTTTTATTTTCCTCTGATTACTTTTATAATATTTTCTTTGTCTTAGGTTTTCAGTTGTTTTCTATGAAGTGCCTGGGTGGTTTTCTTTTTGTGATTTTTAGAGCTTTTTGAATATATGGGTTGATTTCGTACATCAGTTTTGCCAGCCTCCCAGCTATTATCTCTTCAAGCATTGCTTCTGCTTCATTTTTCTTATCCCCCGGGATGCTGTTTGCACATTTTTTTATACTTCTCATCATATCCTGTGTTTCTGTTATGGTATTTGCTTTATTTTCCATCTTATTATCTCTCTGTGTTTCATTCTGAATATCATTTTTTTTTCCTGATCTACCTTTTAATTCTTTCTTTTCAGCTGTGTCAAATCTTCTATAAACAAATCTATATTACTATTAAGTTCAATTACTATATTTTCAGTAATCAAATTTTCATTTTTTTCTTATGTTGTAGTACTATGATGAAATTCTGAATATAATCATTTAATTTCTTAAATACACATAATTAGTGATTTTATAGTCTATGGCTGAAACCTTCATTATCTATAGCCATTTGGTTTCTTTATATGTTCTGTTCCATGTTTTATGGTCATATAGTTTAATTTACTTACGTGTTAGAGATTTTAAATTAAAAAAATTAAAGGTTGTTTGAGATTCTCAATTATCTTCTTCTGAAAATGGCTGATATTGGCCTCTAGAAATCTCAGATCACTTTAATTCAGTTAAAGAATTGTGATAAATTGAAGCTGGATTTTTATCTTTGGGAAGAATAAGTTATTTCTTTTTTAACCTAGAGCCTACTCCTAGGATCTAGCACTTCAGCTTACCAGGCAAAGACCATGACATGAATAAGGCTTTGTTCAACTCTTCCTCTCTATTTAATGTCATGTGTTCTGTTCAAAATTATTTTTAGTTTATTAACCTACTAGCTACCTGCTATGCATAGCCAAGCATCTTGTTCCAGAAAAGTAGTACCAAGTCCTGAGCATACATGTGTGCATTGCTACTCTCAAAATCTTTGCCTCATAGTTTCATACTGCCTTGGAAGATGCCTATTACCTACACATATATGTGTACACACATATATGCATATACATATGTGTGTATGTGTATATGCAATTATGTAAATACATATATATGATATAAAGATATTATATTTTTAGGGGGAATATTTAATTTTTTAAATTTATTGAGGTAAGATTCATTAGTAAAATTATATAGGCTTCAAATGTATAGTTCAATAATATGTCATTTACATATTACATTGTATGTTCACCACTCAAAGTTAAATTTTCTTCCATCACCATTTATTTGACCCCCTTTACTCACCAAGCTACTGCTACAACTTTACAGAAAGTGGTCATTATTTTAACACATATGAAATATTATGTTTATCAATATTAAATTTTTCAATTAGTGATTAGTGTCAATTAAGATCTCGAGCCTCTCTAATATATTTTACTTACTTCCATTTCCTCCTCCCTTTTCCCCTGCTAGTACACATCAAGAATGTTTAAGATTTTTTTAAATGATAGATATTACTTGCTTTTGTAGATTGATCATAAACATAGTGGGTTTTGGATCAATAGGGAAGAGGGCCACCTTTGCAGACTCCGACATATTCAGAAGTGCTCTGCTTGCGTTTGAACTGAACTGTAATTCAGTTCTACCTGCTCTTGATCTTTCAGGGGTTCTTCATGATTTCTGGTTCACTGAGGGCACCTCTTCCTGTTTTGTAGACAAACCATGGACTTGTTATAAATATAATGCTTTGTTTGTTTTTTTTTTTCCTCTAGGTGTGAGGGATGGGTATAACTTACAGTCATTATAAGCCAGGACATTCACTGTGTTTAAATTAAAGCCGATTTTTGTTTGTTTGTCTGTTTGTTTTATTTTTGTTTCAGTTATCATTAACTCAGAGCCTAGAGAAGCTTGAACATTCAAACTGTTTTAATCATTGCTTTGCATATAAAATGCATTTTTGTTCAAAGAGGGGGCTCTTTTAAACAGAATTATTTCACACATTGAGTGGAAGAATTTATGTGAAATGTAAAGTGGATTTTTTTTATGCTGAGTAGATATGTTCATCTGGAATATTTAGTTTCACATTTATCACAATAACACATCTCAAGTTTTTCATTCACTCAGACTATGTAGAAAATATTGCTCTTTTCACATAAATGTTATTTAAATCTAAGGTTTGATAAATGCTTTTAGGACTTGTATAATGATCTGTTAAAGTCCTAATGATACAATCCTAAGGTTTACAAATGCTTACTAGCACAGAACAGACTTATTGATAGTACAACGTACCCCTTATCTTCTTGCACATTTAGGAAAGAATAAAACCTTCCAAGTTTTCTATAAAATTTGGATTACTTTAGTTTTGACATTATCTACTAAACACAACTTGAATTAGCTGAGATTTTTAAAACAACACGATGAGAACCCCAAAGGAAAAAAAGAGTGGCTTTCACAAGATTTCCAACTTTTGCTGGAAGAATACGCTGTATACATTATGAACACAAATGTATGAAACGATTTTTGACAATATCATTTTGAGCATTGCTACAGAAAAAACATACACGTATATTAATATATCTGATATAAAATATATATAAACCTTGTATATGGTTTATTATTACAAATGTGTTGTCATTTAGCAGAAGATTATGAGATTATGAGAAGATTTTAGTTATTTGCAGGTAAATAGATAAATAACTGTTCACCATAAAATTATTGACTGCATTCCAGAATCTTGGCTTTTGATAAAATTTTGTATAGGTGATCACAAACTTTTTGAAAAAATGTATCATTATGGAGAGTTTATTATTTTATATTTTTATGTAAATAGACTTCTCTAGTGAGTGATTTCTAAATATGCTTTTGCAGTGATTTTTTCAAGGATAGTTATTAGTTATTGTGACACGGTATTTGCAAAGATGGCAGCTAAGAAGGGTGTCTTCTAAGTTATTCAAACTTGAATTGCCAAACATGTACAAATGAGATATTAGTTTCATTATTTTGCCTCTTATAATACATCTTATAGAAAGACACACAATATACCTTATTAACTAAAATATGCTGAACATGTCTGTGAAATAAACTTGTCTAATACAGTAGTTCCTTTTCTACTGTTTTTTAAATTAATGAAATAATTTACTACACAAAATCAATATTGCTGAAGTGCTATTAAATCTAGGCTTATACATAAATGGAGGTACTGAATAGTAAAATATATTATATTGATATATATTTGTATTAATGCCATATATGATACATTATTATTGTAAAATATTTCCAGAATATTTTCTGAAAGAATGAGGGCAAGCATGGAAGCAGTTTACTTCCAAGCTTGAGAGTGGCTTAGAACACAGGTTCTGGACATATACTTACAAGCAGGTAGACATGACAATACCACTGCTGATGGTATTGTGACAGGCTGACCTTAAAAAATTAATTGGACGTTACACCACATTAAAGATGTGTCGACTGCTTTAAAAGATATTGTGAGACAGAGAAGCATCTATTAGCCTTTCAGCTATAAAGATTCTGTGTGTGTCAGTTAATAAGATGTAAACCCAGCAGCCAATTTGAGAGGCAAAAATGATAGTACTGATGGCAAGAGGAAATATTATTTTTTCTTATTTTATTCAATTTTTATAACTAAGTAGTAATAAATATAGATTATTTCTCCAATTTATTTTATTGTGCTAAAGATGAGTTTTCTAGGTTTAGTGAAGTTACTAATTTCACTAATGGCATATATTTTTAATTTCTATTGTCTTCATAATTTCATGCTTAGTGGTATTTTTAAAAAACAAATGATTATTTCAATGACTACTTTATTTAAATATAAGCTACCAGAGGTACTAAAGCTTCTGAACTGAACCAGAGAATTTAGGGGAAAATAATCTATATATGCTTTTTATTTTAAAATTTTTTATCTTTTTATTTTCTTTCTTTTTTATTTTTTATTTTTATTAAATTATTGGGTGACATTGATTAATAAAATAAAATAGGTTTCAAGTGTTCAGTTCAATAATATGTCATATGTATATTGCATTGTATATATGCTTTTTAGAAAATGAAAACATGAGTATTCTCTGGACTTTAAACTGACAACTTTAATACATTCTATAATTAGTTTAAATAGATATTATTAGGTTGCTGACTTTTCTAAATAACATTCAGAGCAACTCTTGAATTACCATTGTAACAACTAGATGTTTTATGTGCTTTTTTGGGCATGTAAGAATCTCATTGAGCTCATTAAACTCCTGACCAAAATATTCATTTTTTTTTTTTAACATGAATGCTATTTATCTTGCCAGCCCATTACATCCTTACAATAATTTCAACATGTACAGAACTCCAGCTATTCAGCTGTGTCTCTCTGTGATTTGAACTTATTCTTAAAATTTATTTTCTTTTAACTCTCCCAAACCTTTTATTTGATAGAATTGAAACATTTGATAGCAAGCTAATACACAAACTCAAGTGTAATAAATGCAAAGCGTATAGAGAGAGCCTTGCATCTCTCCAGCAACTATGGGCAATGCTGCAGAATGCAACTGACTCTTTTGTGTCCTGGCTGAAGCGGCAAGTTTAAGCTTCTACTTAGGCCAGGGTGACAGGGCCTGAACAATTCCTCTGCCTGAATATGTGTCCAGAACCAAAAAGAGGCTCAGCCTCACTCCAGTCATTTCTACCCTCAGACCTGAGCAGACTGTTACAGGTAAATCCTGGAGATCCCTGGTGGTTCTGCTAGTCTTAAAATTTCTAAATTGACATTTGAATAGATGTGGTGAGCTAAATTATATTTGTGTTTGCTTCATTAAAACCAAAGTATCCAATAAAAATGCTTCCGTACTTTCTCTGTTTTCTTTTCCACACATGTTCTATATTGTGTGAAGTTGTGCTCTAACTTTTGTTAGCAAGTACACTGTGGGAAAAAAAAAAAAAAAAAAAAAAAAAAAAAAAAAAAAAAAAAAAAAAAAAAAAGAAGATTTTAAAATTCTTTCTTGGTTTTGCCAGTTTTCTAATTTGAAGTATGTAATTGTTTTTTTTTAATTCATAGTACACATACATACAAGATGGAAGTGTACTCAAATGCATCAGCTTTACCTGTGCATTTTAAGTAATTGTAAGAAATGTGTAAGCATCCACATGATACGAAGGATTGAAGGAAGAGGGACACACAAAATGTTTCTATTTTAAATCACAATTTTGAGACTAGTGGGGAAAATCATTTTGAATATATATAAAGCATATATATATACCTTAGACATCACTGGATTCAAAATGTTTCCTGGCCTTCATTTGTTTGGATTGGAAAGGAGAGAAGAAAAATGATACCCAGGCAATCAACAGGTATCTTTAGGGAAGTCCTTATCAAAGTTATTATCATCTCATTCTGAAAATTAGACTCAAGTCCTTAAGGATATATGAGACAGTTCTATTTAATATAACCTATTTAGATCTTGGGGATTTCTGTACCTTTTTAATTGGGAAAAAATCATCTTTATGATAAATATATCAAGAATACTTTGGTGAAGGCAGTCAACATTGTGAGGCATTAACTTTTTTTATGAAATAAGCAAACATTTGAATTTTTCCCATTCCGTCTTTCTGCTTCCTATTTTTTTGGAAGTTGTTTTTTTAAAGAGTTTCTTTTTAACTGCTCTTTTTCTTCTTTTATATCCTGTAGGAAAGGAGAAAACAAGCTTGTATTTTTCTTTCAGCTTGGAAAGAGAAAAGTATTACCCCCAAACGAAAATATTGACAGTCAAGATCAGTAAGCCAGAGCCGTGAAAGACATAAATAAGACTCTTTTTTTTATTTTTGACCCAAGAGATGTAAGCAGATATATACAGTATGCACTTCATGCTTAGTTTATTTTCCTAAGGGTGATATTTCTTATGGTGACTGACAGAAATTTTTTTTCATCAGTTCTTTTATTATCAGTTAGTTGTATACACGGTTCTTCCTGCACTATGCTGCGTCTCACTGTGAAAACAGCAATAATAATATGATTTATGTGGGGGACTTATTAACAAGAAGTGAATTACAAGAATTACTTGATAAATTGTCTCTGTCTTCCTTAAAGAACATGTTCTTACAAATTAAAAAGCAATAGAGTTGTGGGTACATGGCTGACCAGTATTTATTTGTAGTTTATTTAATAAAAAAGTAATAAACAATCAAAAACCCAGAAAGGACAAAGTAATTTAGAAACAACTTAAACAATGTAATAATGATTGTTCCAAAGTTACTTAATACCAAAAAGATACAATTAATTTAAAAATGAAAATTAAACAAGTGGTAAAAGTGGGCTCTTCTCATTTATATTTACCCACATTTTTAGAGTTAGAGGCAATGACTAAAAGGAAGTGAGTTCTGATAGGCCAGTAGAGAATAAGAAATTCAACATTCTTATCAAGGCTTTTGGTGTTTAGTATGAGAATAGGGAACAATCTTCTCGGAAGAGAGACTCCTTTAGTTCAATGTCCATTTATTGACTCAGTCACTTGTAAAAGCTGAATGTTTGTCAGTCTGTAGAAATACAAAAATAAAAATTTGATGTAGCTTTTGATTTCAAGTAGCCTACAGTCTAGTTGGGAGAAATATAATTATCTAAAATGAAGTATGAAAAAAGTACAATGTACCATAGAAATACAGATGTCACATTTGGCTTTGTTTCTTCAACATGGTGCCCATAATAAAGGAAGCAGTGAATACACTTAATATTGTATTCAAGGTGAAAGAAAAGAAAAAAGGCTTGTTATTGCTAACTGCTTTCTTTTTCTTATCACTCATTTTTATCAATATGATTATTACAGTATTTTTTGAAATATCTGGGTATGAGACATTGTGAGTGGAAAATGAGGGTAGAGAAACTCCTGTGACTCACTTTTAAAATAGTGGGCACAGAGAATTATATATATAATCTCAATGAGATTATATACTGAGCAGTTAAAGACATATATTTAGTCCTGGGAGAAATGTACAGGTAAACAGGAAATGAATGAGTTTTTCAGAAGAATTGCCAAAAAATATCTCTATACTTTAAAAATAACTTAACATCATTTTAAATTTTTCATATATGATTTTTATATCTATAGTCATGTAGTTATTTGCTAAAATATCACTGATTAACAAAATCCTGAATGAATTCTAAAATTTTGTTCAAAAGAAAAATGAAGATGAAAATGATAATTTGTTTTTATACCAAGCTATAGTAAAGTCTGGTAAAAGAGAATCAAGGTCAGATTTATGGTCATTTCACCATTAACATCTTGTCATAGTGTCTGCAGATGATACTTGCATATGTATGCATATATAGCTTTGTAAACGTTTTAAATTCCTTAAATCTGTGTACTTATAAGACTCATCTAAATGACGTGTCAAAAATAAAATGCAAATGCCAGTTCCTACCTAAAAGAACAATCAGAAAAAGTAATAGCTGATAACTTTTTGAGAAAACTGTATATAAAAAAGAATTAAAAGTCACATTTTATAAAACAAAACAAGAAATATACCTTTTTTCTAATAAAACCTGCAATGTAGAAAAAATAATCTTTAGGATAAAACTCAAGTTGAGGCATAGACTGTAATATATGGGAGTATTTTATCTTTCTAAATATATGATAATAATTGGATTTATGTGTTTTCCGTTATTCTCGTTTTTTTTTTTTTTACTCAATTTTACCTGCTTACATTATAGCAGTTTACCATGTCATTAAATACTTTTACAAGCTCTCTTAATAGATGCATAAAGTTTTCTGTAAAAGAAACCATAGCTCACTGATACTTGGCCTATTTTCCAGTGTTTCAATGATTCATCTAATTGTCTGGCTCACTTGCCCTTCATATGTCAACAGAGTGTTGTCTGTGTCTAGTGGTGAAATTTAGTAGCTTTTTTTTTTTTTTTTTTTTTTTTTTGGATAAATGCAGGGCTTTCTATTGAGGGTAAAAGTGGAGAGAAACAGAAAATACAAGAGGAAATAGACAAAGAAGAAAGGCGGAGCTGTCACTAGCGTCCTATCATACCCATTGGTTGACATAGTGGCAGAACAGACTTTAATGAGAATGCTGACTTGTATTGTGTAACTACTTCATGCCATTTGCTTTATTTATATCATCTCACTCAATCTTTTTAACAATCAAGTCATACAAGCATAACAGTTACCCGCCTTGTGGCTGAAGACACTGAAATTCAGTCTTAAAACTCAAGCTTTCTGTGTCCAAAGCTTATACTTTAAGTTATTCTAACAAGTTACCTGACTATGACTGTGTTCAAGAAACAGCAGAAAGAAGTGCAAAAGTTAGTGGTTCCTGCCTAGGTTTCCATTTTGGACTGCTGGTTTATATTGACATCATAAATCCTGGGATGGAAGTAATTTTGAAAGGTCACCTAATCCATTCACCCTGCCTTAAACTTTCCTGACAGATGAGGAGCTGCCTTAATTCTCTACCCCTTCAAAAGAATGTACAGCTTCCTTCTGTCCCTTATTCCTGGACTTAACAACCCCTAATGCAGGAAATCTCATCTTTTTTTATAGCATAAATCCCACTCAGTGCTATTTAAGCTTGTTGCTTTTTTTTTTTTTTTTCCGGTTTGTTGAAAACTCATAGTGATGCCTAAATAACAGAATTTTCTGTACTTAGAGGTGAATATTGAAAATATATCTTTTTCAAATTGTATAGTTCATGTGCTTTTAACTTTTATTAAAAATAATTATTTTTCCGCAGCATTAGTTGTCTTTTATTTTTCTTGGTGTTAGGAGTTCTTTTCCTCCTTTTAGTATTAATGGGCTCAGACCAGGGAGTTCTAGAGGGGGTTTGACCTTGGTTTTGCTGGCTTTTCTAGGAGACCTATGTTTAAATCCCTTTAAGAAATTCTACAGCTGCCCTGTGATCTTCATCAACAATGTCAAAACACTGTGAGCATCTTCTTGTATTTTTTTCTTTTTCTTTTTCTTTTTTTGTGATTCTCATCTGATTACTTGCTTACTTTTAATGGCTTTCAAAGACTTAATCAAAGTTTATATATATCTACTCTTGGTGAGTAAGGAAGTTCTCCAATGCCAACACACTTCTAGGCTAATGATGTTTCTTGAAAGTCTGCTTACTATTCCATTTTTTATCTCTAGCTCTGTCTCTACTCCCGTTTGATTCACATTTTGCAGCTAATAGAGCTTCATCTCTAGTCAATGTTTCTATCTTAAATTTAAATGGGATTAATGCAGTGAAAAGTTCTTTTTAAATAATTAGGTTAATAATCTGGAAATTATGGCTTCCCAAATAAGGCATCCCCAAAGCTTCTTTACTTCATTTTTAGGACTACCTTTTTTTTTTTTTTTTTTGCCTGTCTTCAGATTTCAAATAACTAATATGTTCACATGATTAGTAATTCTAAATCTGATTTATCTTCTTTGTGCTTTGCTTTAGTTTGAAAACAGTGGAGACCATTTTCTCAATTGATTCAATAGCTGTCGATCTGTCTAGAGGTCGCATTGCAAGAAGGCATTTGTCATCAATCATGGCTTTAATTAAAACATAGGTTATAGCTGAGTAAACTTTCTCCTCTCCTGTTAATTTTTCATTTTTACCCATGTCTTTTTCTTCTTAAAATATATTAAAATAATAATATGGCTTATTAGGTATTTTGTATTTTATAGTTCCTGACACTGTTTAGTATTAACATTTTAGAAAAAACAAATATAAGCATGAATCTGACTAATGTTTTTTCTATAGACAGAGGTAAAGTTGATTATATACAGTATTACTTATTATAATATGCAAAATATCCTGAGCATTTACATACAAGTTGTTTCTTTTAATTCTGTATCCGAAAATAAGCTACCGCTATCTTCGTCTTTCCACCATTTTTTTGTTTAAAAAACATGACATTTACTCATTTAAAAATACAAATAAATATAATGCTATATAGATATATGAAAAGCAATAAGATTTTTAAAAAGTACCACATGAAAAATTAACTGAGGGTATATTTTTAGGAAAGTAGCTCCTTTTCCAGACAATCATATATTCAATCCCCTATGAAATATGGAAAAGCATACTGTAAATCCATGCCATAAAAGAAATCTAGATTATCTGACTGTTATAAACTTCCTCGCTTAAGAGGCTACCATAGATTTCCAGAAAACCGGAATATTCAGCAAGTGGTCTTTAAATACCCCAGCATAACAGGTTTGGTTCCAGACCACAACTATCAAGGGAATATTGTAATAAAGTGAGTTAAATGAATGTTTTTCATTTCCCAGTGCATGTAAGTGTTATGCCTGTACTATAGTGAAGTCTATTAAGTTGCAACAGTGTTCTGTCTATAAAAACAACGCACCTACCTTAATTAAATAATATTTTGTTGTTTAAAAAATACCAACAATCATCTGAGCCTTCAGCGAGTCATAATCCTTTGTCATTGGAGGGTTTTGCCTCCAAATTGGTGGCTGCTGGTTGGTGGTTTCTGATGATAGTGTAGCTGTGGCAATTTCTTAAAATAAGACAATGATGAGGTTTGCTGCATTGATGATTCTTCTTTTCACAGATGATTTCTCTGTAGTATGCAATGCCGTTTGGTAGCATTATACCCACAGTAGAACTTCTTTTAAAATTGGTGTCAGTACTCTCAAAATCTGCTTCTGCTTTGTCAACTAAATTTATGTAACATTCTAAATCCTTGGTTATCATTTCAATAATTTTTACAGCATCTTTAGCAGGATTAGATTCCATCTCAGGAAACCACTTTCTTCTTGGCTCATCCACATGGAGTAACTCCTCATTTGTTAAAGTTTCATCATGAGATTGCAGGAATTCAGTCACATCTTCATGCTGCACTTTTAATTCTAGTTCTCTTATTATTTAACCACATCTGCAATTAATTTCTCCACTGAACTCCTGGACTCTGAAAGACATCCATGAGGGTGGAATTCACTTCAGCTAAACTCCTATTGATATTTTGACCTCTTCCCATGAATCACAAATGTTTTAATGGCATCTAGAATGGTGAATACTTTTCAGAAAGTTTTCAATTTACTTTGCCCAGATCCATCAGAATAATTGCTATGGCAGCTCTAGCTCCATATTATGAAATATATTTTTTTAGTTAATAATTGAAAGTCAAAATTATTCCTTGATCCATGGGCTGCAGAATGGATGTTGTGTTAGCAGTCACAAAAACGACATTAATCTCATTGTACATCTCCATCAGAGCTCTTGGGATGACCAGGTCACTGTCAATGGGCAGTAATACTTTGAAAGGAATCCTTTTTTCCTGAGCAATAGTTCTCAATAAGTGTGCTTAAAAAATTCAGTAAGCCATGTTGTAAACAGTTGTGCTGTCATTCAGGCTTTGTTGTTCCATTTAAAGAGACAAGCACAGTAGATTTAGCTTAATTCTTAAGGGGCCTAGAGTTCTTGAAATGGTATATGAGCATTGCCTACAACTTACAGTCATTATCCCCTAACAAGAGAACCAGCTTGTCCTTTGAAGCTTTGAAACTAGGCATTGACTTATCTCTAGCTATGAAATTCCTAGATGGCATCGTTTTCCAATATAAGGCTGTTTCTTCTACACCAAAAACCTGTTTAGTGTAGGCACTTTTATTAATTATTTTAGATCCTCTGGACAACTTGCTACATCCTCTTCATCAGCACTAGCTGCTTTACTTTGCACTTTTATGTTATGGAGGTGGCTGCTTTTCTTGAACCTCATGAACCAACCTCTGCCAGCTTCAAACTTTTCTTCTGTAGCTCCTTAACCTCTGTTAGCCTTCAAAAAATTGAAGAGCATTAGTGCCTTGCTCTTGATTATGCTTTGGTTTAAGGGAATGTTGCCGCTGGTTTGATTTTTTTAATCCAGACCACTAAAACTTTCTCCATATCAGCAATAAAGCTGTTTGACTTTCTAGTCATTTCTATGTTTAGGAGTGTGGCACTTTTAATTTCTTATCTCAGCTTTCAACATGCCATCCTCAGTAAGGTTTATTACTTCTCTAAAGTGAGAGATATGTGAGTCTTCCTTTCACTTGAACACTTAGAGGGCATCGTCGGGTTATTAAGTGGCCTAATTGTAATATTGTGTCTGAGAGAATAGGGAAGCTGGAAAGGTGGACAGAGGAAAAGGAACAGCTAGTTAGTGGAGCAATCAGCACACACACACATTTATTGGTTAAATTAGCTGAATTATGTGTGTGCAGTTCATGGCAGCCCAGAACAGCTTCTGGTCAAGATGACAGAGTAGGTAACCCTGTGCTTGCCTCCTCCCATGACCACCTCAAAATTACAACTAAACTACAGAACAACTATCATGTAGAATTATGTGAAGTTTAGCTCTATAAAAAAATATACAGAAGAAGTCACTCAAGACTGGCAAAAGGGATGGAGACATGGAACGGGTTGTTTCCATATCCATGTGTGGCAGTTAGGAATCGAGAGGGACATCTTGGCTGCAAGGTCCCCTGTGAAGAATGAGGTGTTTCAGAGGCACACCAGCTCCCAGCCCAGAGTTTCAGTGCTGGGAAGAAGAGTCCCCAAAACTTCTGCTGAAAACCAGTGGGGGTTGTGGCTGAGTGAGATGAAGGGCTGCTGGAGTCCCAGGAGTTCTTCTTAATGGGCCTATGCAGGGACCCACTCATTCTGTGCTCCAGTGCTGGGGCAGCAGCTTGAGAGGTGCCAGGGACATATAGGAGGAACTAAATTGTCTGCTTTGGAGTAAGAGCTTGAGCAACAGTTTCAGACAGAAGTATTTGCAAAAGCTATAGTTTCTTTGTTCAGCACTCCAACCACCCAGCCTGCACATACAGGTGGGCACCATCTGAGTCTCCATCAACCTGGCTAACACTTTACCCTGCCCTGGTGAGTCCCTGAGACTCCACTCTACCCAACTTCTGGGCCTACCCTTCCAGTGGCTTTTTCATACAAATGGCCTATCTTGGTTCATGCTGTTGAGTTTCTTAAAATCTCTCAAAGGATCACAAAAACTAAACAAGCAGCATTTGGCCTCAGAGTGCCCCATACCTCTTGCTAAGGAGCCACAAGCCAGACACTAGCAGCAACTGGCCTCAGTTCACAGCTTAGACTCTCCAGGCACCTCCAAGCCCAGTACAAGTGGTGACAACCTATAGATCATGGTCTAGATCATACTAAATGGCCCTAGACAGAGCACAGACAGCAGCTGACTTTGGCCTGTGCCAAGAGCACCTCCCAAAAGACCTAAGAACCAACACACTTGGTGGCCAGCTTCAGACCACACCAGACCACCACTCAATTAGTGTCAAAAAGACACACCCAAACAGTGGACCCAAGAGGCACCAGAGACCCACTAAAGTGAATCCTGGTCCTTGGGATCAGCCACTACACAACAGCTTGTCTGCTTTAGTCATGGTCATTCCTGACAACCAGTCATCCTGAGAGTCAGTCCCTCCCATTGATTTGCCAACAACAGTCAAGGCTCAACTACAACAGGAAGGCACACACAACCCACACAAGGGACATCTCTGAATCACCCAGCTCATGTGAGCAGGTAGACTGTGCCACTGATCTCCATGGAACGCCTACTTCATAAGGCCACTCTGCCCAGACCAGGAAACATAGCAGCTCTTCCTAATGCATAGAAACAAACACAAGGAGGCAGCCAAAAAGAAGATATAAAGAAGCATGTCCCAAATAAAAGATTAGAACAAAGTTCCAAAAAAAAAAGAGCTAAATAAAATGGAGACAAGCAATCTACAAGATGCAGAGTTCAAAACACAGCTTATAAAGATGCTCAATGATCTTAGCACACTGAGAACTTCAACAAAAAGACAAGAGACATAAATAGGAGATAGAAAACCTAAAAAGAACCAATCAGAAATGAAGAGTACAATAACAGAAATGAAGACTACATTAACTGGAATCAACAGTAAATTAGATTAAGCAGAGGATCAACTTAGCAATTTGGAAGAAAAGGTAGCAGAAAACACCCAATCAGAACAACAAAAAGAAAAGAGAATCCCCAAAAATTATAGTTTGAGGGGCCTTTGGGATGGCATCAAGCATTTGTATTATAGGGGTACCAGAAGGAAAAGAGGGAGAGAAATGAAATGAAACCTGTTTGAAGAAATGACGGGAAACTTCCCTAACCTGGTGAAGAAAATAGACATACAAGCCCAGGAAGCTTAGAAAGTCCCAAACAAACTGAACCTAAAGGGATCCACACAAAGACACATCATAATTAAATCAACAGAGAAACTTCAAAGCAGCAAGAGAAAAGCAGTTACCTACAAGAGAGCTCCCATAAGACTATCAGCTGATTTCTCAACAGATACTTCACAGGTTAGAAGGGATTGGCATGAACTATTCAAAGTGATTAAAAGTAAGGACCTAAAACCAAGATTATTCTACCCAGGAAAGCTATCATTTAGAATTGAAGGACACATAAATATCTTCCCATACAAGAAAAAGCTAAAAGAGTTCATTACCACCAAACCACTATTACAAGAAATGTTAAAGGGACTTCTTTAAGAAGAAAAAAAAAAGAGACAAAGTATGAATAATAAATTATAATAACTACATATTAAGAAACATGTAGTTTAAATGTAAATGGATGAAATACTCAAATAAAAAAAAAAGGATGGCTGAGTGGATAAGAAAAGAAAAACTTTACATATGCTCCCTTCAAGACATTGACTTCAGATCAAAAGATTCTCACATAATGAACACAAAGGGATAGTAAAAGATATTTTATGAAAATGGAAATTTTAAACAAGCTGAAGTAGCAATACTTATACCAGTGAAAATAGACTTTAAAGCTAGAGATAAAGAAGGACCCAGTTATCTCACCTGTGGATATTTATCCAAAGAAACCCAAAACACTACTTCTAAGGGATATATGCATCCATATGTTAATTGCATCATTATTTTCAATAGCCAAAATACGGAGGCAACCTGGGTGTTCATCAATGGATGAATGGATAAAGAAGAGGTGGTGCATATATACAATGGAACATTACTCGGCCATAAAAAAGAATAAAATCTAACCATCTGCAATAACATAGATGGACTTAGAAGATATTATTCTCACAGAGAAAGACAATTGCCATATGATTTCACTTCTATATGAATCCAGAGAAGAAGATAAACAAATAAATAACAGAAACAAATTCATAGATACAGAGAGCATTTTGATGGTTGCCAGATTGAGAGTGGGAGGAATTAGGGGATGAGTGAAGGGAAGAATGGTTTAAGAGGTACAATTTGGTAGTAACAAAATAGTTTTGAGGATGTAAAATGTAGCATAAAGAATATAATAACTGTGTAGCTTGTCATATGGGTACTAGATTTATTGATGTGGTCACTTTGTAAATTATATGTCAATCACTATATTGTACATCTGAAACTAATATAATATTGTATGTCAGCTGCATGTAACAGATACAATAATAATGAAGAAGCCTGAAATATTGCAAGAATTATCAAAATGTAACACTGAGATGCCTAGTGAGCAAATGCTGCTAGAAAAAAAATGGCACTGATAGACTTTCTTGATGCCGGGGTGCCACAAATCTTCAATTTGTAAAAAAACACAATATCTGCAAGGTGCAATAAAACAAAGTGCAGTAAAATGAGGTATGCCTGTATAAGTTTAGACTAGATCACCTCCATGAATATGTGAATTTCAAAATCATATATTTTGTTAAATATTGGAGAAGTAGTAAAATAATTTGAAACCTACATCAAAAGGTTTAAACCACTTGAAAAAACTGTATAATTATTTAAAATGTGTATAATATACAAATTTAAATATTTTATGAAGTTAAAGTAAATCCATTTTTTATGAGTCAACTTATCAATCTTCAATTACTTTTTTTTTTTTGGGTATTATGTATGTTTAGTTCACTGTCTTATTTCATTTGGACTGCTGTAACAAAATAGCACAGACTGAGCAGCTTATAAACAACAGAAATTTATTTCTTACCATTCTGGAGGCTGTAAGTCTAAGTTAGTGTTCCAGAGTGATCAAGTTCTGTCAACTTCATGCTGACGTAGGGAGGTCAAGGAAGCTCTCATGTGCCCTCTTTATAAGGTTATTAATCTCATTCCTGAAGGTTCTACTCTCAAGACCTCCCATAGGCCCCACCTCCTAATGTCACCCTCTTGAGTATTTGGTTTTCAACACAGGAATTTTGAGGGTAATGCAAACATTCAGACTATAGCATCCATTTTTTTTTGAAAATTACAATTATGTGTTCAAAGACAACATTGTACTCAAAGCATATTATATGTAAAATTTTATAGGCATTCTAAAGAAAGTTAAGAGCAATCGCTCTATTAAGCAACACATTAAATTGTTTATAAAAACAGAAAACTCTACCTTATATCACTATCTTCAAACTTTCGATGAAGCTTTATATTAGCAACACATAGTTTTATTTTAGTTTTTTCAGTGCAGTGATAGTTCACCCATTTTATAAATCCTGCCATTAAGTAAGAAAATGTAAAGAATGAAAATCATAAAATATTACAAAAGACTCTTTATATCCCAATAAAAGACCATTTTAGGACAATTTAAGATTTAAATTAGTAAATATAATTTAAATCTCTTTTCATGAATAGCATTTATTCTGATGAAATATTTGAATTAAGATTAGCCAATTCCAAATAAATAGTCAACCATTTTCTTGTCAATGACATGATTTTCCTTAAAAGCATTCAAAATAGCAACATTCTTTTAAATTGACCAAATAAAACCAGCATAATTTTTTTTATGTGATGTAACTCAGGCTATATAGTTTTTACATATGAGGAAAGCTTGTTCAAATTCCTTTACTTGTACTATACTACTTATATATACAAAAAGGACTTTCTATTTCTAAATATTTTAATTATTCTTAATGGGTTCAGTTTCTCATATAATTTTCACATCTAACTAATTATCTTTTTCTTTCTCAATAAAGTATTAAAATCAATTAACTGTTTTTATTTTTAAGATTTGTTGAATAAAAGTTCAGTATATTTTAATTATTTTGGGTCAAATTTATTAGTATTGCCTAATGGCAGTAAAAATTGAATTGCAAATTAGATGGCTTTGAGTCATATCAGTATTTGACGTCTAGATAATGAAACATTTAATTATAGATCTGGTGACTCCTAAATAAAAATTCATATAAAGGGAAAGTTTTATACCATAAGGATTCAATACTGATGGATGAATGCATTAGAAAAGCAAACTAAATGGGATATCAGAAGATCCATTTCCGAATTAGATTTTTTATTTCAAACATATGAGACCGTGCTGGTGCCATATCAGGAAATAGTCCACATAAGGAGAAAAATGTGATTATGAATTTCTCATTCAGTCAAAATAACACAAATAGTATACTCACGGTATTTCACCTTGCACAATTCAGTGACTGGTATAGGAGAAGTAATTCTTACATGTTTTTCAAACATGAAAAATAGATGATAACAAAAGATGTACACACACACAAAAAGAACAGTATTTTTTTAAAAACAATTTAAAATGTCTTTTTTTTTTTCGTAAAGATAAGAGAGCAAAAAGGACAAGCAGTTTACTAATTCTGATCTATAATATATGTGCTAGCTCAAGAGGACAGAATTGAAATTTTTCTATGGATTGTCCCTTATTTACTATTTATACATAAAAGCAATTGATGTTTTTCTATAGTTTACTTTACTTTGCAACCAATAACATAGGTTTTGAAATGCTGTATGAATCGAAACTATTTTGATTTGGGTCTGAAGGACATGGGTGAACTTTTAAGCTAGATCTTGCTAATTTTAATTATGCCTAATATGAACCTATGTGACATATTTTAGAAGTATCTTGGTCTTAGAATTGAAGTAAATTCAAGTTTCTTAGAAATGTAGACTCTCAATACCCTTTATTAATCACTTGCCTATAATTTGATATGTATACTAAGCGCAGATTCTGTTTCTATGAATATAGAAGGAAAAAAAATACAAAATAAATAAGAGGCTTTCCATGGAATGTAAATCAATACTTTGGAAAAAATATAACCTGTTAACTTTTCTTTACTCCTATCCAAACCCCAGGCTAATAGCACTTCAATATTTCAAACATTAAGTAAATCTTCTATAACAAAACCATACTTTTGAAACGAAACATGTGTCTAGTTATGATTTGTTATTCCCACATAAACGCAGAACATAAACTACTTCCCATTGCTATGGCTTTACCACAAGCATGCTTTCTCTAGTCTGTGAACATAAAATATGAAACAGGCTCTTTTCATAAATGAGGAAACCAACTGAAAAAAAGTTGCTGTGGCTTGGAAATTTCACCTTTCCTATCCCACAACCACATATAACAAGACCATTTTTTTTTTCTCTCCCAGTGGATGCTTCAAATCAATACTTCTTTCTGTCATTTTATACTTTTTACCTTAAAGAATAGGAGTAAAATTTCCTTGTGATGAGCAGGCATTTACATTATTCCTATTGATCATATTTTCTCAGATTATATTAAAAACTGAATCCATTTTACAAATGTGTGGAAATCCCAAATTTTCACTTAAACTTAATGTAAAACAAGTCCTGTCTCACATCATTTCTTTGATTTAATAAGATTTATTAAAAATACTAGAATTATTTTGCCTATATTAACAACTCAGTTAACCTTTTAAATCTAACTTAAGATGACACTACTAAAAAAACAGTATTTCTTTTTCTAACTTTATTGTGTTATGGTTCTGTTGTAGAATAGAAATTTAATTAGAATCTATACTCACTAAATCTCCATGTGCCTCATAGTACTGATTTTCTGCTGGAATATGCTAAGTGGGTCAGAGTGGTAACATGACCTTCTTTCTAAAACCTATGGACTGGAAGGAAACCTGTAACATCTCAGGAGGCTCTTAGCAAGTCATTTGATTCCTGTGCATCCAAACCTATGAAAATTTAACCTTTTAAAAATAATCTAATTTTTAAACAGAAACCAACGTGTTCACATAATATTGTTAGTATAAAAATCAAACAGTTTAATCAGATACATTTAAGGTATGGAAAAACTTGAGATGTTCTGACTGAGGAAAGAAGTGAGGACACAAGGGTAGCATCCATGCAATTTCTGCATAATCCATTATGTGGCACAGGTTGAGTCAGTCAGGTATATTGTGTATTTTCCATCATATTCTGCATTTAAAACATAGAGATACTAATAGAGAAAACATTTAATGTCTTCTAACTATATATAGGACATATCAAGGAGAACCACTAGGAAACCTTTTCTGTTGATGAGATTAGGGTTTCACTTGGTGTATGAATTTTTTTTTTTTCATCATTGTGATGGGAATTTCCACTTGAGCATTATTATGTAGGAGAAAGCAATATATTTTTCTATGAAGAACAACTTTAATTTTGAAATGTTCTACCTAGAAACACAAAATCAAAAACACAGGATAAAATCTTGCAATCATGAATATTGTATGAGAACTTTTAGACATACTGTAATATAAAAATAAATGAAATTGATTGATAATCATTTTTATACATTCCAAAGGTTATGTGCACTCTACCACTTTCTAATATGAATTATACTCACTGTATTATTTTCATTTTTTTTTTTGTGCCCCTGAACGTTAACATAAATGTAAGCTTTTAGGGAATCTTGGTGGTACTTAATCTACTGTTATTTCAGTAACTATGCTTTGTTCTTAAACCTCTTCTCTGCGGGAAATAAGGTTAACACAAGTACCAAGTTGGACGTCACATCAGCAGACTGATTGGTATCTTTTTTTCTGAAACATTAAGACACTGTTTGCTTGATTGGCAAAGTAAGGCTATGTCACCATGTTCATGCTTGCTGTTCATTTTGTTTTTCTGTTTTATGTGATTAAGCTCCATTATGAGGATTTTCAGGTCACCCACAGTTAAATGTTATTCCAGCTGATGGGCACTTTGATCAGCTTGTCTCACAACTTTTCTTTGAAAATTACATGTACCCTTTCAAAAGATTTCTCAGGAAAAATGGCTTTAAATTAAGTTATCAAAGAAAAAATAATGCACGGAGGCTAATTAATATACTCACTGGCACGGCTTGTGCTCCCTCTCCTTTCTTTCATCCTGACCCTTGCAGTTAATTTAGAAGACAAGTATTTAATATGTGACTAAGGGGAAAGAAGAGAAGTCCACACTAATCTAAGACTGCCCCTTCGTTGGCCTTAGAAATTATTTTTACATGTTTCAATGGAATGAGAAAACCACACCACATGCTGTGCTGTTGTTATTATTGAAATTGTGCATTTGTCATTGATTTAGCTATGAATAATAGATATTCACAAAACAAAGCTTTCATATTATGTTCATGATAAGGGTATTTTAGGAGAAAAGTTTCTTAAGGTTTGATGTATAAATGCGTTTCACTTATATACTTACATTATTAGAGAGCGTTCATACTTTACGTTCTTTTTGAAAATTTTATTTAACTGCTTTCCCTTTTAGAAAAAAAGTACAGCTCACTGCCAGCATAAATTTAACATCAAGCATAGGAATGCTACATTTTCTAGGATTTGACATTTTCAGCGATCAAGAATTACTATAGTTTGTAAATGGAAATACCATTCCTAAAAACAGAATGCTATAAATAGAATGCCCTTTGTTTCCAAAGACTATCGATATACTGGAGAGATGTGAAAATAATAATAAAAGTGAGAAGTTTCATGGCAAACTTTGGGGGTAAGATTAGGACTGTAATCTGCAAGTTATTTTAGGGCAATCACTATAGCCACAAGCACTTCTGGTGAGTATTCTCTGGGCAAACAGGAAATGGGTTAAAACATGTATACTGAAGCGGACCGCTAAATGCTACAGGTAGAAACTTCACTTTTAAAAATTATATATATATATATATATATATATAATATATATATATATATATATATATAATTTTTAATTACAGTTGGCATACAGTATTATATTAGTTTCAGTTGTACAGAAACTTCACTTTAACCCTGACCATAATTGGCCATGTTAAAATACTGTCATTTTACTGATATTAATTTTCATCATATAGAAGAGATTTTTTTCTCTGCTTGTTGAAAATATGATAATATTTATTTGTCTTAGATGTCTGTGCATAGTTATCCTCATAGTTACAATTACATGCTCTCTCTCTCTCTCTCTTTTTTTTTTTTTTTACTCTAACATATCACTATTGTCACACTTTAAATAATAGCTCAAGTTATCAAACATCTCAAGGGCATGGATATTCTTTCTATGAGTTGAAGATACATTCCCAAGTTAAAATGCACTTTAATGTGTAATGAATTCCACACCTGCACAGCTGAAAAGCATTTTATGTATCAGGGTCTCCAGGGCTTTTCAGGTCTGGAGATTATAATGCAGCAATTAAAGCAGGGTTTGTAGTAGCATTCTCATTATCTGAATGGAACTCCATCTTCCGAACTTGACAGAAAATGTTTAATTCTAGACATTTAAGGATACTGTCTGGAACATTTGCATTAATAAAGGGGAAACCATACAGTGGGTCATGTTACTTTCAAGAGATTAAAGAATGTATAATGACTGAGAAACTCAGGGAACTTCCTCATTACAAAAAAAGAAGGTGGGAGACTCTTACATAGAGCTTTTAAATGACTGTGCAGTGTTAAGCTGGCATGTGAGAAAAGAGATTAACTGATAGAAATGACAGCATGAAGCTTCCAGAAAACTAACCATACTATTTTATGATCCTAGCACTACTCATCAATGTCAAATTATAAGTTATAACATCCTAAGGGACACGAGGGAATTACAATATATTATAATGAAGATGTTGGGAAAAATCCCTATTAACACTGATTTTGATACTATCCCTATAAGAAAAAAAAATGCCTTTCTAAATTCATGGGTTGCAGACATAGAGATTGCCAACACTTATTATCATAACTCAAATATTATTATGTACCTCAATATGTAATTGCAATTTTAAAACTCTAATGCCTAACTGGGTGAAACTAGTACTTTACATAATTTGTCAAAAAACCTAAAATTAAATCAACTTAATAATAAGAGCAAATAATCGTAGAACACTTTATAGAGCTCTCACTCTAGATACCTAATTTGTGCCTCATAATGAGTCTCTTGGTAGTTAAGTCAAGTAGTCTTATGGTATCCATTTCTTATTGCTAAGAAGCTAGGACTTTTATCTATTAAATGCCTTTCCTAATATTAAGTAAGTTGTGAAAGCAGGTCTCAAATATAAGCCTTCTCATTTCCAGTTCTATGCTCTTTCCTTTATATGATACTGCAACTTAGGTAACTCTTAAATGATATTTATAAACATCTAAAGACAGGCACATTTGATAACCTGTATTTTTTAAGGCTGTACTCATGTGCAGCTAAATGTGAAAAGTCACTCTTTTTGTTGTGTCTCACATTAATTCCCCATGTAAAATGGCAGTGTGCTTCAGAAAATGAAGACATGCCATCAAAATTAGGTTCTAATGAGAATTAAGTTAAAAGTCAATTGTCAGGCTTCTGGTTTAAAATGGACTAGTCCCTAAATTCAGCCCTCATTATCCACTAAAGGATCAGTGAATGCCAAGGAAAAAAGATAACTGTTCACAATGTAAAAAGAAACTAAGATTGACAGGCAAGTAATTGTCTGAATCTGGAAGGACTTTCCAAATGATGGAATTTCAGATATCGTGCTTTAATAAAAACAATTAATGTCAAAGGTTTTATTTCCACATAGGATGTAAAAAAGTCACAATAAAATATTGCTCCAAAACTAACAATGAGAATCTCGATTGTCTACAAAATTCATAGCTAGAGTGTTTATGTTAATATCAGATAAGCTAAATTTCAGAATATAAAATAATACTAGTGATAGAAAAAATATTTTTATAAGTTAAAGGAGTCAATTCATCAAGAAAACATAGCAGTCCTAAATGTGTAAATACCTAACAACAGAGATTCAAAATACATGAAGAAAAAATCTTATAGAATTAAAAGGAAAAATAGAATAATGAATATGATAGTTGAAGCCATCATTCTCTACCAAGTAGTCTAAGTTGATGTTTATAGAACACTTCATTTATGAATAGCCAAATATTTATTTTAAAATGCACATAAAATATTAACCTAAATATATCATAATTCAGCCACAAAACAACCCCCAATAAATTTAAAAGAATAGAAATTATTTAAATTATGTTCACAGATATAACAGAATTAAACTAGAAATCAATAACAGATTGATATCTAGAAAATCCCCAAGTACTAGGAAATCAAATAACATAATTGCAAATATCCCATGCATCAAATAAAAAGTTTAAAGGATATTTAAAAACATTTTGAACTGAATAAAAACTGAAGAAATCATTTTAAATTGTGTGGAAGGCAGCTAAAGCGCTACTGAGAATTAAATTTGTAACATTTAATGTTTATATATAAGAAGAAAGATCTCAAACAGTAATACAAATCTCCACTTTAAGAAACTAGAAAAAGAGAGATAAAAATGAAAGTAAGTAGTAAATTGAATAGGAGCAATAAAGCACATACATTTCTGAAAGCACCACCAAAAAACATTATCTGGATAGGACTTGGTTAAAAAGATAAAGAGTAACAGGCATGAATGAAGTAAAGTAGGGATTATAAATAAAACACGTTAAACTTCTCCTCCATGCTACAGAACTTATTGAGTTTTTCACAATTGTTATTTCCCATTGACACCAATTTTAGAAATTGTTAATAATATATATAAGCTACAGGTTCCATTTTTCTTCTCTTGTCCTATTGGGTATCATTGATACATGGCAGAAGATTGTAGATGAAACAAAATGGAAAGCCATCCACACGATAATTATATCTAACACTAATATAGCACTCACTCTGTGCTATGAACTATTCTAAATATTTCCTGTATAGTATGACATTAATTATCCTAACAACTTTGAATGATTATTATCACCATTTTGAACACAAAAAAATCCTGAGGAGAGCATTTAAGTAATTTTCACCGAGTTACTAAGTAGCAGTGTAGGATTTTACCCCAGGCAGTTATTATGATGCTATAAAACAATATTTATAATACTTTGAAGTTGTGATACATATTTTTCTCTACCATTTTTCTCTCAATCCTTGAAAGCTGAACCTATTTCAGTTGTGGCAAAAATACACAATGCTGGTCTGACACTGAGCTTGTTGAGTATTATGACAACAAGTTGGCTGAAAGGAAGACTTCTCTTTTGGAAAAGGATATGAACTGCCTATTTTGGGGATCCAAATTACAGAAGTCACCCACCCCTTATCTATGGTTTCATTTTCTGTGGTTTTAGTTACCCACAGTTAACTGCAGTCTGAAAATATGAAATGGAAAATTCCAGAAATAAACAATTCATGTTTTCAGTTGCATGCCATTGTGAATGGCGTGATGAAATCTTGCAATGTCTGATGCCATCCCACTTGGGATGGGAATCCAGTGTCTCCATGCTGCATATGCTCCCCATTCATTAGTCACTGAGCAGCCTTCTTGGTTATCATATCCACTGTCAGGGTATCACGGTGCTTGTGTTCAAGTAAACCTATTTTATTTAATAATGGCCCCAAAGCACAAGAGTAGTAACATTGGTGATTCAGATATGCCAAAGAGAAGCCATAAAGTGCTTCCTGTATGTGAAAAGGTAAAAATTCTCAACTTAATAAGGAAAGAAAATAGTTGTATGCTGAGGTTGCTAAGATTAAGGATACGAATGAATCTTCTCTCCATGAAGTTTTTAAAAAGGAAAAATAAATTCCTGCTAGTTTTGCTGTTATACCTCAAACTGCAAAAGTGCTTAGTTAAGATGGAAAAGGCATTAAATTTGTGGTTGGAAATATGACCAGAAAACACATTTCCATTGACAGCAATGTGTTGCACCATAAACTGTTGAGCCCATATGAAGATTTCAGCAAGGGATCCCTGAAACGAGTGACACCAAGCCATTTACTGTAAGTAAGGGATGGTTACACAGATTCAGGAATAGGTTTAGACTGAAAATTATAAAAATTACTGGAGAGAGAGACTACATTAACATAGCTTTTATTACAGTATATATTATAAGTTCTATTTTATGTTATTGTTTTTAATCTCTTCCTGTGCCTAATTTATGGTTTCAGGCATCTGCTAGGGGTCTTGAAATATATACCCTGCAGATAAGGGAGACCTACCATGCTTGGACTTCAAAAATTTTTAAAGTAGACTTAATTTGATTTCCACATTTTCCTGCTTTCCTTTTTAAACTGTCATTCACATTTCTATCTTTTAGTTTCCTCCAAAAGTTTTAGTAAAAACTGGTTTATAATATCCTATCAACAATAATTGAAACTAATTTAATTCCACAAAATATAAATTGTAATGATAGTGTCTGCAAAGTGCTTTATTTTGGTGTCATATTCTTTTCAAATTCATCTTTTATATAACTTTGCTTTTTATTGTACAGCCAGTGTATGTTATATCAAATTTTTGTTTGCTTACTGGTTACTATTTGAAAACTGACAATTATTCAGAAATTGTAGTACATTACATATGAAGTGTTTTGTGGAGATTTTGACATGGTACTAAACATTTGAGAAATATAGAATCAAATTAACATTCAGATATGGAATAAGTATAATTAATAATAAAGTACATATGCAAATATATGTATGCATTTTGGAAATATTTTGGAATTATCTTATTTTCCAAAATTACTCAAAATATGATTAAATGTGGCATAAGTCCAGTTTTCTGAACAGTTGGTACTTAGAAGCATTAATAATTGGTGACTTTGCTTTAAGCTGTTAACTTTGAAAATGACCTTTCAAGCTAGATATGATTGATAAGGATGACATTAGTGCATTAATACTTTTAGTGTATTATCTGTTAAAGTTACTATAAGCAAGATAGCCAACTGTTATAAACTGCAAAAATATTCTTATAAGTTACTTGTAAGTATGTCTTTCTCTGTGTAGACATATGTTTCAAGACTAAGGTCATTACGGTATTGACTAGAACAAAGTAATAAATACAGGCTGTTCAATATTATAGAGATTGATTTTAAGTGAAAATACTGGCTACCTGCCCCTAATTTACACTCCCTCATGTTCCTATTGAAATATTCATGAAATTATGTAAAAGGTATTTTCAAACTGCAGTGCCACTACAAACTAGGAATAATACCTGATAATCTTGCAGATCCCAGAAACAATTTAGTGATTTCTACAATGAAAACACGAATAGCACTTTGTAATTCTACAAGGGGAAAACACAGGCAAAGATTTACTTAAATATGTTTATTGTCATTTAAATAATAATTATTAAATACAAAAAGCATAAATGGCCAAAAAAGAAAGAGAATAAGTAAAATATATTATGACACATCTATGACAGAATCTTATGAAATAATGGAAATGGTGATTTTGAAGAATAATCTGGGATAATGTAAGTGAAACTTAATATATATAACATAAGCTTATTTACATTATTAACAAATATATGGGCATAGAAATAAATGTAGAAGAATATATATCAGAATATTAGTGGTTTATTAGTTTACTAGGATTTTGTGACTTGTATTTCTCATAACTGCAGATATTCTATGTTTACTTTCACAATTTATTATATATATGATAAACATAAAACATAAGGTAAAAGTCATACATTCGTGCGATATGTTTTGAATCCAGTGTTGAATTGTTTCTATATCTCTGGCCATGGACTTCATAAAGAATATCTTCTGTATACATAAAAATGTACACAGGGCATCTTATGTTGCCATTGGGAACCTGTACCCCTTCTCAGTACTGGGTCCTATTTGTTTTCTTTTTACCTCTTTGGTCAGGTGCTACTGATGTCCAAATATTAAGAAAAAGAGTGAAATAGTATATTTCTTTTCTAATAGATGGGAAAATGGGGATAAAAACAAAACTACGGCTAGTTTTATTCCTAAAGTTTGCAAAATAGGCTGATATGTAGAAAGTAAAAGCCAAAAAAAATGGTATTTATAAAATAATTTTTCCCTAAACTACTTATATAATGAAGTGAAAAATGACACAGTTTAAACAGGACAAATATCCCCTTCCTGAGTGTGAGTAGCATATTTTTGCATACTTCAATTAAGTTCAATAGAAAGTTTCTATTATTTCCCTAGAATGCAGTAGGCAAAGAGTATATTTTACTTGGCTGCTACAAAAAACTACTCTCTAAAGATTTATTCTCTACATAAGAAAGGAATAAGACCAGATTACTTGAAGGACTCCCTGTTTCTCTCTGTTGTTGCAATATGATTCCTCAAGGTGATGTCACATGTCTATAAACGATCATAATCAGGAATTTTATAAAATAAATTAAGAAAAGCTGCCACAGCTTTTCTTATAACTGAGATGACCTGCTTTCTTTTTGAGAAACTAACAGGCTTATTTACTCCACAGAACAACTTCATGGAAATTTTCATAATGTAAAACTCTTGTGAAACATACTTTGTTTTTTAGCACATGGTTCAAAAAACTGAAGGTGAGGACTTGGCCCTTTTCATTTTAAATTGTTAGTGTAGAAGTGAAAGGAGAGACTCTGGGGCAGGATAATGGTGGCTATCAATGCATTTTAGAAAAAGAGTTTTAATGCTGTTGTTTTACACCAATTTAGTCATTGCTCTCTTTTAAAGACAAGAAATCAGTGTCAGTGAGAAGGCTATACTGTGTGGTAAATGGGATCACAGGTGTTAGAGTTTATTGTAGAAATATGTTCAATATTTAACAAAAGAGTTGTTTTTTGTTTTACTTAAAAGACATAGTCATAATCATCTAGGTTTGACATCTGATTGTTCCTGGCCTCCTGTCATGTGAATTTTGATGGGATAACAGACCGCCCATTTAAAATTTTAGGAGCTTTAATCTTATCTATACGTACAAAGATTACTTGGCTCACAGTTATTACCAGAAATAAAATAGGGACACAATGGAAATCAATTATCTCTCTTCTCTCCACCATTCCTCCTTTCTTAGATTCTTTCCTTTTCACCTTTTTGGTACCTAATCAACTGATTACTAGATCCAAAATATCTAGATCATCAAGTAAACTTTTCCTAGAAAGATTTTATGATAGTAAGAAAAGCACCCACTGAATCTTTATATTAAAATGCTATGGACCTGTGGATAGTAGCCTCTAAGCAATCAAATGAGTGGACTAGCAAGCCTTTGGATCTTAGTCAGTCATGGTTTTCAAAACGTCTGAAAAGTCTCAGAAGTGCTTGAGATCTGATTAGCTTATTTGTTTGTTTACAAAGTAATTTGTAAACAAGTAGAACGTTTTGAACCTTGTACTTTGAAACATTCTTTCTTTAAAAATAAAAATTATACAATAAAGAATCTGTAATAATTAGAAAGACTATGAGAGAAGTACTATGGATTGAATTTTCCAAAAATTATCTAGGACATTTATTGTGCATCTATCATGGCAGGTACTTCATTTGAATTTTTAGGTCTGGACTCTGAGGCTCAAGAAACATATATGTGTGTATATTTATATATCTCAAGTCATACATTAAAGGGTAGCAAAAACATATGAGAATATATTGTTATTCCCTCCCAGGATCAATCCTTTTTTAACCACTGGTCTTATATATTTTTTTCCAATATTGATTTGTATATCATGAAAGGGCAGGGGATGGAAATGAAGAAGAAGCAAAGGTAAATTTTCTATGATGTAATCAGCATGACAGTGATGATCTAAGTCAAGAGTAAAAAAAAAATGAGAGCAGTGTAGGAAAAAAAAAATGACTACTTTATCTCCTCAGTGTACCATAATCATAATCAAATTGAAGCTATTAAGGGATTTCAAAGTGAAACCTTTTACTTATTGCTACAGCAAACAACAAAAAAGGGAAAATAATCAAAATGTGTGTTGATTTTTTTTTTGTTCTTTGGTATTCTCTCTAAATGAATAAAGTTGCTGATGGAAAGGAATCTTATTATGCTTAAATTCAGTTCAATGTAAAAGATTAAATACTTGAAAATTAATGACCTAGGGGAAAAAAATACTTGTTTTGTGACCCTTGTCAATCATTCCAGTGCAAAATGTGGATAACGATTACACACACACACACACCCATATTTAAGTTAAAACATAAAATGCAAAGAATGAATTTTCAAATGTCTAACTCTGAAGTAAGAAATGCATTGACTTTTTCAGTAAATTTATTCTCTGGAAAGTATTATGGAGGATGGTATACTATGGATACTATCCAGTAAATTTTCATTTGGTGCTCAAAAATTATATAAAATTATATATATATATATATATAATGTATATATAATATATATATAATGTACATTTATATTTCTATATATTTTTTAGTTATTTGATGAAGTTCATTCTTAATGCAATGTTTTCATTTCAATTTCGTTCTAAACTACTTAATAAAATACTTAAGTTGAGAAAATTTTACTTTAAATCATTTAAATATGTTATGGAATAATTTAATCTTTTCTGCCATAAGGATGGAAATGAACATAGAATTAATGTCTACCTGAACTTCTGTTATGTAAAAGCCAATTTACCTAAAACATGTATCCAATTGAATGGTACTGAGAATCAGTAGGATATTTAAGAACAAGTGGTGCTGAGATAGCAGGGGTATCTCCTAGAAGGCTGAAAAACTAGTGTAATACACACGGATATTTTTCAAAGTACGGAATAGACAAAATAATGAAAGATTGAACAGATACAGGATAGAAAGATACATAGGTAAATATATATGTTCTTAAGATATGATATTTGTTAAATTATTAAAGTACAATACCTAAATATGCAGTAATCTCAAAAATCTAAATTTCATACAGAAGAATACATTGTAATTTAGAAGGATTCTTTCTTTATGCATGAAATTATATAATTACCTTCTAAATAACAGAAACTAGAAATGTTTTGGATTTGTGGTACTATATTTAGAAAAACATTACTTACATAATCACCAAATTACTTACATAATCACCAAAATTTTATTAAAGGAGGGCAATCTTATGGGAAAATGTTGTAGTAAAAACCAAGTCCTAGTTGTTTATACTTTGTGGCCTATTCTCACACAAACCAACCTTGAATTTTAAATAGGGCATTAATCCCTTCTTTGCCACTCTCCTTCAGTCTAGCATTCTGGACAAGTGAAATAGGGTGGTTTTTATAATAAAGAAAGATGAGGTTCAAGGTCTAAGAGAAAGAGAAAAATTTTCTATTTCAAAAAAGAAAGTAGATTTGTTACTTCAAGGAAAGCATTTTTAGATATTTGTACTGATTAAGAATATCATCTGTCAAAGCAAATATACTGAAACCAAGATGAGGAGAGGTGTGGATATAAATAAATACAGGGATTTTTAAAATATCACTTTTTATAACCCATTTCCACAGTTTAATTGTTTATTATCACTGGTCTATTACAGTACCCTCTTGTCTGGCTACTTCATCCATATGTTGGATCTTCCCCATTAATACTGAAACATTCATTGCTGGTTTTTATAATAGTTCTCCAGAACAATAAATAAATACTAGAAACATAAATTTAGCAATCAAAACTTTTTCTGGTATAGTAGTGTTGGGTAAGTAGCCAGATATGAGCGATAAGGGGAACAAAGCAATAGGGGCCCAGCCCGAGACAGCCCAAAGAACACCCCAGTGGTAATTAGAGAATTCCTCCTGCATCCCCGAGACAAAGGACAGGAGGGTTGTAGTCTTAGCTGGCCTAATCCCGCTACAGAGGCCTGCACAGAAGGTCATTATAATACTATGTTTATGCCTGAAAGTTCATGAATCTAATTACAACAGACTGCATTCTGGGTAAACACAATTGCACTAGGCAGAGTTATATAGCAGCCAGGTGTCAATCAAAATGACCTCCCTTGCTAATCACCTAGGAATGCCTTGGAACCACCTATCACAGCCCAAATGTCAGGCAGACATTCCCATTGCTGAGCCCTTTTTTGCCTTCTTGTGGTAGTGGTGGTGGTTATTACAGCGTTCTGTTGCAGCTCTCATTGCTGGGACATGTGTCTCCTTGGGGCATGCTTTGTCTTTCTAAAATATACTTTTAATAAAACTATTAAATCTCAATGACCTGTGATTCTCCATTGTGGTCATTGGAGGAAGAATGGAGGGGAAATGTTAACTATATGGCTGCACCACCGTTACCCCTGTCCCTCCCCCTTGCTTTTGGGGTGACACTGAACTTTGGCCCCTACGGTGACAGTAGTGATTAACCTTTTCAACTTTTCTATACTATATGAACTATATCAGTTATGGCTTATATTTGTTTAAGAGTAACTAAAGCCCAAAATAACAGTGACTGAAAGAAGACCAAACTTTATTTTATTATTTCATGTATAAATCTTAAGGCAATCTTAAGGTGATGGCAGAACAACTTTACTATATAGTCCTCAGGGGTCTGAGCTCTTTCCAGCTCTATGCTTTGCCATCCCTAAAGTGTAATTTTCAACTTCATAATCCAAAACAAATTTCAGTGTTACTATCTATGTTCTAAGTAGAACGTGAGGGAAGGCAGAAAGAAGAAAAGGAGCATATTGTCACACAACATTTCTTCTTCTTTTCCTTTAGCAATGTCTCAGACAGAAGAACATACATAATTGAAAGGGAACTCAGAAAATCAGTGTTCCTTCCCAGTGTACATGGCCCATGCTATAAGTCAATGACTACTAATGAAAGGGAGAATGAGTATTGGGCTGAAAAACACACTCCTCCACACTCTACTGTCTCTATATTTTCTCTTGACTTTATTTCTGTACATCTTTTAGGTGGAGGGCATCAAAGATCAGGCCAAATATGTAGGCAGCAAATTGCTAATCTTTCTGTCATACATTCATAAAAGCTTAACATGCTCCTGGTCCAGAGTTTCTTCTAAGCATTGATCTGCCTTGTAGAATAGATAAGACCAGGTAGTTTATAAAACTCTTTTTAACCATGTCTGCAGGAAATAGAACATATTAACATACCTAGGATGTCTCAAGAGTTCACTATCTGTTCACCTTTTATTCACTATGCAATCATTTCTCATGTGATGTCATTGACGTCCTCCACTTAAATCCTTTCAAAATTCTACCTGAGAACTTCTGCTCAGGTGGAGTTAGCTGAAATGAATATAGCTTTAGTCTATTCCTAATTAGTAGTTACTTCATTTTCATGTGGCTCTTATTAACATGAAAATGAGGCTCTTAAATTCCAACTGAGATTTTAGCTCACCTCACTCTTGTAATCATCAGAATAAAAACAGTCAGCAGCCTCTTTCTCTTAATTGTGCTTGGACCTCTAAATATCTTCCTGAATGGTATGGAATGCTCTGATTTGGCATACTCTGTTTCTGCCAATATAATGAATAACATACATATTAACATCATACAGTAACAAAATTTCTGAAAAAAATGTATTTACTCAATGCTTATTAATGTACTATATTATTATAGATTTTGGATCATTGTTATCAAATACAGTATAGTCATTTTGTTCCTGCTGAATGCAAACATATTCTGCAATTTCTTATCTTATTTTCATTGCACTAGTGAGGTAGTGAAACTAGTACTTAGGAGTAAGGTAATGTAGCAAGGCTTCTGGGGTTCCTCCATACTATGTGAAGTTTAGATAAATCACCAAAGCATCTGTGTGTTGCAGTTTTCTCATCTGTAAAAGAGATTTTAGTAGTATCTACATAATCACGTTGCTAAGAATATGAAATCAGTTCTTTGATATGATGAACACTTGATAAACCTTAGCTATTTTTATACCCTCTGCCTTAAATTACCTTACCCCAACTAACCACATATATATCCATTTAGAATTAATGTCTTCATTACCTAATCTTACATAGTGCTTTGCCAAAGCTCTGTGAAGGGACGGACTTACCAGAGTCTACCATTTATCAGGGTTGCTGTGTATGTATCTGTTGTTTTGATGAGGTTGTGAGAGAGCTCTTATAGAGCAGGCTTTATGTCTCCATCTATGATTTACTTATAATGCTTTCCATTCATAGTAGTTATTTAATGTATATTTGTTTAATTATATTTAACATTTAGCTTTTCAAAAATTGTTTTGGTTTAGCAATTTGATTTGTAATTTAAGAAAATATGTTTTCAGACCAGAGATAATTACTTATATTCCTTTTTGTTATTCTTTGTCTTCTTTGCAATCCTTTGACTTCTTTGCCCACTTAAGAGCTATCTATTGATTGATCAACCTAGGGCATTTTCATTTTAAATCATTTGTATGTATGTTCTGCAGGCTTTAGAGAATATTTATCATTTTATAGTCAGCTTAAATCAGCCTTCTCTCTGAAGCCTTTTCTCATCGGTCCCCAAATATTTTCTTGGTTCCCTCTTAATATTTTGTTCATTCTCTATTAGTATTTGTATCACAGTGTGGTAGCGATATATTTACATGAGTATCTTACAAAATGTGTAACTACTACATTTTTATTATTTAATGTCCTGTCATCCTACATGATATAAATGAAAGTTTATTGAGAAAATGAATAAGCGTATGCTCAATATACTGTATTTTCTTTTCAGCGTTTATTGAGTTATACAATGAGAATGCATTGTCAGCATAATGATTCCCAAATACTGCGTGATTATCAAGGCAGTTAAAAAGAATTAAACAGTTTATTGACTCACTCTAGCAGTAAATAAACAAATACTTGAGAAAGATCTTTAGTGAGACTGAGAGGCAATGTAATTTGCGTTTTTGGAAGCCCATCTTCTGCAACCAGATTGCCTACTTTCACACCCTGCCTCTGTCTTTTATTGGATGTGACCTTAGGTAGGTTATTAACCTCTCTGTCCCTCAGTTTCTTCATCTGCAATATAGAGAAAATTGTGCTCAACTCATAAGCTTGTTGGGAGGATTAAATGAATTAATAAATGTAAAATCCTTACAGTTAAGTCTGACACATGGTAAGCACTATTTAAATATTTTCCATATCATGCTCACAAGACCATTCAATAAATCATGGTACCCCCTTTCCTGAGTATTTTAGTTAGTAATAGTTAACCATACAGAGTTGTTCACATATGTTCTATGTGTTGGCATGTATATGTATCGTAGGCATTGGTTAGAGAATTGTAGTGGATATTGAGATCACTAGAAAGGAAAGATGAGGACAGTGAGCCCGAGGATAATACAGGAAATGTGGATCAGAAAAAGGAACTGGATCTGCAAGACAAAAACTGTCTTATGCACAACTATCCGGATGCAGGAAGAATCAAAGCCAGGTGGCAGCTGATGTGGCATTTGGAATGTGGTGGTAGAACTCAGTTGCAGTTGACTAGTCTCTTCCACTTAAATAGCATCATGCATTTTAATGGTTTCATACTGAATGTTTAAAGGCACATTTGATAAGTTGAAACCGCCATCTTTTCGATTTCCTTTGTCATTTGGATGCCAGAAGCCCAAAGCTTCCTTTCACATAAATCCCCTGAGAAAGCAGCTTTATTAGAAAATACTGCTTTTCTCTGTTCACATGAATATATACATTAAAATTCAAAAGAATAATTTTCTTTGCTGCCACACTGCACGTTCTGCCCCTACGATTTCAGCAACTGGATTTTGTATGTTTTGATACTTTTTCTAGATCCTAAATTTGAAAGCCTCCTCACTACTCACTATCTGACTCTTCAGAGTTTTTACTATATTTTATGACATTTTTCTCTTTTATTGTTTTCTCTTATAAGTAATATGGGATTAAATGTAGGTTAAAGAAAAGTATTTTATTTTCTTGTGATTTTTTTCTGCTTTAGATTGCTTTTGTAGTAAAAAAGATCAATTCTAATGTCAGTTTGCTATTTGCCTTTTTATATTTCCTTGCTACATTTCTAGTACTCTCTTTTTTTTTTCTTTAAAGATTGTTACGCAAAAGGATAATAGAATCAAAATATTAGGTTATTTTTAGAAAACTGGTTTATATTGCTCAACTAACAACTAAAAACTTGGCCATCTTTCTAAAGAGAACTCAAAGATCACACAGTTTTTATAGCATGCGTTTTTTGTAACTACCATGAAATTGGACTACACAGTTAAATAAGAACTATGGACTGGAGGCCTACTTTTGACACAGGTGATTCCTCAGATTTTTCCATTAACTACTAGTATTATTTTTAGTATTCTTAAGTTCAGTAGTTGAACAGTAGAATTTGAAAAATAAAACTTTGAAGTCTGTGATTGGATAACAATATAAAATTAATTTCCCTCCGTTTTAATTTGACCATTGCCCAATCACAGGCTTTTTCAGTGCTTGCCCCCTTACAAAAAATTTTCAAGAGACCATTTTGCCTCTTGTTTTTCTATCTCTCAGGAAGTGATTCTCTATCCCTGTGACAGGTTTGCAGTTCTTGTCAATACATGCTTGACCTGAGCCCAGGTCCACCATGGCCTACTCTGCTGGCTGAACTAGTAGTTATCAGTGGCTGAACATGGCTTAAGAAAAAATGGGATGCATTTGTAATGTTAGCTTAATTTCATTACTCAACGACATATAGAACCTCTGCTTTCTATTTGGAAAAGTAGCATATAAATTATGTAGTTTGGAGGATTTTATAAGACTTTGTAAAAGTGCTTCATATCCAGCAAATTTATAAAAAAAAATTTAACTCATCTATTTCACAATCTGGACTAGATGGAGGTAAAATAATGAACATCAACCCTTTATTTATTAGTGATGCTGTACTCTCCCTCAAGGAAATTGCTTGAGTTTTGGGGATCCAGAAATAGCCTCTATAGTACACACATTTGAGTACTTTAGAAGTTTTGGCATATTCTGCTGGAGTCTCAAACCCTCTATCTGGGGTCTTCATGCCAACTCACTAGCCCTCTTGGTAGGCACTTCTTTTACTTCTCTTGTATTCACTTTCCCCCCTACTCAATAGGAACAAAGGGTAGAATAGCAGTGTCTAACTATAAAAGGAGATAAACAATGCCAGTCTCTGCTTCTAGCAGGCATCCCTAATTTCTGCAAGTGCTTACCTTGGGTCCCTCTTTCCTCAGATTTATCCCATCAGGAGTTTAGCTCCACCCCTTTTGATGTTTCTTTCCTAAGAAGTCAGTATTTTCTATGAATCTAAAATGGAAGAAGGGGGAACCCTTAGTCAGGACTCATTGTCCATGAATGTCCTCACATTTCTTCATGTTTCCCAGGTGTCTGCTTGTCCTGGGGATGTCTGTGTGTGGGGCTGGGGGGAGGGAGGTGGTTGGTTTGTTGATGTCCATATAGTGAGTTGAATCACCTCTTACCAAATTCTGAAGGGGGGTCTCCTTTCCATCCTCTTTCGAATATGAGGATATACTTGTTATCTGTTGTTTTCAGCTACGGGGACTATAGCTAAAATTCTAAGATATCAGAAAATGTCCTTTCAAATATCTTGTTACTATCACTGAAGGAATTTCAAGTTAGGATATTAATTAGAAGAGAGGGGTTTGAGACCAGTGGCAACTCTACCTATGGGTGAAGATGATTCTGGCTGTGTGGTTTATATGTGCTAATAATAATAGTAATGGTAATGATGAAGAGGATAATACTGTAATTTATGGAAGTCTTATTCTTTTCTGAGAATTGTTTTCAGTGCTTTGAAGGTACTTGTTTAATCCTCAGAGTAACTCTATAAAGAAGTACTATTAAACTCATTTTATAATTATTATAAGAAAGTGAGACAGAGAAAAGTGAAGTAACTTTCTCAGGATCAGACAGCTAAGAAGCAGTCTTTGAACCCAGGAAGTCTGGCTCCAAAACCTCCTTTCTTAACCAACATATTGTTATGTCTATTTAAATAAACTATAATTAAAATAATGAAACCTTTATATTGAGTGGTATAGTGTGTTCACTTTTAATGAAATAGTCCAGGTTACTAAGTTTTAATAAAAATGTAGTTTTACTTATCCATTTTTGCATAAAATGTATAGATAACATTTGCTAGCTGTCTTTGAACTTATAGCTTATAAAATTAAACCTTAATGAAGGGTAGTTGAAAAAATGCTGTAGCATTTGAGGCAAACCAGTAATAGTTATTAAATGGATTAATTTAGGTATGCATATTTAAAAATAAAGAGACTAAATATATGTTGTATCTTCTTAAGGCATCTATCAATCTGTATATTACAATCGTTCTCCCTCTACCCAGTGAAAAGAGTTTATCTTCTTCCTGGTTAATAATTGAAAAAGTTCTAGCATATTTTCAGATGACAAATTCTTAATACAAAAAAAACAGTTTTGATCTATTTCACAGTTTTATTTCTTTCTCCCTAATATTTTAGTTCATTTATAAATACAGTATGTATGCAATTAGTGGGGTGGCAAACTAAGAATTAATTATTGGATAATCCTTTGAATTAAATATTTCAAATATTTCAAATATTTAATTCAAAGCCCAAATATTCCAAATTAATGAAACTGGTCTGATTATTACCAGTCCAAAAGTTCATGTGTCCAATGCTTTGAAAGGCCAAAACTTAAAATTTCAGAGTTCGGAGTAAGGAAAGTTTTATTGCTAACAGAGAAGATGGGAGCCCTTGTCAAGTCCCTCAAATCCAACCTAAGAAAGTACAGAGTTCAGGCTTCTTTTAGGTCAAGGGAAGGTAAAATAGCAGGAGCTTTTTTTTTTTTTTTTTTTTTTTAAACAAACAAACAAATAAGCTCAACCCAAGCAGAATCCCTCTAATAATTAGCATGTCTAAAGCAGGACGTATTAGCCTGAAGGTCATGGGAACCATGCAGACTTGAAGAAGATGGAGTCTGAGAGACTGAGCATTTCAGCCTATCACGTGATAACTTATGTCTACAGCATCCTTAAAAAAACACATACCCATATTGAAATATAACAGATAATTCTTCACAAATGTATGTTATCATTACTCTTAGTCCATGCCATTAAAAACATAATTCATTATGAAAGATTAAGAAAAAAGTAAAAAGAAAGGAAACATTAAAGTCTTTATTAAGATACAGATACATTTTTTAGGCTTTTTTTTTTTTAAACCTGAGCCAGTATATACAAAGTAATTTTCCCAGCTGATAAAATTTATCAACCAGGAATATTTTACTAGCATAAATGTTAGTATTGCATGATTTATTTATTGGAAGCCATACTGGGACTTTGGATGTCTTGTTATTATTAGTGAGTCCTATTAAAAACATCAAAAGAATGCTTCCATCAGGAATAATAAGTAAAAAAAATATAATAATAACTGCAACATTGGTTTTCTTATAAGTTCAAATTTGTGGAAATCTGAGGCTTCTCATGCTAACATCATGTTTTGGTTATCTGTTGCTGTATAACAACTACTCTGAAACCACATGGCTAAGTCATTTTGCTAAGTCTCTGCTGGATATAGCTCAGTTGAGATATCTGATACTAGAGTCTCTAATTCCAAGTCTAACTCCTCCGTAGTCTTTTATCTTTTTCTCTAATTTTCCATAAGAAAAATTATTCTCTAAGTCTCCTCCTGTGGGTGAGTCTTCTTCAAACGTGGCAACCTCAGGATATTTGGATTGCTTACAGTATATGGCTCAAAACCCTCAGATACAAAGTGACATCTGTCAGTCCTCTGAATTCCTGAACCAGGTAAGGCATCATGTCCCTTTTATCACATTCTATTGGTCAAAACAGTCTCAATCCAGCACAGATTCAAGGGGAGGGGCAAAAATAGACCCCTGCCTTTTTTTGTGTACGTGTGGAAATAGAGTCAAAGGATCTGTGGCAATTTTCATTTGAGATGTGTAATTGTTTTACACATTTTTGTTATATAAAAAGACACTTTTGAAATTTGTTTGACTTCTTAGATTTGCTTTCTCTATTTCAAACCAGTGCTGCATTGGTAAATATATGACTCACCATATACTTTCTAATGAAAAAGCTTCAAAAAGCACAGTCCCCAATGCCAGTACAAATAATAGCCTGGCAAAAAGTCACCTGAATTCCCTACTCTGATACACACAGCATAAGCTGCATGGACTTGTTTTCTCAGCAAAGAAACATTATAGTAAACAAGGGATTTGAATTTAGATATTTACCCAGCTTCTCTGAATCCTGGGCCCTTTTTTGCCTCAGTCCCCTGCCAGGAGTTCTGCTGTTTTTCTCACACTTTGGCTCCCACCTTCCCTAAGATAATATGTACTTCCTGGCAAATTAGAAGCATTCTGGATTGGAGTAGAGATTGTGGCTTTAGGGTAAAATTAACTCTACTGACTAAATAGTTTCCCCCTGTTCATCAAAATGTGCTGTTACAGTTGGAGTCTTTAAAAACCACACACAAACACTCACACTCACTCTCTCTCTCTTCTCTCTCTCTCTCTCTCTCTCTCTCTCTCTCTCTCTCTCTCTCTCTCTCCAGGCTGTCAGTTATAAATGAATAAAAGCTAAATAAAGAGTAAAGTTTTCAAGTGTGTGAGATTCCGAACACTCCACACTTTTATGTGCCACTTAGTCTGTGGTCATACTTGCATTTTGTCTTTGCAGCACTATTTGAAAAGCATTCTCTCTACTCTCGTCTTTTAGCTTTTATGTATGTTGAACATTCTTACTATAGAGAACATTCTTACTATAATGAGAGCTATAGTAAGCTGTCATTTTTTGTGTGTGTGTTTAAGTATTCACTCCTTCAGTCTCAGCTGCTCAAATACTTTTCATGTTGCCCATGATACATAGTAAAATGATAGTGTACTAGTGAATATCATAGCATACTGTCCTTCAGGGGGTTCTCGAAAGCTACTTGAGACAGCATGTGGGGATTTATATACCCTCCATTACAGTATATATATATTATATATATACATATATATTTATATATGTATAAATATCTAATATAAATGTATAAATATCTAATATAAATGTATAAATATCTAATATTTATACATATATAAATATATATCCATTAAATTTATAGACCCTCCATTACAGTATTCTAGAGAAAATTGCATTCTTCATGATTTGCTTGGCCAGTACATGCTCTTCTATTCTGTATCATTGGTGTACTGTGCCTTTTATGGATGTTGTCAACCTGTGCTAATTGAAATGTTTATAAAATGCTGATTCTGAAATATTGCAGCTTAACAGTTCAATAGTTCTTTAATGGGCCCTCTGTTTTATTAATAAAATGATTTATAGAAATATTTAATCTCATGATTTACCATTAGTATTAATGAGTCTAGTTATTAAGCACTTTATTTCCAAAGGCTATGAAAACAGGTCTGGCAAGTGTGTAGTATTTCGCGATGAGTTATTTGTGCTGAGATCAAATCAATGCAGTGGGAGGCTTATTTCTCAAGTGGAACAGCATTATTTATGAACATGTAACTTGATGAGTCTTTCTGTAATTTTCATACCATTGCTTTCTTATTTACAAGAAATTTAATACCAATTATGAAAACCATCCCACAGATCTATTAAAGACATTCAGATGACATATAAATATATTTTTCATATTAATTAAACTAAGCTCTGACAGTAAACCACTTAAAAATACTTAAACTGATCCTTGCAGCATACACAGGTTTATTCTTTAGAGAAACCACATTTGTAGTTCTCATTGTCTATGGTAAATATTTGAGATGACTGTTACTATTTACACAGATTCTTCTTCTAATAACAGATCAACCCCCAAAAACATATTTGTATCCATCTAAGGTAGTTTTTTTTTGCATTTTAGTTATTTCATATTTTATGTGCAGAATTTAGTTAGCTATCTTAAATATGTTTACATGACATCTCTTCAATATGTGATGGCACATTTTAGGTCCCTAAAATAGATGGATGTTGAGATTTTTTTCCCCTTGCCAATCTTAAATGAAACTATTTTAATTAGCTATTTTGGTATTAAAGAAAATTAATTTTTTAATTTTCACCTTAAAGCATTGATGATATTAGAAATGTTAGTGCCCCTTTGAGATTTTAGCAGCTATTTTGGAATACGCATTTGTTGAAATAAATGAAATTGGAGAGCTGTAGTAAAAATATGTCTTTAGCTATAAGCTGTCAAAAATGAGGTCCCAAACTATTCAGTAACAACGTTGATGTGTGATATATCATAATAAGTAACTGGCATGACCCAGTGACATAAAATACCAACATTATTTGGTTTAGCCCACTGAAATGGTATATTTCCTCTTTCTCTTGTTCTGTTTCCTCCTTGGAAGAGAATTTGTCTTTGTATTATTTGGCAGCATACGGATATGATTTATGTTGGAGAGTTTGATGATCAACAAGAAACTTGGGGATTTTATGAAAATTCCTTCTGTTAACTAAGCAAAATGTCCTTAAATTTTTCCTGCAAGTAAATTACTGGTAAGCCATGATTTTATAGTTAATTTTCATTTCAAAGTTTTTATTCATATTTATAAAGGAATTTAGAAGAAAGAGATCTGATTCTTTGACCACAGTTCAAAAAATGAGATATGATTTGGGTAATTATGAAGAAGAGAATTATACATCCAAATTTGATTTTACTCTATTGTAAGCTACTCAGATTAAGGGATCAATATAAGTTTACAAAACTGATCTTTACTAGCATTGTAAAATGAATTCTTCAAAAATGGTTGCCTATATAGTTTGAAATTTTTCTGAAGCAATCAAAAAAACCGAAGACTTTTAAATTGCCAATAATTATTGTGCAAAGGGATCACAACATACCCAATATTTTTAGGGGCCTTTTGTGATGAAAAGAAAAAAATGGCATAATTCCTTTTGTTAAGACATTTATAATTTTTATGAAGCCTTGTAAGAAATTTGAAACCTGAACAAATATAAATAAATTAGTTTAACACCTTTGGGAATTCATATGTGAGCGAAAGACCTATAAAGTAATACAAGAATTGATACAATTTAGACAGACTCTGAATAATATAAAGTCAGAATTTTTAGACAAATCCCAAATTAGCATGTTTGGTATAATTTTTTTTAATGAAATTCTTGACTTTTACCTTTTTTCTTACACAAAATGTAGTTAAGAAGATAACCTGCATAGTGCTGCACACGAAATAAAAAAAAAAAAAAACTAAATAAAAATAGAGTAAGTAGTAGTAGTAGTAGTAATTTAAGATCACATTGCTTGGCTTTTTTTTTTAATTTAAAGAAAAAAAAGTATAGGTCTATGACTTCTTATCTTCAATTCTAAAATTTATAAAGCTTTGTAAAGGAAACCTCTTTCATAACTTTGTTATAAATCCTGACCAGCACATCTATTTAGAGTCTTTCTTTATCCCACTTAATATAAATGTTCATAATTTTTTGCTGATGAAACATTAAAGCGCTATGTAATAAATAGTGTATATATATATATATATATATATATATATATATATATATCTTATTCCATTTCTAAAGTTATAATGAATCTGAATTCTCACACTCTTGCCCCTAGAATTCCATTCAGTATAACTTAAATGCAGTTCCATTTTTATCCCTTATGTTAAGAAAAATCTCCCCCTTAATATCTCTTTGTTCTTAACATCACTTTTTATTGTCTATAAGGGGTTCTGATTCTGAATTTGGACATCATGATGTGGGTTAAAAGCTGGAGAAGACTGATTAGTTAGCCCATGCCACCAAAGAGACATTTTCTTTTATTCTTTTCTTTTTTTCTCATTAATGGAAATAAAATATAGTGTTTCATAAAATGGGCCTTAGAGGCACACCGATTTGGGTTTGGATATCAATTTTGACATCTCTAACTTTCTACTATTCTTTCTATGAAATAGTGATGAAAATAAAATCGTGTACCTTGTAGGTTTGATATAAAAGCAACATAATATCATGTAGAAAGAATTTAGGCCAGTGCCTGGTTATTATATACATTTAACAGATAGCCATCATCATGATAAATAAATCTGGTCTAAATCAAAACAAAAGATTATTTTAATGCTTCAAGGATGGATAGGATTGTAATGCTGAATAACCTCTAATACTATTTCTAAAATAGATATTTCTGTGATTACATTCTGAAACAAAAATGATCTGTCTTCTATGTTTTAACCTGTGGTAATCATGCTTAAGACTTTAAACATGTCTTAAATTAGCTCATTTTGAGAGGCACAAAAAGATGATATGATGAATAACCTATACTATTACATAGGATTGCAAGTTACAGAGGATTCACAATACTCTGTAATGGTTTCCAGTCCACGAACTCCAGAGGCTACAAAGCAAATAACTTGCTGAGTAACTTATATGTAGATATTTTGAACCTAGAAAGACTATGTAGAATTAAACAATGACAATGTAATGCAACCATTACTTTATGAATGGGAGACCAAGAACCAATAGATAATTTGTTTACCTAACATGCCACATAATAAGTAGTAGAAATTAGTTTTCCACTCTTTCCAGAGTAAAGCTCAAAATATATTATTTTTAAAAAGTTTATATCATAAACTCTTTCATTCCAGCAGAAAGATAATATGACTTTACGAGAATAAAATAAATGTTATTTTCTGATATTTTGGACAATTTTTTTTATTGCAGCTTTTGTGATGATGTATACCATTACTTATAAATGCACTTTATCATGCTAGAACCCTCTAGCAATGCTTCACATGGAAGCTCTTTACATTTGATCTACTTGCTTTGTTTTAGACTACTTTTATCAATCAAAAGACAAAATAATATAATAGAAAATACACTGCATTAGCATCAAAATACAGACTTATAAAAAATGAAATGAAAAATATAAAAGGTGTATATTTTCCAAATGCAGACTAATAAAAATTTAGTCTAAACATATAGTATTAGGAATTATCAAAAATGTCAAATCTATATTTATTTATTGGGTGAAAAGACATATTTATAATTATGCTATATCTCATTTATTTGTGGTAACTTTATGTAAATATTTTAAAATTTATATTTTTTGTTAATAATTTAGTAAATTCCAAGGAAGATTTGATGCTTATTTTTTCTATGTTACTGTTAGGTTGTTATATATACTCTCATTGTCTTGTTAGTGGTTCAGAGGATTATAGAGGAAACTGAGTCAGACTGTTTGTGATCGTGTGATATTTATTCCATTTTCTATCTGTGGGATCTTGAGAAAGTTAAATAAACCCGTTTTCTCATCTCTAAAATGGGAATAACATAGTACCTTTCTCTTAGCATTGCTGCAGGGATCAAATGTGACAAGGAATAAAAAAGTATTCATTACATATTAAATATTATTGCTATCATTCTCAACTTAAATTTGTATATTCTCCAAGTGATGTCAACTAGACTTTAGGAAAGAATTCAATTTTTGTTGGTGAGATTTCAAATTCAGTATTTCTAGCAGGTAATTTGAGAAAATATATCAAATACCTTAAAATATTTTATACCATTTAACTCTAGGAATTTACTAAGTTTAAGTTTGTTTGTATTAAATTATATGGGTGCACTCCAAAGGATTTTGTAAAATGCTATCCTGAAAGCATAGTTTAATATAAAAGTCAAATGGCATGTGGAATATACTATTTTGAACCTACTAAAATTTTCTCAAAGTACTTGATGAAAAAATAATTAAATTATTCATATTTGCTGCATCATAATTTTAATTATAGGAATTTGCTCCACATATTTAATCAAAGACTGCACCAATACTTATAAAAAGGCTCATTGCAGCACTTTTATAATTATTAAAAAGACATAAATATATCCAAATATAGGAACTCGTTCTTTATAGTCATACCATATAGTATTGTGGAGTTGCTGAGATTTTTTATAGAAAAATATTTAAATATATGAGAGAAATTTTCATGTATTGTTTATTGGAGGAAAGCAGAATATAAAATTATTGCAACTCTGGTCATAAATATATGTATATATGTATATATATACACATATATATATATATAAAATATGTATTTAAAATTATGTGATGTTTCTGCTTCCTGACAATATTGAGAACTAATGATCATTTTACTTTCTGACTGCCTTCCTCAAAATCGTTGTTCTAGAAAATATAATAATAGAAAACATTGATTTGAAGCACTAAACCAAATCAAATCAACTACAAGAAACTCCGACAAATCTGAATACTGTCTTTAACTGATATGTGTGTGTGTGTGTGTGTGCATGCGTGCTTGTGTGCATGTGTGCATGTGTGTGTGTAAGGAAAGGATTGATGTCTGAAGTCTGGGGTGGAGTTTGGCCAGAGGATCTGGTTGCAAGAATGATTTTAAGGTCTGATTTTTTTCTGGTGACAGTGATCAACTGCTTCTCACAGGACATTATCTTTGCAATAAAACCTAACTGACTGGGCTGTTGCTCTGGGGACTCACTCCTCCACCTCAGCCCATTCAAAATCCTAGGGTTGGTAGGTTACAACCTAGGCAGGCTGTCTTCTTCAATGGAACTTTTTTTGAAGATTTAAAACCATGCAACCTTATTTATTTGTGTGTTTGTCTGATGAATTGTCTCAGAAGGAAAAAAGCAACAGTGTTTTTTGTCTCCTTGGGGTTCTCCATCCTAGAACACATCACCACTCCTCTACTAACACTTTTTGGCATTTTTTAAAATTGTGCATTATCGGATAGAATAAACGATACTTACATAGAAAATGTTTAAAATAAAGTACATAAAGGAGGAGATGGAAGAAAGGAGCGTACACACAATATTTAAATACTATTTTTTCCTGATTGTTGCCATAGGAGTGATTTCTGTCTTCATCATTTTTTCAGTATCTTCTACTTTTTCAGCCAAAAGCACAACATGGCATCCTAGTTTGAATTATCAAAATAAGAAAGATAAATATTATTTTAAACACTATTTAATTTAATCATCTAGAAAATTAAGAGAATTTCACACTTGTAAGCTTTTTTGTTTTTAAACCTTTAATACTGCTGTTGTTTTTTTAAATTTTTCATTTATAGTTGACACTTGATATATTTGTTTTAGTATACAGCATAGTGCTTAGACATTTATATAACTTATGAAATGATTTTCTCCAAATAAGTTTTGCACCCACCTGATACCATGGATAGTTATTACAATATTAATATGTATTTCCTAAGCTGCACTTTAGATCCCTATGACTATTTGGTAAATACCAATTTGTACTTCTTAATCCCTTTGCCTTTTTCGCTAAGCTTCTCCATCCCCCCCCCCACACCAAATATGGCAACCATCAGCTTTTCCTCTGTATCTATGAGTTTGTTTCCTTTTGTTCATTTATTTTGTTCTTCACATTCCACAAATAAATGAAATCATATGGTATTTGTGTTTCTCTGCCTTAATTTCACTTAGTGGAATACCCTTTGGTCCACCCATGTTGCTGCAAATGGTAAGATTACATTCATTTTTATGGACAAGTAATATTCTATTGTATACATGTACCACTTCTTTTTTTTTTTATCCATTTGCTTTTTGAGTGGAGCATTTGATCCATTTATATTTAAAGTAATTATATTAGTATGTAGCTATCGCCATTTTATTGTTTTCAGATTGTTTTTGTAGTTCTTTTCCATTCTTATTCTCTTGCTCTCTTGTATATTGATAATTTTCTGTAATGTGTTTATATTCCTTTCTTTTTATTTCTTATGTATCTCCTGTAGATTTTTGGTTTGTGGTTACATGTGCTTTGTATATACCAAGCTATGTTTATAGCTGTCTATTTTAGATTGATGGCCACTTAAGCTCAAACACATTGTAAAATCACTATTATTTTTACTTATCCCTTCCATGTTTGTTTCTGTCAATATTTACTTCTTTTATGTGTGTGTGTTTGTGTATATCCCTTAACTTAAATTACACATGATTTTCTATTTTTTCCTTTTCCTTTGTACTAGCTTTAGTATTGGTAGGTTATGTGTTTGCCTTTGTCAGTGAAAATTTTTTTTCTTTGCAGTATTTTCTTATTCATATTTTTTTCCTACTTCTTCTTAAAGAAGTCCTTTTAACATTTCTTGTAATACTGGATAGAGTAATCTTGGTTGTAGGTCCTTGCTTTTTATCATTTCGAATATTTTTCATCAATCCCTTCTGGCCTGTGAAGTACATTGAGAAATCAGCTGTTCTAATTGGGTACTTTTCACAACCTTTTCTTCTAACTTGAATTGATCATCTGCTTCATTTAATCTGCTGTTGATTCCATTAATGTATTCTTCATTTTAGTTATTGTACTCTTTATTTATGACTGTTTTTTATCTCCTTTTTTATGTTTTCTCTGTGTTAAAGTTCTCACTGAGATCAACTGTTTTTCCCTAAGTTCTTGACATCCTTGTAACCGGGGTTTTGAATTCTGCCTCTGGTAGATTGCTTTGTCTCCATTTTGTTTAGTTCTTTTTCTGAAGTTGTGTCCTATTCTTTCACTTGGGACATGTTTCTTTTTTGTCTCACTTTAGCTGCCTCCCTATATTTTTTCTATATATCAGGTAGATTGCTATGTCTTTCAGCCTTAGCAAAGTGGCCTCTTATAATAGGTGTCCTGTGGGGCCCAGTGGTGTAATCTTCCTATTCACATAAGCCAGGTGGTCCAGAGATACTCCTTGTGTGGGTTGTATGTACACTCCTGTTGTAGCTGAGCCTTGATTGCTCTCAGCTTATCAGTGGGTGGTATTGACCCTCATGCTGACTGGCTGTGAGGACTGGCCATGACGACAGCCGATAAACTGTTGTGCAGTAGCTAACCCCAGGGACCAGGATTCACTTTAAAGGGGTTCTGGTGTCTCTTGGGTCCATCCTTTGGGTGTTTCATTTTGGGCACTAATTGGGAGGTGCTCTGGTGTAATCTGAAGCTGGCCACCAGGTTTATTGGTTCTTGAGCCTTTTGGGAGGGGCTCTGGTGGAGGCCAAAGTCAGCTGCCTGTATTTGACCCAGGCCATCTGGTAGGAGCTACAAAGTGATCTGTGGTTGGGGCTTGGAGGCACTGGGCTTGGAGGCACTGGGAATGGTTATGCTGTGAACTGGCTTCCTATACTGCTGGGTATGGGTCACTTAGTAAAAGGTACAGGGCATGCTGAAGGCAGCTGCTGCTTTTGTGGAACTTTGAGAGCTTTTAGGAAAGTCTGCAGCTCTGGAAGAAGTCAGTGCTTATAAGAAACATCTGCTAAAAGAGGTTGGGCTAGTTCTGGAGTAGGGTGGGGAAAAGTCTCAGATAATTACTGTGGATTAGGAAGAATTGTGTTAGCCAGGTTAATGGAAACTCAGATATGGTGATTCGCCGCACCTGCAGGCTGTGTGTGGGGCGTGCTTAATAAAGGAACAATGGCGCCTACGAGCTCTGCTGTCTAGGAGAAAGCTGACTCACCAGCCCTTGCTCTGAAGCCAGACAATTCAGTTCCTCCCTGTGTGCCCTTGGCATTTTTTGAGCTGCCGTCCCTTCTCTGGAGCTTATGGTGAGTGTCTGTGAGCTCTTTTCACATTTTTGACCCTCCTACCAGTCTTGATGTGACTTCTTCTTTGTATCCTTAGTTACATAAATTTTGTTCCCAGTCTTTATGTGGATCTTGAGTGGTCATTCTATAATTTAGTTGTAATTTTGATACGCACTTAGGAAGAGGTGAGCGTGGCACTTACCTACCTACTCTGCCATCTTGACTGGAAGACTAAACTAATAAGTTTTGCCTGTGCTTCCCAGTCTCCTTTAAAAATTCTTGTTTTTTTTTTCTATGTTGAATATCATTTTTGAAAATAATAATAAAAAAAGATGTTCTGTTGTATTTCGTAGTCCCCAACACCGCTCTCAGTTTCAATGGTTTGTTAGGGTTCTCAGAACTCAGGAAAGTTGTCAAACTCATTATGTAGTTTATTTCTGTACAAGGGTACAGATTAACATCAGCAAAGAAAAAGGCACATAAGGCAGAGTCAGGAGAGAACAGGTACAGGTTTTCAGTTGCCTTCTCTCAGTGGAGTCTTATAGATAGTAATAGTGTATGAAAACAAACACAAAGTATTGCCAACCAGGAAAGCTTAACTTTTCAGCTGAGAACCTTGGTGTCCCTCTAGATGTCAAATTGATATTGCATGGCCCATGGCTCCCCCAATAAAAAATCACATTGTTAGCATAAAATATCCTGGCAGGGCTGAGGCCTCAAGTAAACAAAAGCATGCTTATTTGTGGGATAGTCCAAGGGCTAAAGATTATCTCCCAAGAACTGAGCAAGGGCCAAACCTTTCTTTATGCAGAGTTTGGACAAACCAGGTTTACTGACTTAATCTTTTCTTGTGCATATGTAAATCTTGCTTTGCTTGACTTGTGTTGCCAGAAAGGGATGGATGAAAAACTAAGAAGTTACACTCAAAGTTAGTTGAATTGCTTGTACCAATAAATTAAATTCAAAAGGTTTAACTTGAGAGGCAATATGGAGAAAAAAGGACAGATCTTGGATACACAATGCCTGAATTTATAGATGTGCTTTACTATCCTTATAGCTGTGTGTGACCTTTTATAAATATCATAACTAGTTGCCTGAATTTCTTCATGTGTAAAATGAGGATATTATTATAGTTAATTCACAGGCTTATTACAAAGATCAGTTGAATTAATAAACATAAAACTTTAATTTGTGTTTGCAAGTAGCAATAATGTGATAAATGTCAGCTTGTTTTATTATTAATCAAATGCTGATACATACTTATACCTACTTCCATTATTTTATTATTTGCCTTTTATTCATTTGAAAGAAGTGATGTGGATGACTATATGGGCATCAATACTTCTGACAAATTTTTATCCTTGAAGAATATTCGATACTTTTTCATTTAGAGAAATCATCACCCTCATGGCCTAAATGGCAAAATAAAAAAATAAAATAAAATAAAATAAAATAACTGATATATATTTCTCAGTCATTGGCATTTGTTTAAGTTCTAATTTTCCATCTTATGCCAGATATAAATAATTTTACTGTCAACTACAGATAAAATGTGTTTATCATGTATGCCGAGCAAACCACTGAATAAAAGAACTACTAGACAAGCTCTTCAGGAGGTTATTATCTGGATGGGTTAACTTAGCTATCTTCAGGATTTGTTATTTTTCTGTTCAAGATCTATATGCACAAGAGAAAGGGCTCTGGTTAATATTGGTTGTGTGTCTGCTCTTTAGCCAGGAAAAGGCAAGAAGATTTGAAGGACAGCCCACCAATTTCCTACTATCATGAAAGGGTAAACTACCTGAAAGAAAATGGAGACACAATTAACATCTAGAAGATGGGATGCTATGTCTGTATATAATCCTTCACAGTAGTAAATGATATTACTGAAAGCAAATTCATTAAAAGCACAATGTGGTGGTCAGATACTCAAGCATCCAATGATCTAGTTTAAACCATGATTAAAGTACTAGAACAGATAATTTCAAGCTCTTTTGATACTATACCTCTTTCTGTGAGAATGTGATACCTGGAGTTGAGCCTCATCACAAGTTTATGTATATTAAACTTAAGAAAATTTGTACATATCTAACTCTACTAATTATTTTTGCATTATAAAACACATAAAAATACAAATTAGGATGAGATAGAAAAAATAGAAATAGAAATTCTAATATATTTTTTCTATCTTTTGGATGCCTCTCCTGTGTTAGACACTGATATAAAAGATTGATTCTATAATGTATCAGGTATTGTATGTAAATGCTATTTCTTCTTTCCACCAAAATTAGATAGCATTAAGCACTCACAAACTGGAGATGTACCTGAAGAACTGGTACTTTTCATTGTAGTTTAATGGCTGATGCATTTACATTGGTGATGGAGCAAGCATCAAGATACTGTATCTTTGTTATACAAGAGGAATGCTACTAGAACATTTGCACTTAGGCCTGGGAGCTGCTCCTTAGTACCTTTATTATGATCCTTCTGCTGATTCTCTAAAACATTTCTTAAGGGTATAAGGACTCTATTTCTCAGAATGCAGAATCATTTGGTGCAGCTTCTGTCTCCTCTAACTTAACTTTTGTGTTGTTAACAGGAGATCTGTAAGTCACCACTGTCAACAGAAATAGTGTGCTTTTTATTTATTAGACAGGGGAATGAACAATCCCTGTGCATCAGGTATTGCCACTCCTGTTTAGCAGTTAACATGAGCGGTCTCCTTTTGAAAAGAATGTACAAATTTGGGGGAGCTTCAGGTTTCTGAGGTTCTCAGTAGTCTGAACTCAATAAGTTTTCTTATGTAAAATACGAAATACTATACTAGCTATTGGAGATTAGTGAGTAGTTAAGTGGGTAATCTTAGATTTTGCAAGTTTTTGAACTGTTGGAAATATCTATTTAGTGTTGATGTGGTGATTCATAATATAGTCAAAACATTTTTGATTGACCTAATTTTTAAATTTTTATTTTATATTAATTTCAGGTGTACCATACATTGGTTAGACATTTATATAGTTTATGAAGTAATTCCCTTCTACACACAATCATTACAATGCTATTGACTGTTTTCCATATGATGTATTCTATGTTCCTGTTACTATTTTGTAACTACTAATTTGTACTTCATTTATTCACCTTTTGATAGATCTATTTTTAATATGTCCAGAGATATATGATTTTACATTTTTAGTAACCCATTTACAAACATCTGTTAATAAATCAAACCAATCTTACAAACTCCAAACATTAAATTTCCTGTTCTTTTTAAAAGATGTCAATAAAATATTCAGATATTAAAACATTTTAAAATTACATGAATATATTAAAAGATCATAACAACATATGTTTCATTAAATAGATATATGGTAAAAAAAAATGCATGCTTTTTACCATACAGTAGAAATTATAGTTTGGCCAATATACTAGACAAAGAGCTAGTATTTTTTACTTTTTTTTAACCTACAAAAACGGTACTCTCCTATGGTTCAAGCAAATATGTTAGCAAATTTTTGTCAGTACAAGCTTTGTGCCAAGACTTTTAAATGCACATATTATATTACATCAGGTATTATGAAATTATTTGTTAAAGTACACTTCCTTTCAAGGTTCTTAATTTATGTTGATTAAAATTAGAAAAATCAAAATATGTTTTGTGCTCAAAATAACTGCTTAACATGCACTAAAATAATATAATCCTACAATTTTTTCAAGAAGTGTGAAAGAATAAAGCTATAATTCAGATTCCACCTAAATTACCCGAAATTCTAAATCTACACAGTTACGTACAATGTCGAAATATCTTCTCTGGTGTAATAAAAAGGTGGTTATGCTTTTTGTAAGCAATATGTGAAATCAGCATTAAAGTAATACATGATTCATCTTTAAAATTTTTAAAAACTATGAAAAATATTTGTCATGTAAAAAATACAAAGCTACTACTCTGCTTCAGCAAAAATATGTAATAAGCTCTTGAGATCACTACCTATCCAAAATGACAGTCACCAGAGCAAATGAAATCAATGTATACACTGCTGTTCTTAAATTTTTCTGTGTACATTTCATAGCTTCTACAACTCTTTCTTTATAATCCTCAGATAAGATATTGAGTTGTTATTAAAAGGAATTTTGTGACTTTCCTGAGATGAAATAGGTAGCCTATAGATGCATGACAATCATAGCAGCATGAGCATGAGGGGACTTAGTGATGTTGAGTATATTCCAATGACAGTCTTCTGAGTAATTTCCTCAAAAAAAAAAAAAATGCAATAGGAAAAGTCAAAAAGAGTTTTATAGCTTTTATACACCACCTTTAAAGAGTGAATAGTAGAGATTTTTAAACCTAATTGAAAATGCAAGATAAATTGTAGCAATTTAAACTATTCTCTCAAAAGACTTCTTTGAATTCATTATATGTCTGATTTTATCACGCAACTTATCACAATTATCAATAATCTCTAATTTATTCATTTATCTTTACTGCTAGAATATTAGCTTACAGAGGGCAGGTTTCATCTCTTAATTTACTTCAACATTGTACATTCCCATTTCCAATTATAGTGACTGAACAGTCATTAAATATTTATAGAATGAAGAATGAGTGATTAATCTTATATTTAAACAAGGGTATATGTGTATAAATTTGAGCGTGTAAGTACCTCTCCCCCCCCCCCCAATCAATCTTTGAGAAATTATGCTCTGGCTTTTGGTGTGACTTGTTGTTTCCCCCTGTTTAAGAACATATGAAAAGTAGGTTTGAAACTGGCAGCAGTAAAAGCCATTTCCACTTTGTACTATAAATGGAAAGCAAGAGTTTTTGACTATTTGTGTGTGTGTGTGTGATGGTGCTGTTATTACTTATTCCTAACAGATATATTTGTAGTGAACTGGGAAAACAAAAACAAAGAATCATAGGACCATTAAAAAAATTAAACAATTTGATAAATCGTACCATCCTAAGTATATAGGAAAGGTTTCAGAAATGTATTTAGAAATCTATTGGCTATTTATAACTATGGTTTATATTTTAAGTATAAATTTTCTTGCTGGAGTTTGAAATTATATTCACAAAAATGTCAGTAAGTGCATATGTAGGAATGAGAGAACTTACACAATTATGTTGAAAAATTAGGATTCAATGGAAAATTATTTCTGATTTTACTAAAATGATTTCAGAACGTTATCTAAAGATTTTAATGAGCTTTAAAAATGTTTTAATTTTATAAGCATTTACACTTATTTTCAATGATTTCCCACCCCTGTACTAAACTTTAGTATAAAATATTGCTCAGAGTACATGCTCCTTAACATAAATTGAATTAATCATTTTGAGAGTAGATAACAAAATTAAAAATCTTTGAATACAATTTCTTTAAATTTATATTTTATTTGGATTATCTGGATTATCTAATTTATTTTATTATTATAGTATAACAAAGACTGTCAGGTAAAAATTATTTGTTCTCCATTTCTGTTTTGAGCTCTCATAACTAATTTTTGAGCTCTCATAATATAATTTTCTTTTTAATAGGAAAAAATTATGAAGTACACATTTATCTATTAAGTATGTGAAATTTGGGTTAGTTTCTTTGTCCTAATAGTTTCTTTGAAAGCAGCTGCACATTTGCAAGACCCTGAACTCATAACAGGTAAAGTAATGTGAGTGAACTATATCCCCACATTTAATATATCAATAACTTTTCATTTAAAATACTGAAATTCAAATGTAATTTATTTCACAAAACTTGTTCCCACCACCTTTTTTCTTTTTCTTAATTAAGCTAATTTGATGATGCCTCTACAGACTTTGGTTCAACAAAAGTAATTGGAACTGAGTTCTATAAGTCTCTTGGCAATGAGATTAATTTTTGAATATTTGATCCCCCAAGCAATAATTTCACAGATATAATTGCAATGGTCCACACCTATGCTAATATTATATTAGCATTAATTTTATATCATTAGCCCAAGTAAAATAGTTCATTGAGTTAATGAGCTCACAGATTCCTACAAAACATAGATTATTGTTTGTGGATGACTATAAAAATCTCTTTGTCCATAGAATTTTAAAGTTAGAAATGATCTCAGAGATTGAATAGTCTCTAAATTTTCTTTTTTAGTTGAAAAAAATTATGGTTCAAGAATGATAAATGACTGGCAGAACCAGAGCTATGTTTCATTTCCAGTGCTCCTTCTTCCATCCTGCACGTGTTTAATATGTTGCTCTATTTCTGATACTGAATTTTCAGCTAAAGTTTGATTTTTAATCTTCAGTCGTATTTCAATAAATTCTACTCGGTTGCTCCACTATTGACATACACTAAGAACGTATAGAACTAAACTTACCTTCTTACATTTCCTTATCTATGTTAATTGTACTAAGACTTGAAATTTGAAGTCAAGTTTTACTGTCCTCACCTATAAAATTAGGAAATTATTCAGCAAGTAGTATGCTAGCTATCAATATGTAATAGGGATAGTTCTAAGTACTTTAAATGTATTATCTGATTATATCTCAAGTGAGTCTATAAGATAGGTAGTATTATTTATTCTTAAAAAAATGGGAAATTGTATAATGGAACTTGGTCATATTATGTAATTATTAGTTTACCCAGCTTTTAAAGAGACAATCCGACGTCACAGCCCTTTTCCATACCCACTGTAATAATTGCCCTACTATAAACTTTATTTAAAATTTCTGCTTTATCTTCTTTTCCTTTAATTTTTCTATGATGACTTGATTCCACTACCAAGCATTGTTAGATGTCTGTGGAGGGAGATGGCTGAGTAAGGTGTTTAAAGAGTTGACATAATAGCAGTTTGTTCAGGATGGTAGATGAGCCAAAGAGAGAGGTGGATTACATTTTTAAAAACTGGTAATTTCAAATATAAAATAGGAGTGAAACAAAATAAATGTGGATTACTATCAAAATGTATCCTCTTCCGGAATATCCCATTTCACCACCTTGAACACTCAACTGATGTCCCTTCTGATTATTTTTTGTTATTGTTCATTTCTTTATAGGTATACAAAGTAGTCATTGACCTTTTTTTTTTTTTTACTGAAATATCCATCTCAGCTAAGATAGCTCATTGACTATTTTATTCAATATTTTCACTAGTCTAATAATTATACTTTTTATATCCAATTAAAATTCTGGATAAAACCCTAGGACACATTCAGGTAATTTATACATGTATTACTGGACAAATCTAAAAGTAGAGAAACCGACATGTTGATTTTAGGTATCACCTAGTAATGTACTATGTAAGATTTGAAATTTATTTCATATAAAGTGATAATATAAGTTAAAATATAAATGTCCCTGGAAGGTTAATGCTTTGACAATATTGGACTATACTTATAAAAGGATCTGTGTGGGGAGTTATTTGTTTAATAAAGGCCACTATTATTATTATTATTATTATTATTATTATTATTATTAAGCAAGTCAATTACTAAGCAAATAATTATAATAATAATAATAATTACTAAGCAAATCCCCAATTCCTCACTCTGGTAGCTATTCCAATTCTAGTTTTACTTAGATCCTGCCCACAGCAGAGGTCTTGAGGAGACCTTAAAATGGTTGAGAATGAGAAGGGAAGTCTCCCAGAGTCAAAAACTACCACAGAGAATATACTTTGGGCAAGATACAAGTTTATTAACTAAAACACAAAGTGATATTTCCCAAGGAGGTGACCTTATAATAGTTTTTATACCATTATCTGTTCTATATTTTGGCTACATTATGGGTTAAGCTGGATCCCATGGATAATCTTGGTAGTTTTAAGTGAGTTATAAATCAAGTTTTACATCTATTTTTAAGTTGGAGCCTTTCCATATTTAGAGTATTAATGATAATAACAAAAGTTTTACATATAAAATTGGCCTTAGTCTCAATGAATTCCTGAAATTATAATGCAAGTTTATCATAAAACTAGATAATCTGGACTATCTGTGCAGACTGGACCAGTGATCACAGTGTAGGTTAGCAGAGCAGAACTGAGTTGAGAAGGGCAGGCTCATCTAGAAGCTGTTGGTGGGAATATGGAGAACCGACTCACATATGAAGATTATCAGAACACTGCAGAATGGCTTCTGTCCCGCACCAAGAACCAACCTCAAGTGGCAGTGATCTGTGGTTCTGGGTTAGAAGGTCTGACTGATAAATTAAATCTGATCCAGATCTTTGACTACAGTGAGATACCAGACTTCCCCCAAAGTACAGCACAAGGTCATGCTGGTTGACTGGTGTTTGAGTTCCTGAATGCCAGAGTCTGTGTTATGATGCAGGGCAAGTTCCTTCCACCTGTATGAAGGTTACCTGCTCTGGAAGGTGACATTCCCAGTGAGGGTTTTCCAGCTTCTGGGTGTGGACACCCTAATGGTCACCAATGCAGCTGGAGAGCTCAACCTCAAGTTTGTGGTTGGAGACATCATGCTAATTCACGATCACATCAAACTACCTTGTCTTTGCAGTGAGAACCCTCACATAGGGCCCAATGATGAAAGATTTGGAGTTTGGTTTTCTGCCATGTCTGATGCCTATGACTGAGAGATGAGGCAGAAGGCTCATAGTACCTGGAAACAAATGAGAGAGCAGAGAGAGCTACAGGAAGGCACCTATGTTATGGTGACAGGCCCCAACTTTGAGACTGTAGAAAAATCTCATCTGCTGCAGAAGCTTGGTGCAGATGCTGTTGGCATGAGCACAGTACCAGAAGTTATAGTTGCAAGGCACTGTGGACTTTGAGTCTTTTGTGTCTCCCTCATCGCCAACAAGGTCAGCATGGATTGTGAAAGCCTTGAGAAAGCAAACCATGAAGAAGTACTAAAGACCAGGAAACAAGCTGTGCAGCGGTTGGAACAGTTTGTCTCCATTCTTATGACTAGCATTCCACTGCCTGACTACCATTCCACTGTCATATGCCTCTGTCCTTAAGCAGTAGCAAGGAAAAGAGGAATATCTCTATCCTTCCCTTCCCCACTTCTCTCACTAGACCCCTCTGGTGCCAGGTCCTCTTTTGCTCAGTTGTCTTCTCAAAACATGGTACACCTCGATTCTTTCACAAGAGCCAGAGCTCAAGCCAAGCCCTACTACACGTGCATGGATATCCTCAGGATTTGACATTGACTGTTGAACTTGACACAGTAGTAGTAGCTGTTAGCTTTTTGAGATGATATTCTCACTTTCCTGGAGGCTCAGTTCTGCCTCTCCCAAAGTACCAGAAACCATGCAGGGACCAGCCCAATACCTCTTAGATTTTTAATACTATTATATTTTGAGAATAAAGAGAAAGAGGGAAGAAAAAAAAAAAACGAAGAGATAATCTGCATCTAAAATAGGAATTCCATATTATTGAACCAAAATAAGTCTAAATTTTTGAATTTAGATTCTTCTTAATCAAATCAATTATTAATCAAATCGTTTGTGTGTGTGCGTGTGTGTGTGTGTGTGTGTGTGTGTGTGTATGCTGCCAATTAATGTGAGTGAACATGATTTCATAGTATAGGTGGTAATCTTTCCATATATTTTGGTTTTGAAAATATAATACTATACAGTTTTTCGTAGAATTTAAAATGTCTAATGGGCCTGTCTACTAATTATAACAATTTAATATTTATATCTTTTAAGATTGTCATATTTATACACCAAATGGTATTATTTTCATTTTTAGTGGAAAGATTTAATAAGATCATCTAGCAAGCCTCCCTTTATATATTCAATTTCAATATACAATCACCATCATATATGTTTAGCTTTCCTTTTCTCTTTTACTGAAAATGTTGTTACACATATTTTTAAATACCTTTTGTCCTCCCTTGGATCGCTTCAGTTTCTATAGACAGATATCACCATTTTCAGGTGAAATGCATACAAGAAGAATGCCAACTCATCTAGACCTTGATTCTGAATTCAAAAAATCAAGATCCTGCCACTTCACTTGACAGAGACTCTATATAAGCTGTCACTCACATTAAGACTTTTATCCTTCTAGTAGACAACTCCTGAGGCTTTAAAAATATAGGAAAACGTGATTCTGCTTTTAGTAGCTTATTAACACTGCACACTAGCAAGACCATGGTTGTAGGTTGCAAGAGTTTTTTAAGATACTTAAAATACATTTTTTTTTAATTTTAGTGAAAGTAATCCTCCTGAAATAGTTTTTAAACTATAAACATTAAAACTAATGTGGATGACTTTGAAATCTATGTAAATATAGCCATTTTAACATACAGAAATAATACGGTGACAAAGTAAATTAGTGGTCTTTGGATACATATTGCTCTTTCATTTTCACATGTATTTCTAAGATTCCTGAATTAGGTAAGAATATTGCTATAACATGTTTTTATTAATTTTTATTGGTAACAAAAAATGTATTTTTTCAATGCATTAATTTCCCTGGGCTGCCATAACAAAGTACTGCAACCGGTAGTTTAGAACAACTGAAATTTTTTTCTATGATAATTCAGGAGACTAGAAGTCTGAAATCAAGATTTCAGGAGTCGCCGTTCCTTCTGAAGGCTCTGAGTCAATTTGTTTCATGGCTCTCTCCTAGTTTCATGTGGTTATTGGCAATTCTTGACATTTGTTGCTTTGCAGCTACATCACTCCAGTCTCTGCCTCCAATGTTATGTTGTTACAGGTTCTGGGGACTCTGGAACTCCTGGACCTCAGTTCTTAGCATCAGGTGGACAAAAATTAAAGGCAGATGCCCAGCAATTGCATGCAAACTAACTTTATTGAAAGCAAAAGTCAACCCTTAGAAGGGAGAGAAGGCTACCCAAAGCAGTCGGCCCGAAAGCAGACTCAAGAGAAGGCTGCTGGGTCATCCCGTTGTGGATTTGAGGTTTCTATCCATTAATCTAACTAAAGGATGGAATATTCATGATTTGGGGTGGTCCCTTTATGTAAAGGTGTTTTTTTTTTGTTTGTTTGTTTGTTTTTTTGGAATCTGGGCGACACCCTGTTTTTTGCCATGTTTGAGATTCTCGGAACTGTCATGGTGTTAGGTTCATGATGGGTGCAGCCTTAAGCTCAAAGCTAACTTATTATAATGATCATATAATGACACAAAGGTGAATTCTAGATCGCATCAGCTGCCCTCCTGCATGTGCTTTTGCATTTTCTCTGCCCCCTTTATTTTTCGTTTTAGCAGGAAATTTTAAATGAGAAAACTGTTTCACCACATCAAAATTATTGTTCAAGGCTGTTTTTCATTTTATTGGCTGGGGGGCTGGGGAATGGGGCGCCCTAATGTAACTCCTACCTCAATATGGTCTTTTTCTTTGTGTGTCTCCATGTGTCTGTAATTTTCTTGTAAGGACATTGGCCCTTGGAGGTAGGGCCTACTCTAATACAGTATGACTTCATCTTAAGTACATCTTCAAAGATCTTATTTCCAAATAAGATTATAATCTGAGCTTCTAGATGGAGTTAATAGATGGTGGCTGGGGCAATATTTAACCCACTAGACTTAGGCTTTCTACCAGAGGCATTTGTAATTATTGATGATATAATCCAAATGAAACTTGGTGCCCAATTAAATATGTTGTTCTGTATTCTGGGATGTATCAGTAATTCACTTAATTTTAGAGCCATTGGTGTTTCTATTTATAAACATAGAAGACAGTAATTTCCATATACATTATGTCTTAATAGAATCATGCAAAACAAATTTATAACTATTTTGGACAAAAGATATTCAGTAACTTAATATCATTAGAATAAAAAAAAATTTCCATGTTTGTTAGTGATCTGTTCTGTGACCATAGGCAAGTCACCTGCCTATCTAAAAATTGCGTGATACATACATAAAGAAATTGAACTAGTGTCCTATCAAAAACCAGTGGCCTATAGGTTAATTTGATCTGTGTACAAATTTTATTTGGCCAGCAAAATAATTTAAAAACAATTAATATGATTGACTATACACAAGTTATATACTCTCCAGTTAATCTCAATCCTTATCCCTTCTTAAAATGTCATGTTGGCCACTTCATAATTAGAACCTTAGTGACCCCTGAAGACATCTGAGTTTGTGGTCCTATGTTTTCTAATTGTATGGTTTCATGATTACTAAATCATAGATTACTTTAAAAATGATAAAGTCACGTTCTGACTAGTTTATCACATTCAAAATTCATTTGATTTTTTAAAGGACAGCTATTTAATAGGTATAAAATACTATTATGCTATATTCTCTTTCCTACTGCTTGAAATACCACTATGTATTAAGTGGACATCTGCATTTAGCTTTTCATTATGACTTTCAGATTATTTCTTTGAGAGGTTAAAACTAATTCAGCTTCTATCAGTGGATATGAGTAGTCACAATTGCCTCTGCCCAAGGACACTCATGTAAATCAAATGTTAATTTCATCTCTGCAAGGTGCCATTAAAATAGCAATAAGCTGTCTGCCCACATTTCAGCTTTGTGAAGACAACATGCATTTAAATATTCTCTTTTATATCATGGCCTTCACTAGAGAAATTTCTGTTTAGGAGAATTTTACTGCCAATGTCTGTCTATCTTTTCTCTTCAAAGTAATATTCAGTACTGAGAGAAGTCTTAATTAGTGCTGGCACACAGGTCACTAGTTGGATATCTATATTCTAATACTAATATAATTAAATATTTACTCACAGATAGGTTTTACATATAAAGTTAATCTAAGATGTAGAATTTTACTTTAAGGAGGGAATGAATCATGAATGCCACAAAAAGATGCTTAGCAGAAGAGACAAATGTTTATAAAAATATTCATTAAATTATAGTTGTAGCAAGTGCTCTGATAAAAATTATGTTATTTGTGAGAAGACTGTTTCTAGGTAGAAGGCTCAAAGAAGCCCCTCTGGAAAATGACAATGATTTCTTTTAAATTTGATTTAAATAGTACATGCCCAATGAGAGATGAAGAATATAGAGAGTTACCCTCAATATCCCAGACTTCTCTATTTCACTGAGCCTCTTGATTGACTTTATCTTTGAAAGTGTTGATAAAGCTTGACAGTAGGTAAGAAACTGGATAATGCTGATCACGTCTGTCTTTTAACTCCCTGATAGAATAAAATCAATTCCTTTCTAGGAATAGATATCATAATCCAGAACCTTTGCAATATTTTATATATAACGTCCAACACTCAAATGAAATTATCAGCATGTTAGGAGACAGAAAGACATGCCTGAAAAAAAACAAAAGGGAAAAATTTTATATAGATCCATAAGAAATACATATATGCCCATAATACAATAATGACATTGAAATAAAGGTGTTGAATATATTTAAGAAAATATATGACAAAATGAACAACTTTACAAGAGAATTGGGAAAATAAAATACTTCAATGCAGTAAGCAATACATAAGCTTTACAAGAGAAGACATGGGAAAAGAGATGATTAGTGACGAAACATATGCAAGTAAAAGTTATCCAGACTGGAACAAGGAGGGAAAAATGATAGAAACTCAAGGAAAGAACAAAAAAGATGCAAATTCATGAACAAAATTATAAACACATGCAAGTGTGTACAACACTCTTGGTAAGTGTAATAAAGCAAGAAATTAGATGTATCATAATGAAGTGACTGAAAACTAAAGATAAAGAGGAAACCATAAAAGCAGCCAAAGAAAAAAAATACAAATTAACTTTAGAGATGTAACAGAAAAAGTGACTAGATAACTTTTTAATAAAGTAAATGTAGAAGGAAGTGGGATATCTTTCAGAGTTCTAAAAGATGATAACCACTGCTATAGAATTCTGCGTTAGAGAATTTTCTCTTTTCAAAATTGAGGTAAAAGAGAAACATTTTCTGACAAGGAAGAAGGTTGAGAGATTTGTCATAACCAAGTACTGAAAGAAATACTTAAGAGTATATACTTTCCGGAAGAAGGAAGATATTTCTAGAAAGAAACATAAAAATGCATAATGAGATCAACAACCTTAAAAAGGGTAAAAGGGAAATTAAATAAAAATATTGGCAGAATGGAAGAGTAGTAATAAAATTTTGTGAAAATTTTAAAATATATGTATAATCAAGTTCACTTTTTCCTACAAAAGACAAATGGTAAATAGATATAAAAAGTTCTAAGGTTTCAGCATTTTTTTAGAAATAAAGGTTCTGATTTAGAATAGATGCTAAACTAAAAATATAGGTGCAATTGTTGTCCTACCCACTGAAAGAAAAAGAAACTAAACTAAATTTTAATAGATGAGAAATATGAAGAACTATTAATCTAAAGAAGTCAAGATAGAAGAAAACAGAACAAAGAACAGCTAGGATAAACATAAAGCAAATGGTAAAATGATAGAAGTAAAATCAGTAATTACAACAAATATAACTATGTATGCCAATAAAAAGACAAACATTGTAATCTCTGTAAAAATAAATATACTACTACATACTAAATACTGGGATATAAGAAAGTCTAGATATGTAGAAATTCCCTAAATATTTAAATATTAAACAATATACTTCCAAATAACCTGCATCTTTATGAGAACACACACACACACACACACACACACACACACACTTTAACCTAGTGTTCACATATTATAACAGCAAAATTAGTGAAATGAGCTAACACCAAAATTTACACTGTTAAGTGGATTTATTGGAAACAAAAATGCTGAAAATTAATTATCTAAATATATACCTTAATAAGTTAGAAAAAAGCTAATAAATCACCTCCCCTTAAAATTACAGAAAGCCTTAAAATTAATACAAAAATGAATGAAATTAAACAAAACAAATGACATTGTAGAAAGTCAACAACGCCTAAAGCTGTTTTTTTTTTTAATTAATAAAACCGATAAACCCCTAGAATAATAAAGGAGATATCACTATAGAGCCTGCAGATATCAAAAAGAAATACAGATATTATGGAAAATGTTATACTAATTAACCAGAAATTAAAAATGGAAAATTTCACATATACAACTTGTCAAAACAGAATCAAGCAGGAATGGGAAACTTGTATATTCATATACTTACTAAAGCTGTGGAATACTTGATAGAAAACATTCACAGAAGGAAAGATGACTTTCTTAGAGGAGTTTCCCAAAACATATAAGCCTAAACCCAGATAACTTTTTCGGTGGACTCATATAAGGAAGAAATAATGCTAATTAAGAAAAAAATTAAAATAGGAAGAACTTTATAACTCATTTTATAAGATCAGCATAACTTTGATTCCAATCTTAACAATAACTTATAAGAATGTAAAATTACAGGCCAATACCTTTCCAGAAATAGAGGCAAAATGTTTTGGAAAATATAGTCATTTAAATTCAATAATACAGGAAAAAAAAAAAGAAAAAAAGACCCCAAATGAAATTAGATTTATTCCTGAATCATAAAATCGACCAATTTAGTTCATCACATTTACACAAGAGGAAAAATTTATGTGATCATTTTTTTAGATACAGAAATGTATTCAATACCCATACATGATAACACAAACAAAATCTCCTAGAATCCTAGGGAGTTAAAGAAAATTTTCTAAATGTGATAGAGTACTGATAACTGAATTTATAGGAAACATCCTACCCTATAATCTTTCCAAACATTGAGACTGAGATCAGAATGTGCATAGATCACAGTGCTATTAAACACACCTTAAAAAGGGGTGAGATTAAAGGCTGAAAAACAAACTAGAGGGCTCTAAGAGTGATGTTTCTTTAAAAAAAAAAATCTCAATCCGATTAAATTGTTTCCTTGTTCAAAACCTTTCAGTGGATAAAAGTTAAGCTCTTTAGCCTGCTACACAAGGCCCTTCATGATCTGGTAATTATTTACTCTCTTGACCCTCTAATCAAACCCTCATAGTCTATGATCTAGCCATGCATACTGAGGAGGAAATTAAAGCAGCTGGAGTGTGATCCACTTTTATGATTATCCTGGGTACAGTGCCAGTGGAGAGAAAAGCAGACAAACCTGTCTAATTTTGTCACAATGATTACTGGGCCTCCAGGTAAATGGTCAAATAATATTTATAAAGAGGAGGTCTTTTATCTGTGAAATGTTTTAACAAGTTTCCTAGTTTTAATATTGTTTATAGTCATTAAAACCCAGAATTTATGGTATTATGACTCATGCCCCCTAGAAAAGGTCGTATAAACTGGAATATAAAATGAACATTTTTTATAATCTAATCTCTCTTCATGAGGTGGGCTAATAACATATGTAACTCATTGAATGACTTTGCCTACACTGGACCAGAAAGTATATGTCCAATGAAGGAATGGAGAATTTGGGGAGCTGCTGTCAATGTTCCAGGCCTCTCTCTTTGTCTGAGTCTCTTGATAACTTAGGTTTTTGAAAGTTTTTGTAAAGCTCGATAATGGCTAAGGTCTCTAATTCATATAAGAATTATTTTACAAACCAATCCGTCATGTTTATAGCCCATTATTCATTCATTGTAGGTGCTGTTAATAACACTTGGGATATATTATTAACACAGAAGATAAGATCTTTGCTATTTTTTCATGGTTTTTAAGCTAGAGAAGGTGAAAATAAACAAGTTAACTAAAAATGATTAAGATACTTTCAAATAGTGTTAAATATTAGAAGATAATTAAATTGAGAGTGCTATGTCAAGGACTATATTAGATAGGGAGGGTGGTGAATGGAGATTGTAAATGATGATTTCTGAGCAAAGATTTCAGTAACATGTATATGAGATACTTAAAATGATCTCAATGAGGGATGTTTGAGGTGAGAATTATAGGAGAGTTAGAAAAGCTCTCTGATGAATTGAATATGGACACAGAAGGGAATTGAAGGCTATTTCTTGGATTTTGATTGAGCATTTGAGTACATGGTAAGATTATTCATTGAAATGAGTAGATTTAAAGAGAAATGTTTGGGAGGTGGGATTCAAGTGGGATCACGAGTTATTTGATATTAAGTTTGAGATACCTAACCATAATACGAGAGGGGATCTTGAGTAAGAAGTTAGATGTATGTGTCTCAAGCTCAGGGGAGTATTCCGATCTGAAGTTATTAGAGTCATCAGCATATAGATACTATTTGAAGCAATGAGCTAGATAAAATTCACTAGGCAGAGTGTTTAATGAACAAGGGAGGAGACTAAAGACTTGAGTCCTGGATCACTCAAATAATTAAAATAAAAAAAAAAAACGAGATTGTGGTATGGTAGAAGTCAAATAATGCACATATTTTAAGAAAGAGGGAGATAAAATATGACAAGTTGCTGTAAATTTTGAATGAGGACAAGGAATCATTGGACTTGGCAAACTGATATTGGTGACATTGCAGATTTGTTTTAAGAGTCCTGAGGGGGGAAAAGGATATCTAATTGAAATGTGATCATGGAAGTAGCAGAGTGTCACTTAGAACTACTTTCCTCCTTAGCTTGCTTGCTATGCATCTTTTGCATCCATGTTTATTAATATTAAGGGAAAAAAATCTATCTTTCCTGTTCTATGTCTAGCCCACAGAAATCACTCGAAGGTATTTTGAATAAATATGCAGAATGATTGGACCAGTTTGCCTTGCTTCTAAAGTTTTGCTGCATATCTTTCAAATGTTTTTTCATCAATTATTGTATTTTACGTTCTTATTGATGAATTGATTGAATGCTAAAAGAAACTCTTCTATCTTTTTAACCAAAGCAGACCTCAAAGTATATTGGTTTTAATCCATAATACTTAAAATTTTTTGTAAGCTTTAGTGGTTTTAGATGGACGTTTCTTTCTTTTACGAGTTCTGCCAGTTCGCGCTTCTTTACTTCAGTCCAGCTCCATTCATTTACATTACTTCTATGGCCCTTGTGGGCGTTTGAGTATGAGATACTTATAAGCTCTAATTTTAATTTATATTATACTTAATATTTGGCCTAACTGAAAAGAATATCTGATGCATAGTGAGCACAAAATAAATATTAATTGTAACTAACATCCACTTGATTTTCTTTATTTTTTTTACAAGTAAACTCATGAATATAATACTAGTTAAATTCTAGATGCATAGAGATATGTGTGCTTAATTAAAAAGTCTTGTGCCATAATTCACAATGCTTTAAAGGTTGACATATTTTATTTTTAAAGTACAGTCTTTAATATATATGAATATAACCCACATTAAAGACTTCAACATATCAAATCTGCTTTAGAAATGTGTTAACTTTAATTTGCTTTTAATAAGAACATATTTTTAAATTCTTTGACTGTCCTTAAAATTCCATAGGCTAGAATAATGGATTTTCACCATCTTTTCTTTTAGCTTTATTTTATTCTATTAGGATCAATTCAAGTTCTGTCTCGCTGATTTCTACTTTAAGTCCAAAATATTACATGTATAATATAACCTGTAAGAATTAAAAAGTATCTACTCAATATAATTCAGTATATATTGCCACATAATTATGTGTTTTGATGGGTTCATGTAACTAATAAATAATTTACATAACACCCATCCCAACAATGTTTAGCAAAATACATTTGATAAGGTAAAAGGAGCTTAAAAGTGAAAAGGAAGACTGGAAGAATGCCTTAAGTTTTAGCCTCACACAGTGCTTTAATTTGTATTCAGTTTTTTTAAGTCATTATTTTAGGTGTTTTTTATATAGTTAAACAGTTTTGTTTCCAACCTAACTTTTCATATATAAAATCAAAGAGTCTTTTATTTAAGTCATAAAATTATTCTCTAATTAATTGATGGAAAAAATGAATAAAGTTATTTAAACCAATATGAACTTTTATGACATTTCACTAATTATTGCAATAACTTTGGAGTAAAACAAAATTATCCTTGCAGTAGGCAATGAATTTATACTTAGTATTGCCGTGACTTCACAGGTGTTAAATTAGTCACAAAGGAGCTCTTGGGAGCAGTCCAAACTTAATAAGAATGGACAGGAATGCTATTTTAAAAGGAACATAAAGCCAAGTATCTGGTATATAACCCTGATTCAGTTCACAATAATGTATCAGTATTTCTCTGCTGTTTTTGTAGGTAAGAATTATATTTTTGTCTCTATTTTTAGTCTTTTTATCTCAAAGAAAGCTGATTTTAGATCTATGCTAGTTTTTTTTTTTTTTTTCCTCTCTCTCTCTCTTACAAAACCAAACTATTTTTAGGCTTCAGATATTTGTATCATTAAACCCATGTGACAAAGCATATTTTGAAAGGGAACATGACTGATAAAATGATTTTCAAACTGTGAGTATGTGGGTTTTTCTTTAATTCTGGAATAATACAACAATCAGGTCTCAAAAACCTCTCAAAGTGGCTGCCTGCCAGGCTTTAGTACACAGCCCCTTAAAGATGTCCCTTGATAGTCAGGGCTCTCGCTGTCCGTTGTAACAAAGGGGCTCTTGGCAAAAGACTCTCCCAGTTTATGGGGCTTTGGAGCCATAGCCTTGGGCTCTGTTAGAGTAGTAGTTTGAATATCTGCCATGCCAGAAAGCCTGGGATTTCCACTGGCAACAGTATGTCCCTGCCTAGGCAAGCACTGTGGAGTGCAGGAGTGCCAGAAAACTCTCACAATGCTGCAGGCAAGGACACCAGTTGCCAGGCTGACAACCGTGGCTGCCAGCATCAAGCAGTTGATGTTAAGCCACAATTGCAAAGATATCTTGTGAAAATCTGTAAGAATATCTGCATTTGAAACATCTTTGTAAGTAAGTTTTGCATAACCTCTGGTTCATCAAGTAGCCAGAAGAAACCTAGAGAAATCAAAGTACTTAGGATTAAGGTTGAGGATTAACTAATTCTACACTAGAGCACACCTGAATTTTTGTTATATTATTCCTATGATATTAGCTACTATTACTGAACATGTATCACGTGTCAGATTCTGTATTAAATGCTTTGCATACATTACATTTTGTATTTTTGCAAGGCAAGATCATATTCAATTTAAAAGTTGTAAAGTTGACATTAAGACAAGTCAAGGTTAGTAGATAGGAGAGCTGGAATTTGAATGAAGGTTTTTCTAATACCACAGTTGCTGTATTATCCTGCTTTTCTGTGGCTTTGCAATTTTTATTCTGATTCTCAGGCTCATTAGAGTAGAGAGGATCTAGGCTTATAAGACTTTCCATATTTTCTAGAATTCTGGGCCTAGGTTGATTAAAGGGACTTGGACTAGAATCAAAATTAATTCTAATCAAATTTTTAATAATTCTTAGAACATCAAGGAGGTTGTTTTTATATTACTTGGGATCATTTTCTTTTAACTCTTTCACTTAACTTTGGATAAGCCTGCCAGTGCTTCTATATCATGTGTCATGATTCGATATTAGAAATATCAATTACTCAGAAGAGAATTTAGAAGAATATGGTTCAACTAAATGTATCTGATCATTGGCTTTAACAATGACATGAAAAAATGATTTGGAATCAACATTGTGTTTGTAGAATTCTGTTTACTCATAAAAAATATTTACTTATGAAAAACTTACTCCTAAAATACAGGCATAGCCTAGATCATCAGTACATGATGTCATCTGTCATCTGTCATATGTATTAAGAGGACACATGACTGAGAAGCCTGTTAAGACACAGACATACAGATTCGTACTATGGCCCAGGGAAGTTTCCAGTTTTCTATCCTAGAATTTAAATAAAAAGTGGATATTTTTGAGAAATTTAATTTTATTATGGAAGAGATTATTTATAAGAATATGATAGTTTATTTGTCATTTCTTAGTCTAAATGTGACTTTTATAGTACATCTTTATTCATTTTTTAAATATATGTAAATGAAACATAATAAAGAACGTGCACAGGAAAAAAACCAAATAATAAAAAGTGCCGTTACCTGTTTACCCAAAAGAATAAATGTTCCCCTTTTCAGGTATTAATCACTTCCACATCATGATGCTTATGGAGAAGGAAAAACACAACCGTAATACATATTTGCATGTTTAAAGATCCTAAATAAATCAGGATTCTATATTTTGCTATCCTTCAGAATCAGTTGTTAATGAAATGATGATAGGAAACTATGAAGTAAAGGCGACACTTATATTATTCAGAAGATAATTTTTCTAATCTCCTAATCTTGTATTGACCAATTGAGAGACCCATGTGCATACCACTGAGAAAAAAAAAAAAAAAAAAAAACCAAAGAAAGATATAAAATAGCATAAAACAGAATTCCCCTTGTTTTCCCCTTACATGACATTTCCAATTATTTCTCAATCTCATTGCTTTTTCACATTTCTTATCTGCTGTAAACTCTTCCTACTCTCCAGTTAACTCTTTCATATCTTTGCCAGAAGCATCACTTTTGGGGGAAGTTGTGCTTACTGTGCCCAGTCTACACCAAGCTCTCTATTGCATATTTTCATAGAATTGTGAAAATTTCCTTTAGAATCTTATCTAAGTCAGTAATTGGATATTCATTGATGTGATTATTTGACTATCTCCCTCATAGGTCTGGAGAATAAGGACCGTGTCTATTTATTTTTCTCTTTTTTATTCATACCATTAGCACATTGCTTGGCACATAGTTGTCAATCAAGGATAAATTAATGAACAATCTAAACTGCTGTCTATATAAAAAAATTACAGAAAAATTGTTCATATAATAAGAGGTAGTTCATATATTCATAGTTTTGAGTATACTTTTTCTCTATTTCTAGAATATGATTATATTTATCCTTTAAGATTCAGATTAAATATTATCAATACTACACCTTTGTGAAATATTTTTTAACTACTCAGGAAGTTTTAGTTGCTAGTTCCCCAAAGCTTATGCTTTTAATCATCCTATTATTATGTTCTGTCATCTACCTTGAGCAGTAGTCACTCTTTTCAGAATGAGAGACATGCAGAAAAGACTTGAACCCAATCTGTACCTTGAAGCTGAGCCACCCCAGCCAACACAAGAGCAAGGACAGAAACCATTGCTGTCATAAAGCCACTAAAAGTTTAGAGTAGTGTATTAAATAACATTATTGCAGAAACAGCTGTCTAATAGAGCCATTAACACTTTAACCTAATCAGCACCAAAGTAATCATGTTTGGTTTATACTAATTGTTAATACTAGTACATGTGAATAATTGCTCATATTTCACAGTTATAGAAAATATTTAGTGTATATTATGAAATATGTTTTAGTCATTTAAAAATGGTTAGAACAAATTTAAAAAACTGAAAACTTTTAAACATTTGATAACTTGCTTTCCCTTTTCTTCCAATGCAACCTCTAAACTAATTATCCAATCCTGTTCTAAATTCAAGTCAAAAAGAACTGTTTTTAGAAGATTTCATAGTTTATTTTTAATGGTAAGTTATAGACTTAATGACAGACGTTCAGAATTATTAGTCATTGTATTCAAGTTTACTTGACATCACATACCATCCAAGGTTCTATAAGATTTAAGTTTTGCATGGCAGATAGATGTTTCCTTTAACTAATCCAACTAATCCTTTCTTACCATAAAAAGTAAATCGTATCTAAAACAAAAAGGGATTAAGAATCGAATTACCGTAGGAGCCAGCAATCCCTCTTCTAGGTATCTACCCCCAAATTTTGAAAACATTTATTTGTAAAGATATTTGCACCCCAATGTTCATTGAAACATTATTCACAGTGACCAAGACATGGAAACAACCAAAGTATCCTTCAACAGATGGATATCCTTCAAACTAAATGACCTCAATGGGGTATAACTAGTAAACATTTTTTGATTTCCATCAGTAGTAAAAGTGGCATTGCCTAGTAGGATCTAGGTTCTTGGTGGGCATTAAATAACCATGATATATGAAAGAGTGTAATGCACATTGATGTGGGTGAGATGGGAGTGGAGGTTATTGAATGCCCCAAGAAGTGACTGCATACCACACACTTTGGCTTAATTGGGGTGAGGAGGGTTCTACTTCTCTCTGTCCTTGGGTCATGAACTAGGAATCTAGAGCCATCAACACTCACAAGAATATAAGCTTTTGCTAAAGATATTTTACCTCAGACATTTATGATTTGTCTATTCTGGCATAGTTTTTTATTCATTTATTCATTTCTCATAGACCTGGCATGTCAGCAGTTTGATTACTCACCTCTGTATTGTGCCTTATACCTATTCATCATATTAATATTTCTTCTCAAGAATGGGCAGACTTGAAAAGGGATGAGCCCTTCTTTAATCACAGTGTGTTTGAGAATATGATCTGATTTTCCTACTGCTATCATCAACCTGAGATGAAGGAAAGATTTAACTGAAGTAACAGTAGCATGTCCCTCCATAATCAAAACTCAGTTGCTAGGAAAAGATCTTCAAATTCAAACTGGTTTTAATATCTCCCTAGTGATTAGGAATGGGGAAATCAGAATATCAAAAGAGAGAGACTAGATTAACTCTGGCTGCTATTTTTTATGTTCACCAGAGGGATGCAGAGCAGTGCGTTCATTTCTTGAGCGAAGGAGAGGTCTGTGGGAGGTGCCTGTAAGGGGTGAGGGAAGAAATAGAGAAACTGAAAAAATTAAATGGCTTTCTAGGTTCTCTTGCATATATTCTTCATAGTGTCTTCAGGAAATGTGCAGAATAATATGTTTATTTTCTTTCTTAAAAAGTTTCTTTTCAGTTACACAGCCATATATATTATAAATATTAAGTAAGCAATAAGTACATAGCAGAAAGATGTTTGCTTTCAAGTATTTAATGATTTCATTAAGATTCAGTGTCCTTAAGTTCATACCAAAACCCCTTTTGGTTTTTATTTTCTTATCTATTAAATGAGTAAGGGTATAAACTTTCTCTAAGGCCCTTTTTGTTTCTAAAACCCCAGTATTTATATCTGTCTGCCTGCACACACTGGCCCAAAGAAATTCATGAACAAGGGTTTACAATATCGAAAGAAAAATAGTTTTAATATTGAATTGGCAAATCCAGGGTTGCTTTAAAGACCTGACTCTCTGATGGAGTATAGTTTACAGATTATATAGGCAAAGTCACAAGACACCGTGGTTTAGAGGGTTTGGAATTGTACTGGTATCTGATTGATCAGAGATGAGGTAAGTGTAATAAATCATTTCTTCAGGTCTTGAGGACAGTTCTGAGGTCTGCTCTGGTGTTCCTTTGTCTGGTTTCATGAGAAAGTAGCCAGGGGGTCATTCCGCCTTAAGGTTAGGAGCTAAAACATAATTTAAGTCAAGATGTTACTTTAGTCTGCCAGATATCCAGACCTTGTGACCATTAGTCAAATCCAGGCTGTTTTGTCCTCTGCTGCCTTTAGAAGTTGCTAATTATCAGGGGGAAGGCTAGACCTATGAGGAGTATACCTATAAAAATAGGATTTGTAGGGCTGGATTTAAAGATAATCAAAATTGTAAGAACCCTAGGTATCATTTTCAGCTCCACTATTCCCCACAGCCAACCAAAGTTTAGTTCAGATTATTTACATATAGGCTGCATAACTAAGATATTTGGATTTTATTAGCTTCTTATGTTAAATACTTTGAGTTATCTAAATGATTAGGAGAGTCATCAACGTAAATAATTTTACAGTAGTAATTAGATTTAATTTAAAAATTATGTTTGGAGTGACGGGACTTATTAATTGGTTAATTATATCAGAAATAATGCCAGAACAAAGGCTGGGGTCCCTGCCCAGCCAGAGGGGGGTCAGCTTGGGAGGAAGAGGGCTGAGGTAAGGGGACAGGGGTGGGGACTGGGGGCAGGGTGACCAGGGTGTGGAGCTCTGGTCTGGGTGGGGGTCTGTCAGGTGACAGGATAAAAGAAGAGAGAGAAGGGCAGATTTTTAGGGTTAAACTATATTTTAAAAAGTAACAGTGCATTCTTATATTTTGGAAGTGTACACACTGATATATTTAAGCACAAGTAGGGAAACATCTATTTAGTATACATGCTACATAAATGCAGTGTCAGAATAATTTTCTTAGAATTTCTGAGGTGATATAAATCAACTCCAGGGACAACTATGTTGTGCTCCTACAAAAGAATTAGAGGCATAATTATTTTACCAGTTGGGCTCATACCCTTAAAATGACTGTGGGAATAGATAGTTCACTTAAATCTCTACAATGATTACAGAAATGTATAGTATTCGATAATAGATAGAATGCATGACCTATTAAAACATTTTGCTCCCAATGTTTACTTTCTATAGCTATGAAAATTGATAAATTTATGCTTAGCATCTTTGCACGATCAATTAGCATACTTACTTTGAGAAAATTTCAGCTATCCACTCATTGTAAGATAATGTCTTTGAGGACACATGGATGGACATGATAGAGTATAACCATATGTCTCTTACTGAGGAAAAGCTTAAACGGTCCAGTGATATGGTACTTTATAAGAAATATATATATTTGATCTTTATTTCCAGTTCTGGCACAGAGCTAAAACCCTTGGAATTTCCTAAGTGATGAGAGCCATAAAAGTGTCTTTTGTTATGTTGAATAGGTGAATTTTAGAAAGCACTTATGGATGAGCTCTGGTTGCCTGCAGAGCCGACCACAGGATTAGACAGTTGGAGCTTTCAGTCCCATGCCTTTCACCTCCAGGGAAGGAAGAGGGGCTGGTGGATGGGCCAATGATAGAATCATCACGCCTATGTAATGAGGGCTCCATCAAAATCCAAAAGTACAGGATTCAGAGAGCTTCTGGGTTGGTGAACACGTGGAGATGTGGAAAGTGTAGTGCACCTGGAGCTCTGCTCCTTTCCATATACCTTGCCCTATGTATCTCTTCTCTCTGGCTCTTCCTGCATTATATTCTTTTATAATATAAACGGATGATCTAGTAAATAAAATGTTTCTCTGAGTTCTGTGAGCTACGCTAGCAAATTAATCAAACCTAAGGAAGGTCTCACGAGAACCTCCAATCTATAGCCAGTGGTCAGAAGCACAGATAACAGACAATATGGTCTTGTGACTGATGTCTGAAGTGAGAGAAAGGTGGCAGTCTTGGACTGAACTCTTAACCTGTGGAATCTGATGCAACTTCTGTGTAAATAGTGTCAGATTGAGTTAAATTGTAGGATTCCCAGTTGGTGTCTTGAGAATTGCCTGTGAGGGAGCCCCCCTGCCTCCACATACAAATAAGAATTTGGTAGGCAGAACATAAAAGAGCTCCCTGATTCATATGATACCCAATAATTTTCATTTTGCTGCCAGTAGTCTAAAAATTGCTTCTAGTTCTCTTCTCATATTTGTGTTCTCTTTGTGGTGATTATGGATATGGCCTTCTTTTAAAACTGAACAGTTTTAAGTCAATTTTGCTTCTGCTCTAGGATTTATTATGGTTTTTTATAAATAACATGAAGACAAAATTTTAAAGTGCTGAGAAAGACTGGTTCAAGGATTTTGATTGTTTCTTTATTTTTTCTTCATCCCTATGCTCCATCATATTTAAACTTTACCCACAGGTCTTTTATCCCTATGTTAATGGCAGACTTCCAACACTCGCTCTTCCTTTTCTCTTTCTCTTTTGTCTCTCTCTGTCTCCCTCATGTCTCTCACAAAATCTATTAGAAAATCCTGTTGGCCACATCTTAAATATATACCACTATATGATTATTAGTCTTATTACATTTTTACCTCATTTCTCTCATCCTTTTAACTATTTTCCCTGCTCTCACTTTTTCCTCCACTGCTTAATATCCACAGAGACAGAGAAGTCAGATTATGAACTATAGTGCCTCACTTTTTTTTTTTGATTAATTGCCTGAGTTCTTATAATGGCTCATAGAGACCCCATAATCTGCTCAGGACTCTTGAAAGCAGGCAATTTTGTCTGTTTCATTCACTGATGTATCGTTAGTGCCTTAAACAGCATGGGGGCAAGATAAGTGCTAAGGATATGTTGATGAATGAATAATGTCTGAGTAGTTGCTAAATCACTGAACTGTCTTAGATCACCAGGACAATTGGCTAACAGAGACTTCCAATAGGGGAGTTATTTTGATTTCCTTTATTACTTCACTTAAGGTCGATATGATGGGCCCATGGGAATAGACAGTCTGAACATCCTTACGTCATTGGAGTTAATGTTTATAGTGATCACTAATTTCGATTTTGTTACCTCCTTTGAGATACTGAGGGAAGGTATCTCTATTCTCTACTAGAAGCATGCTGAAGTAAGTAGTTTCTGGACAAACTTCTCATGGGAATGTAAAAACTTGAAATATTCTGTATTTGTAATATATAAAACTTATTGTTGGGAAGGAAAAGCAGTACTTGATGTAACTTGCATAATAGTCACAAGTGATTAAATATATCCTTTTTTTTCTCCAAGCAAAAGGAATAATCAATAAAAGGAGTCTTCAGAGTGATAAAGGTCTATTTGATCTAGTTTCTCACATAACAAATCAAAAATTTCTCTGCTTCATTTTCCTTCACCTGAAATCTGTAAACTGGGCTATTATGAATAATATTTTCATGTTTGAACTCTATTCATAATTAAGAACTGTACAAATGGCACAGGTAAGGACCTAAATGATAAGATTTTAATGTTTTAAAAGCTTTCAAAAAATTGTTGAAAAGATCAGTCTGGTTTAATATGTTTAAATTAAAGCACATCTTCAAAGACCTGGTCAACAACAGACCAACTTTTTTTTTTTTTAATAATTAACTAAAAGATTAGTTCAAGGGTAAATTGTCTTGTAGAAAGGCTTGAGTCCACTAGAATCAAATACTTTGTTCAGTCTATCCAAACATTTTCAAAAGAGGATTTATTAGTCAAATATACTATTGTTCTTTTTAAATAATTTTGATTTTTCTATATCAAGTGTTTTTCGTTGATACTATGCTAAGGCAATAAAATATGTGGTGATAAAGTATAGGAAATTAGTAATACTCTAGTAATACTTCAACAAAATATTATACCTAAATTACTCCTAGGAAATGGGGATATTAAAAAAATATGTAAAATTATATGTCACTTTTACAAAGGTAGGAAAATATTTTTCTTAAGAGCAAACAAAAAAAAAAATGCATGTTCTTTGCCTAAATCAAAAATATCCATTTACTGAACTTATTTTTGCCAATATTTAAGCTGAGTAATTGAGTTTTAAATTGAATCTTACATATTATCCGTTGAATCATATCGGTCATACTCTAGTGTATTTTGGGTCTCAACTTAAAACTTCAAATGACCTGTAAACTAGGCGTTAACATTTTGTTTTCTCATAACACTGTATATAGCACAAAAAACGGCATTGTGCCTAGATGCTCTGTTACTATCCTGCAGTTCCTTTGTTCCTCCTTCCCACTGTTCCCCCTGTGCTTTTCTACTTTGTGCTGTCAGAGCAGTCTCTCAGAGTTAAGTGAGCTCCTGTGTGGATTTAATGGAGAATGCATCACCGGGTTTCTCTCTTGGAAGTATTTCTACAATGTATGATTTAAATTATTGAAAGTATATGGTGAAAATCTAATTCTAGTAAATCTAGTCTCATACCTCATACCCATAATGGCACGAAATCAGACACACACAGAGACAACAGATAGTGTAAAAATGTAAATTTACTTAAAATGAAATGTATGTATATAGAGAATCTCTTTTGAATGTTTTTTTTTTTTAGAATACATTTTTTTCTCCCTCTCAACCATGTGTGCATGTTTCTAGTGCCATTTCATGTGGAAATTGTATTTACCAAAACATGAACACTTTGTATTTGCACAGAATTTTATCTCCAAATATTATTTCTATGAATTGCTTAATTTTTCTATCCACGTTCATGGTACATTTTAATATATAAGTGACTTATAAAGCCTAGCTACTATTTTTATATTCTATGAACATGTAAAATATAAAAACTTGCTTTTGAAGTCAACATTCTGCTTTTAAGGAAACACACACACAAAGTCTTTTACATTTTGTTATGTCCTATTTTTGATTTTTTTCTAATGTATATTTCAATGTTTCTAAGCTTTTAGTAATGATGAATACAATGTTATGGACAGATCACTTGTAAATGCATCTTGGCATACTTTGTTCAACTGTATCCCTATGTTGTTTTATTTCATTATCTAAAAACATATTTCCCAATACCAACTATGTGCTAGTATTATGTGCAAGGCAGCAATGTTTTCTACCCTCACAAAGTAGAAAGCATGAGATAAGCAATTACATGCATAAAGAATAATAAGTGTCATTATGGAAAATGTATAGTGTTATATAACATAATAGGACACATAATAGTAACTTACCTAGTCTACAGGACATTTGAGATTTTAAGCTGAGACCTAAAATATCTAGAATATGGCCATTAATAGTTAATAGATGATGTTAATTTATTTACTTAGCATGTCCCAGCACCCAGTATACTACGTTTCTGACATATAATAGGCAGTCAAAAAAAAAAAAAAAACTTATGGAATAAACTTATGAATAAATAAAAAAAGTTTAGAAGACAAAGAAATTTGTCAATGAGATAGGTACAAAGTTGCATAGAGAGCAGAAAATATGAAGGATTGAATGTGAGAGAATATAAAGGAAAAATGTTCACCATCACTAGGAGAAGAATGAGAAGATAAAGCTGGAGAGGTAGATGACACCCAGATTCTCAAGAGTTTGTAAGATACTTAGAAAACATTGAAATTATCTAAACAAACCATCAAACAAAAATTCACATAATTACATCATCAAATTACATTTCAAAAAAATCACTCTGGCTACTCAGTGGAGGATAGCTTTGAGGGGCCAAAGCTGTTTGAAGAGATGCTTTAAAATATTGTAAAGGTCATCTAGCTGAGATCTAATGGTACTCCAGACTAGTAAAATAGTAGGGATTTTTGAGAAATACGGGCATATATCTTAAATATGTAGATTAGAGACATGACATGACAGACTTTAGTTATTGATTAATTGTGATGAATGTGGAAGAGTGTGTCATCAAGGAGTATACCTAGGTGCTTAGAGAACTTAACAGTGGTAGTTTGGGGAAAAACAAGCTCACATATGAAGAATCTGAGGTGCCTATGTGGTATGTATCCATGTGAGGGTGTCCAGTTGACAAATGGAAGTAAGGAGTTAGTAGAGAATATGAGTTTTCTCCTACATAAAATGATAACAAATATCTCCAAAATGTGGATGGTAGAATTTATCTAGGGATTTCAATGTCTAATTTGTAGAGAAGTTATTGACTATTTTAGTTAAGAAGTCATTTCTAAGAATTTTGCTCTCAAAGAGGCTAGGAATGTTAGGCTGGGAAGGTTAGGCTGTTTGGTTCAATAGTGGCTGAAGAGTTGGGTCATAGAATCTAAACTAGATAGCTAAGTAAGTAGAGGTAGAAGGAAGTGGAGAAATTAACTGAATGTCCTCCTGAGTGAAAAATAGTATTTAGGGGTAATTGAGTCAGTGATTTGGAGGAAGCATTTCTATTCTAGGTTAATTAAGAGTTTGTGTATGGTTTCGATTTTTTTTTTTTTTGAAAAATTGAGAGTAGATGTATGACCCTGTGTCACTACCTACGAAGAACTGTACCAGTAACATGCATGTAGCATAGTTTCTTAAAAGTAACCAGGATGCAAAATAAGCCTTGCTATTTTGCTTATCTTTTTTCCCCTAAGCATCAAAGTAGGGAAGTGGATTCATCAACAAACTGGGCTAACGTTGTTCAACAATTAAAGAAGGGGAACTATGACAAATATCCAGCTTCTCCCATGGACTCATTTGACATCTATGCCAGAGTTTGAGAGCAAGTGCAGGTTGATTTTAGCATAGAAATATTTCTCTTAGGGCAAATACAAATTCCTGCATATTCTGTGATGCACAGTCATTACAAATATTTCTACTTTTATCTTAATCTTGGACCCCCCCCCCCAAAAAAAAAAAAGATTATAGGGCTTTCTTGGCTTAATCAATCACAGATGTTTTATTTAGATAATAAGAAATTCCAGTGTCTTCTCAAGAAAATAATCCACTGACAAAGGTGTTTCATGGTCCACACATTTAAAAGTATCATTGATATATTAAGGAACCAAAAATACCTATTCTGTAATAAAATTCAATGGGGGATATTTTACTTCCTAGCCAATCTTGCTTTTTCAATTCCTGAACTTTTGCTTATTTTAAAGAAAATTAAGTAAATTTCTATATAATATTCAACTACCTACAGTTGGTGAATATAAACTAACTCCTCTCTTGACGAGATAAATTATTTTTATCTCCTTTAGAAAGAGAGGAGTTAGTTTATATTCAGCAACTGTAGGTAGTTGAATATTATATAGAAATTTACTTAATTTTCTTCAAAATAAGCAAAAATTCAGGAATTTAAAAAGCAAGATTGGCTAGGCAGATAATTGACTACTTTGTTGAGAAGTCAATTTCAAGCTCTGAGTTACAGTGAAAATAAAGATTCTGAAACAAAGGAGATGCAGAAAAAACCTTCTTAGCATTGCTAAAACATAACAAATTGTATAAATGCAGAGTCTATTGTGGAAGTAGGGAATGATTTTCTGGCCGTGTTCATGGGAATCTGAGTTTACTATACTAAATTATGCCTCCCTTTCAGTGTACTACATGAACCTTCCAAATTTTATATGGCATTGACCAAAATGAATGAAGTCAAGAAAAGGACAATATATGATACATCCAGGTAAACTCAGTAAAGAAACACTCCATTTTATTCCATTTAAAGATTTTATATATATATAAAATATATATATATAATAATATATATATAAATCTTATATATATATATATATATATATATATATATATATATATATATATATAATTGTGTGTGTGTGTGTGTGCGTGTAGTTACATTAGGAGGCCCCTCATGGAAGACAGTAAAGACCCTTGGCCGATAGCCTCAGCTGATGTCCCAACCAGCAGCTAACCCAAACTGACATCCTTGTAAATGAGGCCATTTTGGAAATGTCAGCCATTACTGTGCCCCAAATGACATCATATTAAGTGAAAAGAAGAGCTTGGCCCAACCACAGAATCATGAGAAATAATTAATCATGGCTGTTGTTTAAATATCTCAAGTTTAGAGATGGTTTATTATGTAGCAGTGGATAGTTGAAACAATTAGTTATTGCAAGTACTCAGAAATAAATGTCTAAACATTAAATACTGTGTGATAGAAAAAATACTGGACTTGCTATCACTATGCAGATTTTAAGCTTCAGATACTAATTTGCTAGCTGAGAGATTTTGAACAAATCACTTACTCTAATTTCCTCACCAATAAATTGGAGGTTACAAAATACTGGGAATTGCCAGATATGATGAAGCACATGAAAAAACTTTAAATCAGTACTTTACTGCATGGAATATAAGATAATTTTGCTATGTCTGTCATAAATGAATACATCAGTTATCCCATTCTTAAACTTTAATTATAACAATATACTTGTTTAGAATATGAATCTTATTGAAGAGGGCAGTTTAGATAGAGGTGAAAGTTGTAATTATTTTTTAATAATAGCTTATTAGTAAAATCTTTGATGTCTATCCCAATAAGGAAGAAAAGCAACAAATTCTTTCTACCTTAGCCAAGTACATTAAGGTACTTCATACAATACCAAGGAATATTTTATAATATTATACATTGAGAACCCTTAAAATTATTATAGACCTCATACTATTCCTCTATATTATATTTCACCATGGATCTTTTGTTTTGCTATTTTGAAGTTTCAATATTTATTTTCATCTTACCATTAAATTCTCTTTAGTGTTCTGTTTTTTGTTCATTTTCTCTGTCATATGGGTTATGCAAAGAAGATAACTCAAGTAGAATAATACACAGCTTCTAGTTCCTATGATGATACAGGAAAAAAGTGCTTTCCTTTGCAGAAGGCTCTTTAAGAGAATAGCAGAAAAGGGAAATATTATGTATTCAAGAGGTTTAATGAATATGAAATCTGAAGTCAGATTTTTATTGGTCAGGAAATGTTTTTTTTTTTTATTGTTCTTTTTGGTTAAATGCGGAAATATCAAATCAGGAAATATTTAATTGAAAATTCAATAAGGCTTTTAAAAAGGTTAATCTAACTTCCAGATCTTCCTATAGAAATGATGATAAAAACAGATCACAAAAAAAAACTGTAATGTTTTATGTGTCAGAGTGCATTTCAGAGCATAGAAGAAATAAGGCTGAGGTATTAGCAGACAAAAATATTTGTTATCTTTTTCATGGTTAGTATAATACTGGGGCATTTTTAAAATTGTTATTGAGGATCCATTAAATTTTACTGCTGAAATTGAGAGAGGAAAATTACACACATGGGGTTTTTAACAGGTTTTGTGTCTAACAGCTTTGACACTATCCCACTGATTTTTGTCCCTGCCCTGATAGGTAGACTTGAGAAGTGACTGTTGTCTGGAGTCTAATGTCACAGCAATTAAATTCCCACAGGAAGCAGCAGCTTTAGGAGATGTGATTAGATTGGAGACACTGATGCTTGTTTTGATTTTGAAAATGCATCATCGATCAAGGCTACTGATTTCAGCAACTGCTCCAGCTGAGGGGAGATGTGGACTTAGCTTCTGACTTTATATTTAACTTCAGGGAAAATGAAGTCTTCCGCTGCCTGTCAAAACTACCCGAAATGTGGCCAATGCCTTTAGCAGGTAATCCCCAAAATGTCAAATAACCTTTATTTCCCAGAGGTCACGTTGATCTTTTTCTTCTCATTGTGACCTCAGAACGACCAATTTATTTTACATCTGATGATCAGACCATGAGAAAACAAAATAAATTCTAGCTGTTTTCCAGGGCTTGTTGGGATTGGGAATTTTTTTTTTTTTTTTTTTTTTTGGTTACTATGTCCTGCCTCAGCATGTAGGGAGTGTGTGTGTGTGTGTGTGTGCGCACGCACGCGCGCATGCGGGGGGGGGAGAATAAATATTTTGAGGTAGAGCAAAGGAATTTTAAGTACTTCATTAAAGTCTGCTGATTTTTAGAAACAAAGAATAACAATGCTGACATGAGACTAAATAATCTGTGAGCTCCTAGTTAACAAAAAAGACTTTCTCCAGCCACCATTTTGGAGAAGATTCCTCTCTCTCATAATTACTAACCCCTAAATTCCCTAAAATAGTCAATGGCTCTGTACATCTAAAAATGAAATTAAATAAATACACTCATAAAAATGCTTTTTATTCACACAAGACTGTTCCTTAATACATATGCCTCTACAAATTAGTCATCATATATTGAAATTTAATTGGCAGAGTAATATATATAACAAATATGCATAGAATGTGAATTGTGGAACCAAGGGATCATCCGATCAATCATATAATTAATCTATACTATTGAAAATCCCCTAACTTTTTTCTAAAAGACCCTCAATATTATTCTTTTACTTTAAGTGTCAAATTATCTATCTTAGGATTGATGTGTGTCTCATTATTTCAACACTGTTTTGGAAATGAACTCAAAAAGTTAAAAACTTTTTTATTGTTTCCTTAATAAGGGATATTGAAGAAATGTAATAGTTTAAAATGTCATCCTTTACAATAAATATTTATATTGCATTGAAATATATACTTTTCCTTACATGAAAACTTTTTCTCAAAAAACAAAAAGAGCAATGTACTTTAAAAGAGGATAATATAGTGATCACACATGTATATTCTTGATGCATGAAGATATGGCTTCAGTAGTTGGCTCCATCAAATTTTGTTATTTTAGAAAATATGCATAATCTTGTTAATACTCAATTGCCTTACCTGCAAAAGGGGATTATAATAATACTTAACTGATAAGATTGTTGTGAGGATATAATTAGATAATGCACGTAAATCACTTTACTTGAGTGAATGGTACGTTACAGGAGGGCAGTAAATATTAGTGATGGCTAGGCTAGTATAATTTATAAGAATATCTTTAAATATTGTTGTGCTGTAAGAACTAATCCTTGTTCACTCATTCATATGTTTTCTTGAGTGGCAGCTATCAGTTGGCAATGTGTTGGGTGCTTAACTTACAAACTAAATTAAGACAAATTAGGAACAAAGAATTTGGGATGGGACAAAGAAGAATATGCTCACGTGCATGCACAGACACACACACAGTCATAAAGAAGCAATTGAGAGCTTCACTAGGTATTGGGGCGACATCAAGAACAAACACACAAAGTGACCTGAGCCCCTAGTCCTTCCTAGACAAGTGATGACAAGCTCTGTCACAGAGCATGAGGACGTATGGATCAATGAGACTGACTTGGAAGTATGTTTAAAACAAAGAGGCCGTTAGCATGATCAAATTGCACAGAGGCGAGAAACAGCATAGTTGGGCATGAGACAGAAAGTGCAATGGCTGAGAGGTGGAGTGGAGTGGTAGGCAAGGGAACCTTGAATGTCCTGGTAAGGTGCTCTGACATTGTTCTCTGGGTGATAAGCAGCAGAGAGATGAAGTCAAACTTTGCATTTTAAATAGATCATTTTAGTAACAATGGGATGGATGCATTTACAAGGGTCTCTGGAACCGATTTAGGCCAGGTCCTTAATCTTTATAGCAGGCATTGATTTAGATCAAGAACCTGAGTAAAATAAAGAGGTTAAATTAGTATGCCAGACCCATTTTCTGAAGGAAGCTAACAGACAGATACCCCCTTCTGTAATAGCACACATGCCATGATTGAACCTCTTACCCATTGGATGCTATTACTACTTCACCTCAAACTAGCTCTATACTTAACTGATTTCAAGGACTACAGAAAAGTTGCCTTTTTCTTTTTTTTTTAATTTCTCAGACTCTCTTGGAGTGCATTGATATTGCTGTATTGAAACCTGAATCAGTTGGACAGGAGGACTACAGCTGCAATTAGAGACAACTCTTTTCAGAGTGGGGAAGGTTTCCTCTGTGTCATCTCTATTACAGGAATAGAATCCTTTGCAGCCACAGCTGACTTTAGGGAGGAAATTTTAATAATAAAAGAGGATGTGAATGTTCCATTTATGCTGGTCGGTAACAAATCAGATTTAGAAGATAAAAGGCAGGTTTTTGTAGAAATGGCAAAAACCAGAGCCAATCAGTGGAATGTTAACTATGTGGAAACATCTGCTAAAATGCGAGCTAATGTTGTCAAGGTATATTTTGATTTAATGAAGGAAATTCAAGTCAGAATGATGGGAAACATCTTTTTGGTTTTAGGGAGGGGGCGCAGTTGAGGGGTGAAGGTGAAGTAGAATTTCTTGTGGATCTGATTATGTGTATGTGAGATGTGCCTGGATGGCTGTTAGGCTCACCTGATTTGTTCAATACTGTAAATATATCCATGGCCAGGAAGCGCCCACACAGGTGGTTTAGTCTTACTGCTGCCTAGGTTCTTGGCTTCATGGGGCCCTTGGCTGCCTTCTTCTCCATGCATTTGGCCTCCATCTCCCACTAATGCTCCTTGAGTTTCTGAGCTAGATTGGCCATCCCCTGCTGGCTCTCGGCCTCCATGCTTCCCCAGTTGGGGTGCCATGAGTCTAGTCTCGGCTCAGTATATTGCTTACAATCACATTACGTATGCACACAAACACAGCGAAAAATTTGTAAATAACAAAAATTTCAATGAGAGAAAAAAGTGACTGAAAATTTTGTATCATGAGGGGAAAAAATAGGGCAAAGTGAGTTGATAATGGAAATCATTAAGATTGTGCTGATAATACAAATGAGATTCATTCATCAAAAGCACATAGAGAAGTCATTTCAGCATGTGGTCAGGAAACTCATGGGTATGCTTATAAAGTTTTGATCAATGCTAAACATTTATTTTTTAAACCATTTAGTATACATTAGTTTTCAGTGGTGTTTCCCATATATAATAATGAACAAAATGGTTTGAAATATGAAACAGCTTAATGATATCAGGATTCTGTGAGAACTTTACCTCCTGGGTTTAAGAGATAGAAAAGTTAAGACATAAGATACATCTGTAAAATTAAGCATTTTGAAGCAGAGAGGTATTTATTAACAAATATAACTATTAAATAGTATGCATCTGCAGACCTAGGATGATTTCATTGTGTCGACTAGTGACTTCTGCAAAAGCGAAACTAATTTTTCTGTCTGGGCATGTGGAGATAATTGATTTGAACAAATTATTTGAAATTTTAAAAAGTGGCTGACGGAGACCCTGATTCTTTTTTTATTGTGGCTTTTTGGGAGGAGGGTATTGTTTCCTTTGTTTTTGTTGACATTTTAGATAATACTAATTTTCCCTTCAGTGTAATAATAGTTTAAAAATATAGGCTCTGGTATGCATCAAAGATAAGAAAGGAAAGGGAGGAAGGAAGAAGGGAAGGAAGAAAGAGGCAGGAAGGAGAGAACAAGAAAGGAGAGAGATAAACTGAAAGAAAAAAAGAAAAAGCAAGAGGGAAAGATAAAATATGAAAATGACGTTTTCCAATAAATAACATTTAATAGCAATGCACATGTTTTCATGTAAGTACTGTATCACAGAAAAAAATACTGTAAGCTTAAGTACAATCTTAAGATTGTCAGGAGAACTGATTCATTTTGCTCTTATTCCCATTTTCTCAACAATCTTTGTCTTCAAAGTGGATAAATGCAGTGTCACTCTGGGTTCGCTTGGCAATCTTAAAATTGTCACAAGAATGGATTGGGTGCCGTTTTCTCTTGTTACAATCTTTGTCATGAGCTCTCACAGACCTTTTAATGCTTGATATGCTCTCATTCTCATTACATATTCTCATTCCCATAACAAAGATTATAATGAAAGAGAAGAAAGTCATAAAATTAATCCATTCTCATAACAGTCTGTAACGAGGGCAGAAAATTGAGCAAAATTAATCCGTTCTCATAATCTGAAGATTATAATGAGAACGGAAAATGGCATGAAATTTATCCTTCTTGTGACAATCTTTAAATTGTAATAGGGCAGGAATGGGATACAAGATTAACAAGCCCTTGGGACAAAAGCTCTAACTAAAACTGAAAATCATCCAAAATTAATTTGCGCGTGTGTGCGTGTTTGACAAAGGCCCGAAAGCCTGAAATTATAACTCTTTATTCCATTGGGATGTCATCATAAAATCGGTAACTGTTATAATTTACCTTAAAATAGTAGTGCCTGGCACCTTTGGTAAGGTGGTGAATTCAAACAAATATGGATGTTCACTCCCCAAGTAGATCCTGAGGACAATGCTGTTTTAGTTAAGGATAGTAAAGAAAGTGGAATTTGTTATTGAATTCCTGATTCATGAGTAACCCATTTGTTTTTCAGTAAATTTAATTTAAAAATCTTATTTTAAAATCAATAATACCATATATTTAGCCTAATGTAGACCAGTAATTATGTGACTGCAAATCTCAATACAACTATATACACAGCTGACCCATGTATTTGTGTGAGTGTAAACTACAGTTACCATATTGTGGCTTATCTCCACTACACATATCAATGATCAAATCTCCAGATTTTTTGTTTAAACTAACTTTTTTTATTTAATGTATAATTTATTTACTTTTGGTCACTTAATGAATTGAATTTATGATTGCCTTTTAAAGTGTTTGAGTTTTAAATATCCTTAATTTCTGAAAGGAAACAAGGTCTGATAACACTTGCATAGGGCTGCAAATATATTAAAGTAGAACGTGAACAGCTTTTTATTTGCCTCTGTAATTGAAGTATAAGCAAAGCAATGAATTAATGCACTAATTATTCTTACTTGTGAGGGCACACATATTTGTGCATAGAATGAATTTTTAAAATCCTGTTTAATACCTGTGTTAAAACATCTGTTATAAATTGATTTATGAGTATGCTCATACTTTGTAATAGTTATAAACTTTTTTCCCATAAGTACAGGGGTTATTACAAACAATAATTTAAATTGCTTAAACAGTAGCCAATTGTTTTAAAAATCTATATTAAAGAGCTAATAATGAGTGACAGTCATATGAAATACTTTTAAAAATTTTATTTTTATGTATCAAAATGAAAAGCCTCACATATTGTTGTTTTCCCTCTTTTAAGTCTGTACCTCCAATGACATCTCAGAAAATTGCGAGTGTATCAGTGAAATTGCAATAAATTATTGGGATACAAACCAATTTTGTGGTATTTTTCTGATACTTTAAAAGAAAGTATCTATTTGAAAAACCTCACTGTTATATATAATTATATCAGCAGTTGAAAATGCATTATTGAACATCAATTGTCTTAAACATAAAAGATAGTATTTCAATAAATTGGAGGAATAGTTAGCATATTTTTAAAAATAGTCTTATTTTTAGTTTCTATTAGGTTTTTCATATCTGGAGATTAGGTTTGAATGATTTGCTAAACTGTATCTTCTGTTTCTTTTGACAAGAAATATGTGCAACTATAACAACAATTAAGCTTTTTTTGGGTAGAGTAAAATTAAAGTATAGGTCAAAATAAGTAAATCTGGACATGGTCATGGCTCCATGTTTTGAGAAATGTGGAAAGCCTGGGTTTAAATTGCCACCCATTTTTCTACATCCAGAGGGAAGATAAATATAGTGATTCATAGCACTTGTGAAACCTTCAGAAAGTAAACCTTTTGCTTCATGGAAAAATGAGAAATTTGGGAGGTTGCACTTTTCATCATCAACAAAAGCTATTTTTGCAGACCAAAGAAGAAATGAAAAACTTTTCATTTATTTAGCTGTTCCTGGAAAGGTTGTAAAAGGTCCTATCATGAAAGTCGAAAAGGAAGAGCTGTTCATAGAAAGCTTTTAAAGACAAACATCATAAGCACGGATTCATATGGTAGGTGGAATATTGTAGGAAGGTACATGGGGCAAAAGCACCAGGATATGATCCCAGAAAGAGGAGCCTCTTCTCTGTACTTTTCCATTGTCCCCACCTTTTATATGCTTAGCTATAGGTATGTTCCAATTTAATGTACTATTCTGCGTGGAAGTCCAAGTTTTCAAAAAATATATACATGAGTGGATGTTCTTTTTAAAATTAGTTTTACTGACTAGTACACCATGGGACAGCTTTACAAAGAATACTAGTATAATTCCAGTGCCATACAAGCCTTATCAAAAAATGTTTATCTTTTAAGGTAGTCTCTTTCAAATTGTACTGGTATGTTCCAAAGTCTTTTTTTTTTTTTAAATGTATTGATACTACAAAATAACAATACTTCCTATTAATAAGTAAAAATAACCATATCTGATACAGGCAAAATGAAGATGTTTATTAGATTATAGCATAATCATTAAAAAGCTTTCATATGAAATATACGAAGAGTGTTTTCTGTTCTTACCTATCATGTGAAAATTCCTTTGCAGTGGGAGAAACATCAAGATGCTTTCAGTAATCAGACTGGCAGATGAAAGGGAGTGTTGGGGAAGGAAAAAGGAACTTGATGATACAGGAAGGGGTAGAAGGTAGAGCACAGGCAAGGAAAGGGTGGACAGAGATTAGAAAACCTCCGGACGGCAGTGCTATTAAAGGAGGATTTGTGGACTTGATTAAATTGCTTATTCTGTGCATATGATAAAACTATTCTCCTCTGTGTCATCAAAAAATATTAAATATTTTATATATGGCTCACTAATTCACTTGCATAAACAGAATTTTGCTTTTGGAGCTTGAAGAACAAGATAAAGTGATATCGATGATATTGAGTTCTACACATAAGGAATGTAGAAATGATAATATTCAAAAGCAAATAATGTATTCAGTATTCAGCTAGTGGGTAGAAATTTTACTAAAATAAAGACAATTAGACTTGGAATGTAGCTGTTTTTCTTTAGTAAGGGTTACCCCTACTAAGTTTGTTTGTCCGGGAGTACAGATATTATACAAGAGAATGAATAGATTGTTTACCAGATGGTATTGAGAGTTTTCCGTCTAATTTCTAATGGACCTCGTACCCCTGAAGTTGCTTCAACTTCTACATTTCCTACACATAAGGAAACATTGCTTCATCCCAAGAAGCCTCTGCCAAGTGGGTCCCTCCCCTCCTGCCCTTTCTAATGGAAGGAGTCATTGTCTCCAGTCCTAGTTATTTCTTGTATGCCACTGGTGTTAACCCTTTACTGTGGGAGCTGTGTTTCCTAGGAAACAGTCTCTGTTCTTTAGATTCTAGAACTGTGCATAAGTTTGTCCACCTGCTTCTCATTTTACTTTTGATGATGATTCCCTGTCTGTCATTTTCTTCACATGTAACAGGAATGTTTCTCAGGGGCTTAATCTGCTACGGTTTAGATTCTAAGAGGAAATTGTTTACTGACTCCTATGTTTGTTTAGCATTTCTTTATTTTTCCATGCCATTTTGACAACCATTTTAGATTATTTCATGATAGAGGCAGAGGTTCCCACTGAGTTCCTGTTCTGTTCCAGAATTTTATTTTTAATTTTTCCTACTTATCAACCACCTTTCTTGAATTTAGATTTTATTCTCCTCTATAAATTTTCAAACTGGGATATATCAACTTTATTATTTAGATATTACATCCCTATACCAGAATTAAATACTGAATGTGAATATGGATCAAAATCCATCAGAAGTATATAGTTTTACATTCTCCCCAAATAAAATCCAACATAATACGTTCAGCCAGTAAAATGATTGCTGTGCATTTCTTTAGCAATACTAAAATTTTAAAGTGGTTCTTCTCCATATCTTAAGTAGTGTAGGTAACTACTCCAGGATTTCACTGATGATGTGTAACACTGCACTAGTACTTCATTTTAATAAGAATGACACAGGTGACACATTGAGTCCAGCAACATAAATGAAGAGAAAGTGCTTTGTTTAGACATAGCAGAAAAATACCACTTTATATGTAGGCATTTATTTAGCCTTTATTTCAGATATTTTAACAATTGTACCTTGTCACTTCTGACAGCTGTTTTTTACAAGCAAATTCTATCTTGAAAACTAGTTCTAAGTCCCACAGCCCTAAGACTTCATATGCTGCTTTTTCAGAGTTAAGAAAATAAGCATGAGGACTAAAACTGAAGTTAGGGAGGAGAATGTCTCAGTAGGATGGAGGTGGGTCACATAAACACAAAAATGATGAAGGATCACTTATATTTCAGTCCATATGTTTTCAGGTTCTGCTATAAAGCCAGAGGTCTTTTTTTTTTATTTGTAGTGTATAAATTGATTTTAACAATGGGTAATTTTAAAGTATTTGGACCGAATAACATTTTTAAGTATATTTCATTTAGTAGTCAATAAAATTTCTTTTCCTTGCAGAGCTATGTTGAACATTATGAGAAAACCTTTTTCCAGAACTTTGTTTTAAAATCTGTCACTTGACAAAGTAATAAAATAATTATTAACAAAACAAATACGTGCATATAAAGGAAATGTTCAGACAGTTATACAATTTGTTGATTTATTTGCTTATTTAATACTTTTGAGATAGTAAAAGCAGTTATTTTTTCCATTCGGTGCTGATTTCTCTGTAGTCAGTGATTTTCTGTCGCTTCTAGGAAATGGAAGTCCAGTGCATTTCAGAGTCTGCTTCACCAATGAAATAGAATAAAGGAGAAAGGGAAACCGTGAGTATAAAGTTTACACTTTTAATAACTTATGTCTGGTATAATTATTATGCTCTTTTTACAAGACATCTATGGTCTGTTGTAAGTGGGGGCTTAGACATTCCAGCGTTATACATAAAATAATTAAAATAGATGAGCATAAATTATTTGAAGTGGTAGTTTTCTATCTTGCTTTGTACAATTTGGGAATATGTACAAAGAGGAAGATATGAAACCATGACTAATGTTGGCAAATTATTCAGCTGATCTCATTTATTTTTGAAGTATACACAAAAGATGTCCAAAACTTGGCATTTCTAATGTTATCTTTGTTATTGTTTCCTTCTGGGTTGTTCAGGCTTTTCTTTCTCCAAAAACCATTGTTAGATTAGTTCTTTGTTTCTACACAAGTCCCTCTTACCTCAAAACTGCCACTCTGCTACACAAAAGTGAAAAGCAGTGACGAAGACTGTATTTAGAATTTGGTTAACATGTGGAAGAAGGCAGCTTACCTCTATGTTTGTTTCAGAACAAACACAGACATTTTATTGAAACATTCTATAAGTTATGTTTTAAGGATATTTATAGATTGTCAATGTTATTAGAACAATGCTTAAAACTCTTTAACATTAATGCATTAAATGTGAAACTGATAATAAATTACATAAATTATTCCACTTAATAATTATGAAAAAGGATCTTGGGGTATGCACTTTAAAATTCACTATATACTGTATTTTAACTTTCTAGCTTAATATTTCTTCAGTTTAAAGACTGTCCATTATTTTTTTAAGAAAAGAGAGCTTCACTAACTGTTTCAGTGTTTAACTCCTGTACTTGTGAACTAAGAATCAATGGAAGAATTAGAGAAAAAAATTATTTGTGATTGCCTAAATTACTACTTAGCTTAATCATGTGAACTAGTTAATTTATACTGATTATAAGCAAAGGAATACCATAATGATAAACTGCAAAATAGCTCATTCATTATTTTACTTCCATTATACAGTCAACAAAACATATCTTTAAGATAGAAATTTTATTTTAGCTTTTCCTTGAAAACCCTTCTCTGTAGCTGTAGATTTCTGATTGAACCTTCATGTTGTAGTTTGTACCAACAGATTTTCTTATTAAAAGTAAGTTTATTTTAAAATTATACAAATAATACATGTAAACATTTAAAAATTAAGCAATGTATACACATATAGAGTAAAATTACTGTGTTGGTCAAAGATTCCATCAAAATTTTTGCATTCATACATGTACATAGATACATATGGTATCTATTATATCTATTTTTAAGTTTTTTTTCACTTACTATGTCATTTGGAACAAATAAGTCTTGAATATGACAAAACTATGTAATTTTTTCTTTGAGTATTTTTTTTATGGGTTACTGTTTCAGTTACTGTTGCTGCAATAAAAACTGACTCCAAAACTTAAGGTCTTAAAGCAACATCAATCATTTTATTATTTTTCAGTTTCTGTAGATCTAGTTTTTGGGAATGTACTGACAGCATAGTCTGACTTCAGGTGTCTCTTGAAATTGCAGTCAGATGGTGGATGGTGCTGGAACAGCAGGTGACTGGAGAAGTGAGGGACTTTACTGGTCATCTCTTTTTATACATTTTCAGGTTTTGTTTTTTTTTCAAGTGATATCTCCAGGTGGACTAATGTGAGCATCTACCCAGTACAGTGGCCTAAAGACAATTAGATTGCTTATATGACAGCTCAGAGCACCAGTGCTAGTGTTCATATAAGCAAGGCAGAAACTGAATTGCCTTTTATGATCTAACTTTGGAAATCACATAACATCATTCCCTTCTTATTCTTTTTGGTGAAACGATCATATATATAATTTATCCTATCTGCAGGTAGGGTGATCATCTGTCGTGGTTTACCTGGAAACTTGCACATGTCACATTCTGGAAAACCTCAGGACAGTTAGTTACCCTACTCTTAATTAAGAGTATTTAAGTTTAATATATCCTCTTAGTAAAGTTCATCTTTTATTCTGCGGCTATTGATTTTAGGGTTCTGTATAGTAAACCTTTACCTTTATTAAACCATGAAGTCTCCAGTGTTACATTCTAGAAGACTGTTTTGCTTTTCACAATTTGACTTTTAATCTATCTTTAATTTATTTTTGTGTTATGGTATGAAGGAGGAGTTGAGGCTTATTTTCTTCTATATAGTTTATTCAAATATTGAAAAGTTAATTTTTCCTCCAAATAACTGCAGTGGAGTATTTGCTTCAAATCAGACTCTCTCTTTCTCTCTCTCTTCCCATATATATATCTCCCCATATATATAAAAATATATATACATATATATATATTTTTTTTCTTACACGAGCTTCACTGTCATCATTAGTGGGAATGTTTTAAACTATGATAGTAAAAGTCCTTTACTTTCGTACTTTATTTTTCAGTATTGCTTTGGTTATTCTAGATCCTTTGTATTTCCATGTAGATTTTATATTTTGTTTGTCAATTAAAGAAAAAGTTTCTAGGATTGTGTTGACACTATATATTAATTTGGAGAGAATGGACATCATAAAATACCAAGTCTTTTGATCACCTAATGTGGTTTTGATGTGCATTAATTTAGGTATTGAGTTTCTCTCAGTAATTCTCTGTATTTTTCAGTTTTAAGATCTTGCTTAAAATATTTAATGTTAACATTCTTTGAATAAGTGTAACTGATATTTCACTTCATTTTTTCTTACTTCATATATATGTATATATGCATATATAATTATATATTTGTATGTATGTATGTCATATCTATAAATTTTTGTCAGGCAAAATTTATGTCTAAAACTAAAACCAGTAGTTTCTTTTTTCCAATCATAATTACTGCTGAATTTTTCTTACTTGATTTCAATAGCTAGAACTTTAGTAAAATTTGAATAATAGTGCTCGTAGTATAATCAATTCTTGACCTTAGTGAGAAACCATTAACATTTCATCTTTCAGTGTAATGTTAGATACAGATATTTTTGGTAGATCTGTTAGTCATATTTTAAAAATTCTATTCTCAGTTTCATACGAATTTTCAACCATGAAATGGTGTTGGATCTTAACAAATGATTTTTTCTGCCTTTTTGGTTTTATCTTTTATTCTATTAATTTGGTGAATTATAAGGAATGCTTTTTCTTATAAATAAGTCCCATTTTATTATCAGGTATTAACCGTTTGATATATCACTGGATTAAATTTGCTAACTTTTTAAAGAATTTTTGTGTAACTGTCCATAGGAACATCTTATTTCTAATTTTCCTTTCTTCTAATGTCCTTGTCTGGTTTTTGTATCAGCATTATACTGGTTACATAAAATGAGGTAGCAAGTATTGCTTGTTTTTCTATTCTATGGAGAGATTTTTTAGAACATTTAATAGTATTTCTTCCTTAAATATTTTAAGAATGCATGAGTAGGACTATTTGACTCAGTTTTTCTTTTTATATATAAGTTACTGAATTATATTGTTCATATCTTAGTTACCGATATTTTTCATCTGTATCACCTCTAGTAATGAGAGATATGTGTCTGTTAAAATCCCCAGGCCAGGCCTTCTGCTGACAGCTAGCTCAAGCTGGGCAACAGAGGCACCCGAGGGAGGCTTTGAGGCACTGCTTGCCTAACTGCTGCCCTTGCCCACCCTCCACCCCAGACCCAAACCAGCTAGGTTCCGGAAATGGAGTGCCAGAATTATTTGCTATACTTAACTGTTATATGTTATAAAATAATGGATTTGTTATTTTTTCTAAAAATTATTAAAATGTCTTCTGTCATGTACTTTAAATTCTTTGTAGATTACCTTAATCCTATAAAGACTTTATTTAATATGTTCAGGGCAAGTGTATTTCAGGTTTCCTTTATTCTGGAGTTGAAAATATCACTTCTTGGGTGTGTTTTTATTCATAATTTATGGTTTTTCTAGAGTTTTGGCCAAAAGTCCAGGATATTGATCAAGGTCACTCCATTCAAGCTGAGTTTGAATTCCAAACTCCATCACTTAGGTTTATGTTGCCTTTAAAATCTTTGCACATTCCTCTGACCTCCAAGTGGTTATATTTAACTAGGCATGCACCGATATCAGGCACTGTTTCTCTGAAGTCTTCTCTTCTTCAGGATTCTATCCCTCAAATGCCACATGCTATGCAAAATCTATCTCCTCTGCTCATTGTATCTCCTTTCTCTTCTTGGGCTCTCTTTCCCCACACTAAGATTTGGACAGTTTTTTAAAGGATAAATCTGTTGTGAATGTTGGCCTCATCTTCTAAGTTTATCTTCTCTCATAGATTGTGGCCCTTAGTTGATATGATTATTGCCCAATGCCTAAAAAGAATTTCTTTAATACACTTTGTCAATCTTTAAAAGTTGACTTCTTAAAATGTTTTCTTTTTGATGTTATGGTGAGAGAATAAGCCTGATACCAGCTTTAGATCATAACTAAAACTGCAGGTTTTGTTGGTGAAAGTTAAGAAGGATTTTCTTCATTCATTTGGAAATGGCCAAGATTAGCAGTTTTACCCAGGATGTAGATCACAATCAGACATGAGAAGTTCCTTTCTGTGTATGGCAGGTATCTGTTGGTTCAGCTGCTTTATTCCCTGTCAAGCAGCAATAGGTTCAGTTCCTCTCACAGAGTCATACTCTGTCCAAACAGTTTAAACTTTAATTCTCCCATAGGTTTTATAAAAAGTGCTGCCAGAAGTTTTTCTCTGGTTCTGCACCTGCATGTTCTCTTGTGAGCAAAATACTTCAGATACATGTGGGTCAGCCTCCAATGACCCAGTTCAATCTCTTCTTCATACCTATTGGAATAATCCACTTTCTCATTGATTTGTTGTTTTAGGTGGCCTTCCTTTTTAGCTTACCTTCCTTTTTAAGCTTCACATAATTATGGTACAGAACATACTACAAGTATGGATACATCAACTGTGTATTTTAGAATAGATGATAAAATAAAATCAAACATTCTGTTCAGCTACTGCATTTTACAATATTGCAACACAGTTTTCTCTACCTAGATACAGGAATCAAAATAAGAATATCTGTGCTATTCCTCATACACATGGATCCTATTGTATAGATTCTATTTTTCTGACATGGAGGTATGCTTTCTATTTGTTTGTTTTTAATTTTCATAAAAAATAATTGAGTACTGTGAAAATTCTACGGAGATCTAGGCACAACATCTCTGATTCTCATGAATCTCAACTAAGAGACTTTAGAATCTCTGAGAGTCATACAAGTCATGGAACTTAGAATTTGAACACTAAATACTTAATAGAAACTATAACGTTCAAATAAACATGGAATGTTCTATTCTAATTCACAATTTTAGTGCTCCATGGAAGAATTTTGTAAACTTAAATTCAGATTAGCAAGCCAACACGGCAGCTGCTACTTTTAGACATGAGAAGATTTTCTTCTGGTTATTCAGTTATTGGTAATAATATAACACAGTTTTAAAAAAATACATTTATTTTTTCTTTTGTATGTCTGAACTTTTAGGGAATTAATTAATAAAATTTTACACTTGATTTCCAAGAGAGAAATATGCATAATATAATAACACTTATTCTAAAATTGTACATTTCTCAAAAGAATAATTGTAAATATTAAAAAAGGAAATTTTCCTATGTATGATACTTTATGAACATCACTTGCTTAGTCCTCGAATTCTTCCTACCAAAAAATTTACATGATTTTAAGCCTCTTTGCAATGTCTGGAAACAATACAAAATCTAGCAAGAATCATTAAAATACTATAATAGAGAAATCTTACCCCAATTTATAAGTTTTGGTGACTATCACTTCACTCCCTGGGTGCTGATTTATAAACAGAATACTAATTAGTAGTATATAGATTTTAAATAGTAGAACTCCAAATCAGGTAAACTTATACTTTTTAGGGAGCAGGCTGTTCAAAGAAAGACAGATAATTGCTCCAAGCTTCATATAAAATTAAATATTTACATATAAAATGTGATACCTAATTTTTGGTATGTGCAAACCTCTTCAATATTATTGGCACCCCTAGTGGTGGCCTGCTGCTCAAAAAGTGTTGCTTTTGTTTTGTTTTTCTATAATCTAATTATTCTTAAATGTGAATATACATATTATATGTTATATCACTGTTTTATGTACATAAAAACTGCATAACAGTGATACACACACACACATACACACAGTGATATAAGGTTCTTGTTCAAAGTATATATCCTTTGACTTCAATCTCAGAGATTCCAAATACGAGTCTAGAGTGGGGCTCAAAGATGTGCATTATAATAATGGAAATTTTATCCAAGTAGCCCAAGGATAGCATTTGGTAAATACTGCTTTAAGTGCTCTAGTCAGTGCTCTGTGGCATTGGGGTTATTGCTTAATAATTGTGAGATTCGTTTGTCCATATTTTAGTAGATAGGATAATTCATTTACCTCATCTTTTAGACAGACATTTTGATATATGGTAACAATAGCAGTATTATCTTATTTCTATAATTAACATCAATTGGGAATTATATGACCCAGGATGAAATCATGATAAGCTTATGTATGGATAATACTTTGTACATTTCTAATGTTTTATACATTTTTTTTTGTTAATTGTTGCTCATATACACACAAACACAGACACACACCTCAAAACCAACCAACCAAACAAAAGACTATGCACATGAGAACATTGAGGGTAAGAAAGAATAAGTGGCTTTTAAATTGAGAATATAAAAGGACTGAGGTGGAACCTGAACCCAAACCCATTGATTCTGGGTTCAGTGTTCTTCTCATACTGCAGTGCATCCCTATCATCACACCTGATTACATCATCAGAGAAGAAACGGGTAATATGCTGAATACCATGTTGTAACACTTAAAGGAGCAAATAAAGACCCTTGTTTTTATGAAGCTTATATTCTACAGTGGAGAGAAAAGAAAGCACAGAGGGCGTGCCATGTGTAATTTCATGAGACCATGAGGTAAAAGTATGCCTGGTATATGTGCGAAAAATCAAGGAAGTCAATGTGGTTCTAATAAGAAAAGGAGAACAGTAGGAGATAAGGCCAAAAATCTCAGCTTTGTAGACCTCAGTAGGACTTTGTATTTTATCATGAGTAATATAGAAAGTCATTAAATGTCTTGATCAGAGAGATATTATGATCCAACTTATACCAGGCGACTTTGTTTACTGTTTTTTTTAAATTTGTATGAAAGATCTAAGTGTATAAGTAGGGAAAAAAAGTAGAAAGTTCCTTAGATAAGAGACAAAAGTGCTATGAATCAGTTTGGTATCTGTGGATATAAGGATCTGTTAAGAAGATATCTGATTCCCTATTATGATGGTAGAAATGATCATATTTGCTAACAGATTGAATACTGGATTTGAGAGAAAGAAAGAAATCAGGGGGACTCCTGAGTATGTAGAAAGGTGGTTTGATGTTTTTCTGAGATAAAGACAATGGTGGAGAGAAGACCATGAGTTCCATTTGGACTTTTGAAGACTGAAATGCCTAGTAGACATTCAATTATATATATTTTAATTAGGGAGGTGAATTCAAGGTCTAGAGTTCAGGGAATGATTCATATTGAAATAATAAATTTGGGAGTCCTCAACATATACATGAAATTACATCCATGAGACTAGATGAGATCATCAGTGGAGTAGAAAAAGAAGAGATCCCAGGACAGAAGTTCAAGATGTAAGGAAGAACCTAAAAGGGAGATTGAGGAGTATCCAGTATGTAGGCGAAAAACCAGAGAGGTGTGTTATCCTGGACACCAAGTGAAGACAGTGCTTTGAGGAACAGAACATGATCAACTCCATCAAATGCTTAAGATATTAGGCAGAATTTACTATTCGATTTATAAACATGAAAGTCTGTAGTGACTTTGGTAAAACAGTTTTCACAGTATGGAATACGATATAGTATAAAAAAGTCTGATTGGAATGGGTTTAAGAGAGAGTAGGATAGAGAGAATTTTAGACAGCAGATATAATTAACTGTTTCAGAGCATTTTGTTTTGAATAGAAAACAAAATGGATAGTGAATTAAGAGAAAAGTAATGTTCAGAAAGGATTTATTCAAGATGGAAGGAATGGAAGTTTAGTTGTATGCTGGTGGAAAAGAACCAACAGAGAGAGAAAAAAAGTGTGATGAAAGAATGAGAAGGGAGAATGGCTAGATAATTTTCCTGAATAGAGTGGGGCCCAGTGTGCAGAGGGAGGGGACGGCCTTACTTGGAAGGATGGGCAGTTTATCCCTGGTAATAGGGGAAAGGGCAGAGTTATGGCTTTTGATTCAGGCCATGTATGGAAACAATTCTGTTTTGGAAGCTTATGGAATTTCTCTTCTGGTTTTGTCTATTTTCTCAGTGAATTATACAGCAAAGCTATAAAGTGACTGTGAGAATGAGGGAGGAGGTGTTGGAAATTTGAACTGAGAAGAGAGAGTAGGTAAGGGACTGTGAGTGGATTATAAAAATTGTAGTATGATTACTCTGAATCACTAGGAACTTTGATTTGGATCATGAATTTAAATTGACACCGGTCAGTATCACTGAGGTAAGCTTACCCTTTGAAGACAAAGGTTCAAATCTTAGTTCCATTCTCTAGGTCTTTGCTATACTTGCATGTTTTTCTCATGTATCAGGTATTAGTCTGAGGTTTGTGAAAGTGGTTCGGACAAGAATTCAAAACTCTAAGCTTTTTCCACCTTGTCTGTGGTCTTTTCTGAGTGTGTGTGATTAGGGCCTGAGTGTTCATTTACATGGAATTATGGGAATGCTTTCCTGGATTTTCTCCCCTCTGTGACAGTCACCCCCACAGAGTTTTCATTACCCCATGTCCAGACAGATGAGGTTTCTATCCAAGTTTCATCTGCCTCTTTTTCCATCATAGTCTGTGACTAAGATCACACTTAAAGCAAAGCTACAAGAAAAAAAAAAATGAACAAAATGAGAAATACAAAGCCCCTCCTTGTGTTTGACTTTTCCAAGGTTTAATCCTTCTCCACAGGTTTTGTTTACTTTTCAGAGCCTTTCAGTAGTAAATTTGGTTTTTGTTTTTGGATTCTATCAAGTTTTTCCTTTAATTAGTTACGGATTGTAGTATGCTTATATTGCCAAACTGAACCCAGAATCTCCCAGCCTTGTCTTTTGGATAGACATAATATAAAATTTTGTAAACTTTGTCCTGGCTAGGTTTTCTATGATTTAAACTGGTTTGAGGGGGGAAAAAATGTATAGAGCAAAAAAGATAAATAGAACAGAGATACAGAGAAGTGACTAGATGGACAGAGAGGATGCTTCTTCTTGAATTTCTTATAAACTGAAATAAATACATCCATTCTTTTCTAAGGGCCAGCTATATTTCTGCCCTTCAGTTTCATGATGATTTCTGATATCCTTATAAAATATTACCTTCTCTGTACTTAATTATGTAACCTAAATATAGCTTACAAATATATTGTTAAGATATAAAGACTTTAAAAATTATTTTAAATTATGGGAGATTTCTAGCATTTTTCAACAGAAGAAACTCTAAGATGGAACCAGTACAAATGAAATACTTGGGGACAAATACTTGGATCATGGCTCTAGGCCTTGAAGTTTGATGAGAGAAGAAAAAATTTGAGCTCATTTTTATTAATCGTGATCTCATTTTATCTTTTCCCAAACATTTTCCTGTGCTAATGGTTAATGAGTCAAATTAATATGATGAGCTTAGCGTCTCATGTCTCACAGTTCAGTTCCTGTACCATGCAGGTAGCATAAATGTGGACCATTCTCTCACACTGAACACAAGCTTGAAATTTTCCTCTCTTGCAAGTATTCCCCCCCCCCCCCCCCCCGCCAAATTGTCCAGAGAGACATGTTGTTACTCTGGATCATCTATAAGACAGGAAAAATTTCAGTGTTAAGGGCTTTATGAAAGAGGCTTGTGCTTAATACATATGGACTCAAAACATAGCTCTTGTTTTCTAATAGACATTAGAGTCAAATTTAGAGCCAATTTTCAATTTGAAAACTCAAGTAGCCCCAAAAGTCAACTTCCCCTGAATACTCTCATTTTTCTTTCTCCTTTCTTTTTTGATTTAGGGACTTATCTTTTTCTACCTGAACTTCATGTTTTTCTTTTACTTTTTTTCTAATTTATCCTACTTTTTTTTTAATGTAAATAGATGGAGTGTCAACTTATCAAAACCAGTTTTATTCATAGGATATTTTCTTTGACTATTCTATGAAAATTCATGTGTCTCGTTCCAAAATAAGCTCAATGTGGAACAAAAGCATGTACTCCCTTTTATCAAGCTGAAGATCTTAGATAGTTCCCCTGGTTTGGCAATCTCATTCTAGGAATTTGTTCAGCTAGTAATCCATGGGAACTCTTCAATACAACGAGTTCATGAAATTAAATCTCAAAATTATTTTTATAAGTTCCCAAGTTGCAATAAAAAGTGGTGTTTTGCTCTTTTAAAAAATCTTTGTCTCTCATTTTTCCTGAAAAAAAAAAAAAAAGGGAATTCAGTCATCTCGATGTTACTTTCGCAAAAAAAATCAAGTTTCAGTTGAGTCTGGTAATATTGATCAGTTTTGAACACATCAAAATGGGGGGAAATGACAAGTAAATGAGAACCATTATTTGATATTCTTAGCACCTAAATAATGGGCTGGTGTCTGTTCTCACTATTAACCCTACTCCTGCTTTCTAGGATACACAGCAGATTGAGGTTCTTTAAATATTTGAAATCAGGTATCTTCATTTCCCTCTCCCTTGACTTACAAGAATGCCAATGGAAATTTCTTGTCAGAGACAATGAGATGTTCAATCTCATTTTTGCTTAACATGCAGCTGTTACAAGACTTTCTGATCACTGAAACTACTGTAAAGAATCTTTAAACATAAATTTGAATGATTAGAGTTCAGTTGCTGTTGGTGATACTCGCCTCCTGGAAAAGTCTCACCATACCTTATTAATAGTGAATCTCCCCAAGTTAGCTGCTCTGAGAAGATTGAACTTTCTGGAGAGAAGATGTAAGTTAGGAAAAGCCAAAGGCAAAGTTTTATCCACTGGAAAATAAATCCAAGGCCTCCTATGGGCAGAATAGGTCAAAAGTGACTAAAGAGCTATAGATAAGGTTGCGCTCACTTGGTGCATTATGGCTAGTCTTATTGAACCAAATAATTCTGTTACATTGGCCAACGCTTTAATATTTATAAAGTGATTTACTATATAGCAATTGATTTTTGTATATGCAACAAAATGAAGGTGTTCTTATCTTTACTGTACCAGAAGGATGCCTTGCTGTTTCTTTCCATTTTATTACCATATGTCCTTCAGAATGGAAAAAAAAAAAATCTGGAGAATGGAACCAGTTTCCTGATTCACAAACTTGTTTTATGATTCTTATCAAGGGTGGAACTTATCCTGGTGTAACCAGCCAGGAACAGCAGCAGGAAAGAGGTAGTTGGGGGCCCCCATTTCAGACCAAAGAACCTGAGACATTAATTTCCTGGCAACTGGTTGACTTTCTTTTGGTGGATAATGTTTTAAAAGGAGGAAAGAATTTCCATAAGTGCTTTTCTAGCATAGACAGCCTGAGGCCACATTCAGGTATTGACTGAAGTGTGGTGTTATTAGTAAGTCCTCCGTGAATGGAAGTTATTTTTGGAATAGGTGGAATTCTTAATAAAAATTCTGGGCAGGCTGAAGGGTACGTCACGGTTTGTGTGAATTTACAGGCAAAGAAACAATTTGAGTTCTACACTCGGGGAAGATAGTAAGGGCCCAAAGCAAAAATCTATGCATTTATTCACATAAGGAACTATCCTAGATGTTGATTCTGGCCTTTTTCTCTGTTCAATGGTTTCTTATATCAACACTGTCTGGGGACAAAAACAAAACAAAACAAACAAAACGAAACAAAAAAGACTCTCAACTTTCTTCTCGTGGTTCTTGCTGCCTTGCTTTGCCTTGCCTACTTCCTCTCCACCTTGCTGTGCTCTAGCTTTGGAAACTTTCCTTAGATTCTGACCTGTGTATCAGAGGTCCTGGGTAGAGATTTATATTCTCTTTGGGTTCACTTTAAAATAGGTTTACCTACATTTCATAATTGTTTTCTTAATTTAGAACAGCTGGTATTCTTTATACCTTATTAATTCATTCTGTTTTTACTTATTTATAATTATTAAAACCAGTTATTACTTCTTTATAACATAGTACCTGAGATGATAAAAATTCAGTGTGTACTGATAGCTAATGTATGAAAATACAACCATCATAACCAACTTTTATGCTTTTTATAAAATTATAACTACACAAATAGGATTAGTTTTTTACTTTTTAAAAATTTTTACTTATGCACATCATTGAAATTTTCCCAGAACAAAGCATTTACAGGTTTAGCTTTTTAAAGACAGCCTTGCATTTCATGGTCTTAATGTACGTAATTAAACAAAAAAAGACAGATGTGTTCTTTCCATGATTTTATAATACTAAACAGTGATACAATGATTAAACTTGTACATATATTTTTGCATCCAGTAAAAGCATGTGTGTATGATAAATATTTGAAGAAGAATTACTTGGTCAAAGGTCAGATGCCTTTGAAATTTAATTAATTGTCCAGTTGCCCCATCACATCCAGACACATTCTCTCCCCTGCAGTGTATGCCAGTGCATGTCCTTATTGTGTGTTAGAACTTTTTAGGACTTGGTGATCTGACAAGGAAAATTTTATTCTAACATGGTTCTGATTTGAATTTCATTAATTTTGTTGAGTACGTTTTCATGAATGCGTGGTTTATGTATGAATTCCCATTCTGCTTTAGCCATTTATTTTTTGTGTAGTTGCTCTTTTTCTCTTATAAATTCATATTATGTTTCTATGTTAAACAAGTAGCTCTATGTCTATCATATTTGCTACAAATATTTTCGATTCTTTGATCAGAGCATTTTCACTTTGTAGGGATTTTTGTGGCATAAAAGTTTTTTTTAATATAGTCACATTTATCATATTAAGCAGACAAAACTTTACTTTCTTACTGCAGCTTCTACCAAGGTGTCTCTAATTTAATGTGTCTTATAATTTAGAGTTCCATATAAGATTCTGTTTGAAAACAGTATTTATCTTAGTTAAATATAAAACAAACTTCTGTCCCCTTTGACTAATTTAGTCACACCGGAACCTGATATTAATATTTCTCTGCAATACGATCACAGCCTAAATTTAGAGTCTCTCATTAATAGAAATCTATATCATAGGTCTGAACCTTAATTCCTGTTAATATTTTATGTCATTATTTCTTGCTTTTATTCTTTTTCTGCCAGGGATGTCTTAAATAGTCTTATTTTTATAGAATCTTACCAGATTTTTTTTTTCTGAAAGGCATTACAAGAGGAAACAAAATGGGAATTTAACAAATATTGCAGTGCAAATTTTGATAAAAATGAGTCATGTTTCTGAGACCATATTTTTAATTTTCAATTTCTTTATCTACAATATAGATATTGTTCTGCCAGGTTTATGTGAGATTAAGACATTTTAAAATAAATAATGTTTATAAAAGCACTTTTACATTAAAAACTTCAAAGTCTTTATTACTATGCTCACTTGAATATAAAACTAGATAGATAAATATTCAAATGGTTAGGGTTTATTTTTTTGCACAATTAAACTTATATTTCTTTAACAATTTGTTCATTGAAATTTTATAAGTATATGTTGTACTCAATCATTAATTGAGTTCAACAGGTCATTTGAGGACAGAATCTAATCTTTCCCCTAAGTATTCCCTTCTATTGAGTTATATTCAGATCTAAAAAGATGGTTCACTAAAGTCTGTTAATTAGTTGCATAAGTCTCGTAAGTGTGATCCAACATGATTTACAATTTTTCAGGCTATCTAGACTTTAAACTTAAAATTATAAACACTTAAGAAAAATCTGTTGTATCTAATTAATTGACTGTCTAAATTATAGCTCATTTTCCACTTTCTATGAAGAATATAAAGCTAAATTTCTGGCAAAAATGTATTGAGTAAAGAATAGATGTGATTCTAGAAACTTCACTTTAGTTCCAAAATTTGACATTTACCTTTCTCCACCATCTGCCAAATGTTTTTTCTGAGGAATCAGAATATACTCATTATGCAAGAGTGAAATCTTAGAGCAGTCTCCATCTTTTGTCTTACCCAATCTATTACCAAATTTTGTCAATCTTACTTCCTAAGTGAATGTATCTTCCATTCTCTGTCTATGCGGCCACTATCTTAGTTTTCATCTTCTCTTTCACTTGGATAATTATAATAATTTCTTAATTGATATAATTACCTCTGACTTTTTTTCCCTCTGATAAAAAGTGCCACTTCACAGTGCCACTAAAAATATACAGTGAATCACATTGCATTCCTTTGTTATATACATTTGTTTCCTATTCCCTATATTTATATAATAGCTGTGTCCTCTATAAGATCTATAAAGCTACTCAGATCTTGCCAAAGCATTTTTTTTTTCTGTTTCAGCATTATAAACAGCAAATCCTCTTAACAATCAGATTATTTATTATATATTGCTTTGGCTGACCTGTTTAGTTGGAATTCCCTTTTCACTCATCTTAGACTGACACAACGCTACTCCTCTAACTCATCTATTATAACATACATAAATGGCACTTCCCATATGAATATTTTCCTAGACACTTCCAATTACTTCTTCATTCTTTGTGGATCCCCCACATATCAACATTATTAACGTTTCTGTATTTGTTTTGTAGCTGCTTATTATTTATTTTTACATCAAATTTGGGCCTTTCTAAGATCAGACAGCATGTATTTTCCATAGTTGTACTTTCAGTCCTCGGCACATATTTGGCCCTCCAAGAATATTCACTGTTGTTTGGGACGAGGAATAATGGAAAAGGGAGCTCAAATGATTGGTGAAGAAAGGAAAGAAGATAGGGCATGTGAAATGGTATCCGTCATAAGGTAGTATTTTTTTTTCTCTCCATAGCATTCTTGCCATTTGCAATAAGTCTCATCACTCATGGGTTGTTATTACTGAGGTCCTCACAGAAGAAATATTATTCCATTTCTGGCTGCTCTCTGCAGCACTTATACTTCCTTATTTCCCTACGGGCTTCATGTCCTTTAGTTTTTTTCACACTCCTTTTTTCTTCAGTAGTATCTATGTATAAGGACTGATGCCAACTAATCAATTTCACTTCTTTTGGAAAAAAATAAAATCCCAGTCCAAACCGATGGTTTATTTTATAGACAAAAGCATCCCTCCATATTTTCTGCAAAACCTTTGAAACATTTCAGCACAATGTGGTAGTGTATGCCAATTGATGAAATGCCAAAGCTTCATAATGGAAAAATAAGAAAAGGATCAAAATTCTTTTCACCTAAGAAATTGCTGTTAGTTCAAGTAGCACTTAACTGGTGAAATGAATATGCCCTGGAGCAGAAATTTCATCTTTGGCAGCTGCAGCACCTAAGACCCATCGGCTGTCCTTTGTTCTTACTTATTCAGAGTCTCATTTTTGAAGGAGGATGATTCAATTTAGATTAAGTTTCTCTCTCTCTTTTTTTAATCATGAAATGAGGTGTTGGGTGGATCATATAGGGTTCTCTCACTTGCAAATTTCTCATTATTTAATATAATGTCAGTTTAGCTTACTGACAGCACCTTTGTGTTCTGCCACCCACTTTTATTTAACTAGAGTTCATTTTTGCAGCATAGATCAGAAAGGAAGTGGATGCGGGCATGGGATTGAGGCAAAATAGACAAGGTTGGCAAATGATAATGATCCTACTAGTCATACCCTCGGGAATAAGATGTAAAAAAAAAAAAGAAAAGAAAAAGAAAAAAGTCCCTTAATGTGTCATTATATACAAACAAAAAAATGAGGTAACATATTCTGAGGGAGGCATTGTGGCATTTAATATACAACAACAACTGCAGAAAGATTTCTGGTAATTCTTTTTATAAGAAAAAGTTAAATATATACATCTTCTGCCTACTTCCACTTGAGGAAAATATAATGAGTTTTGAAAGCAGAGAAGAGACTGTAGTCCCAGTTAGTAAGTAGCTAGATCATGTGGCACCGGATCAATGACATCGCCTCAGCATACCTGTCACAAAATAGGGTGGTGTTTTTTGTTTACTCACCATTCACTGGATGGCTTATTTGTAGGGTTGACAAATTTAGCAAATAAAAATAAAGGACACTGAGTTTAATTTGATATTCAGATGAAAAATAATTTTCAGTACAATATAGCTCGTACACTATATTAAAATATTCATTGTTCCTCAGAAATTCTAATTTAACTAGACATCCTGTATTTCATCTAGCAATTCTTTATCAGGATATTAGAAGTCTCTTAAATAGGCATAAATTCTCTCCTGTTGTAGAAGTATGCATTAGCATAAGATGAACAAATAATACCAGGCATATCAAGCATAAAGGTTAGTTTCTTCCTAACACCAGAGATTTTCAACAATTTGGAAATATTGTCAATTATACCATGATATTCTCAAGACCCAGTATGTGGAGGTAGAGGGGCTAGTACAAGACTGACTACTGTTGGATACATGTGTACCCTGAGACTCCCAAATAACCCACCTCAGCCTCTGCCCTAAAGGAGCTCTTGTATGGAAACTGGAGACATATTCAAAGACATTTATTGTAGCATTGTTAACAAGTGTAAAAAAAATGGAAAAAGTTGATTTGTCCATCAATAAGAAAATAAATATAAACATATGGTCTATAATTTGATGTTGAACACAGGGTAATATGATTAATGTGTGAGCAATGTATCCAGACAGATTTGATCCAGGCTTCTAATTCCAGCTCTACTATTTACTACCTGTGTAGCATTGCACAAGTTACTTAACTTCTCTGTGCTTTATTTGGATCATCTGTAAAATAACAATATTTAAAAAATATAATAATATATAACATAAAGTGAATTATAATACAAAATAGAATATAAAAAATAAAAGTCTACTCTATATACTTGTGAGGGTACACTGAATTAATACATATGAAATATTTAACACAGAGGTGGACATGTAAGTCATCTAGAAAACCTGGAAATATTCAATAAATATTAGCTTCTATCAAAATGAAATACTTAACACAAGAAAATAAATGAATAGAAAAATATGAACAATTAAGTAGCATTTATGAAAAAATAATTAAATAAAGCAATGCTATAAATTATCCAATGCTTAATATTTAGTGAATATGTGAAACTATATTGAATGATAAATACAAAATTATGATGGTCAATATCCCTGAGAAAAGGAGGGAGAGATCAAGGGAATAGAATAAAGTTATTTATAAAGTAATTATTTTGTTTAAAAAACCTGAGGCATATCACAAAATGTTAATGTTTGCTGATTCTTTGTTTATGGATATTTGTGATTATATCTACTATAGTCTGCTGTATTTTTTCAAACAAATTAAAAAATAGGTGGTGTATATGGACAAAGAGTGATAGTATATGGAAGTTCTTGATGAAAGCCTTATTTTTTATGTGTTATCTGCTAAATTCATGTACAGATGTCATACTGATGAACTTTATCAAATAATTTAAGAGATCTAACATTTATTAAAAGTCTAAATTTATCAGGTGCATTTTAAACATGACCATTATGTGAAGTAGATTTTACTGTTCCAACTTACAAGATGAGACTAAAAGAGAGTAAGTTCATGATTGTCCAGGTAGGAAGTCATAGAGTTGGAAATCACGTCTATGTCTACCTTGCTTCAAAACTTATTTACTTATTTTTTTATTTTACTTAGTGCAACCTGATTCTACAAATATATATCCCAGTTATAATAGATTGGTAATCTACTATTAAAAATATTTGTCTCTTGTATTTAGAACTTTGTCAAAATGATTTATATATTTTTATTCAGAATATGTAAATATATATTTTCAGTTTTATCCAAGATATTAGGAGAATTGTCAAATGAACTACATAAATTGAAGATGGTTTCTTGTATTTTGTTGAAATTGTACATGTTCTATATGATGTGTGTGTGTGTGTGTGTGTGTGTGTGTGTGTATTCACTTGTATCCAAGATGCTAGCAGATTTCTTCAAATGACCTGCCAGTTAATTAAGGATAAGGAACATAATTTCAAACATAGAGGGAGTGAATGATTTAGTTTAGCATAGAATTTGGGATCAGGATCTTTCTGGAATATGGTATTTGAGCCTAAGAGCAATACCACATGAAGTCCTGTTTTTAAATGGGGGAAATAAACTCATTAGATTATCTTTTATAGTTATATTTGTTAAATTAGTTATATTCTTTAGGGTTTGTTTCTGAAGTAGATGCTTTTGATATTACAGAGAAATGTTTTAGTTAATGAAGGCTCGGTTAAGTATGCAACATAATGTATATATGTGCTACATAGATGCAGAACTTTAAAAATGTTTTTAAATACTTCATTTTGATATAGACAAAGTTTCCATTTTTCATCAAATACAAAGCACAGAACTATAAAATGCAATGTTGGCAACAAAATAAATGTATCTTTTTTCATAAACAGATTCTAAATGTGTAAATCCTCACTTGAGAGATGAAGAAATACATCTAAATCTAGAATATTTAAGATAAGAAAAATTACTCATATGCTCATTTGAGAATGAGGATAAGAAAAATATAGAACTATCCATTCCTTTGATTAGTTTCAAATGCTGAAGATTAGTGGAAATTTAATGATGTAATAAGTAATGAATAATGTCTTTGCACATGCATTATTTTTGAGTACTTTCCACAAAACTTATAACAATGAGTTAAACTTTTGGAATAGGGAAAGTTCCAAAACTTAAAAGACATGTAAAATTTTAACATACTGTATTTGTCTTATATTTTTAAAAAGGTCGCATTCTCTCAAAATTATTGAAGGTACTCTTGAGGTGTTTCTTCTTCTAGGCTTAAGTTCTAGTGAAAAAAAAGGCTGGGCTCTTTATATATATATATATAAAGTTATATATATAACTTATAATATATTTCCTAAAAATATTTTCAAAGGATTTGAAGTTGTTAGACATGTATGATTTATTTTTTTCATCCATGTTAAAGTCTACATATGACTAAGGTAAATGCAAGGTTAAATATAACTGACAATGGATGTGAGCCAAATAACATTGTGCAAAAAGTAAAATAATGATTATATTCCCTTTTTGAAATACCTTTTAAAACAAATTTTATATAAGTGAAAATTCTGCATCATATACCAAACATAGAGTATATGATATTGAAGATTAGGTAAGTTAAAATTATTTATTGACAGTTTTTAAAGAAAATTATTTAAAATAATGTTTAGTTTCTATGTTTTTATAACTGAAAGAATAGGATTAAACCTTATTATGATAAATTACTTATATACAACTCACAAAATTCAGTGTCATAATATTAAATAGATTTAATAAAATAAGAAAATATTAGCACAAGTATATTTTTTGATGTGAAGGAAATGGACATTTTGGCGATTAATTTATTTTATTTCTTATAATCTATCAAGAAAAGCAATTTCTTATAATTAATTTGAAATAGAAGAGAACTCAATGATGAAAGTTATTTATTTATTCATTTTTATTTAATTTATTTTTAATTCTTTAATGTCGGCACATATTTGACCCCTTTTATCCCATCTACAGTTTTTTTTTATTAAAAGCTATTTATTATAGCTTTAAATGTGAAATTATACATAATTGTCCTTAAAAAAGTAAATGGACATGAAAATAAAAGAAAAAAAAATCTGGGTGATAATTAACTAATTTTAGACACTTTCATCACCAATTTTCTTTACATTATCCTTATACACTTCTGAATTTTGATTTGAAAAGTCAGGTATGATTTCCTTACACAGTGAAAGTAAATAAAGAGGGCAAAGTAAGATTTTCCATGATTAACTTATGAAATATTTTAAGATACCATTTCAATATAATTACTATTTTATTTCTGTGAGAAAGTATTAACCATTAGTTTTCACATCTATAGTCATCTTTTTCTATTGCAATGTTTATTGTTAAAATATACTACAGATTTTTACATTTTAATATTTAGATTGTGTCTGCTCTTCATCTGCCTTCATATCCATAAGTTACTATTAATATAATAAAGAGAAAATAATAGAATACTGAAATATATTTTCTTTATATGGATAATATATTTAATACTGGGTTACATGAAAAATATAATCTATTTGAATCGAATATGAAACCGAATAATGGTGACAAGTACAAAATTAAATTAATGCATAACTAGAAAATATTACATAGAATTCAGCCTATACTTTAAATCTGTTTTATTAAAATGACTCGATTTTGCATAAAATTTTGGTAATATGCAAGTCCAATATACTATGTTTTAATAGCCTCAATTATAATACAAATGATGATGTAATTTATGTACCAGAATATACATATTTAAAGTTGCATAAAAATAATTTTTAAAATTCTTAATAAAAATGCAAAAACCTTAAAGTTAATGTAAGGGAGAAATAAAATTACATGACCATAAAATTTCACATCATCTTGGTCATCTCAAATTTTCTACAAAATCTCAAACAGTAAAATCTATAAAGGATAGGTATTATATTCTGTCTTCTAATTCCTTATTCTATCCCCAACATCTAGTCCAGGACTTGACACATAGTAGACAATAAGTGTTTGTTACTAAATGAAGGAAATATATAAATCAGAGATATCCTAGTCTTATATATGTTCAAATATCCATACACAAAATGGCTTTAAGTTTAGACAGAGAGTACATAGTAGACTAGTCTGTTTTGAATGTGAAACTGTACAAGGTATGCAACAATTGGGAGGGTTCTTTAACAGATGTTTGGTGATGAAGCATTATCATCTAGTTTAATGAAATTTTAGTGTGGGCTAGTAAAAATCTATTTAATTACAATTCTAAATTAATTCCATTAATGAAATATATCTGTGTATACTATCCTGTACTTAGGCTGTGGTTGTCCCTTATCATTCTTTTACCAGCTTTGTGAATTATTGAGTTTGGCTAATTAAATTTCATATTATGAGCTGTACCTTAGTAAGTATAGAGACAATGCATCTTCTTTTTATGTAGAGATAGTTTCTTGATTATTTCTTTAGTGCCTACTTAGCAAATACACAAGCATCGCAAAATTTTGTTGGCTTTCAGAAACATTCAATACATCAAAAATATGGCCTAGAAAATGAATTTCAATCAAAGAGCCCAATTTATATTGTGATAATATGTAACTGACCTCTAATTTATTGTCTGTTATTTTTAATGGAATACAAATTTATTACCGAAAGGTCAGAGACCACATTAACAACTACACTCATTATTGTGATAATAACCCAGAAGTGTGATTTGCAAGGAAAAGTGGAGTGTCACTGGAAAAAATTCTGATTAATGACTCTTTCACAGTGATCAAGAATATAACTTAGCATCTTTATATTAATTTCAGAAATTCTAAATATAGAACTTTTAACATGTACACAGTCTTCTCTTAGTTTTGATCTTTTAGGTTATTTAAAATATATATGACAAGATCACAAATTCAGGGGACTTTTATTTCATTTCAAAACAGCCTTCTCAGAATTTTTATTCTTGATATTTTCTCACAGGACTGTGGTAGAAGTATCAGCACAAAATTAGAATGAGTTGGTGTGTTACAGGTTATTTCATCAATTGGCTCCTGTATATATAATGGATGATACATCCACCATTTTCTAATAATTATGCTTTGGGAATAAATTCACCCTTTTTAAAAAAACTTTAATATTATTATTATTAGTTTCAAGTATACAGACATTGGTTAGACATTTATATAGTTTAGGATGATCCCCCTTATTGCTCTTTTCTTTGGCTCTCTACTATTACATTAGCTAACTGCATTCCCTATGTTTTGCTCCCCATCCCTGTGACCATCTATCAACTAATAATTTGTACTTCTTTAACCCTTCACCCTTTCTCCCAGCCTCTTAACACCCTCCCCTCTGGCCATCATCAAATTGTTCTTTACATTTGTGAGTCTGTTTTTGATTAGTATGTTCTTTTTTGTTCCTTAGATTCCACATATAAGTGAAATCATATGATATTTATCTTTCTCTTGTCTGGCTTTTTTCACTCAGTGTAATAACCTCTAGGTCCATCCATGTTGTTGCAAATGGTAGGATTTCATTTTTTTGACGACTGAGTAATATTCCACTGTATGTATGAATCATATATGAAATTCCTTCTTTTAAGCCTGTGTTTGAACTGAGGTCCTGAGGATTGTACCTCACAAGTCATGCAAACAAAAAAAAATTAAAATAAAATAAAATAAGTAAAATAGAAACATCTACATGAGTATATTCAAGTAAACATTGCCATTTAATATCCAAATGATATACAATGGATACCTTTAAACTTTTACATTAAGGAGAGAAACTTTTAGAAAGGATTATTTAGTCCATTTGTGTTGAGGGTGTTTTCTGAGTTTGCCAGATAGCTCTGTTGGTTTTGAACATTCATTTTATTTCTGACTTATATCTATTTTTTGTTAAATGGACAATATTTTTAACTGCACTAATATATCAAAGTTATTGATTATTTCAAAGTGAATTGCATAAATGTTTCACCTCAAAGCATTTTAATACATATGTAATATTTCTTGGTCTCCATGCCATAAATTTCTAGTGATCTTTAGGCTGCTGTTTTTTCCAATATTGCTTTCATTCCACAATTAGGTACAATTCCAGAGAGGGACTGTGAGCATGTATGGCCCAATCTTTGGCAAGTATACATGCAATTAAAGTCAGGGCTACCTTCCTGTCATCCAAAGTACAGAGAGATGCATTGAAACTAACAAAGTGATAAAAGGGGCCTGAAATTGAAGCAGTTTAAGAAATGACAGTTTAATGAAAGCAGTATAAAAATACTATCACTCTGATGGAAAACATCTGTCCTCCACGAATTTTGAATGATGGAAGGTTATACAGCTCTTGAGGAATGTGTTGCCAGCCTGTGGTTATATCAACAGCAGGTCAGGCATGGACTGTCTCCTTTAATATCATAGTTATGACTGTCCAAATACATACCATTCCAGTTGATATTTTGTCTTCAGCATTACAATAGGTTGCTTTAAATTCCATTTCTTTTCACTGCTTATTTTTTTTTTTCAATAGAATTTTGGTATAATGCTGAACTGTAAGCAGAATGAAAATTAATATATCATTGAGAGTTGTTTGTAAACCAAAAAGTTTATAAATATCACAGTTCTGGTTATTAGAATAATCAAAAAGAGACGTGCCCTGTTAGTTTGTGATAAGATTGTATTAAATTGTGGTTGCAATCAACAGTTCATGATTTCTTTTGTTTTTATTATAACAGCCTTTACCCCTTTAATCACCAAATTATTTAATCTGGATAGCAAAAATATATGTGAACAGGTAAATATTTATAAAAACAGTGCATTAGAGATAATCATTGTGTAATGAAAGAGTTAATGTGTTTTTCCATGTCATCTGAATTATTATGACAGAGTTTTACAAGAGAGAGGAGAAAAGTTTGTTTATATTCCAAATTGGCAATAAGAAAGTGGATTAGTCTCATGCCACAAATTTGGGGGGAAAATAGAACCTAATACTTTCATTGAAAAATCATTATTTTTTCCTTCTCTCTCATTCATCAACAAGTAATTTTTGAAATGAAATTTTGCAGGTAAAAAGCCTATAATGTGGAATAAACAATTTCTTTGCAGATAAGAAAAAAAATGAATTGCTTCTCACTTGCAAAAGTAGTTAATCTAGATGCTATTCAGACATGCTAAATGTTTAGTTATATGTGAATTTAAAATAAATGTGAAAATTTTAGTTCTTCCATGAGTTCATTTCTCCATTTATTCCACTGATGAAAATGTTTTCCTATCCCCCTACCCCCAATGAATTTATCAGGTCTATTGTGGCAATTTTAATCATTTATTCAGTCTTGTCTACCACCTATCTAGAATTTCATTCTACTAAATGTTTATGATTTGTGGGTGGGATGCAGGGGGACAGGAATACATTAATACAGTCACTTGGTACAAAAATATGACTTCCCTATTTATGTCTCTCCATACTTTTTTTAAAAAAGAGCATGAAAACTGATATTGTAGTGAGTTTAGGTTTCGGTTTCTTTTCTGTGATCCACACTTTAATGTTATCACAGTAAAAGCTTCCCCCATGTAAGTTCAAGCAAGCTTATAAGGTGCCTAGGAAACTGGCTCATTCATAGACTGCACCAATTTTTCTGGTGCCCTTAGGAAACCTCATATTGATGAAAACTTTATTTCAGAGGGCAGTTCACTTGAGTTTTCTAGATTATATACAATAGTGATTTATATGTTGAAATTATTTGATGAAACAGTAGTTATTTGGAGACCTTTCAATATTCTTATGTGGCAAAATGTGTGTAACTCAATATGTTTATGATAAGTGAAATAACTCAAGTGTGAAACTAGATCAAATTTCATATCAACACATCTTAATTCACTCCTATAATGGCCCCACCATATATCTTCCAAAACAAATCTAGCATAATATTGAGATTCAAATATCCTTCATATTTAGAAGAGAAATTTTCTATAGAGGATTTAAATATAAAGTTTTATAATAATTTTTCTGACACATACTATTAAAAGTAATGTTTTATCCAACACTCTTCTATTTCTAATTTCTAATGAATTTTTATGACATCAAGAAGTAAAACTTAACTAAGTGCTAAATATCTTTAACAACACTCTTTAAAATTTAACCTTTATAGTATTTGTCAATTCAAGTTAAGTGGATTTTCTGAGAGCATGTCAATCAGTAATAGAATATTTTCAGTTCATAAATAATTAGTTTTGCAAAGCTATATTTAAATATAAATGATAGTAAAGGAAAATCTAAGAACTGGTTGATAAATGGTATCCTATGGATGACTATTCAGTATGATAATATTAAATACAAAAAACGATAGTTAAATATATCTTAAAATTTTATTATTCCAGTTCTACTTCAGTAATATTAACATTTCTATCAGAATTATTCTTATATGTCATTTCTTTTGTGTTTTTGAATAAAATTTTCAGTTCTTTTCTCTGCTGTTGAATGATGTGAGGCAATCTGCCATCTGACCCTTGCCATTTAGCATTCCCTTTTACATAATTAAGGGTTCATAATTTCAAATAAACTCAATATATTATTGTTCATTCTAAGTAGCCTGTAGTCTAGATTTAGACTTTTCACTAATACATTAGTCTTGTCATGGAAAAGACTTAAAGAAGACTCTTTAAGTCTTCTTTCTATAGACCAGAAAATAGATTTATTTTACATGAACCCTCTGTCTTCACAGAGAAAGTGGTGGTATAGAGTGTGTGGTCTTAGTCCAGTACACTTAGCTTGCAATCCTAGCTCTCTCCATAGTGTTGGGGCAGAGACTAATTAATATTTGGTAGACTCTCATTAGTTTTAGTTCTTTCTCTCCGCTACATCCGCTTTATCCACTTTAATTATTTTCAGTGTTAAGACAAAGTCTTATAGAAGTCTGTATAGTACAAATAACCATTATGGCATTGTGATTTTACCACATTCAGAATAAAAACTCAAAGGCATGACCAATGCAGATTTAATTTTCACTGTGTTGTTAATATTAGCAAAAAGAAATACCACTTTTCCAATTTCTGTTTTGCTTTGTAACCATAAAAATTTACTTAGTATTCGAGATTTTAGCCATATCACTAACAAAGTCATAATAATAGCCTACTTCTTAAGATTATTATGATACTTTCACTGTCTTCTCTGAGACTACTAAATAAGCAGTTTTCATGTGCATTATTATGCTTTGCGTCCACAGGCCAGATGCCCTACAGGGTATTCTCTGCTTAATCTAAGATTAAGGTAGTAGGACATTGTTCCATAGTGTAGTGGTTAGCACATCTGCTTTACATGCAGAATGTCCTGGGTTCACACCTCAGTGGGGCCACAGTCCATGGTCTATAGCCATGTCACCCTGAACAAGCCTGATGTCTGAACCTGGGAGCTAAGCAGGGTTGGGCCTGGTTAGTACTTGGATGGGAGACCATCTAGGAAGACCAGGTGCTGTAGGCATAAAAAAAAAAAAAAAAAAAAAAAAGAAAGATTAAGGTAGTAAATATCACACTGTAAGTTGTCAATCTAGAATCACTTAGAGCCATCCATTATTTACAGCAAACACACAGAAAGACGTCCATTCCATGTGAGATTCTGAGCAGAAGCTCTCATCAACTCGAGTTGCCTTGAAGGATACTTCCTGCAGCAAAGCCTGGAGCTCACATGCACAGAAGGGAAAGCACATCAGAACCCTGAACGGTAGTAAAAACTGTTGTAAGGACATTTTAATTTCTTTAAATTAGTGTTTAAATCTTTCATGATAATGTTCAAAATCCAGGCTTTAAAGATAATGTCTAGGTCAAAGTTCATTGCAAATAATCTTATCCTTATCAAAATTGGCCATCCAAAGAAAAGAGAGAATAGAAATTGAATAAAAAATACAGATTAGAATAATTTCAATTGCAGTTAGACCTTTAAACTAAGGTATTTTATCACTGATAAATTATTTTTAATGCCTATACTTCTTTTGGGGAACAATTACTGTGGCTTTACATTTTAGGATTTTCTCTATTTCCACCTGTATATAGAATCTTTAAAAACAAAAATATGATGGCACACAGTTCCTGTTATTGTATTTTTATTACAATATATTATTTAATGGCACCCTGTCATGAAAAATTATCTTTTCCTTTCCTCCCCCCACCTTCTTTAAACAAAGTCAAATAAACCTGGAGATTTTAATAACCAGAAGAAGAATTTAGTCAGTTATTAGGACCAATCCCACATTTTATGTCAGGAAAATGTTGCTCATTAAGGAGACATTTTAGTCCTTCTTAATTTATCTGGTTATAGTTTCCCAAGTAATTAATAGCCCCACACTATTTTGAAGGTCTTATAACCCCTTCTTAATCAGTTACCCTCTTTACATAGTTGTCTATATTATTTTGGAGCTTTACTTCTATGTTGGAAAATGTTATGGGATCTAGTACATAAATGTTCTATGAGTAACCTGGATTAATCTTCTTCTACCTGAGCAATAGCTGGTTATCATGTGAAAATTTCAGATTTTCTCTAACCAATCAAATTTTGTGTGTTTGTGACTAGTCTCATTCAAAATATAAATTTCAAGTGCATTTTAAACCACATAATTTATATGCTTATTGGTCTATATCTCAGCTCTGTCATGGTGTAAGAGAGCAAAACACTTTACAAAAGCTAGATAATTAACTAAATGCTTGCAACCAATATGTTATTATGGAGTTCATGTGTTCAATGTCTAGATTTTATAGGACTGTTACATTTCTATAAACATAATGGTCATATAAACATGAGGATGCACCATTATCAGAATTTGATTATCTTATTACCTCATAATTTTACATAATCATAAATTATAATATTTGATAACTATTAATACATTTAGTTATTAAATAAAGTCATACTCTTTAAAGCAATCTGAGGAAGAGAAAAGTTTGCTTTCTGTATTAGAAAGAGCAGGAGACACAGAGAGAGAGAATAAGATATAGCTACATCTCCTTCTTTTCATTACTTAACATCATAACACAAATATTGAACTGAGATCCAGAAAGGATAGAGTTACTTTTCTTTCAGACTTTATCTGTGTATGTGATATGTCTGAGCACACATGGACCTATAAAGCTAGTCTTTCTCTGTGGAGAAATATGTTTATTTATTTCAGCATTTCTGATAGTATTTCATAAGTGTTTGTCAGGTATTAAATATATGTGGCCTGCCAAAATTAGTATAACTCATTTGACTTCTTTTAACAAATTAGTATGGGCCTTTTTGAGGGGAAAAGAGTATGCATAAGAATGAGAACTAGATCAATACTCATAGGGAAAGAGAGAGAGAATAAGTAACTGTACAAATCATTTTCATTGAAACTGGGTATAATATTTTTTGTACAATAGAATTTAAAGGTTATCATAGTGATGCAATTGCATATTTCATCTATAAATATTTTGAATGAATAATGCAATTAAAATATTTGTGGACAAAAAACCAAGAATGGCCAACACAACATTGAAGTAGAAGAACAAATTGAACGACTGACACTACACAACTTCAAGACTTATTATAAAGCTACAGTAATTAAGACAGTGCAGTATTAGTGAAGGAATAAACAAATCAGTGAAACAGAAAAGAGCCAGAATTTAGATAAAAAAAATATAGTCAGCTAATCTTTGACAAAGAAGCAAAGGCGATGCAATGGAGCAAAGATAGTCTTTTCAACAAATGGTGCTGAAACAACTAGACAACCACATGAATCTAGACACAGACCTGATGACCCTCACAAAAATTAACTCAAAACAGATCTAAATGAAAAATGCAGTCTATAATATAAAATCCTACAAGATAACATGGGAGAAAGCCTAGATGACCTAGGTATGATGATGATTTTTTAGACACGATACCAAAGACATAATCCATGAAAAAAAAAGAATTGATAAGCTGGACTTCATTTAAATTTTTCAAAACTTATTTTCTGCAAAAGATGATTTCAAGAGATGAAAGAACAAGCCACAGAATTGAGAGAAAACATTTGAAAAAGACACATCTGATAAAGGTCTGTTCCAAAATATACAAGAAACTCTTAAAACTCAACAATAAGAAAAGAAAAAACCTGATTAAAAAATGGGGCAAAGACTTTAACTAACACTACTATAAACTGATTATTTGAGTTCCTCTGAAATTCATATGTTGAAACCTACTCAGCAGTGTGATGATATTTGGAGATGGGGATTTTAGGAGGTCATTAGGTCATGAGAGTGGAGCCTCATGGGATAGTGCCTTTATAAAAGAGTTCCGAGAGAATTCTGTTCCCCATTCTACCATGTCAAGACAGAGCAGGAAGATATTTCTATGAATCAGGAAAAGGACTGTCACCAGACACCAAATCTTCTGGCGCTTTGATCTTAGACTTCCCTGCATCCAGAGTTGTGAAAAATAAATATTTGTATTTTAAGCAACCCAGGTACTGTTCCCATTACAGGTTGAACAGCCCATGCTCTTCACAACAATGCCATACTGCCACTAGAACTCAAGCGAGTGTCTTATGGTGAGACACATTTGGAATCTTTTCTAAAATCCAGCAGATGTTTAGAGTCTCATTTTTCTCTTGGGACAAAACCCCTGTGTAGCAGAATATATTATTCAGCACTACTTTTATAGTTACATCATGATTTCTCAGTTAGCTTAGTTTTCTAAGGAAAACTTTTTCCTTCAACTTAGTCTTACAAAAGGGTACAACTAATCAGTATTTGATAAAAGATGTAATGAGAGAGTTGCAGTCATTGATTTTGAACTAAAGTTGGATATGCTATAAATTACTAGAGTTTGATATACTATAAATTTTCTAGTGAAAGTAATATCAAAATTACCACAATTTTATGATTATAGTTCTCCTGAGTCTGTATAACATAGTATATTAATTGTGTTTGGGTTTAGCAGTTGTTAAACATTTTTTTATATTTGAATTTAAACATAATTATGTAAACAATTTTATCATGGCATCAAGCCCATAAAGGCTACATAACAATATAGAAAACATATATACTAATAATGGAAACACAGAACACATACTGTGTAAATTTTATATTATACCTATTGAAAATAGATAAGAATATGAATAAGCACTTTAGAACTTTAGAACTTCTTTGCACACACAAGAGAAGTATACATGATCTAGAGTTTGGTGATGATTTTTGGACACAACAGAGCATAATTGATGGTAGAAACAATTGGTAAATTGTACCTTCCTTATTAATGTCATTTTTATATTTTCACTTCCAGTTCATGAATAAAAACTTTCTTCAATTATTTACATATCCTCTAATTTTCCTCAGCATTAATTTTTAGTAATTAGATAAACAGGTGAAAACTTACATATCGATATTGGTTCATTAATTGTGGCGAATGTACCATTATAATGTAATATATTAATAGAGGAGACTGGATGTTGGGTACGTTGGAACGCTATATTATCTTTGCCATTTTTCTGTATACCTAAAACTAGTTTAAACTTAAAAGTTTATAGAAATAAGGAAACTGTCAGTAGAGTAATTGGATTGAGGTAATATTTTCCATAAGTTTTTAAACTATTTTATCATACTTGTATAATTCAGAATGACTTTAATATTATAGTTTGGAAAGTAGTTATAAATTACATTATTATTAATCCTTGTTCTTAAAATATAGTGAATTTGGATGAAGAAATATTTTATAGCACTAATCTAATATATGTTCATATTAAATGCCAAATAATCTTACCTTATTAGATTGAAGTAGTAAAAAAAAACTAATAAAAATTTACAGATGTACTGGGAATAATTTATAAATGAGGAGAATTTGGATCAATAATATCTAAACATTGTCTAAAGGAAACACATTTATTATCCTATTAATATGAAAAGCTAAGACTATTAAGCTTTTTTTTTCTATTTTGTTTTTAAGTATAACTTCAATCCTTATATTATGAATTATCATTTACAAGGCATCTAAAATAATATAGTTGCTAAATTTAATAAAAATATATAAAGCTATTTTGGGGGATGTATAGTTTCCTGTGGCTGCAGTAACAAATTGCCACAAACTTGGTGGCTTAAAACAATAGAACTTATTCTCTCACAGTTCTGAAGGCTGGAAGTTCAACAGTAGTTTCAAGAGCAGAAACCAAGATATCAATAGGACTATACTCTTTTTCTGAAGGTATAGCAGATAGTTTGTTTCTTGGCTCTTCTGGCTCTTCTGGCTTTGGGTGGTTATAGGCATTTCTTTAATTCTGGCGCAGTCACTCTGATCTGTGTATGTCTAATCTCCCTATGCTTCTCTCTTACAAGGATACTTGTGATTGGATTTAGGGCCCATCCAGATTATCCAGGATGATTTCCCTATGTCAAGATCCTTAATCACATCTGTAAAGACCCTTTCTCCTTATAAAGTAAAATTTAAGGTTGCAGGGATAGGGTCTGATATCTTTGGGTGGTCATTATTCACCCTCTACAGAGGATGAAGAAGACTATTTTCATTCTACATAATTATTTAACAAAATGAAGATGGACTAGTGGTCCTCTGAAGTGTTAAACAGTGAAAATTAAGGTTTGTGTGATTTCTCATGGGTTATTTAGAAAATCTAGCATTGTGTTTTGAATTTTAACCTTACTGCTTATAACAAATATATGTTTGCATTATGTTTCAATGAGACTTTCAGGCTATCATATGGATAGTCAAAGAAAGACTATCCATATAGTCAAATAAAGACTATTGATATGAAATCATTCTTGTTTGCCTTTATGTGTTCCTGTGTTTTTGTGTAAATTGTTAGTATGACTCGTTGAACTCTAGATAAATTTAAGGGCATTGAGAAAATAAGAAAACTTAGGAAGAAGAACTTTCAAATGCAATTTAGTTTAGCTTTTTTGGGCACCCACTTTAAGGAGCCATACCTCTGGGGTATCTACTAACTCAATAAAAACATCTAAGGATCTGAATGATAAGTCCATCTCTGACTTTATGGTCCTAGGAAGTCCACAGTCAGGGCTAGTGAGAAAGTATGTGAGTGTGTAGTTTTGGTGAGGAATGGAGAAGCTGAAATGGAGAGATAAGAGACTCTGCTCTTACAAATAAATAGGATTTATTTATGTCAGATACATAATTAAATCATAGACTTGATGATTAACAGCACAAAAAGAGACCTTAGGGCTTTTCTAATCAATTTCCTTTATTTTATCAATAAGGAAATGACTCCAGCAAAGTGAATACTTACCTAATATCACCTAAATAAGTAGTAATAGAGGAAAAATTAAAACCTAGTGTTATGCTATTTTTATTCTGACAGAAATAGGAAATGATTCAGAGAGATTGTATCATTCACTTTAGATATTACAACTAGTAAGCTACAAAGCCAGAACAATCCAGATTTTCTGTAAAAAAAACACTGAGGCTTGTCGAGAAAACTTTCTATATCTTTACCCTGTTCTACTACCCTTAGATATATTTAGTGATACTTTTTCTTTTATCAGTGATTCATTATATTCTATTTGTTTAATTATTAGTTTTCCTTTCAAGACTTGACTTTTTTGTTTTATTTATTTCCTCAGCATTTGGGTGATATTTAGGTTCTTTCTCTCTTCATGCATATATATGTGTATGTTTGCATACATGTACTTTTAGGTACATTAATAATGATTAAGATCCTCAAAGAATAATCATTGAGAACTTATGATGCTTATGAGGTGTTAATGTTAAAAAAAAAATGAAGAAAAGGAAAAAGCATGAATTAAATGACTATTTGGGCTGGTTTACATATATATATATATAGTACTAGTTTTCTTTTGCTACCATAAAACATTACCAGAAATATAGTGGCTTAAAATAAAACACATTTATTATCTTATACTTCTATTGTCCAGAACCTTGACAAGAGTCTCCTTGGTCTAAAATCAAGGTGTAAGCAGGATTATGCTCCTTTCTGGATGCTCTAGAGGAGAATCCATTTCCTTGCCTCTTTCAGCTTCTAGAACCTACCACATTTCTTGGCTGCTGTGTCACTTCCATATTCAAAGCCAGGAATGACCAGATGTCTTTCTCATATCTCATCCCTTTGATGCTGACTCTTTTACTTCTAGTTTTACTTTTAAGGGCTCTGTGATTCCATTGGGCCAAATTTATGTAAAATAATCTTCTCATTTTAGGATCAGTTGATTAGCAACCTTAAACCTCCTTTGTCATGTAACCAAACGTATTCATACATTCGATGCATTTTTGTCATGGACATTGTTAGAGCCATTAGTTCTCTTAACACACACTATCATGCTTTGATTTTCTAGAAATTCCTCTCACTAACAATAATTGTCATTTATAGTGATGCATGAAAGCATCAATAAAATGTTGGAAATGTATCCTGCTAATGATTAGTTCCAAAATGCTACGGCAGCTTTTACAGGCTGACAATGTATATCTCTCATAGTTTACATGAGACAACTCATTCTCTTATAATGATGAATTTAAAAAGTGTTATCTTAAAATTTTGGATAAAAATAAGTCCTCTGCAATGTACCACAATATTCAAGGAAATATTTATAAATTTATATCATCAAATATTTTATCCACTATAATTAAAAAAAGATTTAGATTTCATGTTTTACTAATTTGACATATTGATTTTTTTTTTTTAGACAAGGAGTAAGACTACTAATAAGGTGTATATCTTGATCCATAAATACATTCACCAATACTTCATGCTTCCTGATCATATTTGATAAGCATAATTCATAATTTACTCTTATTATCAATCATCAACCTACCCTTTCTATTTTAACTTATGGTTTCTTGTTATTATGAATACCACTTAAATACTTAATCTCATTTCAAGATGTTTGCATTAAGTGTAAAATGATTTGATATCTTGAAGGATATATATTTGTCTCATTAAATCTTGACATTCAAATGTGCACATAAGTTATAAAAATCAACATTTAAAAATAATTTTAATTTAAAAATTAATGCTTTTATTTTTAAATGTAACTGCTGGGTAGCTTAACAGATGAAATATTCTCAAATTTTTTCTTTTATTAATGTATTGCTGTTAGTACAGTTCTTAAATTGATTTTTCAGAGATTTAAACTATTTTTGTTCCTGATTCTTGCCTATTACCTAATAAATATTTAAAATCTAAAATGTTGTTTATTACAAAGTAGATGTAGTGAGTTGTAAGATATTGTTTATCATAGAATATCTCATTGCAATATTCTTATAGGAAAAATGTGAATATTGATGTATTTCAGCATATTGCTGTTATTTTAATTCACACTTTGCTGATTCACACCTATTAAATCAAAGCAAGACCATTCAATGAATTACTTCTATTAATAGCATCCATTATATGATTCAGGCAAAAAAAAAAGATTAAAATATCTCCATAAACGACATAATTTGTATGTACAATTCTTGCTAAGTGGAGCATGTCAAAATTATTTTTCTTCCATAAACTAAGCAAAGCATGAAGTATCCTTAATCTTTAGAAGCTAATGTTAGCAAAGAAACCACCTTTCATAAAGAATCTCACTTTTTTAATTCTCAGATTATAATCTTAAAAACATGGCTACTGCCAATTCAAACTTTTTTTCATAATCAGAGTATTTGAAAACTCATTCTTAACTTTTTAAAAATTAATCATAATGATTAAAACTTTGATAAATGATGTATGAAAACTGTACCAGCTCATGAAGTACAATTTATCTTAAATTAAAATGCTTCCTCATTTGACAAGACAATACGATGTTCTATGTTATGCCATGAATTATATGAGTATACTTGTCAGTATAAATTTTCTGGCAATGGTAATAAAGAATTCTATCATTCATTATACTGCTGGAGAAAATCATCGTTTCTTATTCATACTAACGCAGCATTTCCATTACTTCTTACAAAAGCCTTGGCAATGCTTCAAAAAGAGTGTTATTACAAAATATTCTATTACAGCATAGTAAATATATGCCTTTCTTTTCTATTATGTTCACAACTCTCCAAAGGGGACTTTACTTTGATTATGCTGATCTACTGTCAGTGAGAAAAACCGACTTTCAGATTTCACCTTACTGAAAGAATGAATGGCTTTTTTCCTGGAAGGCCTCTCATATGCCAGATTGCATTGTTGTATTGCAGGCCTTATTACTGACATCTCTTTGATTTTACTTTAGCACTTAAATGTTAAGCTTTTTTGGAAAGTCATTAACTGCCTAGACATACAGTAACATATTTAGAAGTCAAAGATAATAATTAACATATATTAAATATTTTAATAAAAATAAACATCTGAAACTCATTTCTTTTTATTTACCAAAAAGAGTCATAAAAGTAACTTTATTTATTGAAAAGTTTATGTTCTCTGCTGCTAACAGTAGTAATGATGAGTACTGCTCAGCAAATGCCTAACAGTGCTCACAAAACGTACGGTATCTATGAATGTTGGAATAATAGGATTTAAAGGTTTTACTAAACTTCATTAAAAATCTTATTAATGAAAGCCAAGATCACAAAAAGCTCTTTGTCCATAGCAATCATTACTGATGACTGCTGTAAAGTTCATTTATATTAATAGCATAAAGTCTTATTTTGCTTTATCACTGAATTTTTGTGAATTTATCAAAATAACAAAAAAGGCAATGATTTTGTTTGTATATTAGAAAGGGAGAAGGGTGACCAACTGTAAGCAAAGATTAAGAAAGTACTTGAGTATGTGTAATTTTTAAGAATCTTAAAATTTGTGACATATGATTTATGATCAATTATATATTGATCATCTGCTTCATAGTATATACAGGGGATAAAATGAAAACTAAGATATTTATTTGATAGGCTCTAGTAGCTACCATTTTGTTTTTCTCCTCTTAGAGTTTTCATTCTCAACTCAACGTCCTTTATTTCCATGTCTTCCTCTTTTTCACTCTGATTAAATTTTCCGTGATTTTAAGATAATCTTTAGTAATTTGATTCCCCTTCCCCATCATTCAGTGTTTTAGACATCTTTACATATCAGTTTTCCAAGATGGGGGACATGAGTAGCTCTTCTTGCTACTCTACACCAGTAAAACCAAATACTGTACCACATTTTCTAGTTTGTCAGTCTTCGGTCTGGAGTCATATCTATCAACTTTCTCCATTCTCCCTCTTAAATTATTAACTCCATACTTCTTTGACAATTATTTAATTCTCTTATTTCCTATTTTAAAAATGAAATTACACAATTTATTACATATACAGAAAAACAAGACCAATATGGTATCACCTCCCTGCATCCCTAGTCCCACAGAATGACATCAAATCCTATGGGCCAAATGACAGATGGCATGATGAGAAATGGGTCATTTTGCCATTGAGTAGTCAGTTTTAGATTACACCCAAACAGTTTCATATCCAAAATAAGTATAAGACTGAAAGGGAAGGGAGGCAGAATGGAAATATCCTTGTGGCAACCAACCACAAGATGAAGAGCCTCTGCAAGATATAAAAGTGACTTGTACATTGCTCCCACCATCTTCCAAGGATGATCACAGGACATCACACCAAGACTTGGGTCAGACTGTGGTTAAGCCTACCTATATATCTGGCTTATGTGGAGATGTGCAAGGTATCCAGAGCGCCACGATGGATCTATATCTTCCTACGCTTACAGCTGTTACTATTCTTTATTTTAAAATTTCAGTCTGAGGCTAGGCTTTAGTTATTTCTTTCTATACCTAGTACTGTTTCTCTAGTGATTCCCATAACTAAAAATTCTGTCTGATTTTAAAACATTCTTCTTGTTGACCCTAGGGCTAGCTATATAGAAATCAAATCTAAGAATAGAATTAATCTGTCAAAATCTATTTAATGGTTTTGCATTGCTTTTGGAATAAAGTAAAACATCCATAATTTTTTTAAGGATTTCAGTATCATCCCAAACTACTTTTATAATCATTCCTGAACAAGTGTATCAATCCGATTGATTCGTCATTTCCTGAGGATTCATTGTAACTTGGCACTTTTATTCATACCACTTCGCAAGCCATTTTACATGTTGGTATTTTCTCCAATAACAAATATCCACAACAAATGTTTCCTTCTTCATCACTCCTTCTTTGAATATTAGAAACAAACTTTATCATTTTCAATTTTCCAATGTCTAGTTATATCCTTTATATAATATAATACTGCTAGCTTATCTTATTGATATTTTCACATGTATAACATGTGTCTCTACTATATAAAATATAGAAATCTTGTTCCTTTTTATTTCCTTCTTGTTGTTAGTACATAGACTAAACTGAATAAAAATATGCTTGGTGAATTCCAGATTATTAACCATTTGTTCCAAATCCAGGCAATATTTGCCACCTTTGTTAGTTTAACTTCTTCAATATATGGTTTTTTGATCAAAAGATCAAGTTCGCAAAATGAACAGGACAAACAAATAGAGACTCATGGTCATAGACAATAGACTAGTGTTTACTAGAAGTGGGTGGGAGGAGGTAGATTTGGTAAAAGGGATCAAATTTGTGGTGACAGAAAGAAATCTAACTATGGAGGATGAACACGCAGTGTAAACATTATGTATACCTTACTGTTAAAGTGTACAGCTGAAACTTATTGGATTTTGTTAATTATTTAATTAACATCTATCATGTTAGATAACTAACTTACACAGAATTGTTATGTATTATTTCATTAACTATGTTATAACTAACTTTTCTTCGTAATTGCTAATTTATCCATAATTTACACCTCTTTTTTTTTTTTTTGATTCAAAGTTGATAAGAGAAGAAGTACTGCTTTATTGCTTGTCTGGATTCCTAAATTATTATGGTTTGAAACTGGAATATTGATGGACTCAGAACATATATGCGGCTAGGAATTTATTGACTCTTCCTTTACCTCTAATGAGGAATTTGAAGCTAGATTTAGATTCCACAGACCAAAAGCATTTATTGCAAGAAGGAATGCCAATTTCCTTCATCTTAGGAAGCTGATGTAAGAGAACAAGGAAATAGGAAATAAATAGATGGAGAATAAAGAATATATAGGGAATAGGGCACATTATGGATCAGATACCCCTCTGGTCAATTGAAGTAATCTGTTATGCTGAGGAACCTCTCAGGAGACATGTAGAATGCACTTCAGAATGGTTTCTCTGAAAGATGAGAGGCTGGGACATTTATTCACAGACTCACATCCTTCAAAGGTTAGAGGGTTTATGACAGGCTGAGCAAGCTCTCAGGAATTCCAAGGCCCAGAGCATAAAGCTGAGAGTTGCTGCAGTTTTAGGGGGAAGTAGATCTGCAATCACAGGAATTTATGAGAAACTTTAGCTAATCTCAGGGGTGACCCAAGATCTGTGGGGTTATCGATAGTCTTGATAGCAACAACTAAAGGACTTCTAGGTAGTTCGAGGAGTTCCTGAAGGATGTTCTACATGTGTTTCCAAGATGCATCAGTTACCTGGCAGTATCCAATTGTTTAAAACATTTACTTTAGCCTTATAATATATTACTACTCTGATTAATAGGCATTGCTTGATTCATGAAGCACTGAGTCATTTCATCTACACTCTGTGGTTAAAATTTTGTTTGTTAGGTACTTCTGTTTGTTTATTGTTGAACTCAGGAACTATCGCCTGACATTGCCCATATTTCCACTAGGTGTCATATAATTTTCAAGTCACCATGGCCAACAGCACTGGTAATGGATTTGTTCTTGGTAGTGTCTACCAAAATATTGAAGTCAATTTGCGTCACTATAGAATTGAAAAACAAAACAAAACAAAGTCTTTTTTTTTTTTTAATGTTGCCATTTACCTACATGGATACAGTAATATGGCTGCTTTTATGAAGTTACGAGTGAGGGCCAGGAGGGAAGGTGTTTTTCTTTTTTGTTCACTACTATATTTGCAGCAGATAGAAAAGGGTCTGGTATATATTAGGCACACTTTTTGAGTAAATTAATTAATGTCTTACATAATGTTAGTGCAGTAGCCCCTTCACATTTTGCTCATAGCCCTCTTTCTCTCAGACTCAGATATTAATCCATGTTGACAGGGGTTAGAGGCAGAGGAGAACAGGGTGTGCCAATACATAAATTTAAGTGATAACATATCAACATTTAAGCTGTAAAATTTGCCACCCTAAAAATTAAAATGCAGAAAGTAGACCTCTCTTTTTATGAAATGAAGTTTCTTTCTGGAAATTCCACCCTCGAGCAAGTAAATTAATCACAAGTAGTCTGTCACACCAATTGGCCAGATGTGTCACATATGTCTGAATTCCAAATCTGCTGCTTCTCAACCACATTTAATATTTATTTATTGCTACTTTGTGTCTCTGCTGCTTTTATATTTAAACAAACAAAGAAAGAAAACTGTCTTTGTGGAGGAAAGATTCAAACTATTCCATAAATTATCTTACTATAAATAAAATAATGCATTATGTGAGCTTTAGGGATCATTGTAACCTCTAAAATTTTCTACATGAGGAAACGTAGCCCCAGAAAGGATTTATTTCTCCAGGGGTACATCTCTGAGAAATAGTATGATCCAGTTTCTAAATTCCAACTTATTGCATTTGTACTTTTTACTATTTCCCCTCAAATTTTTGAAACTTGTCTACAGCCATGCCACCCTGAACAAGCCTGATCCCATCTGATCTCAGAAGCTAAGCAGGATCGGGCCTGGTTAGGAAGATCAGGTGCTGTAGGCATAAAAAATAAAAAAGTAAGGGATTGTAAACTGACAAGGTCCTTGCAATCTGTGAGGTCAACGAAGGGTTGCCTCGCCTAAAAAAAAAAAAAAAAAAAAAAAAAAAAAAAAAATTCTTGAGACTTTATAAAACATGTAAACAATAAAGAAGTCTTATTTAATAAGGAATAGCAATTGGTAAATCTATATTATTGATAGATAATCTAAAAATTAACTTAAAGGAAAAGTTTAGGAGAATATGAATTCCATGTACTAAGAGAACGATAATATAAAATACTACTTGCTACTTCAGAAGCTTAGTTTTTCTCTCAAATATTTCCATCTACATAGTTTTTATTAAAGTTGACTTTAAAAATTATGGAAATGGGAAACAGATCAGTAGTTGCCTGGGATTAGAGACTTGGTGGAGAGGAGATAGATCTAGGTGTGGCTATAAAAAGACAATAGAAGAAATGGTAGTGAGGGAACTGTTCTGTATCTTGACTGTAATGTAAAACAATGATAATGTACTGTACTCTTGCAAGATGTTGCCATTATTGGAACCTGGGAAAGGATACATGAAGTCTGTTATTTTTTTGCAACTTTATGTTGATCTGCAATTATCTAAAAATAAAATTTAAAACTTAAAAGTGTAAATAATTAAACTCAGTAACAATTTAGTTTTGTCAGTTTGAGAACATGTTGTAATAGAAATAGCTAAAAATAGTATTCAGAGTATTAAAATTACTATGTGTAGTAAATGGTGAAAATATTGAATTTATGGAGGTCAAGATAGTTTATAGTGAAATATACTTTATTTGTTGGAGTAGTATAGTATATTATAATAGGAAGCCTGATTTCTTAGGAGTAGTTTGGGATTTTCTGTTTTTATTTTTCCTTTACCTATAATATTAATGTAAATCTTGTAATTCTCATGCTAATCTTTCTGTATCATTTTTTGGGTCAGTGTATATTTCAGTTGCTTTAGTGTGCATATAAGTAGCTATATTATGTACATATTTTTTATTCTGTTCTAAACCCGGGGCAAGAAAAATGAAGAAATTATGCTAATATTTCTATGATATATCTATGTCGTTATTTAATTATTAATACTAAAAAGATCACTCCTTGCATACTTGTAACATGATTTTACCATTAAAACATCCTTCAGGTCTGAATGACTCCTTCTGTGAAATGTGGGTTCGGGTAGGGATGGATGATCTCTATTATCCCTTCTTAATCTACATGCTATCACTCTCTAAATTAGATTCTTATATAAATTCTCAAATGCATTAGGCTTCTGGAATAGAGTGGAAGCTGCCAAAGTCCACCAAAGAGATAAGTGTCACACATATGTATGTTGTAAGAAATACTCTTGAATGACATTTAGTTGGAAAGACTGGGAGACACATTTTTAAAACCTCTCCCATACCAAAATGTTGTAATTATCTGAATTGTAGGTTATCTATGATAGATGGGCAGCAATTACTGTGCTTTACGACATGGTATTTATACTTTCACAGGGAATTAGGAAGCACATCCCAGAATTGCATGGTTAAACCTTCTGTTTGTTTATTTATGTTTCTGTTTATTTTCTATATCTAAATATAAAAGAAGTGTTACTGTTTTACCATGTTTTGTTTTTAAGAATGAACATTTTTATCATTGTATGCAGAGGGAAAACTAACCCTAGACATCTCTTCATTCAGAATCTAAAAATAATTGTTTTCTGATGAAAAACAGAAGCACATGTAAAGGAAGGAAATACACCATCAAGTTTGTAAAAGAAGTTTCCATTCACATTCCTTAAGAGTAAAGTTCCTTTCCTCCTAGTTCACTGAAAATGATTTTGAAGTTCTGCTCAGTCTCTGGCCACTTCAGATTAGGTCTTTTTCATGTCAAGTACTTATCTTCTGAAATGACTACTTTTTCTCTTTTTCTTTCTTTTTTCCTTTTTTCGGTGTGTCTCATGTTTAAAGTACTTTGAGCTTTTTAGAAAACTTCATATACTTTAATGACCCAAATTATGTGCTTCCTGGTTCAACCACTTTAAGACTAACAAGACAGAATAAAGCTTCTTCCTCAGGTTTAGATATTGATTTTTTTTTTCTGCCAAGAATGCTATTTATTCCCAAATATGCCACCCTTAGAATAACTTCCTCCCTAGACAATGATAATCTGCAAGGCATAGAGATCAATATCAATTATCTCAATTCAGAAGTGAATAATAAATCACTAAGCCTTAAAACATAAACAAAGTGGAGGAACCTGTCTAAGCCTTTAAAAAGGTAATAAAAATATTGAAGGAAGTGTGACTGGAAAATCTAAGGAAGTTCTTTTTTTACTCAAAACAATTTTTTTCTTGATTAACTAATTATTTTTATGTATTTATGTATTCAGTTCTGTGGATGATCACAAATGTTTTAAAAGGCAAGATAGCTACAGTCATGGTAATGTCATAGTTTACTGGTTGGAAAAGTGAACATTGATATTTTTAAATGACTTAGAATGGCAAACATGGTAATATCATTAAGCATATTAAACAAAGGAATTGACTTCTTATTTTATTTTGTCTATAAACAACCACATTATTATAGAAAGCCTGACTGCATGAGGGTTAGATTGTCCAAAGCATGAACAATTATCTTATTTTGTCCAAGTGTATTTTATTTTAAAATATTTCTTATTTTACCCTTAAAAATATTTCCAAGTTTCTGACCATCATTTTATTGGTCTGATTAAAATGAAATTTGAAACAGTAAAACTTTTTAATAGAAAGGGCCAATAGCATGGAAAGTATTCTTGAATTAAAAAAAAAATAAGTAAGTACTTGTATTTACTACACTAAAATAGGGCAAGCTACATACTCAGCACAAATCAAGGTCTTTTCCAATTAAATTTAAGTTTTACTGAATGTCAGATATTACAAACTTAATTTTTTGGAAATGTAGCCCTGTTTTACAAACTAATTATTCATTGAGTTAAATATAAAAATATTACACTCTTTTTTTCTTCTAAGACTATTAGAAGTGGTAATATAATTTGAGAAAGCATCCTGATATCATGAACTTTGAAACTTTGATAGTGCCTACTTATGAGAACCAATTAATTACAAAAGACAAGAGGCAACATCTTTCAGATGTGAAACTATAGGTTGTCTAACCGTATTCACAGCCAAAAATTAATATTATCTAGAACTCATACTGATGTGATTACATTGAATTTGCTACTCCAAGTATGATATAGAGGATTTGCATAGTTTCATAAATAGAACAAGTAGGTAATCCTTGTTCATTATCATGGAATTTAGTTTCTTAAAAAAATTTTGTTTAATAATAGGAAATTATTGAACATTGTATTTTCTTTCAGCAAAGATAACATTCAATGTAGATTTCTAGTCTGGGGGCCACTTTTAGAATTCTTCAGTTTGATCAAATTTCTACCACCTGCCAAAGTACCAGGGTCCCTGATTAAATTTAGCATGTCTACTAAAACAACCTCAGTGTAAACAAGAGGCATTGCCTATGATCAATTACTGATTTGTTTGTTTTTCCTCATGTACCTGCTACCATCTTCCTTCCTTCTAGCATAACCACCTGGAAAATGTGTTGTTATGACCAGGAATTGCTGTGGCACCCCTATAGTCTCATTCTCACTACCTTGATTGAACCATGAACAGAACTTTACTTTGCAACAGCTACCTAACTACCAGCTAACCAGCCATTCCTGTCTTACATTCAGTTTATTCGATGTTGAAGTAAGAACACCCATTCAGTAGTTAATGGAATGACAAATATAGTAAAGTTGTACTTCAGTGTTTTTTGCACTAATAATCTTTTTCCAGACCCATTGTTGAATTTATAATCTTTTGAGGCTGTCATGAGAAAGAACTTACATACTCAAACAATCTAAAATAGCAAATATTTGCCCTGAAAAAAATTTTTTTAAAGTCTGTTGTGCTTACTTCTTATATATTTTGCTAATATGGCCTTGGCTATAGGTTTGAGGGCAGATGCATTCCATAAACCCCACACTCTCATTCATCCTCATTGACTTTTCACAGGTGCTCTCTCTCACACCTGGGCATTTTCCCGGAATTCAAGAACAGTCAGGGAGAATGACTACCAAATGGGGACTTGAAAATGAAATTGGCTTTAAACTATTACCTGTCTTCTTTTATGTCTAATATCTTCTTTCATGTCCTAATGTTGTCATTGCCATAGAGGAAAAAGCAAAGTACCTGTGTGCATGTCTGAAATATGACTTCAAGGCAAAGAACTAAAAATTAAATAGATCAGTGAAAGGAAAGACCTTGGACAAGGTCACTTGGATTTGATTAAGTATATTAAATTGTTTAATATTATTTTGTGGAATTTAACTTATTAAATGCATTCCTTTGATCATCACATTCAAAAAGGAAAAAAAAATATGCCATGGATACTTTTAACAAAATAATATTAAATCAGAAGGCAGAAAAACTTTCAAGTCTAATAGGTCACTAGTAAACATTTTCTTTCTTGTAAATAATACATTTTCTTTAAGTTCCTACCTACATACAAGACACTTGATTGCTCTTTAATTATCATACAAAGGACAAAATTATCTCTATCATATTAGAAAACTAGAAACAACCTCTCCTTTCTCCCAACTCTTACAATTCAACTCTCATTCATGAATATTTCTTGATTCCCGCTCCCCACCCCCCTTTCTTTTCATTCCTCAGTTACTGGCTTAGTTCCCACTCTAATTATTTATCACTTGAGTAACTGGTATACCTTTCTAATAAATAACCATATCTCTGTTTTTGCTCCCTTATTTACAATTCAGCCAATATGCCACTGTCAGCAGGTCTTTCACATTATATGAATGCTATTCACCTTTAAAATCTCAGTGGCTTACTATAGCTTCAAAATAAAAACCTATTGAGTGACTGGGAAGATTTTTTTGTGGTTTGATTTGTATCTATATTAATCAGTCATGCTTCTGTCAATCCTTGCCTTTTCAATTAATGACTCAATTATATTAAACATTCAAAAATTGCCTAAAAATGTGAGTTAATATTTGGTTCCTTCTCCTTGGTGTTACACCTAGCACATAGAACAATTTATTCCTTTTCTTATCCTAGAGAATTTCTATTCATTCTTTATGTCTCAGTTTTGTCAAAAATGATTCTATCATTCCAATTTTCAAGTACTTCTCTTATTAGCCCTGCATAATTTTTTTTCTGTCATTTATTCATACTGAAATAGCATTGTGTTTATTGTTATTTGTACCACTGTGTCTTAGGGCTTAGCATAATGTTTAGCATATATGGGCATTCATTAGAATTACGATCTACTAGAAAATAAACTTCTTCAAGGTAGGCAACATACATATGTCATTCTTGTTGAATTTCTTGTATATGTTCAGTGCCTGGCATAGAAGCTTCTCATTAACCTTTATTGAGCAAATTCATGAATGAATAAATGAATAAATTAGCACACTTTATTCCATTTCTTTAATATTTTTCTGGATCCCAGTGTTACAGATATCTCAGACCAAACAGTTTTCACAATTTATTTTAAATATTAATGCACTTGGGCATAGGATATTTAATTGAACTATTCTATAATATTAAATATCAGATCTTTGTACATAGAAAATCATATTAATTATAACAACAGAAAAGCATGAATAAAAATTATAAAAATTATTATATAAGAGCTTTTTCTCCCATAACCATTACACACTAATGCCTTTTGTATGTGTTGCTGTGCTCAGGCCGGTACACACACATACATAAACAGACATGTGACACCTACTGAATTTCCATTTTTTTCCTACTTGCCTCTGTTCACATGCATTTGAAATAATAAAAAAAAAATTGCTAAATGTCATGATAGAGAAATCAAATTCTCTAGAATTGTATTATCTGTAGACCATTAAAGAATTCATTTAACATTAATTATTAATTTGAGGCTTATCTATACAATTTAATATCAAAATAGTAAAATTAATACTGCATAACTTACTAATACTACATAATTCGATGCCTCTACCTCTTAGTTATTATTGAGTTTAGAAATACAAGGTAATTAAAATATTAAACAGAGCAAAAATAATATAGGAGCATAACTAATCATGACAAAAATAACAATTAAGTATTCTAAAGACAAAGTGATTTGAGATATCCATAAATCAGCAAAAATTAAGTAGTTGGAAAATCTATAGTAGCAATAGGCTATTGGTCAATTCTATTTATCATCTAGGTGTTATCTGTAAGCAAGTGTAACATGAGGCAGACCAGAATGGGACAATCGTTTTCACTGTCTTATCTACATTCTTTCTCTTTAGAGAGCTCCCATTCCTTGACTCTCTCTATATATGAATTTAAGTACAATTCTTATTCCAGATTAAGTCTGGGCTGTGAGACCTGGACTTAAAGCATCAGTAATTTTCATAGATAAGAATGTGAACTTATTTGGTCCAATAAGAAAGAGTGAATCCCAGGACATGAGTGGGATATATCCTAGAAGAATTTATTATTCTACTGTCTTACTATTGTAAGCATGAGAGCCTGAAGCTAAGGCTAGATGAACTGGGATAGGATTGGGGTAGACAATACAAAGCACAGAATGCTGTTTATATAGAGAAAGCAGAGCTAAGAGATAGAGATGGGGAAATTTGAGATCTGAAGCCAGGATTACCCAGGAGTTATAGTTTGTTAGCCAATAGTTACTTCTTTTTTGGCTGAAGCCAGTTCAAGTTGGGTTTATTTCACCAGCCACTACAAATATCTTGCCCTTTAGAACCCTCAAGAAATAAAACTATTTGCTTAGCCAAATTACCATAAGGGGTTTTCTTTATATCTTATTATATCTAGTGTTTATGCATATGCCTTTATAGCAAGAGTTATTCTTTTAACTCAGGATTTATGAAAGCACTCTTGCAGTTATTTTGCCTATCTCATCTTTCCTATTAGAAATCACATATCCATTTCATAGATGAGAACATTGAGGTTAAGTAATTTATGCACCTGTTAAGTGATGGAACTAAGATTCTAAATCAGACTATGTGAGTCCAGAGCATATGCCCTCTTAATTGCAACAAAATATTTCTAATACAAGTTTACATATGATAAGTTGAAATAAGTAAGTAGAATAGACCACAGGTGGGTACGGCAGAAATATAGGAAGAGAGACTTGACTGTCCACTGAAGCTATTGCCAGGTCTCATCTCCATTCTGGAAGCACTGAAAAGATAGACCAATTTTAGATTGGATCTGAAGGTTAGGCTTGCTTTTAGAGAAATAAGCTGGCTGGTTAGGAAAACAAGTTTTGAAACTACTTTCTTTATATATATTAGAACAAAGCAGAGTCTAATATCAAATTCAACCCTCCTGGTTAAAATCCAAGCCTCGTTATTCTTAAACCAGTCCAAAACCTCCTGTCCTCCCTGGGCAGATGGGGACTTACAGACTCCCTATCACTCCAATCTTTAGAGATGCAGCCAGTCTTGGTTTTAGAGGGCCACAGCCAGGTGTGGATGTGAAATATTGGTTATTTTCGCAGAATAGTGTCTGCCAAAGATGGTTCTGTAAAAAAAAAAAAAAAAAAAAGTCTCCTTGGAGAAAAATGTCTAAGGAATATGGAAATGCATAGAATAATCTTTGTTTTGGAACGTATCATGTACCTTAATAAATTAAAAGCTATGAGATATACTTCAACAATATTCATTTAATACAATTTTTTTTCCTAAATGAATTTGACAATATTCTTCCTCTGCAACACGTTGACTAGCATTTTATGCTGAGAAACACTGACACAAACATCAATATGAAATTATAAGTTATGTTATAACACTTGTCATTTTTGATACTTATTTCGTAATATAATCACAAAGTCACTCATATTAGCAAAAGAACAAAAATACAAATATGAAATTTACAACTTTTTAACATTCTTATTGTTTAGTACTATGAAGGGCTTTTGATTGCATTTGACAAAATTTGCATGTCTTGTCATTAAAACTCTAATTTGATTAGTGCTTACCTAATCAAGTAGATGTATAAAATAGTCTATATTTATTTTGAAGGTCACATAGTTGTCCTTTCAAATGCCTAGTACAGAAATATACACAATTGTTTATCATGATATGTATGTCATCTTTCTCATGAAATAGCCTCAATTCAGAGTTCCAAGTTTTCTAAGCAGCAAGAACACTAAATACATATAATTAGACCAGTGTGAAAAGCTAAGCTCAATTATACCCCTCAGTGTGAGTCATATGCAGACCTTCCCAGGTTTCATTTTCATGAGTTTCTTTCTATTCAGCTACTGTATCTAAAGAAGATTAAACCCTGAAAGATACTAAGAGTAGAACAGATCTGTGCTGAGGGAGCTCTCTGAGCCTAACACTTGAGAATATTTGGCCCTGATAAAAATGATTGTCAGATTTTTTAAAAGCCTTGAGCCTGCAAGTGACAGAAACCTGTTTACCTCTAATAGGAATAAAGGAGAGATAACAAAAATGGGCTTTTCTATTTGAATTTGGTTCAACTTTGACTAATTAAATTATATATCCCGTGCTTTATCAGTCAGTGTTTTACAAACACAAAAACTGGAATTGTTAAAGATGCTACGAGAATCCTATAATTATTGTATAGACAATATATAGATACATCCTTATTAACTTTTTGTAAACATAATTCTAAAAGTGAAATATCTCATAATATGCTGTGATTAATGTTATCATATCTCTCCATATTTGTAAGTCAGTTTTAATCATTGAGGGTATACAAGGCCATTTCTATGTTAGGCCTGCAGCTGTGACATGAACTTAGAGTTCTCTTGCTTGGATTCTATACCAATGTGAGGCTACCTTCACGTGTACTAATCAGGAATCATGTCATAGCTATTTTGATGCCTTCACAATTGTAGACAATCATATTATTCTCCTCAAATATTTCTGTTCTCCCTATGGAAGAATTACATTTCCCATCTTGTTGATGTCACATCTGGCCATGTGACAATGTGACTTGTGGTGCCCCTCCACTCCACTGATATCAGTTTTATCCACGTGCCTAGATTAGACATGCAATATGAACAAAAGGGTTATTTGCCACTTCTGAGCAGAGTATTTAAAAGTCACCAATTCCTTCCATCATTTTTGTTTCTTTCAACAATAATGCAGATAAGATTAATTCATAGCTCTTCGTCTCCATCAGCTGACTGATGATAAATATGTAACATGAGGGGGAAAGCACAATCATGTGTTATTGAATTCCACTAAAATTTTGGAAATCATTTGTTACCACATCATGACTTATGTTAATCTGACCAATAATAATGGTCAGGACCAAGAGAGGCAGCTTTTACTCTGGAGGCTATCAGGTTGAACTTTTACAATGTATTTTATATTTTCACTTAAGAAGCTTCTATGCTATTTCTTCTTCATAATATTGGGACAATGATAATGACTTTATTTTATGCTACATAAGATTAGTATAATGATAAATGAGAAAATACATTTAAAAATGCTCTTTACATTCTACAATCCTGAATAAACATTTTAATAATCATAGGAATAATTATCAGCCAAAAATATGATTTTTTTAAATATAACACATTGATCTCACAATTTAATCATTAAAATTTTATTTGTAGAAGGCAAAATATCCATTGAAGGAACTAACAGATCATTTTGAGGAGTATTCACTTAGTAGCAGAACTGAAAAACCCACTGGCTTTCCTGAACATCTTAGGAATCATACTGCTTGCACTGGTCAGTCCATTCACAGTGAGTTGAGGCTTCCCACTGATACATCTGATTGCTCTCTGGTGGTTGGTGCCGATGCAAAGGAAAAATGATGTAGCTTTCCGCTTGCAGCCAAAGTCTGCCTGTGGTTATGGGCATGCCCAGCTCTGACAGTGTTATTAATCTTCTGTACATGATAAGAGAGAGACAATGGCAGCAGTAAAGAGATAGTGGTTTCACTATAGAGATTGAACCTAAAGTCAGAAAACCTAGGGCAAATATAATTCAAGGGATTTTACTTCCACCATCAACCCCTATCACCAATATGAATCAGGCTTTCGTGGCATTCTAGTACCTTTCACTTCCAATCCTTCTGATGAATGAAAGAGTCTTCCTTCAAGTTTACATGTTCCATTTCATGGACGGGCTTCCACACTACTCTTTTTCCAGCCCTACTCAGTATACTACCTCAACACACACACACACACACACACACACACACACACACACACACACACGCAGACACACACATACACACCTCTATCTTTGTTAGTCACTGTTTGTTTTCAGTTTGGAATTGCAAAGCAAATTATTTTAAAGACATGTCTGCTTGAGCAATAAATGTAAATAACTTCTATTTCCTTATTTGTGGTAGAATTATTTAGATAATAGAGCAGAAATGACAGATGTTTGTCAGACATAAGATGCAAAAGTCTATGCTTAAATCTTGCAGTTGTAATAAAAATATAAAGCATACATTTATGAAGCATCTTGTTTAGTCACCAACATAAAGTACTACATATTTCCAATAAATATTTTTCATATTTGTTAATATTTATTATATATATGTCATCCAAAATTAAAGTTAAAGAAATACTGGTAGCCATCGAATATTGCCATTTAGGTCAATAATGTGTTAAATTTTTGAAGCTGAAAGAAAAATGAGACGAATGTAGTTTTTTATTTTATCAGCATGATAAAAATTTACAAAATTTTAGTATACTTTATTAGTATTTGTAGATTGCATCTCTTCAAATTTGTGTCATGTTTTTGTAAAAGCAAGGATGTCTTACAGTAACTCAGTCTTGAGTATAATGCTTTGTTCAATGTTTATTCATTAAAATTTGTTGATTTGTTTTAAATAAAACTAAAATAGTTTTCATTAAAAATTAATGCATTTTACAGAGCAAACATAGTTTAAAGGATAAGTTCTACCCCAAATTATTCTAATGTCTGTTGTACAAGAATAAAGCCAATAGCAAATGTCACATTATGATCTATTCTCTTCAAAATTCATATGCAGTTAACATAATTGAATTTTTCATTTAGAATTTACTATTTCATATATGATCCTATTATTTTATATTATCTTAATGTTTCTTTTCCTCAAATATCATTTATAAAAACACTTATGAGCCATATATTGTTGTTTAGATGGTTAAGGTTTATAAATTATATTAAATGTTTGAGTTCAGTTTTTATAATTAAGACATAAAAATGAAAAAGTACTATTTTCCTCAATGACCTCCTTCAAGAAAAATCATGAAAATGTACTAGACAAAAATAGCTACTCATCCACTTCATATAACTTAAAATATATAGTTTTCTCAGACCATTAAACAAAACTGGTATTTTCATTAATTACGGAGAAGAGTCAAACAAAATACTGATTTAATTGTCCAATAATCTTTAATCAATTCTCCATTCAGGTGTGTGTGTGTGTGTGTATGTGTATGTGTGTGTGCACGCTCATTTAAGAGATATAGAAACAGATTTCTGAAGAAACTTATTCAGTATACTTTAGCTTTTTATTTATGTTTATTTGTCTTAAGGGGGCAGCAAAGGCACACAAAGCATTGATAGTATTATATTCATCTATGTCTGGAACTAAAATTAAATGCAAGCATTTTTGTGATAATAGAAGTTAGAGACAATGTGATAATGTTTCTTATTTCAGATCTCTATGAAAACAAAGTCCAGTGTTTTAATAGGATAGCACCTATTTTGGGCATTTATTAAACATGCGCAATTTACCCATTCATTGGAATATTTGTTATATTCACCAGTAGTTTAATTGAACAGATATAAGGCAGTCATTGCTACCATGAACTGTGACCACATAAGAATGTTTTCATAAGGTTAACTCATCTGCAGTTTCTTTCTTTAGTCATTACTAAAGCCTAGGGGACATACTATGTTAAAAACAAGATGCAAATTTCATAAATGATTTCATAAGAGCCACAAGGTTCTATACGGACATGTTGATTTCATAAATAACTTAAATGTAACTCAGTTGATCTAATACAGTTTGATGTTTCAATAATGTTCGGATTCTGCTTAATGTAATGTCAAACATGAGTTTCCAGTAGTTGTGAAGTAATCTGTGCCTTTTCTAAAACAAGAACTTTACTATTGGGAAATTATTGAATCTTCTTGAAATTTCTAGAAAGCTATTCATAGTAGTCTATAGCTCTAAAACATGCATTATGATAAGTGACTCTTGTAAATCTTTCCACTTAACAAATACAATACTTAGAAATGTATAAAAGATATAAATGCCCTTGAGAATGTGAATTTTTATAATATATGTTTCTACTGTACATATAAGTATAAAGTAATGAATAAAAACTTAATATTATACCAACACTTCAATCAGTTCATATATTTATGTTTATATGTAGTTCAATCAAGCCCGGTGGTCTTACTTCTAAACCTTCAGCAGATTAGAAGCAGTGAATTAGTAATAGTAGGCAGACACTTGGAAATGTGAAGTGATAAGACAAGTACTATGTGTGGAATCAAAGGAACTATATAAAAAAAAAATCACAATAGAGACTTGAATGCATTATTGCCCCAAAAGTATAAGATAAGTTTAGAAAGCTAAACAACTATTGACTAAAAGTTTAATGTGTTTACAATATCACACAGTAAATGAGTTTAAAGATGATGTCATCTTCTAGAAAAGCTTAAATTATCTTGAAACTCCTATTTGATGAAGCAGAAAATAAATATCCAGACATTATTTATAATAGTTCAAATTGTAAATGAACCTAAAATTTTAATAATAGCAAAAATAAAATGTTTAGTATTTCCATGTATTAGTATATTATGTACTCATTAATTATGTCCTTTTTCAATAATAATTGGTTAAAATAAAAATTTATATTATATGTTATGTAAAAAATGTAGACTATAAGAGAATGTATTTAATATGATATCTCTTGGTAATATATTTTATATATAATAATTCACTAAAATAAAAGATTTGATTTTGTTGGTTACAGAAATATGGGATCTGAGAATATACACAAATGCTCTAAAGAGTATAACTTGAACTGCAGTTTCATAACATGATATTAATTTTTCAAAAAATAAATAGAACTTGAGTCATTGATACATTTTGACTTATCAAAAACATGTCGCACATTCATTATTTTATGCTCTCAACAAACATGTGTTGAACACCCACTTTGTATTATATGCCTTTTTAGGTCATGGAGATATGCTACTGAGAAATACAAATCTCCAAGTGCTTATAATTATTGGTAAAGATAATATGCAAACATATTATTCTAACAGTGTGGGGAAAGTGTCTTGCAACATGGACCACAAGTTGCTATAGAACCACATAGAAGAAGCAAGGAGAACCACATAGAAGACCATGGAAAAGCAGCTTCTCAGAAGAAGCAACAGTTAAGATGAGAAAGATTAGTAGAAGTTACAGATAAGCAGGACAAGGAAGAGGGAACACTTGTGAAGGCCCACAGAGGGAGGATATGGTGTGACTGGAGAACAGAAAAGGGTTCTGTATATCTAGATAAAAAAGGGTTAAGAGAGGAAGGGGTAAGAGAATCTGGACAAGAGGGCCCTGTGAACCTTAATTATACTTTTAGACTTTATCTATAAAGGCAAATTGAGGGCTATAAATCTTTAACGAGTCAAATAGCATGATAGATTTGAAATTTGATTGACCATTTTGATTACTGGGTATAAAATAGGTGGAAGAGAAGTGTACATGAAATAAGGATACTTGCGGCAGTGATGTAAGTATTGCAGTAATTTAGGTCAAAGGTTATGGGTTTCTAGACTAGGGTTATCACAGTGAAGGAATTTGAAAGTGAGAACCAACACATAATCAAGGTTGAAACATTGAATCATCTTTGGGTGAACTAACTACACTGAGTTTTATTTTCTGTAAAGCCAGGCTCTGTGATTCATTGACCCCACAAAGGTCCTCCCGCCCTGTTAGATGCTAGCTGAACAGCCTGCTAGATTTCTTTTCTTTTCTTTTTAAAATCCAACACTGACTCTTTGTAATACTATAGGACAGAGGTTAAGGAAGGGATTCTCTTTTCTAGCTGATATTACCTACATAGGGTGATTCAGTGAAGCCAGGTGACCCGATGCAGGCCTCTTTGGACTCCTTCACCCGCTAATAAGAGTGCTCCTGCTACCTCTGTGGGGAACATAAGGAGTGAACGTGCTCAAAAGGTGTCACTGAATACTTGCACATGCTGTTGCCAAGTTCCCCTTCTTCACCTGGAGCTGATGTTTAATCTTCCTCAACTGGCTTCCTCAACAGTTGGCAGCAACCTGAAATGAAGATTTTTCTGGGGAAGGACACGTATAGTATTAACAGTTGCTGAGTTTCAGTTTTAAGCTTTGTAAAATGTACTAACTGACCCCTGACTAACTGCTTTGTAGAATCGTGGAGGGGCTAAAGGGAACCATATATTTCAAAGATTGCAGCAGGTCCATTAAACTGACTTAGTGCATATTAGCAGTCCACATATATTTGATGCAGTAGAAGATTATTTAATTGGAGTTGCTTCATTCTATCATTGCAGTGACATGAAATATTTTTTCTAAGATATGTGATCTCTTTTAACCAGTACTGAGAATAGGTTCTTAAAATTAGAAGAAATATCATCCTATTTTCCATCAAATAAAAGAAATAGGAATAATAGGAATAAAGAATCCTGGTAAAGGCAAAATAAATTAATAGATAAATGGATCAATTTTAAAATGCACTTTGAATTCACCATCAACAGAGTAAATAGTTTCTTATTTGTTTTTATTTAGCAATATATAAACATTATCTCTCACATTATACTGTACATAACTGGTGATGATTGGATAATAATAGTGTTACTTCACTTGTTAATCATCCAACAAAGAGAATGTGACTTAGTGATCAATGACATTAGAATTGCAACATATGGCAAATTGAATGTTTTTGTACTGTGGCATTTAGTTGTTTGGGAACATGTACCAAATTAATGGGAACATCAGGTAAATTTAACATCTTTACTGCTTTAATTGATCCTAAGTAGGTAATTATGTTATCTATAAAGTCAATTTGTCCTTTTTCCATTATGTATGATATGCAGTGTATACAAGGCATACACCAGTCACAAGGCAACTGCAATATATATGGTTGGAGCCTGCTCCAAATGCACCCAAATCATGAAAGAGGAATAAACTGGAAATTGCTCTGTAGCACATTTTTATATTTCACTGAGAGATTATCTTACTATTTCTGCTTTAGTTGCAATGTGTAGGGTAAATATAACTAGAGAATTACCTAAAGAGTTTTTCTTTTGGCTTGTTTAAAGTCACTCAGACTGCCCTGAATCTTCAATATCCTGATGTCTATCTTGGTAAATCAAAGCTTTTGCATAATTGACAGTTGTCGAGATTTGTGGACTTCCCTTCGGAAGGAGAGGCAGTCTTTTCAATTTTCTCATCATCAGCAGTTCTCAAATCCAGGAAGAGATTTGGATTACCTATGGAGATAAAACAACTAATAATTTCCAGATTATCCTTAACGATTCTGATTTGATTGGTCTGGGAGTAGATCCGAGCAGAAATATTTTTACGCTCTCTCCAGGGAATTCTGATACACAGTAATAAATAGAAACTCTAAATATGGGTCCTATGACGACAGGGGGATACAAAACTCCAGTTTATATGGTCTTGTATGACCATATTGACAGTAAAGAAACCATATTCAAATTGAGCAAGATGAGCAGTTAGCAAAATACTGTTGAATAATGTCATTTAATGTCTTATAAGTATAAAAGTTGGACAAAGTTTTGATTTTGCTACTGAAAAACATAAAACAAAATGATAATATTTGGATTACTAAAAGAGGCAACTAAGATGATAGTGAATAAAAATTATCTTTATTCTAGTACTTGGTATTTATATAATCAGACGCCTAAGAAAAATGTTCTCTGCTTGGAATTGGCAAATAATATTGATATTATCTGAGTACTTTCTATGGTAGCCATATTTTACAGATTAACTTTTTTACTTCTCAGAGCAGCTGTAAGAAACAGCAGAAGCTGAAGCACAGAGAGATTCAGTGACATGGACAAGTCTGTGAAGCTGCTAAGTGTTAAGTCTAGTCAGCCCAATTTGACTCCAGAGGCTACATTTCTGACCCCTGTGCCGGCCTCTGTATTGTATACTGAGCAATCTAGGTCAGTTTCACTATGGTCAATAAGCCAATACCTAGATCTGACATAAAGAAGACTGAACGGATGGACTCCCTTCTGTCTTGCAAATCTGTCTCTTTTGCGTGCATCTTGCAGTGATCTTGCCTTCTATCTAACCCAGAGAACAGACAGCCTCCTTGGCTGCCTGCCCTTGCAGAAGCCTGTGGTGGTCCCTGGAAGGAAAGGAGAGGTATAATCAAAAGATAGCCTTAAAAACCCAAAGCCTTTTGTTTCCAACCCTGTGGAAAATGTAAAATAGTCTTCGATATTTGCCTATTTAGATGATAATATATTTTCCTATGCGAATTCCTGATATTGCAAGAATTCCGAATTATGGTGAGATTAATTCTCAGTTTACATAATTTTTATCATTTTTTAACTTTATCTTTTTTTAGTTTCTATATGTAAAAAAAGAGAGATTTGATCTCTGAATTCCAGCCATTTAAAATTAAGAATAGAGGTTAAATTCACATACATGCAGGCCACAAATAAAATTAAGAATATGTAAAGTATTCATTATACTCTAGAGTTAATAACAAAAGTCATGATTTAAATAGAAACATTAGTTATAGAAAAAGAAAGCTGGTAGAAGCTTTCTATTTTGTATTTCTTAAAAAGTCAATGAAGAAAGTGTGGACTTAGATACTGAGTGAAGATGAGTTTTGATGAGGACATCTAGTTTGCGTGTTACATGGGTCTAAAATAAGTTGAACTTAAGAGATGGATGGACAGAAACATTAACGAAGATATTCTCATCTGTGCACCAAATAAAATAGAGGAGAGACAGTTTAAAAAAGAAACAGAATAAGAGACACAGACAGGGAGACAAGAGTGAAAGATAGATAAAGAGATAAATGAATGGAAATCAGCCCATGGAGCTTAATTCTGAAGGAACTGCTAAAGAAGACAATGCAGGAATAACTAGAAGAGGTAAACAAAGTAAGCCTGTGACTTCTAAAACTTGTGAAAGTTTTAGTGATATGATTGCTAACAGCTCAAACGTGTGCAGAAGGTTTGGAAAATGACAAGAAAGTACTTTGAACTTTGAGATTCTTAGATGAAAGGTGTAATAACTTTGAATGGAAGAGTTTGTTTCTCGGGATATCAGATGATGTTATAATCAAGAAAGGGTATTTAAAGCAGTTGTATAGAGGAGTCCCCGCCCCTATCCATGGTTTCGATTTTCAAAGTTTCAGATACCCACAGTCAACCATGGTCTGAAAACATTAAATAGAAAATTCTAGAAATAAACAATTTATAAGTTTTAAATTGCTCGACATTGTGAGCAGTGTGATGAAATCTCACACCATCCCATTCCATCACTCCTGGGATGTAAATGATCTCTTTGTCCAGTGTATTCACACTGACTATGCTATTGCCCATTAGTCACTTAATAGCCATCTTGATGATCAGATTGGTTATCAGAAAGAGAGAGAGAGAGACCACATTCACACAACTTTTATTTCAGTATATTGTTATAATTATTCCATCTTGTTGTTGATGTTACTCTTACTGTGACATTTATAAATCACACTTTATCATAGGTATGTTTGTATAGGGGAAAAACAACAGTATATATAGGGTTCAGTGCTATCAGCAGTTTCAGGTACCCATTAGGAGTCTTGGAGTATATCCCTGTGGATTAGGTGTGGGGGTGGCGGGGGGACTACTGTATACTTTAGAGAGTATATCAGATTCAGTTCCTATGGATGCAGTAAATAAAAACAGACTAAATTTATTCCTTTTCCCCCCATATTTTTAAGTAACCATGCTATTTTCCATTTACACAACTTTTGTTTTTTATCTTTAAGCTCTTTACCACATAATATCAAAAGAGGATTATACATTTATAATGAAAAGTAAATTTCCTAAGTGCTTATAAGATTGTGTCTTTTTAAAATATTTGTTAAATCAACCATTAAATATGTTTAGGAAAAAGTTAGGAAACAGTATATATTAAAATCATATCATTTTCCCATAACATCATCTTGTGGATTTAATTCACAGATATTAAGTTATATTCAAAAGCTGAAATGAAGTTAAATGATTAAAGCTGCTTTATCAAGAATATTAAAATCCTGTAATGAAAATCATGTTGTAAAATAATATCTGATGATATACAGCAATATTCATGATATATATTTTGTAAAAAAATAGCAAGTCAAAAACTTATACGATAATTTCATTTAAAAAAGGAGTATACATTATCTGTATAAATAATGAAGGAGAGATCCCCAAAACTGTACCTCACAATGTTACTGTTAGGCATCTTTGGATGGTGAAGCTTAGAATTTATGAGAGATTTTTACTACTTTTTATGTATCATTGATTTCTAAATCATATGCAATAAACACTTATTATCACAAAAAGTTTAGTTTTTAAATGACATCAGCTGAATGATTAAATTCTCTTTAGGAAAGGAATCTGAAGCTACTAATAGACATAAGAAACTTTATAAAAGGTATAGGTTTATGCGTTTATATCCTTTAAGGATTATTGCCATACTACTCAAACTTTATATATTGTAGATGACGACATTAAAATATATATGTATATATATATATATATATATATATAATATGTTGTTAAAAGCAAAACTATCTTTTTAATAGTCATACTTTAATCTTTTACTGTGATTTTCTGTCAGAATGATGAAAACAGATCACTGTCCTTGGGTATAGGCACAATAAAGCATTTTTTCAGACATTAGGGATGGATTTCAAACTACCTCTGACCAGTAGTTAATCTTAAATATGAGTTGCATTATTCTTAGCTCCAAAAATCCTTTGATCTTTTTTATTATGGGATGAGAAAGAAGCTACCAATGTTTCCATTCAAGAACTTTTAGGAAAAAATACCTTGACTAATATTTCCCTTTTCTGCAAAAGTCTAAACCTAAAAGTGTTTTGGTAAGCAGAAATCATCTATTTATCACAAAGTGAAATTTTCAAAAGAAATTATATATTTATTTCCTTTTATTAAGGAAAGCAAAAACCATCAGTTAAATAAAAATTTGGTTTATTGGAATGGAAGCTTTGCAGTATTTGCAAATAAAACCTGCTTTAAAAAAACAACAAAAACAATATAAAAATTTACAAAATGTGAGCCTAGATTGCTATTTTCTGGCAATGTATACAGAACATTAAAAAAAAAACAAAACAAAAAAACAGTGATTTTAGCCAACTTTGTGCAGCAGAAACCCAACTGCATTTTTAAAATTTGTGCAAAGTGTTACCGATTTAGTCAAAACAATCAATCTAGCCCTGTAAGGACACAACCTAAATGTCTACTTTTAAAGATCAAAGATATACTCAGACAGTTTGGAACTTTGATCTTTACATGACGTGGAGTTTCAAGTAGAACTACAGGGCCCTGTTTTTTTTGTTTGTTTGTTTGTTTGTTTGTTTGTTTGTTTTTTATCACCACTCTACTTTTCCCACCAACCTGTGTTATTCGTTGAACTGCAAGTGCAGGGATGCGTGGCTGGGAAGAGTACAGCAATTATGTGAGAAGCCCAGGGCAAGGACAGATCTGGGGGGAAGCTCATGTTTTACTTCTTATATAAGTGATTTTACAACATAAAATGGATATTTTAAAGTGCTTGTGCTCAATTGAAGGATGTTCAAAATACAGAATTTTATTTTTAAAGTATATTTTTTGGATGCTTCGAATCATGAATGTTCAAGATTTTGGCTGTTCTGCATTAATTATAAACATGGATATCTTAAATATTGATTATACAATCCTTTTGAGTACTTACTATATGGCAAGTCAGTTCTTTATATAATTGTTATCCCACATAATATAAAGAAAATAATAACTTCTTAAATCTTGTTTTGCCAGCACAATAGGGAATCTCTCTGATTAGATATTTTTTTAGGTACCTCTCCATGCTATGAGACTAACCATTATTCATAGCTTAGTAGATACTCTCACTTGGCTGCTAACAGTATATTATAGTATAGTACAGAATAGTACAGTATAAACTATAGGATGTCCTTTTAGAATAATTTTGTAATTTTGTTATTCATACTCTCCTTTTAATAATAACCTATTCTATTTATATTTGTTAGTGTTAAACTTTTCACATTCTAGTCATATCCATTTAGTATTTCTTTTTGTCTTCTGTCAAGCTGAATTTCAGAGTGAAAGAAAAAACTGATGAGGGAAAACTAAGATTTCTAAGGCAAGTAAATTTCTAAGCAAATTTTTAAGTTAGCATTTAACTGCTTTAAATAAATATTGGATAAATGCCATCTTGTTTTTATGATGTAATCTTATAGAAGAGACTAAATCAATCATTCAAACTTACTAAGTCTTAGACAAATGGGGAAGATAATTCAGGGGAGTAAAAAGTTGATACACTCTTGTTTTGTTAAAATATAGACCACTTGCTTGACCCCACTACTAAAGAGTATTCAGAAATGTAGAGTTGACTCTTGAACAACATGGGGCTTAGGGACACTGACCTCTGCACAGTTAAACATCTGCATATAACTTTTGACTCTCAAGAAGTTAACTCTGATATGCTACTGTTGACCAGAATCCTTACCAATAATATAAATAATCAATTAACATATTTTATATGTTATATAAGTTATATACTATATTCTTACTAAGCTAGAGAAAAGAAAATGTTATTAAGGAAATTATGAGGGAGATAAAATACATTTACTGAATTTATTGGGAAAAAAATCACATGTAAGTGGGCCCACACAGTTCAAACTATTTTATTCTAGGGTTAACTGTATTATTTTGGGAACATTTAATACAAAAGAAGTACTATTCAGTGGGAGCCATCATAAATTCAATACTAATAGTTTTTTTTTTTTCAGTTTCCTCATCAAAAGCATATTCAGAACTCAATAACTCATTTGGAAAAGACTTTCATAATCTTCTCTTGAGTTAGATGGAAAAATCAGTTTAATGACATTCATAATAATTTGAATTAGTTTACTGGTGATCTGATAATTAGTTTCATTTCACTCTGAAAGTGAATTTTGAAGGAAATGTGTCTCCTGGCTATGTATATAAATTGATCTATTCCAATTTTATTAATTTTTTTTTGATAGAAAGAAGATAGAATTCATACTTATTTGAATTGGCAGATATGATAAAAGTAGTTGAGTTGATAATTTGAATGATAGAACCAAAATCAAAGGAATTTGATTGGCTGAAGTTACATTCATCTCTCAAGATGAATTTTAACTGAGATAAGTATAAAACCCATACTTCAACAAATAAACAAGCAAATAAAAAATTAACATAAGTAAAAGACAGGTGATTATGGATAACAGCAAGTGTGCATTATTGCATTACTAATGCATTATCTTTAAAGTAATATCTTAAAAGAAATTTCATTATTTTCTTTATCTCTCCATTATTTTCTTGATTTCTATTTCTCAGAGAAATCGATTAACATATATTTTATATGGTATATGAATTACACACTGTATTCTCAGAGAAATAGAAGAAATAAAGAAAATAATGGAATTATTATTTTCTTTAGACTGAAGAAAGCCATTCACAGGTAGTAGCATTGATAATAGAATGGACATCAAGAGAAATAGTGCAGATCAAAGATGGCAGAATAATCTCTGCACCCATTATAATCCTTTTTGGCCCTCTCTAGGGGCAAGAAAGTGTAAAGAGAACAATAGAAAGAGCAAGCTTCAATGCCAAGTTATGACACAGAGTCATAAGAACTGCCTTCTCCATGTTATGCTCCTGGGTATATTTTATTCAATAATGCCACGAGGCAGTAATGCCGAGCTAACATCATTTCATGAACTTTAGTAATGTGGTAAATGATAGGTTTGTACAGTGCCCCAGATTTATGTGAACTTTCTAAAATAATATGCCTCTGTTATCCAGAACTCTACTTCTTTCCATGATGGTCTCAGTTCCTAGTCTTTGCTCAAATTACCTCAGAAACTTTCCCAGTTAATCTTTCTCTTATGTAGTGCAGCCAACATGAAGGGGGGAAGCATAATAATGACTGAGAATGAATTTTCTGGCAATTGTGATAGATCAACTGTAAGGCAGATTTAATTTGATTGTATAAAGTAAATGTAATTATTTTAGTAAATTAATTGGACTCAGATATAAAATGACCTTAATTTTTTTGGTGTATTCTTCTAGGCTCTCTGGACATCTCTGGGAACTTCTAGGGTTTTCTCGATCACTCTCGGGTGTTACACAGACCACTAGACACTGCAGTCCCTCATTTTTCAAACTACTGTGGACTCATGCAGTAGTATGATGGAGTTAGCTCATACTAGCTCTACAACTGTTTGTTAAATACTTAGGAATTTTGTGAGCCAGTTGTCAGACCGTTAATCTCCTGGTGGATATATTTATGTCACTTAAGATCATCAAATACTACAGATTAGGGCCTATTTATTTATTTTCCAGATACCTGGTTTACCATAAGCACAAAACTGCATGTAAAGCTTCCAAAAGCAGCTTGACTGAATTTAAACAAAGATGACTTTCTCCTTCCCTCCTCCCTGAGGGAGGTATACAATGTACACTGATCACTTTCCTTAGAGTGGGCATTGTCTTTGATTTTTCTATTTTCCAATGAAATCTTCCTCATTTCCTACCTACCTATTTTCTTCTTTTCTTCCTTCTGTTTTCTTCCTTCCCTTCCTCTTTATTTTATTCTTTTAAATTTATTTGGGGTATTTTCAGTGGTGTTTCATGGACTGATGTTACCAAGATAAAATTTTTATCACTCTTTTCAAGGTCTTCATGGTTGGTATCTAGAATTTAGGAGTGCTTGGTAATAAATATTCTTTTCCTCTTAAGTAAAAAATATCATATTTAACATTAAATATCAAGTATTCAGACTACTTGAATTCTAGGTCTGTTCCATTTTGTATATACTATGTTGTCGACACAGCAGACATACACTGCAATAAATTCCCATCACCAAATTTACCTAAGCACTCCAATACTTCTTGCATAGACTAATAAAGTATCTTGATTGTCTTGATCTCCTGTTCTCTGCCACATATTTTAAATCTTTACTTTTCTCAAACTTTTCATTACATTATTACACTATACATCAGAGGAAACAGCTGCTAAAAGGCATCGATTTATTTTTCCAGCCATGCTCCAACCCCTGACCCATACCAACATCTATACTTATTCTCTGTTCCAACCCTTCTGTTAGGATAGAAAAAGTATATATCTTTTTTTATCTAAAGCAAGTTCTTCTGTTTATATTGTTATAGGTCCCTCTGTTGTAGCCTCCCTTATTCTTGCAGATTTTGCAAAAGTAAGTGCCACCTTATCTCCTCCCATAATAGGAATCCTTTTAGTCTTATTCTGTAACCACATTGATCTTCTCCAAATGTACCATAATGCTATATTTCCTCAATGGTGTTTTTTTCATGTGTAATTTTTTCCAGATTCTGAAAGCAGCATGCATTTTATAATAAGGGTATATCACAATTGAATTGTGGTATTTTTATCTAATGTTTCATAAAACATTAGCAGGACATCTTAAAATCTAAGGCACTGTAGAAACTGATAAAAGTGTTATATCTGGAAAAAAATCTTTGCTTGTGTTCCTTTCCTCCTCATTCTCATTTCTTATGTACTTCTTATTTATCCTTCATGAGTCACCTTAACTATATTTCTCCCAAGCATCCTAAGTACCTAGATGATAAATATGAGTTAAATTAACCTAATCAAATATGTAAAGTAGATTGTAACATATAAATAAGTACATGGCATGGTGTACTGGAGAGAACCCAGGAGCACAAGTAGGATAAATGAATTTTGTCTGAACTATAAGATCTGCCAATTGTGCAAACTTGAATGAGTCTCATCACCTTAAGAAGAGGGCTAGTCCAATCTTATCATTTTTAAAGGGCAAGAAAAACTAGATGACTCACTGACGACACCCGCTTATTTGTGATAGAGCAGAACCCTGGATCGACTGGCAAACATTTTTGGTGACAGACTAAACGGTAAATATTTTAGGCTTTGTGGGTCATACAGTCTCTGTTGCATTTACTCAACAGATGAAAAGAATCTGTTGAATTAAAGCAATCAAAGACAATAAGTAAATGAATAAACTTGGCTCTATTTCAATAACACTTCCTTTACAAAAATTAGTTGCACGTTGAATTTGGACCACAGAAAGTAGTTTGCCAGCCCTGTCATGAAGCATAAGATAGAGAGCCAGTATTCTCTCTGTTGTGCAGATAATAGCATACTTTGCAGATTATAGTAAAGAGAACTGGTGAAGTAGTAATTGAAATGCAAGAAAGGAGGAAAATAAGACAAGAACATGTGGCACGTTTGGTTCTGTGTTGGCTTCTTGGGTGGTTATTTTAAAATATATACAAATTAAACTGATTTTTAGCGTGAATTTTCAGATTAGAGTTTTGTGTATAAATTCACACTCATAAGTTAGTCATAAAAAGGTATGAGTGTTGTTTAATTTAATACTTTGCATACTAAAACTTTCTGAAATGATTAGAATCTCCCGTGATTTTCAAAGAAAAGAAATGTTCCGAACCATTTCAAAGAGCAGAAAACCAGGCAAAAGAAAAAGAGGAAAAAAAAAAAAGTACTTCAAAGATAGGTGGATTTGTTTCACAGGTAAAAACTTAGGTCAATTCTTGTTTGTATAGGCCAGCGTTTACCACATCAACTTCCCCCTGCATGATCCCTCTTCTTTCCTTTGGCATGTCAGTTGCTAGTACTTGAATGGGATAGATAGGAATAAGTTATTCTAACAGTATCAGCCACTGTAATGGAATCAGGAGCTATTCCATTGGTTATGAAGATGGAAATATCATGACAACACTTAGTTATCTTTTTTCATAAACTGATTCTAGAAATGGGATCCTAAGCCTTGACCCACTTTAGATGCAAAGTGACAGAATAAGGTTAAGCCAGTGAAGACTCATAGATGAAGTTTTCCTGCACACATGACTAACAAAAAAAGCACAAGTATATGAAATAATCTCGGAGAATGTGAGGCACCTGAGCTCCGCACTGAGAAGCAGTTGTTTCACAGCAAAATGAATACAGATGCCACTTGCTAGACTGGTGTTGACATTCTATGTTATAGGTTGTGTCAAAGACAATCTACAGGGGAGGCTGTCTACCTGCAGAAGGTCATGGAGTTAAACTGTCCACCATGCTGACTCGGCACAGTGGCATTTATCACAGCACACAGGTTTCTTCTACGGCAAATAGAACCTTCTCAGGCGTGAGAAGAAACCTGGCATTTTCTGCTACCTGCGGGCTTCTCCTTTTTGAAGCCAGGAAGGGCATCTGTAAAAGTTGGCTGACTGCAAGGCAGACCATGCAAAATGCCAAGGAGAGTGATTTATGTCCCATTCACTGAGACTAAAGAGGAAATACACCCAGATTTTAGTAATGAAAGGTCAGGACAGTGAAACATTTTCATTATAATCTTTTTTTTAAAACCTTGGGCAAAAGACACAGTTATTTCCACAATTTACAAATTTCCACTTCATGTGCCACTTGTCTCTCTTAAGTCCTAAATTGTGATAACTATTTAAACATAACACCTTTTTTTTTCCTTTAAAGCATTAATCTGAATGCTTTGATTTGTTTCTCAAGGGTAAATGGTAGATTGCATTCTTTAACTTATCTCTATTTTGTTAAGTAAAATTGTTAATTATATAAAATATATATTTTTTTAATCAGATGGTTTAAATACAGCCGGGACACACAGCATGAATGATCACTGGACTCAACTGCAAAGTTTTAAATTTGGGAAGAAATATGAAGGTCACTCAAGAGTCAAAGCCCTTCTTTTTTACAAAAGTATTAACTTATACCTTAGAAATTAGACTAATTGCTGAATTTTTTTTAGGCAGGAGAAAAACAAATAATAGGAATGATTGACTTTTTCCACATTACTTCTAATTTTCATAAGTTTCAAAACTAACATAGAAGTTGCAAATACATAGTGAGTGACTAGTGATGAGGACATTTTTATGTAGTTTGAGTGTGAAGAACAGTCTAGTATTTTACTTGTCTATGGGCTCTAGAATTATTTCTTGACAGATACTCACATTGCACTGTGCTAGGCAGAGATGCAACGGATTCAGACCCTATGGTATTAAAAAAAAGAACTTCTGAAGCTATGGTCATTCTTTCAGTTCTTCATCAAATATAGTCATTTGAATATTTTATGTGTCTATCATTATTTTGTTTTGCAGTTTCTGAACACATTTATAAGAGAAAAGGATAAAGGAGTTTCTGTCGTCATGGCGTATAGTCTAATGGACAGTAGAATACATATAATCACATGCATAAATGCATGTTAATTCTTAAGTGGATAGCTGATAGCTAGAAGAATAGAGGAAAAAAGAACAAAATTATATCTAAATATATGATTCAAGAAGACCCATACAAAATTATTTTGCCCTAAGTAGAATAATAACAAAATGTCATGATTTGGTCTAACTAAAAACAGTGGAATAATGAGAATCTAATTTAATTTAATTTCAGGTTAGGCAGAACATACCCATTTAAGATTATTAAATGAAATTAGTTGTTTTTACATTAATTATGTTTTTATTTTCAGTTAACAAAGTTTATCTAATACACATATGCTTTCACCAGCTTCTTTCCCTGCCCCCGCCCCAGGAAAAAATTTCAAAAGAATGTGAAAATAACAAAATGAGTCACATGTGTTTCACAATTGCGATCCAGCTTATTTCATTTGACAACAATTTTATGTTTAAATTTCAGCAACCAGCAATACAAAAGCAAGCAAACACGCCTACCAGATTCTTTGAAACTATCCTGCAAGCAGAACACTTTTAAAGCTGAGAGATAGTATACATTTCTTATTCTGGATGCAAAAATCTATTGTTTCTCACTGAAAAAGTACACTTTATATTTCTGAGATAGATGCAAATTCACAGGATAAGAATGAATAGTTTTGTTATAAATCAAGAAAGTATGTTCATATAATGATGGGGAGAGTGAGTTGTTATTTTTCCTGGGCTTTAGTTTTCCCATACTTAAGCTGAGAAGATAGGGCTATCTGTAAGGTTTTATCCAGCTTTAACATTATGTGTTTTAGGACTTACCACACTAGCTTCCTATGCTATTTGGCTGTATGTTTTCCAACATTTACCCACATCAAACTTGTACCTCAGAACTAAAAACATTTCCATTTTTAATTACAACAATGGATCTAAGAATACCCATAGATTTCTAGCAGAACTAACTCTAAGCTAAAAATTAGAAAGAAACAATTATAAGTTGGAGAAAAATACATAAATACATATGACAAGAAAAGAGAGAACAATTAGGAGAGCCACAATGAATTATTTTATGAGCCTCAGGTGACAGCCTATACAGTAGGAAAAAAAGAGGAAGGTAAAGGGGCAAGGGAGAGGAACAGAGAGAGGGATTGAGACTGGATCTATATTTTAAGCCCCCAAATCCTTTAAGAATTTTTTTTTCAAAATTGGAAAAGGAAAGAAAAAATAAAATGCTTTTTAAAAAAATATCCAAAACAATATAACATTCATATTTGTGTGTCTTTCTGACACACTTGAACATATAAATATCTACCTGATTTACAAAGAAAACAATTAAACTTTATAGTGGGAACCCTAAGCTAATACATGAAATGAAAAAGAAATAGACTTCCTGTTTCAGCTCCAGTGGAGGATATCACTATCCTTAAAACAAGAAAACTGGACAAACTCAAAGTCATTGACTTTTCTTGGACTCATGAGCTGACGTCACAAGTCAGACTACCACCCTGAATTCTAGAGGGACAAATGAAACCAGACAGTTAGAGCTGAGATACACTTATGCAGAAGCTGAATGAGCTATAACCTTATAGGAACAGTTAAATAGTAATTTTGATGAAGTGCCTGTGGCTTATGAGAATAGCCTGAGAGTAAAATACTTCTAGGCATCAATTCTGATGCCATAATAAATTTAATTGGATTTCAATAATTAAGTAAATGGATGGAAGATGGTGGGAGGCAATGTTTTCACTTTGGAGTGGGTCATTACGGGCAGGCAAAGAGAGAAGGAAGGTACAATGATGCCTTGATGCCTGCATTAAGGGTTATATCAGTGTTCGGTTAAATCAATAGTTAAAACTTATATTTAAGAATTTAATTATTGTTTCTTTTAAATAAATCAAATCCATTATTTTTTTAACTTTCCTTTGTTAATTTTATTTTCTCCTTTTTGATTAATCATATTTTTATTAACTTTTTTCTTCTCTTAGCTCTGGAATTATACACACTTCTTATAAGTCTTTTTCTCCTTTTTCCCCTCTCAATTTTCTCCTCTCTCTTACTCTTCCCCCTCTTTCTTCTTTTCCTCTTCTTCCTTATCTCTGCTTTCTTAATATTTTCACAATTTTATACATTTCCCTTTATGTTACCCTCATATTTCCCCATTTTAAAATTAATATCTTATTTTTAGAGCAGTTTTAAATAACAGAAAAATTAAGAGGATGGTACAAATATTTTTCATATTATGTACATAGCTTTACCCATTATCAACATTCCCCACCAGAGTGGTATTTTTGCTACAACTGATGAACCTACACTGACATATAATCATCCAAAGTCCATAGTTTACATTAAGGTTTACACTTGGCGTTACATTCTGTGGGTTTGGACAAATGGATAGATGTGTTTCTATCATTATGTAACATACGGGATACTTTTACAACCCTAAAAATCTTGTGTCCCACTTATTAAGCCCCCACCCAAACCCTGACAACCACTGATCTTTTTACTGTCTTTACAGTTTTGCCTTTTCCAGAATGTCATATTACTGGATTTCTGCAATATGTAGCCTTTACAGATTGACTTCTTTCATTTAGTAATATACATTTAAGCTTCCTCTATATCTTTTCATGGCTTGATTGCTGATTCCTTTTTAGCATTGAATAATATTTCATTGGATGCACCACAGTTTATTTACTTACCTACTGAAAGACATCTGGGTTGCTTCCAAGTTTTAGTAATTATGAATAAGGCTGCTGTAAACATCTGTATACAGGTTTTTAGGTGAACATAGTTTTCAGCTCCTTTGTTTATATATCAAGGAGTGCAATTGCTAGATTATATGCTAAGAGTATGTTTAATTTTGTAAGAAACCACCAAACTGCCCTCCGTGTGGCTGTTCCATTTTGTATTCTTACCAGCAATGAATGAGAGTTTCTGTTTGTCCACATCTTGCCAGCATTTGGTCTTGTCAATGTTCTGGAATGCTTCTATTCTAATAGTGAACAGTGTAATAGTATCTCAATGCTATCTTAATTTACATTTCCCTGATGACATATGATGTGGAGCATCTTTTTATATACTTATTTGCCATCTATATAATTAGATTGTTTGCTTTCTTACTATTCCCACAGAGAACTCTTTTCTTATGTGTTCTATACTTCCTAGGGTTCTGCTATCTTTTATCTCAATATATATCTTTACCTTAATATATATTTTCATCATATGAGCATCTAAATAAATATGGATAGGACTTTTCTGTAACCAAATGGTCAAGAAACAATCATTAGTTAGGTAAAGTACTTATGGGTTGAGAGATAATCAATACATGTAGTAGTCCTCTCTGTACATGATTAAAATACAAAACTTCTTGTAAGGCAAAATGAAGAGTCTAAAAAAGTCTAATGAATCTAGGACTAGCCCTACCTAATCTCTGATAAGACTATTATTTCAATGATTAAGTCTATATAAATATAACCATTTTGAGCAGTTTCAATATTGTGAGCATTTTGTAAAAATTATAGTCATTGCTTTTAATTATGCTTTGTGGAATCTCCATTTTTCATAGATTCTGTGTTTCTATGATCAGTTGTAATAGTCAATATGGTTTAAAATTTAAACTCAAGTGGCTTACATCTCATTTTCTCCTCTCACCTGTATACAGACTTGAACCTTGGTTTAAGGTACCTGCATGGTAGTGCCACAATCTGCTTTTCCCTATTTTTTCTACTGTAGAATCTTGATATGAGAAAATATGTGTGGTTCTGTGAATAGAAGCCTGCCTCTGCAATTAATTTACCCTTCCCAATACTGGCTTTAGCTCAGTCATTCTTCAAGGGCAGCCAACGCCTTCTAGAAATTTCTGGGCACTTTTTATCAGTTATTACAGTGACCATAGGTCACCACTAGCAGTTATCAGAGAGATAGTAGATAGACTATCATGCATGAAATGTTCTTTTATAATCAAAAATTATCCTTTGTGACTGTTGATTGGGGCTGAAAACAATATAAATACATATCAGTAGTACTTTAGTACAAAAAGACATTGAAAAGTCTTACAGGTGAATTAAAATTCTAGTAATAATGTTATAGAGTGGGATTTTTCAAGGGCTGTGTTCTATTATACTGGATATAAACTTTCACTGTTAACATGAGAAGCTCCAGTTGATATTAGTGGGAATCACTGTGAAGAGAAATTCAATTTATAGCTGATACACCACAATGCATCACTACTGCCAGAAGGCATTAGTTTCATAGGCTAGGTCAATTTGGGATGAAGTAATGAACTTTTGCTTAAGTAAAATGGCAAATATTAACTAACAGATGACAAATTCATTAGTCGTTTCTACCACATCTATTTATATGACAAGTGGAAACAGAAAGAATTTGTAATTGTAAATAAATAAGATGATATATTAGTTGTAACTCTTTTATATCCAAGTGACAGAAAAGTAATGTATTATTAGTTTGGATTAAGATTGTCTGTGAAATAGGGAAAATGCAAAAACAGTTGCCTAGTAGCTAGAATTTTATATATTTTATTATAGGAACATAAACAGTCCAGAGTATCAGAGAACCAGCCTCTTTTTAATGCTTTGCACCCTCAAGCTCAATGTATGACTTCTTCCTTGTGTGTATAAATAACAGTTTGAAGCCCCACCCATTATGCCCACATTAGGTCCAGTAAAGGGAAAGGAGGATCAATAGGACAAGGTATGAGGAAAGAAGTGGTGTAGAGCTTCCACTTCTCTCTGAATGTACCACCCTCCCCAAATCTCCACATGTTTGCCAATCCAGAAGCTCTCCAAACTCGGTCCTTTTGGGTTTTATGGAGGCTTCATTACATACGTGTGACTGATTCAACCTCCAGCCCCTCTGCCCCAGAAAGTGTAGGGGTAGGACAGGAAGTTCCAATCTTCTAATCAATCACGTAGTTGGTTCCCCCTGGCAATCAGCCTCCAACTTTAGGTGCTTTCCAGAAGTCACCTCTTAACACAAACCCAATTGTGATAGAAAAGGGCTTGTCATGCATAATAAGACCCCACCTCACCTTTGTGGGCCTGAAGCCATTTCAGGAACTGAGAACCAGAAACCAAACATTTTAACAAAAGATGCTCCCATTTTTTAATCCCTCAGTAAATTCCAAGAATTTTAGGAGCCGTGAACCACGAACAGTGGAAGAAGACCAAATAAAAAATAACTATGAGAATATATATTTGGCCAAACATATTTCTTATAAATCACAATATCATGGCAATATGGGCAATATGCTTTACGTTTTCTTCTCAGGCTTTCCAGTCCATATTATATCAAATGTGATTGCTGATACTACTGAGGCTTTATGACTTTCCAGTTTATTTCTTAGAGTATCTAATTCTGTTTTTCACTTCCAATTTCTAAATTCCCTGAAAGTGCTTTTATTAGTTCAGCATGGGTCAACCACTTATTTTTAGACCAATCAACCATGACTAGTGGAACAGAGTCAAATATATAAAATAGCCATTCCCTTGATAACCATTGGTGAGGAGGGGATCAGTTCCTAGAATGAAGAGGAGATTAAATAATACAAACAAGCAATGAATTCTGGATGTACATAATTTACTGACGTATGTAATAAAATATCTCCGGTAAGTAAGATTTTAGAACTATTGTGGTCCCTAATAATGAACATCTTTAGGTGTTTCTAATTCATAAATCACAATGGTAGTTGAATTTTCAGTTTCAGTACCGATCATTTATCATTTTAAATGATGCAGTATTTTGAAATGTCTTGCATTGGACCATTTAAATATGAAATATCTGGTCTTCACTATGATGTGAAAAAAAATCGCCTGAACCTATGTGATACACCAATTTGATAATTTCTAAATTAATCCTAAGTAACTAAACAGTTTGCCAAAGTGGACTTTTTTTTTTTTTTTGCATGGTTTGCTAGCTTCAGTCAGCAGGTAGAGAGTGCTGCTACAAATAGCCTGCATGTGTTTTGTAATATAAAATCTATCCTCAAGTCTTCTGTAACCTGTGTGTCATGTGTTCTGTTGACTTTATAGCCAGGAGTTCTGCTCATTAAATTTCTGGGTCGAAAGTGAATTAGCTTCCCACAGTAGGCCATTTTCTTAAGACTTTATCAATGTCAAATTGATTTAAGTTAATTAAAGCTACTAGTTTGAGACTTCATTCTGAAGTTCATGGAAAGCAGACAAAGGACAATTTCTTGTTTCTATATGAAAGAGAGATTTTAAATCTTATTATTTTAATGCACTGTCTAGTGCATAAGACTCCTAGTGAACAGAACAGGATAAGAATCCCAGTAAGCAGTAATTAATTTGTTTATTTTGGTTACTCACTGTGGTCCACCTTTCAGTATCCCGTACTACTTAGAAGACAATATTATGTTCTGTAGATGCAAATAGATGGGGCAAATGGGGCTTCAAAAACACTTTTAAATCACTGAAGTGTACAAATACAATGATTCAGAGATAAAAGTGTATCATATAATCCTTAGATTGATGATACATAAATGACTTTTTTTTTACTCCTCATAATGTTCCAGCATTCTGGACAATGTTGCCACATTAACCTATTATGAGGTAGCACTCACCATAATTTGTGGAAGAGGAAGATAATGAATTAATTCATATGACCATACTCACAAATGTCTAAATAATGATAAAACCACAATTTAGACCAAGATATAAGTAGTTTAAAACCTCGTGTCTTAAATTACATGGTTTTACCTGATAACAACACCTCTAAGCTGTATAAATTTATTATTAATGTTATTCTAATTTCTCTTTAAAGTGACCATATTATTGGAATCTTTGTGACAGTCATGAATTCTGCCCCAGTTCCCACTGTACTTATTTAATGGATTTATTTTCATAGCCAATTTTTTTCAATAAATACTTATTAAGTGGGTTTTATATTCAGGAACTACCCAAGGTAGTGTGATGTAGTGATGAACAAAACAAACACTTTTAGACCTTTTTAGACCTTGTCTTCATAGAGCTTATGTGAAATAAATGGATGACTAATACCACCTTAATTAAACACATACTTTATTAGGCACTAGAGATACAGTGATATACAGAACAAACAAAATTCTTTACCTCAAGAGGTTTGTAATCTATGAGATTATATTGAATATTTTAATAGACATCTGTGACCACGTGACTTTTAACATAAGATTTCAGAGTTAGATATATAGTACAGGCCTGCAGCAAGGACAATACTCTGTTCTGGGTGAGATGAACAGTAGTGGAGACTGTGGATGACAAAGTCAATGAGGCAGGAGCAGATTGCATAGGCCTTGTTGAGGGATGGTTTGCTTATTATTCTCAGTAACCGGGAAGCTTTTGAGCAGGAAAGGAGCATAATCTGAGGTATAGTTTTAAAATGCCACTTTGGGCAGCCGAAAGAATGTGCTTTAGGAGGACAAGTGTGAGACAGGAGATCCAACGAGCAGGCTTTTGTAATGCTATATGTTTAGTGCTATATGGAAATTTACAGAGGGGAATCATGAAGACATTTTATAAAAGCCAGGTAATTTTTTTAATATTAAAATCAAACAAATGAAAAAATAAACTATAAAAATATAGAAATATAAGCATTCAAAACTTTTATAAGCTTTTGTTTGCTTTTTTTTTTTTTTTTTTTTTTTTTTTTTTTTTTTTTTTTTTACTTCTTGCTTTCATCTTTCTTTCCGATAAAGAATTCAGGAGCAGTTTGCAAATTTCATAGAGTCAGGGTTCATTTATTATAATTCACCAATAATGCAATTCTTTTTAAATGTAAAACAGGTAAGCTGCATAATCAACTTCAAACAATTAAATATAAATCGATCATTTTACCTGAGAGAACAGAATTGAGAAATACTAATCTTTATACGAACACTAGTTAGCTTTGCCAATAAAAATATTATATTACTAATGTAAGAATTTTCTTCAAAGATGAAATAGGTGGGATTTCATAAAATAGCCAAATTAAATTTTCCCTCTACTGAAATGTGTGATCTTTTCAAGACTTTAACTAAGGAACTTATGTAAAATATGAAGCTTGACACAGAAAATTCATGCCACTTCCTTTGCTTACACTCTACTATTTCATCTCAAAGAGGCCAGAGCTCTTAATTAAAGGCAAAGATGGATATGCCTTGGTACAAAATTGTTTTTATTTCTGAATGAGCACACTTGTGAAACTGATTTCCTCAATAGTAGGCCAGGTGGAGAGATGGAGGTCACCTCTGTGTAGCAGCATGCTCCTCCCAGATCGATGGGAAGCCAGCAGTGCTGTCTTCCTCAGTGACCAGATGGGCCAAGTCCTGCAGAATAGTCCACAGCCATTATTCTGTGCATCAGGCTGTGCAATTGATTTCAAGGTAACAGACAAGAGGGAAAGGGCTGTCAGGCTTGACTGCCTCCTGTCAATGCAGGAGCCCTGGAATGTTGTAATTCAGAAATTTTTTGTCTATTTGGGAAAGCTAAGGTGGAATTCTGACAGGGTGATCCTTTATTTGTTATGCAGGATGAAGGTGCAGTGGGAATCTGCTCTTCAGTGACTGGCCTGGCTAGAACTGCATGTTATGATGCATGGCTCAGTTGCACAGGCAAGCCCCATGAAGGATTTTGTTACCTGGTCAGGAAAGAATAAAAAAGGTGGAAATGAAGGGTACAGCTTATTTTTCAAAGCCCAGCTAGCATATTCCATTTCTATAAACCCCTGCCTTGTGTTTAGATTACAAACTTATTTTCCTGTCAGTTCCTAAATTTCAATTATCTACAGAATATAAAATTCCCACTCTGCTTGTAATCAAATCAGTAATGTGGGAAATGGAGAAACTAATGTCTCAGGAAAAAGGAAACATACTCTAAGTGTCGCTACAGTTATATTTTAACTTGGATTGGACAAATCAGGTTACAGTAATTGTGTCGTGTATGGATGAATTTAAAATTGTGCATCAGGCTGTGCTAAATCATGTGAAAAATGTTTGAATGAAAACATTAATTACATCTCATAGGTAAACATCAAAGAGAGTAGACAAGTCATGCTTTTGTTTGCTTAATATTAGAGATGTCAGCTATTTGACTACAAATTCCCTATGGCCCCTTTGTTTTGTCGTATTTCATCTGCTGTAGGAATTTGTGAACATTTAGGTGGTTGTTCTATGGTTTAGAAATAATGATAATATCAAAGTGTTTTTCCCTACAGCTTTTACTAAAACTTTAAAATAGGAACTTAAGGGTCCATTGGAATGAAAAGTAATGATTTGTTCAATAAATACTGAGAACTCAGATGGCTGTTGGATAAAAGTAAATCTCGAGAATAAAAGATAAACCAGTCACAAGTTATAGTCTCCTAAGCAATAGAAGAATTAAGTGAGGTTTCTGAAATGAAATGAATTTTCTATTTGGAATATCAAAAAAATAAAATGAAACTAAATCCAGCCAAAAACAAAACAAAGAAGTGCAATGGAGTTTTGTGGTTTTAGTTAAAGATATAGTTTTTAAATAGCTCTGTACAATGTTATTATGATAAAGATAAATACAAAAAAATGTAAAGACACATTCCTTGTCTTCAGTGAACTCACATTCTAGTGGAGTATTCATTTAACAAATATTGTGAGCACCTACTAGAGGGAGATTTTGAGCTGCCGTGGCACTTTATTGGTATTTCTGAAAATTATTTTAAATATAAGACATTAGGAAAGATTTTTTTATCTGTGATGTTTGGTGATATACATAAGAAGCTTAATTTTCTCTTTTGTTTTAAAAATATACATCATACTTTTATTTGGTTACAATACTTTCTGTTGTATTTCATAAATGTTTGGAAAATAATGAATAATTTATAATTTGCAGTATATTTTAAAGCATAAGTATTAATAATTCATATTTTATAATGCATAAGTAACATATTACAGTCCCAAAAGAACTCTGATTTGGGATTCACTAAAAGGATAAAGTTAATTTTGAAAATAATTAATTATAAATTTCAATTATAATAAAATCTTGATAAACTGATTTATTAAGTAAAATGAATGTATCGTACCTGCTGATTTTGCAGATAGGCTGGTAAGATGTGCATATTCTTTTCTTCCTAGTTTATTAAATTTGGAATTTATCAAGGTAAAGTTTTAAATTTAGTGAAACATTTTCCGCATTTGCTGAGATAATCAATCATACGGCTTATTCAGGATATATTATCTTCTTTATGTATTGTTGGATTGTATTTTCCAATGTTTTATTAAAGATTCTTGCATCTATCATAAGAGATAGTGACCTGTAGCTTTCTTTTTTTGTAATGTTTATGTATAGTTTGGGTGTCAATTTAATGCTGATCTCATAAAATTAGTTGGAAAGTGGTTCCTACTCTATATTCTGGAAGATTTTGTATAGGTTGGCATTATTTCATAACTCTTTCATATTGGTAGACTTCACCAGAATAGATATTTGGATTTGTCCTTTGTGAGAATATCCTAGGCTCAATTTTTGTAAAACATACAGGGAAACTCAGCTCTTCTATTTCTTCTTGTGAATTTTGACAATTCTGAGAAAGTTGTGCTTTTATATAAGTAGTTAAATTTATCGCTAAATAGTTTACAATAACATCTTTTTATGCTATAACATCCAAAGATTTGTCATTATTGCTTCTCTTAAATTTTTGTTAGTGTCTTTTTTGTTTTGTTTTTATCAGTCTAGCAAAAATGTCATACACTTGTTGCTTTTTACAGTGAACCAGATTTTTTAACTCTCACTAAAATTAAATTTTACTGTATGTATATATCTTTTTTTCTTCATATATTAAGCATGAAAATATTTTGTTCATCTAACACAGGCCAAATTCATTACTCTCAAGTAGCCCAGTTTTATCTGGTTCTTGAGAAATCAAGAACAGGTTTGTCAGACCCATAGCCTTCTAAATTCCTCTAATTATTCAATCAGTTTCCATTTTGCCCTGATGTCTCATTGATTGTCAATAGTAGAACTGTCATTAAATCAAAATTTCTTTTGTATGATACTTAAAGGCTTCAACTAAAATAAATTGAAGCAAAATCACAGCTAATATGGTGATCATAACAGCATTTATCATCTATGAAAATTGTTAAAATTATCCAACCTGAAATTTAGTGGCTTAAAATGATAATGAAATAGTATGAGAAGTCTTTGGATTAACTAGTCAGTTTTACTGCTTTATTTCTGCTGGTGCTCTGCAAGATCGTAAGGTCTAAAATGTACTCACTTGCATGGCTGACAATTGATCCTGGTTATGGGCTGAGAACTCAGTTGATATTGTGAGTGACGGCTCCTTCACTTGTGCACCTCTGTGTAGCTGCTTGGGCTGTGTCATAACATGGTGGTCTCAGAGTAATTGCCCTTCTTACAACATAGCTGGATTTTAAGACTTCAAAAGCAGCAACTGGTTGGCCTTCTTAAATTTTAGTTCTGGAACTGGAAAAGTGTCAGTGTTGCTGCATTTTGTTGGTAAAAAACATGTCATAGAACCAGCCCAAAGTCAAGCAGAAGGGTCTATACAAGTGTGTGAATGCAGGGATATGGTTCAGTGGTGGTAACGAAAGACACAGTCTAATACAATAATGTTATATCAAAAATGGCTCACCCTTGTTTTTTCTTTCAATGAGTTTTTTACTTTCAATGAGTTTTATTTTATAATCCTGACAGATTATACTTGTTTTGCCATTGATACCAATATTATCACTTTCCTAAGCCCAAATTCCTGGAAATATCTAAGCTGCAAAGTATTTCCTAGAAACTTTATTTCCTAGATCATCTATATAACAGATCCTGATTAAAAAAAATTAATATTCTTTACATGACTTATGTACAAATCCTTTAATAATAATATTTATGACACATTTCATTAAACATTGCATTTTTGTAATTGTCTTAAAACTGCTACAAATCATATACTACTATACTTCTCACTGTAAGGAGCAACTAATTCATCACACTGTGATATTTGTATGTATTTGTATATACATGTATTTATATTACACATATTACCTGTATAATTCACTGACATCACAGTAATATATACGTATATATCATTGCATATGTAGACATTGTGTGTACATATATATATATATACATATCATATATATATACATATCATTGTGATATCACTGAATTACATAAATAAAAGTAAAACTCTAAGATTTTTTTAAAATAAATGTTAATTTTCTTCAATTCATGGAAAGATAGTTTTTAAAAAGTTCTTTTAAAATAGGGGAGGAGAGAAACTTGTAGATTTTTTAAGGGCTCATAGCATTATTCTTTTGATTTTGCTGATATATTTTGTATTTTTATGTTTATTTTACCTCTTTGAGAAGGAAACACAATTAGTATGGAAAACAAAACAATCTAAATTTTTTATCAGCTCAGGTTTCTATACTTTTATATTTATAAATCTCAACTCTCACAAAAGCAAATAAACCATTGTCACCAAACAAGGCCATAGAATACAGAAATGGCAATCAGTATTTTATTTTTATATTCAATACAGTTACATCCAGGGGATCTGTATTTTTTCTGCTTAATATACATATATGGATAATGAATGTGAATGCTGCTGACAAATAGTTTACAAAGTTAAGTATGTCTTGAGAATTTTTCTTTGTTTGACTGAGGGTTTTTCAGTTTACTAAGACAAAAATTGCTTCCAGCACTTGAAATGTGATCACGTTGTTTAGATACAGATCCTCAAGTGTCCTGAATCACAGATATGTATCTTAAATGTCAATGGGGACCCTCTGTGTTAATCCATCCTTTTTCAGGCAAACATGCCCTTGGCAGTTCTACTCAGGATTCAGTGATGCTGTTTAATTGACAATTTAAAATTTGCAGCATGCAATGCCTCTATTCCTAATCCCCAAACTATATTTATGTCTCTTGTAAGTCATAAGCAGGCCAAGGACACTGAGGTCTTTAAGTTTTAAGAGCCTGTGGGATCTGGAATGTATATCAGCCTGTACATATGTAACCTGCTGAGAAATAGTGGTGCAGAAAAATATGGTTATATTTATTGATCAGTATAAGTTAAATAGTTCTTTACTTCTTCCCTTTCATTATGTATTTCTCGCTCAATGCTGTGAAACCCACTGACAGTAAATCCCTGGAAACTAGCGTGTGAGAGAAGAATTTGTTTACTTGTAGGGAAATTGCAATTACCCCCTACAGTTTTGGGGATACAATGTGCAGACCACTTGTATTGAGTGTAATTTTTACCAAGAACACATTATTTTATTTGTTTATAATGGAATATAACAGTTACTCTTAATATGCAAGAGGGGGAGGCAACTTTTATCTGGGAGAGGCTTCTGTTGTCTTAGCAAATTAGAAAAAAAAGTGACTATAACGATTCTTAGTATACTAGGTTGCTAAGACTTAGCAGGATAAAATGAAAAAAGAGGCAATTCATGAAGATAGTGTGGACTTACTGAATAACTAAAAATAAGCAAAAAGCATGGTATTGGCCCCAAGCTTTATACACAAACATTATGTAAAGTTATAATCTTTTTGATTATTTCACAATACTTTTATGATAACACTGGGATGAAGTTTTTTTTTTTTTTTCTTTGTAATAATTATGTTAAAAAAGGTTGGAGTATCCACTTGTACTGTGTGGTTCACTTTTGTTTCTGTTAAAGACATAAAAATGGAAAGCTCAAAACAAATGCTAACAATAAAATTGATATCTTAAGAAAGTCTTTAGTATCTAAAAATTTAGAAGAAAGTAAGAAAAAGTTGTTTTTTCCCCAGCAATTATTTAAGCTTTGATATAATTTTTAACCATTATGATTTGTAAATAACACAGAGTTGCATAAGCAAAAATCACAATTCTATAATAGATAAAACAAAGGAATAATATGAGTTATAGACACTAATCTGAGAACTTTAAAAAATTTTAAGAACTTTAAGAATATTTAAATATTGTAACTAAAACCATTCTATAACCTTTCTGTTTTAATCTGAAAATGGAGGTGTAATAGGAAAGGAAAACTGCCTTAACAGCTTTGAAAGTTGTGAGAAGCAGGTGAGATATTTAATTAGAGAATTTTTTAAAAAATGAAAAACAAAGTGACAGTTTATTTCTGGCATAACAGAGGTAGTGGTACTAAATGTGACCTTCCAAAATTTAACAAAATACTGTTAAAAAGTAGACAAAATATATTTGGCAACTTCTTTTAGAATTGGACAAAAGGCATCATAGGAGTTTAATCTTTATACAAGAAAAATATGTACGATGAACCCAAAGTTCACCTAGCTTCAAGCTGGAGCATTTTGTGTAAATTACTCTGGTGTCCAGAGTCTAGTGTGCAGCAGAACTGTAAAAAGTAAAGGAATAATCTGAGAAAACTAAAGTTAACTTCTAGGATATTGAGGGAATTTTGTAGTAAACCAGGAACAGGAACTGTTAGTTAAGAAAATTCTGTACGCCTAGAAAAAAAAGTAGAAGTGGAAATAAATATGAGGATTGATTCTTATATGTCTTGTCTAGAATGGAGAGTTATTCATGAGTGAGGAGAAATCATTTCTGAGAGACTTGAAGATATGATTGTGGCATAAGAAAGACAATTTAAATACATCGCGACTACATACTTCTGTATGTGTTATGTAGAACATTTCCTCAGGATGTTTACAGTTACAGAGGTAATGGATTGCATGATCAAACCATTGGGAATACTGGGTTAAATAAAGTGTAATTATTCTTCTGAGAGCTACATACTGGCTCTTCATTTACTTTAGCTTTCTGCTAACATACCACCTCACTGGTGAGTTTCTTGACCACTGTATCTGAAATATAACCCTTTACATCTTGATCTGGGTGTTCACATAGTTATACGTGATACAAAAATTAATTGAGCTATGCACATAAGTTTTAGGTACTTTATGTCAGTTATAACTCTATAAAACATGAAAAACAACATTGTCTCACTTATTGTTTTCTCTGCTTTACTTCCATTATAGCATGTATTACTGATGCAGGACAGAGCAAATTTCCCTAAGTGGGGTGGGGAGACCAAGGCCAAGCCCTGTACCGAGAGAAAAGAGTGCTTTGGTAGAGAGTGTAGAAAGAATTCCACACACACTGATATTGTGGGGCTGATCAGAGTTCGGTGGCACTGGACGGCAGTGGGGAGAGAGAGGGACAACAGAGGCACAGAAGTGTAGTTACCACTTTCCCTCGGTTCTTCCTCAAGCTACGCACAATGAAGAGTCACAATTGAGATTTAATAGTTTTATTAAAAGTATATTTTAGAAAAACAAATAATGCTCCCAAAGAGGTACATCATTCCAGAGCTGTAACCACAATAATCAACACAAAGAGCCAAAAAGGCCACAAAACAAGGACCTAGAAGTGGAAAGAAATGTTTGCCCTGTATTTGGGTTGTGATGGGTGGTTCCAAAGACATCCCTAGGTGATTGGCAAGTGAGGTCATTTTGATTGACACCTGGTTGCTGTATAACTCTGCCAAGTGTGCATGTGCTTACCCAGAATACAGCCTGTTATAATGAGATTCATGAACTTCCAGGCATAAACATGGTATTATAACGAAGCTTAAATTGTAGGCAAATTAGAGTAGTACCTTCTGCACAGGTATCTGTAGCCAGTTTTGGCCAGCTAAGATTATGACCCTCCTCTTTTTTGTCTCTGGGGATGCAGGGGAGATTCGCTAACTACAAATTGGATGCTCTTTGGGCTGTCTCTGGGGTGGGGTTCTATTCCTTTGTTCCCCTGTCACTCATGTCTGCCTAACTACCTAAAAACATGCCAAAGTTACAGTCAAAAGAAAAGTTTATTAGAAAAGGGATAACACTCCATAGACAGTGGGAGAGTGGGAAGGATAGTGAGAAACAGTGAAAAGGACAGTGACAGTAGAGAGAGAGAAACAAGGACAATGAGAAAGACAGAGTAAAGGCACTGAGAGTGACCCTGAGTGTTCAGGGAATTCAGTTTATATAGCATTCTTTAGTTCTTTAGATTATAGTTTAAAAGATTTTGTTTGCCTGTTTTCCTTTGATGATATGGACATACAGTGAAAAGGATAAGAATGTAGAGCATGAAAAGCAAGAATATGGAGAGTGTAAGGCCTGCTGGCAGTTCCCAGTCTCTAATCCATAGGTTCCCCATGGTTTTAGCTATAAAGAATGACTGTTGGTTCCCGTTTCCCCTTCACAGGTGTGGGAAATGGGTTGTTAGCTATCCTGGTAGAAATCTTTCTTTGTTTTGAAGGTGTCCTCCTGTCCTTGCGGCAGGGCTCATCAGCATATTGCATCTCTGAATGTGACTTGATTAACATTTTTAATTATCTTGCCTCCTCCCTACAGTACATGGCATATAGTATGTGGCATATACTCAAGGGAGTACAGATTTTATCCCTGTTTTGTTTGCTGTTGTATGTTCAGTGCCCAGAACTCAGCCTGCATACAGTAGATATTAAGCTTGGTTGTTGTATGAATAGATGATTTCTCAGAATTTGATGACATTGTTGTTAATTTTAACTCAACAACAAAGAAGTATATCATGATGTTTTCACATACATGTATGTAACTTATTTGCTGAAGGTTTATTTTAGACTAGTTTTAACTAGTTCAAATTTGATAAAATTTTAAATGTTCACAAAAATAATGTTTGAAAAATATTATAATCCAGAAAATGAAGAGGTAGTAAAGTGGATAGAGAATAAATAGAATACAGTGAAGAAGACGAAAAACAAAAGTCCACACATGAAGAATGGAGCTTAGACCATTTTAGTGTTATTAGGTAGCTAGTCATTACATGAATGACAGAGGAAACAAAGGAATAGGGGCTCAGCCTAGAAACTGCCCAAAGAACACCCAAATGGTAGTAGAATTCTGGTTAAGCACATGCACACTAGGCAGTTATATAGCAGCTAAGTGTCAGTCAAAATGACCTCGTACTAATCACCTACGGATGCCTTGGAAACCATTCATCACAGCCCAACTACAAGACAGACATTCCCACTTTTGGATCTGTTTGCTCTTCTGAGTTCTCTCTTTTTGGAGGACTTTTGTGGTCTTTTTGCCCTTTTGTGGTCATTTGGTCCCCTAGTGTTGATTACAGTGATGGAGCCATGTGCCTTCTTGGGCATTCTTTGTCTCTCTAAAAACATTTTTAATAAAACTATTAAATCTCAGTGACCTGTGATCTTCATGGCTGTCATTTGAGGAAGAACATAGGAAAAATGCTAACTATGCTTCCGTGCCATTGTTATCCCTCTCCCTCCCTCTACCTTTGGGGTGATGCTGCACTCTGATCGGCCCCCATGGTGAAAGTATGAAAATAAGAAAGGAAAATGAACCAAATTCAAACATTATTTACAATGTGAAAGCATGGTGGGAAAAAATTATTTCAAGTTATTAAGCCCAAAAAAATTAGAAAAAGGATACTGATATTGCTTGAAGTTGAACAACTAGAGGGGTCATTTTTAATAATTTTAGTTTTTAGTTTTACTATGAAACAGGAAACAGATTCTGGTTTCAGTTGGAACTTCAGCTACTTTAGAAAATTGTAAAGAAAAAAGAAAATAGGTTCTTTATTCTGTGATCTGGTGGGACTCAAGCTAGCCCCTTCAAATGGAAATAGGAATTACTTAAGAATTATGATAATTTTATTGTGATAGCTTAGTTATTTTCTATTATATAAGAGAGAAACTTTCCTTTAAGAAATTTTTATTTTTAAAATATGAGGTGAAAGTGCTTCATTACCGATAGCATCGGTGTCAACATATGAACAGTTATTAACTATGGCAAAACCTCAGTGAAATATCAAATCAAAATACATCCGGTGCTTACTTCTCATCATTTTGTGTAGTTATTATACTTATTACAAAGAAAGTAGAAATGTATGTGTGTGTGATGGTCAATTTTATATATCAACTTGGCTAGGCCGTGGAGCCCAGATATTTAGTGAAACAGCAGTCTGAATGTTTTGTGAGGGTGATTTGAATAAGATTTACATTTCAGCTGATGGACTTTGATTAAAGCCGGTTGCCCTTCATAATGTGGGTGGGCCGTAACCAATCAACTGAAGGCCTGAATGAACAAAGGCTGAAGCTTCCCAAGCAAGAGGAACATTTCCAGCAAATCACTTTTGAACTTCATCTGTAACCATGGCTCTTTCTGGTTCTCCAGAAGACTACTTTTGGACTCAGAGTACAACCCATTCCTGATTCTCCAGTCTGCCAGCCTCTCCAATCAGATATTGAATTCATCAAACCACCATAATCATATGAGAAAATTCTTTATAATAAATCCTTTACATATATATATATATATATATATTTATGCATGTATATATGTATGTATGTCTGTGTATATATATATTTATACACATCCTCTCATTTCTGTTCCTCTGGAGAACACTTACTAATGCAATGTGTAATTATTAAATTCAATACAATAAAATGTGCTTTGAAGGAATTTACATAAATTACCTCACATAGAGTTAAAATCATAAGCTTTAAAATTAAGTAAGAGAACGTATACTTGAATAAAAGATGAAATAAAAGGCTGCAATATTAATTCTGATAGCCAATTTTAAAAGTGAATTTAGGTGTACGGTGTAATTTAGCAAAGTTACTTATATGAATTATATGATAAATTTTGTTCTTTAAAAAATTATGTTACTTGATTTTTTTTACTTCTTACATATTTTAATGATTTGAACCCTGTTTTTTCTTTCATCTGGCATTTCAATTACATATTAGAAAATAGATATTCTTTCAAATTCTCCTATCTTATCAGATATGTTGAAATTGTGAGTAAGTGAGATTGTATAAAAGAATTACCTTTTATTAGATATTTTAATATATTGTCTTTGAAAACCTATCGATTTGACAGCAAAAAACCTCTACATAATTGGGTAGATATTTTAACACTTTTACATAGATCATTTATCCTTCTGTATATAGAATAATTCTTCCATAAAAACTAAAATGAATAAATGTCAGTTTATTTGCCTATTTTTAAAGAAGAGCTATGCTTTCAAATTATATCCTCATGATGTATTTATTCATGTAGTATTAATAACTGGTTCTACAGGACTTCAATTTTCTATGAATACATTTGCTCAGATGGTCTGATTCTGATGCACAGCAAAAATAATCATTTCCTAATGATTATAGCTCATTTGAATAGTATAAAAATACAAGGAAACATGTGTGGTTCAGAAATATAGTTTAAAAAATGGAATGAATTACTAAAATGTGAAGGGAAATTAAAATTATTCAGTTAAATCCAATAGCAATGTGTCCATCAGATAGCATAACCACTTGAAAAGTGCCTCAAAATAGTAACAAATTTTCTACCCAAAGCAAAGAGACAGCTAGATTCGGGTTTAAGTAAACATAAAACACAGACCGTATTGGATAAAATGGCTTGTGCATGTCTTAGAATTTCAGAACTTACCAAGGGCACATGGACGATCTTACCAGGCTTGTTTTACTTGTTGCCTGGAATGTTTTGAATCATTTTAACAACATGGCAGCCATTTTATGGTTCTGATAACTTTGCAGTACTTTGTAATAAGTTCTCAGCTTTTGGAGGAGGAACTGGAGATGACTTATTTAACTCTTCTAGGTCATGTTTTTCCATATTTATCAAGTATCTCATTTTGGTCACTGAAGATGCAGCAAACATTTTTCTGTTTCAAGCTGAGCTTGTTTTATTTTATTTTATTTATTTTATTTTATTTTATTTTAATATTAATTAAATATGAATATTACTACTACTAGCTATAATTTAAATTCATGTTATTAGCTCTGAACTCCACTGAATGTTTTACTTACATTTTTCATTTAATACTGACAATCCATGAGGCCATTACTGTAGTCATCTATATGTAAGAACACTAGGGCTTTGGTAAGTTGCTTGACTTGCCTAATATCATGCTGCTAATTAAAAATTATAGGCAATGTGTTTATATGTCAAGCTCTTATCGCCTTCTTAAAATATAAACATTTAAAAATTAAGAACAAAAAAACTACTTATCGTATTTATTATATACATTACCTGTATATTCTGTTCAACTTCTAGACTGTTGTCATTATTACATCACCAAACAGAGTCCACCAGCATAATTTTGGAATGGGTCCATGGAGGCATAGGTAGACACTGAAACAATTTAAAAAATTAAACCTTGCCTCTATAGCTTTTCAATTTCCATATAGATATCTTCTATCCATCATAGATACTCAGAAGTCAGAAGTTTATTATAGTTCCTCAGTATAGATAGTTAGAAAGAGACATTGGGTGAAAGGTTGGAAGGGTGATGTGCATAGTTTAAAAATCAAATGTTAAATTTCAATTCAAGATATCTTGATTTGTAGAAATAGAGATTATGCCTGGAATGAAAGATACTGAGGGTATCATATATTGGAGTTATCCAAAACAGAACATCATTTATTTTACCTAGATAAAATTTTTTTTTTCTTTCTGTAAGTCTCCTGAATATATTAACCTTACTTAATTCCACATATGGTCTATTGCTGGTGATATCTGTTGCATACATATTTTATAAGATTCAAAAAGATTATTTTAATGGCAGGACACAGCACAATGACAGTCATATAGGTGAAAGACAATGCTCGTTGTCCTACAGATCCAAACTAGAGAAGACTGCCAGGCAAGGCCATGTAGTGGGTTGCATGGGGGACAGGGTAACAGCAAGCTAGAGCTGTAAAGGGCATGTTATGTAAAGCAAGGGGTTGGGATTAGCTAGCTTTTGAAGTTCCCTATGGGTTAGCTAATTCTGATAATTTCTTAGGCTCCAGGACCTGGAGACTCTCCCTAGTTGTCTGGTATATGATCCCTGGGCAATGAGGGCCTCTGGATTGTGATAGGCAGATAAAGAAGTATTAATGTGTAGGCTTAATTAGCTGCTCGAGAAAGGGGAACTGACCAACTTTAAACTAAGAGATCAAAACTGGGTCAAGACAGTATTGGAAAAATAAAATAAAAACAAAAGCTTATTACAATTGACTCATTATTATCTTGACATTAGTTTTGAGCTGGATTACTTGAGGTATTTGAGTGGTCCAGCTAGTAGAGGAGACTTTTAGAGAGTATGGCATCAGTTGCCCTAAACAGCATAGAAAATATTTTAGTATGAGAGTAAAATGGAGAAAAATGAGTCAAAGTATAAGAAGTTCCTATAGGCTGACTTGTAAACAAGTTTCCCATTATATAACATTTACCAAAAAAAAAAAAAGATCTGGAATTTCAGGGTCTTTAGTAATGTCTTGGTGGAGTTGTAAAGTGTACTAAAAGTATGAGTTATATTTTCTATTACAATAAGATCTTGGTGTATTCAAGGTGGCAGGTCCAGCAGTTATATTGATGGAGGGTCTGAACTGACAGTTTTGTAGCCTTGATATTTGTTTGTAACCAAGGGGAAGAAATGGTTGTGGTAGGTGTGATCAGAAATGCAGGGCAAGTTGACTGTGTGGAGTAGGAGAAGGTGATGGAGAGTAGGGTTTCTTTTGCCAGTGGGTCAAGGTGTTGATTGATATGAAGTAGATGCCTTCTTGGGAAAGCAATAATCTCCATCAATGTCTAGAACAGCACAGATAATACAAACCTCTATCAGATTTCCCTTCTGACATGGGAGTGTAAGGGGTTTACATTTTAGCGGATGACAAGGATCAAGGGTTAAGTAAATATTGAGCTCATAGAATGTAATAAAACTCCTAATATCGAAGGAAGAAAAGCAATAAATGTGTTATGTCCACCTTGTTCGCGCCTTAGGAGAGTCAGCCTTTAGGCATCACTGGGGCAGTGGTTCAGTATTAAGGGTGACATCGTCTCTGATGCAAAGTCATCTTCAGTAGGGTGTTCTTGTTTTAGGGCAGTGAACTCTGATATGATGTTATCTCCAGAGTGATAAAAGAAGGTGGGCCAGGGTGATACCATCTGAGATGTGAGACTGGAGTTTACTTCCCTAGAAGATACCCACTTATGTTGGTGTGGACCATGTTTATGTCTCCATGATATTATAATAATGCTGAGGCATTTGCGGAATTTGAAGGCAATTTTGGGCTTGGGAACTTGATTTACAAATATCTTTTAAGGGGCTTTGTATGTGCACTTCTAGCAAAGGTGATGCTGGCATCCATGATATTGCTGTAATTGGACCAACGTGCCTCAACCCGACTGGCACAATTAAAGCCCTAATTAAGGGTGACCAAGTTTAAAAGATTTGAATAGTCCAAATTTTTGCCTAGATGGCTGATAAGAGGTGCTCTGAGAATAGGTTTTATTATATGGCCTAATTGGGTACATATTGTTAATAGAGTATCAGGTTATTTACTAACTTAAATATCTGTGCTGAGGTTGGAGCTTTAGCTTAGCCTGTAGACATGTCGTCCAGTTTAACCAATGACAGTGGGACCTTTGTCTCAGTTGTTGCTTTGATTGGTGATAGGCAAGCCAGGGAGGCCTTTGAGCAGCAGGGCTTGTATCAGAAAAACTTGGGACCCCTCAACATTGCCAAATAAGCCAAATAGTGGCTTATTTGGAGAGTCTGAGCCAACAGAGCACATATCAATGAAGGTATCTAGGCCAATAATAACAAGATCAATAGTCAGCAGAATGGTATGAAGCTGCACTTGATAGGCTTTTGTTGTCAGATGTTGATTTGTCCCTAGTGTGTATTATTACAAAGGAGGATTTTCAGTTTCATTATTGTGGGATATGATGTTTATTATATTATTATCTCCAAATTTTATTTTCATTTACATAGTAGAATTTTTGTTTTGTTTTGTTTTTATTTCTCTTAATAGTTCATACTATCTGTGGGAGTGGCCTGGGAACATTAATTTTAATTTTCTGGAGAGGATCAGAGGGAGAATCTAGATTAATTGTCCATTCCTTAAAACCTGAATATTGAGGAAGGTATTTGGGATAGTGGAAATTCGGTCTTAAATGGATCCTATATCAAATGTTGTTAAGAATTTTTCAAATTAACACTTATTAAATGAAACACAGGATGCTGGATGGTGACTTGCTGTTTAATAATTGACCATAAGAGGAGTTGAAATAGAGAATTTTATTACTCATAGATCCTGGAAAAAGTACCTGGTACGCCTCAAGAGGCCGCATGGGAAGCTCAAGGCAGAGTGCAGCTAGAGAGAGGCAGGACCTAGGCCACATGCTTTTATTAGGGTCCATGAGTGGAGTGCTTTGGGGTTCCCAGGCTAAGGCTGGATTGGTCAATTAAAATTAAATTAGTGGGATTTAGTAACCTACATGAGAGTGTTATCTAAGGGCCACATAAGGTGAAGGCACTAGGAGGCCTGGGAGACTGTTGATCACAAGGGCTGTCAGGAAAGTCATATCAAAAACTTACATTTGCTTGTGATTCTGTGGGCTGCTATCTAATGTATACACTAGCATGAGGGGGCTAATGTTAATTTAATATCACTGTTGGCTGCTTGGCCAAACAAAATAGATCCTGAGGTAACAATACAAGGAGTAATAGCTTAGCTAAACTCTTATAAGATGGGCAGGTGCCTGGCCCATGGAGCAATCTATAGTTAATGGGTGCCAAGAAAATATGTGCCCTCCATCTGGATTCCATCCCTTCTAAGATGCGGACAGGATAAAAAAAACCCGTTAAGATAGGGCAAATATTATCCACATCTATGAATATTTATATACATAAAGGCAATAAATATCCCTCTTTAAATATAGGAAAGGATGACGGGAAGATTTTGTAAAAGTTGGTGTAATGTGTGAATAGCCAAGAAGCCTTGAATTAAGAATGATTAAAGCCCGGGGTAAGATAGAGACCCACTTAGTAGTTCCTTTGTCATTTTGTAACCTATAAATAGGAATTTTTGAGAGGCCTGTTAGACTTCTCAGTTAAGTCAGCTGCCTGGGACCTACCAGGGAAATGAAGTTGCTTTGAATGTCTTTTCCAAGAGCCCAGCATTGTGTATTCTGAAAAATGAAATGTGTTTATTGATCACTATCAGTAATGCGTAGAATAACAAACGAGATAAGGAGTTTCCTGGTGATACCTTGTATTGGCCTTAGTGTATGCAGACACTTGTGTGACCTTGATTTATATTTTGGCTATCTGTGAGGCAAGAGATTCCCAGAGTTCTCTACCCTAACAAAAACAACTCTTAAGCAATAGCTCAATCATCCATTAAAATGTGTATATGAAGCTGTTTGTTGCCCAGGGCATCTAGTGTTACCATGACTGCCTGCAGTTTGGCCAGTTGTGTTGGGTCCTCTCCTTTGTCAGAGTCATGCTGGTTGAGATGGAAGGCAGCAACATTTCACTGAGCTCCATGACTTATGATGGCTGGAGTACAATCCATATACTCTGTGAGCTTACATTGCTTTTCACTCAGTCAATCCTAAGGGACTCCTAGGCACTCAAGGGGCTTGGGGGAGGGAGACTTCCTCTAGTACTGTGGTATCCGACAAAGAACTAAGGACAAGGGAGGCCATCCCTTTCTGCAGGTGGAATATGTCAGAGGACCCAGGTTTGGCTTCATCCTATACCAGGAAGGCCTCAGTAGCTCAGTGGTGAGCTTTGTGGATTGCTGCTTTCATTACCTAAAGCATAATGGGCAACTGCATACGGGGAGTCACAGGCACAAGGTCTGTGAGAGCCTTTATTTCCAGAAGAGGCCAGTATGTGGCCAGCAATTTTCACTCTTTATATATAGCATAGAGATGAAATGGTAGGGTTTTGTGTTGTTTTGTTTTGTTTTACATCAGAAACCCATGAGCAACTTATGCCATCAAGTGGTCCAAAGATTCTAGGAAGCATGTAAAGAGGTTACCAAAGGCTCTACAATAAAGGATTCTCTGAGAGCACTAACAGATGTATCTATCAGTTTTAATTTAGTCCCTTTTTTTGGAAGGGACTCTATTTAAGGGGGTTGGTGTGTAAGTAGAAGCATCAGTCAGATTAAGTAGAATTTGTAAATAAGGAATAGGTTGCCTTCAGAACCTATTTAAAGGATTTAAAATGTTGGACTGATATGTCTTAATGAATATGTTCCATGAAATTGCTTGAAAGAGGATGTCATCAATGTAAAGTTGTACTTAGGTTCCTGGAGAAAGATGGGTGCAGCTGAGATCTTGTCTTAAAGATGGTGTGCCATAGCAAACCTACAGAGGTACCCATAGGTAACCTAATTGAGGTGTATTGTGTCCCTTTGCAGGTAAAGGCAGACTGGCTGAGAATCTGTTGAAATAGAAACTGAGTAGAATATAGTAGCCAAATTTATAATAGCAAAGTATTTACTGGTTGTTGATTGAATGGAGTTAGTAATTTCAATAGTATTGGGTTGTATTATTTCGTTAGGGCTGCTATAACAGAATACATAGACTGGGCGGCTTAAACAATAGAAATTTATTTTCTCACACTTTTGGATGCTAGAAATTCATGATCAAGGTGTTGAGAAGGTTGGTTTCATTCTGAGGCCTATCTCCTTGGCTTGTAGATGGTTGTCTTTTCCCTCTGTCTTTACATGACTGTCCTCTGTACATGTCTGTATTTAATCTCCTCTTGTTATAAGAATACCAGTCATATTGAATTAGGGTCTATCCATATGCATAGGACCTTATTTTACCTCATTAAAAAATCTGTCTCCAAATATAGTCACATTCTAAGGTTCTGGATGTTAGGACTGTAACGTGAACTCTTGGGAGACACAATTCAGTCCATACCATGGGTATTGAGTAGGGCCTTAATGCATGGGACCACATTATTAAGGCTGCAGAAATTTACTATGAGGTGTCATTCTTTCCAGGTTTAAAAACAGGCAAAATCATGCTGTCAAATGAAGATTCAGTAGAGATAATTAACCCTATCCATTAGGTCTTATATAATAAGTTAAAGTTTAGAACCACTGTTGTAGAAGCACAGAAGCCAGTCAGTGCTCATTTATGCTTTTTATCTTATGTAAATTCTTTTGGTTAATTTTGATTTTTAATTGGGTGAAATTAAGGACATTGTTAAATAAATAGATGATAGATAGATAGGTGATAGATTGATAGATTGATAGATAGATTTACATATATCTAGATATATATACAGGGAAAGAAAGATTTTTTTGTTTACTTATTTTTAAATTCCCTGCCCCTATATCCAGGTTTTTCTGCTTTTTTCTTCCATTCTTTTTAATTTATTTTTTATTTGGGGCTTCTAGCTATCTAAACCAGGTATTTCATTTTGTCTCTATTAACTCATGGTGTGGCCCTTTTAGGGGTTATAGGAAAAGAGGTAATCAGGAGTAGAGGCACAGGGGCCTGCCTTGTAGCCAGCTCTCTCTCCTTCCAAGGTTTCCCTGTTCAATTTTCTGAGATTGGGATTTGCACTTAAAGAACTAGAACAGACTCTCCTCGGGACAGCATAGTTAGCCCTCTTGTCCCAAGTCTTAGTCCCTTTGCATGTTGATGCATAGTTGTACTTACTGCGATCAAAGCACACTGGCTAGAAGGTTTGTATTATTTAAATAACTGAAGAACTTCAGCAGATGTTCTTGGGATGGAGAAGGATTCAGGAGTAAGATATTTTTCTCTTGCCCCAGAGTTCCCTGTTGATTAAGCATTGGGCTCCTGGCCTCAACGATACAACCCACTATACTCTTGTGGATTGAGGTGCATGAAGTTTGTTGATGGCAATAGCAACATATACAACAGCAAAGAAGACAGGGAGGCCACTACCCTTACCTGAACAACACTGACGAGGAGACAAGAGTGCCATTTCTCTACTGTTGGGAAGCCCAACAAACACTTTTCTTCAGCCCAAAACACATGGACAAACCAGAGCTCTGTCTCCAAATAATTATACAGAAATAACAATGCTGAAGAAGTGATGGGCCCCTGGAATAGGCCTCTACCAAACTTAGATTGTGACCTGAAACACACCCGAATGTGCAACTGAGAAAGTGTGATCATGTGGTCTACTACTCCTACTGCCCTAAGATGGGCTTCACTTAAGCTAGTGTCTACCCCAGGAAGTTCAGCCAGTTAACATTATTCCTTTGAGTATTCCCATGCTCAGTAAATTTGGATGAGAGGCATGGCAACAACATGCAGACACAGCAGCAGGCAACAAGGCTTTAGTTAAGCTGCTGGAGTTTCATCTCAAACTGTCCATGTGGTGGTTTAGAACCAATTAGTAAGGCAAGAACAGTCTCCCCATAAAGCTAGCCAAGAGTCACTGGTCAAGGCCATGCCTTCTTGTTCAGAGTGCCAGTTGTTTTATAAGATTTAAAGATTCTTTTGATTGCAAGACACAACCAATGAATAAGACATATGGATCAAAATAAAACTGTTACTTGCAGCTCCCAATGAGAGAAAACTGCCAGGCAAGGCAATGTGGAAGGTTGTACCCAGGATGGGGGTAACAGCAAGCTGGAGTTGTAGGGGGAAGCTTACATATGGTAAGAGGGATGAGGTTAGTTGTTTTCCCAGGATTCATGTGGATTGGCTAATTTTAATAATTTCTCTTGGCTCTAGTTGTCTGGGCCTAGTTCACCCGACCATGCGGTGATTAGGGCTTGCGCATAGTGGCCCAAGAGTGTGAGAGCCATATGTAAGGTTGGGTGTGTATTTAACTGCTCAAGAAGGGGAACTGACCAGATTCTGTTCAGGGCCTCAAAACTGGGTCAAGATAGCATTAAAACAAACAAGCAAAAACTATAATATCATACATTATACTATTTAGTAATTTTTTAAAATGTGATTTTATATGAGGAAAGGCTGCCTGATGAAGCATGCCTCAATGTAAATATAATAATAATAAAGTATATGATTTGGTAAAAATATATATAGATGAACTTGCTACTTCTGTGTATTGAATCTTCATAGTTAACACTGGTCTTGCCTAGTATTCATCCACTCTGATAAAAAATGAATTGGCAATTGATTTTAAATGTATGGTTAATGTACAAGAAACTCAGATGAGAGATTTAACAAGCCGATACCAGATATAGAAAACGTTGCAATAGGAAATGACTTAGTGAACACTTAGCTATATACAAAAGGAGAAAATTTTATACAGGGAGTTACTAAGGAACTTATGCAAAGTCACAGAGTTTATAAATGCCATAGTCAGGATTTGAAACTGTCTCTTTTGGTCTCCAGACTTGTCTTTATTTATACTCTATTAAGCACTATTCTTCAGGCTTTGTGAGCCAAGTTTATTTAATCAATATTAGCAAATTTTAAGCAAATTCTTAATCTCTGAAAATTGGATAATGTTCATCTTCATTAAGGTACAGTTTCATGACATTTTCAGATTTATACTGAAGACATAAAAATCCTTAATAAGTGTCAAATAATAAAATTATATCATCAATCTCCTATCTCTGGAAATAATGTAGACTATTCTTAATCATAGGGATTACATTTAATTTTATTGAGGAAAGTTTTGAGAAAATGGTAGAACTGTCTTTGAAGTTTTTATAGTAGCTTTGCAGAGTCAATTTTATCAATGTTTACCAATTTCAATCAGATTAAAGTTATACTTAATGTATCTGATGCACATCATGTTTTATACTACGCTTTACCTATGCAGATATATGCTTTGAAAATATATATTTTACTTAAAGTTATTAGGCCATGAGTATGTATTGAAAAATGCTTTATAAAAGTCAACATATCCTCTAATTAGGCCACTCTCAATATCTTCCCTCTTAATATCTTTAGTATCAGAAATAACAAGCTTCTGCATAGCAAAAGAAACCTCGACAGGGTAAAAAGACAGCCATCTGAATGGGAAAATATATTTGCAAGCAATGCCTTCATTAAGGGCCTAATACCCAAAATATACAAAGAACTCATACAACTCAGTAACAACAAAACACCAAAATGATCCGATTAAAAAATGGGCAGAGGACCTGAACAGATACCTCTCCCTAGAAAACATACAAATGGCCAAAAAATGTATGAAAAATGCTAACATCGCTAGCTACTAGGAAAACGCAAATCAAAATCACAATGAGATACCATCTCACACCTATTAGAATAGTGTTATCAACAAAACAAGTAATAACAAGAGTTGGAGAGGATGCAGAGGAAAAGGAACCCTCATACACTGCTGGTGGGACTGCAAATTGGTACAGCCACTATGGAAAACAGTATGGAGGTTCCTCAAAAAACTAAGAATTGATATACCATATGATCTATCAATCCCTCCACTGGATATTTACTACAAAGACTTGAAAACCCATGTCCAAAAAGATATTTGCACCCAATGTTCATAGCAGCATTATTCACAGTGGCCAGGACATGGAAGCAATTGAAGTGTCCTATGAAGATGATTGGATAAAGAAGCTGTGGCACATATATACAATGTAATATTATTCAGCCATAAGAAGAGATGAAATACTGCCATTTGTGATAACATGGATCCACCTTGAGATAATCTTGCTAAGCTAATTAAACCAGACAGAAAAAATTGAAAACCGCATAATATCACTTATATGTTGAGTAAACCTAAAAGCAACAAACAGGACAAATAAGCAGAGACTCATAGACATGGACAATAGACTAGCAGTAACCATAGGGTAAGCGGAGAGGGGGAAGGGGAGTAGATGGGGTAAAAGAGGTCAAATATGTACAATAGGAAGTTACATAAATTACATCAAATAAAAAAATATATATAAATAAAAATTAAAAAACTAAAAAATAATTTGTAAATTAAAAACAAACAAACCAAAGAAAAATAGCATTTTAACTACCTTTTTCCTTTTTTCTTCTATTCTGCCCAATTGATTTCTATTACTGATTGCTTTGTAGAATGACATAAGTGGCTACTCCTAAACTATATGATTCCACCCAAAATGATGCCTTTGGGCTGCCAGTCATAGGCAAAGCGCAGCATAAGGGTTGCAATACAAGATTGTGAACTATGCCGTGATCCCCAAAGACATACTTTTTCTATGTATCATAGTAACTTCCTTTAAAAATTGACTTCAAAGAACATTCCTATATGTTATAAGCCCAAAAAATTTTAAATGGAAACTTTCATAACTTTTTTTTAAAGTCTCTCTTAAACTAAGAACTGCCATTGACTATTTAATTTGTGAAACAAGGATAAACTCTCCACAGGTTTTTCTTTTTGTATGTATTTTAGTACAATAACATACATTTTACTATAAAAGAGAGGAATAAAATTGTTTACTGCTTGTTTCTGATTTCTGGTGGCTTTTTGGTGTTTGTTTCATTGGTATCTATCTAAATTTGACTCTGATAATAACAAAATATAGAAACAATACAACAATGGAGGAGATTGAGGAGATAGGACCAAGGCCAAAGAAATTTTATCTCACCAACATTATTTACTATTTTCTTAAGAACAAAATAAACTGTTATATTTTATGTATTAGGTTTGGCAATAGGCAGTGTCTAGTTAATTTTTAATATATTGCTTACTCAAACCAATGGAACAGAATAGAGAGCCCAGAAATAAATCTATACATATACAGTCAACTAAATTTCCGCAGAGGTTTCAGCAAAGTAGAATGGGGGAAAGTATAATCTTTTTAATAAATTGTGTTGGGAAAACTAGATATTCACATGCAAAGACTGAAATCAAACCTTATTTTATACCATACACACAAATCACCTCAAAATATATTAAAGACTTATTATGACCTGAAATAGTGTAATGCCTAGAAGAAAAATAGGGGAAAAGTTCTTTGACAAGGTCTTGATGATGATTTTTTTTTTTTTTGGATTTGACACCAAAACACAGATAACAAAAGCAAAAACAAATAAGTGGAAGCAACTTTATTCAAAATCATTTTTTTCTCTTCTGTAGTATAAAATATCCCTTCTAATATAAGAATATCGAAATATTATTCAGCCTCCTTTCTAAAAGAAGGGATACGAAAACAAAAGTTTCAGTGAACAAAGGTATATTCAATTTAGCTTCCAGCGTCCAGGCTAGAAACTGCCAAGGTTTAGAGAAAGTGGATGGCAATAGTATAGCCAGTACCTAAGTCTTTTGGAGCATTGTTTGTTGAATGGGAAAAAAAAAAAAAAAAGGAAAGAAATTGTATAAGGAAGTTCTTTATGATTTCAGCCATTCTGGTGCAGCTGGAATGTCAGAATAACTAACAGGATGTGGAGTGACACTGAAGCCAGATCTACTTAACCAAATTATCCATAGAATTAATCCTTTTGGATCATTTATCCAGTGAATATTTGTGGTATATAAGAGAAATACAACCACCAAGTGTTTTAGGTTTAAAAGTATACATTCTTAATAAGATTTTTAGTTTTTAAATTTTTGGAGTTGACAAACTGTATCTTTAATTACTAGGTAATCCAACACAGTTCTCTTTTTCTTTTGTTACGTGGTCTGCTAATGAAGACATGTAAAAGCAGTTTGCTATGAATTTATTTAGGGAGCCAGTGGGAGTAGGGGAAAAGAAAGAGAGGAATTATTCTCTTTAAACATGGGTTAAATACATGGAGTCTGAAGCAGCAAGTTTCCCTAAAACTAATGTAACAACTTCCAAGTATTTTCTCCTGGATACACCTGAACAAAGTTCTATAAATGTGGCTAGTATAGTCTATTTTAAAGTAGTTTTATTTTATTTAAATGAAACTATAGCTTTGACCCATTGAATTTTTATAATTTTACATCAATATTGTACATATTATCTTATTTTTATAACTTTTTTTTAATGAATCATTAAGTGTCATATCACCTTTGAAATAGACTCTTGTGTACTTTGGCTTGAACCAGAAGTAGACGATAAGGGGGGATGATATAGTATAAAGAACTCTAAATTAAGAGTTGGAAAACTGGGTATTTTCCCTAATTCTTAAAGTAGATAGTTTTGGCTTTGTGATTTAGGTCTTGAGGATTTGATATCCCCTTGTAAAAAGTGAAGGTGCATGACTATAGCATTTTAAAATTTTTCATCAGTCAGCATGAATCAATGAACCTTCTCTTCTTTCCATATCTTACTCGTAGAGCTCAACTGGGAAAATTTATCAGGAGTATGTTCTATTTGCATCTTTAAATTTTTGTATTTGGACAGTGTGAGAGATAGAATAAAATGTCCATGTCTTAATCTCAAAACCTAAGGGAAAAAGGAACAAAGTTTGTAGATTGAATTAAGATTGCTGATAAATCAACTAATAAAATAGAGAAATTATCCTGGATTATCTGGATGGGCCCAGTCTAATCACATGAGCTCTTATAAGGAGAAGAGTTTGACAGAAGAGTGGGTCAGAGAGATGAGACTAAAAAAAGAAGGAGCAATTCCAAGCATGAGAGATACTCAAATAGGTTAGAAACCAGATTTAACCTACACTTAACTCATTTACTTGATTAATTAAAGTTCTACAATTCCTCTTCTCTTACCAATTGCATTGTGTATTTATCAATTGAGGTGTTTTAGTTGGCAGACTTTTAACTCATATACAACCAAAGAATATGCCTTGGTCTTCATATGAAAAAAATTAAGACATTAGTGTATGTTGACATATTTTAAATTAAAATTAAACTTTTCAACTAAAAGACTGGGATGCGATTTACAATGACCATACAGGTATATAAATGTGAGTGATGTTAATGATCTAATGGCATCTATTGGTAGATAATGGGATGTACAGAAGATTGGTGTCCACTCTAGTCTGGGTGGTAAGGAAAGTATTCTCTGAAAACACTATATAAAATGCAATATCTAAAAGATAAGAAGTTGATGCAAAGAACTTTAAGATTATAAAATATATTGCATGATTTTAATGGTGCTATCATGTTATTTGCTTTTATTTATTTAAAATCACTTTATTTCTACCATGATCAAATACACTGGTAGGCCCTGAAAATATAAAAATGAGTTAGACACAATTCTAGCACTCAGGAATTCAACCTCTCATGAATCATTTGCCACAGAATAGAGGTATATGTGTCTTTCATCATCACAATTCTACTCTTCATTTTGTGTTCCTTCTCTTGCATGGGGGAAAATTGCAAATAATTGTTTCACTATCAAATGATACAATGACTTCCTGAATATTTTGTTATTTACAGTTTTCTAGTCTCCTCTAGTTCTCAGAGGGCACTGAACATTTCTGGCAAGTTTTTAGCACTATTTTAGCCAGGTCACTCATCATTGTACTGTAATGGCTGAACAGAAGTAGAGCACTCTTTGCAGCTGATTTTTTTCAGGTGTGCTCTTTATAGCAGCCCTAATGGGCAGACAGTTCACTGCATCTCTAGCTGTTGGCATATGGCATCCAGGAGGACAAGGCAGCCCAGACAGCCCATCAGATTAACCATGTAATAGACCCAGAAGCTGCTTTAAAGCTGTAAAACAAAATTGCTTATGGAGTCTGCCAGCACGCCAGATGCTGCTATTGGAAGAAATATCTTCCAGTGCTTAGCATCTGGGTCTCATGGTTGCCAGAAAAAAAAGAGAAAAGGAATTGGCAATTCACTACTAATGATATTGCTTTTAAAATATAAGAATTTTTATATTTTTTTAAATGTTAAATGCATTGTTACAGCAAAGGTTAAAATTAGGTATCTTTGACATATACTACTATTAACCTATATCCTCCATACAAACCCTTAGGCAGCTGGTTGATTATTATCTAAATAAATCAGAACACAGAGAATCTTGAATTTGAATGTGAATTTTTAGTCTGTTTCCAATATGCTTCTTTTATTGATATTTTGCATAATGACATTCTTGCCAACTGAATATAAATTTTATATTTAAACAAGGTAAGAAATAATGTTTTCATATTAGTACACATTAGTTTGTTTCCTGTCTGCCAATTATGTAATTGAATATTATAATTAACGATATAACACCCAAAAATCAATCAACTGTTTTCAATGGAATTGTTTTCCTAAGCCAAATAAACAGTGGATTCAATTAATTTAATTAAAGCCAATTAAATTTATTCTTTAAGTCCAAACACAAGGTGAGTCATTTCTTGTCAGTTATACAATTTATTAATATTGCCTAAATTGAAGAAAAACGCCTAATATTTAGATTTATTTAAATTGATATATGATGAACAAAATATGTGTTAACAAATCATAAATGCTAGCTTGTTTACTTGACTCAGATGACTCTTTGTATATTGCTCAAAACAAAGCTATTCAATATGAATATGAAGTATCACCTCAAATTTACAATTTACTGTGCTTCAACATTTGCACCTTAATGTCTGATGCAAAAACTCATTAATTTTACAATTTAGCCATAATGGCTAATTATACAGCCTAACTTTGTCAGAAAGCTACTAATTTAAAATAACTTTAAATTTAAATACATTTTCCTATACAGCTAATATATCCAATAGCCAACTCAGTTAAATATGAATATATTATAATGTTTAGTCAATAATATACCATAAGGCACTAATAATTAAACTATGCTGATTTGAATATGTTACTATTCAGACTTAGATTACTTTGGAGATGGAAAATGCTACTTATTTCTTGAATATTATTATGAAAATCTTTTGCCAATTTTCTGGGGAGAAAATAAACAACAAAGAAGAATTTTATAGAATCTGAGTTTTTCCACTAACATTTTCTTAAGTTTTTTAACTGTAACAAATAAATATTTGTTATTGAATATTTTGGATAACTATGTGGCAACATATATCCAATTTAAAATACATACCCTTAGCAGCAAAAATTATAGTTCAAGCGAATCTGAACTCTGTATATGTTTTCACTTGGGGAAAATTTTATGCATATGTGTCTGTGCATTTGTGTCTGTGTAGGGATATTCATGGTACTATTGTAGTAAAAAATAGAAATGATCTAAATGTTTATCACTGGAGGACAGATTAATAAATTAAATTAATTATATGACTGTGTTTTAGATAAAAAGAATGAGATAGACTTTTTGTAATGGCACAAGGAAAGCATTAAGTTATAGTATTAAGCAAAAAAATAAAGCAATATACACATGTTTTCTAGAGTGTCATCTGATTTGTATAACAAATATTTAAACCTAAATATTTAAGTTTATACACTTATTTATATATCTATAACAGTGTCTCAAGGGAAGGCAAAACAGTAGGGGGAGATGCTGAGAGCCCGTAACTTTTACTCAGTATTTTTGTAGTATAAGCATTTATATACTACTAATATAATTATGATAGGCAGATTTTAAACATTGAATTGTAAAGTATAAACCCTACTACCAGTTTTATTTATTTTCTTATTTACTTATTGACTTCTGCCATGTCAAAAGCATTATGCTAGTCAGTCGGCATACATTTGGCCTTTAATATCATGAAGTCTGGACAGAGTGATAGCAAGTGTGCATATTACCAAAAAATAGTCCAAAAGTGCTATAAGGAGATATTAGAAACTGCTGGCACAAAGGGAAAATGATCAATGCTAATCAAACAAATTAAGGATAGCTTTCCAGAAGAACAGAATTTTGAGCTAAGTCCTATGGATACATAGAAACTATGCCAGGCAGTTTGAGGGGATAGTCAATTTAGAAGGTCAACCAGACAGAAAAATCGGCTGAATGACTATAAGAGGAAAATACCCAAGAACTATTCAAGGTCTGAGTGATGTAAGGCCTACTGAATAACATGGAAAGGTCAGAAAGGCCACCTTATAAAGATCCTTGTAGGCTATACTAAGGAGTTATTCCATTTTGTCATACTTAAATAATGGAGTTCCATTGGAAATTTTAGAAACAAAGAGAAACATCAAATATGCATTATTAGAGAAATTACTATCTTAATAGTTTGAAAAATAGACTAGATTAAAATTGTTAAGGATAGACAAAAAAGCTGATAAAAAGGATATTATTTAGGAGGATATTTCAATAGACGTGTCAATAATCATTACATGTGCGTGACTATGTTTGTATGTACGTGTTTGTGGCATTTTATGTGTTAACTTTATAAATAAATATATACATAAATTATGCCTTAATTTATGTATATATTTAACTTCATACATTCACTCTATATATAACAAATGTCAAAAGGGTACCAAGTTTTGAATGTTGGAATTAAAATCAAAATGACCTTGCTTGATCATTCCAATGCATAGCATCGTTAAAAAAAAAAAAAAAAAAAAGACTATCTAATAACAAAAAAATAACATTTAGCAAAGAAGAATCAGAATAGCCTGTACAAATTACATGATAAAAAAAAAAAACAACATACAATTAAAGCCTAAATGTTGAATTTCTTAAAATGAATGTAAAAATATTATATCTGACAAAGAGGCTATTTAAAAATTGAACATATATCTCCATATATAAAGATAAAATTGTATATTATTAGAAATTTTCTTAGTATCTCGTAGTACCTAATTGCTCAGATTAGTTTCTTTTCAGTTTAATATGTAATAAACAGCATGGTATTGACAGAAAAACAGACACACAAACCACTAGAACAGAACTGAGAGCCAAGAAATAAACCCACATATATATGGGCAAATAATTTTGACAAAGTAACCAAAAACATGCAAAGGAGAAAATAAAGCCTCTTCAATAAATGGTGCTGAGAAAATGGGAAAGCCACATACAAAAAAAAAAAAAAAAAAAAAAAGGAATTAGACTGCTATCTGTCACCATACACCAAATTGGCTCAAAATGGATCAAAGACCTAAATATTAGATCTGAAATAAATTATATAGAAGTAAAAATAAGAATGAAACTCATGGACCTTGATCTTAGAGAAGATTTTATAAATTTGACCTCAAGGGCAAAGGAAATAAAAGCAAAAACACATGAATGGGACTATATCAAACTCAAAAGCTTAGGCACAGCAAAAGAAACCATCAACAAAACTCAGAGGCAACTGACTTAATGGGAGAAGATTTTTGCAAACAACAGATCTGATTAGGGGTTATATCCAAAACATATAAAGAACTCATACAACTGAACAACAACAATCCAGTTAAAAAAAAAATGAGTAGAGGGCCTGAATAGACACTTTTCCCAAGAAGATATATAAATGGACAACAGACATATGAGAAGAAGCTCAACTTCCCTAGCTATCAGGAAAATACAAATCAAAGGCAGACTGAGATACCAACTCACACCTATAAGAATGGCTATTATCAACAGGTCAAGTAACAAGTGTTGGAGAGGCTGTGGGAAAAAGGAACCCTCATACACTGCTGGTGGGACTGCAAATTGGTACAGCCACTATGGAAAACAGTACAGAGTTTCCTCAAAAAATTAAAAATAGAATTACCATATGACCCAGCAACCCCTCTTCTGGGTATCTACCCCCAAAATTTGAAAACATTTATGAATAAAGATATATGTACCTCAATGTTCATTGCAGCACTATTCACAATGGTCAAGACATGGAAACAACTGAAGTGCTCCTTGATAACTGATTAGATAAAGAAGCTGCAGTACATATATACAATGCAATATTGCTCAGTGATAAGAAAAAGATGAAATATTGTCATTTGCAACAACATGGATGGATCTTGATATTACCATGCTAAGCAAAATAAGTCACACAGAAAAAGTTTGAGAACCATATGATTTCATTAATATGTGGGCTATAAAACTGAAAGCAGCAAATAAACGAAACAAACAAAAACTTATAGACTCAGTAGATTAGTGGTTACCAGTGGGTAGGGAGTGAGGTAGGTAAGGGTAAAGAGAGTCAAATATATGATGATGGAAGGAGATTTGACTCTGTGTGGTGAACACACAATGCAACATACAGATGAGGTATAATTGAATTTTACACTTGAAACCTGTATGATTTTATTAACCTTGTGTCAATATATTTAATAATTTAAAAAGTGCTAAAAAGAATCTCTTTTGATTTTATAATTTTCTTTTTGATTATAGTCATGTCTTAATGATCTATACTATGAATTATCCTTTTCTTTCTATAATTAAAGGTGATTGTAATAAAAAACCTTACTTGGAATTTACTTAGAATCCCTTTGTGTCAGGTAGCCACTGTTGTTAAGAAGTATTGGGATAAATATTTTATTTCCATCTTACAGATGAAGGCACCAAAATTTAGAGAGTAAAGAGATGAGCCAAAATTCATAGACCAGTGGGCAACCAAGCCAGAGCATAAGCCAATATTAATCTCATTATAGACCAGTGTTCTTTCCACTGTATAGTGTTAAGTGGTTTAAAACAAATTGAATTAAGAGTGTGATCATAAATTTTCATGACAAAAGTTGTTCTGTTAACTAGATCTACATTTAGTCAGGACAAGTTTGGCATGGCTATTTAAATTTTTAGGTTTTTGGATTGAAAACTTTAATTCTGACACAAATTTAATCTGCTAGTTAGAGTAATAGGCTTGATATATAGAAGTGAAATTATTAATGTAATATTTCTTGGCTGTAGCAAAACTTTTGTACCACACTACTTATATATCAATAAACTTGTTAAAATACATAACTGTGTTAGCCAAATGCACTATTAAATCCTATCTTTTTTAAGAATAGTGTATGAAGACATAATTGGATGGACTCAAAACCAAAAAAAAAAAAAATGTGATACTAGGAAATATATGTGTTGTTCAAGGATCTTCAAAGAACAATTTTTGGATAAAATCTTGAAAATGTATAAAACATAAGAATTAGTATATCAATATTACTCGTTTGAGTTTTAATGTGTGTTATTTATGTTATATATATTATATATATTTGTGAATCAATATATATGAAGATATATATTCACAAATATAATTATCCCTTTCAAAACATTGCTATAACTTTTATATTTTAAAGAATTATAAAATGTGTGTTGTAGTAGACATATTGATGCTTCCCCAAAGATACATGCTCAGAATCTGTGACTATATATCTGGATTTTACAACTGGGACTACTTTAATCACAATGTTCTAGAAAAAGAGGAAAAGCATGAAAACAGAGTCAGAATGATAGATGTGACCAGGATTTAGGGGAAGGGGAGGGGGGAGAGGAGAGAGGAGAGAGGGAAAGGGAGAGAGGGAGAGAGGGAGAAGCTATCATCCAAAGAATTCACAAAGACTCTGGAAACTGGAAAAGGCAAAGAAATGTAGACTCTGGAAGGCATGTAGCCCCCCTGACGAAGTCCAGAACTGCAAGATAATGAATATGTGCTGTTTTAAGTTATTAAGTTTGTGTTAATTTGGAATAGCATCAACAGGAAACTAAAATACATATATGTCACTGTGCACATAGTCTACATTAGTAAGCACTTGGAAAGAGTAAAAAAGGAAAGAAAGATAGGAAGGATGGGGTAGGGAGGCTGGAAGGGAGGAGAAAAGAAATTGAATTGAAAGGTTAGAGAAAGGTGAGTTACTAATAAATCAATATCATATAGATTTTTTTTTTAAGTGGAGTTATTTAACAGTAAACCCTAATCTAGGGAATTGGATAGAGGGGAAAAAGTTTATTAGACTACAGATGACACCTGCTGAAAATATAGATATATATAGAATTGGGTTTTAACAATATTGTGGCTAGATGGCAGAGGAAACAAATTGATAACAACTACTCCAAATGTAGAATAATTAACTATGGAAATACGGATTAACAGCAATTTTTTTATGAACATATATGACAGTAGCTGTAAAGTTATCAATTATAAAATGAAATTTTCAGAGTTAATTTAGCTCACTGAATAAATTATGTATTGGTATGTGGGAAGAGGTATATGAAATATTTTTATTCCTTTCTAACAGTATACTACCAATACTCTCTACACAGGTAATAATAAATGAAGAGTGGGAATACATGACCTTTTACAAGCTTTCACTTGTCCATAAGGAAATCAAGAACTCTTATGCAAATCGTGTGTGTGTATGTGTCGTTGGATGGAAAGTAATGCAAGAAATCATAAGGAAAGTTCTAGAGCAAAGAGGAGTAACCTACATTTCTATTAACACATTACAAATAATAAACTGCTTCTCTTTGAGTGTATCCACTTCATTCGACCTACCTACCTGAAATAAGAAACAATAGTCATCTCCTGAGGTAGGAGGTGGGGGAGAGTTCTTATTTGAGTACATTTATATGAAGGAAATTACTGCATAGTATGATTTTAGTGTTAGAAAATCATTCTCCTCCTCCTGATTACATTCAAATAAATCACCACTAATAGTTTCACTGATGCCTCAACACAGGAAACTAGACACATTTATCTTATAGTTACAGCTACCTAAAATATTTGTTAATTAGTATATTAGTATCTTAAACATACACCATGATAAAAGTGACTTATATTTCTTATTTTCTAAAAAGTTGATTTTGAATGTAAAGGATAGAGAAGAAAGCAAAAAGGAACCAAGTTCCTGAAAAGATAGGATGGTTCAGAAAAAAATAACAATAAAAATGAAAAAGTTTATAGGAAGGCGCTGACATTTGGGGATATGAAACAACAAAAACAAAGTAAAACCTATTTTTCTTTCTGCAAAGATCAAGGTCAATAAGGTAAATGATAGAAATATCTCAAGAGCTGAGAGGTATACATTCTGTTATTTAATCTTGGATTTTGAAGGTACCTCTTAAACTTAAAAGAGACCTGCTTTAATTTGCAACAAACAAAGTATTATCTATTACCAAAAAAAGTAAGCTAAAGTGAACTATTATTTGTTACCTCTATAACATAGAACAAATCCAAACCACTCTTTCCTCTCAACCTAATAAATCCAAAAGAAACAATCAGGAATAAAGATACTTCATCTAATTTTTATGCCCCTATGCTAATCAGCTTTTTCTTCTGTTTCCAGAATAATTTTGAAGTCTACAAATTGAAGAAGGTTTTATGGGATGATTCCTTGTAGGAGATTAGCTTTAGGCTCTGCCACAGCTGACCTAACTTCTCTGTCAGTCACACTTTATTAGGAATTTTATGGGTTTGCTATATCTTTCATACATTTTACAGGTATTCCTGCATTCTAGAATTATTATTGAAATATAACCTACTATGTAACAGACATACCTTTTAATCTCAACACAGAGGTGGCTATTCCTTTTATGCATCTCATAGTAGAATATAAAATATCACAAGTGTGCCCTCAAGTCACATTTTTATTACTTTATTGTTAATTATCTTTTTTATAAAAAATGTACTGAATGAAAAGTTGTTAAATGTAACTTGTTTATCCTGCTGATACCAGATTTTCTGCGTCATTTAACAAGTTTCCTACTAACCCATTCATAGGCTTAGTTGTATTCCTAGAAGCTGTGACTCAGTCAACTTAGTGGATTTTATCTGGGTTCTTTTATATTTTTCATTCTTTATATTTTCCTCAGATAAATGTATCTATTCTGTGGGTCTCATGGCTATCTATATGCTGCTGATGATTGCAATATCAATGCCTCCTACCCAGAACTATCTTCCAAATTCCACATGCAGATACTTACTAGACACTTCCTCTTAATTATCGCCCAGGAATCACAACTTAAACAAATAATTCACCACACCCAGTGTGTTCATCATATCCCAAACTCTATTCTCAAGGTTACTTTACATTGCAGTTAATAGGGCAAGCCAAACCCTTGAGTGTCATTATCTACTCTTCAAATACTTTCACATATCTTAGAACACTTAGTTCTCTTTTTCTTTCCAAGCCTCTATGTTTTCTACTCTTTCCTCTAAGAGTACTGTGTAATAAAACATCCCCTTGAGGCAAAACCTACTTTCTTCCAGATTTTCTGCTATTGGTAAGAGTGAGAGAGCTCTACCCCAAAACACAGTGCCTCTTTTCTCAAAAATTCTAAGTTTTTCGGGAATCCAAATGATATTTTTCTGCTTGCTCCTAGCCTTGAAGGAAACACGTTTTGTATTAAATACATTTATGTATAAATAATGCATGTATAAAATATGCTAGAATCATGAAATTTTAAAAGATGAAAAAATTATCAGGGGCTTCAGGTTAAGATATAATGACCTAATCTCAAATGAAATCAAGTTAAGCAACCTTGATCAAATATATTTTACTTGTTCATTTTTTAATTGTTTTCATTTGAAAAATTTTTCTTACATTTTATTCACATTCATTATAGTACATTATGATTTTTCTATGTACCAGAGACCACTATCAACAAATACAAGGAATATATTGCTGTATAAAAGTGCATGTGTCATTTTATAATATGGGATCAAATCACATTGCTGTACACCTGAAACTAATATCATGTTATATGTCAATTATACCTCAATTTAAAAGATAATTGGCCAGAGTAAGAGTACGCCATGGAAATTGGAAAATTTTAAGGATCAGGATTTGTGTTCCCCATCACTGCCAGAGTGCCAGGTTAAGCATTTCCCTGCACACCATGGTTAGAAGACACAACTCATGGAAACACTATAAATTTAGACAGAGACATTTAATATGAGTTTTGCAGTTATTCCTGGGAATAACTACTTTACTTTACAATGACAGTTGTCTCTATTTTGTTGTTAACAAGCCTCTAAAATTTCACCTTTAAAAGCAACACACATATATGTACCAAACATATACCAACATAAGTACTGGTGGGAGGAAAAATCCTACATTAATATGACTCAAACTAATACATATGAATTGGGATTATATTTATTATGAAAGCATCATAAAGAAACAGGTATTTTTTTAGAACACAGAAGTGAAGAGGGTGTCCTCCAAAAAACGTAGATGATGCAAAAACTGGCTCTATGATGATTGATGCTAATACTACAAGTCAAGAACCTAAATAATATTGCTTAATACTAGGTAAGAAAAGAAAACAAATGACATATTTCTAAATAAAAATGTTCTGTATAATAAGAGTAAAATAAAATATGCATACATTAAATGGCACTAGAGTCAGGAATACTAAATATGAGATTACTCTGCACTTCGCATTTTAGAATGCCACAATTTTGCTAAAATTTAATATTAAAAATCCCTAGAATACTCATATTTATAGAGAAAAGGACTAAAGATGAAAGAGCAATATATTGTTTGAAGTAAGTAATATGACATTGGATATGGGGATCATTATATTTTAATTATTTAATGTTAGTTGATAACATGGAACTCTCTTTATTCATATCCAAACATAGTATGAGAATGTGTGATTAACTCTGTTACATCTCCAAAATATCCTGCTTGAAAAGATACTGAGATTGATTACAATTCTGTAAACCAATATCCTGCATCAAAATTCAAGTGCATTATCATAGCACAGACAGTGTTATGGCAGATGTCATCTAACTGCTTTATAGCTACATGATCGATGGTGCAAATGGTGATTGATGCTATTGACATGCCATGTCACCTAAAATAGAATATGTTCGTGCATGTCAGGGGGAGGGAGATATTCAGATTTGGATGAGAAAATGAAAACAAAATTATAGGACTTGAAAAATAGTTGGCCACAGAAAAGGGATGAAGTGCATAATGAATGTAACAGCTGTTTTTGGAAAGGAAGAGTATAGTACCAGCAAGAAAACAGTGCTGTGAGGAAAAAAAAAGGGAGGGGTTGTTTCACTAAGCAGAAAATATATGAGGCTTTCACTTTCCAACTATGTTTATATTTTCCTTAGTTTTATTACAAGTGTAAGAATGAGTGTGGAAAGTAGTGTTGAGTGTAAACGTTCTCTTGTTTAACAGAAATGACATTTTTATCTGTCACATTTCACCAGTGGAGGAATTGGAAAAGGAAAGGAAGATATTGAAGGACTTAAGTTTAAAAGGTAAATTGCATCTGGTATAACAATTTTGAACCAAATCTTATCTAAAACATCTGATGTTTAGCTGTAAAAAATATAGATAGATGAAGAAATACATTAGAAATCTGTTGACATTAATTTTGTATATTTGGGCTAGGAAACCTTATTTTGAAATTTATTTTAAGAATAGGGACAAATGAGCTCCACAAGGAAAGCCTTGTTTTTCAAAAGATCCATTAAGCAGTGAATACATGTATAAATATAAGTAATCTTATGTCAGTCCATGAGGCGAGAAGCCCGATACACATTATTGAAAAGAGATGGGGAAAGAGAACATGATCCGAAGTCCTAAAATACAGTGAAGGATGATAAATGCAAATGAAGTTACTACATAGACATTAAGCATTATTGATTGTGTTCCTCCCAGTGGTGTGGTTTTTTTTTTTTGTATTTTTTGTATTTTTTTTTCAGTAAGGAATCAGCATTCATTTAGAAACCGTAAACATGAATACAGAAAGTGCTCAGAATGTCACATTGGAAATTATATAATATAGTTAATTTTTTTTGTGTTAGAAACAACCTCCTTTATTCTATAAAGAAAAAAATTACCTAAATTAAATAATAAAAGATTTATTTTAATTAATTTATTTGTATACATGGTTATAGAAATGTTTGAAAATTACGCAAGCAAGCAATATCTAAAAAAAAAAAAAAAAAAAGAAAGAAAGAAAGAAAAGAAAGAACACTAATTACATCCCAGGTCTATTCCAAGCATGATGTATATAAATTCCAAGTCCACATTATACACACAAACATACACACAGAGACACCACTAATTCAATACCCATAGTGACCATATGTGTTAAATATAGATGTTGTCCTGATTTACCAATGAGGAAAATAAAGAAAAGAAAGGTAAATAACTTTCCTAATGTTACACAAGAAGCTTGTAGCTGAATGGAGATTGCTACTCTTAAAAGATAAACTGAGGCACATTAAAATTTCAAGAGTTTATTTAAGCAAACACTGATTTGAATCTGGCAGCACCAAACCCAAAGTGCTTAGGAGTGCTCTGTTCACAGGAACTAAGAGAGAAGGTTTTTACAGAGAAGCCACCTCAGTCTAACACGTCCTCCTCATTTAATTAATTTAACACTACTTAGGTAGCCAAGCTTCTAAAGCTGCACTCTTTTTAATGGATGTTCAGTTCAGATGGTTTATAATTATAGGAAAGCCCAAATAAATGAATGCATATTATGAAACCATGTCTAACCTTTTTTAAATATTATTCTCTGTATTCTTAACTTGGAGACTGTTAATAGGTTTAAAACATCCAAACTGTTATATTTATGTGCTTTTTTTGTGGGGGAGGGAAGGGAGAGTTTCTAAAGCTTTCCTCTATTTATCAAAAGGAAATTTGACTAAAAATGTGTAAGAACAATTGATCTCCTGATTTTACCAATTGAGAAGAATGAGACCTAGATCTGTGAATGGTCCAGCTTGGCCAGTACAAGGTCCTCTGCTGGGAAGAAGAGTTAGTGCTGACTGGAGGAATTAACAGTGGGCTCTGAGGGAGCAGCAATAGAGGCTTTGGGAGAAACCATTACTAACTCAGACTTGCATTGGCTTTCCAGGTGTCTGTTTTTCTCTCTCTTCACTCTTCCTGTTGTATTATTCCAGCCCTCACTCCAGAAATTTATTTACTTTTTGATCTTTAAGATTTTAAACTGCATCTGTCAAATACGCACTGCCAAAAGCTATTTTGCAAAATTCTACTCTAATAGTCTTATATATCTGTGTTTATCTACTCTTGTTCTTCATTAACATTGAAAGATAACATTTTTTTTTAATTGGGTGAGGGTTAGAGATGAGGCCCTAATTCTGTAAATAAATGTTTAAAATACTAAAATGCTAAATATTCCGCATTAATTTTGGAAGATGGTCGTGTAAATTTTAACTGTGAAGAGCTATATTTCTTATGACTGAATTTAACAGCCTGAAGTCCTTCTAAAAAAGTAAAATTTGGTGCAGAATATAGACAACCTTCATCCAGATGACAATATAATACTTCAGCAGCCAATGCTGAAAAGATTATTCAGGATGCAATCCAGTGCTGCTGGTAACAGTATACATCACTGAAGATAAACCCAGAATAAATAACATGCTTGATGGTTCTAATTCCTTAAAATCAACATAAAAACCTTGCAGGCTATTTCATGCCAGGTTTTGACAGGTGGCGATAATGTTTGAGATATACTGCAGTGATAGCAATGAATGATGCAGCATTCGAGGTGTGCCTGGGTAGAGAGTGAAACAAACATGAAGAAGTTAAATTGAAGTGTATCATAACATACCACTTTGCTGAGCTGCCTTTAAACTACCTTAAAATATTTTCCATTTTTGGAAAGTTTAGAGATCAGCAACACATAAAATGACATTCAGATGAAAATGGATGGTAATTGTACAAAATTAGGAGTTTGAAGAGAATAAAAACTGTATCATGAAATGAAGATTTCTTTTTATCTGTGACTTTACCAGCTTTATGGCATTATTGTAATACTTTGGGTTCGTAATTTCTATTAATTGCAGGTTTTCATTTTGTCTCTTTGTACATTGTGAGCCTCCACTTGTCAATATTCACATCAAAGGGCTTTTCATGCTACGTCTTTTTTCACATGAAGTCAGATAAGTGTTATTTTTAGTGTTATGCTAAACTGTTCAGTGAATAGAATTGTGATAATCAGAATAAAGATATTATCTTATGAGGTATATTAGCTACTAAGCATGGGAACATAGTAAGTGTTCTGAATATGCTTTTATTTTTATTATTTTTATTATGATTAAAAATTATTGGGGTGACATTGATCAGCAAAAGCCAGTAAGTTTCAAGTGTACAATTCAACAGTATGTTGTACATATATTGCATTGTGTGTTCACCACCCATAGTTAGACTTCCTTCCATCACCATATATTAGACCCCTTTTATCTCTATCTACCGCCACCCATCCCTGCCTTCTCTCTGAGAATCACCAATCAGAATATGCTTTTTAAGCTGAATTTAAAAATTAGGCAGAAGTAACATTTCCAGTGGATTTCCTCTGGAGAAAAAAAAAAGAAAGATAAGGAAAACCACAAATTGAAAAAATAACTTGTACCAATCACAAAATCGGAGGCTATATAAAGTGTCATGCTTTTACATTTTTAGAGTAAGAAAACATTTCAACTAATATCTTCAGCTTATTTAAAAGTAAAATTGATAAATGTACTTCTGTTTTTGCTCTTCTGAATAATTTTAAAGTCAGATGAGATATGTTTGTCTCCATGTGGAATGCTACCTATGAATTTTGGAAGAATTTCTGTATCTTTTTTTCTTCAATATATTATTAATATGCACTTATTGAACTTCTACTAAAAGTTAAAACTGATGCTCAGTTAAGGTTTTCACAAAGATAGATAAGCATGGTCCTAGAGTCCTTAGTTAATTTATAGTTCAGTTTAAAAAGATTTAAATAGATGTTTAAAATGTACATCAGTATTAGAACATAAAAGTGAAACAATTGAATCTTTTCTAGATATTTAAACATCCAGATAAGTTGTCTGTGATTTAGGTAAAGATTTTGGTCTTTAGGAAAGGTAGTGGTGGGGGATCACAGACTAAAGAAACAATTTAAACCTATAGAAGAATTTATTAATTTGACTTATATTAAAAGAAGAACATACTACAATAATATTTGAAAGGTCTTCTCTTTTCTTATACAATGGAGACTATAAACATGCATGCTCATTTTGACTCTTCTTTTAAGTAGTTTTGTAAGTTTGGATAATTTTTTTATGTTAAATGAGATATTTTGAAATTCCTTAGCTCTTGAATTATATAAATATGTGTTATTTTCTCTTTATGGACAACCAGAATTCAAAAATTTAAGCCAATAATATAGAATTTTATTTTAGTTTTATTTTCACATGTCAATTTATTGGAGAACACTCAATTTCATGTCCTTAGAAGTTATATTTGTAGGAAAAAATGAAAAGAGAATACAAAACAGTGTACATGAATGAAAGTGATGGAAAACAATGATGAGTTTATGTATTTTAAAAGTTAAATCAATAAGCATGTATACATTTTACATTTCACCTTTAAAATGTTTTTTCTTTGTTTTTTATTGAATATATAAAAATTTCCTTTGTTAAAATTAAAAAAAAGTCAGTTATATATATTAAGAAGTTACTGAGGAAATTGTGAATGATTTATAGTTTGAGTTCTGTCCTGGGAGTGTGAATGTTTTTTCTTTACATATGGCTCTTCTATCTGGAATGAGACCCCTTGTAAATATAGACGTTTGTGAATTGTTCTTTGATTTTTATTTTCTATGAAATAAGTATGTAGGTATTTTAAAATGATTTTTTCTTGTTATGCAGGCAATTTTCTCTTTCTGTCTTATAAATTTAAAGTCCTGTGAAAATGTAATACAGTAATCATTGGAATGCATTCAAGTCCATTGTCCTTTCACGCCTCAAAACATACTATAAAACAACTGCCATTGAAACATTGCTTTTTTTGTTTAAATGAGCTAATTGTTTCCTCTCATCATCACAATAAACGCCTTTTCAAAGTGAGAGCAATCAAGTATAAATACTACATAATAGAATGTTTATGAAATATTTAAATCTATATAGTTTTCTGCAAAAGATGAATATTAACACTAGTTTATGCAGTAGGTGAAGGCTTTAAATAATTCTAGTGAAAATGAATTGATTTTGTATTTATTTCTATGTAACTAGATTTCATGCTTAAGAGCATACAGTATGGAAGATGACATGTTAGCAAGCGTGAGAAAACAAATTCTTTTTCCAGTAAGTAGTATCCAATATCACAAGCAATACTGAGTAAAGCCATGGATTTCATCCTAAGTCGTGATTAAGTTTGAGTGTGATCCTCTAATGATGTTAAATAATGCATTTTCTTCTGGTGTTCAAACAGTAGGTCAGGTGCTTGTGGTGTGAACATATGTCTGTCTTTAAAACTGCTGATTTGAAATGGTGCTTCTTCAAGTTCTCTCATTATAAATGACCTTTTATAATGACTCCATGTTTTCCTTCTAATAATATTATTTTCTAAAATGAGCTTACTGTCTAAGAAGTCAATGACAGTCCCCAGAGGTGGCTTCTTAGACACTAAATTTATCTTAGAAATTACTATTATTAGAAGGAAAACAGAGCCATTATAAAAAGTTAGAGGGAAGATCCCCACGTAGTCTTGACAGACAGAAAAGAGAATGTAATCTTAAATTTTGGCTTCTCTCCTCACACTAACAATAAGGGTGCCAATAGGTGCTGGTTATGATGGTGGTTTGATGAGGTAGACACCTGTTAAGTAGGAACTGGGCTGTGACCGTCAACTCTTTACCCACACACCACTAAACAGCTATCTGTTTCTAATGACTTTTGGCCAATGTTCATTTCTAAGCCAGTAGTTCTAATATGACCCAAGTTGGTATTGTACTATTTAAGTTCCCCTGTATAAGAATGAAACAAAATTAAAATGATCTTTCTTTGAGCAGAAATACAATACAAAGTAATGTGTAATAAATTAAAAAATAATTTTGACTAAAATATTATTGTAATTACAAGAAATTATTGTAATTATTATAAATATAAGAAATATGCATAGCATATTTTTGCATAGTGTGAGTATAGCATTCATATGAAATGCACATATACTCTTATGTTGTAGTCATATTCATGTGTAATTTTATGAAGAGAAGCATACGTGAATGCATTGCAGCATTGCTGCAGATCGAACAGTGTTGCTATGCACATCCACGCTCCATAGAGTCTCTGTAGCAATTTCTAAAGCACAGATCTAGACATATTAATACTTTAGTAAAGTATCTTCACTGGCATCCTATTTTTTATTATTTCTTAACATGACAATCAAAGCCCTGTCATAACCTGCCCAGTCTGTTTTTCTAGACTGATCTCTCTCTGGTTATATCAGCCTTCATTATAGGCTCTACACTTTCCTAACTCTGTACCTTTTATCACGTTATTCTTACTGACTAAAAATTTTCCCTCCAAAAATCTGCTTAGAAAAACCCTATTAATTTTTCCAAGTCCTATTAAAGTGTTATCTTTTTGGTATAGTCTTCCTATGTCCTGTTATTCAAAATTAGTCTCTCCCTCTTCAGCACTCACATAGTAATTTATACATCTCTCCTAGCATCGATCTATATCAGTATTTTACTCTTGTGTGATTATATTTGTTCAAATACTTATATTCCTAACTAGACTGAATTCCATTGATTCTGGGGCTATACCTTAAAGAGTTGTTTAACCAGAGGCAATGCCATATACTAATACTTATGGGAGCAAATTTGGGGCAAGAGTGATAAGGAAAGGGGGCAGTAAATAAAGCCTAAGCTATCTGTTGGCAAGAGAGAAAGCTCTTACAAATACTTTTTGACAATATTATCTGCATTCCTCATGGTTCACACACCTTCCTTGAAAATATTTTCCACCTCTCTCTTAACTCAATACTTATGTCAAATATTACACTTTAAAAAGTTTTTGATGAAAAGGTGTCACTCTTGGAGATTTTCCTTAGGTGGAAAATCTGCTCTCTTATCTTCTACTCTGTATACATTTGAACCCTGTACTATACAAATATGATGATGGAAAACCTAGAGTTGCTTGTTAATATGCTGTATTTCAATAAGGAAGTCTAACATCTCAATGAAAATAGAATCTGCCATGATTTTTCACATTTATAAACTCAGACAACATCTGACAACTGGACAGCAATATGCAAATAGACTTACTGTGATTTTAAGTAGCTTTTCCTATTATTCAGATGTGCACAGTGCAGAAAGTCTCCTGTGCTTTTCACACATGTCCAGTGCAATTGTTATAATTTTGATATGAACCTGTCCCCTTGTCCCAGCGCTAAAAATGGTACTATGGGAACAAAATTGGACTGGGGAAAAAGACTGAACCTGCCAAGAATTTTGAGAATGAGCTCAAAGGTTTTTCTCTATCTTTCTAATTTATAACTGACATTGGTGTTAAGACCCTCATGGATCAGTCCCAGCTCAGACAATCCTGGTTTTATGTATGTAGAAATGAAATGAGCTTTGGGTTATAGCTAATCAGCTTAATAACAATATCAGCATCTGCCCAGTCTTACTGCTGTTCCTCACCTTAGTTAGGCTCTCACTCTGCATTCCAATCTCCCAGCATATAGGTTCTTATCATATAAACCAAATCCCTATCTTGTACCTAAAAGGCATTTTTAACTGTTGATCCCCATTTCTTCCTTTTATACTACTAAATATCCTCTACCCATGTAGATGTTCTCTTTTGTCTGATTTGTGACATTTTTGTAGTTTAGCAATCTTGCCATGTCTTTCTTGGCTGTTCATCTTGAATTATTGATCTGTATACCTTACATAGTGCTCTTGATTATTATTGTCTTCCAGCATCCATTTTATTTATTTTGTATATACATAAAAATATACATTTTATATATAAAATATGTATATACACACACGCACACACATTTTTGCTTCATGCACAACAAAACTGTTCATGAATAATTTACTAGTCTCACAAGTGTCTGTCCTAAAATCTTTCTTCCTCCTTGTTGACCCTCTAGCGCCTATCTTAAATATCATTTCTATTAATATCTGCTGAAAGACAGCTGGTAATATGCTCACTACTAAGAGGTATGTCACTGTATCAAATACAATTGAATTTAATAGACCCTCTAGAAATGTATAAATAAGGAGTAATTCAGGTCTTATTCCTGTCTTTTAATTTTCAGATCCCGAGTTGAATTAGCAAGAATGCTTAAGAACTATTTTGCTAACCAGATTGCCTGTAGTGCATACAGGCCCTTCCTGGGGAAAAAAAATCACGAAAGTTCACATTTTGTAGCACCATATTTCTGCCCTTAGTCACAGATGTTTTAATCTGCATTGTGTACCTTTCCCAAGGTCAGCAAATCTATAGGCTCACAAGTCACTTATAGCTTGCCCTAGTTTGAAAAGATTAACATTACCAATCAGATTCTTTCACTTGGCAATTTGAAGTAAGAGAACAAGCCAGTTAGCAGTGGGAACTGAGCATGAAAGGATGGCATGAGATAGAATTACATCTATGAAGAAAGGTTAAATTTATGGAGAGACAGAAGCCATGTGGGAAATTAGACAAACTTATGAAGTAGGGAACTTGATACAGGAAAGAAATGAGAATAAAGAACTGGAGAATGGGAGAGACCCATGGTGAAAACATGACAAGAATGGCAAAATATTAGCTGCAAGGCCTCAAAATCTTGCTGTTGAGTTTCTCGAACTATAATGAATCCTGTCAGTGTTAAAAAGAGAGTCCTCTCCTCATAGGATCTAGTGTGTTTCTTTCTCATAGTTTTTCACCAGACCCCTACTTTTCCTCTTTCCTACATACACATTGGTAATATGAACATTTTACACCTATTTTTAAAATAAACTTTCCATTACTTGAAATAATTCCAGTCTCTCTGTTTTTTTTTTTTTTTTTTTAATAACCAAAAGTGCCAAAACACAACATGGAATTTTTTTTTACACACCCTTTGGACCTGCCCCATCACATGTAATAAATATCAGGGACTGACTCACGCCTCCAACAGGAATAATTTCTTCTTGTTTGAATGCTTTTGTGATTGTAATGTATTGCCCTAAAAGTAACATAAAATCTTAAAAGAAATTATTTTGAGGTAGTTATATATAAATATCTATATAGGAGTAAATAATACACTTAGATCAGTTAAAAAAGATAAAGAAAACTTACTATTGTTCAAGAATAACATCCTATTCTTGTTAAAATATGAACTAAATGTAATACCTTGTTTTATTTGTTTTGTAAATTGAACTAAACATTTCATGCAATTTGGTGATATATGATTAGAATAAATTATTAATTTTTGTGAACTATCGTGTTATAGCCATTAGGCCTTGATGATCATCACCTCCTGGTATTCATGCCCTTTTGCGATTTCCTCCCCTTGAAGGAGGTCAATGGCAAAACTAATGGAATGTTACTTCTTAGATTAGGTTACAAGGAGGCTTTGGCTTCCATCATGTATGCCCAGTCTTGCTTGGTCTCTTACTTGCAACCTCTGAAGGAATGTGAGCTGAACTAAAAAGGCCACAAAAAAAGCCATGACTTGAGGTCTTCAGTCCAACAGCCCACAGGGATTAAATTCTGCCCACAACTGTGTGAATGAGTTTGGGAGCATTTCCTACTCGCTTTGAGCCTTCATGTGAGAACCAGCCCTGGCTAATACCTTAATCACAGCCCTATGAGACACCTTGAGGCAGAGGCACCCAGCTAAGTCAGACTGGGATTCATGACCTATAAATAAAACTATAAAATAATAAATGTTGGTTGATTTATACCACTAAGCATTGAGTAATTTTTATCAGCAATAGATAACTAATACTGCCATAAAAATTATTAGTTTTTATTGTTGAAAATTATGAAGATGAACAAAAGCACCTAGTTGTAAAAAATACCAAGCCATCTTGTAATTTCTAGGAAGATAATAAAGGGGAGGTTCTCACTTGTCTCATCTACCATTCCTGTACATCCTGGCAATCATCAACTATAGAACCTATACATTTCCATTGTTATTTTGCTAGACTAAAAAAGTTCACTGTAATATATTACGATCAATAAGTAATAACCCACCATATCTATACTGGTTTTCCTAACTTATTTTCTGTACATATGTAATGAATCAAACTTTTAGGGAAAAGCATCAACACATATTTCATATATTACACTTCAGCTTTACTCATTTTCTACAGCGTCTTTTTATATAATCTTTTTATATAATCTTTTAAGACATATTAATGTGAAGATTCTCTTCCAAGTTTGTAAAATTTTAATTATGGTAGCTCTTTCCCACAGTAAACGTGCTTCCATATTTTCTTTTTTTGTAAGTTCTTTATTTATGCCAATTTTACCTATCTATTGCTATTATGCAAATTACCCCAAAACTTAGTGACAAAAGTAACAAACATTTATTTCCAAAGAATTTAAAATTTGGGCAGGGCTCATTTTTGTTCCATGTGATTGACTGGTGTCACTCATGCAGTGCGTTTGAGTGTTCGACTGGAGCTGAATTATTCAATATGCTTTATTTGGCTCACATAAAATGTGCCTCATTGACTATGCCTGGAACAGCTATATGGTCTGGCCAGGCAACGCCTTTTTTCTGTGCTTGATTTCTGTAGGAGAGTAGACAGACCTTTTTACATGGAATATGAGGGCTCCAAAAGATCAAAAGGTAAAACTGCCAGGTCTATTAAGAGCAAAGCGTGAAACTGATTCAGTGTCAATTTCACAATATTCTATTAATAAAAATAAATCCCAAGGCCAACCCAGAATATGAGAGGGGAAATAGACAAAATCTCTTGATAGGAGCAGTGGCACCTGCATGTAGGAATGGAAGAGCTGATGGTGGTCATCTTTGGGCTTTATGTATCACAGTGCCCAGGAGATTTCAGCTTTAGCTACGTGATGCCTGTTCCTGGCTCAAGTTTCTACAAAGAAAGATTTGGTAATAGGCAAGCTTGCTGAACTATATCTACACACAAATCAAATGAAAATCAGCATTTCCGTGCTCTGTAGATTTGAAATTATAACTCTAAAACCATTAATCCTAAAAAAGGTAGAAGAGACTGAAACATTTTTCGATGAAGTAAGGGATATTGAAGTCCCAAAATAAACACTGTCTGGGTGGCAGAGGAGTCAGCAGAAACTTTAAAGTTTTGTGGAAAAGATGATGAAAGGAAAGCATTGAGGGGAAAAAAAAAAACTAGGTAAAGATAATCTTTAAAGAGTTAGGACAGTGCTTGCCTCTATAGTTTAAACAACTGAGAAGAGAGGCAGTTTTCCTGTCAAAAGATATTAATAAAAGAAATAGCCACATGATATGTTCTAGAGATTTATGGTCCACATTGTGATTTTTTTGGAGCCCCTGTTGCTTCCAGAAGTATGTTATTCACATTGTTAAAAATATAGTGGAAGCGAGATAAACTGTGTTTGTAATCTTAAAATTTTAGCTTGCTTTAAAATATTAAATCTTATCTTATTTTGGAAGAAGATTGAGGAGGTTGCTATCAGGGAGTAAAAGTAAGCAGAAGGACTTCCATAAGGTATTTGAAATAGGATATAATGTACACATTATATTTCAAGGAATTTGTGAAATCCTAGTATCAAATAAAAAACAACACTTTTCAGACACAGAATTAAGGGAACACTCTTAGACAATTAGATTGGTGCCCAAAACCTATACTATTTCTGCAATATTTATTTTGTATATTGCAATTAAACCATCTTTAATAACTAATATATAATTCTATTACAGAATGATTTATATTAAACAATTTGCTAAGAAATTACACTAGGGTGTTGGTTTTGTTTTTATATTTTAAAACATTTAATTGATGTAATTATGTACATTAAAACTTATGCATTTAAAGTATAATCCAGTGACTTTTAGCATATTAGAGTTGTGCAACCATTATTATAATTTAATTATAGAACATTTTCACCATTCCCAAAATAATTCGTGTACACATTAGAGGTCACTCCCACCACCCCACACTCAGGTCTAGGCAAACTCTAATCTATTTTTTGTCTCTATAAATTTCTTATTCTAGACATTTTACTAAAAATGTTATACATTATATTGTTTTATGAGTAGATTCTTAAACCTAATGTTTTTAAAACTCATTCATATTTAAGATATATATTCATTCTTTTTTTATTGCCAGATAATGTTCTATTATATATATATATTTGTTTTATCCACTAAGCAGTTGATGGACATTTCAATTGTTTCTACTTTTTGGCTATTTTGAATAATGCTGCTATGACACTCATGTATGAGTTTATATAGGGACATAATTTTCATTTCTATTAACTATACCTAAGAGTGCAATTGCTGGATCATATGTTAATTCCATGTTTATATTTTGAGGAACTTCCAAAAATTTTCCAAAGTGGCTTCACCATTTTACATTTCACCAGCAATGAGGGAAGATTCTAATTTCTCTGCATCCTCTTGTTATTGTCTGTCTTTTGATTATAACAGTTCTCATAGAACTGAAGTGGTATCTCATTGTGGTTTTGATTGGCATTTCTCTAATGACTAATGATCTTGAGCATTTTTTGGTACTTATTGGCTATTTGTATATCTTCTTTGGGGAAATGTCTATTTAGATTCTTTGCCAGTTATTAACTGTGTTATCCATCTTTTTACAATTGAGTTTGTTCTTTATATATTCTGGAGACAAGTCCCTTCAGATATGTTATTTAAAATACTAGCATTGTGTGGGTTATCTTTAAACTTTCTTGATGGTATTTTTTGAGACCAGACATTTTGAAATTGGACTTTGTCCAATTTGTCTGTCTTTGTGATTTTGATGTCATATCTAAGAAATTGTTGCCTACCCAGGGTCACCATGATTTACTTATATGTTTATTCCTTAAAAGTTTTAGAGTTTTAGCTTCTTACATTTAGGTCTATGATACATTTTGAATTAATTCTTATGTATGATGATAAGTAGGGGTCCAACTGCTTCTATTTTTTTTTTTTTTTTACTTTTGCATGTGTACATCCAGTTATTCCACACCATTTGTTGAAAAGACAATTGTTTCACAACTGAATCAATTTGTCATCCTTGTTGAAAAGCAGTTGGTTATAAAGTAAGGGTTTATTTTTGGATCCTCAATATTACTACATTGATTTATATGTCGGTCTTTATACCAGTACCACACAGTCCAAATTGCTACTAGATCTCCAACTTGTCCTTTTTCAGGAGTATATCAGCTAATAACCAATTCTGGCACTTACACATGAATTTTAGAATCAATTTGATATTTTCTGTAAAAATGGCAATGGGCATATTTATAGGGATTGTGTTGAATCTATAGACCATTGGGGGGGCGCAAGTATTTCCATCTTAACAATATTAAATCTTTCAATTGTGAACAAGAAGTTTTTCCATTTGATAAGATTTAATTCCTTTCAACAATATTTTGTACTAACTAGTGTACACATTTTACATTTCTTTTTTTTAAATTTATACCAAATATTTTACTTATTAATGCTTTCAAAATTGAATGTATCTTCAGTTTCATTTTTGTATTTTCCATCACTGCTGTGTAGAAATACAATTGAGTGCTTTTGTACATTTTTTTTAACATTCACATTTTGTTTTTTTATTTATTTTTTAAATTTTTCCCCCTCCCCTTTCCCCTCTCCCCTTTGGTTACAATTGAGTTTTAAATTTTTATTTTGTAACCCTACAAGCTTAGTAAGCTTTGTTATTAATTCTAATATTTTTAGTGAATTCCTGAGGATTTTCTACATATAAGATCATGGCCTCTGCAAGAGTGACAATTTCATATCTTATTTTCTAGTTTTGATGACTACTACTTTTTCTTGACAAATTGCCCTGGCTAGAACTTCCATTACAATGTTGTATAGAAATGGTGAGAGTGGACGTCATTATCTTGTTACCGGATTTTAGACGGGAAGTTTTCAGTTTCATTGTGAACTATGATTGTCATTGTGGATTTTCATAGATACCCTTTATTGGGTATGGAAGTACCCTTCTATTCCTAGTTTGACTGTTTTTTTTTTTTTTAATGAAAAGATGTCAAATTTTGTCAAATGCTTTTTTCTATATCAGTGGAGTTGATCATATAGTTTCCAATTCTTTATTATATTAATATGATCTGTTAAATTTTTTAAAATAATTATGTAGATTAACATAACACTTCATATGATAGAAATGTATTTTCTGTTTTTCTTTTTTAATGTTTTAATTTTTTAAAATGTAACCAACCTTTCATTCCTCAATAAACCCCATTTGGTCATGCTGTGTAATCTATTTTTATGTTGTCAGAACTTTTTTCTTGGCTTTTATTGAAGATTTTTAACATCTATATTTGCAGGACATATTGCTTTGTAGTTTTCTTTTCTTGAATATTCTTAGTCTAGATTTTTTGTGAGTTTTTGCTTCATGGGATGAATTGGGACATGTTCCTTACTCTTTATTTATTTCATTTTTTGGAAAAATTTTGTGAAGAATTAGTATTTATTCTCCTTTAAGTGTTTAATATGATTCACCAGGGAGACCATGCAGTCCTGAGCTTTTTTTTAGGTTGAGTTACTTATTATTAATTATTATTAACAATTACAATTAATTATTAATTGTTATAGGTTCTGTCAAATACTATCCTTCCTATTGAGTCATTTTTGGTAGATTTGGCCTTCTTGGGATTTGTCCAGTTCATTTTGTTTATCCATTTTGTAAGCTAACAGATATTCATCTTATGTCCTTATCTTTTTAATTTTTTTCTGTAAGTTCTGTAATTGTTACCCTTGCCCTTCTCATAATTTTAATAATTAGAGTTATCTTCTTTTTCTTCTACTCAGTCTAGTTAAAAGTTTACAACTTTGTTAACATTTTCAGTGCATCACTTTTTATTTCATCAATATTCTTTGTTTTTTTATTTCACTTATCTTCAGTACTCTGTATTACTGCCTTCCTTATGCTTGCTTGAGTTTAGTTTTCTTTTTTTAATCTCTTAAGGTCTGATTGCTCTAGCTGCATTGAGTACATTTTGATATGCAGTTTTTTGTTTGTTTGCTTAGTTTTATTTGTTTAAAATTTTTCTAATTTCTCATGTAATTTTTTTGTCTACTCTTTAATTATATGAGTTTGTGTTGATTTCCATCTACTTATATACCCTAATAATTCTCTGCCATTGAATTATAATTTAATTACATTGCATTTGAAAACACATTTTGTATGATTTAAAATTTTTAAAATTTATCGAGGCTTATTTTATGGTCTATCATGTGCTCTCTTTTATAGAGTACTCTGTGCACATCCGAAAAATGTATATTCTTTTCCTGTTGGGTGAATTGTTCTATACATTTTTCTTATTTCTAGTTGATCTATAAGGTTTTCAAGTATGTTATTTCTTTGTTGATATTTTGCCTATTTTTTTCTTTTCATCATTTTCAATGGAGGTATTGAAGAGTCTAACAGTAATTGTTCAATTTTCTATTTCTCCCTTCAATTATTCATTTTTGTTTCATATGTTTTGGAACTCTGTGTTCATGTGCATAATTTGAAGTTAATTAAAAATAAAAACACAATATACAAAATATATGCAATGTTGTTAAAGAAGTGCTCAGAAGGCACTTTATTGATAAAAATTTCAAGCTTATTTTTATTTATAAAAATGCAATAGCCATTTAGTTTAATTTAGGATGTTAGCTAAGTTTTGTCATTTTCTTCACTGTGTCTAGATAATATACACCAGATTGAAGTTTTAAAGTTATACCAACTAATAAGTTTTCAAATTTTGTCAGCTAAGTTACCTTTTGTAAACACAAATTGTTCAGACATTATTTACACTGATATTTTTTATTAATTTTTAATCTCCTATGAGTTTTGATATGCTTGTTTGAACATAGTGCACGACTGCCTATCGCACTAAAACTATTGAAGAAATGGTTCAACATATCCCTGTGGAGTTGAATCACTGTTTAACACTACGTTTCTTTTATTGATGAAGTAAACGGGCTTATTTAAGGTGTATTTATGATAAGGAACTATAAAAAATAATTAAATGCAAGTTTAATAAAAACCACTTTGTCAAGATAACTTATATTAGTTAATATGTTACTTTAAAGCAAATTATCTGGGGGCTTATGGTCAAGGTGGCAGAGTAAGTAAATGCTGTGCTCACCTCCTCCTACAACCACATCAGAATTACAACTGAACTATAAAACAGCTATTATTGAGAATTACCTGAAGTCTAGCTGAACAGAAGTCCTATAACTAAGGATATAAAGAAGAAGCCATGTTGAGATTAGTAGGAGTGGAGATTTGGAACAGGCTGGTCCCACACCCACATATGGCAGTTAAAAATCAGAAGGGATATCACACCATCGGAGTTTCTTTCCAAGTAGTAGACTCCCAGCCTAGGATTCCAGTTCTAGGAAGAGAAGTCCTCATAACTTCTGGCTGTGAAAACTAGTGGGAATGGTAGCTGAGTGAGATGAGGCCTCCTGGAGTCCCAGGCATTTCTCTTAAAGGGCCCACAGGGACTCACTTGCTCTGAGCTCCAGCACTGGGGCAGCAGCTCATAAAGTGCCAGGGGCCTATAGGGAGAAACTGAATTATCTAGCTTCAGAGCAAGGCCGGAAGGAGCAGCTTTCTCCCAGACAGAAGTGCTGGCCCAAATCATTGTTCTTTTGTTGAAAACTTCCCCTACACAGCCTGCACACGTAAGTGAGCACCATATCTGATTCTCCATCATTCTGACTTACATTATTCACCCTGTTCTGGTGATTCCCTGAGACCCAGCCCCACCCAACTTGCAGGTCCACCAAAGTTGTTTCTTGTGGCTTTTCAATACCAAGGGCTTGTCTTGGTTCATGCTATGGACTTTCTTAAAATCTCTCAAAGGCTCAGAAATCCCAAATAAGGGAAGGAAAAAAAAATAAGTATAAATTCTAGCCGCATAAAACTGTCAGCTTGAAAATGCACTGTTTGCATGGTCAATCACTTAGATAGCATTGTTCCGTGATATATTAAATTTAGAAGCTATCTCTTTTGGCTTTTAAAGTATGATAAACAAAACATTTAGTAGTCTTTATTTTTATGATATGGTCAATGAAAGAAAACTACAATAAAGTTCATCCAGACTTAATATTGATTATATATTTTTTCCTCCTTTGATAATGTTTTATACATTGTAAAGTCATGCTAAATAATCAAATCTTACTTATGCTTTGGGACTACAAATAGCTGTCTAGTTCTCTATAAAATTTATCAGTGTTAGCAATTAATTCAACTATTGGTCCAAAGTTCTACAATCTAAACTTCTATTTTATAGGTAGCCAGTTAAGAACACACAATTGAAATAATAAAGTAAAATGAATCATTTTCATTCCTCTTTGTTTCCCAAGTTTGTGTAGTAAGAAAATTTGTACAAGCAAACTCTATAGGAAATAGTGTCAATTTTAGCAATTGATATTTACTTTAATATTCCTTAAATGATAAAAATTTATACCAGCTTTTGGAGTAATTAAATCCTAAAAATTTTTAATTGGTGGAAAAAATATTGGACACATATTATTTTGTGTTCATAGTAAGCCTCTTAGTTTGGACAGACATTCTGAAAATAAACAGTCGGAATATTTGAAATGAACAGAAGGCAAGTGAATAGGAAAACCTCTGAAGGAAAATAGTAAATATTGTGGTCTACTGAATATGTGAATTATACTTGAGCAGTTTACCAGAGATGTGTCAAAGATTCATGTGGTGCTGAAATTCTATTTTTTCTTCATTCTATGAACTGAAATGCTTTCTGCATATAAATAGCTATGTGGTTTCATTTTGATAGCCACAGTCACTTTGTGACTCTAAAAATTAACTCTATGTACAACTAGAAAATGCTGACTCCTAACCAGGACCAGATAAATACTTTTATTGTTTCTACCCACTCCCACTCCCCACCCTGCCTCCATATTTGGTAAAACCTGTGAATGATAGCCAGTGGTTAAAAAGTAGCTTTACAATTGCCACGAATGTGATTTTGATCTGAGTTTGAAAGACAAGATCACACTCAGACTCATACACTACAATTTATGATGTTTGTTTCAGGTTTGATTATGAATTTTGTAGACAGTAAGATTTGGCATGCATGCTTTATTGAATGTTTTCTTAGCAAATAACCTCCTTTTTCTCAGTGATTTTCAATGTTGAGGGAAAAGACTTTCAGAGAACAATTTGTGGTTAATGCCTTTCCGCGGGTAAAATCCCACTGAGAAGTGCTTTAGCTAACTTGCTCTGGGTTGTGTTCCAACTTAGTTTAAGGGACTTTAGGGGACATACTCCTGCTGATTCCACTGTTCTTTCCTGTCTTCCTTTTTTTTTGTAATCTTGACCCAAAAACTATTTTAAGTGATGTCTGATTTGGCTTCCTGTGGTTCTCAAATGTTCACTGACAAAGGATTATTGAAAGAATGTGTGACTCTCCCTTTCTTTTTATTGAATTCAGTGTTTCTGATGTTGATATTAATGTGAAAGGGTCATCCACAAAGAGACAAAGAATGTTAATGTTGTAAAGCATCTCAGCGCTTCTCCTTTATCTCAGCTGGCAGACTCTAAAACCGTCGGGATCAAATATCTTCTATTACCTCCTTACAAACATCAGCATTGGTGTCATCATTGGCCTGTGGGCTGTGTAAGGATTATTTTAAAGTATTCCTCTCTCTGTATAGTCCATCAATTGAGAACGATAGAACCATGGGATTTTAGGGTTAAAGGGCAGTTTAAAGGTCAAGTAGTCCAGCCCCTTTACTTTATAGTTATGAAATTGAAGCCTACAGTGAGTAAGTTATTTGTTCATGCAAAGATACAGAAATGGATGAGAAAGTGGTATCTCTGTCTATAGCAAGGGAACTCTGCACTGGATTTGTATGACTGCTATGTTTTCTTTTGTTTTCTTGGTACCTACCTACCTTATCAAACCTTGCTCAGATTCTAGGGACTTGCTTACATTGGTAACTGAGTTGGAGAGATAACAGGCTTTAATGGTAAGGACTCACTAGAGCTTTAAATTACAGCAAACCTAAATATGTCAAAATCATTTGTATTTCTAAACATGCCATATTTAATTGCCAATTATATCAAACAAAAACTGGTAGAGACTTTTATCCAAAATGGTAGTGGCTTTTATCTAAAAGAATAATAAGAAGTTTTTGTTAAAAATATATTATGGTCTTAAGTAGATCATTGTAGAATTGGTGAATATGGACTTTCAATGAAGAATATCTACCACAATTGAATTCCTAACCAATATAGTTTATCAACTTAGTTTAGACTGAAAAAAGCATTGCCAGGACTAAGAAAAAAAATAAGGAAGATCTTTAATTACATAGTTCTTTAAGGTATAGGTTAATGTGAAAGCTAAATGACTCAGCATGAGTTGTATAGCAATACATTTTGGTAAATTATTCTTTAATGAGGACTTCTAAGATACACTTGTAAAAGTAACAATAAGGTTCTTCCCACTGGGATAAAAGTGCATTTCAACTGAAGAGTAATTGGAAGTAAAGGAGAATACGCTTTACTTGTAGTGATATAACATAAATATGTCTATTCCAAAGATGAAAAGATAAAAATCTTATTTTCATTTTGAGATAGAATAGAAAAGATGCAGAGAAACAAAGAGGAAGGCTGGACAATAAACTGTTTTCCTAAATATGTTCAAAGGGATACAGATGCTTCTGGAGATATCCAGTCCAAACTTCTTCTACATAAAGATTGAAGAAATATTCATTTCATCTTGTCTTAAATGCACTACATTAAGGAGAATCTCCTCTCTTATGAAGTAGCCTCTTCAGCTCTTAGCTAGGATTTTATATATTCTACAGATTGAATGAAAATCTGCATCCGTGTATCTACTTTAAACATACACTTTTCATTTTCTATAAATATAGGTTCAGTTTAAAAAAAAATATTTGTAGCATTAAGGCCAATTTTCATTTATTATCTGTGACAATATTCACAGCCTAAAGGACAGTTTTAATCATTAGTAAACATTATACATCTATAAGACCAGTTTTATTTATTCCCTGTTCATTTCTAAAGTTTTGTGATTTTAATTAATTAATTAATTAATTAATATATTATTTTTTATGGCAACATTGGTTAACAAAATCCACTAAGTTTCAGCTGTACACTTTAACAGTAAGTATATATATAGACACACACACACATACACAGTGAGTTCACCTTCCATAGTTAGATTTCTTTCTGTCATCACATATTTAACCCCCTTTACTCCATTTACCTCCCCTTCCCCACACTTCCTACCCTTTGATAACTACTAGTCTATTGTCTATGTCCATGAGTCTCTGTTTGTTTGTGCTGTTAATTTGTTGCTTTTAGGTTTATGTACCACATATAAGGGATATCATGTGATTTTCAACTTTTTTTGTCTGGCTTATTTTGCTTAACATGATTATCTCGAGGTCCATCCATGTTGTCACAAATGGCAGTATTTCATCTCTTCTTATGGCTGAGTAATATTCCATTGTATATGTGTGCCACAGCTTCTTTATCCAATCATCTATCATAGGATACTTTTGTTGCTTCATGTCCTTGCCACTCTGAATAATGCTGCTGAATATTGGTGTGCAAATATCTTTCAGATATGGGTTTTCAAGTCTTTGGGATAAATACCCAGTAGAGGGATTGCTGGATCATATGGTAGATCAATTCTTAGTTTTTTGAGGAACTCCATACTGTTTTCCATAGGCTGTACAATTTGCAGTCCCACCAGCAGTGTATGAGGGTTCCTTTTTCTCTGCATCCTCTCCAACATTTGTTATTACTTGTCTGTTGATTATAGCTATTCTAACAGTGTGAGATGGTATCTCATTGTGGTTTTGATTTGCATTTCCCTAATAGCTAGTGATGTTGAGCATCTTTTCAAATATTTGTTGGCCATTTGTAGTTGCCTAGGGAGAAGTGTCTGTTCAGGTCCTCTGCCCATTTTTTGATTGGATCATTTGTTTTTTTTTGTTGTTATTGAGTTGTATGAGTTCTTTGTAGATATTAGGCCCTTATCAGAGGTGTTGCTTGCAAATATATTTTCCCATTCAGATGGTTGCTCTTTACCTTTTGACGATTTCTTTTGCTGAGCAGAAGCTTTTTAGTTTGATGTAGTCCCATTCATTTATTTTTGCTTTTACTTCCCTTGCTTTGAGGTCAAATTCATAAAATCCTCTTTAAGTCCAAGGTCCTTGAGTTTAGTTCCTATGTTTTCTTCTATGCATTTTATTGTTTCAGGTCTTATATTCAGGTCCTTAATCCATTTTGAGTTAATTTTGGTGTGGTGAAGACAACAGTCTAGTTTCATTCTTTTGCAGGTGGCTTTCCAGTTTTCCCAGCACCATTTATTGAAGACTTTCCTTTCTCCACTGTATGTTTTTGGCTTTTTTGTTGAAAATTATTTGCCCATATAAATATGAGTTTACTTCTGGACTCTTGATTTGTTCCACTGGTCCATGGGTTTGTTTTGCTGCCAATACATGTTCTTTTGATTACTGTCACTTCATAGTATAATTTGAAGTCAGGCAAGATGGCTTTAGCATTCGGAGTCTTTTGTGCTTCCGTACAGATCTGATGATTTTGTTCTATTTCTTTGAAAAAAATACCTATGGGATTTTGATGGAGATTGCATTAAATCTGTATAATGCTTTAGGTAATATGGCCATTTTAATTATGTTGATTCTTCCTAAAGTTTTGTGATTTTTAAATAGCCAAATGAAATTAAGTTCTTAAGAGAAGCAGGTAAAAATAGCACGTTAATATATGATTAAAATATGTTTTTATTTTAATTGATATAGTTATAATGAAAAAGAGAATTTTCACTGATGATCTTGGCTAATATGAAGAATTCTGGAGAATTGTATTTTTAAAAACTATAAAATTATTGCTCACCAGCAATTGTTGAGTGTGAAACACAACCAGTTTCTAAAATTTTATTTTGAAAAAATTTTGGTATTATGTATTTGGTTTTCAAATGCTTGCTATGGAATAATTAAATGTTATAAATGTTAAAATGTATGTAATTTCAATAGTAGTTCAAAATACAAGGGAAGTTTACTGAATATTCGAGGCTATATGCATGTTCAACTTTTGAAATGTGTGTGTAGGGGCAGAAAGTCACATGGATAATATGCTTTGATCAATTCACTGCCACTTTTTGAAATTAGGGGTCAAACACTTGAATACTAACGCCTGGGTATTTACGGCAAAGATGCATGCAAATAGTGGTGATGTAAGAACCAATGTTCTCAAGTAAAGTAGTTCAAGTCCATCTGACCTATGAGCCTTTTTCTAGCCAGGTAAAAAAGAACTTTCCTAACTCTGAAATCCATTCGCCATTATGGTTCTTAAACTTTAAATGCATAAGAATTTTCTGGGTGCTTGCTTAAAAGCAAAATCCCTAACGTTTTTTGAGGTCACGTTTAGGGTGTGAGACCTGTGCAGCAGCACAGGGACCCATGCTCAAAAGAGTCTCCGCATTTGGTTTAATGTTCTTACTTCACTATCTTGAAATTTTTAATAATTTTATTTTGAACTGTTTTTTAAATGAAGTTCAATTGAGCAATTGAACATGTGCATAATTGAAGGAGATACATGCAATAAGTTTGCCCACTATTTCTTGCCACAACACCATATATTGCATTTGTGATACTCCATGATCCCAGAATTCTGGTGGACCCCTGATTCTCAGGTGTGCAGCCAAACTCAGAGTAAATGCAAGATAAGTATGTTATATATCTACAACCAAGTAAGTAGGTAAACAGGCAGCCCTGAGAAAGGTTTGTTCAGATTTCCTTCAAATTAGAACTTGCTTCAAATGTAAAGAAGGCAATGCATTCTAAGAAACATAAACAACCAAGGAACCCCATCATATCCTTTTGTTACTTCCCTTAATTGGCCAACCACACGTGCTGAAAATAATGACATGGAAGGAAGAAAAGATAAGACAACCCATAGAATGAAATGCATAAGCATGTGCTGACTGAAATTATGAATTTATAAGTTCATTAATTCCACATACGCATTAAAAGCTCTTAGTATTTGCATCTTAAACTGTCATTACACAATATAAAAATGAGCATAAAATTCATATTAATAATTTACTTAAAATAACAAACAACCAAACATCATGACAAGGTAAGAGAAACAGCCTACAGCACAAAGGAAAAGGCTTTATAATTTACAATTTAATGGCATGTTTTTCATGCTTTTTAAACAAGGGCACACACATTTTCATTTTGCAGCAGTCACTGAAAATTACTCTGTTTCAATAGGTGTAGAGTGGGACTGGACATCTGCATCTTTACGAGCTGCGATGCAGGTAGTACATAGAACACACTGTTTCTGTAGTACTCATTCGATTCCAGGAAGCATATCCTTGTATTATTGTTTGTGTTTACATGGATATAGCTCTGATCATATAAGATTGCAAGATCTCTCAAGGTAAGACACATGAAATACTTTATGTATCTTACAGTTTTAACTGCCTTATAGTATCATTTTCAGAAATTATTTATTTATTAATAATATTATAAAGAGACATAGGATAATAGTTGAAGTAGCAGTAAATAAAACAATTTTCACAATAAGATTAAATTTTAAAAAATATTGTAGTCCACTGTGACTGTCATGACCTATTTTTGTATAGTATGCATTAAAGTTACATTGCCGAAACTAAGGTTATTTCCATCTAAAAATTGTACACATAAAACATTTCTTCCAATTATTTATAATTAAAAGAAACTATTGAATGCATAAATATAGATTGATGTTTTTGAACAAAATTTTTTGATAGAATCGTGGTGGCACAAATATTATTCTAAGTGGAGTCTTACGTGTAAACTCACTATTATAAATACTTATTGGCAGAACTGTTCTTTTAAAAGAAAGAGCATGAGAATTGAGCTCCACCCACCAGACTTTAGCCCACCTCTCTGTCTATAGTCTGTAGGGCACAATTTGAGATGATGTCATATTTACAAATAATCACTGGATATGGTCAATCCCTCCCCCAAATACCCTTTATGAGGTTAAACATACAAACACTACCACTCGATTTACATTAAATTATATTACTATTAACTTTTTAATTAAGCTAAAATGCCTTGGAATTATTGGGGAAAAGGTTCTGATCATGGGTACTATATTAAGGTGTTAAAGCAGTTTTTAAACAAGCCTACTAATTTTTAGAAAACGACTTTAAATAAATTCAAAACCGTCACCTGTGAGAATGAATTCTATTTGTATTCTTTTACTTATAAAACAAGTGCACAAAATAAGAGATTATTTAGTTTGGAGTTCTGCCATCTAATCTTTGCAGAATGAAATCCCTAAGGATACTCTCTTACAAATGGGGATGTGTGTGTGAAGTTATTCATAAATTCAGCAGCCCTTTTTAAAAATGTCTGGGAAAGTATTTTATACATGAATGCTCCATAGGGTATAATCATTGAATACTTATTGAAGATTACATATGGGCTTCAATCCTGTGAAAAAGGTGATCTGAGTAATAACAGATTGATGGATATGAAAGGCTCAAGTACTTCTAGTATTCCAGGCCAATTATCTGTGAACTAAGGAGGATTTCAACGTTAGTTCATAATGACTCATTTGGAGCTGTTACAGTCAGTTAGGTTAAAATCCCTGTTTAAATATTGGCCTACATATGGTTAGTCAAGGCAAATGAAAGCAAGTTTGTGCCTACAGGCATGCTGTCAGTTAATAGCCCCAAACCACAGACCTCAGTCAGTTTCTACAATCCTTAGAAAATTATGCTGTTTTATTTAGCAACATATTCATGAAAGCATAACTTCGAGCAAATATACCCTACCTTCCATAAATCTTTAATTTCATAGGTTTCCTCTCTTGAACTAAGACCGAAATTACCATGATTATACTTTGATCAGTATAACCAACTATTTCTAAAGTTGCGATGTGATTTTGTGAAGTTACCTGACATCCTCAGGCAGCAGTTTCTTTTTCCGTATGTAGAGTTTGACTAAATTACACCACAGAGGGTTTTTGAGCAGCAATTTATGCAGATGAACATGTTTCCCATATCTCATGCTTCATAATAATAACAAACATTGAAGCTTAAAATTAAGTGATTGTGGTGAGGAAAAGTTTTACATTCTGATCATTGAATACATTTTTCTTATAGATCAATACAAATTATTTGAAAAAAATAATATGTATATATTTTTAATTTACCATTTCTCTTATATGTACATCTCTTATTTGTCTAAAAATCTAGAAAGGCTTTTAGAGGCAATTTGTTGAAAAAGCTTGACATGGAGTTTTGTGAAGAAGATGGAAGATAAAGTTTATGGGAGGAAAATTGGTCATGAATATTTGAGATGATATGAGATAATAAAAACATTGATGATTCCATTATTGTGCTCCCTGTCCTGTGAAGGAGGCTAGATATTCATACAGAATGATGTCTTGCACCCGCAATTCTATTACTATTGAAAACACAGGTACTGACTTTGTCAACAATGGAATACACTTTTTTCCTTGCTTAATAGGAATCAGATATTTAGGCTGTGGTGTCCAGGACTATTACAGAGAGAATAGGATTTCAGTAGTTCTAATTAATTCATTATCTTACTTTATGCTTCTAGATGACTACCTTTGTTCAATCATATGATCATGAGTATATTAGCTTATATATTGATTACAAGTGCCTCCAAAAACACATGCATATGCAAGATATTCAGCTCAAATTCTTTATTAAAGGAGACTATTATTTTTAAAAGTGCTTTCACTGCTGCCCTTTAGAAAAAGTCCATCATGACAATAAAAAATAAACTAATAATGAAAATGATCTAATTATAGTTCAATTTGTATGCTACCCTTGCAATTGTAAGATACCCAAACAGATATTTGGTTATTATTTCCAAAGTCAGCAGAGATTTCTGATATCAGAAATGTTTTACACTCTCCCAATACTTTATCTTAACCTCTGGTTTTTGTTTTCTAACACATACTCATTCGATCATTCTAAAAACAATTTTTGATCAAAGATGAGCTATTTCAAAACTCATATTTTTTTCTTTCAATTTTTGTTATGTTTCTTCACTCCACCCCATGAATCAAACGAACGAGAGAGGAAATTTTAAAGAGATACTGTTTACTGTTGACTGGTACGCAAGTATATCCAGTAAATAAAAATCCAGAAATTCCTTCTAGGCATTAAAGAGGCATATTGCTTTGAGCAAAAATGACATGCCAGATTTTTCTTATATAATGAAATAACTTGACAGCGTTCAGCTCTCCTCCCATTTCCATGACCCCGATAATTTTTTCCTGGCACCAATTGACTCTACTAAGTATATATTTACTCATAACTATCCACAGCAAAGGAATATGGGTAGTAATATTATAGATACATGAAATATAAGACATTCCCACTTGTTCTCCAGTTGTGTTGACACTTGCTGACAGTTGTAAAAACTTGTTATTGTCATATCAGAGACAATTCCAGAGGCACAAAAGGAACAGATGTATGCTATAATAATAACAAGGTGCCACTTAAAAAAATACTTTTCAGCTTAGGGCTACATTTAAACCTTCAGGTACAGTTCATGAAACTCATAATGTAGGAGAGTGAGTACTAGTGGTGTCTTTTGAAAGTCTCTAGGGAAAAGGACTCCGAGATATTGTTGTCATTATCACCATCTTGCTAACTGAATCATAGTTAGTGCCTTAGTTATTACACCTAAGGGAGTGACTTACTACCCTCTAGGTTGAAATAAAGGACAAAATGAGATTCTTCCATTGTAGGAAGGTGAAAAAAATTCAGGACACACAAAGGAAAAGACATTCTATTCAATCTCAATCTTTAAAAAATAGAGAACTAAATTAAGCTAAATATGCAGTCCTCAGTTTGGCCATATAAATTAATCGAGCATACGTTTCAACTAAACTGAATATAGATGGAAATCTTTGTACAGTTAGATACACTTTTCCTTCCAAAATATATGTCTTATTTTATAGAAACGCAGAAACAAAATAAAACAGGCAAGAAGATTTCATACTAAGGCAGAGTTGTACTTGAAAATAAAAGGATGTTAATGTGCCACGGACTGCATCATTTTTTATCTCTCAGTCAGTTAGGTTGTAAAATTGTAAGATGCTGTTGAAGTAATTCAATCAAAAAAAGTAAAGTAATATTGATGAAAACTGCTTTCATTTTGATTGACTCATAAACATTAGAATATAAATGTGTAGACTTTTCAAACCCTATAGATAGAACTGAGTGTTCTAAATAAATATCTAGAAAGGAAATATAAATTGTATGTTATACTTGAACCTGAAATATAAAACAGTCACTGCATTTTGGTGATGAAAAGTTGAGCCCTTTGACAATGCCCTAGTTTGCTCAGGAATTGTATTTTCATTCCTTTCCCTGATGTGACTAATTTTGTTTTTCTATTATTTGTTTCCTATTGTGACCCCAATTTATTTTAAAAGGGCTTGTTAAGTACCTTGTCTGTTTACAATATAGTTCAAATGTGAAATGGCAGATGAAATCAGTGACTTCCCAAAGTCAATTCTGGCCTGTGATTCTGTATTTATGTGCAAAGTTGCCATGGCCTGAGAAATGGTTAAAAATGAAAATGCTCCTGAGACAGTTCTCTTAATTACTTTCCAAATAAATTTTAATGATTAAGACTTTTAAAACACTTGAAATATGTTTAAAAATAAACTGGGATACTTTAAAGGAAAGAGTAGAGGGCACTAGATGCGCACTTTTGACTGGAGTAAGTGACCAATGACAATAAGTGTAAACCATGGAAATAAAAGCAGCTGTGCTTGATCATTTACTGAGCCATGGAGGCGATAATCAAGTTCCCCAAATCAATTACACCATCGAAGAGTGATGGCAGGGAGCAGACGCTTTATCGGGAAACCTGCATATCTTGTATCAGTTTGTCTTTTTGTATTTCTAGACATAAATCTTTAACATGGAGTTTGTGTTCAAACAACATTCTTCCTCTCTCCAGGTGTTGACAACACAATAGAATTTGTGAATTTTGAACACCTGAGGGAAAAATTATAATATGTTAAAATTGATATTATTATATTATCAGAAGACTTATATTTAAAAAAAAATGTTTCTTCACTGAGTAACAGATTATCTGGAAAAACAATTTAAATGAGAAAAACATCTTAATTTTATAAAATATTTTATATCATATATGGTATTAACATAGACAGCTGGGAATGTTTATCCATCTTTAATGAATAATCATGAAAATATACATTTTATAAATTAATATGATATTACCAAGCAATGGCATTTCTGGCTTACGGTTCTTCATATCAAATCCAGAATGTTGTATTTTTACTCATATCAGAATACAGAGCAATTTTTTTCTGTTGATTTTTCCAGTAAACACTCATATCTTTTGTTTTGAAAGCTGTCAAAATGGACTTGACATCAAATTGTTTAGATAATATATTCCCCAACATTAATTTAAACTAATAACTTTACTGTATTTTATTTAATATTAACTAAATAGAAACTTCTAAATGCATGAATAAAGAATAAATATGGCATGAAAGTTATTGATTACAATATGAATTTAGCCCTTAGCATGTCCTTGAGAATACTAAATTTAATAGAAGTTGGAGCACAGAATAGCTTTATTTCCTTATCCCTAACTTATTTCCAATTGATAGATACATGATACCAAAACCATGCATATTAGTTTGTGTAGTGAAATACAGTTGAATTTCATAGTAAATAGAAGCACAGTGATGGATTTTATTGTATACAATGAGGTATAGCTTTTCTCTTTTAGTTATTTAATGTGAAAGCCATCACAAAGATGCAAATACTAAAAGTCTTGAAACATTACTAAATACTTGTCTCTAGTTGATAATTATACATTTAGCTTAAGCTTGAGGCAAGTTATATTTCTCCCCTGAGTAACCAAGTATACAGCATGGAGGATCACTTACTTTTAAAAAGTGACAAATTGAAATAATCATTTAAGTTCGATAAATGTATAACATGTGAAGTCAAAGGTCATCTAGTTGAATATGAATACTAACCATGACAGATTCACCATTTAAAAGCTTTATAATGTAATAATTTTTGTCACTTACTTAAAAATTTAGTAGTAAAATGTATGTGCATTGTGTGTGTGTGCGTTTGTGTGTAGCCACAATAAGCCACTTGAAATGTCTACACGATTATAAAACTTATTATCATTTGTAATGTTTATTTTTGTATCATTCCATTTGGTTTCACTATATTGTGCTATTGTGCGTGTTTTATAGATGTTAAAGGCCTGATCCTTCCTTTGTGTTCTGCATTGTACATGGAATAGTTACATTAGGTAATTTGTATATGCTTGTTCTTCTTATGCCATATAGTTGCCTGCTAAAATTATACATTTAATGTCTGCTTGAGCCATTAAGTTTTGTGAATGCTATCTTGTTGAAAGTTATTATTATAATAAGTGGATATTATCCTATCATTTCCATCCCTGAATAAAGGATATCATTATAAGAATTTTCCAATGGATGATCTAAAGAAAAAGTTTGATTATTTGTGTTTGAAGGAAATGCATAGGGATTTGCATTCTCAAGTGATGGGTTTCACTGATGTATTAAATTGTATCATGCTTTTGCTTTATTTGAGATATTATTTTGGTCTCAAAAGAAAAGCAATTTTCAAAAGTAAAGTAAAAAAATTATATCTACATTAATAGGTATGTGTTGTGTTTAGTAGACCATTCAAAAACCAATGACTTTATTTTCTAGTGCCCAGGGATAAAGGAGGCAATAAAGTACATGCCAATGATTTCAATAATCTCACATTCAAAAGTCTAGAAGCTTGGAAACCAGAATCTAACATGGTTATACACATATTATCAAGAGACGCTATACATTTATGTTTAGTTCTAAAGTAATATTAATGCTCTTTGTTTTGAAAGTCTTAAGTTCACATGGGTATTTTTTACTATATTCCATAATACAGTCAGTCGTTTAATGGTGAGATATCAATTAGCAATGCCTTCTTAAACAGAAAAATCAGGTTTAACTGAACTTACATTTTTGCACTTCACTTTTGCTAATGACCTCACAAATGTTTAAGCTGAAAAGTTCTATACACAGACATTGTGTCTGGATGGGTCAAAAACTAAGTGAAACATCTACCATATATTTAAATTTTAGTTGTATGTGTAGAAACAACAGTCTCCTAGTCAGTATTTTCCAGAATTTAATCATTGAAATGGATTGTAGTTCTGCAGAAATTCAATAAGTTTAAACACACACACACACACACACACACACACACCACACACACACACCACACTTTATATGGATCAATTCATTGAGAACTGACTCTTGGTTAAACAAGGGCAAGTGAACCTCTTTACCAGCAAGAATTCTCAGATACCATTACTGCAATAATTTAAAACTGTCTAAATCCAAGATATGCATATATATTAAGGTATATCATTCCAAAATGAATTGGCCACTAGATGGCATCTTTTCATGGCTACACTATAAGAAGATTACTCTGGGATTCTTAAAGAAATAACGTAAGATTTTTTTTATTGTCACTCAAATCCAACTGGCACTTTGAATCATATCTTAATTTAAACTCTCCATTAATATTTATCAATTTTTACCACTTTTGGTTTCTGGGACATTTTGCCTTTCCTCCCGTCATTTATATTCTTTCATTCACAGAGGAAACAAATATGGCCATTTTTTAAAGACAGTTCGATCCGAAAAGCTAATTCATTATGAAAGCTTCCTCCCCTCTCCTTTTTCTTTTATGTGCGACATTTTTTAATAATCCACAATTATGTTTAGGAACTCGACACAAACACAGAAACACTGACTTTGAAATAAAATGCATAAATTTGTAGCCAAAGCTTTGTAGTTACAAAACAATAAAAATTATCAAAAGAATGCACAAAATTAATATTTATTTCACCTTTTGTGTTATATTCCTGGATCCTTCACCAATGTTATATGTGGAAATCAAACAACACAAACAAAAAAAAGCAAAAACAAATGAAAAACTCAAACCAGTATCACTAATGTTATCAGTAGGGAAACAATTCAGTTTCATGATATGACAAAGCTCTTCTTTTCTCTTACAAAAATGGAGGGAAATGAACTTTTATTCAAGTCTGCTGCCTCTATAATTCATTTGAGAAGAGACACTTCACTGAGAGGTGAAGTTTGGGATTACAAAAGATCCCACAATTTAGGATTACAAAATTCCCATAGAGTACTCATCTCTCCTGTGAAACTGCTTCTTTACATCAAGATTTGAAACTGGGGATCTGAGAATCCCCCATGTATATGGTGAAACCACCACTTCTTTTGATCCCTAATGCTCTCTGTTCCAGAACTACAAGCTTTCTAAAGATCCCTTCATAGGAAGACCATAACTAGAACTGATTATCATATCTCTATAAGGAACCATCAGACTTAATTCAAAAGCTTTCTGTATCCTCTATTTATGTCAGCATCCTAAGTAGTTCAAGCCGCTCAGTTCTTCCTTAATCATCTAAATTCTTAAAGACACAGGCTCTATACATCCACTGAAGTGACTCATTCTCTCACAACATAAACTCTTTCAGTGAACAAAGAAAATCCCCTATAGTGTCCATGTTTCCCAATGTTCCTTTCATTTCTTGTTCTAACTTCAATCTAGATTTTACCTGAGGATACTGAAGTAGTCTTTATTTTTACAAGAAAGCATTTACTTGTGTCCATCTTTTATTCTTACTCTTTTCATTATATATGTTATATTTTCCTTTAAAACATGATTCAGATCAGATTTCTTCCCAGCTTAATATCCTTTAGTGGCTTCATGCTGGGTTACTGTATCAATGGTAACAATGGTATCAATGGTTACTATGAATGGTAAGTACATATTGATGGATAGACCAGATTCAGACTTACTTTAGCTATGTTAAACAAATTTTGCTTATCTAAATGATTCACTGAAAAATCAGTACAGTAAGGACTCACAGTAGAGAGATCAGAATCATAGTAGAGTTGCCCCTAAGTATCCTTTGAGGATTGGTTCCAGGACCCCCTTGGCTATCAAAATCTGTGGATGTTCAAGCCCCTTATATAGAGTGGTGTTTTATTTGCACATAGGCTTCTCATGTCCTCCTATATACTTTAAATTATCTCTAGATTACTTATTCTACCTAATACAATGTAAAAATCTATAAATAGTTGTTATATTATTTAGAGAATAACAACAGGAAAAAAAATCTGTACATTTTTAGTACAGACACAATCTTCAAAGGTCTAACTACCTCAGTAATAACATAACTTTATTTTTTTGAATCTCTTGATGCCCTGTCGGTTGAATCCACAGATGCTGAACCCATAGCTATGGAGGGCCAATTTTACAAGAAATATAATTGTGACTTTTAGGGTCATAGAAATCTTTCCAAGTTGTAATAAAAAATGTTAATGAATATTTTAAAATCATACACACCTCCTGGAAATTTAACAATTTCCTATCAGACTCATATCTACATGAAGTTGGAGCAGTCCATCCTATTACCTTGTAGGATACTTATTCCTGTTCATTGACCTGGGCCAGAGTCATCACTTAAATCTTAGAGATAGAAATATATTCAGTAAGGGACAGTATATATTCCTCAGGTATAAACAAAACTTATTTCACATCTTCAGACTTTTTATCTAGCAGCCTAGTCTATCTTTCCTTAACTAAGGGCTGAGGAATTGAACTTGGTTGTTTTCCAAACCTGCCTATAGTTATACTCTAGGACTTATCCATCACTTGCTATGACACTTAAAATGGGCTCTAAATTCTTTACCAATGCCTATAAAATTCAACTAAATCTAGCCCTGGCTACCACTCCAAACACATTTATGACCATGTTCACCTTTTCTTAGTATGCACCAGGCACCTGGTTTTCTTTCTTACCCACAAACACACGTGAACTCCCTGGTTTCAGAGTTTCGTACACTCTCTTCTTTCTGTTATAATGCTCTTCCTCCAGAAATCTACATGGCTTGCCCCTCACTCCACGGAGTTGTGACTCAAAGTCAGTTCTTCAGAGAGACCTTCTCTTGCTACCTATTCTGAAAGGTCATCTCACTTCCCTCTATGTTACACTGCTTTCATTTTTCTTTACAACAATTAATAATCTCTGAGAATTTTTCTTTATTTGTTGTTTTTGTTGAATGAATAAAAAGTGATTTATGTAATTAAGTGTATATTTTCCCAGAAGGTCAAAAATATGAAAAACATTTAATAATAAATCTCTATTAAACTTTCAGCTTAACTGGGAAAGCTCAGAGGTTTTCTGTTGTTTCACTTCATGTCATCTAACGAGTATCACAGTTAAGTGTTGCTGTAATTAAAAAGCAGTTTTAATGTATGTAACCAAAGTTGTTTACCTTACCAGCTTAATCTGACATGTTAATAATTTCAAATTCATTTAAAATGGAAATCAGAATTGTATTTAATGAAATCAAAAGGTTATCGGGCTTGAAAAGCTCAAAGTAAATGAAAAATATTGCTAAGTACTAAAAGAATAAGAACTCTTAAGAAGGAAATGTATGTTTTTTCCTGATGTCTGTGCCTTCGACTGAAGTGTAATTCTTCCTCTGTCTCACCTTTGGGGAATCAAAAATGAGAACTCAACAGGAAACAAAAGTGTGAAAGTGTAGGTTGTTTGTTCTTGAAAACTTATTAAATTCTGAGAGAAAACAAGATTCAAAATAATTGAAAATGCTTATTTTAAATTTATCTTGTTTCTACTAGTGGATATTACTATTGACAAAGTAAAATGTGAAATTAACAAATAATATGATAGATATTCTTGTAATATGTGCTTCTCTCTTTCATACACACACAAAGATATGTGTTTAACAAATGTAATGTGTACACAAAGATGCAGTTTTCTGAATTGCCAAAAAAATGTACCATGGATAAAATTACAAATAAATTCCATGAAAAGAGCCTGCTGCTGCTGACCCCAATGAATGAATGAGTAGTACTGTGTATCTGAAGTCATTACAGATCACTGGTATGTTAAACATCAAATGGAGATAATCTTCCTCTTGATTTTTTTTTTTTCGGTATCATCTCCCTGAGAACAACTGTCTGCATCTAGCACTGCTTTTCTTCATAACCTAAACACTGACAATTCCAGGCAACACTAATTTTACTATTTGTATGAGGTTGATTTCACTTTCTCCAATTGGTCAAGACTGCCCCTAGTTCATTTAATAAATGCTATACTTCAGCTCTAACACTTGACAACTAAAAGCTCTTCTCTATCCTACTGCAATTCCACTAGATTTGTATTCCTATCTTAATGTAGGTAATTGCTTTACAACCCCCCCCCAAAAAAAAAACATATATTTTTTTAATGAACCATAACATTTGAATGCTGACAAAATTTATTTTGCTTTTTATGGTTAAATATACCATAAAAGTTAGTAGAGTGCTGTTTCTTTCTTGTTCTGTAAGTGTCTAATGCAATATGGAGGAAAATGTGAATTAAACAATAAATATTCTTTATTTAATATACTTTAAAGAAACTTAGAAGAAATTAAATCAGGAATAGAAACACTAGATATGGTACTTAGCTATATAGTAATATTTTATTTATTAAAATGCCATTATTATATTTCTAAGATGAGATAATTTATAAGGAACATATAAGCTGTCTGGTAAGAATGTGTTTTCTTTAATAGGAAAACTGTTATAGTGGTATTAGCTTCCTTCATCTTACCCAATTATTTGCATGATTTACCAGCATGCTCTTTCCAAGTACAAACGAAAGAACCTGATTGCTTTAGTTTGAAGATGCATGGAGGCATTAGTGTCACCTCAGGGTATCTCAGGTCCCACAGGCATGGCTTACTTCTCAACATTAACCCAACAATTGGATCAATTTATCCCTGTGCCTTTCCTTCACTTTTACAGATATAGAAAACCAAATTTTTTATTAAGCTAAATAAACTCACAAGAGATTACTGTAAAACACATTATGCTAATAAATTCTTTAAAATGTGACTCTCTTATTCTTTATATTCTCCTTGGAGAGATGAATAGTAGACCTTTTCACCTTATCCTCATGTCTCTTGAGTTCTTTCTTTTTTTTCTTGGATACTCTGTGTTTTATTCTGGTTAATTTCTTTAGATATTTCTCCATTTCATCAAATCTCTATCTTTAGCATTGTCTAATGCTATTTAACATTTCTAGCAGTCATCCTAAAAAAGCAAAGCCATTTGTTAACCCATTTTCAGATGCATTACTTCTCTCTCCTCCCCCCATTTCCCTGCTGAGTTAAGCACTATCTTTAATTTTAAATCCCTTGTTTATTTTGGCTCTTTGTTGGATGCTTTTTTATCAGCTTTATTATAGTATAAATGATCTATAATAAATTGTACATATTAATAATATACAATTTCATATTTTTAGAAATATTAAAATTTACAGTAGTTAGATTTACAGAAATGTTGCGCATACAGTATAGAGAATTCCCATACACCCATATCCAGTTCCCATATTTCTTTATCCTGCATTAGTATGGCAATTTTGTCACTTTGGACTAGAGAATTTTAATTGAAGGAATATTTGCTACCTTGGATCAGATGTTAAATAAAATTAGCCTTATGACTGAAATACATAAGATGATTTTGAAACCTGAAATATGCATAATGTCTTGGGTGATGTTGGAAAAATGATCTGCTAGGGATGGCAGTGCCCGGAAGAGTTCCTTAATAAAATAAAAATGGTTCATATAGGATCATGCTGCCTGTAGAGTAAAAGGGAGAGATATTACTGAGCAGGGAGCCTCTTTCTCTTTAGAATTGTCCTTGGAACTACATAAGGGTTGCTGGATTCTTTTGCCATTTGGACATTGTCCTATAAAGAGTTCTTGACTGACAAACAAATTGCTGCTAGGTTTGTAGACAGCAGGTCCATGGACATTTTGTTTGGAAGGCCACCGCTCTGGTCAGAGAAGATGAAAATAAATCAGCTTTGTAGCTGAATTGCATGCTCTTTTCCTAGCAGTGATGGAAAAGTTGAACAGTAGAAAAAAGCCCCTGTTTGGGTTTTTATTGGGCAGTTGCCAATGACCTGGCCATATGGCCCTGCAGGAAGGCAATAGAAACCTGGCCTACTAAAGGGATGCCCATATGGGGCAGAGTGCTATGGAAATCACTGTGGGAATTTGAGGGGTGCATTAAAGTAGGACATGTCAATGCCTATCACAAGAACCCCCTTCCAGGTTTCAAATGATTGGAATTAACAAGCAGATATCTTTGTGTACTCATATAGGGTGGCCACCTGGGTCCATTAAATGAGTCGATGTGGAGATACTACAGTAATACAGAGATGGACTAAATGTAGACATATTTCTTTAACACCCTAGGAAGCATGAGATGCTAGTAAGAACTGTTCTATCCACCAGAAAAAGAGACAGAGACTGCAGATGGCTATATGACATATTCCCTGGGGAAAGGCCCAGATTATAGCTGGCAAGGCAGACTGATGGCGGTAGTGCTCGGAGGCTACAAATGGGTTCTGACAGGAATAGGCACTGACTCTGGATGAGGTCTTGCTTACTCGGTGGAGATGCAAATGCTGAGTGTTATGAAAATCGGAACAGAAGATATGGCATCAATTTGGATGGCTGACCATCACTTCTTCAGACCAAGAACACACTTTGCAGTCCATAATGTCCTGAGCTAGACTCAGGGTACTAGTTTGATAGATAATTGGAACAGGCAATTAAAACATTGATTGTGTAAAACAGAATGGAGATAAAAGCATAAAGGGCTGGCTTACATGCCATTATCAGTGTGTGCTCACATTCAGCATGAAAAATGGAGTGTCCCCTTGGATACTTTATCTGTTTTTCTGCTGATCTGTGAAGAGGGGTTGAGGAAGCTCTGATATTCTTTCTTTCTCACATCTCTTCAACTTTTTTACCCACTACTTGAAGTGATAGTCATATGACCAGGTCTGAAACTACAAAGGCTAGAAGCAGGAATAATTACTAAGCAAGAAACTGTAACTGTGTTTTTAACCTTTATGTCACAATTCTAAGGCCTAATGGAGCAGAATGTGCCTTCACCATTTTGGCAAAATTGAGGCTAACAAAGAATGTAGCTACATTGCCTGGTGCTAAAGATAGCCCACTAGTTTCTCACTTGTGTAACCTAACCTCATGTAAACAGGAACAGACTGAGGGGAGGCATTTGCTAGACTAGTATTGCCATCTGCAATCTAGACCAGCACAGTGGCCAAACCTAATGCCCTACCCATCATCCTTCCAGAGATGGAAGAGTTGGGTATAAATGGAAAGAAGGAGGAATAGTAATGATAAAGACATAAATAAATGAGTATGTAGTAAGGGAAATCCAATATTACTTTAACACTTGGAAAGAGGCTCAAAGCAAGAGATGATATTTTCTCTTAGTTCAATTATATCAGATGCCTGAAAGGGTGAAACTATATTTATGGAAACCATTCCTGTTTCTTGAATCTGGCAAATTGAATGGAAACCTGCAAACCTGAGTGACTTCTCCTTGGAAGACATTTTTCAATATGATATGACAATGTACTAGAATGATTAGTAATAACTGCATAGGATTCTAGTAATGTGCCAGTATCTTTTGCCTTGTGTTATCACTTTGTTGTAAGCAGTCCATGCTGTAAGAGGTCCACAGGTGGTGGCCTTGAGATAAAAAAATATATATAAATTGCTTCTGGCACATCCTAAAAACCTTGTAATTTCTTGAGTGATAAGAGGCACAAGGCGCATCCTTCTTCTAATAAAGTGACTGTGAGTGGTCTCCTGAATGGGTCCTGAATGGGGATTGGTCACCTGAAAGAACAAGTCATTATTAAAAAACTTGGCATTTTCACCCCTACTCGTTATCCTTCAAAGAGGAGCTGGGAGTGGAGTAAATAATTATAATGCCTATGTGGGAAGCCTCCATAAAATCCCAATAGTAGGGCTTTGGAGAGCTTCCAAGTGGATTGACAAACATCCAGATTTGGGAAGGTGATATATTCCCCACCTCAATAGGACAGAAGTTCTTGCACTTGGGACCCTCCTAATCCTCGTCCTATGTATTTCTTCATCTGGCTGTTCCTCTGTACCCTTTATCATCCCTTTAATAAACTGGCAAATGTAAGTAAGCTATTTCCCTGAGTTCTGTAAGTGCTCTAAGAAATTAATCAAACCCAAGGAGGGTGTCGTCGAAACCTCCATCTATAGCATGTTGGTCAGAAGTGCAGTTGACAACCTTGGATTGTGACTAGTGTCTGAAGTGCAGGGTCCAGGGGGTGGGGGGAGCGCTCTTGAGGGATTGAGGCCCCTTTTAACGAATTTACACAGCAAACAATCTTGGGATCTGAAGCTATCTCCAGGTGGATAGTGTCAGAATTGAGTTGAATTCCTGGACACCCTGCTGGTGTCTGAGAATTGCTTGTCAGTGTGGGGAAAAACCTCCACACATTTGATGACCAGAAGTGTCAGAAGTGAAATGTCCTCTATTAAGTTAAAGGAGACACATAAGGAAGAAAGACATAGTAGAGAAGAACTGTTTTTGTCTTTGTTTTTGTTTTTCCTACACAGAAGGTGGAAGACTGGGGTTTTTCCTTTATACCTACACTATTAAAACTTTCCCCTTTAATGTCACAACCCAAAGTTTTATGACTTGTTTAGTTACTTGTATTCTAAATCTATTCTGTCCAATAACATAGACATTAACCAAATGAGGCTATTTAAATTAATTAAAAATATATGAAATTTGAAATTCAGTGCCTTATCCAGCTGGCCCTATTTCAGTTGTTCAGTTGCTGCACTTAGCCTGTGCCTACTGGTATGGACAGTGCAGACAGAGAACATATCCACCATCTCCTACGTTTCTTTTGAAAGTATTGTTCTAGACCTTAGTGGCTAATTAAATTAACTCCCTTTTTACTCACAATTATCTTAGTAAGACTTTTGCCTGACATCCCACTGGCCCCATAGGCTCTGTATTCTCCATGTTGGATGAATCTCCTCTAAAAGTACATTTCTGTCTTTTTACGCACTCTTAGGCTCTCTTTTCCCAAGGAATCAAGGGGATTGACTCTAGGAATTTTCAACACCTACGTCTTTACCACTTTCTAGGCAGAGCATTGTTGCAGCTATAGAATTGGGGATGAAGTAAGATTTTGCTATTCTGTGACTTTGAAGAGAAATGTTAAGTTGAATAGAATGTATGTGTCAACATAAAAGATACTGTTCATACACATTTTGTCATTGTTCCCCAACTTGCTGCCACTAGACCTGAGCTTTATTTCAGACTGCTCATGACAGAGTTTTAAAAGCTTTGATTCTGTAGGTGCAGCCCTGTGTTGGTGATAAAAATAAGTCTTAATATTTTTTTCTTGCTTTATCTGTTTTTTTTTTTTTTTCGTTGAGAAGCAGATAAATTCCAGAATTCCTACGAGATATTCTAATGGAATAGCAGATTGAACTGCCAGCCATGTCAGTATTACAAGATAAAAACATAATGCCATAAATCTATATATCAAATGTTGTGTTGTAAATGAAACACTATCTACTCCATGTAAAATCAGCTTCTCAGCCCTATCTTTGAGCTGTTTTTCTTTGATTTCACAAAGTCAGTGAATGGTTTAGGTAACCCACTCCTTTCTCCCTGAGTCTGTATGGACAAATTATTTCTTCACTGTTTTATGAAAGAGATATTAAGTCATTGGTTGTAAAGAGAAAAAATATAATTAAACCTTGATAAAGTTTTTGTCACTGTGACTCATAGAAGATGGCCTTGTGTCTGACTTGTCTTAAATAAACAAAAATGAGCTAAGGATTGGTGATTTTAAAGATCAAGAGGAATATTAGAGCATGGGGAACCTGAATGCGTTCAGATCACTTAAGGAATTATAGAAGATTGTAAATTTGTTATGGATTATGTGAAGCCATACTCATTGGCTCGGAAACTTGATTGTTTATGGAGTCACTTACAATATCAGAGACATGATAATATCCTAGGAGAATCCTAATGCAGTAGCCTTTGGAGAAATGTACATTGAGTCTGCCTGATTCAGTGTATCACACTGTGATTTGCATTTATAGTTTGTTGTTGTCATTGTCATTGTTATTGTTGTTGTTTAATCTCTTTAAGTTACCTGAATAAAAATAAAAGCCTTGCCTATAAAGGTAAGATAACTTGCAAATGAAAGAGTAACAATTTGGTCCCCTGACCTTTCTTTCTGTTCAAGAATCTTTTTTTCTCCCTAAACAAACTTCAACTTACAGATAAGGTTCATGACTTAACATGTAACAGACCTGAAAAAATATGCTTCACAAAAGAATAAATAAAAATAAAACCTGTGACTGAAAGCAATAAAAAGAGCAGAGGGGGAAAAGTGTTCAGGTGTGGAGGTGTTAGAGGTTGAGAGAGAGGTTCAGAAGGGAGATTTTTGGTCCTTCCAATCTAAAGGTTATTGTGAATTTAAAAAGTCAGGAGATAAATGTTAAACTTCACATGCTAATTAAAATATTAGAACTGGATGAAGCAAACAGAACAATAGATATCAAAGTAAAAAAGAAGACTACCAGAATGAGGAATTAAGGAAAATCAGGTTATGCCATAACAAAATCAGTTGTTAAGCTAAGGTTGTGATATCTAGATATTTCTCTGTGAAAACTGACCGGACATTGGAACCTTAGAAATCCCACTGAGACATTGTAGTCCAATATTGTATTTCTATAAGTCTTAATAATTTTTAAGCTATGGACCCTTTTCAGGGTCATGTCCTCTTTTTCCTGAAAAATGAACTAGACTCACGTATATAGATTTACTCCTATATTAATTCTATGTTAATACCCTCTGTGTTTGCCTTCCAGCCTTTGCTCTTCTAATTCCAGTGAGCAACATTTCACTATTATATGTAGCAGTCCTTTGTCTTGACAGACATGTATTTGCAGTAAATAATGTATTACTCTGAGGGTAAACACATAAACTAAACTGGTAGCTCTAGATTTGCCATCCTGAATAACACAGAATGAGTCTCTTTTACCTGGTAGTCCTTTTTATATCACAAAATGAAACGTGCACCATGTGCTTCCTTCTCTATATTAAAATCTTCACATTTTAACTTAAAATGACACTTTCTAGGAAAGAAAGATTCCAATGGTTAAATTGACATTCAGCACCTTTGAAATCTCAGATAAAATTAATAAAATTAACAATTTTAATATGGTTTGTGATTATTGCTCATGCTACTTCATACAAATTGGTCTCTCCATATGCTGTAGACTTTCCCACCTTTATGCCTGTGTGCTTACCCCTGCCTAAATTAATGTTCTCTTCTTGCTTACCTGTTCTTTATGATAAGAACATATGTAGAGCTGTGTGTGTGTGGTGTGTGTGTGTGTGTGTGAAATATCTCATTTTACATTATGTTATATTATTTAACCTTACAATAAAATCTGTGACCAATATTATTATTAACAATTTCATAGATAGAGAGTATGATGCATAGTATGTTTAAGGCATACAATGATAAACTTGCACAAATTCACTTTTAACTACCTCATTGGCCTTAAAGCCTCATTCTTATGCTATCTCATAAAATAAAAAAAATTATAGTCATTTGGTATCTCTCTGGGGCAATAACCAAGGCCAGATGTCTAACTAAGCTAAATACATGGGATACCATTGAAAAATTCATCTATAATGTTGCCATATTAAAATGGATGGTTCATAGGTTCAATGTGGAAAAGGCAGCCAAGATTTTAGAATTTGGGGTTTTCTATACATGTGCTAAAGACAGGAAAACTAGATATAGAAACAATAGAGAAATGAGAAAGATTCACAACAGGATGATAGAATAAAACAAATGGGTAAAAAAAGATTTCCCAGAACAAATGCATGTATGCAAAACAAGCTGCACTTTCATTTATGGGTCAGTGTGCTCAAAAGATAGCAAAAACAACAACAACAACAACAACAACAACAACAAAACAGGTAGTGTAGGATAATAAAACTAAATTACTTGCTTTATATTGTTGAGTGTCATCTATTAGTGGGTTTGGCATTTATTTGAAGTATATCTAATAAATCATAATTTATTTTAATTCTGACCAAGCTCAGAATCAGTACAGGAGTAGACTTCAGAGGGACATGGGTCTTAGGGGCACAATTTATTGGGAAGCATTAATGTAATAATCTACCACAACCTGTTCTCTCCATATGCAAAACACACACTCCTAAGACCCCCAAAATATCTCATATCCTCATAATATTCAAGAAAACAGGGTTTTGTTTCTAATGTTATCAATAAGTAAGGCTAACTTTAAGATTGAGTATCTTAATATTACCTAGAAGGATGGAAGATGAGTGAGAGAGAAGACAGAAGGAAAAAGAGAAAATCAGCTCCTGACATCCAGGGACTGACTTGATACTAACATCTAGGTCACAGTGTTGTTAGGGTCGGTCTGGTATTCTCAGGTTTGTGGTATTCTTCTCTTGAAAATAAGCAATCTCACAGAACACCAACATAAGATAAGGCCACTTTGAAGCCATAATAAAGTGACCCCCCCCCAAAAAAAAGTATATATACCATTACATAACTTTGTCTAAGCACAAACAAAAGCAAGATTATTATGGAAACACACACACACAGTAAATAGCCCCTCTCTTGGCTAAAATTAGCATTCAGTAATTACTTGCCAATTATAGTTTTTGCCTCACTCTAGTATTTCCTCCTTCTAGATAATACTAAAGTACCAGTCTTAAAATTATTCCTACTGCTTCTGGGAGAATCAAGTTCAGAGAAAAGCCCTACTTCCTGGAATCCTCTCTCAAATCACAGAACACCAACCTAAATGCTACAGTAAATCCTTTCTACTATCCTCTTACTGAGATTGCCCATGGTTCCCCACAGTGTGCATTTTCCTTCAGTGCACACAATGAATCAGTAAATCCACTTGTTCCATTAAAGATGTTCCCGGTGGTCTTGGTTGGAGAACATTGGCAGCATCGTGCTTGAATTCCATGATCCGCTAATCTCTATCAAGTCTGGATGAAGATGAAGCTTCTCAACTGTAGTTACTCTTGATCTTAAAATCTCAAAACCGGCCAATCATAGCATCCATTCTATAATGTTTAGACAAAAGCCAAAAAGAGGAGTGGGAGACCTTAGTAAACACTTGTTGATAGTGATTCTGAAATCTAGCCAAATATAGATTGTCAGGGCCTCCTTCTCTAGGGGAAAAGAATGTTTCTTGATTAGTGTGTATCCAGTGCTGTTCCCTGGGAGTGGTTCCTAATCTATTATTCTCTCCTATAATCATTACATCCTCTGTGTGTTTGGCTCTGCACTTTGTGATATACTTCCTTCTCCCTGATAAATTGATCTATTTGAAGCCGAATAGATTTTTTTTTTTTTTAGTCTAATCTCTGTATAAAGTTGGTGGTCCAAAGCTTTTTTTCATTCTGACTTGTTTTTGACCTCATACAACTATCTTTAAATTTTTTCAGTGATCTATCTATCTAATCATGCTCCAGAAACCATATCCAAAATTCTCTTTGGGCTTGTGAAACTTCTGTGGAACAATATCTACAATATTCTTAGAAGTCTTTTTTTCTGCTTAAGTTCATGTATTCGGACATTAACTTCAACTTTCTAGATCTTAACAAAAGTACCATACAGCACCATTCTTGAGATCCTTATTCTGGAGCTATTTCCTTAAGAATCTTATTTTCGTCAGGTAGAATAAGTATAAGAGTGTTTTATTTTTCAACTCGACAATTCTTAGATACTCCACATTTCTTATAAATTCTACTTTAAAACTAGATAGTTCTTTCTTCACTTTCTCTTTCTTCCTATACCTTTACCTCTCCCATCTTCTGCAACTTAAAGGAGCCAATTGACTTTTTACATATCCTCCTATCATCACTTTACCACTACAAAAGACGTTAGCATCCTTCTAGGCTCCAATGGTAGTTTCCTCAGTCTCTTCAACTTTCACTAATACTTTGTTCACCACTCCTCTACCTTCTACCATATCCCTGGACACAAATCCAATGTCATATGTTTAATGTTTTTGAAGGGTTGCATTCCAGATTTAGGTTCTAATGTCTGTTTAGCTACCTATGCTTGAAACAACAACCATTTAATTGCTTGCTGTTCTATAATCTGGGCTGAGCTCAATTGGACAGTTTATTTGCTGATTAAATCTGGGGTCACTTTACACAGGTTCATTATCAGTCACTTTCCTAGGGCTAAGTGATCCAAGAAGACCAGAGCTGCATAGCTGGGGGTTAGTGGAGGCTGTAGGTAAGGGAACCTTAGTTCTCCTCCACATGGTCTCTTTTGACAAATAGCCCAGGTTTTGTTTTTTGTTTTTTTGTTTGTTTGGTTTTTTTTTTTTTTTTTTTTGCATAGTGGTGGCAATGTTTCAAAAAAGCCATCATCAATGTAGAAGTGCTTATCAAGCCTCAGCTTATATTGTTTTTGCTGATGCCTATTGACCAAAGCAAATCACAGAGCCAAGCCCATGTAAGCGGTGGATGCTTAACGTAATAACAAGTTTTATCTACAGATATTTGGACAATGGGTGATAATACTTTTTTTCTGACTTTTATATATTACCTAAAATGACATTATATTAGCTCTATAATAAAAATATGTGAAGTAATAATAAAAAATGAATTGTCTCTCCTATGCAATCATGTTGTTTCTAAGACAGAAGCAATACTTTATACTTTGAAACACTTAAATTTTATATTTTACCATATATATATATAGTTAACAATATAGCTTGTCAAAACAATAAAGACATATTTCCAATATTGAGTTGAAAATGTTTAATAATAGTCTTATTTATTTTTTGTTCTCTTCATCTATATGCTATAACAATGTGTTAACATACCACAAGAATGTTTATAAATAGAAAATGCATTTTAATTTCAATTTTGCTTAAATAGTATACTTATGAAGAAGAGGCAACCCAGATATTTAGGAAAATTCATGCTTGAACATTTTATTCAGTACTTAGTTGACATTTTATAAATTTTCACCATCATTCAATTTTACTTTATTTTCTGTCTTTCAAGAACATGATTTCTCCATTAAACATGCCCCAAGAAGTCCACCATGCATACCAATTTGAAAAGAACATATTGAGAATGAGATATAACCATCTAACATTTTTACAACAACTCGGTTGGCTTCAACTAGAAACATGTCATTTTTTAAAATGCAGTAAGAAATAATGCAAAATCTTTATGCTTTCAGGTGCTTAGAGGACAAGTAGCTAGAATAAAATCTATGTACTCTTCTGTATTTTTTCATAATGCAAATACTTCTAGCTATATATAAATCTGGTAAATTACCAATTTCTTTTTGTAAACATGGCACATAAAGTGTTTTTAGTGATCCTCTCTTGCTCCTCCATTCACTATGCAGATAACTTTTGAGGCTACATACACTTAATTATGTTTATTTCACCATTCCTGTTGACATTTAATGAATTCACTTTTTGTTAAACTAACCAACTTCATCTCTTTCTATAGGTTCTTATTCAGACAAAGTGTGCATAGATAATAGTTCACAGAGAATACACATGCAAGCCTATACATAAAAAAGGAATAAAATAGATTGTTTCTTGATGTATGATACCTAGGCTCACTTATTTATTGTAATTATGAATCCTCCACAATTTTATTTCATTTATTTTTTGCTGACAGAGATAGCCACTAGGTAGGAAATCAGAAAGCAGGGGAGAAAAGAAGATGTCAGAATTTATAATCCGTCCCTTTTATTTTTGTGTACACATGATCATTAATGAAGAAATGTATAATTGTCTAGTGCATGGATATTGAGGAGAATGTGCTACTGTATTCCTTATTCACTTATTTTTTAGTATCTGGATGTATACAGGCATATATGTTCAGAAAAGGAGAAAAAAGTGGAGATAATATAAATACAGTACACCAATATCCTTTTGAGTTAATGAAGAACATATAATTAGTCATGGGTCTGCAATTCTCTGTGCAAGTTTCACTGGCAATTGTATGCAAATCTTTGTTTTGTTTTGTTATTTGTAAAGAAAATAATAGGGCATAAAGGAGAACAATGGTAATTAGCAACAAAAATAATATCAGATATATGGTATACACAAAGAGTAGTTTCTACTTAAAAAATAGGTCTTATCATTTGAGTCAGTATGTAGAGCATGATGTAGTGAAAAAGTAAAACCTGAACTCTTGCCATTACCCAGGAATGGGGATTGCATTACATATTTATCATGGATTATATTATTGTCCTTAATAGAAATTTTTTTCAGGATTGTTACATTCAGGGATTTAGCCTTCCTGGAAAAATAGAACAGGCAGATAATTACTCTCCCTAAAGCTGCAACACGAGAAAACACAGGGGGTAGAACCAACTGCTCAGATTTAATGGAGAGAGAGATTGAGAGAGAGCAGGTAGGGTATAATACAGCCATCTGTAGTGTAGAAAGTAAAGTAAGCAGACAGCAGTGAAGCACAATCTCCCTTTCACAGTTCCTTAAGTACCTGAATCAGCTTTGAGGTAGTGTATATGAAATCAGATAAATATATACAATATTACCAAGATTTTTCAGTAGAAAGAGCACAGCTATTTGCCTCCCTTTCATCCTTATTCCATTTAACTCAGTAAACAACAACAACAAAACATTTTACTAGTTACAAACACTATAATGAAGGAGAAGATAAAAAAAGGAGGAGTTGGAGGAGAAGGTGCTATTTTAGAGCTGATAAAACAGTAAGAAAAGGGAATATTTCCATGGATTTCTGAAAGACCCAAAGTAGATGGGATAATATCAATAAACCAGAGCAGAGAAAACTCATACAAAAAAAAAAAAAAAAACACTCAAGGAAAACAAACAGTTACAGAAGATATGGAAAGTTGTGTGCTTGACAGAACTCGATAGAACCCAGGGCCAATCCAGGCTTGGTGGAGGCAGATAGGAGAGCAGAGGAGGATGTGAGGCAGAAATCACAGATGGAAATCGTCAGACTACTTTAAGAACAGCTGGGGCAATCAAAATCACTCATTCCTCCATGAAAGCAAGGCTGCTGGCTGCAGCATTTGCCTTCCACTGGAGTTTGAAGAAAGAGTGAGGGGGTGGTTTGCCTGGAGAGAATGGATATACAGTATGTGTTTTGGACAGGGGTGAGAGAAAGGGCAAATTCTAACATTACTGTGGAACACCACACCCCACAGAGTCCAGGAGTGAATAAACTGAACATCTATCACAGAAGAGAGGAAAAAGAAATATTATTTTTGGCTAAAACTAAGTAATTAAGAAATCATTGTTTTCTTTGTCTTTACTTTAGTATTCCTGGTCTCAAGCTAAAGGAGGATGACTGTAAGTTGAAAGTGATTATTTTTCCTTTTGGCAAGCAGAACAGTCTAGTTTACACAATGATCCCTGAATAAGTTCTTGACAAAGAAGCATTGGTATTGAGTCTGGAGCTGTCTAATTATTTATTCTTCCAAGGTTACTGATAAGATAAAGATAATAAAATAAAGTGGATAAAAGAGTCATGAATTGAAATAAATTTTTTGGATTATAAATTGAGCTTCTTTACTTTAAATAATCTATTTCATATTTGTTAATCCTCCTGCTTAATTCTGTCTAGAGTGGGAAATAGTGAGTGTGGATAAGTTAAGCTAAAGGGCAGGCAGAAAACTCTGAATAGGAAGGTTTTGGAAGTTCCGACAGCATGTTTATAATATTGGAAATTCTTAGAGCAGAAGCGACATGATTTTTAAAGGCTAACATGAATGATTCTGCCCACCCCTCTTACATGTTTCCCTTCATCGTCATGGATAATCACAAACTGAATAAACAAGAGTATATGTTTATAATACTGTCTAGAATCTGTTATTGTAATAGCATAAACATTGCTAACCAGATGAAATCATATGGCCTAAATACATAAGAAAAATCACACAAGGTTTTTATTTCTCCATTCTTCTACACAAATAACTAGAGTAATACATAAAAAAAGGATATAAAAATAAAAACTGGTGTCCAAAGACTCCAGGTTGACTCTGCCCTGTCTAAATTTATCTATAAATTTTCGACTTTCAGCTTCACCTTAAACTGGGTTGACTTTGCAAGATTATTATGACCTTGACATCCATTCATTATTTTATAGTTACCTTTAGCAAATTTATTTAGTTTAATTCATATATGACCCTTTTAAGGTATACAATTCAAGGTTTTTAGTATACTCACAGATTTCTATAACCATTGGCAAAATCTGTTTAGAATGTTATCATCCCAAAAGAAATCTCATAACCAGTAGCACTCACCCCCCATTCTAACTCACTCCCTAACTCTATTTTTACTTTCTGTCTCTATAGATTTGTTTATTCTGGACATGTCATATCAATGAAATCAAGTAACATGTCATCTTCTTGGGTCGGCTACTTTAATTTAGCATAATGCTTTCAAGGTTCATCCACATTGTAGTCTGTATCAGAATTTTATTCCTATTTGTTGCCTTATAATATACCATTATTTTGCTTATCAAGTTGATACATTTGATTGCTTTTACTTTTAGTCCATTATGATTAATGTGGCTATGAACATTATTCTACAAGTTTTTGTGTGGATATGTGTTTTCAGTTTTCTTGGGTGTATGTGAAAGAATGGAATTTCCGGGTCACATGGTAATTCTAGTTAACATCTTGAGGGACTGTCAACTTGATGGACTGCAAAGTAACTCCACCATTTTTTATTCTAGTTTCTCCACATCTCTCACCAGCCCTTGTTATTAACTTTCTTCTGCTGCTGCTTCTGCTGCTGCTGCTGCTGCTGCTGCTGCTTCTAGCCATGCTTTTTTGGCTATTTGCATATATTTTTGAAAGTTATTTACTTTTAGACTCCCTTTTCTTTGATAATTTTAAATTGGATTATTTGTCTTTTTTTTTTTTTTTACTACTGAATTATAAGAATTTTACATATATTCCGGATGCCAGTGCTTTATCACATATATGATTTGAAAATATTTTCTCCCACTCTGTGAGTTATCTTTTAACTTTCTTGACACAAAGCATGAAACTTTTAAATTTTTATGTAGTCCAATTTATCTAATTTTTATCTTGTCTCTTGTGCTTCTGGTGTCTTTAATTTTTAAGTGCCTATTATATACAAAACACTCTGCTGTCAGGCATTGTATATAAAGATGACTCAGAATAGCACTTGTCCTCAAGGATTTCACAGCCTAGTGAGGGTGATGTTTAAGGAAACTGATGATATATGATATATGTGTATGTTATATGAATTTTAACAGAAAATAAATAAAAATAACAAGAAGAAAAATATTTTTCTTAATTTTTATCTTTATCAATTTTTTTTACTAACAAAATTTAGAACATATACTCTAAAGTCTTTAATTACTTATTCTTTCAATGAATATGTATTAAATGGTACCAGTGTGATATTACATTTGGGGTACATTAGTGAATACAACAGAAAACATTTTTTTATGAAGTCTGCATGTTAGCAGAGAGACACACAGAAGCAAACCAACAAAATATATACAAACTAAGTAAATTATATACTACTTTAAGAAGTGCTATAGGGAAAAGAGGATTGACATCATAAATATCTTTGAGAATAAGGAATTTCTGCAAATACTTGAAAGAGAAGGAGGAGTTGGTTGAAAAGGATATCTGAAGGAGAGACAGAAGGAAATCTGAAGCAAAGGCCTTCAGATGAGAATATTTGGGGAATTTTTGAGAAACAGAAAAAAAAAAAACCAACAAACAAAAAACTAAAGAGTATGGAGCAAACTGAGTAAGGAGCAATAGGATAGACTGTCACAAAGTTAATATAGACAAATTATAATGGGCCTTGTAGGTCATTGAAAGATGTAGCTTTTTCTTTGAGTGATATGCATAGCCACTATGGGCTTTTGAACAAAGGAGTGACATAAACTGATTTGCATTTTGAAATAAATGGGGCGATGAGAGTGCAGGTCAAATAAGAATATGATGGGAAGCAAGGAGACATGTTAGAAGAAATATACCAAAGAGAAAAAAAATCAAGCAACTCAGGCAAATGATTCAATGCTAAGAAGTTATAAGATGAGAACTAAAACTTGATCATTGGTGTTAGCAAACTAGTAGTCATTCAAGATCTTCTGAAGAGCAGTTTCCATGAGATGGCAGAGAAGAAAGCCTGATTGCAGTGGGTTTCAGAGAGAACAAAGGACAGAAATTGGAATTTCTAAGTGTAGAAAATTCTTTTTGTGAAGGAGAGCAAGAAATGGAACAGTAAATAGAAGCATAAATGGTGTCAATAGAAGGTTTACTTATGACTTGCAATATTAAGCATCTATAAAAGTTCATAGTTCACACAAAAGTGTTACAAATGAGGCTAGAAATAATTTAAAGAATTTACTAAAATCGCTGAGCCTTAGTGGATATTTCACATTTGTATGTTTTATTTCATAAAGCATTCTTTCTCCCTGACCTTTCTTTGTGATGTTTTCCTCTTTTGATAACTTACTAATAAGGCAGTGAAAATATTCTATTTCTTTCTTAAGAAGGAACACTGTTTTTTTTTTCTTTTTATGAAAAACACTGTCTGGATTTTAATTTACAATATGTCCCTGTTTAGTCTTGAAGAAGGAAAAAAAAGAAAAAGGAAGTTTTAAATGAAAGTCTCAGAATCAGTATTGAGGCTATTGAAATCAATTTTTCAAATATGTATAAAAGAAGCCATCAATGTATTTTGTAACTCTTGCATACTCTAGACTGATACTGATTTCTTTATTAATTTTCTTAATATTTTCTGGGGAGTAGTATGTGTGCATAAGGTATTGGCATTTCAATACCTTTCTTTGGAGAAAAAAAAAATGCATGAAAGTTTTTATTTAAAAATGCTAAATAATTGCACATTAATTTTAATCTAAACAGATAAATGAAAATTGATGCTTTTGCTTGTTGTAGCTGACATGTCTCCTGAGGCTTAGTTTCCCAGTGTTATTTTTAAAAGGCAAGGTGGTGTGTCTAGATTATTTACCTATTTAGAAGATTTTTACAATGACATCTTCTAGAAACATGCCACATTTATTGCAACCTGATTATTATGTACTAAAATGTCAACAAAGTCATTTAATCGTGTAGTATCATGCATTTCTTATAATGATTCCTTTTAGAGCTGTTAATAAAATGGTTAGTAGGCCCATCCCACATCTGTTCCAAAGAGGTATGTTAGACTAGGAACAGAAAAGCAGCAATGGGACCTTCTCTTCGTTCCTTTATTCTCAGTGTTCTCTTCTTTGGCTTGAAGGCATTAATAATGATAAATGGAAAGCTGTCATGTACTATTTCTGAAAAATCTCCTTGGCATTAATAGTTTTCAATTAAAAAAAATGTTTTGCCATTTTTCAATTGTTTCAAGATAACATAGTATTAATAGTGAATATAAATAAAAAGACTTCCTCAAATACCAGTGGTTTAAATGTGGTTAATTTACTCACTATATTATATTTTTAATGAAATGTTTGATTGAATATGGCATTTTAATGATCAAAATAATGTTTAGGGAGAAGTATCTTTTCCCCAAATAGCTTTTATAGAATGTCATTTTATGAGTCACATGTAAATACTTATATAAACAATATGTATCTTAACTAAAGTAGAAAAATACTAGAGAGCTATTTGACATTGACCTAAAATAAATACTCATTTTTAAAAATACAACTTTCATGGATATAGTGTATAAGCATATAATTAAATGTTGTAAAGAAAAATCTTCATTGATCTATTTCAAATTTCATCCAAGATATGTTTGCAGATGATACAGTAGTATACCATAAAGCAGTTATCAGTAATTTCTGATACAGAAAACAATTTTTAAAAATCATGAAGTATATATGATGTTTTTAAAGTAAATGGAAATGTGTAATTATCATTTGCCTTTAAAATATAAGGTTACCTTATTATTTCTGACAGGACAGAAAATTCTGGGAAGATAATCACCCTGGCTTCAGAGGTATCATATCTTCCTCATCAAATGTGAAGGGAAGATGACTTTTCCATGACAGAACAAAAGATTTCTCAAAAACAATATCAAAGAAAACACAAAACCTTAGTTTCAGTCATTTTACAAGAAATTATTAAGAAATAGACCATTTATGTACTTTAATTAAGGAATATGTTGAAATGATAGAATTTTGTTTGACTAAGGTCATAATTGCTATGTTACACTTTTTGCTTTTGAAAATGAAAATCTATTTTTAAATTATGAAGAAAAGTAAATGATGTTGCTGGGTTTTTGTTTTTCTCTTCCTAATCTGTTCACACAAAGAAAATATGTAAATGATGAGAAATAATAGTATATATAGAGAAAAGATTTTGTTCCAAGACAGTACCTATATTTCTCATTCCTGGGACAATTTGGAAAGACTTTCTAAAATGTTTCTTGTTAACTTTGGCAATATAAATAAATATTAACATATTTTATATTTAAATATTAAGACAATCCATTCAGTACAAGTGGAATATTCAGAAGATTATTATATTGCAATGCCACAATCTATATGTAACTACTAAATTAAAAAAGCTACTCACATTATATAAAAAATGAGAACCCACTTGAACATTATATTACTCCTTTAGAAAAAATAAATGACAGAATAATACCAGAACTTGCACCAAACAATACTTACACAGTTAAAATTATATATTTTATTTATTTAGTTTTAAACATTTAAAAATAGCCAATTACAAAACACAGAATATGCAATTACTATTACAGAGAAAGTTATAAATATGAAAACCTCAACAAAATTTTATTTAACTGAAAATACTTGGAATGTAAATGAAAACAGAAAGAACAAGAAATGAAAAGGGGAAATAATATCTTCATCTTCAATAAAGTAGAGGTACATACTAAATTTGAGCACTCATAAAGAGATGTGTGAACATGGTGCTTAGAGTTGTGGAGGTGACTAGCAGAAAGCCTAAAACAAAAGTTGGTAAAACAGGCTGCCTATGGGGATTTAAACGAGAGTTCAAAAAACATAGAAACTTTCATTCAAGCTTTGGGTATTATTTTAACTACATAAAGGAGTTGATTTTATTAAATCATGAACTGTATGAGGGTAGGTATTTTTATTTGGTTTTATCTCTGCTCAAAACAGTTCTTAGCAAATAAACCCTCAATACATACATATTGAGCAGAAATAATTCTGGAAAATTTTTAATTATATATAAGCTGTAGGTTCTAAACCTGTCTCTCACTGCTTGTAAGGTCTTAGGCAAATTGTTAGAATCTCATTTAGGTATCATTTATGGGTGATTTTAAGGTCTTAGATAATTGTTTGAATCTCATTTAGGTATTGTCTATGGGTGATTTTATGCAGAATTGAGTATTTGAGAGAAAGATGATTGGCTTCAAAACCTAAAATATTTAATATCTGATCATGTACAGGAAAAGTTTCCTGGCCTCTGCCCTAGAGCAAGATAAAAAATGAGACAAAGGAGAGTGCATCTCTCAAGCATGTGCAAGCAGGCCAGCTGTGTACTTTGCAGAACTCCTCTAATTGAAAGATGGTAATTTGTCACAGACTGATTTAGGGTTCAAGGTGGATTACAGGATCCCAGGCTACATGACATCCATAATTAGCACATTCAAGACACTCTGCAGACAGAGCGAGATTTTGGTCATATAAAAATGTGGCTTCATAGGACTAGAGGGAGTGAGGAGGATCCTACCTAACCAACCTGCGATTATAGATGCTTCAGGTGTAAAGAGCCATAATAAAGAGTTTCAGAGTTCTCTTCTGGTTCTGTCTAGTCTGGGAGCTTTAACTACCACTGGACTTAGGACCTGGGGTACTCAGGACAGTCACACAGAGGGTAGAGATATGGTCACTGATAAAGACTTGGGATTGTGTGGTATAGGGAGATAGCCTCATGGTTTTAGAAGTCAGATAGAATAAGAATTAGTAAAATAAATAGAAAAATAGTGTTAAGTGATTAAATGGTAAACTAGTAAAAAAATTAAAGAAAAAATAAGGTGTACCTCCCACATGTCACATACACAGAGCACTTGAAATTTTGTGTAATTTAAGTGTATGTGTGGACTTGTAAATTTTCTATACCTGATGTGACTTAGTTATGTGACCACTATCCAGATGTTGGATATGTAGATCTATTTTTAATCAGGCCAACAAATAACAAAAACTTTATTCCTTGACTAATAGGAAAGCAATATATGTATCCAAATGTGGTGCTCACTATGTAAAGCAAGGAATTCAACTTTTAAAGACATTAGTATAGTAAAGATGTCTTCCAACAAACTGTGTCACACTAGTTTGTTGGTTTTGGCTGATGTGTAAATAAAACATATTTAGTGCCTCGCAAGACACCATGATTTTTGGAAACCTCAGAAGAGTGTGATATTTAAAATCAACATATAAAATTAAATAAAAACTAAAGCATTTTATTAAACTGATCCTGGATCTTACTCTAAGTTCAGTGAACTTACTGTAAGTCCTATAGAAGAAGGCAGACATAGTAACTACGATTCTAGGGGGCACAGTTCTCTCATTTCCCAGGATGATAATAGCATTAAAGGTTTATTCAGCTGAGACAATGATGGCCTTGGGAAACTTCTCTAAAGGGATATCTTCCTTGAGTTTTATTCACTTATCACATAATTAATACTCTATCCTGAAAAGTATGAAGTTACCAAAATCAAATATGAAGTTGCTGAAATTTTGCAAAGCGATCCGATTAGTGTTAACTCTTTTTGGTGCATTTCTTACTACTTCTCCAGTCTCACCATTTCTCACTTCCTTCTTTTTTTTCTCATCCCAAATCACCTAAAGTTTCAACTATACAACCTTGCTCATTCTTCTTTCTAATAAATAGTAACTGCACTGAGCTGACATTGTTAATTTACTAATTTCTGGGACCTCCTGTTTTCTCTGGGTTCAATGTTATTATGGTAATAACACAGTAGGTGCTTGATATTTGATGGTTAAATGTATGGTTAATTAATGAACTTATAACAGCAATAACAACGACTCATTCCCAAATCATCCCTTCATGTATTTGTTCATTATACATCCTACAATTCAACTGTGCTTTTCATTGTGTTTGAAACTAATGGAGGAAGGGAAGCAACTAAAGCCATACACCCTTTTTTTTATGGAAGTTTGATCATTTCTAAAGCGCTTAAACACAGATATTATGTTTAATCTTCATGTTAGTGATAGTAGGAATTATCATCCCCTGTTTTAAAAATGTGGAAACTGTAAACCGGTGAGGTCAAATAACTTGCCCAAGGTCACAAAACTAGAAAGTGCTAGCACTGGGACTTAAGCCAATGTCTTTTGATTTTCTTCCAATACTCTTTCCATTATGTGTGGATATGTGCCAACCTGAACTGAATACTGTGAGAGAGAATGCTTGTAGCTGGATAATTTGTAGTTGTAATTTGAGATTCACTTATAGTTTAATAGCATTGCATGATTGTTGAAGAGAAAGACTTGGTGAAGTGGGCAAGAAGCTATAGGAGAAGGGCAGACATCGTAACTGTGATTCCAGGGGCCACAGTTCTCTCATTTCCCTGAATGATGGCATTAGAAATTTATTCAGCTGAGAAAATGATGACCTTGGGAAACTGCTCTAAAGGGATACCTTCTTGAGTTTTATTCACTTCATCACATAATTAATACTCTATTCTGAAATCAAGTATGAAGTTGCTGAAATTTTGCAAAGCTATGCAGTCTATTAGTGTAAATTCTTTTTGGTGCATTTCTTGTTTTCCTATTTCTACACTTCCCAGAAGGGTGAACAAAAAAAAAGTTTACAGAAAATCTTATTTTAAAAAAGTCACAGATGTAGCTATGTGCAGTGAAAAATGTATCACACTATCATCTTTTGTCAGCATGAAGACATAAGCTATTGTGGAAAAAAAAAAAACAGAAGAATAAGCAATAGGCAGATGGAACCTGGAAATGATCAACATAAAGTTGTGTGAATATTTTGAATGGATTCTAAAACAGTGATAAAACAACGTGACATATTGGAACTCAGCTAGGCTAAGACTAAGGATATCTATATTCTATTTCCAAAACTATCACGTTACTCACTTTATTACTCTAAGTACTTTGTTGTCATTATCTGTATTACAGTGCTATTCAGCAAAGGGGAAGCCAATTGGGCATCTATACAAAAATGTGACCAACTTAACATTAGATTGGGGTATGTGACATGAGTCTGTGATTCTGGAATTACATAATGGAGATGTCTGTTGCAAAGCCCTTATCAATACTTGGAACTCATCTACTTTGCTTTACAAACTCTTGGAGTCATTCCACTTCTATTACATCTAATAAGGTGAAGCTAACTAGCTGTGAGCTTGTCATCATGGAGAAAGGCCAGTGGTACTCCATAAAGAAACAGGTTATAATCAGAAAATCCCAGTCTCTGGAGACAGATAAACTGAGCTTGTTTTCCAGCTCACTCCCTTATTATTTCCCTTTACCTCAGTTTAGTGACTAACTTCTTCGGAGCCTTGGTTTTCCCACCATAATAAGAACACTAAAATAATAATTGTGACAATGTTAATCTTTAACATATTTTGAGCACTTTAACTGTGTGCCAGGAATTGTTCCAGTTTCTTGGAGTGCTGTTTAATTTAGGTATAGCAACAACTCTTTGAGGCAGGTACTCCTATCATCATATTGTATATGAGGAAATTGTTGCAGAGTTAGCCTCCATAGATCATCTCAGTCACATCATTCAGAAGTGATGGAGACAGAATTTATACCCAAGTGGTTACCTTCAAGAGGCTGTGTGCTCAATCACTACACTATGCTCTTTTTTGTTAATATCTCAATTTCTTTATCTGAAAAATGGGTATGATAAAATTTCTACCTCTCATAATCTTTTATGAAGATTAAATGATTCAATAAAGTATTTAGAACAATACCTGGAACATAGTTACACCTTATAAATATTTGTTAATTGAAATAAACTTGCCCAATTACAGAGCTGGTAATTGGTGGGACAGGAAGTCAGACTCAGTAAGTATAATTCCAGGACCCTCATTCTCCACCACAACATTCTGCCTCCTGACATCACTTCTAATTAAAGCTGCCTTGCACAGATATGTGAGATTATAAATGATATCTATAAATTCCTGGTATATAGAAGGTAGTTAAAAAATAATAGCATTTCATTGCTGATCATCACAGCACATCATATTTGCCTTAAGAGAGGCACTGTTTTAATAACTTACAATATTATTAAATGCCTTTTTACTATGTACTGGGGACTCTACTCAGAATCTTCATAATATTAACTCATTATATCCTACCAACTACACTAAGAAGGTTCTGACTAGCTTAAAAAACTAAAGAAGGCACAGAAAATTTTATAAAGTTGCTCAGGTATCCAAAGTTTGTCAGTAGGGGAGCAAGGATATAAATCTAGACTCTCTGGCTGCAAATTCTGCCCTTTAATTCACTTCATTATAGTACTATTTCACTCTTGTGGACTGCATTCAGACAACACAATTTTATAGACAAACTCAAGACCATGAATTTTCGATTTGGTTCTGCCATCAGATAACTCTGTAACTTTAAACACATGACAACCTTTTTCATCACTCTCATCTGTAAAGTCATTGAACTAGATCACAAAGTTGTCATATATTTACTTTTCATTTATTCATCCCACAAATACATACGGAATATCTGCTATATGTTAGATGTGATGTTCAATGTTAAATTTTACCTCACCAATGTAGCTACTCAACAAATTTACACTTGTTAGACAGTGGCTCAAAAAGCCTCAGAAATGTGTGTTGATACTAAAACTGTGTTGAGTTCTATAGATGTCACAAATATTACCAGTGAGCACTCTTTTATCATCATCATTGCTGTTACAGAGAGTAGAACGAAATCTCCAGACTATCCATGCAGATTTAAGTAGAATGAAAAAGTGTCTACTTTCTTCTCTACATATTATCCCTGAGGATGTGAACCTTTTGTACATCCTGGGAAAAAAATTAGACTGACATAGTTACAGACTGGCAATTTAATGACTTTCCTTATGTGTGCTAGTCTGATACACTCGATTTTCTGTTCATTTACAGTGTACTCTTAGAAGCAAGGAGTCAGTAACATTTGTGTGTTCTCCTAAATTCTGGACATTTTTGGCTCATGAATGAGACATCTTTCTATCTCAGATATGGACTTTTAATAGTTCATAGATAAAATAAGATACATATGTGTATATTTGAATTAACCAGAGCATATTTAAGAAGTGTGATAAGGATTATGGTAACTCTCATTGGCAGAAAATGTTTGTGGAGTTTCTTCTCATCAGATAAAAAAATTATTTTATGCATTTAAGAGAGACTAAATCTTTATATATTGTGTGTGTGTGTGTGTGTGTATGTATCATATATGACATATATAACATATTCAATAGCTGACAAAATATGTGATGATATATGACTTAAATTTAAAATGATTAGATATAAGCATTCATTAATTTATTGATGTTTAAATTTTTACTTGATTTACTTTTTAACAGAAGTATAATATATCAGCAAGGTGGTGTGCTAGGCCCTGGGTATGTGTGATTAAAAAAAAAAAAAACATGATTTAAGTTTTATAAAGCTTACAGTATATTAAAAGATAAATATGTTAAATAGTAGCACTAAAAAGTATATAATGAGAAACTCATACATGATATGAGGAAAGACATTGAAGCTATGAGAGGATATATAATGACTTAAACTGCAATGGGAAATTGGAGCATGAATCAGGGATGGCTTTTCCGAGAAACATTTGAGTAGTTGTACCGAGGCAACCAAGTTCCTCCTCTACTTGACAGCCATTTAAACATTTTACAATAACTGTGGTACATATGCTGACTATTATTTTCAACTTCAGATTATATAACTATAGGTTTTTCAACCTGTCTCTCCAGAACATGGGAATGAAGTCTGGAACCCGACAAGCAAATATTCTAGTATAGTCTTACATACGCATCTTTGGGCTCTCACTGATGTCTTCCCATAAGCACCCAAATTGTATTCATTTTGGGATAACCACATCCCATTGTCAATACACATTAAACTAATCATCAATAGACATTTATTAGTCATGGTTCAATCAGTGAAAACAAAACCAGTATGTGATATATTCAGAGATATAGTGCAAGTTATTGGCTTACTCGATTATAGGGACTGGCTAGGCATGTCCAAAATCTATAGACAGATCTTCCAGAAGGGCAATATGGAACTCTTGGGCACTTGCTGAAGTGCTGTCCACAGGTAGAATTTCTTCTTTTCTCAGAGGAAGCCTCAGCCCTGATTTGAACACCATTCAATTGATTAAATCAGACCCCCACAAATTATCAAAGATAAACTTCCTTACTTAAATTACCTGTTTATGGACTTCAATCACATCTAAAAATACCTTCCCAGCAACACCTAAATTACTGTTTAACTGATTAATTGGGGACTGTAGCCCAGGCAAGTTGACATATTTCAAAGTTCATCACATGATGTAAGGAACTTTTAACAGAAAGTGCTAGCAACTTTTTCTTCAACTTATTCTTGTTATATGAGCTCTTTAAAGTTGAACAACTACATTGTAGAATCTTATATAGATGCAGATCTAAGTTTTTCAGAAACTTATTTATTTTCTTTAATATAAATACACAACTCATATCCTTTACCCATTTTTTTAATTAGATTTTTTTTGGTGTCAAGTTGTATGAATTCTTTATATATTTTGTGTATTAGCCCTTGATCAGAGGCATTCATTTTGCAAATATCTTCTCTCAATAAGGTGGTTGCCTCTTTGTGTTGTTGATGGTTTCTTTTGCTGTACCAAACTTTTAAGTTTGCTATAGTCTCATTCAGTTATTTTTATTTTACTTCCCCTACTTTTGAGGTCAAATTCATAAAATCCTCTCTAAAACCAAGGTCCGTGAGTCTAATATCTATGTTTTCTTCTGTGAAATTTATTGTTTCAGGTTGTATGTTTTCGTCTTTGACCTATTTTGAGTTAATTTTAGTGTGTGGTGATAGACAACTGTCTAGTGATGTGAGGAGACTGACTTTGGGTGGTGGACACACAATGCAATATACAGATGATGTATTTTACACTTGAAACCCATATAATTTTATTAACCTAGTCGCCCCAATAAATTTAATTTAAAAATACACAACTATATAATACAAAATTAAGTTTTATTGTAATTTAGTGGCCCCAGTGCTTTAGGTTCATTAATTTTACATATTTGCTTGTACCCTAGATTATTTTTTCTGTAGCATAGCATATCAAAATTTTTTTAGCCTGTTCAAAATTCTTGGTATCCTGCTTCCATCACTCAACATTTTTACTATTCTTTCAGTTTTCTATTATCTGAAAATATGATAACAATTTTTTTTTTTATCATCTTTACCCAAATCAGTGAAAATGACTAGGATGAAGCTAAGGGTGGGATTCTAGAAAAAAAACACTGAAACACTCCTTCTTAAAGGACTCTTTCAACATATTTGTATAAAAATTTGTAGATCACTAGATTTTACTACAATTCTATAAATATTTCACCACTTTCTTCCTCTCATGTATGCTTCTATTTCTACAAACATATTAAGATCTGGTTTCTTTTTTTAGTCACTTAATACTTGTATGATGCTAGAGTTGTTTCAAAAAGATATTCTCAGTTCTGCTCAAGATAGCAGAGTAGGTAAATTCTGTGCTCTCCTCCTCTCATGACCATGTCAAAATTACAACTAACCTACATAATAACCATCAGTGAGAATCATCTGAAGTCTAGCTCAACAGAAGTCCTATAACTAAAGATATATAGAAGAAGCTACCTTGAGACTGGTAGAAGGGTCAAAGACACAGAACAAGCTGGTCTCATACCCACATTTGGCAGCTGACAATTGGAAGAGATATCTTGGCTACAGAGGTTCCCCTCAGAGGAGTGAGTCCTTGCAGCCCCACACCAGGTTCCTCAGCTCAGAGCACCAGTGCTAGGAAGAGAAGTCCCCCAAACTTCTGGCTCTTAAAACCAATGGAGATTGTGGTTGAGTGAGACCGGGGCAGTTGGAGTCCCAGGCACCCCTTTTAAAGGGTGTGCACATGATTTACTCACTACCAGACTCATTCACTCTGAGCTCCAAAAACTGGAGAATCAATTCAAAAGTTGCCAGGGACATAGGGGAAGAACTGAATTGTCTGTCTTCAGGGAGAGGGCAGAGGGGCAGCTTTCTCTCAGACTGAATTGCTGGCAAAGACATTGTTTCCTTGTTCAGCCCTCCCCTGTCACAGAATGCAGGCTCTGTCAGGTACCATATCTGAGTCTCCAGCAACCTAGCTAACACCAGTTCATCCTGTCTGGTGACTCCCTGAACCCTGCTGTACCAAATTTGTAGGAACACCCAAGCCTCTTCCAATGGTTTTGCATACAAATGACCTGTCTTGGCTCATGGTGTGGACTTTTGGTAAATCTCTCAAAGATTCGCAAACCCCAAACAAGTAGCATCTGTCCTCAGCATGCCCTGTAACTCTTGCTAAGCAGCCACAATCCTGGTACTAGTGGCAGCCAGCATCGGTTCACAGCTAGCCTCTCCGAGGTACCTCCAAGCCCAGAGTGGGTAGAAGACACCTGCGGACCACACTCATGCCAGGTGGCACCAGGCAGGGAAGAGGTAGCGCCTGAACTTGGCTTGTGGCAGAGCCCCTCCCAGGAGGCCCTGGGGCATTCACACTTGGTGGCCAGGTTGAACAGAGTTGGAGCACCACCCAGCAGCCTCCACAAATGATACACCCAAAAGGCAGACTAGACTCAGCAGGTGCCAGAGCCCTACTGACGTTAATCCTGTTCTGTAGGGTTGGCTCCCTCATAACAGTTCCTCCACTGTAGTCACAGCCAGTCCTCACAATCAAGCAGGCTGGGAGTTCATTTCTCCCACTGATACGCAAGCAGCAACGAAGTCTCAACTACCACGGGAGGGCACACACAATCCACACAGGGACACATACCTGGAACACCCAGCTCAAGTGCCACTGTGCCCCATAGTACACCTACTACATAAGGCCACTCTCTACTAAAACCAGCAGACATAATAGCTCTATCTAATACATAGAACAGATAAAATACCCAGATATGTCTGACTTCACTAAGGCAATGATTTTCACTTTCTTTTAGAAAGAAGTCTTACAGTTAAAAAGAAAAGCCTACTTAAGATAAGCTAAATCTAATTAGAAATTTTATAGGCTCTAGTTACCCATAAGTCCAAGAAGTTGGCTTGATATGGGTAAATTCAGATTTAGACTAGTCTTTCTCTCCCAGGCCCCTTTCTCCTCCATGTCTGAGTATTATGATATGCAGCATTTCCACATCTATTACTATTAAAGGACTAGAGTGAATGGATGTTACCCTCTAGAAATATAACCTAATTTAGTCTTCTGGTACCTATAACCAATAAGAAAAAAAAAAAGTGAAAAAGAGAAAGAGATGTATTATATCTGCAGATTACAAAGATACACCTTTACTGAAGTTGTATTGAGTTTGTATCTAAGGGATATTTCATAAAATAATGAGTTTTATGTTTAGCTATGGTTTTGCCACAGATTTAAATTGGTAATAGCTTCAAATACAGTTTCACATTTATATGCTGGATCTTTAATGAAGACAGAGAGCATGCCATTAGATTATAGCTGGGATTTTGAAGACTCACCTCATACCTTCCCAAAGTAGATTCTCTTGCATTGGATTCTCTTGAAGTCATTACTGTTTATCAGCAGAATGGGACCTATGGTTACTGGAAATTCAGCCTCTTCACACGATATGTAGAAACAAAATAAATATTAGGGAAAATTGCCTTCCAACATACTTAACTATAAGAATATTGGCAGGTAAAAAAAATCAATTTACTGTCAAAAAGTGTTTATTGATTTCTATACAAAGCTCTCAACCATTCTATCAATCTATACATTGATTACAAAACTATTGATCTATCAGAAGTAAATTGACATTGATTTCATGAAATTTATACTTCTGAATAAAGTTCCTATATTAATAAATTTATTCCCTCTAGTTTTGGTTAATATACTTTATATTAAAGAAGCCATAATTAATTTAGAAGAATTATTTTTGAAAATTCAAAGGAGGGTGTGCCCCACTTCACAGTGCACCTGCCCAGTGAATTTGACCTACTCTTTGGCAAATAATTTCTTCCAAGGCACTATAACAAAGGCTCCTGTTATAATTATAGATTTTTTAGAATTAGAAAGATACATAAAAACGATCTTTATTCTATGTCTTAGTCTGTTTGAGCTGCTGTGGGGTTCCTTTTATAAGAGAAGTAATCTATTCTTGAGGACTCCACCCTCATGACATAGTCACCCCCTAAAGGCCCTACCTCCTAATATCATCACCCTTGGAGATTAAAATTTCAATATATAAATTTTGGGGAGAAACAAACATTAGGCCATTGCATTCTCATTTTCTCATTTTATAAGTCATGAAATCATACCTCAAAATGGTGACTTGTCCAAGAAAATCTGTTAAATATTCTTTCTTTCAGCAATGTTTACTAGTATAAGTAGTATGCTAGGTGCTGTACCACGCCTCAGAACAGCTGTGGAATTGATGGTTTTGTGTCTGGCAAGGAGGTTGCAGGGAGAACTCAGTTGTCTTCACAGTGTTAAGTGTTAATTTTGTAAAGAGTAATTCATTTTATAAAAATAAAATCAAATAGAGAGAGATCCAAAAATTTGGGCTAAATGTCTTTCAGTAAGATAATCTTCCTTGGAGAACTTTCTGTGAGAGTGTGGAAAAGAGGAGAAAAAATAGACTCAGGAAAATTATGGTCCTTTCAGTGACACAGAAAAGAGGATTTGAAAATTATTATTAATTAGAGTCATGCTCAAGTGAGAGAAAGCTAAGTAACCACTCTTTTCCTTTTAGGTTTTTATTTCTACTCTGAAAACACAGGTTATTCTGTTGTAACTACCTAAAAGATTAGGATTGAATTAGAAGTCTCATTGTAAAATTCCTTATGTAGTTGAAATAAATAAATTCACTCGTTCTAGGAAAAAAAAAATACTTAGGGGTCTTTATTTCACTTCTGCTGACCTGAATGACTGATGCATGGAAATGTTTTCCGTAAAGGATATAGGGGAGAAAATGCCAATATAATGATTTTATTATATTTGCTTAATTGTATTTTTCTGATATCATGCCAAGATAATATCGCTCCAAGTAGATTATTTTAAAAGTTATGTAAATGAAATAAGAAAATATAATAAAAATGCTCTCATAATTCTATCAATGAGAGAACATACATGTTAATGTATATTGTTAATATTTTTCTACACAGACTCCTTTTAAAATCACTGAGATTATACTGCAGATATTTTTTGGCAAATTTTTTTACCTTATTTTATACTGTCGATATTTTCTATTTTATTAGTAATTTTCTACATGATTGTAATGTCTGAATAATATTCCATTATATTCATCTACCAAGTTTTATTTAATTTATGTCTTTTAGTTGCACTTTCAGATCATATTAAACTTTTCTATTTATGTGTTATTAAGGACAAAATCATTGAAGTAGTTTTAGAAACACAAGATCATAGCCTTTTTTTTTTTTTAACACCTACAGCACCAGTTCTTTCTAGGTGGTCTCCCATCCAAGTACTAACCAGACCCAACCCTGCTTAGCTTCCTAGATCAGAGAAGATCAGGCATGGTTAGGGTAGCATGGCTGTAGATGGATCATGGCTTTTTAAAGTCTTTTTGACAAGCATTTTCCATTTTACTTTATTCTTAATACTATCTTTACTATCAATTTACATAATATAAATTTTTCATTAAAAGGAATGATAACAGTATTTCCTTCCCCTTTAAGTTAACAACAACTTACCGGATAATTTTGTCCAAAAAATTACCTTTTTTTTTTTTTTTTTTAATGTAGAAGCAACTATGTAATTGGGTTTTGGTCTTTACTAAGTAGCAATTATAGAGAATTAGCAAAAGCATTTGTATTTCATAGAAACATTTGCTAAACTGACCCTAATAGATATAGATGTAGATATATAGAAATATTTGGCCCTTCTCTTTAGTGCTCTTGGAATACTAGAATTTTGCTTCAACCAAAATATATTAACTTTAACAATTTATTTCTTACATTCCAAAGTACTCACATTTTTATTTGTAAAGGGGCAATGATTGTATCAAAAATGAATTCCATTTCAATCACCTGAAAAAATACTTGTCCAGCCAAGCAAAGAGTTCTTTCCATAAACAAAAATGAAAAACACATCAGTCATGATATATCAGAAAGAGCAGAAGGAGAAACAAAGGAAAGAGGAAGCCCTCTATAGTCATCTCTGTGCTGTTTTACCAAAGTTCTTCATGTGAAATCATGTAATTCAGTATGTAGACTTATGGGCAGAGTAAGTGTAGAGGGTGGGACTTGTAGAATGTTTCAAATTAGAGTAATGAATGCTTTGAGTCATGTTTTAAACTTCAGAATTATTTTTTAAAAACAAAAATATTGACTATTAGTCTTCATAGTCATGCTTTTCTTAAATTTATCAAACTAAATAAAATTTAAAAAGGTAAATCATTATTTTATTTAGAAACTTAGAGGCATATATTTGTTAAATATTTGAAACTAGTTATTTATAGCAATCATAAAACATTTTAATGTGTTATCAAGACATAAGATGAGAAAAGAATTAGTTCTGGAAATTTAGATGTGGGAGAAACATAATGATAAGTTCTTGTGGTAAGCAGAAAATTAAAGCAACTTTATATAATTGCCTGACAAATTTACTTATTGAGAATTAAGCTGGAGGATTAACAAATATGAAATAGATTACTTACGGCAAAGAAGCTCAATATTTAATCCAGTAAATATATTTCAGTTCATGGAAATGTATTTGAGATCATGGGTCTTTTGGTCTATTTTATTTAATTCTTTTCATCTTATATTTGGCCTTCAGTTTTGTGTGGAAGGACAAATGACTATTATCTTTATAACTAACAATAATGCCTTTCATATTAAAAAATGTAATTCAAGTGTCCTTCTTAAACTACTGGATATTTAACATCTTATTCTAATTAAGGGATAAATCTTATTCACTACAAATATTCAGGTGATTTACTGTGCCAAGGAAATGCAATGTCCTATCTACATTTTTAAGTCATTTTACTCTACAGAAATGTGGTTTGCAAATGCATCAAGCTAATCTCTGGTCTGACATTATGAAACACAATAAAAGCCCATATTACTTTTAGTTATAAATGATTGGAATTTTAGTATTTCAAGTCATTCCAACCTCTACCTCCTATTACTTTAAGTAAAGAAAAATAAAGCACGTGAAATATGAAGTTGGAATCAGTGATAAAAGCAGCCTATTATACACTAATGGAAATCACTTATTAAGTGCATTGTGCTGGATCGTATGTGTATTTCAGGTTGTGTGAATATGATGCTATAAAAATCTGTGTGTTTAATTCCCCCTCCCAAGATAAAATCAGTTTCTAAAAAGAGAGAAGAAAAATAATGATGTCCTTAGAGCACCACGCAACCTTTTTCTCTGCATAGCTGCCTTTGACTTTGCAGAGTACTCTGCAGGAGTGAAGAGCACTTGATGAAGGAAGTTAAGCAGAAGCAAGGGCATGTGGTGCAGAAAAGGAGACATCGTATTCAGTAGAATAAAGAAAAAGTCTCTAAGTGATGCAGCCACCTCAGTGACACATTTGGGAGGAAAATTTTAGCTATGGTAATTGAAAACTTCATGCAGAAAGAGAGATATTTGATTTTAGAAAGTGGAACCTTCCAAACCACAAAAGCAAAATGAAAAGTAGCTCTCAGATGAGATGTGCTATTATCATCAAACCACAGACAGACTAAAATTATGAAGTTAGAATCTCAATGTTAAAACGGTGATGTTAAGTAATATACTTGAGTATTTTAATATATTGAGTGTGTCTTCTAAAAATTCGGGCCCTGGAATTATCCTCAAGATAAAAAGTCATGGGCTATGGAGCTCCCTTCTTACATTAATCATTATGTTTCTGAATTAATAGCATGTGGCCTTCTTTTCTGTTACTACATACACCCACAGTATATTATTAGCTTTTAGGCATGCATTAAAGAAAAACATACCATTTTCATTTTGCTAAAAACTATTAAGGGCAACAATTCAAAACCCACCATTTTCTTCCCATAAACATTTGAATTTGGAAATAGTAAAAACATATAAATCTCTATTGGTGTATACTGGTTTGTGATCATTCTATTTGTTTTTTGAACTAGTAGAAGCTTAAATTGTGAAAAGCAGCATATTTTAGAACTACAGAACTTGTACTGTATTGGTTATATTTCAGTAAAATTAAGGTATAAAATGATTTGAAACATTGAAACATCTATGATTATTCTTGCTAGTTAGAATTTCCCTAGCTCCATCTCCATTTGAATGTACCTTTTATTTTCTTAAGTGTGGGTGGTTTGAAGTGCTCCACATAAAAACCTGTCTTAGTGTAGGTGCTATGACAGATAACTATAGACTGAGTGAGTTAAACAGTAAACATTTATTTCTCACATTCTGGAGGCTGGAGATGAGGGTACCAGGGTTCTTGGAGAGTGCCTTCCTCCTTGTTTACAGAGGGCCTTCTTGCTGGGTCCTCACATGGCGGAAAGAGAGCTGGCTGGCTCTCAAGCTGCTTCTTATAATGGGCACTAATTCCATTATGTAGGTTCCACACTCAAGCCTATTTACCTTCCGAAAGCCCCACATCCATATACAATTATGTCAGGATTAGTGTGTCACAATAAAAATTTAGGGAGACACAAACATTTAGTCCATTGCAATACTGAATAAGTTGACTAATTCTTCATTCACACTGAAATACCCCCTGGGAATCTGTGTTCTAGAAAAAGAAAATAAATTTTTTGAGATTAGAATAGTCAAAATAATCTTGTATTTAGAAAACTTTAATGATTTACATACATAGTTCCTTTATAAAGTTATCTTATTTTGATTGGCTATAGCCTTTACGCTATTAAAATGCATAGATGTTTTCTTTTTACTCAGAGACATGATATAGCATTCAAATATGTTTCTGTGATTATATTTATTACTTCATTCATGTTGTATAAGTAGGACTGGCTTTTAAACCAATATTTTATCAGTTATTGAAAATATTTTATCACTGGCAAGCCATGTATAAAAATATATGGTGAATAATTATTCACAAGGAATCATACTATCCATTCTATTTTATTATCTTATTAGATCTGATGGAATACAAATAATTGAACAATTAATAAGAGGTCTTCTTTGCATTACTGAACATTTACGAGCTCAGTCCACCTGGTCTCTTACATGATATAAATGTACTAATCACTTATTTATAAAATTGAAAATCTACTTAATTAGACAACTCAAAAGCTATACTTTATTCTAACTGCTGCTGAAAACTGAAATTCTAATTCCACATCTCAATCCATCTCTTTTTTGTTTTAGAAATTTGTTTAAACCAAATTTACTTACAGAAAATTTGCAAAAAATAGTACCAAAATTCTTGTATATCCTTCACCTAGCTTCCTCTAATATTATCCTTTCTATAACAACATATGTCTTTCAAGATCTTGACACCTTAGAAGAGCGCCGATCTGCTATTTCATAGAATTTCCTTCAACATGGGTTTGACTCTCGTTTTCTTCAGTACAATTACACTGTTATATGTAATACTGTTAAATTCAATTATTAGAGTATGAATTTCACTTTGGGTTTCCTCCACATGCTTCTTGGTTTGTTTATTTGGGGAGGGCGAGTGAAGTGTATGTAAAAACACTCCTATATTTCTAAGAGTCAGAGTTATAAAATAGTTAAAGTAAAAAAACCTCACTCTCTCCATCTCCGCTGCCCTTTTACCATTCTTCTCTTTTACCACCACTTGGCCATATGTTCCCTGCAGGTAACCAGTGAGCACACATGTGTGTATATTCATATGTCCCCTTTTCTCTATATGAAGTGTAACATAACATGGGTACACTTTTCATTTTTTTTTTTTTTGATTTTCTACTTACCAGGATGTTCTAGAAATCAATTGTCAGCTAGTAGATATTGCCTTCATTCTTTTTACAGCTACATAGTGCTCCATTGTGTAGCTGTACCATAGCTTTTTTCAACCACTTTTTTCAACCTGAATTACAAACAATTCTATACTGAATAACCTTAGGAATATATATTCTCAAATAACTAGAGCTACATCTTCAGGATACTCTCCTTCTGGTAATTGCATAAAAGTAAGTGTATAAGAAGTTGTATTAAGTATTATAAAATATCTGTATAGCATAGAAATGTTATGCTAATTTCATTATCACTAGCAATGTATGGGAATACCTATTTCCCAACAAACTACCACCAAAATGTACTGATAAATGATAGGTATGTAGGTAGGTAGGTAGGTAGATAGCTAGATAAGTAGATTTTAGATAGATAGATAGATAGATGATAGATAAGCAGGCAGACAGACAGATAATAGATAGATAGATACTCATTCTGATAGTAAGAAGTGTTATTTTGGTGTTGTTTTCTTATTTCATATTTCTAATTATGAATGAGTATAAATATTTATTATATATTTTAGGTCCACTTTTACCTTTTATTTTTGAATTGTTTATATATTTTCCCATTTTTACATTAAATTTTGAGTACTCGGCCTCTCAATTTTTGAGAAGAATATTTATTTTAGGGATGTGATTATTTTATATGTGCTACATGTTGTGAATATTTTCTCCTGATCTTACAGTTGTCTTTTGATTTTGTTTATGGTGGTGTTTTTTTTTTTAATTGATCAACCACTAATTCTAGTAATCATCTATCACTGTGCAAACTTATCACTATTTTATTGATTATATTCCCTACCCTTTTCACACATCCCTCCACCTCCTTCCTTCTGGTAACCATCCTATGGTGGTTTCTGCCATGCAATTATTTTAAGTAACCAAAGTTAGCAGTATTTTCTTTTATTGCCTCTAGATTTTGAGTCAGAGTTAGAAAGCCTTTCTCTACCAGGATTCAAGAAGAATTTACCATCAGTCCATTTGCTACGATTTTCCTAGTCATTAATGAGTTGGATGAAAGTCATCCTCTGGTAGATTCCTCAAGAAGGGTCAATGGGTGCAGGAATTCCCTAACTTCTAGTGTGTTGAAACAGTGTTCTCCCTATTGCCTTGATATTTGAAAACAGCTTAGCTAGATATAAAATGTGTCCACGCTTTCTTTCATTATCTTTTTTTTCTTAATGATGCTTGATTATTCCTTGATGTTTAGGTTGATTTTGAAAAATCTAAGGCTAGAAAAAATTTTTATGAGTTTTAAGTCATTTGAATTTTATCTTGGAAATCTAATATTTTTCCTAATATATATTTTGTCATTGATCATTCTGATTTAATTTTCTCAGGTATCCAGTAAGCTCTTTCAATGTGTAGATTCAAGATTTTTCTCTCTTTCTGAAAGAATTTATTATAGTTTCAGATATTCTCTTTGATTGTTTTGTTTTTCTACTTCGCAGACTTTAATAATATAAATATTGTTCCTTTTTTTGTCTGTCTTCTATAAACTACTATTTTCTCTCTTGCATGTTTATTCTTTCTTTTTGCCATTTACATTATCTAGGTTTATTTTTTGCCTTTCTTCAATGCTTCTTAGTAAATTTTTATCTTTGTCTATTCTCCCTTGAGCACCTCACAATTTATTTTTCTTTACATCTGATAATTTTGTCTCCTTCCATTACTTTTCAGAGTTCAATTAACTCATTTAACTTATTTCAGTTTTCTTGTACATTTATGTTCGTAGTTTTTGAAACAATGATTCAAGGAACATTGAATATATCCTCAGATAATTGTTTGAGTATATTTAATTCTATTTGGACTATAGAATTATTTTTACTTCTGCTTCATTATTTTTTAGGGGAAAACTTTGCCAGTTGACTTTTACAAAATTTTATTTCTTGATTTACTGCAGTAGATCAGTAGATCTTTCAAAATCAACTTAAACATCAATTGTCCATAGACTTTCTATTTGTCTACTTTTTGATATTAGAGTGTTTTCTAGATTTCTAGTTTAATGATATCCTTTTCTGCAGTCTCTCAAAGTCCTAATATATGACAAGTGTTTTTGTTTCCAAATTTTGCTCATGGTAGAGTACTTGTCAGTCTTATAATTTTGCAATTCCCTTTTGTCTTTCAGAATACTAAAATTTCTACTTTTTCTTCTCTCCTTTACCACCCAATTTTCAAAATGTGATTATTTTTATTTTTTTTTTTTCATTTGTCTTCAGCAGAAGCTGTGTCTGTGGAAGTGGGTCTATTTAAATTAGGCTTACCCATTTAAACCAAATCTATACCTTTAAATAGTCTGTGTAGCTCTTTATATGGTATCTGGCCTTAAATTATCCTTAATTTAAACCATTTCCCTTAGCCCATTTTCTTATCTCCTCAGTAACTTATTTTGTATTTTCACATGTATGATAATTTTAATCTTTCTTGATGTTTTCCCAGTTTTTTTAGTTCCTTAACTGGCATCCATTCTGTTTTCCATGTATATTTTCCTGGTGTTACTTTGATCACCATAAAGCATGGTTGTATAGTGGGGTATAGTGGGAGCATGTAGAACCATAGACTAAGATTTTTTTCTCATTTAGTCACAGCTATTTTATCAGTTAGCATTCTCTGTCTTCAAGTAATGCTAATGGTATGGTTCTTCAAAGAATTTTCACAGCTGTAAAGTAATTTCATATCTTTTAGGGAGGACATTTTAGGAGGTCAATTACTATAGACCTGCCATTTTCTTCTTCTACTATAGTCTTAATCTCACATTTTCTCAAGTGGTTATATACTAAAATTATGCAGATAATTTGGATACTTTCCTTCTTCCCTCCTGACCTCATTAAAAATTTAAATGCCACTGAACTGCAACAACCTATCAACAAGTTTTATTACTTTTCTTGACACTTAACAATAGTTTAGAAGTACTTATTTTTGGCTTCAAATAAAGTAATGATTGTAATCCATCATTTCATACTTCAGTAATTGTTGAATCTGCATAGAAGATTGTATCATATGCACACTAATTGTCTCTAAGTACAATAAGTTTATAATTCAATAAGTAGAAATATTCCCAGTTCTTAACAATAGATCTTTGTACATTATGTACTTCAAATGAAAAGAACAAATTTGAATGATAAATTGTTGAGATTTTCCCTTATGTAACTTTTAAATCATTCTAGGATAATTGCTTAATAGAGCAAAAGTACAATCCATTGTTCTTATTTTGTAGTTCTTCTTCCACAAACTTGCCTCAGGTGGTATAAATGACAACTGTAATCTTTGCTTTGAACTGTAAGTTAATATGATTACTTTATCAGCAGTTCTCTTTTAAGTTCTTCCCTAATTCTCTCTCATCTCAGGAACTGTTGCAGAGGCTTTGAATGATCACTAGGACCCAACTGTCCTATTTTTCTTGGAGCCCTGACAGGTTTAATTTTACAGTACCCATTGTAGTTCAGTGTGGATCTGTGGCTGCATTATGGTCAATGAATGTGACTAAAATGATCAACGCCACTTCTAGATTTGTCTTTAGAAATATGACCATCTTTTCTTTTTCTAACTATTGGTTTATTAATGATTTCAAACAATATAGAGGAAGAATTTGTCACAGGACTATCAATCTAAAAGACCCTAATGATTCTCGGTGCCTAAACTGGGTCAAGAGCTCTGCTTGCTTACAGGAACTGAGGAATATTCCTTACTACAAAATGAAGAGGGCCAAGATGGTGATGGGGCATCATATGCAAAAAGAGCTGTGAACAAAAGGGACTGAAGCAGAATAACTATCCATGACTAAGATAATTCAATAATTTTATGTCCCTGCTTTTATATACAGAAGGCACCCTCCAGTCAGGGAGAAGATACCATGAGAGCATGAGCTCACCCTTCTCCATTCCTTGATCAAAGAATAAAGTTTTCTGGTCTGCTTTAAACAAACTTACTCTTCCTCTATTGATCCAAATGGCACTGGGCAGAAAGACCTTGATCTGTGTCCCTGACTTAAAGGGTTGGTAAACAAATTTTGGCAACAATGGAAGGACTGGCTTTCAGCCCCTCCCTGACATGCTCCACTCCTTGCACTCTGGGGTTTTCTCTGGCTTCCAAGGGAGAAACAGTGAGCAGTGGCAACTTGTCTCTGGCTAACTCTCCCCCATTGCTGCTGGCCTTGGGGAATGGGTGAGGAGGGCCTATGACAGAGGGGAAACCACAGCAGTTTTGCCCACTGTCCAGCAGTCAGAACCATGGTGCTGACTATCATCAATAGGGCAATTGCAAGCCACATCACTGCCACTTTGTGAGCACTTTGTGAGACACTGGCTCCACAAGCTGATTAAAATTTACTTTTGTCTATCAAACAAAACAGGGAAAGGGGAAAAAGAGAAATTTGTTGAGGTTCCTTATCCCGTTAAAGAGGGGATGGGTGGAGGGAGGTGAGTGTCCCCTTCATAGAGGAGAAAAACCCCAAAAGAAATTGACTCCATCCAGAAGGGACAAGTTGAGCAGAAAGAAAGTCTCCTTCTAAAGAAACTAGTTCAGTCCAGTGAGGATGAATTAAGGAAAGGAGTCAAGGACACCTGACCCAACAGGGAAATGTCAAGGAATACTTGACTATAGGTAAAAAGGTAAGAACGAACAGACCAAAGGGTCTTTTGTTTCTTCTTTTTTCCCATTCTGGCATCTTGCTCCTCTCTTGTTTGTTCCATTCCCATTTCACCAGGAGGGCTTAAGGAAGCCCTTTTCCCCCATCAAAACCCTCTGGAAGTACAGTCGCCTTCTAATTGGAGAAACATCCTGTTCACCAGTCCTGGTAAGAACTCCTTGGTAGTCTTTTTTCCTCACTAGTTCAACGAAAGATGAGTTACCTCATATTTACCAACCAGGGCCAGGAACCACCCTAAAGCATGGAGGCCAACCTTTGTCTATCTGATTTAACTGTTTAAAAAATAAGCAATTTACCCAGGTCAGAGGTCCAATCTTCTGAGTTTAAGACTTGGAGTGATGTTCTCTGTCTCTTATATAGAGAGAGATCAAAAGACTTTGTTAAATGTTGGGACACCCAAGTCTGAGGCTTGAAGCAGCTGTCACTTGATTTCCCAAAAGCCTTTCACATTCTGAGCTCTATTCAAATTGTTCATCATTCTTCTCTTTTAGGCCTTCAAAGAGAGGTTGGCTATTAATCTAAAATTAGGATCTGAATATGACATCCCTAAGAACCTTCTAAGTTGCCTTCTTATGCAGGGAGAAGCAAAGCTGCAGATAGCTTCCTCTCTTCTCCTAAGCAGATTTCTCTGTCCTTTAGTTATGATAAACCCCAGAGAAGTAACTTTGGTCTGGGATATCTGAGCCTTTTTCCTTGAGGCCTTGTATTCTTTATCAGCCAAGTGGTTTAGGGTGGTTGTGGTGTTCCTCTCTTATAATTCCTTAAAAGGGCAAGAAATCAATATATCATCTACAAACTAAAGGAGTGTACCCTCCTCAAAGTGTAGGTCCCTTAACTCTTTGGCCAAGGCCTTTTCCCAAAGGGTAGAGAGGTAAAGAGAGATAATAAGGCAGACTCAATGGCCAAAAGAGCTGCTCAAAACTAAGTTATCCAGCAATTGCCTTTTTACCTGGAACGCCTAACCCATCAAATTACTCCCTATATATAGCGAGAAGAACTCAATAAGGCAGAAAGATGGGCTTTAAACAGGACCCTGTCAATTGTGGGTAGCTAACCAACCTACATGGGCATACTTTTTTCCTACTACAACTGTGCATGCAATCAGCAAAGCCCATCAAAGAACCCACTAGGTTCTAGTTCTTAGGTTTCTAGGTTCCTAGGTTCCAGAATGAGTAGTTTAAAACTACTAGATAGGGTCCTTTCGCCATACAGACCTTGATGGTTTTCCCGTGTTTGGAGGCATATTTAGGTTACTCTAGCTCATGGGAATTGAGTTGTCCCTGTTCCTGGATATAAGGTAATTGGCTTTCCATATATTAATTCAAAGACATTTAATTTTAACTTTTCTTTTGGAACTAGGCATATGCACAATAAGGCTCTTAGAACGAGCCTTACCCAATTCTTTTGTTTCCTGGCATAATTTGGATGAAGTTCTCTTAAGGGTTTGATTATTGATTGGCCCTTTCCATCTTTCTGATTATTGAAGTCTCCAAGCAGAGTGCAATACCCAGTTGACTCTTCAGGCTTTAGTAATCTGAGAGATAAATGCTGGCCCATTATCACTCTGTAAAAGTTCTGGGAACCTGAACCCAAGAATTATTTCCCTTGATAGAGACTTTGTCACTTTTACTGACATCTCAGTATGGGTTGGGAAGGCTTTTATACAATCAAAGACGGTGGCAACTAGTACTAAAAGGTATCTGAAATTACCTGGTGCTTTAGGCATCACAGTGAAGCCACTTGTTAGTCCTCCTTGGGTTATGTCCCCCTCATTTGCTTGGGCCTCATCATGGAGATCTAGGGAAAATGAATGTTCAGGTTATTGGCATTGTAATTTGAGCAGGCTTTTATTACCTGGTCAAGTAGAGTTCTTTTTTTTTTTTTTTTTTTTTAAGTTTATTGGGGTAACATTGGTTAATACAATTATATAATTTTCAGGTGTACATTACAATTTGACATCTGTATATCCTATTGTGTGTTTACCACCCAAAGTCCAGTTTCCTTAGCTACCATATATTTGATCCCCTTTACCCACTTCACTCTCCCCCTACCTCCCTATATTTGACTTCCTTTAACTGTCTACCTCCCCACTCCTCCCCACTCCCTACCCTCTGGTAACCACCAGTCTATAGTCCATGTCCATGAGTCTCTGCTTGTTTGTCCTGTTCATTTGTTGCTTTTAGGTTTATATCCCCATTAAGTGATATCATGTGATTTTCAACTTTTTCTGTCTGGCTTATTTTGCTTACATGATTATCTCGAGGTCCTTCCATGTTGTTGCAAATGGCAGTATTTCATCTCTTCTTATGGCTAAGTAATATTCCATTGTATATATGTACCACAGCTTCTTTAGCCAGTCATCTTTCATAGGACACTTCAGTTGCTTCCATGTCCTGGCCACTGTGAATAATGCTGCTAGGAATATTGGTGTGCAAATATCTTTTCAGATATGGGTTTTCAAGTCTTTGGGTAAATACCCAGTAGAAGGATTGCTGGATCATATGGTAGATCAATTCTTAGTTTTTGAGGAACCTCCATACTGTTTTCCATAGTGGCTGTACCAATTTGCAGTCCCACCAGCAGTGTATGAGGGTTTCTTTTTCTCTGCATCCTCTCAACATTTGTTATTACTTGTCCTGTTGATATAGCTATTCTAACAGGTGTGAGATGGTATCTCATTGTGTTTTGATTTGCATTTCCCAAAAAGCTAGCAATGTTGAGCATCTTTTCAAAATTTGTTGGTCATTTGTATGTCCTCTAGGAAGAAGTGTCTGTTCAAGTCCTCTGTCCATTTTTTGATTGGATCATTTGTTATTTTATTGGTATTGGGTTGTATGAGTTCTTTGTGTATTTTGCATATTAGGCCCTTATTGGAGGCATTGCTTGCAAATATATTCTCCAATTCAAATGGTTGTCTCTTTACCTTGTTGATGGTTTATTTTGCTGTGCAGAAGCTTTTTAGATTGATGTAGTCCCATTCATTTATTTTAGCTTTTACTTCCATTGCTTTTGAGATCAAACTCATAAAATCCTCTTTAAGTCCAAGGTCCTTGAGTTTAGTTTCCATGTTTTATTCTATGCATTTTATTTTTTCAGATCTTATGTTCAGTCTTTAATCCATTTTGAGTTAATTTTGGTGTGTGGTGATAGACAACAGTCTAGTTTCATTCTTTTGCAGGTGGCTTTCCAGTTTTCCCGGCACCATTTATTGAAGAGGCTTTCCTTTTTCCACTGTATGTTTTTGGCTTTTTTGTCAAAATTTATTTGCCCATATAAATATGGGTTTACTTCTGGACTCTGGATTCTGTTCCACTGGTCTGTGTCTGTTTTGCTGCCAATACCATGCCATTTTGATTACTCTCACTTTGTAGAATAATTTGAAGTCAGGTAAAGGGATTCCTCCAGCCTCGTTCTTTTTTCTCAGGATGGCTTTGGCAATCCAGCTTCTTTATTTCTCCCAGTCTACCACCTGACGCCTGGGGTTCTGACCTGTGGTAGCTCTTATGTGCAGATCCTGCACTCAGACATTCCAGTGTGCAGTTTGGGTGTTTTTTGTTGTTGTTGTTGAGTTTTAGATGTTCAGCTTATTCAAGGGGAGAGATCCAGGACATCAGCAGAAGCTCACCAGGCCCTACACTCTCTCAGCACTCCTGTGAACCATCATCTGACCTGGAGCTAGTTTTGTAGGATGCCATGTGAGATATGTAATGGACCATAAGTCTGCTCCAATCTTAGACTTTTGCCTTCAAATAGGGGTTCTTTCTTGTAATTTGTATTCTTTCCCTTACCTCTGCTCTTCCAGGAACACCTATAGCTGCTTGCTTTAACTTCACTAGTTTCTCCAACTAATTTGTTGTAAAGCCTGCTAATTTGTTGTAAAGTCATGACTACCCTCTTGTAATTTCTTGCCCTATACTTGCCTTTATAATATTGCCCGACATACTTAGGAAGGATGTAATTTACTGACTGCAGGATCTGCCACTAAACAGAGAAACACTCACATACCCAATAGGGACCCCTTTATTAGAAGGGGAAATAACCAAAACAGACAACCTGCTTCTAGCCATACAAATGAACCTGCCTAGTGATGCTTCCAACCAATAGTTTTGTCCTGATATACCAAAATAGACCCTGACTTTAATGACCTTGTCAGAAATTTCATATGCCATCCCCCTTTATGTAACAGATTGCATGGAATGCACAAACTGACAAACACCAGTTAGTAGCTGGTAAAACAGGGCTCAGTGGTTATTACAAACTATGCACTGGAGTGAGTTGTGATTTTGAGGAATGGGAAAGACAAGCTAGACAGGTAGTCTGGCACCACAGGGAACACTGTGTTTGGAGTAGATACTGGGCTCCATGGCTCTCTCAGATTCTTAGCTGTTCACCCTGAATTCAATCCTTGACCTAAACCAGTCCTACAGTCAACCTGAGACAGTACTCTTACAAGGAAGTTGCATGTTCTTAGCAGTAGGGACAGGTCCAGAAAGAGGGATAAGCAGCCCAATGCCTAAATCATAAAGAGGCTGGGGTGAGGAGGGTCTGAACAATACATGGAGATGCCTCAGTATGTACAGATTTATAACCATAATGTCAGCCCCTCAGCAGGCCAGAAAAAAAGAGAGGGAAGGGGGAAGCAGGCTCCGCATCACTGGGGTCATCACTTTAATTAGATCCTTAGTAGTGTTAACGGAGGCACCATTTATAATATAGTCACAACTAAAGAAGTCACTGCCATGGTGGTTATGGCAGCCAGTGGGTCAATCCTGGGTTTCAAAATATTACAAAATTGTGCTAATTCCTTCGCAAAAACCATTCTTGATATAACCCTAGACTACTTGGTCTAGAAGACCAAGAAGAAGCATGTGCCTTAACTAACATATCCTGTTGCTTTTATGTTAATCCTAGTGGTATAATTGAGGGAAGTTCAACTAGACTATTAGATAAAGCCACCTGGCTGACAGAAAACATCAACCTGATCTCACTGAATAGACCTAAAATGGAGTTAAACAGACTATGCCTGAGTTCACATGTTTCTACCACTTCTAGACATCCCTCATAGCAATTATATTTCTAGTTTTGGGACCCTGCATTTAAAAAGGATTAGTAGCTTTCCTTACAAAAAGACTACAGTTCATCAAACTGCAGATGATAGTTTCCCAAAGCTACGAACAGCTTGGGCTTAGGCCTGGTAACAACTAAGTTTATCTTAGACCGGCTAGAGAAAATTTTATTCCTCTGTGGGGTCCCACAACAATGTCTAGGTTCACCAGAAAGCAGTTAGGGAAGACTGACCATCACTCCTTATCCCTCAAGAATAAGTAACAGGACATGGACAGAGGAGGGATTTGTCACCGGACTATCATCCAAGAGACACTGATGGTTCTCAGAACCTAAACTGTGTCACGAGCCATGCTTGCTTCCAGAAACTGAAAAGGATCCCCTACCGCAAAATGAAGGGGGCCGAGTATGAAGTCCAAGGTGCCGAACACAAAGACCAAGATGATGATGGGGCATTGTGTACAAAAAGGACCGTGTGCAAAAAGGCCCAGTGCAACAGAAGTATAACTAGGCGTGCCTAAAATAATTAATTACTTCACATCCAGTCTATAAATAGAGAAGGCACCTACCCGGTTGTGAAAAAGGTGCCACGAGCTCACCCTTCTCCATTCTGCTTTACCAAACTTGTCTAGTCTATTGCTGCAAACAGCACTGGGCAGAAAGACCTTGGTTTGGGTCCCTGACCCAAAAGGTCGGTAACAAAATGTGGGTTCCTAAATGAGTTTTAAAAACATGGCGTACTCCTTTGTCCTATTAAGAATAAAACATAAACTTTATGGTGAAAGCTTATTGAATTTTGATTACTGTAATAGTAAGCTATTGCTAGCCAATTCAGAAGCAAGTATCATCTAGGGTTGAAAGTTACTGTGCTTCTACCACCACCATTATCACCAGCATCACCTATAACTAGTAGTAAGCAGAGTAAGAATGCATGATTCTTGTTGAATGGATAAGTATTTTTCCTACCAATGTAGTTACTATTATTAATGTTCTATTTCTACTCAAATTAAAGTTCTTTTCTTTTTTTTTTCTATGAATATCTGTGTCTACTGAGATATTCTGACCTTGGATATATTACCATTTAGTTTAGGTCCTCAAAGTTAGTTTTCACTTTGTTTTACAGCTTCCTTCATCATGAAGCTTGGAACAATATCCTGGGACTGAGCCAGAGAGTATATCGCTGTAACATCTGTCTATGATATATTCCAAATTATTCCTCTCTGATGTTGTAGACACAGTGAGGCTCCACCCAGGTCTCTGTTTAGGAAAGGATTTATTTCTATCTTTGGAAGTTCTGTCACCAGAAAGCCTCCAGGTATCAGTTCCTTTAGAAGTTACCTTAGCTTTGGAAAGCTGCCTGCCCAAGGTCATGCCTTTGGAAGTCTGAATCCGGTTGATGAGTGAGGTGGAGTATAAAGATCTGGGCATTTCAACCAGATGCAGAGCACACTGAAGGGCAATATTCCCTTTAGAGCTTTCCATTGTTTTGGGCAAGGTTTTATTGGACCTTTATTATAATTGAATTAATCTATTTGCTACTGACCCCACCGATTTGTCCACAGATATTGACTCAATAAAAATCTTATATCCCAAACTCCATTTCGATCTGTTTTCAGACTACCTAACTCACTGTACGGACTATATATATTATTATTTTCTCCAAAACTAAATAGGTTTAAAAACTCTCTCCTGCATCTAAGCCTCATGGAGGCCTTCTCTGTTCTCCCAAATTGTCAGGTAGAATTCTTACTAGGTTCTGAATGTGATATCTATTATGATTTAACAGATTTAAAAAAATTGAATAACTAAACAAAGCACACTAATCAAATAAGTAGCAACATTAATAGCACCAAAATAAAAGAGTAGCCAGGCTGATAAAGAAAATTAAAAAAAAAAAAAAAAAAAAGGAAATGGACAGCAGAAAAATCCGAGGGAAAAGGCAAAGGTGGCAAAATAAGTATGTGATAGTTACATTGTAATATTATCTATATGAAACAAAATAACAGTTGGTCATATATAAAACAACTTGAAAAGACATAATTTTGTTAAAGTACCTACATTCTTCCATGGCTGCTTTAAAAAAAAATTATTAAAAATGATACCACCTTTCCCCTTCCAATTACTCCCCCCCAAAAATAAAAAATACAAATGAAAATATCATGGTAAATAAATAAAAAAACCAATGAATAAATGCAATTAAAACAAATCAACCAAAAAACTAATAAACCAACTTGTGTCGTCATAATAACTATACTATGTCCCTGGGGTATCAATCAATATGGAGATCGAATGTTCTTGGAAGCAGTGCATGCATACCTGCTACTCTTGTTCTGCAGCGGTGCTTGAAGGACCATTTGTCGTCGGCAGCAGGAAAAACAGCTAGAGCGCAGCAACAGTATTAAGGCAATATGAAGCACTCAGCAGCTGAACTGATAATATTTGGTTAAGTAAACTATATGCTAAATAAAAAGGATAGAAACAAGGCAAATGATATGTGAAAATTAGAAGTCTGAGAGAGCAAAGTGCAAAACCGAATGTTGGCTTAGGGTTGCATTTTATCCAATAGTAAGTATTCACTGCTGGTTTTAAAAATACTCATACTATTTTGAAAGTAACTTAAAGACATAGATTTGAAACACATGCTGGATGTTATAGTGATTATGTATTCAGATGAGATTTTGATTCAGTGACCAAAAATATAACATTAAAGCATTCAATCTGCAAGTTTGATAGTATACACACAGCTAAGTAATTTTTTTCTGAAAAATATCCCATTATGCATAGAAATTCCAAAGTATCTGCAGAGCTTTGAAATGGATGCATTGACTCAGAGTTTCAGTTCCCAAAGAATCTTGTTGACTTAGCAAAAAGACATGACATGTGCTTGAGAAACTGGAAATGGCTGTTCTGTGAACAATTGAAATATCTACTGACTTAATTGTTGATATTTTTTCTTAAATAGTTATCTGTAGTACAATCAAATTTTACTTTATTTAAGTGATGGAAAGAACTGTCTTTCTATTTCTAACTGAGGAGTATAATATCCAGAGATTTCACGTTTTCTCAGTGACAGTTAATGAGTGGCAGAGTTAGTAGAAAGATATATGTTGTCTAGCTTTCAAGGCCAGCTAGCTCCCTTCCAATTCTCTATGAATATAAATTCACTTACTAAACAACTACTGTATTCCTCATAAAATGGATATATTGGTAAATCTATGGCAGAGTAGTACTTTATATTAGGGGCTAAATGAAAGGAGGAGCCTCTTGTCACAGTAAAGAGCCAGAAATAAAAAAGACTCCCACTCTCTTGTTGAGTGCTACTAGACAATAAAAAATACATTAAGTCCTCTGTCTTCCAAAAAAATTTATTCATTGTCCAGAATTGACTACACATTCATATACCCAACCACTGAATGACAAAATCTATGCCAAAGTGCTTGTAATGAAATCCTGGAGAAAACATGAGCATTTCATATCTCAGCATTCTTTAGGTCTTATTATCAGGCTGTAAATATTTACTGTATATTATAAATTTTAACTATGCAGCCACAAATGTTATAGCACAAAAGACCAGCATATTTCAATATTTATTTGATTTTAAGATTTTAATACATAGTTTGTTTAGATTAAATTCAAGCTATGTAAAAAATAAGATGAATTGTATACTTTACATATTAGATAATCTGTAATATGCCATGTAAAATAAATATTACAATCAATAAAGAAAAATAAATTGGTTCAAAGCACTTTTAAGATCCTCTGCAAATGTCATTTTTAGAAAAATAGCAGATGCACAGGCCAGTCAGTGATGTATTTTGAATTCACCAGTTTAATTAAGTTTAACCATATGTTACTTTTTGCCAAATGGAGTGAATTAAACTTTTTTGTATTTTTTTATTTAAACAAATATATGCTACACCCAAACATTAGTTTTACATATCTTCTATCTTAAATATGCTATTTTTATAGCTGATTCAGCAATCATATTTATACTTGGGAGACATTCCTCATACAGCTCTCCAAACTTTGTTCTTTGGTAAAATAATTTTATCTTCTTGCTCTAACTGTATGTAACTGTATGATCAGATGACCATATGGGAACTGCCCTATTGTGCATATTCCAGTCCTCTCTCACCATTGATTGTTCAAATATGACTAGTTGACTCAAGATAGACCAATGGTACCGTTTCCATCCCACATTAGTCCAGGTAATTTATTTAAGGACAGTCAGGATTCTCCAAAAGCCATCTGCCGGCAGAATTCCTCCTTTTTCTGGATATATAAAGACCTTCAACTGATTGGATGAGTCCCTCTCACATTATGGAGGGCAATCTGCTTTACTTGAAGTCCACTGATTTAATGTTATTCCCATCCAAAAAATACTCAGAGAAACATCCAGAATAGTATTTGACCTAATAGCTAGGCCCCATTGCCCAGCCAAGTTAACATATAAAATTAACCAGCATAGGTATTTTTGTGAAGCTGGATTTGTCATGGAACTTAGGTCGTAGAAGAGTCATATCAATCTGTCTCTGATGTCCAAGATGAGAGATATTGGTCTGGAAGTTTCTGACTGCCACAGGTTTTAGTTGTATGAATAAATAAATTTGAAGACCAAAAAAAAAAGCACCTCAAAGTAAAGATGGACATTTGGAAGAGAATCTAGAAGCTAGTAGTATAAGTCTCTGTATGAGTTCAAAAGCACAAGAACCAGAAGCCCCAATGTTCTAGGGCAGAAGAAATGGATGTCCTGTCTCAGCTCTAACAGAATGAATTCACCTTTCTTCTTCCTTTTTCTTCTATTCAGGCCTTCAAAGAATTGGATGATGCCCATCCACCTTGGTAAAGGTAGCATTCTTTAGTTAGCCTTTCTGTTCCAATGCTAATCTCCTCTGAAGACACCTTCACAGACATACACAGAAATAATGTTTTACCAGATATCTGAGCATCCCTTAGCCTAGTCAAGTTGACATATAAAATTAACCATCGTTATCATTCAAATCATACTAATTAAAAAAATATGCCAATAGTTTAAAGCAGGATTTCTCAAAATTTCTTGTAAATGGAGTCCATTTAAAAGAAAATATTCTCAGTTAATAACCATCACTGATTTATTTTTAGTAAAATATTGACATTATTTAAATTGTACTATAATTATAAATTCCTTACACCTAAGCTCTTTATACCATCATCATAATAATGCAAAAATAAATACATATAAAACTACATGTAAACTACAAGACCAATAAATATTGAAATTAACATTAATTAATATAATGGGGTGAACAATGAATGAGTATTCTAGTCACACTATGATCATAATACTTGGTATTGCCTACTGAAAAACAGATTTGATTTTATTTTGGTATGTGTATTAGTTTGCTAGGTCCTTCATAACAAAGAACCACAAACTGGGTGGTTTAAACAATAGAAATTTATTATCTCATAGTTCTCGAAGCCAGAAGTGAGATCAAGGTGCTGATAGGGTTGGTTTCTCTCTGAGAACTGTGAAGAAGAATTGGTTCATGCCTCTTCCCTAGCTTCTGTTGGTTTACTGACAATCCTTGGCATTCTTTGGGTCATAGATCTCTAATTTAATCTTCATATAGTGTTTTCATTTTGTGTTTTTGCCCAAATTTCCCCTTTTATAAGGATACTAGTCATAGTGAATTAGAGCCCACCTAGTGACTTCATCTTAATTAATTAAATCTCCAGTGAATCTTTGCAAATAAGTTCACATTCGAGGTACTGAGAATTAGGACTTCAACAGATGAAAGGGTCTGAGGAGGGGAATGCATGATAAACTCATAACAGCATGTCCCTCTATTAACTTGGGCCTTGTGGATAAAATCTACTTTTCTCTATTTGCATTTCTCTGAAACCTCCATTCATACAATATATGTTGATTTTTTTCTTATTTACTTTTAAAATTTATACTTCTTGGCATCATTTATCAGTCACTGAAAGCATCAGGAAACAAACAAATTAAAAGTCACTCCAGATCCAGTTTATGTTTAAGCGGTGCTCAAAATGAAAAAGAAACATTTAAAAAAAAACATTAAAATTTATTGTTGAAATCTATACATAAACTCTCAGTTGAGAAATAACTGTTTTAATGTGTGTAGCAGATGCTTTGTGGTCCCACCCAAATCTCCTTGGCTCTCACAGTTCTGACAGCTTCTTACTGCAAACACCTGTGACTCTGTCTGGAGGCATTCTTTGGCTGTAAAAATATTCTCAGTCTGTGGGCAAGGGTCAAGGCAGAGTGCAAACAATTTAATGCCCCCATGAGTAGTATACAACCAGTTGATGGATAGAGTTGATGAATAGGAATCACACTTTGGGTGGAATAACTTGGAAGCATGTCCCAGTGGGACTGAGCTTTGGAAACTCACAGTGGTAACGTGCTCACTTATACACCTGTATTGACTCCCTTTCTTTCTTTGTCTCATATTCCTTCTCTCCTACTAGTGCTTCTTGAAAAGACCTACATAGTAAACTGCTTGTATCTGTATCAGAGTCTACTTCTGTAGGAAACCAGCATAAAATAATATTAGCTACCACTAGACACATACATTTTAATAAAGACAATTTTGAAGACCATTTCAGTTAAAGCAGCTGTTTTGCTTTAAGGAAGCTATACTTTAGTGAAAGTTCTGTGAATCCCAGTTCTAAAATATGTCTCATATTCTAAAATATATCTCATATCCAGTTCTCCTCTCATTCCCATGCCCCTTTAGTATCTCGATATCTCTCACTTGGATTATGTTTACATCCTCAAGAAATATCACCCTAACTCTACTCTCCCCCTTTTAATACATACTTCAAAATAGCACCCTAATTTGATCTATTAAAAGTCTAATTCCTAGCACTCTTCAACCATATATCCTTTGCTGTAGTCACAAGGACACTGGAACGTCCTCTAAAATTTTTTAACTTTTCATGTGTCCCTACTTATCCATGCTTTTCTTCTACCTGGAATGACCTAGCAATTCTCTAGGGCATTTCTGCTAGTGTTTTTAGACTCTGTACCAAGGATACTTCCCTTACTCCCTGGCATCTGTCTACACCCACCCCTTATACTTTGCTAGGATTCTGTCTTATTGGTGGTATAGTTTTATAACTGTACCATCATTAACATATATAAAAGTATCGTAAGTATTTTCATATGCTTTTTAAAAATGTAATCTATTAAATGTGAACCTTAAGGAAAATCATATTCATTTCAATGTTTCTTCTGCCAGGTTGGTAAACGTTCAGTAAATGATTATTTAATAAGTGAATAGACATTGTTGTAACACTTAAGACTCCATGTGTGGCCTAGAATTTGAGTCGATATGGACTAGCACTTTACTGAAGACTTCCTGGCAAACACAATATTAGGATCAGTGGTCAAGTAAAACTGTATCCCCCACCCCTAACTCCCAGCCTTCAATTACACGCTTCCACTGTACTCTCTAACTTGCATGCAACTGGAGAAGCTGGGCTTCTCTGTCATTTTATTAGTTTTGGCCAAAAAGAGTGAAATTCTTGGGCTGAGGGGTAATGATGAACGAGTGGGGATTGGAATGAGAGCATTACCTGGAGGAGAAAATGGTGGGTGCAGGGGAGCAGTGAGGAAACTGCAAAGCAGTTAAGCATACACACTCAGTCTTGAGAAGAGAGGGAGAAATCCCATTGCTATTTTTGCCTGGGTAGAGTAAGAGCGCACAATACTTTCAGCCATATTGCTTTAATCAGACTATTTCATCTGCTAGAGTAGCTCTCCCGATTTTTAGAGAGGGGATCAGAAAAGACAGCTTCTATAAAGAGCTTTTTATCCTGGACACAGCCTTCTTGAAGCCAATCCCAAAGTGACAGCTTAGACTCAGGTTTGCTACTGCTAAATTGCAAACAAGCACTTCAGTTGTTACAGGTTCCTGAAGGTGGAGAAATTATACTCTGGTTACTTCAGAGTAGCGATGGTTTGTTGTTTGTATTCAAGGACAATTAGGGAAGAGAGGAAGTACCCTAGCAAATAGAGCACCAGCTCTCTTGAAGAAATAAACCTTTTTCGTTTTTTTGGAGATGCAGTAACTGACACAATCTTTTTCAGTCTGCTTTTTCATTTTATTCTGGCTAATGTGAGTCCTCATTTTTTGCCTATTCCTTAAATATCAATATTTTTCAACAATCTTTCTAACTTTTCATTTATTTTCCCAACTTTCTTTCCTGATTTCTATACTAACTCATCTATGATTTGCTTTAGTGTCAGGTATTTATAAGTAACACACTTATGTCCCAGACTCTATTCTTTACTCTAGGTGTGATTTTATTTTTAAAATATATTTTAAAGTAATTCAGTGTGAAAATCATTTCATCATTCAACCATGCTTAAAAAATATTGTCAATATTTAAAAGTTCCTTTTAATTTTTTGCATGTGCCTATACATTTTATGCAGCTTTATATAATTATGTGTTTACAATTTGTAATTTGGCATTCACTTGACAGTATAGCATACCTATATGTCTTTTAAAAGAACTTCATAAATTATTTTATAACAGCACATTTCATTGAGAGAACAATCATAATCTAATTGACCATTCCTACATTGATTGCCCTTAAAAGTTACCTGTAATGTTTAAAGAATCATTTGCATTGAGTTTCTATCCTGTTTTTTTTTTTTTTATTTATTTGTCTGCTTAGGAAAATGTCTCATAAGTGAAATTAAGGAGATAAGAGGTAAAAATGCATGAATTTTTAGCTTTTGATAATATTCTTACAAAATATTACACGAGTTATCAATGTATATCCTTTTCTGTTGAATTTTTGACCTCATCACATATTATTATTATATACTTTTATTTTTACTTATGAAGGGGAAAAAGTTGTATTACTGTTTTCAGTTAGGTTTTCTTGATTCATTTGAACAAGAGGATATTTGTGTATTTTACCAGGTAATTTTCTATATTTCTGAATTCTCTTCTTGTGTAATTTGCCTATATTTTTCAGCAGATTTATATTTCTATTTTAGTATTAAATTTGTTTTCCAGGGTGAACTTTACTTCATTTTGGTATGCTTTTTAAAAAATATTTCGCATAATTGTGATTATATATATTTAATTTACTGCTCTTTCAACAATATGTTGACATGAGCAAATTCACATTATTTTAAAGTCCTTAGAAATATTATTTTTGGCAATATACTGCCAGTTATATAGAACATCATTTACCTATCTGTTCTTTAATTTTTGTTCACTAAACTTATTTTTTACTTTTTCTAAAATAAATAATACAGTGAGAATTATATTTATGATAACTTTCTAATACTTTTAGATTATTTCCTTTGGAGAGGGACTAATATTTGTGCTTTGTGTAGTTAATGGCCTGTAATGGAGTCTCAATAAATATTTTAAATAATTATATGTACAAATTTAGTTCCAGAATGAATTAGATTTTCCTTGTCTACCTTAGATCCTATCTAAGATACAAAGAACAGTTCTTGATCAAATCTTATATGGTCAGCAAATTATGAATATTTTTCCTTCTGTCAGAATCCTGAAAGAATTTTAAATTATAATATACTAATTCAATTTCAAAATTAGGCCTAGAAGTATAAGCCTGTGGAAGACACATTAAAGTCTGTCTTGGAACACTGAGAGCTCTTTCCGAAGGGTGATGTGTTCTAAATGTTCTGAGCGCTTTTATCAATCATGCAGTTGTCTCACATTAATCTTTCCACCAGATAAATCTCTAACCTATGTTTTTGTTATGTCTCAACTCCCTAGTGCTGTTATATTTGTGGGAAAAAACATTTGTTTCCAGACCAAGATCAATACTTTCCATTAATGTTTTAAAATACCATCTCATTATTTATTGCTTATTTTTTTCATTTTGTATTTTGACTCTGTTCTTTAAATTATTAGTTAGCTTTCATAGCTTTCGTGCCATCTATCCATTGGATGTAAAAGGCCTTAGTGTCCTCTTCAGAGTATTATTTATAGGTCCCTGTTTTCAAGCCACTTCACCACCTGTACTTTGTTATGTGTCATCAGAAATCTTTAAAACAGCAACCTCTATAAAGAATTCTTCAATCAGCTACACAGGAACTGAATTTTATCATCATTTATATTTTCTTTCTTAATCATAAAGTCTTTTAGGAAACACGAATCACTGATGCTCAAATTTTATTTCACACTATTATACATAAAAACATATATAAATGTGATTTTAAATTCTTCTCGTTCAAAATCACTGATCTAATCATTTCATAATCTCAAATACAATAAAATAACAATAATTATATAACAAATAGCTATAAAATTGATAGCCATATAATTGTCTTTATCCACTGGCTCAGAATTTTTAAATCTTGCCAGACCATAACAGTGGACTACGCCTTCCAGTCCTCACCATTTCACAGTGTTTTAATGTGAGTCTTAAGTATAGGGATGAGGGAAGGGTGGGAAAGGGAGCGAGGGATATTAACTACTCACATCAATTCTTTCGAGAGGATATAGATGCAGTTTCTTTGGCATGACACCTTCCTTCATGCATATGTATTACTCTATCATATTGACGAATAGCAACATATAACATTAACTGAAGTATTGCATGATTTTAAGGGAACAAAAGCATCACAATGCTAATGAAGATTCACCTGAATATTACATAGCTTTTTCTAAAATTCTACCAACTTTTATGTGAGCGATGGTACCTGGATAATCACAGCCATATTCAGATTACAGTTCATAATTCGTCTCCTTTAAAAATTGAGAACACCACCTGTTTTCATTCTACCAAAAAAAAGAAAAAAAAGTTTTGATAGGATTAGGAAACACATCTAGTCTTTGTTTTTAGCTGGCCATTTTGAAAATTGGGGTCATGGATGATGGTTTCCTGAGTGGGGCAGCAAAAGCAATGGTAATGGAGTAACATTAAAAAGATTCAGATGTGTGGTTCTAAGCAGCATTCGCAAATGTGTGAGTGCATTGACATGCTTGATTATGCAAAAGCTGAGCTGTGCAAATCATAATAATAAGCTTTCTCATTAGATTTCCTGCATTTTCTGCTTCTTGATCAGCCAGAAATACAGCCAAGTGTTCCTATTATTTTGAAATTTCCCATACACTTGTTTCAACTACACAGAGAAAAATAAGAAAAATACAGCAGTGAAAGAATATTTTAATTAAAGAGGAAAATGGAAAATGTTCAAATTTCATATAACTCAAAAGATGTGTGCTCTTGAAAACAAAATTTACATGGCACTCATAGAAGTTAAATTAGTTCATTAGTTGATAACTAAGTAAAAAAGTAGTCCAACTATTTTAAAAGTAAACCGAAAAATGATAATTTAAGAAGGCTAATCAAATCATTTATTTCAAAAAGAAGGGTTTTATTCAGAGAATCAGGGCCTCCAAGATAAAGTATAATAGTGGTAATAATAGTAATAGATAATTATTTGAAGGGAATAAGACTAAAAAGTTTGCAGTTTTCAATGATATGTCCAGATATCCAAAACTGTTTTACTAGTTCAAAATGTTTTATATCCATTTAGTGGAAATAAATAAGTATAGTTACTTATAAGACAACTACAAATAAAATTAGGGATTCATTCAACATGACCATTACAGTGTTTACACCTGTAATATTTCAGCATCTGCCTTATAAACCAACAGTACATTAAAATACTTTTGTCTTAACAATCATTTGGTTTGTTAGGCTTCCCAATTTTGTATCAACTAAGAAGGGACCAAAAGAAGCTGAAAAGATCCTAGGTCTAAGTTATATGCATTGGCATTATGTATTCAACAAAACTAAGCATTTTCACTTGTATGCATTTGGAGTTAAATGCTAATTTGCTCGGTTGTCCCATTATATTTGAAACTATGTTGTATGTTGTTTTTTTCTTTTATGTCAGTTTCATAGTGAAAGAGAATCAATAGGAGCTAGGGGTAGGAAGTAATTTAAAGATCAGTTTTGAAGCCCCAAATTCTATAACACTGTAGTTACAATAACCTCTGGACTCCCCAGCTTCAGAGAAACAGCAATTCCTAAAGTCCTGTCCTTGCTTCATCAAAGATCAAGAACAAACATATGTCATAGAGAGATGGGGACCTCTGGTTTCTAAACTCTGACTGGACTCTAGATTGCACATCCAATCATCTCCTATAACCTGTTTGTACTCCAAGTTAGTTTACCTCAGTCACTCACTAATTGCAAATATTAGTTATGAGTATTAGAACACTGTTATTTTGTAAATCAAAGTCCATGGTGTCATCTAGTTTGTACGTATAGGCCCTAAGTACATATGCTGCTTTTCTTATCTTGTACACTACACTCACTGAATTTTATTGTTCGTTTACTAAATTCTTACAATGGGCAGATGTTGAAAACCACACAAGAGGTCTACTCAGGAAAAAGATGACACAGCTCTTTCCTGGAGCTCAGTGTATCTTCAGCTCTGCAATCTCACACTGCTCTTAATTTCAACATACTCTTAGGTATAAAGCCTAATGGTCTCACTCCATATATCAGTCAGGCACATGCACATGCTTAAAAAAGACTTACTCCTAGCACCTTACATCACAACTTTATAGGAGTTTGCACTTCATTAGGTCTTTCTATTATTGCCTTCCCTCTATGACCTGTTTCCACATTCTCCAAAGTGTAGAAAATGTTATAAGAACTAATACACTTCCCCATCCCTCACCACTTCAATCCCTGTGAACCCATCCTCACATATGCACATGTGTATTATGGTTCTTTCCTCTGACCTTCAGCTTGTTCCTTTTTTATCTGCATTTGCTAAGTATTCACTACAAGAATTGAACCAAAATCCCCATAAGGACCCAGTGATGTTTAGTTTTAACTGAGTCATATGATCAAAGTTATATGATTAATATTTAAAGAGTTTTGGAACCTAGCACTTTCGTATATCTCATTAAATTAATAACCCAATTATTTCAGCAATAAGAGGCAAGACGAAATTAACTTATTTCAATAGTTAAAAGCAATATGCAATTCATATTTATCATTTTATAGAGAAAAACCTTTAGATTTAAATATTTATATTAAAGATATGCAATACAGAGAATGAGGAATTATTCAATTATACCAGAAGTTATCTACACCTGGCCAATTTTCACTCTGTAGCTTCCTCCCTCTCTCTGAAAAGTCAGCACCTGATCATGTTCTTGTCCATCCATATCACTAGTCACTCTCACCACCTTTTTTCTCTAGCAATAATCTGCAAATCCTTTTCTCATTTTATAAGATTTACTAAGATGACAATGATTAGTTAGGGTGTTATTTGTGAATTTATTGTCATAGAGTTCAAAATCTACAATTCTTTAAGCAAAAGTTGCAATTTAATGAAAAGACAGTTACCCAACAATTGACAAATATTTTTTTTCTCACCAGACTTGTTCCACTCAAAACTGTAAGCACCATAGAAGCAGATACTTAGTTAATAATATTGTATTAGATATTTGAAGGTACCTAAGAGAGTAGATTTTAAAAGTTCTCACCATACAAAAAAATTATAACTATGTGATGTGATAGATGTGTTAACTAAACTTATTGTGTTAAATGTTTCATAATATATACATATTTTAAATCATTATGTTGTATACTTTAAACTTACATGATCTTATATGTCAATTAAACCTCAATGAAGCTGGAAAAAAGAGGAAACAGTTTTGTGTTTGTTTATTTTTCCTACCATTATACAGTAAATGCTGAGTATAAAGTGTAGAAAATAGAAGGCAGTCAGTATTTTTAGAAAAAATTAACAAATTAATGAATGAATGTTAGTGTCTCTAATCCTATTGTGGGATAACTTTTTATTCAAATAGCAACATGCTTGTTGAATATATTTTATATAAAATTATAAATTGATACTGCTAAACACCATAATGTGGAAAGTATCTCATAGGTCCATATTTAATTAAAAATCAAACAAAAATTATTTTTCTTTTTAGGCAAGGTTAGGTAATTTATTGATTTAATAAAGTGTCAGTAAATTTGAAAATCTATAAGAACTTTACATAGTATCTCCCTTAATTTATATTGTCTTTCCTTAGCACTTAGCATGTTCATTTTCATCAGTCAATCCAGTGATATAATTTTTACTCAGATTCAGAAAATTTTTTGGTGTGGAAAGACATTTTTTTCTTTTTGTTAAATTGTATGAAATTGTTTCCATGTGATATCTCTTACCAAAGGCTTTGGTTAAAGAGGGTGTTATTCAACAACACCCTGACCTTTGACTTCTCCAAAATATGCATCAGAAATATTCATAAATTCTGGAAATAAATATTCACAGGCACTCTCTATCAGGTCTTAAAGCTGACTTTGTCATTCCCAATTAAGTCTTAGGGATCTACTGAGTGAAAATCTTTGATTTCTTATTCTCATTTGTTTCTTATTTTGAAACATTTAAAAATCTCGATATTCTATTAAAAACAGAGGAGTGTCTGGGAACAACATCTGGGACTGCTTAACTAATATAATTTTCTTAGGTTATTTTACTAAGAGTCAGCCAATTAAGAAATAGTGGTGCTCTTTATGCTGCATTTCTGGGTGATCATTAGCAAGCTGCTTTATTTTCTCTATTTAATTTTTTTTTTTTTTAATGAGAGAGCAGTGAGTCCAATTAATATTAGTTCTACAACAATTAATTATACATTAAAAATAAATGGCTTCAATTGATCACAATTCCAGTCAACTGCTGGAATTCAGTGCTAATTTGGGAATAACAGGGAGAGTAGATTCATGAAGAAAATGAGGAATTAGATTTGAGTCATACTTTAAAGAAAATAATTTGGATTAGTGAAGAATGTTGATAAAGTTTCATAGTGAGCAATGATAAAATGCCTTCATGAATACTTAGAGGCAAGGGTGAACTTGTGCAATAATGTGCATTAAAGAATAAATGGTCAATGATACCCTGATGTACACAAGAGACATACTTGTGAAGGAAAGGTTGCTACTACCTGTTGAGAGAGAATAATTGGAAATTTTTAAGTTGTGACATAATCCTACGAATATATAGAATTCAAATTTACTTTTAACAAGTTACAGTAGTTTCTAAGTTCTATTTTATAATAAATAATTTGTAATTACAAAACAGCAATAATTCAATTTGAAATAAGTAGCATGCAAATAATCTATAAAACATTTCAAGAAATAATGTTGGAACAATTTAAGAGCCATATGCAAAAAAATAACATAAAATGGGTCATAGCTTAAATGTAAAATGGAAAACTATAAACCTTTTTCAAGAAAACACAGGAGAAAAATCTATGTGCCCTTGGATTGGTAAAAAGTTTTTGACACGATACCAAAACATAATACCAAAAGTAAAAATTTTTTTATGAAAGAAAAAGTTAATAAATTGGACTTATTAAAATTAAAAAATCTTCTGATCTATAAAAAGATACTATATAAAAGATATGACACAGGCTAGGAGAAAAATGTAAGCAAAATGTATATCTGATGAAGTACTTTTATCTGATATGTATAAAAAAATATTAAAACTATACGATAAGAAAATAACAACCCAATTAAAAAATGGACAAAAGATCTGCACAGACACCTCACCAAAGAAGATAAATAGATGACAAATAAGCATGTGAGAGATGCTCAGTAGCATTCGTTATTGGGAAAATGCCAATCAATACAATGAGTTAAAGCTACACACCAATTAGTATGGCTAAAATCTAAAAAAAAATTGATAATATTAATTTTTGGTGATAATGCAGAGCAACAGGAACTTTTATTATTATTGATGGGAATGAAAAATGAAACAGCCACTTTGAAAGGAAGTTTAGTAGTTTCTTATAAAACTTAACATAGCCTTAACCATATCGTTCATCAATCGCATTCCTAGGTATTGATTTGAACATTTTTGTCTAAACCTGCACGAGTGTTTATAGCACTTTATTCATAATCACCATAAACTGGAAGTAATCAAGCACTTCAGTAAGTGAATGGATAAACAAGTCTATTACAATCATAACATAGAATACTATTCAACATTAACAAAAAAATGTGCTATTAAGCCACGGAAAGACTTTGATGAATCTTAAGTGTATATTGGCAAACTGAAAAAAAAACTAAACTAAACTATATGGTCACATACTGTATAAGGCCATTTATATGACTTTCTGGAAAAGGCAGAGCTATACAGATAGTATGTGGATCAGTGATTACCAGGAATTCAGGGTAGGGAGTTTGCATAGGTCAAGTTCAAGATTTTATAGGCTGACAAACTACTGTGTATGATAATGTAATATTGAATATATGAAAGTGACTATATGCAAATTAAAAATAAATCATGTAAGAAGTCAGAGGATCCAGCACAGAATGCAGAATGGAGCCGGCTGAGATTGAACAGCACCTAAATGAGGGGAGTGAAGCCTAAGGGAAGAAAAAAAAAAGACAGGAAAGTTCTTCGGGAGGGCATACAGTCAATGCTGCAGCCTCCAGCTTATTTAGCCCAGCCTATTTATACCTAAATGCAGAGAGATAAGCTTAGCTCTAGGCATGCCTCTGTTTAGTAAACACTACATCATCCTAATTCCCGGAAATCATGAATATCCTTCTCTCAGGGCATAAACGTCCTTGTTTACAAGGCTGTAAATCATTCCATCATCTTAAAAGGATTTCTTTAGGAGGCAAATCTCCTCACCGGGGTCAGTAATGTTTAACTTAAAATCCTGCTTCCTAAAACCATTGTTTAAACAGATTTAGCAGCTGCTTCTAGCTACATGCACCTTCAGGGCCTCCTAATGGCTCCCGACAAGAATGTGACCAAACAGTATTATAAATTTAGTAATCAGCCTCACTGAAGGACATTAGGGAAATAGCACTAACTAGTCTAAGTAACCTGGGCAAACTAAAGGTAAAAAGTAACTGTACATAAATATTAGACTCTAGTTGATAAAGTTATTTCTTATGGATGTATCATTTAAAGTCTGAAACTACTCTACAGGTATATTGTATTTTTATAATTAAGTAGTTAGATGGAGGTAGTGAGAGCCAGGTTTCTCTCCGTTGCAGATAAAGAAGGGGAGAAGGAAGGATATAATCCACGTGACAAGGGAATAGATTTGGAGACATAAGCATGGACTCATAAATTTATTTATTTATAAATATATTTTACACATAAAAATATCTAGATATATAAAAATATGTAAAGTACATGAAGCATTCATATTTAATATGAAGGCAGAACATACCATGATAAAATAATTGTTTTTCATTTTAAAGTTATAAGAAAGCAAGTAAAGAATTTGAAAAGAAGAGTGAGATAATATATTTTAAAGAACTTAAAACAATGTTCAACACAGAGTCAGCACTGAGTAGCATAAATATCTATTATTAGAAAGGTGAATTTGTCAACAGAATTTTGGTAAGTGTATCATTATAGTTGTTCAGGAGAGAGACGATGATAGATACCTTTATCTTTTAATGCAAATTAAATTCATTTACTCAAAGTGTATTTCAGCTCATATTCCTAGCATTAGAAAAGTGCGTAGAGAGGTCACCTAAGGTCAAACCAAGTATAGGATAAAGCCAGGATGAGAAAATGAATGTCTTATTTCCTTTTCTATGTGCAAATCACACGACTCCTATTTTCAGTAGCATATCACAAACTCGGGAAATGAAGGGTTGATGAGAGTTTGCCTAGTTATTTTAGTTTTTTTCTTTTTAGATTTTGCCAAATTTATTCTTGATTAATATCAAGAAGAAAGAATGAACATTGAGTATCTAATGTTTAAAGGAAATTATTCTGCTAGCTGAGGTTGCAAAAGCTCTGCAGTATTCTTCTTATCATTGAGAAGTCATGTTTGGGAGTATAAGCATAGACATATTATAAAGATACTCAGAAATTCTCTAGAATTTATCTTTTTCATTTTACCAAGAAGCTAAGCTTCTGAGAGCCAAAAACACTAGCACAATGCTCAACATCTTGGTGTTGGACCTGGGCCAAACCAGGTCTTCTGATGTTTAGTTTTCACTCTTTCTTTTACTTTATCTCATTTTTTCTCTAGTAAATTGTCATATACAAATTATTTCATTTTAAAAGAGTCCTGTTACATACCAATGAAAGATGTAATTTCTCATATTTCTATGAAATGGATTTCTTTTACTGTTCCTCATGTAGTTAAAATAAATTACCTGATAACTAAACATAAGAGAAAAATGGGATGCACATGGATCAGTCTTCGCTTCTCTTTCTCTCTCACGATGTGGATGTCCACAGGAAGCATACACTCTGTGATCCCCGTTCCATGGTGTTTAGAGGCAGCTGCCTCAAGGAGGCCAAGGGACTATGGCTATTCAGGGTTTTTGGTGACTTCTGGGTTAGTCAGAGGATTTTTAGAATTGTGTGCAATGGGCTACAAATGTGTAGCATTTGGAGAGCAAATAGTTTACACTTTAAAATCAATATCTAGGTGAAAACGCTAGAGCTGTTAGGCTGAGAATATATCCACATGTTGCATATGGGAATTTTTTTGCTAACATTTCCAATAACCTGGCTCTCTCAATGGAGAAAGTGAGTTATCTGGGGGGCAATCGCTTGTGTCTACATTCCATTAGGGACCTCAATTGGGAGATTTAGTCTTTTTTTTTTTTTCTTTTTAAGCTTAACAGCTGTGAAGTGGTGAACTTGGTAAGTCTGTCTGCATGGCAGGCTAAAATTTTCCTTTGGTAGGTTGTCCCTGAAGAAACTAAGCAGATCCATTTAGATCTCACATTATAACATTCCCTCCAAGTTAACCTTTATCAGAAATAAAGGTGTTATTTTGATTTCTTAATGTCTTTTTCTCTTGGGCAGAGATGTAGCTATTGTTTACTGGACATCTTCAGATTCTTAAAATCTTCATCATAGATACATGGAGAAATATGTAAAATATAATTTACACTTTCCCTAATTATAGAGTATACAAAAAAAATAAATGTTGAAAGTAGTAAAGTAAGAAAAAAATTGCATTTAACGTCATCACTTGATCCTTTGAATGTATGTATTCATAAAGCAGGAGATAAAATTACTAAGTAGTATATTCCTATTTTTTCCAAAATCACAGTTCCAAAATTTGCTTAATTTCAAATATGGATGCATCAGAATATATAGCAAGACATTTAAATTTTTTAACACATTTTAATATTAAAAAAGTATATTGCCGATAACATACAAATGGCTAAAGCCTTTAAGATATTTTTGACTTTTTTTTGCATAGATATTTGAGTTATATGTTCATGAAAAAATTGCATTTTTGCCACAAATATAGCATGTATCATAAAAGAATGGGAGTAAAATTTTTACAGGGTATTGTTAATTTGTGCCAGGGACCGGAAAGGGATATGCTTGTGGCAGGGAGCTCATATAGACCTGTGCTGTCCAATACATTAGTCAGTAGCTACATATGGATATTTAAACTTAAAACTTTAGTTCCTCAGTTGCATTAGCCATGTTTTAAGTTCTCAAGAGCCCCACATATGGCAAGTGGCTGCCGTATTAGACAGTGCAGATATAAGAATTTCCATTATCACAGAAAGTTATATTAGAGCTGTTTCAGAAGACTCTTGAAGTATTTTATCTATATAGGTTGAGGTGAGGAGAGTCTAAGGTGAAGTGATGGCAATGAAGTGGAAAGGAGAGGTCTCTCTGAGACAGTCGATATGCAGAGTGATGAGAGGGGGATGCATTTAAGATGTCTTCCAGGTTTCTTTCTAGGGTAAACGGGTGGATGATAGATTCATTTACCCACAAAGTAAATATAGGAGAAGGAGCAGAACCTGGGAAAAGGATATAAAATCAAATTTGTACCCAGTGAGTAAGAGGCAACACTGGTACAGGCCAGTGGTCTGAGAGATTGCTAGATCTTGGAATGTGACCTGTGAGGATTCTGAGTGAAGACCAAGTTCCAAGGAAGAAGCCTTAATTGTGGGTACAGGCTAGAGCCATGTACGTGGGTGAGAGCTCTGCATGAGGTGGTCAGAGCTAGAATAAGGACCTAGGGAGAACTGGCATTTAGGAAAGAGTTTCAAATGGTAAGTAGATCATGGAATCAACAGGATAGTTCTTCACCAGCATTAAAAATATATATGAAAAATTAAAATGCTTTGCATATAATTTAAATAAAGATCTTTTCCTGAAACTTTTTACTGGATATAGTCACACACATGTATGTATACTAAGTTGCAAGGTAAAAGATATTTATGGGCTGTTGTTCATTTAGCTTGAATGTCACCAATTTATAAAATGAGCACCACGGTTACAAACAGGGACAGTGTCCTTTTTGTCATCACCCAAATCCTAGCACATAATAGACACTCAGTAAAAACATACTACATGAAGGAGTAAATCAACAGACTAGAAAAATAAGAGGAAATCCAGGGCAAGGGTAACTCATAAACTAAAGAAGGATAAGAGAGAATGAGTCAGATGTCAGTGATTTTGCAATATTTAGAACATGGGACCTTATCTCTGCACTTCCTGTAGATTGGCAGGAGCAGTGACCAGACTGCAGAAGTGAATGGGAGGTAGGGAAGTAGAGATAAGACAAATGGCAGTGGAGATTGAGAGGCATTGTGTTATTTGTTTTGTATTGAAGACATGAAAGTTCAATATGTGTCCAGAAGAGATTATATAAGGAAGGTTTATTCTAGAACTGCACGGTCCAATAACAGAACCACTATTTAAATTAGAATTAATTAAATTAAGAATATATTTCTTTCTTAATACTGGCTCCACTTCAAGTTCTCAATGGCTATATGTAGTTGGTCGCCACCATATTGCCTAGAGCTAATATAGAACATCTTAATCATTGCAGAAAGGCCTATTGGATAGTGCTGTCTAGAAACAAGTTTTAATTCATCATGTCTATGCTAGCTTCAATAAAAAAAGCCAGTGCTCAACTCTCTCCAACTTCTTTCTAATTGAATATCCAAGCACAGTAGAAAAACTGTTGGTTGACTACATTATCATCTACACATGATGAGATCACATTTGGTGTCAGTCAATGAGAGTTAACCCTGGTAGAAGCCAGTGGAGACATCAGGGAGGCTACTGAATCTCAGAATGTGATCTAGGAGCAGTCAGGACTTTACAGAGCACCTAGCATATTTTAAATATTCTACAATATTTGGTCTAAAAAAAACGTGTAAATAAATAAACTCGACAAAGATGAGACCATTGGAATTAGTGATTACAAAATCACTGATGTGTGGCTTTGCAGATAATGGTCATACCCCAGTGCTAAGAGCTGAGGCTCTGCTGCTACGTGCTTGAGAAGTGAGAGTAACTGAGGCAGCCAATACAGAATGCGTGCAAAAAGTGTTAATCTGCAGAAATAGATGAGTGTATAAAATACGTTTATTTAGCAATTATTTAGAATAGCTAAAGAAAAAAATTAAACAATATTTTTGAAGTATTTATAGTAAGCTCATGAAATACTCAGTTGCATTGTATATTAAATTTAAATTTAAATTTCAGTTGCATTGTGTATTAATTGCTGTCACATAAACCACCTTCAGGGGTAAAGTTTACATACCAAGGAAATTTAAAAAATAAATCATAACTAAAATGTCAATAACATATACATTATTTATACTTGGTATTACTAAAAATAAAGGTCACCTAGACTCCATTTTATACACCTAAGGAAATAAAGAAAATAGATATTTCCTCTCTTATTCTTGGCCTATCTATTTTAAATGCTTTAGTCAATAATTATTTAATAGAAACTTCATGATCCACGATTTTAGATGATAAAAGAAACTGCAATTACGGTAATTTCGCATCGCAAAACCACAAACTGACACTAAAGCCCTGAAAATCAGGAAACCAGAACCATTACTGGGAAAGCAGGTAAAATACATTACTTGTGTTTGTTTAATAAAAGGATAAAACTCTCACCATTATAAAGGTGCGGGGGTTTTAATTTAATTGAGGGTTTCCTTTTCTGCCTTTCCAGAAAGTCAAGCAATTTCTTCTGCAGCAACCGCAATGTCTTATCTTCTTGTCACCTTTTGTTCATCAGTTCATTTTGACTGCATAGAACTGTTTTATATTGGCTCACTTTGCCTGAACCTTTCTGCTTTCCAAATTAATAATTGGAACTGAGGTTATTTTTTAGGGTCAGAGAGAAAATGGGAGGCAAAGATACGGTTTTACTCCTGTGAGATCATACTCCTTTCTTCTTCCATGGTGCCTCATGAACTGTAAGAAAGCCGCAGTTAAGGGGAAGGGACTCTGTCCTCTCAAAGCTACTGATTACAGAGAAAAGAACATGCTTTAGCCATTTTGTAACCATGTTATTCATAGAACAAATGAATTGGTCTTGACGCACTGTAACATTTAGCTATATAGAAATTATTTTTTTTTCTCCCAAAGGAGATATATGTATTTTTTAATTTTCCTGGGAAATAAACACCTAATTATTTTTCTATTGTACATACCCCAGTTTCTTTGGTTCAAAATCTCTACCTGCCAAAGTCAAAATTTTCTATCAATACAGTAGTCACATACACACTGGAAAACATGTTCTTTAATGTGTTCACAATAATTAACAAATTTTTGATATTAATGCAAAATTTGCTGTTTTTCATCTCATTTTGCTTTCTTATAGATTTCTACTAGTTTGAAATCTATAAGAAAAGTGTTTTTTAAAACTAAGTTAAAGAGAAATTTAAAAATACTTTTTGTTTTACTTTTGCCATTCTGCAAATATAAGTTCTTCTAGTGTGTCATCTTCAGATATGAGAGACCACCCTTTCCCTTTTCGCTTATTACTACTTTCCGAAATTTCCCAAGATTCATAATGGCTCCGATTTTGCTAAACTCCTAGGTGTTACATATTATTTATTATCTTTTAAACTTTTCCTCAGCAGATCTTCCAGTCCCTCATCATCCCCTGTTTTGATCCAGACTCCCTTGATTATCTGATGTCAGGATTAAAGCTGGGTATACATCTCCACAGTTAATTTTGCCAGTAAATGTATGTAGAAAAAATTTTTCTTTTTTAATAAAAATAATCTTGCTTCCTTCCAAATTTAACTTAAACAAAGGCATATTTGTTTCATTATTACTTTGAATCTATATTCTTTATTCAGTATTAGTCCTTTTTCATTTCTTTTTTTAATTTCTCAATTTTTGACAAGATGTGACTCTTGGTTGCTTGTATTTTTAGTGTTTAGCTCTTTTTTGTTGGTAAATATATGTAGACATAAAATATATATATATTTTTTATTTTAAGGTTTATTGGATGAATGAGACTAGTGCTCAATAGGAATATGAGCAGCACGGGATCATTGGTTGATGCTGTTGGTTCAGGCACTGGCTTGGAGAGTGCACTTAGTTATGAAATACACTTATCTCTTTAGTTTTACATTCTGCTTGATCAGTAAATTTCACTAAATACATGATGTAGTGAGAAACTGTATATTATTTGTAATCAAAAGTTGAGTAAAGCTTAACTTCAAACTTTTTGTTACTTTCACAAATTCATTACAATATATGACTTTCATTTTCTCCCACTATATACTGGGAATAAAAACCAAACAAACAAACAAACAAACAAAAACTTATCTTAACAGGATCCATGGGGCAATTTTTTTTTTTCTACTCTCAGTGACAAGAAAAGCTGTGGTGTTTCTAACTTTATCTTTCTTTTTTAATAGAAATCAAGTAATATAACTAAACTTATCCCACACTTTGGTTTAACTACTAAGAGGCTCAGAGCCAAATTATCAGGAAAACTGTTCAATAGTCTGAATTCATTATTATGTATTATTTAGCATTAGCCCCCAAAATTACTGTTTAAATCATTTATTTTATATTTACTTTTATCTTAGTTATTTTGTTCCTGTCTTATAGCATGCATTAGAGAAAAGCTACTTCAAAATCTCACTTGGAATTAGGCATGGACTAAGTAAATTAATGGACTAAAATCTCATGGCATACGTAGTGTAGGTCACATTATCTAAATTATATAAAGTGCTAAATATAGTGCCTTACACAGATGTGAACCCTTTTAATGTTTTTCTCTTCCTTCTTCTCTTATATTATCAACTGAGGCCAAAGGGGTGCTTCATTCTTTTTATTCATTCGGTCATCTCAAAAACAATTATGCAACGTCAATATCTTTGGGACTTTGGATCCCTTTGGGACTTTGATAAATTTGGCTCAAGACTTATTTATAAAACCTGTGTAAATTCATTGCCCTCCTTACATGCTCTGCCACTACCTTCTTGCAGACACTGAAATTCTCCCCCAGTCTTGGTATAAAACATTGGTTTCCATGTTGTGTGGTGGATATATTAGAAGAGTGAGCCAGGGAGAAAGCAGGGAATTATGAGACAAAGAATGTGAGCTGCTTCAGATAAAAAGCAAATGAAAATGGGAGATGATCTTTATTAATTTGAGACATCATACTTTACTACGTGACTTTTACCCTAATTAGGAAGAGAATTATGTTTATTAGGATGACTGGTATTAAAGTTTGAAGCCATCAACAAATAAGTTCTTTTACTTGTTTGTTTGTTTGTTTATTTGTTTTGAAGGGGATGGTGGGTTATGAGTCCTTTCCCAATAGTGAAACAGAAATTAGGCAGATAATTTTTTTTCAAATTCACATTATTTTTACTGATAAAGTTATAATGAAGGATAGATTTAGTATGAGAACCAAGTATCCTACTAGTTCTTCCTAGCTCCTGGTTCTAGGTCTTAAAATAGCTTCCCTGAGGATTAATTTAAACCTTAATTTGATAGCTAAACATGCATGAGAAGCTAGCTGATTTTCAGAATGGGTAACCCACATTTGGGTTATCATCTTCCACAATGAGTCAACATAGATTTTAGGTACTCTGAGAGTGAGCATCATTATCTCCATGATCTGCCTAGAGTTGCTCAGAAATAACCCATCTGTTTCCTTAGTGAATGACAGATAAGCCCAGTAGAGTATAAGTCTGTTGTTTTAATCTGTTTATGGCTGGGATTTAGGGAATCCACAAGTCATTGACATTTTTGCTAATGTCTTGAATTAAACTGTTAGGGGCCTGAATCAATACTGTTCCTTATATTATTCATTATAACATATTTGAGATAATGAGCTCATTTACTCACAAGTTCCTTCAGTTAGTAACTGGTGTTAAGTAGAAGAAACTATCCTCTGATTTGCCTTTTTCTTTGTACTTGTGGCTACTGCCCTAACCCAGACTTCTGTTATAAAATGCTCTGGACTGGTACCCCCGCATTCAGTCCCTCAAATCCCAGGATATTCTTTACTCCCTGCCAGTGATATTTCTAAAACCACTATTGAATTCTCCTTCATGAATATGAAAGTTCAAGTCCTGGCAAGGACAGTGCCAGTCATTTTCATTTTTGTTTGCCTGGGTACTGAAACACATGTCTTGGCACATGATTGACATCCAACAAATATTTGTTGAATAAATGAAATGAGTGGCTATGTTATTATTATTTTTAAAAAAAATCAAAACCTCTAAACTTCTTCCAATGTGTTTTCTGGTAACTACCTGTACAAATTCTTTACAAGATATGCAATAAAACTTTCTGAGCTAATCCCGATTTACATTCCATGCATTTGTTCATCTCATTAATTCATGTATGGGTTATGCTTTGTGTGTGTAAGGATAAGTAAAAACAAAACAAAACAAACAAAACAAAAAAACCAGACACATTATTTGCCCTTGAAGAGCTTATATTTTTGTGAAGGATAGACAAAAAAAAAGTTAATAAAAATATAACATGCTAGAATATGATACATGAAACTAAATAGAACCAGGTAAGGAGAATATTGCTGGTTAGGTGAGACCTCTCAAATAAGGAGGTATTTGAGAAAAGCTGTGAAGAAAATGAAGACATAAATCATAAACCATCACAGGGAAAATTGTTCCAGGCAAGAACTTTGAAGAGGGTGTATGTTTCACCCCTGTACATGCTGGACATCCTGTGACACTATAAGTATTTTGGCTTCTCCTCTGGGTAAAAAGAACAAATGGAAAGTTTTGTTTAGAGGACAGATGCAAGCTGGTCTTTTTTTATGGGATTATTCCGACTGGCTGCTGGGTTGAGAAATAATGCAGGTCACAAAAGAGTGACAGGTCGGGAAATATTTTTTTAAGAAAATTCTCAAAATTTGACAAGTAAAAAAATACATATGTATAAAATTATATGTAATGTCTGTTGTTTTACTGTTTATTTTAGCCAAAACTAGAAAAACAAAATAAATATTCAACAATAGAGAAATAACATGAAATTGAATACAAGCTAGTCAATAAAAATAAAATGAAAAACTTTATGTATTGATATACAAAAATGTCAAATCTTCATATAACTAAATAAGATAATTATAAAGAAACATGTAAACCCTCTTAGAGAGAGAGAGAGAGAGAGAGAGAGAGAGAAAAGGAAAGCCTGTGTATTAGGTTGATAAAGTAGTTTTGCTATGGCAAAATGAAATTAAAGATTTTTACTTATTTAAAAAGAAATCTCATGTAATCAGTTTATTTTATTTATTTAATTATAATAAATTTTGTTCTAGATGTACTGATGCCTGATGTATATGATATGTACTTGCAGTGATGCAAAGATAGATTAGATGTGTTCCCCATTCTCAAGAAGCTGAGAGATGAATGATTCTCTTACTGTAAATGACTTACCAACAAATGAAATGTAACGAGTCAAAATCAGATTATGTCCCCCTCCTCCACTTACAATTTCCTCACTGTCAATCCTGCCCCCAAATATTGTACTTGGAGATTTTACTATACTCTTTTGATAGTGTTTCAACATCAATTAAACAATAAATCCTATTTATAGTTCCTTAACAGTCCTTCAAAAGTGACTTCCTCCATCTATATTCAGGCCAAATTTATTCTTCATCACATCATCTCAACCTTTATTATTATTATTAATTATTATCTTTCATAATTATGTTAAAATAGAGTCCAGTAGTTGGTGATTTCCACTTCCTTTTGTTCTTTATATGCTGATGTTTGTTAATGTCATGTGTACAAAGTCATCAAAGACATATTTTGATTCATTTTGCATGAATAAATATTGGTTACTTAAATTTTCTAGTGACTGAATAAGGAGAATGTTCTTCCGTCATTTGATTCATGCTTTCAGACTCTATCTGTACATCCAGGTTTTGTTTCTTGCACTTCTGACAAATATGAATACATTAAACTCAGTTGTTTTGCCTACTCTACAGCCACAATTATGCTGTATTTGAGGCTTAAGTCACTCTAATTGTTCTCGGTCCCCAGTCGCATTACCTTCTTACCCTTCTCAACCTCTGAATGTATGCGCCATCTGTCAGCTCCTAAGTACTTTCCAACAGAATCCAAAGCAGCATCCCAATATTCTCTTTCATCAGTCTCAGCAATTACATTTGTCAGTGTGGGAAACTGCAATAATTTTAAGTCATATATAATTATTGTGAATTTAACAAGTAGGTCAGGGAGCCAAGGGCTACTAGGTTTGCCCATCTTCCCAGTTTATATTATTCTCATGCAAAATTCAATGTAATCTGTTGTGTTTCCCACACATTTAAAACAACTCTTCTTAATAACCTCTTTTCCTTGCCGTGCTTCTTAGCTTGCTTCAGATGCATATTTGATGTGAGCCAAGGCATCAGCTGCTTTTCAGAAATTAAATCATTAGTCCCATTGTTTTATTTTCATCTCATGTTTCTACTCAAGTATGTATTTTGCAAAGTTAATTTCATCTTGTTAATGTGTTCAGTATAGTTCTGTGCAAATGACATGATATTTTCACATCTTCAGCAAACACTCTCTTGATCTCTTCTTGATTGCTAGGGATAAGAGTAGAGATGTTGAATTTCCCACCTTTGGCCCTCTGGGCACAACTTCTTCCTCACTTGGCTATTGAACAGATTCACTGGAGTCTTCTCATTTTCTCTTGCTTCTCCGAGATATCAGGGATATAATCCATCCAGGTTTGGTACTTTGTCAACTTTTAATAGCTCTAATTGTCTAATTATCTGCTTGGGTGCAATTATGAAACCACACTGAGCTTGTTTTCAGAGCTATGGACACTATAATATTGTTTGATATGCAGCAAGTTTGGTTCTTTAACAAGGCACAGAAAATTTATTGGCAATGATAACTATTGGACATTACATCGTTCCTTGTTTTTTAGAAAAGTATGTGTCTCTTCGTAGTGAGTAAATGGTAGAATTCCTCTGTCAAATTTTTCGTCATAGATTAGCTTCTAATTTGAGAATTCCCGTCTTCGAATCTGTGAACTGATTTGAGCTTTAGCAGTGTATCCCTAACTTTCTCACAACATTCTGTGAATCTGTGAAAAACTTTGTATGAATAACCTCGTCCACACTGAAAAAGGAGTAAAAATAGACCCTTTGAATACATTGTTTAACATGAAGATTGTATGATGTATTCAAACAGACAGTGATTGAATTTGTCCCTTTAATTTGTATTGAACTTTAAACCATTTTTAAAATTCTACTAAAATGATTGCTACAAAAGCTCTAACTAATCAAAAATTACTGCTGATGGCATTATTTTTCATGGTCACACAGCTACAGGCTACAAAAAAGATGTCTTCTGATTAGAAATATGAAAATAAACTCATTTCCCCAAAAAGTGTAATTGACTAAAATGAAATCTTAGATATTATACCTGTTACAATAATTGATTCAGTCTTGGTCATCTTGATTATGGTGGAATTTTCCATTTGGATGCATTAATTGGATTATTATATCTTTTAACATCGTATAATATTTTATAAAATTAAATACTACAAGACATGGTGTTTCCTAACTCTTCTTTATACACATTTTGACTACCCATTAACCTAGAACATCTTTACACATATAGCATCTATCTAACAAATACATTCTAGATAAATGTATGATTGCAAGTAGAAAAACAGAGGGGAGAAAAAATACATTTATTTTCACTAAGAGTCTTGTTCATAATAAATAGTAGGTGTTGATGGTAATGTCAAAATGCAACCCTCCTTACATTTTATGACATTTTATTTTTTCAATGTGTTTTACAGCTATTCAACGCTTCAATCCAATTTCATAACTTGAATCTTTGCAACTGCCAAGTAAATGGAGTAGAATCAAATGGGGAGCTTTTCTGGAACCAGGCTAATGTGTGTCTACCTACTTCATGGCATAAAATTCTGACTATATAACTAAAATAGACCTACAGCGTAATTAGGGCCTCCTCATCGGTTATACTGGTTTTCTCTTGCTGCATAACAGGATGCCATAAGCTCAGCAGTCAAAACAAGACCCATTCTCTCTCACTGATTCCACGGGTTAGAAGTCTGGGTTTGGTTGAGCTGGGTCCTCTGCTTAGGGTCTAACAAGGTTGCAATCAAGATGTGGTCTTTTCTGAAGTATGGTGTCCTCATTTGAACTTATGCAGTTTTGGGCAGAATTAAGTTCCTTGTGGTAATAGGACTGGGACCCTCAGCTTCTAAGGCTGCCCAAAGTGCTCGGACGTGTGGCTTTCTCCATAGGTAGGCAACACCATAGCTGCTGGCTTCCTCAAGGCAAGGGAACATCTCTGCCGCTTTGAGTCTTTTCCTTTATGGAAGGTCTGGATCCTCTTTTAAAGGATTCACCTCATTAGACTAGGCTGATCCAGGATAATCTCCCTTTTGATTAGTTCAAAGTCAACATATTAGAGAATTTAATTGCATCTGCAAAATCCCTTCACCTTTGCCATATTCTATTGGTTAGAAGCGAGTCACAGATTCAGCCTACATTCAAAGAAAGGAGATTATACAAAAGCGTGGGTACCAGGAGATAGAAATCACGGGGATCTTCAAATTATGCTTACTACAGTGGGATTAGAGCTGAGCTATTTTTCTGCTCACCTTATTTCTGATAATTATTCTTCATCATTTTCTACCCATCACTTTAAACAGGTAGTAAGTCACTAAATGCTTCCTGTAAGCAAGATGTGATGAGTGCTCTAGGGATACAAAGATGAAAAGATCCCAATCTATACTTTAAAGGAAATTATTGAAGAAGAGAGCAAACACCACCCTTCAAAATTTAATACAAATCAAACTGTGGCCCATTATCAGGCTCAACAAGTAAATATTGTGGAACTTATGAGAAGAGAGGTGATATTAGGTTAATGATGTGTGGATCACTTTATAAATTACACATAACCATTGGCATGTAGACAGTTGCTACCTTAAGCTCCCATAACTGAACAGAACAGAGCATGGACAAAAAAGACCCCTCTTTTACTAGTAAATAGATAATAAGTAGGAAGCTTTTAGCTTATTTATTAGCTACTTTACTTAGATTAAGAAGAACTGCTAATTAAAGCTGTCTATAAGTGGAAAGGCACACACTGAGGGGCAATAGATTTGATTTCTGAAATTATTCGTAGGACTGAATTCCCACTCCTTAGGAAAGAAAAATAAAGAGATTCCTTAATGGGGTTGTGTTTCAATTCACTACACATAAAGTTCTTTCCCACACATATTGTGAATTTGATATTGTAAAAAAAAAAAAAAGTTTTGTTTTAATTATCTTTACTTACTTATCCTTAAATTATATTTTTATTTAATTCTAATACTCCTCTAAACTTAAAAGACTGATCTTATTTTTCTATCTAGGCAAATGAATCCATAAATACTCAAAGTGTGCACATTTCAAAAAATGAACAACCTTTGGAGCCAAGATATGAAAGCAAGGGCTAAGAAGAGAATTTTGAAGTAATTTATAAAAATATTGTAGTCTTTCATGTCAGATGATGTTTCTTACCTTATTCTACAACATTTTGGAACTTCTTCAGAAAATTTTTCAGTTTACTAGATATCTATTTAGTTTTAAATAAATTAAATTAAAAACAAATTTAAAGAAAAGATAATTTAGGGAAAAGGTAAACACCTCTAAGATTTAGAAATTATACATAAATAATTACCTCAAAGAAGCAGTTATGCAATTTAGAAAGTATTCTAACTTATCATTTTTTGTTCTCCTTGACTCACAAAACTCTTCATATTTGCAAAATTAATGTCCATGCCTGCTCTCCATTTTAGGTCATGATCTGAGGGAAAATACTGCATAGAGTGGGATCCCACAGCTGCCCCCTTAAGCATTTATGAGTTAAACATTTACTAAATATGGAACAGAACTCTTTGCACCCCTTGCTTTAATTTATTTTTTTCAATGTCATGCTGCTTGTAATTTTGAATAACTGCTTTTACCTGCTGTGAGGAACAGTAACCACTGAGCATTGTGTTTTTGCTCAAATCCTATTTGTTGTTATGGAAACAGCATCTCTATTAAGCTTCCTGCTGCACAACGGTTGTAGAAAATGTTACTTAAAATGTTCACCAGCAAAGAAAACTGGGGAAGATGAATTCAAATAATACCTGACTATTTCTGTTATATGACATGAAGATGTTTGAAATACAAAATATAAATAATGATGACTGGGATACCTCCTTATACTAAATCAATGCACTGAATGAGAAAGAGACTATTGTGTAGGTATGCAAATTTTTTTTCTTTTAGTAGAATGGGCTATTCAATTTTATAGAGTTTTTTGACTTGATTTCATGAGAGATAAAACATGGAGTTTACCTAGGTGAGCTGGATTAAATTGTCTGTTATTCTATAGAATGCTCTTTCCCCACAAAATGCATTTGTACTTAAGCAACAAAGTTACATATCATTAATCTATTTCAAAATGTAACAATAGACTTATCTTAATTTACTTATATAATTATACATTTGATGATGATAATGCTGATGACTGTGCATCAGACTTTTATATACATTTATAGTTATAATCTTGTAGACTTCATTGGCTGCACTTCAGTATTTCAGTCTGGCATCATGTTTAAATGAGAAAGGTAAACCCAGTGAAAGCTTAATTCCTGTCACATGAAAGTTACCCTTTCATCCCTATTCCTGTGGACAAATTCTAAGAATGAAACATGTTTACACAACATAATTGAGTCTCAATATCATTTCTAACAGAGAGCATACAAAGCTGCGTAGGTTACAGTTGTATTAAAGTTCTGTGTCAACATGCATAAAATAGAAGCCACCAATCCTTTACCATTTACAATTTTTATAGCAGAAAACGTACCAAGTTTTTTACAGACATCATTAAGCCTCTTATAAACCCTGTGAGATTGGTAAACAGAATATTGTCCTCATTTTACAGATGAAAAGATAAATGCTCAAATAGAAATAGCTATTCTAGAAGTGACTTTTGCAAGGTCACAAGCTGGGGAGCGACAGAGCAGAGATTTTATTCGAGGTCTTTGGGTCTCTAGAAACCATTTTCTAAGCACATTTAAAGCAACATTTTTATACAAGAAATACTCAGTTATCTAAGCCTAACTTTTCAACCTAACTTTCTTGTTGGTAAGAGGGAATTGGATTATTCAGAAAATGGTTCTGTCTTTACTGCATTTGTCATGTATATGAAGTTATTGCTATAGTACAAAAAGAACAGAAATAGCCTGATCCACTCATTGAAGAGACTTTAAAATATCAAACAGAAATAAATAAAATGAAGTTTTGGGTTTCCCTTTTTATTTAAATGACTGGTTTTCTACATTAGTATGCAAATGTTTGCATGCATGTATGTATAAATGTGTGAATAAATTTTTTCCAAGGGAGTGACTAGGTCATAAACAATTAAAATGCAGAAACAACAACAAAAAAATAATAACTTTCTAAATACTACAGAAAAGTTGAATATTGAATATATATTTCTGATAGGACCAGTAGTTATTGACTGGAATACTAAGTATTATGAGCTATGCCACACAATCTTGAATATAACTGATAAAAAATTTTGATGCAACTTTTAGTTATCTACCTTTTTAAATATTTAATAGGGCATTTGATCTCAAATTTTTAAAACAAAATAATTATATAATTACATAGTATTTTTAAGTAGAGCATTTTGAATTATTTTATTCTTGTAATTAATGTAAATTTTTATTTATAAGCTTACTGAATATATTTAGACAAAAAGTCAACTTGTTTGCAGTGACAACGTTGACTTTGGTCTTATAGAGATTGTGGCCATTTCTTCATATTAAAAATAAAATACAAATTCCTGAGAAATAGTTCCCCAAACTATATATATATATATATATATATTTTTTTTTTTTTGTCACCGGATAGTGGTTCTAAATGACACCTAAAACAAAAGCTCCATGCTGAATATATATGCTGAGACTGTACTCCAGAATAAATCTGTCTAATTTCTCACACACCCAAAACACTTGTAGAAGGAGCAATCAGTACTAAATGGAATGAATATAGACATGGCGAAGGATAAATGGAACTCTTTTGTGTTCTTATGGTTCACAGTTGCCTCTAAAGTCTTCATAGAATTTACATTTAGAAAGCTGGTTACAACATGGTTTACCTTTTTATTTAATCAGCACAAAAATAACAACAGGAGGTGAAATTAACCTTTATAACCCACCCCTTCCCTTCCTCTGACCCCTTCCCTATTCCTCTTGCAGGCTGAAAAGACTCACTTATCCAGCTCCTGAGAATTCAGCGGGGTGGCCACCTAGAGCACTCCATTTTAAGACCAGAAAAGTGGCCTACTCCAAAGTCATGTCCCTTTCCCAGGGCAGACTGAGTCTAAGTAGTCAGTGCAGGAGCCAAAGGTACAGTTCCCTAACTGCAATGCAAGACCACTCTGAAGGTCATCTCAGCTTCGGAGTTCCCAGTGGAGTTAGTTGAGCCCATGATTGAAAATGCATCATAGCCCCACATCTCCTGTACATCTCTTTCCTCAGAAATCGAACCTGCCTCAAAAGCTAACACTTCTGAAACCCATAATGTATATGCAGTCACTTTTGTGTTTTATCTGCATTAATTCATATATTTGCCACATAATTATTATCTGATTTTCGAAATGGGGAAATATAGCACAGAGAAGTTAAAGAACTGGTCTGAGATCATGCAGCAAAAAATATGTGGTTTGGGCACTTAAAAATCTGATTTTAGAACACATGCTCGTAAACACTAGGCTATACCAAATACTAATGTTTGCAGTTCATTACAGTCCAAATATTTCAAATTGATTTGCATTCACCACATACACAGCGCTGAATTATAAGTGCTGAAAGATTACCATATAGCAAGTACACTTTATGTAAGGAAGTAAATATTAAGTACATTAAGAAAAGTATTTTAAAAAATGAATAATCTTGTTTTAAGTCCACATTTACACAAATAAAAATAAGTTGTAATATAATCAAGAAACTGTGGCTAGCAAAATTGTATGGAGGTTAGGGATTAACATATTCTTGAGGAAAGCTTCATAGAATAGAATACAATTGATAATGTCTTTGAAGGATTAGTAAGGTTGGAATTGAGAGGCAGGAGGAGTTTTTTATGTGGGAAACACTGTTGGCAAATAGAATTCAATTTTCAGGGATCTGGATTTTACACATACTGCTTTTTAATGTATATAGATATAGAATGAGAGTAAACACGCATACATGTGTGCACACACAACATGCATAAGGCATACATGCATACACAAAGAAAGGTAGAGCAAACTAGAGTAAAAATACACTAAACTGCATATTATCATCTACATGGAAGAACATGTGAAATGAAATATGCTAGAGCACATTATAGTAATGTTGAAGTTCTTGCATAAAGAAAGCCTGGATATGGCAAATATTTATAAATGCCTTGCTATATTTTTCTCTTCTGATTTTCTATAACGAATTATGTAGCCAGCAAATGCAAGAAGGAAAACACATGTCCTTAAGTCTTCTTTGTGGTTTAAGTTATTTAATATTTTGAATACTTTATATTAGTCTTTTTTGTATATTAATATAATGATGAATAATATTAGAAATATTTACGTTTCTATCATACAAATATTATTTGTTATATGATGTATCCATTTGTATAATTTCATCAGTATGCATTCTACTAATTTGTAAATTTCAGCATAAGACTGTTTTATACAAGAAAACATGTCTGTCTTTTTTTCTCCTAAAGAAACAATTTTTAAATCAAAGTTTCAAAATGAATAACCATCTGTATAAGTCAGAAAAACACGTCTTACTTTTCTAAATATCCCTTTCTTATGATATTCAGCACAGGGTAAAAATAAGGTTAGGAAATCTGTATTAAGTAAATATTCATTGGTCTCCAATACACTGATGTACATGGGGGATTAGATGCAACATTTCCACACTATCTTGAACACAGAAACTTTAATTATTGGACTTTTATGGCTTTTTTGGTGTTTTGTTGAATGCAATTTGGAATACCCAGTTTTAATTCCTATTTTAATATTTGTCGTGCTTGTTTAAAAATATATATACTTTTGTTATTGTTGTTGTTGTGTGTGTTTTGAAAGAGAGGTGGTTGGATATACAAAATTCTGCTTTGTTCATCATTTGACTTTGGATCTGTACACCACCCCCATGTACCTCACACACATACATAAGAAGGGGCTGTGGTTTAGCTTGGAATTAGCAATTTACTTAATTTTTATTCATTGATTCATAGTTTTTATTGGTTCTAGTCTTAGTTTTTACTGAGTTGCAATTATTATCACATAAGATTTTACACAAGGAAAATCAAATTACATTCCCTTCCCTACTGCTGCTGAAGCAATCAAGATTTAATAGTTTCTGCATGTAAATCAAAACACATGAACAGCTAAAATGCAGTTTTCTCATTCTTGACCTAAACTGCTTATACAGTGTTCTACAGATCATCATCTCTAGTTCCTGGAACCTTGTTACAAAAGCCCTATCCTTGACCTTCTCTCGCTAATATCTGTTGAATCAGCATGGGGAGGAGCCTAAGACCCTGTATTTTACTCATCTATTCAAAGAAGTCTTATTCTACTGACATTTGAGAATGCGGACTTGAACCCCACTTAAGTATCTGGGAGTACACAGATGCACTGAAGAAGCTAGCTTGGGGTATGGGTGGGATGGGACAGCAAGAACAGCGGTTCCTCCTGGACTTACTCCCGAGTTGGTGGCATAGTTAGACCATGAGAGAGCCAGGGAAAATATGTAGTGAGAAGGAGGTGCCCTTTTCACACCTGCTATATCCTGCATCTGATTTCCTGTTCTGCATGGCTGCCAACAGTGAAGAGGAACAGCTGAGTTGATACTATGACAGGCATGCCGCTTAAAACGTAATTCATTAGTTCCAACAGCAGTAATAATGATAGTTATTTTTAGTTATCATTAATTACTTCATTACTCCCTTATCTTTCTTTGTTTCCTTTTTTTTCCCCTCTGTTTTTATGTTGTAGGAACTTCAAATGTGTATATATGAGGGAAAGAAGGGAAGTAAAAGGAGATACATTTAATAAGCAAGATTCGGTACAAATGCGTACCTTCATGTCTCATGTATACGTTCAAGCCTTACTTACATGTATTTAATTTTCGTGCTGAGAACATAATCCTATAAACAAGTATGAAAGTCTTTTGCTCTATTTCTGTAGACTTGATCTAAATTAATTGGATTAAATTAAGTTAGTTAATTTAATAGGCCCTATTGTTCTGAGCAAAGCCTGAGACCTTGTATTTAAATCATCTACAGTGGCCTCAACCTACCCTTCAAAATGAACCTTTTTCTTTTTGAAGCCTGGATACCAGCCATGGATGCAATATAAGTTAACGCCAAGAGAGATCATTTAAGTGTGGTTATTAAGGAGACTATGATTGATGGAGTTTGTAGCTGGTAATGTGATTCCCCTTTGGCTGCTCAGTGAACATCGGCAACAGATCAATATCTCATCTGCATGAGATTATAGCCCCTTTTGACAATAGTAGTGAGAAGAGGCTTAAAAAATAGACCAACATATTTGGCTATTCTGGTTTAAAAGGTAATGCAAATAAATAACTCCTCTCCTAGAGAAAAATGATCTGATAGGAATTTTATTGTCGTCATAGTTTTTGTTAGGCATTGATCAGATTGTCGTGGGTATTTTTTTTTTTTTTACCTCACTCTTTTCTTTTCTGTTCATTTCTTTTTCTTATATTTTAAACAAGGCAGATCTTCAACATGAGCATTACAAACAATCAGAAATCATAGCAGGTATGACAAAAACTTTAGCATTTGTCTATCTAGAGTGATCCAGTGTTTAAATCATTTAGAAAAATTGAAAGCATACCAAGACTTTAGAAATTCTGTTTTAACTACTTATTTTGATTAATTGGATGAATTATACTATGAATCTAGAGCTGCACAATCCTATCTTCTCTTCACGAGTGCTATTTCTCGTTCCTTCCTCTATGAACCCTCTGATCCTCAGCACCATACACATCCTATCCCTTCATAAAGTTGGATTCTAGGGTTACTCCTCTATTCCTAGACCCTGCTCTGGAATTTCTAAATTACTAGAAAGCAAGACCTTAACATTTATATCTCCCTAGCCTATGCCAGGCTGCTTTTAACCTCCAGAGTATCATCATTTTCCAATTGATTACCTCCCTTCAACAGTAGTGTCTTTCTTTGGCTGCTTCTATTCTAAAGTGGACCTGACGGATAACCAAGAGAGTCTGTGCACTATCAGGAACCATAGAAAGGACTGGAAGCTCTTGGGAGTGTGTTCTCAAGCCCTTGAACTAATAAGGATTTGCATACAGTGTTTTAAAGTCTTTTGCTAAAAATAAGATTTTTATTTAGATTAGATTTTAAGTAATGCATTTCAAACTAATTTTCAAAGGTAGTAAATTATTCTTCTTCATGAAAATTACCTTGAATCATCTTCCTATGATAGTATTGTCTGCCTTTAAACAGGCTTAAATTTTTATTCAGTTTTATTAAATTCTACAAGCTATTTATTGTGATGTCATAAGCTCCTAAAGTCTTAGCAAAACAAGTAGAATTGAAAAGAAAGGATTATAAAGGTATAAAGCTTAACAGAAATAAGTTTCAAAACAAGATCTAAAAACTCATTTCTGGCATTAAATTTACTTATTAATATGAAATAATTTTTGGACTGAGCTTTTAAAATAACAATGATGTTTTAAGTTCACATTCAACTGATATGATTTTTGAAATCTTTGAAAATTCATTTTATATATGCATATATATTCATATGCATATATATGAGGATAGTTTATGTGTGTGTGTGTGTGTGTGTGTGTGTGTGTGTGTGTGTGTGTATCTCTATTCATTTAAAAAGATTTAGTGACTTGGCACTAAACAGGTCTTGTAAATTGTATATCCTCTGGAAATCTAACTAAAACTGAGATTTTCAAATTGAGATTTAGGATTGCTTACTAATGTCCCTGTCCTTGAATACTAGTGGCATACGTGCACGGGTGCCTTGCTGAGTTAAAAATCAAACAATCAAACAGTTTTCTATCATTGAGACTGACCAGCTAGTTTCAATAGGCTTTAACAAAAACCATTCAAAATTAATCATGCCTTCCTGTATAGCAACGTTAAGGTTTTAGTTATCCTTTTTCTTCTTTTATTTTAATGACATGGGGAGGAGGATCATAGTATAATGGGTCCACGTGTATTTGAAAATTCTCTGAGGAGTAAAATCATTTGTAACCTATAAGGCATCCATCTAAAGCAAGTGAAAATGAGCTACACTTGTCAAGAATTTGACTGTTCTTTTAAAATTGTTCTTTCTTAAGCACAGGCATTTTGCTTTTAAGAATTTACTTCTAGTCTCAGTTCTGGGGATCATGTTCCACTTTCTCATTTAGACTAAGGTAACCTAATGAACAATTCTACTGATAGACCTTTTTCAACTTTGATTCCAGGAGTTTATATTCTTTTATATCTGACTTACTTAATTCTCTGAGCTGACCCTGTAGTCTTAAAAGCATTTCCCTTGAGATGTTCAACACCTATTGATTTTAATTCTTTTCTTTAGGAAAAGTGTTTCTAAGAAAAATGTATCCTCTCTAATGTGGAAAAATAAAAGAACAAAAAATATTAAAATGTTTGGTGTCTTTTAACCGACTATAATATAGTCCTTCAGCTGTCAAAAGTCAAATTCTATAGCTAGTACCTTACCAAGGATTTATATTTCTTTATATATATATAGTGTTTTTTCTTCATTTGCAGTGAATTCTACTAAAACTAAATTAAAGATATGTGACACATTATGGTTCCAAATGGTAAGTATTATTACATATTTTGATGATTCCTTTTCTAAACTAAACTTGGAAATAATATTTATTTTTATTATCTGAGAGTCACCCTAGTATTGATTAATAATTGTATAATACCTATTTTCTCCATAAATTTCACAATAAGCTTTGAGCAAAAAGTTATGCAAATCTGACTTAAGAATGCTCACATTCTGTCCATACATACCCCTTGTATATATAGCGTTACTTCCTTTCACTGTAGTCACTTTAGCAATTCCGAAAGAGGTATTTTAGTAAGAATATCTGCAAACAGTTGAACCTTAAATTTTAAAGAACTTGCAAAATATCCATTGCCTCTGCCTTTATAAGTTAATATTGCCCGTCTCCCCTTATCTGTTGAATCTCCATCACATTGGTTTACCTTAAATCACTAAGCTAAGAAAATTTAACCCTCTGCTTTCAGAAAGTAAATTTATTCTGCCCTGCAATGCACATTCCCATGAAAACTACACAGCCAGACAAGCTAAACAAGAGAAATAATTTTAACTTTAGAGTTTCCCCTGCCAACCGAGAAATATTAAAAGCAGTCCCTCCCTGACTATCCTCACTCTCCCACAGGATGTGCTGGGGCCTGAAGCTGTGAAGGACTCAAAAGTATAGGTCAATACTTGCCTTTGAGGCTCTAAATTGGTGCTTCTCTAACCATCTGTGGTGAAGGGACACTTTTTTCCCATATCTCAGAAACCAGTATTTTTGTAAGATATAATAAAAAATGAATTACTAGGAAAAATGTTCACATATTTGATGTCACGGAAATGTCAAATTGCTATAAAAGTTTCTAAATGCTATGAAAGTCACTCTCTTAGGAATCTGCTGCCATGTCTGAGCACTGTCATGGTGTGGAGAGTGTACCCTCCTGGCAGGCTACTGAGGGCCGCCACTGGTGTTTGGAGAAGTGTGGAAAGATGTGTTTTGCAGTGTTCTCTCTGTAGTACACTGATGAGTGCAGAAATAGCAACTGATTCCTCTTTAACAGACACAGGGGCCGGAGAATATTGTTGCTTCTTTTGCATTTAGTTCTCATTTCTTCAGGTGGTGTAATAAAGCTAAGGTGAAGGGGATGATGATGACTGTGATGGCAACAGTAAGAAGGGAAAGGAGAAAGAGAAAGAGGAGGAAGACAAAGGGAAGCAGGAGGAAGAGAAAGTGGCTACCAGTGCCAGCATGTGCTTCTACTGATTCTACTCTTGTTGTGTAACGCTAACTACAGGGCTAATGGAGGTAGGAATGGCACCTTAGTCCTTTTGCACTGACAATACCACTTTCCGTTTGTCCTGCAGAAACCCTTAAAAACTTGAATGGAGACTACAGCAAATACTGGGTAGCAATCCCTTAGCACATTGGTAACTTGGAGTAAAAATTACATTTACAAACACCAAACTAAGAGGAAAGTGAGAAAAATTACACAATCCATTTCATCATCAATTGTAACAAGGTGAGTGGTCGAAACATTAATTGCCCTCTTGCTTGCTCTCTCTTTATCCTGCAGAATTATCAACAGATAATTAGAAAAGTAATTTTCTTCCCCATTTTTTTCCTGAAGGCAGAGTTTCCAGATAAAACAAAGGGTACCCAGTTATATTTAAATTCCAATTTCAGATCAATAACAAGTAATTTTTATCATAAGTATTTATAAAATATTGCATGGGATATTCTTATACTAAAAAAAAAAAATCTTTGTTTACCTGAAATCTAAATGTAATCTGTATTATTATTCAGTAAATCTGGCAACCCTACTTAAAGAGAGATTCAGTCCTTTTTTTCCCTCCCTAGGATCCACAGACTCCAGAGGAAGAAGAAGATGTTGGAAATTAAGTTATGTTGATTCATGTTCATAGAAGGGAATTATGGTTTATTATTTCGATGGAGGAGGAGTATTTTTTTTCTTCAATGGTATTAGATTCCTATGATCCAAATAGAGGAAATTGGGAAAAAGTGTTCCCAAAGGTGGAGTGTGAGGCAAGAAAGAGTGCCAACAATCAACAAGCACTAAGCAAGCATGAGCAGTTGCTCACCTGGGCACAACGTTTATGGCTTCTTCTGCTGTCACCCACCATCCTAAACATAGTAGCCTGAGTAGAAATGGGGTCATAAGAATGTTTCAGAGAAAGCCATGGTCCTAGAGGATTAGTTCCCAACAACATTGGGTGACTGCCTAAGAGGCACTTGAAATCCCTATTATACTTGCATAACGTTGGAGAAGAAAAAGGTATCATGGAAAAATTATTCATATGGCCTTTCTTGCCAACCTTGACTAGTGGAACCTTGTAGCCTTCCCTTATCTTGTTTAGATAAATTCTGATGCTTAACATCACTAGCACCTAAAAGGAAAATGTTATCTTTCCCTGAGGAGAGAAGGGAGACTACATGAGAACCGCACTTGTCAAACTAGGGTTTGATACCACTTCCTAAGCAGGCAGAGCATCCCCCACTGGAGGCTACCACATTGAAAGGACCATGGCCATACCCTTCAAGTAGGCAGAGTATTTTTCCAAAGGTTGAACATGACTGTGCATCTAAACTACATTAAGGTCAAGAAAAAATATATACGTAGAAAAGAGAAGTTAACCCTGACTATTATAATAGAGATTATTTTAGAATAAGAATACATATCTTTTCCTCCTTCATGTGTTAGGATACGAAGTACAATTTTTACTATCAAAAATCAGTATGTAACCATAATTATATCTTGTTATTAAAACCTGTTAGAAAATGCCGAAAGGCTTTAAAAGTTAAGGTAATAAATCAAACATGTCATCACATTTTTTATTTTAGTCTGTTTTATTTTGTGGCCCACTCTTTACACATGTGTGTTTGTGTTGCTGTGGAAGGTATTAATTTAGTCAGGAGCCTCATGAGTTAAGTAGGTAGGTGAAAACTTCAATGTACTGTTACCTGAGCTTGCTAAGTATGTCTTGAGGAAGCATATGTTTTTGCAAAACCTGCATCTAGTATTACAATACTTCATTTGCATCCTCTGTGGGAATTTTAATAAAATTTATTTTGAGTTCTTTGGAAGTAACTGATTTGTTGCTCTGTGTTACACCATATTTCAAACATAGCCCCATTGAGATATCTCATGGCATATTTTTTCCAAACTTACCTCTAGCATACTCTTGGTCCTTTGCATTAATAACAGCCTTTGGTAAAAGGGCAGTTTGCAAAACAAACAGACAAGTATTAGCAAGCGTCATGTTCACCTTTTAACAATGCATCAGTGAGTCACTTCTGAGACTGATTTAAATGCATTTGAATGTTCAATCCAATATGAATGTGAAGGCATTTAAATAAATGCAGTGTGTTTATCTGAATATGAGATCACATTGTACATGTTTATTTGAATGTATGATGTGCAATCAATCAAATAAATGCACTGAGCAGATTTATGTCATTCCGTGATAGCACATTCAAATAAATGTCTCCAACATTTACAGCAATGTAAAAATGTAAACTAGTAAAGATGTTTTCTTTTATTTTTTTTTACAGAGCATAAATATAATTTCTTGATTTGAGTGATATATTATGTAATATGAGATTGGTTTTCATAAACCACATTCAAAACATTTTGTTTGGGTCTAATTATTTTATGGCTTCAACACTTACTTCAACACTTACCCTTCACACATGATTCTGTCATAAGAAAGTTGGTCAGTTAATTATGGTCATTATAATCATAAATAATGATCTCCCAATGAATTTGGCTATGGCAAGAAATACTAATTCTAAATGAAGAGCTTACAGTTACCCAGTGATACACCTATGATTCTGGCCACAAGGAAGTAAAGTAAAAATTGAATTTACTACCTTTTGGTCTAAAGATACTTTTAGTGAGCCACAGTAAATACGGTAGTTCCACCTTATCTGAGGTTTTGCTTTCCTTGGTTTCAGTTACCTGTGATCAACCACAGTCTGAAAATATTAAATGGAAAACTCTAGAAATAAACAATTCATAAATTTTAAATTGAACGCCCTTCTGAGTAGCATGATGAAGTCTCTCATTGTCCCTCTCCATCCTGCCCAGGAAATGAATCATTCCTTTGTTCAGCATATCCATGATGTATGCACTACCTGCCCATTAGTCACTTAGCAGCAGTCTTGGTTATCAGATAAGGGGGGGGGAGAGAGAGAGAGAGAGAGAGAGAAGGAGAATGAGAGAGAGAGAGAGAATCACATAACTTTTATTATAGCATATTGTTAAAATGGTTCTATTTTATTATCAGTTATTGTTGGTCTCTCAATATGCCTAATTTGTAAATTAAACTCTATCATAGTTATGTATGTATAGGAGAAAACAATATACATATAGGATTTGGTACTATCCACAGTTTCAGTATCCACTGGGGGAGGGGGGTATTAGAATGTATCCTCTGTAGATAAGGGGAGACTAATGTACAGTGGAGGATATAACAAATATATGGACTGACTCAAATGGAGATTAAACATTTACTTCATCTAAATAAACAGCCAAAAACAGTACCAACAATTATATCAAATAACCTTAATTTTATAAAAAATATTTTAAAACAAATATTCTATTCCGATGCATGTCTGAAGCCTTTGTTTTGGTATTTGCTGTTAAGAAAGTCAGGTTATTTTTTGCTTTGTTTTGTTTTTGTTTTGCTTTTTATAAATGAGAAAAATGAGGAATTTTGTCAGGTTGTCTATTGCATGAATAGCGTTGGGTTTTTGTTTGTTTGTTTGTTTGTTTTTTATTCTAAAGGGACAACTAAAATCTTGTCTAGGTAGCTTTGTTCTTAAAAGCAAGAAATGCTACATCTGGCAGAACTGGACAATGACACAGGCAGGATTGGGATAAAACCTAAACCAGTGGTCCCTTGCTGCAGTGATCATAAGCAATATACATTATTCTCAAGATGAATGTGGTAACTTCCAAGAGTGTTGAAGTATCCCTCTCTCTACACACACAAGTTCACAGACAGACACATACACACGTCATTACATACATATTCCTAAATTAAACTGAGTAGCCTCTTTATATTAGGATTCTTCTGTATCCATCTCCTTCTTTTTTCCAGAGGCACTGAAAGTATAAGCTAGTTTGGACATTAAGACGAAGTAACACTCATTAAAGTGCATGTGCACATAGGCTGTAGCATGCTGTATTTATTTTGCTCATTTGTCTGTCCTGTACCTACCTAGCACAGCACCTGGAGTATAGTAGGCAGTAAATATGTGTTGAATGATATAATGAATTTATTTACTCACAATTCATGTGATTAGGAAAACTGGAGTAACTTAATGGTAAAGTTTACTAGCAAATGACTCTTGGTACAATGGAAAACAGTTGTGAGTACAGCTCTGTAATTCACTAGTTTAACTTTCTAGGCCATACTCTGCATCTACACATTTAAGAAATTGTGCTAGACAATAGATACAATATTTTTTAATCTAAGATTCAATGATTCTGTCTCATCTGAGATGTTCATATCACTATAAAATTAATTTTATTGGCAATAGTTTATTGATTCCCAGAATCTTAATATATTTGTGGCCACAAACTATTATCTGTAGTTAGAGACTGCCAATTCTCTATTATTATCTAGTTTGCTAAACCTGACATTAGAATATAAAGTTCATCAACATTTGACTAGCCTTTTAATTTATATACACCCCTTGACAGTTATTTTTGTTGTATCTAATTAGAAATGTCATTAATAACCTTACCAAATTAATTACCCATGTTTTGAACTTCGTGTTTTATTGTCAATAACATTTTTAATTGCACAGCTCAATTCCTTTTAGACCTAGTCCATTTTTCCCAGGTAATAGGTCTTTAAGCTTATGCTAATTTACAGAGGTAGATATCCACCATGAATAATTAATTAATGGACATTTCTTATTTCAAAAGTCAAACTTTTTCCCATTTCCTCATATGATTGTACTGTATTATGGAAAATTATACTAGTTCCTATAGAACATTTTGATCTATGATTCACTTTTTAATTGGTATTTAAAGTAGATTTCTTCAAACTACTAGTTTAATGTTTATGAAAGATACAAATGTTGCTCTGATTACCTTTTTAAAATGCTCTTAAAAATTGCTGTGTTCATACTCTATTTACATAATATCTTTTAAAATATTTTATATATACATATATAATCACATAATACTCAGCCCTTATAACTTTACACATTTCTTCAAATTTTTCATATATGAAATCAAAATAATAAATATTAAAAACACTTAAATTATTGAAAATAATGCATTCAATTTTTGGTACTATAAATTTTTAAAGTGTAGATTATACATATGTGTGTATTTTTAAATAATGTGTTAAATATATAAAATGTAACAGTATCTTGAGCTTTCCTCAAAACTTCACAAGCTTATATTCTACAATAAACCTATAGACTAGGAAGTATCCCAAGTACATTTAAATACTAGACGTTAAATAGCATGTACTTGCTTTTCTCAATGGGTCCCAGTTGTTTTTCAAGTCATGATGACAGATTATGCTGAGTCATCTATACTTTTCTGCTTTTTATAGCACATTTTAGTGAACTGACAGCTGAGGTTAGAGATTATTGTTAACTTTTCTGTTCATGCTTGCATAAATAGTAATCTTTAGAAGTATATGGTATACATTATGCATTTAAATTTCACACATAGCTATTTTTCAAATGAGCATAATATAGGAGCCTCTTCCTTTTATCTCACAGGAAATGAAACCCGCCTGAAGACCTACCATATGTGAGTTCATATTATGATAGTTTTTACCATCTGTGCTATAAGACCAGCACTCCAAGACAATTTCGGCTGTGACTCTGAATTTCATGTCCTTTGTCAGTTTAAACTAAACTCTTCACATTACTGTGAATTGGATGTAACTCATGTGAATTATATACTGAAGGTAATACTTTAAAATAAGCAGAGGGTAATTATTCATTCATTTTTTTGTTCATTGAGGTAACATTAATCATAGTGACTCCATTTGGAATTTATATATAGTCCATAATTCCAAATAATTCAACTATTTGCCTTGTCTACAGCAATAATCTGTCTTTATAGTAGCTATTCTTTATCAGGCAAAAACTCATTTTGATGATATCACAAGGATATATTTTATTGTTGTGTTTATTATGTGATAATACATTGGCTACACATGAATAAACTATTTACCTCAATCCTGTGAGTGACATTTTATAAACTTGTACAACTAATGCTCAATATATAAATAGGAGAAATAAAGACAGATCAATGCTGAATTCATATAACTTTCATTTTTCAATTATTTTGGAGTTAATGACAGCTCAAGAATTTACTAATCTTAGAAGTCAAGCCAATTCTAATAAAAACAAGTCATATTAGATTTTAATGGTGAACTGCATCAGTTTTGAACAGAACTTGTATTTTAAACTATTGAAGAAGATTCACAGATATAATTTAAGAATTTGATTATACCTATACCGTCAGCAACTAACAAATGATGTAAAAAATTATGTAGCTTGCTTACAAAAAATAATGCCCACCTTCTACAAATTTTTCTTCCTTTGTTAAATTCAGTTTTGTTTCTGCCATACTAGCCTTCCAGAGGAAATTTTAATATCAACCATGAATGAACTGATTTGAATTGCATTGACATTGAATTCTAATGTAGAAATTCAAGAAGTAGGTTAGAGAGCAATTGCAATCCAAAGATTGTTTTCCACAAAGTTCTTTTGAATTATATATAAATGACATTTGGGTTCTGATGTTTGAAGTTTATAATTTGGACTCATTTTTAAATATTAATGAACCGTTTGGGAAGTTTTACCAAACAGATAGTGATTGGTCAGATCACTGGATAAGGATCCTGAGTAGTATGTGAAGTACTTAAACTTGATGTTTTTTGTTCACTGGGATATTCTGTTTCATTTTCTGCATTTTAATGTCTAATTACTGCGTGGAAGTTTATTGAAAAGTCATTCTCAGGTCTTTTAAATGTCATCTTATAAATGTGTTGAGTGTAGTGATCTTTCCAGAAAGAAATGTGTCCCAGCGAAAGATTTTGATCTCTTGGGGAACTGATATATCTAAATCAAGTTCATAAACTAAAACACTAGGGAAACAATGCAACACCTCATGAATTATCCAAAATGGACTGATAAAAGAAAGAATGTGAAAGGGGAAAAGTAAGAAATCTATTGACTGACATGGCTTCAAACTGTGACAGTCCAAAAAGAAATAGAGAATAGTATATTTTACTGCAGAGACAATGTTTATCTACATAACTAACAATTATACAAATAACAATTGTATTTTAGCAATTTTTATTACTATATCTAAGGAAATACCTAAGTTTAATAGTTCTGGAATTACTGAAAGTTTTGAGTTCAGTTATAGTTTTTAAAATTATGAATTATCATAATTCAAGGATGATGGTTTTACAAATTTAAATGTTCAGACAGATTCTATGAGAGTTGAAATAAGGTTATAATGTAACTCCAGATATTTCCCTTATGACTGTATCAGTTAAATTTGATTATGTAACAATTTGATGACTTAAAACAGTAATTATTTATTTAACTCATAAGACTGAACAATTTGTTGTAAGCTTAGCTTAATAATTTTTCTGGTCTTGATTGGGCCACCATAGGTATCTGCAGTTAATTGGCAGGTTTTCTGGGGGCTGGCTGACCTAGGTTGGCCTCTGATAGGATGGTTCATAGCTGGTCCAGCAGGGTAGCCCAGGCTTATTCATTGGGAGCTTATCTTTCAAGAGAAAGAATATCATGAAGACTTGGTTCAGGACTAGATTGGCATCACTTCTGCCTTATTCTTATTGGCCAAAATAATTTATAAGCCAGTCTGTATTCCAAGAGCAGAGAAATGGGCTCTACCCATCTAGTGAGAGGAGCTGCAAAATTACATTTCAAAGAAAGCATACAATGCAATGTAGATAATTATGACATTTCTGCCATGGCATGATAAATAGTCCTTTCCTTCATACTATTTATGTTTAGAAAGTCACCAGATTGACTCAAAGCCAGAGTCTTTCTTGAGGCATAGTTTGACTTAGAGTGTAATATATGTTCTTACTCTTGTAGACATTTTATTCTTTTATTTTATTCAGAATATTTAGAAAGTTAAAAAGTTGCAGTCAGGGGATGGTTCTGAAAGGATATTAGAGGAAGCCAAGCTATTCTAAAAATGGCTTATTCCATTTTTGCTTTTTATTATATGTTATTTCAAGGAGGCACATTGAACTTGTGTTTTGTGGTTCAGTGGATTTGGGGTTTTCCCCTCCTCCTACAGTTAATGTTGCACCCCTGTCTGTATAGAAGGTAACTATATTGTTTAAAGCATAGCACGTAATAAATGTTGAGAAAAAAACAATTTAAAAATAAACACTATTTTCTTCTGATTGCTTATCTAACAGTAGATGATGAGATGTTTGTAGCTACCATTAATATTTTGTAAAGAGTAAAAGACTAGACTGGTATAAGAAACTACAGATTTGTAATGTTGCTATTACTCAAGGGTAGAACAATGGCAGTTAAAATTTAATTCATGCATAAACAAAATACCAAGCGAAAATCCTACACTGGTCTTCCAACATGATGTGATAAGAGGTAAAAAGAAAGTACAAGGCAGAAAAGGATTATGTGCCACATGGCTGAAGATGCCCAGTGAATAATGGAGCATCAAGATAGGTATTAGGCCACACAATTATATGAGAGAATGTGTATTTTACAACCAGATGCATTCTGGATTTGCAAAGCTAAGAAAAGGCATCCTGGAAAATGAGGAAAGTTTAGAGAAAAAGAATTAGAATGTGAGGGAAGAAGGGTCTTTCTTAACAATGGATTAAAATTAGTAGAACTTCAATCTAGAATGACTAATTCTAAGTTGGCATTTAAAGAAGTCTAGGAAATCATGAAATATACAGATAGAATCCATGAAATTCTGAAATACTAGAACTTTGGGGTCACCTTTAAAAATGATTTCTTAGTATACTGCCCTGGTTTCTCTCATTCTGTTAAATTTTCTAAAGATTTAAAGATTAAATCTATTGAAAAATGGTTAACTGTGGGCTAGACACTCAATATTTCAAAGGTAATAGGTGATAATACTCTAAAACCCATAATCCTAGTGAAATGTTTATGCCCTTCCACTAACCCCTAAAAATTACTAAGCCTCTCTTTTTATTACTTATCTACATAGGGCTAAACTTTTATAAATCCTCTAAATAAAATCCTTTCACCTTATGGAAAAAGAAAGTAAGGTCCAGAGAAGTTGAATGACTTTCTCCCATTTACACAAGTAGTTGGTGAATCCTGATTTAAAAGTAAGGTCCCAGACCCAATATTTGCTTTACCCTTAAGTTTGGTTTAACTTTTTACCTGCCTGCTACCCATTGTCAATGGGTTGTTTCAAGAGTACCTAGGAATTAATCTTGTATTCTTTAACCCCATATTAAGACTGTACTTTCTAACTTTATTTTTCTTAATGGATGGTTCATTCTTAAGTAACCAGGTAGAAAGCCTGAAACCATCTCTTTCCATTTTTTTTTTATCTACCCTTTATATTAGAAACTACATTAACCTTACATTAAGTTAACAATATTTATTCCTAAAATATCATGGTCCAGAACTGTGTTAAGCTCTTAGTATAAACAAAACAAATCCTGGGGTTTCTGTACTCAATAGTCCTATGTGTCTTTTCATTCTATTTCTATACCAATTTCTTCCTTGCCATCACCAAAACCACCAGTCTAGATTCTTGTGTTAGTTGCTATATAGATTCTCTCTCAAGTATTTATCTTTTCCAAATAAATATTCCTGCAATAATGTCAATTATATTATTTTTTTATTCGAAGTCTACATTGATCTACCATACATTCAAATCCCGCTCCAACCTCTGTCCATATTTCTTGCCTTGCCATTTAATTGCTTTTGAAATTTGAACCAAATCTGTTTATCTAGTTTTAACCTCTATTTTCCTATTTATTAATAAAAACATTTATTGAACATTTTCTATGGTTAAAGCTCAGTGTTAATCATAGTAAAGATGACATTTATGAAACTTGGTGTCTGAAATCCAAATGCTAATACTTTGTTAGAGAATATAGAATGTTGTGTAAACATCATGAATATCATTAAACCATAGGGAGAACATACAAAATTCAAAAGAGAGAGAAGCTTCTTTTATCTGGGGAATTTCAGAGGGAAGAGTTTCATGAACATTTTTAACTTAATCCTCCCATTTCTTTTCTTGATACTTCACATTTATTGTCTAACTAGACTTCAATCACTGATAATTCTATTCTTTAAAATGCAGTATTTCTGGATAATATAATACTTTTCACAAATATTTAGTGAAACTGTAATTAAAAATATTTTCAATTATGTTACCTAATGATCTCATATAAGGATCAACACAATATATTCTATCTTGAATTTTGTGTCAAAAAAAATTATTTTGGCAGTCACCCAGCAACATCCTTCTCCTTGATAACTTTGGTCCTTAAAGGAACTTCACATGAGTCATAGTCTGGGCCCCAGAGAACCATGGTTTCACACTATCCTGCCAAAGCTGAGGGCCACCTTTGGCTCCAAAGCTAATTTCTCCTTATGGCTGCTTTACCCTGACTCAGGACCAGGCCAGAACACAACAGCATTTACATTGTGGGAGGAGCAGTGGAAAGTCAGGTGTATGTAGTAGTGGGGGGCTGCTGCCATTTGGTGATTTTTTTTTTCCTTTTCACTCTACACCCTATTATTCTCTTTATTTATTTATTTATTTATTTATTTATTTATTTATTTATTTATTTATTTATTTATTTATTTTTACCTTGGATAGATGTTTATAATTGAAAGAATATAAGAGAAAAATCTATTTGGAAAGATCCACAAGCATCAGAGTATGAGATTATGATAATATTTTCTTTTAACACTTGGAGTAATTCTTTTTACTGATTCACACCATGATTAATTTCCTTCACAACCATTCTAAAATAATTGTCTTCTGTTCTATCCATCTGGTTAAAAACTTTGTTGCTCTCAAGTGTGTGGCTCATTTCTAGTGAGCTACTTGCAAACAGTTTTGCAACATATTTTTCAAATTTTGGAACAATTAACTTGTGAATAATTATTGATAATGAACAGTTTCTTTACTTTTTAAATAAATTCTAAGGTTATCCAAATTTGGGTAGGAGAAATATAATTAATATTTATCACTCTTTTTAAAGCAGAGTTTTAGCTCAAACATTATTTATAAATAGATAAAAACAATTTAAGAAACTTGAGAGAAATATATGTTATTATTAAACATTATGACTACCCTGAAAATAATGCAGGTGTTTGCTGTTTCCATTTTCTTATAGTATCGACATGATCTTATATTTTTTTACTTGTGAAAATTTTATCTATAACTCAAGATATAACTCACAAGTCACTTTTTTCTTGAAGAACCCCCTTGATAAATTTCCAGCAATCAATTTAGGCTAATTTACAACCCCCCAAAATCTGTGGCTTACAACCACAAAGGCTTATTTTTCATGGTGTATGTCTACTCTTAGTCAGTTACAGCTCTGCTCTATGTCATCTGATGACAAACCAGGCTGTATCTGAAATCTTGCTAGTCTTTCAGGAGAGTTATAAGAAAAACATGCCAAACCCGAGCTCACTCTTAAACTTTAACTCAGAAGTTATTTATGCCCTTCTGTTCCCAAGTCATTGACCAAAGCAATTCATATGACCCGTTCTGAAGTCAACAGGATGGAGATGAATCATAACTCTCATGGCTAAGATGTCAACAGGATTGGGAAATACAGTCTGCACCCAGTTAGAGACAGAAAATATTTTGAACAATAATACAATCAATAGAATTGATCATTGAAATGGAAGGAGGAAATGGACACAAATCAAAGTTTAAAAATTTTCCTTCTGTGTTCTTAACAACTGTTATTGTTTCCTAGAATTATATAAATTGTATTGGATGTGTCTTTTTTCATCCCATTTACTTCCATTTTTTACCTCCTCTTCCCAGTTCTACCCATTTCACAGGATTTTAATCACAATGCTAACATTCCTTGAAAGTGTCCTTATTATTTTCAACTTGTATTTGCCCTATTTCTTATTCAAACAAATATATATATATATGGCACTAACTTTATTTAGCTCTCCACAATACTTTTGCAAATATGTTTTCATGTATTTTCTTCCAAATCAAACATATGATAATGTATTTGACAAGACTGGAGCCTTGATATATTTTTCTTCATTACGTAGGAGGAACAGTTTTTAGGCTGCAATACCCGCTGCTGTTACTACAACTGGACTCAACAAAGACCTTTCTGTTCTGAAAAGAATGTGAACAAACCTAATATTTATAAAAGTGGGTATGGCTTTAAATTTTGTATTCAGTTCTCCCAGTACGTGCTTGGTGCAACAGAAATCTGTATTAGTCCCCTGTTCCTCTCTAATGTTTACTGCATGCGTTGATAGATAATCTTGGGACTAAGAAAAGGAACACTGACTTTTGGCTAGAGATCTAGTGTATTAATAAAATAATATATATCTTGTGTGATTTGAGGTACTTGCTTCCATCCTCTTTTGTGAAAAAAAAAAAGAACATTTCCATATCATAAGACAAAATGTAAGAAAAGCACCAAGAAAATTTATGTTACAGAAATGACTGGAAGAGAGAATTATATAAAGAAAATGATCATCAGAGTAAAATACTTCACAAAATTAAGGAGGGAGAAGCCAGTAAAGCATTTGTTTGACCAGTGAATTAAAAATTAAAAATACAGAGAAAGGGGCACATTGCCTAAATGTTTAATGGGATGTTATGTGAACATTTCATTCAGAGAAGTAAGGTTGAAACTATTTCAAAAACAAAGATGATTTCTCAAGGCCACCTCCATATCACATTATTTGTTTTTCTTATAACTGAGTACTAAGAAACAGATAAGAGCTATAGTTCTTGGTAAAATAAAAAGAAGATGAAATAGAGGGTTTAAAGATATTATCTAGTATTTCATTATTTTCATGTTCCTATTAAAAAGGCTAAAACTATTGTAATGATCTTATTTAAGCTAAACCAGCATAAATCAAATAAGAATTTATCTGTTGTATTGTGCGATCAATTAACTTTTAATATTAGACCGCATTTTCTGGCACAGTACTATCAGAATCTGGTCATTTTATTAAGCACTTAAAATATATATGCTTGCTTTCAGGAAATAAACTTGACATTTTGGACTTACAGTGAAAGAAGAAAATGGAGACCAAATGGATGAGAGATAAAGCGTGTAGAAAATCAATCAAGAGGAAAGTTGCTTGATAGCTGTCAGAAAAGAAATTTCAAAGAAGTTAAAGGCTAAAGCAAGGCAGTAAAAACATAAGCTCAGTTTAACAACTTTGACTTTGAAAATAAATGATGAATTGTTTGAAGTACTCACAGTAAAATACTGTAGTGGACTTTTTATCCTACAGCCCTTCAGAACTGACATTCCTTTGGGAAATTGAATTTGCTCCAACACTAGTTTTCATTGTTTGGTTGAGACTGGTGCCAATCATATCTCAATTTTTATACCTGATTCAGCCAATTATATATAATACTCCAAACCCTAAACAATGAGAAGGGATCTGAGATATATACATATTTGAAGCAGTCTAATGAGAGCTATGCTATTGAATTTTTTGAAACAATCAAAAAAGCGAGATTATTATTATTTTTTTTTAGTTAAGTCAGCTGACAGGCTGGAGATGTAGTGGTCATCATAACCACTATATAACAGAAGACTTGTGAATAAAGCCAACAGAGAGGGGGAAAAAAACATGAGATGGAAAAAGACATCACAACTCTTATTAACTGTGTGCTAATATTGCCATTTTATAGAAGAAATTGAAGCTCAAATACTTAACTTTCCCAGTCATTCAACCATTAGCATTAAGTGGCTGAGTAAGGATCCAGACTTAAGACTGTAGTTCTAGATCCCTTGCACTTTTTACAACATAATTTGAATTTCACACATGATATCTCATTTGATTTACTCAGCAACTCCCAGAGTTTACAGAGTACGTTATAACCCATCTAGAAACAAGAAAATGTGAGGGACACAGTTAAGGTATATATCTAAAATAACAAAAGAAATAAGACATTGTTGAGACATATACTCATATATTCTGATTACCAAAAAGGAAAAGAGAATTTCTTCTACATCATATAACTTAATTAATTTGTTTTAAAATATTGTTAAGCGCCTAAAAACAATAAATACTGTGATAACATCAAATTCAAATGATATATGGCTCTTTTCATAAGTAGTTTATAGTTCAGAACATACTTTGGAAAAGCAATATGAAATAGCTTATATATTATAAATGTAGTTAAATGTGTTAGGAATTTTGAGGAAAAATATGTGATAGAATGATTTATATCACATCAACTCTTATCCAATCATAACTCCTCAAACACTGACATGAAGTGTAGTTTAAATTGAGCATCTGGGCTGTGGTGGAAATAAGTAAGAATATCTGAAATGAAAGAATGAATTGATATTAGATATATTCCTCATGCATTAGATTTTGAGTTCATAGAGTAAAAAATCCTGTGACAGATTCATTTCTTAAGAGTGCTTAGCAGAGTATTTATGTCCAGCTTTACTCAATCAGTTTTAAATTCTTTATGAAATTACTGGGCCAAATTTTCACTAAACTTTAGGAAATTTACATTCCTATACACAAACATTCTCTGATTATACTTTAAACTCCTGGAGATCAGAGACCCTGTCTTCCTCTCTCCTTCCCCAATCATCGTATTGATAGTCTTAGATTCAGCTGCATAAATAAAATAGTTCATTTATCTATTAAGACATAAAAGAAAGGTCCACAAGTAAGTGGCCAGTTCAGGGGTCGGATGAAGGCAAGAAAGAACATGAAATTCTCTGAGGCAAAAGGGGCTTTTTCCCATCTGAAATTCCACACCTTCCCACTTAGATATCAAAGACCAGAACATAGAACGATGACTACATACCTAGTTGCAAAGAAGGCTAGAAAATATAATCTTTTGTTCCAAGCTGTAGTGAGCCCAGAAAAAAATAAGTTTCCATTGAGAAAAAGAAAAGCAAATAGTTTTTAGTCTTTGCTAAAATCACTATTTTAAAAGTGTCTATCACATATAGGTCCTCATTTTAATGGTCTCCTCAAAGTTCTTTCACCCCTTCCCATTTGCCCTGGGGTCCCTCTCTCAGGATATACGTCCTCCTGTGCCTGTTTGCTCTGCGTAGGGAACCCTTCCACAGCTCTAAACTGGGGATGAGACAAACTTGCTTCAACATGTTGGTCTTTGTTACAAACCCAGTCTTGGATAAAACACGAAAGGCTATTTATAAAAATCACTGATGTTGAGCTATTGTGTTCCCTGACAGTAACTAAAAAGTAAACTAAATAGACATCATTTTTATTATTTAAATCATATTGTCATTCTTGAGTAAAGCAGCTGGTTCCTTATAAAGAAAGGTTATGAAAGGTCTTCAAAACTGTCTTTAATAATACATTCAGACATTTTCTCTTGTTTTTGACCTTGATTTTTCATTTCTGAGGAGGTCTAAAGGATGCATTAGTTATGTGCACAAAGGCTTTTCTTTCCCACTTTTATGCTTAATGGTTTTCCTTCATGAAAACTGCTGAAGGGGTTGCTATTAGGGCACAATATTTCTTAAATCAAAAAGTTCCTCATTTGCCTTTCTAAACCACTTGTTTTATTAATTTCATTCATCTATAAAATATATATTAAAAGCAACTATGAGTTCTATGCTGGGCTAAATCCTGAAACACACCACACACACACACACACACACACACACACACACACACACTTCAGCTCTGAACAGAGCTTGCATTATAAATAGGAAAGAAGACACAAATAAGTACATCCACTAATAGATATACTTTTACAAATTGTGATATTTCTATAAAACAAGAGTTCCTGAAAGGTATGTGAAAGACATAGGATTTCAGAGATAGTCACTCATTGAGGAAATGACATTTGAGCCATGGTTTGGAGGACAGGAAAAGTTATCTAAGTAACGAATAAAAGGGGAGTTTCCAGGCAAGGGGTCATGAGTATAAAATTGTATCTATGTAATGGAAATGGAGTAATAAAGTGTGTCCATTTATTCCACTGACATTTATAGAGCACCTTCTCTAGGCTAGAGGCATAACAGAAAGCAAGGTAGTTGTGACTGGCCTTGAATGTTTACAGTTGAGAGTGGAGAAAGGCCCTTATTAATGAGTGCAATGTAGTAGTACACACTACTAGAAGTATTTCAAAGTTATATTTGGCAGAAAGAAAGGATCATTCTCTAATTATGGAAGTGAGCAATCAGACAGTAGAGAAGCTGACTCAAGCTTTAGGACAATGAGTTTTCTAACTCATAAGCATCCTGTTTCTAAGTTTTGTTATCTTCAGTACAATTTTTTGGTCATTATCAAACACCTATAATACACACAGCTTTGTGTTAATAGCTGAGAAAAAACCAAGCAGCCTTAGATTCAGTCATTTTGAATTAGAAATACTGGCTTTAGAAATTTTCTAACAGAGTAAGTTAAAAATTTTATTTATCTATCTTTTATCTATATCTAATCTATCATCTTCTATCTATCTATCTATCTATCTATCTATCTATCTATCTATCTATCTATCATTTATCATCTATCATCTACTTTTCCACAGAGCCCTTTAGTCAAACAAAACCTCAGGCAGAAACTCAATATGTAAAATAAGCAAGTCCACTAGTTCTGATTTGAAATATCAGGGATAGGAAGCTGACAACATGATTATAATCCTGTTTTCACTCCATGAAAAACAAGACGTGTGGCTCTTCTCTAGTAATGTAGATTTTTGTGGATATAGCAAACTATATCCTAGTAATTGTTATTGTCTTTTAATATTTATCTTATATTAGCTGATATTTTAATTATGCATTTAAGAATACATTTCTGTCAGTTTTAAAAGTTGCTACATGGAAAGCAAATTGTAAAATATTTAAATTTGTTATGCCTTAGCTAAGCAGAACAAACGTAAAGGTATAAAAACAATTCTTTCAAACTTCACGAAAATAAAACTATGGATGAGAAATGTATAAACAAGCAATGATTCTGAAAACTAGTTATTAGTTGAAAAGTTATTAAACAATCAGTTTTAAAAAGGCAATGATAAACTGTAAATGAGACACCTTTCTGAATCTCTTAGCCTGCTCAATATATCTAGGCAAAAGCAACATAATATTTCTGTACACTAACAAGTTATGATAACCAGTTATGTGATTACCAACTAATTTTAGTTGGTACAAGAAATTCCAGTCAAACCAGATTATTGTTGTAGAGTGAAGGCTTTAAAAAAAAAAAATATTATATATATATATATATATATATATATATATATATATATATGGTTTTCTCTATTAGAATTTCATTTTTAAATCATTCCAGGTTCAAGCTCACTTTGTTTTAAAGAGGGATAAAAACAAAAAGTTCAAACAGAGATTTGATTCTGACATTTCCAAAAACCAAAAAGAAAGTCAAATGAAGAAATTATGGTTATATCTAGAAAATGCAAAACCTATCAGCCATATAGTTAAATTCAATCTTAAAAAAATTACTAGAATAATTAATAAAGTAAATCCAGTAATTTTGCCCACGGTTGGACAGGTAAAAAGTATCATTGGTACTTTAAAATCTTATGTTGACTGTGATGAGAAAGAATGGCTAAGAATGATAATCTTTAAAAGGCCTAGTGGAAGGTCTGTGTAAAATAATACGAATGATGTATGATTCATTCCTGCCTATGGAAAGCTTAAGTGGTTCATCAAATATGCTGAAAGTCCATTCACATGGAAGGCGCCGGTGGAGGAAAAGCTACACAGTAGTTGCTAGTGACATATCAAGAGGCAAAAACATATCAAAAACTAAAAATCTTTTGTGTTTAAAGCCTTAGAAAACAGTCCTCCTCGAACTTCTTACAAGTTTAAAAATCAAAGTAGTAAACATAGTATTGAAATATTGCCAATGAGCCATAATTAAATGGATATTTTTACAATGTTTCAAAGAAAAGAACATTGTGAAGGTCCAAAATGCTATTTTTAATATCTGACAATCCTCGACTGTATAAAGCAGAATGAATCCATCCAAAAGTGATCATCTGGATTGTCACTTTTGGATTGTGTAAATAATTACACTTATTGATTAGAACTGTTAGTTGTAAATGACTGAAAATCATATTCAAAATGGCTTTAGCAAAAAGAGAACTAATAAATTGGCTGGCTTTGGACAAGAAGACAGGAGCTCAGTGAGTCCATCAGACTCAATTGCTCTATCTCCATCTGTTTTTAATTTCTCTGAATTGGCTCTACTCTTAGGTATCAAATCCTGGTAACATAATGCTCCCACCCCTACCTCTTCTTAGGACTAATCCGGTAGGAATATGTGCTTGCACATCTTTCATTAAGCACATGCCTATCACAGATTCTATGGCTGCAGTCAAGAATATAGGATATATTGATCGATCTGGGTCTTTATTATATGGCAGATCATGTAGTTGCCGGTAAAGCTTCACCTAGAACATATGGTTTGGGATTACGTAGGGAGATATGCTCAAAAGAATACAGAGACAGACTGTTGCTAGAAGAATAGAAAAAGCACAACATAAGCAAAAATAATTATTCATTACAACATTTTAATCAATAGTCTGGAAATATTTGTGCTGTGAACTGTATGTTTTCCCTTAAAATTTATCCATTGAAACTCTTAATTGCAATGTGATGGTATTTGAAGGTGGAGCCTTTGGGAGGTAATTAGAGTTAGACTAAGTCATGAGGGTTGGGCTCTTACGATGGGATTAATAACTTTATAAAAAGAGATGAGACAGACCTTGCTCTTTCCATCATGTGAGAAAACCAGGACGAGGACTCACCAGAATCAGACTGTTGGCTCCCTGAACTTCCGGGCCTCCAGAACTGTGAGAAATAAAGGTTTGTCATTTAAGCCAATAGTCTGCAGAACGTTTATTTTAGCAGCCAGAGCTAAGATAATTTGCCACTTAATGCTGTAATATGTTAACTTAATTAATAGAATGTTCAAGATATACCATGCTTGGTGACTCCTTAATTGTTTCTTTATTATTATTACATTATCATTCCAAGTTTGAAAAATAAGAAATACTAATAAAATCAAAATATACATACTTAAAATATACATACTTAAAATCAAAATATACATACTTAAAATATTAATTCTTAATGAATCCATAAAATACAATAATAAAATAGACAGTAATGAATTTAATCTCAAATATTAATGAAATTTGAAAGTTATCTTTAAATAAACAGAAAAGAAAAGAATATATATTTATTTTTTCCCACTGTTACATCATGGTCAAGCTAATTTGCTTACCTAAAGTTTTAAACTGTGCTGCTGTCCTTTTTGAGTATGCTAACTTTAAATTATTACAACGGTGTAAAAATTGATCTTAAAACTGTTGGAAATATTTCAGGAAAGAAAGAACAGAAAGAAAGATGAGATAGAGATAGAAAGAGAGAGGGAGAAGGAGAGGAATAAATGAAGGCTAAAAGGAAAGAAAAGGAGGGACAATAAAAGAAGAAAGGAAGGAAGGAAAAAGAAACCTAATTTTATTAGCATAATTAGTTAAAATATTGTTTACAATGAAGATACCTTAATCAGGTATTATGAATCAAATTAATTTATTTTTGTTGTCTTAAGTTGCTTTCAAATTGTTCTATTAACTAAGATTTCTCTTTGTGGAAAAAAAATAAGCAGACAAACAAATCTTTCTTAGCTTTCAGTATTTTTTTCCTTTACGTGAAGAAATACAGCAGTTTATCATCAGGCAACTGAAGTACACAATTTCCCAAATAATCTTGAGTGTGATCTATAGGGGATAACCGTGGACGGTGTTATCTGGTCGTGCTTCATGTTTTATATCTGTCGTCCACTGTCTAGTTAAATAATTTCCTTTTTGTCCTCCCTAGGTATGAGAAAATGTTTGTTTAAATGAGAAATTGTCTTCATGTATTTTAACTTAAGATTAAAAAGATTTGGCCCACTCTATAACGTACAAACGTATCTTGGGGAATTTTAAATTAAGAATAGTAAAATTTTGCATTACATACGTACAGATGTGATTAAACAAAACTGGCTCAAAGATGTACTTGGATTACATTTAATTTTCTTCACGCCAGGATACATTCTAGTGTCACATCAAATGATATGCCCTATTTTTAAAATCAATAACAGTATTTTATGGGTAGTGTTTGAAAACATGAAGGCAGAGACACAAGTATTCTTATACTTTTTTCTGTGTTAAGTTCTAAGTTGCTTATTTCAAATTTAAATAAGATCTTTCATAGGATTTAGCCTCATATTGAGTTACTTGCATTGAAATTATTTCAAAGGTGATTAAAGCAGGTCAGTGAGAAATTTAAATAAAGTAACATATTAAAACTTTTTACTCTAAATATTTAATTTACTTCACTTTCTTCAAAGTTATGTAAAAACTCAGAGGATTTAATTCAATTTCCTATTTGAAAAATTTATTTTATAACCCTATGTAAAATAAGAATTCTTTTTCCACCTATAGTTGTTAAATTAGGGTGGAATTTAGAAACCATTAAAATGTTTAGAAGGGACTAGAATGCCTTTGTAAAGCGCTCCTTCTGCCTTTCAGGAAGGATCAGAATATACCAGGTACTCCTAGTGTCCCTGGTCTTTGGACAGGGAGGCTACAGCACATTTTGATACTTGATGCAGGAGGGACGCACAGCCACAGGCACTCAAAGCACAAAATCATCTGCTCCGCCATCACCTCCCCCCATTTTTCATGAACGTAAATTAGGTTAGTCAGGCGGTGCAGTATTGCTGCGTAGTCATAGTTAACCTATACACACGTCAAGTAGAAACAGATGGACTCTCCTGCTAGTTACTTCTTTTCACTTTACCAGCACAAAGTAGTTTAAAAGTTAACTAATCTTCACACTGAAAGGGCTTGAAACAACAGTTTTTTTTTTTTTTTTTTCTCTCTCAAGAGAAGAACCTGATCAAAGTATACTTCATTTTAACTGCAAGCCAGTCTATACGTTCAGGGAAAATTCTCTATTATATTTGTATAGGGCCTGTCTCTTTTGCTCATTTTAATATTATACTCTTATTTTCTTCATCCTCCAGAGGTAAGTTTTCTAAGTCTTAAAAAATAGAAAGTCTTTCTTTCATTTTTAAAAATAAACATGATTACTACCTTACAAATGTATAGTTTATATAGTTATAAGTGGGTGGAGAAGGAGACATATATCTTTAATGCTTTTAATATTTGAAATATTCTTAAACCAGGACCAACTGATTAAGTCACAAACCACTAAGCTGCCCCTTCAACTTATTACTGCTTTCTACCTTCATCCCTTTTTCCTCATAAGACTCTTTAGGATAAAAGCCTCCTCACTCATAGATATCTACTGTTTATCAATGTATTTATGGTTTAAAAGTGCATTTACAGTTAATCAATGTGTTCCTTACCAATTGAACTTGTTCCACATATGATACAACCAAATGAATATTCTCTAGAAGCTCATTTTAAAATGTTTTTCCTATTATTATTTCAAGCAGAAGAATGAAAAACACCAACCCTGATAAGTGAACTGCCATTCAAAAGGTTCTAAGGCTTAAAGCCAATTTTTGAGCTTTTTCTCATTTTCTTTCCAGGGTGACTGCCAATTTCATATTAACCAGAAAGTATCTCTCTGTTCCTTTCTTCTCTTTCTCTAGCCAGGAAGATTAACATTCTCCAGGATGTGCTAATCAACTTTGTGATTTTCTTTTTCAACTGTTTCTTATTGCATTGAGAGGTACTTTGTTTCTGTTATAAGTTAAATAGACAAATCCATGTCCTCCTACAAGGCCTTTACACTGGCCAGCCGACTGTGTGACCTGCCATGTAGTAGCTGCATGTCTGCTATTTACATCAATGTGTAACACTCTTACAGATAGTTTGGCATACTTGCAATGTTTAGAACTTTCCCTCTGACTGGACTGATTCTAGCAACAACCAGGCTCTTCCAAGCTTCCATAAAGCATGAATTATTTGGCAATAAACTTTTGGTAGAATAGTAATCAATGTGTGTAGTTTGATTGTACTTCTTTGCTCTTCATGTTCCTTATGAAAAACTATTACTAAAATTATCACTTGTCTTATAACTTATGGAATATTAAATAAAAGAAGCAGGAGGTTTCCTTGGATGACTTATCTGGGTAGGATTTAATGCAAACTAAAGTAAACTTCTGTCCTTTAGGGAAAAGTTAGATGATTAGATTTAAACAAACAAACAAACAAACAAAAACAAAAACAAAAAAAACAAATGACCTAGCTTTGCAAAAGAGGTTTAAGAACTTCACAGGTTAGAAAATTAATTTACAGCTTAAAAATGAGTAAGCATGATTTTCTCTAGTGTTCCCTGCTCTCATATACATCGCAGAAATGCCACAGTGCAGCTGAGCGCAGTTGGCAGACTGGAGGCACTCTGAAAGCACAATTTTCCCTTAATGCTTAAGGATCGCTTTGCAATTGCTGTGATTAATTGAAACAATACTGTTGAATGTTGCCAAGCTGCCACTAGTTTATTAAAGGAAGCAATTCTCTTCCAGAGCCTCTTTACTCCTCTAGCTCTGGTCCCCAGATGGAAGGGGCAAGGTTGCAGGTATCAAGTCACTTTCCACAATGTATAATTCCACTTCGAAATGCATCACAATAACTGTTTAGTCTTTACCATTGTTACTTTTGTAATTATGAGGACTTACATTTAGACTAGGATGATTTAGTTTTGTGTTAGCCAGAGCTGGTGATCATCTCTCACCTCTGACCTTCAGGTTAATGAGAAGTTCTTCTGGGTAATTGTCCTCTCTTAAGACATCCCTGTGCTATGTAATCTTTATCGCTGTAAAATGACATTTAAAGTTTGTTTTACATGAGCAAGTAGGGGAACATTATTTCTACAGTGAGCAATAATTATCTGCCTCCTAGCTGAAAATACATGCTGTGGATAAATTGTGTTCATCTGGTAGCCTTTGTTTGTAAGACAAGTTAATTAAAAGAGGAATGTTGAAAATGTTTGCCCACTGAGTGCTGATGGAGTAATAATATTACTTTACAAGAAAACATTATACGCAAAACAACTTTGGTTTTGTTCTGAAGTTATGAAAGAAAATGAGGGAAATGAAATTTTCCCACAAGCAAAATTTTGATCACAATAAAAAAAGAACAGATGAGGGAAAGTACCTATTTATTCTAATTAAGTAATAAAAGTCTAAAATTCTCAGTACCCAGGTGGTATTTGTACTGTTTAGCCTAGATAAGAAATATTGAAACTAACAACATGGCCTTATTAAAATATCCAAGTAATTTTCCATATATACTTACTACTGACTGGCTGGCTGAGCTGTTAGCAGATCAGCCACTAACAGTGTCTTTACTGAAAAATGTATTAACGATTTAATCTAAGTACATTACATATTTATACACCATTTGCCTTGAAAAAAATATACTTGAAGCTAATATTACAAATTAGGTTGTTATTTTTATGAAGAGACCAATAACTCAAACTGGACCTTACTCATAGCATTTGCTGGAAATAATTCACCAATATTTGTTGAAGAAATTTGCCTTTTAAAAGCATCTTAACATTAAACGTGTATATCCAATCATTGAAATCAGGTTCCAGTGTTCATTATTTACAGGAGATAAATATTGAACTAATTTTTTTCCTGAAAAATTTTTGAGTAGCTCCTTTTACTTGTTTAGCAATAACTGATCTGACAGCAGATTTCGGCAAGAAAATTCAATAGCCATACCCTTACCTCAAGAAATGGAGGTATTTTCTAATATCATGTCTCTCTATAGTAAATCAACACTTTCATTGAGGGGACCATCACCACTAAATTGGGGATTTTCTCTATTGTACTTCAACTGGTGCAGCAATGTGTATGGTACTGACTCCTTTCCTAGGAGAGACAAAGGTGCCGTTGATAAGGGTTGATTGATGACTTCCATTTTTTTCTTTTAAAACAAAAACCTATTTATATAATTGATATTTTAAAGGAAGTTTATGGTTTAGAGTTACATATTTTTGATCTTTAGCATTAGCAAATAGAGGTAAAAGGGATGTGAATCATTTATAAAGCTTTCCCAAAGCTTACACATTTATGGTCACTGACTGAATTATTTTAAAGAAATCAGTGAAGAGTCTTCATTTCTGACTCAGGCTACTCAAGTATCTGTTGAAAAATACATAAAACTTCTCCAAAAACTGAAATATCACATGAATTTTCATACATGTTTAGGAGATTAATGAACAACTTGAAGCTCATGCATTCATTCATGAATTCAATGTTAAGAACATCTATCTGAAAGCTGGTCTTCCAAAATTATAACACATTTCCATTTGAAATTTCTTACTATCCTATTCAAAATAGCTTTCTTTATTTTAAATTAAATTATATCTTAAAATTCCAGGTGATCATTAGGTATTTATACTATTTCCATTCACTAATTCAAAATGTTGGATTCCTGTCAAGGAGATTGCCTTTTTTGAGAATAAATCTTTCCCAAGGTCAACTCTAAGTTGAAATATGAAATATGAAGATATGAAATATCACATCTTCCTGATCCTTCTCACTCACTTCTTCTTTATCATTTTCTCAGGAATCTACTTCTGTTGACAGATCTGGTTCAATTTATCTATCAACCCACTCTCAGGAAAAAAAAATCTTGGATGACAGAACTTTATTCCCCAATAAACCTTCCTCCTAATTTTCAGGTGAAGAAACTTTGAAACGACTTTCCTATGGATTGCTCAAAGTCCCCGGAGCAAGACAACCAGTCAGGACAAGAATTCAACATTGCTAAACTCACTGATGAAAGGTTTTTGATTTTTCATTTTCATTTTAAACCTATGCAGTTGATTTCTCCAGTGTAATAGCATTTTAATAATGGAATATTATTCAGGTAAGCAGGATAACATAGGTATCATATGTGGAAATAATGGCAACTGACTTTTATCTTGTTCTAATTATTTTCTAGGTTCTATTTGTATATTCACACACCAAATCATATTTTATGTAAATATGCACGTGCATCTGGTTCCATTACTCAAAGATGGCCTTGTTTTCATCCTGAACTTATAAACATATGTCAAAATAGTATGTAATTTCTTTGCAAGTTGTATCACATTCACTTGGGAATGGCAAGCCATAGGTATTACTCTATGAACAAACACACTCATAAATAAACATGTGAATAAATGAATATATACTTTTACACATTCATACAGATCAACATTCACACATGCATACATACATAAAAGGAAGGTATAGAATCTAAAGAAAGAGAAGGGTGACTTTACTTAAATATCAAAAAGTATCTGTTGGAAGAAAAATTAGAATATAATCAGAAAATAAAATAGATAAAGTGGAGTGAAATTGTCCATTGCAATACAGAATTTCTCTTATATGTAAAGCGGGCCATTGGTGTACAAAAATATACAATGCTTTTAAATGAGTGGCGAAAAGGAATGTTTCAACAATAAGACAGCAGAAAAAGGGTAACATTTAGACAAACCACCCACTGTTTTACAATTAGTTACTCCTGTGTAAAACATTACCCTGTAATTTAGTAGTTTAATGCAACCATTTTATTTTGTACATGATTTTCTGGGTAAGAAGCTGGGGAAGGATTCGGTTGGGCAGTTTGTCTCTGATTTAGTTAGTGGCAACCGGGGAACCTGGGGCTGGAGGATCCACTTCCATAATGACTTCACAATGGTAGTTTTTTGTATCTCAATTTATTTATAAATCCTTCTAGCAACATGAGGTTTCCCAATTAAAAACAAACAAACAACAACAACAACAACAAAAACCAGGCTTATTATTTGCTCACACAGTGACCCCCGTGCTAGCTCACTATACCTCAATTCCCTATCTGGTGACACAGTGAGGGTGAGATGTAATCTGTGTGTACATGCAATTGTACCAAAGGAGAACCTTGAAATGTTTAACTATTGGAGCCTACAAAAACAGCTGGCACAGCCTACTCCTTCCTCCCTTCTGCCTAGACAGAAATTGAATAAATGAGAGAGAAAAATAAAATTCTCTCTGGTGAGAGGAGGAGATAGTCTCCAGGTTCATTACCACATGCGATGTTAAGGAAATGAACGTAGGGAAACAAATGTCTAAATCTCCCTGAAGGTCTCTTTCTTGAGGGTTGCTATCCTCCCCCTCAAATCCCCAGCTATCTTTGTTCATAAAGCCCTTAGTAAGAAGAACTTAAAATATTAATATTATTTCCCAACACATATGTATATCTGGCACCTTAGTTCTCCTTAACCTGTTCTTTGTTTTCTTTCTTTTTGATTTTCTTCATAGTATCATATATTCTAGGGCTTTTCCAAGGTCTTCTCACAATATGGTATTCTCAGGGAAGCCATAATCTTTACAGGATAGAGCTTCCAAGAGGCAGGAAACAGAAACTTCCCAGTACCACTTTGGCTTGTTCTATTGATCAAAATAGATGTGGGGCTTTCTCAGACTCAAGAAAATGGATAAATGTCTCCAGTTTTTTATGGGGTAAGAAGAAAGAGATAAGATCACATAATAGAAGACATGAGATATACCACTGTGGCCATTTTTGGAATACACAATCTATCAAATACCATAAAGAGATTTTGAAAGAATGAAATCACTGCAACAAAGAAATACTGTAGTTGGATAGAAAAAAAAAAAAAGCACCATGGAAAGAGATGAATAGAAATAAATAAATAAATAAATAAATGCCTAGTTCTGGTCATAGTGTACCTTACTGAAGATCCTGATATATTCCCAAAGCTTTTTAGGCTCAGATATTGAACAAATACTCCAGGTTGCAGGGTATTTGAAGAGTTCTTATAGCAGATGATCTGGTTTAGATGAGTTAGAGGCTGAGCACACCGTAATTTCAGTTTTCCCAACCTCACAACACTGACAACTAGACTCCTTGGATCTAGGATTTTACTTTGTACTTTGATTCTACTTTGTAGTTAAGCTTGGGACCTGGAGACTGATTTAGACTGCTTATAGGCAGGCCTATCAGGATACTTCACAGATGTTCTCCATTCTCCAGAATGTCGACTAGTCTCTAGAGTCTTATAAGCATTATGGAATGCTGACCAAAAACAAAAACAAAACAACAACAACAAAAATCTAAGGCTAGTTCTCTCTTATTTCAATATCTACCTTCCAATTCTAGAGATAAAATATTCTTTCTAACTTTTTGAAGATACTTGTTGAGATCTGCAAATGCTATTTTATTTTTTATCCTTTTCAAGTTTAAAATAATAATAGCCAAGCTTTATCAAGTTACAAGTAGAATTGCACAAAGACACAATGGAGATGAGAAGAGGATCAAAACTCATTCGTTCCCATTCTACCTCCGTAAAATAAACAAGTCATTAAAAATCCCTGATCTTGTTGCCATCTAGGCATGTAGAAATGGATTATCATCCATACATCCCTGAGAAGGCACTCATGGAGCTCTCTAAATGCCGATGTGTTCATAGACCACTCCTGAGGAAGCAGCCACCAACAGTTCTTTCTTCATGAAGTTGCTATACCTCACGCATAAAATATATAGTACGTAAAAACAATGCTGTGTCCCAGGCACTGGCTAACATTTAGTGAAGAAATGGGGTATGCAAGTTCTCTGTAAGCACTATTATATTCAATTCTTATTCAGCTCCATAAAATACTGTTATTCTCTTATTTTAAAGACTAGAAAGCTGAAGCACATAGAGTTGTTAAATATCCATATACACACAGTAGACAAACGGGATACCGGAGATCTAAAGCCAAACAGTGCAAATATAGAGACTGCACTCTCAGCCACTGGATAGGAAAAGACATTGCATATACAGATTAGGCATAAAGAGTTAATATAGCATAGAGGTTGACAGCATCAACCTTGCAGCCAAATGCCTGATTTTACATTCTGGCTCCCTGTATGTGACCTTAATCAGTTACTTAACTGATTAAGCAAGTTCCTTAATCAGTTCATGACTCAGTTTCTTCATCAGTATGATAGAATAATAGGAGTACTTACCTCATAAAACTGGTGTTAGATTAAATTAACACATTGATGTAAAAATCATAGAACTGTTTGTGTTAGTAAACTATGATAAACACTATAAAAATATTGGCTATCGTTATTGTTTCTTTTGGAAGTAGATGCAATCACTCCATCTTTCTTGAGAAATGTGAATAGCTGGTACCCAGAGTAATGATGGATCATTTAAGCTCGGGTTTTAATCTGAACAATGCTGAGATATCCCTTCAGTCATCCACAGGGCTATAAATACATCCCACTTGGTGAAACACTGGAATTCATACTGACTATACATGACTCAAATAGTTTCCCTTGCTTTCCTGCCTCTGGATATGATTCTTTAATAAACTCTTTTGTGAATTCTAGCTCTGGGTGTCTCTTCTGTGCAACCTACCAGAGACTTCTTTAATCACCTAATAATGCCACCATAGATATTCTAACTTAATATAAATATGTGAATTAAATTACGTTTATGTGTATGTGGGTACATACACACACGCTTCATTTCTACAAACATGCTAGCGTTTTTTGTCACACTGTTAACTTTTTACTTTTTCTTTTGTTTCTGAAATTGTGAGATTAGAGTAGATTTATGTCCAGTGATAAAGGTAATTGAGACCCCAAATATGAGCACAAAAGTCATTATATTTCATCCATTCATGACACACTTTTTCAATTTATTTTATCTGTCATTAAAAATCAAGTATGATGTCAACATTAGAAAGCATTTAATTTTATTTCCTAACAAAATTTAATGCATAGACTGTGGTTTTTTTTCACTGAATATATTGGTGTGAATTGTTGATAAGCTAATTTACAATGGTAGACAAGATCAAGGCTTACCCTTAGGCAGATTTATCAGAGTTTATATATTTGCAAACAGGTTGGCAAGTGAAGCCTTTGAAAATATAATGAGTTTACAATGTCTACCAATTACATCACACCAGGTGATTAGTTAACCTATTCCTTGTATATTTGTATTCTTTTATATTGAGTTTTAGCAGTATATGAATAGAGTTGTATTACATCAATAAAATAAATTCCAACTGTTCAAATGTTTTAACATTTTGAGAATAAATATAATCATATACCACAATTTATGTTACTATTAGTTTACTGAAGTACTTGCATTCAATTTATAAATTAATTACAAATCATCAACACACACACACACACAATTTTAGCACTTAAAGAAAACCTTAGAAATGATGTTGTCCAATTTCATTTATAGATAGAAAAATGAAATGGCAAGAGATGGGAAAAAACTTGCTCAATGCAGCAGAGCTAGTTCAAAATAGGGCTTGGACTAGGCCTCTCTGATAGTTTTTATTTGATAAAGTCTTTTTGTTATATACCAAATCATATTTTCCTGAAATTATACTTGTTAACTTGTTATGCATCTATGAAAACAATTGTTAATAACTGAATTCATTTTTTATGGTAAAATTTTTTTAAGTGTTTAACAGATTAAATGATGCTTTATAGTCATTGCTATTTGGAATCAAAAAGAAAGATACATACACTAGGATAATAAAAACACGTATAATTGCTTAGAAATTAGATGATAACACTCACACATGAAACTTTTAAGAGGCTAGCTCTGATATTTTTATTGTGTGTCAGAGAAAACTTACCTAAAAATGGACCTAATATACTTTATAGGAATAAATCTAAAAATTATATGATGTACTCATACCAAAACAAATTTGGATAGTTGTTATCAATATAGTTTACCATCACAGTTTAAGTATCCAGCATATCATGTTTCAGTCATACTAGGGACACTTGAATTATTTTTCATCATATTTTTATACATGTCAGAAGTATTCCCCTACATTTGTTTTTAACTCAACAATTTATTCAAATCTATATGCCCATGAAGATTTAATTAAGAAGACCAGAACTTTGGGTCAAATACTCACCTATTTTGGCCATCTAAACTCTTCCTATTGAACTGAATATGAGCTGTGATGCTCATGGTACTGCTAACCTGAAGACACTTGCCTTAAACATTGGACTAAATCCAGTATATTCTTTAAAAAGACTTAGAAATATGAATTGCAATTTATAGCATTGTATGGTTTCCTTTTATGGAATTATATGTCTCTAAGAAATAACGTACATGCTGAAGGGCCAAGTTTTTAAAACAAACTTCAGTATTTCATACTTCAATTTGGTTTCTAAGGAAAAAAAAAAAGACATTTAAAAAGTCTAAGTGTCTTCCAAGATTTGAAACAAAAAGCAGAGATAATAATCTGAGAAGATAAAGATTAATGTATCAGAAGATTGGTTACTAAATTTCCCTTGATATATTTTTATAGTTTTAAATTCTTAAATTATATTTTGATCATTGACTATAGGTTATATAAATTCCAAATGTGACAATGAGCTTGGAATATATACACTATATTTTACCTCCAAGTGTGATATTTTTTTTCCTCCATTCTAGCTAACTCCCAAACAATGAAAATTGTAGCCATGTGAAAAGAATACATTAAGGATATCTATATGAAAAATATCTTATTCAAATTTTAGTGGAATATTAAAGGATTTTAAATGCAAATGAAAAATAGTTGAGATAAAATTTAATTAATTTACACAACTGAATATAGTATATTTTACAGAACAATGATACTTTTCACAGAATTCTACTATTTATGCATTCTATTATAAAAGTAGATTAAGGTCAGGTCAACAAGGCCAGAAGCGAAGAGGTAAATGAAGGAATAAGTAGGTCACTGCAGTGATCGAATAAAGGAATAGAAAGGTAGGGAAGATTCAAGGTTGATGTGGATACCTCAAACCTGGATTAATGATAGAATAAAAGAAAGAGGTAAGTTAGAAAAACAAGGTGAAATAGAGCAAAAGCTATATATTTTAAAGACTTTTAGCTGAAAAGAAAAGTGAAGGCAATCGATAGAATGCTTTAGACATGGCACTAAAACTATTTATTTTTTTCTGAAGTTACCTTTATTTCAAGGTATTTTAAAATCTTTTCTGGCTTATTTAAAGATTCAAAAGCATGGATATGCTGACTTTTCAAAAAAAAGACAGCTATGTTCAGATATAATTTATATAATATACAATTCATCCATTTAAAGTGCACAATCTAATGATTTGTTAATATATCCATAGAATTGTGCAACCATGAATACAATCAATTTTAGAACATTTTTATCACATTGCTCCCCAACATAAAAGATCCTCCTCACATGTTAACAGTTACTCTCTATTTCCCCCAACACTCAGTCCTAGGGGAACTGCTAATCCACTTACTGCCACTAAAGATTTGTCTATTCTGGACTTTGTTATAATGGAATCATAGTGTATGTGGCCTTTTTGAATGATTTATTTCACCTAAGATCATGTTTTCAAGGTTCTTTCATGTTGTAGCATGGACGTAGTACTTTATCAATTTTTATTCCTAAATAATATACCATTGTATGCATACACCACCTATTATTTACCCATTCTTCAATGTACATTAGTTGTTCCTACTTTCTTGGCTAACATGGATAATTTGCCATGAACATTTGTACAGAAGTTATTGTGTTGATAAATTTTCGTTTCTCTGGGATATATAAGTATTAATGGAATTCCTAGGTCATATTGGTAGTTCTGTGTTAAACATTTAGAACTGCCAGACTTTTCCTAAGTGACTTTTTCCCCAAAGTGGCTGCGTTATTTTTTAATTCCACCACAGTGTATGAAAATTCTAATTTCTGCATATCTTGCCAACACTCATTATTGTCTGTCTTTTAATTATAGACATTCTAGTGGATATAAACCGGTATAATATGGTGATTTTAACTCTGTTTTTCTTGGAGGTATTGCCAACTTAACAATTTTGAGTCTTGTGGTCTATGAAGATGGAATCTTTCCACATATTTACATCTTTAATTTCTTTCTACAATGTTTTTTAAATTTCATGGTAAAATTTTTGCCTTTTTATTAAATTTATTCTTAAGTATTTTACTTTTATGCTATTACAAAGGGAATTTTTTAATTTTCAGATTGTTTACTGCAAATTTAGAGAAATATAATTGATATTTATATATTGATCTGTGTCATGCAACCTTGCCAAACTTATTCACTAGCTCTAATAGTTTTTCAGTGAATCCTTAAGGTTTTCTATATACAAAATTATGCCATCTGAAAATAGAGGTAGCTTTACATCTCTTTTCCAAACTGGATTCATATTACTTCATTTTATACCTACTCGTCCAGGCTAGAATCTCCAAAACAATGTTGAAATAGTGGGAGCAAACATTTTGTCTTATTTCTGATATTAGGTATTACAGTTCCAACAATAAATTGTTACGAATGTTACTTTATATAATTTGATGTCTATTAAACAAACTGAGAAGAGAAAGGAAAACAAGAATATATTTATGGAGATTGTTACATTCATCTTCTTTTCCATTTCTAGCTCTTTTCATTTGTTCAGATGAATAGATATTTTTAAAAGGAGCTATATATATAAAGGAGCTTTTTATATATATATATATATAATTATATATATAATATATATATATATATATATATATAAAAGGAGCTATATATATATATTATTCATCCATAAAAAAAGGAAATTCTGCCATTGGTAACAACATGGATGAATATTGAGGACATTATGCTGAGTGATATAAGTCAGACAGGGAAGGCAATACTATATAATCTCACTTATATGTGGAATCTAAAAAAGATGAACTCAGAAACAGAGAGTAGATTGGTCACTGCCAGGGGCAGAGGGTTAGGGAACCCTCAGGAGACATTTATCAAAGGATGCGAGCTGCAAGTTATAAGATGAATAGGTTCTGGGGAGCGAATATTTAGCATGTCGATTATACTTGATGGTACTGTATTGTTTACTTGAAAGCTGCTGAGAGTAGATCTTAAATGTTCTCACTATACACACATGCGCACACATGTACACATACACACACACGAATAGTAACTATGTGAAGTGAAAGAAGGGTTAACCTTGTGGTAATTATTTCAAAATATATACATATATCAAATCATCACATTGTACCCCTCACACTTACATAATGTTATAAGCAATTATATCTCAGGAAAGCTGGGGAAAATGATGATTATTGACAGAGCTTTTCTTTCTTTCTTTCAGAATTTAGAATATGTCTTCCCAGTGCACTGAAGTCTCTATTATTTTTGTGAAGATGTCAACTTTTACTCTTATTGGAATCCTTTGTGTGTAGTCATTTTTCTCTTGTTGTTCTTAAATTTTTCTCTTGTCTTTATATTTTATTCTACTATGATACGTCTAGATGTGGATCTCTTTGTATTTATCCTACTTGGGATTTGTTGAGCTTCATGGATGTGTACATCAACATTCTCTCTTTATCAAATTATAAAGTTTTCAGCCATTATTTGCTGTAATATTTTTTCTATTTTTTCTCTTTCTCCTCCCCTAGTACTCTGATTATGCATACATTCATGGGCTTAATGTTATTCTACATTTCTCTGAGGCTGTGTTCATTTTGTTCATTCTTTTCCTTGCTGCTCTTTAAATTGCATATTCTATCAATTTGCCTTTAACTTACTGATTCTTTCTTTTTATTCACAGCTTCTGTTGATCCTCTCTGAAGAATTTTTTTTTTTAATTTTGATTACTGAACATTTCAATTCCAAAATTTATATTTGGTTTTTTATAATTGTTGTTTTTATATTTTTAATTTCTATTTAATGAAGCATAATTACTGCATCTACATTTAATGGTTTATACATGATTTCTTTACTTTTTTGAACATCTTTATAATGGCTTTTTTTGAAATCTTTGTTAATCTGACAGGCAGTTCCTGTTGCCTACATTTTCTTCCTGTATATCGATTACACTTCCCTGTTTATTTGTATGTCTTGTAAATTTTGGTGAAAGCTAGACTTTTTAGGTATATTATTATAGCAGCTAGATATTGCTCTCTCCTCCAGGAGAGTAGTATTGTTTATTGTTGTTAAATTGTTTACCTTTTTAGTGAATTGGCTAGACTATTTTAGTTATGTCTATTTCCCCTGCAATGTAAAGCCTCTGATGTTAAAACCTCACAAGAATCTTATGAAATAAGGACTGTATTATCTCTATTTTACAAATAATAGTACTGAGACAAGTAAGTGCTCCTGACGAGGCTCAGCTTTTGATATGTGCACAACCATCCCAAAATGACAGTGGTTTTAGCAGGGCTCCCTTCGCCTCTTTCTGTAATTTCTCTCTTAAGCTTCCTACCTGGTTTGGTATTTCACCAAGCTCAATTTCCACTAATTTGTAGCTGGTTGCTCTATTGTTTTCAAAAATGGCCTGGAGTATAAATTGCCTCTCTGTCTGATCTAATTAAATTTAGATTTCTTGGCAGGAATAGCTTCTGAAGCCAGTCTTTAAGGTTTATTTTGCTCCCAGGAGTGGTCTTTCTAGCTCGCTTTTTTCTTGGTGCACTCTGGTAAACTAGCTGGCATATGATTTAGCTTTTCAATGAGCTTCCAGCCTCCTCTTAACTACTTACCATTAAAATCTACACTGTCTTTAGTCACACCTTTAGGCATGAACTTCCCTACACTCCATTTTAAATAAAGTCAGTTCCTTTTAGGAGAGTTTGAGAGCACTCTTTCTGGACAATTTCATGCCCTGGTCAAAGCTACTGATTCAGAGTTGTATAAGGGCCTGGCAGTCTTCTTCTCATTATAAATAGGGTGCTGGGTGGAGATGAGCCTCTAATCTCAGTTTGCTCTGCTAGAGTGGAACTTCCGCCCTACAAGCAAGCTGGGGAAAGGGGAAATGACTCCCTAATATTTTTGACCTGTTGCTCCTGGATCAAGTTCTTTGCCCATGAGTGACGGCTGGGTAGAGGAAGTGAGTGTCTGACCTCTTAGCCACACTGACCAGGATTTTGGCCTTTGCAACTTAACTTGAACGTGATAGTGGTATGACAAATGCTGGCACCCTACACTTCCTGATGAGATACTGTATTCCTTAATGGGGACCTAAGAGGAAAGGGAGCCCTAATTTCATCCATACCTGTCTGGAGTAGAGCTTCTGACATAGTACATTTAGGGATGAGGGCAAGGGAGAGAGATGGTCAAGGCTCAGGCACCACAGACCTCCATTGTTCTACAGAGATTTAGTTGATTTCTTTCAGTATTTTTTTTTCTTATTTTCTTTATGGGCTTAGGATAACTGCCCTTAGATACATTAAACAACAATTTCTCTCTTTTTAAAAATTTAACCAATATAGTTTTGCCGGAGAGTAGATAGGACTCTTCATGCCATTTTGAAAGCTGGGAGCAATTTAAATAGAACTGATATTTCACATAATAGAAATGGTGAATATGAATAATATTCTGAAAAACCTACTATGTGCTGGAGATGGAGTTATTAACCTGACAAATATGGTCTTTGCTTTCTTGGATCCCATTTTCATTGGGATTATTGCTATTAAGACTGTCATTACACAATAGAATAAATGACAAGCATATATACATATATAAAATAGCATAACAGCATGCTGTGATAGAAATAATGGATTTTCGGGGGGGGATACTTTGTATGGAGTAATTTCGGAAGGCCTTACTAAATATGTGATATTAGAGTTGGGATTAAAAGATGAGAAGGAGCCAAGCATGTGAAGAACCCAGGGAAAATTACTCTAGATATAGGAAGATGCCAAAGTAAAGTTTCAATAATAAGAGTAGCTAATGATTTCATATTTTCAGTCAAGCCATAGACCCTGGTTGCTAAGTGTTTTATTTACACATTAATCCACTTTAAATCTCATGAGAATCTTATGAAATAAGTATATATTTCTCTATTTTACAAATAATGATACTGAGGCAAGTAAGTGGCAGAATTGAGACTTAAATGCCGGAAGTCTGGCTCCACTTACAATCCTCTCTTACTTGAAGTGCAGATGTTATAAGATGATATTTAACATCTAACTGCCAAACTCAGAGAGAGGAATCTTAGGTAAATTTTTAGAATGAAATAAGACTTGATGAAAAGAAAGCCATAAATTTCAGCTATTATTTTGAGCTTTGTGGCAAAAAGAAGACAAAAAAGAATAGTAGTCCAGGTGATGAATAATGTCACTTTGTTTTCCATTTGTTGTTAATGTTTTTTAAATGTTAATTTTAATCTAAGCAAAGACCTACTAGAAAGAAGAAATTAAATATGCAGAAGTGTAAATAATTGAATAAGATCCCAATGGTAGAGGAATTGGGATCCAAAGCATAAGGAAAATATTATAGAGGAGTTAGGTTTTGTGGAGGTATTTCTTGTGTGATAAAAGTGATACTCTTTCCAAAGCTTAGAGATTTAAGGATTTCTCAAACTAAGAGAAATCTTAGTTGAGAAAAGGATTTCTCAAAGTAAGAGAATAAATTTAAAGCTAAGAAGGAATGTGGAATCCGATGAAGAGACAAAAAGAAAGATGAATATATTTACCTTCTCTCAAAGTTGCAAATGCTAATGGAGTCTACAAATTCTGTTAATACAAGTTACTGTTTTTCAAATAAACTAAAATACAGATATGTTTTTACATGATTTAAAATAATCATGCTTTAGAAGCTGTTTAAAAATTCTGTTTATTTAATTGATGTATTATATGTGTGCTAGTGAAACAAATTCATTTTACTTTCAGATTAATAGAGGAGATAAAAGAGATAACCTTAGAGATAAGGCAGATACACAGAAGGAAGTGATAAAGAAAAAATCAAGCAAATCAAAGTCACGTTTGGATTAGTTTATATACCTAAAGGGAAAAATAATGGGATTCAATAATAGTTAAATTATAGTAAATCTTGTGAAGGGCTAGTTAGGGGCTTTAAAACAAATATAACAAGTTCAAAAATAGTTTCTGAGAGTCAGTTGAAGGTACTGACAAGCAATTACATATCTACATAGAAATCCAAAATCAAATAAAATTGGCTTAGTTAATCCATATAGGAACTAATTGACTAGATGTATTCCAAAAGTAAGACAATCTCATATTTGTATCATAGAAGTAAATGAAATTGTTAAACAGATTTTATCTAAATAGAAAGGAAGAATGAAATAAAATTTGCAAACAGTAAGGTAAAATTCAGTAGTTGACATGAAGCATTTGTAAAAATGTGGAGCTCATACAAAACTAAGGAAAATACATTGCCTTAAATGTCCTTCGAAAAAGTCTTTAAAATGTCTTATACCAACTAAAAGTAACATAACAGTTAATAGTAACAGAAGGGTTATATCCATTCAATATCTAAAATATTTTACAGTAATATGTACTCTATCATGTAATGAAAAAAAGTGATATGACATGCTAAGACATTAAACGATGTACTAAAACCACAAACATACTAAATGCTTTTTCATTATCAACTTTATTCAGTGTTTTTCCTTTCTGATTTTCTATTTTGATAATGTAAAAATTGAACTGAAAGAAAAAATTTCATGCTTATATTGTTCAGTGTTTACAAGTTTGATCTTCAAAAACTAATGTGTATGCTATGTTTCCTAGTTTTGTTGTATTGTCCAAATAAAAACTGACAACATATTAAATTTTATCCTGTTTCCTTGTCCTTTACAAAAAAAAAAATAGCTAGCAACTTTGCAACAGCTGTCTTTCTATAAGCAAATAACCATGCAAAAAAGGAAAGCTCACTTGAGCTGGGTATCTGTGGGAGATCTGTCAAAGGGGTATGTATAAAGGAAGGACCTAAGTTTTATTGCTTTCTAGCCAAAAGCACATCAACAAACATATAATAAGTGACATATTCTGAAGTATAAAAAAGTGTAAAAGTATAAGTATAAAATAGAAGTATCTGGCAATAAATTAGTGATTTTAGAGTAGCTTTCCTTATCAGTTAGCACAATTGGGAGGCACTAGTCACTTAAATTTAGCCTAAAGTCAGATCTGTTTCAAAGACAGGGTAGTTACAACACACGTAAAAGAATAAGCTGTTTAATTTGGAATCTTTATGATAAAATTATTCTTGACAGACTTGAATAAAGTATTCCAAATTTCTCAAGACTTTACTACTTCCTGGGCAGATAAGAACTGTACATCCTTCTCTAGCATTGTGAGAAGATTGGCACAGTTGAGACTGGGTTCAGACTGTTGTAAACCACAAAGGTCAAATAGAATTTCAGGGATTCCAGCTCAAATCAATATTGAGCCTGTGGTCAGTAAAGTTTATTGCATGCCTTGATGAATTTTAGTATTATTTTAAAAGTTAAGAAGGTACTTTCTGACAACATCCAAGATGTATGTAAATCTATATCTGATTAATATTGCGGTATTGTTACTGCTTAGAAAAACACATTTTCATTAAATGTGTGTTGCTGTATGTATTATGATCTCAATAAAATAAAATACTATTTAGTAGTTAAAATTATATATGAATATTGGTTGACATGGAAATTTTTTCATATAATGTTGACTTGCTATTGCTGCACATGTATAGTTAATTTACATAATTCTTATTGTGCTATTAAACTTTTTAAATAAACATTATCTTTTTAATATACATCTATGTTTCTCTATGTAAATATGACCTTTGCTTTTTCATAAACATTGATTAGATACTTCATTCAATACATTCATTTTATATTCTTGTGAGTAAATCTCCAGCTAATTCTAAATGGACATGTAACATGGCTTTGATTTTTTTTTATTACACTTAAGTGTAATAAATTCAGACTAATAAGTGTAACATATTCAGACTAATTCATTTGATTTGAAATTACGGTACACTAACATCACAAAATGAGCTGAGTAGCTCATGTTCCTCTTTTATTTTCTCAAAGAACTTTGCAAGACGTGACTTGTTCCTTAAAATTTTGGTTTGATTTGGCTGCATATATATTTGGCTCATTTTATTTTTTAATTAATTTATTTGATACTTACTAATCTGTTAATTTCTCTAAATGTTTGCTCCTATTTTTCCATGGTGAATATGTTCATTTTATAACAAAGTTTATTTTATAGTTAATTATTAAAGGAATCTGTCTTGTTCTCTCCATCCCCATTTTGCAGTACTAAGGGCAGATGGATCTGTGTTGGGTAGTTATTCACTCCATAGATTTTTAACTGAGATCATTTTTACCTTTCATCTCATCATCATGAAGTAGAAAACATCATCTGTATGGAATAGCTGAGGAATAACAAGACAGTAATAAATTGTTTATGGAATACTTACATCATGCCAAGCAATATTCTAAGTGTTTCATGTTTCAAATCACAGACAACCACAGGCTTTGGAGTTTTGTTTTTGCCAGATTTTTTCATCCTAGATGTCACTGACCATTTGTGAGATCTGAAATAAAATATTTAATCTCTGTGGGCCTCAAATACATAATCCATAAAATTGTAGTAACAATAATATATATCTTGTCAGACTATATGAGGATGGAATATACAAATGGCTAACAGAGAACCCTAATATGTGAGAGGCAAAACTAAAACCATTTATTGTTAAAAGGCTCTAGGGGCTCACCAACTTATCCTCCCTTGCCTGTGTTCTACCCTCCATTCCAAAACATGTAGCCCAAGAAGTACCTCTTTAAAAAGTAAGAATTTAGAAACAGAGTTAAGAAAACAAACAAACAAACCTGTGTAGTGTTATTTTAAGAAATGAATCATGGCACTACATTGTTAATTCCTTTTTAAGTAGAAGACGGCAGTTTTATGAGGGTGGGGTGAAGGAAAGTGAAACAATGATATGTCCTTTCTTTTTTTAACATCGCCACAATAAACATTCAACTTACTGAAAACAAGTCACTGTACCATGTTTTAGGCATGGAAGTGATAAATAACTGGGCATAAATAGCATAAGTCTCATATCTCTCTGTGTGGCTTCAAAGTAAGAATAAGAAACTTGTTTTTGATGACAGACAAACCTGGATCAGAGTCGAACTTCACCACTTACCAGCTGAAAACTATATAAAAGTTAGGTAACTTCTCTGTGACTGAGTTTGTTGGTTTTTTAACTTTATAAAATAACAACCTTGCAAGAGTATTTTTAAGAATTCTGATATTATATTATATATATATAATTCAGATCATCTTTAATTTTAGTTGTATGTTTATAACACATAGCACGGCCACTCATTATTATGCTTTAATTTTCAAGTCAAATGCTCCTGATATAGGTCATATATTCTAATAATAATTATTATTAAAGTTGGCCTTTATTGATTCAATTATGCATCTTAGGACTTTAGATATAGTATTAGGAATTTACTATTTCTCTTAGGGGTGTTATACAATTACCTGACTGGAACTGCACAGGTTGCTTATAGTAATCTCTGACTGTATCAGTTAATAAATCCTACCTAATATTTTGTTTTGGAACACCCAACTTTAGCTACTATCTCTTTTGATCACTACTGATTTGTTGACTTTATTTCGCCTATTACTCACCCTGATCTTTATCTACCTGAATATCTTTGCCTAATTTCAATAGAGATAACTATGCATCATTTCTGGTTCAGATAATCTGACACCCTCAACCTTATAAGAAATTAACAATAATCAAAAGCGCAAATGTTTAAAAAATTACTATTGTATGACTATACAATAAGATTACAAGTGCTAGGATGACCTTTCTAGATCGTGATTGATTCATCTTAAATTATGTAAATAGATAAATCATTGAAAAAACTTGTCATGAAAACATACTCAATTAACATATGCTAAATGCTTCCATCATACTGATGTAGAAAAACATGTCTCTTTAATGATAAAGAACATAAAGAAACATATAGTTTAGTACCATTTCTATACCTTCTTCTCTGACTTTTAGTATAAATAAATTATTATGAAATCTAAAGAAGTATACATGCCTTTATATTTTATTTTAGTTTTATATGTATTTTTATGCATGTGAGAGGGTATATATGCATATATTTATATATGTATGATATGTGCATGAGATACACTTGTAATTTTAGAATTCTCCTACATTTTTAATTCATGTTTCATTTGCATATATCTAAGAATCTCATAAAAATGAACTAAAAATCAAACAAAGTGAATTGATTTGTTCTTTTGAATGACAGTACTTTGACTTTGACAACCCAATACAATCCCTGTTTGATAGTCCTCTTTATGAATTCTTTTGTAAAACCCAAGTCTGTGTATCTTAAATACAAAATGGAGCAGAACAAAATACAATTTCACAAGTGACTCTGTACACAGTCACCACTAAGAGATCCTTGAATTAAATTGTGAGCTACATCGTCTTTCTTACTATCTTCTGGAAGATCTGATTCAACAGGGCTTTGAAGGGAATCACATCTATCTCATTGTGCAGCGTGAATGCTTTTCTTTCAGGAACATTTCAAAGTAAAGCTAATGAGAAAGTTTTCCCCTCTGACAAAAGAGTGTTCCTTGTGACTTTCAGTACTTTATAAATCATGAATATTTTAACTTGTTTCTTAATGCAGTAACTGGGAGAAATGAAAAATAATAACTATGGTAGGTATTAGTGCTGTCAGTTTGTCCTTTTTTCTCTCTTCCTAGGTGACTGATACTATTAAACTTCTGGTACCTTTAGATGTGATGCTGTGACTCGCTCCAGCCAATGATATGTAAGAAGTGAAGCATGCCATTTTCAAGCAGAAAGTTTGACATGTCAGTGCACTTACAGGATGTACTATCCTCCTTTCCTTCTGCAGTGGTGAGCTGCATGATAGTAGCTACTGTATCTGCATTAGGCCGAGACTGAGAACACGATAACACAGAGCAGAACCCTGGAGCTGACCTGAAATGGACATGAGTATGTCTGAAAAATAAATCATTGTTTTTAAGCCATTGAGCTTTTGAAAATTACTTATCAGTGCAGCACAATTTAGCATATCCTGACCGAAGCAAAAATGAAAATATGAAACTAGTAGTTATGAAAGTAAATCATATTTTAGCATAATCATAACAAGAGTGTTACAACTGGATGTAACAGTTCCTTTCATTTTGAAATTCTTATCTTGTTCCACTTACATGTTTAACTTTTTACATGTAGCAGATTTATTGCATATAATGACTTTGAGAAATATTTGATATATCAGTCTTATTTTCACATCAGAGTAAACAGAGGCTTATATTCCTCCAGAATCATACAGCTAATAAGTGACAGAGACAGATATTAAATGCAGATTTTTTAAAATTATGAAGCTCATTCCCTTAAGCATTATGTGATAAATTATCTTTTGTACATTGCCAAAAATAAGCCAGTAAACTCTTCATTGAATAGTCACTAATGGGTTATTGTTTTGGCCAAAAAACATGTATAGAGGAACTACAAGAATGAGAGGTGAGGAGGTAGTAGACAATAGATAATATAAAAATGAATAAGACGTAATGGGCAAGCTGAAGATCTTGGGACAGGAAATTGAATCGAGAGGCATGTATATGCACCAGCAGTAAACAGGAAGGGACAGTACTACTGGAGGCAGAGACATTGAACCCAACGTGATCTATAGCAGAGAAGATTGGTCACAAAAGTAATAGAAACTATAGTTGTATATTATGTGAGCTTAGAGATTGCCAGGATCCTGGAGTAAGAAATAGCCAAAAGAACAATTATGAGTATTCACATAGGTGATTTTTCATAATTATTGCTGCTAAGAGTCCAGTACTTCTAAAGATCCTAGGAATTAATTTGCACTATGGAAAGTATGTTATAATATAAAACTATTTTGTGTCTCTTTTTGAACATCTGAAATTCTCTAATAAGATTTAAGAATTCCTGTTAGTTATTTCTTACATGTTTTATCTATAACATTCAAATTATAACATTTGTCAAATTATAACAAACAATGTCAAATTATAACATTCAAAATAATAAATAGACTTTCAGTAAATATCTTATATTTAAAAATAATAGAAAATTTCTAAAACATAATTGGGAAATTTTAGAGGAAGTCTGATACTGGGTGTGATGGATGATTCAGGCAGTAGATTGAGAGAAAAATATATTTCTTAAGACATACTTCTAAAGGTTAAAAATGTTAAAAACTGGGAGATCAAAACATTGTTGTATTTGTTTGGGTCCTCTGGAAACCAGATAGCAAGATGTGATTCTGTATGCGGCTTGTGTCCACAAAATTTCAGAGACTGTATATTGACAAATTGTAAGGTACAATGAAATAGTTTTTCTTTTTATATATTGATTTTTTAAACTATCACTTAGAAATTATTTATAGGTGTCCTAATATAGGTAGCAAAGCAAATACGACAACCTTAGGTGTTTTTTAGTTAAAGTATAAAATTGTAATGAACATTGAATGAAATTATGAAATACTTTCCCAACCACCTCTGCTCAATATATTTAACAATTAGAGGCTTATCAAATGTATGTTTTATTCCAAACAAAACGAGGATTAAATAAATGCACAGTTAGTCAAATATTTATTTAAAGATGATTTTCTTGAATCTCTTTTAAATAGAAAATAGTTATACTTAAGTCGATATTCTTTTCTTTTTATAAACCTCTTAATTTTGTTTGAATCTGTAATGATGTGGAATATTATCATATTAAAGAAAACACTGTGGACCAAATTACACAAATCTTTAGAGGTAAAAATTAAAGCTGAACTTCTTTATTATACCCTTTTAGCTAAAGACTTTTATTGTCATTGTTTATAATAGGACTAGCACAGTTAGTCACATAAATTTTAGGTGGCTGAGCATTTATTACTTGATAGTTTTCACATTTTCTTTTCTATTTCTCTTTTACGGCATTGGGTAAAGATCAAAATCATAACTTCATTGTAAGAGGCCACTAGCCAAACGTCCAAAGCTCTTATATTCAAGTTTATACCCCTTTCTTCATAAACTCTTAGGAATTAGTAAATCTTCAAATTCATCATAGGCTGCTGCATTCTATCATCTAAATGGCTGACTTCGTCAGTTGCAAATTCCTGGGCCTATCAGTCAGTAGTGACTAGGCAGGTCAGGATCACTGACATGAAGCATGAAGACATGGGTTCAGTTTATGCTGATATCTACTCTGGCAAACTAACTCTTGGAACTATGGCATTTGGACAGCCATAAACTGACTAGACAAAAGCAATACAAAGCAACAATTCTTGTTTTTTGGTCTTTAAAAAAAGGTTATTTGTTTTCATTGTGTGTTTCAGGAGTTTTTATCAAATATGTTTTGTAGTCATAAATTATCTGCTTACTCTATTCCTAGTACTATTTCTGGCCCATTTATGATATGCCAAACCTATCCTCAGATCACAATATATACTCCACAGTTCTTTTCCTCGAGCTCTGTAGATCTACCCATATCCGTACAATTTTAGGTTGTTTGAAGATATTGCAACTCTCAGAAATAATGTCCTATCATAAGCCCTCCAAAGCTAGTCCAAATTATTTTACAGCACTAGTTGCCAAGAAATTAAAGTGCAAAGCTCACATTTGTGTATTTATGAACAGCTATTTTTCTGGATGACTGCCTAATTTTGTCTGAAACAAAAACAGTTTTCTAGGTCCTTCAAGACAATTTTTCTAATTCCTCTAAGACTACAGCTAAAACTTTCACAAGGATAACAACCTCTCTGAATTCAACTATCCATTAAATTACTTTGCAATACCTATATTTACTCTCAATTTATTATACTTAAACACAATATCAATAATTAAATTAGAGTAAACCATTCACTTTGATCTCAGTATGACATTCCCTGTTTTCCCTGTATTTCACAGCTATCCTAAGAGTTATAAACTATATAAAACTGGATTGTATCAACATTTTTAGCCTATTGTGCCATTCCAATATTTTCAGAAATGTGCCATCGATAAATTTCAAACACCTTTTCATACTCCACAATGTGTTAACATGCTAATATATTCAGTCTATTCTCGTCCTTCACATGTCCTCACATTTTTAAGTACTTAAAATAGCATTTTCATCTTAAAATCTTTATACAGGATTCTATTTCCAATATATCTCTTATGCATTGCCAATATTCTTAAGTATTTGAAAATGAGTTTCTTCTATCTCCTTTATAAGCATTCCAAAGAGTATCCCAGAAAAAAATATGAATAATCTAAAACTGTGTAGTTCTTCACATTCTGTAGCATTGATTCCTTCTTTAAAATTCTCTTTGTATGCTTCTCCATAAAATTTTACACAATACCAAAATATTTATTTTCATTTTCATTTGAAAAAGAGTACCCAAGTCGTATCCATTATATAAATTTGACAATCATAATTATAATTTATTCATCTCTTTACACTTTATACAGTGCTTTCAATTAATTCATGCCATTAAAGTAGGCATTGTATCACTCCTCATTTTAAAGAGAGATACGCAGGTCAAGTGAATTGCTCCAAACTGTGTAGCTGGATAGTAACAGACTCCAACTCAAGACTTCTCTCTCAAATCATCTGAATTTCTTACTATACTGATATCAATTTTTTGTTGTGAACTTAACAATAAATCATAATTTAAAAGACAACATAAATGGATTACAATTTGATATAGTGATATCCTAAATTACTTAATTTTGAAGTGATACTTACAAAGGGACAGAGGGAAAATGTGATCTCTGAGACATCACTTTCATGAATAATAGACTGAAAATCATATCATATTTATACTCTGTTCCATCATACAGATGAAATAAAACTTGCACAAATATCTGATTGAATAGCAAGTTCAATTAGTTCAAATTTTTTAAAGCTCATACCATCCTAAACAAGAAAAGCAAAAGAACCCGTTTAATACTTTCCCTGTCTCTAGCAATCACCCAATCGTTATCTTATGTAGATACCTGCTGACTCACTTTTTCTGTTATTTTATATTTTATACTAAAATATAAAGTCAGTGAGGATATAATACCTGGCAGATAGAAAAAGTTTAACAAATATTTGAAAAATCAATCAATAAAGAAAATATAATCATCCCTTTTCATGGATAAATAATTTTTATAATAATTCTATTTGTGTTGATAGTCAAGTAAGAGGTTTGTAAAGCTGTAATGAATTGATTATCTTTTAAAGATACTGTAGATTTTCTGTTAAATGTAGGCTAGAGTATCACAGAAGACATTTGATCATTTGGAGTTCGAATGGATAATTTAAGAATGACTTATTCTTTTGCTTATCTATTCTCTTTCAGCAATATTTGTGGTGGGTGCCCATAGTCAAAACTTACTATTTATATAAACAGTCTTGAAAAGAAAGAAAGATAACATGTTTAACCAAATTAAAAAAAAAAAAGTTTTAAAGCACTTTAGAGGCATCCATTAATATGAGAAAAGTATTGAGGTTAATTACAAAAATTTGTATAGTGGTGAATGCTATATGGTCTCTAGCTATCTACAGAGCAAGTCAAAACATTGGAACATACATGAAAGCAATGGTATGATTCTAGTTTGTGTTTACATGGATTTAGGTTTTAGAAAGTTAGGTAAAATAAATATGTATTTTTCAAGTTGCAAAACCAGTACTGGTGAAGAAATTCTAAATCTGGAATATTAAAATATGTTGACTCTTCATGTTGATAACATATAATTAATATTATTCCAATTAAAGATTAATATCTTAAAGGAACTAATTAGAATATAAATATGCTGGATTTAAATACACATTTTTCTTCATTCTGCTACTTTTTCTATAATGTAATTAAAAAAAAAATCACAAATTTGGGTTGGAATCCCAACACGCTTTTAGGGATGTTCTTTATTTACATTGACAGAACTTTTATGACCTTATTGAATGCCTGCCTCTCTTTGCCTAAAGTCCTAACTGCAAAATAATTTTGAATGATTAATAAGTAAATACTGGGTTCTACTGATCAGTCTCAAGGACTTTTCATATCTGTGGTTGACTTTCCAAGACCCTAAGAAACAAAATCCAAACAAAAAGATTAGTCAAAATCCTCTGATTGAAAGTGAACATATCAGACTGATCATCAAAGTTTGCTAAATTGCCATGAGGAAGAGTAGTTGAGGTGGATTGTAATAAAACACATCTGCAGGTAAGATGAGTAGCATTGTTTAGACTCTATGACTTTGTTTCACGGATGAAATTTTTAGCTCGATTTTTTGGACTCCTAGTCATTAGCCTTCCTGCAGACCCACTTCAGTCCTATTCTTTGTAATTGGTTTCCTTTATCTGCCTTTCTCTCTTAGAGCTTTAATTTTTATAATTTGTGGTTGATAAACAAGTGGTTATGATACCACCTGTTTCATATATGTTGAAGGCAAAATGAACACTTCCGGGCAATATTTTTACACACTACGATCTTTTATGTTCTCATGTTCTTTCTGGCTTTCAGTCAGGGTTGCCACTCCATTTAGTAGCCACTTAATAGTTTCCAAGAACTCTCCTTGCATGAGGAGTGTAAGTTCAATCCTCTTCCCATGTGTTTCACAAATCTCCAGGGAGTATTTTCCTGTTCAAAATCTATCCTGGTCTGGCTTAGCACCTTTAACTCTGAGCCACATTAACCTCAAATAAGGTGTTTTCACTCTCTCTAAAGCACTCAGCCCAGTTGTAAACGAAGCTCTCTGCTTGTTTCTCTAAATACTAGAGTATGGTGTTAAAGAAAAGTGCCTGAAGGTCTGGAGCCTGGGGAAGGGGTGGGAGTGGAGAGATGGGGAGGTAAAAATAATCATTGTACATCATTGCTTCTGAATTAGCAGCCCTAGTTTTCCACAAATGTTCCTTATTAGCCACTTTTCTCTTTAGCTGGTTTCTTACACACAAATGTCTTTCCCACATGTGGAGGGCCAGTCAGAAGAGGCAAAATCATTTGACATTATAATAATCTTCACCCAGGGAGTTAAAATACTTTTATATGTTATGCAGATTCATTTCCCCAATTTGACTCAAGCTCTGCTATTCAGAAAGAAACATAGAATTGTACCTTGTATAAGCATTGTGTCTAGTAAAATATATTTCCCGAACAATAGAATTCTCAAAGAATACTGCCTTTGTTGAAATGGCATTTTGTCCCCACTACATTAGTAACTGTCAGTATAAATGAAGATTCATTCAAATTTTAAAGACATCAAAATAACAATATTACTATAAAATAAAGGTTAAAAGTCCTGTGTAATTAAAACAAACAAAAATGATAACATAAATTTTCACCAAAACATTTACTTCAAATGAAGGTAATTAAAAGTATTTCAGTGACTTCTCATCTCCCTTGAGAAAACGTTTACCTAGTGGGTATATCATCTTAAAAAGTGTTTTCTCTTTTTGTTTCAAGTTTATTTCTGGTGCCAATTATTTCTCGACATGAGGCAAATTCTGCTTCAGCCCATTCAGAGAAATTTCAGAGCCAGATATAGTCATGAACTTATTCATTAATTAAATGACAATTAAATAAATACATAAATAAAGCAGTACTACTATGAGAAAATAGGTATATTTACAAAAAAAAAAATTGTTTTCAAGAGGATTATGAATCTCTTGTTTCATAGAATAAAAAGAACCCCATGCCTTGCTTTAGACTTTCTAAGATAAACTCTTCCGACTCCATTTGTTGCAAACTATTCTAAGTGGATTTATTCTATAGTAAAGAGTTAAACACAAAGAGACTCCTGAAATTGAAGGCTTTTACAAAGCAGGTCCTGAGATCTACCTTTTTGTTTGGAGCTGGAAAACTATTAAATGCATGTACAGAAGTACTTTGTTTTTAACCTACTCAGGATAGAGTAGTCTGATAATTTGTTTTTGAATTCTGTGCTTAGAAACAGAAATAGACAGGGGCCTTTAACTGTTCCCAGATGAAAGTAAATAGCATACTGGATAAAGCATAAGAATTATAGTGACTAGAAATCATAAGAAAGAACAACAAGAAATTAAGGCACTTTATTTTTAATTTAATGTATAAAATATTTAGTCATGGAATCAGTTTCATTAAGCACTTTTCAATTTGTATTAAATAATAAACAAAGTTTTTGCAAATTCAGTCTTCTATTTAATTAAAAATTTAAAATCCAGGACAATGAGTAACTAGTCACAAATATTACTATTAATTGAACATACCTGAGAAATTCATTTGACATGATTTTTCTCGGTTGTCATATTACAAAATTGACCATGCCTGGAAGTACTTAATTATCTCTCAACAAATAATTTCTGAAGGTCTGCTTTAGGCTAGGTACAGTGAAGTGGCTCACTTACTGAAACCCTAACAGGCAAATAAGAACATGCATTTTCAGTTACTTATGTGAGTCATTAAGCAAAGTACATAGACCTGGATGGCAAAATTAAACAGACAATGAAGACTTTATTTGAGAATATTGAAAGAGAGGAGACAGGCTAGAATTTGGTCTGAGTTCAAACACACTGAAAAAAAGGCTAGACAATTTTTAGGAGCTGGAATGGAGGCAATTGACTTTACTTAAATACTGACAAGAAGATTTAAAAAGATTTACATCTCAAAGGAACAAAGGAACAATTTACGATTAGTTTTCTAAGGTAAGTGCTCTCAGAAAAGGAAGATCAGGGGCCTAGAGTCAGGAAGAAACCTGTATCAAGTTTGATCAAGCTGAGGGGAACATTAAGCTCATCTTGGTCAGTGGAGAGAAAATAAAAACAAACTCTAAACTGAATTTAAACGATTAATGCAAATTACATAGATACTTTTAACTAAAGGATCGGTTTGTGGTCAAACCATGTGTATGTTCATTTCATTTTATTTTTAAGCATCTAACTCAAAATATTATTATAAAAGAAATTCACTATATACACATAAAGTTTCATTTTGAGAGACATGCTAGGACATTTATCTCTTTATAAGATATGTGTCTTCTAAATGAAGTACAAACAAAAGTGATCAAATGTTCTTTTTAAAAAATAAGTCTTTAGGACTATATTGTAAAATTGCATTGTGAGAAGTTCTCTATGATCGGTGAAATAGTCTGAAGAATGAAAATGATGTTTTTTTATCACTAATATCATCAGGGTGACTCATTGTTTTTCATAATAGAATAATTGAAGCAATTTATCCTCAAAACAAGTGCTATATAACTCTATCTCTTATTGCCATTGTGACTGTAGCCAAAAGTGTGACAATACTATTTGAATAGAACAAACAAAATGTGTAAGAAGTGTTGTTTCTTTCAGTAGTTATGGAAAATTTGCTTGCCAAATGACAGTGACAAATGGTTTACTACCCATTAGGCAATAAGCTTCTTGTGGGCAGGTGATGTTATATTTCATGTTGTGCACATATTAGGTGCTATTAAATGTTTAAACACAGAAGGAAATGTTCTTTGTGTTTGGATTGTGGTAGTATTTCAATACAGAAAAGGGAAATTCATCAATACGTATCCATTTAATTACTATGAAAAGAGAAAATTTTAAAGTCCATTTGAAAGTGCTTTATTTCTCATAATCATAGAGTTACCATATATTATTCAAGTTTAGGACATTTTTATTCAGAAAAATATATTAAACGGGACAGGACCTTCAATCATTACTGGAGTTTCTAGTACTATATCTATTTTATAGATGAAAAAAACTAAGGTTTATTTATTGATAAAACTTGATTCTATATGAGGTGACTTAAAAAAATATACAAAGCAAAAACCATTAAAAAGCACATATTTCCCATTTGTAGTTTGATAAGCTTTGTGGAATGCTCATTTTCCAACTCTTCATAGTTGGAGTCCTGATGGGAACTTCATTCATGATCCCTGGAAGCTTGTCTAGCTTAAGGTTTTTTGTAAAAAGTTACAAGTGGATTAATTAAAAATAACCAAGTACATTTTAAAAAATGAGAATTACATGCAATTTACAAGCCAGTAAACTTAAACATAAATAGGTGTTAGAAATTACAAATATAGTGCTATAGGGCTGCACTGTTAACCTTTTATTGTACCACTGTTAACGTTCTTATTCTCTGGAAACAATGAAAATTGTAGCCAGTTGATTATTTTTATTTTAAAGAAATTGTTTTGTTCTTTTTCTGTCTAAATTCCTCTTTTTGGTGTAGGTAAGCTTATTATACTTATCAAATCAGTTTGATGCTGTTTTGAGCCTGGAGGTGACATTTGCCTTGAAGAGAAGTAGGTTTACAATTGCAAAGGTTCACACTTTGAGTTAAAAAAAAAAAAAAAAAAAAAAAAAACAAAAAACAAACAAAAAAAACTATTCTTTATATTTTTCTATTTCTATTCTTAATTTCCCAAAAGTTAACAGATCCTCTGTGTACAATAGTCAACAATATCTGCTACAAAATTTTGCTATCTCTGGGTGTTGTGTAGAATGGTACGGTTTTTATTTTGTCCTGCTTGCCCTCCTCCCACTGTAATTACGAGGAAAGTTTTGGGGAAAGTACACTTTAGAAGAAGTCTGAGCCCAAAAGAGATCATCCATTGGGCAAAATGATAACTGTTATCATATTTAATATGTTATACCAATAAGCTCATCCGTTAGCTATAGCACATCAGGGTTTAAATGTTGAAACATTTTGTACCAGAAATTGTATGGCTATAAATCCAAAATTTTCTAGTTTTAAAATGTATTTGATTAATATTAATAAATAGAATCTCTTTTCTCTGTTTTATGCTTTATTGACATGTGGTCAAAACCTCCCTCTATCTAAAAACATATCGGCAGACGTCAATTATGCATGTAATTCTGGCTTCTGGTAGTTACTTTCCAGTAAGCTTCTATGTTTCTATACATACTAAAAAATAGTTAAAAATACACTTTTATACCTCTAATTTCATATATAGTTACTGTGTAATTAAAAAAACACCTACTTATTATTTTTAATTGATGTTTGTTTTTGCTTTTTTGTTGTTTTTAATGCTCGACCAACTACAGATATGTTACAATCACATTGTATTAGATGACTTTTGTTAAGGTAATAAAATAAAAGGCTCAATTAGTTTAAGTCTATCATAATTTTTTTTCCTGAAAATTGGGTATTGTGCTTAATTTAAAATTTTAAAACATTAGTTCTCAATAATACAAAACATCATATGTATATTTAAGAAGTAGAATAGTTAAAAATATTACTTCCATAATTTTAGCATTATAAGAAATTGATTTGCCACTTCTCAAGTGTGATTCAATAATCTGAATACTTAGCTTTTATTAGACGATATATTTAGAAATACATGGAAGTGATTTCTGTCATTAATATTATAGTATATTTTAATTACATCTGAACCTTTACTTAAGTGCTATTTCCTTCAGTAGATACGGACAAATCAGTATGACGCAATCGTATACAGGAAATGACAGCACTAAGGAAGTTACATAATAAAAACTTAGTTCTTGGATTGACCAAACATAAAAAGAATGTCTGAATAAGGTTAGGAGTCTCAGGATAAAGGAATTGAAGTGAATAGTATACAAATCTATGTCAAGTGATAAATTTGCATAAATTCTCATTCACTCCTTTTCAAATTAAATTTAAAAATTTATAAGCGAGTGTTATGAAACATTAACTGTGTAATAAGTATTGAGCTAGAAACATTAAATTTTATAAATAATTTTGAGACCTTTACTTTAAATAGCTCATAATCTGAAGAAGAGATATAAGTACACACAATTTCAGTCAGCATCCTAGTGCCAAGAAGAAATAAAACACACACAGTACAACCTGAAGAGTTTGAGGAGGACAGGGGGAATCACTGAGATAGAAATCAAAGCTTGCCATCGTTGGCACTGTATGAAGAAATAACTCAATGCAGTGGGAAGGTAAAACCAATGAATTTATGGTGACCTTGAATCATAGCGCTTTAAGGAAAAGTGGATTTTCCCAAAATTCCCAAGGAAAGATTATAATTTTTCAGAATTATGTTGTCACACTAAATTTTTGATATCAACATTTGAGAAAGGTTAAATAATCCTGCTATATCTCTGTAAAGTTTATGAATAAGTTTTTATCCTCCAATAGCTTTTAAGCATTTAATTGAAAAATGCCAGGAAACCAATTGTTTTATTGTTTGTCATTATCAACTCGACCTCAAGTGAAAAAATATCAGATTTTAACCAGGAACATAATAATGCTTATTAGGGAAGTGGCTGTAATGAAAAAAAAGCAGATGGGCTCTGGAGCCAGTCAGGTCTCCTTTAAGTGGTCTCAGACCTCAGCTTCTCAATGATTACTACCTTGATGTCCCCACTTAATTCTGCTCCCTGCTTCTCTACATCCGTGGATCCAGGTGCTTTTCCCTCTGCTCTTCGTTTCCCATAAAACTTACCTCTTTCCAATGTACTTTGTACCTTATGTTTATTGCTTATTTGTGTATGTACCTCTGTGAGAGTTTATGCTCCATGAGGACAAAGATCTTCATCTGTTTTGTTCATTAGTGTATTATAATAGTGAAGTAGACTGGAAAACAATAAATGTTCCATAAATATTGAATAATGAATACATAAATGATCAAAACCTAGCACTATCACTCACCAGCTGTTTGTTGGTTATGTGCTCAATTGCTTTGAGCCTTATCTATAAGACAGATCAAGAATGACTACTTACAGATTCTTTTGAAATTTTAACATGTGTGTGGGTATGTGAGTGTGTGGGTGTGCGTGCATGCACATATGAGTGTATGGGGAGACAGAGAAAGAGAGAAAAAGAAAGGGGGGTAGGGAGGTAGGGAGGTAGGGAGGAATGGGAGGAATGGGAGGATGGAAGGAAGGAAGGAAAGAAGGAAGAGAAGGAGGGAGAGAGGAAAAAACAAAGAAATAGAGAATATAGAGAGAATCTTGAGCATATATGGCACTTACATGTATGTGGTTATCTTATTATGGCTACATCTGTAGCCTGAAGTTAAACGTCTGAGTATACACCAAATTGTGTTTTAAACCTGAGTGACATCTCTGAGTCCAGCCACACTGTCCAGAACCCTAAATGTATTGCTTGCAGCTGAAATATAACTATTAGAAAAACAAAAACAAGACTTATTTGGCAAGTTATAGGGAAGCAAACAGCTGTAAGTGGCATCTGAATAAGAGTGTTTACTGATATGGAAACTACTATCATTCACTCACATTTTATTATTAGTTCAGAGTTTCTTTATATTTTTTCATAAAATAAATGTTTTGAAATTAATGTGAAACACAGAACACAAAATCTGACAGGTGACCTCTGAGAAAAACAAACAAACAAACAAATAATAACACTTTTAGAATTAAAATTATAGAAGGTGAAATAGTCAAACACATTTTATAAAATTTTATGTAAAAGAATACTCACTAGAAGCATGTCCATTTGGCTCTCAAAAAATTCACAACATGAGAGGAGGGGCAAAACCAGGGAGTCTTATTCAATGCTTCCTGTTTCTATAGAAACAGCATTATTGACACCCACTCCTTTTCTATTTCTATGGTAACAGGACATAGAAGTACCTTAGAAAAGAAAAGGGTAGAGATAAGAGATCCCTTAAGTGCTGATGGAGGTGAGTGGAGGCTGGTGATGATAGGAAGTGTAGATGTTCACCAACCATTTATAAAATCATGGAAGGAAATTTAAGTTTGGGCTTGAGCTCCCGTGAGAGGACTGTTTTCTTCCCAGGACAGAGTACCGCTAGGCTAAATTGAGCTCAAAAATAAATGTACCCAAACCACTTGAGTTATTTTATCTGCATACCTTATTAGATTTTGTTTGACAGTTTAAAAGCAAAACAAAGTTTAAAAAATGTTTAATAAAAATATAAATGTGTTCTCCCTGATATTTATATGTTATTTTATCATGTAATTGCTACACAGAAGGAAATAGTATTACTATTGTTTAGTTCTTGGAAGGAATAAGAAGGCATCAAGTGCATAAAGATTATTTTATAGGTTAAGTTGTTCTCAGCTTCTGATTTGTTCAAGTAAATTTTTCTTGAAGAAATTTTTCCCAAAATACTAAAGGTTTAGAGGATGAAAAGAGAAGGGAAGAAAAGGAGTCAGACAATTTCAATATCTCAGTAGTGGAATTATTCACAGCTAAATAGGCCCTTAGCTTTTCTCCCCCATTGACATGTGCCGAATAAAATAGTAACAATGAAATGAGGGACAAAGACATTTCATGCCATCCCCTGAATCATTTCCTTCGATTCCCTTAGAGTTAAAATTACTTAACGTTGCAGGGGCAAAAAATAATCAAGAAAGCACCTGGTGGATTAAATAGTGTAGAGAACCCCTAATGAAGTAAGCTCTCTCCCACTGCACACACCAGCAATATTGGACGTGAACAGATATCTAAATATCTATATGATCTATTCAGTGTAGTGGACAGAAATCTCATGAAAATAATAAATTGGTCTAGCTTCATCTTTAAATAGAAATGCTGCATTCCGTATGTGTGTATATTTGATTTTCCTGCTTGTTTCTTTCATTATGAGGGATTGATTTGTGACTATGTTTATAACATCTTTGCCTTGCTCGTTAACATTTCCTTCACGAATTCCCCCTTTCTGGTTCTGAAGAAATAAAAACAACCTGCTTGGAAGATTGCTGCTGTGCCTTTTTTATTGATGCATTTTTCAGTGGAAAAATTTTCCTGGGCAGAGACAAATCTCGTACTCTTGGATTTGAGAGAATAAGGTAGCTGCGACAAAGATGGTAGGGCAAATGTATTAGTAATAGAAAATGTCCAAGCACCCCTACAATATGTAATCATCCATCTGGTGTTTGCATAAAGTTTCATGCAATAAAACACTTCAAGGACCAAAAGATCGTCATTTTTAACAGTCATTGGTAAAACAAGGTCATAATTTAAAAAGAGTTACTTCAATCATAAAAGTAAAAACAAATATTATATCAGCTTTTTCCTCATTATACATAAAATACTTATATAACTGAATCAATCAAATCACATTATTATGTCCTGGCTTATGACAAATCTTTTATTTCCTTTATTCTGTGCAATTTTAGAGTTAAATGAGATAAGACTGTACTTGCACCATAATACTTAGACCATTATTTGAGGACAATAAAATAGTCAATTTTGCAGAAAAAAATTATCAGTAAAACTAGCTACTTGGTATTATTATTCAATTTAAAGAGCATGCCAATATTTTCTGTAGAAATAGTCCCATATATATTTGTGCTTAAGTTAAATTTATTTAATGGTTTTACCTTTTAAATATTTTGAATTTTAAATAAAATTATGTAATCATTGTATATTGGATATGAATACAGAAATTTAGCTTAAGTTAAATTAAATCATATTGTCAATGTTTCTTAAAATACCCACATATTTTATATTATAACAAAGTACTTGTTTTTAAAAATTGTTAAATCTATAAAAGGGGCAAAAAATGGCTATCAATTTTTAAATTCCAGAACTTCTTCAAATAGGTGGTCCAATAAAAATTTTTGCTTTTTTCATCCTACTTTTGTAATTTTAGTTAGATTTTATTTAGAAATACATGAGTCAGTATAACAATTAACATAAAATTTGTGGTACATATGTATTATTTATCATGTAACTTAGTTGCTTAATTCTATAAAATAAATTATTGCTATGGCCATTTAGCCATTATTTTCCCTTGACACTGGCTTTCGGTGAGGCCAACCCAGGCAAGACACCCAACATCATAAGAAATATTATGTATAGGCCACTGAAAACCTATAGATTATGGAATAAAAACTCATGTATAAGCATTGTTTTTTCCTTTTATTCGATTATCAAAATCTTCCTTTTTTCTGCATTGTGTATTAATTTGTTAAAGCAATTTAAAAAAATTTAAAACGCTCTGCCAAAATAAGGATAGTACCGGGTGCCAGGATGAAAAAGGATGGGTTCAGAAGTGGGGCAGTCCTACGTATGAATCTTGTTTTGCTAATTTTTACTGAGTGCTATTGGCCTGATTAGTTATAATGCCAGTTCTGGATGTTCTATCTAGAATTAGGAAAAACAGCATTTATTAGAAGGATTTTGTGGTAATGAAAATTAATAGCTACAAAAACACAGCCAGTAGTCTAGAATATGATACACATTCAATAAATATTAGATGAAATATTCTAAAAATTTAATTTAATAGGACATTTTCCATGAGTTTCCTCTTCATAATATAAAATAAAGAAAAAGGAAATGGAGCTAATATATAGTGACCACTTACTATGTTCCAGGTAAAAATTGCACTTAGCTCCCTAACTCAGAAGACCCAGTGTAACTTAGCCTCTCAGGTTAAATAAAGCACCACAATTTCTCCCTGCTCCCCCAAAACAAGTGCAATATGAGTGAGTTCGTGACATTGACACACAGGCCAGAAATCCCATGTCTTTCCTTAGACACAAGCTATCCCAGAACTCTAATTCATGCCATAAGACTGAACAGAGCAGTGTTGCAGGGAATGGAGAGTAGAATGCACATCTTTTCCTCTTCCCATGATTCTCCCCGCCCTTTTTTTTTTTTTTTTTTTTTTTACCAGCCTTTTACTATATGCAATAATGCTGGAAGGGCTGAAGCATTGAAACTGAGAATAATCTAAAATGAGAAACAGGATATAACTGCTTCTGGGGCCATTTCATGTGATCCAGTTTTGTTTACCCACACTAATAAATGGTGAGTAATGACAATGGCACAAATGATCTCAGGCAATAACCTTCCAAAAGCAGATAAACCCATAGTCGTTCCAGGGTTTGAAACACTTTTTATTTTTATGGGTGTGTTGGTATACATCACTTTTTATCTAATTACTCTATTCACATCTATTTGACATGAAAACATTTCTGTTCTTTCTAGATTACTGGTCAAGAAAAGGTTCTGGGTGTATAGAAATTTGTCCTCAATTTTAATCTAGTTGGAAGATAATTTATAAAAGAGTAATAACATAGCAGTGCAGCCTTATCGGAGTTCCAGTAATGAATCTAGACTATTAACCTATTCCTCATTTTAACAGATAGATAACTAGAAAATAATACAAATACTGTCAATTGAATTCAGTATGGTTGCATTTCTAGCACTTTTTTCTAAAGAACTTTGCATTCATTGTTTTACAAAACTCTCACAGGTTACCAGATTTAGCAAATAAATTAGTGAATTCTCAGTTACATCTTAATTTCAGATTGGCTTTTTAAAAATTATTATTATTATAAGGATAACCCATGCAATATTTAGGACATACTTATACTAAAAACTTGTTATTTATCTGAAGTCAAATGTAATTTGATATCTTATATTTTATCTGACAATACTAAGTGGCTTCAGTTATCACATACTGTTATTAATGATATCCCATTATAAAGAAAATAAATTAAGGTTAAGCCACTTGCTCAATGCTATACAGATATTTAGTTTGGAATAAAATTGAAGTAGTCTTACTAGTCTGGTTTCACAGTTTATGCTCCTAACCATTTCACCATACTCTACATCAATGTCAATTCCTTTGAGTTGAAAGACTGCCCCACGTGATCACTGTAGTCCCTCTCAACTCTAATCATCCATGACTTAATCCTATTTATCAAGGTAAAAAAAGGCTTATCCTTTAAAAGTTTATTCCACCTCATTGCTCCAAAATGAATGCCTTTATTTACACAGCATCATTAAAACAGCACTAATGTAATAACTTGCACATTTTTCTTGAGAAACTTTCCAGAGATCAATGTGCCATAACGAACCAATCACTTACTATATCAGGAAATTGATTTCTGTAATGTAGCCAATGGAGCTTGCAGTTTCTTTCCAAAGTTTTACCTGCTAATTACTAGCTATTTACTTATAAAAATGCTAATAAAATATACACGGATTTAAAAACTGAGGAAAATGTCCCTTCAAGTGTGACCATGGTTCTTTCTCTCCATTGTAAAACAGATCCAGGCTATGAAAGACAGAACAGTTGTGTGCATGCTGAGGAAAAAAGGACCTCTCAGTCATATTAAAAGTAGTTTTAAACAGTTGTAGAGTTCTGAGGTAGGAGTGACAAGGGTCCAGATAAGCCAACTTTATCCGGGCTCAATAAAAGATTTTTAATTTATTTTGTCTAGGATCACCTCAGACAGGTCCTAGTGACACCTTTCACACCATTAGTTCATTGATACGGGTCCAAGCTCCTATTTTTATCCAGCATGGAGGAAGGGTAAGGGGTGGAATTGACAGTTTATTTGGAGTGGCTAAATGGGGGCGCTGAGCAATGTCTCAGATGCAGGATTGTTGTCCACTGACAGTAGAGAGGATTGTCTTACACTGAAGACATGGGAAGGGCAATTTATACATATTCTGGACACAGGTAGTGTAGGGTGTTCCAAGGACATCTACAGATGGAGACTGGGCAGTCTGAGGGCTTGAGTCACTGCCAAGTAGCTCTATGAAACTGGTGTCAAATGGTACTTGCTATGCCAGTAGCAAGAGCCAAGAACTTGACAACTTTGTTCCCTTCTTCAGTCCTGAAGAGCTGGCTCCTTTTGTTCTCATGGAGGAGAAAAACTTCACAACTGAGGTACAAATAAATTTAAAAAACAAAAAACCATATTTATTAATGAAAATTATCGGTCTCCTCTGATTTACTGTTTTATACTTTCACTATTCTGCTGGACTGGTTCATATTTTTTTTTATTTTCCCACAATAATATTTTGGTCATGTGCCTATGAGGCATGTTGTGTAGGATCTCAAATTATAGATGTTGATTTGATAAAATATACTGCTAGTCATGTGCAATATCTAATTTAATCTTTTATTCTATTACATAAGAAAGCATATCTGAGTGCATGAGTGGGAGAGAGGACTTAAAGGGATAGTCTGAACACCTCACTAATTGATTTTGTAAAGAAAAACATTTGCTAACTTATTATACAATAAATACAGTAATGTGATGGCAAAAATATAGCACCTAGGATGTGGGCAATTATGCATAAGAATAGGGAATTATGCATATGATTATGATATTATTCTGCTTAAAATTCTTCAAAGACTCCCTCTAAAGCCATCATAATTCATTGGACCTACAAAGCCTTTTATAATCTGTCTCTGAGGCATCTCCCCATCTCTCCTCTATTACTTTTCCTCATGCTTTCCCAGCTCTAGGAGCATCAAGACACTTGTCATGCCTGGAACACATCATGTAATTTAACTTTGATGTCTTTGCTTGTGTTTCCTCATCTTCTTAGATCACCTTTTCCTTATATGCTATGCATATTTATCTTTCAAAGCTCAATTGAGATGTTAAGTTCTTCATTATATCTTATTTATATGTCCAGAAATAATATATATTTTTCTTTCTCGGTGCTCAAATAACATTTCTTGTTTCTCTTAGAGTTTTTCTTGAATAATATTATTTACTAATAAATTTATCTTTGATTATACATAATGAAATCTGTTGAGATGGGGCTAATAATGTATTCTTTTATATCTCTAACTGTTAAGGGTGGAAAATTTTCAAGTGAGCCAACTTCTGCTTCTGTAATCTGCTTGCTTGTTTGATGTTAACCAGGGTGTGGTTCTGGGCTTTATAAACTGCCTCTTTTGGGGCTGATCTCTAACCCTGCATGGTAGAGAGTCAGTTGCCAGCTAATAAAGTCTCATAATTCATCTCAATTGGCTCCGTGGGTCTTAGAATTGATCGTTCCACAACATTTGGAGGCCCCAGTGAGATCTCTCCAGAGGGGAAAATCAATAAGCAAAACAATAAGCAAAACATGAATCTATAGTAGCTTCTTTCACTGTATAAAATCTATTAGTCTCAGCCTCTAAGTCACCATAATGCTTCATGGGAAACATTTGGTGACATTTCTATTAATGTAAAAAGAAGAATGGTGAGTGCCCATTCTCATTGCTATTATTAAATATTTCATTTTGGTACTAGTCAATGTATACAAGAAAAACTGAGAAAAATATAAATTAATAAAAATCTACATTTGGGAAGGTACAATTATATAGTTGGAAAACCCAAGAGAATTAACTAAAAAAAACCTAATATGAATATAAAAGAATATTATAAGACATTGATGTGCAAAATCAATATGTGTTAATTAATAATTTTCATATACAATATACTGGAAAAATTATCTGATTCAAAATATCAATGTAATAGATAATATTTCTAGAATATGCACAATGTGAAATGTGCAAGACTTATATATGCGAACTTTTAAACAATAATTACCAACACAAAAGAAGTTTTGAAAAAAGAAAGATATATAGTATTCTTGGCTAAGAAGACACATTAAATAAATTAATTGGCATCATATAAAATTTAAAATAAACTTAATTATTTTTACTAAATAATTCTTTTTACTAAACCAACGAATTCTAAAATTTATGTGGAAATACAGCTAAAGAAGAATAGCTAGGAAAATTCAAAAAAATTAAAAAGAAAGAAAAAAAACCAATTCGTACAACCCAAATTTTTAGGCTAATAAAACATTATATATATATTATTTATTTATTTATTATCCTTTTACAGCTTTATTGAGATATAATAGACAAATAAAAGTTATATGTATTTACAGTATACAATTTGATATTTAGATATATGTAAAGATTACAAAATGGTTTCCAAAATTGACCATATCCATCAGTTCACATAGCTATTTATTTATGTTGTGTGATGAGAAAAAAAGATCTATTCTCCTTACAAGTTTCAAGTACACAATACAGTATTATTAACTATAGTTCTCATGCTGTACATTAGATCTCCAAAATGTATTTATCCTGAAAACTGAAACTTTGTACTCTTTGGCCAATATCTTCTCACTTTCCCTAATCTCCAACCCCTAGCAACCACCATTCCACTTTCTGTTTCTATGAGTATGACTTTTTAAAACTCCACATATATGTTGAGTTCATTCAGTATTTTTACTCTGTGCCCGACTTATTTCACTTAGCCCAATATCCTCCAAGTCCATCTATGTTGTCACAAATGACAGGATTTCTTGCCTTTTTATGTTTGAATAATATTCCATTGCATATACACACCACATTTTCTTTATCCATTCGTTTTTCAGTGGACAATTAGGATGAGTCCATGTCTTGGCTGTTGCTATCAATATGGGAGTGCAGAGATCTTTTTGAGTTATTTTACTTCTTTTGGATATATTTCCAGAATTGGGATTGCTGAATCATGTAGTAGTTCTATTTTTAATTTTTTGATGAATCTCCATACTATTTCCATAATGACTGTGCTAATTTACATTCCCACCAACAGTATATAAGGGTTCCCTTTTCGCAACATTCTAGTCAGCACTTGTTATTTCTTGTCTTTTTGATAATATCCATTCTAACAAATGCAGAGTAATATCTCGTTGTTTTGATTTCCTTAATAATTAGCAATATTGAGCATTTTTTTTTCTTCCATTTATCTGCTGGCCATTTCTTTGTCTTCCTTTGAGAAATATCAATTCAGGTCATTTGCCCATTTTTTAATTAGGTCATTTGTTCCTTTGCCGTTGAGTCATTTGAGTTCCATATTTTTTTAGATATCAATCCCTTATTAGATGTATGGTTTGCAAATATATTCTGCCATACCATGGATTGTCTCTACATTCTGTTGATTGTTTCCTTTGCTGTGCAAAGGCTTTTAATTTGGTACAATCCCATTTGTCTATTTTTCCTTTTGTTGTCTGTGCTCTTGATGTCATACCAAAGAAATCATTGCCAAGACCAATGTTCAAAAGCTTTCCCCCAAGTTTTCTAGTAGTGTTAGTTCCTCTAGTAGTTTTAGAATTTCAGGTCTTACATTTAAGCATTTAATATATTTTGAGTTGATTTTGTGTATAGTATGAGAAAAGTGTCCAATTTCATTCTTCCACATATAAAAATCCCGTTTTCCCATTTATTAAAAGCTGCCTTTTTTAAAAATTCTGTATTCTTGGCACATTTGTCAAAGATCAATTGAACATATTTATTTCTGGGCTCTCTATTCTGTTCCATTGGTCTGTGTGTCTCTTTTTATGCCACTGTCATACTATTTTGATTACTATAGCTTTGTAGTATATTTTAAATCAGGTGGTGATTCCTGCAACTTAATTTCTTTTGCTCAAGATTATTCAGCTATTTCTGTTTTTTTTTTGTGGTTCCATATGTATTTTTAAATTGTTTTTCTATTTTTCATTAAAAATGACATTGGAATTTTGATAAGATTGGATTGCATCTGTAGGTCACTTTGGGTAGTATGGACATTTTAGCAATATTCTGATAATCCATAAATATAGATATCTTTTAATTTATTTTTCTCCTTCAATTTCTTTCATCAATGTTTTATATAAATTTCTAACAATTGGATGAATATAGTACTGACACATAAGCTCACAGAGAGGCTAATGAAACAAAATACAGACCATGAACAAACCCAATCACACAAGATAAATTAGTATATGATTAACATGTCATTCAAATCAATAGGAAAAATGAGCTACTTATTATATTGTGTTCTGACAAACAGGTTGACATCTGGAAAAAAAATTAAGATTGATAATATGGCTCACACTATAGGCCAAGGCAAATTACAGATTGATCAAAGACAAAGATTTAGTAAATAAGGATGTCTTTTTAAAATTATGTTTCTAAATCTAAATTCTAAATGGATTTAGAAAATAAGTATGACCACATTTTAAAAGATGTTTGCATAACAAAATTTTATAAAAAACTTAAAACGTTATGACAAACTGGGAAAAGTATTCCCAGTTGCTGTCAAATACAAAGTGCTATTCTTTCTAATATGTAAAGAGTGCCTATGGATTTATAACAAGATGTTTAATAACATTTATAACAAAATGTTAACTTCTGACTAGAAAGTTAACAAAAAAAAGAAAAAGAAAAATGACTCAAAGATATGGCGTCACTCAAATTTAATGCTAACAGGAAAAAGGATGTTGAAATAGTGCTCAAATATATTTCCTTTTAAAGAAATGACATAATTAGAAAATAAATCATGTCAATTAGGCACCTGTAGAGAGACACTCATTTTGAGTACAAACTTGGTGGGTGAAAATAATCACAAATACATATATATTTAACTCATATATTTACTTCTAGATATTTATTCTAGATGCACACACACACACACACAATGGTGACATATACAAAATTATTCATGGTCTTTTGTATTTATTAGTAAAAGATTGGAAGTAACATAAATGCCAGTACTTCCATGATAGAGAATATAACATTGCTATATAAAAGGATGAGGAATCTCTTTGTGTACTGATACGGAATAATCTATCACATATATTGCTTAGTGAAAAAAGAAAAAAAGTGTAAAACTTCTGAATTATGTGCCACCTATCATGTGAAAGGGTTTTAATAAAAGTATTTATTTATATTTGCATATAAAGGCATTAAGAATACCTAAGAAACTCATAGTAGCATGTGAGGTTGAGCATGCAGAAGAAAGTTAAAAGAAGGGAGATTTTTATTGTTATATGTTTTTGTATTTTTTTTATATTACCTAGTAATAAGTTAGTCTACATAGCTAATAGATATATGTAGTACATGATGATTTCAAATAGGAGTTGTGAATTGAAACACTTTCTCTTATTTATAGTTCCATAGAACCCCTTTTTCTTTTTTTTTTTTTTTTTTTTTTATTTATCAGAGCACTTGGCATGACAATTTTTCATGGGTCACCTTTGGATAACTAGAACATAGAAGAGCTGAATTTATGAAGAAGGATTGCCTCAATTAATTTAAGTAAGTCATATTATCTCATGGGACCTCAGTTGTCTAGTTTTAAGTTTTTCCAGCTTTTACATTCTGTAAATATAATAGGATAAAAGTACTTGAGTCCTTACTCTCTCTAAACAACGGCTTTCGCAACAAGAATATGCTTAGTTATTGAACATGCAGGTGATATTGGATGGGCTCTTATTCCAGGACATCCCACTAAGATTCTTTACATAAGATTCCATAATACCAGTCAATACTGATGTCATATTTTTTCCACTTTAAAGTAGAGTGAAAAACATTTAACATTAAATCCAGTTATTTTAATTCAAGTGTTTCACTCTGCTAAAAAGATGTAAAACAGTATGATGGAAAAGATGAATTTACCTGTCAGAAGCTTCCAAGTTTATAAAAGCCAGTATTTCTATTTATACATAATTTTTCATAATCTACATTGCCCTCATTTCTCCTTCAGTTTTTTTTTTTGTTGTTGTTGTTGTTGTTTTATTTTGTTTTTCCCTCTCTTATTTCATTGGCTTAATGAATGAGTTAATATCGTGCACTTAAAATAACTCATTGATTGCTCATCTATTTTTGGGCATATTCAACACACAGTAACAATCATTCTTCCCCATTATAAGTATGAAAAAGTATTAATTCTGGAATAATTTTACTTACATCCTGAAAATGTCACTGAGAGTATATTATGAGAAGTGTTCTGATAAGATGGGGAGTTTAGTGTGCTGCTCACATTTGCCCCCTTTGCTACTGAAATCCAGAATTCTTCAGACAAATGAATCAGAGCAAGGAAACAAACTGAGAAGTAAACAGATGCCTGTCAGAACTGTCATGTACTTTTCATGAGTTTGATCTTGTTAGAAAGTTTGACAATAAAAGGCTGAAAAGCATTAAAAAGATAAATCTGACAAATTGGTGAACTCACAAATTAAAGTGTTTGTTGATTATGTAGCCATTTTTCAGGTTAGTAAATCTCAAGGTTTTTAGGAAATATGACTTTTTTAAAAAAAAAATTCTTGATTCTTTATAGTCTTTTAATTACATATGTTCAGGCATATTCTTTTGAACCAACGCAGGGTCAAAGTTAAGATCTCCTATTTCAACATCACTGAAACCTGGATTTTGATATCGCAGCAATCATTAACTAACCCTGTATTGGTCTTAAGGTATTTTTAAAAATTTATCTGGTTCTTAGATCCTTATGTGTGAAGTATAGATAATAATATCTGTTAATGAATGTTGTCTAAATGGTTAAATGATATAATACAGCTTAAGTAATTTATAATATGCCTGGCATACATTAAGTTGTGTATAAAATGTAGTTACTACTATTTTTGTATATTTTATTAAGATTTAATTTGAATCAGCCTCCATCCTGACAAAATTTAAAACAAAGGGTCTATGAGTCCTTATGAATAACATGCAGTCATCATTATTTCCCTTTTCTTCATGAATGATAAAAGGTACCATCTGCTATCTCTGGCTCATCTATTTTTTTCTTTGCAGTTAAAAAAAAGATACTAATAAAATGTGAGATTATTATTATTTTTTACTATAAAAGTTAAAATTAGGTGATATATGTCAACTGGGAAACTACTGTGAGGCCATCATCATGTAGATTGTATTTGCTGCCACGTCAATCATAGGTGGCAGATGCCAGATGGATCCTAAGTCATCTGACCGAATTAATGAGCCTATTCAATGGCCTCACTTACCACCAGTGATGTTTTTTAGATTCCATGGGAAGAATCCAATTGATAGTATCCATCAAAGTACCAAAGACATGTCTCAGAGTCATGACTCTGAATAGTCAGTCATGATTTAGAGAGAAACAAAACAAAACAAAACAAAACAAAACAAAACAAAACACTTTCCCAATTTAATTTAATCTTTAAAATCATTCTTGATATAAGAATTATTAATAATTATAAAAGAAAAATATTTCTAATTCTAATTATTTTTAATAATTTCCAAGAAAACAGTAATCGATTCAATGTGCTTACTGTGCTCCAGGAATTGTTCTAAGTGATTTCAATGATCTAGTTTATTTATTCCCAAAGCAAGAAAGAAAGAAAAGAAAGAAAGAAAGAAAGAAGGACACTATGAAACAAACATACCCACCTATTAGAGTAACCGAGGCTAAAAAGTGACATGACTTTTTAAGGTCACACAGAGAATTGGTAACCAACCTGGGCAAGATAAATCCATTTCTTATAAAGTTACATTTCCAGAGCATTTGTTGTATGCCAAACTTGGTGTTTGGCTCTAGAAACAGAGCTAAATAAGAGGAAGCCTCTGACTCTCAAGGTGTAGCTTTCATATCATCTTTGACAGAACAGGGAAGGTCAGGCTAGATGAGCAATTTGACCCTGAACAGCATCAAAGCACTATGTTTATTTATTTATTTATTTTTAAAGCATGCGGGTTGCTTATTACTTGTAGAATTTAGCAATTTGTACGTTGAATATTTGATCAATCTATATTTTTAACAGCAATAATGACTGCTGTGAGCTGTATCCTCACAACTAGAACCATACCTTACTAATGATGGATGGTAAGTAGATGTTGAATGATAGGCTGAATGAATGATCTGTTCTACATTGAACCTGTGCTAAGGAGGCTCCTGGACCCTGGAGGCTCAATTTCTTTCAAGTTTTGGCTAGGGTTTCAGAGTTAACCTAATGCCATTTCTTCTATTATATAATTACTTCAATATATCCTTGGTCTCTCCTCTTGCAAGCATGTCTGTATATTTAAAGAGTTTTCCCAGAAGGCCTTTATGACCCATTCTTTCTCATTTGTATGAAATAAAAGCAATTCATTGAGATTATTGAGCCCCTGCTTTTTTCAAAGTTTATGGTAGGCCCTGGTACAATGATAGACATGGGATCAAAATCTCACTGGTCTTATATTCTAATGATAAAGGCAGATATGTGCTGGGGAAAAAAAAAACTGCAGGCTTATTATATGGGGAAATGTAATAAAACAAGTTAAATTGATTAGACAATCTAGAGACTGTGTCCCTTAGGTGATGTTAAAACAAATTAGTTCATGTAAATTAATTCAATTACATTCATATTCAATATTCTATACTTGAATTGTCTTTAAAAATATGACATATTTTGTTGTGCTCATAAAAGTTATGACATTAAAATGGTCATGCGAGGGTACCTATGAAGACCGCCTCCTTCTCACTCCAGATGCCAAATACAAAAAAGATCCCTATTATTAAGGTAAATAGGTAAAAAAGGCTTGATGTCCACAGCCTTTCACTCATAAACAACTATAGGGATAAAAGAAAGCATAATAATGATGATGATGATGATGATGATGATGATGATGATGATGATGATAATATATAATAATAATAATATAATAATAATAATAATAATGTGCTGGTTATATCTTAAATTCATTCAGCAAATATTTATTGAAAATATATTGTGTGTTAGATATGGCACTAAAAACTGACTTACTCTTGGTCCTCATGAGTTTAATAGTCTAGCAGAGCACAAAGCTAGTGACAAATAATAATTAATATGGAAAGGAAGTGAGAACATATCTGAAGAGGAAGTAACAGATACCTAAAGCAATATTAAGCGTAAAACTAAAAACATACTTTGCAGAAGAAACTTGTATAGTGAGGCTATACAATGAGGAAAACTTCTAGGAATGCCCTTAAGTCCTAAAAACAGCAGTATAGATAAATAATTTAGATACAACCTTTCTTTATTTCTATTTGGCTTATTATTTTTTTCAGATAATTTTTTTTGTTAAGTAAATAAGGATTTTCAAATGGCAGTACTCTGGTGTCTCACAAGATTACTGAAATTCATTTCTGAAAAAAATTCATTTATATCTTGATTCTAATGGGTTTCTGGATCTTGAGATTATATAATTATAACTTATTCCAATGCCATATAATTTAAAAGAAAGTGCTGATAACATTATAGATAATAAACTTTGAACTTCAAAATATATAAAGTATTATTTAAATTATCAAGTAAAAAGGTGTAACTTTTATAGTATTTCTATAGTCATTTAAATAATGTATACTTTTTCAGAATGCCTTTCTACAAAATTAGTTTTTTTCTGTACTTGTATACTCAGATTTTATATGACATGCAACTTTATTAGAATATCAAGCTTTCAACTAGAACAATTGAAAAAACCTGAACAGAATGCAAAATTGAGAAAAACCAGCTTTTGTGCCTCTAAAACAGGGTTTTCACAAGAACATTTTTGGTATTGAGTCTTAAAAGCAAAATCATTTCCACAATGGAGAGATTCTATTGGCTATAGCATTTAGCATCTTCTTTTTCTTCTCATTCCAGATTCTATCAAAACAGTTTAACATGAGGAGAAAATATCTTAAGGAGAAAAAAATTAAAGAAAACTAAAATTGCTTAAACTGGTTAAACATATGTTGTTTTCAAATGATGTTCAATACTGCTAGAGGCTTTTTTTTTCATTTAATCTCAAATTACTGCATAAGAAAGCATTTGATATATGCATACCATCTTTCTCTCAAAGAGAGATTTTAAGTTGTTAAAGAAAAAGGCAAATATATATGAGTATCATAAGAACTAGAGACCTTTAAAAATCACTGACACTGTTATAAAATTATAATACAATAATAGGCAGAGGGAGTCAGGATTCAGGCTGACTTGGATAGAAAAAGAAATATTGAAGTGGATGAGAGATAACTGTGGATAGAAACAAACAACAACAACAATAAAAATAGAGGAAAGAAGATGTTGATAACAAAGAAATAAAAATCTCCTACATCGAAAACAGGTTTTGCATAAAATCTTTGGATTTTGAGAAGTGGCTAAAAGCATTTGAAAGTTGACAGCAATGCAGGGTGGTAGAACTCAGGTGGGTCAGGAGAGCAAAAGATGGTGCTATGAGCATTGATAAGCATGCCACCTAGAGAAAAAAAGAGGCCCCTATCTCTACGTAACAAAAGTACAATGGCAGCAATAGGAGGTCGGGAACATTGTACCACATTATATGAAGGAAAGAAGGATTATCTAGAATAACATTACCAACTTCGCAGTAAACATATAATTGTGCTAATTGAATTATGACTATTGTTTGTGATACACATGAATGACAGATGGTATCCACCTGGGTTAGATAGGCGGTTACAATTTATAAGGAGAAACACAAGGTCATTAATAGTGCGAAAGCCTCATTTCATGTTGTGTTCCTCCTGTAAGCTACAGAAAAAGTAAAAGAAATAGCATGATTTGGACTAAAATCTTCCACGTCCTACTTGTGCAAATCATAAAACTCAATATCCTCATCTCTAGTAGAAAAATATGTATCCTATACAAACCATTCAATGAGGTCAATAGGAAAAAACTAAGAAGAATATCACTTATGCTAAATGCTGACTGTGACTTTTTTTCCCTTTCTATTCCACTCCATTCCATTGCTTCCTTTAGACTCATCTCTTTACCCATAGATAATAGCAAGTTATAATCTCCATGCTTCCTGGTTATCTTCCGAACAATTTTGCAACTGTGTTCATCACTAGTACATGCAAAATCATCTCATTTTATTCATTAAGCTATGATGACTTCCTCAATGAGTTAAAGCTTGCAAAGCCTTCCTTAAAATGTTTTCTTACATTTCCACCCATTTTTATTTACAATGGTTGACTCACATGAATCCCAGCCAACTCTTACCCTATTTTCTTTACCATCTCCCCTAACTCTTCCTTGAAACTGTATTCGAGTATCTAGGCCCAATGATTTACTCCAACTTTGATCTTTTATTACATTTATATTCAGAACCATTAAAAAAGACTTTCCCCATTTAAAACATTTGGGTTAGTCTGTCACTACAAATAAATTTAAGTTCTCAGAAATATGGACTTTTTATAGTAATTTCGTATCCATTAAAGAGCCTAGCAGAGTTCTGAGTGCATGATCATTAATTCAATAAATACTTACAGATTGGTTATATCTGAAGGTTTCAGATCGCTTTCTTAATAATAAAACTAGACTGCCCTTGAAAGGCTATTCAGCAGAAGGTACTGATTAAAATAGTCTGTTTGTTTACAACAAGGGGAGGTTTCCAGCTGATAGATTTTATTGCCTGTTATTTAGACAATGCAAACACTGTAACAGAGAGCATCTTGTAAACAAAATTTGCCGTGACTATTGGGCATAACCAGCTTTAACTGCTACTTTCAATCTCCCCTAAAGGCTCAAAGGGGAACTGAAATGTGAAGTGTTTAGTAGGGAGATGGACCAAAAATCAAGTTAGAGCAGAAAATAACTTGAGTGAAAAATAGAGAAACACAAAAACCATGCCAGCTATAGAAATTATCTGCCCTGTGTCCCTTTGTATTTTCCATTCATTCATGTTTTTGTGCTACACGTTATATACTTTTCAATACTCACAAGTTTAAGTGTAGCTTGCTAAGAATCTCGTCTCAAATGAGAGGGATATACATTTTAATTTTCCATTGATTTATCCATTCTTAATTCTCATTATTTTGATAATCTAAGCCTGCAAACTTCCTTTCTCTGTCCCATGATCCAATTTAATTGTGTTTTCATCATAATTTATAGGGTTATGATTTAAACAAACAAACAAATAAAACCCATGGCAAGAATGAAGGAGATTCACAATGTGAAAAGGTCTCCAAAGCTGAGCCAATCCTTGGTGACCTGAAACATAACCTGCACTTTTCTTTCTCTTCCAGATTATAAGAAACAGCACAAGACATGGGTTGATGGAGCCATGACTGGACAACTTGAAGATTCTACTCTGCACATTGAAAGGTAGGAAATATGTCAGATATGTTTTATGAATCACCTAGAATTTTAGAATAGTAGAATTACAGAGAAGAGTGAACTTTAGAAACAATCTTGTTGAAGTTTTAACAATATCTACTATTTGTTTAAATTATTTAAGATCTAAGACTTAGTTTTACATCTGTAAAATAGGGGTAACTGTATTTGCCCCTTGATCTTTATGACAATTAAGTGAGATAAAATATATGAAGGTGACTTGTGATTACAATGTAAGTTTTATAAATGAATTTTTAAAAAGTGAAATACTTTGCTTTTTCAAAATGTTAAAAGATATGATTACCACATCTCTCATCAATTCCAGTCTTAGTTTTAAACTCAAAAGGACTAAAAACAGATATTCAAATAAATATTTGTGTACACGTATTCCAAGCGACACATGTATGCATAGCCAAGGAGACATTTTAAATGTCCATTAACAGATGAATGGATAAACAAAATGAGGTATATCCATGCAGTGGAATATTATTCAGCCATAAAGAAAAAAATGAAATACTGAAGCATGTTACTATGTGGTTAAGAATGAACCTGGAAAACATGTTAAGTAAAAGAAGGCAGATACAAAAGATTACATATTATATGGTTTTATTTATATAAAATATCCAGAATAGGTAAATCTGTAAAGGAAGAAAGTGTTTGCAAGGGGCTGGTGAAAAATAAGCGTAATGCCCTGCTTAAAGGGTATGGGGAGTCCTTTGTGTATAATAAAATGTTTTAGAACTAGATAAAGATGATGGTACAATATTGTAAATGTACTAAATGGTACTGAATTGTATACTTTAAAAGGATTGACTTAATATTATGTAGATTTTGCCTCAATTAACAAAAAAAAAATACCAGAGGTTGAAATGTTTCTATTTTATACAGCTCATGGTACAACTGACAGTATAATCCAGTTTAAATCTTCTAATTTTTAGTTGTAACCTCACCACTTTCTCTTCATGGTCCATATTAATTTCACTAATACTATAATTGGTAATTCGCAGAGATCTATCCAACATAAATATCTGCTTTTGTTTTTAAGTATGGCCATGTTAAGTAGTCAATTTTAATAAGGAGTGTACTCATATTTAAAATTCAGATTATAACTCTCCTGCAGTTTATATTTGAATGCACTTCATGTTGCATAACCTTTGTGGAAAAATCTACATGCTTCAGTTTGCATTCAGTAACATCCACCACTTTAAATTGCTGGCAGGAAATAGCTATTTGGCATTAGTAATTTTATATAGTTTATAACATAATGATTATAATACAACTCAAAGGACAGAATACTATATTGCCAAGAATGGAATCAGGCTTACATTTATCTTTAATGGAGAAATATGCTCTATTTTTAAAAGCAGGGGGGAAAAAAAGCAACAGCCATGAAGGGTCAAAGTGGGCGAAATCTGTTATACAGACTAGCTCAGGCATTACTTTCCAACTGTCTAAGCAACTAGTGAATCACTTATGACAAGCCTAATTAAAATAATCTCAGCTCTGTAACTGGGATACTAAGCAGATGGTAGAAGTAAGGATGTGCTGAACTAGCCATAAATAACCGAGACAGGAAAAAGTACAAGAGGAAGTGCAAGCTAGTGCCGGCAGTTCGTATGCTCACGCATAGTCTCCAGATATGTCAGCATATGCCTTTAGCCTTGTACCTTTACAAATTACACACTGTGAGATATACGACATTATCCTTGGAAGCTCATGATTTTAGATGCTATAAAGATGATACATAAAATGTAGCTAAGGCTTATGACATAATAATGTATTAAGGAATGATATAAAAAGAAAAGCATATAAACGAAATAGACAATTGGAAGGCAACATAAGGGTTCATGGTCCCTCCAAACAGGAATTGATAGTAGTAATCTAATTATGTCATTTCTCATCGTAAAGATAATATTCATTGTCACTGTGAAATCTGTTTCTTTCCCTGTGCTGAGCTTTCTAACAAAATGGAATTTCACTGTGATATAGGTTAGAAATGCTAAAGGTGAAAACGAGGCTTTACAATTCTCCTGTCTAAACCATACATTAGGAATACTGCACCACAAAAGCATATAGCATTGTGTTCATAGAACATACATTCCCAGAATAGTTCTTTGGTCTACACTATGACCGAGAACATGCAACCAGGCACAGGGCTTAAGGGCTCCCTGGGGAGAAATGGGTGAAATAGACTTCAGATCTGCTATGAAAGAACAAGTTATTGAGAAATTGGGATAGAAATAAACTAAGAAGGTAATTTTCAACCAAATTACCTTCTATATCCTTCTATTTTCTCAATGTGTATCACAAATAGCAGTGACATTTGAATATTAAATTGAATAAGAGATGTCATCTGCTGAAGGGTCTCCTGGCAGTCTGATTTAAAGGTAGTGCAGGCTTTGGAGCCGCAATATAAAAGCAGCAATGAGAAGTCATGGAATTTCAGAGGAATAATATTCAATGTTTTATCCTCCTGTCTCAAGTTACTTTCTGAATGAGCACACAGGAGGCAGCAGCCATCCAATATAATGAAAGAGAAACCTGAATCGAACTAAGGAATGGGGCACCACCTCTTTGCCCCCATGCTCAACACCATCACTGAGATCAATGCCGAGTTTTCTCTTCTTCGTTTCCCTTGAGCCTTTATTATTCTTTCTGATTTCCATATTATTGGTATTCACATCCCATAATTGAAACATCAAGAATCTATAAGAAATTTAGTTACTTACCAAAGAACAAGAAAGAAAATAAAATGATGTGAAGCTCAGTGGCATAAAATTAACCCTTAACCTGTTTGCCCAAATGGAAATGCCGTAAAGCAACGTAAGGTTCTTTAACATCTGCTGTTTTATGAATGGACTCTTGTTTCTTTGTTTTTTAATCATATACTTTTTCTACTATTTTCTACTGTGATATCTATCTTTTCTGCTGACTGTATACTTAAAGTACTTCTTTCAAGTAACATGTGATTGGTTTGTTACTGTTGAAGAAATCTCTGAAGTCGATTTGGGTAAATGAGCCAATGTCTGAGTACAACGAGTGCAAGAATGGAATTTAGGTAAAGGCACCTAAAAGCTATTGCAGAAGATTAGGAATAAAAAGTTACTTTGAAATCACAGCCATTTAAGAAGTAATTCATGTTTCTAGACTAATCATTCCAGAATAATTACAATAAAAATTGAATTTACTTTAAAATTATTATTTCTGAACAACTTATATGTTCAATTTAGAACTTTTTAAAGCTTCTTGGTTGCTTCTTTTTTCTTGATTTTTAGAACTCTTTCAGGTTTTAATTCTGCTTTTTGAGAAAATGGTCTTAATTTTAACTTAGATGGATATGCAGTTCTAACATATATTTCACTGATCATGGACTTATTTACTATTCTTCTTAAGATAATATAGTTTAAAGAAAGCTTTAACCCCTATCTTTCCTTTGAATGAATGAAGCTCTGTGAAAACTACGCAGTTAATAGAGAGATTCTTAAGTGGTAGAGGGAGGAACAATGGAATGATTGGAAGTAATAAGTTTTTAAAGTTGAAAATAGAAAGTGGGACAACAATGAAATGTAATTTTGCTTTCATAAATGCTTAAAGAATGATAACCTTTATGCGGAATGGTAAAATTAAATTTTAGAGGCAAAGAATGTAGATGTCTAATAGAGAAAGACTTATCCTTTCTGTTAAGACTAAAAATGATAGCTCTACTTAAATCTCTTTTGGCACTAGAAAAATCTTGTGAAATTGAGTTTCATATTCCATTGACATGTCAAGATATCTTATTCACCCGAGAAACAGTTTCACCTAAATATATGACTTGTTCTGCACCATCAAAGGGCTTAATTTAAGCATAGCACTTCTGCTTTCAAGGAGCATCATGCTTGTATCAGCTCTATCAGGGTTACAAGGCAAGTGGAGAATTGAGGCCATCAATTTTAAGGCCACAGAGTTGCAAAGTCTAGTTTTTACAGAGTGACTTAAAACATCTTGTATGGACTATATTTATTGGTTTGGTGCCACAGCACAATAAAATTTATGAAAGAACTATCTTAAGTCTGAATTTGTGACAAAAATGGCAAGCTTAACTTGTCAATCATTTACAGAAAGATCTCATATGAGAATTCAGTATTAGAAAAGACAGAGGTCAGTTAAAGATGCATTTAAAGGTCACTGGTTTCAAGTTCTTTCTTTCTTTTTTGGAATATAGATGTGTACAGTCTGTTTTTTTTTTTAAGTAGTGGTAGAAGAAATATGAATATAGAAATACATTTTTAAAAAATATAGATAAGGGAAAAGCAAGCTTCTAATAAAAGAGAACATTTTGCTTTCAAAACTAAGCTAGTTTCTCATTGTTGAAATCTCACATGCAAATAAAGCAACCTAAAAGATCTGAATCACCAATATCAAATCTCAGCAACTCTCAAAAAGGGTAGCACAAAAACACTTTCAGGAAATATTTTAATTAATAAGTGGATTCACTTGGGCAACTTTGTCTCTGACATATTTAGGTGAGAAAACATAGCTGATTATGCTTTGACAATTATAGCGGCAGGGAAATGTTAGTGCATTCTTCAATATATGGTACTAAAGTGTATCCAGAAGGTAATGTGAAGTCAGTCAGATGGTATTAAAAGGGAAACTGCTAATGGGCTTTCTGTGGAAGGAAAAATTATACAAGGCTAATGCCTTTGTAACTGAAATGTGAAGCAATCTATTTTCATATCAGTAATCTTAGTGATTGCCAGTTTGATCTATAGGTCTCTCTTGCTTGGAGAAGTTTCCTTCTCATTACTTAATAGTCTACACACATTGGAAAAGGTTGTCCATCTTGAGAAAAAAGTAAACTTCTTCCTTCAAATATATTAATTCATTTTCTTCATTTAAAAACTATTTGTTAAACATTTATTTTGCCAACAATTGTCCTAGGCTCTGTCAGTAAGCATGATTTAAACCTTTTTCCCCTATTGAGAAATGTTGCTTATGCAGTTTACCCTCTTTTAGATGTATTACTATTTTTATATCTCTGCTATAACTATTGGAGTGAGAACCATGGGAAGGCCACTCTATTACAATCAAGATATATTTTCCTTGGACTGGTCCAATTTTATCGCGATAGAATCCTGACCTAAAGTTTTTGGTCCTTTTTCATGAAAAACTAGGAGATTTGTTTGGTGATTACACCCATGATAAAAATAAGCATTTTTTTAAGTAGTTGAATTTAAGTATGAGCTAAATCTCTATACATGTTTCTTTTTCATGCTGTATGCCATTTGAAAATCTGTTTTACAAACATCTTTATTCTGGGACTCAGTCTAATGGAGCAATTTCCATCTGGAATGTTGCCAATCACTGTATCACAGGACAGAAAAATTTCAAACCAAGATCTAGCATTTAAAAATATTCTGCTTGGATCTGGCACACACCAAACCAAGTCCATTAGCCACGACTGACTTTAGCAGGGTGGGGAAATATAAGCTTCTCATGAGAGGAGTACCACAGAAAAAGGAAATAGAATATGTGATGCATAATTTTTACATCTACCTTGGTGATAAGCTGTTGAAAATTAAATATCATAAATCATGTGTCATTTTATAGCCAAGTTTTATCTAACAGTTCTGAGCAAATATTAGTGGTGAAAAGAGAAGTTTATATTTATTATAAAGTGGTAATTCTATTACAGAAGGCAGTAAATAAAACAAAAGAAAAAAAACTCAATTTCATGATTAATGTCACATATCATTTTGGAAAATTGAGTATTGCTAAAAATGTGTTGTGAAATACTTTAGCAATAGCTATCCTGGTATTGGTGGAAAAAAGTACTCTGTACAAATGTATTATTAGTAATGAGAAGGTTTAAAATCTGGTTTTGCATTGAAAAAATACAATATACATTATTATGCCTTGCCTTCAGTAAGGTAAATCCCAAGGACACTGATGTGACAGCTAAACTGGGGACACTAGATGATACTCTTATAAATTTTTTCTTTTATTCAAAAACTCATATATCCTATGTGGATCTATCTGAAGTCATTCTAATGGTTAATCATCTATATACTATATAAACATGACTCTCCAAAATTTGCATTATACTTAAAAGTTCTTAGAATTAAAGAAAAAAAAAAGACCTAAGAAATTCTTAATTGAAGTATTTTCTATGGAAAGAAATAATAAGTGATGGCAATAATCCATTACTAGCCTAGTGTTTTGCTTCCAGTGAGAAAAACAAACAAAAAAAATCATATCCTTTGAGCAAGTACAGTGGTTTGGTAAATAAGTGACTCTTCTGTGTGGCCTTCTTTCAGTGTATATATAGCCCTGTGTCATGGCACATAGCTCAGACAGCAGGGTGTGGACTAGATTTCAGTTTCCCTAACTCTCCCAGCTTGGCAACTTTGAGCAGTTCAAAATCTATACAGAGGCCGGCAGTCTGATAATTGAGCACTTTTGGCAATTTAAGGATAAATTCTTGTTGTATTAGCAAGACCAAGTTGCACGAAGACTTTCCTCCAGAAGCAAATTTTAGGTACCAGTATTGCTCAAGTGCTCATTTCACATTATATTTCTACTCTGTGTGATGATGTGGCCTCTTGCTGAGCTTCTGGCTTCTTCACCTACACTGTTCACCCCTATCGAAAGTCACATTCCAATAACACTTGCCATACTCGTGCTTTCTAAGTCATAACTTTGCTTTGCAGTCTATGCATTGCAAGTATTAGTGCTTCATTTTGACAGTTTCCCATCTTACATTCCACCTGGTAGAACTTCTGAAAACACAGCATACATTTTTGTGTACTCTGTGGCAGCCATTGTTAATGCACCACAGAGATCTGCCACAGGAAGCACTAATGGGTGGCCCTGCTGCTTCTACCATAATGTTTATTATGAGTTTATGCTTCTCATGGGCTGCTCCTGGCATGATACAATGGCAGGTCCATTCCTGCAAAATATAGATCCTCTGACAGATGACTTTGGTTCATGAATTTTCTATTGGTAGATCAAATCTCTTTTAGAGCTGTGCTACAGTCTAAGACTATTTATACCCGGTCTTACTTATTTAGTTCTCCTTCCTAGGAGTCAGGCTTGTAGCATGCCTCCCTTGACTCCCTCCATTTTCCCTTACATGTATTTCCCCAATAAATATTTTACACCGATAAGCTCATCTTCGTATCTTTTCTCCGAAGATTTGAATTACACACATTTTGCTGAGAGTGCCCTAAAAACCAAAAAAGAATAGGTGGCAAGATTGAGATTAGAGACAGGATCAATCACCACCCCACAGGTGAAAAAGAGCCATTCTAAGTGGTAGGTGATTCATAGCAAGTCTGTGGCACAAGACAGTAGTAGGCTAATGATGATTTCACCACTTCTAATCTGGAAATATGGTTGATGGAAGGAAATGCATTTTTAAGGGCAATGACTGAGCATTTGAAAAATATGAGGGTAGGGGCAGCATTAAAAGACAATGGAATTTTAAACTGTATTGGTGCCCTGCAGAGGGATAATGAGAAACTGAAGAGCATAAACAAGCAGTTAACAACTAAATGTGAGCTCCAGAGAATCCTTTTGGTAGATTAAAAGGAAATCCTTATCTCCTGGAGTGGAAAAACAGATACAACAAAAAAAATTGAAAATTGAAAATTATAGTTGCGAAATTTCAGAGACATCTACAAACTCCTTCAGGGCAGATCTTTTGTGCTAAGATCAAAGCTTTTTTTCTGAGGTCCTAAAACTTAGATTCATGACATGGACATCTGGAAGGACGTCCTTATAGATGATGACCCTATAGACACCACGAAATTGGCAGAGCTTGGAGAGGTGTCCCTCCCTAGGTATTCCACTCTGCTCTAAGACACTGCACAGTCCTCCCTACTACGAGGCAACCCACACTTTTCCTGGCTACTAGGCTGGTAAATAGGGTTAAATCCTACTATAACATAGGGATGTAAGAAACTGCTGGGCCTAAGAAGGAAAGATAGGTGCAATATACTAAGGAACTCCAAAAATTAGAAGCAAGTACATACAGGAGTTAAGATATGGCGCTGTGCTTGGATTTTGAGAGTACTTCATCAGAAAGATGGACTGCAAGACCAAAAAAGCAAGAATTCATTGCTGTGGGAACCAATCTGGGTTTAGTACCTTGGTGAGGACTCTAGGCAATGAGAAAACTCTGTGCTAGGGTTGCTCTTAGAAACCCAGAAAAAGTGATGGCTAATATTAAGTAAAACGGAAATGCCTGAGTTATCCTGGAATAAGGTAGAGGAAGGAATAAAAAGGCTGAGGTAAGTAGGCATGTTGGAATGGATATGTTATGTGAGGTTAGAAGACTCACCATATGATTATGTTCCAGAAGAGGGCCCAGACAGTCCACTAGTTATCAAGGCCATTAGCATGTGCTAATGAGAGGGCACAGGATTGCTAAGTTTGGTGGTGGTTCTCCTCTATAGTCAAGGGCTGACAGTAGGAGAGTTTGTCTCAGAGTGAGGCTTTATAACATCTATAGATGATGGCCTAACATAATAGAGGCTAGGTGACAGTGCTTGAAAAGCAGAAGCCAGGAGCACAGGGATTATTGTAATGATTTCCAAGTTCAAATAGGCACTCAAGGGAGTTTGACCCATAGGGAGTTTTGGAGATAATTAATAAAACAACTAGCCTCTTGGACAAAATAGATGGGTAGCAACAAGGATGCTGGACGATATCAATAATCCCTCCTTCCCTACTCTCTCCCTGCCCCCCAAAGAAAAGCAAGAATGGAGACAGTGAGGTTTGGAGAAATCACCTCAGTAGAAAGCTCAGTTTCCAGACCTGTGCCAATTTTTAGGTTTAGAAGGCATTAACTGAAGAAGTGGTCAGTTTCCTAGGAGGAAGAACTGTGCAACGTGACAAAACATTATAGTCTATGTTGATTCCCCGAGTCAAGATAATTGGACATAGAGTCTGAGTGTTAATTGACATTGATAACTGAATACTCAAAGCACCATCATTGTTCCTGTGTGAAACTGGATGCTTAAGCAGGAAATAAATGGAGCATTAACTAAAATATAACTCACAATGGACCCAATCTGTCTGTGGATCTACCCAATGGTTGTTCCTGTAGTCCCCAGATGTAAAACTGACTTTACTTGGCAGTTAGAGTAATACCCACATTGGGTTCTTGGCTTGCGGGCTAAGTGCTGTTACAGTGGAGAAGGCCAAATTGCAACCTTTTAAAATGTCACCCTCCTCCAGGTAAGTTGTAAATAAAGAATAATATCACTTTCCCAGAGGGATGCTGGAGATTATTAATACCACTGAAGATCTCAAGGTTGCAGAGACGGTCCTTACATATCACTACAGAGATAACCAAGTAGCAGTTCTAGCTACTTGCCTTCTTGGATTAAGCATCACTGTTAGAACAGGTTAATAAGGTCTGGGGAAATGCTACACAGTCACTGATTGGAGAGTGCTCATTGAAGAATGAGTATGGTTAAATTATGATAATAAAAGAGAATAAGAAACAGTTCACAGTCATATATGAAAGTAAAGAATATTTATTAAAAGCTTTACTTTAAGGAATACTTTAACGCTCTCTCCCCTATGTCATAACCTCTGTCATAAATGGTCTGAAATGAACTGCCTGGGGATCTCATGAAATATCACTCTTGATTTATCACATCAGTGACATCATGCTGATTTGTACAGCATGAGCAAAGAAGGATATTTTGCCCACAGCCTTGGTAAGGTATATGTGTTACATATGATGGGAAATAAACTCTGCAAAGATTCAGGTATAAACCACTCAGTAATGTTTCCAGGGTCCAGTGTTCAGAAGTATGTCAAGAACCACCCCCAAAATAAAGGGCACATCTATGTATCTTGCGTCTTTTACTATGAAGAAGGAAGTACAGCACCTGGTAGGCCCCTTAGGGATCTGGGACAACATATTCCATACCTTGTTTTGCCGCACTGGCTTACATATCAGATGATGTGGACAGCTGCCAGGTTTTAAGAAGGCCCAAAGAGGAAGGAATTCTTCCTATTGCTGCAGTTTACCTCAAGGCCACAATTCTCACCATTAGCTGTCACCTTGGTAGGGGGCTAGTTCACTAAGCTTCTATACTTCCTCTTTAGCAAGGGGCCCATGGGAACCAAGAAGGATGTGCTCCCTAAAGCTGCATTCAGAAGTAGATATTTGTGGAACAAGTGGTCAATTGTGTCAGACATTAAAAGATTTTTGAAGATATCCTGCTTTGGATAATGTAAATGATGAACAGCTAAAGTGCTGAGCTCTGAATCCATCACCACATTTATGTTAAGGCCATGCCTTTCACCAGTTACCCCCAGCCAATGACCGAACACAGGGAGACACAAAGGAAGATCAATTTCTGCAAAACCGGGACTCTTCTGTCAGCAGATCTTGGCTCAAGGACTCACCATCAATCTGGCCAAAACATTCTTAAAGCTGTGCTACAATCTGACACTCTTACTATCTACCTTCCTTCCTTCCATTACTCTAGCACAGTGTTTATACTTTTGACATGCTCTGACAGATCTTTCTGCCTTCTCCAGCTTCCCTGCTCCCCCTCAAGTAAGCATTTCCTCCAATAAATCTCTTGCACTTCTAAATCTGTTTCAACACCTGCTTCTTTGAGGACCTGAACTAATAGTCCCTTCAATAGGCATGAAATTGAGATGTTAGTACCCAAATCTACTCTCTAGGTAGTCATGGTCTTCCTGGACTAGTGATTTAATGAATACACTTTAAAATTATATCTAGTAAATGTTTTTTTTTAGCCATTACCTGGTAAAAACTGATGATCACTGGATTTCCTGAGAAGCCCATTTCAAACTTCCTCTGATTACAAACCAGTCTTTTTCCATACCTATACCCATAACCATGACTGATTTTTCTATCCTTTCATCTCACTATACATATTCACATGCACAATCTATACTTTGTAATAAGCTTAAATATTCATTAATATTTTCAGGTGGCAAGGAAAGAATAAGTTGAAAATAGAAATCTGATCATGCATGTTAATTCAAAGTTTCCAAGGATCCACCAACTCCTACAAGTAATGCCACTTTAACAGTGGTAAGTAATATCAAACTTCAACAAGTCATTGACTTCAGAGTCCTTCCTCCTAGGAGTTGCTATCCTTCTAGCATTGCAAATGTGTGCTATGTTCTGTGTGGTGCAAACCCTGGGCAGTAATTGAAGAAGTAGAGAGACTCTTCTTTGTTCAAACTGGTTTGTCTTTGTTAATTGCTTGTTTCTCTTCATTACTAGGCTACAAAAGAAACCTGTGTATGAGGCTACTCCAACAGGCTGAAGTTAGGTTAGGCTCAAGCTAAATGATCTCTATGTTTAATGCTACTGTCATATCTGAAATTAAGTGTGTAACATTTCTTCTCCCTGCCTAAATACAGTTTTTTTCCAGATTAGTTTCTGATATTACTGTCATAGATTTCTTTTTAGTACTTTATATTAGTTTATGCAATTCACTCTCAAAGTAGATATCTTCATTTTTGACTTCTATATCTAACCTTATATTTCATTCTACAAAAATAAACAAACAAATAAATAAATAAATTCATAAACTTGCTAGGCAGAATGGTCTTTCAAACCCGTCCATTCTTTAATCCCTGAATCTTGTGACTATGTTCTGTTACATGGCAAAGGAATCTGCAGATGTAATTAGTTATGAACTTTAAAATAGAGAGATTAGCCTGGATTATGTGGATGGACCCAAACTAATCACATGAGCCTCTGAAAGAAGAAAATGTTCTACTCAAGGCGCAGAGAGAGGCCTCCAAAAGGAACAGGGACTTCAGTCTTACAACTTCAAAGAACTAGATTTTGCCAACAATCTGAATAAGCAGAGAGGTGAATTCTTCCAAGAAGCTCTTGACAGCCCAGCCAGCTGTCACCATGATTTTGGACTTATTAAACCAGGAATAGAGAAACCAGCCAGGTCAACCAGAGTTTATCCTATAATTTTGTATCGTTTTAAAACCACTAAGTTTGTAATAATTTGTTATAGCAGTAATAGAAAACTAATAGTGGACTATCCATATCACCTTTTTCTTGCCCACCCCAGGTAAATTTAATCGTCTGCTACTACATGCAATCTGTATATTGTCTTTATGCACTTATTATTTTATTAGACTTTATAACTTTTTATGAAAATGCCCATCTTTCTTCCTAACTAGTCTATGAGATCCTTGAGGATCTCATTTATCATTAAATTTCTGGTGCCTAGTATGATAGTTGAACCTTTGAAATAGAAAGCACAATATTTAGTAGTGGCACAGGTGGTATAATATTTCACCCATGTATAAGTGGTTTAAATACAACATAAATTATCAAAGCTTAAGTAATTTTCTTTTATATATATTTAAAATAGTCTGCCTTATCTTTAAGTGAGTTAGTGAAATATTTTTATCCAAATGATGTTTTACTATATAAACCCAAAGTGCACAGAAAACCTTTTGTGTAAATCTATTCACATATTTCTTAGAAAAATGCCTCAGGTAGGGATTCCTAAAAGGTTTTTATGCCTCTATATTTCTCCTTGTAATGGTGAAAAAATGTTTTTCTGTAGAGTAATCATATTTTATATTCAAACACAGCTTTCAATAATATCAGTTGTATGGTTATTTAATCTTAAAGAACATTTCACAATGGCCTTCATAGTTGATAACATGAGTGTATTATAGAGTGGATACTGTCATTAATCATTGCCAAAATCCTCAAACAAATCAGGACTTCTATCTTGCATTCTTGAGTACTCTTGAAAAATATTATATTTTTCATCAGCTTGCCTCAACTGTCTGCATTTAGAATGATGCCTGGATTTTGTTAATGTGTGCAATACACATAACTTAAGTTATGCAACGCCTATGTCAGTTATTTATATATAATGTATAGCCCCATGCTTGACAAGAGTAAATGCTCAATAAATGATAGTAAATATTGTTGTTTCTATAGTTTATTATCAATTAATCAATTAACTATGTTTTTGGATTTCATGTGATCCTTTTATAGAGAATGTGTATGCTGGATATCTGACTGAGGAGAAATAGTATGCTCTTATCTGAAACCATGTTTGACATATGTTCTACTTATTGTTGTGTAGAAAATTACTTCAGAAGGTAATGACTTAATAACAACCTTCCTAAAACTGCTCTCTTATCTGTGGGACAGGAATTATAGCAGGATTTGTGAGTGATTCTTCTATTCCATGTAATATCAACAGAAATCACTTGGTGGTATTCAGCTGGCAGATAGGCTAGTCTGTTGGATGCAAGATGGCTACAGTCACATGTTTGCTGTATTGGTAGGGATTTGGCTCGAAGGCTGGTTTCACTGCGGCTGTTGATTTGAGCAGCTATAGCAGACTTCTTCAGCATGGTTGGCATAGGAATTCAGACTTCTTAGATGATAAGAATACCAAGGGTAAATATTTTAGCAAACAAAGGAGAAATTGCATGGCATATACTAGAAAGAGGTAATATATATACATGTTGGCATGTATATCTGTACACAAAAAAAATTTTATATCTACCTCCAAGATCTGGAATGAGTATACTATACTGAGCCTTATTTTAATCTCCCTATTTCTTCTGTGACAGAAACAAACTGTCAATAGCCTTTAATATAGTATATATTCAATTGAATGTTTATTTATATAAGCACAAATGATGTTTTCACATAACAATGTTATAAAATAATAATTATTATTATAGTATAATCATTAGGGCAGAAGTTGAGATAATAAAACTCTTTTTATTGTTATCGATTATTCAACTAGTGTCCAGTATTCGACTGGCTAAAAATGTTAACATCACCTCCTGTGACTCATTACCACTATGTGAATAGTCATAAATGGTTAACATTATGTCTTAGAACTAGAAGAAATTTTCAAGCTTGTCTAATCCAATATTTTATTTTCTTCAAAGCAGATGTGGTCTGAAAGCATCACTTAAACTATTTTTTAATTGTGAAATACCTGGACCCTACAAACCTATATTCTTGCAAGCATATAAGAATGTATATATGAATATCATATCATTAAAATTTATCATACATTTGAAAGCAAATGTCAGAAGTGGAAAAGACAAGCCAACTAAACAAACAAGAACACAACATCTCTGATACAGCAAAATAACAACAAGCTACCAATTACTCAAATATTTCTTCCTGGAAAAAAATAAAGGATATGGCATATGAATTTCTTAAATTGATGTTGTTTTTCTTGTGTATAATTTAGTTTTTTATTTTAAATAAAATACCTACGTGGTATGGTACAAAATATAAATAGCTATGAAAAATTAAAATTGGAAGTTACCTTTCAAATAAAAAGTTAGGTCATCTTGAGTATTTACACATTTATTGCACACATTTTTTTTTTTTTAGTTTTAAAATTGGTGGGTATATTATCATCATATTTAGTAGCTTAAAAATAAAATTTATAGCTCCAATTTCATCCCATTTATAATCTCAACAGGAATTGTCACCTTGTTTTATAATCAAGTTTATGTAATTTAAAGTCCTTTAAGAGATATGGTAATGGACTATTAATGAAACATAAACTTTTTTTTTCCTATCTATCCTTTACAGAAAAATCCAAATTTAAATCTTAATTCTCCTATAGGTAGCAGAGATATTGACCAATCTATTTAACTTTTTACCTTCAGTTTTCATCTGTTTAGAAAATGAATAATAATAGAAAACACTTTAAAAGGTTGTCAGAAGGACTCAATGAGTGCATGTGATTACTAATGAATATACACTTATGCCATTTAGTCTGCAGCAAAATAACTCAGCTCTGAGAGTTAGAAATGCCTGGACCATGTCTCTGGAGGGATCTGTTGCAACAACTTATCTAACATTATTATAATCTATCAGGAAATATGAGTAACATTAAATTTTAATTTTTTCTGTAGCTAATCAGTATCAGGGGGAAAGATATGAAGCCTCATGGTCATATTAAGGATGATGAATAATTGAGCTCAGCAGAGATGCCAAGATATGTTTGGGGTGTAAGTGTGGAACAGGTATTCTTAAGCCTTTCAAAGTAGAATCCCGAAAAGCAAGGTCCTAGTGAGAGAGAATTAGCAGATTTCCCACCCTCCATCTTAGCTTTGTTTTCCTCCATCATTGCCTCCCCCTCACACTGAAATACAATACATTTAATATAACTACTTTCTCAAGTTGGAGTTTTGTCCCACAGCTTGCTTTTAGTATGACATGGTTTCTCACAGATGAGATTGCTGTGATCAGACAGATACACAGTACTTGTGTTTCTCAGTTCCATATAGAGAAAAAATTGGTCCTATAATAATTTCAGTTTATATAAACCTGAATGTTAAGTGTTAGTCTGAAGGAAAAAAAAAAAAAAAAAAGCTGGGGAATACATTGTTCTTCTCAGATTCCAATTGGCAGAGACTGTGGAATGGGAATTAAAATAATACTGACACACTCAAGTCATTTTTACAGTTCTCATTTCTCACAACTCTGGTTTCCTAGGAGAAACTTTGATAGAAATAGCTAAGCTAACCACAACAGCACCTCCATGGTGCCAAAAGAAAACATCTGACTCAGTGGAAGAAGGAGAAAAAGGAAGTGTCTGTGAATAGGAAGAACTGTGTTAGAAAAACTGTCTGCAACTTGGAGATAGGCAGCTGTTATGGATGTTCTTTCAGTGTAGTTCTGAGATTGAACCTTTGATTTATTTTATATTGACTGACCTATTTTATAACTATGTAGAAACAGAAGTTATCATGTAGATTTTTTTCTCATTGTTCTAGAAGAGATGCATATAATATTTTTTGGTGGAAAAGATAACCCTAAGGGTAGGATGTCAAGCAGTTTTGTATCTACTCCAACAATATATATACATACATATATATATATCACACACACACACACACACACACACTAGCATTCCTTTTTAAATTGTCCATAAATACCTAGTTCCTAAATTTTCTTTGACTATGTGTTTATGTGTATATACACATGTATATATATATACATATATGTGTATACATATATATTTATTTATTATCTTACTGGTTCTCTTATTCATTAATGTGTTGATTGAAATTTTAGACACATGTTCATTTTACATTGACGTATAAGTTAGGATATAACATTTTTGAAAATTATACTTTATGTCTCTCGTGGCAAAGACTGAAAAGATCTAAGCAGACAAATATTAAAGAAATAACATTATTTATCACATGAGTTCAGTATTCAATAAGAAAGTTCTTATTTATAAATCAGCTCTGAGGTGCTACATTATTGTGAATTGTCCATGTTATTGTCAAACAGGAACGTTGGAAGAAGCAAGAGAGGCTCAACTGATGTACATTGCAAAGAGCCGAGTCCAGCAGCTGAATGGAGAGGTAACGGGGAGCCTCATCAGCTACATTTCGGTGGGGAAGTATTTATTCCTTTACTGGAATTGATGAGGAGACTTTGGAGAAGTTGTGATGAGACAGAAATATAAAGATTGACACTAATAGCCAAAGAGACTATTAAGGAATTATTTTGTACTTAGTGAAAACATACCTTTAAAAAAAAATTGTGAAAAATGACATAAGGACATATGTGGTTTTTTGCTTCCTATTGTTTCCTTTACTATGCTAAAGCAACTTCTCCCACAGAACACTTGTGAGCATGTGTCCAAGTTTCATTTTAAATTGACTGCTAGGAAAATATGCTTCTGAGAAAGCCATTTCAAATATTTACATTGGTAGAGCGTTTTATAGAGAACAAAGTACTGGTTTAGATTGTTAACATAGGTACAAAAGGGAAGCACTTGTTGAGGACTATTAGGGTAGTAATTAGACTGGTTAAAGTACCTTGCCACTTTATATTAGTTTGATGTTATTAGGCTGGGCACAAACATGAGAGCTGCCCAGGTTTAATCTCTCTTCCATCTAACAGTAAACTTGGCCACAAATTACCTTCTAGAAAATAACTCAAGTACATATACTTTTCAAAAATGATTGATAACATGATATAGATCTTTTCATGTGTTTGGAAAAACATATATTTCAATGTGATTACTTGCTGGGCTTTATTCGTGTAAAATGTAGGTAAATTATTTAGTATGCTTTCTAATAGTAAACTCATATATATATATATATATATATATATATCACACACACATATATATGTATATATATAGAGAATGACACAAAATGAATAAAAAAATACAAAATTTTGACATTACAAACAAAAAAAAACACATTTGTACATGCATGCACACAGACACACATATTTTATAATCTAAGCATTCATTATTAACTGTAAAATAAAATGACCAGCTATTGCATGAGAAATAATTATTTTGATTCCTTCCTCAAGCATTTTAACAGAATCCTGGGCAATAGGCAGTATTCATTTTTTGGAGCAATAGTTTCCAAGAGGCTTTCCTCAATTGATCCCTACCCTGTTACATAGGAAACTCACCCTAATCCTTCTTTAGTTCTTTGTTTCTCAACTCACAAATTCTATATTTTTTAACTCTTCAAATGCTGTCTCAGTGAAATACTCCCTGATCCTCTAGCCTAAAACATTTCTCCCTCCTTGGATATCCCTAGGCACACCTTTTTATATTTTTCTTAAGGCAAGCATCACTTGCTGCCATCTATTAAGTGTATTTATGTCTTTCTTTCCCTATTGAACTATAACCTTTTTATACCACAGCATTTCATTCCTAAACAATTGCATTTTAATGTGCTCTGTTGCCTAAATCAATACTTTACATCCACGTGGTATAATTAAGATTTTGTCAAACATGAAAAGCAATCAGACTTGCTCCATGCTCAGCTAAGAATAATGTGTGATGCCGATCATCCAACTCCATTGCAAAATAGCAATTATTTTTATGTTTCTTCTTTCTCGATTACGGGAGAACACAGATCCAGAAAGCTAAAGATTATAGTGAAAGGATGGTAGCAATTGAGTGTATCTGTAGTCCTAAAAAATCTTGCTAAGTTCTCCTTCCCCACAGGTCAAAGGACTGAAAAGTTAATTCCCTTTTACAATCACATGCCCCTAGAGCCACCAAAGCTTTTCAAGCAAGCAGCAGTATTTTTTCTTGCTGACAGATACCCTCTGCACTGAGTTTCAAACACTCAGACCAGAAGCACTATCTATGCCTCATTACCATTTAAATAGGCTGATCAATGGGAATTAGCATGTAATTTGAATTACAACACCACCTCCTGCTTCTTAGAGCCTGGGTCCTCCAGCCTCTTTAAATAGCTGCTACATTTTCCAGTGAGGATTCCTCCTTCTCTTCAAATCTGAAAACAGGTGTATGGCTGTGCTTTATAACAAGAACTTTAATGGAGCATTGATCCCTGGCTCTGCCTACTCTTCATCTGCATCCAGCATAACTTATTGTCCCGTTAAAACACCAAATATGTAATAGCCACCACCTCAGCCAACTCCTACAATGAGTATTTTGAATTAATGCCACCCATAGTTTTAAATCTATAATCTCATTACAAGAACTTAACCAATAAATAATGTTATCAATGTGGGTCAGTGGACACACTGCTGGGCAGGGATTCAAGGACTATGATGTCTACTCAGTAACTATATAAGAGACTTGTATAAAAAAAAAAAAATTGAAAATAGGAAAAAAAAGAAATAAAAGCCACTGAATTTACCAAGTATGCATTTTGTCTGTCTTGTCTATGTCATAAAGCTTTATGAAAATTAATTATGTTAATGTAGAGAGGAGATAAGAAAACTAAAATGTTAAATCAAGCCATATTCAGAGACTGCAATATCCTTCCTGATCAGCCCTGTAGCCAGGCCAGGAGGAAACATGCAGAACAAAGGAAGATTTCTGCTGGGATTGCTAACAATCCATTTCCTCACACCATGAAGAGAAAACAGGAAAACAGAGTCTTTAAGGGGTGCCCTGAACAAAATAAAACCATCTTCTCTATGGCTAAAACCATGGGGAACTTGTGGATCGAAGGCTAGGAATTGTCAGGTCTTTCAGGCTATATTTCTTAACTTTACACACTACATACTCTTTTCCTTCCTCACTGCACGCCCATATAGAAGGAAAATGGGTAAATGAAGTCTTAAACTGTAATTCACAGGAACTACAGAATGATGTATAAATTGAATTCCCAGAACACTCAAGGTCCCTCTCAGTGCCTTTACTGTCTCACTCACTGACTTCATCTCTTTCTATTGTATCTGTCCCTCTGAGTCACTCTTAGGCTTTCTCATGCTCTGCCTCTAGAGGAGACTATGCACTGTCTATAAAGTGTTACCTCCTCTCTAATAAACTTTCCTTTGACTTTAACTTTGGCGTGTGTTTGCATTCTTTCTTATGCTCTGCCAAGAACCCTTTCTCCCTCAGTGCAGGGCTTGAGTTCTCCCCACTCAGGGGGATTTGCCCAGTCCTGCATCAATGTGATGAAATGTGTGAAAGAACTTTATACATATTACTATGCCATATGAATGTACAGCTATACTGCCATTATTCCATATACACAGATATAGTGATATGACCTAATTAACTCTCGGGATAGGATTATTTTATAATTTGACACTTTATGATCATTATATAGGCAATCACATCAACATATTTTCCTGTTTTATAATTAAGATAGTAAAGAAGCACTTTCTTGGTTCCCATTGTGATTGCCAGTCACTGGTATGAACTACGAGCAGTTTCCAGTTGGGAACTCACAGATTATTTAACATTAAATTATATATATTTTTTTCTCCTGAACAATAAATAATCAGGAATTCTTTGGGCCCTGAAGTAACTTTCCGACTTTAAGAATTCATAATTTTGATTTAGTTGGCAAAAGAATGACAATATTACACAGTAGTACACAATTCTCTAGGGTCTCAGATTTATAAGTTATTTCTTTATCTCTATGCTGACCAATGTTGCATGTTTGTTTTTATCACACTAACTTCATTTAAAAGTGCAATTTCATGTTAAACTTTCTTTCTTCCCTAAATATTCCCAGATTCCTTTAGGACAAGGACTTTATCTTTCTCATTTGTTACTGTATGCTTAGTACTATCCTAGTCCCTGGATCACAGCATTGAATACATATGTGTTGAATAAATGAACAATGGTGGCGCAAATGATAATTTAAATGGGTTATTGAACTTCATCAGCTACCTGAGCTACCCAAAATAAACATATTTTGGATGTAAAATCCAAGGTAGTTTTGAAAATACACCTTAGTGAAAGTTCCAGTCTGCTTTCCCATCCAGATTACTACCTGTAGGCATCCTTAAATAGAAACAAACACACACATGAAAATAGCATGCCAAGGGACAAACTACAGAGAGGATTCTGATGATGCCCCCCAATGGTATAATGCTCTCTACAGACGCTTTTAATGATAATGCAGCATTGAAATTCATAGATCTCTTCTTCAGAAATGTGTATGCTAAGAACCTAGTCATTGAGCATATATCTACAGGAAATTAAAGAACTTTTTTTATTTTGAAATAATTATAGACTCACAGGAAGTATATATGGGAATATAATATTAAGCTATTTCCCCCCCAAATATTTTACTTTTATGTGTATTCTCATTAAGAAAACAGTGTACTATTTAGCCTCTGTAATAATCTTGTGTTTTCAAGGATTCGAGGTAAGTGTACGGGATCATTCAAAGAGGCAAAAAATAGCAACACAAACAGTAACAAGAAATTAGGAAAAATCCCTTTATATTTTTTACTAAAAGCTGTTTTCATGATATAGCCTAGTGGTCTCCAACCTTTTTGACACCAGGGACTGGTGGTTCTATGAGGATCTAATTCTGATGATCAGAGGTGGAGCTAAGGAGGTGATGCTAGTGCTAGGGAGTGACTGCAAATACAGATGAAGCTTTGCTCATTGGCCCTCCACTCACCTCCTGCTGTGCAGCCCAGTTCCTAAAATGCGTGGCCTGGTACTGGTCCATGGCCCGGGGGTTGGGAACCCTGGATATAGCCAGTGTATTTAGCTAAATAAGAGTATGAGCTACTTTTCTAACTTTATTCATTATTTTCTGTATATTTGAAATTGAATTATTACTATTTCCTGTATATGCTTTCAGGTCCCTGCCATGGTCCCATGGTCAAGCTAAAATAATTGCATAGAATTTCCTTCTCATTCTTCAGAATTTCATGTATATCCTATGAAACCTATTAAAAGATAAACTAAGGCATATTAAGAACTTTAAGAGTATATTTGAGCAAAAATTAGTTTGAATCTAAAAGTGCCAAACTGGAAGTTTTTAGAATGTTCTACCAATGAAAGCTAGAGAAGAGAAAGACTTTTACGGAAAAGATGAAGGCAAATCAAGGAAATTATAAATTGACTGCAGCGTAAAGCATAATTGACTGTTTGTGATTGGTCATCTTTAGGTTTCAATACTGTAACCTTGAGGCATTTACAGACTTAAATTTGATTTGCTTACTTAGGCCATCATGGCATTACGGCCACCTCAGTCTAATGACCTTCTTGTTTAATTAATTTAATTAACCTTAGAAAAGAAATTTAAGCATCATAGGTTCCATGTGGCCTTCTTAAATCCCATCAGCTAGATGAACTTTCTTAGTCTTCTGAATGCTCACTTTTGTGAATCTGTACTCTTTTTGAAGCTCAAATCACTTTCTATCTCTTGCAGGGCTTATTTATAAGTATTATCTTCCTTTTTGGACCATCAACTCCCTGAGGTCAAGATACATTATTTAGTCACTTGTATATTTCCCAGCTTCTAGTTGACAATTAGTATTTTTGAAAGGTTCATGAAAATTTAAACTTATGTACAAAAAAGTGAAACTTTGTTTCCAAACCATGACACTAACCACTCAAAACAAGAGTGAGAGACAGAGAGGGAGACAGAGAAAGAGAGATATTATACCTCTGACTTTACTCAGTTTAAACATTTCGTCTGGTGTTATGCTGGAAATAAAGTTCATTTCAGCCAGTTCAAAGTTTTAAATTCTTAGAAATACTTGTTATCATAAGAACTAATATATAAGGTCAGAATAGCAAAATTACTCTTGTTAGAAATCACCTTTAAATTAAAGTCATTTATTATGGATGTAGCCTGTATTCTGGAAGTGCTGAATACAGTACTTAGTCAGCTGGAGTTCTAACCCAATTTATTTCCTTACCAGCAATCAGTCTGGAAGTAGCATAATATCTGGGGACTCATTGTCTGAACTCAAAATAAAATTTGCTACTTTTTTTTACACAATTATAAAGTACAGTCACTATTTTCATTCTTATTATCATGTTATTATCCCTATATGTTTCTATAGAACACAGAAAAAATTTTATAGTAAATTATTAACTAATAATATTAAATTATTAATTTAAAAGATTATGAAAAATTACCAACAATGATGTGTGAAAGGAAATTCAGGGAGGACAAAGTCATGTAGCCAAAAAGTCATTATTATTTTTTTCTCTTCTAAAATGTAAACCATTATTAGCTATTTGTAGCTAAAATTTAAGAGGGATAATATTTATAACTTATTGAGTTAAAATATGATTAGTGCACCTTATCTTTTTAGGAAAATAGGCTTGCTATAATTTGGGGGGATTGAATACCAATAAAGATCTATGGCTGTATAGCAAGAGCATTATATTTGCTTTTTCAAAATTATTCGATTGATTTATCAGTGAGAATTTATGTAAATTTATGCAGGCTGCATAAATTTTGGAGATAGGTTGTGGTTTATTTATTTAAAACTAATATTAATTTTGAAATCACTGGAAGGGATAGGAGAAGACTAAGAATAAATGAGTTAAAAACTAAGACAATTAAATCAATAAAAATAATTATCTTATTTACAGATTTTACCAAAGCAAATTAATCTAGGGATTCTTTTTCTCCATAAATATCTTGGAGTCTTTTAACTATTACTAAGTCAGTGGTTTAACTGATAAAAGCACACCATGATGCTCTAGGCATTCCACGTTGCTAATATAATGCTTTATCTTAATTTTTTAATTTATATTTTAGCAATCCCCAACTTTTTTGGCACCAGGGACCAGTGCTCCTATGAGAATCTAATGCCTGATGATCTGATGTGGAGCTGAGACAGTGATGCTAGCACAGATGAGTGGCTGCAAACACAGATGAAGCTTTGCTCACATGCCCGCAGCTCACCTCCTGATGTGTGGTCCACTTCGTAACAGGCCAGGGACCAGTATTGGTCCATGCACAGCCTGGGGGTTAGGGACTGCTGTTTTAGAAAATTAACTCTGTGTCTATCCTGGTATCCAATTCTCTTTCTAAAAGTAACAAATATGCAGCTCTTTCTAAAGTTAATATTTCATCTTTATTTTTAATACAATTTAGAATACTGTTTAGCCATTGAATGCCAACACTTCAATGAAAGCTTCAATCAAATAATGTTCCTCAGATCAAATGAAAGCAAGTCTAATACGTGTAGTACTAGAAGAAAAATCTTATGTAATAATAAATAAGGTTGTATTTTTAAAGAAATTCTTTTTAGAACTGCTGAAGGTTTACAGTAAAATTGAGGGGAAAGTATGGAGATTTCCCATATATCCCCTGCAACCACTTGTGTATAGTCTCCTACATTAGCAACTTCTCCCACCAAAATCAATATTTGTTATAACTGACAAGCTTATATTGACACATCATACTCACCCAAAATCCAAGATTTACCTTACAATTGATTCTTGGCTTTGTACATCTATGGATTTGGACACATGTATAATGACATGTATCCAACATTATAGTATCATACAGAGTATTTTTGCTGCTTTAAAAATTCTCCGTGTTCTTTTAATAACCCTGGCCCCAATCCTTTACTGTCTCTATAATGTTGCCTTTTCCAGACTATCATAGTCTGAATTATATAGTATATAAATTTTTCAGATTGGCTTCTTTAACTTAGTAATATGCATTTAAGATTCATTAAATGTCTTTTCGTGGCTTCATAGATCATTTGTTTTTTTAGTGCTGAATATATAGTCCATTACCTGGTGCATCTGGTTTATCCATTCACCTACTAAAGGTTGTCTTGGTTGCTTCCAAGTTTGGCAATTATGAATAAAGCTTATGAAACATGTGCACAGGTTATTATGTGGTCATGTTCAATTCTTTGGGAAAACATCAAGGAGTGTGATTGTTGGATCACATGGCAAGAGTATGTTTAGTTTTGTAAGAAATCTCCAAACTTTCCTCTAATGTGCTGTACCATTTCACATTCTCATTCGCAATGAAATGAGTTGTTACTAAGTTCCACATTCTCTCTAGCATTTGGTGTTGGCAATATTCTGGATTTTAATCATCCTAATACTGCATAGTGGTATTTCATTGTGTGTTTTAGTTTGTATTTCTCAAATGACATATGATGTAGAAATCTCATATTCTTCCCTGCCATCTGTATATCTTCTATAAGTGATGTGTCTTTAAGGTCTTTGGTCCATTTTTAATTGCATTGTTTGCTTTCTTATCATTGAGTTTTAAGAGTTTCTTGTATATTTTGGATGATGATCCTTTATTATACGGTTCATTAGCAATATTTTCTGTCGGTCTGTAGCTTGTCTTTTCATTCTCTTTTGACAGTGTCTAGAGCAGAAGTTTTTAATACAGCTTATCTATTATTTCTTTCATGGATTATTCCTTTGGAATTCTATCTAAAAAGTCATCATCAGACTCAAGGTTATCTATGTTTTCTCTTATGTTAACTTTTAACAATTTTATAGCTTTATGTTTTTACTTATATGTCTGTGACCCATACTTAATTCATTTTAGTGAAGGGTTTAAGGCATGTACCTACATTCATTTTTTTTTTTTTTTGTATGTGGATATATTCCCACTGCACTTTTCTCCATTGGAAATGAAAATATTCACCAAAACACTATCATGTAGAATAACTCCACCACACCATTAAAAAATCTCCTGTGTTTCATCTATTCCATTGTCTACCCCTTTTTCTGATCCCCTGCCAGCCACTAATTGTTTTACTATCTCCTTAGTTTTGCTTTCCTAGAATGCCATATAATTGGAATGATGCAGTATGTAGTCTTTTCTGATTGGCTCTTTCACTTAACTAATATGCACTTAAGATTCCACCATGTCTGTTCATGGCTGCATTGTCCATTTTTTTAAATTGCTGAATAATATTCCATTGCATGAATATATTGCAGTTTATCTACTTAGTGATAGATATCTTGGTTGCTTCCAGTTTTTAGAGATTATATATAAAATATATAAAATCATTTGCGTGCCATAATTTTGCCATCAGACAGAATATTGACAATTGAATTGTATTCCTAATTATTAAAGTTGCTTTAGAGAGGCATATAAAGGTAGTATTTCAAATATCGTGCTATTTTGCACAGAAACATATAATCTATACTGCATCTTTCAAAATGACTATATTTATAGAAAATAGTATAAGGTTTATAGATGAAAAATGATTACTGCTCTTTAATTATTCTATATAAATTTTATCCAATTGTATTTGTTTTGGAATTTAAAAAATACCATCTTAATAATACCTATTCTTTAAACATATCTCCTAGGAGTCAGAATTATATATGATTGAATTTATCATGATGGACTCAAGGAAAATGATTAGGTCAGGTTTGTCTTCTTAGGGCTCCCAGCATCAAACATATGACATTATTATAACAAAGGTGTATGAAAAGCTGTAAAGCATCAGACTTGAGAAAAATGAAGGGAGCCTATGAAAGTTACTGTACTATTGTGTTCACTGGGGAGAGGTTGGGGAATGATCACTGACCTCTAAGTAACAGAGAGGGGAACTCATCTTTCACTTCTGAATGAGCTCCTTGCTGTAATTGATGGCAATTCCTGAAATGGCTGTGATCATTAGGGCCCCAGTGACTGAATTAAAAGAAAATGAAGGATGCAGATGGCTGTAGTAAAGCACGGAAAATGCATTTCCTCCTGGTGACAGATACAACTGATCATTTTACAAGGAAGTGCCTCACTGAAAGTGTTTCAGCTATGTAGTTCTCAGGGAAAATGAAGAGTAATGTAAAAATTGAACAAGATGAAACTAGCTGTTTCATTCCAGATATTGACTACACAAGTCACTTTCAATAAATCAGCTGCTTATTGTAGCTAAGACAGCTGTTTATTAATATTGTGAAGGTGCTACAAAATGTTCTCTTTGGTTAGGTAATCTTTGAGCATCTCATGATAAAACAAGAAGTTTTATTTAAAATTTGTTTCTATTTGCTTTCTATTATCAACACTTGAATTACTAGGCATGTTTATTTAGGAGTTACTCTGAGGATCTATAACAGTCAAGAATCAGCAAATTTTTTTTTTCTGTAAAAGGACTAGATAGCACACATTTCAGACATTTGTGGGCTATATAATCGCTGTAACAGCCCCTCAGCTCTGCTATTACAGGGGGAAAGTGTCCACAGGCAATGGTAAAAGAATAAGTATGAGAATGTTCCAATAAAACTTTATTTACAAAAGCAAAGTACAGCAGGATTTGGCCCACAGGTTATAATTTGTCTTGTGGCAATTATTCCTCTCAGTACAAATAAATAGTTACTTGGTTTTGTCCAGAGAGTAAAACCGTTGTCCTATAGCCTAAAAATTTATCCAGCACTCCTGGAGACAATTAGGAATTGAAAGTTCATTCAGTGAAGATATCTCAGGCAATTAATAATTACTTCACTGAAGACTTTTACCTTAGGCTTACCACTTCAAAGCTACAGAAATAAAAATCTTTGTTACCTTGATTTCTAACCTAATCTCTGTTCCATTCTTTTATTCTATGACAAAATCCATAAAATACAAGCTACTGCACCTGTTAGGCAGCTAATCAGACATAAGTGACAGGTGGAACAAAGGAATAAGGGCTCAAACCCCATTGGTAATTAGAGAATCCCTCCTGCATCCCCAGAGACAAAGGACAGGAGGGTAATAGTCTTAGCTGGCCTAGTCTGTCTACAGATGCCTGTGCAGAAAGTATTACCCTAATTTGCCTATAATTTAAGCTTCATTATAATGCTATGTTTATGCCTGGAAGTTCATGAATCTAATTATAACAGATTGAATTCTGGGTGAGCACATGCACACTAGGCAGAGTTATATAGCAGCCGGGTGTCAACCAAAATGACCTCACTTGACAATCACTTAACAACCTCTTTGTAACCACCTGACATGGCCCAAATACAATGCAGATTTCTCCCTCCCCGGGAGTTACAGCTCTCCATCTTCCCTGGCTGTAACCCCATACCTTACTCCCAGGGGTATATAACATTCTTTGCATGTGGTTAGCCAGATTTAGGCTTGACCCATCTTCTGCCTCATAATGTGCTTTTAATAAATGAGTATTTCTCATGTTCAACTGAGTTGAAATTCATATCTTCAGCAGTGAAAAGGACCTAGAGGTGTGTATTACAGGAACTCCCATCGTCCATTGGTAAACACCTACAAACGTTTAATATACATATATTTTTTTTACTTAGTAGAGATTCTACATATTCATATTCAGAAGAGATTTCTCTGAGTCAGAATTGGTCATTTTATTCTTCTTAGATGCTGTCTTCTTACCTCCATATTCCCTTTCAACACTACCCTTAAAAGAGATGTATTCAGGATTTGTCAAATTCAACGATGTTTATGAACTCTCATTCTCAGGATTTAATCTTTTGAAAGTCTTTCAGTTTTCCCTAAGGCTAAGGTGATAAACAGCTAATTTTTGCTTTGATTATATCTTTCTTATCTTTCAGGAATCTTTTTATCCCTAATTCAGTTAAAATTAAAAGGAGTGGGTGGGGGCTGAGTTTTACCCTGGCAAGTGAAAGAAGAATGTTAAAGCATTTTCAAGCTAGGAAGTTTTTCTTGGGCCAAAAGTTTAAAATATTTTCTCAAGAAGCTTATTAGAAACCTATCAAATGCTATTTAAAAGTGTTTATAAAATACTAGTTTGCAAAAAAAGTAAATGGAAAACAAAAAGAATAAAAGTATGGCTTTGATCTGTTTTTAATATTAGAGCTTCCATTAACCATTGTTTCCTTTCCAAGAAGGGCATTTAACTATCATATGGGTTCAAAGTGAATAGACTACAATTCAATCTCTTGAAATCATTATCGAATCTGAAATTTAAAAATACTTTTTTTGTTTGTTTTTTGTAGAACAGGCAGCAATTTGTGATATAATCATCTTGCAAAAAAAATTTTAAGAGCACAAAAATGATTTGAGTGTTATGGGTTAGCTAGACTATTAAAAACTCCTTTGGCACATATTGTCTCTGCTAATCCCAAATGCACACTGTGCAAATCCCAGCCATCTACTTTCTGTCTTTGTAGACCATGGAACACTTCTGTTAAAAGTCCCAGAATTAGTAATTTAAAAAATGCCAACAAAATACAAATTTTCCCATTACAACCAATTTATGATTAATTGTAGAAAAGACAAAGAGCAACATAAATATTTTGTGCCATTATTGTTACAGAGTATAACAAATTTAATTGTAAAAGATGATAAAACCAAGTCCTTTAGGAATCCCAAAACCATTTAAGATGTGTTTTACTTACGTAGCGATTTCTTTCTCTAATTATGTAAAATTGTATGGGGTCATAACTATGAAAATAAGTAGAAGAGTTCATGAGTTTGAAGGGTGCTTAATAGAAATAAGAAATTAAAATTTATCTAAAAGTCTATATACACATATACACATGTATATACATGTGTGTACACGGAAAGAGAGAGAGAAAGACAGACAGACAGACAGATAGTCAGAGGGAACTTAGAAGGGTGAGTTAAAAAATAAGGATTTAGCTATTGATAAAACCAAGAGTGACTTTCATAAGAAAATCATTCAACAAACTAGGACTCACAAGTTGAACATGGTCTGCTATCCATTTTTGTTTAGTCAATGTGCTACAATGGTATTTACCTTCTTAAATAGTGGAAAAGTAAAAATAAATAAACAAATTTTGGCACATGAAAATGATATGAAATTCAAAATTGCAATGTTCACAAATAAATTTTTGAATTTTATCAATTAAAAAAATGTGTGGAAATTTTATTTCTATATAAATTCCTAGTTAATACCTTTGATTTTACCTCTTGACTCTCCAAGCCTAAAATATTTACCATATGCATTTTACAAAAAAATGCTTTACTGATATGCTCTTGAGCATATTTTCTGGGATTGGAATATTTCAAAATTCCAATTCTTTATCATAAGTTTTTGTCACTCTACTACTTAAAAGGAAATTGAAGATATTTATTCTCTCTTGCCTCTTTGTTTAGAGAAACTTAGAATTATTTTAAAAGTAACATATAAATGTTTCTTTTAAAATTGTGTGCTTCTAAAACCATGATACATATGAAATATTTTCTTTGAAAAATAAATCTAAAGTTAGAGCTATTAATAAATATGTTAAAAATAAAATAATGAGCCCCCAAATTTGAACCATTATGGAAATATCATAGTAAAGAGATATATAAATTTCGTTACTTATACATAAAGTTCTCAGTGCTGGATAATCCCAGATCTTGCAGCTTCTGGGGGTCATCTAGAAATATACATTTGTGTTGATGTAAGCCATTACATTTAGTAAATAGAAAACTAATACACACTCAATGCATTTTTCAAAGGAAATAGCATCTTTTGCTCTCTTTCTTCAGATTCTTAAGAAACTTACATTAATCACTTCTGGTTTTGCTGTCCTCTTTTAACCAAATGTCTATTTCTTGGCATGTTTATTGCCCTTACTTCTGTTGTTCGTTTCTTACCCTTAGTTAGATACTGCAGTATGACATTTCAATTTCTGGAATCATTTAGAGTAGTTAGAGGAACAGGGGAAAATAAGTATGTCACCAAAACTATGTAAAATGAGTAGAAAATTATTATTTCTATAATCTGTTAATCCTATTATGAGGGAATCTGTCACGTTTTTTACTTGGATTCAGGTCTCTACCACATTGCTAGAGTACTTCCTTTTTTATTTGCACCATATTCCTCAATTCCTGATCATATGTTATGAAGAACATTTAATCTAATCAGTTCCTTCAGGATTTTCCCAAAGGCCTCCTTTTCATACACGCCTATTTGTCTCAAAAAAAAAAAAAAAAAAAAAAAGAATGTTCTTTCCACAAATAGATGATTTTACTGACTCATATGCACAATGAAGGAGCCAACATACTGCAAGATTGCAATATGTAAATGCAATCTTAATGTAGGTAGTTAAATGTATAAAAGTTTGTGGCGATGGTGAAATAAATTAGAGAATACACATGAACTTTGCAGAGAAGCTGTAAAACTTTCTATATTCTTTTCTAGTGGTCTTTTTATTGTTTATTAAAAAAGAAAATGATTCAAAACTTCCACATGGAATTGGTCTCTTTTCCTACCAATTCATATCAATTTGGCATGAATATAGAGTGGCTAGATTTAAATCCCGAGGCAGTTGTTATATGTGTGAATAATGTTCCAAATGTTAGATTGTAAACTTTTAGGGTAACTTCACAGAAGCTTATGATATTTTAATTTCATCTCAATTAGAAGTTTCCTTTATATTTTTCTCCTCTATTTACTTATCTCTTTTTGTCTTTACTTTGTATCCTCTATTTAGCAAAAATAGCATATTTCTTCTTCACTTTCATACAACTCAACCAATTTACCTTTTTATTTCCATAAGGAAAAGGGCTCTTAATTGCTCTTTTTAAAGCTAAAAAATGTGGCTCCTCTTTCATATTTTCACAAAATTGTCCAGAAGATTACACCAAATACTTATTTTCTTAACTTAATTTCTCCAGTACTAGGCATTCCCATCATTTCACCAAATTATAATTGTCGGTATGCAGATAAAACTAGTTTTGCCTGCAACAAATGGACAGGTGTTAACTCTCCACTGCTTCTTTTCTCTTTAAAAAATAATGGCTTCCATCCAAGTCTAAATATGTTGCCTACATGTCATTTTTTTTTTTTTTGAGCAAAAAGAAAACTCAGAGATGACCTGATTCAATTTATTCACTTGAAAATGATCCTAACTTACCTGCCGAATAACATGTATTCTATATTGTCATTCTGCTGCATGGTTAGTAGCAGAAGCAAAATGGGCTTCAGTTCTCAGATTTAATTTTTTAATAGTACTTTTAAAATTATTTTGAAACAAGTTTTTTTGTCCAGCAGTCCTCAGTTTGGTGGTTAAGGCTGGATTGCCTTTATAATGTCACTCTGGACACCTTCAAGTGTGACAAGTCTATGTCTAAATGACTGATCAATTTATCAATTGTCCAATTGATTGTCTTAATTATATAATAAAGATACTCTAACTTATGTATACTTTATTAGGAATATCTTACTATAGTAAGATAGATTTCACTAATATTTCTGTGAGGCCTTTTTCATCCCCCTTAGAATCATTTAATTACTCCCGTTTCTTTGTGACCATAGTATCTTCCTTTGCTCTATTTTATATTTATCTTGGATTTTAAATTTGTATTTACTTAAATAATTACAATATGACTTCTAATCAATGCCATTGTCTAGTAGTGCTGCAATGTGCTTGCTTAATTCAAGATATATGTATTTCATGAGTGGACAAACAAGAGGCATCTTCTTGAAAGATTGTGTACACTTGGCAGAACTCCTGCCTTCTTGTTACGTATGCTATTAAGGTTCATGTCCTCTCTTGCACATTACATAGAGAGCATACTCATAAATTCCACAGGATTGGAAACCAATCATTTTTATGACTATCATTAACACTATATTTTTTCTGTTAGTTTCCCATTATAGTCAAAAGACTAAATTAATGTTGAGTAGCTGATATTTAACACATGAGTGTGTAAACTTCCCTACATAGAGGTTCCATTGCAATGGACAAACTGACAATTATGAAATCATGATGCGCAGAGAGTATGCTCTTTTCAAAACATCGTATGTTTTCTACCCAGTGATTGATTAGTTTAAGAAATTATATTCATGTTTTTCTATGTGATTATTCATTATCAATATGTTTATAATTCCAAACTTCTTCTTTTATATATAACACAGAATAACCCAAAGAACTGAATTACTCAATTGAACATCCTGTTTTAATGGCACAGAAAGGCAGGCTTGACTCCTGACCAACCTTCCTGTGCACGTTTTGGAGACACTTCACGCTATGGCTGAGCTTGCATCTTCTCTAGCTGCTAAATTGTATATTTTGCCTTGTGTCACTAAGTTGATATAAAATCTGCACTTGAAAAGCAAAGTAACAGCATAAAATAATGAAATTGTATACGGTGAGCTATTTTTAAAAGAAATCATCCAGATTTAAAGCTGCATCTTTTGGTAAACAATGCTGTATTTTTATTACTCTCACGGCAATTTTTTTAAAAAATCCATTAAACTTTTATATGGACAACATGATGTCTATTTTCCTAAGAATAATGCATTAGTTAAAATATTCTTGTTAAATGTTTTGTCAGTCCCCTAACATATTAAAGTGTCTATCATATGCCATTCAGAAAGATGTAGTCAGCACTGACAGAGGATAAACAATATAAATAAGAGTGATAAAAAATATTTTGAAATCTTTTACTCTTCATTCTGTTTGTCTTTAAACATTTGTTAGATGTTAAGCATCTTGCAGCCTCCACTCCAGTAAATGATTTCAAAACAGCATTTCCTTTTTAATAATTTTTTTTTATTTTCTTAAGTATCTATTAAATAAAGAGAAGAGTATGACCTGAGCTCTAAAAAGCAGAGTAAATGATAAAAGTGTTTCAAATGAAAACCCAAAAGGAGGAGGAGAAACAACTTTTCAAAGAATCAAGAGATATTAAAAAAATAAAAATATTTTGTGTAGTTCCTTAATACTTTATTAAAAACAGAGGGGAAGAAAGCTGTAATGACTATTTTCTTTGCTCTCAATTCCTGGCCTAAATTTATTTTAAATAATGGGGAAGCGGCAGCATTATTTGTACATAAACTATGAAAGAGAAATCATAAATGAGCCTTTAAACATATTGCATTTGAGAGTTTTTGTGGATTTTATTGGAGTACCTCTGAAAATTACAGTATTTTGAAAAATATTATTTTCCTTATGTTTCAATTAGACATTTAAAGTGAAAGGGAGCCTCCAGGGTTACTGAAAAAGAACTACAAAAATTTATGTTTTGGGCAATGTAATCATTTAACTATACTAAAAAAATAATAATCGTGTTTTAGTCTTGTTAAGGTAAATTTTTTTCCATACAGTATTTGCTTTGAAAGAATTATTCTTATTTTAAAAGTTTCTTTTAAAAAGGTTAATATTCTAACATGCTAGGTAAAGGAGGAAGAATCTATTATACATTTCTTATCTCACTCTTCAGAAATTTATAATTATACTGAACTTGCCCTATTAGTCTAGAAAATAACACTAAGTAAAGATATTTTTAATGAGATACATATGATTTACATAAAGTGAAAGGTACATATGTTAAGGGTAAAGTTCCATGAGTATTCACAATTTCATACACTAATATAACCCAAGCTACTGTCTAAGTAGAGAATATTTTCATGAGCAAGATCCTTTATGTCACTTCCCAGTCAATTTACACTCCCCAGCCTCAGGCAACCACCGTTCTGGTTTTATTTACCATCAAATATAGCTTTGCTTGTTCTAGAACATCATATAAACCTAATAATATACTAACTACTGTATATATACAAATTATACATAACTTTTTTTAAACCTATTTTAGTATAGATATATATTTGGGTTCCTAGTTTTAACTATTATGAATAAAGATAGGTTCTGGGGTCAAAAAGAAGGTAAAACCAGGAATGGCCTTGAGAGACTCAAAATGAAATTTTAAAGTATCTCAAGGAGAGTGTTAGTGGCCACCTGATGAACATGAAGAAGATTCTCAGTGAGGGTTTAAAGGAATGCAAGGAAAATATTAGAGTTGGTAGAAATATGTAGTGTGGACATTTGAGAACACGGTCAACTGCAGTAAATGCAGAAATTAGAAAATGCATGAAACTTGATGATTTGACTAAATTATTTCCAGGTAGAATATCAAAGTTACTCTAGCTTCTTATTACCATATGTGATAAAATGTAAGAGAGAGATGAACTAAAGAAAAACCATTTAAAAAAAAAAAAAAGAGCCTTTTTTTATAGTGCTTTAGAGGAAATCTTTAAATCCACTTTTGCCTGTAAGATCCTTTATTAAGTCCTTATAAAGATTAAAAGTAATATCTTATTAACCCTCGTCAAATAGACAAAAGATCTAAGAAATATCTTACAGACCCCATATGTTAAACAACTGATACTTTTAAGAATTTAGGTGTGGGTTTTCCTACAACAGACTCTCAAAGAAACCAAAGTAGAGAAGCAGCTTACTTGCAGATACTTATGCGTGACTTTTTCCAATAGAGTAGATAATAAATCAACACAAAAAATCTACAAAAAAAATTTTAAAAGATCATATCATTTAGATGCAAAGTGACAAAGTAAAAACAAAAAAATAAAAAGAAGCCTTTGGATTATCAAATGACTATAGGAAGGAAGCAAGCTGAGAAAGCTACATGGGTGCAAATGCTGCTTACTTTCTATGAAAAATAATAATTTAGAGGTAAAACAGCCAAAAATGCAGAGACAAGAGCCATGGGGAATAACCATGTGAAAAATCGACACATATTTCCAGCTGGATTTCAGAATTGTTATGGGCAAGCATCTCCTGTGTGCCCATTCCCTTCTCCTTTTGGGTACAAGAAAATATATGGTGGTTTTCCTATTCCTGTTTCTCCACTGTATGGTAAAGGAGATAGTAGAAGGCATGTAACTTGTCTTTTTAGTTCAAGGTCTTCAGATTTAGAGGAATGATATTCAAGTAGTTATACCCATGAAATTGCATCTAAACCTGAATGTGATTTAGCTATGAAGATCCAAAACTAAAAGCTGATGCTGTAATGAGGAAAGACAGGAGTCAGGATAAAGCATGAGCATATTTTCACGTACTTTGTATTTAACAAAAGATTCAAAGCAAGTTTTATGAAAATTTATAGAATTCTTTTAGCTCCCTCCACTCTTGTACTTTGCCTTTCAAATTCCAGCCCCTTTATAGCTGAACACAGAAAGGCTGCTATGGTCTATTTCTTTTATCTTTCCTGGATCACAATTTGGAAGGTACTTCCAGGAAGAAAGCTGGACTGATTGTAGACCTCAGGTTATTTCCTTCACCTTATAAGTCATGGTCCTGTGTAGGTTATTTTCCAATGTCTCCCATTTTCTCTTTCTTTATTATAGGAGGTCAGTCCAGTACCAGTTACTCCATCATGGTTGGTGGTGATAGTCTCAAATCTCTATAATTTGAATTTTTAAAGTATGCTTATAGAGACTCTATTTTTTCTTTTCTCTCCATGACATGTTCTAATTTAATATTGTAACTTTATCTTGTACTGTGGTAAATCAGTCTGGTCTTCTAGTCTATCTAGTGTTTTCTTTAAAGGTTACATAATAGTATTTCTATTTTATTCTTGGCGTCTCCTTTACTTATAAAGTGCCCTTGTTATTTTATAGATTCTATTTTTTTTATTTTACAAATTTATTCATAGAGTTCTCATCATCTTTAAATTTTTAGCTATTCTCTCATTGTTTCTTTTGTATCATATTAGTGATTTCTCATGTGTTTAGTAATTTGTACATATGGATGTCAAATCATAGGAGTTTTCTTCCATGAAAATCTCAGTTATACCTGTGTCCTAGATTAAGCAGTTGTCCCTGTAAATTTTGAATTGGTTTTAGTCAGGGTCATGTGGACTGGTTAAAGACCAATTTTATATTATTTTCTCAGTTCGAGTTTAATTTTCTATATGTTTAATTTGGGGGGAGCAATAGTTTTCTATGCTTAATATCTGTTTTTCTAATTTCTTTTAAAGTAACTTTTTTTTCCAACAAAATTTGAGACTTGTAAGTTACTTTTGGTTATGCCCAATTTCTGTCAATGCTGGTAGGAACAAGAAGCTTTTGTTCCTTTTTTAATGAGACAGCTTATGTCAGATTCTCTTTTGTCCAGGCTCTTTGATTTATGAAAAAATCAAAATGCTTCATTAATAACAGGTCTAAATGCCTTCAATTCATTCCCAATTTAGATGTTTAAACCTCAAATTGTATGTCATGTGTAATATATTAGATACAGTATCTGTGTGTTAGAATCAAGAAGGAAGTCTTGTCATGTGGGCTTAGTCTGACATCTTGAGCAGAAGTTGTGATATGAATTTGATCTCTCTCCTCTTCCTTGTCAAAGCAGCTTGCACCTATGAATCCTGTTGAATAATAATCAAATATAATTTTCTTTGTTTATGTAGGTAATTTTACTTTTTATATTAGTAATATAGTAAAATAAACTCTTGTTTATAATTTTGAAATTGCTCTACTTAAAAATATTTTAATCTTTTACTATATATCAGAAATTCTTAGGTATTTATATTCATTATATTATTTAAATGCCCTCCTATATTTCTGGAAAATTCTATAAAATCTACTAATATTTTCAAAAGCCCCAAAAGAGATAACGTTTAAACTATATTATGGACCATGTAGGTTTCAATTGTACAATCCAATAATACGTCATATGTATATTGAGCTGTGTGTTCACCACTCAAATTAAATTTTCTCGTCACCATATATTTCAGCAGTCCCCAAACTCTTTGGCACCAGGGCCTGATGCTCCTATGAGAATCCAGTGCCTGATGATCTGAGGTGGAGCTGAGGTAGTGATGCTAGTTTTGAGGAAGGGCTGCAAATACAGATGAAGCTTCACTCACTTGCTCTCTACTACCTCCTGCTGTGTGGCCCAGTTCCAAAAAGGCCACAGACAGGTACCAGTCTGTAGCCTAGGGGTTGGGGGACCCTTAATATACTTGACCTCCTTTACCGCCGTCTACCTCTCCTCTCCCCACTTTTCTCTGGTAACCATTAATCCACTGTCTGTGTTTGTGAATCTCTGTTTATCATGTTTGTTTGTCACTTTCAGTTTTTATATTCCACATACAAGTGAACTATAATATGTATAAATGATAAAATATGATTAATGTGCTTTGTTTCAAAATAATATCGTAGATGTTGGTGGAGTATAGTTTTAACAAGATTGACCATGAACTGATCATTTTGCCACCTAGTTGATGTTATGTGGGGGTTTATATACTATTCTTTCTATTTTTTAAAGGGTAAAATTTTTCCATTATAAAAATGCTTGAAAAATAAATATATTATCAAATAATCTTTTTAATTTTTTAGTGATCATGAAATTATGGCATTCCCATGAATTCCTTTATGATAAATACATATACTTTGTATTTAAAAATGTAAATAATTCATTGCTAGATTTGTGCTATTTTTGGTTAAATTTCCAAATTTATATCCCACATGTAAGTGAAAGATGTTATATATTATAGAACCATACACTCACAACCTATATAATTTTATTAACTAATGCCACCCCAATAAATTTAATTTAAAAAATTAAAAGACAAAAAGAATAAAGCAGAAAATTTTAAAATTAAATATAAATACAAGTAGGAACCTCATTGTACAACAGGACCTTGTTTTCAATTCCTTTTATTATTAATAACATACTCATAAATTGAGCAATGGTTCTAACTGAAGCTTAATTTGAAGAAGAAATAAATTTCTAAGGCTCTATTTTTTTCTTCTGCAGTGAGTTTTTCAATATAAAACTAAAAAATTGCAAAGACTATTTTGTTGCTGTATACTATTTTCATCAAGAAGATATCTCCTTTGAAAGAACATCTAGAATGATATTGAGGGAAAGAAAAAGATTGTGAGATGTGTGTGAACTTTTTCTCAAATGAATGTAGCTAGGATTAAATCCAGGTTACACTAATATTGAAAACATAATGCCATCTGATACACGTGAATGTGTTTTGGCATGCACTAGAAGGACCATAGCTGGGGCTTTTAGCTTGATATTGATATATCTAATTAAGCCGTTCTCATGTATTGTTAGTGGTCGTTTTTAAAACAAGAGTGTTTTTATTAAATAGTTTATCTTTTTGATATTTTTCAACTTCTTCCATCAATTATTTTCCAGGCAGGATCAATATAGCAAAAAGACAGAACTTTTGAAGTATTCAGTATTCACCATCTACAGCTTCATTTTGAACCAGGAAGACCATGTGATATTTTATTCTCATTTTCCTAAGATTCACTAGCTCGACATGAGAGTAAGCTGAGTTACAGTTAAAAGTATCTTGCCTTCTCTAAAGCAGGCCATTGAACCCAGGGAAGTTTTTATGTCCCTTGTGATTGAAGGTACTTTTAATCTATTGTGGAACCAGCTTGAGTTATTAAAAAGACTGTACACTTTAGCTATTGTTAAAGTCTGTTCAGTGCTATTCCTTAAAACATCTTAGTGCAAACTAAGTCATGAAGCCTGTCTTCTTTTCTTTGATACTGTATATTTCTACTGCATAACATATATCTCTTTATATTGAGAGAGGGAGTTATCCTATATATATGTCTCATTAGTCTCTCTACTTTGTCCATAAAAGGTCCTCGTTCTGTATAGACTAGGAAGAAGAAGTCAATTTTCTTTCATTAAATGACAACCTTTATTACTTTGCATTTTGGGAACTAATAAACAACAATAAGCCTTTGGATATTAAAATATCTCTTATCTCTACTTGGAGATAAGATAAGGCCTACCATGTTTCTGGACTGAAATCGCTTAGCCTGAAGATAATACATACTTTAAAAAAATCTTTCTGATAAGAAGCAATCTGTTCTTTTAAATTTATCATTCTCGTAAAGAGGTAATATATTTCATGATTAATTTAGTTCTAAATTATTTGTATGTTGAATAAGAGATTCAGAAAGATGATGAGAAAATAACTATGTACCTTTATTTACATTTAATAATCAATATGATTTATGCATTTAACACTTTTCTTCATGGCTCTTATTTTAAAGGAATCTTATGAAAATAGCAGGATAATTATCATTTTAGACGACCTTTTTATATTCTAAATTTAAAAACAATTTAAGTCTTTATTTCTGTCTATACCCCATTTCTAGGCCTTCCTTCCTACTCAGCCATTATAAGTCAACCAGATGAACAGTGACTTTAGTTTTGCTTAAGTGCAACCTTACTTTGTCTTGTCTAGGGCCTATTTTATATATCTCTGCAACTGGAGATACGTATAGGAAATTACTGGGACTCACTCATGAGACACCTCAATTTTAGGGGCAATATCACCCTTGTAACCATCCTTGAGTAATGAGGGCTGGCATAGTGCATCAAATGCTTCCCCTTTGTCTCAGAGAAAGGTAATCTAAAGGTACTGCCATATCAATGTCAGCCACTGGTACAGGTAACTAACCCAGTAACGCGTTACACCGGCTTTTCCTTCTTTTCTGTTGTACAGTGCCCTGGCACACCCCATCCATGCCCCCAACATCTCAAAATTTTGCTGAGACAATATTTCCAGATAAAATAAAACTTTATCTTAAATTATGCTAAAATAGGCTTTAAATCTGTAGCCAGACTGCCTGTGTTCACATCCTGACTTAATCTCACAGTGGATATTAGTTTAAAGACTTATTAACTTCAATGTGCCTCTATTTTCTTAAAGTAAATTAGGGGTTGTTGTAATATCATAAGCAATAGTATAAGGACTAAAATTACACAGTATATGTAAATTACATAGAATATATTTCGCCTGTAGTAAGCACTACATAAGTGTGTGATTTTGTGTCACCCATGTTATCTAATTAAAAACTAACTGTATTTTAGAAATTCTCATGTCACACAAATTATATGTGGCAAAGCCTTTTGCCATAATTTTTTTTAACTTGATGTAAATGCTATTCTATATACTTTCTGGGCTTATTGTCTTTCACATGTCAATTTAATTTTATTCAATTTATTTGTTACACTGTCTTCTTCCCTTTGAAAGATTTCTGCTAAAAAGATTTAGTCATAAACTAATATATTTTGTACAATAATGTCTTATTTTGAATGCCCTAGAAATGTAAGTAAAAGCTTTACATTTGGACTAACTTGCACAAGTCAGTTACTGATCCCAACTAATTTTTAACTAGATAACCCAACTTCTAGAGATTGTTACATAGCTTTTAATTATAGCTTGTCAAGATTTTGATTTTTAATATATTCTTACATGAAAAAAAATGATAGAAAGCTTTAAAAGTGTAAGTGATGAAACATGGGTTGATGACATATTTATTCATTTTGGTAGACTGTAAAAGTTATTCAATCTAATAAAGAGGCAGAGTGTATCACCCCTCTTGTATTTGTGCTCGACCTTAAAATTTATTGAAGGCAATAAAATGGAGGGGACGAATGGTGTGCCAGGTCCAAGTCTAGGCCACAAGATATTTAAGACATTTCAGTTCTGTCTGGAAAACCCGAGAATGTCATGTGAAACATACTGCCGCAAATGAAAAAACGCTTAGAGAAGAGTCATCTCAGTAAGTTCACCTAGGCTCATCAGCCTTGCCTGCTCCACCTCACTAACCTCAGACACATTAGTTAGTCTAGGGAAGATCAACCTCACCCAGTGAGCTCAAAAGGAACTTTCAGATAAACGTAGGAATATGAGAAATATTTGATTATTATTGTTGTTTTAAAGAAATGTTTATCAAGTTTATTAAGGTGTAATTGCAGAATACAAAGAATAAAATTCACCCATTTTAGTTGTACAGGTCTATGCATTTTGGCCAATTTATATAATCACAAAAATACCACCACAGTGATGATATAAACTATTTCTATCATCCTAAAGAATTTCCTTGTGTCCATTTGTAATCAAACAACCCACCACCAGCACTGATTTAGCCCCTCGTAGATATTGATCTGATTTCCACCCCTGTAGTTTGGCCTGTCCTAAAATGTCTTATAAATGGAATTGTATAGCGTGTATACATTTGAGTCTGTTTCTAAATTCACTCAGGATATTGTTTTTGAGATTCTTCCATGTTGTAGTGTAAATAATAGCGCTTTATTTTTTATGCTGAGTGTTGTATGGATATATAATAATTTGTTTATTCCTTTAACAGTCAATGGACATTTATATTGTTTCCAGGCTTTAGTGATTATGAATAAATTAACTATGAACATTTGCATATAGGCATTTCTATAACCATAATCTTAATTTCCTTTACATCTAGTATATGCTGCATTAGAGTTCTAGTTGTATTAAAGTTCTTGTTGCTTTTCCTACTTGTCAGCACTTGGTCTTGTTCTTTGTTTCTTTTTCTTTTTGGCCCTTTGGTTAGATATGTGGTTCTGGCTCACTGTAGTTTTAATATGCATTTGCCTAATGACTAATGATAGTGAACATTTTTAGATGTGCTTATTTTAAATCTTATCTCTTCTGTCATGTATTATTTTTCACATATTTATCCATTTTTACTGAGTTATTTTTTCTTTATTAGTGTTTTTTTTCACATTTTTTGTATATCCTAATTACCAGTACTTTATTAAATATGTTTTACAAATATTTTCTCAGAGACAATGGTTTCTTTTTTAAAAGAAACAACACTGTTCTACAAAGAGCAAGTTTTATATGTCCTATCTAAAAAACAATTGTCTATATGATATCAAGAGACTTTTTTAAATCATGTTTTCTTCTAGATAGAAGTTTTCAATTTTAACTTTTACTTTTGTATTTACATTATATTGCTTTGATCTGTAATTGTTTCAGCACTACTAATTTCAACATTACATTGCCAACTTTGTCAAAATGATTTGCTCATATGAATGTTAGTCTATTTCTGTACATTTTATTCTATTTCATTGATATGTGACTATCATTTCACCAATGGCACTACACGATTACTGTAGCTTTATAGCACATGAAATCTGGTGTGTGAGTCTCTCAATTTTTTCATTTTTCAAAGTTGTTTGGGCAATTTTTGATTTTTTGCTTTTTAAAATAAAATTTAGTTTGTAGATTACTTCAAAGTAGCCTTATAGGATTTTCCTTAAAATCGTGTTCAATCTATAGATCAGTTTGAGAAGAATTTACATCATGACAATTTTGAGTCTTCCAATTAATAAACATGATATATCTCATCATTTACTTAGTATTTCTTTGCTATTTATCAACAGTGTGGTGCATTTTTATTACACAAATTGTTCCTATTTTTAAAAGATTTATCCCTATTTCATATTTTCATGGTATTAGAAATGGTATTTTTTAAAATTTCAATATCTATTGTTTATTGCTAGTATATTTAAAGATAATTGGTTTTAGTATGCTGACTGGTTTTCTGTAAACAACTAAACTGATATATTTTAATAGATTCTTTGGAATGCTCTATGTGGACAATCATGGTCTCTATAAATAAAGACAACTTTATTTCTTACTTTCCAATCTAAATGTTTTAAATTTCTTTTCCTTGTCTTATTACACTAGCATGCATGTTGTGGAACAGAAATTATGTGACAAGAAATTCTTGTTTTGGTCCTAATCAAAGAGAGAAACCATTCAGTCTTTAACAATATGGTATGATGTTACGGTACTTCGTAATAGATATCCTCTGTAAGGTTGAAAAATTGAACTTTTATTCAAATGTTGAATTTTGTCAAATGTTTTTCAGGCATCTATTAAAAATTGTTTTCCCTCTTTTAAATGTTGATATAAATGAATCACTGTATTAATCGGGGTTCTTCAGAGAAACAAAGCCAAGAGAAAATGAGTGCGTATGTGCATATATATATATATATATATGCACATACATACATACGTATATATATATGCACATATAACATACGTATATATATACACATACATACACGTGTGTGTGTGTGTGTGTGTGTACAGAGAGAGAGAGATTGATTGATTGATTGATTGATTATGAGGAATTGGCTCATTGGCTCACACAATTATGGAGGTTGAAAAGTCCCATAGTCTGCTGTCTACTAACTAGAGACCCAAGAAAGCTGGTTGTATAGACCCAAGAAAGCTGGTTGTATAGTTCGGTCTGAGTCGAAAGCCTGTGAACCAGGAGAGCTAATGGTGAAAATCCCAGTCCCAGGGCAGGGAAGTACTGACTGATATTCCAGTTCAGTAATTCATCATGGAAAGTAAAATCTTCCTCCCTGACCTTACCTTTTTGTTTTATGCAGTCCCCCAATGGATCAGATGATAGCCACCCATTGAGGAAGATGATCTGCTTTACTCAGTCTACTAATTAAAATGCTAATCTCATTTGGAAACACTCTCATACTCACTTGTCATGTTATATTATCCTGCTTACATATGCTAGATTTAGTTTGCTAATATTTTTAAAGAGTTTTATATCCATGTTCATGAGGAATATTGGTCTCTAGCTTTTTAAAAATAATAATATCACTGTCTGGTTTTGGTATCACTGTAATACTGGCTTCATTAAAAGAGTTGGGAAGCACACCCTTTTCTATTTTCTGGATTTTTTTCAGAATTAACATTTCATCTATTAATATTTTATAAATTAATCATTAATAAATCTGTTTGAATCTTTAGTTTTCTTTTTTGGAAAGTTTTAACCATGAATATAATTTCTTAATAGATAAAGGACTATTTGAGCTCTTTATTTCTTCTTAAGAGCTTTGGCTATTTGTGTTTTAACTTTTTATCTTCTGTCATCAAAATTATTGGCATAAACAACTACATTTTAGAACAATTTGTTATGCAAGAACAGCTAATTAATACATTGATTTATTCATCCATCAGTTCATTAACTTATCTTTCAAAATAACTTAAAACACCAATAATATTTTTCTAGATTTTGTTATATATATTAGGTTTGATGACATAACTGAACTGTAAGAAATGTAAATCTAGTATAGAGGAAAATGATACTAATATTTAGAGCTACGTTGATATGCATTTCTTATATAGATTTATTAGGCATTTACTATGAAAGTATAAAGAATTTTCTATTTTTGTAGCAAGTACACCTAACTTACTATGTTACTTCCCATGCACTATTATGTAAATAGCAGTCTTCAAATAAGAACATTTTTAAAATTTGTTTATACACGTATAAAAGGTATAGACTTCTTCAAGAATCTAAATACTTTCTCTGGCTCATTCTACTCCAGTTCCTCTGACTTCTTTACCGGTCATATCTCATGTCTCATGTATTCCTACCTTAGAGTCTATGTAACCACATCCTTCTACTTGAAAAATCTCATTTAGATTAATCTTTAAATGTTACTTTTTTTGAAAGACCTTTCGAGACACCTTACTGAAATATGATTCTCTTTCCAGTTTTATCTGCTTACCCTTTTAAATGTTCTCATATCATTATATGACAATATACCAAACACTTATACACTTGTTCATTTTCTGTCTTGAAGTCACCCTTTAATATACAAGCTCCACAAAAGGGCTCTTTTGTTCACTGCTTTATCTACTAGATAAAGGCTAGAACAGAATTTAGTATATCAGAGATGTACAATAAATATTATTTAACAAGTAAATGATGGAATTTTCATTATTTTAGGAGCTATAATTTTTCATAAGTAGTATACTCAATTAAAATTGGAAAACCTGGCTTTGACTCTGTGACCTCTTACTACTAAACACAATGGAACACATTACATAACTTTTCTGAGTTCTTTTTAAACTCTTACTTTAAATGATCAACTCTGACACCATGTACAGTAATTTCTTTTGCCTGAAATGTTTGTGTTCCAACCTTCAATGACTGCTCTTTTTCTTTCATTACTAATAAAACTATTGTTCAGCATGCTGCATACTTCCACACACACTACAAAAAACAGTATTTGGAGTGCTTGCTTTGGTAGCACATATAATAACAGTATTTTAAAATTTATTTAACTTTTGTATTTGCCTTTTTTCCTGAATAGAGTCACCAAATTGAGAGGAATTAGTCTTATTTTTTAATTAAATAGATTAATTCCATGGATCAATTTCTCAATCCTAAGACCACCATTAATAAAAATACCTTAGGCATTTAATTGGGATCTAACATTTTGTGGCGGTGGATTGAAGTTTCTCCCTTTTCTTTAAAAAATAAGAGCACATGGATGCTTGAAAAACTGTCAATCATCTCTTTTATTTTATATAATTTATCTAACACACAAAGGCAAAAAAGGCAAAAAGTCATGTTCTGTCAGTAGTTTATTTAAAATTTCTATACTGACTATATCTTTCAGACATTCCACTTGGATTTTCCTTCAACTGACAAAACTCGACCTACCCAGACCAGCTATCTTCTCATTTAATCCATTCTTTATCTTTTTCCAAGTGTCAGGGTCCTTTACTCCCTGTGAATTATAAGCTTTTCTCAGCTTTCTCTTTTGTCTCAGAAATTTTCTAGCCTCTAACACAATTAGATTGCTCCCTTTTCCCTAGGGTGTGAAGAGGGATAGGAGAAGTTCAGGCCTCAAAGATGGATCAGGATAAAGGTCCACACTGTGGTGTGGGTGTAGGAACAGAGAAGCGGTTTATCTTGTTTCCTTTCTTTACATTAGGTAAAACAAACAAACAAAACTAAGAGGAATTTTTTTTTTCTCATGAAGTTATATTCACATAATCTTTAGGGTCTTTTTTGCTAACAGAGTGTATTTCCTTGTCCTTTATTTAGAACCATTTTCTATGTTGACAAAGACAAGGATTATAAACTCTATTTGTAACTGTAACCTTGTCAAATAAGGTGTTCTATGTAGAATAAATTCTTGATGTTGATAATAATGAAAATTAAAAGAATAGAGTCTATTTCTAAAGCTAGCTATTTTTATTTAGACAAGCTTAATATTGTTCTTTCTTATAATTCTAGTTTTACTTTTTTCCCCATTTTACTCAAACGTCATAAAATCCATTCACATCCCCCTCCATTTTAGTTTCATCCCCACAGTGAAAAATTAGAACTTTTAAAATTTATGTTTTAATATACATTATTTATATTTAATTATGTCTTTAAAAAACAGTCATTTATCTTATTTCTGACAGCCTTTTCTCCTGAATTAGCTGTGTAATGTGTCATATTTTAGAAAGCACTTTACATGTTCTCTCTAATCAGAGCCAGAATAGTACTATTCTCCTCATTTAACAATGCTGGGCAAGAGAAGTTAAAACATATATCTTAGTTCATAGATTGGAGCGGCAGCGACAGAATTAAGGTCTTCTGCTCTATTTTTCAATGTTATCATTATTGTATCAAGAAGTCATTCTGGAATGATACAGCAAAATTTTCCAGTATTATATAGTCAGGAGCTATGTAAAAGAAGGTGCTCAGTAAAGACTGCGAATTCTATGGTTTAGTGTGAAATTTATATAAAATTCTATAAAAGGCAAAACCACAGTTTGCTCTCCAAAAGATTGGTGATTGCTTAGAAGCAAGGGTGAAGACGCAGACTGACTGCTAACGGGCACATGGGGACTCCTGTGGTGATGGGAGTGTTCTAAACCCTGACTGTGGTTGTGGTTAAATGACTGTTGCCCCCAATCTCTTGAACTGTACACTTAAACATTTTAGATGTTTATTATACCTCAACAGAGCACAAAAGATAAATATTGTCAGAAGCCTGTTGCCTCTGCATCAGTAAGATAAATATACAGTTTTATTTTATTTATTAGCTATGATGCTTAATTAATTGACACTTTTCAATACTTTGCTTTTATATTTGCTTTTCTATTTTCTATTTTAATTTATTTTTTATTTAAAAAATTATTTATTTTTTTTTATTAAGTTTATTGGGATAACATTGGTTGATACAATTATATAATTTTCAGGTGTACATTATAATTTGCCATCTGTATATTCTACTGTGTGTTTACTACTCAAAGTCCAGTTTCCTTCAGCTACCATATATTGGATCCCCTTTATCCACTTCACCCTCCCTCTTCCTCTCTATATTTGACCCCTTTTACCTGGTCTACCTCCCCGCTCCTCCCCTACCACCTACCCTCTGGTAACCACTAGTCCATTGTCCATGTCCATGAGAATGCTTTGCTTTTAAATCCCTTGCTAACTAACTGGTTTCAGGCTGAGTGAGTTGTTAAAAAAGTGCAGAGTCGTGTGTTTTTCTCGCATCTGACCAGATGTACTAATCACTACAGCACCATTGTGTTATCTAGAACATGGAACGAGGTCACATTCCTTCCTGGTGAAGAGTATATAGCAAATTACTTTAAAAGGTATCTGACATTTAATGCCTAATCCTTAAGATCAGTTTATAAAAAAACAAAACAAAACAAGAAATGCTTACTTATCGCAAGAGGACATGACCAGTTCTCTTGGTTAACAATTTTCTATATGTGCAACTATATACATTTTAAAATAAGAAAGCATGAACATATGGACAGTGGGTTGAAGCAATGTAAATGAAAAGATTTTAAGAAGAGATAAAACATATGCATCAATTTGGGTTCTTTTTTCATGAATTTTTCTCATTTACAGCTTTGTAAGTAAAAACAATGATTTTCTTCACTTGTTACTATCTGTCTGTGATGTTAATTTAGTATAACATTAAAAATTATTATGGAAAAGCATAAATAAATATTAAAAAGTTTCATAATATACCTCCATGGATCCAATAACCAGTTTCAAAACAGTCAATAGATCTTTCTCTTAGAACTATACCTACTTTGCATCCTACACCTTACCCTATTTTTTTTTGAGTTGAATCCTAGATAACATTATTTTATCCAAGATCCTTCAGCATGTATTTATAAAAGACAGTTTAAAAATCATAATCCCAATATTTTCATCATTCCTAAATTAGGTATAATTCTTTATGTTATGAAATACACCATATCTCATAGTACTTTTAACTTACATTTTGTTTGAATTAGGGAAAAAAGTACATGCATTGCATTTTATTAGTATAGTTTAAATTGCTTTTAATTTATAAGCTTTCTATCCCTTTTTTTCTTTATAATTCATTCAATCAAGAAACCAAGACCATATCCTATATAATTTTGCATATTCTGGATTATGCTTATTGCATCCCTTTGTATCACTTAAGATGGTCTGCATACCACTTTATTTACTATAAAAACAAATTACATTTAGAAAGCTGATCAAATTTATTCTATTGTTTAATAATACTCCATAGGAAGAATTATAATCTTCCTATTGTATCACATTAAGAGGTAAATCATGCCCAGCTTACATTCTTCTTGTTCTTACTGAGACTGATCTAACCAGCTAGCTTTTTAATATTTTTAGTATCAATATGAAATCAGAATGATACTGATACCAATATTTTTACTGAAATTAACATTATCAAAATAGTTTAAAATGTCTGTGTACTTTTTAATTTTATTTTTAATTTTATTTTTTTACATCTATTTATTTTTATTGTGGTAAAATATACATAACATAAAACCATTTTAACTATTTTTAAAAATAGAAATGCTGCATTTCTATTTTTAGAAATAGAAAATGCTTCATTAATTTATATGTCATCTTTGCACAGGGTCCATGCTAACCTTTTCTGCATCATTCCAATTTTAGTATATGTACTGTTGAAGCAACACCTAGTATGTCTTTATCTTTAGGATATATTTGAATATCTGGATTGCTCTATATTGCAAATACTGTATTAAAATTCTATTAATGGTTAGATCTGATGATCTTTAAACCTTTTTCATTACAACTATGTTTCACTGTTTTGTCATTTGTCTATGCATTTGATTATAATACTTATTTGTAAGGAATATTTTTTGGACAAATTACAGAACTAAAATGATTTATCCTTTATTGATTATATTTTGTGAGTCATAGTTAAGACTGTTATCCCCACCTTCAAATTTATAGATAAATTCAGATGTATTTACTTCTAATACTTGCATATATGAGTGAAGATAATTTTGTCTTCTCTTCACATAGCTCTGCCATTTATATAACACTAATTATAAATAATATTTTTTTACTCACTGATTTTTGATGTTATGCTTATAATATATTGAATTTTCATTTAGAAATACTATATTTATTTTCAGATTATCTATTCTGGTCCATTTATATTCCAATATCTTATTCTTTTAATTATAGAGGACATAAAATACATATTCCATGGGGGAGGGCTAGAACACCCCTCTGTGGTTTCATGGTTTCTCTATTTCTGCTTATTTGTTCCTTCAAATGAACTTCATAATGAACTTTACTGGTTCAAGAAAAAGTAAAGATTTTTTTATTGTGATTATATTAAATTTATAAATTGAAGATTTTTATTGATATGCAGGTATGTTATTGGTTCGTGGATTCTTTTAGTGCAATTAGGGTCTGTAATCAATATTTACTCACCTTATAATAAGAATTTGGAAGGTTTTTCTTACCCTTTTGTTTATGCTTTAAAATAGTGTAATTTTTGCTTGATTTTAAAATTTATTTTACTATTTTCTATTGTCTATTTCTTTTACTGTATCATTTATGATTCTTATTAATTTTCATTATCTATTTAGACTTATCTTCATTTCTGAAATTATTTTAAATTTATTTCTAAATCATTCTGGAACTCAGTGAGCTTCATTTTCAAACTCTCTTTTATTCTCATAATTTTATCCTTTTATTTATTTTCTAGTTCTGATTTATGCTTTCATATCTTAATTTTGTCTAGTTCATTTTGAAATATTAGGCTACAAGTTAAAAAATTTGGGGGAGGTGATCTTATATTGTAGTATGTCTTCACTGAAAGATGTCCATTCTGTTCATAATTTTCTTTTTACCTAAAATGACTTGGTATAAAATTCAACCACAATTCTATTGTGTTATGAGTGTTTATAAGATGGATTTTCTTGTATTTTTAAAATTATCTTCCCATGTATGGAAATGTGCCAAGAGAACTTTCAAAGCTTTGTGGCTGAGACCTTTCTTCACTATGAAGCATCAAAAAGTTTGTTCGAGTACTGTCTGAGAATAGTCTCCTTCATTTTTCTTTCTTTCTTTTTTTTTTTACTGTTATGAGAATATTTTCTTTCTCTTTCCTTTCTCCTTTTTTATACCTCGTGCCTCAACTCTATCTTTTTGCTCCATGGTATTTCTGTCCTGCTTAATTTGTATTCTATTTCCAAAACTTTCTCTTTGCATAGACTTTGTCCTTGAAGGAAACTTTGGCTAGCTTGTTTCAAGATTTTACGACACCCAGACAACCTCAGCACTATCTAACTTTCCTGAAGTCCCTTTTGAAATTCATCCTTACAAAGGAGACAGCAAGCCTCCCCTGCTGTTCAGCTGCTTTTCTCAGATAGTTACACATGGCTTCTACTCCACAGTGTCTTCTCTAGGTTTCTAAATAAATTGTTCTTAGCCATCTGGGTTTACTAGCATCACAGCTATCAGAAATCTTTTTGTCTTCTTTCTACTGCTTCTTGCACAGTTATTTATATACAGAGGTGTTGGTAGTTTGGCACATCTCAATGAAATTTTGTGGTTTGAAAGAATAGCACTTTGCTACTTGTTTTAAAATACTTTATTTAATTAATTCATTTATTTAGTGCTTTATCACATTCATTACTATATCTGTTTTGTTGAGAGATTCAAGACAAGTACATCGCTACTATATTAACAGCATATTTTTAATGGACTTTGTTTTTAGAGTATTTTAGGTTCACAGCAATATTGATCAGAAGGTACAGATTGACTTTACATATTAACCTAGTATCCTGCAACTTTGCTATAATCTCTTATTAGCATCAGGGATTTCAGATTTTCTACATAAATAACCATCTCATCCATAAACAAAGACAGTTTTACTTCTTCTTTCTCAATTTATATATTTTTTCTTTCCTTTCCTTGTCTTACTGTTACTAAGATGTCCAGTACAATGTTGAAAAAAAGTAGTAAAGGGGACAGATAGCCTTCCTGATCTTAGTGGTGAAGCTTCACATCTGTCACTGTTAAGCATGATGTTGGCCATAGTTTTTTTTTTGCAAATATTCTTTATCAAGTCGAGAAAGTTCCCCTCAATTCTCAGTATACTGAATTTTGGTCATAAATGGAGGTCATATTTTGTCAAATGCCTTTTCTGCTTCTATTGATATGATCATATAATCTTTCTTCTTTACCCTTTTTAATGTGATGGATTACATTAATTGATTTTCAAATATTGAACCAGCCTTGCATGCCTAGGATACATCCCATCTGGTCATAGTGTATAATTATTTTTGTACATTGTTGGCATAGAGTCACTTATATTATTCCTTTATTATCCTTTTAATGTCCATGGGTTCCATAGTGATATCCTCTCTTTTATTTTGTATATTAGTAATTGGTGTCCTCTCTCTTTTTTTCTTAGTTAACCTAGTTAGAGGCTTATTGATTTTTACTGATCTTTCCAGAAGACCAGTTTTCACTTTCATTGATTTCTGCTCGAATTCTTATTATTTCTTTTCTTCTACTTACTTTGGATTTAATTTGCTCTTTTTCCTAGGTTCTTAAGAGGAAGTTAGATGATCAAATTTTTAACTTTCTTCCTTTCTAATATATACATTTAATTCTATAATTTTCTCTGTAAGCACTACTTTCACCATATCTCACAAATTTTGGTGTTACGGTTTCTTTTCTATTTGGTTCTAAATAATTTTAAATTTTTCTTAAATTTATTTTTCAAATCCTGTGTTGTTTAGAAGGGTGTTACTTATTTTTCAAGTATTAATGGAGTTTTCTAGCCATTTTCCTATTATTGACTTCCTATTAATTCCATTGTGGTCGGAGAGCAGATGTTGCATGATTTCTATTCTTTTAAATTCGTGCTTCATAGGTCAGAACGTGGTCTATCTTGGTGAATGTTCCATTAAGCTTAAGAAGAATATGTATTTTTATCAGCATATTTTTTTCTATTTCTTTTATTGAAAAAACTGTACTCTTCTCCCCATTAGTCAGACCTTCCTGTACATAGTAAAAAAAAAAAAAAATGCACTAAAATATTGAAACAAATGTATCCATAACCTACCCTGAGTTTTTGAATTAACAAGGATACTTTTAGCATATGCAGTATTCACAAAATAAATCTTGAAATCTCAGTGGAATAACACAATAAGGATTTATGATACTTATTTATATACAGTCCAAACCGGTGGTTGCTTTCTTTGACAATTGTCCTCTAAGTGACTCAAAAATCATTGTCATAATAATCATAATCATATCAGGGCTTTTCAGCAGGCAAGAGTGGTAATGAGATTTTTATAGAGCCTTGCCTTATGTCATTTCTACTCATTCTCTCTTTGCCACAATTGGCACAAATCCCACAGCATGAGAATCAGAAAATATTGAGATGCTTGATAAGCAGTACATATCTATGCCATATTCTTCACTTGGGTTAGGAAATTTTACTTCCTTCCATCTACAGAGTTGCTTCTATTACATTTAGACAATATTTAACATCTCAAGAGAAGCTTTTATTCCATGAACTTTAAGAATTAAAAAAAAAAAAAAAGCCAATCTCAGCTCTGCCCATGATAGAGTAGATGCTATAGTATTTACTCTATGCAGTTAGTCACTGTGGGGAAAAAAAAAATCTATGTACAAAAATTCAAGCAGACAGTACTTGAGAGAAGGAAGCACATATAAATTAAATTAAAATGAGGCCTCAGACTTTCATCCTGGCTTTACCTGTGAGAGCATTGCCGAAATCACAATATAGGTAAATAGAATTCAAAAAGAAGATGACAGTATCACTACATGGAAAAAACAATGTCGCAGTTCATTGTTGCTATGGTGACTTGGGTTTAGGAACAAAGATTCAAAAAGGTAGGCATAGCAGAAAAGGAGCCATGATACAGTATAGAAAATTATTTCTGTGTCATTGGCTCACTGAAAGGCTATGCACAGAAAGTATTAATCTCCAGGACGTCTAGCAGAGAACAATCACAAGGAATCAGGATAGATTTCAAGTAGATACATTGTTCTGCAGAACTATGGAGTTTAAGCTCAGCTATAGGTAACCTTGGTGATTTCCCAGGGTTTTCAGTAGAGAAATGAAAAAAACATGCTTTAGAAATAAGGACCAAATTCTAGAATTAAGCTCATGCTCTCAAAGTAAAAGATATGCCTAGGAGAAATAGAAGGCAAAATTGTCCATTGTCTCTACAATGTATCATGTCCAACATATGACATAAAATTACTAATTATGTGAAAACAAGTTATAAATAATAAAATGATACAATAGTCTATTATAAGAGCAGGCCCAAGAATGATACAAATACTACAATTAGCCAATAAGGACTTCAACTTATCTATAGTTCATATGTTTCAGAAGAGAAAAAGAAAAACTATGTGAATTAAAAGATGAATAATATGAATAGAATGTTCATATATTTATAAAGAAAATCAAGTGGAGCTAGTGGGTATGATTGAAAGCAGACTAAACATAAGATAGGCTATATACTGGACTCAGAGAAATATCATTGAAATGATATGCAAAACAAAACACAGAGAGAACAAAGAAGACAAATTAAATAAAACAGAATAAAAGATAATGTGGAAATAGGTCAAAAAAGAGTCCCAGAAGGAGAAGACAGAGAGTTAAGATAGAAACAAATTTGGAAAAATAATAGATGATCACATATCAGTTGGCAGGTACTGCATTGAATCTCAGTGAGATAAATATGAAGAAAAACATACTTAAGTGTGTTATAATCAAATTGTTGAAAATCAAAAATCAAGTGATAATATTAAAGTCAGCTAGAGAGGTTTAAGTTACATGACATTTAATTAAAAAATACTAATATAATTGATTGCTAAGATGTTAACAAATGGAAGTCAGGAAAATATAGAAAGATATTTAAATTAAATCCAATTAGTTTGGAAATCTGGAAAGTACAGTTTGCTGGAAAGCTCCCATCTTGTCTCCCCATGCCACATGGAGTAGGGCAAGGAAAGGTTGGGAAATGTATGGGAGAACAGAAAGATAAATTGTCTGGACTGTATGAAATAACATTAGCAGGAGAAATAGTTATCTTAGGGACATATTCAACATTAGATTTTTGTGATACACCTCAATGGAGATTGCAAGAAGTTGAATATGGGAGTTTACAGAGGAAATTCTTAGAATTCATACACACTGTATAATATCTTCTAAGAATAGCATGTAAAAAAAGAAGTATCTCAGAGTAAGTACTCAATCAAGAACTCCAAATTTAAAATTAAGAAAAATGCTAAAATGTATAAAAAATACATTTGACCTGCTGCACATTAAATTTGATATTCTAATATGTGATAGGTATTCTAGAATCAAGGAATATCTATGAAGAAATACCTATTCCTTTATTAAAGCATAGCATCAAAATTTGCATACATTGACACTGCCATACTTCCTGTTATTATTCCTATCTCCCATGATTAATTTTACCACACTGTATAAATCTGAAAAAGCAAATCTAATGATTATAAAAAATCATGTATATCATGTACAGTTTTACTGACAATATTATTTTCTAGATCACTCATTATTTTATTTCATCAGCTCTCTTAGGATAAATTTTCCATGGGATCGACGCACAAATTTCTGTGTTTTCCTTTAATAATGTATTGGCTTAATCTTACGAACTCTGAATCAAATGATTGATCATGTCTGCTCATTATTTTTAGATGTAAATGTGTTGTCTATCTCCTCCAAGCATGCTGGACTTCTCATTGCATATCCCAAGCATTAAATTCAGACTCAGTTTGCATTTCTGTTTTTATTGCATCTTATGGGTTGATATGTGTCCCCCCCCAAAAGGTATGTAAAAACCCTAAATTTTAGTATCCAAGGATGTGAATTTATTGGAAATAGAGTTGCAGATATAATTAGTTAAGATAATGTCATACTGGAGTAGGATGGGCTCCTAATTTCATATGACTGGTGTCCTTTTAATAAGAAGTAAGATGACGTGTAGACACAGACATGTAGTCCATACAGAGATTGAAATCATGCAGCTGCAAGCCAAGGAATGACCAAAATTGACAGCCGCCGCCAGAAACTGGGAAGAAGTAAGGAAGAATTTTACTCAAAGGAAGCATGAGCTGGCTGACAACTTGATTTTACACTTTGGCTTCCAGAACTGTGAGAATATAAATTTCTGTTGCTTTAAGTCCCCCTGTTTGTGGTGCTTTATTAACATAGCCCTAGAAAATAGATACACTGCCTTTTCACTCAATTCCTTTACTTATTTTCATTTCATTTCCCTTCATCGCATATATATTTTAATAGGACTCCTTAAACTCCCCTTTTTATGTAATGAGGCAGAATTCCTCTGTCTATCCATTCACTACAATTTAAAATTTAAGATGTAATCCATATGCTTTCAAGTAGTTTACTACCTTATGGATGTTTTAAGAGTCAATGCCAATGAAAGTTAATAAAAAACACAATAATAGATGTTCAAATTGTAAAATACTTGCAGGAAACGATACTTTTGTAAGAATTTAGAGCTAGGATTAATCAGCATAAGCCAAAGAAAACAATAAACATGGAAAGCATCAAGAAATCAGGATTTAAGCGGAAGCTTTAGGAATGGATTGGAAGGATTTCGGCTGGTGAATAGAGGATGACATTTCAGGAAGGAAGAAAGTTGAGCAACGGTAGCATGATAGACGAGTACATGGTGCAAATAAATGATGATACCGACTCTAGAGAAAGGTCCGTAGGTGGGAGTAGTACAAAATAGTCTTGTCTAAACGGGAGGTAGAAAAATTGCAGGAAATCTGAAAAAAAACAATGAGAGTTTAAATCTGTTTAGGAAGGCAACTGGGAGCTGTTGTAGATTTTTTGAACGCTATTAGAATGAAAGGACCTAAGGGAAAAGAGAGTAATCCAGAGATAGTGTGCAAGATAAATTAGTCTGAGAAAGCAAAAAGAATCAGTGAAAAGAGTCAAGAGAAAAGAACTGAGATTTACTTTAGAAAACTGGTTAAAGAATCCAAAGCTCTGGTGTTAGGGGCCTAAATAAATGCAACTGACCCAGGAAGATCAGCTACATTTTCTGAGGTTTTCTTGACATTCTAATCTATTACTGTTTAGTTTTTCTCTTTTATCTTGGTTGTATTTGAGCCACTGGCATTTATTTCTGGGATCTTTTCACTAATAATAAAAGATTTCTGCTTAACCTGAGAAGTCCTTGCATAAACTTTGATTTTCAAATGCACTTGACATCCATGGCATATGAGTATATTTATAATGCTCACTACTAAGGCTCAGTATTGAGAAAATGCCATGCTGGATATTTTCAGCTATGTTATCTTTAATTTCCAAGCTGTGTTAATTTTGCTGACTGTAGAAACTTCCTTTCCACCTCATTATTGTCTCTTTTCCTGAGACTACTCAGGCTAGCATGTGTGTCTGAGATAGGTAAGCTCTACTTTCTTGATGCTTTTTCCTTTGAATTTTACCTTCCTCCTCCAATCTTTCTCTTTCAGAAAATGTAGCCTCTTTATATATAATTTCAAGGGCACTTCTTGTGGCATAATTGATTTGAGGACTCTTTGGCCTAATACTTCTATTTAGATTGAAATTTATGGAGAGTAATTTTGAAATTTATGGAAGTAATTTTGAGACATCACTCAAATTGCAATATCACCAGTATTATATGGCTTTTTTAAATTTTTTTTTCGCACAGCAATACTGAAAAATGTATTATGTTTATTTAAAAAAATGTTTTTGTGGACATTTTCATTTTTGAATATAGAACTTTTTTTTTTTCCCAAATATATGTTTCTAATGGAATAGGCCTATGAACTATATTTATGCAAATTTGGCCCAGAGAAGAGAAACAAGTAAGGTTAAAATTAAAGACACTGACTATCCTAAGTATGTTTTTCAGAGTCACCCATGTTTGTAGAATGAATTTAAAAATTGACCAGTATTCAGAAAAATGGGATGATTGAAGATGTTCAAAACATATTCTAAAACTGAAAACATTTTGGAGGTGGTTTGCTTTAAAACATAAAGTTCTAATAATTCTTTGAATCAGAGCTAACTGAGCATCCATCATTCCTTTAAAAATCTCTATCTGCTGCTGAGAAAACAGCATAAATAGTTACATGGCAACCTGTACTGCATTTTTAAACTTAAATTCCTAGGTTAGAAATTTTGCATTAAGTATGTATTGTCCTTGTTAGGAATATTATAGATGCTTCAATGATACCATTTATTGCCAAGTAGATACTGTAATTTTTAGCTGCATCTATTATATAAAAATTATAATTAATATGACTTAATACAAACTAATATAAAGTGTATATTTTCAATTATATATATTTTTATTTTCTGCCTCTGTTATAAAAAACAAAATTTATTTCATTTTCTAACAGGAGTTCTGTATTATTATTTTTTTCACCAAAAGTGTATGTGAACAAAAAAAAAACATTCCTATGGTATTTATCGTTTGTATAATTGTTATACATTTACATTATAAATTGTATGATGCTATAATTTGAAAATATGATTATTTCTTCTACTATAATATAACTCATGAAGGCAGAAATTGTAAAACCATTAATAGACAACAGGATCTAACACACTTTTACTTAGTGATCTGTATTTTGTAAGTGCTTAACAAATTTATTGATAAGTGAATGCATGAATTATGCTTACTAATCATTTTTTTATTCTTTACTTGGTTTTAAAATAAAAACATTAATCTCTAGGCATTTAATTTAAATTAGCATATAGTTATCTCTGGACTTAAAAAATAAAACTAATTTAAAATTCTTCCATGTTGGTTTAAATTGATTTGTTTTACATAATTATTCTCAAATATGTTTTCCTAGGTGATCCATTCCAGAGTGAATTCCAAAATTCTTGTGACAAGCTACGATTGATGTATTGCCACTTTATTCATTCAGATTTTTATTAGCAATTTCTATATTTGTCTCTTAAAGGAAATTCAACAGTTTCAATAGGCTTATGATTCCAAATTATTGTTGAAGAAGTTTTTTATATGTTTATATGTTATAATAATCTGATGGTATTTTGGATAAATATATCTTGTTTTGATTTACAATGTACAGATATTAAGGGACTGTATAGGGAGGAAATAGACTTTCATGTGTTTTTTTGTCATAATGATCACTGAATGCTACTTGGCAAATTCATACTTTAGTATTTAGGCAAAACATCAACTTAAAATAGTAGTTCTTAACCAGTGAGATTCATCATAGCCTGAGGAGCTTTTAAAAATATAATGGACTCCACTAGAAGAAATTCTTATGTAGACCAGGAATGGCAGTCAGCTGTATATAACCAGAAATGTTAACCAGGTGATTATTATGCACATCTCTGTTATAACTACTGAACTGCAGACGTACAATGCTCATACTAAGGACATATATTTATATCCCAGTGAAGCTGGGCATTTGCATAGGTTCATGTAATATAAACTTCTCTATTTTTTGATACTCTAGGAGTCAGGCCAATAAATCAAATAACATATCTCTGAGTAGCCCTAAATAACATTCCATTTCTTCATGAATTCACATCATCTCAGTGATGATGATAGTGAGTATGATTTTTCCAGGCTAACTTCTCTTTTCATAAAACATATTTACTTTAGAAAATTTGGGATTATAAATTCTTTCTCCGACTCTTTGGGATGTAAATATTTTGAAAGCTTCTTGCCATGTTTATAACAACCCAGGAATATCTCAAGTATCAGCAAGCTATCCCTTCGAAACGTAATCACCAAGAAAGATAGGTCCCCTGTCTCTTAGTTTCTGTGGAGGCTGGGAGCCTAACTTTGGCTTGACCTTGCTGCAACTTATGAAACTTACCTTCTGTCCAGAAGACAGGAGAAAGTTTACCTTTCTTTTTAGGAAGGCCAATTAGCAAACACAGGTGGCTTATGATTCCTCCCACCCCGGTTCTTAAAAATTCTCCAGTCCTATTTTATTTTTTTCTTTTTCAGTAGAGTTGAGCTCAAATTGAGTGCCAGTCTCCCTCATTGCAATAGTCTCAGATAAAGTCCTCATTAGCTCTTTAACCTCCTCTGGTACAATTTTTGGCACTCCCATTCTTTCTTCTCCCTTCCCCATCCTACTCCTTTTTTTTTTTTTTTTTAATAATGCTCTTTATGGTAGAAATCATAAATGAAAAGATTCCAATACTACACTAAGGTTATCTATTATTAGCAGAAAATAGAGAGAAATAAGAGTATATGACCCAGAAAGTTCAAATCAGAAAGAAGTTTGAATAGGGAAGGAGAAATTGGTCCCTGCTTCTGGGGCAGCAAGTTATATTTTTCCTAGAGTAGCCCTAAATAACATTCCATTTCTTCATGAATTCACTAAGAAAATCTTCTATGGTTTGTTCAAAGATCATTTACCTCTGCTGTCTTTATTTCTCCCTAGGGATGATTAGGAATCAGTCCCCTGAATTCTCCCTCTACAAGGTTCTCAAGTTTAGATAAACTGTTCAGCAAACATGTTCAAGAGATGGAGATATTTTAAAACACAGTAATCACAAGACACATGGACACTGCAGTAAAATTCAGAGGCTACACCCGCAACAGTCTCTCTCTCTCTCTCTCTCTCTCTCTCTCTCTCTCTCTCTCTCACTCGCTCGCTCTTTTTCTCTCTCTTTCCCCCCAATTTCTATTCTTGGACAGATGCACTTTCTCAGACTTCCTATTTATCTTACACGTTTTCTTTGTAATGGGGAAGTTTCTTATTCTCCTACTACCTTTTGAGATTAGATAGAAACTCCTTAGACCACCTAGACTAGAAAGAAAATGCAGGTCTCTATATTGTCTTGACCAAAGAGGGCAAATTAAGCTTGAGGATATAATCCCATAAAACAGTAATAATGACTATTTTGGCCACTCCTGATTTCTCAAGCTTCTTCTTTTCTCATCAACACTAATTTTTGATATTTTCTTACCAACAAGCAAATAAATACCTCCAATACCAAAACAAAACACACACATACACTCACTCTATGACAGCAGTTAATTAGTGTAACAAAAATGGTTTTAAGGCACACACTGAAACATTCAATACTGATTATAGTTACATTGAACTAGAAATAGAAAATCTTGAAATCATATTCCAGTTCAGCTACTTGTTAACTTTTTGCTTCTGAGCAAGACATTTAATTTCTATTAGCCTCAATATTTTGGCTATAAATGGAGGTAATGATTCCTGCTTAAAAATATCAGAATATTTTGAAAAGCAATTGCTTCATAATGAATATGAAGATAATTCATTAACACAAATATCTATAAATCTGAAGATGGCGATGTTAAGGAAAATAGTCCATTATTGCTTAATGTTGCAAATCTTACATCATGTATAGACTTCAAGTACCTTGATATTTCAAAATCTAGTGGTTTACACTGATCAATATAAGAAGAAATGTTATAGAGAATGTCAAAAATTTTGGACAACACTCATTTTGTGCTTATGCAAGGTGAAATTCAGGCATATTTATTTACCTGAGATTTTTATTTACATGGTTAAATGCTTTAATGTTTTACTGCATCTCAGTGTTTTTTTTCTATTAACAACTACTACACTTACAGCTTGTAGATACATTTATGGAGCAGTGTTTAAGTTTGTTAATTATATTGAACTAAAACTTGATAGTAGTGATGGTTTTTTAAAGATATATTCTCTCTCTAAATTAACTTGAAACTATATCATGATTTCAATAAAATATTGACATTTTAAAAAACTAGACAAAGTATATTCTAAAGAATATATCAAAAAAAGTAAAAAAATCTAAAAACATTTTTATAGAAGAATGCTTAATCGGAATTTGTATTTCCACATGTCATATATGCAATTAAACCTTAATTAAAACAATTACTATCACCTTGTGATTTTATAGCAAGATAATGAAAGAGAATACATAGAGACATGAGATAAATTCAAATTCCTATATGAATTTAGTAGGTAAATATCAGGTCATTTAAAATTGGGGGTGAGGGAGAAATGGGTTTAACACATGAAATGCAGTGTTCTGGCACATGGTAGATATACAAACAAAAATATAGATGGCTGCCTACTTCACTCAAACAATATGAAATGCTGGGTGAATAATAATTCAAAAGTTAAAAATGAGACCCTAAAACTATTAGAAATAGGGAAACACTTTCTAAACAGAGCCCAAACCTTAAAATTATAAAAGAAAAAGAAAGAATTAAAAATATGCTAAATGTTAATTTTCTAGAGAGAAATAAACCTCATAAAAAATGCAAGAAAGTGACAAACTGGGAAAAATGTTTCAATTATCTATTTCAAACAAAGATACACTTTCTTAGAAATCTATAAATAAAAGACAAAACATTCAATAGTGAAATGTTCATGAACACAAAGTTCACAGAAAAGTAAAGGATTATAGATTTAAAACTCTTCAAACATACACATAATAATACAAATAATTAAAATTAACACCACAAGATAGAGTTTTTACCAATCAAGGCTATAATCATAAGTTCAGTAAATTTATGGAAAAATAGTCATTCAAAAAGTTGATAAAATATTAGCCACATCAAAAATGCATGTATACCTTGCTGATTTATTCTACAGATATGTTAATGTGTCTGTACAAAAATATAAAAATAGAGGTAATCATTACTGCACTCTGTTAAAGCAAAGATGAAATAAAAAATATCAATAGGTACCAGTTAAATAATTCATGGTACCCTAATAAGTTAGATGAAATAATACATAGATGTTTTGACTTCTTCAGAAGAGTAAGGTGGATCAATGTTAAAGATAGAAATAGTCACAAGATATGGATGTTTAAAAATAAATTGTGTAAGAGAGTCCCTTTTACTTACACACACCCTCTTTGTGTAAAAAATAAATAAAATAAATGTGCATTAGTTTTCAAGTATGAAGAATATTTACCAAGAAAGAATATTTGTGGAAGTATACTTAAAACAAACTATTACCAGTATTTATTTTTGAAAAAATTTTGTTGGGAATCTAAAGTGAGATGGTAAACTTTGGAGCTAAGATTTCTAAAACTTTTGCTTTTAATATCTATCTGAGCACCATTCTAGATCCAATGTTAGCACTTATTCTAAATAATTTTTATTTTGTTTAATTTGTCTAGGAAACAGCACTGCATTATTTGTAGTAGGGATAAATATATTATTATAACATGGTCTGAAATCTTGTATTATAGAAGTATTTTAAATCATTTGAGTTTCTTACAGAATTGGTCTTTTAATGATTTTTCTAATAACTGTTAGCAATAGGCGATTGCATACAACAAAATTTATCACAGTGATTTTCTAGATGGACTAGAAATACAACATAATATAATCAAAAGAGTTTGAAGAGATATAAATTATCGGGGTGAGGTGGGGTCAGAGCACAAGAAGGCCCAGTTATCCACCTTCTATGCAAGGCCCAGCTCTGCCACTGGGTACTAGAAAAGCACCGACAGATAAGGCCTTCACCTTGAACCTTTGATCTAAATTAGAGTTTAAATAACACCAAAAAGTAAATCAAGCAAATATTTCATATTTGTTAAGAGATCTTAGACAATTAAGCTTAGAGAGGAATTGTTTCAAATAGAATACACAGAGAATATTTCCTTGCGGAGATGCCATTTCAATAAAAACTGTAATAAAGTGAAAATGAACTAGGCAAAAATATGAGTAAACATATTCCAGATGGAATTTGAAATGGCATATTGAAGGAGCAGCGAAGGAGCAGCCATAAAACCAGTATGTCTGTTGGGGAATGAGCTAGGTCAAGAACTGGAAAATATTAAGTCAGAAAACTAATCAGATAGCAGATTATGTAAGTAAGGTTTTGTCAATCACTGGACAGTATTGAGCATAGGAAATACAAAATATTGTTTACTTCTGCTCTATGGAGAATAAAACATGTATGGGTTTGGAGGGTGTTGGCAAGAGTATAGGAGCATGGGAACCAGGCTATTGCTATAGACTCAGCTAAAGAAGATGGTAGCTAAATTGGACTAAGGAAGTAGTGGTGGATTTAGTGATAAGTTGTCAGGTTCTGATTTTTGAAACTTGTCTCAGTAGGGCTTGAAGATGGATTTGACTTGAGGTATAGGCAGAGGTAGGTATCTACCATGATGCCAGTATTTTGCTGCTGGAAACTGAGTAAATGGTGGCGTGCTTTAAGATAGGAACTTATGTGAGAAGTAGGATTTGCGGAAGTGCTCACAAAGTAAAATTTTGTTTTCAATATGCAAAATTTGAGGCACCTGCTAGTCAAGGTGTTGAAGTCTTTCAGTGAGTCTGGAACTCACAGGAAGCATCAGGCTGGAGATAAAATTTGGGAGTGCATAGTTGGAATTTAAGGATAGAGAATGTCACCATAGAGTAACCATACATGAAAAGAAAAAGAAGGCCCCGATATTTGATCCTGACACTTATGTGAAAGACTATAACACTTCTCCTCCTCCTCCATTTTTTGCCGAATGAATGAATGATGTGGACAATGCATTGCACAGCTGAGGAGAGTTGCAATGGTAAGTTCAGTGACTTTCTTTTGCATAACTTAAGTAAGTATTGTACAGGAAGAACGTAGACAATAAAAATGAATGGGTTTATTCATTTATTATGAGAAGACTATATACAGTAGAGATTGTGTAAATAAAAATAAGATATATTCTTTCCCTTCATAATTTACAGTGTACTTGGTGACACAGACAGCCTGAGAGGATAGGCATGACACTCTTGTTCAAAAACTAAGATGACTTTCTTAAATTGACTCCTGAGCTAAAACTTAAAACAAAAGGAGTCATAATGGTGAGAACAGTACTAAATGAGGAAGGGATTCAGGCCCAAAAACCATATAAGCAAAGACATAGGTGAAAGAAAGTATCATAGAGAAAGTAGGCACTTTAAGCAGTTTTCTATTTTTAAAACACAAATGGGACACATGGTATATTGCAAAGAAAGGTTGAAGTATCAAGAAATTGGCAGGCTATGAGAGAAACCTAATTAAAAGATATAGAAGTATAAACATATACGAAATAGTTTTAAGGTTTGTAATTAAATATCTTACTCTGATTTCTTTGTAGAAATAAATTTGAAAGACTCCAAGTCTGAGGCACAGAAAGCAGTTCAAATTGTTGCAATAAAAAAGGCAGAACTTGTGACGGTCACATCTAGTGTTTGTAGGTCTTAATTATAGCATTCAGTGAGTCGTGGCCAATATATACACCTATGTAACTCAGTCTTTAATCAAGTCACAGATCATTTATACCATCGTGAGGTGTGTTTGTAACTAATGCCAATTTAGCACTTCTCCAATCATCTTGATGCAACCTCTGTTCAGATTTCTATCGCCATGAATTCATTTAATCTGTTGTTGAACTTCATATAAATAAAATCACAGTCTTTATTTACACAGGCTTCTTTAACATAATGTTTTTGCAATTCATCTATGTTGCACGTATCAGTTTGTTCCTTTCTACTGCTGAGAATCGTTTATATATTATATGTAGCATACAAATAAAATCATAATTTGTTTATTAATTTTCCTATTGATGAAAATCTGGGATATTTCTGATTAAGGGTTATTTTTTAATTTCCTATAAATTTTCTTACATAATAATTTTGCGGGTGTTCTCATTTCTTTTGGGTAAATATCTAGGACTATAGTTAGTATGTCAGAAGGTAAGAGTATAATTATAAGAAACAGCAAAACAAATTTACAAAGTAGTTTAATAATTCTACATTCTCACAAGCAAATTATAAAAAATGTAATTACGTTATAATCTTTAATTTTTTGGGTCAGTCTTCTTACTTTTAGCCTAAAGTCTAAAATGTGTTGTAATTTGCATTTCTTCCATAACTAATGATGTGGAGTCCCTGTTACACGCTTATGACGATTCTAATGTCTAGTTGAGTGGTTGTGCAAAGCTTTTATCCACATTTAAATTATTAATATTAGTGGTGCTTTTTGTTTATTTACTTGTTTTTATTTTTTGGTTTTTAATTATTGAGTTGTAGATTTTTATGTATTACCATATGTACATGTTCCAAACACTACTTCCTATTTTATGTCTTTTGTATTCATTTTTCTGAATTGGGTTTTCAAAAATAATTTAATTTTAAGTCATTTTATTTTTATTTTTTCCCTTTATGGTTAGTGAGTATTGGGTCCAATCTAAAACATCTTCACTTGGTAAATATCATTAGATATTCTCCTAGATATTTTTCAAAAAGATTAATGGTTCTAGTATTTGCATTTAGGTCTGTGATCCATTCCAAATTGGTTTTAGTTATGGTGTTAAGTAGGGTTATATGTGTGTGTGTATGTGTGTGTGTTCCCATTTTATAATATTTTATTGATTAATAAAATCAAAGATTATATAGTCATTATGAATCTTATGCATATGAAAACATAGCCTTTTAAAATTTTTTGACATTCAAAACTCTCTACTCATTAATCTATGCAACTTGATGAGTTTGGAGATAAGTACACACCTGCAAAACTATCACCAAACTCTATGCCATAAACACATCTATCATCTCCAAAACTTTCTTCCTGCTTTCTTCTTTATCTATTATTATGGTCCTCATAATTATTTTTGATAAAAAATACAACATAAGAGCTGCCTTCTTAGCAAATTTTCAAGTATACAATATCGTATTACTCAATGTAGATAGTATGCTGAATTTATTCATCTTGTATAACTGGAACTTTGTACTCTTTGGCTATACCTCTCTGTTTCCCTATGCCTTGGCCCTTGGCAACCACTATCCACTCTGTTTCTATGAGTCAGACCATTTTAGATTCCACACATCAGTTGTGCTATATAGTATTTGTCCTTCTGTGTCTGGTTTATTTCACTTAGCATAATGTCCTCCGGTTTATCCATATTGCTGAAAAAGTGTGTTTTTAATAGGAAACACCTTATTTTTATAGAATCATTTATAAAAAATAAAAAATAAAAAAATAAAAATAAAATAAAAAAAAAAACTTTAGCTTTTCCATTGAAAATGCCTTGGTCAAAAATCAACTGTACAAATCTAATTTCTGGTGTCTGTATTTTGCTTCATTGATATACAGTTAATTTTTATTGTTTGTGGTAGTTGTGTTCTGTGAAGTCACTACTACCACTAAATTGGTAAATACTGAACAATTACTCTTAGGGGAAATATAGGGTTAGGTTTTTAAAGCCTCTACTCACATTTTATCAATCCATCAATATATAACCTTGTTACACATGTGTTTCTGTTTTAGAACACCTTATTTAATATATGTTGTTTATTCATTAACATGGAACTCACAGCCAATAGCCCTATAACTCATTCTTGAATGAAGCTTATCTAAAACACTTATTTTCTCCATAAGGTACATGGCAGCCTTTTGGGGCTTAGGAACTCTAGACAGTACTTAAGTACTACACTTGAAGGCCATTATAAACAGCAAAATCACCAGCTAGAAGCATAAAGTGTGAAAAGCAGTAAAAAAAAAAAAGACACGTGTTTAAAATACGAGTTGGAATAAGGCAGAGTGTTTGTTGCCTTATTGGATCTGAGCTGATAAAGTGTACATCAGGTGACTAATTTTTCCCTGTTGAGCAAATGCCTAAGAATGCACAGCAGTATTGATTGTTTTTGGCTACAAATACCTATAAGTGGATAGGTAGATTCACAAATAGAGAATCCTGTCTTAAGTTTAGGCTTTTACCCAGACTCACTCTCAGGGAAAGAAGAGGCAATGTCTAGCCTTGGCTGAGGCTTCAGTACTCCAACAGGACCAAGATGCTTCACAACCTAATAGGTGATCCATCCGGGTCCACAGCAATACATCAACAGGGCTGCAAACACACCAACGTGGTCCCTGCCATAGCAACCCAGGTATGCAAGCACTTGCTCTTTGCTTTGAATATATTATATTTAATCATAAGTTTCTAAAACTTAACTTTTAGTAGCAGCTACATTTAAAATTGATGAATACAATTCCTGAAAATTAAGTGATCAGCTTTTAATAAAGCACATTAATGTGTGATTATCAAATTTTTCTAAATTCAGTCTTGTCTGTTATTAAGATCTTGGCCTTTTTACCTTTTTTTCTTTTTCTTTCTTTCTTTCTTCTTTTTTTTTTTTTTGCTTGCAACTAACTCATGAAATTTAGTCTTTTATTTCCTTTTTTTTTCCCCTAAATTAGTTGCTATAGATATGTGATATGCATAAAGCCCAGAGTGGAATTTTGATTATAAAAGATAATGTAGCTTATTGGTTAAGAAAATGGACTCTAATTAGAAATATATCATATTTTTCCAAAATATATTTTGTTGTATAGATCAATCTTAAATTGTGATCAAATTTAATGTTGCACATTTTTATTTCTGTATTCTCTAAGATCATGGGCTACTTTGTTAAGAAGCTTTGTATATTAAAATATATTAGAAATCTTAAAATTCTGTGTAATTGTATTAAAATAATAGTATCCATTAGGTGGACACAGAAAGCAATATATTAATATTTGTATGTCATGTATGTATAAATAGTGATATTTAATAAAAAACTGTAGAATTTAATACTGACAAAAATTAAATTTATGCATTCCAATATTAAAAATAAAAAGACTCAGAACTTTGTAGGAAGAATGCCTGCTTATGTTACTTATTTGCTACCTATTTGCCTCTTTATCAGTCATTTGCTATGTGACTATGCAATTTATTTAATCTCACTGTGCCTCAGTCTTCATCTATAAAAATAGGAGTAAAGTAACAATTGTAAGTTTTTTCTTTGTTTTCTTTTTTGGGGGTGTTACTTATTTTTATTTTATGAACGAGAATCAGATGAATTAAAGCATTTAAAATGGAAGGTGTCAAAATTTTAGTACTATAAAAGTTTTAAGTATTATTATTTAATGTAAAAATTTTTTAGTAGTTTTAAAGAGTATTTTCATTTATATGTAGAACAACTACCTGTATTCTTTGTCCTATCATATTTTGTCATGAATTATATTTTAATGGTACTAAAAATTTTACGAGTGTTTTCCTATGAGTGCATGTATGCATATTTTTCTGATAATATTCACATTTATTTCTTGTATTTATCTCACAATTATAACTTTGTACACTTAACTTTTGCATTGATTTTTGCATTATCTATTCAATACTTTGTAATATCAAAATGAAAATTAGCATCCCTCACCTTTCTTCTCCTGACCCTTCATGCTATTTAAGATGATTATATTTTAATATATATATATTTATTATTAAGTATATTTAAAGCTTCATTATGTATCTATTTATCTTTGACCCTCATCTGTAAGATAAGAGATAATCAGTTTACTAATGCATAACTTATTTTCCCTTCTTCTTCCAACTCAAGTAAAAAGGCAAATTTTGCATTGCCATAAAAAGTTACAATTACTACTCATGTTTTTTAGCCTTAATTTTTAAATAAAATATAATTCTGGTTTACCTTGAATTACTTAGAGATTTTAAAAATATATTAAATTCTTGAAGAAGGTCTCATAATAACAATTATTCCTGATATCTAGTTCAAAAAATATTTGTTGGCATTGAGTTAGAACTAAAGATGGTTTAGGCATAAAAACTTGGAGTATGCTTTCCTTTTTGAGTGTTTTTTAAGTATTACTCCACTATAATCTATCATTAAATGGTGCTATTAAGTAATATAAACCAACTTGATTATTTTCTCTTTATGTAACTTGATTTTTTTGCCCGTTTAATCAAGCAAGCAAACTTCCTTGAAATCAAGTAATTTTGTGAGTATATATGCTAGTTTTGATCATCCGAGCCAAATTTACCTGGGCAATAGTATCTCTCTTTAATTTTTAAATTGAAATAATCTCTTCTTTCTGGAAATATTTTCTTAAATTACATTTATTAACTTCTGCTTAATTATTTTAGTTTATTCTTTGAGTAAACCAATAATGTGCATCATTGATTATTGACTGTATTCAATAGCTGCTATTTTCTCTCTGATGCATTTAAACTCTTTATGCATTTCCATTTTATTTTCTTCCTTTCTTTGTTTCTGTCACCTATCATCCCTCACTTCATTTTCAGCAGTTTTGGTTTTTTCCATTTCCTTCAAATATATCTTTATTTCTAAAACAATTTTATTAATTTTTCTCTTTTCTTTTTCTTTTTTCCTAAACTTTCTGAGGCCTTATGTCTCTACTCGATAGTCTTTTTATAAATTATACTGCTTTAAATTTGATTTTACATTTATATTAATTTAAGTGATTACATGTTTTATTTGTTTCATTGAAACACTTTTTCTTATGAGAAATCATCTTCCATGTGTTTCTTTTCTGGTTTCTTTCTTCTACGTTTGGTAAATATACTGTGCTAGTTTTTGTTGTTGTTGTTATCCATCTGTGTAAGGTGAGCTTTTCCCAGTGAGACCAATTTGTATTCGATCCATACGGGGAAGACCATATTCTTATTCCTAAGAAGAGTATGTGGTTTTTTTTTTGTTTGTGTTTTTTAAGTATTTGCTTCTTCTCATCAGCATATATAGGCAGATATAAAGCAGTATTAATGATTTAAGTCTCACCTCATCATTCACATTACTCTTTTAGCTACATGGTTATTTTGCTTAATGAACATGTGGCTTATTTGAGCAATCGCCTCCTTCAACACCTGCATGTCTATTTTTTCTGTATTTTAAAGTTGCAGGGAATTTGTCAATATTGCAAAAAAGTGTTTCGATTATCCCTTATCTTGGTGAAATTTTACTGTCAAATTTTTCTGAGAACTGCAACTAAAAGCAAACTCTCTCCTTTTCTACTGAAACCACTACTCTTTGGAAGCTTTCCATCTATTTGGTTGTTTACTTGCCATTTTTTGAAGACAGGGTTAGTATTACATATCTTGTTCTCCTGTTGTTTCAAAGTTATTCACAAGACTAAACAAGGGAAAATACTAATGTAGGCTTCCAAATTAAATCATTATCTTTAAGCCCCAAATCTGTTCACCTACACTTTGTTTTTATGATGCTGTGTTGTTGCTGGAACTCTGAAATCCAATTTATTTATTTATTTATTTATTTATTTTTTAACTAGCTGTCTTCCTATTAGGTTCATCCAGTAGGGGTACTAGAGGTTGACTCACAGTTAGAAGTGGAAAGAAGAGATGTACTTTTTTCTGTTTCCTTATGTCTGGTTGGCTTCACCCTCATCAACAGGACTTCATCCTCAGAAAAAAAGCAGTTGGTTCTAATCTTTAGCTATCTGGGCCAGCTCAATTGCATTCTCTCCTGAAGGGTCTAAGTCTCTAGGCTTTCTAGTTATTCTCCTGTAAGTTCCAGGGTGCTGGGGTGCAGAAGCCAGGGTTCACTGACCTCTTCTTAGAAACCTGAGTGAGTGTCAAGCTGCATTTTCTTCATGTTTCTAAGTTTTGATTATTACCAAACCTTGTTTTCCTAACCCCATAGCTTTTATTTTTTTCTGGTCTTGCAACCAATATCTTTTCAACCAATTCTCTAATTTAAGCCCCCTGTTTAAATACCTCATATAGTTTCTATTTTCCTGAGCAATATTTGATTGATGCAACATTCAAAACTATCTTTCCTTGGTTTCAAGAGACAGAATAAACAGTTATCTTTCCCATTAACTGTTCCTAGTGGATCCTAGAGGTAAATAAGAAATTTTTGCTTCCTAGATTTCTTAGAGAACTTTATCAACTTTACAGAAGAGATCAAACTAGTTTTATAAGGCTCCTCTTCCTTTGTATAGCCTAAAGGATGCCATCTGAAATTTAATAGCAGCCCTCAGAGTCTGCACTAGGTGTGTCACCCAAAATGTTACCTCACCTATCATTCATGTGATACTTCTGTTCATTGCACACTAAATTAGAAGGAGGACAATACATCCAGTGGAGGTTTTTTGTTTGTTTGTTTTACTATGATATCAGAGAATTTCTTTAAAAAGAGAAGTTATAACTCAGCATTACTTAGACCAAAATGTTGTCCTCCCAATTTTCTGAAATCTGGGGTTGTGAACACTATTTCCTTATTCTTAATTTCTATCTCAGGCTTACACTTTTGTTGTTGTTGTTGTTGTTGTTGTTGTTGTTGTTGTTATTGTTGTTGCGCTATCTTCAATTCTACTTTAAAATTTAGGATATGGCACGATGATTTAAAAAAAATTCTGCATCTTTTTAAGCTCTATCAAATTGTATAAACAAATTATCAACCAGTTTATCTAATAAGCCTTAATTTAAAAATTTTATTTATGGAGTGCCCATGTGCCAGGTGCTATTCTCTGCACTGAAAATAAAACAGTGAACAAAACAAAACAAAATCCAAAATCTCATGAATTACATAGTAGTAATTGAGTGAAATCCTTCTAAATTAAGTGAATTACCATGCATGCGATGTTCCACTAAAATTGAGAATCACTGAGCTAACTAATCTGATGACTATCAAATTTTTGATGTCTCCATTCAGGGAAGCAGATATATAATCTCCCTAGATAGTTTAGTATATGTATATTCAAATATTGAATTTATGTTTAAATTCCTTTTATTGTCCTAAATATAAACTCTTACAAGAAAATAGTTGATGGGTATATTTAGTGACTAAAATCTTTTTACAAGTTCTTTTTTCAAAACTAGAAGTAAATTGCACTGCGATTTCAACAGAGACAGATCTACTTCTGATGGGTCAATCTGACAACAGATATGTAACAAGAGAAGTTCAAGTCTTACTGCAAAATCATGCTTTTTGAGATAGTAAATGGAAACAAAGTTTCCTAACATCACAGAAATGATTTCTGTAGCTAATTGATAAGGAATGGCACAAAAATAATTAATTTAATGAAAAAACAAAAACAAAATCTCTCAACCAGAATTTTAAATCTCCATGGTGAAATAAAATGGTGTTTTTTAAAAGAATTTTTAATAACGCATTTTAAAAATATGGTTTATATAAGGTGGTTTATTTTAGAGTATCTTTAAATATTATGGTTCTTAATGAATTAAATCTTTGAATAATATTTAGAGTATACCATTTTCCCATCTCTGCTGTTCGACTCACATGCTGTCTGAGTACTCACTATGGCTTGGCAGTTACCCACTGACCGCAAGTTCAGATTTATGAGGAGGAAACAATCCAGCTCTGTTTGTTTGCCTTTGGTTCAGCAGTCTGTTCCTGTGGTGATTTCCACATGGCATACATGCAAGAAGGTCACAATCATCTTGGTCAAGGGATTTGAAATCTAATTACTTATTAGAAAAAACAAATCTATGGTCTTTAAAGGAATATGAGACATAGCAATTTTTGGAAGGTGTTCTAAAATAATCAAATTTTTACTCTGAGACAAACAAAAGGCATCCATCATTGTGAATATACACAAAGAATAGAAGCTTGCCTATGGGTGTCATTGCTATGCACATACAATAAAATGCAGTTACTCAGACACTATAGTTCAAAAATGTTCTTTAAATAGCATGACTAGATGATAGGCCAATATAACTAATACATTATTAGAAAGATGAAAAAGCATGTATATGTGTATCTGTTATGTATAATACATATCAATATGTATACATATATACATAGATATGTAAAACATGGATTTATTATATACTGAAACTTGAATGCATTCAATATAAAGAATGGGGACAGTTGTGGATGACTTGAGATAGAAAGCTTATCCATAGCATCTGAACCATCTGCCAGCCATTCAGTATCTCTGGATTGCCAGTTGTATTTGAGACTTGCCAAGGAGCCAGATGCTCTCATGGCTTTCCATCGTATAGTAATTGCTCTCCAAAGAACAAAAAAGTAAAAATGCAAGACTAATGTTATTTTGCTATGTAATTTAAATATTTTTGTTTTCTGTTCTGTTATTCTATAAATGAAAATAAATACTTAAATACAAAATACTTTTTTTTAGAAATTAAACTTATTCATTCCAAAATTGAATCTTTTATGTTCTCTTCAACCATTAGAGATAAATGAGTGAAGGAAAATGGCCTATGATCCCAATACATTCTGTGCGTCTACATACTTAAAACATTCTAAGGGCGGCTGAGAGAAGGCTCAAAGTTATCAGAGGTGAAGAATAACAGCACCATTCACATAGTATTAACTTCATAAATATTTATTTTTTGAATGGATGGTATTAAGAGAGATCATAGTTAGGAGAACTATTATCTCTATCATAAAAAGAGAAATCAGAATCGAAACTGGGCCCTTGATGTTTTCCAAGATATAAAGATATTTAAATTAGCTGCTTGTATAGGAGTAAGGATATGAGTGGGGAGATTAAGGCTAGGTGGGCATCCTGGTAATGACTATGTGCTGTGTTGAAGATGCATCTTGTCACCACTGACCAGGTGACTAGTTTTATTTCCTGAAATATTTCATAAAAATGTGGCTCTCTGAATACCTGATATTTGGGTTTCTTACTATCTTTAATCTCTGCTTTCTAATCTCCTCTAATTCAGTTTAACCTATGTAGGTGGAGACATCCCTCCTTTGTCCTACAAACGAAAGTCTCTGTCTCTGTCTCTCTCTCTCTCACACACACACATATTTTGTCAACCTAGTCAGCTTACTCTTATCTCAGTTTTAGCCCTGTACTAATCTAAATTTCAGGAAGAAGTTAGTAGAATACACAAACATTTATGAAGAACCACATATTTTAAGAAGTGTCATGAATTTGGGAATTAAATTGATAATGTTTTTCAACTCAGTCACCATCACCACCATCATCATCATCAAGAACAACAACTCACATGCAAGTTTTGGTAGAAAATTAGTGGGGCTATGTAACTTAAAAACCACAGAGATGTCATTCTATTTTGGGCTATATAAGAATCATAGGTCTTTAGCACAACAGAAAGGAAGAGGAAGGCATCCCTAAAGCATAATGCAATTTGAGCTCCTTACCAAAATGGGTAGTCTACTGCAGATTAAAGATAGTTGCAAAGGCAGATGCTATAGCATCCATGTCAGGATGCATGACCAGTACATATGCGTCTCTGCTAATGCAAAATAGTCACTTTTTCTTGTTTTTATTAACATTTTATGTTTTTATTTTGATACGTTGCTGCCTTTTCTTCAAATGTAATTGAAGAACAAAGAAAATGTCATTTATGTTTGAGCATTTGAATTGCTTTCCTGTTTCGTTATTACTGGATCAGATATCATGGCATATTCTAAGAGTAATGTACAAATATAGGGGGAAAAAGAGTTTCCAATGAACAATATGAAAATTTAGTCCAAAGTGTCTAGAATATAGTGTCTACAACATTAGATATTATTAATTTGTAAATCTGTGAGAGTTATCATGGTATTTCAGAAGGGTATGTAATTCATAGTCTAAAAAACCTGGTTTTACATCTGGCCATGGCAATTTCTTAAAAATCTCTGAGCTTCATTTTCTCCTATAAGTAAAACACATAATAGCAATTATTATGGAAGATTCATCAGATTAAATTTAAATATATATATTTTAAAATATTTTAGAAACAAAACATAGTTTATAGATACTATGTACAACTAAATGGATACAACTTCCCCTTGACTCACTTTCCTCATCTGTGAAGCAGATTTGAAAAGTCCTTAATTCTTTGATTTACATTTTCTATTCTTTAAAATAAAATGTTCTTTTTCTCAAGTATAGGAAAGTCGCATATTTAAAGATAATATATACTATATAGCAATGCATAATAAAAAAAATAAAATATCATGTTCATTCCATCCAGGACTCAACACTGTACTATTTTAGTAAGCATATATCTAGGTATCTCTCCCTGTGCCTAGTGGATTGAATTACTGTTCCCAAGTATTACCTGCTCTCCTGCCCATGTAAGTCAAGTTGCCATGTCATCTGCACTCCTCCTGTGAGAAAATATACATCCTTGCTCATTGACATTGTACTGGACCATGTGACTTGCTTTGGCCCATACCATATGAAAGGACATGATGTATACCTTGCTGAGCAAAAGCTGTTAAAACCTCTGTTTTTGCCTGCTTTCTTGTTCTTTTCTTTATTCAACTAGAGAGAAATGTCTCATACAGGGGCTGATCTTTCAGCCTGGGTCCCTTAGATCTGGAATGAAAAGAAAGATGGAATAGACCCTGTGCGATACAGAATTCTAAGATGTTCCCCCTGACCTTCATCCCCTGATGTTGCTCCCATGATTATGTTCTGGTACAAAGCAAAAGGGATTTTGAGAATGTTATTAAGGTTTCTAATAAACTGACTTTAAGACGGAAGTTATCCATAAATCACATGAATACTTTAACAGCAGAGACTTTTTTTTTCTGACATCATAGGAAAGGAAATCAGAGATATCGAAAGCATGAAAGAAATTTGATGTAAGGAAGAATCTCTATTGCTGAGGTGGAGGGGGCCACAGAGCACAGGCTCTAGGAGGTAAGTGATCTCTGACACTAAAGAAAAAGGCTCGCAGCCTGTCAGGAAAAGAGCGCTTCAGTTCTACAACTGTAAGTAACTGAATTAAATAAAAAACCTGAATGAAGTTGGAAGCCAAGTCTTTCCCTGAACTTCCAGATGAGAAGCCAAACTGGCCAGGACCTTGACTTGGGCCTGGATAGGTCCAAAGCAGAAAACTCTTTGGACTGCTGACCTGCAGAACTGTGAGATGACGAATGAGTATGGTGGTTAATTCGTTACACAGCAACAGAAAAGTAATACAAAGCTACAGAAACCAGTCCACAGCAACTGACACATAACCTAAACAAGAAATGAATATGGTAATATACCATTAAAATGTAGGATTATTTTGTTACTTTAAAGCCCTGAGTAATAGACTATATCTTCACATACACACACACGCACACACACACGCATACATACACACGCATGCACACACACAGTGTTTTAGTGCCATTATATAAATGACATTGTATTAAAAACACTTCTTTGTAATTTACTTATTCACTCAATAATTAATTCAGTGTGGATATTTTTCATAACTATAAAAATGGACTGCTTATAATGACTGTGTAGTTTTCCATTGTATGAATGCAAATATAATGCTTCCTTTAAACAAGCGCTACTTCTTTAAATAAACACTATTTTAAAAACTTTTAGATTACAATTGTGTATGATTCAGAAAAACAATGCAATAACATCCTTTTGCATAGATAGCATTTTCACACTTGTGCCTTCTAGTAGGATCTTACTAATTTATAGACCCTCACTTTTTTATTTTAATATTTTATAATCTTTTTTATGTATAATTGTTACTATTTTTCAATTTTTACTGCTGCTGATACACATACACACACACAAGCTTTTATACAGTTTTAAATGTTATGAAGCCAAATGTTTCTAGGTAGCTTTCCTTTTTATTTTCTGACAATAATATCCATTCCATTAATTTATAAAGAAAACATAAATTTTAAGTTAAAAATGATAACAAGTCAACATTCTTTCGTATCTTCTACATTTTCTATTGGTATTTCATATAGCACTTGGAAAGTCCAAATTTTAAAGCCAGAGCAGCTGTTCAGCAAAATGTTCACACAAGCCAGCAGGCTGGTATGCTCTCAATAGGTTTGTGTAACAAATAACTGCAAAGTTGTTTCTGCATAAATGAGAAGTTCATGGCCAATTACAAAGTTTACATGTGTAATTTAGATCTAACACTGCAAAAGATAGCTTGGAATGTGCTTATCTGGTGTATATAATGAGACGAAGTCAGGATAACTATGGAAGCAATGAGGAGTCCGGAACGGTTTTTATTTGAGTAACTTAAAATATTGGCTTGAGTTCAGCATCATTAATTACCATTTCCCTCAGTAAATTTCTTACAATTCCTTTGAGACAAATATCATTTTCTCTATTAAAATCTTCTGAACCTGATTACAGTAAACTAAGCTTACTGTCTTTTTTTTCTGTACAAAGAATGTCTGTATCATGACATTGTTTGTATACTAGATAAATTGTATAGAGTTTTTGGAATTCTTTCACAAAGACATCACTCAGCCTGAAGACAACAATGTCAAAGTAACAATATGGTAAATAAGTTATTTCTTTTTTTGTCTGACTGAAGTATTATTTTAATTGCTACTTTACTATTTATAGTAACTATATTTCAAGTACTTTCATCTGAATAAACAAAAATTGCTTTTAAAAGATCTAATTTTTAGAACACTTAACATACATAAAAAAAAAGAACAAAACTTGTATTCTTGGCCAAACTATGTGGCTTTAATTGTATTTCCTGTTATATTGAAAGTAAAGTGTCTTTGCCAAGAAAAGACTAATAATGTATATAATTTCAGTGCTACCTGAATTGATTGCTTGATTGCTTTTTAGCCACAGAAGTTTGAAACTGAAAAGTAGTAAGCAGAATTATAGTTTGTATGTCATTGTATGAGGAAAAATATAATATGTTGGGAACTAAATTTCAGTGGCATATTTTATTTTTATTATTTTGACTATGTAAAATTTCTTATAACTATGAAAATTTATGAGACCTTCCTGTAGAGCATTTTAATGTTTCAGTTCATGAATTTTTTGCTATGAAACCAAATATACAGAGACCACAACTTACAGCGATACATCTTAACAGCATTCTAACTTCATCAATCATCTTACTCTTTGTGCTACAATAGGCAGTTAGAATATACCATATTACCCAAATCATTCTGAGAAAGCAGTAAAAATATCACCTACGAAAAATTAATAATTTACTGAAAAAAATCTAGTGACAAAATTTCTCTCAAAGCTATGTGTTAAAGCTTCACTAAGACCTTTAGAACTCCATAACCTCCATAATAAGTACCCCTCTTAGAGTTTGTTCTAGTAAATAAGAGATCATTTTTTAAAAGATCTTTATGTGAAAAATGCTGAGTCTGTATCATGTTGAGCATTATTTATTTGAATGATCATTGTTTCTCTTATGAGGAAAAGAGATTGAGATCTAGCTATAGTCAGCATGGAAAGATAAACATTGGCACTACAACACCTAACCTCTTGATTTCTATATTCTTGTCTACCCCTGACCTGGCAATTTCTGCTGGGTCCTTAAAGTTATATTCTTCAAAGAAAATCTGCCCCCTAAATCTTGTCCTCTGTGTGGGTGAAAGTAGATAAATTCTATATGATTGCTATCTAAACACATATGTAATTAATATGTTTGTTCATTTTTGCAAAAGGTTAGGAATAAGGTATTTGTTATGAACACAGATTTCAATGATATTTCCATGTTTAGGTTTTAGTCTATTTTGACTTTGGATACTTTTTCAAGAGATGTAACTTGGTGAAAAACATCTGATCTCCTTCCAAAACATTGTAAAGATAAGACCATCAACAACATCTACCATTTATTTTAAAACAATAACTGCCCAACAAAGTAGTATAGAAAGCACTTACAGTTGTATGCATGATTTTAGAAAGAGAATCAATTACTATTTAGTGTCTGTCTTATGTATCATATTTTGTGATCACAAGAGAAAAATTAATGAACAATCTGTTCATTATTTTAAGGAAGCTTACCACCTATTAGGGAAAATAAACATTACAGTGAAATTTCAAACTATTTAATAAATAATAGTATATATAATGGTAAATACGGAGTGCTATGAGAACCAAAGGGAGTACATTAAATCCATTATGAGTTGTGGTTAGCGAAATAATTACAGAATTAGAGATATTTATATGACTTGAATGATGAGTTCATTTTAAGCAGGTCAAGAGGAAGAGAAAATTGAGATAGATAGAGAGAAGGACAGCTCCAGGAAGTGGAAATAGCATAAACAAAGGCTTGGATGTTCAAGTTTTAAAGAACATGACAAATAGTGGAATCGAAGTTGTCTTCAAACTGCCTTATCATTTGCTGTTATCATAGCTTAAAACAAAGTTTTTATTATTTTACAACTTCCACTATATTTTACTATTTTGTTTTGTTTTGCTTTTTAGTTTTGTATTTCTATATTTCCCTTATTATCTGGCTATTCCTGGCCTACTTCAAAGCAAGAAAACGTAGGCAAGATAGAAAAAAAAGATAAGCATTCTATAACCATGAATTCTAATACTTAGATGTCCTTAAATGAGAATAATCTACCAACATGTTAATATTTTATGAAAAAGTGTGCACTGAGTACCATACAAGAGACTGCTGATATTTTAGAATATATCCTTTCATAAGTAACACTGAAAAATTAAATCTATATGAACCATGATTTGAACATTTCTTAACTTTTCCAGTAAGTTATCTTCAAATCTCTACTTTGAAAAACAAAACAGGTAATTTCTGCTTACTTCCTTTCTCCAATTAAGGAGCATAATCAGGGGCATACCAGAAGATTTTATATCTGTTATATATAGCACCTTGCCTATTGAAAATAAAATAGATGTTCAATAAATGCTGATTGCTTGACTACATACAGATCCTAGAAATAATTTAGGAACATATTACAGAGATCTCTTTACAGATTCACACAAGATACAAATTATAATATTTTGATAAACACACTAAAATCACTAATATGCTAATAGGTATATTTGCTCTACATTTTTAAAAATCAACAAGCTAATATCATTCATTAAATTATATATTACAAAGTACTTTGTTGTTTCATGTTTCTTTACCTAAACTTACTGTGATACCACTGATACTTTGGAAAGCCACTTTTGTTCCTAAGGTTAAAAGAGCTTTATTTAATACAGGTGGAGCAGTAATTATGATCAATGTAAATTTCCAAGCACAGATTGTGCAAGCTGCTGGTGCTGGCAGTGTGCTTTGTATGCATTGATGTCTATGTGCCAAATGTTTTATCTATTAGCCCAGAGACATCAGCGGGGTTGGACCTCAGCTGAACACAGCATATTAAAAAGTGAACAGGAACTCAATATCTTAACTTGAGATGCAAAATCAGTATAAAAAAATGAAATGAATGACAGTTTACAAAAAAGGTTGAGGAAATAAAATTCGCATGAATATAACATCTAAATTTAAATTTCTCTGGAAATTAAAAATCAATCCCTTTTTACTAAATATTTTGCTTCAATTTTTATTCCTGCTTTGTGTAAATTCTATAGAATTTTTTAAGTAGTAAATTCTGGAATAATGTAAGAAAGGATTCCTCTGGCATAACTAAAACATTTAGTATAGCATACTTGATATATAAAATATATGAAAATGTGGCTGATACACGCAGAAATATGTATAACTATATATATATATATATATATATATAGCTGTAACTATATATATAGTTATAAAGCTCATTAATGAAATGATTATTGAACTTATGCACCAACATATGAGATCCAATATTATAAATACCAAAACCTGCCATCACGCCTCCTACAATTCCATATACATACTGGGTGCAAATTCTTCAGTTATAGCAGTTGGAAAATATCTTCCAAAAATGTGTAGCTTACCTTTTAACTCTTAATGGTATCAATTGGTAAACAAAAATCTTAAATTTAGCTAATAATTTTAATTTATAGTTCATGTTTACCTTTTTTTATATTGAGATATTTAGTCCACATTAATTTTTGTAAATGGTTTGTCTGGATTACATTTCATATTTTTTGTTCCATTTAGATATTTAATTGTCTCAATATCATTATTGTTAATTTCCTTTAAAAAAACTATCTGGTTTAGTTGTAAATGTACTGATCCACTAGATCAATTTTTATGGTATTAAGTATATCTATCTTTGAAAGAGTAATTTGCTTCATTTATTTAGGAAGTTTAACATCTTTCATATGTTTCACATTTTATCTTTAAAATTCTTGCATATATTTTGACTACTACATCCCATGATATCTTAGTTTTGTTATTCTTGTTAAATATTGTTTTTAAATGTTTTACAAGTATTTTTGCTGATAAAGTACAGTTCATTGTTTCTGAAAATACCTGCAACTCTACCAAAGTATTAACTTCAATAATAATAATTTTTCTATAGATAGATTTTGGGAGCCTTAATATAAAAGCTTACACACAATTCATTAATAATTAGATTTCTTTTTCCACTCAAAATATTATTTTTCTTGCTTTGGCAAAGACTTTTATTGCATTTTTATAGTCTTCTTTGTCTGATGATATAAAGAAATACAGCTTTTAGGAAAGAGGAAATTGTAGTTGTTGAGTTTTTTGACAGATTTTAGGAAGTTAAGAAAGTTCCCTCCTATCTGTAGTTTGTTAGGGGATTATACATTAAATAGGTCCTAAATTTTGTTGTGTGTCTCTTCTATATCTATTGCAATAATAATATAGATTTTCCCTTTATAGTGTGTTAGTGAGATGAATCATATTTATGGATTTTATAATGTAAAGCCACTCTTGCACTCCTAGAGTATATCCTTAAATTTTATGTTGTTGCTAATATTGTTTAGATATTTACATCTATTCAAGGTCTTTTTTTGTTTATGGTATCAAGGTAATACAGGACCTATTAAATAAGTTTTTTTTTTTTTCCCTTCTGCATTCTATTCTGTTTAAGAAGTTGGTTATAGTTGTAATTATAAATTACCTAAACTTTTGCTTGAACTCACCTGTAAAACCATCTGGGCCAAGTGTCTTCTTTGTAAGAAATTTTAAATTGAATATTCAATTTATATAGTAATTACAGAAAAATTAAATTTCTTCTTTATTCTTGAATCAGTTTTATTAAATTATCTATTTCAAGGTATTTGCACATTTAATTTAACATTTTAATTTTTATTGGTAGTGAGATGTTCATAATACTCTCTCTTAACTTTTATCCCATGTTGTTTCTTTACTATATCTTCTTTTCATTTTTCAATATTATTTGTGTGCTACTTCTCTTTTTTTATTTTGTTTTTTGTCAGTCTTGACAGACATTTTTCTATTTTATTAGTCTTTTCACTAGAACTTTCCAGGTTCATTGAACCTATCCTTGCATTTTTAATAAGGAACCCAATCTTGATGACTTTCTTCTGAAAAGATTTAGAGTTTTTCTTTCAGAATCCAGTGGAAATAACCAACTTGATCCCACTTTAACTCTCTTGAATTTTTATAGATCCATGAGACAATTTCAAGGTCATTCTCTGTCTTCTAGAAAATATCAGGCTTAGTTTCTCCATTTTCAATTTGACATTGCTATTTTTTCTGAATGCAACTTGGCTTTTGTGTGCACTTCTTTCCAAGTGTCAGTTTTACCTCACTGGTTTATTTTTATTTGTCCTTGGACATTTCCTTTGTTTACAACAGTCCTTTAAAAGTGTATTTGTTGTAAATTATCTAGGATCAAGTTTTATTCTAGTAAGAAGTCCCTTCAGGGTATCTTTCTGTCATACTGCTGGAAATGGAATTCCCCTCTGAGATATTTTCAAAGGTTTAGTTATTTCAGATAACCTTTACTTAAATATTTGATCTTAGGGAATGTGTGCCCTTTGAAGTCTGCTCTTCAAACCTTTAGGTAAATTAGGAAAGTAATTTAAGATTCAACAATTGAAGCCTTAGCTGTTATTCTTTGAAACATAAAAATAAATTCCTCTACACTGAGAATTCTCTTTCCAATGTTAACATCTTGCCAACTGTTTCATATCATATTTTAGCTCTCTTGATATTACCACAAAGGGAAGAGAAAAACTAACATTTATTGAGCCCTTGCAATGTGCCAGATATTTTATTAGTTGTTTTCTCATTTGCCAACTTAATAAATCCTCAGGCCAATTTTATAACTGAGTGTTATGGCCATTTTTAATTTTAAGGAAGAGAGGGGTAAGGAAAATTTCACAAGCTAATAATAAGGATTCAAACTAGATCTGTTGAACTTGAAGTCATTCTGTAGCATACTAGTGCTATCTACCTCTATATTATAGATGTGGAAATTAAAGCTTAAAAAGTCCAGGAGGTAATTTATCCAAATAAAACTGGAACATCGGTCTCTTTGATTTCAAAGACCATGCACTTTCCAACATGTTTTGTTCTATAAATGTATCAAATATAAATGTATAAAATAATGACACTTCAAGTCTTCCCTATTCTTAAACAATCAATTCTCTAAAAACAGCATGTTTTTGACTTAGGATTCCTGGTCAAGATGCTGGAGTACCTAAACTCTGTGCTTGCCTCTTCCCATGATCACATCAAAATTGCAACTAAGTTATGGACAACCATCATTGAGAAACACCTGAAGACTAGCTGAACAGAAGTCCTATTACTAAGGATACAAAGAAGAAGCCACATCAAGAGTGGTAGGAGGGTAGAGAAGTAAAGCAGGCAGATCTCACACTCATGGTGTGGCAAGTAAAAAGTAGGAGGAATATCTTGGGCAGAGGTCACCCTAAGAAGACAGGGGTCCAAAAGCCTCCTCAGCCTGGTAAACCAATATTAGCAAGAGAAGTCCCCATAACATCTGGCTGTGAAAACTGGGGAGAAGAGGGACTAAGTCCAAGAAAGACGAAGGGCTGCTAGAGATCAAGACACTGCTCTTAAAGGGCCCTTGCACAGATTTACTAGCTCACAGAGTCACTCACCCTAAGCTCCAGCAGAAGGGCAGTAGATCAAAGAGTGCCAGGGATATACAGGGAGGAACTGAACTGACTAACTTCAGAAGGAGAGCTAGCCTGAGGCTCTTCCAATGGCTCTTCCATATAAGCATCCTACCTTGACCCAAGCTGCAGACTTTCTCAAAATCACTCAAAGATCTATAAATTCCAAACAAGCAGTAGCTAGCTTCAGTGTGCCTCACAGCTCTTGCTAAGTGGCCCCCAAGCTCAGGATAATTAGCAACCTCTCTCAAATTGCATTGTAACTCCCATTAGGTGGCCCCAAGCCTGACATAAGTAGTAGCCAGTCTTGTCCTGGAATGTAACTCCAATTAAGCAGCCACAAGCCCAGCAAAAGTGGTGACCAGTCTCAGCTCTCATCATAGTGCCCAGAAAAGAGTCCCAAACTCAGCACAAGTGTCAGTCAGCCTCAGTTCACAGCAATGACTTCCCCAAGTGCCTCTAAGCCTAGCACAAGCAGCAACAAATGACAGATCACTTTTCAGCTACTACCAAGTGACCCCAAGCCTGGCACAAGTGGCAGCTGACCTTGACCTGCACAGAATCCCCTCCTAAAATATTACAGACCTGGTGGCTGGCTTCAGAATGAATCAGAAGACCATCTAAATAGCTCAACAAATGACACAACCAACGGGCAGACTTGGCTGGGTCCAGAGTCTTACTAAAGTGATTCCTGTTCCATAGGGCCAGCCCCAGCACATCAGATCATCTGTTGTAGTCATGGGGGGCAGCTCTAACAGCTAGTCATTCTGAGGGTCAGTCATGTGAGCAATAATGAAGGCCCAACTACAGCCAGAGGGGACACGTAATCCACATCAGGGACACTGTTGGAACACCCAGCACAGGTGATTCAGGAGACTATGCTACTAGGCTCCACAGGACACCTACATTAGGCCACACTGTCAATATCCCCTTCTACATAATAAGACATTGAAGATCTATCAATACATGGAAACAAACATAGGCATCGAAAATGAGTAAATAACATAACATGCCCCAAATGAAGAACAGGGAAAAATGCCAAAAAAAAAAAAAAAAAAAAAGAGCTAAATAAAACTGTGATAAACAATTTACCAGATGCAGATTTCAAAATGCCGGTTATAAGAATGCTCAATGAACTTAGAAAGGAGTAGATGATTTCAGTGAAAATTTCAACAAAGAGATAGCAAACATAAAAATGGGGATTAAGAAAAAAACATGAAAAAGAACCACTCAGAATTAAAGAATAAAATAACTGCAACCAGAAAGCACAGAGAGTCCCAAACAAGAGGAACTCAAACAGAACCACACCAGCACACATCATAGTTAAAATGCCAAAGGTAATATTCATGGCAACACAATTTACAATAGCCAAGATATGAAAGCAACCTAAATGCCTATCAACAGATGATTGGATAAAGAAGTTATGATTCATATATATAATGGAATTACTCAGCCGTTAAATAAATGAAATCCTACCATTTGCAACGACATGGATGGACCTAGAGATTATTATGCTGCATGAAATAAGTCAGACAGACAAAGATAAATACCATATGATTTCACTTATATGTGGAATCTAAGGAACAAAAGGAACAAACTAAACTAAAAAAGACACAAATATAGTGGACAATTTGGTGATGGGCAGAAGGGAGGTGGGGTTAGGGGCTGGGAGAATGGGGTGAAGACTTAAAGAAGCACAAATTAGTAGTTGATAGATTAAAGCTAAAGAAGTTCGTTACCACTAAATTAGTATTACAAAAAAAATGTTAAAAGTATTTCTTTAAGTAGCAGAGATAAAAAAAATGTGAATAAGAAAATATAGGAAAAAAAATTCTCACTGACAAAGTTAAACATTAAAGGAGTAAATCAACCAAGTATAAGCTAGTATAAAGGTTAAAAGACAAAAGTAGGAAGACCATATGCAATTATGACGATAAATTAAGGATACTCACACACACACACAAAAGAAGTAAAAAAGGCAGAAAAAACATAAATGTGGAGGTGAAAAAGTTGTAGTGATTTTAGAATGTGTTCAAAGTTAATCTACTGTCAACTTAAAATAGACTGCTGTCAACATAGCTTGGTATATATGAAGCACATGGTAACTACAAACCACATATCAACAGGAGATATACAAGAAATAAAGAGAAAGGAATATAAACAACACTATAGAAAGTCATCAACACGCAGGAGAAGAGAGCAAGAGAATAAGAAAAGAACAGAGAACTACAAAAACAATCAGAAAACAATTAATAAAATGTCAATACTACATACCTATCAATAATTACTTTAAATATAAATGAATTAAATGCTCCAATCAAAAGACATAGGGTGGAAAAATAGATTTTTAAAAAAAGAACATACAAGAAACCCAGTTCAGATCAAAAGACACACATAGACTAAATGTAAAGTGTTGGATAAGATATTTTAGGCAAATAGAAATGAACAATAACAACAAAAAGCTGGAGTAGCAATATCTGTATCAGACAAAATGAGTTTAAAACAAAGTCTGTAACAAGAGAGAAAGAAGGGCATTTCACAATGATGAAGAGACCAAACCAGCAAGGGTATACAACCCTTGTGAACATTTACACAACCAATGAAGAAGCACTTAAATATATAAAGCAAATACCGAGGGGCATAAAGGAAGATATTGACAGAAATAAACTAATAGTAGGGGACTTTAACATCTTATTTATATCACTGGATAGAACATTCAGATAGAAAATCAACATGAAAACAGTGGTCTCAAGTGACACATTAAACCAGATTGATTTAATTGCTATTTTTAGGATATTTCACACCAAAGAAGAAAATACACATTTTTTCAAGAACACATGAAATATTTTTCCAGTATACCACATGTTAGGCCACAAAGCACACCTCAATAAATTTAAGACTAAAATATCAAGCATCTTCTTGGATCACAATATGTGAAACGAGAAATCAATTACAAGAAGAATAAAAAACAAATGTAGAGACTAAATAACATGCTTCTCAACAATGAACAATTAGCAATGATTTTGCTTATATCTGGAATCCAAGAAACAAAACAAAACGAACAAACAAAAAGAAGCGCATAAATACAGAGAACAAAACGACACTCACCAGATGAAAGGGGGTTGTGGGGATGGGTGAAGAAGTTAAAAGAATTAAGAACAAATTTCCAGTCATAAAAATTGTCATGGAGATATAAAGTAAAGCACAAGGTATACAGTATATCAGTAAATAACAGTATAATAACTATGAGGATATCAGATGGGTACTAGAGTTATCGAGGTGATCATATTCTAAGGTAAAAAAATGTCTAATCATCGTGTTATACATCTCAATCTAATATAGTATTGTATGTCAACTAATTGAAAATTAAATTTAAAAAGAACATATTTTTATCATAACTCCTTTAAGTAATGTATTAATACAGATACTGACCACCAAATTTCATAGTTAACATACAATCAAACATAGCCTTTTAAGTCGTTCAATTTTATTAGTTTTGACAGAAGTAGACAGCCATGAATCTATAGCCACAATTACAGTACTGAACATTTCTATCCCTCTCCAAAGGGTCCTTTGGCCCAGTTGCAGTTCATCTCTCCAACCACCTAGGGCTCAGCAACAACTGATAGGCTTTATTTTTTAAAACTATTGAATAGTTTGTATTTTCCAGAATTTTTATATAGATAAAATACTATAGTATGGGCTCACTGAATCTGACTTTTCATTCACCACAAAGATATTGTGGTTCATCCATATTGTATATATCAGTATTTCATTTCATTCTATATGACTAGCATTTTGCTGTAGTATATTTGTGTTTTTTATTTCCCTGTCAACAAACATTTGGGTTGTGTAGAACTTTTGGCTATTGTAATAAAATCGCTATACATATGGAACATATTGTACTTCGATATATTGAAGTACAAATTTTGGGGTTCATGCTTATTTTCATTAATCTTGGGTAGACACTTAAGAGTGGATGGGTGACTATGTGGAAGGTACATACATAACTTTAAGAAATTACAAGTTTTCCAATGTGGTAATCATATTTTACATTTTAACCAGCAATTTCTGAGAGTTCTGGCTGTTCCAAGAACTCTCCAATACATACTTAGTATATTTAATTTTTATAATAGTATCCATTTTAGTTTGTATGTGTGTGCATGTGTGCATGTGCACATGCATGCACATTCATGTAGAATCATCTCATGTGGTTTAACTTGCAATTAGTTGATAACTAATGTAAAGAAAACATTTATGTGACCACATTTGTTCATCTTGTTTTGCTAAATATCATTCGAGGGTTTTGTCTACTTTTCAAAACTGGTTTTAGTCTTCTTATTATGTTTTAAGAATGCATTATATATTCTGGTTACAAGTCCTCTGCTTGATATATGCACAGTGAGTATTTTCTCTCTACCATGGCTTGCTTTTCATTTTCTTAACTTTGGCTAGTGTTTAGCAAAAGTTTTCATTTTGTTGGAGTCTAAATTATTAATTTTTCTTCTTTTATGATGTGCTTTTATTATATACTATATAAAAATATTTGCTAACACAAAGGTTACAAGGTATTCTCTGTTTTTTCCATAGTTTAATAATTTTAGTTTTCATATTTAAGTCTATATCTATTCTCTTTTTAGATGAGTGGATGTTAAATTTTTCCACATAGATATCAAGTTGTCCTAAGAAAATTTTATGTAAAAACTTCCTTTTCAACAATGAATTATTTGGCAACTGTAAAAATCAATTACAAATACTTATATAATTATCAATATATATCAATATATCATCTATCTATAGAAAATAATAAATTGTCTAGAAAATACAACTATATATTAAATTGATACATAAATATAGACATAGATTTATTTATATGCTTAACCTTTCACCAACAACAGCACTTGGTTAATGCCTCTTAATAGCAGCTCATAAAATCAAGCATCTTGAGTCCCTGGATTTGTTCTTTTTAAAAATAACTTTGCTTTGGCTATTGTTTGTATAACTTTTTGTATACATTTTAAAATAGAAAGTAAATTTCTGCTTTAAAAAAATTTTGATGTAATTTTGTTAGTTGTTATATTCAAATTTATAAGTCAATTTAGGTAGAATTGACATCCTAATGATATTTAATTTTCCAATCCATAAATGTGGCATATTCTATTTATTTAGACTTTCTCAATTTGTTGGAGCAATGTTTATTGTTTTTAAAATAATACCAGAAACACCTTTTAAAAAATGTATTTATAAATATATTTTGACACTATTTACATAGAATTTTTAGAAATTTTATTTTTCAACATTTTGCTGCTCTGGATTTTATAAATTAACTGTATATCTTGTAGTCTTCCTACCTCATTTATTCATATAGCTATTTCATAAAGTCCTTTGGATTTTCTACTTAAACTGTCATGTATATAATGTTATTTTCTTCAGTTTATTTGCACATTGAATTTCTCTTAATTTTTTTATTTTTTATTTTTCAGTAGTTTAACTATGAAGTACCCAGATGTAAATTTCTTTGTATTTATCCCATTTGGTTTCACAAAGTTTCTTGAATGTATAAAAATACACTTCCACCAAATTTCATTAGTATTTGGTCTTCATTTTGTCAAATATTTTTTACCTCAATGTTTTTATCTTACGTTCACACACAAGTTGTTCCACAGCTCCTTGAAACTGCTTATATTTTTTAGTCTTTTTTTCCAGTTTCCTATCTGTATAATTTTTATTGATCTATAATAACATTTACAATGCTTCTATTATCTTCATTACATTATTAAGTCCTTCCAGCCAATCTTTATTTTGGATTTTCTATTTCTCAATTCTAGAATTTCCATTTTAAAAAACATATTTCCTTTATCTGTCTTTTCATTTTTTATGAGCATATTTCTCTTTACCTCATTCAATGTAGGCATAATAGCTATCCTAAAGTCACTTTTTAATTTCTGCATCTGGATTTATTCAAATTTGGTCTATGTTAATTGCATTTTAAGAAGCAATTAATTTAGTTAGACCCAAATTATCCATTTTTTCACAACTGCAGTAAGAATCAACTTCAATCTCAGTTCAGTTCTTTTAATTTAGTTGAAGTCTATTTAGTACACACTGTGCATTCATAATTGAGAGGTCAACAGAATTTGGGTAAAATTTATAAAGAGAATTTGGGATTCTTTTATCTACCTCTATCTTTTCAATGATGTTCCAGTCATTTTCCAGAAACTGTGATTTGACTCAATTCCTTTCCTTTATTTCTTCTACTGGAGGTTTAAACACCTTGCACTAATGCTGCAACTCCCTCAGGCCAAAGTAATAAAAATCATATCCCATACTATTCTCTTTAATGTTTTAACTCAGATTCAAAATATGCCTGTTTTTATTCATCTCTAGAGCTCTTTGGGAGTGTTTGGGGTGGGAGGGTGGTGGTTTATTGTTTGTTAGTTTAACAGCATAGTAATTGGTACAATGTTTATAGTTGTTAAATGTATGACGGTGTCTAATGCAGAACACCTCTCTTATACTTTTGCTTCTTATTCTTAAAGCAGAACATACCCCTCACTTTTTTTATTCTTTTTTCCTATCTTTCATTACAGATGTGGTAATATTTTAATTCCTCTATTTCACATCTGCCTTTGAAGACATAAAGTAGCCATCAAAATTAGTATTCTCTCCAGGATAAAAGGATTTCTATGATCTTAATCAGGTAATAATGGCTTCTGTCTAAACATTTTGAAATGATTTGAAATTATGCTTTATCAAAGATAAAGTAAATTAGCTCAAGCTCCCTATATTATATTCCTTTTACATACATATATGTGTATATTAAAGGTTATTAAATGAAATTTTTCTAATTGTGTAAAAATTGGGGTTAAAGCTTAAAGGAACTTAAACACGACAAATACGCCAATTTGCAAAGAGAGGTATTAAATTAATCATCGCCGGGTCTGAAAAAGTAGCATATAAAACCTGAATTGCAAAGCTTAGCCTAGCAGCTAATTGAAACTTATATGGGAAAAAAAAGCTGGAGACTGTTGAAGTCGTGAAGTTTTATTTAAGAATAGTTGTCAGACTACTCTGAGTTGTCTTTCATTTGCTTGTAGGAGAGCAAAGAATTAGGGGTTCTTCTCTCTCAGCTAAAGCCAACTAAGGAAAATATTGAGAAAACTACTTTTAGGAAAAGAAGGCACATTTAAGAAGTGAAAGTTATAACCGGATACTAGCTGATGGGCAAAAAACGATGGGCTTGCCCTTTTTTGCTTCAGGGCAAAGCATGGGAGAGAGCTCCTCAGAGAACTTGTGCTATTCCAGAGTTTGGAGGGCCAAACCAGTTTCTGATGGTAACGCTCATGTCCAAGAACTACCCAGAGTTAAAAATTGCTATAAACATATTTTCCAGATAAAATTCTTCTCTTTTATCCCTTTTGTTAATCATATTAAATAAATACTAAACTTCCTTACAGTATTTTTTGTTTGTTATTAAAGAAGTATGGCAAAATCTTCCACTATAACTGTGGATTTCCTGCTTCTCATATATTATGTTATTTAAAAAATATATAGGCATTGATGCTATGGTATTAGAAGTAAACGCATTAAAATTTGTTATATCTTTCTGTCAGATTATTTCTCTTACGAAAAACATAAAGAATATAAATACAGTTCCTCCTTTTGTCCTCTTTTTATACTTTGTGCTGTATTTGTTGAGAATTTATAAATTCTAGAGATGTTATTTTGTATAGTCCACCATTTTTCTTCAGCCCATAGAACTCTATTTAATGTGAATCTGTTGGCAGGTACTCCCTTGTCTTTATCTTAATTTCTGTTGTATTTGCATCATCAGAGGAAGTTTTGCTAGACAAGAAATTTTTGATCAGCAGCTATTTTATTTATCTCTTATAAATTTCATTTTACTGTTTTCAAGTTTCTATTAATTGTGTTAAGTAATCAGCTAAGTCTTATTGTGTTTTTTATTTGAAGTTAACATGTCTTAATTTTTTCTGGTTATTAAAAATTTTTCTCTTAACTTTATTTTTAAGCTAACTAACCATTAATGATTATTATGTTTCCAGTGAATTCATCCTACTAGGAATTTTAATTTTTTTTTAAAGCTTTGAGCTATGTTTATCAGTTGGTAAATCACTTCTATTGCTTCAAGTATCATTTCTGCTTCATCCTCTTTCCTCCCTAACTGGGACACTGACTGAAGATAAGTTAGATATTTTCACAGAATCTTATGTCTGTCTCTTATTTTGAGTAATTTCTTCCTTTTTTTCTCTCCATGTGTCAGTCTGAATATTTTATTCAGTTTTCTAGTTAACTAATCTGTTACACTATCTGTTTTGCTGTTAAAATGATATATTGGTTACATATATTTAGTTATAATTTCTGTTTTAGAATTATTTTTCATAGTTTTCTGTTGTCTGATAAAATTCTTCATATTATTCTTTAATTTTTTTGTAGCAAAACCATACCCATAACTAGTAACAATTCTGGATGTCCTCTGGATAGGTCTATTTCTATAATCTCCAATCCATGTGTTGGTCATTATTTTTCTTTTTGCACTTTTGGTTGTTTTATATTTAAATTCCTACATTTGGTGAGAGGTTGATCTGGTTTGAAGCTGGGCTTCAGTTTTTGAAGAGTTGTCTAATTCAATTTTTTCCTTACTCATATAGTGTAGCACTTCAGGGATTACATGTAAATTCCTGGGCTGCCTACCAATGTTCCTCCTTTATTCAGGGCCATAAATATGGAAGTTGATATCCTGGTCCTTTGAGAATGTCACAAAGTCTGTTGTAATTAAGCCACTTCCTGCTTGGATTGAGTCTTTCACTGTTCCACTGGCTTGGTAAATACCAAGAAGTATAGCTCAAAAAATTAGATCACCTCTTTTCCCTTTCCTTCTCTCTAGTATATTGGACCCTTGGGTTCACACTGTGTTTTAGCTCTCTTCTGTTTTATTTATTTATGTGTTTGTTTGTTTGTTTATTCAAATCTAACTTTTCTTGTTGATTGACAACATTGGTCTAGAAGTAGCTAGTCTTCCTTTGCTAGAAGTGAATTCCTATTTTCCCTTCTATGATATTTAATTCCTGCTAAGATATTCAAGTAAAAATATATAAATATATATTAAGCTATTTTAATGATGTGTGTCTAAATTGTTTTCATTAACTAACCAATGTCATCTGGTGATTATACATTAAATTATCATTGACTCTTTGGTTAATAAATTCTAGAATCATTAAAAGTTAAAGCTAGCTTAAATAACATGAAAATTAGGAATAGGATCTTTTCTATTTACTCACTTAATAGATGTAATTTTAGTACATGCTCTACCATTCAATATTTGGTACTTTGCAAATTACTTTATCTCTCCAAGTCTCAGTCTTCTTAGGTTAAAAAAAAAGAAGAAGAAAAGTTCAACTAGATCATCTTTAGACACTTTTTCATATCTAAAATTCTTAGATTTAATAAGAATAAATTAAACACGAATCTTTGATAATAAAGTTTAATTTGAATCTTGAAATCCATGAGATTTTTGTAGTTTCTAAATTTAGAAAATATGATATTCTTCCTCATCCCTAGTGCTACATGTTTCACATGACCTGAACAAGTTTCAATGTTACAATTATTTTTAGAATATTTGATTGCCAAGAAATGTTGAAGAGGTCTAGTAAAATCAGGAAACACATCTTGCTAAATATAAATAAGTATTATAAAGCCTAATAATTATAATGGCTTGGTGTTAACATGAGAATATATTAATTAATAAATTAAACAGAATGGAGAATCTACATATTCATATATATATATATATATGGCTTAATTAATATGATGAATTTAGCTTTGTATATCAGTGCAGGAATGTGGACTAGTCAAAAAATGATTCTGCAACTGTCATCTATGCAGAAAATGAAAGAAACTCCAATGTACGAATGTACATAACCAAGATCGTGTAAAAATCTATATGTAAAAAAAAAAAAAATCACATTTAAATTACATCAGGTTCGCAAAAACAAATTTAATCTTGGAATAAAAATTTCAAGCCATCAAAAAACAATGTGTAAGAAAGGGTATAGGAGGTGGAGAAATTTTAATGATTAGTATTTAGAATTCTGTTATCAGACTGATACATGATATCAAACACATCATCATGCTGCATAAACTTGGCATGATTACTTAAAAATTTAATTATCATCTTTCTCAATTGTAAGATCTAAATAAAGCCGCATGTCTTATGGAAAATGCTATGTGAATTAAACAGTATAATATCAAAATACTTAGAGTATTCACAGAAAAGGGTGGTACCCAATTATTGTTAGGCATGCTTGAAAAACCTCATTTTTTTTCTCTGCTGAGGTTGAAGTATTTGGAGAACTGAAGAAGAGCAAGATTAAGTTGGAAAACTTATGCGTTCATCTAGCATATGCCAAGTATTCCTATATAATGAAAATTCAAATTGATAAGGCATGGTAATATTCCTTCAGTTACTTGGGTATAGTAACTTTTCAAAGAATGAGAGAAAGAGATGAGAAGCAGCTCTTGAAAAAAACTGACAAATGAGGCTGAAGGCTCAGTCTGGTAAGACTGGAGACCATGAAATACAATGGCAGCAGTCCACATGTTGGTTGATTTTATTTAGCACGGCTTAGCATCCCAAGCATAGGGACAGAAAAAGTAGAGTTATTACTGTTTTAAAATTGAAGATCTATATGATTAACATAGCAAACGTGCCACTTTTTCTGCGGTTCTTTTTAGGTTAGCTAAGAGATTTTGATATCTAAGATTTATACAAAGGAGAACCAAAGCTATTGCAGAGATAACATAATAAGAGAAGGAAGGACTGGAGGAACTAAATGTTCAGTGATTTCTGATAACCTATAACACAACAAGGGAGTAAGAGAGTGAAGAGAATATGAAGTTGAGGCAAAGCGTTATATACTATGGTGTAAGTCTGAAGAATTAAGATACTTCCATGTGCTGCCATTGGGGCTGATCAGAGTTCAGTGTCATCCCAACAATGGGGGAGGGGGGAGAGGTGGTGGGGCATTAGGGGGAAGGGATAATGGCACAGAAGTGTAGTTAGCATTTTTCTTCAGTTCTTCTTCAGTGACACAGTGAAGAAACACATTAGTGAGATTTAGAAAAGATTTTTAAAGGTATATTTTAGAAAAATAAAGTATGCCCCAAGGAGGCACATGGTTTCAGTGAAGAGCTATAACAGTGCTGTAACCACAATAACCAACACACAAAAAGGCCCACAAAAAGGCCACAAAAGGATCTGGAAGTGGGAATTTCTGTATTATATTTGGGCCATGATGGGTGGTTCCAAAGGCATTCCTAAATAATTGGCAGGTGAGGTCATTTTAATTGACAGTTGGCTGATATATAACTTTTTGCTTAGTCTGCATATATGTACCCAGAATTCTACTACTGTTGGGGTATTTTTTGGGTGGTCTCTAGGCTGGGCCCCTATTTCTTTGTTTCCCCTGTTACTCATGTCTGGCTAGTTACCTAATACATGTACAAACAAATCTAAGAATTAATCACGGGAAAGACTTACAGAAGTAGAGTGGACATGATAGTTCAAGCTGAAGTTTCTAAAATGTCTGAGGCCTAACCAGCAAGAAAAGTGCATTTATGAAACATGAGCATATGAAAATTGCTGACTTAAATATATTTTGTATCACCCATTATGGGAGTGTTTGCACTATATAGACTTAAATTTTAATGTATATATTCACATGAACTGTTCTCTACCTAGCTTGTTGATCTTAAAGGGATCTGAAACTATGAGAATAATGACAAAGATAAATCCAGAGGAACAAAAATATAACCCAGTGTACTTCACTGAATAAGTCACCACCTGAAAATTTTCATTTCCAAGCTAAAGATATCACCTAGAATTGAACTACTTTTTTACAACTCAGATGGCCAAGCCATATTTTATCTTTTTTTGTAAGAAGTTGAAAAAGTCCACTGGTGAGAGTTTGTGTAGCAAAAGGATATAAACTATAAGTCACTAAAACATTTATTAATTATGATACGTACTTTAACTTTAGTAATTTTTTAAAAAGATGGAGCCCCATTTTATCCTTAAAAGGATAAAAATTTGAATATATTTTTATTTTACTCCCTTTTCAGTTAAAATTAAAATATGAAAAATAAAATTTGTTTTTGAACTTAGCCTTTGAAATTAAGAATGCTTTGCATGGAAGAATTAGTCTTGTTTCTTTTTATGTTTTCTTGAGTTTCTCAAAGAAGATTCCTAATATATTGCCAGATGTAGGTTTGAGACTAGAATTTATAGACTACAGTTATTCATTTCAGTCAAATGCCACAGATAAGAACAGCAACAAATCAAAGTTAATTTGTAATTGAAACCAACTATTACTAAAAGCAATTTAGCTTTAAAGAACCTTGACATGTTCAAAAGATGAATACTTGGTACGGCTTTGTTATTAAGACTTTTTTTAATCATTTAATAGAAGAGAAGGCTAAACTTTGGAAGGCCAGGCAGAAGTGGAATCTATTTGATGTTCTTTTTAAAACTCAGAAGATGAAATACTTTTTGAAGATAAATTAAAATGAATTTCAGGGAATCATAACAGGGTAAGTTAAGTTTTAAGGAAATTGCTGTGCTGAAAACGGTAATATAATGTAATGCAAAACTTCATAAATAAAAATGTTTGCATGCCTGCCATTAGACTATTATTTCCTCCTTCTAAGTTACCTAGCAAATTGTCTTTTGCTATATTTTCTATATTTCAGACATTTGTTCCATGATATATAATGAAAAAAGTAAGTTAAGCTCATAATTTTTCTAGTAATCTTTACATATATACAATCTCACCCATAAATTAATTCATATCTATTGCTATACAAGAGCTTCATTTGATTTTATTTAATTTAAGCATATGTTTAACATGATACTCTTAAGATCTATCTATGCTATTGCAAATGGCAGCATTTCATCTTTTCTTATGTCTGAGTTATATTCCATTGTATATATGTACCACATGTTCTTTATCTGATCATCTAATGCATTATTGAAGTTATTTAAAAGTCCCCAGATATGTTAAAGACTACAGTTTCAATGGAAATTTTATGAGGTAGAAACTGAAAAAGTTGACAACTACAATGATGATAGATATAAAACAATAATGGACAAATCTGTTTGGTTAATTAAAAGCATCCACGTTCGTAGATAATAGTTGGCACGTCAAATTGAATGCTTAGCATTTAGAAATTAAAAATCTAAATATCCATTCACATAGGTTTAAAATTATAGCTAAGAGTAAAATGAAAAGAAAAAATGTAATACAGAGGCAAGAAATATATAATCAGATATCTAAGTATCAGATTTAGTACACAAAGTAACATAACTCAACAGACAAAATCCAAGTGTTGAGATATATATATATATATTCTAAAACATGGTGTTTAAATATTCAGCTAGATGGACAAAAGAGGATACAGATCTATTTTTTTAAATTACATAGTGCACTGATTCTAATCTTTGCTCTATGTACTTAGTTGCCTGGTTAGTTTTAAAAGTCCCAATGCCCAGGTTACACACCACATCATTTAAATTTTATGGTTTTAGGGTAGGAACTAAGTAGTACTAAACTTTGAAAAATGCTACATGCTTATATTCATGTATGAGCTTGATTCAGTCATTAGTTACTAGTAGTTTTAATTAATTTATTTTTTTACATAGGGAAATACACAAATCTCGTCAGCTTATTTTTAAGTTTCTGGAAAATGATTGTGAAGTACAATAACATGATTGATTTCATTTCATTTGTAACTTAAAATTACATTCCATTTAGATTGTATAATTTTGAAAAATCTCAGAATTAAATTAGTTAACATGCTACATATTGGGGAAAAACAGTATAATACTTCTTTAAAGACATTTATCTTGAATACCTATTTACTTTTCATTTTCTTTTAAAGTAAGGTGATTTTTGACAACACGATTTATGTTTTTATTATATGAGATTTGCAATCATAACTGCAGAGAATTAGTGCATTATAATTAAAGAGTAAAGTTATTCGTATAGTATACTTTTATCATAATAAAACAAATGACCATTTGCTTGGATCTGAAGTCTATTAATGTACTTTAGGAATACATTTCCACTGTAATTAAAATAAATGGCCTACAAATGGTAAATTAGGATTTTGTAAGTTTTCTCATATACTATAAAAGATTTTTCCAAAAATCCTCAGATTTATCTTAATGGCAAGCATTTTATTTTTTCACTTTTTCCCCTGCTTTGATAACAATAGGTCTATGGCCATCTTGACCAAATCGATCTTTTGCCATCATCTTAAGTTTACACTTCACGGATGTTTCATGTTTCACAACTGATCTTCAGTACATATTTCACTATATTTTCTTCTCAGATTGATGTAATCAGTTGATATGAACAGATTTCAGAGATGCAAAAATCACATTGATCTCCCCTGGCTTTCGAACCAGGGAGCCCGTGCGGCTGCAGTCCCGGTGTCCCTTTTCACTCTCACAGAGCTCTAGTTCAGATGATAAGTTACACTGTCCTTTTATATCGAAAGAGCTGCCACTTCTGATAAGACTGCTTTAGGAATTTAAAGTTGTAACATGATTTGTTTCAAGAAAAGAACCAGGGCATTAATCATCATCTACTGGGGTTGGGGAACAACTCCTCAGTTAATGTCCAACAAAACAAGAGTAGACCCCTGGCTTTATGTTAAACATGGCCATTCTGTGTGTTTCCCCTAAACATCAAAGAAGTTAATTGAGGAAGAGAGAACACCGTGACTTCCTTTTTGTCTCCTCAGCACCTTTTATCTCCATCATAACTTAATGTCTATCTACCTTTCAAAAATTGACCCTCTACCTTTATAGTTTCTAAAAATGTGAAACTTTGAGAACAGCGATTATCTTATTCATCTTTGAGTTACTCTCTTCTTCAATCATGGTATTTCTCTCTTTTAATTCCACTTTACAGGAAAAAAAAAGGAGTTTCTATTTTTGAACAAATGAATAGAGGAAGAAAGGAGGGAAAAATAATACTGACTAAAATATTAATATGGAATTCTGGTGGTGAATGTGCAAATATATATATTAGGACCAATCTACTGAGTGCATTGAACTATGTCTGGAGGAATAAAATAAGAAGAATGCTGATCTGGGAACACCATTATGACAAAAATAAAAAGCAATATTAACACAAGGTCAATGTTTCCAGTTTTCTTCTTCAGTACCTGCTCTTTCTTCAACCTTGATTCTATTTCTTTTCCTTTCTTATCCTCACTTCTTCCACTTTTTTTTTCTGACCTATGTTATACTTAGCCCCTAGCAATGTTGGACCCTTAATGGGCAAATGTAGTTTAGTCTAAAATGACTAGGAACTGATGTCATGGGAGAAAATATACAAGGTCTTTCAAACACACAGTAAATCCAATTACATAGTAAAGCAAATGACTTATAAGTGGACTTCTTTTTAATATCTTCTCATTGTCCCAAAGGGTCATACTATAGCTTTTAAAGTACCTCAGCAAACGACGTTCTAGACACTCTAAAAAATTGCTTAATTCACCAATAAATGAAAAGAATAGTCCTCGCTATGAAATTTGTTCTGCTTTAAAATACACCTCAGAAAGTCTTGTTAGTAGTCAATTATCATTTCTTTCCCTCAAGTATATAATACTAGACACCTAATGTTAATTTGTAGCATTTTTTGTAGCAAAGGTCTAATTTCTCCTCACTTCAGGGTATCTCTGCCTTGATCTAGTATCATTTAATGCTCTCTGAACATCAGATTATCTCTAACAGTCTGTACAAAGAACAAGATAAACTGGAGACTTTTAAAGCTTAGTACCATACATATGCATAGAATTTTATAACCTCACAATCTTGACAATCAGCCTCAGTTGTGGAGGCCTTAGTCCTGACAGATAGCCTTTTTACAAAAACAGTCTGGAAAGAATTAACATAGCAGAGTTATGCTGGGTTCTCTCATTTGCATGTTAATACCCAGAATACTCTTTAAATTTATCCAGGGTGGCTGTTTTATAGCGGAAATGCCATCTGAACTCTAAGAATAAACTAAAAAGACTTGAGAGGAACTATGAGCCCACTGAGTTCTTTTTTTATAAATGTAAATGATCATAAAAAGCTCAGTGTCTCTAAGGAAAAACAAAAGACCAGGCCCTCTTTTAATATGCAAATACAAGAACTCAACATCAACACTGTGTTAACTCCTAATCTGTTTTTACAAATCTTTAATTTTGTGATCCCATTTCTCTTCCAGACTGCATTAGACTCATTGTTCATAAATAGGCCCAGAATTCTCAAAGGCAAAAAGGCCAGGCAGTCAGCTTAATACGTCCTTATTCTCTGTCAGAGAAATCTGTAGACAGTTTCCATGAGGGAGGGGTAAAGAGAAGAAGGAGGCGAAAATCTAATACAAGGCTAATTATATAGGAATAAGACAAAATTAGGGAAAGACTTGCTCTTTTATTTCTTAGTTTGTACAGGTGCCTTTGACATGAGAAGCTCAATGGTAGAGCCCAAATGATCCATTTGAGAAAACAGACAAATGGGAAAGTGCATACTGTATTTGGTAGAACATTTGATGCTTTTAGAGTTCCAGCACTTTTCAGCTAGCCATCATGTTTTCTACCTGATAATAACTTGTTCTAAGTCGAATCACCATGGTTGGCTGCACCCTATCACACCTTTGGATCAGGAAAGTGCAACTTAAAAGTTTGTGAAATATTTCTTGATTATTCACAAGTTAACTCCTGATTGCAACAGTCTGCAGCAAAATGTCCGGTCACCTCAGCAAACAGCAAAAGCAGTGAACTGTGGCTTGACAAACTGACCCTCAGAGATTATTATGACCTTCAAATTAGCACTAATATCAATGATGAATTTTTCTTGTTTATTTATTTAGTGGAATTTGATGTTAAACCTCTGGGCAGGTAAGGGCATTACATCAATTTCACTGATAATTCTTCAAAGAGGACAAGAATGGCATATATTTGTAGATATTTTAATTTTAATCAAAGAAAAAAGCCCATAACGTTTCAATTTCAGTTTAATTCTTATTTGAAAGAACATGTGGCTGCATTCTTAGAATGTTAAATTTTACTGGAAAGAACAAGATTTGCTGCAGTACACATACAAATATTTAATCCTTTTTTTGTTTTGTAAACATTCTATTAAACCTGTGGATCATTTTATAATAATCAAATAATGTAATAACTTCAAATTTTGGCATTTCATATTGAGGTCATGTTGACTTTAAAAGCACTAAAATGATTTACAGTCCAAAGCAGGAAGTAGTTTTCTCATTGACAGTAATAACAAAATCACATCCTTAAAATTTACAACTCAAAGGTGAGATGTAGCTACAAGAATGACAGGTATAGCCATTATCTCATTTTTTTGTTGTTGTTGTTCTAATCTGAGATGTGAAAAAGACACATTTGCCACTTCAAGAATTTTGGTAACACAAAGAGCATGTGTCTGAAGTGTTATTTTAGTGGGCATGTAGATGAATAAAGTATCCAATTATGGCCTGATAGAAAATATTTGAATATAAGTGAGTACTGCAAAGACCTCATTTTTGTGCTATTTTTAAAATGAAGTACTCATTTTTTGTGAATTTTTTATATCAATGCACTTAATTAACATTTTGGAGGGAAATTTTATATATTCTTTCAAAAGTAGATACTTTTGAACATAGGATGAAAGGTTTGGAAAGAGTTCAAAATTAAGAGTTCACATTTCAAATAAAAATCCCTTCTAGGACTATAAGTAAGTGAATTAGTTATCTTTGCTTTCTCCCTGTTGATAGAAAATTTTCCATACTATGCAGCTTTCATTCCATTGTTAGGCAATTCTAGATGGTACAAATTTCTAATATTGACCCAAAATTTGACCTTATTTTGTTGCCTTTTATTTATTCATAATTTTTTTTTTCTGTTTGTAACAATTGTGAGAACTTTAATCTTCGTTGCATAGGAGTGATTTTAAAATGGTTGAAAATATTTACCATTGCTTCTATATCACTAGTATTTGATTGGTTTATTTCATACCATATCTTCTATTTCAAAACAATAAAAAATCATAGAAAAATATCACATTTTTCTTGTTCATGTATAACCACAACTGTTTGCCAACTATTTATGTGTATTGTTACTGAGTGCCCTGGAGAGATTATTTAGCATGTGAAATTGTTTATTGCTAACTTGACTCCAAGCTATCTTTATTGAGTCTATTTATATCATTCTGTATTCTATTTACTTTTGCCTCAGATATTGATTATGCTTATGAAATACCATTTACTTATAATTTTTATAATGTATCAGTTGGGTAAAATAAAGCATTCTGGATCAAATTAAATAAGGAAATCCATTAAATTAATAACATTAATTTCAGACTGAGTTCATTGTCAATAGGCTTTAGAATAAGGATTTTTAAAGCTGTTCTTAAAGAAAATTTTGGATATGGTATTTGGTGTTTTTCTCTTAATAAATAGTAATGGGGCTTAAAGTGTGTCCAGGTGATGAGCAGAGTATACTGATTTGATATCTTAAAAATTGGGGGAAAATTCTCCATTCCTCTTTAATCATGTATCTTAAAATTCTTCTATCCACACAATACTACTCATGTATGAAATAGGTAATGTTAGAGACCCTGTATGTTTTCAAACACCATGCTAAACACTTGTGATTAAAAAAAAAGACTTGGGGATATATTCTTTAAAGGAGCTAACAGTCTAGTAGGGAGAAAAATGTAATGGATAATTAAACTTCAGTGTTTCACAGAAATGAGTGTAGCCCAAAATTAGCAAACTAATCTTTCTTGTGATATTCAGAGAAGTTAAAAAGGAAGAGATAGTTGAACCAACTGTTGAAAAGGATAGGAACCGACCATATTCTATTTTTAAGAGAACTTCAAATACAAAGAGAGGCAGGTTAAAAGTATAGGGATGGCAAATTGTATACTACTGCAAAAGCTAATCATAATTGTTGTTTGGTGAGCTCCTTAATTTTTTCTATGTAAAGTATTATGTCATCTACAAATAATGACAGTTTTCCTTCTCCCTTTCCCATTTATGCCTTTTATGTCTTTATTTTCTTTTTCTTTTCTTTTTTTTTTTTTAAATTGTCTGATTGTTGTGGCTTGAACTTAAAATGCTATGTCGAATAAGTGGTAAAAGTAGGCAAACTCAGGGACGTTGGACTTAAAGAGGATTTTATGAATTTGGCCTCAAAGGCAAGGGAAGTAAAAGCAAAAGCAAATGAATGGGACTACATCAAACTAAAAAAGCTTTTGCTCAGCAAAAGAAACTGTCAACAAGGTAAAGAGACAACCATCCGAATGGGAGAATACATTTGCAAGCAACACCTCCAATAAGGGCCTAATATCCAAAATATACAAAGAATTCATACAATTCAATACCAAAAAAAAAACCGAACAATCCAATTAAAATGTGGGTAGAGGACCTGAACAGAAATTTCTCCCAAGAAGACATACCAATGGCCAACAAACATATGAAAAGATGCTCATCATAGTTAGTTATTAAGAAATGCAAATCAAAACCACAATGAGATACCATCTCATACCTTTAGAATAGTTGTTATCACAGAAACAGGTAATAACAAATGCTGGAGAGGATGCAGAAAAAAGGAACCCTCACACACTACAGGTGGGACTTCAAATTGGTACAGCCACTATGGAAAACAGTATGAAGGTTCCTCAAAAAACTAAGAATTGATCTACCATATGATCCAGCAATCCCTCTACTAGGTATTTACACAAAGACTTGAAAACTCATATCTGGAAAGATATTTGCATACCGATGTTCATAGCAGCATTATTCACAGTGGCCAGGACATGGAAGAAATCAAAGTGTCCTACAATAGATGATTGGATAAAGAAGCTGTGGTACATGTATACAATGGAATATTAGTCATAAGAAGAGATGAAATACTGCCATTCATGACAACATGGATAGACCTCGAGATAATCATGCTAAGTGAAATAAGCCAGACAGGAAAAGTTGAAAACCACATGATATCACTTATATGTGGGATGGAAATCTAAAAGCAACAAATGAGAAGGACAAACAAGCAGAGACTCATGGACATGGACAATAGAACAGTGGTTACCAGAGTGTGGGGAGGGGCAGGAGGGATGAAGGAGGTAGATGGGGTAAAAGGGGTCAAATATGTGGTGACACAAAGAAATCTAACTATGGGAGGTGAACACATAACACAATATATATATATATATATATATATAGAGAGAGAGAGAGAGAGAGAGAGAGAAGAGAGAGAGGAGAGAGAAGAGTATGTGTGTGTGTGTGTGTATACATATATATATATATGTGTGTATGTATATATATATATATACATACACACATATATATATATATAAATTGTACACCTGAAATTTACTGGATTTTGTTAAACATTGCTACAATAAAAAAAAAAGAAAATAGACAACCTTGTCTTGTTCCTGATCTTAAACACTTTAAGCTTTCAACATTGAATATGATATTAGCCGTGCATTTGTCATATATTGTTGAAATGTTTATTATGTTGAAATATGTCCCTCTATTCTAACTTTGCTGATAATATTTTATCATAAACAAATTTTGGCTTTTGTTAAATGTATTTCCTGCTTCTTTTGATATAATCATATGGTTTTTATCCTTCATTTTGTTTATGTGGTGTATCACATTAATTTATTTGCAGATATTAAGCCAAGCTCACATGCTGGGAATAAATCTCATTTGATCATGGTATATGATCTTTTAAATGTATTGGTTAATTCAGTTTGCTAATATTTTGAGGATTTTTACATCTATATTCATCAGGGATATTGGCCTATAATTTTCTCTTTGGTAATGTCTTTGGTGGATGTGGTGAAAAGGAAACCCTTGTGTACTGTTGGTGAATTGCAAATTGGTGCAGCCACTATGGAAAACGATGTGGAGATTCTTCAGAAAATTAAAAGTAGAACTACCCTATGACTCCGCAATTCCATTTCTGACTATTTATCTGAAGAAATCCAAAACACTAACTCAAAAAGATATATGCATCCTTATGTTCATTGCAGCATTATTTACAATAACCAAGATATGGAAGCAACCTAAGTGTCCATCAATGGATGACTGGATAAAGAAGTGATACATATATGCAATAGAATATTACTCAGCCATAAAAAAAGTGAAATCTTATCACTTGTAACAACATGGATGGACCTAGAGGGTATTATGCTAAGTGAAATAAGTCAGACAAAGATAAATATCATATGAGTTCACTTATATGTGTACTCTAAGAAACAATATAAATGAACAAACAAAATGAAAACAGACTCATAGATAGAGAGAACAAACTGGTAATTGCCAGATTGGTGGGGCAGGGGTTTAGATGAAAAGATGAAAGGATCAAGAAGTACAAATTGGTAGTTACAAAATAGTCATGGGAATGTAAAGTATAGGAAAAGCACTATAGTCAGTAATATTTTAATAACTATGCATAGTGCCAGGTAGTTACTAGACTCATCAGGGATCACTTTGTAAGTTATGTGTATCTAACTACTATACTGTACACCTGAAACTGATATAATATTGAATGTCAACTGTAATTAAAAAGAAAAAAAGCTAATCATAAGAAAAGTGATGGCTCCATTAATATGACAAAATATTTTTCAAGATAAGAAGTATTATCAGGGATAGAAGACAGTTAACACCAATATTACCAATTGTTTAAGATAAAAATAATAATTCTATATATCTTTGCACCAATAATAGGATTTTAAATTACATAAAGAACAAAAAAAAACACAACTAGAAGGGGAAAAAGACAAACTTACATTATTGCTAGAGATTTTGATACTTCATTCTTAGTATTTGATGAAATGAATAGAATAACCTTATAACCCAACTAACTTACTTGACATGTTTAGATCACTATACCCAACATATAGAGGACATATATTATTTTCAAGTACAAGTGAAAATTTTTCCAAGACCGACCCTTAAAAAAAATAAATTTTAAATAAAGCACATTCTTTGATCATAGATAAATTAGAAATTAATAACAAAAATAAATAAAATATTCATTCTTTGGACTTGAACCACCATACTTCTAAATAACCCATGTATTAAAGTATGAATGGCAAGAAAATTAGAAGATATTTTGAAATGAGTAAGAGTAAAATAATAAAAATTAATTTAAAATTTTGTGAAATGTAGCTAATGCATTATGTGGAAGAAATTTTAAACATTTAAATGTCTATATTAGCAAAGAAAAAAGTTTAAAATGATGATTTAATTATTCACTTTGAAAGACCAAAAATATAGATTAAATTAAATACAGTGTAGACTGTAGTATAGAAAAGCATAGAGCAGAAGCTAGTAAAACAGATAATTCAAAAAAAGTTGGAAAGTTACTAGACTTAAGTTAGCTGTTTGAAATATTTCCAATATTAATAAAATCTTAGCAAGACCAATATAAAAAAATAAGAAACAGAAACCACCAACATTTGTAAATAGGCAGAATATCACTACAGATCCTAGAGACATAAAGGATAATAAGAGAATATTCCAAATTACTTGAAATAATGCCAATAAGTTTGAATGTATAGATAAAATAGTAAAATTTCTTAAAGAATAACATATCAAACCTGTTTCAAGAAGTAGAAGATCTGAATAACTTTGTATATGTAAATGAAATTAGAGTTGTAATTTAAAATCTTTCCAAGAATAAAACTTTAGGTAAAAATGGTTTTACTGGTGGATTCTACCAAGCATTAAGGGAGGAATTATTGCTCATATTAAAGAAACACTTTCTGAAAAGAAAAAAAGAATAAACACTTTTTAACTCTTTTTAAAAATTGCCCTGATACTAAGACCTCAGAAGGCTAATTCTAGAAAAAAAAATGAAGACAATTACTTCTCATAGGCTCAAAATTCTTACATAAAATTTGTAAGTAAAATACAGCAATATTCAAATTTTATAATATATCATGACCAAGTATGGGTTATCACAGGGATGTTTATTTAACCACTGAAGAAACAACAGTAAATGATTAGCTCATATATGAAGGAACATTATTTAATAAATTCATATCATTCATAATGAATTTCTCAGTGAGCAGAATAAAAGAGAACTTTCTCAATAAAAGAGATCTATATAAAAAAAACAAAAATAAATAATGACTCACGTTTTTCTTCATAGTTAATTATTGGAAGCATTTCTTAAGATCAAGAGAAAGCATCGGATCCTTTCTCACCATTTCTATTCCACACTCTGGAGAGGTGCAAAGTTTCAATCTAAAAATGCAAGTAAAAGTAATGAGATGCTCAAATATTCAAAATAAAGAAGTTACCTGTATTCATGTGCAGACAATGTAATTGTATACATAGAAAATTAAAGATATCTAACACACGAATATTAAAACTAATCCTGAAATTTAACAAGGTTGCAAAGTACAAGGCCAATATAAAAATGTTATTCAAATGTTAGAAAGAAAAAAATTAAAAATAAAATGGTAAAAACATTTAAAATCCCATTATAAACAAAATATGCAGGGACTCATTAAATAAAAACTATGCAAGGCCTACAAAATAGTGCTGAGAGAAAATGAAGAAAATCTGAATAAATGGGGTCTATAACAGGATCATTGGTTAAAAGCCTCAATGTTGCTAAAATGTCAGTGTTCCCCAAGTTGACCTACAGATTCACTACAATTTTAATCAATATACTGGCCCTCTTTTATTCCTATAGCAAAAGAGTCAATTTAAAATTATTATTATCATCAAAGGACCAAGAGTAGCTTTAAAAAATCTTCAAAAATAATGTTTGGATAATGACATGACCTCTCTGTAAAGTTTTCTATAAAACAACTAATACAATATCATATAAATGTAAGAATAAAAAAAATCTATTAATGAGACATAATAGAAAGGTTATAAATAGACATATGCTTGATTTTCTACAAACATGCTAAAACTATTCACTGGAGAATATATTCTTTTGAAGGAATGCTGCTAAAATATTTAAATACTTGTCTGAAAAACATAAACCTCAACCTCTATATTATATCAAAAATAAAAATTGACTCAAATAAGATTCTAGACCTAAAAATAGGAGTTGATATATCAAATTTCTCATGGGAACTGCATGGTCTTAATTTAGGCAAAGCTTCTTATTCGAGACACAGGCATAATAAAACAAAACAAAACAAACAAAAAACCCAAAACCCAGATATTATATAAAACAAAAACTAATTAAAAGAAACATTCAGAAATTTAATTAATGAACATCAAGGTTCATATATCTTTACAGACAGATGTTTTTAAATTTTGGGGGTAGATACCGAGAAGAGGGATTTCTGGGTCATATGGCAATGCTATTCTTATTTTTTTGAGAAATCTTCATACTGTTTTGCATACTGGCTGTACCAGTTTACAGTCCCACTAGCAATATATTATTCATAGTGGCCAAGACATGGAAATAAAGTGTCCTTCTATAGATAATTGGATAAAGAAGATGCGGTACGTATATGCAATGCAATATTACTCAGACATAAGAAAAGATGAAATACCGCCATTTGTGACAACACAGATGGATCTTGAGATTATTATGCTAAGTAAAATAGGTCAGACAGAAAAAGTTGAGAACCATATGATTTCACTCATATGTGGGATATAAAACTGAAAACAACAAACAAGACAAACAGAGACTCATGGAAACAGACAACAGTTAAGTGGTTACAGAGAGAAAGGAGAGGGTGTAGATAAGGGCAAAGGGGGTCAAACATATGGTGATGGAAGGAAATTTGACTGGTGAACACACATTGCAATGTACATATGAAGTATTATTGAGTTGTACAGTTGAAACATATATAATTTTATTAGCCAATGTCACCTCAATAAATTCAATTTAAAAAATGCAGTGCTCATCTGGAAGAACACAAACAAGCTCACAGGGGATATAATGTAAAATTTCTCTTCATGATACTTTTGAGTTGAAAAGTAAATTTTTGTCTCAAAAATTTCCTGTAAGAAAATACAAGTATATTTACCAACCAATCAGAAAAAAATTAATTAAGAATACATAATCAGTATAAATATCTAAAAAAACAAACTAGTTAGATTATATAATGAACCCATAAATAAAAACAATAATTTTAAAAAATAGCTAAATGTAAAACATGGGCAAAAGACTTGTACATATGCATTACGAAAGAAGATACAGGACTAATGATAAGGTCATATAGAAAGTACTCAACATTATTGGTCTTCAGCAAAATGTAAATTAAAACCAAAATTAGATGTTGTTTCACACTCACAAAAAAAAACTATTATAAAATTTAACAATGTTGACAAAAAGACATATGTTGGCAAGGATGTGGAGTAACTAGAAATCAGGTGACAGTGTAAAATGACACAAGTACATTATTTAAAAAATTGCGGTTTTCAACTTTTTATGTCTAGCTTATTTAACTTAGCATGATTATCTCAAGGGCCATCTATGTTGTCACAAATGGCAGTATTTCATCTCTTATGGCTGAGTAATATTCCATTGTATATATGTACAACAGCTTTAGCCAATCATTTATCCTAAGACACTTTGGTTGCTTCCATGTTCTGGCCACTGTGAATAATGCTGCTACAAACATCAGTGTGCAAAATCTTTTCCGAACTATGGGCAATGAACACATAATACAATATATATGCCTTACTGTTGAATTATACACCTGCAACTTACTAGATTTCTTTAACCAATGTCATCATAATAAAAATAAATGAAAACAAAATAAATCTTAACATTAATTAATTAACATTTTACAACCAAAATGTTTATTCTTGTCATTTTTTAAGTAAAATTCAAATTTATGTACATAAAAGACTTTACAATATTTTTCATAATAACTTCGTTCATAATAGTCTCAAAAATCAACTCCAATGTCTATTAATAGCAGAATGAATAAGCAAATTGTGGCTTATTCATAGAACGCAATAATCATTGGCAATTAAAAAGGAAGAGGATCTTCATACTCCCAACATGAACGAATCTCAAAACATGTTGAGTAAAAGAAGCCAGATAATATATTGTATATTTTATATGGTTGAATTCTCTAGTCAAGATTAAACTAATTTTTTATGTTAGAAATCATGACAATTGAATTTGAGTTCGAAAAAAGGATTAATTGAAAATATGAAAAAAGAATTTTCTGAGATCATGGAAATGTTTAACATATTGGTCGGGCTGTGGGTTAAATAGAGAAATAAGTTTGTCAAAAGCCATTAAACTTTTTATCTGTCCATTTAACTGTATTTAAAATATTCTTCAATAAATTAGAAATAAAAAAATAGTGAAATTGCAATTATAGTAATTGTAGTTTGAATACTTTTTAGCAATTATATGTTATAATATACATTTTTATATAGCAATATGTAATAACAAGGAATATTAAAAGGGAAAATTTTTAAATGTGCCGACTGCTTATGTGTATTAAATCCTAAGAAATTGGAGGTAATGCACAATTTTGAATATTATTAACATTATAAAAATAAGTACATGTGGTAAAAACTTTGAAAATAATTAGAGTTTTATAGAAGTTTATAGATTATTCTTTCTCAAGTACCCTTCATAATTTGGATCCAATTAAATGATAAATGCACACATCCAGTAAACAAATAAAAACATCTCTTTAATTACTTATGAAGCTAGACTTGATAACATAAATTAGGTCAGTGACAACAGTGGACTTTAGAACATGTAACCCTAAATTAAATGTATATGCTTATCTAGTCACTGTCATGGCTAATCAGCCATATGCCCAACCTTGAATGCAGGGCCTTCCCCTAAAGTGCCCATATAGCCAACAGAAGAGAAACATGCAGGATGTCTTCAGGAAAAAAGATTTTCAAAAGAGAGAAGACAAAAGGAGAGGGGGACGGAGAAGAAATGAGAGAAAAAGAGAAGCCTGGTAGGGAAGAAGAAGGAAAAAGACGGAAGAGAAATTTCATGTGTCTCCATCACTGAAAAAGAGCATTGGTACTTAGATAAGAAAGTGATGTATTATTACTGACTCTCGCAAGGTCAGAATTATAGTAAATTTGGAATCTTTCATATCATTTCAATTATTACTTTGATTAAATCATTTTTCTCCATCTTTTCAATGGTCGTAATGTCTTAATTATACTCAAACACTGTAAACAACATCACTCTTGCTCAAAAATAAAATATTATTTTAAATATTCTTATTACTATGATTGATCTCATGATTTATGCTATAAATTAATTTAACAGAAGGGTATGTATCCTCCATTTCTTTTTATCTCATATTAGTGCAAGTTATTGTATCCTACATGAACTAATCTTAAAGAACATAGTGTTCGTTTACACGATGGAGGTGTAATCTTTTAGAAGAGTTGGGCCTGGCTCACAACTTAGAAGGGAAAGAGACAGGGGTCAAAGTCATCTTCATTAATTTAAATACATAATTTACCAGAGGTATCAAAACTTATAGCCTATACAAATGTAAATAAATGTTCTTCTTTTCCCAGCAAATTATTTCTAAATAAATTAAATACAAATGTCTTTAAGTTGGCTATACATTCTCTAGTTTACTACAAGCACCACGACTCTCTGTTTCTGATGCTGAATTTAAATCTTTTATTTACTTTACCTCTCAGGCACTCATAGATACTGAATCTGTTACCTTAAAATATTAAATAATTATTATTTAAATAAATAAGGTGAGATCTGTTGATATTAATGATACAAGATATACAAGAAGTAAGAGATATCGATGAAATTATGATTTAAAAGGAAAGATTTTGAAATTTTTTTTCTGCCTGTATAATTAAAAATCCCTGTTTCACATGCCCTATATTATCTGTTGAACATTCTTTCTGTCATTCACTTCTCTATACCTATGTTTAATTGATCGCTAATAATACAAAACCATGTCCATTCTAGAAGATGGCCTTGCCCCGTATCTAAATAATAGGTAGCCAGCAGCCAACTACAACAGATTATGACAGTTGAAATCTGGAAGCTCCACACTAGTCCTGTGTTTATAATGGCTAGTAAAATCGTTTTGCAATCCATCTTGAAAAGACAGTTGAAGGTAATATTTGTTATTTGAGGAAAATTTTAGAATCTAAGTTATATTTAGAAATGATTCTTGAAAATGTAGTTATATATTATGGTCCTGGCACTTCAGTCTTCTATAGTTTCACTCTCTCATACCTTATGTTGTTATAGGCCTTTTGAGGCTTTGAAAGAATGGCCATGTGTTAGGTGGCTTTTCTTCTGGTTGTCAGTGTATTTTATTTAAACACTGGGCCTAAAAATAATACTGATTCCTTTGTAAGCTGGAGGAAAGTCTTTGGGTTAAAATAATATAGTGAATCAATTCCTATTCAAATCTTATATTCATGCCCCAGAGGTTTCACATTAGCTTTAATCTCTATAACCCTTTTATGTACTTCTTCATATTATTTAACTTCCTTTTCATTTAATATGAAAAAGAATATTCACAATTACTTACCATAGCAACCACTGCCGAAGAAGATTCAAATGCCAGGACTGGCACAGAGTTCACAGTTGATATAATCATGCCAAATAGTTTGCAACATGACCTGTGTAGTTATTTTAAGGCTTTTGTATCCTGATGAGAACGGTGAATGTACTAAAAGTGGGATTTGTTTTTAATCAGCACATAAGAATGTAATCATCATCATCATCACCAACAACAATGAAAATAACAACCAAAACTATCTTGAGTGTTTCTATATAGGACTCAGCACTACGCTGAATGGAATATTTGCTTTCATATTAAATATTGCATATTAATTATACAATAATGTAAAATGCTACTAATGCTCATATTACAACATGCATACACCCACAACTGGGTAGTGTACATAGTATGCAAAGGAGAAAAAATATATAGTATATATACAAGTCTATTCTCAAAATTATAAATGGTTAGATCATTTTTGAAGGGACATGATTAAAATTTTTATTATCAACTCAGTGATTAAATGATAATGTATTACATATTATCTCTATACATAAATGGACATGATTTCAAAATACTTTATTTTTCAATTTCTTTTTCTTTTTGCTAGAATTCTTTCTTTCATTACGTTACTTTTGAAGTCATATTTTTTCAAAAAGCCTTCACTTTGCTAATTGAAAGGGAGATTATGTCTCCTGGTCCCATTGTGCTTCAAGATGCAACTTGAACACTAATGAGAAGAACAACAAAACTGGCCTGAGGGGGAGGAAGCATCTGATTACCTGAGTTGTCACATTATGCTATACAAATGTCCAGTTTTTAGAAAAAATCATAAAACATACACAGAAACAGTTAAGTATCACACATACACAGAAAATAAAATCAGTAAATAGGAACTGTTTCTTAAGGGGTGTAGAGACTTTAAAACATCTAATATAAATATGTTCTAGTAACTAAAGGATAATATACAAATAATTAAATTCAAGTATGACAATAATATATTACAAAATAGAATATGAATAAAATGATGTAAATTATATTTAAAACTAAATGTAAATCCTGGAGTTGAAAAATATAATAACTAAATAGGAAATTCCCTAGAATGAAAATCACTAGATAAAATCTAACCTGTAAGAAGAAAGAATCAACAAACCTGAAATAGATCAATTGAGATTCTTCAGATTGAGGATCAGAATAAAAAAAGTATAAAAAAATAACAAAATCTCAGAGACTTGTAGATACTATTAAAGGTGCAAATATATATATATATATATACAGCAGCCCCAGAAGAAGAAAAAGAAAGGGAGTAAAAAAATGTTTGAAGAAATAATGAATGAAATATTCCATAATTGATGAAAATATTAACCTATACATCCGGTAGCTCAACAAACCCTAAGCAGGGATAAACTCAAAGAAATGCACAGTGACTTCCAGTTTTAGTTCCTCATGAAAGGAGTCTGGAAGTCTCTGCTCCATCCTAAAAGCAAGTAAAAAGCTAAACAGATCAAAAAACAAACTTTTCTTGGGTCTTTAACAGAGAGGAGGACTCGGGTCAAAGCAGTGCCCCAAGATTGAAAAGACAAAGCAACAAACACAAAAGTCATGGCTTACTGAAGCTTTGACTCACCAGCAGAAACCAACACAGGAACCGGAGCTGGGGTAGGGAAACCAGAGCTGTTATTGATAACTTGCTGGAGGCTGAGTGTGTAGAAGTCTAAGAGTTAAAAACTCCTGTAAGAACCCCATAATGTTGGTGTTGAACTCCAGGAATTTGACCAGATTCCCACAGTCAATATCAGAGAAAAATTCCCTCCTTCTTCCAGCAGGGGGAGAGGAAAGAAACCATTTTGAAATATGCCAGAGCACTCTGTTCTTAACACGGCCTGCCCTCAAGGGAAAGTGTTAGTCAGAGCCTAACACATGGATATTATCAGAGTCAAAATGACTGGGAAAGGGAAAAATTCAACTCCAGGCCACTCTAGCCATCCTGTGCCACCAAAAAAGAGGAGGAAAAACTGAGAAACACAAATTCACAGTCTAGAAGCATCTCACTAAAAAACAGATCTAATCATAGAACCATAAAACATTTCCCCTTTCCTCACACCTCACTGCCACATTACTTAAGGACTATTTATACAAGTTTCTTTTACCTAGTACAGTTGCATCCTGTATAGCAACCAATAAAAAATTCCAAGGCATACCAAAAGGCAAAAACACAAGTTGAAGAGAGACAGAGCAAGCATCAGAACCAGACATGGGTGTGATGTTGGAATTATCAGACCAGGAATTTAAAATAACTATGATTAATACGCAAAGAACTCTAGTGAATAAAGTAGAGAGCATCCATGAAGCGATGGGCAATGTAAGCAAAAGTGAAAATCCAATGAGAAAACCAGAAAGGAATGCTAGAATGAAAACATTGAAACAGAAATTAAGAATGCTTTTGATAGGCTTATAGGTAGACTGGACAAGGCTTAAGAAAGAATTGCTGAGGTAGAAGATATGTTAACAGAATCCTCAGAAACCAAGGAGAAAAGAAAAAAAGCTGGGGGTGGGAGGAAACAGAATATCCAAAGTCTGTGGGAGAACTATAAAAGGTGTACCAAACTCATATTGGAAAATAGGACCAAAGAAAGAGAAAAGAAACAAAAGAACTATTGAAACAATAATGACTAAGAACTTCCTCAAATAATGTGAGACACCAAACCAACGATCCAGTGAACTCAGAGAATATCAAGAAAGATAAATTCCGAGGTAACTATACCTAGAGCTATCACTTTAAAATTATAAAAAATATTTTTATTATGCGGGGAAAGAAGTAAATAAGAAAGAGCTACATACTGTGTGATTTCTACTATATGACATTCTGGAATAGACAAAATTTGAAGACAATAAAAAAAAAATCAGTGGTCCCTAGAGCTCACGATGATGAGGGATAGCAGGTAGAACACAGAGAATTTTTAGGACAGGGAAAGTACTCTGTATATAATTAATTATTGATATATGTCATGATACATCGAATGTACAATATCAAGGGTGAATCCTAAGGTAAACTGAGGACTCTGGGTGATTATGACATGTCAATGTAGATTCATCTTTTGTAATAAAGATAACATTTTGATGAATGATGTTTTTATATGGGAGGTTATGCATTGTGAAGATGGGGTGTTTGGGAAATCTTCATACTGCCCTCTCAATTTTGTTATAAACCTAAAACTGCTCTAAAAAATAAAAACAAACACCAAAAAAAAATTCTTAACAAGAGAAAGAGATCCACACTCAGCAGAAACACAGCATGATCAAACTATCAAAAACCAAGGCAAAGATAACATTTAGAGAAAAAGAGAAAATAACTCATCCTATACAAGGAATACTCAAAAATTAACAGCTCTTTTCTTCAGAAACCATGGAGACCTGAAGACAGAGACATGATATATTCAGTGTTGAAAGAGGAAGACTGTCAACAAAGAATTCTATACACAGTAAAATTAACCTTCAAAAGTAGAAGATAAATTTAGTCATTTTCAGTAAAAGTAAAATGAATGAATTATTTGCTAGCAGATCTATGCTAAAAAAAAATTCTAAAAAAGTTCTTCTATCTGAAATAAAAGAACACTAAAAAACAATTAAATTCTCACAAGGAAATAAAGAGCACTGGTAAAAGTAACTATATAAGTAAGTATAAAATATAGTAACATATTTTTATAACTTTCTATGCTGTTTAAAAGACAAATAAAAAACAATTATAATACTATGTTGATGTGGTTATCCTGCATAAAGATAATAGCATAAATGAAAATGTAATTGAACGAAGTCTTTGTATACTATCAAAATTATTTTAGTATGAAGCTAAACTACAGTAGTTCTCCCTTATCCATGGCTTCACTTTCCACAGTTTCAGTTACCTGTAGTCAACCATGGTCTAAAAATATTAAATAAAAAATTCCAGAAAAACAATTCATAACTTTAAAATTATGCACTGTTCCTAGCAGTGTGATGAAATCTCATTCCATCCAGCTCTATCTCACCTGGGATGTGAATCACACCTTTCTCCAGCATATCCACAGTGTATGTACTACCCATCCGTAGGTCACTTAGTAGCTAATTCAATTATCAGATTATCAAGCTGTCAAGTTGTTTGTGTTCAAGTAACCTTTATATTACTTAATAATGGTCCCAAAGAACAAGAATAGTTACGCTGGCAATTCGGATATGCCAAAGAGAAGCTGTAGACTACTCTCTTTAAACAAAAAGGTGAGTATAGTATTTAATAAAATAATTTGAGAGTGAGCCTACATTTATATAACTTTTATTACAGTATATTGTTATAATTCTATTTTATTTTTAGTTATTGTTGTTAATTCCTTATTGTGTCTAATTTATAAATTAAAATTTATCATAGGTATGTATGTATAGGAAAAGCATAGTATATATAGGTTTTAGTACTATTTGTGTTTACAGGCATCCACTGGGGGGGATTGGAATGTATCCCCTGTAGATAAAACTACTGTAGATTGCTAAAATACAAATTGTTAAGATACAAATTGTATCTTATGTTAAGATACAAATTATAATCCCAAGGTCAATCACTAAGAAAATAACTCAAAAAATAAAGTAAAATAAACAAGGAAATAAAAATGCTACCAGAATTTTAAAAACCAATTTAACATAAAAGCAGACCATAATGAAGAAATATAGGAACAAGAACACAAAAGGTAAACATAAGAACTATAGAAAACAGGTTATCAAATTGACAGATATAAACCCTACCTTATCATTATTAAGCTGAGTGTCAATAAAATAAATGCTACAATAAAAACCACAGATTTAAAAGATTAATAAAACCCCCAAAATCTAATTATACACTATTTATAACAGAAACACTCTAGACTCAAAAAAAAAATAGTTTTAAGGTAAAAATATTGAAAAAATTATATTACACAAACAGTAATCAAGTGAGTGGTTATATTAAAAGAAGGTGAAATAGACTTTAAGACAAAAATTATTGTCATAGATAGATATCTTATAATGGTGAGTAAATTTAAATATCAGAAAATTATAATAACTATAAGCATATATGGACCTAAAACCAAGACACCAAAAGCATGAGAAGCACTGGGTTAACGTTAATAAGGTGATTTTGGAAAGCACCTAAAGATGGTGGTTGAATGCCAAAGGAAATAATCGTGATTTCTGAGGAATGGAGGAGGGTGCTGCTGGAGGTTGAATCAATCACCCTTCCCCCAATGGCCAATGATTTAACTAATCATGCCTATATAATGAAGCCTCCATAAAACTCCAAAAGGACAGAGTTCAGAGAGCTTTGGGGTTAGTGAACACATGGCGATGAGAAGAGAGTGGTGTGTCTAGAGAGGGTATGGAAGCTCCCCGCCCTTTTCTCATACCTTACATTATGTATCTCTTCCATCTGGCTGTTCCTGAGTTATTTTCTTTTTATAATAAATGAGTAATCTAGTAAGTAAAATGTTTCTTTGAGTTCTGTGAGCCACTCTTAGCAAATTAATCCAACCTAAGCAGCAGGTTGTGGGAACCTCTGATTTGTAGGCAGTCGGTCAAAAGCACAGGTAAGAATCTGAAGTTATAATTGCTTGTGGGAGTGGGAGACAGTCTTATAGGACTGAGCCCTTAACATGTGGAAACTAATGTTATCTATAAGAAGATACTGTCATAAATGAGTTGAATTATAGAACACCCAGCTGGTATCAGAGAATTGCTTATTGTGTGGGGAATTCTGCCCATGCGCATATATACACACATTGGAAATTGGGTCTCGGAACACCTTAATCGGGGTCAGAGAAGTGGGATTTACTAGATTGGACCTGGCTCGCAGTTTGGAAAGAGAAAAGATAAAAGGACAGGGGAAGAGAATTTGGGGAGAGTGCATGGAAGCTCAATGCCCCTTCCTTGTATTTTATCCTATGCATCTCTTCCAGCTGGTTATTCTTGAGTTATAACCTTTTGTAATAAACCAGTCATCTCATAAGTAAAATATTCTGAGTTCTATGAGCTGTTCTACCAAATTAATCAAACGTAAGGAGGAGGATTATTGGAACCTCCAATTTATAGCCAATTGATCAGAAGTACAGGTGATAACCTGGGCTTGTAACTGGCATTTTAAAGAGGACAGGAAGGCAATAGTGTAGGACTGTGCCCTTCATCTGTGGAATCTGGCATGATCTCCTGGTAGGTGGTGTCAGGACTATGCTACTTATTGGTGTGGGAACCCCCCATGCCACACACACCCACACTTTGGAATTGTTCCCATGGCATTGAATTGGGTTCAAAATCCTTTTAGAAATAATAAAATATAGAGCAGAAATAAACAAAATAGGAAATAATAATAGTTAAAATCAACAAAGCAAAAGTTTTTTTTTGAAATAATTGACAAATTAATAAAACTTTAGCTATACTAACAAAAAAAAAAGAGAATACTCAAATTACTTAAATTAAAAATAGAACCAGAGAAAAAGTATTTTAACCTTCCATTACAAATTATATATATATATATATATATATATATATATATATATATATATATATATAGAGAGAGAGAGAGAGAGAGAGAGAGAGAGAGAGAGAGAGAGAAATAATATATATATATTATATATATATATATATATATATATATATATATAAATTGTAGGAATAATGAGTTAACACAAATGAAATGGATAAATTTCTAGAAATAAAATTGCAACTGACAAGAAAATATAGACAATCTAATAAATAGATCTATATCAAGTAGCAAGATTGAATTAATAATCAAAATCTTTCTACAAGAGTTCAGACCTAATATCTTTCACTGTCGAATTCTATTAAACATTTAAAACATTTAAATAATAATTAATAGTAATTTTTCAGAAATTCTTCCCAAAAATAGACGATGAAGAAACACTTCCTAAATCATTCTGTGAGGCAAGTATTACTCTCATGTGGAAAACAAAGACACCATAGAAAAGAAAACTACAGGCCAATATTGCTTTAGAGTGGAAATGCAAAATATTGCAAAAAATACTAGCAGATCAAGTTCAGCAACACATAAAAAATAAACGCCATGGACAGAGAAATTTATCACAGGCATACAAGCTTTGTTTAGCACCTATCAATCAATATAATAGGTTATATTAATAAAACAAAGGAGAAAAAAACAGGATTATGTCTATAGATGCAGATAAAGCATTTGGAAAATAAAATGACAAGGGTGTCCATTCTTGCCACTTCTATTCAACATTACAGGAGGTTCTAGCTTGGGCAATTAAGTAAGAAAAAGAAATGAAGATATACAGGTTGGAAAAAAGTAAATTTATCTCTATTTGAAGATGGCATGATTTTATATATGGAAATTCCTAACAAGTCCACTAATGACTATTGGAACTTATACACAAGTTTACAAACCTGCAAGATATGCAATCTATATTAAAAATTTAATTGAAAAATGACATACTATCAAAATCCAAAAATAAAATGAGAAAACAACCCATTTACAATAGCATCAATAAAAATAAAATATTTAGTTAGAAATTTAACAAAATAAGTGGGACTTGTTCCTGATACTACACAACATTGTTGCAAGAAATTAAAGAGAATTTAAGAAATATAAAAATATTCATATTCATGGGCCAGAAGACTTAAAATTGTTAAGATGGCAATACCCCACTAATAGATCTACACATTCAATGAAATCACTATCAAAATTCCAGTTACCTGTTTGTGTTTTTGTGTTTGTTTTGTGGAAATTGACAAGTTGATTTAAAATGTATATGAAATGCAAGGAGCCCACAATAGCTAATCCTGAAAATGAAGAACACACTTTGTAGACTAACACTACTCAATTTCAAAACTTACCACAAAGATAAAGTAATCAAAACTTTGTGGTACTGGCATAGGACAGACATCTAGATCAACTGGATAGGACTGAGAGTCCACAAAGAAACCCTTACATTTGTAGTCAGTTGACAAGGGTTTCAAGGCAAATCCATGGGGGCATATCTTTTGAACAAACAGTGCTGGGACATTCACATGTGAATAAATGAAATGGACTCTGTTTATGTACACTATACAAAAATCAAGTAAAATAAATAATAGGTCCAAATGTAAAAGCAAACCTCTATAAAACATATGAGCAACTTTTGTGACTTTGTATTAGGCAATGATTTGTTAGATATGACACCAAAAGCACATGTGACAAAAGAAATTGAACTTTATCAAAATTAAAAACTTTTGCAATCTAATTGTACCAATGAGAAAGTAAAAACCAATCCACAGTACTTGAGAAAGCATTTGCAAATCTTATTACTGATAAGGCACTTGTATCCAAAATTAAAACTCATATAATTCAATAATAAAATTATAGATATCCCAATAAATATAAGTAACACATTTGAATAGACAATTATCCAAAGCAGATATACAAATGGCCAGTAAGCACATGAAAAATGGTCAACAATGTTAGATAAATTCAAATCAAAACCATCAGATACCACTTCATATCTGCTAGAATGGTTATAATTAAAAAAAAAGATAAAACAATAAAATGTGTTAGCAAATGATATGGAGAAATTGGAACTATGGAAAATAGTTTTGATGGTTTCTCATAGAATGACTATATAAAAGGTATAAACAAATGTTCATAGCAGCCTTATTCTTAGTAGCCAAACAGAGGAAACCCCCAAATCTCCATTAACTGATGAATAAATTAACAAAATGTAATATGTTTTTGCAATGGAATATTCTTTGGTTATATAAAGAAGCATTAATATATGATACAATATGAATTAATCTCAAAAATATTATTGTAAGTAAAAGTAACAAGTACAAAAGGACTACTTATTCATATTTTCATTTTTATGAAATGGCCCAAATAGGCAAATCTATATAAATACAGAAAATAGTTTAATATTTCTTGAAAAAGTAATAATTTTCGTGCACCTTTTCCATCAATTTCTATTCTGACACATAATCTGTAGGGCAAAATTCTTTGACAGCCTTAATGAGTCAGCAATAAAAGCACATGATATTCGGTATTCTAGAATATAGAAGCCAATCTGTGTGTGTGTGTGTGTGTGTGTGTGTGTGCATGTGTGTCTGTATGTGCATGATAGAAAAAAGACGAGAGAGAGAGAGAGAGAGAGGAGAGAGAGAGAAACTGCCATTGCACATATTTCCAGAAAGTTTCTACATGTGATGGTTGCAATTTGAAAAAAGTTAGAGAAATGTAAACATAATCAGCTTAAGTGTGGAAATTGTATATAATATGATAGAAACATTATGTGGCTCCAAGAATGATTTGTAATCTAATAGAAAAGTGATAAAACATGAGACAACAAAACAAGTCTCCAATGAAATTTTTTTTAGTTTTGTGGTGACTATCACATCTCCCTGAGGATGGGCCAGTAAGAGTTTGAGAAATGTATATATCTTTTTTCTCCAATGAATGAATAATATCAATTGAATAAAGTGTAATTTTGAGTGATTACTCTGTTTCCTATGCAGATGTGTCAATGACCTATATGATCTGCCTTGGTTTCAATAATCTTATTTCCTGTTTCAGAGCCTGGACAATCAATCTCCATTTTCTCTTTGCCTATGATTTACAAAGATCTGCATAACACTCTGCCATTTTTATGATTAGATAGTGGTTTTAGATTGTATGATAGTGAAATATATTCTATAGTCTATCACTTCTTGCTAATTATACAAGGATAGGTGAATTTCTATAAATAGTTTTCCTTTTACCCTAACTTTTTGTCACCAAAAAATGAGAGAGAATAACATTTATTGTTTCTAATGTATGAATTTCTATTCCTTGGCCATTTCCTTAGTTGAATAGTTTCAGTCTTCATGTCAAAGTATCTAAATAAATTTGTTCTGTGTTTCACTTAATAGTTTCTCTTATTTGTACCAGTTTCCTCACACAGTCATTACTATTATACCCAAGGCTAGAAAATGTAAACTTGGTTTTCATTTTGACCTTTAGTCTCTGACTTCCATGCACTTCTGTATCTATCATACCTCTAGAATGATGCCCAGAATTGTCCCATTTTCACTTTGCATCTTTATTATTATTATTAATCACTTTCCCCTGCTATTTCACTTATCTAGTTTATGATGCTCCTAAATGCTCCCCTCTATGTTGGAGACATAGAGTGACTAGAGTCATCTTTATAATTTTATTTCAGAAACAACTTTTTAAAAATACATCACAAACAAAGTATATTTATTGAATATATTTTGAAAATAATATAAGAACTTCATTCTAAGAATAAAGGGTATAAGAAGACAGAATAAGGAAAGCAAAGAAAATAAAGTAAAAAATACAACTTCTTAAGTAGGATATTTAAATAATTAAAAAGAGAAATGCATAGTGTAATGTATGAAGAAAAAAGTCAACACATGAAAAAACAGGGCAAATACTAAATACTTGTACAATAGGTGGGGGAAAAAAATCCAAAAATCAATAACAGGAAGTGAATAGAGGCATGAGAAAGCTTGAGAAAGGAGATTCTGCTTTTAAAACACATAGTGAAAGCTTTAATTATTCACTCTCTGAGCTCATCAATAGGGTCCCCCCGAAGCCTTTGGATATAAAAATGCCTTTAGTAGATGGAATGGAACCAAGCAGCTCAATGTCTGGAGAATGGGCTTCCTGCACTCTATGCTTCGGCCCCCAAAGCCACCTCATAGTACACTATTCATAAGTGACCCGTGTTCCTTGCCTCTAAGCAATTCAATGTGTTAGGCTTTAGTTAAGAATAAAAAGCCCTTATAAATTTTTGTCTCCATGCATATGCATAAGCTTTGGTCATAATGTGTGCTCAAAACAAAACAAAACAAAACAAAAAAAAACACTACAGAGTGGAACCTGACAGAAACTTTCACATGGTATTGTTTCCATTATGCATAATTCATACAGAACAAATTAGAAGAAAGCAGTCAGACACTGACTTCCCTAAGTTTTTGTTTTAGATTTTTTTTCTGACTTTTAATTTATTCCTTTGGGGGAAAATACTTCTCTTGTGCTCTATTAATATTGTTTTTTCAGCAAGCTTTAAGTATCATCCAGGTTTTCTTGTTCAACCTAAAATCATATTTTATGTTAATTTTACCCTTCACTGTTCGTTGCATGATTTGTTTTTAATCATCATCTTTTAGAGAATTTCATTCAGGATTCAAGAACCATTATTCTTCAGTGATTCTACAATATAATGAAGCATATTTGCAACACAATATTTTTTCTTAAATTCATGGATATTCTCATCATGTATTTTCAAAGTCTCCTAGAATGTCTTCATGTAACTGAATTAAATATAGTTTAATTAAATTACATAAATTAAATTACTCATTATGAGTAATAACTTTAAGCTTTAAAATGCATTTGAATTGGAAAAGAATTTGAATACCTGGCTTAACAGCTCTAGTATGGTGGGAAATTAATTTGCATTATACATAACTTACCTTTTTTAATAAATGCATAGATGAAAGACAAAATGAGAAGATAAGAGGCTCTGAAAACCACTTTTAAAATTTATTAATTAAAAAGGGCATTTTCCATGGTAAGCAACTGACCTAAAACATGATTACTTATTGAAGAAAAAAATGTTCAATTTTATAATAACATTAATTAATGAATCATGATATGTCTATAAAAATTGTTTTGTAGAGGTCATATCATTTCATTTTAACCTATTATAAGCACTAGAACTATAGTTACTAATCCAAATAAATTCATTCTGAGGAGTCTAATTTAGGTAATTGGTGAAAAAGGAGAAGGGATGACAGGTAATGAAGCCAGAAGTAAACTTTATCACTTGATCCGTTAAACCTTATATTTTTGTTTCTGTGAATTTCTAGCACCAAGATGACTTTTTTAGCTTGTTTTTTGGCAAGTAAATTTTTTTTGGTGGGGCACAGAAAAATAGAATCTACCAAGTTCTTAAGAAATGTTTGAGATTTATTTTTAGGATAAATTTATGTTAAGTAAGTCACGCAAAAATTTGTAAATGATTCTCTAGATTTAATTATATAAATTTAGGTAATATTATGATGTTAGATAATACCTACCAAATTCTTCCCTACCTGACACTGGTAGCATACAAATTCTAAAGATGAAATCTATGCCTATCTGTCCTACTATGCTATCATTTGATTATAATTGAACTAGTATAAAATATCTTATAGATGATATCTATAAACTTCAAAAGATCAAATATTTTAAAAGATGATGAACTAAAAATGGTGCCTCCAGAAAGCCTAACAGACCTTATTTCAGAAAAAAACAAGGATTTAAAAGTCATCGATAGATTTTACTATGGAGAGTGCTCAACATTGAGATTATAAGAGGCAAATGGAACTTCTTAATAAAAAAGGAGGACACACACACACACACACACACACACACACACACACACACACACACACACCCTGCAACCACAAAGGGATGGAAAGAATAGAGTATAACAGGTTTTCACATGAAATGTGCCATAAAATCAGAACATGCAGAAATATTTAATATAGTTAACTTTTTTCATAAATTAAGAATCACTCAATCAAATAATATCCCTTACTAGATTACCCCTTAGGGCATTAACTTATGATTATGACATAGTAAAATATAGAAATAAAAAAATTGGAGAAATTTAGCTTTGATAAATTACCCACATTGTTCCAATTACAATATGTACAAATGAGTGATCTTAATTTCAGCATACATATAAAGAAGGTTTTTATTTTGTAATACATAGATGAGAGGGAGAAAATAGAGCATCATTACTGTTTACTTCTTAAGGCCTTTGAAGGTCTAATTTTATACACAATTGTATTCCATTCAAAGCTGTATGGATTAAATATCTATTCCAGAGTTTGAGATTTTTTTATATCAATGATATTAATGTTAAAAGATATACAAAATAATTTGATTTTATATTACCAAAGTTAATTTGACTATGTAAATACAAATGGCTTCAAATCATTTTATATATTAATAACTAGTTTATAAAGTGCTAATAATTTTTTTTTTAATAACATTAGACACCATTTATTTTAATTCTATTGCTTATATATTGCCAAATTAAAATCTCATTTTTATATGGTACATGGAGCTACTAGAAATTATCTAAATATCTAAAGTTAAAACTACTCTTAAAAAATAAAACTAGTCTAAATAAATAAAATCGTGAATGTTAGTGATAAATTCAGTAATCTGGTTTTAAAAAAAGAAATCATAAGTTCAGTCATTAAACAAATGTTAAGTTGATGGCCATGCCACTCAGAATGTGCCCAATCTCGTCTGATCTGAGAAGCTAAACAGGGTCGAGTCTGGTTAGTATGTGGATGGAGACCACCTAGGAATACCAGGCGCTGTAAGCATTTAAAAACAAACAAAACAAACAAACAAACAAATTTTAAACTCCTAGAATTTGCCTAGCACATTTCCAAGCATATAGAAGGAATAAACACCCAATATTAATTAAAGGGAAACTGATTATGCTCTTTAGGATCTTTTGAGTTATAAGGACTCTATTTGAATCATGATTTTAACTAAAATATCTCCTGTTTTAGTATGTATATAACAGCTATTTCTTCACTTATCTCCAACCCTTGTTATGATTATCTAGTTTGAATATTCTGATTTTAGTTTGTCTTCCATACAACCTTGCCTAGAGGGAATAACTGTGAACTCAAGTATCATTTTATATGTCCTACTTTAAATTAACAGTGACATTATGATTTTAATGATTAGTTTCTAAGACCTTATTTAAGGCAACTTTTCCCCCAAGTGATTAATCTATCATTACACAAATGATGACAAATGAGATTTTTAAACCTACAATTTGACAAGACATAGCTTTTTTAGGGCAATGCTAAACTGCAGGACCCTTAGCAATGCCCGTATGGATCTTCATACTTACTGTAAAAATTCTCTTTACACACACAAAAAGATTCACTTCCATATTCAGGACAATCAGGAAAATTAGAAGCAGAAGAATGTTAGGCAATGTCATTCATTCCTTTCTTTTGTTAATGAAGGCCCAAAAAAAATGACCTGCATACTGTGTCAGTAGAAAACAGACAAGAGTCAGGGATTTGCCTTCTGACTTATTGGTACCTTCCAAATCTCATCTGAGTGCTTATAACTAGCAGAACTTAATGCAAATCTAAAACTCTAACTGGATGGGATTCTGGAAACATAGTCTATAGCTTCTAGACTCTAAAAAAGTATAGCGGGAAAGTATAAAAGAAAGAAGCTAAAATGGAGTTTGAGCTATGCCATATGACACAATAATTTTTATAAATGGCTCAGAGAAATAGTTTTATATTTTATCCAGGTTATATGTGTGAAGATGTTAATTATGGAATTGGTTGTGATAGCAGTGAGTTGAAACATATCTAAATCTAATATATAGAGAAAAAAAGGAAGCAATATATGATAGTTACATACTATAGACTACTATGCTGCACATATACATATCTCAAGAAAGATAGATATAAAAATAGTTTTGAGATAAAAGCTACATGAGATACCTTGTACAAATAGCACTTACAGAAATCGAGAATACTTTAAACAGTATGTATTTTATGATATACATGAATTATTAAAATACTTGCAAACATATTCAAGCAATATTTATCAAATAAATATATTACTATAGGCACATATGTGAGTGCTTCTCATTATCAACTTCAACAGGGAACAATGAAGATAAAGGAACTCTGTAACGTATTTCCAATCTCCTCAGTGATAGAGATTTTACTTAAATCATATAAACCAGGTCTTGGGCAGAAGATGGCAGACTAAGTAAAGAAGGGTTCACCTCCTGCCAGGTCTGGTTGAAATTACACCGAATTATAAAATAATCAATGTGGAGAATCACCTGAAGTCCAGCTGATCATAACATATTAAGCCTGATAATACAAAGAAGGCGCCACTCCGAAGCCAGTAGGAAGAGCAAAATCACAAATCAGGCTGGACCCGCACCCACTGGTGACAGAGGATCACCAAGAGGGAGAGTGAGGCTGTGGAGGCTCCCTGAAGGATAGAGGGGACCTGATCTCATCCTGGGGCTCCCTAACCCAGGGTCCTAGCCTAGGAAGAGTAGAGTCCAAAAACTTTGACAGTAGAAACCAGAGGGGATTCCAGCCACCTAGGTGAGACAGGAGACTGAAACCCTAGACACCCCTTTGAAGGACTCATACACAGGCTTTCTGACTATGGACCCTACCTGGGACACTGGCAGTGGGGTCAGAGGCTCCACCAGGATTTATACCTAGAAAGTATGCATTACCAGGCCCCAGAATGAGAGCTGGAAGGGCAGCCACCATTGTGCCTTAGTCCAACCCTCTGCCAGGCAATTACAAACCTGTCAATTGGACTACATGGACCCCTCCCATATGAAGCAGCTGGCCTGCCCCAGTCAACCTGCAGATCACTGGGACTTTTGTTCCTGGATGGCTGCCACACCCTGCACTGATTCAGGGCCAGGCATTCACAGCTGGCAGCCAGTTCTGTCAGCACTCATCTTGGAGACAGTTTCAGGCAGATCACTTCTGCCATCAGGAACCTGGGTGGATCTTGGGGATCTGTGGGCCAGTCAGAAAGCAGCTGGTCTTGTGGTGATCTGGGACTTTTGTGGGAATGCACAGTTACCACAGTTGCAGCAAGACTGAGGCTGTGTTGATCTGATTGCCATTGTCTCTCTGAGACCCCACCCACCTGACCTACAAATTGCCCCAGGTGGCTCATTGACAGTTAACTGCCACCACCCTGCCCCTCACTCCAGGTCTCCCAATCCTCACAGGCTACAAACTTCGGATAGCACAGGGCAGGAACTGCAGAAAATCAGTTATAGGCAAACCTCTGCTGTCTGCAAGAGCTACAATATTGTGTGGGGGATTGCAGGGGTCCGTGAGACTACCCCAGATGGCAGTTGGTCTCACTGTGATCTGTAACTATAGCAGGAATACCTGGGCACAGAAGTTGCAGCCAAACTGAGGCTGTATTCGCCTGATGGCCCCTGTCTCCCTGAGATCCTGCTTCACCCAAGCCACAAAGTGCCTGCAGTCCATTGACAGGCAGCCTCCTCTGCCCCTGCTTTTCTCTGGACTTGCACATTCTGCACAGGCAACACATCTTGGCTAGCACAGTGAACAACTGCTTTCTGTACGAGCTGCAATATCTCTTGAGGGGATTACAGGGGTCTGTGGGACCAGATAGCAGCTTGTCTCCATATGATCTGTGACTACTGCAGGAACATGCAGACACAGAAACTGCAGAAACTGAGGCTGTTGGCCCAATGGCCCTTGATTCCTGAGCTGCTGTTCTATGTAGTACACAAAGTGCCCACCGCATGTAGATAGGCAGCTGTTCCTACCCTGGGGTGGCACATTCAGGCCCAAGGTGGGCAGCACTGTCTGTGGTATAATTGGAAACTTGTACAGGAAACCACAGAGGGAGCGCTGGCATGCAAACTAGCACATCGGTGGCAGGGGAAAATTTACTCAATAGATCCAGGAGCCTCCGGGTTCCCTGTACCATCTACCTAACCTACATATCATCCAGAGGCTCTTCTAATTTCAGAGACTTACGGGCAACTGACAGGCAGTGTCAGACCTGAAGGAGCACTGGTCCTTCTGCTAAACTGCCCTAGGTCAGGGACAGGGATAACTGGACCATTGTCTCTTCCACTTACCTATAGATCCAGCACAGGCAACAACCATCTGTGGATCATTTTGTAGCTCCCACCAGGTAGCCCTGAGCAATCAAAAGCAGTGGCTGACCTTGGTCTGCTGTGGAGCCCCTTTCAAGGTGCCATAAAACCAACTCATCTGGAGGATGCCACCTGACCACCACAGAGCAATCCTGACTAGTCACATTAGCAGTACATACAAAGGGTGGTTGCAACAAGTGCACAAGCCTGATAGGGCAAATCCCACTCAGTGGGGTCAGCTCCCACATAGCAACTCTTACTCTGTGGGTACAGCCAATTCTCACAAATAGTTAGCCTGAGCATTAATCCCATCCACTAGTGTGCTAACGATAACAAAGGCTTGGCAATAACAGAAAATGAAACATGACACACTCAAAGATCAAGTCCAGAGGCCTCAGCAAAGGGGATCAGGGAGAGTGTGCTACTGGGCCACACAGGACACCTTCCACATTAGGTCATCTGACAAAGGCTGAGAGATGAAACAAATATTCTAACATATATAAAAATGGACACAGAGAGACTAATAAAATGAGAAAAAAAGAAACATGCAACAAATGAAACAATAGGAGAAACTCCAGAAAATTAGCTAAATGAAATGAAGGCAAGCAATCTACCAGAGACAGAGTTCAAAATGATGGTCATAAAAATGCTCAGTGAACATAGGAGGAGAATGGATGAGCACAATGAGAACCTCAAAGAGAGCATAAAAGGAACTAGACAGAAATGAAGAATACAATAAATAAATGAAGAATACACTAGAAGGATTCAACAGTAGATTGGATGAAGTAGAAGATCGAATCAGCAAACTGGAAGACAAGGTAGCAGAATACATCCAATCAGAACAACAAAAATAAAAAAAAAAAAATTTAAATGAGGGTAGTTTAAGAGACCTCTGGGATCACATAAAGCGTAACAATATCCAGATCATAAGAGTACCTGAAGGAGAGGAGAGAGAGCAAGGGATTGAGAATCTGTTTGAAGAAATAATGAAAGAAAATTTTCTAACCTGGCAAAGAAATTAGACATTCAAGTTCAAGAAGCACAAAGAGTCTCAAACAAGAGGGATTCAAACAGACCCACACCAAGACACATCATAATTAAAATGCCAAAGATCAAAGACAGAGAGAGAATCTTAAATGCAGCAAGAAGAAGGCAGCTGTTACTTACAAGGGTACCCCATAATAATGTCTGCTGATTTTTCAATGTAAATTTTTGCAGGCCAGAATGGGCTGGCAAGAAATATTCAAAGTTATGAAAAACAAGAATATGTAACCACAAATATTCTAACTAGAAAGTCTTTAAATTAAAAAGGATGAAAAAAGAAAGCTTCCCAGACAGGGAAAAGCTTAAGGAATTCATGACCAACAAGCCAATATTACAAGAAATGTTAAAGGGATTTCTATAAAAAGAAAGGTATAAAAAAAAAAAACCAAATAGGAATAATAAAATGGCAGTAACTATATACCTATCAGTAATCACTTTAAATGTAAATAGATTAAATGCTCCAATTGAAGGCATAAGGTAGCCAAATGGATAAGAAAACAAGACCCATGCATATGCTGTCTATAAGAAATCCACTTCAGATCAAATGATACAGACTGAAAGTAATTGGGTGGAAAAAGATATTTCAAGCAACTGGAAATGAAATAAAGTCAAGATAGTCATAATTATATGAAATAAAACAAATTTTAAGACAAAAATTTTAATAAGAGGCATGGAAAGACATTACATAACAATAAAGTGATCAATAAATCGAGAGGACATAACCCTAGTAAACAGTATGCACCTAACATAGGAGCATCTACATACATAAAGTAATTATTGACTGAGATAAAAGGAAGAGATCAACAGTAATACATTCATAATAGGAGACTTTGACATTCATTGACACCAATGGACAGATCTTTCAGACAAAAAATCAACAAGGAAACAATGGGCCTAAAAGACACATAGACCAGATGTATTTAATAGATATTTTCAGAGCATTCAACCCCAAAGCAGCAAAATATACATTCTTCTCAAGTGCACATGGAACATTTTCCAGGATAGACCACATGTTAGGACACAAAACAAGTCTCAATAAATTTAAGAAGTAAGAAATCATATCAACGTCTTCTCTAATCACAATGGTATGAAACTAGAAATTAACTACAAGAAAAAAATACATACAAACACATGGAGGCTAAATAACATGCTACTAAACAATGAATGGTTATTAATGAGATCAAGGAAGAATCAAAAGATACCTAGAGACAAATGAAAATGAAAACACAATGACTCAAAATCTGTGTGACAGTGAAAGCATCCTAAGAGGGAAATTCATAGCAATACAGGTCTACCTCAAGAAACAAGAAAAAGCTCAAAAAAACATCTAACTTATACTTAAAGAACAAAAAAGAACAGCAAACAAAGCCCAAAGTGAATAGAAGGAAGGAAATAATAAAGATCAAGCAGAAATAAAAAATAGAGTCTAGAAAAACAATACAAAAGATTAATGAAACCAAGAGCTGGTTCTTTGAAAGGATAAAAAAATTGACAGACCCTTAGCCAGACTCATCAAGGAAAACAGAGAGGGACTTAAAAAATAAAATCAGAAATGAGAGGAGAAATAACTGCAGACTCCACATAAATACGAAGGATCATAAGAAAATACTATGAGCAATTATATACTAACAAAGTGAAAAATCTGGAAGAAATGGACACATTCCTAGCAACATACAATCAATCTCCCAAGACTGAATCAAGAAGAAAAAGAAAATCTAAACTGACCGATTACCACCAGTAAAATAGAATTAGTAAACAAAAACCTCCCAAAAACAAGTACTGAACCAGATGGCTTCATAGACGAACCTTACCAAACATTTAAAGAAGAACATCTATTTTTCTCAAACTATTCCAGAAAATTTAAGAAGAGGAAAGGCTCCCTAACTCCTTTTATGAGGCCAACATTACCTTGACTTCAAAACCAGACAAAGACATTACAAAAAAGAAAACTATAGGCCTATAGCTTTTATGAACATTGATGTAAAAATCCTCAACAAAATATTAGCAAACTGAATTCAGAAATACATTAAAAATATCATATACATGATCAAGTTTATTTATTTCTGGATGCAAGGTTGGTACTATACCTGCAAACCAATTAATGTGATACACCACATTAATAAATCAAAAGATAAAAACCATATAATTATGTCAATAGATGCAGAAAAAGCATTCGACAAAATCTAGCATCGATTTGTGATTAAAAAAAAAATCTCAGCAAATGGGAATAGGGAACATAGCTCAACATAATAAAGGTCATATATGACAAACCTACAGCTAACATTGTACTCAAAGGGAATGGCTAAGCGTATTTTCCTTAAGATCAGGAACAAGAACAAGCATGCCCACTTTCACCACTCCTCTTCAACGTTGCATTGGAAATCTTAGCCACAGCAATGAGACAAAAAAGAGAAATAAAAGGTATCCAAATTAGAAAGAAAGAAGTAAAACTCTCGATATTTGCCATGATATGATACTATACAGAGAATCCTAAAACTCCACCAAAAAACTGGTAGAACTGATCAGTAAATTCAGTAAAGCAGCAGATTACAAAACAAATATTCAGAAGTCAGTGGCATTTTTATACACTAATGATGAACTTTCAGAAAGAGAAATTAAGAAAACAATCTCATTTACAATTACATCAAAAACTATAATGTACCTAGGAATCAAATTAATCAAGGAGGTAAAAGACCTGTTCTCAGAAAATTATATGTCATTGAAAAAAGAAATTGAAGATACAAATAAATGGAAGTATATACCATGCTTATGGGTAGGAAGAATCAACATCATTAAAATGGCCATACTACTCAAAGCAACCTATATATTCAATACAATCCCTATCAAAATACAATGGCATTTTTTCAGAGAGCTAGAACAAATAATCCTAAAATTTATATGGAACCATAAAAGACCTTGAATAGCCACAGCAATCTTGAGAAAGAAGAACAAAGTTGGAGGTATCACACTACCTGATATTAAACTGTGCTACAAGGCTACAGTAATCAAAACAGCATGGCACTGGCATAAAAACAGATAACACTGATCAATGAGACAGAATAAAGACAAAGGAGTAAGAATATCCAATGAGGTAAAGACAGTATCTTCAATAAATGGTGTTGGGAAAATTGGACAGATACATGCAAAAAAAAAAAAAAAAAAAAGCTGCACACCTTCTTACACTGTATACAAGAATAGACTTGAAATGGATTAAAGACTTAAATGTAAGACCCAAACTATAAAACTTCTGGAACAAAACATAGGCAGTAAACTCTCTGATATTACTAGCAATAATTTCTTTTTGGATATATCTCCCCAGCAAGGGAAACAAAAGGAACAATAAATAAATGAGGCTATATCAAACTAAAAAGTTTTTGTACAGCAAAGGAAATCAGCAACAAAACAAAAAGACAACCAACTGATTTGGAGAAGATATTCACTAATGATACATCTGATAAGAGGTTACTATCCAAAATATATAAAGAACTCATACCACTCAACAACAAAACCAACTTGAATAATCCAATTAAAAAATGGGCAGAAAACTGAACAATACTTCTCTTAAGAAGAAATACAGATGGACAATAAACATATAAAAAGATGCTCAGTCACTAATTGTCAGAGAAATGCAAATTAAAACCACAATTAGATATTACCTCACACCTGTCAGAATGGCTATCATCAATAAATCAAAGAACAACAGGGTTGGCGAGGATGTGGAGAAAAGGGAACCCTCATACATTGTTGGTTGGATTGGCAATTGATACAGATGCTATGGAAAACAGTCTGGAAGTTTCTTTAAAAATTAAAAATGGATATACCTTTTGACTCAGAAATTGTACTTCTGGGTTTTTATGCAAAGAAAACCAAAACAATAATTCATAAAGATCCATGCACCCCAATATTCATGGCAGCACAATTTAAAACCAAGATATGAAAGCAAACTAGATGCCTATCAACAGACAATTGGAAAAAGAAGTTATGGTTCATATATACAATGGAATATTACTCAGCCATTAAAAAAATGAAATCCTACCATTTGCAATGACATTGGATGGGCCTAGAGGCTACTATGCTGGGTGAAATAAGACAGAGAAAGATAAATACCATGATTTCACCTATATGCGAAATCTAAGGAACAAAAAGAATAAAGTAATCAAAAAAGATTCACAAATATAGTAGACAATTTGGTGATGGACAGAGGGGAGGGGGAATCGGGGGGCTGGGAGAATAGGGTGAAGGGTTAAAGAAGTACAAATTAGTAGTTGATAAATGGTCACAGGGATGTGGAGCACGGCATAGGGAATGCAGTTAGCATTAATATATTGGCTAGGTTGAAAACCAGAGGACAGAAGGAGCAATTAGGGGGATCACTTTATGAACTATAAAAATATTTAACCAATGTACCATATACTTGAAATTAATTTTTAAAAAAATCATACGAAGTGTCACAGTTCACCCTTTGCCAATTTTCTATCCATATATACCCCCTTTAAATCATATCTAAGTTTTTAAGAAAAGACAGTATTATATATAACAAAACTATTCTTAATACAACCAAATATTTACTTTCTTTTGCCCCAAAATGCATCTTTATTGATCTCTGAGTTTATAAATAATTTATTTTCCAATTTAATTACAGGTCCCTTTCACATTTTAACATATACTTAATTATAATGTAGTCACTATTAATTCATTTTGATATTAGGTAGGAGGGCAATGGAGAAGGAAAAAAATCAGTTGATTATATAGAAAACATACTTATCAAGTAAGTAAGAAATATTCATGGCTATTACAGTACTAGATTCTATTATATGCGATGTGACCATGCTTAGATTTATATTTTCCTTTTTGTCACCATTTATTCCATGTTCTCATTGCTCTCAGCATCTATGCTCACCATTATTACTTACCTAGCCAAATTCCCAGAAGTGTCTGAATCAACAGGTCCTGCCTCTATTGGGTTCTGAAGTGTCTACACAAATATTGGTTATACATGTATGTAGGCAGGTCATTCTCCGTGGTATCTTTTAGTACTTTCATATCAAATTAAAATTAACAGAAAACCAGAGTCCCTATATTCTAGCCATACCGTGACTGTCCGAAATCTTCAAATGGCTCCATTTCTCAAGGGGACCAGCTAGCTACTGCTATCCCTTGAAAATTTTGTCAGACCAAAAAAAAAAAAAAAAAAAAAAAAAAATCAGCACTGATCTCTATTGTTCACAATTTTGTTGTTTGTTTATTTTGTAAACTCATTAACAGTTGCTACCAAAATATCCTTGGTGAGAGTAAGAGCATGCTTGTGTAATTGTATATAATATTCACCTTTGCTACAACAACAACTTATTCAAACGCTTATTCTTCAAGAACTAGAAGAGGATACTGATTGACATCCACAGAAAATGTTATTTTTGACAATCTGAGTACTAAAAGCTTCTTCTGTGGTGGATTTCCTCTGTTGAATGTTTACATGAGACATGGATATAATTGTACTCTATGTCTTTCAAGAAGACAGGAACATATTTTTAACTCAGATCTCTAATTTTTCAATTATGTTCCTTCAAGTCCCTGACCAAGCAGCTAAACCATTATCAATGGCTCATGAACAAGGGTAGATCCGTATCTCTAATCATTTCTTCTTTAGGCAAAGCAAATAACTTAAGGCATTGCTTTAAATCTTTTTCACTGGGAATATTCTCCCTCTACTAAGAAGTGGTACTGATTTAGCTATCATCTCCTGAACAGTGCCAAAATATCATGTGGAACTATATAAAAAATACTCTTAAGTAGTTTTCCATTCCAAGTGCATTAGACACAGGTAATTTGCCCATGTGGCCAAAGGTGGGGTGTGAAAGCAGGAGTGATGTAAGTGAAATCTGATCCACAGCTCATGTGAATTATTTGTGATTCTTGATGTGTTTTAAAGTTATCTTGGTTACTCTCAAATGAGAGTTATGTACTTTTTTTGTGGGTGCATAACTTTATGGTTTGGTGGGTCAGACAATGTGAAGAGCATTTCAGGAGGCATGGTACCTTGACGTTTATTGGTGAAGTATTCATTATCTGTTAAGGGCTTTTATAAAAAAGAGAAGAGTTACATGGTAAAGAAGGCATGGTTTTTTCCAAAACTTGAAGGAAGTACAAATTAATTTTCCTGTCAGGGAATGTACAAGTCTCACATACCATCTCTATCAGTGATAAACATATAAGCACCATTGGATCTGCAGGATCATCTGACCGAGTGATAGATCTTTTGTGCCAGTGTGAACTTTCATTAATGCTGATTCTTTCTCCTATAAGTTGCTCAGTAAATAAGCTAAAGCAACACACTCAAGTTGCTTCCAGAATCCAAAAAGACCCACCAAATACAATTTCCCCTTTTTATAGAAAATACGAATTGTAACATAATTTTCTTTTGCGGTTGTGTTTATCTCAACATGATACAGACCACTGGATTTTTATAAACTTAACTGCGGTGATAGGGCCTTAAACCAAGGAAGACTATATTGCTAACTCTCTGGCACACATAAATATTAACAAGGTTTCCAATGTATTTCATTTTTTTTTCTTTTCACTATATACAATCAGCATGAGGTCATCAATACAGTGTACAGTGGATTAGAATGAGACCTTGAGTAATGGAAAGATAATCAAGATCTGTAAAGACCAGATTATGACAGAGGTAGTAAGCTAACATAGCTGTGCTCTAAGATAAAAACAAAAACATAAAAGCATTCTCAAAATTGATAGAAGCATACCGAGTACTATTAGAGGCATTAATTTGCTCCTATAAAGAAGCCACATCTGGAATACAACTGTAATTGGAAGAAGTTTAATTTTTCAAGATGAGTATTTCTTTTATATAGGGCAAATGGGAGTTTAGGAATGTGAATGTAATATTCACCTCTACATCTTTCAGGTCTTTGGTGGTGATATTAATCTCTGCAAGTCTTCCAGGATATGGTATTAGTTTTGATTTACTCTTTTGGTAGGGAGTTCCAAAAATTTCTATTTAGCTTTTTCCTAGTCCACACTTCATTAACCATGTAACTAATGTGAAATTTATCTGTTCATATTGTTCACCTAAGAATTAGATAAAAACCACAAAGTATGTATGTGACCTACCTAGTACACTGTTAAATGGACCTAGACCAACTCTCTATTAATCATCTCACTATCAATTGCCCCTACTCTTACTGGCAGGCCAAAGCAGGGTTTCAGGTTCCAAGGAATTAACTTCGGTTCAGAGGCAGTGTTAAGTAGTGTTTGAATATTTTTTTTTTTATTTTTCCTTTTCTCAAACCAAATTTTTCTCTGGCAAATAAGTTTAGGTTTCCTTGAGGAAGACTGGGAGGAAGCATTGTACTGTGTAATTATAGCAGTATTTCAAGGTCATTGCTAAAGTGGTCTTTTCCTCTGTCTGTTGTGGAGATTTGGGTTTGGAATTGGCTCAGGTCTGGGAATTAAAGTTCAGGTCCATGACTGTTTCATTCCAATGTCAAAGAGGCCATTACTGACTTTAGATCTAATTAGAATAGAGAACCAATTCTAGATTATCATTTTTGAAAATTCCCCCCTCCCCGAAATCATTTCTAGAACCTAGAGATATAGCAGTCAATGTTCATTTAGTAATAGAGAAGACTTTCTATTAATCAGAAATGCTAGAGATTTTAATACATAGAAATAGATGGTTATTCAAGCATCGTAATGGCCGGAGGGAAGGTTAAAGAAGCTATTATAACTATCATAGCTTGTTAGTGAAAAACTCAACTCTGAGAAGCTTTGACAAACAATATCAGCCTGCAGCAGTGAAGCAGGTGATTCAAAAGGTCTCAACCTGAAGAAGCAAATATCTTGAGTGGTCCCACAAGTGTGGCTGCCACTATCTCTGAAAAATAATGGCTTCTTGTTGGAAGACATTAAGCTATAACCGTAAAGGGAAGGAAGATATGACAAATGTAACTCTCAATACCTCTGTAATTGGGAGGAGGCATTCCTTAAAAGTTGGTAATGTAGAGACGATGCTGGATTGACAACCAACAATTCAGTACAAATATAAAACATGCCCCAGAAGGCTTTTTAGTCTATTTGACTACATAGAATAATGGTTTTCCATTTTGAGATATATTTGTTCTTTCTTAGAACTGATCACCTCCTACTATTTTCACTAAATATTTAATTCCTCTAAAATATTCACTTTTAGAGGACTTTTGTTTTATTTGATTTATTTTTGAAGTCTAGATGAGTGCCTGCTATTTAGTAGTTCATAGACAGACAGAGACAGACAGATAGACAGGGATGTAGATAGATCGATTAGATAGATCTAATCAAATATTAAAGTTACATCTAAGTAAAATTTTAATGGCTAGAATATATTTGCTTGTACAAAATTTAAAGTTATCTTTGTAACTCTTCTACACTTTCATTTCTAGATCTAAGCCTTGGCAATAGACAAAAGTCCAATCACTTTTCCTGATGTCATCTTTTCAAATATTTAAAGATTTATTTTCCTGGATTTAGTTCACTGAGGGCTGAATATCCCAATTCCTTGGAAATACACCTCACATATGATTTCAAAACAACATTATAATCATTTTTTCCTTAAATAAGCCAAAATTTTCCAATATCTCTTATAAATCCTCATAAATCTCTTGTAAATCCTCATAAACTAAAGGGGATAGTTCCAAATTGTTTCAAGCAGAGTGTTGTTATTAGTCACTCTGTTCTAATACGTGTGTGTGTGTGTGTGTGTGTGTGTGTGTGTAATCTCAGCAACCACTTCACACAGTTGCTTAATATTGAACATACTGTTATGCAAAACACATGTGTTTCAGAAATGTTGTAAGTCATTCACACTTTTTTCTGTAGCTCTGCAACTGGCTCTTTGGTCTCAAGTATGTAAGAGTTCATTTATCCCTGTCAAATCATTCATTTCTAAAGCAAGTGTGGCACTGAGTTTTGAGCTAAAATCTTTCACAGTTCAATGTAGTACAATTTCTTTAGCATTTAGGTTATTGCTGGCAACAATAAGAGAAGCCAGCTATTGACATTCATAACTCATGATAACAAATAAAACAATGGTTGACCCTATCTATTTTAAAGACAAAGTGTGTAGGGAAAATGGACTTAAAATTTACTGGAGAGCAAAGAGGGTTCAAAGCAGAGAAACTAGGCTTCATCAAATGAAATTATAAAGAGAATAAGAGAGCAAAATCTTGCACATCAAATTAAATTTTACTGAAGCTAGAGCTAGCAGTTATTTTGACTAAAATAATGGTTTGGGGTTGTAAAACATTTTGTTTTGGAAACCTTGTTGTGAAAGAAATCTACAGTCTAAGCAAGGCATAGTTTTGTGATAAAGTATCCACTTTGCGTTACAACTGTGCTTTATAAGTATTTAAATGTGTTTAATGAATTTATGGGCAATATTTTCTTTCAGACAAGGTGTCTATTTTCCCTTGTTTTATGAGTTTTTTTTTTTAATTTCACTTGAATTTACTTGTTATAGTAAAAGTTTTCTAGTTAACAGAAAGGCCAAACTCAAATTTCCATTGAGAATATTGTAGTTGACTGTGAAGTATTTGGTGGATGGATACACTCATCACATGGCAATACTCACATGATTCATATATGAGTCTTTGGTGCACCATGAAGATAAACTGCCAAGAAAGTTATGGATGGCCTGAGTGTAAGGTTAAGAAAAAATGCCCAAAGACTATAAGTTGGTGATTTATTGTTTTAATAACATTTGATGATTTGTCAGACTCTTTTAAAGGGCACTTCTCTTCTTTCATAGAACATGGCAGATTGAAACCATGAAATTCTATGCTTCCAAAATAAAATTCCCAATGATACCCTTGATCTAATGGCAGTTTTTCAGAGAATGAGAGTTATTTTCTATGGCTTATATATACCATGATGTCCATACCGCCACAGTATAACTAATTTATAATATTAGTACTAGTTATTAGATAAATTTCTCAATACTCCTAGAATAGCCTTCCTAGAAACAGTAAATGTGATTCCAATGACATTTCAACCTGAAAGATAAACTGATTATGTTACAACTAGGGCTCACCTATAATTAGAATTCTCATGAAATATTTTACTACATATTTATATGCAATAAGTTATCATCTTCCTTTCTATAAAGCACCTTTAAAAAGAAAAACCTGTGTATTTAAATGTTTTGAATGTATTGCCCTTGTCTTGTTATTTTTCTATTTTTCATTTGTCTATAATTCATGAGAAGCATGATAAATATAAAAGAATGTGTGTATAAATGAATAAAGTGCTATTAAGGAAAGTTTGGATGATATATTGTAATTCTTTTCAATGTATGTGTTATAATTGAAAATTTTACATGTACATATGTGTGAAAATAAATTAAAAAGGTACAGTATTATGTATCACATTTTATAATTATATAATAAGATAAACAATTATATTTTTGGCAAGTTGGAAATAAATATTCAAAAAACAAAAACAGTGCCAGACATCTAGTTTCTTGGCTCTGCATGTAAGGAGCTTGGAAGTTGCCACTCTTTCCTAATAACAAGTTAAAAGGCTAAAAAAAGTTAAAAATCAACAACTCTTCATGGATCCATAAGAGAAGAGACAACAAAGGGCAAACCACCGCCCTTAAGATTGGAGAGACAGAGGGATAAATATAGGGAAACCACCTCAGGAACCAGCTCCGGGGTAGGAAAACTTGAACTATAATTGACAAGTTGATGGAGGCTTGTCAAATGAAAACTAAAAATTCCAGGTAACATAGTCATAAGTGGGCCTGCACAATACTGTGAGATTTACCTCCACCTCAGCCAGGTTCCTAAAATAAATATTTGAGAAAAATCCCCATGGCTTCCAGCAAGAGGAGGGGAAAAGGAACCATTTTGAAATACTGTAGACTAGAGTGCTTTGTTTTTATTAACAAGGCCTGCCCTCAGGGGAAGCGAGATAATAAGAGCCTAACCAGTTGGGGTATTATCAAAGCCTAATTGACATGAAGAAGGGAAATACCCAACTGCAGCTCACTCTCTAGCTGTCTTGTCCCATCTAAGGGAAAAGAAAAAAACTGAAAAACTCTTGTGAAGTTTAGGAGTCCAGAGGCATCCTTTATTTTCTTTCTTACCCTATCTGTATTTTCACTTTCAAATTTGTCAACAACATAATCTCATATCCTTCACACATATCTTCCATTAATATTCTTATGCTCAGATTAATCTAAGTGTCTTCTTTGCTTGGATATTATCTGCTACCGGAGCATTTTACGTAGACATTCTGAAGAGAGTGATCAAACACGTCCCAATTTCAGCCAGGTGTTTAAGGACATACAATTCTCTCAACTACTGTTTAAAGTTCTTAACAATCTTTGCAGCCCTCAATTTCTTTCTTGCCCTTTGTTGTCTGTAGCAGATAACTCTCACTCAAAAGTAAAAATTTTCCTCAACATCTCCCTAATTATACACGTAATCTGTACTTTCTGTTGCCATATGTCTCTCTACCTTTCAAATTCATCTTGAGATTCCCAGTTATCCCACTACACTATCTGGCTCCTGACTACCTCTCTGATACTTACCCCACTCTATATTCAGCCGCTTTCACTAACTTTCAACTATAGTGACTTTCTTTCTGCCCTCTGAAAATTCCAAGCCAGTTCTCACATCAGGGCTTTGCAGTTGTCTCTTGTTTTTAATGGTCTTATTACAGATCTTTATGTACTAACTCCCACCAACTCAAACATAACTTCTTCAATGAGTACATCACTGACCTTGTAGCTAAAGTTTCAGACTTTACTACTCCTTATTCATTACATTACTTAACACTCAATACTATCATATTTACTTGTTTTCCTATCACTGTCTATTTTGCTTCCCAATCAAGCTTCCTATAGTAGAAATTCAGGAGGTTAAAGGACTAAGCTTTCTTTTTTATCATTAGATTTCAGACATAAAATGGTGACATGAAAATACTAAGAGTTCTAAAAATATATTTGATGAAGTGACTGAATTTGTCTCTTGATACAAAAGAATAATATGGGCATCAATGCTCTAAATATTGCAGTTATTATGCTTTAATATCATGCTAATTAACAGAAAATAAAGGTAAAGAAAGAGGAAAATATAGAATTAATTTGATCCCAATGTTTAAAAATAAATTTATATTAAATAATTTAAGACCTGTTATACAATCTTATATGTAAATTTTAAATTAGAGGGAATTTTCCATATTTTGAAAATGTTCACTATATATATATGTATACATTATGTATAAGATATATATTATATAAATAATAGATATTTTTGATACAGTTCTTAGAAATTTACTTTAGAGAAACAACATTCAGAATGATGACATAAGAAACTACATGGACCCTGTTCTCAATTAAATAATCAAACTAGTGAAAATAATTCTTTTAAAAGATTTCATTATCAGAACTCATCCTAAGCTCATACTGGAAGTGAAGAAAAAATATTTTAAAATCTACAAAGTCTTTGTACATGCATAAACAGTAGTAGTTTTTGACATTGAAACAATGACCTGATCCCTCCCTCCCACCAGTTCAATGTGACAGAAGATCACATTGGAAGTACCAGGCAGGTACAGCCAAGAATACAGGACAACCTCTTGTGTTACTCATTTTGTTCAGCTACATTTTGCAGAAATGTGATTCAGAAAAAAAATGACTAAAAAATCCGGTGCCCTCTCTTTCACCCAGCCCCTACTCATAGGGCAGTAGCCCTATGCCAGGCATAAAAGGCTGAGAACACTAGAGCCTTAAACCTGCTTACTTTAGCTTGCTCATAGAGTGATGGTTCCACACTAGGAGAGACAAGCCAAGAAACCAAAGGATGCCATCCCATCTTCCTCCCTTATCATAAGTCAGATGCGTTACTTAGAGAGAAGCAGGTTAGTGTCCCTTCCACCACCACAGCAATATCAGAGTTTTGTCAAGGGAGAGGAAGGCTGTCAGAACCGAATGTTTTTAAGCTTTGGAAGATCACTGAGCTTATTTAGATCAGAGTTGGGGAGTTCAAGCACAAGGGTGTGCTAGAAGACAGTGGATATTTTGGTGATAAGCAATTAAGAGGAAGTTGTTAGTTCCATGAGAGCAGTAAGTTAAATTATAGGCTATCTAGTTTACCATACAGGAATAGAGAAAAAGATAGAAGAAGAGGGTACACTTCCCAAGTTATTTTCTAAAGCCACTTTTACCCTGATACCAAATTAGATAAAGATCATAAGGAAAGAAAACTAAAGTCAAATGTCCCTCATGGATATAGGTGCAAAAATCTACAACTAAATACTAGCAAATTAATCTGACAGCATATAAAAGGATTGTATATGTACCACAACATGTATGGATCTTGAAAACATTATCCTAAAGGAAAATCATCACTCACAAAAAACCAGCTATTTTACAATTTCGCTATATGAAATTCAGAATAGGGAATTCTGTGGAGCTCATTTCATTTACTAGAATGCCATCAGTGAATTGGCCAAAATGGAGAAAAAGAGAGAAAGGATGTATACTAAAGATAACTAGAGCAATAATGTTTGAAATATTATGAGATTATCTCTAAATTTACCCTTAACGATTATAAGTTTCTGAATATGTTTAAGAATAAAGATATGAATGTGCTGTTCCCTCAGTTTTTCTGTTTTCACACACTCCCATACGTGAGTTAATCATAATTACTATGGGTTATCTTAATATACAATGCATTCCTATTTACATTGTATAGATTTTAACATTCATAGGTGTACATAAAAAACCATATAAGCACTGCATTTCATGCATCTCTTAACTACTTATGAGTATATCCCTTATTTTATTACTGTGAAGTCTTCTTCCAAGAGTGTCCACTTTCTTATACCTCCTTTCTCTCATTTGACAGTGCATTCCCATTAGCAGACAAATATGCTCACATTATTTACAGGTTAAAATAAACAAGTCAAACACTGTCTTAATTCTGGCTACTTCCCAACCCAAGCACATATGCTCCATATTCCCACACTCAGAACATGCATAGTTTCTACTCTATTTCTTTCTTCCTAGTAATTCTGGGTGTATATCTTTCTTCCCATTACCTCTAAGAGAAATTTATACACTTTTCTTCATCTCTCATATGTTCCTCTAATTACGAGTCCTGATTTCTATCCCTCTCTAAAATAAAATTCAAACACTGTGGCAAGTCATACATCACAACCTTTCCCTTACCCTCGTGCACTCTTAGATTCCAATTCCATTAAATTTCTACATTTCCTATATTCACTGAGTAAATCCCCACCCTTTGTTTCTGTACCGTTTCTCATTGAGGAAGTAGCCTTCTTTGCATCTTTTTTTTTTTTTTTTTTTTTTTTACAGTTCAGAACAGGACAATAATCACCCTGCATAGCAAAACTCAATTTCCATTCTTTTATAAAATGTTTTTCAACAACTCAGTGTAATTATTTCTATGCAGAATAATTTTCTATTCTTAATTCAAACATTAATATACCTGTAAGTTGAAACCACAGTGTATATATAGAAATTTCAAATTTCCTTAGAAAATAAGTTGTATTTCTAAATAAATAAATAGATAAATAAACAAATGGAGGTTACTATGGACATGACTTCTTATCTTTTAAAATTCAAAAAGGTGTTGTACATATGATATATGAGTACACATGTTCATAGAGCATATGTGTATATATAAATGTGTATATATACAATTGATTATGAAATAAACAACTATAATATTTAGGTATAATAAATCTCTAAATATAGGCAATCAAATTATAAAAAATGTACATTTAAATCCATCTCTGGTATCTCTTTTTTCATTCTTTTTTTTAATTGTTTATATATTTTATATTGACATAAAACTGAAATGTCTCATTTTGGAAAAATGCTATTTTTTAATTCAAAGCCTCATAATCTTTAATCTCATTTATTAATGTATATTCCCTTCTTTTAGTGGGAGGTAGGGTTCAGATTAGTCCCATCTTTACCATGATTTTATAATCCAATTAAATGAAGCATGTAAAGGACTAGTTTTCTAATCAGTAATTAGTCTAAAATGAGTTTAGGTTAGCTGTACATTAGCTATAAATAAAGTGTTAATTCATGCATTGCCTATCCTCTACTGAGTATATATTATACGCACATACTTTATAGGGTATAAAGCACTATTTATGGCTTGTTCTTAATCATATGAGAATAACAATGTTAAACATACAGAATCTATTTGCTACTCATCAGAGGAGAGTTTTAAGTTTTTGCTTTGCAAACTAAAAGCAATGCAGACCTGTTTTGAGTAGATCTACAACCTGCCTTCCATTATTGATTTTTTTTTTGGTTGTAATATAAAACTTTTTGTCCAAATTAATGATTCACATTTATATAAACAGTTCAATTGCAATTCATGTGCTTCTTATCCTTTTCAAGATTTTCTATATTTCAAAGAATTCCATAGATGCTAAGAATAGTTATGGATATCTTTTGTTGATTTCTTACTGTAAACTAGGCTTTATTTACATAATATATATGGAAATGTACTAAGCCTCAAGTTTATAAAAAATAGTAATTTACAAGATTAGCAACGAAGTTTCAAAATGATTGTGAATGTATCCCGGGAAATATATTCTATTTTCTCTACACAAAATTTGATAAAACAATAATTGTAAATATTTAAATTCAGGATAATATTACTTTGTATTATCTTTAAAAATTATGTGATTGGTCAAGACTGGGTAGTCATTCTGCCTATTTAAATGTTCCCGGACAAGAAGACCTCCTTGGTCTTTGTGGACATTTCTAACGGGTAAACTAGGACAAACTCCAGATCTCTTGAATACCATATAATCATCCTTGCCAGTACCATGTTGCCTCATGTGATGTGGCCTGTCCATATTCTTTGGAAACGTATAGAAAGCCCACAGAAAGGAAAATGTACAATCCTTAGAAGCTCATGCCATCCATGGCTATTTGAAGTATTCCTTATGTTCTTTCATTTTGTCATATATTTTATTTTTTATACCCTAAAAGGTATTTAATTTGTACTTTTTAGCTTGGTATACATCACATACTTGCTAGTTTATAGTGAAAAAGATCAAATTTGCAGAATTATCGGTTTGCCAAGTTATAGAATGACTAGAGAAGACTCTAGGTTCTGCCTTCAGGAATGAATCATAGAACAACACATCATAACTTGCCTTAAGAAAGTGGCTTTATTTAAAATGAAAAGAAACCTGAAGAATCAGGAACTTGCTGCTCCAACTGCCAGTGTGCAAATCACACTGCCCCTGCTATTACCTAGAATCCAGAAAGCTACCATCAAAACTATCGAGTAGAGGACTGTAACTACTTTAGTCACAAGCCTTAATAGCACAAAAAAAAAAAAAAAAAAAAAAAAAGTTCCTTGCCAAATATCAGCTAAATAGGAATATTCTCATCCCATAAATTCCTTCCAAATCTCCTGCCATATGTGTACTTAACGGAAGCTGAGCCACAATCCAAATTCAAACTGCAAAGAAATCTGGGGAATGTATTCTTTGGGTTTCTGACCTCTATCATGCAGTGACATTCTATAACTATCATGTAGTAAAAATGATGTATGGAGGTAGGGGTGGTTCTACAAAAGGAAAGCTTGGTGTTATTGTCAAAAGATAATATAGTAAAAGATAATAGATACTCATTATATTACTTCACAGTAATTAGTTACGACAACTTACTAGTTATCATTTTTCCTATCCCTTGGAAAAACAAATTCATAAGTTTATGTTAGATTATGAGAATTTTGCATATGTGTAGAAACAGGATGCAGTAGGGGATTTTTTTCAAAAAGTTCAGTTTTATATTTTATAAGTAAGTTCCTCTGGTTCCTTAAAAATGATACATGCATGACAAATTTCAGGTGGTTAGATATTGATCTAAAGTGGTAAGATAAATCTTTTCAGTGCAGCATTTTCTTCTACTATGTAGGATAAGAATGTTGGTCACATGTCTTTGTTCGTGATAAAATAATTCAAAATGTTTTTGTACTCCTTGAGTCTAAGCAGCAATATAGTGTAACAATTTTTACTTTCCCACGCAGTTAATTCAAGATTAAAAATTATTGTCCTTTCTGTTCCAAATGAATGGTGGTTAGTTTCTTACTCACGGGAAATTATGAAAAACATAAATTAAAGAGAGACTTATAAATCTTGACTCTAAGTCCATAAAAATGTCTAACACTAAAGAAAATTATTTTTGCCCATTAAAAATATTTTTATTGCATATCTTCAGTATATAGCCCTTCTAAAGAAGTATTAGGCTATTCCTCAGTTGATTCAGTTTCTTAATGACAGGACGAATATAGGATTTTCCTAGAATTAACCTGAAGTTAAACAAGTTTATTTCCATCATCTACTATTCTGAGTAAACAATATTTAGGTACCCTTAAGGCATTTGCAAGGCTCATTTTGTAAACTATTACAGCATCAGTGTGTAAAGAAATCTAAATCTGAAGCTTCAGTAGACTTGTTATGGAAAGACTGATTCACAGATCTACCTA